>OY728160.1:1741447820-1746447820 GCA_963277665.1 Viscum album | reverse complement strand
TTTCAATATTGGTGAAACTATGAACTACATGATCTACTGATTCAATAAAATTTTGAGTGGGATGAATTTTCCAAGATAAAAATTGTAAAATTTATTACAGACCGAATTAGTCATAAGATCTCATGAATGTATTAACTTAAAATAGTACACTATTTATGAATTTATTGGATCACTGTTTAAAAATGAATAAGAATATAAGAATATTGATAAAGATGAGAAAATAATGTTAAAATAGTTTTTAATTTTAATATGTTTATGTTGATTCAACTGACTCATTTTAATTTGAAATGAAAAATACTGAAAAAAGACATGGCTCATGTTTTGACTGGAATTTAAAAAAGAAAGAAGAAGAAATGATTTAGAAACTGATTTACAAGGAACTTATAGAATGATAAATTTAATGAATATAATAATGTTATTTATAATTATGTTAATGACTTTTTGAATTATTCTATTTGGATTTTATTTAAGAATGATTATTTTAATAAATTTTCTCATAATTATGATCAGTATTTATTTGAACCCACATTATAGGACATGGTATTTAAATTAAATGAATTTTTAGAAATACTCTTGGATATTGGGAATATTGTTAACTATAATTCTAGATTTTTTTATCATGGTTTATTTTAAGTGGTTTCAATTTTGATGAATTATTTTTCACTTATTTGTAGAATAGTATATATTACAATTTTATATTCTTTTTTCAATTTTCATGGTTTTGAGTTTTTCAAATTGATGTGAAAAGATTATATTGAAACTGTATTATTTATAATGATGTTTTGATTTCCTAATCACATAGTTTTGAAATTTAGAAATATCATATTCATTTTATTGTGTTATCAGAAGCATTTTTTGGTCTTAATCATGAATTTCAAGCTTGGTATGATAGAATTACATTTTTGGAAAAATGAATTTTTTCTAAAGCTAATGTTGAATGAATTTAATTTTTTGAGTGGATTTAAAAATATATTTCAACTGTTCAAATATATTTAGAAGATATTTTTTTGGATATTGAAATGATTTTATTTCCTATGAGTTTTAAAATTTCATAGCTATGGATTTTTATATGAGTCTTATGGTAGAACTGAAATTATTTCTAGAACATAATTTTTTTTAATAAATGATAGTATATTTTTAAATCAATCCAAATATATTGATTATTTTGTTTTGAATTTTGGTATTCATTCATGTAAATAATTTAAAAATTCTATTAGTATTATTATTCGAATGTTAGATTATGATGCATCTGGAAAATCTCTTTACTCTATGTTATTTAGAGGCATTATTTGTAGTCTGTTGTAATTAACTACCTGTAGAACCAATATAATCTTAAATGTTTGTTCATGTTTTAGATTTCAATAAAATCATATGAAATATCACATAATGGTTGTAAAACATATTATTATATGTGATAAAGGAACTTTTAATACTGGAATGTTCTATTCAAAATATTTTAGTTTTAATTTAATTATTTTTTTGGAATATGATTTTTTATGAAGAAGACTTGATAAAAAAAGAAACAACGGAATGTGTCACTTCCTTGCTATGAATTAAGTTTCATAGAATACATTGAAAAAAATTATGTAACATTTTCAACCACTTAATGTGAGTATATCTCAACTACTTCTTCTTGATCTCTGTGTTTATGGATTAAAAAATATTTATTTGTATATTGTTTTAATTTTGAACAAGTAATAATTTATTTTGATAATTTTTCTATTATTTTTATATCAAAGAACCATTTAACGCATTCTAGAACAAACAATATAGTCATGAATTAATTTTATTGCAGATTATGATAAAAATTGAGAATTTGAATTATAATTTATGCCTATTGAAATTCAAATCACTACTTTTTTACTAAACAATTGAATTATTCTTGATTTTAGAAAATAAAGTATGAATATGGAATGTTATATACTTTATTAATTTTATACAATTTGGACACAATTTTCTAGAAATTGAATTTTTTATCTTATTGTTTCTATAAACATTTTTTATGTATTTATATAGGAGGATGTTGTCTCATTTAAATTACATTAATAATATGATCCCTTTTTTATTTTTTATTTACATTTTGATAAAATTCAAAATAGGAGGGATGATTTGTGAATTGTTTTTAATATATTTTGGTACCTAAATTTACAAAAGGGGGGATTATTAAATATTTTGGGAGATTATTGGAAAATATTTTGAAAATTGTAAAAATTGATTATCATTTTCTCTCATTTTTCTAAGTACCTACCAACTTCCCTTCATCCTTCCATACCTTCATCCATGATTCTTCTCTATAGTACTTTGTTTTACTATAACAGATAGAACTATTCATTGGATTTGTCTCTTTAGGCCACTAATTTTGACATATGGGTCGCACGGCCTTTGGGCCACCTAAGGCCATGAGGACATAGGGCCTTCGGGTCACATATGGCCTTTGGTCCATAGGGCCTTAAGGATTCATAGAGCAAGAACGAGACTAAGAGGGACACATAGAATAATACCCAGAAGAAGATTCAGTGCAAGAAAAAACCCATAGTGAAGAACTAATCGGATTGGAAGAATGAGATGGTATGACAACTGTCATTGGAATCAGGCATTGTGCATCACTCCACTAGATGATACATGCTGATAATAAATACAAGGTTCGGAGAAAGTCACCTTGAATGATGTATATGGTGGGGAGGGGTACTTGTATTGTAGTTTAGTTGCATCTTTAGGTCATTTATTAAACATTGTGCCTCAGGGCCTACATGTCATGTACTAGGCCTCGTGTTACTGAGCCTACATGTCATGTAAGGGTTCTCCCTCAACCCAATTAAAAAGAACCACTAAAAAATATTTTATCAGTGCTAAAATGACTTTATCAGTTCTAAAATAACACTAATAATCAAAGAACTATTATAAGGAGGTCCCTTTTATCAGAACTGATAAATGCCCCTATTAACAGCCTTAAAAACTGCTGATAAAAGTAAAAATAACATTAAATTAGATACCCCCTTTAACAGTGCTTAGAAGCCCTGCACGTTCCCCCACCACCCCCACCCACCACCTTTAATAGTGTTAGGTGCACCCATAATCCCATTAACAGTTCTAGTCCCCCCTGCACCCACCCACACATCCCTACCTCTACATGGATTCGATCTCGAGATCTCTCCCCTGCACTTCTGCATCTTTCGCACTTGCACATTTGTTTTGTTCCCCATTTAATGACATATATATATATATTTATATTTGTATTCTTATTTGTATATTAATATGGATTTATATTAATATATATTTATATAATTAGTTATATTAATATTTATTTATTTATTTATTTATTCTTATATTAATTATATTAATATCTATTATATATATATAGTTATATTTTTTATTTTTATACTTATTTGTATATTAATTTATATTTATAAGACTAGTTTAAAATAAATTTATAAAATACGCTTTTCTGTTTGTGTTTATAAATAAATAAATAAATGCATACATATATACAACATACATACACACATATATATATATATATATTATATATATGTATGTATCTATTTGTATAATTATACATATTTACATATATTTACATATATTATATATTCATATGTGTATTCAAATGTTAGAATATATATAGATAATATATACGAGTTTGTTAATATAGACAGTCACTAATATACACACACAAACACGAACATTATATATGTATATAAATATTCACATATTTTTATTTTAAATAAAATGGATATTATAGGGCTTATATATTCATAAATATACAATATATGTATTATTTTTAATTATTTATTTATTAAATTGAATTCTTATCTATGAATGTTTAAAAATTATGTATATATGGTTTTATATATTATAATAAATAACAGTACATTAGGAAAATTGATAAAATTGTAAATCCATAATATTAATATTAATGTAATACTTGGGAATAAATTCAGTCCTCAATGAAAAATAGAAGAAGGACACCTTGAAATTAGGCTGAAATTCCTTTAAATGTTAAAAAGTTTGGTATCCCAACTAAAAACTCAGTTTTGGAGGCTCTCTAGTCATTTATAGCCTCTAAAAATGTGAAAAAAGGTTTCCTTGTATCACTATCATATAGATCTCATCATAGAATTTGAATTGATATGCGGTAGACCTCAAACGGTCACCCGAATCAAAAGTTATGGCTATTTGATGTTTGTGTTATGTTTTCAACTAATTTCATATCTTTTATTAATTTTTATTTATCTTTTTGTGTCTTTAAATTGTTATTAAATTATTATTACTCGATGATAATTAGAAAATTAATAATTTTAATTTTAAAAAAAAGTATAATCCATTTTAACTAAATTTCTATTATATTAAGTGAAAATATCTATTTATAAATATCTGAAATATAATTAATATATATATAATATATTTATATCAATATAAATATATTTTATTAATACAACATTAATTTCAGAGAGTCTTTTTAATTTAGAGGAAGAATCCAAGGGTTTTTTGTGTTTTTTAGATTATCGCTCTTCCGGAATTCCTCTTCATGATGTCGATTCATCAGCACCCTTCATGTTAAGATCTTCTAATTTTAGTGTGTGTACTTCTATTTCCTTGATGTCACAATGACTACGGTTCGGATTTCTTGATGGTACTATTCTTGAGTTACATTTCCTCGACATCATGAAGGTGACTCTGTCATTGTTTCTATTTTTGATCTGGATGCTATGGTGATTAAGTATCTTGTGATAGAGTCTTCGCTTCCTCTCTGCGAAGGTGCTTTTGATCCTAGGTATTGCTCTTGGACATTGCACAGTGTGAGTTCTGGCATCTTGATATCGAATGCTCTCTCACCTCTCTCATTTTATGGAAGTGTAATTTATGAACTATTGGAGGTACCTAACACTCTTAGAAAAAGAAGAAACACAAATTTTAGCATTGAAAAATTATGATTCCATTCTGAATCATTGGATGTCCCTTCTTATGGTTGGAAAACTCATCGCTGATAGACCATTTAATCAAGTGGCCCTGAAAAACACACTATATTTGGTGTGGAGTTCGAAGGATGGGGTGGATATTCGCCTAATTGGACTAGGTCGACTAGTGTTTGAATTTTTCAATCTTGATGATAAGGCGATGATCCTGAAGGGAAGAAGCTGGTCCATTGACAACCATTTTTTACTAATGGAAGACCTAAAAAACAATAAAAATATCTCAAATATGAATTTGGATAATTCTCCATTTTGGATTCAATTATTGGGGTCCCTTTTGGGGGTCGATCATAATACACCATTAAATAAATTAGGGACCACATTGGTGAGTTTGTTGAATGGGATTTCTCTGTTCCAATCTATTAGGGATCTTACATTCATATTTGTTCCATTGTCGATATCATTAAACCAATTCATTGAGAAACCTTTCTCTAAATGGATTAGAAAAAAAAATTGTATCCCATTTGAATATGAAAAGATCCCCAAATTCTACTTTTTATGTGGGAGTATTGGGCACACAAAAAAGGGATGTAATGTTAAAATAACCATCAAGGGAGAAATTATTGTTATGAAGTTTTCATCTTGGATCCATGCTAAATCCAACGACATTCCCTATGTCTCAGTGTCTGAAAAGTATAGGGATAGGGAGTTTCTCTCTAAAGCTGGTGGTGTCTTGGAAACTTAAGATTAGCCTGAGGTTTTCATTCTAGGCCCAATAATGTTTCCCTCGATGACAAATGAAATTGTGAAACTAATGAAATATATGGGTTTATTAATTTTTGAATCTCTATGGGAAGCTGAGACTCTACCTGCCTCCAAGAAGGGTGTCAAATTAATTAGGAATAGTCTTGATTCTGAGCTATGATACTATGGAGATGACCATTCTAAACCACAATATTTGATGATGTAGTCAAATTTTGATCTCCCTTATCCAGACCCGACACTGAGCCCTATTATCACTGACACTCTAGTGATTTTCTTGCACCCACTAGAGGAATCTCCTTTGTAAAACCAAATTAGTGATGACATGCAGGGGTGAAGAATTCTGGGTGTAAAAACCCATCACTTAGACAAGGGTCTTGAGAGGGGGGCGGGTAGATGACTCCCCAGGTATAAAGACTGGAATCCCTAAATAGAAGCAGGAAGTTGGATGGTTGATTTAGGCCCCTCCATTGAGTTATAATGTAGTCGGTTATGGCTCTTTCATCAATATTTCTGAGGCATAGGTGGGTGAACCCGATCCCCAACAGGGCCAATTAAAATTCCATTATAGAACATTTGGGGACTTTGAAACCACTGAACGGTTTGAACTCCATAGATATGGAGTTCAAAATATGGACATGACATAGTTTTTATATCCAAAACAATGTTGGAATCAATGATGTAGTCCTTTTGGGTCTGAATAGAAGGTTTTTGAACCTATTTCCTATGGGGAGACATGGTCATAAATGGGGTCTTTGTATTCTTTGGAAAGAAGGTCTTGGTGTTAAAATATCAAAATACTCATGTAACCACATTGTGGTTATGGTTGAAGCCCTTGGTTCCCCTGCTTAGTCATTCATTGGGTTTTATGGATGGAATGCCATTTAGGATATGGGTTAATCATATAACCAGTCTTGTAGGCATCATGAAGCCCTTTCTAGTCTTCTCCTGGTTGGGGAGATTTCATAGACATTTTTTCATTTTATGAAAATGAAGCTGCTCAATTGAGGAGCGATACGATGATAGAGTATTTTAGGAATTCCAACTTTTGAACTCCCTCCATGATCTAGGATTTTTTGGCATTCCTTTCTCTTAGAATAGGGGTACCTCAATAAGGAGGTGTATCTCTGAAAGACTGGATATATTTTTTGGGATGGGTGACTGGAGATTTATTATTTTTGCTTACTCTATTAAACACTTAGACTTGACTTCTTTTGACCACTCTCCAATGCTTCTTTGAACAGCCTCCAAGGAATCTGTGTGGTAGTGGGCATCCCTTTAGGTATGAGAATCTGTGGCTCTAAGAATGGATTTTTGAGGAGGTCATTCTCACTTATTGGGTGGTCAACAAAAATGCATTAGTTCTAAAACTCGGAATGATGTTATTCGGCTAAATAATTTGAGTTATACAAGGTTTGGGGTCATGAAAAAATTCAATAATATAGTCGAATGGAGGTTAAAATTTCTATATGCCTAGAATTGTGTTGTATCTATGATTATGGAAATCTAAGAGCTTGAGAGGGATCTGAATGTTGCGCTTAAGGAAGAGGAATTCTAGTGGTCCATAGTGGTATCTGATTATCACATTAAAGAAGGTGATAAAAACACAACATTCATCCACTAGATAGCGACCATGAGAAGGAGGAAAATCAACATCTCCCACCTTGATGATTCACATGGTAGAGTGATGCAGGATCCTCCTAGGATTCCTTCGATTATGCTGGAATTTTATGGCAGTATTTTCAAGTTATACTACATTGAAATACAATTTAGTCTAACCAGATGCATCCCATGAATTGTTTTTTATGATATCAACCATTCTATAGAGGGGGACATTTCTGATGAAGAAGTGTGTAGGGATATTCACCATTTTCATTCTATGAAAGCTCCTGGTCCTCATGGGTTTCATTCCCTTTTCTTCAAACAAGTTTTACACATATTTGGGATGAATGTTATCCATGTGATTATGGATTTGTGGGAAGTTAAACTTCCTTTAAAAATATTAATGATACTATTATTACCCTCATCCCAAAATTTCTATTCTCCATGAATATTACAGTGTTCTAGCCAATCCACCACTACAATGTTATGTACAAAATTTACTCTATGATTCTAGTGGCTAGGTTGAGAGTTTTTCTCCGTCTTTTGGTGGTTGAAAATCAGAGTTCTTTTGTCCCACCAAGGGCCATTACTGATATTGAATCCATTTCCAATGATATATTACACTCCTTGAATACCCACTACTTAATAATAAAATGAGTCATGGCCATGAAAATGGTATTAATGAAAGCCTATGATTAGGTCGAATGGATTTTGTCGATCTTGTACTATCAAAACTGAGGTTTGGATCTAAATGGATTCTTAACATTATGAACTACGTTACATTGGTTTCATATAGAATCTACATCAATAGGGAGAAGTCGGCTAGTTTTACTCCCTCGAGAAATTTAAGACATGGGGACCCACTCTCTCCAGACCTTTTCACTCCCGTGGTAGATTTTTTCTCTCACCTAATTCTATAGACTGTGGAGAATGGTGTTATTCATGGAGACAAGGTATATCATAATGGTCCTCCTATTTCACATCTTTTAGTTTCAAATGACTGCCTTCTATTTTCTTAGGATACTACCCTTGAGTGTCACTCAATCTTGATGATAATCAACATTTATGAGAAGGATTCTAGGAAGTGGATTAATGCCTCAAAATTTGAACCATCCTTCAGAAAAGGTGTTCCAAGGATGAGGCACTAGGAGCTGTAGATATTATTCTAGTTTCCTATAGTTGAGAAACATCATAATTCTATGGGGCTCCCAAATTCCATTGGAAGATCAAAGAAACATGTTTTCGCATCAATCATGGAAAAATTTGATAATTTTATCAATATTTGGTCTAGCATAAAAATATCTAAAGATTCGAAGTATGTGCAAGTGAAATCTATGGACCAATCTATCCCCTCATATGCAATGTACATGTTCACATTCCCTACTACCATTTATGATCAGATTCACTCTCAGCTAGAAAACATTGGGTGGGGTTTAACTAATGGAAAAAAACACCCACTGGGTCGTGTGGGATCGGATGTGTGATTCTATGTCGTGTGATGGCCTCATGTTTAAGAAACATAAATTTTTCAATGATTATCTTTTGGAAAAAAAGGGTGGCACCTCATGCCTGTATTAATACCATTTTCTCTATGGTCTTTTGAGAATTATTTTTCATAATGTACGACTTCCTATATGCTTCTCTTGGACTGTGGCCTAGATTTATGTGGAGAAGCTTCATGGGTGCTATCCCTCTGCTAAGCTATGATAGTGTCTAGAGGATGGTACATGGGAACAAGGAGAATGTGTGGATCGACTAATGGTTGGTCACAGGGGTAAAATTGATGGGCACTTCGCCTATCATTCCAGGGTTCAATGATTCAAAAGCTCATGACCTCATTGATGATTCATTAGAGGAGTGGGATTGGGATGGGATTCGTGGATGGTTCAAAGTGATAGATCAGCATATTATATTTTATAGCTTGATTACGTCTGGAGTGGGTGGTTACCAAATCAACTATTCTGGGGATGCTTCTGAGAAGTACACTGTAAGGTCGGGTACATCAATTTGTTGTCCGGGTCAACTCAGGATCATATGACTGACTGCTTGTGGAATATTTGGGATCTCCCACCATGTAATGTTTTTTTTGGTGGAAGGTTTGCATCATTTTTCTAATAACGTGCACCTTTCTTACTAGATGACACATGATTGAGGTTGATGTGTTCCCTTAATTCATTCAACGTATTGAAACTATATTTCATTCTATTCTTGTCTTCCATGGAGTGGAGGGAGTGTGGAATGGGTGGTCCCCAGGGATTAAGGTGTTTCTGAATCTATCATTGGAGATGGACCATGTATCTAATGATTGGGGTTCTTATTTGGAACCAAAGGCTATGCTACAGTTGTGTACTCTTTCTTGGGTTGTATGTTCTTGTCAGAATGAATGTGTTTTTCAAGAGAATTCCTCACATTATTAGATTTGGGTGGATATGTCTTCTGAATGGATGAACATTTTGATGTCGAAAATGGAGGGTTCATCAGTGATCCATTACGATAATCTCCCCATTTTTGTATTCTCCCTTCTGGGGGATTCATTAAAATCAATATGGCTGAAACTCTCTCAATAGGGTCTCATTTTGTGGTGGGGCTCATTTCCCTACCTCGTAATTTCAAGGTGATTAATGCTCAATGCATAGTTTTCCATGGATGTTGGAGCCCAGTTGTCATAGAATCATCAGAAATTCTTCAACAGATCCTCCTCAACCATGATATAGGATGGGGTCATGTTGTTTTCGAGTATAATTTTCTTGAATCAATTAATTCATTTTCAAAAAAGGATAGGATTCATTGTTGTTTTAGGTTATTCTGAAGAAAATATGATCTCTTGCTAATTCATTCCAAATATACATCTCCTCTTTCATCTTTCTTGGGGGTAATCATGAATCCCATCAGTTGGCGAGCTACATGATGTCTTGGGTATCCATTGATGAGATGACCATTTTCCAGATTAGATTTTCATGTATGGATTGATTGATTAGTAATATGTCCTTGCTTTTATTCAAAAAATAATAATATTAATATATCAATATATTATTTTGAATGTTTTTTTTGAAATATACCATTTATCAATGCTAGTAAAAAATTTGTTGATAAAGATCTCCCATTATTAGGGAAACTAAAAAAACGCAAATAAAGGGGGATCCTTTAATAACGCTAAAAAAATTTGATAAAGGGGGTAACTTTATCAGTGATAAACAAAGAGATGATAAAATGGTAATTTTAATAATATTTTTTGGATCATTTGAAAGTATTCTTTATTAACACTTATTTACCACATTAAGGTACCCCATTTATTAGTGTTTTTTACATCATTAATGGGTGGAACTGTGAGAATTTATTTTTGTGGCAGTGAAAATAGAGTTATCCAAAAATAAATAAAAAAAGTATTCAGGCCATTTAGATAGTTTCTACTTTCTATAAAAACGGGTATATTATTCTGATCAACAGTGATCTCGTTTGACTGCCATGAAACCAAACACTGTGCTGGATCTCATCATCTCTTATAAACTAGACACAAATCATCCTTACATGCTATGACCTACTAATTCCAATGGTATTTCTCTTGAATTAGCTACATGAGACCATAAAAAAATTATCATGACTATATGAATAAAGATGCAATAGTGAGTTGTTCCCTTAGTTAGCTTTAGTATGTTCTATGCTCCATAGTGAGTTTTCTAGAACATTAAGAAAGGAAATTGTTGAGTGCATTCTTTTTGGTTCCGTGAGATAATATCTTGGATGATTTTATGATTTCATGTTGTCTTGAGCTAGCGACCATGCAATACACCAGATTTTAGGATCTTTCATTCTAATATCAGGTCGAAATATAAATTATTAAGTATATTTAAAATTTTATTTATGATACTCTATTTTTCTTTTTTTTTTGTAAGTTTGAATCACTTCACATTTTTATTAAATATTTTATAAAAAAATTTATATTTTTATACTTATTATTTGGAAACAATTAGCTTTTCTTACGTTTTTTAAAATATTTATCTTGAAATTTTTCTTTCTTTATTATGAACAGAATACTAAATGTATGTACTATATTATTTCAAATTTAATTATTTTTAATACATTATGGGTGGATTTATTTTAAAATTATTATTAATATTTTTCAACGCTATTTTTTAGCTATTAAAATTAATTTATTTTAGTATTCTTTGTAGTAACATGAATTTCAATTCTATTTTCACATTTTAAATATATTTTTCTTATAATATTAGTGTGGATATCTTTGACAAATAAACATGGAAATATCTTGAAGGTATTATTTCAAAGGTTTTTTGACCTATTAATAAATATTTTTTTTTGAATTTATTCTACTGCCACAAATCGGAATCAGCACACAAGGGATGCACCTATGTTTATCAATGCTAAACAGAATGCGATTATAAAAGCATCACTTTTATCAGCGTTAGTTAAAAAGTCCCAATGAAGGTGATATTTATCAATGTTAAACAAAGCACTTATAATGGTTATATTTATCAACATTATTACTAACATTGATCCCCATTACATGGCCATTAGGCCCACAATTGGATGACATGAAGACCCTTCTTGCATATGTTTGTGTCTCCACCTGTAGGTCAGGATTGCATCACTGTCTATTTGATGGTCCAAAGGCCTAGTGTCTTGAAATCTCGTTTGGGATGTATAGTACCACTACTAAAGTACACTTCTATAGCACCTGTTAAACTACGGCATAGCTACGGTGTTACTACAATTCATGCTACAGTACATGCAGAAATTCATTCCTTCACGATTTGGATATAAATATATATATACACATAATTAAAAAATTATAATAAATATATTTATTATATTTATAATTTTATAAATATATATATTTATATATATAGAAAAATGTTTATAAATATATACAAATATTTATAAATATATACAAATATTTATAAATATATACAAATATTTATAAATATATAAAATATTTATAAGTATATTTAATATATATATATTATTTATAATTATAATTATAAATAAATAAATAAATATGTATTTAATTATTTGTTTAAAATTATAACTATAAATAAATATTTAATTAATTAATTAATTGTAAATAAAAATAAATATATTTTCTATAATTTTATCAATGTATATTTATATATAGATAAGTATATTTATATAAGTATATTTATAAATATATAAAAATATTTATAAAAATATTTATTTATAATTATAAATATATATATTTAAATAATTATAAAAATATAATAAATATATTTATTATACTTATAATTTGATAAATATATACAAATATTTATGTATATTTAGAAATATTTATAGATATAAAAAAATATTTGTATATATATATAAATATTTACTTCTTTATATTTATAATTATAAACAAAGAGGGAGGAAGATGTTGCATGTTCAGGAGCTATGCTCCAACGGAGATTCTGATAGGATCTGGTTTCTTTATACATGTTGCTTCCAAAGACTCTTGGTTACATGTTCTTGACTAGGGGTGAGGATGCTACTTGGAGAGTTGGCGTGTCGCTGTCTAGAATTTGAAACGAACATCGTGCTGCTTGGATACCGGTTGGTCTAGGCGTTTAGAGGGATACTGTGTTGCAAGATGGTAGATAGCATTGTTTAGATCTAGTGTGAGATATGATAGCTACTAGTCTGGTGCTTAAACGGTTGATGCAAGGCTAAATGAGTGTGGCTTGCCTCGATCTCCAGTTTTTACATTGGATGTGCGATGACAAGATTTGTCAGATTCGATTTTGAATAAAAGATCAGTTCTTAATTTAGATGGTTTCAAATTGGTTTTGTCTTCTTTCAGTGGATTCCATTATAGTAGAATGTTTTGAAATGGTTTAGTGGATCATGTCAAGGTGAACCTAAAATCATTTTAATGAGAGGACTAAAATGGAAAAAATTCAGTGATTACGTGAATCATTCTAACAAATGGAATGAAACCCTAGAAGTTAGATGATTTTGTTCGTAGGGATTCATATATATTGTGCATTTCATATTAGAGCTGTGTATCTATTTGTAGGAGTTTTTTTCATATTCTCTTCTCCACAGATGAATCTACGCTTCAGGCATGGAGCTTCAGATATATTCTCTTGAAGCTTGAATGGCTTCAGCTGCATGAATGGTCCTTGGACATCAATATCTCATAGGCAAAGAATATGTTCTCTCAAGTATGGATTCATCTTAATAGTTTAAATTGGATCCTTTGGAACCTATTGATTTTTCACGATATTACTACTAAAATTTGAATTCCCATTCTCCTTGATAACGAATCGTAGTAGGTGATTTTTGGATACATTTCATGGCTGATAGTGAATATAGACGTCAGATTCACCATGGTTGAAAATGTAAATCCATCTACTCCCAATGAAGAAATATTTATTTATGTGGAATATGAGCAGAAATCCCTTTTATGTGACTCTTTCATGGTTTTTGGTCACATAACGGTGTGATTTTGAATGAATATTTATTGTGAGAATTATGGGATGAAGGTTTATATTGCTGGACCTTACCGCAAGAAGTGAAGGATGCTGAGATTGTAGTGCATGCTCATGAAAAGGGAAACTCTCAGATTCCTTTTAATGGAAATTAAGATATGTTTAATGTGATACCATTGCTTGGGGTAAATAATAGTCCCTCTAATTGGAAAAATCTTGAAAATGAGGAGGCTGATTTGAATCTTGTGGGTGCACACTAATCCCTCTATTTTAGGTATGTGTTTCTCACCAATGTGGAAGGGGCTATGGTGGGAGATGTTGTCTCTACTAAGAAGATTCTTGACGAGTATGGGAATATGATTGGAGGTGACTCTGATGATGACTATTATGCACAAGCTATTTTTGATGCTCAGATAATTCATGAGAGGCCTTTACTTATAGTAGGTGGCATAATAGGGACAAAGAATGTGAATGATTCTGTTTCAGTTTCAAAATTTGAAATAGTAAAAAACATGGAGTCCTTGGTGATTATTGCTCAAAAATACGAAAAATATCTTGATCCTGTATTAAGTGACAAACATGGGGTAACTTCCAGAAAAAATAAAGTAATGATGGATGACGAGGGTTTACAAATGGTTCCCTCTCAGAAGTCTAAGGATCTTGGTCCTTTAGTTGGGTTAATGTAGGCATCTTTTGTGCTGGAACCCTTGCTGGTGGACCCTCCATATAAGGGCATTCCTATGTTTGTATCTGGACTAAAAACATGTAATGAAGAAGTGGTAATCCATCATGATGGGCATGTAGAGGAAGTTGTGGAGGATCTATCATCATATCAAAAATTAATGGAGGTAAACCATTCAAAAGTTGATTTTTTAGATGCAATAGTTTTGGTGTGCTTGAATCATTCCATGAGGATTCAATGGATGCGGAGGAACCAGACACCGGTGGTCAAACAGCTGTCATATCTTTAGTGGTGGAAATTTTGGACACTGAGAAGGATGTTTCTGAAGGAACATGGCATTAAAAACCAAGGAGTTGGGTTAGACATCCATGGCCTTGACTGTGGCCAGGATTATTGAGTTTTTGTATGACATTGTGGTCAAAATTTGTGTTCTAGGTATTTTTACAAGTAATTTATGAGTCAGATCACTCTAAAGAAAAAAACGATTAGGGAGAAGTTCTCTGTGACCATTAATCAAAGGAACTCACAGTTAGAGTGGGAAACTGCAGATGAAAACTCGGACCATGATTATGGGAATGATCCTGATTCTCCTATTTTGTAATTTTCTTTTATGAAATATTTTTTGCATCTTTATTTGACCCCATCTATCCTCTTTTCGCCTCTTTGTCGTCTTTATTTTTGTAATAAATTTTCATAGGAGCAGGAATTTATGTCACATAAAACATTTGAGTATTGTTATAAATAATTAAATAAGTATATTTAAATATTTATAAAATTACAAAAAATACAATTATTATCATTTTATAAATATTTGAAATTTTATAAATATACATAATTTTATAAATATAATTATAAATATAAAAAAATATTTTTAATTATATACGAATATATATATATATATTTTAGAAATATTCATAAATATATTTATTATATATATTAGGTGATTGGTGATACAATTACATTCAAACACACACACACACCACACAGACATGTCGAAAATGTAGGACATAACCCCCAATGGGATAGCACATCTATCAAGCCTTATTTATTTAGTACGTGGCATGTTGGAATAGTGGGAATGAAGCTCATTACATGGTCTAAAATCTTAGTGTTTTGTCATGTCTGCATCATCCTGCTTGCATCATGCCCATGTTACTGTCTGCCAATGCCATCATCTGCATCACCATCTACAAGGTACTATAATAGTACTTGCGCCCACCCGGATTTGAACCTGAGTCTAATGTTGAATTATGGGTAGCCTTTACCACTCGGGTAAGTTTCCAAATTCATATATGTTTATTATATATATAATTATAAATAAATATATTAATTTATTTAAATAATTATAAAATTAAAAAATATATATTTATTACAATTTCATAAATATATATATATATATATATATTAATAAATATGTGGGGAGGGCGGTCATGCATAGCTGATGGGAGAGTGGCGCTGGCAACGACAACCCAACGGTGGGGTTGGCGGGATTTACTGATTTGTTCAGTGAGGTGCATCCTTTTTCTTGGAGGTGACGAGGTTGGGATGCTAGAAATAGAGGCAATGTGATGTAATATAATGAATTCTAGTTTGGTATCCTGATAACCGAAGATGATGACTTCAGTGATATGTTGATGGTGCGAATTCCACACTATCGTCGACCTCTTCACTAGGGGAGGGAATCTCCATCGGTGACCATCGGAGACAATAGAAGTGACTGTGGGGATATAAATGTGTTGTTGGCATGCACGCAGGTGATCTAACTAGAAATGCATGCGGCAATGCTTGTAGAGACTGGTGGTGTTCACTACAGGTAGGGAAAGTGATCACTATGTGGATGGGACGACATGGGGATGATGGTGTTCGCTGGATTCATTTATAGGTTGTTTCTCAAGATGCATGCACATACCTTAGTGAGAGGAATTATCATGGAACACATGGTGGTACTTTTTATCATGCCTCCAGATTTGGGCATGGCAGGAGCTGTATGAGGGAGCTATGATTCTGGCTTGGATTTGTGGTAGGATGTGGTAGGATTGGAGTTGAACTGATTAGGTGGGTTCCTGGTATATGATGGGCCTTGGGTTTATTATGGTGTTAGACTGGTTTGGTCATAGTTTCATGTCCCTTTTGACTATATAATGTGGGCTTGCGGGTCTATCATATATGTGGGTTGGTGTGTGGCTCCATAAACTATTTGGTGTTTTTGAGTGGCATTTTTTCCACTTTTCGGGTTTGGCGGTGATTTTTGTACAGCAAGATTGTTGTGCATTACTGTATTTATATTTTCTTAAATAAATATTTTGGGACTGATCTCTCTTGAGTCCTAAACTTTCCTAGTATAATAATATTATCAAATTAATAATATTATAATTTTATCAGTGTTTTTTATCAATGATAAAATGTGTTTTTATCAATGATAATAAAGACAAGTTTTGTTAACTCTTATTTAGAGAGGATTAAACTGACCTTTATTAGCACTTTTTGGAGAGATCTGATAAAAGTGTTACCTGATTTCATAAAAGAACCCTAACAAGAGGCTTCTCTATCAGATACCTTCACGCTTTCATGGAACCCTACTGATTCCATGTCTCCGCTCTCTCCAATTATCTCATGGCTTCTCTAACAGCCGCTCTCATCACCGCCCTCTCCACCTCTATTTCCATCGTTGCTCTCATCACCCCCTCACTAGACACATCTCTCACCATCATTCCTCTCAACACCCCTCTCATTGTTTCCCTTCTCACCATCGCCTCTCTCATTTTCTCTCTCCTCCACCACTCTCGCCACCACCTATCTCAAAATCTAATGCATGTAATGATAGAAATTTCTTATGATTACTTTTTTTTATTTTCTCATCAGATTATTAATACATGGATTTCTTGATGATGAATAGATTATTTTTAATGTCTCGCCTACTGTTTCATTATTATATTTTTTAATCCATTATATGTTGGCCATTTATTATCATTTAACACAAAAGATTATTTACTTATTATTATTGTTCATGATCTTGTTGAATTTCATTATGATTTGACTGGGAAAATGTGTTTTGAGTACCAATATAATGATGGAAACATTAGATATAGAATGTTTTGGGGGGAGAACGTGTGTTTGTTTCATTATTTATGATTAGTAATGGAACATGGTGGTTAAATTATAATGTTTTTTGAGAGGGTGGTTGGTCATTTTCATTGGATATAACGATCTCCATTGTGATTTGGATGGGAATTTGAGTGTTGTGTTTTTTTAATTTCATGATAGTGATGGAATGCAGTTATAATGATGAAATTGAAAAGGAATGGGGTAAAAATTAAATATGTGTGGGTTTTATTTCACATATAGAAATTGATGTAATGGGTTGAATGACTACAAATATGATACAAATGTCTTAATAAGTGGGAGTTGCATTATAATTATTAAATCGAGGAATTTAAAAACATGTAAATGAATGGTTTCTTATGAAATATGTATTGATTTTGTGTGTTTTATGATTCCTCTATGTTTTAATAGGTTGATATAACCAAATTATAAGCCATTTATATGTCCTACCTTGCAATGAATTTGATATCCCCATTATGTTTTCCATTTTTATATGGAATAATATATAACACTATTTTTATAAGGAATACTTATCTAGAGAAATATTTGAGAGATATTATTGTTTATTACATATGATTCATTCTTTTGGTTTTATTAAAGATTGGATCCTAGAGGATCAAATATAACAATGGGTGTGATTGAAAATGAGGTCACTTTCCAAATAGGATAAAAATGGGAAGAGAGTTGGAGTGAAAAATGTCATGATAATACATAGACAATATTATTAAGAAATTAATAATCATATGAACCATTTCATACTCTAAAATGTGATAAGGATGAAATGACTCGACATGGATTCATTCATGCCAAAATTCCCTCTAAACATTTGGGTTCCTCTGATTAACTAATTTTGAGGAAATTGATTTCCATTAAGAATTTTGAAGGTGAATTAGATAGATGGTTGGTGTTGATTATTAATATAATGAAAAATGAAGATGTTTATAGTATGTAATGAGTGTTGTTTAAGGAAATATTCTTCCCTAAATATTGTCCCAGAACTACTCATAATAAAATAGAGAGTGTTTTATTTAAAATATATATTATTTTATAAATTATATATTATTTTATACTTCTATATACATTTGTAATTTTACATAATAATATCAATTTTTATAAATTTTAAATTTATTCTTTTACACATGTATACTTTTGTCAATTTATCAATAGTTCAATAATTTTATACTTTCATAAAGTCAATGTTATTTGTTGAAAATATTTTTAAAATACAATAATATCATTTATTTGTGAAGTAGAAATTCCATTATTAACAAAAATTACTCATTCAATATTAATACAGGTCGAGCGAGATTTATTATTTCTATTAAAGATGCTTATGCGCTTCAAAAATCCCATTGTGATAACTCGGTTGGTGATTTATTGATTCTTCGACAGCTTAGAATCAAAGGGATCTATAAGATGATGATGCTCTTTCTTGAAGTGTTCTTGAAAGCCATAATCCCTGGTTGGATAAAAATCAACATTGATGGCACTTCCAAAGAAAATCCATGTCCCGTACACTGTGGGGCCATTTTTAGGGACTCTCTTTGGCATTCTCATAGCTGCTTTTTTAGTGGCTGTGGGTTTTCCTCTTCCCTTGAGGATGAGATGATGGCAGTGATTCATGAAGTCACCTTTTTTATAAAAAGAAGATAGAATAACATTTGGATTGAAAGTGACTCTGCCACCATTATCCAAGCTATCTGAAATCGAGTGGTTCACCTTGTCGGTTCCCTCACAACACATCGGAAGAAATGTCTTAGCTCACTACATGAGTTTAGATACATTTCCATTCACTTCTATTGGGAAGAAAACATGGGGGCAGATGGTCTTTCCAAAAGGGGAATCAACCAGGACATTACGTGGAGTGATGACCTTCCGATTGAGATATACCCTTTTTATGAGAAATATTGTAATAAAATTTCCTCTTTCAGGCTCATGTAATTTTCCTTTTCCTTTTAAAAAATATCTTTTGTCTTCGTCTTTGACGAAGACATTTCCTTTTACAAAAAAAAATTTGTGAAGCCATTATTATATTCAATAGCTGAATTTTCTATTATGAAAATGGTTTTCAAATAATTTAGACATTTTTTTATATTTCAATTAGTACATTCAATATCCATATTTCATCAGGCATTTATAATGTAAATTTGGTTTTGTACTTCATTTATACTCATAAAAAAGGGTTTTCTTTCAAGAAATTCAGTATATTTATCTTTAATAGAACATCTATTGTGTATTTATTTTGTTAAATATTATTACTACCAAATAGAGTATGATGGATATGAATATTTAATATATGGATTCCAATTGTATGATAAAAGAGTATGAAGATTGTGAGAATGGGTTCATGAAGTTTGAAAAATATCATTAAAATGAACCTTCTCACATCCTTTTATGTGTTTACATTTTTTTTATTAAATAATAATTAGTCGATGGGAGTCAGTAGAACACTTGATCTATCACATAATTGATCAAATTAATAAATGTTTTAATAGACATGCGGAAAATAGAATGTATCTAGTGATTGGGATATCAATGAATTTTATGGGTCATCTAATATGGTTACAAGTGTAGATAATTAAGAATACTATATTATAGAAGTGATTATTGGTGGTAAAGATGATGAAGATCATATTGAGGAAATATATAAAAGTATTGATGAAAAAAATTTCAATTTTCCATTTTTTGAGAGGTTTAAGAGTTTTGAAAATATTTCATTTTATACTGGTTTCACTAAATATACAACATTTTCAGTTGTACTGAAACTGTATAATTTGACATTTGGGGTAGATGGAGTGATTCTAGTTTTACCGAACTATCTATTCTCTTGAATGATATTCTCCCCTAATATAATGAGCTCCCTAGAAAAACATATGATGTTAAACGAATACTAAGTTCAATGGGTATGATCTCTAAAAGAATCGATGAATGTCCAAATGATTGTATATTGTTTCATAAGGACCAAAAATAATTTATATAATTCTCAATGTGTGGTTCTTCTCGATATAAGAAACATAAATTGGGTCCTACAAAAGTTATATGGTATGTTCCAATCATTAAAAGGTCTAGTAACCCATATGGAATTGAGGAGACTACAAGGAAATTAACATGACACGTAGATAAATGAAATAAAGATAGAAAAATTCTTCACCTTACAGAATCTCCTCAATAGAAGATAATTCATCACAAGTATCCTTAATTCGGAAAAAATTTGAGAAACCATGTCCTTTTGTTATCTACTAACGAAGTAAATACTTTTTCATTTTTAAAGTAAAAAACATAATATATGGTCACTTATTTTGGTAAATTATAACTTTCCACCATGGTTTTGAATGAAAAAATAATAAATTATGTTATCACTGCTTATATCTAGACCAGAACAATTAGGTAATTATATTGATATTTATTTTTCTCTGTTGATCAATGATTTGAAAATCTTCTGGGATTCATGTGTAACATTCATTGATTCTTACATAAATGAATATTTCACGTTGAGAGACATGTTTTATGGGATGATAAATGACTTTCATGATTTAGATTTTTTTGGGTTATAGAATTAATGGAACTCATGGGTGTCCTATTTTTAAACAATGTAAATAGTCGATTAAGATGAAACATTAATCGAAGACTGTGTTTCATGGATATCAAATATTTTTACCATGATGAAATAAGTACTTATCTTGAAATACATCATTTGATTAGATTTTAGAATAATTTACAATGTTGTCTCCATGAATAGGTGATAAAATGTTTGAAAAATGAATATATGTGGACACTGCTTTTGGAAAAATGTTTTCTAAAAATAGTATTAAAACCATTTGGAAAAAGAGATCATTTTTTTTAAATTACCATACTATAATTTTCTACACGTCATAAATTTTCTTGATGTTATGCATGTTGAAAAAAATTATGTGATCTTATAAATGGTGCGTTGCTAAATTGACCTGAAAAAATGAAGGATGAAACCAAGTCTAGGATGGACATGTTTGATATGAGAATACATGAAGTGTTGGAACTAGTGAAGGGTGAAAAAAACATTCTTCCTCTAGCTACTGACACTCTTTCCGGACATGAGGGTTATTGGTTTTTCAACATCATAAAAGATGTAATGGTTCTATAGGGGTATTCATCGAATATCAAGAATATCATGTGAATATATGATTTAATTTTAAAGGGTCTGAAATCACATGACTGTGATGTTTTGATGTAAGATTTAATTCATATAGCTTTGTGTTTCATTTTTTCCAAGAATGAATGTTATTCAATAACTATGCTCTGTTTCATTTTCAAATCTATGTGCAAAATATTTATAGACTCGATGAAATTTACAACTATATTAAAGGAAATTTCCATCGTATTGTGTGAATTGGAAATGTTCTTCTCAACCACATTCTTGGATATGATTTTACACTTAATGGTTCACTTAATAGGAGAAATTTGACTATGTGGTCCTATATATTATAGATCGGTGTACCCATTCCACAATATATATTGATTTTGAAAGGGTATGACAAAAATTGAATTCGCTCAGAGGGTTGTATTGTGAAGCTATATATTGTTGAGGAAGACATTGAATCTTTTATTGACTTCCTAAATGTTGTGGAAATCATTGTACTACCAACATCTCATCACACTAGGTGGATTCTGGGTGAATTAATTTCTAGAAGAGATGTTATCATAATGAATATTATTGATCACGAGCAGTCCCACCATTACATTTTTTAGAATATTTTAGTGGTTCCCCATATGTTGATACTCAGAATGAAATTATTAGTAATTTGAATCCATCATTGGACGAAATATGGATATCAAAAACAAAATCAATAATTTATATAATGGCTTTGAGGCCATATTTTTAAAGAGTCATAAGAAAATCCAAATTCAATTTCTACATGACTTCGATGGATAACCAGATGAAAAAGTGTGTGTGTATTTTCCTATAATGGTTATATTTTCTCTAAAAATGAACATGATGAAATAACTACCATGAAAAACAGTGGAGTTACACTTATGGTTGAAGTGATGCATGTTTCTGTTAATAAGGAAAAAAATACAATTTATGCAAATATGTCATAATTTGGCATCAGCAATAAAATATTAGAGTAGGATTATATGACATTCTATGTGTTGATTTTTCAATGAAAGTGGGTTTATAATAATTTTATTGTTAAAATAGATTAATTGGGATTCATGAAGGTGGATTTTAGTCATGAACGGTATAAATACAAACCATCTATATTGGAATCACATGCAGTACAAGTATTTTATGTTCTAAATCCCATAAACTGAATGTGGTAAATTGTACCATTATTAACCAAAACTACTGAAGGTTCATATGAAGATTCAATTGAGGATGACCTATTCATTGGTACAACACAATCATTTCATAGCAATCCCAATGTAGGTGGTTTTTTATGTCCTTGGAGACTATAATGAAGGAATTTCGATACTCGATATAGGGGTCAAATCTCTTCATCATTTTAAAAAATAGTGTTCAATGATTTGGTTATATTTTTTTTGTAATATAAATTATGTTTCCTCGTGTTTTTATATATTTTCTGTTGCATTTATGTAATCAAAATTAAATTTTAAACAAATTTTTCCAATAATAACTTATGCCCGTACTGGTGCTTCCAATACCGATGAATGAAAGTTTTCTGAACCCTATATATGCTCCTATGAAATAGTAACAATGAACTTATGCGCATGATGATGCTCCCAATCCTAAGGAACAATAGTTTTCTCAACCAAATGCTGCTCCTAATGCGGAGGTACAACGACCATTCACACATTCTAATGTTACCAATCCAGAGGAACAATATATTGACAATGTTGAATATGAGGAAATGGTAGGTGATGATGAACTAATGATGCAAGAAAAAATAAGATCACTATAGTGTGACGGTTTTAGAAATAATTATTAAGGAGAAAACAAAAGGCATAAAATTTATGGTCCGATTGAATTCATGGGGCTAAACATTTTACTCAAACAAGGCCATGTTATGTATTTACATTAGGGTTATCACTCAATAACATATTCTTATTGATGTAGCTTCATGGAACTATGTTGTTCCCACACATTATACACTCATTTGGGAAGATATTAATATAGCATTATGATATCCTTTATTTATTTTACTTAAAAAATAATATAATGAATCATTTACTTACTGTTCATCATCCACTGAAGAGTGAATTTACAGTAGATGACTCCCATAATTTTTTTTATTAATTTTTTTTGAAAGTATTCACAATGGTTTTCTCACAATTCTGATGATATGTCATCTTAAAATATGCTGAATGAAAAACAACCACTACCACTACTTATGTATGAACACCTGATAACCCAAAAAGCATGGGATTGGTTTACTAGCCATTATGAAGATATTTATTTTTAGGAATATTGTGGATGGTAATAAATTGTTTCATAATACATGCATTCATCACATTGATTGAGATTGTTTTATTTAAGAAATATGAACTGTGTTCTAAAAAGAAAGGATTGAGAAAAACCAACGTAACTCTAATGTAAAGAACATATGGGGTATAAATCACTAGAAAAAAAGTTTTTACATATTTTATATCTATCGTAATTCATTTATGTGACATGAAACAAAAACATAATTATGTTCCTATATTTATATGTAAATTAATGAATCCAAAACAAAAAACACTTCCATCCCACAACATGTTCTATAGAAGGAGGCATGTGTAAATAAACATGGGATAATAATAGATGAAAACACACAAAATGTCTTTGAAACATGTGTATGTATGACATAATAAATTTTTTTTTCATTAACTATCTATTACATAAAAATGATTAACCAGTTTCCTAAATTTTATATCTGACATAGACACCAGAATCATGAACACATGTACCAATGAACAACTACTATTGGCAGCCTTAATGTAGCTAACACATTATGACCATGTTAGAGGACCTGGTTTTTGGGAGAAACCTTGAACATATTTGTAGAAAAAACTACCAAATGATAAAGATAATAAAATGGTAGACATGAAAGAAATAATTGTTTCCATTGAATAACAATTTCATTTAAATAATGAGTTACTATAAAATGTTATGGGGAGGGGGGAAGAAAAGATAAGAAACAACTTAAGAACAACTAGTGTGTGATGATCCCACCCACCCCCCCAACATTGAGGTGAGCCATTCCCAATAAAGATATGTCTTAGTCGAGGTAATAAATATTCTAATAATTATTTTTATGAAATGTGAATCATAAAGACACTCAAATGTTTCAGGTACTAATTTTCTATTAGGTGGAAATGACTATGATTTATATCTATCAACACCCACTCATCACCTTGTAGTGAGGGCTACAGTGTTCAATATCAAAGAATACACTCTACAGAACATATCACTTCCAAAAGGTCTTGTGAGATGGATATTATCATAGATAATGAGTCAAGCATGGATTTACCTATTCCACATGATGAAAAATATACTCATATAGCGGAATAAGCTATTGGAACATTCATCACATGACCATAATATCTTATAAAAATACATATTGAAAAGGTGGTATTCATTTAAAATTTATTTTTCTTTTGAAACAACTAATTATTAATGAAAAAAAGTTTTAATAGATGATTGTTATTATAGAAAGTCAAATGGAATGGGGTGAAATGATAGTTTGACTCAAAAAATCTAAATAATAAACTAACCGATAAAATATATCTTCCGAAATCACATTTACACTGCCTATTTAATATCCACATATATAAACATCGAATATTCATGCAGATACAATGTTACAAAATGGTAGTAGTCACATAGTTGATTTTGAAGAACATATGTTTGGAGATGAAGTTATAGAATACATTTATATTGAAAATGTAAATGAAATCAAAAATTATGAATAGATAGGAGGATCAGTTGTAAAAGTATACATGTGGAATGTTTTCATGATTTTTTTTCCATAATCTCATATACTATGTTAATTATGACTAAATACATTTCATATTTTTTAGTAATCTATATTAATACCAATTGAAGGGATTACCCCACGGACATAAATTTAGACTCATTATTCTTCATTTCATTTCTACAGAACAAATAGAAATAATTTCAAAAAAGAATGAAATAGTGAAAACACTATCCCAATTATTTGAATGAAAACATGTGGTTGATAGACACTTCTTAATAGTATCATTACAGGGGTACAAATCTATAATTTATTCAAATAAATTATATTTTAATTTCTATTGTTACATACAAATTTTTGTGTTTTTGGGAAATATTTGATTCTCATTGTGGTCAATTTGGATACTCAATAGATATATTTCCTTGATTCAATACATGGATTCCCAAAAAACTGACAACGCATGATGATGTTTTTCAATTTTTAATACACTAGATCAAACATTTTGGAACTAAAATTCATGTTATATATATTATATTTTTTTTATTCATAATTATTTTATGATAGGGTGGTGAATAAATATCTTAAAAATCATAGAATAAGGACAACCAATACGAAAAAAGATAACGAAAAGTTCTATAACTTGAAAAGTATATGGTTTTATATAATAATATTTCACAATCCAAAAAAATAAAAAAATTATTTATTTTTCTCAGTGTTTCTGAAATTTCTAAAAAAACAAATAGAAATGATTGAGGTTATTATGTTTGTAATTTTATAAGAGTGATCATATTCTCTCAATAAACTAGTATTCCCAAAGATATATTTTTTAATTTATTTACTATTTCATATAAAATATTAATTAATCCTTTTTGTATTTATATTTTTACAGTACTATGATAACTATGATAAAAATTGTATTCAAAAGATGGTATAGTTTATTTAATAATCAAATGGACAAATTACCCTATTTTAGAATCTACACAAATAGCATGAAGAAGGTTTTTTTTTACATGCAAGGTTTTTTGATAGTATTATCTATTTATTATTTCATTAACATTATCTAAATTAATTGTTTGACTACTCATGGGGACAATGTATTTTGTAAATGATGATGTTACCAATCCCGTGGAAGAATATTCTATAATGAAGGAAACCCTTGGGAAAGATGTAAAGGTAATGTTAAGATGTACTTTCTATATTTTACCTAGAAATAATAAAATGAAATTATGATTTAATTTTCATTCTTCCTTTCATAGTTTGTTTTTTAGAATATTTCTGTATATTTTCTTGCCTTTCTACACTAAAACATCCACAAACATATTCTCCCTAAAAACCGTTTCACCCTTGTAGTGTTGGAATTTGACACTTTCCTTCAAGTTCCCTCCCCTGCTCAATCGCAGATTTAAACTTAATGATTTAACTACAAAATCATTTTCCATAGAATTAATATATATATTTTTTTATTTATGTTTAAATTATTTCTTTTTAATGTCACTTACAAAATTATTATTATCTTATATAGGTTGATTATTTTGTTAGAGTTGGGGTGGTTCCTTAGAATCTATTCATACTCTTGAGATATTGGACTACGAGGCTATAACATTGATAATGCTCGTAAGGAAATGGGCTTTGATTTTATACCACCATAATGAAAAGGTGAATCCATAATTTTTATTTTATTAATTTTATCATAGATTTTTCTATTATTTGTATGTTAATTTCCTCATTATTTTTATCTAAAACTTATTTAGTTTTTTTCACCGATCTTTTGGGATGTGATATTTTTTTCAACTATTTACACTAATCCATAAAAGAGGTAAAATATTATTTTATACTAACATTACCTTGCATTGGATTTCCTTTCCTTATTGAACTGCAACACTTCATATTTATTCCATTTTCTTAGATGGAAATGTTTTTTTGCTAATAATTTTGATTCAATATACAGTTTTGGAAGATCAATAAACATATAATATGGAAATCATAGTAAAATTGGAATTTTTGATTTTATTGGACTTTGGGACATGTAGAAATAATTTTCACCTCAATCTGACACATGTTGTGATTTCTATGACTGGAAGTGATCCTTTTTTTGAAATTGAAATTATTTTAAGTATTAAATTAAATTAAAATATTAAAAACCAAGAAAAAATGTTCATATTGTTGTCATACATTATGAAAATTATTAATTAGTCAATTTTGAGGTTTATGAATAATCTGCACCTCAATCAGATGCAAAGTGTGACCAGTATAATTCCAAGTTTTATTATTTATTTAAAATTGACATTAATTTTAGTAAAAAGAACCAGTGTCATACTAAAAAACATGTAAACACATTCAAATTAATTTGGTACATTAGTAAAATGATTCATAATTCATTTTTGATGTTTACGAATCAACCAATCCTCAAAATTTGGCTTTTTGTCACCGGTATAACTCAAAATATGTCTTCTCATTTAAAATTGTCATTAATATTAGTAAAATGAACAAGTGACATATTCAAAACTAGGAAAAGACATTTAGATTATTTTGATACTTTATGAAAATGAATCATTATTCATTTATAACATTTAGTAATCAACTACACCTTAATCTAATGCATGATGTGGCTGGTATTACTTTAAGTGTGTCATTTTATTTAAAATTTAATCTAATTTTTTTAAAATAAACAAAAGACATACTAAAAAGAATGAAAATGAATTCATATTGTTTTCATATATTATTAAAATGATCTACAATCCATCTGTGGTGTGTAAAAATCAACTTCATCTCAATCCACTACACTTTGTGACCGATATGACTCAAAGTGTCCATTATTAGTTTAATATTGGAATTTTAGTTCAAAACATACCACTCAATGAAAAATAAGAGAATGAACTCCGATTGACATTATAATTTAGGAAACCAATTCCAAAGTCTGTTGTGAAATGTTGGAATTAGTCTCAAATCAAATCGTCAAACAATGAGACCTATATTACACAATGTGCGTGTTTGCAGTTTCAAATGCAATTTTAATAACAATGAAAGCTGACATACTCAAAACTAACCAAACACATTCATATTGTTTTTATAATTTTGGGAAACTATCCATAAGTCATTTTTATGTAGAAATTATCCACACCTCAATATGATGGATGGTGTGATCCATATAATTCTGGGTGTGTGTATACATATAAAATTGACATTAATTTTAGTAAAAAGAACAAGTGACATAGTGAAAACCATGAAAACTCATTTGTATTGTTTTGATAGATTAATTAAACTAATTATAATTCGTTTATAATGTGGATGAATTGACCATACCTCAATGTAATGCATGATGTGATGGTATAACTCAATGTGGGTCTTCTAATTTAAAATTAAAATTAATTTAATAAAAAAGAACAATTGATATTTTGGAAATGAAGAAAACGAATTCAGATTATTTTGATACATTAGTTAAACAATCCATCTGAAATTTTTGGAATTCAGTAATCAACCGCACCTCAATAAAATGCATGATGTGACTGGTATAACTAAAATAATGTCCATTCATCTAAAATTGACATTAATTTTAGTAAATTGAACATGCACTACTACAAACACGACCTTTATCAGCGCTAAAAATGGCCTTTATCAGCACTAAAAAAGCACTGATAAAGCCAGCGTAGATAAAGGGGGGGTCCCCTTTATCAGCCCTTTCGTTTTAGCGCTGATAAAGGACCCTTTTATCAGCGCTTTTAAAAAAGCGCTGATAAAAGTTAAAAAAAGTTAAAAAAAATTAAAAAAAAATTATAAAATACTACCAATCGGGGGGGGGTTTTATAGCGCTTGAAACCCACCTTTTACAGTGCTTTTCGGCCCCTATACAACACCCCACGCACCCCCTCCACCCTTTAACAGCGCTTGCTCCAATATTCCCCATGCGCGCGCACCCCTGCCTCCACCACGATTTGAACTCGAGACCTCCCCCTTGCGCGCCTAAGCCCTTACCACTACTCTATTTTGATTTGCTTTCCAATTCATGATATCTCTATATATATGTATTTATATAATTAGTTATATTTATTCGTATAGTAATATATATTTATATTAATATATATATATAGTTATATTATAATATATATATTTATATATGTAGTTATATTATAATATATATAGTAATATTAATATATATATAGTGGTATTAATATATATCTATATCTATATATATATATAGTTATATTTATTCGTATAGTAATATATATTTATATTAATATATATATATAGTTATATTAACATATATATAGTTATATTAACATATATATAGTTATATTAACATATATATAGTCATATTAATATATATTTATATATTTATATGAATATATATTTATATAGTTATATTAATATATATATAGTGATATTAATATATATATTTATGGTGATATTAATATATATATTTATAGTAATACTAATATATATATATGTAGTTATATTAATATATATATAGTTATTAGATTAATATATATATAGTTAGATTAATATATATATATAGTTAGATTAATATATAGGTATATAAATATTCATATATTGGTATTCTAAATAAAATGGATATTAGTTATTATTTAGATAAAGCTAATATTTTTTATATGTAAATATGTTTAATTATTTATTTAAAAAATTTAATTTTTAGGTGCGAATATTTAAAAATTATGTACATATAGTTATATATTTGATTATAAATAGCAGTTCATTATAAAAAAGGATGAAATTTCAAAGAAATAATATCAATATGAATGTAATACCTTGGAATAAATTCAGTCCCCATGAAGAAAATCCAATAATACCCCCATAAACGAGTTTGAAAATCCACAAAATGTTAAAAAATCTGGGTATCCCGACAAAAAACTCAGTTTTGGAGGCCTTCTGGGCCTCTTTTGGCCTCGAAAAACTCTTGACCTGGGTCCCCCCGGGTCACAGCAACGTAGAGCTCGTCGCAGGCTTCAATTTGATATGTGGTAGAGCTCAAACGGACACCCGGATCAAAAGTTATGGCTGTTTGAAGTTTGAGTTGCATTTTCAACATATTTTGGATCTTTTTTTAATGTTTTTAATTTTTTTAGTCCTCAAATTGTTATTAAATGACTATTACTCCATAATGATTATCAAAATATTAATTAAAAATATTTTTTTAATTTTTTAAGAAGTCATTTTCACTAAATATTTTATATATTAAGTATAATAAGTGTAAATGTACATTTATACTTATCTAAAATATATTTAAAAAATATATATTATATTTATATAACAATATAACTATATTTATATGTTAATATGTTAATATATTTTTAAAATATTTTTTGAAGTCGAACCTCTATCAGCGCTAAAAAAAGGGCTGATAAAGGCCCCCCTTTATCAGCGCTACTAAACAAGCACTGATAAAGGGGGGCCCTTTATCAGCACTAACAAAAGCGCTGATAAAGGGGGGCACTGCGAAAAACTGTTTTTGTGGTAGTGATGTGACATACTAAAAACCAAGAAAAAACATTTAAATTATTTTTATACTTTAGGAAAATGACCCATGATTCATTTTAGATGTGTAGTAATTTACATCTCCATAATCCAATGCATGGTGTGATTAATATAACTTGAAGTGTGTCTTTTTATTTAAAATTGACATTAATTTTAGTAAAAATACCAAGGGAAATACTAAAAACTAAGAAAATACATTCATATTGTTTTGATACATTAGTAAAATGATACATAAGTAAATTTTCACATGTAGGAAATAACCTCACCTCAATATGAAGCCTGATATGACTGGTATTATGCCAATTGTGTCAATTTATTTAAAATTGACATTAATTTTAGTAAAAGAAACAAGTGACATACTCAATACTATGACAACACATTTATATTGTTTTGATACTGTTATAAAATGACATATGAGTCATTTATGACTTGTAGGCATCACCCACACTTCAATTTGATGCTTTCAGTGACTAGTATAACTCAAATTGTATATTCTTATTTTAAATTGACATTAGTTTTAGTAAAAAGAGTAATTGAAAAACTAAAAATAGATCAAATTCATTCAGATTGTTTTGATACATTAGTAAAATGATTCATAAGTCATTTTTGATGTTTTGGAATCCGACTTACCTCAATCTAATGCATTTTATTTCTGTAAGGATTCCATGTGTATCTATATATTTAAAATTAACCTTAATTTTAGTAAAATGAATAAGTGAAAAAATGAAAACTGAGAAATCACATATTTAATTTTTTGATACATTAGGAAAAATATTCATAATTCATTTCAAACATGATGGAATCTAATAAAATTCAATCATACTCATGGTGTGACTGATATAACTTGATGTGTGTATTTTCATTTTAAATTGACATTTATTTTAGTAAAAAGAAAAAGTGAAATGCTGAAAAAAGATAAATCACATTCCATTTATTTTGATACATTAGGAAAATATTTCATAATTCATTTGTGACACTTAAAAATCACTCGATCCCCAATATGAAATATGATGTGACCATTATGACTCCAAGTGTCTGTTTTTATTTAGAATTTATATTAATTTTAGAAAAATAAAAAACTGACATTATGAAAACCATGAGAAAAAAATTCATATTTTTTTGATGATTTAAGATAATAAACTGTTATTTATTTTTGATGTATAGGAATCACTCAAAATGAAATCAGATGCATGGTTTAATTGATATGACTTAGAGTGTCTGTTAAGAGTTAAAATTGAAATTTTAGTTCAAAACATGTGTCACTCACTAAAAAACATGAATATGTGCTCTAATTGCCTTGATAAATTAGGAAAATGATTCATATGTAATTTTTGATGTATATGACTCACTCTCACATCAAAATGAAAAATGGTATGGATGGCATGACTCAAAATGAGGGTTTCTAGTTTGAAAGGAAATTATAGTTAAAAACAAAAGTGGCATACTAAAAACTAAGAAAAAACATTCATATTATTTTTATAATTTAGAAAAATGATCCATAAGTAATGTTTGATGTGTAGGAATCAGCCTCACACCAATCTAATGCATATTCTGACCGGTATAACTCAGAGCATGAATTTATTTAAAATTCAAATTAATTTCCGATAGAATAACAAATTACATACTAAAAACTGATAAAATGCATTATGATTGTTTTGATACAATATAAAAACATTCAATAACTCATTTGTGACATGAATAAATCAAGACCACCTCAATACGATGCTAAATGTGACCATTATAACACCATGTGTTTCCTTTCACATAAAATTGATACTTTTTTAATATATTATTTCATATTAATGATTAATATATTTCATTATAGTTATACTAAAATTTGATTTGTTTTATTATATAAGTGGATTCTTTTTCTCATGTTGAGGTGATTGTTTTAGTAACTAACATGACAAGAAGAATTTTTTGGGAGGGGATCATGATCACCAAAAGATAAAACAGTATTTTTTTTAAATGTTCGTGGATAATTGAAAATGTAATTTTAAAAAAATTGAAATGTTTTGTTTAGTGTTTTTTGTATTCATTATTTCAAATTTATTTTAATTAAGTTATATATTTTTCATACGTAATTTACAGAATTTTGTTAGGTGTGATGTTATATGAGCAACACAATGTATCATGTTGGGCCTTTTTTAGTGCTATTTCTAGTCCTGATAAAGGGGAACAATTATTAGTGACTTTTTATAGAACTAAAAAAGTCTTCCCTTTATCTTAGTTTTTCTTATCATTGATAATAGGAACGACAATTTAATAGTAGTGAGGACAATAGTTATTTTTTGGAACTGTTAATGGCCTTTTTGGGTGATTTTAAAGGGATTATCAGTAGGAGTGTTCAAACACTTTTGAATAACAATATCAATGAAAATTATATAATTTTATTTCTCTCCCATAAAATTTTTGTGATTATATTTGAAAATAATGTTATTATTTTTATTTTATTTACTAGTGGAGTGGAATTTTAGTCTTTGTAGTTATCTATTTATATGGTGGCTGAGTATACTTGGAATTTATTGAAAAACATCAATATTGATTTGGAATTATTTTTTCCCATGAGAACAATGACGTTAGCATTCAATGTATTGTAAAATTATTTAAAATTTGTGATCAATGTTTCATCATTTGGATGATAACAAATTTTTTTATCTAAATCTTCTTAAACTACTACATCCTTGATTATATGGTTTGATCAATTATTTAAGATTGAGTACCTTTGCCTCTATAGTTTATCTTATATCTGTTTCTTTCTAGTATCTTATATCTTTAAGGATACGTTATGTCTCAATCACTTGTTCTCATAATCTTTTTTATGATTTTACATTCAAAACCATCATTTCTTTATTTAGGTTGGGAATTAAGGATTTTGAAGCCATGACCCTTCGGTCTATGAATCCCATAGTCTAAATTCAGTGTTGTAATTAGTTTTTGACTCCCTATATTAATATCAAGTGACTTGGTCATACTTTTTCAAGGAAAATTATGTGATAATTATGATATTATTCCCCTAAAAATAGTATTGTAAAAATGAATCACTCATTAATAGAGTGGTGTAATAGTGGAGTATGTATGAAATGGACCGAACCACTATAAACATTTCCCATGTTCATTCATTCATTTTCCACTAATAAATAACTATATTAATAGAATATAATAATTATTTTCCCTATTTTAATTTTCCATTTTTGTTTATTCAACCCCCTATAGATGATATTCCATCACCTTATTAGACCTAAAAATTGACGGATGATAGATGTATTTCCTTGTTCAGCGGGAGAAAGCCTTTATGATATGTTTTTTCCTTGTATTTTTTTTCAATTTATTTTAATTACCTAATAAGTTATTTATTTATTATATTAAAATTTTCCTCTTGGAAAACTCTATAATAGATATATCTTTAGAATATATATCCTCTTACATTTCTACACAGTGGGTATCTCATATTAGAAGAGAAAATGATTGTAAAAAAAATAGAGAAATAAGATCCAAAAAAATTGTGGCTCCATAGAGGTTTCAAAGAAACAACCATCTCCTCCCCCTAATTGTGAATGATGGGAAATTAAAATAATGAAATTAAATGAATTATATTATCTATCCAATAAAGGTTTTTTTTATAATATTTTATGTGATTAAATATTAATTTTCTGTAATATTACTATTTTGAAAATTTATCTCACAAATATAAGATCATAAAATATTATTTTAGGATTCCCTTAAAGAGTAAAAGACGAAATGTAACATTATCATTGATGATATAATGGATATTATATCCACTCTTTTAAGTAATTAGGAACACCAAGGCTGTATTAAAAGTTATAAGGGGGACATCAAATTTAGAAAATAAAATTGTTTCACCCCTTGTACAACATTGATGAGGGGAGAATATAATGAAGAAATAGCTTCTTTGAAGGTTTATTTGTGGAACATGAATGAGTTTCTTGTGGATAGAATGTAATCATATATAGTTTCCATGAGTTTAAAAGTAATAATATAGACATATACTGTACAACCTACCAACCAAGATCTTCCAACTCCTAATTTATACCCAACCATGTAATGTGAGATCCATTTTGGGGATACCTATGTGGGTATTGTATCATAAATAATTGTACATAATTTGGCATGTTGTTTACATCATCATTATATGTTTTCGGGTCAGTTAATGGTAGAATTAAATGGTATTATAAATCCAAATACTCTAGTTTTCTTAAACAGTGAATCCTAACCATGCATCATGATCTAAACCATTAGAAAGATTCAATTTACTTCATTGACCATGATCATTTTTATACCTAATAACTAAATATTATTCTTTTTTCATGGAATAAAATTTAACTAATTATCTAGTGTCTTATCTCTTTGTTTTCTTGAAGATCATACTTTGTTTTTTGTGGATCTCTTTAAGGTATGTTCATTCTACAAATAGGTTTTATCTCCCCTTCTAAGATCCTCACATTATCTCTTCTCTCCCAATATCGTTGAAACCTGATTGGGATGTAGTTTTTAGATATAATTTTTTTGATAGATAATGGATGATATTTATTATGGATATAGGTTTTTGAGGACCTAATTTACCAAATCTATTCTCATATCTCAAAGGTGAGTTTTCTCCTCCAGTCTTAATGTTGGTGTCTCTATAAAAAGTTCTAATTAATGAAATGCCTAATGTTATTTTAAATTCCATTCATGTAGTTTGGGAAAATTATTTTTTGATATCTAAGTGTTTTCTTATTTTCTATGATATTCATGTTTTAAAGGGTAATTTATTTGAAAACAGATTTTTTCACACTATGTGATTAGTGAAATGCCTCAAATGTGATTTTGACTCAAAAATTGATTTTAAAACATGGGAGAAGTGATGATTAACTATGAAACATTTTTATAAATTATAATAATGTTGTTAAAATTGTTTCTAGAAAAATATATAATATTGTGAACCTTTCATGTATTGGTATGTAGACATATGTGACCTTATTTTGTGTGATACCACTAGGGGGGTTTTTTAATATCATCACAATGTAAAGGGACTCAATATCATTATGATTTATGTGATGCATGGATTAGTTATTGGTGTTTCTTCATTTTTCCAAGTCTGTTTTTCAATAATCTATATCTCATATTGTTCTTGGTTTTATACGAGATATTACATTATACGTTTTTTTTCTCAGTTGATTATCTTATGGTGTAACCAATGGAGGTATTGTTTTTGATTCTATGCTATCTCAAATGTGCTTTTTATAATCCTATTTTATGTGAATATTAGATGTATTTAGGAAAACCAAAGGATTGTTTACAATATTATCTATCTTATAATATTTTTTTATAAAATGGAATTGTTTTTAAGCTGGGACTAATGATTTAATAGTGTTAGATATTCTATATATTATTTGGTAAAATTCTGTTGGGTTTTGTGATCACATATTAATTTTTCCTTTGGGATTTTTTTGTGTACTTTTGTAGGACTCATGGAATGGGAAGGGTGTTCTATAGTTCATAATCTACTCTTTTATGTCATTTTATTCTTTGTGAGATGGGTTAGTGGTGAAAAACGATCACATGGAGACTCAGTTTTGTATTTATTTTTTTCTTTTCAAGTTAGGCCTTTTGGATTTTTTATGTCTCATGTATATGTACTCTCAATAAACATTTTAAAATATTTTTTTAACTCTTTTAGTTTATTTATGTTTTTTTATTTTGGTTGATCTCCATCATGGGGAGAGCCTTCTTCAGTGATTTATCATGTTAACCTATGTTGGTATATTAAAATAACCAAATGTTTTAGTAAATTAGTGATTTTTTTGTTTTCCTTGTAAATAAATCTCAATATAGATGCTCTAAGTGGATATTGTTTTAGAACAGCTTCATCTAGGGATAATAATATTGATAATAGTCAGTCAAGTGTATCTCATTCATCATTCTGTTGGATAGTGAACGGTACCCTACCAACCACCTGGTTTTAGACTCTTGAGGGATATTCATGGGTAAATTCATGTTTCCATTGTGAATTATTATGAAATATTTGAATAAATTCCAACTATGGAAGACTAATGTTAAAAATATTGTCATAGATTGAAGAGTATGTATCATTATTTGGACATCCTATATATGATTTTAAAGATATAAATATTTTCCACCCGGCTAATTGTTTTTCATACTATTCTTTTTTGTTTTAATCAATGGTAGGAACTATAAAATCAACGTTAACACTGAATGTTAAGGAAAATACGATGATTTTTCTCTTGAGAAACTAAATGGTGGGTGTGATGGAATAAAAAAGAATGTGATTAGGCCTAACCAACAATCATGATATATGATTATCAAACTATATATTGTTGAGTCTTTGAATGAACTGTATAATATAAAAATAGTGTTTAATAATAAGATATTTTATGTGTGGAAAATAATTATATATAGAAAACAATTTAGAAAGAAAAATATAGAGTAAAATGGAGGGAACTAAAGTACATATTGATGAACAATTTATAGTTGAAAATTTAACATGTGGGGAAGTTTTATATTATTTGATCCAATAACCTAATCCAAGGGTTTACTCTTAGAACAACGATGGGATTATTCTATTCTAATAATTTATGTGGAATATTTAAATTGTTTTTGTATTGATATTTTAGAATTATTTTGTAGATGATTTTTATAAATGATATTATTGATATAAAAATTGTGAAACATCTAAGGATTGTTTCATAGAAGTTTTTCATCAAGGATTTTAGAGATTAATTTGAATGATATTGATATCATAGAAAGTGATTTAGTCCTTAGAATATATTCTTGGAAAACACATTTTCGAGAGATAAATAACCCATTATATGTTTCTAAGGCTAACTGAATAATTTTTAGTTGGGATAATGAATTTATTGAAATTGATAACCTAAATTAGATAGTATTGGGGACCTTGAACATGATTAATGAATTTATGACAATGTGACTTATGTTATATTTTATTAAAAATAATATAATTTTAAATATATTGGAAATTACATGATTTTATATGAGTATAGAAGAAAAAGTTGTATTACAGGAATTATATTTGTTTTTATTGTGGTTTTATGGTGATTCTGGTTATGAGCATGTTTTATGAGAATATATAATCATGATATTCACATCATTTTTATTTGAAATTAAGAGATAATTTATATTTTTTTGTGATTGAATTTTTGTTGATTTTGTAATAATTTTCAATATTTTTATAAATTATTGGATTTTTTATATTTGTTAAGTTTTAATTTAGAGGGTTAGGGATTGTACTATTTATAGAAATAATAAATTATATCTTTTGGTGTAATTATTGAAATTGTTGAGGTTAGTATTTCAGAATAAGGTATATTAATATTTGTTATCTTAGAATGCACTAGTGATTTTTGGATACAGTAACTGAATAATGATAGGAGGAATAATTTTCCATATATATTTTATCTTATAATCTATTATATGTTTATGTTAATGCTTCATGAATGAAAAAAATAATATTTTTTCATTTATAATTGGAATACGGGATGAAAATAGGTGGAAACTAATTAAAACATGCTACAGATAGAAGAAATTATTTTTATGTATTTGAAGAAATCAGGTATATATATTTTATAATAATCCATTGTAATATAATTCTTTAAATATAAGAAAATGGACTTTCAAAATTAAAATGTTTTCTTTCATATATTTATTTCTAAATATTTGATGATCGTTTTCAAAACTCATTAATTTATCGATTTTTTATCATTAAATTTCATATGACTATGTTCTCTATCACTCTATATTATTATTTGGAACTTAAATTTATCCTCAGTCTATATTTTCACTTCCCACTAATGTTCTCTTATTTGGAAACCTAATTATGTGTTATTATAGATATCCAACACTTTTCCCTTCACCACTTTTAAAAATGAATTTTTATCAACCATTCTGATGATGTTGGTTTTCAAAAAATTTATTTTCAAATGGTAAACCCTCTATTTATGAGTTAAAAATTTTGGGGATGAAATTTAATTACTGGTTATAATGTGAAAGAATGAAAATTTATTTTAAAAGAATACTTCTTTGATAGCTTTATGACATAGAACACCATGCTAAAAATGAACCGCTATATATTATAACATAGATATTAGATTATAAGGTATGAATTGTAATAAAAACATTAAAAAATTAATACTTTATTTCAATAATTAAAATTTCATCAATAAGGCATAATAAATAATTATACAATTTTAGTAGTCATATTTTGCTTGATTTTTCACAAAAAATGGTTTTTATTGCATTTTGTGCATATAAATTATAACTAGTCTATAAAATTTTTGTATAAATTTTTTTGATTAAATTGATAACATTTTTTAAATCATAATGTCAATATTATCTCATGGTGGAATTTTATGATATTTAAAAAAAATCAGCAAATAGTGAATAATACCGATTATTATAAAAAATTTAATTTCTTCTCAATAAAATGACCCATATTGTTTTACATTTAATCCTAATGTGTAATAATATATTTTAATTATAAAAAAATATAATTAATTAAATAGGAATAATCATTTTTTTTATTTTTTTAAGTTTATTTTTGGTCCAAAAAACAATTATTTGAAAAACAAATTATGCCCGTAATTCTTTTAAAATATTATTGAATTAAATTAATATCTATTTATTGATTTTTATAAGGAAATTTATCTATTATATGTTAACTAATATATTTTAATATTCATTTAATTTTATATTATAGTAAATTTAATGAATTTAAATTAATTTTTATGCTAAAAAACACATTATTCTAAAACATGTTTTTGTTGCGGTGTTTGTGCTTATTTAAAATTAAATTTTGAAAAAAATATAATTGGAAGTTTATTCATTACTTTTTATAATTTTAATGAGTTATTATAATTTTTTAGATATCTCACCACCATATTTTTACAATATTAATATTAATAATGATAGAAATTGGTTATCACATTAAAGGTTAAAACGGGTTTCGCAATGGATAAACTAAACTAATAACGGTTAAAATGGACATAAATAGTGTCAAATTTAAATTAGATGAATGTATTTTGACCCAATATTATATCACCTTCAAAATTGACTTAATTTGGAACCAATTTTATATGATTTTTTCATAATATATTTTTAATCAATTAAAAATTACAAATCTCCAGGCCACGTAAATTATAAATGTGCACAACATAACCTCACTTATTAACACATATTGAGCTATTTATCATGAACAAAAACATAAAAACTTTCTCCAAAAATCCTTATACATTTTATGTAGGTGATTTTATACCAAAAATACCAACCCTAGGTCCCTCAAGTGGAGTCCAAAATGAGTTTTTAAAAAAAAGAATTAATAATCTTAGTCGAACACTTTCATATATCTTCATCTTATACAACATTCAATTCTTTCCTAAAACATAAAAAAAATATTATCATTATATATCATATATCATGATGTTATTATGTTTATGAAATAATATTTATTCCTCTTTCTTCCATCATAGAGGAAAAAAATCTATCACTCATGTGTACAACCAACTACCACATTGCTTTCCTATAAAATTTATTTTTTATCACCACGTAAAATGGATAGTGTATATTGGAGGATTTAGAGTAATAAAATAATATTCATTATAAATTTTTCATTTTTAAATTATAATATAATACTAACCTCTTTTATCACATTTCTATTGAATTTTTTTAAGATTGTTTGTGTGTTTGTGTGGACTACGACCTTCACGAAGAAATGTGATTCATTTTTCTATTACCACATACATTAATGATTATAAAAATTTATGTAATGAATAAATATGATGTTTATAATGCGAATATAGTTTTTGATATGACTATACTATTACCTTTATTCATGAACTAGAACATCCATGATGAAACATGCATGAGAAAACTATGTTATTAACACCCAAAATAATGATAATAATGAATGATTGTTAACAAAAAGGTGATAAAATGTTATAAGTGGATATATATTTTATTATAGAAATTAATATTATTATTTTATTTATGTATAATAAATCCAAACTTGTTATACACGAGTTTAAAATCGTATTCAACTAATTAGAATCATGAGGTAAGGGTTTCCTTAACTCAATTTCAATACATTGGGTTATAATTATACTTAATTAAAAATGGTATTCTAAGTCAATGTGTGTAATTACCTATGATTTTTTTATATTATGTTTCTACATGATTTATTTTTATTTAATTCTGTTACACATATTCAGATAATTGATTAATTCTCAATACAATGTTACAATCTTTGTGATGGATTTCATTTCAATTTCTGCATCATTGGGACATATTTGGTATTATACACTTTTATATACAATTTTTTTATTTATAAAATGAAGTCATATTTATTAATTGTAATTTCAGTTTAAATTCATGATTACTCTTTCATGGTTTTACATATTATAAGATACCAAAGAGAAAATAATTGTTTTTACAATATCATTTTTTTTAAATACCTTATATTTTCATTAAAGGAATATTATAATATATCCTTGATAAACACTAACTATTATTAAATCCTATTGATAATTAATTATTTTCTAGGTTTTATTACTAATTTTCCTCAATTTTTCGAAATAACCCATAAATGAAAATTTTAAAATAAAATATGATCTTATTTTTATTTTTGATCAGTTATATATATCTCGCATGTGTATATTTTTAAAACTTATATTAGAAAACGAATTTTTATTTACTCAACTGAATTATTAAGGAAATATAATAGTATTAATTAATTTTTTTGAACTTTTATTATAAATTTTCTAATGTTTTTCAAAGGTTCATTGTTTTACTTTCTTTATAACAAGTTAAAATGTATTTTTCTTTTTAACAAATACGATATTAACATGATTTCCCATCACCATAACTATTCTTTGATATTTAGATTCTTCATTATGTTTTAAATTTTTTTATAATGAAAATTATTTATTGAAAATTTATTTTAAAATTTTCTCATGTATTTTATTCAATTCTCCAAATACTTGATTTTACTACAAAATTTAGTTTTCTAATGAATTTATGGTCATACCTCATCTCTTGATTGATTTTTCGGTAATTTAATTTCATATGAAACATTAAATTTCATTTGATCATATTTCATTGGATAATAAATTTCTCTTCTATATCAATATTTTTTCATCATGGATAGGATTATTTCATTAACCATACAACACTTCTATATATGGTGTTTTTCTATGAAAGTTATTTTATTGAATTAGGAAATATTGATATTTTTAATTCTTTACTCAATATATATATTTCATGAAAAGAAAATTATTTTTGAATTAAATATAGCAATCAATATAGAATTAATTCATTGGAAATTTAGTTACAAGTGGGGCTTGATTAAATATTTCCCCGTGATGCATCAGTAGGTCTTAGAAGACAAACATGTCCGTTGGGCTTTCGAAATGGGTTTTCTTGTATAACTACATATATTCGATATTATCTTGTCTAAAGTATTTAAGGATTATATTATAATTATCCAGGATAGTATTAAATTAATATTATTAATTTATTCATTTCATTATAACATTATTGATTAAATGGAATTTGTTTTCAATTATTTACTTTTCCATATTGATTATGCCTTCATAACTTATCATTGATTTTTCTATACGCAATCCTTACAAAATTATTGATTCAAACCTTTATTTTGATTCCTTTCTTGAGGATATGATTAATGAATCATTAAATTAGCTTTTAGTATGTAGAAGATTAAATTTTACAGTGTTTCATAATTTATTTCTAATGTAAAATGTGAATTATGTTTATATTAGGTTCTTGAGGACTACTAAACTGATAAATCCATGGTGATGTAATCACGTGTATCTTACTCTAATGTAATATTGTAGACACTGTCTCCAGGATACTAGATTTTGGGTTTTTATTTTCAGTATTAGAGTAAGGTCAATAGAAATATTAAGGGCATATTTTGGAAAACATAGATCACTAAAATACACTTCTTAAATACTATTTGAATAAGTCTAAGTATAGGATATTATCTCAATGTTTTTTTAATGTTGATATTTTTTGGTTTTCATTACAAATAGATCCCTGTTTGGATACTACAAGTGGATTTTGTTTTGGTAAAAATTCATCTAGGGGTAATTACCATGAAAAGAGATGGATGAGTTTATCTCAACCATCATTCTGGTGGATGGTGAATAGTCCCTTACCATGCATGTAGTTTGAAACCCCCAGGGGATATTTTTAGGTTATTTCACAATTTATTTATGAAAAATTATGAATGATATGAATAGATAATTATCATTTAATACCTTCATTATACTAAAGGCGTCAAAATTTAAGGGAATGTATCATGATTTAGTCAATTGATAGATTATTTTTATGATTATAAAATTTCCCACCATGATTATTGATTCTCATACAATGTTATTTGGTATTATTTAATTGAAGGAAAATTAATGAATCATGTTAACTTTGGATGTGATTGATAATGAAATTATTATCCTCCTGAGAATCCAAATATTATTGGTAATGGAATGTGGAAGAATGTTGTTGAGAAAAAATCCCTCAAGGTAACATTGCAAAATTTTTGGGTTGGCTGTGTTGGTTGACAAAGAAGGGATTCATGGTGAATTTTCGATTTCGAGAGAATTTTTTGACAATCCATGTTGACAATGAACTATGATAAAGGAATTGATGAATTGGATGTGGTATACAAGAAGAAATATAAGGTGGCACCATTTTTTAGTGTTTTCTAAATTCTTGAGGTCCAAAATTTAGAGCTTTGTGAGAATTTGGAAAATTGGATTTACTCGATGATATCATAAAAATATAGAAAAGGAATGAGTTTCACAAAGAAGGACATCATGAAGTATATTTCATAATGACTGGAAGAATAATGAAGGTGAGATATGCGATTACGACAAGCTTCACAAACAGTAGAGGTGAAGATCATTCCAAGGGATCATTGCAGCGGTGGTGAAAAAAAATTAATGGAATGCTCTGTGATTATGACAAGCCCTACGATCTAAAAATTTACATGGCGCTTTGAGATATATAGAAAATTTGGTCTAATTTTCGGAGCATTTATTTTTGAGATGACAGGGCATTGAATTTTCATGGAAGGTTGTCGAGTCAGTGGAATCTCTTATAAATAGGCCTCGATCCTCTTGAGTATAGTAGAGAGTTTTTAAAGAAATATTTATAGCTCCCGAATCAAAAAGTAGGTTCGCGGAGGCAATGTGCTTTGAAAATGGTAGGTTCTTCGTAGTAGCTTATCTAGCTCTACAAAAGTGGTTTGTATCCTATTGGATTAGTGAGCTTCACAAAGGAAGTTTCTTTGAGATGGATTGAGCTCTGCGATGGCCTAAGATCTACGAAGGTGTGTTATTTGCGAAGAAGTAGGGACTTTGTGAAGTCTTGTTCGAGATTTACGAAACCAGGAGCTTCACGATGTAGGGAGCTTTGGAAAGGTATTTGCAAACGTTGTTGACTACTGATTAGTAGAAAAGGTCTATTCATCAAGGGATGAAATTTGGACTTCCACAAATAATCCATCTATAACTGAGGATGTATTCATTAATGATAATGAATGGACCTACAAGTCTACAAACTGTGAGTGGATCCTTTTTAGAGTAGTGAGCAAAAGAAGAGGAAGAAGATGATCCTTTCTACATGTAGTGATCCAGAGAGAGAGGAATAATGAGTGACCCATGGGAAAGAAGTGAGCTAAACCTAAACATTATAAAGGTAGTGAGAATGGGAATAAAAGTGATCTAGCCCAAAAATTATTGGCAGTGTGCTTTAGTAGATTTGGTATAGTGGAACATTGACATTGTAATCTCCATGGACGTAGCTCAGTGTTAGAGAACCATGTAAAAATCTCTATGTATGCCTTCTTGCATACCTGAATTTCATCCATAGCATCATCACTAGATAATGATGAAAATAAGTGATCATAATTAACACACAAGTGCAAAAAAATCTACCCTTTTGATAATGAGGTCTAGATCTAGTGGGGAAGGAAGAATTTACAAAACAATATCCATACCCAGATTCACCCCCCCCCCTCATGGTATATAGGCCCTTTTAGTCCTATAACTTTTCATTATTCCCATATATACATCTTGATATATTATTAAAAATATCATCTTGGAATATGTTTTGAATGAACCAAATAAAATAAAAATGGTGTTTCATGAAAACCATATAGGAAAGAAGATTCGACTTCCAATGAGCTGAGATTTTGGGAAGAAGCACAAGCAGAAATGTCTCAATGGAATTATAATATTTTATATGAATTGATAGGGACATATAGAAAATAATTTATGAATGTAAATAAATAGTTCAATATAGTGAAATAATGTACATAAAAAGGTACCATTTATAGTCAATGTCTTATGTGTGTGGAACTTCATCATTATCTGAGCCAATACCATAATTTAAGGCCAAAATACAAGATAAAGGTAGGACATATGTTATTCCAATGGTTGAAGCATAATTATTTAGATGATTGTATATTTGGATTTCTGAATTATTTTATACAATTGTTTTTTCAATATTATTCTAGTTATAAGAATCATGAATGATATATGGATTTTTCTGTAGTATCTTTTCATTAAGGAGTATTAAGATTACATAAAATGGTACGGATGACCTAGAAATTTGATTTTGTGGTAATGTGATATTTTTGTAAAAAACATGATTTATGGACTGATAACAAATAATATATTCCTAAGGTTATGATAATAATGTTTATTTGGGTTAATCAATGGATTGACATGGATAAACTAGTTTTGATATTATTATTTTACTTCAAAATAGATTACTGATTTAATGAAAGAGTGATTTATATTATCCATGATGATGTTTATGATATTTTCTAAATATATTGGATATTATATGATTTTAATTGAAAAAAGGATAGAGTTATATGTTGGAAGCATATATGTTTTCATTGAATATCTATGATGATTCAGGTTATTATCTTGTTTTAGGAGAATATATGATCATGGTTTACACATTATTGGTATGTGATAATAATACATATTTTATATTATTTGGAGATTAATTTTAATTTTAATTTTCTAATTTCTTGACATTTTTTCAATTTTTTTTGATTTTAAATACTTGTCAATCATGAATTAAGATATTATATAATTAATCAGTAGATCATCAGGTGTTATTATTAATATATTTAAGACTTATATTTCCAAATACTTTTATTCATATTTGTGATATTATCATAAAAAAGACAATATTTATTGTAGTACCTAAATAGAGATAAAAGGTATAAATTAATATAAATTTGTAGATCTTATGATCTATTTTATGATTCTTTTTGTGCTTCATAAATGAAAAGTTGATATTTTGACTTCATTATTGGAATATAGGATATAAAATGGTCAAAATTAATTATAACATGCAACTATAGGATTAGATTAAATTTATGGATTTAAATAAATAATGTAAATATATTTTCTCATATTACATGGTAAATATAATCCTAAACTCTTGGAATAAGTGGCCTCAAAATGATAATTATTTATTATGAACAATTATTTCTTAACAATTGATGGTCATTTTCACCCCTCACTGATTTGTGGTTTTTTGGGAAATAGAGTTCTCATGAAAATTTTATATATCACTCTATATTATTCCGTGGACATTAAGTTTCAAATCCAAGTCCATATTTTTAGTTCTGGATAATGTTCTCTTATTTGGAAACCTAGTTATGTGTTATTCTAGATGTCATATTTATTTCCCTTTCCCTGTTTTTAAAATTGACACTTATTTTCTATTCCTACAATGTGCATTTAAAAAATGTAAATTCTATTGATGAACCATTAATTTCCAAGATAAAAATTTGAAAGATGGAATTTATTTAAAGGTGGATAATGTATCATATATAAAATTTTATTCAAAAGAATATTATGTTTGACAGCTCTCATGAAATTCAACACTGATATTAAAATAAACCACGATATAGTATAACCTAGAAATTAAACTAGTATTAATTAATATTCATAAACTCATTATGTAAAATATTTATAATGAATTTAAATAATTATAATGTATTGATTAATCCATAATGAATATGCATTATATTTTTAATAAAGTAATTTTAGGCTTCAAAAATATATTTTCTTCAAAAATGGTTTTTAGTACATTTTCTGCATGTTTATTATAACAAATTTCTACATTTTTAATAAATTTTATTTGAAGAAAAGAATATAATATTTGAAATATCCATGAGAAAATTATCTTAGGGCAATTTTTTTCAATAAAAATATATTTTTTAGTGAATCGTAAAAAAAAATATTTTTTAGAAACATTCACTTATATTGAAAAAAATTATGATAATGATTTTAATTTTAACATAAAGTAAAATAATAATTATTTAATTATAAAAAATATATAGAAATATATATTAATATTCATTAAACATGATTTTGGTGTATGTTTATTTTTGGGCTTAGAAACACATTTTTCTAAAAATTGTTTTTATCCACGCAATATCTTTTTATCTTATAGAATTAAGTTAACCTAACATTTCGGATGATATAATTAAATTTATTGATTAAATGTTCAATAATATATTTTAATATTAATATTATGTTATTTATAAGGCATGGAATGAAAGTAAATACAATTTTATTCTATGAAATGAATTACCCAAAAATGGGTTTACATTGCGGTTTGTAGGCTTATTAAAAATTAATTTCTACTACTTATAGAAATTGAATTTGATAAAATTATTTAAATATTTGGAATTATAATTTTATTATTTTTTTATTAGTTCACTTTAATTTTTTTCATTAAAAATAGTAAAAATATAAAAAATTGATTACCATGGTTAAGGTTAACACGGATTTATCAAAGGGTTAATTTAATGTGATAATGGTTAAATTTGACGTAAGAAATGTATAAATACTATATTATAATATTATTTTTACCCTATATTTTCCCACATTTTCATTTGGATCATTTGGGATCCACTTTTCCATGAAACTAAATTAATAATATTTTAAGACATTAATATATTACATGTGTGCCACCCACCATTACTATAAAAGGGAACATACTCACCTCAACTCATCACACCTATTGTGTTATTTATCTCAAGATAACCCTAAAAAATTTATCCCCAACATCATTACCAAAATTCTTGAAGTTCTAGTCTTCCCAAAATAATAACCCTAGTGTCCTTAAGAAGATATGTAATGATTTTTTTTCAAAGACGAGGTAATCAACTTAACCTAACAGTTTCATTTTCATTATCTTTTACAACCATAAATTATATATTAATCATAAAAATTTTAAAATAGTATTATATCTAATATAAATATATTTTATCATGTTTATTTAAAAATATTTACCTATATCCTTCTCAATCAAATGGAAAACTAAACCATCGCTTATGTGTATGGTAGATTACCACCTCACGAACTGATGTAATTTATTTTCCATCACTAGATCAAATTTTCAGTGTATATTATAGTATTTAAACAAATAAAATTTTATTTATGAAATAATTTAAATATTTAAATGATAAAATTATACTTACTATTTTACAACATATCCCTTGAAAATTGATAATGTCACTCTTGTGTATATGTGGACAACCAACTCCACAAAGTGATGCAATTTGTTTTCTCATAACTACCTTACATGGATGACCCTAAAATGCTAATAATCCTTAAATATTATATTTATATAATTATTATTATTATTTAGATGATGATTCTATAACCTACACTGAAGAAACAGAGAATATATGATGATTCGTGCTTGAGCAGACATAGTTTTTAACAACTGCAACAATGATAATAATAATAAAATATTTGTAATAAGTGGGTGATATGAAGTTATAAGTGGGTATTATATTATTTTATAGAAATTAATATGTTTCATGAATGTAAATATAATAAATAAAAATTTATTATATAAGAGGTAAAAAATAATTTTCATGTAAGCAGAAGTTTGTTGTAAGGGGTCTCTTAACTAAATTTTTATTCATTGGGTTATACTTCTACAGCATTGACTATGTTATGATAGGATTATATATTCAATGAAAACAGATTATTTTACTTTTAACATCCTCATTTTTTATTTGGATTTATATGTTTTACACATAAACACTTAATTAATTAATTCTTAGATCAATGTTATTACCTATATAAGGGATTGGGTCTCAATTTCCACTCTATTAAGAAATTTTGTTTACTCTGTATCAATTTTGTTTTGTGTGGTTTAAATTCATCCAATTTGAGGTATATAACAAGAATCAATGATTATTCATGATAATTAATATATAAATTCATATTTACTCTATTAGGGTGTTATATTTTAAAATTTACCAAATAGGTAATAATTTAATTTTGAATTCTTTTTAGGATTGATTATATTTTTTCTAAATGTATATTATACTATATCCCTCATAAAATCCCTATATTTTCTTATAATCTTGTTATTTTATTATATTTCATGTTTTCATTCACATTTTTCTCACTTTGGAACATTATATAGAAAATAAATGTTTAAAATAAAAGTTAATATTATTTCTTTTTTTTTGATCAGTTATATTTTCCTCCAAGTATATATTCTTCCAAAAATATTTTTCAAAATTATTTCCTATTTTTTCAAATGTTTAATTAAGAAAACTTTATTTTATCATTGAATTCTTATATGGTTTTAAAGGAATCTTGTAATTTATTTTATAAAATTTTTATTTTTGAATTTTGTTACAAATAATCATTTGAGGAATGTGAGAGTCTTTGCAGGTATTATATTATTACATGTGTCTTCATTTTGAAATCGGTGGAGCTTGGGAAATTCAATGATTTCACCTTATCAATTGAAGAAACCTTGGGTTTTCATGAATGGATGATGAAATCAATGGGGTGTTTTTACTGCCATGCTTTTTTCCCTGAGATGTGTCAAAACAAAGTTCATAGAGCTTAAGAATAGTCTCTCAAAAGCCTGGTTTTCTATGAATTCAAGAATGGGACCAAAATATTGATCATGGAACTGTAAAAAAACACATGCTCAGTTTTGTATTAAAATTTTCCAATATAATTGGTTGTAATTGAACCCATTAATTCTTTGGGACATATAATCCTTTGTTTTTAAACATATTAGGTTTGAAGGACAAACAAACAATACATGATTTGGCCATTATTGAATGATCCTTGTGGATGATGACATGTCTTCCACTTTGGTTGAAGAGAATGTGTTGAAAACCCTAGATGATATCATAAATATATATATTCAATATAATATGAATCGAAAATATTTATTGAAAATTTATTTTGTTTGGAATGTAACCATTTAATTAAATAGAGATAAACCATGCATCATTTGTAAAATAAGGGGGAATGATGATGACACCATTAGAAGGAATAAAGTGAAAGACAAGATCCCCATTTATGATTCCCATGGTCTATATCTTGGACCATTTAGTTATGGGAACATGTGTACCTTATCTAAGGCTGGGAAAATGGTGTTAAAACCAATGAATAAAGTTAATGAATAGTCTAATCTGAACCCTTAGTCCCCTATGATTTAGCTGAAGGGGTTGAATGATGTTGTTTCTTTTATTGGAATTACTGAATTCAATGATGTTTCAAGAACAATTATTTCTAATTAATTTATTTCATGTGATCTTATGATGTAGGGCTATAATTTGTAGGATTCTATGAAGGAAAAAATATCTAGTTCTACATTGAATACTATCGAGGGCCCTAGTTTTCCTGGTGATAACAATTTTGAAGCATCTAAAAATGACATTGATCTCTCTAATTTGGATTCTATTAGTGCTTTTCATTCAAGTGTTCTCATCCCCCAAATCTGAGTAGGGTTAAATAACTATTACTAAATGACCCACTATTGGGATGATTAAATATGAGACATTTAAAGGAAGTGAGAGGGATGATGGTTTCTTGAACATGGAGTCCAATATTAATCCTTCAGAATAATTCCATCTAAACACTATGCTGGAATAGAATGTGAATGATTATCTTCATGATTCATCCCATGCAAATATATATTGTCCCTTCGCATAGGTGGAACCATTCAAAACTACAAGATGGAGGACTCGTATGGTTATCAATCAGGAGCCTATTAAATCCACCAATAAATTTAGTCCTTTATGTGGTGTTTTTTGTACTGAGGATACATAATATATACCATCCTCTAAGAAAAATTTGACTAGTTTTGATACATCTGATGTTACTAGTAAATTTATGGAATTTAAAGAATCTATGGAAAAGAAGGAAAATAGTCAATTAAAAACAGACCAAAATAGAAAGCAACTACATGATGTTCCTTGAAAAATACTCAGATCTCTTCATCAATGAAGGTACTCATCTAGAATTATCAATATCATTGGAATTATACGATGGTTACAACCCTAATAAATTTAATTATAACCAGCAAACCCATGATTATTTTCTACGTTGGAACCAAAAATGATATTTGATAGTTGGAATTATTTTAAAGGGGCCTCCTTGGCTACTCATTTCAATCTCATAATAAATATGAAAGTGTTATGGAGTCTACATGGTTCCTAGAACATGATAACATGTCTCTTAATTCCTATAGTGATGATAATCATTCTACCACTATTTCTTTTGGCATGAATGATATTAAAATTTATTTTTATTTTGTTTATGATTTTAATCTATAAGGAAGATGAAGATACTTATAGAGGGGAATGTAATTCATATATGAGAATGTGTCACATATGGGTCATCTTAGGAGACTTCAATGTTGTTTTAAGACAAGAAGAAATAACTTGAAGTAATTTCAGCAGACTAGTAGCTTATGATATCTCTTCTGGAATTGATAATGTTGTCCTAGTTGAAGTTCTTATAGTTGGAGATGATTACACATGGATTATATAAACTCATAATAGAAGTAAATATATAAAAATGGATAAAATTTTTGTATAAGTGGGTGAGTGAAGGGATGCTATTTACATATCTAGCCTCACTCTACCTAATATACGCTCTGATCAAAACCCTTTAATGAATGAAATTTTCATCAATAAATAAATTTCATCCCCACCACCTTTCATGTTCAACAATGTATGCCTTGTCATTTATAATTGAAGGTATATTATCATTAATGGTTATAAGAATGACTCATCTGCAATACCCTTACAAATTATGGACACTAAACTGAAAAATTCTAAATAACGGATCAAGGAGTGGAGAAAAATATCCTTCTCCAAAATTGATCTTGATATCAAGGATGATGAAAATCATCTAGAATAGTCTCATAGTATCAATGAGAATTAAGAGGTTCCCACTTGAGATGTGATGATATCCCTCTATAAACATGAAAATTTTGTAGATCGTAAGAATAATCATTATTGAATCCAATACAAAATAAGGTGGCTAAATGAGGGAGATATAAATTCAAAGCTATTTCATTTAATTCGTAGGTAAAAAAGGCTAGATGTGGGATCTCAACCCTCAATATCAATGGGAAATTATTTATATCTAAAAATGAAATATCTAATGTTGTTACTAGCTATTGTAAGGATGTGTATGTAGAAAAAGGGATGAAAAACACAAAAAATGATCATTAACATCATTTTTAGTATTGATGATCTTTGAAATAGGATGCTAGTTAAAGAACCCAATGAAAAAGAAATCAAGGGATCATTATTTTCTCAAAACATTGATATAATTGAATGTTATGATAGATTTACCAACAAATTCATCATGTTCAACTGGGACATTGTGCACATTAATTTCCTTAACACTATGAGAGAATTATTGAATCATGAATCTATTATATATAGAGTGAATTCAAAATTCATTTATTTGATTCCATAAGAGGATAATGCTATGGAAATCATGGATTTAGCACCAGGTTCTATTAGATACTGAATTCCAAAATTGATTATTAAGATCATTTCTCTTATATTTGGAGAGATTGCAAAGGGATTTATTTCTAAAAACAATCCCGGATTTTTCCTTGGAAAGAATATTTAAAAATATCTTTACACTGTATCAAAATGTGTCAACATAGTGATGAAAAAGGTGAAGGATGATAATCTAAATAATAAAATTGATATCTTCATGGAATTTGATATAATAAAATGGAACATAATTTTTTATATTATAAGAATTTTTGGGTTTTATAATAACTTAATCAACATAGTCTATATCATCCTCAATAGTGTTGGGATATATATTCTTTTCGATGGGTACTCTAAGGGTTTCTTTCATTGATCTAAATTGGTAAGGAAATTAGATCCACTCTCTAAGATGTTTTTTGTTGTGGTTGAAGATAATTTTAGTTGATGTTATAATGATCTGGTCCAAGTTAGAAATTACATGATAATAAATGTTGTAAGAGGAATTTTTACACCCCCAAACCTTCTATATACTGATAATATTATTCTATTATGGAAAGCTAATATAACTACCATTTCTTATGTTATATTAATATTTTGGAACTATGAATATGTTTATATCTATCATATTAGAAGAAATGAGTCATGTATATTATTATTATATGATTTATCCATTAGTAAACAAAATAGAGTGGTCTGGCATCTTGGTGTTCAGAGAGGGTCTCTTCCCTCCACCAACCTTGGGGTGCCCCTTTTTGGTGTAAGGTCAGAAGGTATTATATAAGTAATATTTACTCTATAATTATCAATAAATTGGAATCATGGAAAGGGGAATCTTTGTCTGAATCATAAAGGATTTTTATGTCCAACTCTATGATAACCTCTATGTATGTCTATTCTTTATAATTACATAGATTCCATAGAACTCAAATTTAAGAGTTTTATATTTTGAATTGTAATTTTTTTCAAGATGGGTATATTTTGGGAAGGAATCTAATTATGATGATCAATAAATACTATGTCAAATCAGTGGATATTAGAGGAATGGGAATAAGAGATCTCATGCTCTTCAATGAGACCCTTATTAAAAATTTTACTAGGAACCTTCTCACCTCCAATGACTCCTCAATGGAAATTATTTCCAAAAATATTTATCCAAAATGAAAAAAGGTTATTAAATATACATAACAACATCTTCCTATCCAACTATTAAGCCTGATCATCATGAAATAATGGAAATTTTAAACCGGATGGTCTGTAAGCAATGCTCTTTAATTTGTTAATGAACATCCTAGACTTCGAGGAAAATAAATGAAGATATTGATATTACTTATTCATTGAATGATATCTCAATTGATTATATACAGTTAAATTCGAATTCAAACGAGCTTCTACCATCTCAAATCAGTATGATGATTAACATGTATGAATATACTGTTTAGAACACTCTCATGTGGACACCAATTATGACTGGTAAATTCAATACAGATGAATTATATAGGAATAATTTTGTTATGGGATTAAAACACTAATTCATTTGACCAGCTTTTATGCTTATACATTGGAGGATCTGGAGGCAACGACTTCCACTGCACAAGATAATTCAACTTGTTGGATGGAGCCTTGAACCTATCTTCCATCTTCTCCTTAAATATGAGGAATGAATCAACCACATTTTTATATTTTCATTTAACCTGTAGTTTTGTGGTTTATATATTGTATTTTTTTAGTTTCTATATTTTTCTTGATAATTTTGAGGAGTTGTTGATCTCAATCAAAATGGCTGGCCATAGTGAGAAGATATATACCCTTCTGATAACTTTTTTTGATATTGAAATTTCAAATAAATAAAAGGAAATGAATTTTTGGATTTTTAGAATAAGGTTTCATTTATACGTGCATAAATAGGGTAAGTAGATAGAGAAATCAAGATGGATTCCAAAATACAAAACTGGATCAACGAACAATGATTTTTATGACTTGGTTATCTTGGGGTCTCCTGGTGTTAATGGCAGGGTCAAGAATCCATTAGTTAACATGTATTTTAGATGAATCCCTACGATCCTCGAGTGGATGATAGTTAATGTGGATGGGGAAACTCTAGGTCTACTGGGGACCTAGGGGTGTGGTGCTTCCTTCTTCACTCATCAAGGCCTCATTAAGGGTAGTTTTTATCATTTCATTGGGAATGGGCATGCAATTGAAGACAAATTGTGGGTTATGATCAAGATAGTTAGGTATGATTTCCATCATGTATGGTCATATTTATGTATGGAATTTGATTCAATTATGTTGGCGGATATTCTTAATTCCCATATCGGGAATATACCATTGATAGTATTGCCCTCATAGATTAAATACCTTTAGCTTTTGGATAATCTATTCATAGATGGTTCACATGTTTATAGGTAATCATGTAACGTATCTGATGCTATATCTGGGAGATAAATTTTGGAATCCACCTCAATATGGTCCATTGTTTTCCTATATTATTTTTAGTATTGGTTAAAGCGGATGCAAGTGGTAATTTTCACACCTTCCTTTTTAAACCCCCTAGTGATGTTACTATTACTATTTTTATTTTTATAATAAAATTTTATAAGATAATTCATGCCTACCTCCTAAACCATTTGATTATATTCTTTTTTACAAAACCATACACCATCTCTACATACAGTGTTTTACTATGATTGTTATTTGTTTGATCATGGAAATATACATATTATGCATTATTTAATCAATAAGGATAATTTTTGATAATTTATTTTTGTGGATTTTATTGATCATTCAATATAAGAGGAATGAATTGGACATGTTCTTATAAGTGAGGCCTAGTTATATTGATCCCCTCGATGCATCTAAAGGGATCATGAGAAAAACTAGTTAGATAACAATATTAAATGTTATTTATACTTTCCCATATTTGAAAATATCTACAGATAGTTCCTTGATCATGATGTCCATCATTCTGAATTTCTTTAATGGTTAATATAGTTATCATTATCCATGACATTATTACATGTATATTATACATGGATACATTTTTTGATAAATTTATTGACTATATGGCATGTGTTTTTAGTTTTTTTCCTTGCCTTATATATTATGTATTATTTACTCATAACACATTTCGTTGTAGGCAATCTTTATATAGAATTTGCACCCACCGTTTATTATTTTCCCTCATATATAATATGAATAAAGAATATTTGAATGAAATTCAGGGATACATAATACATAATTCTATTATGTTTTCTATTTTATGTCTAATGTAATATGGGAATCATGTATATATATTCTTCTTCAATTCTACTGAATAGATTTATTTATAGTTATGTGATCCCTAGTTTCATATACTAATATAATAATGTAGACACCGAATTTAGGTTATTGGATTTGGGGTTGTAACATATGAAGTAATAGTATATAATTTATTTAGGATAATTATGTTTTCATAAATTGGAAGTCAAGGTTTATGTCGGTCTGTAACACATTAGATTAGCACAATGTCGATTAAAGATCTATGATGACAATAATTTATTATACACGTAGTTTTAGGTTAGAGAGAATGTATTCCTTTGAATATCTCTATTAAATAGAGTTATTAGGTCTTTATAGAATGTAAATCTATGTCCTAGATGTATTTTACCCTTTTAGATTATTGTTTATATTACATATGAGTTATATCAACTAACACTTCTAAAAAAGAGTTCTCTATTATATAATGTCTTCCATGTATTCATCTTGATTAAGTTCACACAAAATTCATCACATTATTTTATTCCATAGGTGATGTAGTTGGAATATGATCTCTCATATTATGATTATTTTGTGAAGTTTGAGGATCATTGGGATAAATTTCTAAAACGTAAGAAGACTCACCTTGGTTATGAACAATAGTGAAATCATGTGTATGAAAAGGTAATATGGGAACCTAACGATGTAATGAAACCAAAGTATGCTCATATATTTTTCTTTGATATTTAATTAAAATTTTTATAATGTATTTCTAAAATGGGTGAATATAATATCTAATTATTTTATATTAAAATTATTTCCTTGAATTTATACATTTCTTAAATTATTTCCTAATGAAAAATTAGTACAATAAAAATCAATATTTTTTAAAATGAAATAAAGTAAAAGTCATTTTATTTCATAAAATAACATTAAAAACAAATGATTAATACATTATATAACATCAATATTAGCACAATGGGATCAAAAACATATAAATGTAATTAAAAAAAAATTTGAAATCCATTGGTTCTTGGTTTCCTAGAAATAAAAACATCATGAGAAATACTATAACAAGAAAGGAAAACATTATAAATAAAATTTGAATTTAATAAATGAAATAAGATTAAAATTTAGATAGAATTCATTCAATGAAGAATGATCGAAATAATTTGTTTTAATAATATGTGAAAATTGTAATTAAACCTCAGAAATATGAACATTACAAAACAAACATGACCATTAGAATGGAATTATGACAGTTAGAATAGTTACACAACTGATAGAATAATACAATTACACTTAGGGTAAATAATTAGGTGAGCACTCAAATATTGGTTTAAAAGAAAATAATAAGAAAATATAAGTATAATTTTAGTCTCTCCCACTGTGAGATTCGTCTCACCTAGGATATCCTAGGTTTCGTGGTTCCCTCCTGTCCTGCTCATGGAGGTTGTATCCAGTTCTCCGTTCGACCGGACGGGCGACGGTCATTAGTTTCCCTGTGATCCAACCTTCTTCCTCGGATCCCCTCTTCCACTCACATATATCTATTCCTAACCCACTTACCAAGCCTCCGTAGTCTCAGTCTCTTCCGTTTCCCATTGGATTCCGGCTCCCAAACCTGGCTCCCTTGTGCTGAGGGGTTTACTGGTTCCGAATCCTTTGCCCCGTGTCTATCCTTGGCCCCTCGACACCTATGATTCAGAGGAAAATAACTTTGGGTTTGGTTCTGAAATCATGTGAACGGACGAGTTTCATACCTGTTTCATGAAGGTGGCCTCAGTGACGACCTATCATGATGCATCGAAAATTTGAAAATCGGTGACGAATCTTGTGTCGATCACCTAGATTATGGAAGATCTTTCTTGGAGGTTCGGTTTCGTAGAGGCATATATCAGATCCTTTTCCATTCTGGGAGGTCGTTTCCCCAGATTTGTGATTTTCGATGGTCGTACTGCACTGGTCATTTTCCAGATCTTCAATTTGTGGTGGCCGATTACCCAGATCCACGGTGATGCGGACCCACCTCTTCTGCGCAGTGACCTCCCTGATTCTCAAAAGATCTGTGTGTGAGAACCGTGGTCGGTGATCTGCTTGGTCTGCGAAAGGCATCCCCAATAGGTTGGCGGTGAGGTGGGACTCTAGGTCGCGAAGGACCGACTTCGCGAAGCCGACTCCTCCTTCATCGTGAAGTCGACTTAATTCTGTGTCGCGAAGCCGGATCCTCCTGGTCTGTGGAACCGGCTCGTCCTGCCTTGCGAAGGACAGGCTCAGGAGCCGATCAGCGAAGCCACCTTCATGAAGCCTGGCCGTGCAGTCCCAGTCGCACAGGGCTGACCAATTTTAGCCCATTCACGGTAACTCGAGCCGTTTATAGAGAGGCCACCGAGTTGGGTTTTTCCTGTGAAGAAGACACCGTGAAGAATCATTGTTCGCAAAGAATCCGCCGCATTGTGATTGACTCTTGAAGAATCATCCGCGAAGATCTAGCAGCGAAGAAATATCAAGAAGAGCCTGTCGCGTTGAGTTGTTCTGCAAACGTCGGAGTGCGTCACAACGAGCTCAATCTGGGAGTGTGTGAGGTCATTGTAGCCCTGACCGTGGACCTTGAAGCCAATTTGTGAACGAATTGATTGTGCATGACTGGTTGCAGATGTTGGCTGCAGAGGGGGTTTCCAGTCCAAGGGCCCTTTGATTGGTCCGGGCCTGGACAGTGTGTCTTTGAACTAGGTCAGGCCTTGATTTTTCCATGTTTTGACGAGGTCTGCGATTCCTATCAGTGATCTCCCAAAACCGAGGGCTATCACTACAGCGAAGCCTGGCTTCTGAGGCAACCTAACCACCATTCGTTTTCCCAAGTTGTGCCGAACACCAGGCGCTTTTTTAGGAGCTCCTTCCCAAACCACAAGAACCGATCCATGGAGGCGGATATAGTTAACCAATGGAAGAGGTTTTCCTTAAAGGATAGAGAGAAGGCAACAATCGAGGCTTGGGAAAACGAAGATACACTATTGAAAAAATGTATGTCTCTGATAGTGGTCGGAAAGGTCATGGAGAATTTCTCAGTTAATCTGGGGGCCCTCAAAAACACCCTCCAAAACATCTCGAAACTAGATACTGGCGTAGCTATTCAGGAAGTGGGGAACAACCGCATTGTTTTTGAGTTCTTCAACGAGAGATATTAAGATAAAATCCTGAGAGGTAGAGCATGATCCTTCGACAATAAACTCCTCCTCATGGAAGAATACAAAGGGAGGGACAATATAAAGCACATTAATATCACCTTGTCCCCCTTCTGGATATGTATCAAAGGAATCACCTTTCATGCACAAACGGAATGATTTATGAGGGAAATCGAGGACTGCATTGGCCAATTCCAATATTGGGACTGTTCAGACCCCATCTAATGGGGGCCCAAAGTTTAAATTAAGGCCGAAATGGAAGTTTCAGATCTGCTGATGAGGGGCTTGTTTTTGAAATTCGATGACACCAACACCTGGATATCATTCGAGTTTGAGAAACTCCAAATCATATTTTTTTTGTGGATGTCTCACCCATCTGGAAAGAGCATGTGTCTCAAAGAAAAGGAATGATTCAATTATTCTCATCCTTCAATATGGCCCATGGCTCCGAGCCAAATCGACTAGATATGCCTTCATCCCTGAGACGAAGAAACAAAAGGACCGCAACCGTCTCACACGGAACCATAACAGATGAGTGGAATCTATATATGAAAAATTCATCATGCTTGGACCCAAAAAAATCCCTAAAGATGGCACAACCAATCAGAGGGAAACTAGCATATATCGTAACACCCTGAAGGGAACTGTCCCAACATCTACAGAGCCAGTGACGATGCCAGATGACCAACCCAAAAAAAGCCTGATGCTAATGCAGATGCACTTTAAACCACCTGATCCTGACCCTGATCTGGAAAAGACCAAGTCATACATCCTACCACAAGGTGAATACGAGATGACAAGAACTCCACCACCTGGCCCAATCACCCGTCGAACCTAGAAAAGGGTACAACATGATGAAAGAGACGGTAAATTAGAAGACCCTAAACACCGAGAACTGAAAAGACGAATTGAAACAAGCCAGTCAATGAGGAACTCCCCAAAAAGATGGAAAACGATGGGTGGAAAATCATGTTTGGAGAGCTCAAAGGCAGAGGCAGGTGAGACCCCGCCCCGCCTAGATCAATGATTGTCATATGCTGGAACTGCCTTGGGCTTGGAAACCCACGAACGATTCACATGCCCCAGTGCAATTGCGCCCAAATTCACCCCGATATGATTTTCCAATTCGAAACCATACTGGAAAACAAGGATACAACTGACATTTCTCTGATATGTGGCTTCCAAGGCTGCCTCTCAGTCTCTAGACAAGGACATTCTGGGGGACTCTGTCTCCTATGGAAGGAATCCATCAAAGTCAAGATTTTGTCTTCCTCCTCGCACCATGTGGCGGTAGCCATTCAGGCGGACCATACATCACCTTGGAATTTTGTGGGGTTTTATGGCTAGCCATCCCATAATGAGAATGGGAAATCATGGTATCTTCTATGAAAATTTCATCATGGTCATCTGAGCCCTATTCTCTTCGGAGGGTACTTCAATGAGATTATGTTCCATAAGAAAAAGCAGGGTGGAATTGACTGACCCTATGCGCCGATGTCTAATTTTAGGGACGCTGTCTCTAGGGAGGACCTATTTGATCTGGGAAACACGGGTAATCCCTTCACATGGTTCCGTGGTAATATGGATGGAACCCACATCGCTGAGCAGCATGACAGATTTTTGGGCTCATCTGATTGGATAAATCACTTTAACATGTTCCACACAGGCCACATGACGCTCAACTGTTTGGACCACTACCCAATTTTCATTGACTGCACTCAAGGAGAACACAACAGGCATTCCAGCAGACCTGTCAGATTTGAGAGCTTCTAGTCAGAAGACCAGGAATGCGAAGAGGCGGTCCGATCAAGCTGGAAGAGTTCTCACCAAGATGTAGACCTCAATCTCCAATAGGTAGCATCTGCTCAGAGATCTGGGAGCAATAAGAAATTCTGCCACCCTAATAGGCATTGTGATATCCTTGAAAATAAACTACACAACCTACTCAGGCAACCCCCATCCAATTTAAATCACTCCTAGACTGGTGCCACTCAAAGAGAGATGGACGTGGCCCTGCGCATTAAGGAAATCTTCTGGGCTATGCGGGTGTGGTAAATCCACATTAAAGAAGGGGATGTTAATACAATGTATTTTCACCAGAAAGCTTTAGCTAGACGCTAGAAAAACTCTATCATGTGTATCTCACAACCTAATGGAAGAAAATTCTCTGACACCATCGGATTTCACAATGCTTTGACATTCTACTTCCTGAACCTTTTCTCTACAAGAACTCCTTTCATGTCTCCTAAGGTGGGAAATGCATCAGACATGTGATCACCATGGAGATCAATCGACAACTTACCAAAGATTTGATGAATGACGAGATACACTTGGCTCTGAAACATATCCACCCCACTAAGGCTCCAGGACCGGATGTATTCCACACCCTATTTTTTAAACAATTCAAGAACATCATCGGTCCCGACATCTACAAAATGATAAAAAATATCTGGGCGGGGAATTCAAGAATTTCCAAAATAAAAAAAAACTTTCTTTTTCCTCATTCCCAAAATCACGAAACCTCTGGCGATCCTTGTTTTTAGACCTACCATCCTCTACAATGTCTCTTAAAAGATCTTCTAAAAAATCCTTCTCAATTTTCTATGCCCTTGGATTCCTGATATTATCTCTGAAAACCAGAGTGCCTTTGTGGCCAAGAGAATGATCACTGATAATGCAATTGTGGCCCATGAAGTGTTCCACTCTATGAAAACACGCTCCAATGTGAAAAGAGGAACCCTGGCCTGGAAACTGGATATGACCAATGATTATGATAAAGTGGTATGACATTTCCTTAGAGTTGTGATTCTGAAAATGGGGTTTTTTTCTAAATGTATACATATAGTCATGCACTGTATCTCGATCGTCTCCTTCAGAATCAATGTCAATGGGGAGCTCACCTGAGGAGTTTCCCCAATCTGAGGCATGTGCTAGGGAGAACCCCTCTCCCCACTTCTCTTCATCTTTGGTGGCTGATGTTTTTTCTAACCTTATTTCCAGGGCTTCTTCCTCTAATTCTATTCATGGGGGAAAGGTCTGCAGTTAAAGCCCTCCATTTTCGTATCTCTTCTTTGCCGACGACTGCCTCATTTTTTTCCAGAGCAACTATAAATGAATTCCAGGTGATCAACTATGCGCTCTAGAAGTATGAGAGGGCGTCTTGATAGTCTATTAATCATTGAAAATCAGAAATCTCTTTAAGCACATGGGTGCCTCTTGCCAAGAGAGATGAATGTTTTTCATTAGAAGGAATCCATATGGTCGATAAACACCAGAAGTATCTCGGGCTACCTATGATGATTGGCCGGTCTGAAAAATAAATCTTTGCGTTAATGGTGGACAGGATTGAGAAAAAAATTCAAGGCTGGCCCCTAAAAGAATCTCCAAAGCAGGAAAAGAAACCCTCATTAAAGGTGTCATACAGTCTATCCCCAGCTATTTTATATCCCTCTTTAATCTCCTAGTGGCCATCGTCAACCAGATTCATATACCTACATCCAAATTCAGGTGGGGGGATATGATGGAAGGAATAGACCCCACTGGATGGCCAGGGAGAAACTCTGCAAACCCAAGTCAGAGGGGGGGGGGGGGATGGGATTCTAGAATCTTCTGCTCCTCAATGATGCACTGTTGGAAAAGCAAGTATGGTGCCTTATTAAATTTCCATCATCTCTATGTGCACGGATACTCTGAGCTATCTACATTCCCCACATGGAATTCCATGTTTCCTCTCTTGGACCCCGTCCTAGCTTCCTCTAGAGAACCATTTAGGGGCCCTGAAATCTCCAAGAAAAAGGGCTGGGATGGAGTGTTGGGAATGGATCATCTGTCAACATTTGGATCGATCCCTTTCTGATAAAAAAGGATGGTATGAGGGATACATCCCTCGCCCAACCGTGTCTCAAAGACGCCCCTGTCAGCTGCCTCCTTTTAGACCAGGGATCGGGGTGGTGAGTGGAAAAGATCCATGAATGGTTTAACAAAATAGACCAAAGAATTATCCTGAGCATCCCCTGGGTCCTAGATGCATGCCCCGACCACCTTTTCGGGACTAATGACATATCGGGCGACTACACGGTGAGATTCGGTTACAGATTTTCTCTTGGAAACCACTCTGGCGACTGGGAAGAGGGACCATCTAAATCCCTTTGGAAGCTCAACGTCGCCGCAAAAATACACCAATTTTTGTGGTAGGTGTGAAAGAGAACCCTCCCTACCATGAGCCTACTTGTTTACCAACATATGGCCAGTTCTGAGTCCTGCCATTTCTGCCCAAATATTCCAGAAACTCTTTTGAACTCCATCGTTCACTGCCCGGGAGCTAAGGAAATTTGGAATAAATGGGGCCCAGTTTTAGATGCTTCGATGGACATTGCCTCTGACCTCCCTGATCTTCTGATGCATTGGTGCTTGTAAGAACCCTGATCTTCGTTTCAGGTACGCCTTTCCCTTTTCTGGATTTTTTGAGAAAAATAAACTTTATGGAAATTTTTTAAGTACACGTCGTGTACTTTCTGGGTACACGTCGTGTACTCTTCTCCGGTGCGAAGCCGTGTGTTGTTCATGCCCGGGACACACACATGGTGTGTAGGGGTGACGTGGAGGCCGATTTTGGAAGAGTACGGAAAAACCTAGTACACGCCGTGTACTCTAAATGTACACACCGTGTAATTTTCTTTTTTTCACTAAACACACCGTGGTTGCACCTGACTGACAGAACAAACCCTTCTCCTGGTTCTTCATCTGAGAGAGACCCATACGACCGGATCTTCCCCGAGACCCCGCCTCTCTATCCATTCTCTGATTCGAGTATGGTTGATTGCGTTGGAAGCGCATCAGTGAGTTCTCCCTTCTTCCTGAGTCTTGTTTTCCAATTTCTCCTCCTTTTCAAGATATCATGGTTTATGTGTTTTGGAAGTTTTCTCAGATCTACGATTTTCTAAGGAGATTCTATCATCGATGTTCACGTATATCGATCCCCTATCATCAATGTAGGTGGTTTGTGACTCTCTGTATAAATCCGATGAGTATTTTGTTCAAATTCCACCAATACCCTTGAACGGGGTATTGCGTGTTCCTATTTTCCCCTTGTTATATTGCCTGCATTTCTTGATTGCTAGAGTAGATGTTTTTCTTGTGATTATGGTAGTTTTTATTGTACTCTAGATGTTTTCCATGCTTGTTTTTCTTGTTTGGTGTTTTCTGGTTTCCATGCCTAGTTTTAGGATAGTGGAACTGTCGCTTTGTTATGTTGTTGAACCTTAGAATGATAGCCATGTAGTTATTGAGGTTTACATGGACGATACATGCACCCTGAGCATGTTCATTTCCACACAGGACTGCGAGAACCTTGTGTAGTAGACCATAGGGAGAATGACGTAAGGGATTCTCTAGAGTGTTTTTTAATACGATGCGAGACAACAGGAGGAATTGACAATAAGTGCTTCCTCAGAGAGTCTGTAGATCCTCAACATGGGCCACAGGGGGAATGAGATGTTGACTGCTTCCCCAGAGAGCCATTAGCATGATATGAGTCTGTAGGGGGAATTGATGGTGAGTGCTTCCTTAGAGAGTACATTCTTAGCTGAACCAGAGTGGTGAGACTGTGTGTGCCTCCTAGATGGTTGCTAGTACTTATAGGTTGAACCATAGGGGTTAGGCTGTGAGATCTACCCAGAGGGTTACCTATTTTCTTCATGTTTCTGGTTTCCTACTTGTGTACTTATATGCTAGTATTGTGGATTTTAGTTGCTGTGTGATTTTCTGGTTACTGCTTTCCACACTTTTACTTTCCTTGTATTCATTGACTGTTAGGCACAGATCTTTGGGTTGTTGCCTACTGGGACTTTATCTCACACCCTGTTTGGGCCTTGCTTTTGGACCCAAGCAGACTATGTTGTTGTAGGTATAGATAAGGGAAAGCGCCCTTCTACTTCAGGTTCTTGATTGCACTGGAGTTGGGGAGCATGGGACAGAGCCGAGGCTTGCGATGCTGAGGAGTTGCTCATATATTTTTCTTTTGTTGTTGCTTTATTACTTGTGTTCAGTTGTATTTTAACACTTTGTTGTGTTTTTTTATTTCCTTATATACTTGTACATGCTGAATCATTATCATCATTGCTATATATTCATTTCTTCCACTGTTTGGTTTCAGTTGTGGCATTTTGTTTACTGCTTCCACTATATATTGTTGTTTTCCTAACCTTGTATACCTTACCGAATGAGGGCATAGTTTCCCCAATAACTTACCAAGGCCCTCGCTGCTAGTAGGCAGCCTCTGGCATTTGGGGAAATGCGCTTGAGGTCATGTGGCGAACCGGGTATGGGGAACCAGTGGAGGGGATCTGGATTCAGGACGTTACAAAGTGTCCAGAGAGGTGGGTCCAGCTTGCCACCTATATGCTCCGAGACTCCACTAAGAGGTGGTGGGACGTGATATCACAGGTGGGTCACCAGCAGGTTATGGCTTGGGAGGAGTTCCAGTGCATGTTTTACGACTACTTCTACCCAGAGACCCTGAGGGTCGACCGAGCCCCGGAGTTCATGAGGTTAGAGTAGGGTACTCTTTCTGTCAAAGAGTATTATTCTCGTTTCACCATGCTACAGTGTTTCGCACCCCTTTGGGATGTGAGTGGGGTGTTCTTGGAAAGGAAGTTCGAGGATTGTCTCATGCGGGAGATTTGCTTGCAGGTGAATATCATCCAGTTGACTTGCATCACTTCCATTGTCAACCAGGCATTGATTGTGGAACACAATCTGACAGTCTCCCATGCTGCGATCCATGGTGGTTCTGCTTCCAAATCTAGTTTTCCTCTAGATGACAGCAAGAAGCACCGTAGGGAGTCTATGTGTGGTGATCCAAGGAAGTGGGATGCATCGTCAGGCAGCCAGGTGGTATGCTACCAGTGTGGCCGGTCATGGCACACGAGGCCGCAGTGCCAGAGATACCCCATGGAGTGCCGATCATGCGGCAGGATGGGTCACTTTTAGCATTTCTGCCAAGACTTCTCACCAGCAGCTGGTGACTGGGGTTCTTCCATGACTCCGCGTTCAGGAGCAGCACCACCAGTTTCTCACCAGTCGGGGAACTGGAGTTCTTCCGGCCATTTGGGCCGAGGTGGAGGTCAAGGTCGTGGCGGTCAGCCACCAGGCCCTCAGCACCAGAAAGGTGGATCACCTCATTGTGGTCAGCCAGGGAAGCAGGGTCGCGGTGTGGGCCAGTCTTTCGCCATGGAGCAGACCTATCAATAGTAAGATCCCGACCCTTCTACAGTTAGAGGTATGATTTTAGTAGCCTCAGTTTTATCGTCTTCTCTTTTCGATACTGGTGCTCCTCATAGCTTTATCTCCGTTGCTGTCGTGGATAGCCTTGGGCTCTGCTTCTTTTCTTCTACCGACTCGTTGACACTAGACACACCTTTGGGGATGTGGACATATATTGTACGTTAGTTTAGAGAGTTCCCTCTCAAGGTTGAATGGTATCATTTCTTATGGGATCTCTATATCCTAGAAATGAAAGGCTATGATGTCATCCTCGGGATGGACTGGTTGGTTCCCTTCCAGGTAGTCATCTACTGTTATCACCGTAGAGTGAGTTTCATTTCACCAGAGGGTGAATATTTTCTTCATAGAGGCGAATGGGATGTTCAGGTGAGTCAAGTAGGACTCAAGCATCATGGTCTAGGAAGGGTGACAGCCCAGATTAGTAGTCTTTATCTGGATGAACAGGGGACTTCACAGTTGGAATTTCCCCAAGTGGTGGATCGTTTCAGTGACGTCTTTCTGAATGACTTTTCAGGTTTTCCTCTGGAGCGTGAGGTAGACTTTTCTATTGAGCTCGTGAAAAGAGCAGCACCTGTGTCCATTCCTCCTTATAAGATGGCTACACCTATGTTGCTGGAGCTCAAGAATTAGTTGGAGGAGTTTCATGCAAAGGGTTTCATCCAACCCAGTACTTCTCCTTGGGGTTCGCCAGTCCTATTTGCGAAGAAGGCAGACGGTACCTTTCAGCTTTGTGTGGATTATCGGAAGCTGAACCCGTTGACGGTCAAGAACCGATATCCCTTTTAGAGGCTCAATGACCTCTTTGATCATCTTCGAGGAGCCCAGGTTTTCTCGAAGATTGACTTGAGTCCCGACTATCATCAGTTGCGCATTAGTCTATCGGATATACCTCTGACAGCCTTCAAGAGCAGGTATGATCTATACGAGTATACAGTCATGTCGTTCGGTCTCACGAACGTGCCTGCAGTTTTCATGGAACTGATGAAACAAGTGTTCCATCATTACTTGGACTCCTTCATCGTGGTCTTCGTGGACGATATCTTGGTGTACTCTCGCACTTGACAAGACCATTCCACACATCTTGGGATCATTCTGAGTACATTGAGACAACATCAGCTTTATGCTAAACTCTTGAAGTGCCACTTTTGGAGGGATCAGATTCACTTTTTGGGTCAAATCATCTCAGAGGCAGGAGTATCTGTGGACCAATAGAATGTGAGAGATGTAGTTTCCTAGGAGCATCCGAAAAATGTTTTTGAGGTACAGAGTTTCCTAGGGCTGGCTGGATACTATAGACACTTCATTCAAGACTTCTCATGCCTACCTGCACCTTTGACAGGATTGACCAAGAAGGGGGAAAAGTTCTTATGGTCAGATTCTTGTGAGTCAGCCTTTCATGAGATGAAGGGAAGGTTGTCGTCTGCACCTATACTAGTCTTGCCAAATCCAGGAAAGAGCTATACTGTCTATTGTGATGCTTCGGGTATCAGACTAGGTGCTGTGCTTATGCAAGGATATGGAGTCGTCGTGTACGGGTCTCAGCAGTTGAGGCCACATGAGAGGAACTACCCGACGCACGATCTGGAGTTAGAAGCTGTTGTTCATGCCTTATGCTATTGGAGAAATTACCTTCTAGGAGATCACATTGTGGTTTTCACCAACCACAAGAGTCTGAAGTACATCTTCACTCAGCGTGATCTGAATCTGAGGCAGCGCAGGTGAGTCTAGTATCTTCAGTATTTTGATTTTGAGCTTGCCTATACGCCGAGAAAGGGCAATGTAGGGGTAGATGCGTGGAGTCAGAGAACTCAGATTCAGGCAGTTTAGGAGACTAGCATTGAGTGGCAGCTTTTGGCTCTGTTCCCTGAGATGCATCTAGAGGTGCATGACGGATGGGGACAAACATTCCTATTTTCTGTAGTTGTTACCTCTACACTACATCATCGGGTACGAATAAGGAAGCTAATAGACTCAGAGGGCTTAGTCCTACGAGAGAGTGTGTCAGGAGAGGACCCTCTTCCTAGATGGACAGTGGGTGGGGATGAGATATTGCGCTTCCAGGGACGCATATGGGTGCCAGCAGACATACGCGAGGAGCTGATGCGGGATTTTCATTCCTTGGATTGGGCAGTTCATCCTAGCGTCACCCAGATGTATCAAGATCTTTATTGCCTATACTGGTGGCCAGGTATGAAGAAATATGTTGCTAGTTTTTTCTTGAGATGTTCTACATGTCAGCAGGTGAAGGCGGAGCATCAGTGACCATCATTCCTTTTACATCAGTTACCCATTCCAGAGTAGAAGTGGAACGATGTTGCGATGGACTTCGTGACCGGGTTTCCGAGGTCGCCTCGATGAAACGATGTTGTTTGGGTTGTATTCGACAGGTTCACGAAGGTTGATCACTTCTTTCCGATCAAGGAGACCCTCAATGTGGTTGATCTGGGATGACATTACATCAGAGAGATCATTCGTCTGCATGGAGTTCCACACTCTATTGTTTCATACAGGGATGCACGCTTTACTTCCTGGTTCTGGAAAGGACTTCAGAAGGCTTTGGGTACACATGTACTTTTGAGTACGACATACCATCCCCAGACTGATGGCCAGTCCGAGCATATAATCCAGGTGCTAGAGGATATGCTCAGAGCTTGTATCCTGGACTTTGGATGTTCTTGGGAGAAGAATATCCCTCTGGTGGAGTTCGCCTACACCAACAGTTTTCAGGAGACTATTCAGATGGCACCATACGAGGCACTATACGGTAGGCCATGCTGATCACCCTTATGCTGGCTGGAGGTAGGAGAGGCAGCTTCGCTGGGACCTCGTCTTATTCATGAGACTTTAGAGCAGATAGAGCTGATTCAGAAGAGGATGGCTACATCATAGTCTCGGCAGAAGTCTTATGCTGATCAGCAGAGATGACATCTAGAGTTTGAGTTTGGGGATCAGGTTTTCCTTCTTGTCGCACCGAGGTTGGGACACAAGAGGATTCAGATATTGGGTAAGCTTTCACCGTGGTACGTCGGGTCGTTTTAGGTTTTGGAGAGAGTTGGGACGGTTTCCTATCGGTTGCAGCGACCTCAGAGGTACCGGGCCATGCACGACGTCTTCCACGTCTCCCAGCTCCAACGTTACCTTTCAGGCCCATCTCATGTATTTCCGCCTGAGGAAGTTGAGCTCGAAGCGGATGCATCTTTTGAGGAGCATCACATCCGGATTGTCGATCACAGTACGATGGTTCTCCGTGGGCGGTATGTCCCTCTTGTACGGGTGCTATGGCAGTATGGGCGAGTAAAGGATGAGACCTGGGGGAGGGAGACCGATGTACGATTATAGTGGCTGGAGCTGTTCGGGATTTCTTTTTCTACGCCTCTCTAGGGAAATTCAGGGACGAATTTCTTTAAGGGGGGAAGTTTGTAAGAACTCGAATCTTCGTTTCAGGTACACATTTCCCTTTTCTGAAATTTTTTAGAAAAATAAACTTTCTGGAAATTTTTGAAGTACACGTCGTGTAATTTATAGGTACATGTAGTGTACTCTTCTCTGGCGTGAAGCCGTGTGCTGGCCATGCCCGGGCCACACACACGGTGTGTAGGGGTGACGTGGAGGCCGATTTTAGAAGAGTATGGAAAAACCTAGCACACATCATGTACTCTAAAAGTACACACCGTGTCCTTTTTTTCACTAAACGCCCTGGGGTCGCGCCTGACGGACAGAACACACCCCTTGTCAAGGTTTTTTGTCAGAGAGCGACCCTTACGGCCAGATCTTCCCCAAGCCCCTGCCTCTCCGTCAATTCTCCGATTCGAGCGCGGTCGATTGGGTTGGAAGCGTAGCGGTGAGTTCTCACTTCTATTTGAGACTTGTTTTCCAATTCCTCCTCCTTTTTAAGATATCATGGTTTATGTGTTTCAGACATTTTCTCTGATCTACGATGTTCTAAGGAGATTATGTCTTCGTTGTTCACGTATATCGATCCCCTAGCATCAAGGTAGGTGGTTTTACTTTCTGTAGAAAGTCGATGGGTATTTTGTTAAAATTACACCGATACCCTTTAACGGGGTATTTTGTATTCCTTTTTTTCCCTTGTTGTATTGCTTGCTTTGCATGATTGCTATAGTAGATGTTTTTCCTGTGATTATGGTAGTTATTACTATACTATGGATTTTTGCCATGCTTGTTTTTCTTGTTTAGCATTTTCCGGTTTCCATGCCTAGTTGTAGGACAGTGGAACTGTTGCTTTGTTATGCTGTTGAACCTTAGAATGATATCCATGTAGTTCATGAGGATTACTTGGACGATACACATGCGCTGAGCATGTTCATTTTCACACAGGACTATGAGAATCTAGTGTAGTAGACCGTAGCGAGAATGGACATAAGGGTTTCTCCATATTTTCTTTTAATACAATGTGAGACCACAGGGGGAATTGACGATTAGTGCTTCCTCATAGAGTAGGTAGATCCTCAACGTGGGCCACAGGGGGAATGGGATGTTGAGTGATTCCCCAGAGAGCCTTTATCATGATATGAGACTATAGGGTGAATTGACAGTGAGTGCTTCCTCAAAGAGTCTATTCTTAGCTGAACCAGAGGGGTGAGACTGTGTGTGCCTCCTAGAGTGTTTCTAGTACTTATAGGTTGAATCATAGGGGTTAGGTTGTGAGAGCTACCCAGAGGGTTACCTATTTTCTTCTTGTTGATGGTTTCCTACTTGTGTAATTATATGCTATTATTGTGGATTTTAGCTACTGTGTGCTTTTCTGGTTACTTCTTTCCGCACTTTTACTTTCCTTGTATTCATTGACTGTTAGGCACAAATCTTTGGATGGTTTCCTACTGGGACATTGTCTCACAACCTATTTCATCCATGATTTTGGGCCCAAGAAGACTATGTTGTTGCAGGTATAGATAAGTGCAAGCGCCCTTCTACTTCAGGTTCTTGATTGCACTAGAGCTGGGGAGCATGGAACGGAGCCGAGGCTTGCGATACTGAGAAGTTTCTCATCTGTTTTTCTTTTTCTGTTGCTTTAGTACTTGTGTTCAATTGTATTTCAGCACATTGTTGTGTTTTCTACTTGCCTTAGATACTTGTACTTGCTGCATCATTATCATCATTTCTATATATTCATTACTTCCACTATTTGGTTTCGGTTGTTTTGTTTTGTTTACTGCTTCCACTGTTTATTGTTGTTTTCCTTACCTTGTATACCTTACCAAATGAGGTCATAGTTTCCCCAATAACATACCAAGGCCCTCACTGCTAGTCGGCAACCTCTGGAATTTGGGGAAACGTGCTTGAGTTCATGTGGCGAACCGGGTACAGGGCACCAGTGGAGGGGCTCCGGATTCAGGTCGTTACAGTGCTCCTCTCTCTCATCGATCAATGCAGGCTCACTCTACACCCTGGCCTGGATCATTTGGGTTTGGCGTAACGATTCTATTTTTCACCATGTTCATAAACCTCTTGAATTTTGGATTGAAAGGGCCATGTCAAGAATTAAGGGCTGGAAGGACCACAGAGGACACTTTCTGCCAAGTGTTACCCACTCCTGTCCCCCTCATTGGAATCCCCCACCAGAAGGGATTCTTATGCTTAACGTGGATGTGTCTCTCCCCAAGGATGGGCTTGTTGCTCTCGGTCTCCATGACAAAAATCATCTGGGGAAAATCATTGCTGCTAAATATGAATCACATCATGCCTTCTGGGAACCTGCAGTAGCTGAGGACACCACCATCCTGGCAGGTATGATGCTCGCTGTGGAACGTGGATGGGTTGATATCATCATTGAGTCTGACTGCCTCACTGTAATCAATGCTGTTAACCACAACGACGGAGGACTCCAGTCATTTGGCTTTATAATCAGGAGAATTAACTATCTTCGCCACAACTTCTCCTACTGCACCTTCTCCTTTAACAAAAGGGAAGGAAATAATGCATCCCATCAGCTGGCGGCCTCTGGCCCCTTCGATGTCAACCAGCTCTGGCGGGACAATTTTCCTTCATGGCTTTGCATTCGTACATCGGCTGATCTTCGTCATTAGTGTTATCTGTCCTTCTTTAAAAAAAGTAAATATAAGTATAAAAAAATTAAATGAATCAATTAATCAATGAAATATTTTTTAGATATAAATAAATATTTTTTATAAAATATATTTTATATTATTTAATAATATGTAATTTTTTATCCTAGGATTAAATTTAATAGTATACTAAAATAGGAAAAAAAAATCATAACTATTATCATTTTTGGAATGAGTATATTGAAATTAAGTAATGTTAATGTTTTAGAAACCTTCATAAATAATGAACTATATAAATGAATAGGGAAATATGGTATAATAAAGTATTTTATAATAAGGTAAATTCTTGAAAAAAAATCATGATGTATTGATGAGGTAAGAAAACTTTAGATTATCCCTACTGTAATAAAATATTATAATTAATCATAAAAATAAAAGAAATTCATCGTCTTTAGAAAAAACAAATTAATCATTGTTTTATTCAAAAAAACACCTCCCCATCACCTATATACCCCATACTCACGTTTTCCATTATATAAAAAACTAATCTACCAATATAGTGCCAAATTACCTCAAGAAATATTCATTCCCATGTTTTTTAAGCTTCATTCTAACCAAAATATGATTCCTAGATGCAATGAGGTGTAGCCTAAAGGAGTCATTCAAAGAGGAAAAGTTAGTTCTCAGTTCAATACTCTTTTAATTCCTTTTTCCTCATTTGATCCACATCCTAATATTAATTTTAATAAAATAGTATTTCATAATAAAATAAAATATATAATTATATTTAAATTTTATTCTTATTGTTATAAAATAAATTAAATACATTATGTCGCAATAGTATAATCATGGCTGACTTAAATTTCTTCTAGGGTCGATAATATAAATCTACTATTACTGAAATGCATGGATGATTTTAAAAAAAATTCTCTTAAATAAATATATATATTTTTTACATGATAATTATTATTGAGTAATAAAATATCCATAATATTTTTAATATTAAAAATAAACAATCATTGATTTTTCAATTATAAAAAAGAAGTCTACCAAGTCATGATTCATGATTTAAAACCGTTAGAGACTATCTATTATTATATGGAAAATGTCAAATAATGTAATGATAAATAATCACTAAATTTACTATTTTTTAGATACTTTGACCATTTTGAATTAACATTTACCATTACTATATTACTAAAAACTACTTTAAGTGGTAATTCCCCGACCCCAGTAACCTAGAGTCGGTGCATTATTTTAATACATTGGCATGATTACAAGGAATAATGTTCCGAAGGACCGATCGGTTTAGCAGTCTTGGAAAATATATAATATACATGAATGTTACATTAAACATCTTGACATACAAAACAAAATAAATAATATTTAACGAATGCCATTATCCCATTGCTTAACCCTTCATATCAATCACAATAAACTTCTTGGAATACTGGGAAAAATAAAACATAGAAAGGCGTGAGATCATATGCTCTGTAAGGATAACAATATAGTGGAATCGTTCATAAATAAGAATAAACAATTAATGCAATGTATAACTAAAACAAAATCCATTTAAACATGAACTTCCCCATAATATGGCAGAAATAAAATGAAATAATTCCATTTACATATTCACATGGATATTATACTAGTCTAATAATCACATTAAATATCAATAACCACTTTCATAATGATGGAATGCATAATGTCACAGTGTCATAACCACATAGTCAAGGCCTTGTGCCAAACAACAAAGATGATTTTGTGAAGGCTTTGTGCCAAGACACTAGTTTGTCTCATGAGACCTACAGATGCATTGAGGAGCTATAGCGGGCTCCACCCATCACCTACTAAGTCCAATGCATCCCTCATATGAAATGGTTTAAAAATAACATAAAAATTCGTATAAAAACTATAATATGAAATGTCAATACATTCTCCATAAACCAGGAATGTTATAAAAATAACACATCGACAGTCAAACATATCTGAAAACCATCAATACAATAGGGATGTTTTGTATCACAATAAATCAACATCAAATAAGCATAAAATCAATCAAAGGATGTTGACATAGATGGAATAAAAAATATTTGAGAGAAATAACTCTTTTTTGAAATCATTCAAAAGACACACATTTATAGAGGAAGTAAATTAAAATAGATTTTTGAATCAAAGTGTCCCATAAAACTTTGAAACTTTTGAAATGAAATATCATTTAAAAACATTCATGTATATATAAATAAATCCTTAAAATAATTTTGAAAACATGGACATTAATTAAAAATTTTTAGAAAGATAAATATTTAAAACATTTAAAATTCCGATCTTGATAAAGAGTACCTTTCACAAATTCTTAAAATATTCATTTTGAAATCATTTAAAATTCACATAATTATAAAATAAAAAATTTACATTCAAAATATTGTTATAGGCTTGCAAGGGATTTTTCGACCATTTTATAATAGAGTAAAATAGCCGCACACGCCGTCTAAGTTAAAAAAGACATTCTTACCTTAATTCCGTTGAAAGGGTTAAAAGGGGCCTTATTTGGAAAACGATGGAAAGATTCCTTTATGAACATCTTATAAAAATTCAAAAAAGGGTATAAATGACTTTAACCCATAGTCAGTAAAATATTAATAATTATTTGAAATACATTTTTAAGAAACATGAATGTGGATAATAAAGAGGTCCTAGTAGATAATTAAGTATAAACAACCTCAGATAATTAAGAGATTGTGAAATAAACCCTTACCATGTACTTTTACTTGTTCGATGGTAGGTTATCCTCTTGTATAATAGTTAAATCACTGTTATTAAATTATAAAAGAATCATATACATAAATATGATATCATATATGATCTTTTAATACTGCTTTGTTATTAATATTTTAGAATTATCGTCATTTTGGGTGTTCACTTACTCATTTTCTTTTATATGTTTTGTTACATAATCCTTGTGTTTTATACATAAGTTGTATATTATTAATATCCATAATTATATCAAGTCCATAAATATTATTTTTAATCATCAAATGATAATTATACTTGAATGGATATGATGGGGAATGAATCTCATCGTGTTTGTGGAGACGGTAGTCCGTACATACGCACGGGTGACAATATCATTATTTTGATATTAAAATAATATATATTTGGATATTATATCATATATACAGAATCATTATCATGTTATATTTATTATTTACATCAATTATGCATCAATATCATACCCATCCAAATAATTTGGTTTTGAATAACAATTACACCACAACGTTGAGGCGGTAAGTCGTACGTACGCACGTATGGTGACATGTCATTAAAAAGATGGATAGAATAATAAATATGATTGTACCATATTTATAAAAACATCATAGTATATATAATATACTGTAATTATTATTTTATAATGTAAATAACAAATAAAGAAGAAGTAGAAGAATAAATGAACTTGAAAGAGGGTGGTGAAAACATTACCTATTCTACGGGTTCATCCTTTTAATTTGATCAAAAGGGATCCATTGGTTTTATTTCTGATCAAACTAAAGCTTCTAGGTTGAATTGGGGGATGTTTAGAGAATATTTGGTTAGGGTTTGGCTGATCCAAAAGGAAGTGAAGGTATTAATTTGAGAGAAGAGGGAGTGCCCTTTTATAAGAGGGGTGAGGGGCACCTTTGGAAATGCTAGAAATATTAATTTATAATAAATTCCTATTCAGTTTCTAATGGATCAAAAGTGGATTATTAAAATTTTAATGTGGGGATAGGTCTAAACCCACTCAACCAATATGTTTTAGACAGGTTTTTGTAACTATATAAACTTTATTATTTTTATTTAACTCTTAGTTAAATAGTTTGGCATTTACCATGTCTCTTTGTATTTTTAGATTATATAGTCAATAAACATACTATAAACATCATGATACCCCCATTAAGTCCATTAATAATACACCTATCATTATATAAGTCATTTGGCTGAACCATATATTTTTAGGAATAGAATATCAATTAATAATATAATTTTTTTGTTTAAAAACTCCTTTATGTTAATTTTGTCACTATTTAATAATTGATTTTTGTTAAAGTCTTGAAAACATTATTAATTCGATAAAAATTCATATAAGCAATAATAAAATGTCATATTAACCATTAAAAGTTTTTTATGTCATAAAAACATTAAAATTATATTTATTTTAACATTTATAATACAAATTATTTGTTATTTTCTTTAATAAGGAAAATACTGCATCATTATTGTGTCATAAATAAATTTAATTATTCAATGTCTATAAATTATAAATAATATGACATTATCTGGGAAATCCTTTTATATTTATAATGAATATTTATAGTCAAAAATATAACATATATATCCCTATGTAAATTTGTTTTCTAAATGATATATGCTTGTGCCATTTTTGTATTTACTTTAACTTAATTAATATAATGTGTCATTATCATATACAAGTGGATCCATAGGGTCCCAAAATCGACCCAAAGATACCCATGGTCGGACATGTGTCAACCAATAGGGTTAGGACACGTTTTAGGGAAATTTATTATTATTATAATATTATTTTTTACCCTTATTTACCAGATTTACCATTTAACCATGGTAAATAATATATTTACTGAGGTAATTCTTCAAAATGTCTAAAAATAAAAGTTACCTATTTACACAATTTTGACCTCCTAATTCTAAATATGGAATCCATTTTTCTAATTTCAAATCACATAAGTGGCAGAAATTAATTTAAAATTAATTCCCGTTGTTAAAACAAAAAGCGTGTTTTTAAGATATATAAACTATCAAAAGATTGACACTTTCTTATGTCCAGTTTAAATGTGAAATTATGTCAAATGACCAAAATTGTATTAAATGGTAATAATATAATATAATTATAATCTAAAATAACAATAATTCATAATTTATCACTATTAATTATTTTAATTAAAAAAGTAGTTTTTAATTAAAACTTAGTAATTTTCACTATTCATCAAAATGTGAAAGTTATCCGAAAAGTACAAAAAATTCACCCTAAACTAATTTCGATGTTATTAATCAAAAAATTAATTATATTTTGAATGATAAAATATATAAAATTTCAAGAAGTGGGTATTACTATTCATAACGGCTAGTTTGATTGGTTGTGGTGGATGTTAGAACTCAAAGTTGCGTACAACACACGCTATTACATTATTCAAAGAGAAACGTACCATGGAAGTTTGGGGTGTTACATTCTACCTTTCTTTAATAAATTGCATCCTCGAAATTTGAAATTATTTTTCAAAAATAAAAGGTTGAAAATAGGAAATACCATTGGGATAGCCCACATCGGATATTAGGTTAATAAAATTTAGTCTTAATAAGAGGAAAAGGGAAATGAAAGGGTCACCACCAAATTATAATCTAGATTAGGAGAACATTGTTTGAAATTAAAGACATATAATTGGAGAAAAAATGTAAATATTTATAGATAGTGATTGAGGTCACCAATCATAAACAAGTGTAAAATTGAGGGCCTTAAATTCATCAATCTTTGATGATTTAAAAGACCATCGGTTCAACAAAACATATGGTATTAGGATATCACATTTTTTGTTTTAATATCCCTTCACTAATGTATAAGAATTAATTTCTTCATAGAATAAGTGAAGAAGAAAAATATATACTTGACAAGTAGAGTCCCATCCTTTAACTAATTTCTACCACAAACTCATCTTTCACTCTAAAAGATAATAGAACTTAAAAATAATATTATATTTATCCTATTCATACAGGGTTAAAAAATGAATTTATAAATCATCTACCAGAATTTTTTAAAAAAGACTACATTATTCATTCCAGGACATCACGTGGGCCAGTGGTAGGAGATACACCCATGTCGCCCTTCGGTTGCGGGTTCAAGTCTTGCGGCCTTACCGGACGCGATGGGTTTTTTCCTGACCTCCAGGATGTCCTTTTATAGAAATCCAAAAATAATCTCAATCTAGAATTATCCAAAATACTTCTTGTCCAAACACACAGTCCAAAATTTATAAGAATGGTAAACACAATGAAGATCCTTTTATGCCGCTTAATAACATATGATCACCTTCATCATGTATTCTTTTAAAACACTCCAACATCCTAAATTTCCATAAAACCTTATTGATTACACTCATTATCCCTTATTCGTTAAAGAATACTAGATATACCCCTTCTGTCAAAAAATGTTTTAAACTCTAACAATGATGGAATATACAAATCATTAATCAGTTTCAAGGTAGTCAAGAATATCAAATATAATTTATCCAAATCAATCATGTATTATATAAAAATCACTACCTCGGTATCTGAACCATATTATGGTTTATCTTTCTCTCAACCATATATTTTCCAAAAATTTAACCAGCTATTGAGTCACTTTTCATGGTTCCATACAATCTCAAGTCCTTAATGAAATAGTACTGTAGTAAAATCCTTATATAGTCCATAATTATTATAACCAGTATATTGTTGATACAACACTCAAATGACATAATTCTCTAATAACAACATAAGAACTCTAATCATTCCTCCTCATCTGTGGTAGTATCATTACTCGATTATTATCTAATAGCATCATTTAAGGCATACTCAGATGATTTGTACATTGGTTCTCATAGTGTCCCAAATCCTTATAGATGAAGCATTGTATATTTAAAACCATTTTTCTTACCCTTGCAATCACGTACATGGTGTCCTTTTTCTCCACACTTATAACAAACTCTCAATCCCTTCAGGAAAGTTCCAGGGTGTTTCTTCTCACAGTTATCACATATGGGAAATTTCTTCTTTTCCCTCTTCCCTTTATCGATCTTTCTCCCTTCCATCCTTTTCTTCTCTTGCTTCCCATCAAAGCCATCAGACTCAAGGATTTTTTACTTATCTTATTACCACATGATACTATTTATTCATATGTAGAGAATACATGGGGGACTATTTCCCTTCTAAATGATGGATTAATACCATGAATGATATGATCCTTATTACTATTTGGATCATACATATTGCTGGAGTTCACATTCCTTCTACTCGGCGCCATTTCTATACAATGGCATAAAATAGGTCAGTTTATGAATTGTAATGAATAATTCCAAAACTTGTAAATTACCTAATGTAAATTGAATAGTTTATGGATATAATAAATAATCATAAAGATGTTTTCATTGAGTAAGTATATACACAAAAACCCTTCATAATTATTTGTTGAGAAAATGAGAATTATCCTAAGAATATCCCCCGGGAGTGTCGTAACCAAGAGTGCAGCAAGGCCCATTGTCATGCACCAGTTCTTGTTTGAGTCTAGCTCAAAGCGGTGTTTTCAGGTTTTACCACTAGGTAAATCTATGCCAAAGACGCCTCTACCAGATCATATCCAAATTAGGATATATAGCTTGGAAAACTCACAAAAGCTATAAAATACCAAAATTATAGGATGTTCTTCTATAGTAATACTCAAAGTCTCTCTTATGGCTATGTGATCTAATCATAGTTTATTTAAATGTAGTTTCCATGGTTTGTACTAAACATCCTCTGATACCAACTGTAATGCCCCGACCCCAGTTACCCAGAGTCGGTGCATTATTTTAATACATTGGCATGATTACAAGGAATCATGTCCCGAAGGACCGATCGGTTTAGCAGTCTTGGAAAATAGATTACATACATGAATGTTACATTAAACTTATTAACATACAAAACAACATAAATAATCTTTCATGAACACCATTATCCCTTTCCTTAACCCTGCATATCAATCACAATACCCTTCTTGGAATCCTGGTAAAAATAAAACATAGAAAGGGATGAACACAGATGATCCGTAAGGATAACAATATAGCAGAAACTTTCATAAATAAGAATAAACATTTAAGGCAATCTATAACTAAAACAAAAGCCTTTTAAAATTGAACTTCAGCATAATATGTCAGAAATAAAATGATATAATTCCATTTAATTATTCACAAGTATATTCTACTAGTTGAATAATCACATGCAATATCAATAACCACTTTCATAATGATGGAATTCATAATTCCAAACTATCATAACCACATAGTCAAGGCATTGTGCCAAGACTACAAATAATATTTTGTCAAGACCATGTGTCGAGACACTAGTTTGTCTCATGAGACCTACCGATGCATCGAGGAGCTATAGTGGGCTCCACCTGTCACTTACTATGTCCAATGTATTCCTCATATGAACAGGTTTAAAAATAACATAAACATTCGTATTTAAACTAGCATACAAAATTTCAATACATTCTCTATAAACCATGAATGGTATAAAAATAACACATCCACAATCAAACATATCACAAAACCTTCAATAAAATAGCGAAGTTTTTTATTATAAAAATTAACTTCAAATAAGCTTAAAATCCATCAAATGATGTTGACATAGATGAAATCAAAACTATTTGAGAGAAATATCTCTTTTTTGAAATCATTCGAAAGTCACACATTTATAAAGGATTCAATTTAAAAGATATTTTGGAATCAAAGTGTCCCATACCACTTTGAAACTTTTGAAATGAAATATCATTTCAAAACACTCATGTCTATATAAATAAATCCTTTAAATCATTTTGAAAACATTTACATTAATTAAAAAAATTTAGAAATATAAATCGTTAAAACATTTAAAATTCTGATCTTGATAAAGAGTACCTTTCACAAATTCTTAAAATATTCATTTTGAAATCATTTAAAAGTCACATAATTATAAAAAAACATTTAATTTAAAAATATTATTATAATATTTTAAGGGAAGATTCAGTGATTTTATAATGGTGAAAAATAGCCTCCCACGCTGTATATGTTAAAAAAGACATTCTTACCTTAATTCTATCGAAAAGGATTAATAGGACCTTGTTTGGAAAATGACAGAAATATTACTTTATAAAAATCTTATAAAAAGTCAAACAAGGGTATAAATGAATTTAACCCATAGTCTGTAAAATATCAAGAATGATTTGAAATACATTTTTAAAAAACCTGAATGTGGATAATAGAGATATCCCAGTACATAATTACGTATAAACAACCTCAGATAATGAAGAGATTGTGAAATAAACCCTGACCTTGTACTTTTCCTTGGTTGAGGGTAGGTTAACCTCCTGTATAATATTTAAATAATTGTTATTAAATTATACAAGAATCATATACATAAATATGATATCATATATAATCTTTTAATATTGCTTTGTTATTAATATTTTAGTATTATCGTTGTTTCGGGTGTACACTTGCTCGTTTGATTTTATATTTTTTGTTAAATAAGCCATTTTTTATCCATAGGTTGTATCTTATTCATATCCAAAATGATATCAGGTCCTTAAAAATTATTTTTAATCATCAAAAAATAATTAAACTTGAATGGATATGATGGGGAATGAATCTCATCGCGTTCGTGGAGATGGTAGTCCGTACGTACGCACGAGCGAAAATATCATTCTTTTGATATTAAAATAATATATAATTGGATGGTATATCATATATACAGAATCATTATCATGTTATATTTATTATTTAATTCAATTAATAATCATTATCATACCCATCCAAATTATTATGTTTTGAATAACAATTACACCACGATGTGGAGACGGTAATCCATACCTACGCACGTATGGTGAAATGTCATTCAAAGGATGGATAGAATAAGGAATATGGTTATACCATATTTATAATAACATCACAGTATATAGAATATATTGGAGTTATTATTTTAGAATGTAAATAACAAAGAAAGAAGAATTTTAAGAAGAAAGGAACTTGAAAGATGGTGGTGAAAACATTACCTTTTCTTCGGGTTCTTCCTATTGATTGGATCAAAAGGGCTCCATAGGATGGATTTATGATCAAAATAAAGCATCTACGTTGAAGGGATAGAAGTTTAGAGAATATTTGGTCATGTTTTGGCCGATCCAAAAGGCTTTTAAGGTATGGATATGAGAGAAGGGTTAGTGCCATTTTATAAGAGGGGTGAGGGGCACCTTTGGAAATGCAAGAAATGTGATTTTATAATAAATTCATATTCGGTTTCTAATGGCTCCAAAGTAGACTATTTAATGGTTATGGTGGGTATAGGTCTAAAACCAATGAAAAAATAGGTTTTAGATAGGTTTGTGTCACTACATTAACTTTATCTTTTTGATTTAACTCTTAGTTAAATAGTTTTACATTTACCATGGCTCTTTGTATTTTTATATTATATAGTAAAAAAACATACTATAAACTTCCATGAAACCCCCATTTGGTCCATTAATAATACACCTGTCATAATATAAGTCCTTTGACCGATACTTATATTTTTAGGAATAGAATATCAATTAATAATATAATATTTGTTCTAAAAACCCCTTAATTTCATTTTTGACACTATTTAATAATTGATTTTTTTAAAGTCTTAAAAAATATATTATTAGAAAAAAATTCATTTAAGAAATAATAGCATGTCATATTAACCAATAAATTTTTTTTATGACATAAAAACATTCAAATTATATTTATTTTAACATTTATAATACTAATTATTTCATTCTTTCATTAATAAGGAAAATACATCATCATTATTGTGTCATAATTAAATTTAATTATTAAATTTCTAAAAATTATAAATAAAATACTATTATGTAGGAAATATTTTTATATTTCTAATTAATATTTATAGTCGAAAATATAACCCATATAACCCTGTGTAAAAATTGTTTTTCTAAAAGATATATGCCAATGTCATTTTTGTATTTACTTTAACTTAATTAATATAAAGTGTCATTATAACTTACAAGTGGATCCATGTGGTCCCAAAATATATCCAAAGATTCCCATGGTCAGAAATGTATCATCCAATAGGGTTAGGAAACGTTTTATGGTAATTTATTATTATTATAATATTATTTTTTACCCTTATTTACCGGATTTATCCGTTAACCATGGTAAATAAAATATTTACCGAAGTAATTATTCAAAATATATAAATATAAAAGATACATATTTACACAATTTGGACCTCATGATTATAAATATGGAATCCATTTTCTTAAATTCAAAACACAGAAGTGGTGGAAATTAATTTAAAATCATTTCTCGTTGTTAAAACAAAAAACGTGTTTTTAAGAGATAATAACTATCAGAAGATTGACACTTGCTTATGTCCAATTAAATGTGAAATTGTGTTCAATGGAAAAAATTTGATTAAATACTAAAAATATAATCTAATTATACTCTAAAATAACTAAAATTCATAATTTATCACTATTAATTATTTCTATTAAAAAAGTTTTTTTAATTAAAAATTAGTAATTTTTAGTTTTCATCAAAATGTGAAAGTTATCCAAAAAGTAAAAGTAATTCACCCTAAGATAATTTCGATATTCTGAATCCAAGAATTAATTCCATTTGTAATGATAAAATGTATAAATTTTTAAAAAGTGTCTATTACTATTCATAACAACTAGTTTGATTGGTTTTGGTGGATGTTAGAACTCGAAGTTGCGTACAACACACGTTACTGCATTATTAAAAGAGAAGTGTTCCATGGAAGCTTTGGGTATTACATGAATTGTGAAACAGAAAAGCAAAAATAAAAAAAATTATTAGATTATTTTTTAAAATGAAAAATATATTAAAATAAATTAATTATAATATATTAAGTAATCATTAATAACTTTTGAGATTATTAAATTAATTCATGTCAATAAACTATTCAGGAGAGCATAGGTGAATCCAAAAAGATTTGGTGCTTCAGATAAGGTGAATTGATCAAATTAATTCTTTATTTTAGTTTATAGAATCTATTTATATATCTTTGTCATTCCATTATTGATTTATTATTCATATAATTTTTTAATAAATTATTTTTGAATTTCATTTTCATTCATTTTAGGTTTATGAATGTCTTTATATCTCTCCTTCCAATATCTTATTTACATATAGAATGAAAAGTGAACTTTTCTATTACATCATCATTTTTATACATCAATATTATAAAAATATTATATTATATTGTTTATAATAAAATATTATATAAAAATAAATTATTCTCAATCATTTTTTTTGGGGAAAACCTAATCGCATATTTCTTTTAGGTGTTGTGTTACCGACATCGTAACCCTTTTAGTAAAGGGTTCATAACCATAACATATCATTCAACCATTAATATTATTTTCATTTAATTTGACCACAATAATCATTATCTATTTTATTAGATCACTTATAAAAATCCAATTGAAATAAATCCATTCTTTTTTTGTTGAAATTCATTATACATTTCTGGTTTATAATATTTGAAACTATTATATAAATCAAATTTTTATCTTCAATTTTTTTATATAAAACCATGATTTGTATTTCATTTCGATATGGAATAAATTTTCATGAAATATAATAATGTTATTAGAGGGACAAGAAATATCCCCCCACCAAATCAATCAGGTGATTCTTACATCTCATTAGATACTATGTATAGTTCCTAGGCTTTGAACTTATAACATTATCTTATATTGTCCTAGCAACAGGGTTTAGCATATGTGTATGTGGTCATTCCTTATGTTTCTAAAATATTATCATAATTAAAATGATTTATATATTTTGATGTTTTCATTGTTCTTATTCCATATTCTAATCTGATTATCCATGATCTTACACTTTCTAAACACTATATTAGGGATGCTCATATCACATACTAGGATTATTACTTATTACAGGAATTTTAGATCACAAATGTATTTTACATATGTATGTAGGATATATCATGATGTGATAGATGTATGATGTGATATTGGAACATACAATGAATATAAAAAAATACGATGTTGTTTATTTTTACGACAGATAATTATATAGCTAATCTCCCAAAAACAATTAATTACTAGATTTTTTGGTTATCTGTAGATATTTATGTAAAAAATGATATAATATAATGTTTATGAGCTAAAGTTAATTAAATGTGATGATCTCTAGTACCATTCATTAAAATTAAAATTTCTATTATTTTCATCATTCACACCTTCACTCCAAAAAACTCATGTAAATAAATAATAAAAAAATTATGTGTAGGTAAAAACATGGGAATTATATATATAATTTTAGATCATTTAATTGAATTAATATATCATATAGTTTATAAACTTCTTACACATATTATATCCCAAATGGAATTTTGGGAATTCAATAAGGTATTGTTTACCTTGGTTGAGATAAAAAATTTCAACTTGAAAGGCAATTGATGAGTTCCATTATGAAACAATGATATGAATGAGAAGAGGTGTAGAAAACCAAAATACGAATTTTCTATTAATTCCCTCAAAAAGGATATATGATGTATAGAATCTTAACACCATTGGTATTAAAATAATATCAAATATAGTAAATCATGTAAAGTAAATAAAAATGTAAAAAAATCTATAAAAAAGGATTGCAATATATTAGAAATGATATGAATACTTTTAAATGCATATAAATGATAGACCGATCACTATACCATTAGTAAGAAGAATTATTGATAATTGTTGACCAATTTCTTAAAATAATTCCCACAACTATATTTTCCATGATTTGTATAGTTAGCGGTGTTTTATTTTGGTATATACATATATACCCTGGAAGCTTATTCTTTGGATATACCATGGGTGGATCTATTATCAATGTGACAATGAGATTCTATTTAGCTGTGATGATATAAAATTACTAACAAATGTTTGAACTATGATGTAATATCAAGTGTATTGAGATATAAAGAGGATGTGATGAAGATAGATTTGTTCAAGAAGAGTTCAATTGCTACCGGGTTACACAACCATGCATCATGAAAACTACCGAGAAACATTTTCATGAAATGAATTTTACATGAAAAATATAAATAAAATAAAGAATTATAGAATTATACTTAATGAAGAATAATATCCCAATATTATAAATCCGTGATTATAGATGAGAAATAAATATTGAAATTACTGGGAAGAAGTGACATAAGGGATTTATGATTGTGAAAAATTGTAATCCTTGGGGGTTTCACTAAATATCACATGGGAATAAGAATAAAATGACATGAAATTAATAAAGATGTTTGATAATTTTATAAGGTGAACTAATGTTATTTAATGATAAAAAATTATGTCCATGTCATAATAATGGGGTAAATAAGGCACAGATTAGTGATGAAATGAATTATAGGGTGACATGTGAGGTAAAATTGAGAAGATCCATAGTTAGAATGGAGGAAATAGGGCTGAGTATCACCATATATCTTATGATAATAAAAAATACACATATGGTTATTAATATGGTTATTTTTTAACATAGTTTTAGTTAAAAATAAATTTAGTAGTAGTATTAAATTCTCAGGCCTTGTTTTTTTCTCCACGAGGAATAATTCAACATGAATATAATTTGTCAAATGTCTATAATAATCAAGAAAGAGGGAGACCCAATTATAATTTAAAAGAAACTAAATGATAGAAATATACTAAGGGTCCATTGATAAAAATATGTTAATTTCAAAATAATATGTATTTTTAAGAAAGAAATTTCTAAATAGATATGGCCCATGTTCTCGATGTATGATTCCCTGATAGTTAACATAACGAAGTGAGGTGGTATTATAACAACACATTACATTTTTATGAGGTATGTATTTACCATTGTTTTGATTTACCTTTTATATTTATATATTAATTCTAATATGTAATTGGGAGGATACCAATAATGGGAAAGTAATGTATTTTTTTAGAATATTCGCCACAAAACCATAAATTTCTTTAGCCTTTTGGGGATTTAAGCGTTGTTTAATGGGGTTTTATGATGTGTAATCCTAGCATGGAAGATGCTATGAAATTGATTCACAACATGAATAGTTTTATTACATTTAAATCTTACATTCCATGAAAATAATAAAGATCACTATTTATTATAAAAGTGATAGGTTTTTCAGAAGATTTGGGTTTTGAGTAATAAATAATGTGTAAGTGGGTTAGAAAAAATGTAATAATTCCAAATTTGAGATTTATGGTTATTGATAGGTGGTTTTTTATTTCAAAAATTTCAACCCTCATCCCCCTCAACCTAGAGGGTCTTCTTATTTGACTTTTGGTGTTTCTCTCCCATTTAGATCACTTAGTTCAGTGATTAATCACTGTTGGGGAAATATTGATTCTCTTTGGGGATATAATCCTTTAGTTTCATCTTTAGTTTAGGTTTTGGAAATTTTATGGCTATGGATTTATGATAATATATTGTTTTCAAGAAATCATTTTTAGTTTATTTGAATCATTTGTCTTTAGAATGATATTCTCTCGGTTTCTGGTCACCATTGTCAAAAGAAGCTAGGTTTATATGTTGTTGAGGTAGGTGTTTCAATACAATGGTTTATTTTTCTGAATTATATTATGTAATTTATGAATTCCTTTGGGTTTCACATTGATTTGAAGTGGTAAATGGTTTCAAATGATATCTTATAATGATTTTTTTTCAAAAGGGGTCTTTCTCTAAAAAATTATTTTCTTTATTTGGAAATGGATTTTCAAACCCTGAAACAATTAGATTGGATTGGAAACATTTTATGAAATCATGAGAATGGTTTTAATAATGTATTGGAAAAGTGAACATTGGGTTCCCTGGGTGAGTCAGGAAAAATACATGGGTAGCCTTAGTGTGTGATGCACCACTAAAAGAAAAATTATTTTGATATCATCTAGAAGGACTCTATATATTTTTTATCAAATTTATTAATATTTAGTCTTGTGAGTGTCTAGTCAGTAGTGTCTATTATGATAGATCCAAATATATGAGGTTCTTTTTTATTTTTCATTTTTGGTTATCTATCACATAATCTTTATCATGGATTTCCCCCTACTTTTATTTGAGGTTTCAATACATATCTTAGCATGAATGTTTGTTTCATGGATATGTGTTTACTTTTTTACCTCTTGATTCATGAATATGATGTTGTTTTTTAAATCACATCTATTTTCCATTTTTCTTATTTGATAATATGAAGGTCTTTTATGAAAACCAACAGAATAAAAATGGAAAATGATTTTATACTACAGTTATTTTATAATTTTTTTTTGTAATATTGTTTTATTTTAAAACAAAGTAGTGTTGAATTCCTGATATTATACCTTGTATAGAAATGGTGGTGGTATCCTATTGTGTTTGGATCACACCCTACCTGCACCTTGGGGAACTTATATATGTATTATTAGATGATTCAGGAAAAGAAAATATAATATTATATAGTATGTTGGCTTCTCTTGTTGCTAATATTTTTTTTTGGATGGACAAGAGGTGACTTTTGGTCACACTGGGACATGAAATTATTTATTATTTAACCTTTTTTGGATTAGACTCTATAAATTTTTGGGATCATGTCTTTTTTTCACATTATATTCTAGTTTTATATATTTATTTTATTATATTTATGAATGGTTTTTATTATCCTATTTTTACCTATTTTCATGGAATTCCGGGTTGGGTGAATTGTCTAGTTGACCCATGTTGGATCATCACAATTTGGTATCAAAGTGGTTCCTCAGCCTAACGAGTGTTCACACTCCCTGATTTTGGTTATATGTCTTGGGTATAAAGGAGTTAGGACTATCATATTTCAGATAGTAGGTGTGTAAAATGGGTTTTTCCAGCTCACTATCATGATTTAAACAGAGATACCATGGATGGCTAAGGAAATTTACTTTGTTTTATAACTAGAGTTTGGGTTCATATTAATGATCTTTATAGGAAGTTTATTTAAATTTAAATTTTCAGTTTTAATGAATCTTTTTCATTGGATGTTTTTTGATAACATTAAATTATTATTGTTTTAAATATATTTTATCTTAGTCCTATGATTTTTAAACTTTAGCATGACTCATTTTTTTCTTTTTTTAGAAAATTACATCTAGAATAGTTAATAAAAATATGATAAAGGGATCTATGAGAAAATTTCCACAAGTGAATCCTCTAGAGGATGCTACATTGGTAGAAGATGTTCTCTACACCATTGAGACCCTGGTTTAAGTAGTTGGTAGGAACCTAGTAAGCATAATGGATCATGGATCAAAATATAATAATTATTATCAACACGTATTTCATGGTGATAATGAACCCCTAGAATAAGAAGAGTGTATGGAGAAGATATATAGGATATTCAACATCATGAAGACTCATTAATAATCTATGGTGTGCTATTCAATGAATATACTTGAGGGTCCAGGATAGTGTTGGTGAGACATTATTCCACAAGATAAGTTGCATGAGGATATTACATGGTCTCCATTGAAGAAAATCATTAATCAATAGGTTTATCATGATACATTTCATGTGGAAAATAATCTGTATTTTCAAAACATAGAGTAGGTGGAGCATACCATTATAGAGTATTCAAACCGTTATTCTTAGTTCGCTCATCTCACACCAGAGTTTGTCACTTATGAGTACCTATATTACAGGTGGTTTGAGTAAGGTCTAAGGCTATTATTCGGTCAATGTTGATACTCTTTTTTCATCTTATATTTTTGGAGGTAGTTGACATATTTTCTTTAGCTGGGTAGAGATAGCTAAGGAGAAATTTTTGGGTGGAGCTTTAGTTGGTTATTTGGTTTGCTAGGGTGTATCCTTTGGCCAGAAAAGGAAGTGTAAGAGTGGTCATTTTTCAATAGGATAGGTATCATGGGTGACGATAGGGAAGAAATTAGTTTTCTACAACCAGTGTGGAATGATAAGTCATACCCATCCTATCTTTATAGAGGCCCCCAATACTTTTCATATTTTTGGATGATCTTCCCATCTAAATTGATTTTATGAAAATATATCTCATGGAATTAGGATATGATCCACTATCATAAAGGGTTTTCATGTTCATTAAAATTCTTCCAATGGTGGTGTGTTTAATCTATATGCTAAGGGAGATGTTCATGTGGCCAATACTAGATGAAATTATGAAATAGAGCATGCACAATAGGAATCAGAAGCAGGACCAACTTCTTTTAGAGATATCGTGTTTATCACATCGTATATTATGAAAGATTTATTTGATTTGGGTACTACTCATTATTTTATATTGTCAAAGTTATTTGAAATATTGGTCCAAAAATTAGAATATATAACATTCTTGTTGGATCCTTCCACAACTTCATGAAAGGGGATCAAACAAAGTTTCATATGTCCATCCTGTCAGTTGATGATTACTGACTCTGAGGAGATATTAGATTTCATAGTGTTTAACCCATACATCATCAACATGATTATCTACATGGATTGAATGATCAGTGTTATGTCTTATATAGACTATTATAATCATTAGATTCAGTTCTTATTTTCTGATTCAATCACTCATGTTTTCAAGGATGAGTGGGAAGCTATATTGGGATGGGAAGTGCCTATTGTTCTATATGTTGGGTTAATCTCTTTCTAGTTTTCTAATATCTTTCTTGATGCAGCTAACTATTTCTTGGGTGGTCAACTTACAAAAGATGTGTTTGAGTACCCTGAGGTCTTTTTAAATGATTTTCAATTATAGCACCATAGAAAGAGCTTGGGTTTACTATATACCCTCTACATGGTATGATTCCCATTTCTATGTCATCTTATCATATGTAACCTTCTGAGTTGATGGAACTTAAGGTCTTAATTTAGTAACTATAGGATAGAGTATTTATTCATCCCAGATTAGAACTATGATCATCACCTGTCCTCCTTTCTAAGAAGAGAAATGAAATCCTTATACATTTAATTGATTATCGAAAGTTTAATTGGGTGATAGTTGATAACAAATATCCTTTTCTAAGGATTTTTTATCTTCTTAATGATCTACTTGGTTATCGTTCGATCTCTCTAATCTTCCATTGGTGTTTATATATTTGATAAAATGGATCCTTCATCAGTTCATGGAATCTTTTGATATTGTGTTCATGGATGATATATTGGAGTACTCAAAGTTATAGGAAGAGAATATGGACCATTTGGATATCATTCTTCGATCCTTGAAAGAAAACCTTCTATATAGTATGATTTAAAATTGTGTGTTTTGGAACTAAGTGGTGATGTTTCTAGAGAATTTTATATATATGTGGGGAATCTCAGTAGATCCCGCATAATTTCTGGGCAGTTATGTCCTAGTAGAATCCTAGAAATGCATTTTAGATTCAAGGATTCTTGGGTTTGGCTCGTTTCTATTGATGGTTTGTTCCGGACTTCTCCAAGATTTCATCATAAATGATATATTTAACCCATAACAGTGCCAAGATTGAATTGAATGACTAGTGTTAGTGATATTATTAAGATATGAAGTTGATTTTGACTCCAGCACATGTCTTGATTCATTCAAACTCGATTTTCAGTTATGATGTTTTATTCAACTCTTATGGTATGAGTTTGGGATCTATTTTGATGTAGGGGATACATGATGTGACTAATGGAACTCTATAGTTATTCCTTCAGGAGATGAAATATCCTACTTATGATCTTTAGTTAGTATATATTATTCATGCAATTAAACCATGGAATCACAATCTCTTTGGGGAGCAGTTTATTGTATATTATAATCACAATATCCTAAAATGTATTTTTACTCATAAGAATTTGAATTTTAGATAGATACTCTAGGTGGATTGTCTTTAGACATTTGATTTTTTTATTTCTTATACCCGTGCAAACATAAATGTGGTTACTAATGAATTGACCTAAAAATTTCTAACAGAGTCCATATAAATACCACTTAAGGAGTGGTCTCTAATGACTTTTTTTTCGAGATAATATTGGAAGTATAAGAGGTTGTTCAATATTTTTTCTTGTCATTGATGATGTTTAAATCATATTTTGATGAGTGAGTTTGGCTCAATAATATTGAAGAAACTGAGTGATAATTCATTTGTTAAATACTTTATCAAGTGGGACACCATGAGTGAGTGGTCTCGGTCTCGCAGTGGAACTTTTTTCTTCTGTGGAAGGTTTTTTCTTTTGTGGTCACATAGGCAGTAGTTGTTGGATAGTGGAAGCCCTTCTTGTTGTTCCATGGAACCTAGGGATAATAAGATGTATCACAACCTGAGGTGTTGGTATTGGTACCAAGGAATGAGAGGTTCAATAGTGGATTTTGTTTTGCAGTGCCATACTTACTAGAGAACTAAGGCATACCACCAAAGACCTACAGGGTTGTTCCATCCTTTACACATTATGATATGGATGTGGGATGAGATTTCCAAGGATTTATAAATTGTGATTTCCATGTAATTTTATTGGTAATTATTTGATTTGTGTTATCATTGATCAGATCATGAAATTTGTGTTTTCATACATATTCAAGAGGCAATGAATGTGGAACAGTTTGTAGACTTGTATGTCTGAGAGATTTTGAGAGTACATATAGTTCCCTCTCTGGTTTTATCTGACATGGATTTGAGGTTCACATCCATGTGTGTAAACGGTTTGTGTAGAATACAATGGGTTCCCATATTAAATTAAGCATAGGTTATCATCCCTAGATGGATGGATAGACAGAGAGGGCTATCCAGGTTCTAGAGGATATGCTTCGGGATAGTGTTCTTGATTTTAGAGGATATTGGGAAAATAATTTTACTTTTTTAGTTTACCTTGATCAATATTTATTTTTCTTTGATAATGTTTTATCCCTATGAGTATTTGTATAGGTGTCCATGTATTTCTCACTTGTATTGTGTATAGTTTGGATAAAATCTTTTTGTTGGGTCGAGTGTTGTTCAATGGACAAAAGAGATGGTGTAGTCGATCAAATAGAATTCGATCATGAAACATAGTCACCATAAATATTATGTGGATAGACCACATCGGCTATTGATGTTTAAGGATAGTGATTGGGTATTTCTCAGAGTTTCACCATGCATGGGTTATCACCTATTGGGTAAGCAACGTATGTTGGAATCGAGGTTAGTGGGACCATTTGATATTTTTGGAAGACTGACAAGTGTGGAATATCAGATTCAATTTCTATCAATTTTTACATCTATCCATGATATATTTCATGTTTCCCAATTGTTGACATATATAACAAACCATCCCAATGTGATTATATTGGAGGAGGATAATATTGAGTCGAATACAACTTTGGTTGAGCAGCCAATTCAACTTATGGATTCCCAGGATAAGGTACTACATAGTAAACTATCCCCACTAGTATAGGTAATATGGTTTTTTGGATAGGATATCCATGACATGTTGGAGTGGGAGTCATTGATGTGGTATCAATAACATTCTCTATTTGTAGATCCAGGACCATGAGGTCTTTCTGGGAAAATAAATAGTTTATGGATGGGATATTGTGACGAATTTCTAACATTCTATCAGGTATTTTTTTACCTTTATTTTTTATTTTATTTTTTATTAGTTGAGTACGTACAAGGTGGAATTGGTAGGATACCAATAATGGTTATGTCAGGGATTTTTTTGAATTATCATCATGAAACATATAGTGTCAACAGTCTACTAGGAATTTACCAAGCATGTAATAGGGGTTCAGAATGTATAATCTTAACTTGAAAGATGAGGTGTACTGGGTACACAAAAATTAAAGGTTACATTTCTTATCCAGATTAATCTCCATGTAAATAAGAAATATTTTTTTTATTAAAGAGGTCATGGTTTGTTTATTTAATATGGGACTCTTGGAATACACAACATTTAAGTAGGTTACACACCATGTAATATTCACAAATTTGGATTTTAGGGTGATTCATGGGTGGTTTATCATTTTATTCCTTGGATCCCTCGTACCTCTTCACCAATAATATCTTCCTAGTAAATTCTTGGTGATTTCCTCCCATACAGATCATTACATTATGTGATTGATCACTATTTGTGGATGGATTAATTCTAACCAAGAATGTAATATTCTTGGATCTACTATGATTTTGGTTTCATCTATGTTTTCTCATCATATTTTGTATTAGATATTTTTTTATATAGATCCTTTTTACTTTCTTGGTGTGCCTCATCTTTCGAAGGAATTTCTATTGGTTTTTGGTCACTATTGTCGAAAGAGGATATGTTTATACTTTATCGAGGTAGGTGTTTCTATAAAATGGATTAATTTTATGAATATCATGTTGTTATTGATAAATTAATTTGGGGTTTTCATTGATTTTAGGTAATAAATTGTTTTAAATGATATCATGGAAATGATTTTTTTAATAAAAATCAGGTTTTCTAGGAAAATATATTTTCATTATTTGGAATGGGTTTACAATATCTTAAGCAGGTTGTCTTGGATTTGAAAATATTTTATGAAATTGAGAGCATGGTTTTGAAAATTTATTGGATAATTTTACATTTGGAATCTTTTGTATGTGAAGAAAATTCACAAATAGCCATAGTGTATTTTACATCACTAGGAGGTAAACATTAGTGTTGTTGACTAGAAGGATAAATAGATTTTTGATACTGTCTATGCCTGTTTATGTTTGTGAGTTACTTGTACATAGTTCCCTATAGTTATGATCCAAATACGTGAGGTAATTTTTCATTTTCATTTTTTTATTTTAATCACATTGTGGATTTATATTGTATTTTTACAATGATGTTATAAGAAATTGATTTACATGATATATTATTTCATATAAATGTATTTACTAATTTACCACTTGATGGAAGAATATTATTTCATGTATTATATGACATCTACATTTCATATGTTTGTTTTTATAATATGGAAGAATTTTATGAAAATCAATTGAAGAAACTTGGAAAATTATTTACAACAATGATTATTTTATAAAAATGATTTTAAAACGGTATTTAAGATAGAATTGTTGGATTCTTGATTTTAGTCCTTATAGAGAAACTAAAAAGGTATCATATTGGATTGTCGATCACACCCTACATTTGAATATGGTCATTTGTGTATATTTTATAGTAGTATTTTTGTAAATGGGAGATCAACTTATAAGATGATTCCTTCTCTTATGGCTACTTATTTAGGCATGGGTTGGTCTGGAGTTAACTATTTATCATATTGGGATGTAAATTACTTTCTAGTTTATCTTACATTGGTATTTATTATATGTATTATTGGTACCTCATATGATTCCTCTTCATACAATAGTTTTATGTATTGTTTTCTTATATTCAATACTGCGTTTGTTGTCATCTTTTAAAATATTTTACATAACAGACTAGGTTGGGTGACTTTTCTGGTTATCCAGGGTTGGTTCACTACTGTTATACCATGAGGTCCATTTCTCTTTAATAAGTATATCTATCATATAGTTTAGTGTTATTTGGAAAGTACGAATATACCAGAAAGATTAATATCAGGTGAAACAGAATGTTGACCAGTATTTTTAATACGTATATAAATTATTTGGATAAAGGAAAGGTATATCTAGTTAATATAGCTTCATATGAACTCAAACTATAACATTATATGGATGAGGTAGTAGATACAATTATTTTTTCCATATTCACTTTCCTATGAAATATGATTAATGATGAGTTTATAGAAGAAAAAAATATACAGGACAACTAGATTTCTTTTCCTGTGTGGAATTAGAATCAGTGGATGTTGAAGATATCTCACAATTTTATCAAATGTGTCTCTGAATTTTTCATCCCACTACTATTTTGCACCCATATTTATCTACATTTTAAAACGAATACATAGACTATGAAGGTTTTTAATGATTCACTTAATAATAGTGAGGATTCCAATAAGTCCACTAAATGTCCATATGTTATATGATGGATATATTTTGGTGATACTCTCCATCATATCATTGTAAAAATAAATACAACTATATGAAACCATGAATTCAAAAAATTTCACTAGGTTGTCCCTAAATTTTTTATTTAAGGGGATTCAACTTCAATATTTTTAGTTCAATTTTGGATAATTAATTATTGATATCATTGAAGAGATCATAACATTAGTGTAATTTGACAAAAAAATTTATCCATGTAACATTATTTAATTTTCCCCCAAAAATACTTGAATATGTTATACATTATATATTGGTAGGTTTCCTTAGTATTTTTTTAAAAAAAATTACCTGATAGCATGAAATGCCTTAAATGTTTCTAAATATAATGACCTTTTTATAATTACAGTGAATTATTTTTCATTTCATTATAAATACCCATCCATGAAATGGAGTGATTAAAAGTATTGTTTACTCTATTTTATAATCCAATGATCAAAACAAAAAGGTAATAATTTTCAAAATAGTATTTAACGTCCTTAAAGATGATATATAATATGATCTATTCTTTTATTTTCATTACAAGGATGTTATTGGGTAACTATTTGAGATATTAACCTTTTAAGATGATTTTGTATTGAATAAAATTATCTACCTAGACCTTCATCATGGAACCAATAGTTAGAGGCATTCTCCCAAAAATTAGACCCCCACTAGTCTCCTAGATCTCATATTTTTAGTTGTTTCTTACATGGTAAATTTAACCTTTTCAAAATTAGGAGGGTCATCACCAAGTCATCATCATTGAAGTAATTGAAATTAAACAATTGATATGCCTCTTTAATCATAGGTTCTTATTTAATTATTTATAATTACATTTGATTAATTAATTAAAACCTAGAGAGTGTACCAAAGGGTATTGTAGGATATATATATACCGATACATAGTATAATAAAAACACCATACCCATTTATAACACTGAATGGGATTGTAAATTATAAAATTTAATGAAAAATAATAATTATGGTATAACTTACTATCCATGTATATTATTATATGCCAGTGATTTTGATGGAGAACCAATAGTAGTAATAAAAATATTACTACCATTAGAATTATCCACCATCCAAAATGGAATCATCAAAAACATTAGTATAACTTCTTCTCCTTAAAATTTTGTACTACGACCACCATAAATGTTAATTATTATATGATAATTAGATAAGTATTACTATTTTTAGAAAATAATATATAGGGTTTGAAATTGGGGTCCATGATATTAATTAAATATAATTTCATCATTTAATGAATAAGATATTTGGAATCCAAATATTTTATACATTATTAAATAGAATGTTTTTGAATTTCACCTTTTATAACAGTTGTAATGATAAACTCATTAATTAAGTGATTTCTAAACTGATATTAACATTTTGATAATCTATTTATCATTATATTAAATATCGTAAGTCCCAAATAATATGATAAACACTAAATATTATTTTTCCAAATTATATTCCATATCATTCACCATGATCACTATATTATAGTATCACTAATGTTGTGAAAACAAAAAATGTTAGGGTGGCCTTCACTAAGTTGTGGTCTAGGGTTTAGTGTATATATCCAATTTTATGACCCAATGTTATATAGATCCATATTGATAGATGTAAAGGTGTTGGTCCTAATATTGGTAAATACCCTTTGAGGGAATTTAAACCGTGGTATATTGATTTATTTTTTATAGATCCACAAAATGACATTGTTACATTAAAATGTGAAAAACTCCCTTCATAATAACCAGTATGAAGAAATAATGAAAAGGACACATGGGAATAGTAAATTTTACATTGTTTATCCAATTTAGGATAATCTAAAGAGCATTAAAAAAATATTTTGGAATAAAACTGAAATACTAAGTGCACTTCATATCATTATAATTTAGAGTATCTAAACTGTCACTCCATGTTTACAACCCTCACTTATCAAAGAAATCATGCTTCTCAACCAATCTAATAGCTCACCAACCTCTATGGGTTATTTGAAATATATTCCTAAATAAAAAATGTGTTTATACAAGTAATTGTTCATCAACGAGCTTCACCTTCATCTACATTGAAACAACCCCAAACCATGTAGCCTAGATTCATTGGATATTTTAATATAGTGGAATTGATACGAGAGACCACATCATAAACGATCGATCAGTTTAGTAGTCTTGAATAACTAAATACATACATGATTCTCATATTATGTTGGCATTTAATCATAGAACATAATAATGGAAAATAACCTACTTCAAGGAAAATTATTCAATGATTTCATATTCATAACCAAGGGAAAGGAAAAAATTAAAAGGATGAGCTAAAATAAATAGTATGGGTAAAATATATCAAAAATATGATGCATTAGAATTTTAATCATAATAATTTGCACATAATATATATGGCATGGTAAATATCTGAAATGAACCTTCCATTTAATCAATAATCCAAGAATGAAAATGTATCTAAATATTTTATCATACTAAAAATTTCATGGATAATAATAAATTAATACTAAATGAAGGAAATTATTAGTTATTGGATGTCATGTATTTGGGACATGAACCAATACCATCAATTCCTTTCACAAGGCATTTTAAGTATGTGGGTAGAAGATCGTCTGCTTCTTCTTGGAAATAAATGCAAATGGCTTTTCACTATATTTTTTCCCATGAGACATATAGATGTATAAAGTGGATATATAATTTCATCCTCGAAAAATCATAGAAAATAAAATACATAATTCAAAGATAGATTTAATTCAATAATATCATTCCACATAAAAAAATCTTTATTGAGTAGAGGATACCAATTTATCAATATTTCCCCAATTAAAAAAACATTCAAAGTAAACACTGTATCTAAAAAATGGTATATGACTTATATAATAATCATTTAACTATACAATAAATATTAATATTTACGATAAATATAATATAAAATTAAAAATTATCTGAAAATGGTGGTAGATACACCATATAAAAATGATTAGGTTTACAATACCAAGTAAGTCTCACTGAAATAGAAATTTAGACGAAGTCCCTTACCACTTTGTAATCAATCAAACCATAGGGCTCAAAAAAATATTTATTATTATTTGAAACATTAAATACTATGAATATAAAAGAATTCATGATATTATATATTAAATGGTAGTATGTAAACCAAAAACACGATATAAGGGTTTAATAAGTAATATATCTTACAAAATTAAAAGTTAGACGAGACCCTTAACCTTGTGTTCAAAAGAAATCAACACTTATAATTAATTTAAAAGACAATAAAATTAGATTAATTAATTAATTAATTAAAAACCCATTGAAAAAATATTTTATTTATTATAATTTTTTTAATTTCATTTATTTCCATTTCTATGAGTGATAATTTTTAGTTTCATTGTTTGGGGAGCATGTGTTTCAGGATTGATTCCATTATATATAATTATAGGAAGTCTTTTAAAATGGATGAAGTACTATAGAAGTGAAATCACTTAGCATTAATGAATTTAAATAACTTTAAGTGGTCTCATATATAATTTTTTAATATTGTATGAGGATGAATCATTAGATAAAACATTGATGAAAATATATTAATTTATTCTGGAAGTTTTTACGACCATCACAAAATTGTGTCAATTTATTTAATATTATATTTATATGTAGGCTCAAGAACATTATATAACTTAGGAATTGTGTATTAAAAACTAATTTCAACATAATAAAGGTTTTATGACCATCTTTGAAGGTGGAAATGAAAACTCATCGTCCACGAAGGGGGTGAATTGACATGTCATGGGCGATGTTTTCTTTTTTCGATGAAATGGAGGAGTGAAGAGATTTGATGATGGATATTCCATTAACAGAATAAAATTATAGTTTATATATGATATTGGAGTTATCATACAAATTTTTTATAAGGGTATTCCAGGAGTGAATAAGAAAAAAAGAAAATAAAAGAGAATGAAAGAGGATTTTACCTCTGGAATATCGTATCCTTGGGAACCTCTTTAAAAACACTTGTATTTGGACTTTTGGTCTGACAAGAAGCTCTTATATATAAGGAAGAGGCTTGGGAAGGTAACTAAGAATAATTTATACATGATTAAGGATTATAATGTGTGAAAATAATGGTTGGTGTGGTGTGGTATTTATAGTAGAGGAGATGGGTTTTTTTATTATTTTATTCATTTTTTATTTTTTGGATCAAGAATATCAATAGTGTTTTAAATTATGACTAAGTATAGTAAATAGTGAATTTTGTTTAGAAATAATGGCTTTTTACATCATCCATGACTGAAAAATTCATGTATTTGTGTTAAAATGTTAAAAACCGTAAATTACAATATTTCATTATTCACAAAGAATTCAACAACTTTAGAAAAATACCAAAAATTCACACTAATTGTTTTTGAGTAGAATAAAATAAATGACTCATTTTTATGAAACTTATTTTCTTATATATGAGAAATTTAGTTTTTAAATAAAATAATATTTAATTCAAAAAATATTTATTTTAATATTATAACCGATTTTACGCAAATTTGACAGAATAATTATGGTCTCATAAAATTATCTTATTATTATAATGCCACAAAATATTAGTTCATGAATGTATTTTATGAAAATTTATTTTATTTTAAATCAATGAATTAATTATAAAATTGTAATTGATGATTTATATTTTACAAAAAATACAAATACATAATTTAGCTGTTTTAAAACACTTATATACTGATTCGATGATATAAACATATCATATTTTCATTTATGAAATAACTAAATTTTATTTATACTATCATAGGTAAGGTTGTTATTATATTTTCCACAATAATATTATTAACAGCCTCATTACATTTCAAAGGACCATGTTAATATTTAATGGTATATCCCTATTCTTTTAATCTTGGTGGTGTGTGCAATGTAAGATATCGAATTAATTGAATTTATTTAAAAAGATACATAACATAAAATATTTGGGTGTTATATTTTTATCCCACTGGAAATATTTTCCTCGAAATTTTTAATGAATATTTCCTTCTAATAAAATTAGGTTTGGGTTTCATCATATCATCCTCATGTCCCCATGTTGCTTCATCCATTTTATAGTTTTTCCAAAGATCCTTTACAAATAATGTCATATGATTTCTCAATAATTTCACTATAGTTTCAAGAATCTCAATAGGATCTTAATAATAAGAAAATCATATTTAAGATCTATTTATTCATATGTGAGAACATGCATTGCATCTGTCCTGTACTTATTTATCAATGATATGTGGAACACATCATAAAAAGTAGAGAGAATTTGTGTAATTGATAATCTGTAAGTAACATATACAATAATTTCTATAATTTCAAATGGATTGATGTTCCTAGGGATAAGTTTATCTTTCTTACCAAACCATATTACAACGTTACCTCGAGATACATTAAAAAATACATGATCTCACACATGAAATACCATATCCTTTCTCCAATTTTAGGCAGAAATATTTTTATTATATTGACCTGATTAAATATGATACTGAAAAGTATTTACGTTTTTCATCATCTATTCAATATGTTTTGGGCCTATATGTTTCCTTTAACCAGTTTTATCCCAACCAGTTAGAGTACAACATTTTTTTCCATATAATGCTTCAAAGGGAACCATTTGATTACTAGAATGAAAACTGTTTTTGTAGAAAAACTATACCAAAGATATATATTAAGACAAAATAACATTAAAATCAAGTGATCATGATCTCAAAATGTCCTCCAATGGTTGAATGTTCCTTTCATACTGTACATAATTTTGATGGTGATAAGTCATTCTCAAATAAATCCCAATATCCAAATACTTCTGAAGAAACATAAAAATTTTGATGAAAATGGGGATCTCAATCGAGTGAAAACGATAGAGGTGCACCATGAATCCTAAGAAATCATTAACGTAAAGTATTTCTAGGTGATAATGAGCTAAATCATATCTTATGTCATGAAAATGTGACAATTTAACAAGACGATCAATAATTACCCTTATCATATAATTCCTTCTAGTTGTATGTTGTAGTTCTTTAACAATGTCCATCGTAATTTCATCCCACACCCATATATGAATAGGTAGTGGTTTCATGACTCATCTAGGATAATATTTCCCAGCCTTCACCTAATGAAACACTTGTAATATTGACACATATTCAGCAATTTTTTGATTTATATTAATCATTCAATAATTCTCCTTAAGATTTCTATACATCTTGGTACAACCTAGATGTATATAAAAATTTAAGCTGTGAGAATCATATAATAGATTCTTTTTTAACTAAGGTATTAATGGATCATGAAAACTCTTTTAAAATTTCATAATTCATTACTCAAACATGAATTCTACCCATATTCAATCCATACCAAATATTAGTTTTCTTTTTTACAATTCAAATCATTATATTGAGAGATTTTTATATTTTCCAATAATTATGGTCTCACAATAATTTGAAAAATGAGTGATGTTTCTCCTTCCATAATAATTATCATATCCTTATTTACTAAATCCATGGACATATGATCATTCTTAATCCATATTTAGGCTCTAAGTCCTTGAACTTTCTTATATAATGCATATAATACAATATTTTATTTTCTAGGGTGTTAGTGTATAGATAAATCATAATCTTTGAGTAACTGAAGCCACCTTATTTTCCTTATGTGGAGTTCTTTCTATGTAAATATGTTTATCAAACTCTAAGGATCTGTATATATATTACATATTTCACCATAGGGATAGTTTCTCCTTATATTAAGATAAAAGATTACGTATTCTAACTATAGATATGGAGTTGGAATATTTATTTTATGAATATTCTCGCTACATTGATGAATATACCATAAATTTATCATTTTTCATAATGATAAAACCCTATCCTTTCCATGAATCATTACAGTATATCAAAATATAATCATTTTCCAATGGTAGAGTCAAAATCATACCATTTACTAATATTCTCTTCAATTCATCAAAACATTATTCACATTCTTATTATTTATAAAAACATAACCCCTTTATGTATGATCAAGAATAATGGGTTATCCAATTTAAAAAATTATTAATGAAACACCGATAATATCCTCCTAAACCAATAATAGGTCATACCTCAATTATGTTAGTCGGTATAAGCCATGTTGGACTACCTTTACCTTTACAGGACCAATTGAGAATCCATCTTTAGAGACAATATGGACATGAAAAGAAATTTACTAAACCTAAAATTCACACATACTAAATTTACCATATAACACATTCCTATTGAGAGTATTTAGAATGATTCATAATTGATTCTCATAGACATCATAGGTTTTAAAATACTCCAGAATAACATTAATTAATACCAAAACAATTTTGTCATGATATTCCCCGAATATTGTGATCCTCATATCCATAAAAACCAAAGGGAAATTAGTCCAAATGGAATTACTGTAAATTCATAATGTTTAAAACTCATCCAAAAACCTGTATTCAGAATTTATTCCTTCAATACTCACAATTTATGACATCCAGAATGAAGTTCAATCATTGAATAATATTGAGATTCATTAATTTGATCAAATAAATCATCTATACATGGTAGTGGATAATTTTTCATTACCATAATTGTATTTATTTCTCTATAATCAATGCACAACCTCATGGATACATATTTTTTATTAACAAAGATAATAGGGGATCCCAATGGAGAAACAAAATTTTAACTAAATCCAATATAACTCAACTCCTATAGTTTTTTCTTCATCTTTACTAATTACACATTGTCAATTCTATAGGGAATATTTGATATTAGTTTTTCATTAGGAATTAATTCAATGGTAATCTCAACCTCACACTTGGGGGGAGGGGACCATGGAATTCATCAGAAAATACATCAATCATTTGTTATAAAATATCTAAATCCTCAATTTAATGATTAACTTATTCATACCTAGATGTTGTTCACTCTTCGTCCCCAAGAATTTTATTATTTATATCTACTTGGGTGGATGTAGATAAGAATTTGATAATTATGTTTCTTCTCTAAAGATAAGTAAATCTATATCCTCTTCAAAAATTGAAATTTCATTCTTATTGTAATTAATTTTCACATCATATTTTTAATGACAGTCCATACTGAGGATTATATTAATGTTAACCGTAGTTATGATGATATATTCAGTTAATAAATCACATTTAAATGGAATAATGGGGACTGCATGACACTACTTTATTATAATGATACATCCCTTATGAGTATCGACTAATAACTACCTTATTTAATCAAGATGAAAATATATAATTTTCTTAAAAAATTAGGGAGATATATAATATTTTGATAATCCTGAATCAAAAAAAGAATAGGATAAATTTGAATATGGGATTAATGTACTGATTAACACATCATTGGGTACTTTTACCCCTGTTGATGTGATCTCATAAGCTTTTATATCCCCCAGGGTCTCTTCTGAGGTAGATTCCCATGGAGCCTGTGCCATTGATTTGAATGGTTCCCCATTTAATTACATATGATGTATTGAAAATAATTTATTTTTTTCTTCCAATTTCATTTATTAGCTCAATGGCCATTTTCTCTGGACTTATTACAAAATACCATTCATTTTAAGCATTTACCAGGATGATTCTTTCCACAATTTTTGTTTAATAGTAATTTCTTTTTCCACTATTATTCTTTGATTCTTTACCTTTTTCATGGTCATCAAAATACCCATTATTATCTTTATTTACCTTGAACATATATGATCTCAAAAATTATTTCTCCATTTTGATGGTATTTAATAGTATTTCCCCATATGATGAATATTTTTGAGAATCCAATGCCCTTTAAGGACTTGGATTAAGACATTAAAATAAATGAACAATAATTTTTTTCTGAATCACTTGTTTAATATGTAGTGTACCTAAAATTTCGTTTGAAGGTAGCCTCATACTCTGCAACACTATCTTCTTAATTTTAATTTATTCTTATTTATTTTATCTATATTTCACTTCCTTGCTCATGAGGGAAATATTGGTTGAATAATGTTTATTTAAAAGTTATACATTCCATATATTCTATTATATCTTCCTCCTTGGTATTCTGGATCAATGACCACCACTGATTAGTATCTCAATTGAGCTAATATACTATCATCACTAATTTTTACCTTTCATCAAATCCCAATGACAGAAATATTTATTCATGGGACTTGATCCATTGATAAGATACTAATAGATTAGAGTCTCTGTAAAATATGGGGCTTCTACTATGTGAAACAATCAAATATAGATGTAGTATGGTTATTCATCATAACCGGAGTAAGGATTCCTAATATAGTCATCATCTACTCTGCTCTAACACCAAATGTATTAACTTGATCAAAGGTGAAATACCTAAATTTTTCATGGGTATAGATTACCATTATTCTATTAGGTTATATCTCTAAATAATGACACACACTAAGATAGATAATAATCATCATGAGTACTGATCCAAAAAATCTATATATGGAATTATTATAATTATCATGATTATTTAACATCTAATTCCCATGGTTTCTACTTAACCTTCCTTTGATGCCAACTTTAACAACATCGACCCTAGTAGGCAAGAGTTAGTGGTTAATTTATTACAATGTCTTAGATAAAAGAGATCAAATTGTCAATGATTTATTAGTTTAGTAGTCTTGAAGGAATAGTTGCATACATGATTCTGTTATTAAATTGGTAATTAAACAAAGAACATAACCAAGGAAAATAAACTGATTCATTGACACTTATTCAAAGATTTCATCTTCATAACCTAGGGTTGTAAAAAAATAAAATGGTGAGCTCAAATTACAAGTAAGGGTTACATACAATAGAAACACGAATAAATTGTAATTTAAGAATAAAAAACCACAATAATCAATATGGTAAGGTAAAAATATGAAAAGAACATTCCATTTAATCTATAAACTGAGAATAAAAATGTATTCATAGATTTTTTTCATAGTGAAAATTTCATGGATAATAATAACTGAAAACTGAATGAAGGAAATCATTCAATATTGGACATCATGTATCAGGAACATGAACAACTACCATTAATATCGTTCATAATATGGGTTAGGTATCTGGGTAGAAACCCATCTGATTCTGCATGGAATCAAATGTGAAGGTTTTATCGCCAACTACATTGCCTCATGAGACCTATCGATTCATAATGGAGCTATATAATGTCATTCCCAACCCATCACTATAAGTCATAATAATTATTCATATATAGATTTTATTCATGAAAAATATTCCTTATAAAAATATTTTTAATGAGTGGATGATACATATATATCTATATTTCCCAAGATAAAACAACCTTCAAGGTAAAAAATGAATATAAAAATGTTATACACATTATATAATAGTATTATCCATGATACAAGAAATATGGATATTTAATAGAATAATAACATAAAATGAAAAATGATCCCAAAGGTGTAGTATATAGGCCACATAAAAATGATTAGTTTCACAATACCAAGAATGACTTACTGAAATAGAAATTGAGACGAAGTACCTTACCACATTGTAATCAGTCGAACCTTATTCCCCATAAAATCAATGATAATAAAATGAAACATTGAATACCATAAATATAATGTAATTCATGATATGATATATTAATGGGTTTTATGTACACCACACACAATAATTAATGGCTAAATACGGAATATATCTCATAATACTAAAAGTGTGATGGGAAACTCCAAACCTTATGTCCAAATAATTTTTACACATGTACATAATTCCCTATATAATAAAATTATATCAATTAATTAATAAACTTTTATAAATATATTATATTTATTATAATTTTATTAATTCCATATATGGATTTTTTTGATGATTTATAATGTTTAATTTCATTGTTCCGCAAGCGTTCATTTCATATTTTTATGGTTGATTCCCTTGTGAATAATTATGGTAGTTCCTGTTAGATAGATGAAAAACTCCCAAAGTGAAATATTTTAGTATTAATGATATTATATAAGTTTAAATGGTCAAATATATAATTTTGTTAAATGATATAAAGATAACTCATTAGTTAAAATGTGGATGAAAATGTTATAATTTATTTTGGTTGTTTTTATGACCATCATGAAGTTTTATCATTTAATTTAATAATATGTTTACATATTGGATCCAAAACATATAATAAATTATAATATTTATATTAAAATATTATTTAACCATAATAATTATTTTAGGACCATCCATGAAGGTAGTGATAAAAACTTGTCATCCATGAAGGCGGTGAGTCATTAATTCATAGACGATGTTTTCATTTTTAGAATAATAGGAGGGAAAAGAAATTAGTTGACGTATATTCAATTAATATATATATATATATGTTACTATATTTATAATTATACTTTTCTATAGCTATAGTTTATGATACAGTAAGAAAATGAAATAAAATTAAAGAGAAAGAAGGATGATTTTACGTCTTCAATATTTTCTCTTTGGGAATCTCCTTCATACAATTGGATTTGAATATTTTGTAAGACCAAAATATATTGGACATGGTGAAGAGTAACTGGAAGGTAATTGGACATAATTTAGAAAATATTAAGGTCTTATAATGTGTGAGGAGAATGGGTGGTGATGGTAGGAATTTATAGGGGTGTTTTATATTATTTTATCCATTTGTTCTAGATTCTAATAACACTCCATCATCCTTTCTCATAACCATTTAATATCTTTTGGATATCTATTAAATAGATATATCAACCAAAAAAACCCAAATATAATCCAAGGGTATATTAGAAAAGAATCTCTCTCCATAAGATTTTTTAAAATATCTCTAAATTATATTCAATATTTTTCAATACAAAAACATCATAACTCTCTTTCTCCGTATTTTTTACACATTCTAATTTAGATATTATATCAATGAAATACAAAAAATCAACTCTAATCCCACAAGGGTCAATATAAAATTGAAAAATTCTGAATAAATGAAAATATCATAATGAAAACACTTTCTCAATTATCAAGATCTTAAATAAACATCCAAAATGATTTTCCACTAAAATAGAAATTCAAAAAATATCCCCCTTTATAATACATTAATATTTTATAACACTAATCTTGTTAATATGAAATAACCCTCACATAAATCATCACCTTTGATCATGGATTGCTTCTCCCGAGTAGCTCAGGGATAACTTGTCCTTGTTTATTAGTGAATATAAAGAATACTTATCTGAATGTTGACAATATAGGTTAAGGAATCAATATAAATAATTCAATATATTATCCATAGCTTTTAATAAATACAAAACCATTTTTGTGGTTAGGGGTCTATTTTCCAAACTATCCAATTGGCCGAAGATTGTTGGATTCTAAGAGCAATCAATTGCCTATAAATAAACTTTAGGTAGTGACTTTATCATATTTTTTTCACCATGATCATGTATTATCATGCACTCCATATTCACCATCCCATGTCCATATTTATCCGTGATTAAATAATACTTTATCTCTATATCTATTGTCCTTAATAGATGAAAAATACTTTTTTTAGTATCTGTATCACTCAAGTTATCATATCTAATTGTAATATGATAATTAAAATAAATTCCAAAATCCTCATGTTTTTGTTTAATAAATAATAACTAAGTACATTATTGAGTGGGAACTATATATTTGGCCTCTATAGTTCTATGTGATATGAAATTTTTCATTGTTATTAACCATGTATTGAAAAAAACACTAAGGTAGAATGAAAATATCAATGTAAAATTGGTATAATTTAAAAACCAGCCAAATTTGTATTAGATTATAATAAAAAATTCAGTTATGTTATTCTATTAAAAATTATTCTAAAATATATAATGATATTAATGTAATGAAAAATTATATTCACTAGTAACATATAGCTTTCGTTGGGATAACATTGGTACCTTTTATATTAACATGTGGAAATAATAATGTCAACTTTCGTTATTGTTAGGAATACTAAGATTATAATGATTTTCATATATTACGAAACATTTTCATTTCTCCCATAATAATCTCTTGAAAACATAATTATGGAATCCAATACTATTTCCACTAGTCGGGAATCTTCAATTACAACCATCTTTAATACTTATTTGGAATATTTTTATAAGGTAATAAAATTCCATGATTTCCTTGATTTACAAGGATATCATTGAGAAATATTTAACTCCTAAAAATTAATATTTTTTAACTCGGACCTAATATATTCTATAACCATATTTTTATATGCATTATCTTATCCACTAAAAAATATGTTATCCACAAACATGATAACCAACATTTTTAGATCATTCTCTTTCTTGAAGTAAAAATATAATGACCAACTATGCCGCATTTAAATACAAGGTTTCCAAATTATTTATCAATAACATAATATCAATCCCATTTTTCTTTATTTATCCCATACAACACTTTATTCAACTTAGACACTTTGTTTTAATCTTTATCTAAAAGAAAACCATTTGGTATATTAATGTAAACCACTAACACCCCATGGTTTTGTGGAATATTTTTTTTCAAATGAATTCAATAATTTTGATATTTCTTATTACATGAAATATTTAGTTTAGCATTAATTACATGAAACACTTATTTTATATTTAATTACATAGAATAAAGAGTTTACACTGCATGACACACAACACATCATTTAAATGAAATCTATCATGTTATTAAAATAATGTTACTTAATACGATAGTTATCATCTGGCCTTTATAATGGAGGTTATGAATTGGATTACGAAGTTTTGGAAAATATATAGTTTTGAAAATTATAAAATGAATTATTTTGTGACCAATAAATTAAAAAATTGGATATAAAAAACTATATAAAAAATAAGGAAATCAATTACCAAAAAACTAATTTCTTTCAAACAAACTTGTTTTACCACAATAAATTAAATAATAGATTTTGTTAAATTATTTTTGTTAAATTTATATAGTATATATTCAATAAAATGATTATAATTAATCTTATTTTTTCCTAAATAAGAGATAAGAATAAATCCTATTTTACTCTTAATAATGGAATTTTTATAAAAAACAATTTAGTATCCATTTTATGGTGTCTTTATTTTAAAACTAATTTTTTCAAATTGTTTAATATTTATTTTAAAATAGAAACATTATATTTTAAATCATAATATTATTTATATATTAGGATGAATTTTGGGGACTATTTTGGAATGTATTTTTGTTGATGTATAAAAAAATTACTAAATATAAATTAAAAAGTGTCTTTCCATATAAATAGATTATAAAGATAAATTATATTTTAAATAGTTGTTAAAGAAAAATTAGTTTCATTATACATAAATGAACCCAATTTAAGTCATTTTTATTAATTTAATATTGAATTTTGATATAAAAACATTTCAATGTTTTGAACATTTTCTCTTTAAATACCAACTTTTGCGTCTCTTTTTTGAGACATTTTTTAAATTAAATTTTGGAACTAATGTTAATGGAATTTAAAAAAACATTTACATGTTTGGAATCAGAATAATTCACATTATCTAATATGTTCAACTTAATTCATTAAAAATATGATTATTGAATGTAGTAAAATTTTATTACCATGATTAAAGAAAAAATGAGTTTATCATGGGATTAAACTAAAAAGATAAAATTTAAAATGATATTTAAACTTATTTAAACACTATTTTGTTAACATATTAATACAATAAAACCTATAATTTTATATTATGGCCTAGTTTATACCCTTTTGACATATATATAATGTCAGACCACTCAATTATTTTAAAAAATACCAAGTGTATCCTCATCTCCACTTATAAAAGGCCACCCTCTCCTCTCATATCCACAACCTAAAACACTTTTTTAGGCCAATAACTTCCAAAATTACTTTGAAAAATCCATCATCTCATTCTATAAGCACTATTTTGGACAAAAATACAACCTAATAAGTTTGTTAATGTAAACATAAGTAGGATATCCGAAGAAGAGGTAATGTTAATTAACAATAATTTTTGTTTTATTTCTTTCTCTTCCACCTTACAATATTATAATACTATGATTATATAATATATTATGTATCATCCATTTATTAACATGTTTTTATGTTATGTAAATTACCTAAAACCATTTCCACTTCCATTAAATGGGTTACAAATTCATCGTTCATGTGTATAATGAACTACTTCCTCGTGAACCAATGTCATTATTTTTTCAATTATCACCTCTTGAGGCTACACATAATGATGTATTTATTGTTTATTTATGATATATATAACATTTATGATGTTTTCATGATTATATAATTATTATATCAAACATACCTTCATAATCTCTATTTTATGGGAATATGATAACTTAGGTCGTGTGGACGGCCTACTACCACATCGCAAAGGGATGTGATTCATTAAATCATTAGAGGGAAGGTATTATGGATTTGGTTAATAAAAATATGGGATATATATGTCATAAAAATTATTCTAAAATGATAATATATATCACATAATCTGACATCTTTTTACTATTTTTAGGTACTCCTTGATGCCTCTTTTGATCATTCTTTGGTTAAGTCTTATTTAGGGGTGCTTCAGGTGGAAATTATGAAATTTTAGAAGGCTCTTAGGATATGAACAGTTGGTGAATGGTTTTTCCAAGACATGTGCACTGCTATTGAAAACTATGAAAACCCATATAGTGAGTGGTTTTATAGTCGGTAGAAAATTTAAAAAAATTGGGCACCCACCTTGTAGAAATGGTGCACCCCTTTAGAGGGGCACATGGTTAGATCACACAGTTTGAAAAACTGTGTCACCATTCCTATATAATCATGCATGCATATTTTTATTATTCAAAAAATCAATTTTTATATCATGAAACCCCATGTTTATATGCTTGAAGAGGCCATTCGACCCTAACACAATTTTATATTCCTTGAACACTCCCTATAAGTGACTTTCATTCATTAAAACCCTTTCTAAAGTGTAAAAAAGTTAGAAGAACATCATTTGATCTCTCCACAATAAGATTTATTCCCCAAATACTTCTCCTCCAATCTCTTCCTATTTCCTCCTTAGGTTTTTTTTGATGTCTATATTGTTGGATGATATAAAATCAGTTGTTTTAGATTTTAAATCTTAGACTGATTCTCGGATATCATTTTCCAATGTCTTCTTTTGGAGTTTCTTGTTGGTACTTTTGTCTGACGTTATATAATTGTTTTAGTAGGTTGTTCTATTTATGTTTTTCCAATTAATTTAACCTTTAATTACTTTATCTAAATTAAATTCCTTTCAATTGTATAGTGAAAGACTAATTTTCTAAAAATCAGGATTTTTAATGAGATAGAATAGATTTTGGGGAAAACCCCAAATTAAAAATAATTACGGTGTGATTTGGTTCTATGGAATTTAATGGAATTGAGAAATTTAGTTTTCAATTAAAAAATAATTTAAAATTTTTATTTTGGAAAAATCTATTCAATTTTTTGGTTAAGAACCCTTGGTTGGTTTTATATGTGAAAAAGGCATTATTTAATTAAATAACCATTTTGGTTTTTAAAAGAAAATTGTCCTATTGGAATTGAAAATCCTTCAATTTTATTTTAAATAGTTGTAAAATATATTTCCCATTTTCAATTGTGTCTTAGATGACATTAAAGCTTGAGTGATTAGTGAGTTATTAGGGTGAAACTAGGTAGGATGGGAATTCGATAGAAACTAATTGATGCCTCACAACTCTATCATAAACATATTGGAAGATATTATCCATATTAGAATGTTGGTTTGTCCTCTATGAACTGTGTTTAAGGGACATGGGTGAACATTTCCATTTTCTAAATATGAAAATGTGAAGAACCCAAAACCTAAAACTATCATTCATCATAGAGTATGACTGTGGTTGATCATTTTTTATTATTTTGATATATTCCTTTTTTATAAAAAAACATTATATATTCCTTGTGAATTTATATAATGTGTTTATATAAAATTTGTATCGATCCACTGTCTAAAATTTTACTATCAATAAAAATGTAATGTTTTATTTGTTTTAAATATTCTTCATTATATCCATGACTTTTTTTAATTGAAATGGAAACATTTATTTGGTTAATTGTTATGACCTATTATTATGGAATATTTGGTAAGACACTACAAGGCTTTTAACTCACACCCAACATTTGACTTTGGGCATTTGAAGATCATATACTACCAGGTTCACGAAATGGGAAAGAACCGCTTGTAGTTAGTTCTTTTTGAAGAACCATTGATTTTTTATTGTTTTGTATTTTTGGGACTTGGGTTGTTTCATATTGTATTTCTGGAACATTGGTGATTGTATTTAGGGTTTTAAACCTGTATTACGTTTGGTAATATTCTCCATGTATAATTTTATTTTGAGATTACTAACATTTATCTATTTCCATTCGTTGTTTATATGGAAAAACCATTTCCACCTTTATCTTATGTGATTCCAGGTGATTATATCTGACCAATGGGGATCAAGAACACCCTTCAGGCTCAGTCAATGCAATATTGAGTATCAATGTACCATGGAATCTCGATAACTTCATAACAAATTGGTATTTGAGGTACAATTGATGAATCGTTCCATGATGTTAGTATACAGTTGTTTAATCCATTCATCAATATGGAGGTTTTTACAATTGGGTGCCTATGTATCTTTAACCATCATGATACTTAAGTCACCATGGGTGGTTTGGGAGAGATGTTTTAATGATTAGTTCTAGTCTTTTCCCAACTTTTGATTTTGGTAAATTGAAATGGAAATTTTTTTTCTCTATCTATCAACATTAAATTCCCAATTTCTATTTTTAAGTGTCGACCTTTGTAATTTTCTATGGTATTAAATGTTTTATAATGATGTTTTTAGTTTCATTCCTCTATAAATATGTGTGAATCAGATCCAAGAGTAAACTTCTAATGATCCATATTATGAAAATTCTCCCATACACCATAATCTAGTTTAGATTTTTGTGATTGTTGTCCACGCTCTGGTACAGGAACCTATAAACATTCCCATATAGGCACAATTTTTAGAACCTCATAGGGATGAATTATGTATTCATGATAAGGAACTCCTCATTATAATCCATCAATATTGTATGAGTCAAATGATCCTCAAGAGGCTTAGGATTGGTTGATGAGGGTTTAAATTTTATTTGAGTTCACAGAAATTTCTAATTTTATCAAGGTTAAACATTCCACATTTTTGTTAGAGGGACATAGAAGGAGATGGTGTGACCCTATGGTGATGGAAAAGAATCATGATTGAATATAGTGTAAATACATTAAATTACTTTTAATAGACTATATATATAAATTCAATGGTGTTTTCCAAGGATATAATGTTTTTCATAATTGAGAATGATGAGAGGACCAATGAGGAATATAAAATCCATTTTGATGAGATTTTGTAGTTTCACATGAGATATTATCAAATGAGAATATGATTACTTGATGTTTCAAGATGGTACATTGACCTCATATTCATTATCATGTTTTCTTAATGAATCTCCCTTCTTATGCCGATGTACTACATAGAGCATTGATGGTTGGAAGGGACCATTCATGTATTTATTGGTGGGAAAGAATTATTTTTTATCATAGTGGATGCTCTATGAGTTCCTTCAAAGGAAAGAGTGAGGGTGATTATTTTCATAGTGGTTCTCAATAGTAGGGTTCTTTTATATCTCCAACAATTTCAGGAAGAGGCCCTTTGATTTTCTTGTAGTGTGGAAAGCATGGGAATAAAAAATGTGTTTATAGTGAGGCACCCAAGTTATTTGTTTCCTATGGAAATTCAGGTCTCATGAATAAGTTTTTCTATATCTATTCTACTCTACACATTTTAATGGTAACATATTTACCAAAATTTAGTGTGGTGAAATCAGATGTTTAATGGACAAAGGGGTTCTGGCCACAGGTATTTAGAACAAAAATTCTTCACCTAGTGGAAGAGTCTCCAGAGGAAGAAGAAAAGGGTTCAACGACTGTGAGATGTACCATCACTATAACATCATTATTAGTGACTAATTTGTTTTATAATTTGGTATCTAATTTTTTCAATTCAAGTCGTATTGTGAGTCTACTTAATCTTCATATGGAGACTTTTTCTTATTTAATGGATAATACAACATCCCTCAGAATTAAGACAGTGAAGGATATTTATTATCCTTCTTGTTCATTGTCTTTATATGATTTTAATATTTCTTAGGATTTGTTGGTTCTTAACATGAAACCAATTTATTTTATATTTGGGATGGATTGAATTATTTCAAATAAATATTGAATTGAATGTTGTATTTGATGGGTTTCCTTTTCCGCACACGATGGGAGTTTTCATAACATTCAATGAGAATGAGAACCATAGTCGAGTAGAGATGGACCGTATTATCAAGATGTTGGGAAAGTATGATCAATGATCTTTTTTGATCTTGCGCAAGAATCATTCAGTGATGATCTCCCACCAGTTTTCTTAGAGTTTTCCAATGCTTTTCCTTCAGACATATCTAGTTTTCCACTAGTAATGGAGGTAATGTTTACTATTAATTTAGTGTTGAATTTTAATCCAGTATCTATTCCTTGTTAATGAATGGAACAAGTATAAATGAAATAGATAATTCCTCTTTTGGATAATTTGTTTGAGAAAGGATTTATACGCTCGAGTGTGTCACCTTTGGTGGTGCTTGTTATCTTTTCTGAGAATGTTGATGATTCACTTCAAATCTGTGTTGATAAAAAAATAAATTGAGTTATTTTGATTGAAAAATATTCATTTCCATGGATTAATGACAATCTTGACAATTTTGGAGTGGTGAAGTGGTTTTTGAAGATTGATCTTTGATCCATTATTCACCAGTTCAGAAAAAAAGAACATAACATTTTAAAAACCAAAATCCGAATGATGAATGAAAATTATGAGTTCCTTATGAAGAAATTTGGTAAAAAAATATACTATGGTTTTTATAGATTAATTAATGTAATCACCCGACATTTTGAATAATATTTGTTTCCTAATTTTGTGTGTCATTTTATTTTATACTCAACAAAACTATATCATTTAATTAATGAAATGAGTATAATTTAAAATGATATAGTTTGGTTTTGAATGTTATATGAGTGTTGTATAATATGACCAATAGAAATTAAACTCTTAATTTTGTGATTATTGTTTGTAAATACAAGTGATCTTTGTTAATTAATAAAGAAAGAGGATTTAATGGCCTCATCTAGTAGACTTGGGATGTATGAAGTCCATATGTCAGAGCTTGGAAAGGATATAACATCACTGGGATTTGCTCTAGACCAAGCCAAAGCTGAACTTAAACATGTGAAGCTTGAATGGAATCACCTATCAGAGAAGTTCAATTAGATATAAATCACCACTCAACCAATTTTGTCAGAGGCGCCCATAGATTCTATCACTATAGCACACCTTACACATAGGTCCTATGCTGGTGTTATATGTGTCTATGTAATGAGACATTATCTACATTGTGTAATCCATTTATATAAATAAAATTTGTATTTCATATTATGGTAAGGTTTGTGAATTTCAAATGTCTGGATAAATATATGATGTATATTATTGATGAATTTTAGAAAAAATGGGTATTTAAAAATATTTATGTAATCATTAACTGATTAATAATGTGAAATTATTTTCAAAATATGGTCTTCTACAGTTGTGACCAGTAAGAAATTTAGAGTCTAATAAGATCAACTTATTTTTTTAGGGAATAGTAAATTATGAATAGTAACATACCCTTATAAATATTAATGAATATTAAATCATCCAAAAAAATTGAAACTTCACCCCTTAATTTAAAAATACAATTTAGACATCTTAAAAGTGAAAAAAAACAATCATAGTATAAGTTTTGGTATTTTTGAATGTCATTAATATTTTACTTAAAATTCTATAATTAATTTAATAATTTAAAATGGAAATGTATTTTCATAAAATGTAATCATAAATTGTTACTTTATTGTCTTATGGTTATGTGATAAATTTATGGAACCTTGATTACAATTTGAATGTGTTACAAAACGAGTTATAGTTTTAGAGTTGTTCTTTTGAATTAATAATGATTTTATTTGAAAATAAAAATAAAAATATTTAGAAAATTATTTTTATAAAATTTATTTTATTTTTGAATTCAGAGAATCGATATTAGGTTAGAGTGATATTTTTGGTTTTTTTTGAAATAGATGAATTTTTGGTGAATAGTAAAAAACAATTTTGCGTTTCTAGTGTTTGATGACATCATTGATGATGTAATCATGATGTAATAAATCTTTTTAACTTTTTAATAGTAGTATATATTATTATGGGTCTGAAGTGGGAAATACCATGTTCAAATACTGTGGTAATGCCCATGGTTTTTCAAATACCATGGATGAGGTGTCCGGTGGAAATTAATTAAATATTCCCTCAATTTTGCTATAAATAAGTATCCATTCCTTCATTAATTTTATTCCAAAATCTACATCAAAAAATCTATTGTATTTTTACCTCCAATTGTTTCCTCCCATGGTTCCCTCAAGCCCCCAAAGGTCCCAACCATTGTGATTTAGAATTTACTCTTCAAGGTAAAGGAACCTCTCACCCTGCTCTTTTAAGTCATGACTTTTTTTATGTTATGTCTTCTAGTCTCCATCTTCTTATGTGGTGGTAAGTACTTACATATTCTTATTACTATCTATTTTATGTTCAAATGGTGAGAGACCCTTTCCACTATCATCAATTTATTTTCTGAATTTTTAAATGACGTCGTTAGGTTTCTGAATTTTTTATAAAAGAAATCGCATCTTCTATTTTCTTTCAAGATTCATTTTCATTTAGTATGTCATTAAAATATCCATAACATGTTTTTATATTCATGTAATTCTATTTTTATACTGTATCATTAATCACTTATGAATGGGTGACCTCTTCCCCTCTTTTTTAAAATGTTTACTAAAACCATGTTATATAGTCGTTATGCTGCGAAAATTTAATCTCGAAATTTCTCTCTTTCTCTCGAGAAATTATCTTATTTTATTTATGTGAATTCCCAAATATATTTACATTTCAAGGAGGTTTAATAAACACAGAAAACTGATCTATTATATTCTGGTATTGACATACAACTAACCCTTACCCCCTTTCCAAGGGTTATAAATGACAAAATGAATTTATTTTTAAGTATTTTTTAAATCTCACTATTTTGAAATGAAACCCATTTATTTTATACAATTTGGGATATTTATGATATGTGTGATTATGATCTATTTGGATCAAATGAAAATAAATATATATTATGTGTGATCCCTGATAGTGCTTCAATGCATTGTGTAAGGAATTAATCTCTAGAGATAAAAAGTTTCATGATATCGTGGTGAATAACCTTGGTAATTTTTATGACACCTCGGGGATGAACCTAGGTGATATGTTCATTAATATCTAAAATAAATATAGTAGACATATATTAATGTTATAAATCATGTTCTATTTGTTATGATGTGCCTATTTTTCCATTTCTCATGTCTTTATGTTTTTCATCAAGTTCTTATTGATATCACAAGTAAACTGATTCCCTTTCTTTCCTTACTGGGCCTTATACTCACCCGTTCTTTTGAATGTATGTCTCCAGGTAATGAGGTGTAGTAATTATAAATGGGATGAACTTTTCAATAATCTTTTCAAGGGAATTTAAAAGTTTTTTTTTAAGATTTCCTTTTTTATTGTTCCTAATTTCCATGAAAATAGACATTAAAGATCCTCTGTTTGTAAAATATAATGACAAGTTATTTAAAATAAAGGTGGGATGATATAGTTGGTATCAAGGGAAAACTTAGTTATTTATGGAAATTAGGATATTAAATCATTAGGAAGAAACATATTGAAAATTTTAAATATTTGAAAACATCCTGGTTTTTTGGTGAGTATTGAGTAAGTACTTTATCAAGTAAAACATCCCTATCTAGATACGAGTAGGTAGAGATGGCCTACTAAACCGATGTACAAAGGGATAAAACCCAAAAACAATGCTTTGAGCTAGACTCAAATGGGAACTGGTCCAAGACAATATTCCTTACTTCACTCTTGGTTATGAAAATCCCGGTGGATTTTTCTAGTTAATCACATTCTTTTTATGAATCATTATGAAGGGATTATATATAAATGTAATTGTTTAAGAATGATGTTTTCAGACATAAAATCCTTTATAGATAAATGATTTGTAAATGAAATAATCTTCTCACTAAGGTTTTATTATTTTTTAAAATGGTGGGAAATAGGAGGAACCATAAAAATGATGACCGTAATGGACCATGCACTGATGACCCTCCAATGGAATCTATAATGGAAACATTCCTGTGAATGATGAATCAACTGACTCAAGTTATGGGAAATAATATGAATCAAGTTGTGATACCAATCTCATAGGAATGGGAATAACATTCTTTTGAGTCCTTTATGCCTCAATGATCAACAACCATCAGTGGATCGACTGACCCATTGATTAATGAATAGCGAATCAACTCTATTGAGAAGATCTTTTCTGTGCTCTTGTTGTTCAGAGCAAGCAAATGTCATCCTGGATATATATCAGTTAGAGGGAGAAGCTGAACAGGGGTGAGAACTGATTAAAAACATGAGTCCAATAGTGGAGGTTGATTATATGGGGTTGGAAGTGTTCAATGGGATATTATTCAGTAATTATTTACCTTGTTCAATGAGAACAATAATGGAGAATGAGTTTCTCGAGCTAAAGAAGAATGAGAATGAATATGTGGGAATCTATGAGATGAACATCAAGAGCCTTTCACATTACACCTTTAGATTTGTCATGGATCCAAATGGTATGGTTGATAGATTCATTTGTTGACTGAGACCTCATTTAAGGAAGAATCTATCCAAAGGAGACTATGATAGCTATGAAGAGATTGTGTGGAGTGTGATGAAAGTCGATCTGGAGTTTGGTGAGATGCAGTGATCTAATGAATCCAATGATAATAAAAGATCCATGGAGCCCAATTTAGGGTGGAATTTTGATCATGGAAGAGGAGGTATGTAACTGAAACGTCCCACAAGCAATAAATGTGGGAAGAACCATTCGGGGAATTTCCTTCTCAGGAGTGGGAAGTGCTACAAGTTTAGAAGAGATGGCCATATCGTGGGGAATTGCCATAGTGAGGAGAAGCCTCACCTACCAAACACTAAGGACAAGGGGAAGTTGTTGCATTCCCTATGAGATTTCCAATTCTATAAGTGTGGACATCTTGGTCATTTTGGCAGCCAATTTCCAAATCTGAGGGACATGGAGGGGAATCACCATCATCCTCAGCAAAGGCCAAGGGAACAAGGTCATAATTTTACAATCAATATGGATGAAGTAGAAGAACTTAATGATGTGGTGGATGGTACTATTCTTGTTATCTCAAAGATATCAAATAATTTTTTGATTCTAGTTCTACTCATTCCTTAATTTCATCCATGATTGAAAAGAATTTAGAATCAACACCTAAATTTCTAAGAGTAGAGTTATTATTCAAGAATCCTTGTGGGATTATCCAACCATCATCAGTGTTTAAAAACTCTAGTGTTTACTTTATTTAGAAAAATCTTATCTCAAATTTAGTAGTCATTCCCAAGTTGGAATTCGACATTATACAAGGGATGGATTGGATATCAATGTATAATGCTATGATAAAATGTAGAATCACGAAAATATAAGTAGTCTTGAATGGAAAAACTATAGTTATCTTTCAATGAGGGATATCTCAACCTGATATTTGTCTAGAAGAACCTCCAATATCAATCCTTATGAATTTGATCGATGAAGAAGAATAAGGAGATGATAGATTAAGGATAAAAAATGTCAACATATTCTAGGAATACACTAATGTATTGCCTAAAGAGTTACCTTGACCTCCCCTAGAAATAGAGGTAGATTTATCCATTGAACTCGTACCAGGATATCATTCGATATCACATACCCCATATAGAATGGAAAATGTGGAGCTGGAGGAATTAAAGAAAAAACTCCAATATCTTTTGGAGAAGTGGTTTATCCGACCGAGGGTGTCTCCTTGGGGGTCACCTCTTCTCATTCGGAATATTAAGGATGGATTGATGCAGCTATGCATTGATAATAGAGAACTAAATAGGACCACATTAAAGAAAAATACCCACTTCCAATAATTGATGACTTATTTGACAAAATTTTTGGGGCTTAATTATTCTCTAATATTGATCTTTGTTCTAGTTATCATCAATTGAGGGTAAACAATGAAGATATTCCCAATAAATCCTTCTAATAAATATATGGGAATTTGAAGTTTTTTAATGCCCTTCAGACTGACTAATGCACCTAATATTTTTGTGGATATGATGAATAGAGTTTTTAATGACTACCATGATAACTTTGTGGTAGTTTTTATTGATGATATTATGATACATTCCAAAAGTCGTGAGGAGCATGAGGATCATCTAAGTGTTATTTTACAAACTCTATAAAAGGATAGGATTTTTGGAATGTTTAGAAAAATTTAATTATGGTGACAACAAGTTTCTTTCTTGGGGCACATTGTTACCAATGAAGGAATCATAGATGACCATGAAAAGATGAAAGTTGTAGAGGAGAAGCATCAGCCTACAATAATAACTGAGATTCATAGTTTCCATTGATTAGCAGGATATTATAGAAGGATCATGAAAAACATTTCAGAACATTCTAATATATTAACAATATTAACTCGATAAGGGGCCATGTTCATCTGGACAAAGGAGTGCAAGGAATGTTTACAAGAGCCGAAGAAGAGATTGGTTACATCACCCTTGTTAACAATTCCCTCATGTGTAGAATGATTTTTTATCTTTAGTGATGCATCACTGATTGGTCTGGGGTTCATCCTCATGAAAAATGAAAGGTTCATTGCTTACTCATCTCGATAGTTGAAGACTTAAGAGCAAAACTATCCTACCCATGATCAGGAGCTGGCTGCGGGAGAATTTTCTTTGAAGATTTGGTGGAACTATCATTATGGAGAGAAATGTGATGTATACACATACCATCAAAGATTGATGTATATTTTAACTAAAAAGGAATTTACCATGAGACAAATTAAATGGTTGGATCTTCTTAAAGACTATGATTGTTCAATTCAAAATCATCATGGAAGAGATATGAAAGTTGTTGATGCATTAAGTAGGAAAGACCCAACTATTTTGTCTATGATGAGGATATAAAGAGATCCTTTGATCAATGACCTATTAAACCTCGACATGGGAATCATAAGGGAAGGGACATCATCAACCCTAACCCAAATAATTTCTCAACCATCATTACTGTAAAATATCAAGAAAGCTCAAAAAGAAGACTGTTTGTTAAAGAATAATTTTGAGGCTCTGAGGGATGGAAAGTTTACTGAGTTCAATATTGATGAAGAAGGTGTACTGAAATTTCAAACAATACTATGTGTTCCATCTATTTCAGAAATAAATAAGGAGCTTATAGATGAAACTTATAGCCCTACTTTCTCTAGACATCTGGGAAGTACGAAAATGTATAGGGACCTTCGTGATCATTATTGGTTGGATAATATGAAAAGGGAGATTTCTGACTACACTTCAAGGTGACTAGAATGTCATCATATGAAGGAATAGAGACAACTTCATAAAGGGTTATTACAACCACTACCCATACCAGCATTAAAGTGGCACAATATCAATGTGAACTTTGTAACTGGACTCCCAAGAACATCCAAAGGAAACTATGCGATATGGGTTTTTATGGGTTGTCTCACCAAGACTGACCATTTTATCTCCATTAGAGAATATTTATCTCTACATCAACTCACCAGGATTTATGTGAAGGATGTGGTAAGGATGGATGGAGTTCCACTTTCTATTGTATCCGAATGTGATCAAAGCTTCACATCAAAATTCTGGAGGAGTCTCCACCATTCTCTGAGCACCTAATTGAACTTCAGTACGACCTATCACCCCCAAACTGATGGCTAATCTTAAAGGACAATTCAACACTCGAGGACATGCTGAGAACATTCTAAATAGAATTTAATTGTGTATGGTATCAACATATTCCTTTAGTTTAGTTATCTTACAACAATAGCTTCAACTCGAGAATTCTAATGGAACCCTATGAAGCTCTATATGGGAAGCGATGTAGAGAATATAATTTTTGGGATGAATCTAGAGAGATAAAACTTCATTGTACTGATCTTGTGCATGATATGATTGAAAAACTCCATGCTATTCTGCAACACATTAAGGATGCTCAGAGTTGGAAAAAAAGATGTGCCGACAATAGTCGAAGGGACTTAGAGTTTGATGTTTTTGACAATGTCTTTATTATAATTTTACATTGGAAGAGATTCATGAGGTTTTGGAAGAAAGGTAAGCTCAACCCTATGTACATTACCCCCTATGAAATCCTTGATCGCATAGGATCAGTGGCCTATCTGCTTGCACTCCCTCCAAATATAGCACACATTCATGATGTCTTCCACGTATCCCTCTTGAAGAAGTACATACATGACCCTTCACATGTACTAAATCCAAAAGTGGTACAACTATAAAATGACCTCTCTTATTAGGAGAAGACAGTAGAGATCATGGATCATATTGAAATGGTTATAAAAAACATGTCTACCAACCTAGTTACGGTGTTTTAAAGGAACCAAAAATGCAAAGAAGACACATGGTAACCAGAGGAGTCGATGAGGCAGATGTACCCTCACATTTTCTCTTCTGAGGGTACATGTTAAAATATTGGGGAAAAAATTGTATAAGGGGGGAAAATTTAAGGACTAAAACTTTTAAATAAAATTTGTTTCCTAATTTTGTGTGTCATTATATTTTATACTAAAAAACTATATCCTTTAATCAATGAAGTGAGTATAATTTAAAATGATACCATTGGGTTTCGATAGTTATATGAATATTGGTCAACATGAACACTGGAAACTAAACTCTTAATGTTGAAATTATCGTTTATAAATAAAAGTGTCTGTGGTTAATTAATATAGAAAGAAGATTGAATGGCCTCATTCAGTAGACTAGGGCTATACGAACCACATCTGTTGGAGCTTGGGAAGGAGGTAGAATCACTAGGCTTTTCTATAGACCAATCCCAATCCGAACATCAACATGTGAAGCTTGAACAAAATCTCTTATGGGAGAAGTTCAAGATGATAGAAATCACCACTCATGCAATGTTGTCCGAGCCACCCCATGATTCTATCTTTATAGCACAACTTACACTTAAGTCCTATGCTGTTGTTATAAAGGTCTATGTAGCGAGACATTAGGTACCTTTGGTAATCCTTTTATAAAAATAAAATTTTGATTTCGTATTATAGTAATGTTTTTGATTTTAAAATGTCTGGATAAATATAGGATTTATATTATTGATGAATTTTGGAAAAAGGGGTATTTTAAAATATTTATGCAAACTTTAAATAATTAATAATGTGAATTTTTTTTCACAAAATGGTCTTCTACAGTTGTGACTAGTATGAAATTTAGAGCCTAATAAGATAAAATTATTTTTTAGTGAATAGTAATGTATGAATATTAACATCCCCTTATTAATAGTAATAAATATTAAATCATCCAAAAAAATATTAACCTCACCCATGAATGTATAAATACAATTTAGACTTCTTAATAGTGAGAAAAAATCATAGTATATGTTTTGGTATTTTTGTATGTCTTAAATATTGTATTTACAATTTTATAATTAATTTAATAAATTAAAATTGAAATTTTTTTTTCATAAAATTGAATCATAAATTGTTACTTAATTGTCTTATGGTTAAATGATAAATTTATGGATCCTTGATTATATTCTCAATGTGTTACAAAATGAGTTAGAGTTCTAGAGTAGTTGTTTTTGAATAAATAACTATTTTATTTCAAAATTAAATTAATTTTTTTTTGAAAATTATTATCATAAAATATAGTTGATTTTTGAATTCAGAGCATCTATATTAGGTTTGAGTGATTTTTTCGATTTTTCAAAAATAGTTGAATTTTCGGTGAATAATAAAAAATACCGTTTTGAGTTTTGAGTGTAATGACATAATTGATGATGTAATCATGATGAAATAAATCTCTTCAACTTTTGAATAGTATTATATGTTATGAGATGTCCCAAGTGGGCAATACCATGGGAAAATTCCATTGGAAAGCCCACGGTTTTGCAAATACCGCCGATGAGGTGTCCCATGGAAATTAATTAAATATTCCATCACTTTTGCTATAAATACCAAGACATTCCTTCATTAATTTCATTATAAACTTCTCATCAAAGAATATATGGTCTTTTACCTCTAAAGGATTCCTCCCAAGCTTCACTCACGCCCCCTAAGGTCCCAAAAAATGAGATTTTGAAGTTACTCTTCAAGGTAAGGGAACCTCTGACCCTCCTCTTTTAAGTCATGACTTCCATTATGTTATGTCTTATTGTTTAAATTTTTTATGTGGGGGTAAGTTCATATAGATTCTTATTACATTTCATTTTATTTTTAATGGTTTGAGACCCTTTCACTCTCAGCAATTTATTTTCTTAATTTTTATGTGACGTCGTTATGTTGCCAAATTTTTTGTAAAAGAAATCACCTCTTCTATTTTCATTCATGTTTCCTTTTAATATGGAATGTCATTAAAATATATATACCATGTTCTTATCTCCATGTTATTCTGTCCTTATATGGTATCATGACTCTCTTATGAATGGGTGACCTCTGTCCCCTCTTTTTTTTAAATGTTTACTAAAACTATGTAATATTGTCGTTATGCTAAAGAAATTTCGTTTAAAATTTCTATCCATTTCTGTCAATAAATTACCCTATTTTATTTATTTAAATACCCAAATATATTTTAATTTCTAGGGTAATTCACCAAGATATAAAATTTATCTATTTAATTCAGGTATTAAAATACATATAACCCTCACCCTCTTTTCGTGGGTTATAAATGAAATAATGATGTTATTTTTAATAATTTTTTTAATTGTCACAATTTTTACATGAAAACCATTTATTTTATTCTCTTTTGGGTTATTTATGAATTGTTTGATTATGATATATGTAGATCACACGAAAATAAATACATATTAATGGTTTTACCTGATATCACTCCAATGCATTGGGTATGTAATTAATCTCTAGATATGAAAATTTTCATGATACCTTGGTGAATAACCTAGGTAATTTTTATGACACATCGGGGATGAACGTTGGTGATATGTTCATGAACATATAAATTAAATTTTGCATGCAAATATTCTAGTTATGACTCATGTTCTATTTATTATAATTTTCAAGTTTTTCTATTTCTCATGTCTTTATGTTTTTCATCACGTTCTTATTTATATCACAAGTAAACTGATTCCCTTACTTTCTTTACTAGGCCTTCTGCTCACCCTTTCCATTGAATGTATGTCTCCTGGTTATGAGATGCAGTAATTTTACATAGGATGAAATTTTGAAGATTATATTTTAGGTTATTTAAAATATTTCTTTATGGCATCATGTTTTATTGTTCTTAATTTACAAGGCACTAGTCTTTAAAGATCCTCTCTTTTTAAAATATAAGGAAAAGTTATGTAATAAAAAGGAAGGATGCTATAATTAAATATGGTTTTACATGAGGATCTGGATAATTTCATGTAATTCATTGCGGATGACATTATTATTTACTATATATATGAGGAGGATCATGTGTATCATTTGAGAGAAGTTATGGAATTTTTTAGAAATTAGAATCTTTTTTTAAAATTTGTCGATATGTGATTTTTGGATTCAGGAAGTGATGTTATTAGGACACATGGTGTCAGAATATAGTATATCAGTTGATCCTAATAACGTGTAGGCTATTATAACAGTAGAGAAGCTATTTTTTTTTAATATTTAGAGATTCTTGGGTTTAGTTGGATATAATCAGTAGTTGTTATAGTATTGCTCAAAGATAGAATCTCCTATGGCCACCCTAACTCGAAAGGGAGTGATGTACTCATGGGAAGAGAATTTTCAAAGTTCTATTAATGAGATAACATGTCTTTTGACTACTACGCTAGTTTTGACTCTTCCTATGGCTGAGAAGGGATACACTGTATTTTTTGATGCATCAGATCCAGGTTTGGGCTGTGTTCATATGTAGGGTAATCATAAGGAATCTTGTGGATCTCGATAGATTATTCCACAAGAAAAGATCTTTCCCATTAACATGAACTAACTATTATGATAAATCCACATAAAAGTCTGTGTCATTAATTTTTTGGATAATGTTTTACCACATATTTTGACCATAACATATTGAGTTATATAGTCTCTCAGGAATATTTGAATCTCTATCATAGGCATTAGATGGAGTACCTTTAGTCCTTTGATTTGGATATCTCATATTCCCTCAAGAAAGGGAATGTTGTTGGAAATTATTTTAGGAGGAAACACCCAACCTAGGTCCGAAAAGATTCATCAGAAGAGTGTATCTTAAATGTTCATTTTTTACAGTTTCATATAAGAGTTCATGAATCATTGTACGAGGTTTCCTATACATTTCTTAGTTGTCCTTTTCTCTTATCGAGTTGATTCATTGCTAACAACATCTTGATGATTAGTTTAGTAGCCTTAAAGACTCTATTTATGGTGGGGAGACCATGTCTATGTGGGTATTCGTTAGAGAGGGTATTCTTTGTTTTTAGAAATGGTACGTTCTACCTTTTCTAGTGAGAAAATATGCTAGGGGGATTTCCATTATTCTTTGTGGGAATTACACCCATAAATCAAAAACAAATTATGACATGCATTGGTGATTATGGTGTATAAGTATTAGATGAGGCATTAAAAGTTTTTTATCTCATTATAACCCATTACAACATGTCAAATCCAAGATCAATATAAATTTGGGTTCTCTTTATAAACATTCACATCAAAAATAGAAGTGGGATAAGATATATATGGATATTTTTTGGGGTTTTTATGTACATAGAGAAAGAAGAATTTTATATGTGATGTGCTCGATAGGCCGATTAAATTAGCTCCCTTCATACCCATTCAGGAAATGAAAAAATTTGAGGAGCTTGGAAATATTTTTATGAATGATATTGTTTATTTTCATGTAGTTTTTTATGCTATAGTCTTAGATAGAGATCCCCATTTTATTACTTGTTTTTGTACAGGCCTTTATGAGGCACTGGGATCTCAATTTCATTTTAGTATGGAATACCATCTGTAGTCGGATGGATATATATATATATATATATATATATATATATTCTTGTGGATATGATTCATGCCTAAGTCCTTGACATTAGTGGAGCTTGTGATGACCATCTAGGGATGGTTGAGTTCCCTTATAACAACAGTTACCAATAAATTATAATAATGGCTCATTTTTAGTCGTTGTATTGATGACCTTGAAAATATTTATTATGTTGGTTGAAGATCAATGAATGTTCTTTATTTGAACACAATTTGGTTGAAGAGAGGATTAAAATGATTTAGATGATTCATCATAGAATTTTGTATGCACAGAGCTGGTACAAGTCCTATATAGATCATTTTTTTAATCTGTTGGACTTTTTAGTTAGTGACCATGTGTTCATGAAAGATTCACCTCATTTGGCTCATCGAGGCCTTAGGCAGAAAGGGAAAATTTATCCTCATTTTTTTGAACCTATGATGTTGTTTACTAGGTGGTGAAAGTGTCTTCACATTTATTTCTTCCTCTATAGATGATGATGATAAATAACAAGTTTCTTATATTACAATTGTTAAAGTTTCTTTCTGATCCATCTCATGTTTTATGTGCGAGGGATCTTAATGTCGCGCCTGATTTATCCATGTGTGAGCATCGAGTCTGGAAATTTGATTCTAAAATCAAGGTACATCATGGGAGGACGATACCTTTGGTAAAACTTCTATGATAACACATATACGATACTCATGAGATGTGGGAGAGAGAGGAATAGGTGAGAGAGAAGTGACATCTCCTTTTTGACATGGAAGCTTCTTGATACGATTTTCGAGGATAATGATTTTTGATGGCGGGGTGTTTGTTACATCATGTTACTAATTTCAAGTACTCCTCGAAATATTTTTGAACATTATTTAGTTGGGACTCATTTAGGAGTTCCTCGAGTTGAAATTTTAATTTTTTTCAAGGACCTTAGGCTATGCATGTTTGGAACATAATTTTCTTAAACTGTGGGCCCTATAATTGAAAACCATGCAAACCCATGTAACAAGGGCTTGCATGGTTGGGGAAAGGATTGAAAAAATCTTCACCACCTTATATAAACCATTCACCAATTTATAGGGTCATATAGTTAGGGTGCATGGTTTGACAAACATTGTGGCCCTATCCCACTAACAGGGTGCGTATTCCAAAATTTAGTTTAATAATTATGAAACCACCCATTTTAAGTGCCTAATGAGCCCATTCGACCCAAAAAATATTTCATCTTCGTTGGAGGAACCCTAGAGGTGATTTTGGAACCTCCAATAACCTTTTTAGAGAATTAAATGTAGGAGATCATCATATAATCTCTCCCCGATAAGTGTTCTTCCCCCACTCCTTTACCACTCTCTTTCTCTTTCCTCGTTAGGGTTTATTAGATATCCATTTTGTTATAGTATCTTAACATTTTTTGGATCTTGTTTCTTGGTTTTATTCTCGAATCACCATTTCCAACTTTCTTCATTGGAGTTTCTTATTTAAGTCGATATGAGATGTGATCTCTTTGTTTTTGTAGGTGGTTATGTTTCTATTTGTCCAATTAATTGAACCATGAATTGGTTGATCTTTATTAAATTTTTTCCAATTTTATTTTCAACACATAATTTAATAACAATTTGGAGATAATTTATAGGAAATGGATTTTTTATAAAACCCCCAATTCTAATGTATTGGGGCATGATTTAGATTTTATAAATTGGAAGGAATTTTGAAACTAATTTAGAACATATTGATTTAAAATATGTATTTTGGAAAATTGAATAATGTTTTTAGATAATAACCCATGGTTGGTTTTATTCGAAAAAAATGCATGATTTATTTAAAAATAAGTTTTTCTTTTTAATTGGGAATTGGAATATTGGACTTTAAAAAGGGGGAAATTGTGTTTTATATAACATTAATATAATTTGAACATTTTTGATTGTTTATTAGATCACATGAACGCCAGGGTGGTTTGTGATTGATTAAGGAAAAACATTCTAGTTTGGGAATTCATAAGAAATATATTGAAACATTAATTCTCTAACATAAAATTATTAGATTATATAATACTAAGTAAGATGATGGTTAGTCATCTTTGACTAGTAACTAAGTGATGTGTGTTCACATTGTTATTTTCAATATATGAGTGTTTGGGGATCCAGTAAACTGAAACTATCATACCTCATGGATGATGAACATGTTAATAGTTTGTGAATATTAAGATACATACCAATTTTTGTAAAATTAATTTACATAAGACTAGTGAATTTATATAAAATATTTTATATTAAAACATTATTGATACATTTTTTGAAATGTTTCCATCAATTGAAATGTAATGTGTCATTTGTTTTGAATATTTGTTAGTAATTCCATGCCTATTGTATTTAAAATTGAAAGAATTATATGGTTAATTATTATAGATTCTTATCATGGAATCCTTGGGGATATCCTACGGGGATTTTAACTCACACACTACCTTTTCTCTCATGAATTTTATGATATTCTTATACCTGGTTTGAGCAAGGGGAATGTACCGTAAGTAGGTGGTTATTTTTGTTGATCCTTTGAGCTTGGAGTGCAATATATTGTTAGGACATTAGATGTTTTATCTTCAATATCTTGTACTTTTTGGTTGTAATTTGGGTTTTTATACCGGTTTGAATTCTAGTAATGTTCCCTATATGGATTTTTCTTTTGATCATACTAACATGTATCTGTTTTCTTCCACTTTTATGTGGCAAAACCGTTACCACATTTATCTTGTGTGATTATGTGTGCTTCTCAACATCCCATGGGAATATGGAACACACATTGGGAAATGTTAGTGCTTGATAATGTGTTAGGTTACCATGGTATCCAAGTCTATTTATGACAGATAAATTTTGGCCTTTCAATTTGACAATAAAATAGAAATAACATTCATGCCTATGTACGAATTACCATCTCTATGAATAGTGTATTTTATTTCCTATCAGTAAATTTTATGGATTATTATAAACACATAAATAAGGAATATATATTTGTTATATATATTCATATCATGGTTTAATTTCTATAATTTATGAAACCAAGATCTAAGATAGAAGACCTATAAATAAATAGTTAAAACATATTTGAAAAACAAATATTTTATTGCCCAGAATGTGAATTTAATATGAAATTTTTGATAAAAGGGTAATAAAATTTCATATGAAATGAATATATTGTATGTAATATATTAATATTTATTTTAAATATTTTTATAATGAACTTATATTTTTATATAGGATATTTGAACAATTATAAGGGATGTTTAGACTTTATGTAAAGAATTTTAATCTAAAATTTAAATTTTGTGAGACACATGACCTATTCACCATGTATTTATTTTGTGTGGTGTATATACTAAACCATTGAAATTTTATATATTTAATAACCTTAAATTCATGATATTTAATGTTTCATTTTATGTTATTCATTATTTGGTATTTTTATTCAATGGATTACAATTGTGGAATGTTTTTTTTCAAAACATTCCTTCTTTGAGACATATGATTATTATATATATCTATCTTCTTGTACAAGGTGTATATATATCCCATTTAAAATTAATTATCCTGAATTTATTTATCCTATAAATATTTTATGATTCATTTAATGATATTATTTCATGGGTTTTACATTTCAAAAATTCCTAAGTGGAAAAAGATTTTATGTTATAGTCTCATTATTTATTGGGACTATTTATGATTATGTTTCTGATGGTAAAATATTTTGATCCATATCTCAAAAAAAATATTTTTCTTCTCCTATGTTTATTTCATTAGAATAAATGTTTTTTATTCATTTTCTTCTCCTAATGTACTCTAGATTTTAAAAAAAATGTTTTTTATTAGAATCATCTTTTTGGCCGAAATTCCATTTATTTAAAAAAAATGTTTTATAAAAAATATTTATCACTTATTTTAACTTGATTTATTAAAGATAGTTTTAAACATGCTTCTTTTTTTTAAAAAATGAATCTTCATGTGGTTTTCATGAATATTTCCCATTTAGATTTTACCAAAAAGTAGGATGAAATATTTGTTTTTAACATGTACGACATGAACGAAATAGCTCATAGGTATGACCATTAAATTATTTTAATCATCAATTATATGTTTTAAAGACTATTTTCAAAGGAAAAATATTATCGAAATTTTCATTGTTTTAAAAAGTTATTTTATGTGGAATGGATATTTTAATAATGAAATGTTTTAAATGACCGATAAATAAATTTTTTCATCTTAGATGACATCCTTTGAGGGTACATATGATTTAATAGGGATATGATCAAAGGTGACCATTTTTATTTTTTTGTGAATGTTTTTTGTTTATACTGACATAATTATTATCAAACATATTTCTCTTCCACAGTTTATACCATGATAAAACTCTTATTAATCCCACTTCAATTTCATGGGTTATTTTGTGATGAAATAATTAAATAATTATGAATCATATCTCTTTTCCATATGTTATGATATGATTAAATGTTTATGAAACCCATTTAATTTATTGCGTTATGATATAATCAAATTTTTATGATATTATGAAAAAAAATGTGTTATTTATATTATGTTAGGGTGGTTAAATTATATCAAAGGATGATGGCTACATTACAACCGGGGATTTCGGTAAAATTATAACCAAAGATGAGTAGGACCTATATCTCCCTAAAATTTATTGTGTAAACATTTATATCTTATAATATAGATAGAACATCAATGGGGAGTGAAAACAATTCAAGAAGATAGAAATAGAACTAGGAGTGAAACTGGTTTAATAAGAGATAAATGGAATGGGGAATAAACTCAGTTCAGTATGTTACTTTGTCCTCTATGATGGTCTTGGGAGTGATCCTTGAATATAATTATGGTTTAGGGAGTTACCAATTCCACTATGTGGAAATGGATACCATTTGGGATGGTTTTTTGCCCCTTCTACGAGTTGTAGGTGCCTAGATAGTTCCAATATATGCTTTATAAATTAATATTGACTACTAAAAAAAAGATTTTCTATTCCCCTGTGTGAGTAAAAATTTTATTTATTATTACAATGTTATGCTCTCATGGTTAATTTTCTTTAATTATATTATGATTATTGTTTTATGAAATTATAATCATTATACCATGACTCATTATAATGATAATTGATATACAGGGCATGGTTTTCAATTGTTATGATCATGTTGTCATACTCTCATGTTCATGATATGACTAAATATCTACTTTTTTACCCTAATCGATTATATAATATCAACCATTATTATGTTTCATTTACCTAGGATCGGAATTAAAATTATATAAAGGATAACTAAAGGGAAAATTTTTTATGGGATACATTGAAGATCATTCAGTAATTAAGAATATGGTGTTCAATAATTCCAAATCCACTAAACTATATCTATCCCGAGGAATGTGGTTTTTATAATGTAATGAATATTCATAAAAAATATGTAATATCCATGTATGGTAACCTTGGGTTTCTATATTTGGTATCAAAGGAATGGTTTAATAACCCTTTCAAAACTAAGAGGAGAAAAATTTGGTGAGAACCATATTGATATTTCTAAGGATATGTCTTGGTATATCTCTATGTTTGAGTGTATGGATGAGATTAATTATAGTAAAATATAATGGAAATTTGGTAAAGGATAGATTGAGTGTTATCCTAGAAATTACATCCCAGACAGGATACTACAAGTAGATATGGCTCTAAAATAGTGGTACCAAGGGGTAATATCTATACAAAGGGTGAATTGATCTAGACATGATCATCCTCTGGCGCATGATAGCAGGCCATACCGCACACCGGGTTTGACACTCCGTTTGGATAAGACTAGGAAATTCACTAAATCTTTATAAACTATCATGAAAGACATAAATATATAATGATCATTAATGACCTCGGTTAAGCATAAAGTTTTATATATTTAAAAGAAGGTTTTATGATTTAAACATCTTATAAGATACTTTCCATGGTTATCTAGTGTTCCACTACGATTATTTTTCTTACACTATGTTTTTTGGTTTTAGTGAATAGTAGAAACTAGAAAAAATATGGGATAACATTGAATTTGAAGAAAAATTTTCTGTTGATAAGATAAATGGGATGATGACTTCATGGAAGGATGTTGTGATTATGCATAATTAGTAACAAAGAAACATGATTAATAACATTTAATTTAACTTAAAATTAGAATAATAAAAGAAGATATGAATAGTGTTTCGCTGAGAGTTTGTGTAGTTTAGACTGAAGATGAAAAAATTTAATTCCCCAATATGTTAAGAATGTGGGAAGAATAACTCCATAAAATGTCTCAATGTTACAAGAATATTTTTTATTAGTGGAGAAGAAGAGTATATATTAAGAAATTGGTGAGGGGAAATGAAATGTTCATTTAATGAAATTGATGGGAATATTGGCCTTCCTATGGTATTATAAATGTATGAATGATTTAAATGTGTAATGTATGGGAATTATGAAAATCAATGTCATAGGGAGAAATCAATTGAAGAAAATCAAAATGGTGGTATGAGTAACAATTATGTTACTGATGATGAAGAGATAATAAATTGTATAGGAAAGGAATTTGGTATTAAAGAATTATATAATGAAGCATAGGTAATGATTTGATAAGAAGTATGATGATTGAAGTATCTACGTATTATAATACAACGATTATGTTATATAAATTATGAAACATATAATGAATTTTTAATATATGTTTTTAATTAATAAATTAAAAGAATACGTTGAATAATGTTGAGAACCTCAAAAAGTGATTTAATATCAAGGTGGTAATCATGGAAAACACATGAATAAGGGAAATATAATCCTTAATATGTACCTAATGTTGAAATAATTATTTTTTTATAAAAAGATATTTGACATGGAGAAAGTAAATTAGATAGTACTGATGACCTAAGAACTGATTAATTATTTCTAGAAAAGTGGTTTATGCTACTATTGATTGAGTTCAAAATATTACTATAGCTATAGAATATATTCTAGAATTTGTGGTATTATCCATGTAATGAAGAATGATGTAGGTTCTCATTGATATTTTACGGTAATTTATGAGAATACAAGATGAAGGTATTCAAATGTTTAGTATGTGACTATTAAGAGTTACTTTATTTTGTCTATGGGATTACTGATAATTTCAGTTTGGAAATTTTGTGACTATATTTCTAATGTTTTGGATTTTAGTCATTTGGAAGGATCATAAGGAAAAAAATATATGAAATGTTTAATGTTGAACTTTTTATGAGGAATTAGATATTAATGTATTATTTCAACATATGAATATTTAAAAATAAATTGTGTTAACCACTTTTTTATGACAGTAAATAATGATAGATGGAATGAATAATCATTATATTTGATATTATGATCTTATTTTAATTTAGGAAAAAAAAATCCACCTTCATTTCATGGATGAGATATGAATTATATATTGATCAACGAAACCCAGATTAATGATATTGTTCTTATGAAATTCAATTAAATCATGTATATATATCTTGTAGTGAAAATTATTCAACACTAGGAAAAAAATATTGGAATTCAATTTTGTCCAATTTTCATTATTTTTTATTATATCTAGTGATTTTTTCGTTCCTATTTGGTATATAGTTTGTTGGTTTTTATATTTCTATATATTACACACTTTAATATGATCACTGATCTTTTTCATTTTCCATGTTCAAATCTTCACTTCCCAGCTACGTTATCCTACATGGAATACTAGTTATGAGCTACTTTATGTAACCTATATTTTTCTAAATATTCATTTTCATGGGATGTTTTATTATTTATTACTTTTATTTGGGTTTCTGTGAAATAATTTTCAAACGTTAATCCTTTTATTATCAATATGAGTTTCATGGGAGAAATTTATTTTATCGGGGTTAGAATGTAACACCGTAATATTTTTTTGAAATATATTTTTCATATGAATTTCGTCTTTTCAATATATTTTTTACAAAAAATATCAATTTTTTCTTATGTTACGAGAAAAAATATGTTAATCGTGTGTTACATGAAAGGGTGAGCTTTATTACTGTGGAACGCACCACCGAGTTTAAATAAAATGTGTCATCTTACTAAAATAAGGTTATTTAATATGATTGTTATGACCTAGCCATTGGAATAGTGGACATGAATAGGATTTTATAAATTATGAAAATATACAGTTTACACATTTATGTAAAATGAATTATTCTATGTAAAACTAAATTAACGAAAATAAAAAAACAATAAAAAAATCATGGAAATTTTTTTCTACAAAAACTAGTTTGATAGAAAAAATATGTTTTAACCCAATAAAAATATATATATTTGGTAAATTATCATAATTAAATTTATATAGTATATATTGAATAAAATTATTAACATTAATTTTATGTGTTTTCCTTACAATAAATAATAATAAATCCAATTTTATGCATAAAAATTGTATTTTTTTAAAAAATTAGTTTTGTGGCAAATTTTTAGAAAAATAATTTAAGAACTAATTTTTTATGCATTTATAAATTTTTTTTAGAAATAAACTTTATATTTTAATTTATAATATCCAAATTAGCCTAGAGTGAATTTTTTTACATTTCATAAAAGTTTCATTTTTTGATGATTAGTAAAAAATAACAAATTATAATTGAGAAATGAATTTTTATTAAATAGTTTATAAAGTTAAATTACATTTTAATATTATTTTAATGTAAAAAATATTTAAATTATACATCGATTTATCAAATTTAGGGTAGTGATATTAATTATATTTTGATGTTTAATATAAAAATATTTTATAACTCATTACATTTTTCATTTAATACACTACATTTTCATCCCATCTATAAGATTAATTTATGTTATAATTTACAACTTATATGAATGGAATTTTTTTAAATAGATTCCATATATTTGATCACAATAATTTTCATTTTATAATAAGGTCAATATAATTTTTAATCAAAATGAATGATGTAAAAAATTATTTTTTATGGTAATGGTAAAAATGTGTTTACTAGGGTTTAAACTAAATATAAAAAGGTAAAAATGACCTATAAAGTTGTATAAAAACAATTTTATAGAATATTTCAACCATTGTACCTCTATTTTTATAAAATGGTACATTTTTTCCTTTTTTCACATGAAAAATTTTGGAGCACTTGATTCTTTTTAAAAACACAAAGTGTGTCCTCTCCCTGACTTATAAAAGTCCACCCAATCCTCTCTTCTTCACACATTCATAGAATTTTGGTTCATCCAATACCTAAAAAAATAACTTCCAAAAATCCCTCCTATCATACTAGATGTCTTGTTTTGGGAATAAATCCAACATATAAAGGCTTTTGGTGAAAACCTTAGGAGGATACCCGAAGAAAAGGTAACATTCATCAACAATCATTTTTTCTTTATTTCTTTGTCCACCCCATTAAATTTATATTATAATATTATTATATAATGTCCTCATAATATTCCAAATACTTAATTTTTTTTTAAAATTTTGGGAATGGCCTACAACCATCTCCTCTTTCATCAAATGGGTTATGAAATCATCATCGTGTATACGGAAGCCTACCGCCTTGCTAACCAGTTTCATTCGTTTATCCATTAACACCACATTAAGATGAAAATATTTATGTTTTTATTATTTATAATATATATATATATATTAAATGTTATATTATTATTATTATTTAAATATTATATCATGTATATCTTAATACTCTCCATCTAGTGGGAATATTATTACATCACACGTGTGTATATCGGACTACCAACTCATAAAGTGATATTATTAAGTCATCCATTACATGTAAGGGATTAATGATAGGATTTAAAATAAAATATGTGGTATATGTGTCATAAAAATTATTCTATAATGATAATATATATCACTTAAATGTATTTCATTTAATACAAAAACAAAATGGTAACTGCGTTCATGCGTACGTACGACCTACCATTTCCATAAACGCTGTATTTCATTTCCTATCACTAAATATTATGGATTTATCTAGATAAATATATAATGAATGAATATTATATTAATATCATGTATTAAATTTGAGTTAAAATTATCCCATGATCGAAGTAATAGGACCATGAAATAACAATTTACAACATACGGTAAAAACAATTCATTTATCCCCAAAACATGGCTTTAGCGTGAAATTGTTAATAAACGGGTAATAAAAGGTCATAAACAAGTCACATATGGTATTATATATTTAAATATTGTTTTGTAATAAATGTTTCACAAACATAAATTTTTTATTAATTAGTTTCAAATAAGTATGAAAGTAGTTGATACTTATAATAAGGTATTTCCATCTTAATTTTTTATTTTTGTGAGACTAATGTCGTATTCACCAACAATTTTATTTTGATTGGTATATATACAGACCATTTTATATTTTATATCATCAATTACATTCATCTAATTATTATTAATGTTTCATTTTTTTATAATTTATTTGGTATTATGATTCAAAAGATCACTAAAGTGGAAAGATATTTTTATCATAATTTTCTTCTTTAAGACATATGATTATGATATACATCTATCATCTTTTGAGATGTGTATATAAATACCATTTAACATGTATTAAAATAATTTTATTTTTTCGATTTTCATTTTACATTACATTTAATATTATTCCTTCATGGTTCATACATTTCAAATATTCCAAAGTTCTAAAGATGGTATGTTACAATCACATTGTTTATCATTATTTTTTATGACTATGTTTTTTATAGTAAAATATTATGATACACCCCCTAATAAAATCATGACCGTTCTTCTCATCTAATAATTCCATGAGAAAATGTTTTTTCTCTTCATTTTTCACTCTTTATGGACTTAATAATTCAAAATAAATATAATTTAATAAAATCACATTTTAGTTCAAAAACCATTTTTCATATATAACAATGTTTTCTAAATAAATAATCAATATTAATATTTTTTTAAATGATTTCTTAATTAACTTTTTATTAATGTTTAAATTTTTTTAAAAAGTAATCTTCATTCATTTTAAGAAATAATTTCCATAAGGCCCCAGCCTTTAACATTACTTTATCTCGAGATGTGTCAGTAATTTGATGTTATTTCACATCGAGGATATTTTTAGGTTTAGAGATTTAGAGAATTATGCCATAAATTTTCCATAATATCTTGAATATTACAAGTAGACACTTCTACTCACTAACAATTTTTTTATGAAACAAAAACTCTTTAAAATTAAATATGACTTCATTTCATGTTTTATCAATATAAAATTCCCTTGATCCCATCCTTGAATCTATTCTTCATTATGTCCTTTGAAAAACATTTCAAAAGTTGGGATGATCATAAAATGTTCAGTAAGGGCTACATAATGAAAGAAAAAAGTTAGTCTTTTGATAACATGAAAACTATAAAAACATTATCATAAAGTAATAATTTTCTCCATTACGAAGTATTAAATATAACTCACTGAATATAAGCTTATTGCATTCAATTTTTGAAACCAAATGATTACTATAATGCCCATAGAATGCAATATATATCATATAATTTTATCTTGGGACATAAACATACTTTGATGGAATAACCCTATGGCTGACTTCCACACATATCACTAAATGTAATATCCATACAAATGACTTCCAAACCAAATGAATTGAAGGTTAAAATATAACAACCAATCCTCAGTTTATCACATCAGCACCTGTAATTTGGTTTATCATGTAACCACTTGTCATTGGTTTATCACGTAACCACCTGTAAAATTTCCATGTTCCATTATATAATTAAAAAACAAAAAATATTGAAAATATAAACATTTCACTAATAACATTTCATTTGAAATAACATGAAATCTTTTCAAGATAAAGATATATTAAATCCATTTCAAAAAAAAATATTCAATTCTAAAACAACCAAAAAGGGAATAATGGATTTATTTTCATTTTCAAAAAATTTAGGCTTATATAGGAATCCAAATATCATATAACGATTACAGCGATAGAGAGGACATTGTCACCACATCTGTTAAAAACATTCCTTTTGTCATTTATTAAAATAATTCATATAAAAAATATTCCCTTTGAATGAAATTAAAAATAAAATTAGTTTATTATACACCATGTAAAATAAGGAGGTGTATATTATCAATATATGCCTCAATGAATAGAGATTGAGATGAAGTCCCTTACCTTGATTCTGATTTGTCATGTCCGTTTCTTGTTCTTCCTAAATAATAATCTTATGATAATTTTTACTTGTGTCAGAACTATTTTTATGTTTAATATTCCTTTTATATCGCTTATTACCATGTTATTAATATTACATAATTATTTATGTTAATATCTATCATTTTGCCTTTATTTGGTACTTTAGTAAAAAATGAACTTGTTTTGAGGTAAATTGTCAATTTGTAAAAATTAAATCATCTAAAGAATCATATTAATGATATATATATATATATATCTAGTATATATTTATTTAAAATAGTCCATTACATATAGAGATAAGAAATGGAATTCACCGTTAATGGAGACGACATACTGTACATACACATGATCCCCACATTCGTTTATTTATCATAATAAATGAATAAAAATAAAATGACATAAATGTATTTTATAATACCTGTATTATATTTATGTAATGTATTTCTCTTAGATTAAATAAAAATATCCTTTATAGGTTCCTTGTATATCATGAACGAGTCATATCACTCTGAGGGGGCAGTAGTTCACACTTCCTCAATTAAAATTATCATATTTACACATCATGAAAAGAATAATGGTATGTTGTAAAAAAATTAAAGTATCATAGAGACAATATAAATATAATAACTATCATATATATATATATATATATATATATATATATATATATTTTCATGATAATTCCCTCCATGATAGGTGGTAGGGTAAGATTGAACAATCATTATTTTGTGAGGTAGTAGTTCTCTGTACACATAAACAGTATGTTCGTATCCATTTGATGGAGGTGTGTGTAAGTGTAGTTCGTATACATATCCTAAATATATCCTAGTATATTCCAGATAATGATTTTTTTTAGAGTAGAATAATAATAGTATAGGTAGTGGAGAAGTAAAATAATGGAAAGGTACTGGAGAGAAGACGTTACCTCTAAATCGGGTAACATATTTTGATTTGATCGAATTTTTTTTTGAATTTCCTTATACACAAGGTAAGGATTGTTGGATAAAAATTGGGATATTGGGAGATTATTTGAAGTGATTATGGATGATCAAAGGGGCTTGAGAGGTGTGAGTAAGTGGGTAGGGGTGGTGTCTTTTTATGAGAGAGAGGAGGGGGGGCTTTAGAAATGTTTATAAAAAATAACTTATTATAAATTATAGTTAGACTAAAAATGAGTAAAAATTTAGTTAGTTAAAATATAATATTAATATAAGTCTAAATAAATCATCCAATAATAATTTGATAGGATTTTTATACTTTTTAATCCTTATCATTTTTATTTAACCCTTTTTTTCTTTTACGAATTTATAATGCATTTAACACTTTGAAAACAAAAATAGTTACCAAAACATGAAAAATGTATAATTAAAGAGTCATTAATAAAATTGTAGACTTATCAAAATAATTTTTCCTAATATTGTATTTTTAGTAATTGTATTTAATTTAATAAACTATGTGATATTTTAAAATAAGAATTCTTTCTATTTTTACACTATTCATATCATGACATTATTAATAAACCATAAAAACATGATTACATTGAAAAAACATCATTAAAAAATAATACATGACATATGAATCCAAATTTTTTTTTATGGAATCAAAATAATCATTTTTTTAATATTTATAATATCATTTATTTGGATCCATTATTAATGATGCAATAACTACATCATCATTTGCCTCATATTAAAATTTATTTATTTAATTTCTAAAAATTATAAATAAAATATCATGATGTAAGAAATATTTTTATCTTTCTAATTAGTATTTATAGTCAAATAGATCAGTTATATAACCCTATATAATAATTGAATTAGAAGGATGTTACATGTTTATGTAATTTTTCCCTTTACTTTAAATTAATAATTATAAGATGTAATTATCACACCCATATGGATTCATGGGGTCTCAAAATAGACCCAAGGTTAACCATGGTCAGAAATATCTCATCCAATAACATTATGACATGTTTTAGAGTAGTTTAATATTATCATAATATTATTTTTTAACCCTTATGTACCTAATTTACCAATTAACTAAGGTAAATAAAAATAATTATTGAAGTTAATATTCATTATGTCCAAAAATAAAAGGTACCTATTTAAAAAATTTGAACCTTATGATGCCAAATATGTAATGCATTTTTCTAGATAGAATGCATATATTTTTAAAAAAATAATATAAAATTAATTACTGTTTTCGAAACCAAAACGTGTTTTTAAGAAGTAAAAACTACCAAAAGATTGACATGTTTTTATGTCCAATTTCAATATGAAATTACTTACAGTGGAAAAAATTTGATTAATTAAATGAAAAATAATCCAATTACACTTTAAAAAAAAGTAATAGGACAATCTAACTATATAAATAAATTTTATTAAAATTTTTTTTTGAAATAAAATGCATTTTTTCACAATTCATTAAAATATGAATTTTATCAGAAAAATACCAAAATTTCATGCAAAGTAAATTTTGAAGCTATTTTTCTAAAGAAATTAATTTTTTCAAATTGAAAATATAAAACTATATTTAAAAAGGAAACTCCATCAAAAGTTAGTAAAATAATCTTTTAAATTTTTTTGATTATTTTATGCTTAAATTTGGATTCATTCTCATTTTAAGCCTCTAAAATTTATTTATTAAATGTAAAAACATTTAACAAACATGTATAACCGTACTTCAGTAAGTTTTGTTCATTTTCTCTATTGAAACAAATAGGTGTTAACTACCATTTAAAATAATAATATTATTAGTCTATTATGTTTCAGTATAACTAAAAGTTGTGTGAAACATAATATTTCCTAGAAACCCATTGATTTGTGTCGAGTTTGCTATCGAAAAAAGATTCCTCTTTAACATATAATTAATATATTTTAAATTTTAATAGATATTTAAAAGTATGATTATATATACCTAGGATGATACATCGTTCCCCCATTTTGGAAATTGAATCCATGAAATTTAATTTACTTGTAAAACAAGTGAGGGTATTTCTCCCTCATAGTATTTTCAGATTCCCACATTTCCACTTCAACCATATGGATTTTCCAAAAAACCTTTACCTGATTAATTTCCATATTCTGCAATACTTTCTCTCTGCAGTCATGAACTTGTACTGGTTGTTCCTTATAATAATTATTCTCTTCCAAATAAACTATCTCTGGACTCAAAACATGAGATGGATCCGACATATTCATTCTCAACAATGAAACATGAAAAACATTGTGTACCTGGGATAAACGTGAAGGTAAATCACCATGTAGGAAACTGATCAAAAATTCTCTAGGAATTCATTGTGTCCATTGAACAATAGACCCAGTTTTCACTTTTACCAAAACACATAATAGTTTTCGATGGGGATACATTTCTAAAGGAATGATCTCCAATATCAAAAGAAAGATCATTCCATCAGTTATTCGTGTAACTTTTCGTCATGCTCTTTATTGTCCTCATGTGATTATGAATCAATTGAAATATTTCTACCATCTCTTCTTCTAATTATTGTCCCATCAACATCCTTTCACCATCTTTATTCCAAAAATATAGAATTGAAATTAATTTCCATAAAATTCTTCAAATGGTGCCATCTGTATACTAGAAATAAAAATGTTATTATAAGAAAACTCAACCAATGAATGATGTTGATCCAAAATTTCATAGTAATCTAATGAATAATCACTTAACATATCCTCAATGTTCTGAATTTTTCCTTATAACTGCACATCTGATTGAGTATGTAAAGCCTTAATGAAATTAAATTCAGTTCCCAATGACTTATAAAAGCCTTTCCAAATGATAGAGGTGAACATGGGATCCCGATCAGAAACATTGGACATGAGAGCTCTTTGTAACCTAACTATTTCATTAATATACAACTGAGAATGTTGATATAAAATTCGTGTATCTAAAATAGGATGAAAATGATGATATTTAGTCAATTGATCAACAATAAACAATTATTCATTGTCACCTCAATATGTTTTTGGTAACCCCCTATAAAATGCATGGACAGATTTTTCCATTTCCACTCTGCCACTGGAAAAGGCTGAAGAATCCCTTTCATTAACTACTAATATTCTTTAACCTACTGAAAATTCAAAAATTACATAGTAAGGTCACCAATATCTCTTTTCATTCCATCCCACCAGAAATACTCATTAAGATCTTTGTAAATCATATTACTGCTAGGATGAACTGAAAACAGAGAACTACGATCTTCACATAAAAACTATTTATTCAACAATGAATCACAAGGCACACATAATATCATTCCATACCTCAAAACACAATCTTTATCAAATTTAAATTTTGGTAACCTACCCTTTTAAAACTATTCTACCTTTTTCTACAACTCAATGTATTCTTTTTTTGCATGATTAATTCTTTCTGATAGAGATTAATTCACTTCAACCTAAAACAAAATAGAGGAAATCCATGCACCAACAACATCCAATCCAAAATTCATAAAATTTGAAACCAAATGATCTTGTTCCAGAGATAGCATGGTTGATTTGGCATTACTTTTTTGAATCAATGAATCAACCAATTTATTTTCCTTTCCTGTATGATAATGGATCATGTGATCATAATCCTTGATTAATTATAGAAATCTCTTCAGTCTCATGTTTATTTATTTCTGAGTGCATATATAATTAAATTTTTTTAATAAGTATATATTCTACACTTTACCCCATACAAATGATGGCTCCAAATTTTTAATGCCAAAAACAATAGTAGCTAATTCCAAATCATGTGTATGATAATTTAGGCCACGAGGATTAAACTACCATGAAGCATAAGAAATTACCTAATCATTATACATTAGGATAAAACCTAGTCCTTCCAATGATGAATAACTACTGGTAACAAATTCACCATTCCAGTAATGCAAGTCCAAAACTAGAGCATTTAAGATTCATCTTTCCAGTTCCTAAAAACAATCAACACATTCTTTTGTCAAGATGATCTTAACACCCTTACATGTTATCACAGTTAGTGGGCTAGATAAGTGATAAATCTTTTCAAAAAACCTTCGGTAATATCCCACTAATCCAACAAAACTACAAATCTCGGTGATATTAGTAGGTCTTGACCACTCTTCAATAACTTTTGTATTATAAGGGTAAACAATTATTTTATCTTTTGAAACAATATGAAAAAGGAAATAAAGTATTTGAAAACAAAATTGACACATACTAAATATTATAAATAGTGTATTTTCTTTTAAGGATTGAAAAAAATAGTTAAGTGAATTTCTTGTTCCTCTCATCATTTAGAATAAACCAATATATCATCTATAAAAACAATGAAAAACTTATCACAATATGATGACAGAATCCATTCATGATATTCAAAAATATAATAGGTGCATTCTATAACCCAAATGGCATAAATAAAATTTCAAAATGACCATATCTCATTTTGAAATCTGTATTTGGAATATCCTCCTCATTCCCCTTCAGATGATAGTACCCAGACCACCAATCAATCATTTAAAAATACTAAACTCTGTGGTGCTGATCAAAAAAAATCATCCACTTGAGGCAAAAAAAGTTTCCCTTAATAGTGATTTTATTCAAGGATCTATAATCAATACATAGTCTCATATAACAATATTTATTTTTCAAAAATAAAACTAGGGAACCCCATGGCAAAGTGCTAGGTTGAATGAACCCTTTACCAAGTAATTCTAGCTACAATTTTTTTAATTACACCAGTTATACATGATCCATCCGATAAGGGGGTTGGTAAATAGCTTTTTAATAAGGAAATAAATCAATATTAAATTCAACCTCTTGAGTGGGAACAATACCATGAAATTCATTAGGATTTTTTTGAATTCATTCACTATTTGAATGTAACCAATCAACAATGTTTCTTTCTTTTCAATTACATGATCTAGATAACTATCCCTACCATTTCAAATCAATCATTCAGCATCATGATATGTTATCAAAGGTATGGAATCCTTGAATAAATATTTCTTTGATTTACAATATATTTTAGAATGATAAACTAAAAGCCAATACTTACCCAAAATGATATCAAACTCCAATATGGAAATTTTATTCTGATTTTAATGAAAGAATATTCAAATATTGAAATTATGAAGATTTCTATAAATAATGGTTTCTTTAATAATTCCACTCAATGATTTTAACAAGATTTCTATATCACATTCTTGAGGTTTAATATCTAATTTACTTGAAATTCTCTCAAAAATGAAATAATTTGAAGTTCAAGAGTCAAATAGAGTATTGGGATATTTTTAAAAACTCTATAACATACTTGTCACCACTTAATATGATGGTCCCACACCAATCTAATAGTTTAAAATGATTTTTTACATTCTATTATGAATTCGATAATTCTGGTTTCTACCCTGGGAAATCAACTATGGACACACATTGGCATAATTTCCCATCTCATTTTAATTAAAGCATAATACCAATGGGTTTTCATTTCATGTGTGATAATATTTCTTATAGTTATGAGAAAATTGACTAGTATTACCACATCATAATAACTTCATGGAAATTCAGAGACATTTTCTAGAATTCTTTTTACCCCAGTTTTCCCATGTTAGAACTTTGGTTTCATTACCTCCAGGATTCTTTGATGAATTATTTCCCATTTATTTCCAAATTTATCACTTATTTTATTTTCTCTCATAGAATACATGATCATCAGAAAACTCCATTTCTATCTTTTCAGCACATCAGACAAGTTTCTCATAGATTTTGAACTAACAAGATGCTAATTCCATTTGTTATTTTGACTTCAATCCTATGTAAAACAAATTTGTGTTTCTATCTATATCATAGATACAATATGGGACGTACCTTGACAAACATGTGAAATTTTTATCATATGCATACACATAATCAACCTACTTTTTTCTTAATTCTATGAATTTATTTTCCATCCTATGTCAAATATCCTTAGGAAAGTATTTCTCATAGAAGATATTCGTAAATTATTCCCATTCCATGGCATCAATCTCTTCAATTCCTTTGACATTTTTAATCATTGACCACCACTAATCGGCTTCACTTTCCAAATGACAAATATAAATACTAACCTATTCATTGTATAAACATCCCAATACGACAAATATCATTTCCTGATGTATTAATCCACCCTTCAGCTTGCATAGGGTTATATGATCCTCTAAATGATGTGGGACATTGCATCATGAAATGCTTTATGACCAACATATACCTCTTCAGTTGGTCTAGTTGATCTCAGGAATGAACACCACCACCATTTATTTTATAAGTCAACTAATCTAATAGTATAATAAACTATTTCGTTCCGTTTCGGATCATCTTAGGAGGACGATTTGGAACTTTATTTCCCTCTATATGCCCACCCAGAACAGCTCCCATGTTTCCACTTTGGAAACCCATTCTGATCAAAAATATCACAGATGAAGATATTTTGTAATCTTACAATTCAATATCATTTCAATTTGACCACAAATAATAAATATGTTATGGTCATTATATTAACAATATTCTAACTCTTAAAGTTATTTGAACTGACCACTGATTCCAACTATAAGGACACATCCTTAAACATTACTTATTCAGGAGATAAGTCAATAACATTACATTATGTCACATCAAGGATCTTTTTTGGTTTATAGATTTAGATAATTATGTCCTAAATTATACATAACATATTGAATATTATGAGTAGATACTTCTACTCACTATCCATTTTTTTCATAAAATAAAGACTCTTTATAATGAAACATGACATCGTTTCATGATTAAACAACATAACATTTCATAGGTCTCATACTTTACTATATTCTTCTTTATTTCATATGAAAAACATTCAACACATGGGATGAGCATAAATATCTTATTAAGGGGTTCATAATGAATGAAAACTGTTATTCTTATGATAACATAAAAACCATGAATACATTATCATAAAGTAGTACTTTAATCCTTTAAGATGTAGTAAATATATTTCACTAAATATAAAAACAATACTTACCCTTTTGTAACCAAAATATTACCATAATGACCATAGAATAAAAAATATATCATATATAAGTTACATGGGACATAAACATACTCAAATGGAACAACCATATGGTTGACTTCCACACATATCACTAACTGGAATAACCATATAGTCGAATATCATACCCAATGCATTGGTGGTAATAATGTAACCACTCGTCCTTGGTTTATCATAGAACCACCCATCATTTGGTTTATCACATAACCACTCATCATTGGTTTATCACGTAACCACTGGTCAAATGTCCATGTACCATTATATAATAGTAACTTATAAAATATTTTAAGTATCACCATTTCACTAATTACATTTCATTTGAAATCACAAGAAATGATTTCATGATATTGAAATATGTAATCCATTACAAAATTGATTTTAAATTCCAAAATAAAATAATTAATAATGGTTTTCTTTTCCTTTAAAAAAAATTACGGTTTATAGTGGAAGCCAAATATAAAATAACGATTATGCCAGTAGAGAGGTCGTTGTCACCACATAAGTTAAAAAAATTACTTTTGTAATTTAGTAAAATGATTAACATTAAAAATATTCACTTGGAATTAAATTAAAATTCAATGGGGTTTGTTACACACCATGTTAAATATGAAGGTGTATATTATAAAAATATTCCTCAATTAAAGGAGATTGAGACGAAGTCCCTTACATTAAGTTTGATTCGTCACGTATGTTCCTTATTATTCTTGAATAATAATCATGAGTAAATTTATACATTCTTCAAAATCCTTTTTCATGTTTATTATTCCTTTTATATCTCTTATTTTCATGTTATAAAAATTACATAATTATATATGTTAATATAGGTCGTTTGGTCGACATTCGGTACTTGAGTTGAAAATGAACTTGTTTTGAGGTAAATTTTACATTTATTCAAAATTAAATCATCTATATAATGATATTAATGATATATATATATATATACATTATATATGAATTTGTAATATTCCATAACATTTAGATATAATAAATGAAATGCACCATTCAGGGAGATGGTTGGTCTTACGTACGCATGGACACTACTTTTATTTCATTGTCATACTAAAAGAATAATAATAAAATGATATAAATGTATATTATAATAACATAATTATATTTATTTCATTTTTCTCATAGTTTTAATAAAACCATCCTATATATGTTCCCTGTATATCATGAACAAGTCATATCACTTTGAGGGGGCGACAATCAATATTTCCTCAAATTAAATTATTGTATTTACACATCATGGAAAAAATAAAGGTATTTTGTAAATTAAAATTATAGAATAATTTACAAAATATAAATATAATATATATCATATATAAATATAGTTTCATCATAATTGACACCATGAAAGGTGGTAGGAGAAGATTGAACAATCATTGTTTCATGAGGCAGTAGTTCACCGTCCACAGAAACATTATGTCTGTATCCATTAGATGGGGGTGTGTGTAAGTGTAGTTCAAATACTTATCATAAAAAAACCTAGTATATTGAGGAAAATTTTTTATGTAATAAAATAATAAGTAAATAATTGGGAGTGGTGAATGAAAATATAGGAAAGGAACTTGAGAGAAGACATTACATCTAAATCAGGTAATTTGTTTTGATTTGACCCTAAATGATTTCTTGAATTATTATATACACATGGTAAGGATTATGGGAGAAAAAGAGGGATTTTGGGATCTTATTTTAGTAGAATATGGGTGATCCAATTGGATATAGAGGTGTGGTATGTGGGTAGAGGTGTTTTATTTTTATAAGAGAGAGGAGGGACACATTAGGAAATAAAAGAAATATTAATTTATTATATATTCTATTTTGATTAAAAATGAATCTAAATTATGTATGATTGAAGCTAATATGAATATAATTCTATATAAAATCATCAAAAATTAATTATACTGGTTTTTGGATATTTTGTATTCATTATATTCTTTATTTAACCCTTTTTTACTCTAAACGTTTTATCATGAATTTAACACTTTGAGAACCCAAATAGTTACCCAAACATGAAAAATTTCTAATGAAAGATTAATTAATAATATTTTAGACATACATAAACTATTTTATAGAATCTTATATTTTTAGGAATTTTATATCATTTAATAAACTATTTTATATTTTAAAATATGAATTATGTCAATTTTGACACTATTCATATCATGACTTTAAAAAAATCGATAACAACTTGATTCAATAGGAAATACATAATTAATAAAAATATAGAATGTCATATTAATCCAAAAAATTCTTTGGTGTCATAAAAATTATCAAATTACATTTTTTTTATATTTATAATATCATTTATTTGAATACATTATTAATGATGAAATCACTGCGTCATCATTGTGTCAAAATTAAATTTGATTATATAATTTATAGAAATTGAAAGTACTATATCATGATGTAGGAAATATATTTAAATTTATAATGTGTATTTATAGTCGAATAGATCTATTATATAACCCAGTATAAAAATTGACTTTATAAGTATATGGATGTTTATGTTATTTTTCTCTTTATATTAAATTTAATATTATAACATTTTATTATCACACCCTAGTGGCCCCATGGGTTCTCCCAATCGAACTAAGGATTCACATGGTTAGATATATCTCATAAAATAGTATTATTATGAGTGTTTTGGTAGTTTTATATTATAGTAATATTATTTTTTTACCCTTATTTTCTGAATTTACCTTTTAACCAAGTTAAATAAAAATAATTACTAAAGTTACTATTCCTAATTTCCAAATATAAAATCTACCTATTTAAAAAATTTCATCCTTTTGATTACAAATATGGAATCGATTTACCACAATTCTAGGAACTTTATTTCTAGAAATTAATTTAAAATTAATTCTTGTTGTGAAAACCAAAAAGCATGTTTTAAGAAGAAAAAACTACCAAAATATTTACATGTGCTTTTGTCCAATTTCAATGTGAAATTACATCTAATGAACAATATTGGATTAAATTATAAAAACATAATCAAAGTATACTTTAAATCCAAATAAGTGGAAAATATAACTATCTAAATAAATTATATGAAAAGGAAGTTTTGAATTAAAATGCAGTATTTATCGTTATTCCTTAAAATTTTAATTTTATAAAAATATCACAAAACATTCACCCAACGTAAATTTTGATTTTATTCTTCTAAATAAGAAATTTATTTTTTCTAATTTAACATATAATGGTCATAAAAACAATATTTAAAAAGGTGTTACCATCAAATGGTGGTAAAGTGTTCTTTTAAAAATAGTAGAGTATTTTATTCATAAAATTGGATTCATTCTCATTTTATGACTCTAAAATTTATTGAATAAATGTGAAAACTTTTTACAAACATGTATAATTATTTTTTTGTTAGATTTTTTTTCATTCTTTCCATTTAAATGGGTAGGCTTTAACTACCATTTAAAATAATAATAATATTATTGTATTGTTTTTTAGTATAACTCAAAGTTGTGTAACATAAGATTTCAGAGAAACCCATTGTTGCATGTCGTGTATGCTATCAAAAAAAGTGTCCTATTTACCATAAAATTAATATCTTATAAATATTTATATATATAAAAAATTATGATTCTATAAATACTTGCGATCCTATAATTTCCATTTTATTTTTTCCAAAAATGTGAAATGAATAGTTGTTTTTAACATGGATGACACATTAAAAACTTCACATAATAATGAAAATTACATGATTAAAAGTTGAAATTACAATTTTTAAAGGCTATTTTCAGAGGAATATATTTTCAAAATATTTTATATTTTAAAATATTGTTTAAGTATAAATTACAATTTCCTCAGGAAATATTTTAAATGATCAAAAAAATCATTCTCTTTGTAAGATGAAATTATTTGAGGTAACTTTTTGTTTATTGGGAATATGATCCTATAATAAAATTATTATTTTTTCTATCAATGGTTTATGATAATGATTATGTAATGTTTATGAAACCTATTTCTATTTCATGGGTTATACCATGATATAAATCTTATGAATCTTACTTCTTTATCATGGGTTATGCTATGATGATATGATGAAATGATTATGAAACCAATATATATTATACCAGCTATGATGTGATGGAACATTTAGGAACCCCATTGATTTTCATGTTTTATGATACGATGAATGTTATATGATATTATATCACACATATGTATTATTTTTATTATGTGATTGTGGTTATGTTATATCCAACGATGGTGGTTATGTTGTAATCAATAATGGTGGATACATTATCAACAAAGATGGGTGTGACCTATATCTCCCTCCCATGAATTGGTCAATGATTTATATCACTTGTGAGAAAATATAAAATAATTATTAGTGGGCTCAATTTATTAAGACTTGACTAGAATGGGGAGTGAAATTGATTCAGTAATACATGACTGGAATGGTTGGTGAACTCAATTCATTAGGGGAATTTGTCCACTATGATGGTATTGGGAGTGAACCTTGAATGCAATGATGGTTTGGTATGTGATCCCACTCCACTCTAATGAATAGTCTTCCACTGGGGATGGGTATGTTTCTCACCCATGATATGTATCCACCCATATAGTACCATTATATGTTTTGGAAAGGAGCCATGAATTCTAAATAAAATTATTTATATTCATCTATGTATATCAAAATTATATGTCTTATGATAATGTTATTCTCTCATGTATCATTTTATTTGATTATATATTGATTAATTTATTATGATATTACAATATTTATTCCATGAATCCGGATTATGGTCTTTGATAACTAGGGTATTGTTTTTTAATTTCATTTTCATGTAATCATTCCCAAATGTTCATGTTATGATTATGTATCTCCTTAGTTTAACCTTATATAGAAACTGAGCTGATTATTTCTTATAATTTCTTACCCCATGTTATGAATAATGGTTTTTAGTAGGATTACTAAAGAGAAATATTATTTTGAGAGGCATTGTGGATCATTTATTAATTAATAATATTCTTTTCTATGATTCCAAAGGCACTAAACTAGTACATTCATCAAGGGTATGTTTGTGTAATGTAATGAATATTCATAAAAAGTTTCAATATCCATATATGATAATCCTGGGTCATTATAACACATTCTCATAAATTAAACTATTAATAAATGTTGATTCCATAACAATTTTGAAGCCCATCAACTTTAGATTTACAAATATTTACTAGAATAGTAAAATTATTTCCCACTAAGGTAAGGGTTCTATTGTATCATCAAAATAAATCAAATTGATTTTGAAAAATGACTTTCAACCCTATCATGCAATTTTATGATCCCTCACCATCATCATTGATATTTTTATGGATCAACCTCTTGAATTTTAAGAATATTTTTATCTCCCGAACATAGTATAATTTCTAATATGTAATTCATATCAATTTGGATAGGATCTTCATGCATCACTATAAACTGATTTTCACCTTTAGTAGCCTCCATAATACTCTTAGACTTTTATTGATATAAAAATAATTTTTTATAGATTCTCCATCATTTGTGTTTTCATTGATGAAGTCTAATCAAATATTTTTTTTTCCTCATTAATTTATTCTCTAATACGTTACTTATTTATAAATACTAAATCTCATATAAATTCCTCTTCATCAATGACTTATTTTGAATATTTTGATCCCAATTTCAACCCCATTGGGTTCTAAATTAAGAATCACATTCCTCTAGAATTTAATCATTGATTTTTGTGAAAACTATGTAATGGATTGATAAATCTACTCATTTTACACCATAACAACATCTTAGATATCAAGATAATTTTTATAATTTTTTTATTAGTTGTATGAATTTATTTTGTATGAATATAAATGAAAAATACTTTCATCCCTATGATATTCTAACATGTGGGTAATCATGAAGTTGATAATAAATAATTTACTTGAAAAATTGATTTTTTTACAGTCAACTTCTTTTAACACTTCTCATATACTGAATTTTCTTCATTAGTATTTAATGAATACCAAATCAATATATAAACCATTGTAATTACTATTTCCCACATAAATTCATATAATATATCCTTCTAAATTTGGATTATCTAATACATGCCAATAATATTTGATTTATCCTCTAAATGAAACTATCTTGTAGAGGATTCTTCATCACTAAATCATGTTTCTTTATCATATGATTAATGTGATATTAGTCCTCCCATGTTTTAGTGAATTAAATTCCATTTTAAGTTAATATTTTTTGAACTTTTATCCTAATAATCTTCTCCACAAATCTCAGTTAATGTGTAATACACTTAATCACATCATATTAGTGGCAGATCACCATAATCCATATTATCCTACTATAATCAGTGATAAATGAAACATAATAACCATTTAAATACATGGAATTATGTGAAATATTTTAAACCACATTATTTTTAAAAATATAATTCAATATATTTTCCATTTTATCCTATTTTACTTCTCTGAAAAGAATTTTCCTTTCTGAGAAGTAACAAACATGTGAGTTCCATAGCATTTAAATTTAAGGGAATCATGAAATCCATTATTCTTCACAAAGATATGTAATTATTTTTTCTCAAGTGTTCTAGGATTGGGTGACACATATTTTTATCTTCTTTTATGGATAGAAATAAGCCATATCCTTATCCACAAATTAGTTAGAGATTCATGTTTTTCACTTTTCTTGTATCATAATTATTTTATATCCTCATTCTTTGGTGCATGCATTCTTTATAAATATGGCTTCATGAACTAAGTTGCAAAATTTCTATACACTTATCAAATTGTAACCAATGACTTCAGAAACCAAGAAAACCATTTTAAGGAAAAATTTTCCCCTAATTTTAGCTTCATTAGATTTTATAACCATTAATCCTTGAAAATTTCCAAAATGAATGGAACCTTCCCTATATTATTTACTCCCAAGATAATAGTTTAGTCTCAAATAATTTGTGATGTGCACCCATATACAAGGATCGAAACTCAAACTTATTTGTTATCATTAAAATTAATCCTTGTTAGATTCTCTTTATATACAATTACTTTATTGATCCATTCATGTTCCTTTCTTTCCTTTGGATATTCATGAGATTATTCCACCATTGGATAAGTTGGATCATCCTCAACATACAGGGATGGAGATTTATTATGAGTTCTTCACTAACTTGATAGAACATGTATCTACTGATAAATCCTTTCCTAGAAAACCCTTTTCACATTACCATATACACATTGTGATAAATTAACTTATTTGGGTCTATATCCATCACACTACAAAAAATCATCATTAAAAAACCTTTATTGTAGGAATTTATGGTAATTTTTTTTTCTCTTTTTCCTTCAAATTCTTATTTATAGAACAATTATACTATTTATTCTCCATTTTTCAATTAAAATAATAATAATTTCATAGTGTATTATGTCATGCATTAATAGCTCTAATTACAACCTTTAGGATTGTTTTTGAATGACCCAAATCAATATTCTTCAATAAAATATGAGTATTTGGTTTAGAATTAACATTTACTATATTTTTTTATTATTCCCCTTATAAATTTTCCATTATATTTGAAAATATTTACTTCTGGAATTTTTTTTCAATTTTTTTGAATACTCATATATATTCTTAGTTTCATTAGTAGCCAATACGTTCAAACTAATTGATAACATCACATGAGTTAGAAATACTTCTTCACCCTTAAGCTTTCTAATTTCCCATAAAGAATTGATAATTCTCAGGGATATCTAGTTTATAAATTTATAAATATCCAACGAAACTACAAACTAAAAAATGTATCATGTGGTATGATTGATTTCAATCCCATTGAGATTCTTTTCAAAATTTATAGGAAATTTATGGATGTATATATGATTAAATAAAATGAGTTTTAAAAAACATATATATATATATATATATATATATCATTCCAGGTTTAGTAACTCATTGTCTATGTATTAGTGATGTGAATCACAAAATAATATAACCATTTTTAAAATAAAAATTTAGTCTACGAGATTCCATGGTCACATTACCCTCTCTCAAACTCAATAATATCCCTTTTCATATTTTTAATTACTTAATTTCATTAATGGGTTAGGTGACTCAATACTATAATAATACAAAATTAAACAAATTTATACAATATTCATTAATTATTGAAGATAATTAGTAATTGAAATTTAAAAAACCCCTTCCATGTTAAAAATGGTCATGAAATAAAAAAATAGGTCTATATAGATAATGAAATATGCATCAAAAAACCTAACCATAGATTAAAAAAACTCTAATGAGAGCGCTCATGGCGTCGGGAGCTCTGCACTTCGAGTTGATCTAGGCAGCGATGGTCGTATATCTGGTCCCTCCCCCGACGGAGGGGGAGGGATCCCTCAGAGTTCGGCCCTCTTTCTCCCTTTTCTCCAATCCGAACTCCCTCCTGCCTTTCCTTGGAATTGAGATCTACCCTAAAGTCCCCGATTTTCCCACTGGATACCCTAATCTTGCTCTTTCACTATCTGAGTTCTTAGAAGCTTCAACACTTCTCAACAAAACATTGGTGGCCCGTTTCAGGAGCAGCCGCCCATCGGTAATGCATTCGATCAATTCGTGTTCGATGCCTGGGGCTTATAGGATCACGCTACTATCAGACTTCTTGATAACCTCCATTTTATGGTTCACTTTTCGTCGGAGTAGGACCTGATTCAAGCTTGGTCCAGAGCTCCTCACTCCTACAATGACTCTCAGTTCTACATTTTCTGATGGTTCTATGACTTCCATATGAAACGGGATACCCCAACAATGACAATTTGGGTAATTTTTGGAGGTCTCACCCTCCCCTTTCAAAACCCCCCCATCATTCTTATGCTACTAAATTTGGTCGGACGTTTCTTGTGCTCAGATAGCTGCACCAACTCAGTGTGCCACCCAATATAACCACGCATTTGTGTGGAAGTGGATGTTTCTAAACCTCTGGTTGATTGGATATGGATCACAATGGGGGAGGAGTTTCACTATAGACAACCAGTGATTTTTTAATCATGTTCAGACTTTTGTTCGTCATGTCAATGCTTGGGGAATATACAATCTGTATGTCAGTGCATCCTTCCTCATCATGTGGGGGTTATTCTTGATACTCAGAGTGAGTATGGAATTATTTCAGGCACCAAGGGTGTTACCTTGAATGTGGAAGAAGTGTGTGATCAGCCGATCCATAGAGAAAATGCACTAGTGGTTTTTGATCCAAGGGTTGCAGATATGGAGGTTCCCCAGAAGGCTCTAAAGGATGCTCATCTGAACCCAAAATTCTATGATTTTTTCAAACTCTTTAAAAAGGACTTAGTTATTCCCTGTTCTTTTGGTGAGTTTCTTGATGGAAGGGCTAGGATCCACGAGAAGGAAGGCTTCGTTCAGGCAGTGGAAGGGCGCAAGGAGAGGGAGGTGCACATAGATGTTGGTATGGGTATGGTGTTGCTTCCACTCGAGGAAGCTTCCGGGAATGAGGAAGTTGATGTGGAAACAACCAAGGGAGAGGACCCCCAAATCTTGGTATCAGATGGAACTCCAATTTACTTCCAATACATGGGTCATGGATTTTCACAGCCAAGCGGTCCAGCCACATCATTTCAGGCCATGCAAGACAACCCTTCATATGATGAGAAGGTAAATGCAGGAGGGAGATTCAATAATTTTCAAAAGCAGTTTACAGTGTTGGGAGAAGATAGAGGTTATTCACCCGATGAAGCTTTTGTGATAGAGGGCAGTCTTATTGAGGAGTATGCTAAGGGATGGGTGGTATTCAAAGTTGAGGATTCAGCTTCTAAATCCCGTGGTGAGTCAAAAGAAGGGGGGACTACAGAGGATTATTTTAGATCCTCTTGACGGAAGGGAAAAAACACCATTATAGATTCAGAAGGATTTATCAAACATACCCAGAGTTCATGCACAAGGAATGACTATTCCAACCTGCCCAGTCCATCAGTTACTAGGTCTACAAGAAAATGTAAAACTCCCTAGAAAACATGTAAAGGTGATGGTTTTCCTGTGAGGGTGTCTGTCTCTCAATCAATGGTCAGACAGCTTCACCTTAGGGCTGATCATCCCCTGGCGGGGGTTTCACACCCTCCTAGACTGTAGAGTGAGGATGTGCGACCTGCTCCGACTCCTGGGCATTAGCTATAGGTGGATACTCTTTTTTACCATCAGAAACATATTTCTTCGGTGATTAATCACATGGACCTTCTTCTTCAATCATATGAAGAAATGGTGGATTAAGTCTTAGATATTAAGGCCCCGCAGGAAGTTATCATCCAAATGTTGGGGAAAATGCTTAGAGTGGAAACAACAATGCAGAAAGGTAAATGGATCGATAAGTAGAACCACATCTTGATTAGAGGTTTAAACATGGGGAAGATTAACTTGGAGGAATATATGCAGTCTTGGGACATCTTGGCAGAACATTATAAAGACATCTTGAGGGTCGATCCTAGAACTCAGGTAAGCTCTATAACCTGGATAATGTTTAGGGAGTTTGATTCTAATCAGATCAAATTGTTCTTCAACAAAAATTTCATATCTTTTGGGGATTAATATGTACTGCTACAATGGTTCTCACTTCCATTTAAATGTGTTTCAAAATAAAAAAAATGATATTGAGGAACATGAAAACCAACAAAAGTTCCCCATAATTACAAAATAACTTCATCAATTCTCTAAGCCTCTAGGATATAGATCTCCTCTAGTAACATAAGTATCCTATTATTTATTGAGATAAAAATCATATTTTGAAAAATAATCTCCTAAAAATATACCATTAATTTAATGTGAGACTACTAGAGTAAATAATATAAGAATTAACCTGATGAACATTTGAGATCATATTATTTTATATTTCTACTAATTATTCCATGAGCGGTGTAAGGATAGTTGGCTGCATGAGCACTTCTACTGTCAGATTGAACTCTACATTCACATGCAGGGTCTTGATGTTTTAGTTTCTCATCATGGAATGAACCAAAATAATTAGAAACACATTTAAACAATAAATAAATTTAAATCACGACACTGATATCTTATATAACAACCATTTACATGTATTTTAACGTTAGTTCATATAAAATCCTTTATGGTGATAAGATGATTTTTGTGGTATGTGATATTCAATAAATATTTTAAAAGGAATTAATTTCTACCGACTTTATAATAAATCGTAAAACTAGTTAGTTATTCTTATAAAGTCATTTTTTCTTCCCTACAATGTATTGATGCATAATAAAATATCTTATCATGAAATGAACTCGATGTGAATGGTATGAGAAAATTATTTGAATGTTGGAAAAGTATTAAACCTTTAGGATTAATTTATTCAAAATTATAAAATCATGTATTCAACCTTATGTGGTATCCCATCCTAATCGTTGTAAGATATGAACAAGGAATATTGTGAACTATTAAAGAATCAATTACTCGGCATATATATCACTTTCATTCAATCATTAAGATTACTCTTTCCACACATGGTGTTCTCATCCTTCATAAAAAGGTTCTTGATTTCACTAATGGTTTCTTATAATTATCCATGATCATTATATACTATTGACTTTATGGATAATTATCATTCACTCCAACATTTTGAAGACAATAACCATTACTAATAGGGGCGGCATTGCATGAACCGTGAATAATTACCATCCGAGGAAAATGATGAAGGCCATAATTTGAAATTATGGTTTGTTTAATATTTAGTAGTATTTGGTATTAATTTTCCACATCAAATATTCTATTTTTTTGGGTTTTTATTTATTAAACTCATAATTAAAAGGACTTCTTAGGAAAATCACTTAGGCTTTCCCTGATCGGTAGGTCAACATGCAACCTCAATCGACCCCCTTTTCTCCTCTCTGGTACCGACCAATGATGGACCTAACCTAATGTGATCTAATATCAATGACCAAGTGATAATTGTTTATTATCATATATCTACATTATTATGTTCATATTAATCACTTATATCTATTTCAAATTGACATTTTTTCTATCTCTTGATTTTTCCTTCATCATTTTCTTCAGCCACTTAAAATTTTTTTAATGGTATTCTTATTAAATGATTAAAAATTTGAAAACATTTAAGATGAATGAAGAATAATGTATATGAAAAATATTAAATAAGCATTATGGAAACTGAATGCGACAAATATCGAGAACATTTATACCAATGAACTCCCAATAATCACTAGAAAGAACAAAAAATAATTCATCAAAATAATAAATTATTTTTAAATTAAAAAACATAGGAATAAAATATGTAAATCAATCCCCCAAACATAATTACATTATTTCATTTCCTTAATGATAAAAGTTTACTATAATTATAGAGAGAACCCATTCTGAAAATATTTATGCATCAAAGTAAACAAAATTGAATGATTACTAATGAGAAACAAAATATCAAGTTTCAAATTTGAAAAAATCACCAACTCCTCACTTTTAATTTAATAAAAGTCATACATTAATTTAATGTCACCATTTAAAAATTAAAATACATCTCCCATATTCCATTTAATTTTTTCAATTCACCAAATTTATACGTTCCAATTGTGATTTACCTTACATGAAAATTATATCTCATCATTAAAGGTAAAAATTAGATGTATTTATTACCAAACATAAAGTACATGAATCCTATAAATAATATTGAAAAGAAAAATCAAATATAAACCTTGTAAATTCAAAGAATAAAAACTGAACATGAAAAAAATAACACTATGTTTCAAATGACTCTAAGGATTATGGTCGGTATGTAATTAATGTGAAAAATATTATTCTCAAAACTAAGACTAAATCTTAATAATATTTCATGATAAATAAAATATAATCTCAATTAATATTCATTAAATAAAAAATACCCCACATTTCTCAATTTCAATGAAATCCATGCAATGATAGAAATAATAATAATGAAGAATGAACCTCCCTTTTCATTTTATTCTATTTTTAAATTATCCAATTGTTGTAATTGAGAAAAACTCACTGTCCTCACCCAATATGAATTTAATCTCCTTGTGAAATGAATTTTAATCATTGTAACTAGATCATGGTCATTCAAGACTGATTTAGAACAACCCAAGAAATATCACTTTGATTTTATTTTTGTTTTTATTTCTTCTAGGTAAATAATGTAATATAATGAAAATTAAGCATGAACCTTTAGAAAACCCTTGAAAACAAACAAAATTTTTTCCTCAATGATTTATGTCCCTTTAAACCATATAAAACCTCACCACACTTAAATCGGTGAATATCACGCAAATCACAATGATTAAGTGTAAGAATGATAGAATGAGATAGAAATATGTATTTTATTAAAGAAATCCATTCACTGATTATACAGAATTATTAAGAAAAAAAATGAAAACATGGTTATTAAGGATAATTGAGTATCATCAACAAAAATTCCTTAATTATTTTAGATGTTATTTTATGCATTCATGAATTAGATAGGATGCAATGAAATTAATATTATAAAATAAATCATGAGTATCTCCATAAATATAAGAATTCATAGGAAACATTTATTCTAGGAGCCTCTATGGAAAAAAAAGATATGAAATGGAAATATAATCATGGAATACATAATAATATAGTACCAATCCACATAAATTTTAAAAATTAAATTCATTTCAAATCTAAAAGAGATTTATATTTAAAAATCACATGCTCCTCAAAATCATGAATCATTAAATCCATTCCATATTGTTTATATTTAAATATTAAACACCCTTTTTAATCATCTAATAATATGAATATAGATGTTTAAAAATATAATTATGGGTTTCTAGAGTAATTTTTATCTCATAGATAATTAAATAATGAATTAAATTAAAGTGAGGAATAATTTTTTATTTCTAAAAGACAAAATTAAAATACAAAATTTTGTTATTAAAAAATGTGCTATATTAAAAATGATAATCCCCATAAATTTTTAAGATATTATCATTTCATATCCTCTTATGTATTTTTCATCATGATAATTTAAAAACAAAAAAAAAACTTAAAATGTTATGGTCCATGCATTAAATCTGTAAAATGAATAAGTGGAAATAAATTACATTCAAAAATAAAAAAAACCTAGGAATAAAATACTCTCATTTCATAATAGAATAGATTTTTTTAATTTCATTATGATTAACCTTATATCTTATCTACTGAATTTATATAATGATGGAAATATGTTAATATTCTGGGACCATTAAATGGTTTAAATTTAGTTTAATTTACATAAATGAGTCCTCTTACCTTCTCCAAAAATAGATGAGTTATTCCTTGTGTTAATTTCTTCTCCACTTCCATCAGGCCACTCAACTAGTTATTAGTTAGTCTTGAAATAATAAAAGGTAGAACATGAACCAAATAAACCCATCTTTCTCCACAAATATGTTTATTGCTACAATTTATACAACATCTATGATATAATTTAGATGATCCCTACCATTTTTCTCAAAATGTTTCACCATTTTGTATAATAACAAATTATCTATTTTAGTAAATAGTTGTAACATATTAAAACTCCATATTACTAACATCATGACTTTACACTTATTGTTCAACTAAATTATTTCTATCCTGATAAAAAAAAATGAAATTTTCCTTTTCAATACTAACCATCGTAATTAAATCCCAACTTTCAAATCAATTGGAGCTCTTATAGTGGATATAATCTATCTCCTTAACATGAGTGGAGTACTATACTCATCCATGTTGAAAACTAGAAAATCCACAAGAAAATATAAATCCCCCACATCAATAAGAATGGTTTTAATGATGTATTTTGGATATTTCAGTTTTGAATATTATTGTAAAAGTGTAATCTTCAAGTTCTTCATCTCCTCAAACCCTATAATTGTAAAATCACAATGTGATGTGATATTAATATTTATACCTAAATCACATGAATTCCTTTAAAATTCATTAATACCAATATTGACATGAATTTAAACATGATACGGTACCTATTAATTCTTGGGGAGATTTTCTATATCCATTGTCATGCATTGCCTTGGGTGTGGTATGGTTCATACATCCTCAATAATCTACTTGTTAGACAAGAAATAAATTTTAATATGTTGAAATATTATATAGATCCCAAAAAAAATGTTTATATATAGTTTATCAATGTTCTACATAAACATACTAGTTTGTGCATTAAATATTACAACATTAAATGTTCAAAAATAGTAGGGGTTTAATACAAGGTGTTAGAGATTCTACTCTCACCCCTTAATCAGATTATTTTACTAACTTATTTATTCATCCTTTCATATTACTTCTTTTTCCTAATATCTCTTCCTATTATTTAAAGTTTTTCTCACAATTATCCTTCATAGTTTTCCAATCATTAATGTGTCGATATTCAATTCTCCACATGGGTTAAATTCCAATTTGAATCACCGCAGATCCATTCTCGTAGTTATATTTCAAAAGAAATTCATTATATACTATCTTCATTACAATGTGAGGTGAACCTGTCTTTATTTTACAACATTACTAAAAGATAATGTATAAAACTTATAAATAATCCCTAGACTCCATTAACTGAAGGAATAATGTATTTGATAACCAATTTTATATGAATATTTTTTAATAAGGATTTATTACATTTCCATATAATTAAACCATTAGAGACTCCCTTATAATTATCTTATAAGTTTATCTCATTTTCATTACCTGGGAAATTGAATCATGAGAAAGTGGTAAGATGTAACACTTAATAAGGGAAATAACATCAACATCCTATCAAGGGTTATATTATAAGAATATGATAAAACATAAGTATTGGATAAGTATCCTATATAAAGAATATAAACCGATAATAGTTGCCTATAATTCATAATAGAAGAAAATGTAATCTCAATTGAAAAAACATATACCAAGGAATTAAGAGGATGTGATAATAAATGTGAACCATGGAGCATAATAATATACATATGACAAAAAAATGTTTCACATGTATAATAAATCATGCAATTATAAGAAAATAAAAAATTTATTATGTCTACACATAATCTTTTCATAATACATTGACCACAATTATAATCATCCAAAAACATATGAGTAATGATAAACTATAATTTTACACACGCACAACCATTCGGTCATATCTAATTTGAAACTATACTCATGAAAACCCTTGTGAGAGTATTTAAATTTCAATTATATCCATATAAATTTTTTTTGGAGTAGCTAAACAATAATTATACTCATGTGCAACATTTTTCGGAATATTATACAACAATTATACACACATAAATACTTTTGATCATAGTCAATACACAATTATACTGATGGATATTCATATGAGCAATGATAAACTGCAATTATACTCATTCACAACAATTTGAACGTCGATAACCCACAATTATACCATATTACAACCTTGTGAGTATAGATCATCTATAATTATACTCACAAAAATCATTGAGAGAACTTTTAATCCATGATTATACCTACTCAAAAAATTATTTTCACATGAGATATAAAACCATAAACAATTAATTATATGGGTATATATTACCTTTCCAAACAATCATCCAAACATATGTATGCTACATGAAATCAGTCATTTGTTATATCAAAAATAACCTGGGGAAAAAGGGGTTTCAAAACATTTCCATGCGGTATCATTAAAAACGATATCATGAATATAAATTGTCAATTGAAATAAACTAAATTACCCTAAATGTGTATTTTATAAGAACAATTGTAGTGTGGTTTATATAAAATAACATCCAAGAAAAATAGGACTATATAATTAATTTGGAAACTGAAAGAAAAACCAAAAATGATTTTGTATATAATGTTTTTACATTGTAATTAAAGTATTATTTATGGTTTATTTTGAAATGTTATTTTGGGAGAGGTTATTTTTGATTGACTGAGAAGAAGAAATATAAAAAATTATTATTTTCAAATAAATCAATATAATGGATCATTAATGGGAAAAAATAATTCAATAAATAAATGAGATTTTTCTTAAAATGATTTTTATAAATATTCCTTAATAATAGAGACATTAAAAAATATAAAAAATTTTCAAAAAGGTACTGTGGAACCATGGAAATATTTAATTTTAAAATTATTCTTAAAAAAGGGATAATTTAAAAAATCATAATGTTTTCAAGAATGTGGTTTGGAAACTTTGAAAATATTTTACATTTAAATAGGAAGGTAATTATACTTAATAAAGATATATGATTTATGGGTAAGAAATTAATTACATAGGAATAATTGAATAAAATGTTTAATTACCCATGGTTAGTAAAATAATTTATCATTAAATAAAATATTATGGTGGAATAAACCAATATAAGAAGAAATAAGTTCATGAAGAATCATTATAACCCAATAATGGAGTCAAGTTAACAAAAACCCTTACAACATTGAGAACTTTTGAAACGAAATCCATTTATAGAGTTAACATGATATGGATTTTTAGCCCCAATAGATTACATGAATATGTTAATATAAATTCATTGGAAATAATCACACCAACTCAATTATATAATGGTGCACAATATGGAATTTTTCTCAAGAAATTTAATCCATGATAAAAAATCACTTTCTTTAATCCTGGATTTCAACTAAATCACATAAATATCATTATTTAGAAAAAATAAATATATTAGTAAAATATTTTATATCCTTTCATAAAACTATAAAATGTTATTAAAATTATTTAAAATTATTCTATACATGTATATTAGTTAGTTATTAACAATTTTCAATATTGGGTGGAGTAATCATTCTCATTTGGAACAAGTTTCGCAATAATGGTGTTGTTTTCCCTTATTCTACTAAAGGTCATCATTTCTAGATCATACAACATAATTTTATTATTTATTTTTAATTATTTATAATTTTCATATGTTATTATATAGAATTTCTTAGAATCCTCAAAGATGGATTTAATGTTCAACAATTTTCAGTGATTTTTAACAAACAGATGTTGGTATGTTAATAAATTAATTTGATGTTAATGTTACTATTAAATAACCAAAATAAAATCATTATTTAATTTTTTTTATCAGAAATTATTTTTAATTATGTTTCTAAAATCATCCATGATATTATTTTATAGTATTGTTTATATAGGTGGTTTGGCAGACCTAAACATGAACATATATTCACTAATGGATGAGTATGGTTATAAAAATGGTTTCTTTTGGAATAATATCCTCACCACATAAGAAAAATTATATTATATAGATATTTTTAAGGTGTTAAATTATATTTGAATACATTTGAATAAATAATAATGAAAATAGATGAATAACAAGATGTGTTACTTTTTGAAGGCAGTAGTCTGCATATACACAATTGACATTTTTGTTTTTCATAATTAAAAGGGGGAATTATGATAAATATTTATTCAATTATAATAATAAAATTAAATATAAAATAATAATATCTCATTATATCATAATGAGAATATTATATTTTTTAAAATAATATTGAAAAAAAAGATTGAAAAAATGTGTACTCCTTTTGAGGACATGAGTTTTCCTTCAGAGAACTGATTGGAAATAAAGGTCTTAAGATATAATCCTATGACCACAAGATAAATTATGTTAAAACTAATTCTATGGGAATAAAATTTGGGATATTTTCATGATGAAATTAAAATCTATTTGTGTTATCTACAGGGTGTTATGAGGAACCTTTTATAAGTTGTGAGAATTACATTTTTGTAAATATTTTGACATAATATAAATATTGAACATGTTTCAAAAATAAAGGATAATAAATAATGGAAAATATTGGAGTGTATATTTTTTTTCTACAAATACAATAAATACTAAATTATGAATTTTTTTTAACTTGTTAGGCCTTTTAGACCCTTGGTTAAACCCTTTTAACCTTTTTTGGTTTCTACAATGGTAACTAGTTTTAACCTAATAAATTATTTTATTGAAATATTATAAAAAATAATATATTCAATAATTGGGACCAACTTATTATATAAATAATCCCTTTATTAGATAATATTTCTTTTTTTAGGAAAAATTAATATTAATATTGCACTTATAACAAGCAAAATCCTATTTTTAGATAGTGTATTCTTCACCTCAAATTTTATGGGCTATATAAAATTATAAATTTATTTGGATTTAATGATATAAATTCGTTCATTATAAAAGATTAATCTTTTGTGTCATTCAGATAAATATTAAATATTATTTTATCAAAAAAATAATTAATTAAAAGAAAATACAGAAAAATATTTCATTTATTAGGAAGTATTACTTAAGTTTATATAGCTCTAAAAATTGGTTTTCAAAAATAAAAATGATATTAAATAATGTATTGTTTTACTCAATAGATATATCCTTGATCATGAAGAATAATTTCTTTTTTAGGTTATACCATCTTTCCAATATAGTTAAAATTGTTATCAATTTATTAAAAATTGTATTTTTCCTTATTCAATAAAAATCAATTATTTTATAATAATTACAATAAATCGTACTAATAATGTGTTATAAGTATTATCTCATATTAATTCATAATTTAAATATTTATAATATATTAGTTAATATGTAGAAATATTTGTATATAATTATAATAAAAAATTAAAAGGAGTCTATTTAATTTAATAATATTTAAAAAAAATATTTAAGAATAAACAATCCATTTTTAAATTTAAATCATAATAACTATTTATCCTATAAATATAAGAAGTTTTCTTAGAAAACTATCATTTTATTTATTAGTGGTTTTAGTCATCTTATAATTTTTTAATAGTGTTCATCTAATACACCACAACTCATGTTGGTTCTCTATTGCATGTGAAAATAGCTATTGAACAAATTATTTAATTTAATATGAAAATTCAAAAATCTCAGTGTGTTACACATTCCAATATATAGAATCCAATTTTTCCACTTAATGACATGGTTATATATCCCTATAAACTATAATTATAGACTTCTTATTGTAATATTTTGATCATTTGATTTATCATTCAGTTCATTGATGACAACCTCATTTATTTCTAGGAATATCACAAGGGTATCCTCCACTGATGTGATTTTCTCTGGAAAGAGGGACCTTGAGGTCCTAGATAATAATTTCTTTTTGCAGGTATATGTGCCCTTATCAATGTATCTAGTTGCACAGTAATCCATCTACTTTTGTTTTGCAGCATTTCTACCCCACTCATTTTAAATATTTATGAGTTATGTTGAATTTGTTTTCTTGTCATCTCATTTAATAGTTCAAAAATATCATTTGGATAATTCATCATTAGTGAACCTCTATTAATAGATTCCAATATTGACCTATTTCCCTATGATATGTGCACCCTTATAAATTTCTTAAAATAAATACCACATTTTCATTTCATTATATAAGAATTTTCATATTAAATATTTAACTCTCCAACAAGTAGTGTAATGTGATTCACTATGTAAATGGTTAATGTTATTTATGTTCACATTAATATCCATGGATTTTATAGGAGTGATGAATCATGTTAAGATATTATTTTAAAAATAGAGTGACTTAAAATGATTTGAATACACACTCTCTTTATCTATTAAATAAAATGGGAACAAACTAAACCTCATTGCATCAATATATACATTCAAAAAATTCAAGATTACTCGCTAGGTGTGAGTGAAGATCCTCTTGTGGTGGTGTAACAAAATGGATTGAGTTTGAAATCATTTGATTGGTTTTTTTCTTTATCATGAAATGGTAGGAAGCCATGTGTAGTGGAATTATTATTTTTTACACAACCATGATTGTGGGTATTCCATTGTCCATTTATATCATCAACCTCAGATCTCTTTGTATAAAATCATTAGCCTATTTTTGACCTCCTTTTATTTCACGAAACATGGTAACATACCTCTTTTTCTTCTACTATATTTATTCAAACTAAGGATGAATTTCAGGTATTTCATTTCACATAACTAAGTGGAATATTTTTCATAAATAATTTATCATAATTACAATATCATTAAAATACTAGGCATAATAAGGAACCTAAAAATTAAAACATAAGAATAAAAACCCTAACTTACCTAAATCAACTAAGAAACCATTTCATCACCATTGTATAACGGTAAATATTATTAATCTAGTTTAATATTATTTGATAAGGCCCCGAATTTTTTTCTTTAATATTATTGGATAAATCGTATTTTATCATTATCACCTTAGGCTTTAGATTCAATTTATTATTGGACACATTCACATTAAAGTGGCATATATAATAATTTAAGTAATGAAAAATAAAAAACATAAAATCTATTTATTTTAAATTTCACTTATATATTCCCATATGGATAAACAATTTGGTGTAACTGACCTGAACCTGAACTCCCATATTCTGTGTTAGAGTTATAAACATTAATCTTTTTGTTATGATACCAATGATGGTGACCCAATTTTCACCATCCAAAACATACAAAAATTGAAGTTAATATTGGATCACTTACATTACCAAGGGATATTTATGTTTAGAGATTTAGATAATTACAAACACCTTTTAAAGTAATGGATTCATAGACAACTAGTTCATAATTATGAACATTATCTCCCATTATACCCATCTTTTAATATTCCACATTAGCTGTTCATAATAATCCATATGATAACTTTCATGAAATAAATCCACAGAAATCATTCTTGATAAACTGGGAAAACACATAAGAATGGTGAGATTAAATTCTCAGTAAATCTAAACATAAGCATTAAAAATAAAATATCATTAGTGAGAATCTTATGTTTGTTATGGAATGAAAAAATAATTATAGTGAATAATTAAGTCATAAAATAAATCACACCCATCAATACAAAAATCATCAATCCTGAATTATGGCATAAAACTTTAACAAAGGAAAGGGTCATAAGAATCACTAATCACTAGCCATATGATATAAATTGTGATAAAAGGACACATTATAATCCCTCATTAAGTGTAGAAAAAACATTTTGGTATATTAGAACATCATCATCATAGAATCTTTTCATAACCCTTACAATTTTAATAACCATACAGATGACCTCCAATATAATTAAATATAGATTATAATCATTATCCAATGCATTGTAGTGTTATCTAGATGTTCCCATTGTATAATATATATAACTATCACCAGACTCTATTTGGTCATACCGACTGTATAAGCTATAATAGGCTCACAAAACACTCTCTTGAAACACAGAATATATATAATATTAAAAAACTCCAAATAAATTACATAGAGCATAAAATTATACATAGAAATCTTAATAACTCATTATTTTATATTAACATTATTAACCAGTCTAAATGAAATTGGTTCAATAATAATCTCTTTGAAACACGATTAACATGTTGAAGAGAAATGGGTTCAATAAAAGTCACATTGAAATATGATTAACTCGGGGAAAATAAATGGATTTCATATGTATCAGTTAGGAACATTATTAACCAATTAAAAATAAATGGGTTCCATAAATATCTATTTGAAACATGATCAAGACATGGAAAAGAAATGGGTTCCACAACAATATCATTGAAATATGATTATGCCATGAATAAATAACGGGTTCTCTAACAATATTTTTGAATCATTCGAAATCCATCAAGAGAATGAATGATAATGGTATCAGTAAAAAAATCACCATTGAAGAATATGTAAAAACATAGGTTGTTAATGTTTATGAATTTAAATAACATTAAAATATCATTATTTCTTTTTTGGGGAAAATAACTTTATCATTTTTATAATCCCTTTTAAAATCAATAGATTAATGAAATATTTTGGAAACCCTATCATTGAAAACATAATTTCATATTTAAAATGGAATCATCAATGAAATTAATGTCCATAATAAATGGAAAATAAATTCTTGACACACAAGTTTAAACAAATATTCCTTTTGAATTTTAGTTAAAATCCAAATGGGCATTCCTTGGAAGAATATAAAAATAATCCTTTTATTTTTTTTTATAAAAATCTATATTTTGGTAAAAATTACAATAAATAATCATAGTAAAATACTTATGAAAACATTTGTAGAAAAAAATTAATTTTATTGAAAAACTATTTTCAAGAAAATGGAAAAATTAAGTCAAAATTCCATAAAAATGTTGTCTTTTAAAAATTACTTTTCAAAATTTAAAAAATATGCACTAAAAAAAGAAACCATTAACATTTAAAATAACCTTATAAAATTGAAACTTCAAGTAATTTAGTAATCATGATGAAAATATATTATTTTCATGACATATTGATATAAAAAATACACTCTATTTGAAAAGAGTTGAAAAGGGAACTTTAAAAGATGAATCTTTATAAGAATGTCCTTTAATAAATTGGACCATATGAATCATAAGCCCCATTAAATATCATTATAGTAGATAAATTCCTAATATCACATTTCAAGCATCTATATATACATATCAATAATTATTATAGGTGAATAACATCATAAATTCCCTCAACAAAAGAAAATTGACATTAATTCTCTTTTAATGATCATAATGTTGAAGAGAGAATTAATAAAAGAATAAATTATGTGAATAAAAAAAAATCCACATAAAATTATAGGAAATAAATTATATGATAATAAAAATTCATTATACACATAATCATAGAATGTTAAAGATAATGAAAAAGTAATATAACCAAATGAATGAAATTTGACTAATGAAATTCTTTACCACTTATTAAATATGATTAATAATATACTTTGATGAAATAATTCAAAATTAGACATTAAATAACATGATGTATTATTTATTCCCGATATTACATGTAAAATAGAAAAAATATAAACAATATAATGAAAAATATAGTGAATATGTCATATGTCTCATAGAATTAGAAGGAGGATGAGAAAAAAACCATTACCTAGAGTGCATAATTTCATTTTGTGTCCATTAACATTTATATAATAGGATTATGAAAATTATATTATTTCATATAAAAATTTTATAGGTTTCTTATCTTCTATTGAAATCATTTATTTTATTGTATTTTAATGAAATATTAAAATACATAATTAGTTATGTTCGTATCTAGTGTTTTGAAGATGTTTTCTCTATTATATCAAAAGAGTTTCAATGAGGGGACCATGGTCTAAGTAGTAATTATTTTAATATATCTACTATAATAATCATTACATAATTTTCATACATATAAATACATTATTTTAGTAACACCAACCTTAGTATTACATATCTAATGTATGCTTTATTGCAATGGAATAAGATACAAGGACTCAATTCTGGAAGGACCAAATTGTTTTGTAGTTTTGGTAAATTAGATACATACTTGAGTCATGCATTAAATTTGAATAATTGTTTTCCGATTTTTCTGATAATAAAATTACTCACACTAGTATATCATTTCATGTTAATCATAATAAACATCACGTATTCTAGGGAAAGGAACCAAAATTATGGTTAGCATAAATTCTCAATATTTTTAATTATAGCGTAAGAAATCTTGAATCAACAAGAATAATCTATATGTAATAGTTAATAAATGAACACAAATTCCATGTAATCAATAAAATAAGAAGTAAGTGCATATAGATATAATATTAACGCAAAAATAAAATTTATAATAAAAAATATGGCTAGGTAAATAACTAAAAACACATTCAGTTTTATCAATAACAAAACTATAATAATTGGATTAGGAAAAATCAATATGGTAAAGAAAATAATTGAAAATTCATGAAATTTAATCAGTAAATGAGAATCAAATGAATATATAAATATTATCATTGACAATATATCCGGGAAAATAGTAATTGAATTATTAATGGAGAAAATTTATAAATTATTGGATGTCATAAACTCAGAATCTCTATACCACTACCATCAAGACAATTTAAAAGAATGTTTGTAAGTACATGATAAAAAAACATCTGGTTTGGCTATCTAATGTTATTCTTGACTATTTATTCTTCTTATGATACTACCAATGAATTAAGGGAATATATATAACTAGGCCCCACCCATGTCTATATGTCCAAAGCATTCATCATATATCAAATAATCCATTGATAATGTGTCTCATCTTAAAATATCTTTATTGAGTAAGGAATAAAGATATTAAAATATTCCCCTATCCAATAAAATTACTTTTTAAGTAAGAAATAGTATATATAAATGAGATATAATTTAATAAATAATCCCATCCATGAAAAATAAAATGGATATTTGGGAAAAAAAATTAATATCCAAGCATCACATGAAAGTACCTTGTATGGTAAAAAAAATAATTATTCCTTACATACCATGTAGTTAAAGTCCAAAATGGGTAAAAAAGAATTTAATCACACATGAAACCATTTTTAGAAAAAAAGGGATATGGATAATTAATATAACCCCAGTAAATACTTACGAATAAACAATCTCGGATAAAAACGAGATTGGATAAGTTATCCCTTACCTTATGTCCGATATTCTTCATATGTATCCGAACCTCCTATATAATGATATAAATAATGTCATTGACTTATTACAGAATCATATTCATTGTTATGATATCATATGTAGTTCACTTATGATTTTTATATTACATGTTCTTTTGTAAATTAATGTTAAAGTAGCGTTTTGTGTAAATCGTTTCATTTATAGTCCGTGTTTTGACTTGTAATTATTCATATGATTACTTAGATCATGATTAATTACTCATAGAATGTAAAACATGATTTATATATAATACATTTTCAGAATATACATATATATAACAGATCAAAAAATGGAAAGAAATACACCGTTCATGGAGACGGTAGGCCGTAAGTACGCATGAATGATGTTTTTTTTCCTTATTAAATTGAATAGAAGTAGATAAATAACATATACATAAGTACTGTATCATTAATATGTCATATATTTTATGATTATTTAATATATATACTTTATAATCATTCTTGGATGGTTAACGTGGAGAATGAATCTCATCGCGTCATGGAGACAGTAATCTGTACGTACGCACGAGCGATGATATCATTCCCATAATTATTGAATGGAATTAGAGTGGATGATATAATATCTCAGAATTAGTATCATGTTATAATTACCATATATATAGTTATTCTTTACACCATTATACCCATCTAAGTAAGGTGGTGGTGGAAAAATAGATTACAGCACGACGTTGAGACGATATTCCGTACGTACGAACGCGTAATGATTTCATTTTTCATAGGATTGATAGAAGGAGAAGTGGGGTTGTTTAATATTTTTAAGAAAATATAAGTATATTATTGATTCTGATGTTATTACTTTATAATGAAACAAGTAAATAAGAATAAGTTGAAGAACAATGAAACTTGAAAGAATCTATATAAGAGATTACCTCTTCTTCGACGCACCTCTTTTAAGATTCCTCTTAAAGCACTAGAGATGGTCATTTGAGAAGACCATAAACTCAAGAATGTTTCTAGGGAATAGGATAAGAGAAATGGGAAGGTTTTATCTAAGCATGAAGGCTCAAAATGTTGTGAAGAGGAGAGGAAGGAGGTGCCCTTTTATAATGGAGGAGAGCGGCACCTTTGGAAACATAAGAAATAATAAATTATAATAAATTCAAACCCCACATAAAAACTTCCAAAATGACTCAAATAAGAATATTAGATGAGATAGGGTTGTAATATAATTAAACAATAAAATTTATACATGTTTTTAATTTATTTTAAACATTATCAACTTGATTTATCCTTATTTATTCTATTTAATTTTATTGGTGGTAATAATATTCTAGATTTTAAATTGATATAAATAATTACTTATGTGTTGTTAATTGTCAAAAATTGTATAATTTATGACATTTTAGACCATATATATTTTAATTTATAATTTTTAAATATTTTTGTGATTTTTAAACAATTTTATATTATGTTATTTTTATAAAATAACAATAGTGTCAATTTTGACACTATTCATTTATTTGAATTTAAATAAAATCATCACAAAATATATGTTAAAAAAAAAGATTTAATAGATTCATTACATGTCATATATATCTAGAAAATTAATGGAGCACATTAAATAGTTCATATAATTTTTTTTTAATATTTTTTTAAAACCTATTTATTTGATATTTCAATCAATAAATTATTTTCAACATCACTATTGTGTCACCATTAATGATAATTATTTAATCCCTAAAAATTATAAATAAATAAACATGATGTAGATAATTTTATTAGATTTTTGGATACTATTCATGTTCGAAGTTTCATGATGTTTATCAATAAATTAAAATTATTATACTTATATGATTTAAGAGAGTGACATGTCGTCACTTTCTTTGGTTTTAATAATAATTAATCTATTTTTAGGATCAAAAGTCCATAAAATGAATCTCTTATAACTCTTAGGTGATATGGTTCGATTTTTAGTCATCTAATAGATTTTATTTAGGTGTTAGGGTAATTTTATAATCTTATTTTTACCCTTAATTACCTGATTTACCTTTAACTGTAGTAAATAAAAATTACCGTAGTTATTATTCATAACATCAACAAAATAAAAGTAACCAATTAACATAATTTTTACCCACTGAATTAAAATATGGAATCCATTTTTCAAAATTCAAAATACATAATTTTCAGTAATTAATTTAAAATTAATCCCGCTATTAAGAAAACAAGTTTAAAAAGTTAAAACATTGCCAAAGATTGAAATGTTTTCACTTATGAATTCAGTGTAAAATTAATGATAATGACTTTGATTATATTAAAAGGTAAAAATATATTATATTTATACTTTTAAACCATTAAATATTATAATTTGACCTTTTAAATAATCTCGATGAAAAAAGATGTTTTTAATTAAAATTTAGCGTATTTTTACTATTCATCAAAATAAGTATCTTATCAGAAAATTATCAAAAATTTATCCAAAGTAAATTTTTATATCCTTATTCAAAAGAAGAATTTTATTTTGTCAAATTGATCTTATAACCATGTCACAGACTAAATTTAATGTGGGTGCACCATCAAAAGGTGGAAAAACTGCAAATTTTAAAAAATACATATTTTTCCTGAAAAATTTATTTTGTTCTCATACCATGTTCTATAAAATGTGTAAGATGAATTATAAAGATAAAAAATTCATAATTTATATACTAATATTCATAACATCTAGTTCATAATAATATTATAACAATATATCGTCGTTTAGTGAAACACGGTATTGCGTACAACACATGCTATCGAGGAAGGTCGTGACTGCATGTAATGCAAGCCAAGTCAGGGTTGTGTGTTGTGTAAGACTCCTTTGTTGTTTCATATAAAAAAATACAACCATATTTCATTTATAAATTGAATATATATATATATATATATACACTCAATTTTTGCGTAGAATAACAACTATCAAACAAACTTGAAATTGTGTGTAACATGGTCCAAGAATAGTGTTGTGTATACTGCAAGCTAATACGGTGTTGCGTATAGCCCAAGATAATCTTGGTGTAACATAAAATATAAGAAATGAAAGAAATTAAAAATAATATATCTTATAAAATCTTGGGGTATTACAAAAAGTGTATCACCAAATGGTGAAATATCATCAAATGTAACAAGACACAATAAGAACAGAAATTACCACCCTTGGTGACATGGGTTTTCCCTTGTTCAAGTGTTAGATAATCCCTAGAACGTGCTCATTAACAAGGTCTGACACATTCCTATGATCATATTTACAGTTCCCAAATAGTTATTTAGAAAAAATAATACTATAATACAACTTTGTAATGTCCCTGTCTCTGATGCCACTAAACGGTTCCCCGACCCGAGTCACCACATGACCTCAACCATGCCTCCCCATATGCTAGAGGATGCCGACATGAAACAAGGGTCTAGATTAGTTATGTGGGGAGACTATACCATCATTACCAGTGTAATAAAAAATAGAATACAAGAATAAATAGTGAATTAAGGTCCATTAACCAATAAACATGCATAACTATCTTCTCCTGAAACTAAGTACAAACCACAATCCGAAAATTCCTGACATTCCATTATAAATTGTGCTAATGTGGAAAAATCAAAAAAAAAATACAAATATTAGAATCCAAAAAATGGACGTAACTCCAAGTAGAGAACCTCATTCAATAATTTACCATGAAAAATTCAAATCCCTTGTATAAGGCCTTTTCCCTTGTACTGGCCTACAAGAATGAAGTCTTCTCTAGTTCCCCATGGTGCCCCGAGCAGGTTGTGAGTTCAACTAAGTATGACACCAAAAAAGGTGTCTATAAAATATCTAGTCTAATATATAGAGTGTAAAAGTATGAAATAAATGGAAATTAAATAAAATAAAATTTTGGAGCCACTAATTAATAATATTTACACACTATAACGAACCATGGTTCCAAATTCATTTTTTAACTCTTCTAAATTACTTATTTAATCAGAAAACTTTTATCCATGTGTTACACAATTACATAATTCACACATGGTTAATGACATTTATCATTCTACATAAGGTAATAATTCAAGTCCCCAACTGACTATAGATAATGAATCAAAAGACCATAATTTCCTCACCTCAAATCCATAGTACAGGTGGATTGAAAACATTAGGGGAATGGAAGTCCATCCCCTTACCTAACCCATATATTGAGGGTGGAGTAAGAGAATCAGGCCCAGATGATTTTTCGGAGGAGCCTCAGTCCATTATCCTATACCTCAATCCATGTGAACATGCTTATTCATCCATTTAATACACATAAACTATATCACAACCTATACACATCACAATCCTAATCCAAAAAAAATTAAGGGAATGAATATTATGCCATAACCCATTAGAACATTAACCATTTAAATTACTCATCCTAATTCCCATTCTCATGCTAGATTACCAAAAACATTATATATTTCTCTAAAATCATCCCATTTAATATATTCATCAAATACATTGTGAAATATCATTTAACATATTCTTCATTTCTTATACCATTATAAATTAACACATTTACCTATTCATATGCCATATTTTCTTGAGCATTTATAATTCCATTCAGAAGTCACATGCCATAATCTGGATTAACCAAATTAAACCATTTCCACATCTTCTGAATAAAACCTTCAAGACACAAAAGAGAGGGATTAGACTTACTCGGATATTCGATATGAAAATAATGACACTCCAAACAAACTAGGGATGAAAGAAGAATCAAACATTTAACCCCTTGGAAGCTATTGTTCATCTCTAGGGTTCATGGGAGGAAATGATGGGTGAAAATCCCGTGAGGTTTTAAAATCCTATAATGGATTTTTTTTTATTTTTACTAAAATTACAGGGGCACATAGTTTACCCGCATGATTTAAAAAATCATGCACAAACCATCTTTTATCCTCTCATTGAGAAATTTTGGGTCACATGGTTAGTGGGTTAGGTCACACAGTTTGATAAAATATGCACCAACCATTATTTAAGCCTCTATCCAAGGTTTGACGTTAACAAGGGAATTCCAAACATTTTTCTTAATCGTGCGCCAATCGTGTTCCTTGCATAGATTGGCCCAGTTCCCCCCTTTCTCATATACCAAACCTCTGGAACACCCCCAAGACTGAACCCAATCCCTATAAATATTTAATCAACCAAAAAATGAATGATTTAAACCAAAATTTAAATAGGTACATTCCTCCACAAATAGTATGGGATCTTACATTCCTCACACTTTTTTGATTATTTGAATGTTATTTAACCTATTATATAGTGGGTTTAAACATGTTTTTAACCTATAAAAAAACCAAATTAATATTAATAATATCATATATTATCATTTTAGAAAAACATATCACCCTTTAATTAATAATATTCATTACTTTCATTGATTCATGCATTAATTGCCTTGTTTTCTCATGAGTGTCTAATCATGAAATATCCAATTCATGTGGATACTGTATACATCCATCATATACTAATAATAATGATGAAATTGTTATCATATTTAAAGATAAAATATTCTTTTAAAACAAATCATAGAAGATGGTTATGAAAAATGGATAATGTTACAACCATGTAGACAGTAGTCCATATAAACACCTGCTTAACATTTCCACTTTTCAATGATCATATAGAAAAGAGATAAGAAAGTTTTTACAATTTATAAATGATCATAATAATATATATAATTTTTATTTATATATATATCACCCACGTGATGTGGGGATGAAAATATAATCACATTGCTTCGTGAATGTGGTAATATAGACGTTCACGAAAATGTTATCATTTCTCAGTTTAAAATAAAATTATATATTATGTTCTTAGAATAATAATTATTTAAGAACTATCATACTTATTTCATTTATATCACTTATATTCATTAAAATTATCATTATCACCTACCATGTAAAGTGTTAGTGAATGATGAATTAAATTTCTTTGCGAGGGGGTAGTTCACCATACACATGAGAAATATTACCATGTCCTCCACAGAATGAAATGTAAAAAATGTATATATAATATAATGACTCAAAATGTGGAATTATTTAACAAATATCTTATAAATACTTTATATCTATCTTCATTCCCAACCCTAATAAGTGGAAATGAGAAAATTAATGACAATAATTCATGACGTGATAGTCCTCCTAACACACGAATGATGATTTCATAACTTATTTGATAGATGATGAGATGGTTTTAAGAAATTCTATTACTGTAACAACAATAGAGTCTATAGAATATACTGAGGTTTTTATATCAACTTGGTTTAACAATAATTGAGTGAGGATGAGGTAGAAATAAAATAAAAATTCATATTGAATAATATTGCGTTTTCTTCAAGTACCTCATTAGGTATGCACTAAAAGACTTCCTATGGTGGATTTTGTCAAAAATTAAAGATTCCAGGATGAGAGGATAGAATTTGTGAAGTGATTTGGGTAGTACGTAACAGAAACTAAAGGGTGTGAATATATGAAAGATACATGCCAAAAGGGTCCATAATGGAGTATTCATGGGACTTAGATGTGATAGGGTCTAAATAAAGATGTAACATCTATTTTTTAAATGTTTATAGGTCATTTTACCATTATCGTTTTAGTTCAACACCTGCTAAATTAAAGTTACCTTATCCATGATTATACATTTTTGATGTTTTCACTATTCAATCTGGTCAAATATAATGTTGACCTTATAATAAAGTAGAAACAATTCTAATTCCAAATATTTAATCCATTTTGAAATATACATTTTATATAAGTGAAAAAGTTTAATTTAAAATTAATCCCATAGACACGATGAGAAAGCGAGTTTTGAAATAGAAAATATTCAAATGTTTATAGTGTTTTTATTACAAAATTAAATACGAAAATTATTCCAGGGAACAAAATTAGATTAATAGGTATATAATTGAACTAATGTTACATTGAAACCAATTTAAAATATAATTTAACATGATAAATAATTTAAAAAAATGTAGTTTTCAATTAATATACAATATTTTCACTATTCATCAAAAAATTAATCTTTATGGAATCATACCAAAATTTCACCAAAATATAATTTTTATATTATAATTTAAAAAGTTTTAAAAATTAATTTTTAAAAGTTTTAAAAAATAACTCTAAATTAAAATTTTAAATTTTGTTCGCAAATCACGACTAAACCATCTCTTTTAAAAAATATAGTTTTTGGAAAAAAATATCTTTTTTTAATGATTCATATTTTTTTATAATTAATAAATAAACATATTTTTTATTTTTAGTTATTACTATTCATACCCTCCAACCCAACTACTAGTTTATAGTGGTATTATATATCACAATTCATTTAGACATTGGGTTGTGTGTTCCAAAGCTATTAGAGTGATTTAATTTAAAGAAATATATTTTTAGGTTGTTTAGGCTCAGTGTTGCCAATCACGTATGATTTCGAATAAAATTTTATTATTTTATAATTTCATGTCATTAAAATTATACATTTTATAAAAAATCATGAAACATGGTTGTGAAAAATGAACAATGGTTCGGTCATAGAGAGGGTAGGACGTACGTACGTGTGAGTAACGTTTCCATTATTCAATGATCATTATGAAAAGAAGGTATGGATTATTTTATCTTTGAAAAATTACCATAATATCATAAATATTATATTAATATTCTGTAAATATACTTATATATTTTATCCCCATGATTTATTGATGAAAAAAGAATCATATCTCTTCGTGGAGGCGGTAGTTCACAAGTCCAAGAACAGCCTTATCATTTTCCAGTTTAAGAAGGAAAATGATTTATTATGATTTAAAATGATAAATATTTCATTAATTTCACTAGTATATAATTTATATAATATATATTCATTAATTATATTCTCATTACCTTCCATTTAAAGCATTAGTGAAAAATGAATCACAATTCTTTGCCATGCTGCAGTTTGTTGTACATATGACCGATGCTATAGTATCCCCCACAAAACAGAATGTAATAATGTATATGTGATATAATTACTAGATAAATATAAATATGTTACCTATATCATATATATAATTTAAATACATCTCTAAAACAATCCATGAGGTGCGATGATGGAAAACAATTGACATCTGTTCGTGAAGCTGTAGTCTACCATACAAAAAAATGATGATTTAATATCCTATTTGTTGGAATAGAAGATGATTTTGGGATATTAAATTAATATAATAACATATAAAAATAAATTAGATAACTTTTTATTATATTATAATAATTTAAGAAGTATTGAAAGGATGAGGAATTTGAAATAGAATAAAATTTCATAGTTAGTAACTTTACCTTATCTCTGACCACCTCTTTAGTATTATACCTAAAGTATTCGTAGAACGATGTTGTTACCAATAAAATTATTATAGGATTTGGGTATAGAAGTTGGAAATTTATTATTTCAAGATATGGAACAATAAAAAATGGTCTAAATATGTGAATAAGAGAGAAGAGGTTGTGGCCTTTTATAATTGGGGTGAGTGGTATAATATTAATTTTTTAAAAGAAATAGGTTTACCCAAATTTCTCACATGAAGAATCGATAAAAAATAAATTATTCTATAGAATTAAAATTTATGAGGTCTAAATATGGTCGTAAAATATATTTTATAAAAGTTTTTTTGAAATTTTAACCCTTATCATTTTTTATTAACCCACAATAAACCAATTTTTTCTTAAGTGTATTAATAAATTTTACTATTTTAAATATTAGTTTTGCAAAAAAATTAAGTTTACATTATTAGAAAATATTAATTACTATTATTTAAAATATGGGATATATTTTTTCAAATTAAACTTATATAATTGGATTACTTTAACAAAAAAATAATCTCACAGATGTGATGAAAACGAGTGCTTTCCAGAGCTATATTTTTTAAGTTATAGATTATGTTATATTAACTCTATGATTAATAGTAATATTTTTTTGAATATAAATTAATATTTACTAATATATATTATATATATTTTAGTTAAAAAAATACATAAATATGGATTATTTTAATTAATTAAAATGGGGAAACATTGTGCACATTAAAATAGTTTTTAAAAAAACTCAATTTGAATCCAAAACAACTTATACTATAATCAAATAAGAAGGTGATTCAAAAGAAATTATTTGGATTCAATATAACTAAATAATAGCTATCTTATTTTAAATCATATTCAAAATATAATAGGAATTTTAAAATAATTAATTAATTGAAAATAATTGATATATTTGTAAAAAAATATATTTTTCACTACTCGCTAAAAATTCAATATTATTAAAAAAATACAAGAATTTTACCAAAAGTAAATTTTGATATTATTATTTCAAAAATTTAATTAATATTATTAAATATATTTTCTAAATGTTTAAAAAATTATTTATAATTAGTTTTCATGTAAATATTTAAAAATTATTTTTAAAGGAATATTATTATTGAAGAATATAATTAGTTTACTAAATATTGATTGATTATTTACTAAAAATATATATATAATTAATATTGAGTATGAATATATATATATATATATTAACATAGTTAATACTATTCATAGCCACTACATTAATGAATATTTTATAACAATTATACATTCTGCATGTCATTTAAGCCCAATGTTGCATGTCCAATACACTATTAGACAAAGTTTTATTTCCTAAAATTTTATGTAATTTTAGGCTCACCCATTTAATAAATTTTAACCTCAAAATTATTGATTTTTTTCAATAAAAAAATGTTGGAGAGTGGAAAATACTTTTTCTATAATCCCACATCATAAAAATGATTAATAAACATCCTAACAATAAATTTGAAATAGAAATATGATTGTCATCCGGAATAACAAATAATAGGTTTCAAAATAAGAGAACATCGGTGGGATGTGAATATTTTGATATTGAAGAAAATAAAATTCCCTAATAAATCTAGGTATCGAAAAAAATATTTACTGATATGATATTGAATTATGTAGAGAAAGTTAACAACCAAAAAACATAAACCAAAGAGATGTGAAAAAGGTCATTAGTTTAATCCTGAATTATTGTAATACAAATATTTTTTGTATCAATATCCTTTTCCTAGTGTTGAATAATTATTTTCTATCTATACTATGATCATAATGAAATATACTTACTTATTGAGTAGTATTTCATCTTATTCTTAATTTCCACCATAAACTCATGTTTTTATTTTAAATGATTAGTATTAAAGATGAATTATTAATTATTAGAAAACTAAAATGAAATTTTTTACGAAAACATAATCATAAAATGGATAATAATATATTCCAACTATCATTACACAATAACCCAAATGGCTAGGTAACAATAATATTATTTCCAAAATGATTGAACCACTATATGATAAAATGAGACATAAATTAGAAAAATTCAATAGCATAACCCAATGTTCAAACTAAATCAATCCTAAATAACCTAAAAATTAAATATTTATTTTACCAATAAGGTTTTGTTAAATTAATCAGCATAAAAGCACAAAAATATGGTGATCATATTTTGAAATGATATCAATCATAGAGACACAAAATGAATTACCATTTACATGTTATTTTTATAATAAAACACCTGTTCCCATAATTATCTCAATATCAAATATAGTAAAATTCAAAACGATATCAATAACATAAATAAAATTTCAAAACAAATTAAATTCATACTTCACATTGAACCATTATTTACATATATTTCATCTGAATAGAACATATCCCAAAATTTTATTAATCATTTTAAGATATCATCTCTTAAAACCTAAAAGGGGTTTCAAAAAATTTGAACTATTGACTATACATGAACTTATATGACTATTATTGTTTCAATAAAACATAATATAACCTCACATTATAACTTCATAATCTTTAATGTTGTCTAAAACAGTCCTTTAAAACTTAGTATAATAGCCCTGAACTCGCACTCTGGGATCTAGTACTAATATCATTAACATTAAATTTCTATATTTTTTTGTAATGAAGGTTAACCAAAGTTTTCAATCCAAATAATAAAAAAATAGAATGAAATTTTGGATCATTTACTTTATCAAGTACTTTTTTTGTTTAGATATTTATAAATTAGGATAAAATCTTAACATCATGGATTTATAGAAAACTTGTTTATAAATATGACCATTATCTCCCACTATACCCAAATTTTAATATTCCACATTAGTTCAAAATTATCATATATATATAATCCTTTTAGAAATAAATCATTTAAAAAAATTATTGAAAAATTGTATAAATGGAATCATTATAATAGTGACCTCCAATTCTCAGTAAGGGTAAACATAAGCATTAACAATTGAATTCCATTAATGAGAACAATACTTGAATAAGGGTATGAAGATAAAATTATAGGGCATTATAAAATCATAAAAGAAATCATACACATAAATACCTGAATATTCAATCGTGAAATATGTGACAAGTATTTAATAAATTAAAGTTTCATAATAATTATTAATTTTGAGCCTTTTGATATTAATCCTGATCAATGGAAACATTATAAACCCATAATAATAATGGAAATAATGCTTGTTTCATTGATCATCATCATCAGTGACCCCTTACAGAACATTTACATTTGGAATAAAAATATGGTAAATTTACAATATTATTCTCTAGAGAACATAATCATTCCCCAATGCATTTGATAAATAACTGGGTACACCAATCATATAAGCTATATCGAGATCACCTAAGACTATATGGGTACCCCTATCATATTAGATATAATAGACTCACCTATAACTATATAGGAACACTCCTCATATACACTTTTTATGAACCCCAAATAATGTAAATAGAGGTTAAACTTCATAATAATACTCATAAAAACAACAATTATTCTTTGCATAACATGATCAAAAAGTGGAAAATAAACAGGATCCGTAAAAATATATTTTAAATATTATTAAAACATAGAAAATAAATGGGTTTATGAAAATATCTTTGAAACATGATTAATCCATTCAAATGAAATTGGTTCTATAAAAATATATTAGAAACTTGATTAACACCTTGAAAAAATGGGTTCCCTAATTATATCTTTGAAACATGAATAACCTGTGGAAAAGAAATGGGTTCCATAAAAATATATTTGAAACAATTATAATCAAACCAAAAAATTAATGAGGATGTTTTCGTTGAAATACATCCACATTTGATCATAATTAACAATAATTTTTATTGACATTTATAAATGAAAAATCATTTAAATGACCATTAAATTCGTCTTTGAGGAAAATAAACTTTTCATTTTAAAAAAATATTAAACAATAAAAACAAATAAAATATTTATAAAAACATTTTCTTTGAAAATAAACATAAATAATAATAAATTAATATTATATTAAAATAATATTAATGTTGTATGAAAAATCATTTCTTGTAGTACATGTAAAAACAAATATTCTTTTCACATTTTTAGTAAAATAAAATTGGGAAATTTATTTCAAAATAAAAGAATGATTCAATTTTAGACATTGTATAAAATTCCAATTATGGGTAAAAATGATTTTAAACAAATATAGTAAAACATTTTCAAAAAAACTTTAGAAAAAAAATAATTTTTAATGAAACAAGATTTCCAATCAAAGAGAGTGATGATGTTAGATTTTCATAAAAACATTTTCTTGTAAAAATAAATTTTTAAAATCTAAAATCTAATAACATATAAAATGAAAAATTTTAATTTAAAATAAACAGGGAACATAAAATTAAATAATCAAATAATTAAGGTTTCATTATGTAGGAATTTTTTATCCATGCTGTATTTTAAAAAAATTCTATTGAATCCAGCTAAGAAGGGACATTTAAAACTGGATTTTAAAAGAATGTCCTTTAACACTTGGAAACATTTGAATCATAATCCCAAAAAAATATTTAAAATAACCAAAACATAAAATATCATTATAATATATAAATTCATGATATATCATGTTGAAGGGGCTATATATACACCTCATAAATGAATATACGTTAATAACATCAAAAAATTACTCAATGAATGAAAATTGAGATGATGTCCCTAAAAATGATCTTAATGTTGAATTGAGAATTAGTCAATTAATTTAGTGTTTGTATAAAATGTAAATAAAAATAATATTAGTTTATATAGAACATAATATAGAAAAATATATGACACACATAATCATTGAATAAGAAAGATAATGAATATGTATTATAACCCTTCGAAAAAAATTATGTTATTAAATTCTTTACCACTTGGTAACATACATTTAAAATATACATAGATAAAATAATTTAAATTAAAACATAAAATACAAGGAAGGACGAAGGATTCATGATATTATATATAAAATGGGAAATATACACACCATTCAATGAAAACAAGTTGTGAATATAACATATGTATCATGGAAGTAAAAGTGAGTTGAGAAAACCCCTTACCGCGAGTCCAGGCATTACATGTGTGTCCTTTAACTCATTTATAATAAAAATATATCCATTATTTTATTTATAAGGAAAATTTATTTATGTTAAAACCGTATACATAAATAATTTATTTTCTTACGACATATAAAAATACTTAATCAGATAAGTTCACGTCAGGTTTTTTGAAGACGTTTGGTTCATTATTTCAAAATTTATTTGGTGTGTTGAACTTGGTCAATGAGGTAATTATTTATACATTCCATAATACTAATAATTTAATAATTATCATATTTATACATCAATTATAATATTTAATCAAATCAGGAAGGATGGTTATGAAAAATGAATGATTTTAGAATCATAGTGATGGTAGGCCATACATGCACTTGAGTAACATTTCAATTTTTTATAAAATTTATTTAAATATAAATAAATAAATATATATATATATCATACATATGATTTAGTGTCAAAAAATAATCACATTGACTCATGGAGGGGACAGTCCACACATCCACAAATGATATTATAATTTTTCATTGTAAGAATGAAAAACATGTATAATCTTTTCAAAATTATAAATATTTAATTAATATTATTGTTATATAATTTTTATCACATATAATAATTAAATTTATCCTTATTACCTTCCATGTAAAAATTTACTGAAAAACAAGTGACATTTTTTCATAAAGTTATAGTCTACTGTACACAAGAGAAACTTTATAGTATCCCCCATGGAACTGAAGGTAAGAATGTACTAGTGGAATAATAAACCCAGAAGTATAATTTTGTTAAAAATTTGACTTATATATGTACTTTGAATAAATAATTAAAACAATCCATTATAGGTAATGATGAAAAATGAAATACATCAATTTGTGAAGTGGTAGTCTATTGTATAAACAAATAATGAATTCATATCCCATTTGAAAGAATGGGATATAGATTTAGGTTATGAAATTAATATAATTACATAAAAATTTATAGTAGATATATTTTTTATCATAGGAATATATTTTATGAATATTTTAACTAGCTAGAAGAAGAAATAAAAAATGCATAGTTAGGAATTTCACCTCTTCTCGGACCACTACTTTAGGATTATACATAAAGTATTCCAAGAATGAATTTATAGAAAAAAAAAATATTTTATAATGATGGTAAATAATTTTGGAAGTGATTTTTTCTGGTATTTTCCAATCCAAATTGTTTTTAAGGTGTGAAAAATAGAGGAGAGGGGGTATCCTTTAATTAGCGAGGTGAGTTTCTCATTTGTTATTTTCTGAAAAAAAATTGTAACCAAATTTATAACATAAAAAAGGGTAAAAGTGGATTATACTTGATAATTAAACATTTTTAAGGTCTAAATATTTCTACTAAATTGATTTTATATATGATTTTAGTTTATTTTAACACTTTTCTTTTATATTTAACCCATAAGTAAACCCATTTTTACCTTCACCTTGGAAATTAATTTTTAAAGTTTTCAATATTTATTTTGGTAAAACATAATGTTGAAGTTATTAGATAAAATAATTAATTATGATTTCAAATATTTAATACATATTTCCAATTTCAACTCACAAAATTAGAAAATTTTATTTTAAAACAATACTCATAGATGCGACCAAAAAGTGTATATTCAAGAAGCATTTCATTCATAGAAAATATGATTTTATATTAACATTATGTTTAATAATAATAATTTTAAGAATATTAAATAGTATTCGTATATATATATATATATAATATAATTTTCATTTAAAAAATTCCATTTAGTGATTATTTTAATTAAATACAATGGATAAACATTATGCGCTTTAAAAAATATTTCAGAAAACCCCTTTTCTAAATACAAAAACAATGTTATAATTAAATCCAATATGATGTTGATTCCAAAGAAGTTATATTGGCCAAAAATAAATAAATAATATTTATTTCACTTTAAATCATATTCATTACATAATTGGACATTTAAATTTCTTAATTTTTGGAATGGAAATGAAATTATTTTAAAAAAATTGGCATTTATCACTATTCAATTAAAAACAAATATATTCGAAAAAATTACAAAATTTCACCCAGATTAAATTATCATATTATTATTTAAATGAATATTAACAATTTTTCCCAATAAATTTTCTTAAATTTCTAAATATTTAGTATAATATTTTTTCATGAAAAGTAATGAAAATCATTTTAAAAGAATTAAAATGATTTACTAAAAATTGATTGATTATGTGATAAAAAATATTCAATAATTGATAATTAGTTATATATATATATTTATACTTTCTAAAATCATGGGATGTTAAAATTGGTGAATGTATTTTCAAGATTATTTTTAAAATAATGAAATTAATTTCCTGATGTTAATTTATTTTTTATTTTTAGTAATTATATTTTTATGTTAAATGCTTATACAACACTAACACGATTCATGTGAAAACAGTAGAAAACACAAGATAAATGATTTTAGAATTTTAAAAAGTTATTAATTTGAGAATATTTATGGCTCTAAAAACATTTATAGTTAATAATTATGAATTATTTATTTTTAAATTTATTCTATTATAGATTATATATCTTTATCATTTTTTAATGTCAAATTTAATGAATAGTGTCAAAAATGACATAAATGGTATTTTATGTCAAATATTATTTATTAAATTATTTAATAATATTTTTATGGTAAATTGAGTAAAATTTCACACCCCTTCCATTTATGATCCAATTTTTATATTAGATGTAAAATTATAAACCTTTCAGTTTCAAGAATTTGTTACCGCAGTTGAGGTTAAAATAATTTTACCTAGGATTAAACAATGATATAATTGTTATTTCAATAATTAAAAATGTCAAAATACTATTGGCGGGAAATATTTCAAATTTTCGTATCCCAAATTGAAATACCTATCCATTTTGAAAGACTTTATTTCAATATGACATTATTATAATTCAATAATTTAAGGTGAGCCCAGCGTGCCCCTCCTCCCACTTATAAAACGGATCCGCCTCTTGCATCCTTTATACATTTCAATAACCTTTTGGTTTGGCCACGACCTACCAAATTATCTTTATTAATTCCCTATACACATCCTAAATTTCGTGGTTTTATTATAAAACCATCCATGGGAGGCTTTTTTAAAACCTAATGATTTTTTCTGAAGAAGTTGTATCGTTCTTAACCAAGAATTTTTTATTTATTTCTTCTTCCAACTCCTTAAATTATTTTTCATATATAATGATATAATAAAATCAGTATATATAATATAATGAGAGGTTATTATGATAATTCGTGACCCTATATCAATTTCCCCCTCCATCAAATGGGAAATGAAACCATTGTTCTTCTGTACAGTGGACTACCACCTCACGAACCAATGTAATTGATTTTCCATCACCACCACTCATTGTTGTATTTAATAATGGAATTATTATTTATATATATTTTTTATTTTCATGAAATATTTATCATTTTTGAATGATAACATATTTTATTATTTATAACTTTTTCATTCATAGAAAAATGATATCTATGTTCATGCATACGTGTGGAATGTCGCCTCCAGAAAGATATGTTATTCATTTCCCATAATCAAATAACATTAATGTTTTATATATATGTATTTATCAAATTGCTTTTAATAGGGTTCATATAATTAACTTTTAAATTTTATATCATGATTCCATCATAATTTATAGTATTTTAGGATTTAATACATATTATTTCATCCCATTGGATTTGACTTGAATGTTACCAATTGGTAAGTGTTTAATAACTCAATTTATCTTTATTATATTATATTAATTTTTGATTATATTGGATATTATAAGATTAAACTTCACATAAATTTTTTTTATTAAATTTTTTATTTTATGTTGTTTTATTTTGATTTAAATTTTATAACAATGATAAAACCATTTATTAATTGTCACTTTAATGGTATGGTTGTCATAATAGATTACATCTAAATACCAATATATTGAGATATTTGTTGTATTATAAACGAATATATATTTATAAGGTGTATCTACATCCCCTATGATAATGTATATAATTAATACCTTAATAATATTTTTATTTACTATTCCATTTGAATTTGTTTCTTTCACAGTTGATATGATTCCAAAGTTACCAAATCAGAAATGGTTTATGCTTCAATCTCATTTAAATCAGGATTTTTATACTTGAATTTACTTTCAAGTCAATTATTTAATAATTTTATAATAAAAAAGTTAATTTTATAATCCTCACATTATTCATTAATTTCTCAAACAATAATACCAATTTGCTCTTTTTTACTTCTTAAAATGTCTTTAAAGAATTTTCTATGAAAATCCAACATTATTTCATTGTTCGGATGAAAATGGTTTTTATTATATAACCTTTTTTCTAAATATGTTTTCAAGGATTCTTATAATTTTATAACCTATTTTTTAATGCTGTTTTTACTCATGTTTTACTTTCAAAAAACTATTTAAATTGAATCTTCTTTTCACTTCTGAAAAAGGAACTTTTTCAAATTTCACTAAAAATGTAAAAGGAAAAATTATTTTAGCATAGTTGGCCCAAACATATTTTTCCATAATTATGACCCCTCATTTCATTAATTATTCCTTTAGTCAATTAAAATTATATTTTTAATGAAAATTATTTTCCTAACATTTAGTAAAATTAATTTTCTAAAAAGTATTTAGTGAAAATGTTATTTTCATCAAGAATTTTTTAATGATATTTTTATGGTGTATCCTTTAATCAAGGATAATAAACCTTATTTTTACTTATAATCCACTAGAAATACATTGTAATGATACCATCTATATTATTTATTTGTATGATTTTTTTGGAACATCGTTATTTTAATGATCAAAATTCATGGTTATTTTAAATAACGAGACTATTGTTTTATAATAGTATATCATATTATAATAAAAATTGGATAGGTGTAGGAATGATCATTATTAGTTCAACTATGATACCACCATATGTGTGTGATATAATTAGTTCAAAATGATCTTCCACTAGCTTTTCTATGCTACCATTGTACTTTTTACCACTAGAAATTCTACCACCAGACAGGCTACCACTTTACATGCTACCTCCTGATGTGCAACCATGAGATGTGATACTACTAGAAATGCTATCACTGGATATTGCTTCCAATAATCCATTATATAATCATAACTGTTCTACCACCAAAAGTATGTTACAACCTGACTTTTTTTTACAATTAATTAAAATCTGTTACCATCATATTTTCTACCATTAGTTTATTCAACTACGAGTTTGGGTTATCATTTGGTTGTGCTTCCATCAAAGATAATCCACCTTCATCTTTATATCACCGATGTTTTGTGTCTTATTTGAAATTTAATTCCTCTAATATATTATTTATTTTAGTTAACATTGACAACATCACATGCATTTTATTAATTATTATTCTTAAACCACTCTATGGATTCATTTAGTACTTAGTCAGTGGTTTCTGGATTTTATTCATAGAAAGATTATTCATGATATCATTATTAATATTATTTAATGTATAATTGGATTGGAGAGCTATTTATTACAAATATCTTTCTATTCCATGGGTTTTATTAACTATTATATTCTTAAATATATGTGAGTGTGAATGTGAGTAACATACAGAATATCAATAATCATTCATGCACCGAATCTAGATATCTATGTAAAATCTTAAAGAGAATATATGAAATGGGAAAAGAATCTACAACTCTATGTTTTTCTGCATATTCATAGAATATTTTTTTAGCTCCTTTCAAATAAATATTCAAGGACCTTTGAACAACTAAAGGATCACAGATTTTGTTGCATCATCTTTTCAGAACTCTAATCTTTTTTTCTATTTTTGTATGATTAACATATGAGTATTCTACTATTTTGAACTGTTTATTCATACACTCTATCTCTTTCATGTTAACTAGAGTGTTCTAGACACAATCTCAAAATTCTATATATTTTATATCCATGAAAACTATAGAAGAGTTCATGTGTGTAATATGATGTATTTCATCCCATATATGACTATAGAAGACGATTTTAGCATGGAAAACCTTTGTTTTATTGTATTTATATTTGATCCAATTTGTGTATATGATTATTTTTATAATAATATTTTTAGTGATAGGTGATTTCCGAGTAGAGGGGATTGTGTATTATCTAGATATTGAACCCCTTGTTTATTCCCCTGTGTGATTTGGTTTTGTTTTCCTTATTTCATTGATGAATTTTTTTAAAAGCTCTAAAAAGCATATACATTGATAGTTAGTATTTACCAATGTTTGTATAAATTATTTGGTTATGTAAATTTGATTCAAATGATAATGTGATTTAGAATATTATATGAAATTATTTATAATATTAAACTGAGAAATCACTTGAATGATAAAACTGATATTATTCTGCTATTTTGATTAAATGGGAATTTGAAATTTAGTCAAGGGATTTTGTATTAATGTATTTATAAAAAAAATTGTTATTGGGAGATAAATTCACCACTATTTAATTACTCACTCTATCCAACATTTGTTATTAATGGATTTTTAAATATATTTTCAACTGCGATTTAGTTGTATATTAAATATATTATATTTTGTTTTGTTTCTAAATATAGTTATTTATGGATTATAGAAAGATAGATATATGACCAATTTGCCTCCTTATTTTAATGACAAAAACTATGCTCAGTGTAAAATTAAAATTAAATTGAAACTTGAGAAAATGGATTTTGAAATATGGAATGTCATTCAAGAAAAATATGGATTACCAAAAATTACAAGAGTAACATGGAGAGATCCAACAAAAGAAGTATATAATAATAATTTTAAATCCATTAATTCATTATATTACACTTTCTATGATGTGGAATATGCTATAATTTCTCCATGTATAACATATTTTGAAATATTGGACACATTAGTTGTTTCTCATGAGGTAACTTCTAATGTTAATGAAATATGATTAAAAAACAATACTATTAAATATGAAACATTGTAGATGAAAATATATGAACCTATTTTTGGTATGTATCTTAGTTTTAGTAAGATCTTGAATACAATGGACTCATTAGTGAAACCTATTTTTGAAAAAGTTCATGTGATGTGCCTATTAAGGTGTCTAATATATATATTTATAGAATCATTAGTGTCATTTTGAGAGTCATGTGATGTTAGAATGTTACTTGTTAAGGCTCTGATAGGAAAGATGATGATGTAAGAGGGGGGTTATAAGAGAAACAAAGAAGAATCTGATTAACCAAAAAGATGTTTTTAGGATTCAAAATAACTCGTGCAAACTAAATGTATAAAATAAATGAAAATTGTTAAAGTGAAAAAGAGACACCTGCCAAAAGTGACGACATGATGGACTACTTAGTATAATGATTCGAAAAGTTTTACAAAAAGAATAATTTCTTAAGGAAACCCATTCATAAAGGAAAATATGACAAAACAATTTATTGGATAATGGATTAGAATAATTATTATACTATGAAAGAGATAGTATACTATGAGTGCAAGAGGAAATATCAGGTAAAAGATGATTACCCAAGGTTAAAATTCTAGAAGAAATATGATGACATGGATATGAAGTATAGGAAAGCTATAAAAGAAAGTTGTATTTATTCTAATGAATGCTCAAGTGATTTAGACTCAATTCAAAAGAATATAAAATATATATCAAACATGGGTTTTATGAAAATCAGATCTAAGGTATCTAATTTTTTTCCTTATTCTAAAGTTCATATTTATGAACTATCTAAAAATGAAAAAAAAATGATGAGAACATGTATATTGGGGAATTTTATGAATATTTCAATATTCTTAAAGATACATTTAATGAACTCAATGATATATATATATATTATTTTCTAGGAACAATAGCCTTTAACTGCTAGTTTTAAAACTATTTTTAATATTGAAAAAGATAAAAATTAATAGTTTCTAAAAGAGAATAATGTGTCAAATTTATCTAATGAGAAATTAAAGAAAGATATAGAAATATTTAAAAATGGGAGAAATTACATGACTCAAATTATAAGAAATTGTAGTGATCCAAAATACACTATTGGAATAGGCAATCAACCTAGATTGAGAAGAATCATTAAAAGTAGTTTTTTTATATTTCTATTCCTAAAAACCATTTTCTAGTTTTTATTGTTATGGACCAAAATAGTGTTAAATCCATTTGTTTAAAATCATATTATTTTAAATGTATTAATCAATTTTGGTTTCTTAAATCTTTGATTAATAACATTTAAAGACAAAAGATGATTTTGAAAACATAATCATTTTTGTTTTATAATTGGTATTCAATGAAACTTACATTAAAATACCCAATACTAACTTATGGTTCCTAGATGATGGTTGTACTAGACACATGAATTGATATTATTCAATGTTTAAAAACCTGATCAATTTGGATAGTGGACATGTCACTTTTGGTGACAATAGACAAGAGAAACAAATTGGTCTTGTCCAAATCTGTAACCCTGAAACTATTTTATTTTCTATACTTTTAATTATATTTTAATTAAACTTTAATCTTATTAGTATCTCACAACTATTTAATGATGGTTTTCAAGTGATTTTAAAAAATAAGGCCTATAATGTTTTTGATTATAAAAATTACAATTATTTTACTAATTTAATAAATCATAATTTCTATGTTATTAATTTAGAAACATTTTTTTATAAAAATATTTCATGTGTATGTAACATTCCTAAAGAATCTTGGATTTAGAATAGGAAACTATGACCTTAAAATATTAATTCACATTGGAGGCTAACTAAGAAAGGGTTAGTCAATGATCTACCTAAAAAAAAATTACAAAATGACAAATTCTCTTAGCCTTTTAAAATGGGAAAACATAAAAAATGAATTTCAAGTCAACAAAATATGATTCAACTTCTCAACCATTACAGTTGGTTCACATGGAATTTTTTAGACATTTTCGAGTTTCTAGCTTAAATGGGAAGCACTATGTTTATGTTATTGTACTTTCCTATTCTAGGTATCCTTCGGTGTTATTTCCAGCTCACAAATGTTAATCTTTTTATTATCTTACCATGTAGGAAAAATATATAGAAAATATTAGTGGAATTAGAATTAAGACATTACGAAGTTATCATTTTTTTGATTTTCTAAATCAAAAATTGAATATTTTTTCTCAAAAAATGGACATAATAATAACTTATTTCCCCTAGGAAACTATAATATAATGTTTTTGTTGGAAGAATAAATAGAAACCTTCAGGAAATTTATTAGACCAGGATCATTGAGTATGTCTTACATATTTATTATTGGGTAGAGGCTATGGAAACATCTTATTAAAAAATAAATAATGTTTTAATTAAACCTCTCAAAAGAAAACTTCTAATGAATTATTTAGTTTTATAAAACCACAGGTTAATTACATTAGATTTTTATTCATTATCATTATTGTTAATACTAAGGATAATCTTGAATTATTTTATTCCTAGAGTGATGAATGAATTTTCCATGGTTATTCAAATTATATAAAATCATATAAAATGTTTTATAAAAAAGTATTGTGGAGAAAGTTTTTTTTATTATAAAATTTGATTAAATATATCCATAATAACCTAATACACCTTTAGAAAACCTTAAAGATGATCATTAAAATATTAATATCAATCCAATGCGTCTAAAAATAATATTAAACCAGCATAATAATCTTCCAGTTCTGAGGAAACAATTAAATATAAACATGTAGAGGAGGATTAGATAACAAAACCCTATTTTCCATGAATTTCTAGGACTCATAGATATAATAACATAGATTCAATATTTGTAGATATAGATATTGGAAAAAATTGATATTATCATAGAAATCACGGTGTACATCAAGAACTATTGTCATATAATGAACATAATAATGTAAATGATGTAATTCATGATGAATCTTTGGTGATGGAAATGAAAGAATAATATAATCAATTATAATTACATAGATTTTGGGAATTGGTATTTTGAACTAAAGTCACTCTGACTGTTGACACTATGTGGGTGTTTTAAAACAATGTTCATGAGATAGGCACTATCATCATAAATGAATCTATATTGTTTGTACAAGGATGTAGTCATGAAGAGGTTATTAATTATGAAGAAAACTTTTCACCAATGGCTATGCATGAAGCAATTAGAATAATACTTTTTTATACAACACATTTTTATTTAAAACTGTATCAAATGGATGTTATTTGTGTATTCACGAATGGATATATTGTAGAGTGTTTTTATTTTTCTAACAACCCATAATACTTTGAAATATTAATTGTTTAAGTACTATTTTCAAATTAACAAAATATTTTTTTGGTTTAAAATATTATACTAGATCTCAGTATGATAGGCTCATCTATTTTTTGATTTCTTTATAGTTTTTAAAAAGAATTACTGGTTTTTATATTTTTATAAAATGAATTTTAAAAGATGTTTTAGTAATTCAAATTTTTGTTGATGATATTATTTTTGGATCTTATAAAAATACATTGTGCACACTTTTTTCAAAAATGATGAAAAGTGAATTTAAATTGATATTAATGGGAAAACATACATTTTTTCTTGGTTTTCAAAATTTTTAAAATCTGTATGGAATTATTTTATATCAATGTAAGTACACTAAAGATCCATTTAATTTTTTTTGTTTGGATATTACTAAAATTAGTGATACTAGCATGTGTACCACCTGTATGTTGAATCTTGATGAAACACGAAAGATAGTTGATCAGAACAATTTTAAAGGTATGATTAGAAAAATTCTAAATGTATCTTATAAGTGGCTAGATGTTAGGTTTAGTGTGTGTATGTGTTCCCATTTTCAAGAAAATACTAAAGATTCTCATTTACTTGTTGTTAAATGAATCATTAAATACATCAAATACATAACTAATTTAGGATTGTTATTTTCTAGAGGACAGGAATTTGATTTAGTGAGTTATTTTGTTGCAAACATAAAGTTATAGATAAAAATCACCACTAAAACATGTCACCTTTTGGGAAAGTCTCTTGTATTTTTGTGCAATAAAAAGTGAAATAATATTTCTCTATCCACTAATGAGGATAAATATATAGTTGTAGAAATTATTGTTCATGGATTTTTCGGTTGAAACACACATTGTTGGAGTATGGATATCAATATAGACATGTACCTATAAATTTTGACCACACATGTGTGGTAAATATTTCAACGAATCTTCTGTCTCATTTAAGGAAAATGAATACTGATTTAATACATAACATTTTTATTAATCTTTTCCAAAAGGAGATATAACTATTGAATTCATAGGAACTGGACATTATCTTACTGATATATTTTCAAATACCATTAATTCATAGAGTATAAAAATAGAAAAAATGAACTGGGTATAATAAATTTCGATTAATCTTTATCTTATTAGATCCACCGTTGGAATATCCACCATTGGTGATCCCTGGTTGGGTGAAACACCATTGGGTGATGCACCGTTGGGTGATCCATCATTGGGTGATCCACCATTGGGTGATCCACCACTGAGTGATCCGCCATTGGAGGGATCCACCACTCTGAATCTACTAACCAAGCCTACCTTCCTATATTCCTACTGATAAAATTTCCCATGATAAATTTTTTATTTTAATTATATTTTTTTATTTTATTATATTTTCAATTAGAAATAAATAAATGATAAAAACAAACTTAAAATTGATTGAAGACATTATTAGAATTATGGGTTTAAGGATCAATAGGTTGTTTTCCTTTGTTAGAGGTAGGTGGACTGGAGGTAGAATCGAAGGGTACAAAATTTGAGGTAGGTTGCTTCTGAATCACCAACGGTATAAGATGTAAGACTACTTCACCTAGAGATGTTCTAAACAGCTAAAAATGAGGAGCTATAAGTGTATAAGATGGTGCATAGGTAAGATATTACATTGAAATGACCTTAGGTACCCCTACTGCAATCCCAGAAACATACAATAAGGGGCTAATCATATAAAAAAATTCTATGATGATGTTTCTACCACTATCCATATTATATAAGAACCCATTCATCTATTTTATAAAAATGATCTTAGGAACTAAGACTGTATGTTGTTATACCTATTCAGTGAAGGCCCAAGTAAAAGGTGTAATTCTAAAGTTCTCAGATAGAAATTTAAAATGATAATTCAACTCATGATTTTTAAATATTCTAGAATGTTAGTACTTCATATCCTTGCTGGTAGTTTCTCTATCACTATACGGTACATTTAAACACTCCCTTACCAATTTAAATATATGCTCATATTTCTATCAGATTAATCATAAGTTGTAAATTTTTTGATATATGAATATCACCCATAAATGAATGAAACTACATTAAGACTATAAATATGATCATCTCACCATCAAATAAGGATGGTGGAGGTGGAATATTTGATGAAGATGCCACAAAAGGGGGTAAAGACTCCAATCTCTCAAAAAAGGTAGCCTAAATTACAACAGAAGTAGCACCCATCTCCTCCATAATAGAATTTATTTCTACCATGTCATAAGATAATACTTGATTCTCAATCTCAACCTCATAAATATTCAAAATCATTTTCGGTTAGACTAACTATATGAAATATATATATGGTATTAGCTTCACTAATCTAAGAAATTGTATGATCTTGAGATATCAGAAGTCCACTAAAATCTGAAAGTATCCTTTATTGAATTTTTTTAAATAAACTATATTAAAAAACTCCGGAGTAACATAAGGATTAATAGGTAGAGGTGAAGGAAATGTATCAGGGCTATGCATGACAACCTATTTATGTTCTAATCTTGCAACTATAGAATATAATGGAAAAGTATAATGATGACTAGCTTTAGGAATATTCTACACAAGAGACACCATTGGATACATTCCAAAAAATCATATTGTAGGTCCAAAATTCTCTGGTGGACTATTTTTATCATCATCAATATCACAATACTCATCATAGTCAGGATAATAAGTAATGCATAACATTGAAGTAGGATTGGTATCCCACTTGGATGAAGAACCAATATTAGATGAGATATAAATTTCATCACTATCAACTATTTAGTTTTTGGTAGAACATGGTGATTCCACCCCCTCAATTGATGTCCTCAACTTAACTCTAATAGAGGTAGCATCATCATTAGGCTGAAAAAATGGTCACTCCATAGACCTATGAAAAAATGAAACAACATGATAAGGATTATGTGAAAGATACCTCCCAGAAAATTCATCATTAACATCATAATTATGATCATATTTAACTTCTTATACATGAGTACCATCACTATTATCTCCATTCTCAATACCATCTGAGACTTAGAAAACATTTATAGTGGTTTTAGAAGAACTCTGGATCTATTCTTCTCATGATACGCCAGTCTCCTCTTATTCTCCTCCACTTAAAAAGATCTCTCTAACAGGTAGTGGAACATGTTGAATTACATATCCTTGAGATAAAATTGTATTTCATTTTGGGATGTCATATTTTTAATGATTTCTTTAATCCAGTTCATCTTTTATTCCTTTGTATCTTCGAATGTATTTTCTTTTCATATATTTTTTATAATCCTAATAGGTGGAGAACATTTTTAAGTAATTATGTTATTTTTCATGTTATATCACATTAGTAATTATAGATAACATAAGTATATATCATTAATTTTTTATATACTTATTCTTATCATTGTTTTATACATGGTTTATAAAAATCTATGATTTGTGTCCATAAAAAATGGGGATATATTTGTCACCTACATATTTTAATGATCACAAACCATGTTTCTTATATTATAAATTATATTACCATATTATGAAATAAAATAATTTTTCAAAAAAATTGATTAGTACAGGAAAGATCCCTCATTATTTTAACTATTCTACCACTAGGTATGTGTGCTACTATTAGTTAAAAATGATAATACACTGGTTATGTTATGCTATCACCAGACATTATACTTCTAGACATGCTACCACAATACTTGATACTACTAGAAATGATAACTTTAGAAATTCTACCACTATATTTTCTATCATTATATGTTCTACTATTGGATTTTCTAACACTAGCTTGTGTTATAGCTGGATCATGCTACCATTAGAAGTGTGCTACCACCAGATAGGTATTACTACCATACATGTGCTACCTTTAGTTCAAATGTGCTGCCTACTGATGTGATACGATTTTTTATTCTATCAAAAACTTATGTAATCATTTTCCTATGATACAATAAGATATGAACCACTGTTATCTTTATACCATTTCAATTTTGGTACTCTGTTGAAATTTGATGCATCTAAAGACTTGTTTATGGCAGTTAATCTGGACAGCCTCACATTGATTTTGTTAATGATTTCTCCTAAACCACTCCATAGATGAATTGATGACAAAGTACAAGGTTTCCTGATTTTATGCTTAGTAAGTGGATTCATGATATTTTAATTATTATTCATTAATAGATAATTGTACTTACAATGATATTTATTCTAAAGGCCTTCCTCATGCGTAGGTGTATAGAATTCTTATATGCTGGAACATATCTGAGTGTGAAAGTGTGGAATATACTAATTATCAAGAACCATTCATACACTGAATCATGATATATGATGTTTTTAGAGCTTCTACAAAATGAATAAAGACTCTATGAATCTCTATTTTTCATCACTTTCAGAGAAACTTATTGGATTTCTTTTCGACGACATATTTAATGACCTTTGAACAATGGAATAATCATAGATCTAGTAGCTTTATCTTTTTATATCTCTATTAATTTTCCCTATATTATTTAGGATTTATAATTTAGGATTTTGAATCTTTTATCTATTTATTCATACACACTATCTCCTACGCTTTAACTGGAGTGTTTTACACCCACAATCATTTTATTCAATTTTTAATGCCCGATTTTAACTATGGATGATTTATATAATGGATTGTGTTGTATCTCATCACATATATATAACTATGGAAGGGGTTTTGATCCTAAATATCCTATGAAATATATTATTTATACCTAATAAATGTTTGGATCTAATTCTTATTTTAATAATATTCTTGAAAGATGGTTATTTCCAAGTGGATAGGATTAGTTCTCATCTTGAGACTCGACCCCTTGTTTACTCCACTGTGTGTTTTGGTATTGTTTTTCCTTATTTCAATTTTGTTTACTTCTATAAACAAAATAAATTTTTTTATTGTTTGTCTTATCTTGTATTTATATAAAGGATTTGATTTAGTAAATTGGTTTCAAAAGTTAAACTGTTTCAAATAATATTTAACTGAGCCGTAATCCCACATTGAGAAATATTTTGAATGATTAGACTTATATTATTCTACTATATTGATAAAATGTGTGTTTTTAATTAACATAGGGGATGTTCTTAACGTTTTTAATATAAAATTTAATAGGTAACTCAATTCAACCCCCTCTTGAGTAACTCACTCCAAGAAATATTTTTATAATCATATTTAATAGGGAAAATTATTTAAAATCACATTCATGATTTATTTTTTATTCATTAACTTTATCTTCAAACATTCACTTTATTGTGATAACTGAGAATAAGATTTCCCTTAAACATCTTCACTCTTTTTATCATAGATACAATTATTTCCTAAAACATATACCATTTCAATAAATATTGTTCTACTTTTAATGTTATTTGATTTAATGGGGAATTATTGATGATCTATATTCATTACCCATTGTGGATATTTTTTAATAATGCATATTATTAATATATTAAATAAATCATTAGATATATGAGGTATACAATGGCCATATAGTGATGTGTGAAACCTAGAATTATATGGAACCTCAATGAATCAAAATGACTCATGATAAAACTCAATAATAAAGAATAAAATGGGTTTTAGTGTATACCTACCCATCAAATAAACAATATTGTAACAAGGTTTTGAATTTATAGATATTATTATGTCTTAAATAATGATTTCCATTATTATGAATTTCTATCATTATAAATCCAGTTATCGATGTCCATTTAATTATTAAATTTTTTATGATATCTATGGATTAGATTCATGATCCTGAAATTATTCATATAACATCATTTAATCAAAATATATACCTTCCATAGTAATCATTATGATCAAGTTATTAATTAAATAGAATGTTTTTCTAGTTTTTTAACTTTCTATATTGATTATACCTTATTTATTCATTTAATATTCCATTTTATGTAACCCTTAATTAGCATCTGATATCACACTTTATTGGTTTCTCTTTACAAAGTCATTAAATGAGTTTATAGATATAGAATATTTAACTTCACTATATTGTAATTTATGTTATCAAGTGTAATGCATGACTCAAGTATATATCTAGTTTTCAAAAACTAATAAATATTTAGTCAATTAAGATACATTTTCTATTATCTTATGAAAATGTAATAAAGTAGCCATTTATTCGATGTTGATGGATTTGGGGTATTTAATGATGGTATTAGAGAATGTTTAGTAGGATATTTTGAAGTAGATTTAGATAAACATAGACTAGGGAACCAGACCCTATGTTATAATTTTAGGAAATTCTCCAAAGACACTAGGTTAATGTTTAATTTTATGATTATTTAAGCTTTTTAGGTACCTTAATTTTTTAATAAGTCTTTGTATGATTATATGTTTAATTGAATAAATACGCATTATGAAGTTGTATGTGATGGATTACCATGGATACATTTATGGATTTTTAATAGATGTATGATTTATATGTAACCCTTTTGTATAACTTGTGTTTTATTATCAAGGTTATTTGAGTGATAAGGATTTCATATTTTATGGAAATAAGTATAATGTTATTGTTATCCTTTATTGTTAATATGATCATTGATGTTAAGGTTTAATTATAATCTAAGATTATTTGATTCTCTAAAATAATAAGTCTCAAAGAAATCCATTTTTGTTAGAATTTGATTTGATGACTTATATTATTTTTGATGATGTCCGTATTATTTTTGTCAAAATTATACTAATTATGTTAATATAGTTTTTGAAAAGTGAAAAACTGCATGTTGGGAGACAAACTATCATGTTGGAAATGGAAGCAGGACTTGAAACCATAACTGAAGGGTGAAAGGGGTACAATTCCCACCACTAGTCAACCTGATGTACCGGTAAGTATAAAATTGTTTGTACATAAACAATTTAATGGATGAATATTCATGGAATGGATTAAGGTGAATTTTGGGATTTACTATTAAAGTTCTAGAGATTAATGAATTACATTAGATAACTTGTGATAACCATTTTGCTTCCGATATATATTTAGAGATAGAAAGAATTAATTTTAACACTTTAATAGATATTACTTGTCATCAACCGGCCAAGGATTTCATCCATCCTGAATCCAAACTGGCTCAAGAAGAGGCCCAAGAGGCATTATCGATCTTCCTAGGATGACGACAGGCTTCATGCATCCAATATATCACGACATGTAATAATTTATCCTATATAAACCTAGGAACAAACATCCAAAACACAACGCACAATAGAACTAATATAACATAACATAAATACATATATAAATGATACAAACACAAGAAAAACTAAATGAAACTGAAACTAAAATATGAAACTAAACCCAAAAAATAACGACCAGAGCATTATGAGACCTCTTTGTCATTACCATACACAAACTATCCCACTACACAGTCAAATCAGAACTAGACCCTAAACTTGGAAAACCTATCGGGTATACCGATACTGAGTGACACAAGTATAGTGTGAGTATAAATATCTAAGTAAGTAATCACCATATATTACATGAATTTCCATTAAAAAAATAGTCCACAAATAGTATTTCAATATACATATATAAAATAGGTTTTATCATTTAAAAATCCAAATATGTCATTCCATAAAAACCCACTTTTCTAAACATCACACACAACTTTCCTTTTTTGAAAAAGGTTTATATTTTAAAACACACCATTTTCACCACCAAAACCCAAAAAATAATACAATACCAGTAATAAAAAGGGATATCTGTAAAATGAATGAGATTAGAACAAGAAGTAGAAACACTAAAAAATAGAATAAATATGAGTAGGAACATACTAGTAAAATAGGTAACCAAGAACAATTGAAATAATTAAGAACATACTAATAGATAATCATGGGTTTTTCTCTAACATATATATGAGAACCCCCTAGACATACTTGGTTTGGAATCACCTAGCATCATATGGTGAATCTCCATAGTCAATAACCAACTAGTTATTCTAAAGTAGCCAACCTAGTGATATGTCCCACCTGGTCTCTCATAAAATCATGGGGGAACCAAAGAAACTAATCTGGGTTGAAAAGAAACTATCACCTAACACTCTTGATGAAACCTAGGAATACTAGGATATTAATACAAGGTAAATGTGAAGGTCCTCAAACACAAGACATAAAACAGTAACCCATATACAACGATTATTTCCTACCCCAAAAACTGACACCACCCATGCGATGACCCACTTCTCAGAGGGTACACCATAGAGGTTCCCATCACACAACACATTATCCAAAGTACCAACTAGGCCTATAAATCACTTTACATTGAAACCAGTTTTCCAAAAAAAAATATTAAGGTTCCAATATTGCCGTTAAAATTTACAAATAAAATCCTTTCCAAAACCATTTGGTATATAGTTTCCAAAACTGAGATGGAAATATAACACATGCTATTTGGGTGCCAAATGGTCATTTATCTCGTTTAGAAACCAAAACACACATCAAGATTCCAAATGGTAACACATTAGTAAATACATTTGAAACCACATTTAAGGTCAATTATAACCAATGGAACCATTTAGAACACATGGTTTCTTGATGAAAAATTTTGATGAAAAAGTGAGGGATGGATGAAATGAAATGGAGAATGGTAATTTTGAAAATTGGGTTTAAAGGGGGAATTATCTATAAATCAATTATCATTATTAATTCCATTTAGATGTGCACCTCATCCACATATGGATATACTCACATCCAGTGGAATAGTAATTCAAATCTATTATGTACCAAAACATTAATTTGAGAAACACAAGGACAATATCAACCAATTAAAAGTGTCCACACACACACAGATATATATATACATATATATATATACACATATAATTCACCCAAAACTAAAAAAACATCAAATCAGAAATAACTAAGTTATTGAAATACACCTAATACCAAATTCGGTCCAAAATAATCAATTTTCATTTTAAAAGGATATGTGGCATTTCATAAAAAACCTTCCACACCTATGTATATAATAATAATTAAGAAAACCCTTTGAAACCCCATTTCCATTTAAGTTACTACATGAAACGACCAAAAAAATTATATGAACACATCACGACCGAAAATAAAAATAATTTATAAATTAATTTGATGTGATTAGGAATAACATAAAATTCCTTAGAATGGAAATGGATAGAAACACCTTCCACAATTATGAGAAAACACAATTAAAATTCATGGTAGGAAGAACTACACCTTAGGAACGACTCTCACTCCCAAAAATCAAATAAATAGGACCAGACAATACAAACCTCATCCAATGGTTCTTCCAAAAGGAAACCCACCATGAAAGAAACAAGAAACTAAAAGACAAAGGAATGAAGAGGATTAAGAGACTTACCCAAAGAGGAATCCACCAAGACACCAAAGGATAAGCACACTATATTGATGGATCAGGGAAGGAGGAATCCACCCAAGGCTTCCCAAGAGGCACATGAATGAGAGGGATGGTAAAAGATGGGTTTTTCGATAAAAAGGTTGGAAAATGTATAATTTCATTAATTTTAATGATTTGGTAAACTGAACTAGTTTGGATGCATTTTTTGAAAAACAATAAACAAATCGTTCACACCCTACTGGATAAGAATGACATCCAGATGGTTTCGTTGCACTATTTGAGAAATCGTGCACAAACCATGGGCCATGGTTCAATATAAAATTGTTAAACCCCTCACATTCTTGACACAAATTATTCTCTAACTGTTTTCAAAATGTGTTTCATTCCCTACACACCATATAATGTTTCACATTTACTCCCTGGCCTTGTAATTTTTTACCCAAACTTTGAATAACTAGTTCTTGGATAATCATGAAAGAAATGAAATAGCTAAAAATTACATTAGAATTAATATTCATCATGTTTTAGCTCTAAATCGTGCACACTAATTGTGTACATGCCAAAATCCACACTAAATATCCCATGATCAAATATTTTCATTGTGAACCTGACCCAAAACTCATCCAAAAGAATCCAAGTCCAAGAAATGAATAAAATAATATAAATTTCAAGGTTAGGGTGTGACAATTCTCCCCACCAAAAAAACATTCATCACCCATGATGTTAGTAAGCCGAGTGAGAACCAAAACCTGATTTTGGAACCAAATGTTGTCGAACAAAACCGCAGACATTGGCATGAAATTTCAACTCCAAAGGTTGAAACTAACATGATATGGATAAAACCAAGAAGAAGTGAACTAAGGGGATAATAATGGAGGGTTCTCCACACCACAAGAACCCAACTAACTTCACAAAACCCATAAGGGAATCCCAATATGAACTAACCATGAAACTCCAGACATAAGACAAAAAAACAACCATCGGGGTTAAAAACTCCCAACATGAAACAAAACCCATGATATAAGGGGAAAAAAAGAAGGATCACAAACCAAAAAATGAACCCATCCAGAATTCGTCTTTTATTAAAGATACAAACATCTTGAAAAAAAACATAACCAAAAAAAATGATTCAAAAAAGGTGACCATTTATAGATCCAAGTTCATAAGACACAACCATAGGGATATATGAAAACATAACCATGAATCTTTTTTAAAATGAAAATGGACATATAATAAACTAGAAAAATATAATAATGGAACTTCAACTATTTATGTTCCATGGTTTCCTATGCCCCAGGTGATTCCTGATTGTGTGAAAGGCTTCGTTTTTGAGGCCTATGACTGAAGCTTAGATGTCTGAAGAATTTTATTCCACATAGTTAGGAGCTGATAACCTCTAACAAAGACTTATTTTTTTTCAAAATACACTTAAATTACTTCTCCAGCTATCCCAAATAGTCACATAGTTTTTAAGCTTTAAATGGGTTACAACAAGATGGATTCGAATGCCTAAACCTGCCACACTAAAAGCACAGAAATTCCACTCTACTGCCTCCAATAAAACACTATCACTCTGAAATATCAAAAAATACCATGAATGGATCAACTCTACCACACCAATAGGAGTTTTGATAGGTCTAACTATTGGAAAGGACTTTCTAATAACCTCTAGAAGTCTTCTAGAAAGTAATATATATACATCATCAAACATAAACCAAATCAACCATCCAAATTAAAACACAACAAAAAAGAACATTAGATATCAAAAACCAAACACATAAACCAAATATCCCAAATTAAAAACAAAATCCTATTTCGAAACAAACCATTTCATTTTAATTTCACACCCCCTTTAAATCTCAAGCCACATTTCAAAAAAACCAAACTCACTTCCAAAAACAATTCAATCACTAAATAAAAATTCCAATTAAATCTAACCCTTGAAATTTTTTTTTGAAAACAATGTGTTCATGAAAACCATTCTCCATTTCATAATTCACTCACACTAGCCAAAAACCAAACCAATACACAACTCACACAAAACATCTAGGATAGAGAACTAGTATCTGTAAATTACCCAGTGACATGGTTGTTGGGAAATGACCTAGTAAATAACCAACCACTAAAAATATTTTGATCCATGATATAGGGATTCACATTGGTCGTTACAAAATGTGAGACCACCACACCACACTAGTTCACTTTTTTTTCATCCCCTATCCATACAAACCAAAGAAAGGTTCAAATCCCAAAATACCCCTACAAAATCATGTCTTAGAACAAGAAAGGGTTCATGATGTTTATACCATACCAACCTATCGAGTACTAATAGTTATAATACCTAGTCTACCAACACAAAAAATAACAAAGGGAATCTATCATACCATTTTGTCACAAACCAGACCGGGATTCCATCCTACCCGACACCAAAACCAGCCTGAGACCTAGACAAAGAGGTGCTCCTGATCCTTCTAATATAGTTGAAATCATTGGTCATAAAATATATCACGAGAGGGAATGATTTTGTTCAATAAAACCATGAAAATATTTTTAAAATAGAGCACAAAGAGAAACCAAAATAATATAAGATCAATACATATAGGCCAGATCCAAATAAAATAACATCTGAATGAAATAGAAACTACATGATGAAACTAAAATCAAACCATAATAACTGGACCTTTGTGGAACCTCGTACTCCCCACCATCCACAAACCATCCCACTCCATATGAAAAATTGAACTTGAACCTAAAACATCAAATGTTCTTGACTCTACAAATGTCAACTGTAATAAGTAAGATGTGATAAAAAATAGCTCAGTAGGTAAGCAACATAGATTACATGAATCTACCTTCCCAAAAAAATCAAAACAAAATATTTTAAAATAAATTTCTAAAATATATTTTATCATTTCAAAATCCAAACACATATTTCTATAAAAAATCACATTTCTAAAAAACACACACTGCTTTATCAAAATATGTTTCCATTTTAAATCATACCAGTTTCACAACCAAAGCCCAAATATGAACCTAAACCAGGTAATAAAAATTTCAATACTAAGAATGTGGTGAAATAGAACAAGAATGAGAAACCCAAATATATTAAAAATAAATTGCAGGAAGATACTAGTAAAACAGGTAACCAAGAAGAACATAAATTATAGGGAACATACATATATATAATCATGGGAATTTACTAAACCACTCTAGTATAAATTCTATGACGTACATAGTTCAGACTCACCTGGAAGCATGTGGTGTGGCCCCATATTCAATAATTGACTGACCAAACTAATATATCAAACACAATGACACATCCAATATGGACTCTTTGAAAGTCTAGGTGGTACCAACCCATCTAATTGAGGATGAAAAGGAACCATCAATCGATCCCTAAGATGACACCTAGGAATACCATGATAATAATACATGGTGAATGACTAGGTCCTTGAATATGTATTATAACCCAATTACTCATATGCCATCGGGCTTTCCAAGAACAAATACCCACACCACCCATGTGATGACCCTATCCTCAGAGGGTCCACCATAGAGTTTCCCATCACACAACACTTCATTCAAGCTGCCAAAACACCATACACATCACATTAAATTGAAACTAATTTTCCAAAAAACATTATAAAGTTTCCTTCATGACTTTAAAATTTAAAAATAAAATCAATTTCTAAAAAAATTCTAAATATCATTTTAAAAATTGAGATGATAATATGACACATAATATAAGGGTAACAAACGTTCCTTTATATAATTTAGAAACCAATACACAATTCAAGATTCCAAATGGTTCTATAATTAGGAAACACATTTGAAACCACATTAATTATTAATTACAACCATGGGAACCGTTTAAAAAACATGGGTTCTTGACGTAACTATTTCAAGAAAAAGGGATGAAAGGAAGGAAAATTAATGAAGAAATTGAATATTGAAAACCGAGTTCAAGGGGGAAATTTTCTATAAATCCATTATCATTTGTTAGTCCATCCATATTTGAAATTTTCAAACATATGGATGTTACCACATCCAATTTATTACTAGATGAAAGTTATCATGTACACATATTTTTTTTGGGAAACAAAAAGAAAATTTCATCATATGACAAGGGTCAATATATATATACTAAATAATAAACATAAAACAAAACCACACACACAAGACTCAATTGACAACCAACAAAGTTACCAATAAACATATTAGACCAAATAAATTTAGGGATACACAATTTTCATTTTAAATGGCCTTGTGGATGCTAATTGAAAACCTTGCACACATATGTATATAGTTATAATTAGGAAAATACTTTGAAAACCCATATCCATTGAAAATACAACATGAAAAACCCAAAATAATTTATACTAACACATAAAAACCATAAAAAAATTATCAATTAATTATAAGTGATAAAGAATATAATTCCACAATTTATAAATGAAATGGATGTTAACACCTACCTCAATGACGAGCGAATGAAACGATGAATTAATGGAAGGTAGAACTAAGCCTTAGGAATAATCCACACACTCTAACTACAATGAAATAAGAACACATAATCCAAATCTTATCCTCTGTTTTGTCTAATAGGGAACCCACTAATATTGAACCATGATACTAGAAGAATAATGAATGAGGAGGGTAATAATACATAACAATAAAGGAACCCACTACGAAATTGAAGGAGAAGCACCCACTATACAAGGAGGGGGGAAGGGGGAAGCCACCCAAAGCTCACCTAGAGTATCATGAATTAGAGGGATGAGAAATGAAGGGATTAGAGTTAAATAATATATTGAAAAAATTAAATATCACGCTTTTTAAATATTTAGGAAATTCACATGGTTTTAGTTGGACGTTTGAAAAATTGTGTGCCAACCACGTTCACCCTAATGAAGAATATGGACACTAACATAGTTTGGTTGCACTATTTGGGAAACCATGTGACATTCATTCAATAAAAGTTTATAAAAAATTTCATAACCCCTTGGATGCATTACACATGGTTTCCTCTAACCCTGTGCAAGCCATGCACCGTGCCCTTAACACAAAAAAACGACGCACGATTACTCCTTAGACACTCATGACTCACCCAAACAATGTGGAATCTATTATAGGTTGACCATGAAAAAATAAAAATAATTGAATATTCCCTTGATCTTATCATGATTCATGTTTTTCCTGAAAACGGTGTATAGTACAAAAGAAACCCAAAAACTCAAAAACTCAAAAACTTTCCCTATGAACTCAACCCAAAACACAACCAAAATAATCAAAGGACAAGAAAAGATTAAAATAAATGAAATATAAAGGTCATGTTATGACATTATGATCCATTAAGATTTATTTTTAGTGCTTTAAGCATAAAATATTTCACATTTATATTAATTTCATAGATTAAGAGATGAAATGAAAATTGATCAATGAAAAACCAAGGGATGAAATGGTTATTATGAAATATAAGGATTGAAACGAAGTATATTTCCTTATGTAATTACTCTATATAGTAAATATATTCTTCAACTATAGAAAAATATCTTTAAAACAAAATGTAATATGTTCAAAATAAGTTATAATAAGTTAATGGTATTTTCACACATCATTGATTTTTGTCTTCATGGTCATTAACATTACCCTTTTTATGTTTGATATCACCATTTATTAGTCTTCATGGGATAATTTTCACCTTCATGTCCATATATTCAATTCCCAATAATGACCCCCCATTTGGAAACATTGTTTTGTGTTATTCCAAATGACATTTTTTCCCATTCCCTCCTTTATGATGATATCTTATTAACCCGTTTATGATTTGGGTTTCCAAAAAATAGATTTCTAAATTTCAAACCATGGATTTATGATATAAATTTAAAAGTGTGATGAAATAATTTATTGATGTCTAAAAATACATAACCCCTCATGATTTTGATAGAATAACATTACCTTTAATAGTTTATATGATACACAACACTGAGCTAAATGTCCTGCGAAATACATTTTTTAAATATGACCGTTAGACATAGATATTGTTTTTTTATGAATTTGAATAACTATGTTTTGAAAATTATGTTTAAATATTATATATTAATAAAATATATTGACCAATAAGGAGTCAATATTTAGTTTAGTCTGTACATGCTTTAAAAATATATTTATCTTTAAAAAAGTTTTTATTAATTTTTGTGAGAAAATAATATAATTAATTTATACAAATTCTAGAAATGTTATTGTAAAATATGGACTTCAATGTTTAAATTCATATTTCAAAATAAAATTATGGTGTAATTTTGTTTTTTTTGGAAAATAATAAATTTTTAGTGATAAGTGAAAATACCACTTTTTGTAAGACTCTAATAAATTTTACTTAAATTATGTAACCTAAAAATATCATCATTCTTTTTATTTTATTAAATAGTAACGTAGATATTATTTAATAAAATATTTTAACAAATTATTTATTTTTTCATCAACGTTATATCATATTTTGGTATTGGTTTTTTTTCTTAATTACATATATTTTTAAAACTATTTTTAAGTGCATATTACTTTTCCATTTTAAATAACTAAAATTATGCATAAATAGAGTTTATCTAAAATAAATTAGTATATTATATACCTATATATATTAAATGAAAATATAATAATGGTTATTTATATTAATTGAGTTAATATAAGATCATCTTTTGTTTAAAAAATTAATTTTCCGAAAAAAATATATTTTCATCATGCTTTATGGGTAAATCAGGTTAACCTAGGATAAAACTAAGTGATAAGGCCAAAATTATTTATCTTCAATATTATTGGATGAAATTATTTTTACCCTTATAACCTTAATTTATATATATAGATTTATGGGATACTATTCCATGAAAGTGACTAATATAATAATTTAAATAAATAAAAATAGAAAATGCAACTCTCTTTCCTTTAAGTATCTCTTTTATATTCACAAAGGGATAAAATTATGTTTTAAATGAATATTAAATGTTATATTTAGTATAATTAATTTTTATTAATGGTGGTGATTTTTTTTTAAATTTTTATTGATTATATATATATTTTACAATTTTATAATACATTCAAACTGTGATTTTGAAAACAATGGAAAACTTAAGGAAACTTATTTTAAAAACATTTAATGTAATATATTTGATATAATTTTTATTTAAAATATATTTTTATAGATAATAAGGATTTATTATTTATGGTTAAATGGATTATATTCTAAATTCCTTATTATCATCATGTCTTTAAACTCAAATGGAATGTATAGTGTAAAAATTACAAAAATGATATTTTATTTTAAATAATATTTTATTAAATAATGTTAAAATTCTAAAAAACATTAAATTAGAAAATTTTGATGATAAATGGTATAAAATTTCATATATTTTCCATTTATTAACAAATTTGTTTCTTATAATTTAAATTATAACACTTTTAGTTTGAAAAACTTTTCACCATAGTTATGGATAAAACAGGTTTACCGGGGGTTAAACCTAGATATAAGGATTATTTTGATAATTACACATTTATAAATCATATGTAACATAAATATAATAACCTTATTCTATCCCAAATTCAAATAATGAGAAATTTGGAAGAATTTGTTTGAATACTACCATATTATAATTTTCTATTTAAGAAGTACCCAATGGGCCCATCCCTTCACTTATAAAAGGACACACCATATCCTCTCCTCTCCTAACATCATGAACAATTTTTTATGATAATAATTTCCCAAATAAGATACATACATCTATATCCACATCCTATAGGCCTTTATGTTTGTCAGAAAACCCTTATATGATGGATTTTGATGCAAACCTAAAGAGTTTTTTTGACGAATAGGTATCGTTCTAAAGCGAGCATTTTTTATTTATTCTTCAACCTACATAAAATATTATTCTACAATGAAGATATTGTAAAATAAATATATAAAATCTCATTTTATTTTTTTATGAAAATAAAATACCAAATATTCATATAATCTTCCATGGAATTGGAATGTGAATTGTCGTTCATGTGTAAGATAGACTACTGCCTCGTAAACCGATGAATTTTTTTCCATCACCACCACTCAAAAGTAGATTTAATTAATTATTTAATATATATATATGATAGTAATTAAATATTTATCATTATATAAAAATAACATATGATATAATTTATTTCCATTCCATTCACTTATAAATGATAACATCGTTCGTGTGTACATGTGGACTACCACATCCATGACATGATTTAATTCATTTCTCTTCACCATATAACATGAATTATATATGTAAGTTTATTATAAAAAACAATATGATATTTAATTTATAATTATAATTATTTAATGATAAAATAATAGTTATTTACTTTTCATCCCAGTCCTTGAAAAATGTAAACGTCACACATTTGTACTTACAGATTACCATATCCATGTCTATAACGTAGTTAATTTTTCATAACCATATTTCATGGTAGGATTAAAAATTGTAATATATTTATAAAAATTATAAAAATGAAATTATTATTTTTCTAGATATTTTGGATCAGTGATCATATTTTCCATAGTCAAACTATAGAGGTCATTTTTGACATATAAACTATATATTTACAAAACGTTTTATGTGACCATAATTTGTTAAGAAATGAAAAGTAAAATGTTACTTAATAAGGAAAATGATTTATAAACATTGAGAAGGTTATTAGTAATGTCTATAATTAACATATGTTTATCATTCAAGATGATAATGAAAATACCTGATGAGTTGGTCCTAGGGTTAGGGATTTCGTCTCAATTTTCATTCATTGTGGAATAAATTTTTGTTATGCACCTAATTCCTTTTATTTGGTGTATATAATAGAATTTTAAATTTTATATCAAAAATTATGAGTATATAATTTTAAATAATCTTTTTACTTCATATTGTTTCATCCAAGTCTATTAGACATGAAAGTTACCAAGTTTTATGTTTTTCATAACTGAATTTATTTTCAATGGGTTATATTAGATTTTCATCGCCATTGATATAATAAGATTATGTGTGTAATGAATAATAATAATTATTTTTTGTATTTCCAATTATTTATATGTATTTTCATTTCATACACATAATATATTCAATTATTAATTCTCACATAATCGGTATAATCTCTCTAAGAGATTACGTCTAAATTTCCACTAACTTGAGATATATTTTTTTATTATTAATCTATTTATTTTTAATAATTGTTTATAATAACAGATTTATATTCTATATAATATATATATTTATATTAATGTTATTTAATGTTACTTTTTAATTTTTTTACTTCATGGGGGTTATGTTTCAAAAGTTACCAAATTACTAATGTTGTATATTTTAATCTCATTATAATTGGGATTGTTTATGCTTGAATTTCCATTGAAAGAAATTATTTGATCAATTTATAATAAACACATTTAATTTAATTATCCATAATTTATTTAATATTTTTTCAACTAGTAGTACAATTTTTATCTCTTTATCAATTAGAATTATTGAGAAAAGTTTTTTTTAAAAATAAATATCATTTCTATTTTTTTTAAATTATCAATCATCTATATCCATGTTTATAAAAATGTATTGAAAAATGTTTTTAACCATGTACTATGATTATTTATATTATTTTTTACCCATGTTTTTTAATAAAAATTATTTAAATGTAATCTAATTGTAACTTTCAGATTAATGTACTTTTTGTCATTTTACAAAAAATAAGAAAGGATTCATTATTTTTTCATACCTAGAATGAATAAAATTTTCAAGCCTTCATAAATTGTAACTTGTTTGTATATTTTTAAAAAAATATTACATGGTTATTTTAAAATAAATTATTTTCCAATTTTATGGAAATTATTATTTAATTAAAGTTATTTTCAAAGTGAAAAGGATATTTTACCAAATAATATCTTTAGTTATATTTTTATGGTGTTTTTATTCATTCATGAAAATAATCCCTTATTTTACATATAAACCACTATTTATATGTTATAATAATATAATAGTTAATCATTATATGGATATTTGATATTCATATTGACGAAAGATAGTATTGACATTCAATTTCATGATTAATATTAAATTAATTAACTTTTTCGTGAAATGTCCACTTTCAAGTGATAATTGGATAGTAAATTTTCCATAAATATCCATATTATTTATATCATAGATATTATTACTGAAAAAACTATATATTGTTTCTGAATATGGTGGTTTACTTTGAATTTTATTTGATTGACTATGAAATTATTAAATTCCACACCTTGGAATTTTTAAATATGAACATCATAATCGATAATGTGTATGACATGAAACCCCAAGTATAAAAAGTAATATAACATTATAATAAATTAAAATATATTTATTTTATATTAAAATAAATTTCTTTGATATATTAGGATACACGTAACAATATGTTTCTTTGATAGCTTGTGTTATATGCAAGACCATGTTTTACCGAACAACAATATACTATTATATAATTATTAAATATAATAAATATTATCTAGAAATTTTAGTGGAGGGTACAAATAATATTATGTAACTTATTAAAATTTATACCTTACACTTTTTAATTTATTATAAATAAAACATGACTCATATAACAGAAAAATAAATGTTTTTTGAAAAAAAATTATTTTAAAAAAAAAAATATTTTGTGACGCCGGACGGTCATATATTAAAATTAATTTTTAATAATTTTCTAAAATTTATTTTAAAAAATAGACATAATTTATTTTAATATTAATATATGAATTATCTTAGAGTATATTTTTTTTGTTATTTTCTATGATGTTTTATTTCTTGATGGATAGTGAAAAATAATGGATTTTAACTGAGAAATTAATTTTCATCTAAATAATTTATATTGTTAAATTATAGTTTTAATTGTTTTTAAAATAAGTATAGTTCAATTATACAAATATTAATCCAATTTATGTCATTATAATTATTTTATTATTAATATATTTTTAAAGACATTGTAAACATTTGAACATTTTTACTTTGAAACCTCACTTTCTCTCTTTGGCTGCTAGATTAATTTTAATTTAATTTTTTCCACTTATATGAATAAAATTATTCTGAATTTATTTAATATATGTAATAATAAAAAATTTTGTTATATAATTAGTTTAAATTAATTTTTTATGATAATTATTAGTGAATAAAGTTTAAATTAATTATAGTGATTAAGGTAAAATGAGTTTACATACTAGTAAATATTAGAATATAAAGTGTAAAAATTACCCAAAACATGTCTAAAACACATTTAATGGATTGATATATACCTTATAAATTCTATTATCAATAATGGTTCATTATTTTGGCCTAGTTAAATTGAGAAAAATGTTGGTGGAATTATCTCTTTTAAAAAATTACAAGTGTACCACTCACTGCACTTATTAAAGGCCACCCACTCTCCTCTCCACTTCACACCTTTAAACCTATTTTTTCATCCAATAAATTCCCAAATAAATTCCCAAAATCACATAATGTATCCTATAATACATATATTTGGCATAAATTCAACTTTGGATGGAATTAATGAAAACCTAAGTAGGATACCTGAACAGGGGGTAATGTTCTTCTAAAAGAATTGTTATTTTATTTTATTCTCCACCTAATTTAATTACTATTATACCATGATAATATAATAAACTCAGTATATTACATATAATAATACGTTTTTATGTTATTTTTATGACCTATAACATAACACATTTCCATGAAATGGGTTATAAAATCATCATTTCTGTGTACAGCAGACTACCACCTCACTAACTGATGTCATTCATTTACTATTATTGCCTCTCATGTTTGGGAATAATGATAGATTTATATTTTATATATGATATAAAATATATTTAGGATTTTTTTATTCTTATGAATTTATTATATCCCACATAACTTCATACTATACTTTTTTAAGAACATGATAACATCTCTTGTGTGTACGAAAGACTATTGCCTCGCTATGAAATGTGATTCATTAACATTTTACAAGGAATGTATTAAGGATGAGATTAAAAAAATGTGATATATATATGAAATTGAAATGTTACAATAATGATTATATATATATTGTATTTCATTTTATTTCATTTAATATGACATAAAAATCGAAATAGTGTCCATGCTTACGTATAGCAAAGGTATCATGTTTTACATTCATTAGATGATCACAGTAAGATAAACAGAAAAATAACTTGTAAAATCATACTAAAAAAGTATTTATTACATTAAATGACAAATATATTGAAATATTATTAATCGATGAGTAAAAATATGTTATAAAAGGATTTTATACAATATCATTAAAATTAATGTCATTCTGGAATATGTTAATAGCATTATTAAAACCATTATACAGGAGGTTAAGTCACATTCATCCAAATGGAAGTATGATGTAATGGATTTCATCTCAATTTAATATCATTGAGGAATTATATAATGTTATGAACCTAGTCACCTTTAAATGGTGGATATACTTCTCCTTTGACATATAATATCATGAATAATTCATTTTTAAAGGATCTGATCTTTTAATTTAAATTTTTTCACCTAAGGATATATGATCATAAAGTTACCAAGTAGTAAAGAAATTTCATAACTCAACTTATTTTCATTGGGTTATATTACTTTTTCATAGTTGTTGATATTCTATGATAATGTGTATAATGAATTTTGAATATCTATTTTTGTATTTATAATTTTTTATGAGGATATAAAATTGATAAACATAATCAATTCATTATTTATTTATCACTTAAATGTTATGATCATTTTAATGGTTTTTTCAAAATCCCATTCAAATAGAGATTATTTGACCATGAATTTCCATTATAGAAAATTATATATTAATTATTTAAAAAACCCATTATTTTTATTATCCTCTCGTTATTAATGATATTTTGAAAGTAATAGTACCTTTTTTTCAATCTTTGGTACTTTAAAGTATTAAGAACATGTTTTAAGAAGATATTAATTAATTTCTCTCCTCATTAAAAAATCCATTTTCTTACAAAACCATGTTATCTATATATTAATTAAAAAAAATTTAAAATTTTCATGATAATTTTTAAAAATAAAATTTTAAACATTTTTTATTTTTAAAAAATATTTTAATGGATTATTTTTCTCCCTTTCCTAACAAGGAACTTGTTAATATTTTTTATAGTGAAAATAGTTACCTTTTTGCCTTTTATGAAATATACAGAATTATAAGTCATCATTTCTTTGAATATTTAATTACAATTAAATGAATATATTTTCAATGAAAATGTTTTTAAAAAATATTTTCAATGAAAGGGGATTTTGAAATTGTTTTTCAAAATGAAAAGGATATTTTCCTCAAGATAATTTTTAAATGGATTTTTATGGTATTTCCATTCATCAATAAAAACACACCATATTTTATAAAAACTCTAGTAGGGATATATAGTATTGATACAATTTTTATTATTCCTAAATATGGTTTATGATAATTTTGACTAAGTAATGTATTCACATTTACTCTTACAAATCATTTTTCAAATCAATAACCTTCCCTTGAATATTTCACATTCCAATTACCTTTGAACATTAAATTTCTACCGAATATACATATTATTTATCCAAGATATTTTTATTTCGAAAACTATATATCATTTTTACATATGATGTAACACATTAATGGTTATTTGATACCTAGGGAAATATTGATAAATTTTTTTCCTTTACCCATTTCTATACTATATGATAAGGCACAATATTTATAAGTTAAATAACTTATTTGATATTTTTTTAATTCTTTTAACATAAAATACATTGGTTGGGGGATGGTTAATGTAATCCAATCGATGAATCAATAGTCTCTTTTAATGAATCAATATGATATCTTTAGCTAAATGGATTTTCACCTAGTATATTTTAAATTTTATTGAGGATAAATCTTTATGGTAAAGGTATGATGTTCTTGGGAAATATGGAATTCAATAATTATGAATTTCCATCATTTTAGTCATTATTATTTTCAAGGATATTTTAATAATGATATCATCTCTATATGGATTTCACCCTCATTTATTTATTAAATGGAATATATTCTTAGTTATTTACCTTCCTATATTGATTATAAAACATCCCATAATTTAAATGGAATGTGTTCTCACATATATATTTTTCCATGTTGATTATGACTTTTCAAATTACTTAAATTACATGAATAATTAATTATTTACATTCCAATGTTGATTATTTTTTATCTAGTTATTTTTGTGGAATGTTTGCTCAATTATTTACCCTTTAATGTTGATTATTCTTACTAATTCAAAATAAAATCCAATGTACATAACCCATACTAATCATTTGAGAGAACCGTTATTTTGTTTCCTTTTCCCATGATTCCATGAAGTCAGTTATTATTAATTTTTGGGGATATTCTAGATTTAATAAAGTTATTATAAAAAAAATATGTTGTAATTTTTTTATTTAATTGTAATATGTGAATAATTTATGTAACTAGTTTAAAAATACTACTAAACTATCATTATATTGGGTTATAATTCCTTATTTCTTATACCAATACAATGGTAGCGAACACCGACTCTTGTCTACTTGTGTCTGGGTCTCTACAGTTAGTATAAGATCATGTTTAGTTGAAAACATGAGAACAAGATATAGGGTAACATAGATTAGTAAATATAAAACTATGGTAGAATTTTAGGATATATGTAAAATAATATCAGAAGGTATCGGTAATATTGACATAATATGATTTTTTATTGAAATGAAACAGTGTCGGGATACTACATGGGGATATAGTTATGGAAAAGATACAAGTAGTGGTAAAAAATCTTAAAAGGTTGTGCCATTATTAACTCGAGTATAACCAGGTACCCAACAACAAGCCCTACTGTGAGCGTCATTTAAAACTCACATGAGATATTCTTAGGATAATTAACATTTTCATTACAAACGATTATGAACTATTTGAATAGATGATGATAATTAATAAACTAGGTTAAAAACATGGTGTTTCCTATTTAAAATGGTGTGTCATGATTTAGAAATAATATAAATTATTATATATTATTCCCTCTATGATTTTTAATTTTCACACTATTGATTTTTTTTATTAAATCGTTGGAACATGAAGGAATGGTGTGAACATCAAACATGATGGACATGGTAGTGATAATGAAAAAACAAATGGGATATTCATAGGTGTTAATGATATCTTTTTTATTCCTAATAAGTTTTCCCGAGATAAGATTAACAAAATATACATTAACCAATTCTCAGACACAACAAATATTAGAATGATAAAGTTTACTAAGAGTTAAATAGGTAGAGACCTTAGAAGAAAGAAGGATTTATTTCCCTAATGCATGAAATGTATGTGGAGATACCAAGGAAAGTGTCTCTATGGAATGAGGAAATTATTTATGTCTAGAAATAGAGGGAATAATGAAGATAATATCTGAGGAATAAATGAGTAGTATTATGGAAGGAAATAAATTACATCCAAAGGATCCATTTATAGTTAATTTTGTTAAATGTGGAGTACCTAGGAATTAACTTAGTCAATTACCTCTTGTAAATTTTAACACATAGACCATAGATGGACCTAAGTGGAAATAATATAGACGAAGTACTTATGAATTATGATTCATGAAATAAATTTTTTAATTGTTTTACCAATAGTATTTTGGTTACAAGAAACATGAAACATTTAAGGACTCCGTTATATTTTATAATCAATTATGTATTAATTATCAAAAGAGTTAAATATACCTATATTAGTTGATGAGTTTAATATTGATCAAGATTTCGAATTCATAAAAAACTTTTTTAGGCCATATGTGGGAGGATTTTCCAATGATTAAGGACATTTTGGGATACATTTTTTGCTAGATTTTTTTTATAAAATTTGTTTAATGAATATTTAATTTACATTTTATGGTCATATGTTTAAATGTGTTGATTAAAATTAAGGTTAAAATAATAAATAATGATTTTTAATAATATTCAAATAACATTATTAGAATTTGTAATAAATGAATCTATTGAAATCCCCAGTAAAAAGTTTATTTAATGATAACATTTATTTTAAGGATTTGAATAATATTTTTGGGAATATTATAGTAATATTGTTTTTAAAAAGGAAAAAACACATGAAGGGTGAAAACCCATAATATTATGAAATTTGGTGGTTCTTGAACTAATTATAAAAGGATGATAAGAGTTTCAAACCTACCATTGACCTACGTTATGTGTTGATTAATGTTGCATTATTTTTTGTTAAACAATTTAACCAATAAATATTAATGATAAACTTTTTGTATTTCCTTTGAGGTTAAGAGATTAATGTGTAAACCATTTGGTTCGGGAAACTTTTTATAAATAGTTGGAAATAATTTTTACTCTTCTATGTAAATTACAATCCATTAAAAGTAAATTTTAGTGTTATAGTAATAAAAATTTATATTTGGATATTTTTACTTGGAATAAGAAATAAATAAGAAATTGATAAAAAAAATAAAAATGATGAAATTGTGTTAATATGAACATATCATTTAATTATATTTTATTATATTATTATATTGTAAAATAATTTCTCAGCTTTATAAAAATAATATTGAAACCAAATTCAATCCTATTACCATTATTTCTAATGATATAAATAACCTTTTTACACTTATTAGATTTGTAGATTTGAGGACCCAGAATTTCCATTGATCATTCAAGTTCATGAGATTTATAACATCTATAACTCTCTATAAATATTAATTCATTTCATCCATGTCTATATATTCATATTCCACTAATGTTCTCCTACATGGAAACTTAGTGATATATTATTCCACGTAACATTTTTACATATAATTATTCCTTATTAAGATATAATTTTTTTAATTGTTTTAATATTTATTTTTTTCAATGATGTTATATCCAAATTTCAAACCCCTGATTACCCAAATCAAGTCTAAATTTGGAATATGAAATTTATTTATGATGTGCAGAATGGTACACCCCAAAATTTTGAAATATGAACGTCATACTCAATAGCATGTATGACATGAAACACCCAATGTAGAAAGTAATATAAAACCTCAATGCATTAAAATATTTTTCTTTTATAACAAATTTAATTGTATTGATAGCTTATGATACATGTAATAATTAGTTTCTTAAATTTCTATCATTACAAGAAATATTGGGATATACCAAAAATGAAATACTATTAATATTATTATTTAATATAATTGTTATAACCTATACATTAGAGTGGAGGGTATGAAAAGGATTATGTAACTTATGAAAATATATATTTTTAAAATATTTATGTAATATTTATTTATTAACAATATAATAAAAATCATTTAAAATACAAATAGATGTTTTTTGAAAAATAAATTATTTTTATAAGAAAATTGTTCAGTTTTGTCTGCTTGAAGTAATTTATAACTAATTTTTAAATAAATAAGAAAATTTATTTGAAAAAATAAAATTATTTTTTGAAATTTCAATACCAATTTTATCTTTTGTTCAAATTATTAGTTCTTTTATGAGAAGTTTCATTATTTGATGAATTGTGGAAATACAAGATCCTGATTGAAATCTTCCATTTAATCTAAATAATTTATAATGAAAAATTATATTTTTAATTATTCTTAAATTAATTATAATTCAATTATACAAATATTAATTCAATTTACATTATTATAATAATTTTCATATTGAATTTTTAAATAAAAATATTGTAAACATTTATATATTTTCACATTAAAAACTCAGGTTCTCGTTATATATACGAGATTAATTTTCTATATGTGAATTTAATATGAAAAATAGATTACACATATTTAATAATAATAATTTATATTATATATAAATTTAAACATAATTTATTACCTTAATTTTTTGTGAAAATTGTTAAAATTAATTACAATGTTTGAGGTAAAAGCATGTTTACTTAGTGGTTAAAATAAGAAAATAATATGAAAATATGACCCAAAACATTTCAAAACCCATTATATGGATATTTTTTGATCTTACACCTTGTATTACCTATAATTTACCATTATTGAGTCCTGGTTACATGTAAAAAACTTTCATCTAACTCAGTCTTTCAAAAAATTAAAAGTGTTCCACTCACCCCAATTATAAAACGCCACCCCCTCTCGTCACCATTTTACACCTTAAAAACACATTAGTTCATCCAATAACATGCCAAATCACATTAAAACTACCATCCCATAATCCTATAAGACTTATATTGGGAATAAAATAAAATTAGAATGGAATTAGTGCATACCATAGGAGGATACCAAAAGAAGTTGTAATAATCCTCTAATAGTGTTTCTAAATTTTATTTCCTTCTCCGTATACATCAATTCATATTATAGTATTATTATATAATAAGATTAGTATATTACATATATTGATATGTTATTATGCTTAGTTTATGACCTATAAATTCACACACTTCCATCAAATGAGTTACAAAATCATTAGCCGTGTGTTTGACACACTACAACCTCAACAAATGATGGCGTCTATTTTAAATTACCTTATTTCAAGGTTGGAATAAGGATGGATTATTATATATATAAATATATATGATACATATGATATTTATAATGTTATTATGCTTCATTAATTATTTTATCACAATTCATTCATACATTGTATTTTGTGTGAATACAGTAAAATCGCCCATGTATATGATAGACTATTGGCATGCAATGTTATGTGATTCATTCATACTTTACATGAAATTTGTTATGTAATGAATCGAACCCTAATATCCTAGATTGATTTCCTTAATTTATACCATTGAAATAGGTATAATATTTTAGTCCCAATGTACGATACAATTTATCTTTTTTGGGAAACCATATTACATGCACCGTACCCATTTTATATTGATAATTATAAAATGAAGCATAATACAAAAGAGAATAAAATTCTAAAAATAATTGAAATTTCATTCCAAGATATCATCTCCATATCCTTCTGAAAAGAAAAAAATCAAGGTGGTCTTAAATTCTCATTAAAGATTAAGTACATATAATGCTATCAATAATCAATAAATAATAATCATCATGGAAAGGTAATGACTGAAACACATTCAAATTATTAAATTAAATGTTCATTATAAGACCAGAATAAAATATAATCAAATAATTATATATAAATAATCACATGATCATTAAAAATGGACATGTATATTATAAATAATTGAAAAATCACATGGAATATAAATAATGATGGAATGAATATTTTTTGATGTCTTAACAATCATGATTTATTTTCAAGATAGTTATTGTAAAGATCTATGCTCAATAACTTTTTAGTTTTTGGGTAGTTTCCTGTCTGATTTGGCCAACTGATTCATTTCATGAGACCCTTCGACGCATCAAGGGGTTAATAAAGTCAAATCCCTACCCATCACTACGTTTTTTATGCATTCCTAATATATCGAATAATAAATTTAATGTATGATCAATATTAATTATCATCAATGTCTCATATTGATTAAAGGATACATATTAAACAATATTCCCCCAATTAATCAAATTACATTCAAAGTAAACACTGTTTGTAAAATTGGTATATGGTATTGGAAATAATATTTTTTTATCACACATGAATATCAATATTTAATATGAATTTAATGTCCAATTAACAATGATTAAAATAAACCTATTGATTGCAGAGAATGTTAACAATCATAAAAGAAGGTGAGATTTCACAATAACATTTATCACATGATAATTTTCCACTCAAATCCCCTTGGATGAAAAATTAAATTTTAAAATTAAATTAAATAGTAAATTAACTATTCGTGGTATTACATTTCAATGGAAAAATATATATACCACATAAATGTGAGTTGGTGCGTAATAACAAATAAGTCTCAATGGAATGTAAATTGAGATGAAATTCCTTACCATATAATTCATATTAGTGGAACGCTCTTTAAAATCCTATATAATTATATTAAGTATTTTATTAACATATAAAATAAATATATTAATATTTATAATATCATATATGTTCCATTTATAACATCTTATCAATTGTTTTTTATAATATATTATTATTTTCATTGCTTCATGTGTTAATTTCCATGTTTTTCAAGTATGTTTTAACTTGTTATTTATTTTTTAATCATAAATTGATCATGATTTCATTATCTAACTAATTTTAACCCTTTTTTAAATATCATATATACTATGTATATCTTTATTTAGAATAATCCATAAAATTTTGTGTTAGGAAATGAAATACATCGTTCATGGAGATAGTACATTGTATATACAAACGATAACAATTTCCATTTTCATATCATTTTAAATGAAATAGAAAAAGATTATATATATATATATTATCATTATAGTATAATTTTTATTTCATATATACCATATATGTTACTGAAATCCATATTTAATACATTTCATTTAATGTGTGAATGAGTCACATCGCTTCTTGAGGTGGTAGTCTGACGTACAGATGAGAAACAATATCATATTATAACAAAATATAAATCCTATAGTTATTTTTTATATAATAATTAAAGAATAATAATTATATAATTAATTTATTATATATTAAATATATAGTATAAAACCATTATTATTCACAAATTTTAATGGTAGTAATGAAAAAATTAATGACATCAGTTCGCATGGAGGTTGTTCTCCGTACACATGAACGATGATTTCATAACCCATTTAATGGAAGTGTGTTAATATTTAGTTCATAAACATAACATAACAAAATATTTGTATAACAATGGTAATTTTTATATTATATGTGTATGGAATAAGATAATTTTAAAGAGTTCGATAAGGAAATAAAAAACACTTTTAAAAGAACATGACCTCTTATTCCGGTGTCCTCTTTAGGATTAAGCTAAAACACGAAAAGGTTTGATTTCTACCAAAAAAATGAGGATTCTATGATGATTTTAGGTAATTTTGAAGATATTTTTAATTATATTTTTTCCAAAAAAAAATGTATTTAGAGGTTTCCATAAGGGGGGGGGGGTGTGAGTGCCCTTTTATTGTTGTGGAGTGGAATTGTTGTAAATATAAATATTATTAACTATTTAGAGGTATTTATTACCTCATATGGCTCAAAAATTGAATAGTAATGTATTTTAGGTATAATTTGGTCAATTCAAACCTCCACCATAGAAAAATATTTGCATTTGTTAAATTTTGTTAATTTACTTATATGTTTCCCTACTTTTATAATTTCTGTTTTTATTAAGATAACTAAATTTCTATTCTTGTTATTTTATTCATTAATTCAAAATTAAAGAGAGAAATGTTAGATAATTTAAGTCCAATGATTCTAAATATGATATGTAGTTTATAAAAAAATCCAATGTCTATTGGAAATTAATTTTAATCGAAGCGGTAGTAACATGCAAAATAACTCCTTTAACCAAAGATGTGCTAATTTGTTTTTACTTTTTTAGGGGATGTATGTTCATTATAAAAGATAAATTTTCCAATTAATAGATAATATTATATATCTTTAATATTTACAAACCACTTGTAAGGATATAAGATTTTATGTAATTTTCATTCATTAAATAAAATATCATTTTAAATAAATAATATTAATATTAATTTTATATTATTTATTTATTTTGAATTTAAAAATTATGATATAATAAGGAAATTAAATTATATTATTCTCACCCCAGTGTAACATGATTTATTTATTTACATAATTAATTGAACTCATTTATTCCTTCAATTTACAACACTTTTATTTTTTACTACAATTTTTTTATTTATTTAATAACTAAAAAATTGCTTCATTGGCATTTCTTAAGAATTTTATGTAAATATTTCATCCCTAAAAATTAAGGATAAATTATTATGGAAAAATAAGACACTTATAGTTTAAAATAATATATATAACCAAAAATATGATGTTTTCCTACCTCGAAGAATTATAATTATTAAAGGCAATGAATGTTTATTTTTTACTTTTCATTACTTAATATATTATATAGGTCACTTTCAGGGAATAGTATCCCAATAACTCATAAAAATATATCATAAGGTGTTATGGCTGAAAATATGTAAGGAAAATGGGTGTCGTACAACTTGATAGTTCATTTTTAACCTTATATTATTTTTTTAATCATAAAGTAAGCTCTTTTTTACCATAGTCACCTAAGTTAATTTTACCAGTTATCACTAATCACATTTGATAGAAATTATGTTGGCTATTATAGACATTATAAATTATTCTGATTAAAAATTTAGTATCCATTTTTTTAAATTCAAATAACACAAATGGAATAATTTAATTTATGTTAACCCCAAAAACATGATCAGAAAGAATGTTTTTTGAAGAAAAAATGATCAAACGTTTGAAATATTTTTATTTCTAAATTCAATATGAAAATTAATACAGTGAAATAAATTTGATTAATTGATATAAAATTTAACTAATTTTACTTTAAAACCAATTAAAAATATAATTTAGCCTTTTAAATTATTTAAATGAAGAGGTAGTTTACAAATAATATTTTGTATTTTTCAATATTAATAAAAAAATAAAACTTCTCAGAAAACTACCAAATATGATACATAAGATAATTTTGGTATTCCAATTTTAAATATGAATATTAATTTTTCATATATATTTGATAAAATTGTTGAAAGTTGATATTAAATGATGTGTTCCAAGCATGATTGTAGAGTCATATTAGAAGAAATATTAGTTTTCAGAAAACATTTATATTGGTTAAAATGATTCCTATTTTTTTAATAAATATATAAATAATATATGTGTGTAAAATATATATTTTCAATAGTTATTTAAACATATTCATACCCATCATTCAAATCGCTAGGTCATAACTATAATTTTAATTAATAATATTAATAGTATATTTTTGTTTTGTATAACTATGTCTTGTGTGAAACACAAGCTAACTAAGTGTTGAAAGTACCACAAGATAAAATCAATATTTCATATCTCATTTACTATTTAATAAAATTTTATTCTTTTTTAATTATCTATGTGTTACATTTTACCCACTCTAAATAATTATCATTCTCTAAATTTAAATGTTATCTCAAGAATCAAAGGATTGATATAATGTTGTTGAAAACCCCACTTCATAAAACCTTTAATGAAATATCCTATTAATAATTGAGATATGGAAGAAAAATAAAAAATGGGATATTATATAATTTGGTTTTTAAATATGATAACATTAGAGGCAAGTGAATATATGGACCTTGAAGAAAAGAATAAATAATTTTAGAGTGTGATTGAGGTTATTGATCACAAGAAAGTGAATGATCAATGGAAAGATAAGGGAACAAAACCATAAATTTGTGAAGACTGAAAAGGCCATTTTATCATAAATAATTATTATACTAGGAAATTTTTTCTTCAAGAACATTCTATTATGTATGATTCAATTATTTACTCTCTAAGAATATAAGAAAAATTACTTTCCTAATGTGTTTCTATTTCACAAGCACAATTTCATTCTTTTTTTGTTCTTCATAAAACATCCAATTTATCAATTATTCTAATAAATGAATATATAGGAATGAGTTTTTTATGCAGGAATCACTAGAATTAACTTTTTACCAATCGTAAGATCCATAAAAGAGTGAAATTTATTTCTTTTTATCACTAACTATTTTTTAAAACCAGTATAGTTAGAACATGTTATCCACATTCATAAATCTCTATCTATTGATGTAATATAATAATCATTAAAACAATTTCCAAATATCTACATAAACCATTTCATGATTCCTTAAACTTATGAAACTTCCAAAAAAAAATAGATTCAGTTCCAAGGTAGTTTGTAGTATCCAATTTACTTTATCTATGTCCATTATCTCTTTATTCAAAAAATTTTATATCAACATAATAATGGATATATTTCCCTTAACCATGTGTTTTCCAAAAACATTAATTTTTTCCAAAATATTATTTCTTTGTACAATTCAAGATATAATTTCAGATATTTTAATAAAGAGTACTATAATACAATTATTTTATATTTCATAATTCTTTTCATTATAATATCATCAACATAATAATTTTAAAAAATATTTCAAGAATCTCTATTAACAAGAATATTAATCATTCCACTTTGGTTGTATGAATATCATATTATTGACCTTGATATTAGCTTCTTCTATAGTACATTATCTTTACTCTTGAGGAATTTATTTTTATAGTACCTCATTTTTCTATAGTAAAAATACTGAATAACATTATTTTATTACCCCTCTTTTGAATATTTTTCAAAGTGAACCTTTTCACCACATTTATAACAATCTCGAAATCATTTCAATCATTTCACAGTGTGATTAATTACATAGTTATTACATGTGGTAAAAATAATTCCTTACCATCTTACATTAATCAATGATTTTGTCTACCATCCTATTATTATCTTACTTCCCATTGATTCCATTATGATTGGATAATTCTTTCTCTGTCATTATAATTCATAAAAATATTTCTTAGTGTGAAGAAAATGTTGAGAGACCAACAAAAACCAATGAAATGTCTTAAAAACATAAATGAAATGGTCAATATTGCATTCCATGCTTCATATTTAATCCATAACATACCATGAAAATCTTGTAAATATAGCTTTATACTCTGCAACACATTCATATTCCATTTTTTTTATGAGAAGGAGCTATCTATTCATCTTATTTTTTCTAATGTGAGAAATATTTGACAATGAATTTTTCCTTAAAATATTTCAATTCCATAAGTTCTATTTCTTCTCACCCCATTGTATTTTGGATCAACAACCAAAATTGATCTAAATCATCAATGATACAATATAGTAATAGTTTAACAATTTCTATTTCATGACATCCCAAATTAATAAATATATTCTCTAAATAATTATACGGTTTATAAAATTACATTAGATCAATATTCCCACTAAATGATGGGAGCCTATGTCATAGAATGTGATATATAATTAGAGTATCTTATTTTTCAATAGGTTTATCCATCTGAGAAATTTTATGTGTCGTAACCAGATTAAGAAACCCTAATATATCCAAAACATGCTCTATTCCAATACTAACCATATTAACTTCCTCATAAGTGAATCCTTTACATTTTCCACGAGTATTGATATGTTTATTTCATATAGGTTTTATCTCTAAAGGAAATAATATTCTATATTTTTTATAATAAGATGTATTATTATAAATATGGTCTAACACATAGAATAAATTTAAATTTATACATTGAAAAAATCAAAATCATAAACCTAATTATTTTGGAAATATAAATTTTATAAAATCATTTAGAATGGTTTATAAAGTAAATGTGAATTATACTAAGCATATCCCATAAGAGTGTAAAACTAGGTTCACAATATGTCCCATTCTGGGTACCTAGTAACACTCAAGTCAATCCCAATATGACATTTTTAATTTTATTACACTTAGGAACATGTATGCGAGAACTACGTCCACTTATGGAATCCCGACTAAAATGTATTGTTAGGAAAAATTATAAAGCTCTAGATTAACAAATCTTTAGTATGTTCACATATACTAGTACTCAAATTCTATCAAAATTTTATGTTCACTAATATATGTTTTACAAAATATAGTTCCCAAGGTTTCTGATTATCTTTCAACAATACAAACTGTAATGATCTCGACCCTAGTATCTCGGAGCCAATTATTTAATTTATTAAATTATTCATAGATACCGAATTCAAATTAAAAAATAAGGTCATTTTATAATTTTTAAGAAACCATATTATATACATGATACCCATTTTATATTTGGGATATAAAATGAAAGATAATACATAAATAAAATTCTCAGCATCCTTGAAAACTCATTCGAGGAATTAATCTTCATATCCTAGGGGAAAGAAAGGAAATGTTCTTGAAACGGAATGATACAAAAGGGATAATTATATAGTATTTATCATGAATCAATAAATAATAATCATAGTGGAAAGGTAAATGAATGAAATTTATTACAATTAATCAATAACATGAGCATAATATGGCAAGAATAAAAGATAATAAAATACTTCCATATAAATAATCACGTGAGTTAGAAACATGACAATAGATAGTTTAACTAATAAAATAAACACATAGAATAAAAATAATTATGGAATGTATATTTTTGGTTTCCTAAAATATCATGACCTATCATAAATATAGTTACTCTTAAGATTTATTAGCAAGACAGTTTAAGTATGTGGGTAGAAACCCATCTGATTTTCCGAAATGATTCATATCATTAAACCTATAGATTAATTGGGGGTTTATATAAAGTCTAGTACCCACCCTTCACTATGTTACTAAATAATTCCTCAAATATTTAATAATATATTTAATTCAAGATCAATATGAATTATCATCATATAGAAAAATTGAGTAATAATTAAAAAAAATTCAATATTTCCCAAGTTAATCAAATAACATTTAAGGGTAAAACCATATGTAAAAATTTAATATTGGTTTGGAAATAATAATATAAATAAAATAATAATATTTATATTTAACATAAATTTAATTTATAATTAATGACTATTAAAACAATATGATTGTTTCAGTAGAAAGTTAAGAATCACCAAAAAGTTATTAGATTTCAGAATAACTTTTATAACTTGATAACTTTGAAATGAAATCTCCATAGACGAAATAATTCAATTTGAAACAAAAAATTACATGATTAATTAAGTATTCATGATATTACATGTAACATCACATTAAATTTTTAGGTATTTTTTATGTTTCTATGTACCTTTGTTTTAGAGAAATGTTTTGGGAAGAGTTTGGGAGATTTTTTTAGGGAAAAATTACAGCCGAGTGTGTTGTGCACGGTTTACGCACGGTTTGAAAAACCGTGTGACCAAACCGTGCCATCCTTGAAACCTAGACAGAAGCTTCCGCACGGGTGGCGCACAGCTGGTCTTACCATGTAGCCAAGCCTTGCAAAAAGGTTGTTCGAGGTAGTTGGTCACGCACGGCTAGCGCACGGTTTGTCAAACCGTGCAGCCAAACCATTCGGTCACTTAAAGGAGTTACTTAAATTGTGGATCTTGCTCGGTTTTGACTCTAAGTGCCTCGTTTTACTCTTTAGTGGCCCTAACTCAGGATTTGTCTTCTCCTACGGTCAGAGAGGGTTCTCCCATCATTATCGAGGCGATCCAAAGGCTTATCTTGGTGAATCGAAGCCATATTCTTGAGGTATGTGATCGTTCATCATCGTTCCTGATTGGTTTCATAGATCTACTTAGATCTACATCTCCTCTTCACTCTATTTCTTATATCTACACCTGTTTTGGGTAGATCTAAGTGTGTGGTACCAAGTTTGACGAGATTTGGTCATGATATTTCTAGGAGAATAGATCTAAGGTGTGTTATTAAAGAAGCAATCTGGTTTTCTTGAGCGTTCTCAACCGTTGTGGTCTTGGTCAAAACCTTCAAGATAGGTGGTTCCACCCCGACATGCCAAATTGATTATCTTTGTATTTGATCGATTTATTTCAATAATTGATTTCAATTCAATTTCTTAAGTTTATTTCAATTAAATTGATAAAAATGATATTCCTTTGAATTGAGATATTTGAAATGTTTTTGGCATGAAAATTTGGAATACCCCAATTCTATTGAATTGGGCGTGGTTATGGAAAATTGGTCGATTTAAGTTGTTTAATTTAAATTTTGGATTTGATGGAAATGTTTTTAATTAAATCCTTAAACTTCATTGTGAAAATTAAATGTGTAAATATGAAATTGGTTTTGAATGGATTTTATACTTATGAAAATGGCTTAAAATGATTTTTTAGAAACCCATTAGTTTTACCTTGTGAAAGATACATGTTTTGAATAAAACCTGCTTTAGTTTTAAATGGAATGAAATTTTCACTCATGTAACAGCGCATGAAAGCCTTAGATAGTTAGTGAGTTATTTAGATACACTCTACGCTACGAAAACTTTCTATAACATACATGCAGCAGGTCATATCCCCGACAGGTTGGTGACATGTCGCCTTTGGCCAGTGTCATAGGGACGTGTGTATACACATTTTTCTCAGTTCACATAGAGAGTGTGGAATCCTATAAGAGGTTAATACTATTTTACCTTTAGGCAGATAACCATGTTTCTTGATCGTTTGTTTATATTTGAGATATAAATGGTTGCCAATGCTTTTGAATTGCAGACATTCCTGAAAGAAATTATATAAACTATTTTAAATAAATGTTTTACTTAATCCAATGTTTTAGAAATATTATATCATTGTAAATCCTAGCTTGATGAATTTTCCATCATTTGAAAATGTATAGAATGATTTTTTAAAATATGCTTTTGAATTCCCAAACCTGTTTATTTGAAAATTGAGGGACCTCTTGGAGGTGGATTCAGCTGTTGATCTTTGGCCTTGGCGAGTTGTGTCCTTAGGGACCTTGGGGATATTTTTCCCATATTTAGTACTTGGGTTTTTATAATTTGGAATTTTATGCATCTTTGTATTCTGGTACATCACTCCTAGTAGAGTTTCTTTTGTTATGCATACTATTTGACTTACTCTTGCTTCCGCATTCTTGTGGAAAAATCGTTCCCACTTGTATGTTGTACGTTGTCAGGTGCTAGTTGCCAACCTGTGGGGATCAGGAATGCCCTTTAGGCTGTGTCAGGGTTGGCTCAGTTATCAGGTTACCAGGGTACCTGGGCTGGTTCGTGACAAAGTGGTATCAAAGGCAGGTTGAAACATCTTGCCTTGATGACAGTATGCATTTGATTATTCTTTTCGGGACTTAGGAGGTAGTTGTGACAGAGTGTCTGGCCAGCTCTCACCACAATGAACCTTAATTCACTAGGGTTGGTTAGGGAAATGTGACTTGTGTATTAGTTCTATTCGTTTCCCCTATTTTAATTTTTATAGAGTGGAATACAAATCTTTTTATCCCTTATTTTAAGAGTATTATTCCTTGTTACTCAGGTTGAGTGTTAATCTAATGTCTTCTTTATTTTCTTCTGATGTTATGTAGAATCATGCCTCTGAGAAGATGTGGAAATCAAATCCAAAAAAAAGGATGTTGTTGAATCTCAGCAAGCAAGACATATTGTGGATCCATGTCGGGTAGAGGTGATTGTTCGCACTGTCCAAGCTCTGGGACATCCACCACATCCAGTTCCTATTCAGGCTCCAGCTATAGATCCTCACAGTGATATTCTATGAATTCATTCTCAAGTGTTCCTATGCCAGAATCCACCTATCTTCAAAGGCTCCACTAATCCTCAACATGTTGAGGAATGGTTGAGTAAGATCAAACTTCTGTTTGGGTTTTTGGAGACACCCGATGCGATCAAGGTGATGTGTGCCACCTTCGTGATGGAGGGACCAAGTAGGAGATGGTGGGACACGATGGTGATGGCTAGGAAACATGAGGGTTTGGAGTGGAAAGACCTTAGGTTTTTATTCACTGATTAGTTCTATCCAGAATCTATGGTGTTGGCCAAGGCTGTGGTGTTTTTCAAAATTGATCAGGCCAACAAAACCGTCATTGAGTACTCAAATCTCTTTACTGAGTTGGTATAGTTTTCTCCTAAAATTGTATCTAATGAGAGGATGAAAGCTCAATGATTTGAGTTGGTGCTTTGATCAGATATACGTTCTCAGGTTTTCATACTGAAGCTACCCACTTATGCAGATGTTCTAGATAGGGTGATGATGGTTGAGATGGATTTGGAAGGAAAGTCAGGGTTATAGGAAGTTCCTTTTTAATCTAGAGGCAGTGTTGGTTCCTTTAAAGGAAAATGGAAGCACGATGTTTCTCATGGTGGTTCTAGACAACAGAGTCACTCCAGACCACCGGTAGCACCAGGAGGGGTTTCCTTGACTTGTTTTAGCTGTGTAAAGCCAGGACATTCTAAGAGGGTCTGCACTATGGAACGCAATAACTGTAGCTCCTGCGGACGTATAAGGAACTTATTGAGATTCTGCCATCACATCTCTACTCCACGTAGTATAACAGGATCATCAGGACCTCCAAAAACTTTGGGTCAATCAAATGATTCACGTACAAAAGGGTTCCAGCCACATGCATCCGGAATGAAGCTTCATCCCATAGTAGAAGAGTCACCAGATGTAGCTCATACAAGTCCTACAATAGTGAGAGGTACCATTACTATTGCTTCGTCTTTAGTGACAGCTCTTCTTGATACTGGTGCATCTCACTCTTTTATTTCAACCCATCTTGTTAATCTTCTTAATCTACTTATGGATCTTTTATCTTGTGTGATGGATATTACTACACCCCTTGGTACAATGAGAGAGAAGGGTCTCCGTAGTCCGGCTTGTGTTTTCTCTCTATCAGATGTTGAACATGGTTGGAGTTTTTTGGTTCCCAACATGAAATTTTTGGCATCATATTAGGAATGTATTGGATCATTTCCAATAAAGCCCAGATCTATTGTTACCTTCGATGGGTCTACCTTACTACACCTAGTGGTGTGCCTCTTGTTTTTCAAGGAGAATGGGACCCAAGGTCAAGCAGAGCCAGACCCTCTTATCCAGATTTGGGGAAAGTTATATCATTTTATTTTGTTGATCTAGAGAGATATTCATTGTGTGGTGATCTCCCTCCAATCTTCGCTGAGTTTTCCGGTGTGTTTCCTTTAGACTTCTCTTCTTTTCCACCAGTAAGAGAGGTTGATTTTACTATTGACTTTATGCCTAGTACTCAACCGATTTCTACTCCATCTTATCGAATGTTTCCAACTGAACTAAATGAACTGAAGTCTCAGTTACATGATCTTCTTGAGAAAGGATTTATACGCTCGAGTTTGTCACCTTGGGCAGAACCAGTTCTCTTCTCCAAGAAGGTTGATGGTTTTCTTCGCTTATGTGTTGATTATCGAAAGCTCGGTCAAGTTACGATAAAGAAAAAATATTTGTTACCAAGAATTGATTATTTTTTTGATTAATTGAAAGGGGAAAGGTGGTTTTCAAAAATTGATCTTCGATCTGGTTACCATCAATTGAGGATAATCGAATATGACATTCTTAAGACCGATTTTAGGTGTAGGTATGGCCATTATGATTACCATGTTATTCCCTTTGTCCTAACAATTGCAACTACAGTTTTCATGGCGTTGATGAACAAGGTTTCTCATGAGTATCTTGATATTTTTGTGGTGGTATTTGTGGATGAAATTCTTGTCTACTACAAGTCTGAGGAGGATCATGTGCATCATCTAATAACAGTTCTGAGTCTTCTAAGGAATCACCGAAATTATTCCAATCTTTCAAAGTGCGATTTCTTGATTCAGGAAGTAAAATTCTTCGGACATGTCATTTCAGAAAAAGGAATATCAGTTGATCCTAAAAAGGTGAAGGCTTTTATGACATGGGAACAACCATGAAATGTTTTTGAGATTTAGAGCTTCTTGGGATTAGCGGGATATTATCACCTATTTGTTAAAGACTTCTCAAATTTGGCTAATCCAATGACTGCTCTGACTCGAAAGGGAGTGATGTTTTCCTAGAATGAAAAATTTCAGAGTTATTTTGTTGATCTGAAGCCTATTTTGAATACTACTCCAGTGTTAACTCTTCCTAAGGCTGGGATTGGTTATGCCATCTTCTATGATGCATCAGTTTCAGGTTTGGGATATGTCCTCGTGCAGGGTAATCATGTTGTTTCCTATGGATCTCGTCAGCTTAAGCCTCATGAGAAGAACTATCCTACCCCATACCTTGAACTTGCAGCTCTAATGCACACACTTAAGTGATGAATACATTACATTTATGGAGAAAGGTTTAATGTGTATTCAGACCACTAGTGATTGAGTTATATCTTCTCTCAAAAATATTTGAATCTTCGCCAAATGCATTGGGTGGAGTACCTAAAATCTTTTGACTTCGACATTGCCTATACCCCGGAGAAAGGGAATGTCACTTCGGATGTGTTAAGTATGAAGCTTCCAACTCCGGCTGTTAAAAAATCTTCAGAAGAGTGGAGTTTGATGGCTCTTTTTTCTCAGTTTCATATTAGAATTTAGTGGAAGGGGAATGAAGTTTCTTTATCCAGTGCTCAGTTGACATCTGCTCTCCTCTAATTTATTCTACAAGAACAACAACTAGATGATGAATTCCATAAAATTAGTGACTCACTTTTTGGTGGGGAGACCAACACCCAGTGTTCGTTCTCCAAAAAGGGTTTTCTGTGTTATTGAAATCATTATGTTGTTCCGTTATCGGCAAGGAAGGATGTGATAGGGGTTTTCCATAACTATCAGCAGGATGTGCACCCAGGAACCAAAAAAATGTTCTATGAAATGCGGTGGTAGTTCTGATATCCAGGTATGAGATGATACTTTTTAGAGTTTGTATCTCGTTGCTATACCTGCCAGCAGTTGAAAGCTAAGCACCAGAAACCTTCAGGTTTGCTTCAACCACTTCAAGTCCCTACATGGAAGTGGGATGAAATCTCGATGGACTTTGTGGTTGGGTTACCTCAAACCTAGAGGAAGAAGAACATGATAAGGGTTGTGATCGACAGTCTGAGCAAGTCAGCTATCTTTATACCTATTTGAGATACAACCATAGTTGATGAGTTGGGAAATATCTATGTGAAAGTAGTTGTTCGTTTGCATAGAGTTCTGTCTGCTGTAGTCTCTGAAATGGATCCTTAGTTTACTTATCTCATTTGGAGAGGCCTTCAAGGGTCACTGGGATACTAGGTTTGTTTGAGCACGGATTACCATCCACAGTCAGATGTCCAGACAGAAATAGAAATTCAGATCCTTGAGGATATGCTCTGCGCTTTTGTAATTGACTTTGGTGGGTCTTGGGATGATCATCTGGGGCTAGTTGAGTTCTCTTATAATAAAAGTTACCAATCTACAATCAAAATGGCTCATTTTGAGGTATTGTATGGCCGTCCTTGAAAATATCCTTTATGTTGGTCATAGATTAGTGAATGTTCCTTGGTAGGACCGAGTTTGGTCCAAGAGATGTCAGCTAAGATTCAGTTGATTCATCAAAGAATGTTGACAGCGCAGAGTCAGTAAAAGTCTTCTGTTGATCATCATTGTAAACCTTTAGATTTATCAGTTGGTTGCCAGGTGTTCTTGAACATCTCACCCCGATTGGGTCATTGATAGCTTGGGAGGCAAGGGAAGCTTGCTCCCCGTTTTGTGGGTCCTTTTGAGGTTATTGGTCTTGTGGGGAAAGTTGCTTACCATTTATCTCTACCACCACAAATGATGTCGATACATAACGTGTTCCATGTATCACAACTGCGAAAGTATCTCTATGATCCATCCCATGTTGTGAGGTGGAGTGATCTTGAGATTGGAACATATTTATCTATTACTGAACAGCCAGTCTGGGTTGTTTATTCAGAGACCAAGGTACTTTGTGGGAGAACGATACCTCTGGTCCGTGTGCTTTGTCCACATGGTTCTGATCTTCATGAGACATGGGAAAGGGAGGCACTAATGAGGGAGAAGTGGCATCATCTTTTTGACATGGAGGTTTCTTCTTAGGCTCTCTCGGGGTAGAAATATCTTATGATGGGGAGGTTGTGACATCATGGTATGCTTTTAGGTATTTTTGATGATTCTACGTACCTTCATTTTGGAGTAAAGGCTTGGAAAGAATTTGGGAGATTTTTTTCAGGAAAAGTTAATTCCCAGTGTGTTGTGCACGGTTTGAACACAGTTTGAAAACCCTTGCAACCAAAATGTGCCAGCCTTGAATCCTAGATAGAAGTTTCCTCATGGGTGGTGCACGGTTTGTCTAACTGTGCGGCCAAGCCATGTGAGAAGGGTGGCCAAGGCAGTAGCTCACGCACGGTTAGAGCACGGTTTGTTGAACCGTGCGGCCAAACTGTGTGGTCACTTAAAGGAGATCCTCAAATGGTGGATCTCACTCGGTTTTGCCTCTAAGTGACTTGTTTTTCCTCCCAAGAGGCCCTAACTCGGGATTTTTCTTCTCCTAAGGTCATAGAGGGTTCTTCCACCATTCTGGAGGCAATCCAAATGCTCCTCTTGATGAATCGAAGCTGGATTCTTGAGGTATGGGATCGTTCTTCATCGTTCTCGATTGGTTTCTTAGATCTACTTAGATCTACTTCTTCTCCTCTCTCGGTTTCGTAGATCTATGCCCATTATGGGATTATCTAAGTGTGTAGTACCATGTTTGATGAGATTTTGTCTTGATCTTTCTAGGATAAGAGATCTAATGTGGGTTCTTGAAGAAGCTATCCAGTTTTCTTGAGTGCGTTTGACTGTTGTGGTCTTGGTCAAAACCTTCATGGTAGGTGTTTCCGTCCCGACTTTCCAAATTGATTATCTTTGTATTTTCGTGATTTATTTTAATCATTGATTTAAATTCAATTGGTTAAGTTTCTTTCAATTAAATTGATAAAAAATAGATTCCATTGAATTGAGATATTTGAAATGGTTTTGGCATGAAAATTTGGAAAACCCCAATTCCATTGAATTGGGTGTGGTTATGGACCATTGGTCGATTTAATTTGTTTAATTTAAATTGTGGATTTCATGGAAATGTTTCAATTAATTTATTAAATTTAATTGTGAAAATGAAATGTGTGATGATGTAATTGGTTTTGAAAGGATTTGAAAGTTATGAAAATGGATTAAAATGATTTGTTAGAAACCCATTGGTTTTACCTAGTGAAAGATGCATGTTTTGAATAAAACCTGTTGTGGTTTTAAATGGAATGAAATTGGAACTTTTGAAATGGAAGAATGAGATTGACTGTATTTTAATAATTCTTAAAATAGTTTTCCTGTCATGTAAGAGCGCATTCAAGCCTTAGGTAGTTAGTGTGTTATTTGGATACACTCTATGCTACGACAACGTTCTATAACATACTTGCAGCGGGTCACATCCCCGACAGGTTGGTGACGAGTTTCCTTTGGCAAGTGTCATAAGGACATGTGTATACACATTTTTCTAAGTTCACATAGAGAGTGTGGAATCCTATAACTAGTTAATACTATTGTACCTTTTGGCAGATGACCATGTTGCTCGCTTGTTTGTTTATATTTGATATATAAATAGATTCCAATGATTTTGAATTGCTTACATGCCTGAAAATTTATATAAATTTTTTTATATAAATTTTTTAATTAAGCCACTGCTTTAGAAATATTCAATCATTCTAATGCCTTGCTTGACGAATTTTCCATCATTTTAAAATTTATAGCATGATTTGATAAAATATGCTTTTGAATTGACAAACCTGTTTATTTGAAAATTGAATGTTTTTACTTGGATAATCTATATTTGGTATCTGTTATGGAGTCTTTGGTGATTTCCTACTGGGCATAGGCTCACACATAACTTTTTCCATCGGGTGCTTGTAAACTATCTTCTTCCAGGATCAAGCAAAGGGAAGGGACCTCTTGGAGGTGGATCCAGCTGTTGATCTTTGGTCTTGGTGAGTTGTGTCCTTAGGGACCTTGGGGCTGTTTTTCCCACCTTTAGTAATTTGGTTATTTTACATTGGCATTTTATGCCTCTTTGTATTCTGGTACACCACTCCCAGTGGAGTTTCTTTTTTTATGAATACTGTTTGATTTAATCTTGCTTCTGCATTCTTGTGGCAAAATCGTTCCCACTTGTATGTTGTACGATGCTAGGTGCTAGTCGCCGACCCATGGAGATCAGGAACGCTCTTCGGGCTATGTCAAGGCCTGCTCGGTTATCGGGTTACCAGGGTACCCGGGCTGGTTCGTGACATTACATTTCAAAAGGGTATGTATATAAAACACATAAAAGTGATTTAGTGTATAATAACAAATACGTCTCAATGGAAGGTAAATTGAGATGAAATCACCTACCTTAAGATTCCTTTTGTATGAATACTCATTAAAATCATGTATAACTGTTTTTAAAATTATATGAAATTATAAAATAACTTTATTAATATTTTTAATATCATATATGATTCTTTTATAATATATAATCACTCATTTATTAATAAACATTCATTATTTTCGTTATTTCGGGTGTTAATTTCCATGTTTTTCAACAGATTTTTGACTTGTTGTTTTATTTATATATATTACATAGATCATGATTTCATAATCTCAATAAATTAAACTATTATTTAAATATCATATATATTCTATATATATGTATTTACAGTAATTGAAAAAATTTATTGATTAGAAATAAATACACCATTGATTGAGATGGTAGGAAGTACGTACTCATGAACTCTTTTTCTATTTTCTTGGCATATTGAAGGAATGAAAAATAAAAGATATATATATAATCATTGATGATTAATTTTTATTTCATATATATCACATATTTTTATTAAACTAATTATTAATAAATTCAATGTATGGCTTGAATGAATCACATCACTTCGTGAGGTAGTAGTCCTTCATCCACACGAGTGACGATATCGTATTCTAACGAAATGGAAAGCATGAAGGTATGGGTGATATAATAATTTTAGTAGAATAAAAAATCACAAATTTCACAAATATCATAAATATTATATATAAACTATAAAACCATCATTATTCCCAACCCTGAAATTTCGTAATGGAAAAACAAATGACATCGGTTTGTGAGGAGGTAGTCCATCGTACACATGAATCATGAATTCATAACCCATTTTATTGAAGTATGTGAAATTGTGTGATATACCATTAAAATAAACACTTATCTATATATGTATGATATTGATGTTATTATATAATCATGCTATAATTGAAATTGAAGGAGGTGTATATGATAATAAAATAAGAGTAATTTTATAAGAACATTGCCTCTTTTTAAAGAATCCTCATTTGGTTTTCACTAAAACCTCTAATGATTTTATTAATACCAAAAATAAGGCTTCTAGGATGGGAATAGAGAAGTTGGGATTTTATTTTGTCTATAATTTGTCAAGATAAATGTCTTGAACATTATCAAGAAGGGGGGAGAGTGAGTTCCCTTTTATATTTTAGGAAGAGTGAAATTCTTGTAAATATTCAAATGTATTCACTATTAGGAGGTATCCATTACATAATGTGGTTCCAATATAAAATAATAATTGATTTTAGGTTTTAAGTTTTTTGACAAAAACCTCCAAAACACAAAAACAATTAAATTTTCAAAATCTTGATCCTTAACTTCTTTCTTTGCATACATTTAACATTTTGAATTTTATTAAGGTAACTAATTTTTTAACATAGGTATTTTATTTTTTGATAATAAATAATTTTTATAAGTTTTATATAATTTATACCCATCGATTTAAAATAATATAAATAATTTATAAAATAAAAAATCCCTTCAGTTTTGGAATTAAATTTTAATAGAAGTTTCAGTAACAAGCTGAAATGATGCTTTAACGCTAACCATAATGACAATGTTTTTACTAATTAGTGGTCAATAAGTTAATTATAAAAGATTAATTGTTCCATTAATGGAATTTATTTGGTATGATTTAACACATAAAAATCACTTTTAAGAAGATATCATTTTCATTAATTTTAAATCATTTAATAGAATATCTATTTTATTAAAATAACATTAATTTCAATTATAAATTTATTTATTTATTTTGAATTTGAAAATTTAAATACTATGATTAAATTATATTATATTATATTACAACCAATTTAACATGATGTTCTCACTTCAATAATTAATTAAACTCAAAAATCATTTTAGTTTACAACACTAATTTTTTTCAATTTTTATTTCATTTATTCTCTTTGATTATTAACTAAACAATTACTACATTTTCATTTATTAATCATTTTACGTTTCTGATTCATGTCTAAAACATTAAATATAAATTATTATTCTTACAATACCTCATTTATATTTCAAAATAATATTTATAGCCGAACATATGATGTTTTACCCTATCAAAATAATTTATAAATATTAAAGGCATGGAAGTTTCCTTTTTTTTCTTTTTATATACTTATCTTATAATATAAGTCACATTCATGGAATAATATCCGAATAATGAATAAAAATATAGAATAAGGTGTATTTTTGTAAACATATTTCCATAAAATAACTTTTAGGAAAGTTAGTAGGTCATTTTACACCTTATATTCTATATTTAACCAAAACATAAACTTGTTTTTACTTTGATCACAGAAATTAATTTACCCAATTTTCACTATTCACTTGGGTAAATACTTTTGATGGACTTATTAGACATTATATTTTATTATTATTCCAAATATAGATTCCATTTTTCCAAATTCAACTCATATAAATGGATGAATTAAATTTAATATTAATCCTGTAGTCATGATGAGAAAGTCGAGTTTTAATGAGAAAATGTTCAAATGTTTGAAATGATTTTATATCTAAATTAAATATGAAAATGATTACACTAAACTAAATTTTATTAATTAATAAAATAATTATTAAGGATACATTAAAAACACTTTCACATATAATTTATCCTTTTTTATTATTTAAATTCCAATGCAGTTTTTAATTAAATTTATTTATGATTTACTATTCATAAAAAATTAAACTTCTCAGAAAAATATCAAAAATTCCCCCAAGGATATTTTTGGTATTTCACTTAAAAAATTATGTTTATTTGTTTATATAAATTTTATAGTTATATTAAACTTAATTTTAAATTATATTGGAAAACATGATTAAACATTCTCTTTAGTAAAAATACCATCTTTTAAAAAACATTCATTTTTCATTCAATTGATTCATATTTTATTTATACAAAATTAATAATATATAAATGTGTGTTAAATATATTATTTAATTAGTTAGTAAACCCTATTCATATACATTATTAAAAAAGTAAGGATATTAATATCATTTTAAATAATAATATTAATAGTATAAAATTTTTCAATTAAACTTGGTCTTATGTGCACTACAGGATTACTCAATGTTGCGTGTTCTGCAAGAAAAACTCAACGATGAATGTCACTTATTATATTGAATAAAATTTTATTATTTTATAATTTTATAGGTGTTACATATAAAGGAAGGGTTCAAAAAAAACATGTATTATATTGGACATAAAAATTTTGTTGTAATTATAATATATATATATATATTATTTAATTTTACTACTTCCAATACCATAAAAAACTAGAAACAATGTTCATGTTTACGTATGACCTACCATATCCATGAAAAGTGTTTTTAAATTACTATCACAAAATTTTATTTTTTACTCCAAATAAATATATACTAAATATATATGATACGTTCATCATCATCTACATTCTGTAGCTGAATAAATAAAGAGGAACCAAAAAATAACCACTCAAATCAAACTCAAAAAACAAAGATGTTATTAGACGAAATGAGGATAATAATGAATTATTATTAACAAAAGTGTAATAATATGTCATAAAATGATCATATATGATATCACAAGTATTAATATGGAACTTTATTATGTTAATAACATGTTTAAAACCATTATACTAGAGGTCAAATCACGTTCATCCAAAAATAATCTCAAGGTAGGAGATTCATCTCAATTTCATTTCATTGAGGCATATTATAATTTTATACACATAATATATTTTATATGGTCCATATACTACCGATTTAACATGTAATATTAGCAATAATTTATCATTCATGGTATATTATATTTCAACTTGAATCATTTCTTATAAGCAAGTTTGAGGTTAATATTACCACATTGTAATTAAATTTAATAACTCAATTTCTTTTCATTGAGTTATATTACTTCTTCATAGTCATTTATATTTTCTTATTATTTGTATAATAAATTTTCAATATCTATTTTTGTATTTCAACTATTTAATGTGGATTTATAGTTGATACACATAAACAGTTCATTGATTAATTATAAATTTAATATTATGATTAGTTTAAGGGTTTTATCACAATATAATTCTAATCAGGATTGTTTATTCATAAATTTACATGAATGGAATTTTTATAATAACTGTTTAATCAAATAATTAATTTTATTCTACACTGGTTATTCATGATCTTTTTTAATTGATACTACCATTTTCCACACATTGGTACATTAAATTATTGAGAATTTTTTTTAATGAAATTGGAATTCATTTATCTCTTGGGTCATAAATGTGTTTTATTATGAATTCATATTTTCTAAAATGTTTAAAAAAATTATTAACCATTTATAAATGATTTATTAAAATCCATTTTTCCCATTTTTCCTTTTTACAAAACAAATCCAAGTGATACTCTTATCGCATTCCTAACAAGGAATTTTTCTAATTTTTTTTAAAAGAAAAAAGAAATGATATTCCTACCTTTTTTGACATGTACATAATTACATTATATAATTTACATGAATATTTATTTTCAATTATATGATGACCATTTTAAAAAATGTATTTTAAATAGTGATTTTCAAATAAATTATGTTTCTATTTTTATCAAAATGTTAGGATATTTTCAACAAGATGTTTTTGAAGATATTTTATGCTATTTCGTTTCATCAATGTAAAAAACTAAATTTTACATATAATCTTCTAGGTATATGTTTTAATGATAACCACATTATTCTTCCTCTATATTGTTTATGATTATTTTGACTACAGATGGTATTTACATTCAATCAAATGATTCATTATTGTAATCAATATCTTTCTCGGGAATATTCAATTTCCTATAACCACTATACATTAAACCTCAACTAAATATCCATATTATTTATCATTGATATATTTATTGATTAACAATATAAATTTTCTAAATTAAATGTACTATATTTAATATTATTAGATATTTGGGGAAATATTGACAAATCTATATCCTTTAATCAATCATATACTTTATGACAAGGCACATTTTTTATGACTTAAATTTATTATTCGAGATATGATGAATGCTTTGGACATGAAATACATGGGTTGGTGACTTGATAATGTAATCCCCTCAATTCATTCGTATTATAATGGTATTAATCAATTGGTTGGGCTCATCTAATTAGGTTTTCTCTTATTATTCTTTAAACTATCTTGAGGATAGATCTTGACAGTAAATGTATCATGTGCATAGGAAAAATTAAAATCAAATAATTAAAAACATCATTTATTTTAGTTTCTATTATTATCTAAGATATTTTCTAATTGATATTATATTTCAATGAATTTTATTCTCAGTTATTAATTTAATGGAATGTGTTATTAGTTATTGACATTTCCATATTCATTATGCCTTATCGAGTTATTTAAAAATCATGAATTCTTATTTATTTTACATTCCATTTTGATTATTCCTTATCCAAAAATTTTAATGGTCTATGTTCTCAGTTATTTACCTTTCCATATTAATTATTCCATATCCAGTTATTTAAATGGATTGTTTCCTCAATTATTTTTCTTTTAATATCGATTATCCATATTGAATGATAATAGATTCCACTATATTTAAAAATTACTGAGAATTTGATCTCACACTAATATGTATCCATTCCCCCATGATTTCATGAATTTTAATTTTAATGATACATTATGATATTGTAGGTGTAATAATGTTACTATCAAAAAAATGCTGTAGGTTTTTATTAAAATGTAATATGTGAATCATTTATGTATCTAGTTTACTGAGACTATGAAACTGATAGTTTCATTTTGACGTGACTTCATGTATCTTATACTAATGTAATTGTAGAATGAACCAGATTTGGTCTACTTGGGTATGGGCCACTAAATTGAAAATATATATTTTTTACTCAATTTAAATATTTTTTGATAAGACATGTTGTTTAGGAACTAAATCAATCATTCTATGGGTGAGGAATCTATTGGACTTGTACTAATGGGTGGGGATGAGAATTATATATCCCCTTGATTCAATGAAAAGTCCCATGAGACAAGTCAATAATATATAATTTAATGGTATTTTTATATATACATATGAATCAATTAAACTATATTTACATAAGGTCTTGATGGTATAAATATCATGATATAAGAATTGATGACATCTAATATTAAACATTTCCTTCAAGGAAAATTCAATTATCAGGGTCTGTTTGATTATTTGATTAGTTATGACATCCAGGTATTAGCTTTAACCTCATGTAATTATTTATATTCATTATTTGATTATAATTTATCCCATTAATAGTATTATTTGTTCTCAAGTTATTTTCTACAAGGAAGGTGTTTCTAGTTATATAAATTTCAATACTGATTATGCCTTTTTTATTCATGAAATCATTCATTATACATGACCCTTAATGAGAATTTGAGCTTATGATTTAATTATTTTACCTTCCCTAGTCTATATATACGGAATAATTAAATGATTTCATTGATGTTTAATATTTACTTTCACTATGTTTTACTTTATTTTGTTAAGTATAATGCAACACTAAAGTATTTATCACTTTTAATAAGACTACAAAACTATTTGGTCCTTTGGGATGAGATCAGTTGTATCATATGAAATTATAAAAATGTAATCACTAATTATGGACTATAGAATTTAGGGTCGTTAATATTTGAAATAGATTATATTTATTTAGAATAATAGAAACTATATTTATAAATATATATTATGGAAGATAACCCAATGACGGACATTTATGAAATTTTCTAATGATATTAATTTTATGTTTAAGAGGATGATTATTTATTATTTTTCAGTACCATCAATAGTTAATAAGTATAGAGATGTAAAACTGAGACTTTTATAAAGTCTTAACATTTGTTTGAGTCATATACACCCCTTATGTATAATATGTCTTCTAGTGTGAAGGTTATTTAAGGAATAATTGTTTTATATTTTATTTACATGGGATTGAAGTTATTGAAAAACTTTATCATTAATATGGTCATCGACATTAAGATAATAATCATTAATTATCTTTAATGGATTTTGAAAAAAAAACAATTCTTATAGAAAAACATATCCGCTAAAAAGTGATTTTAAGACCAACTTTATTTTTGAATCTATTGATCATATTTTCTTTAAAGTAATAGAAATTATAATAATATTTTTAAAAAAAAAAATAACCTAGATGTAGGGTCATAACCCACCACATCAAGAACAGACATAGGGCCTAAACCCACACCTGATGGGTGACATGGGTGTAGTGACTACCACTATCCTGCATGATTTACTACTTCGTATGAAATTATTTTTACAAAAATTATTATTAAGTTGAATTTTGGGTGCTACTATTGTTCTTTAATGATTAATGTATTATATTGAATAACATGTTCTATCCATTTTTGTTTTGGTAAATATTTAAATGTATATGGAAATAAATATAACAAATTTATTGATCTTATAATCCATTAAAGGTCAATTTTACTACTTCAAGAATTAAAAAATCATATTGGATATTCCATTCATTGAGCAAGGGACAAATTTGAAATTAATCGAAGAACGACCAAAGGATGAATATTTTCTTATAAAATTGAAATATATTATGTAAGTATATTTACTTATGTACATTATCTGTATAGTAAAGGAATTCATCATCTCTTGTAAAATAAACATTAAAAAAATATTTTATGTTTACAGTCATCTCCAATGAGTTGGTCTTTTCATCCATTCTCAATTTTTTAGCATTATGATCTTTAACTTTATCCTAAACATGATTTTTATCTCTATTTATTAGTCCTTAGGCAATATTTTTCTCCTCCATGAAAATATTTCCACTTCCCATTAATGATCTTATATTATCAATTATATTCTTTTAATTCTATATAATCATCTTATTTCTATATACCTCACGTTAAGAGGATGTTTTATTCTATTCTTCATGAGGTGGGTGTTCAAAAATTTAAATTTTACATGTCAAGACCCATATTTCATAGAAAAAAATTTAAATTGTGAGTATGGAGTTAATTTATTTTAGTGATAATGTAACCACATGATATACTAAAAGTAGATCATTTTTCATAATTTATATGACAATAAAATCTGAGGGTAATCGAAAAAAATATATAATATTTAATTAAGACCATTATAAAATAGTTATTTTATTGGTGATATGAATTTGAATAAACACTTTTTAAAGATTATGTATAAGTATTCTAGATGATGGAAATAAATATTTAAATAAGTACACAATTTTAAGCAGACTTTACATTCTTTTAAAATATATATTTCATCAAAAATGTTTTTATATATTTTTCATAGAAAATTATATAATTAATTTAAAACAATTTTAGAAACTATATTGTAAAAAATGATTTCTTCTTTTAAATCATAATCTCAAAATTAAAATAGTTTTATTTTTTTGGGATTTTTTGAAAAGAGTAAATTTTCCATGAGTAGTGAAGAATAACAGTTTTTATTAAAAATATAATTTATTTTCACTTAATTAGATATGTTAAAAGTCAGATTATGAATTAAATATTATTTTAAATGAAAAATATTTTCTTTCAGTTATATTAAATCTAGTTAATTACATTTTAATAATATTTAAACCCTATTTATTTAATAATTTATTCATTGTATGAAAAATAATTTTTACATATATTATAATTTATTAAAATTGTTTCTCAATTTTTTTATTAATTTAAATAACCCCTAGTGGGGAATTAATTAAATTAAATTTATAGAATATATATATATATATATATATATGAATCGAAATAAATATAATGGTGATCGTTAGTCATAGAATAAAAATAATATCTTTTTTCCTTGAAAATTATGTTTTCATGAATTACAATTGTTCATCATGATTTACAATATTATTATAAAATAAATTTATACAACTTATAAGTATTTTATTTGATAAAATTTAATCCATATTTTGAATTATCATATTTTTTTATTTAACAAGGCCAATTAATTTTTTTCATTATGGGTTGTAAAAATGGTCAAAAAGATTTCAGCACGGTAAAAAGGATAAATCAAGTTAACATAAGCTAGAACTAAGTAATAAGGCCACCTTTGTTCCTCTTCAATATTATTAGATACTTTTTTTAAACCCATATAATCTTAAGATCTAGATACAATTATTTATGGAATACTTTTCTAGGAGAGTGACCAAGATAATAATTTAATTAATGAATAAAAATTTCACTCTGTCTGTTTTAAATATATCTTAGAAGTTCACATATAGATAAAACAAAAGCGATGAATGAATATTAATAGTTATTTTGAGTATAATTAAATTATTTTCATGATGGTAATTTATTTTTATTTTTTTATTTTTATACAGTAACATCAAATTCATTTTCATTATTGTAACAATGATTGACAAAATAGTAGAAAACTAATTATAAATGATATTTAAAACATTAAAGTAATTTAATTGAGCTGATTTTTTGTTCCAAAATAACTTTTTGCTTAATAATGATGTATTTTTTAGTTTAAAATTGATTATATTCGTAATTAATTATTATCAACATGTCATTAAAGTCAAATTTAATGGATTTTGTGAAAAATTACAAAAAATATATTTTATGTAAAGTAATATTTTATTATATTAATTAAAAAGTATAAAAATAACTAAATAGAAAAATTAAGTTGATAAATTTTCTAAAATTTTATCCCTTTTCTAATTATGATCTAATTTTTATCTTATTTGTAAAATGGTAACCCTTTAAGTTTGAAAAAGTTGTGACACCTAATATAGTAAAAATGAGTTTACAGATTAGTTAAACTAAGAGATTGGTGAATGTTTTCTAATTAAAATTGTCTATATAAAATTTAATATTCATATTATAACTTTATACTATTCCATATTATAATTCTTTCACATTTTTAATTTTTTTAATTAAATATGACATTATTATAATTTAATACTTCAAGATGTACCCAAAGTGCCCCTCCCCACAACTATAAAATGGAACCCCCTATCCAATCCCCTCTACACATCATGAACCATTTTGTTCATAAAATCCATTCCCATATTTCATACTAAATTCCATGACCATTTCATAGAGGCATTTATTTTATTATAACATAATAATAATAATACTTTTAGTGTAAACCTATACTGGTTTTCTGAATAAGAGGTCTCATTCTTAATCGAGAATTTTGATTTTATTTGTTCTTCCACATATTTCAAATATTATTTAAACATGATGATATAATAAAATTATTATATCCCCTATATTTTTATATTTTAATGATAATGGAATAACATATATCTATATCCTATTTCATCAAATGGAAAAGAAAACAATTGTTCATGTGTGAGTGGGACTACAGGATTCAGAAATTAATGTAATTATTTTTCCATAACCACCACTCAAAGATAGATTTAATTTTGGATTTACTATATATACATTGGTATTATATTCATATAATATTTTTAATCCTTGAAATATAATACATTATATGATTTTATACTATTCAATTAACTAAAATATGATAACATTTTTAGTGCTTTCTTATGGCCTACTACCTCCATGAAGTGATGTGATTCTTTTCTCATCCACAAATCACAAGGATGATTTATATTAGTGTAATTTTGAAAAAAAATATAATATTAATGTCATAATTATCATTATGGAAATATAAATTTCCACTTGTGATCATTATATCCTGATCGTGGAAAAATGAAAATGTTACTTACGCATACTTATGGCATACCATCTCCATAATTTTTCATATGAGTATTTCATACCATCTCAATGCACCCTTTTAGGATTTATTACTCTTATTTATTTCTGTTCTAGTACAACATCAACATGTAGTTTCCATACAGAGAAGTATTTATAGAAAAAAACACATAATATATTTCTTATCAAAACTGTAGTATGTTCCAATAATTATCCTCAATGATTCTCATAGGGTTATGATCCATAATCTATATTATCCTAAATCTAGTTCCAAAATCTTCAACTAAACATTCGTCGATACTAACTGTAGTGACCCAGACTTCATTATCCAAGAGTTAGTTCCTTATTTAAGAAATTAGCATAATATAAAAAGAATCACATCCCAAATGACTGAAAAATATATTTTTATTGGTATGAAATATATATATAGGATTCCTATTTAACATTTGAATACACAAATTTCAACATTTGTTTTGAGAAGATCAATATTACATCCGGTATATTTTTACATATAATTCATAGTAGAAATCATGTATTATTATGACATTAAATGAAATAAGGGAGACCTAAAATGTTCAGTACGAGTTATGTACAACAGATTATTTCAAGAATCAATCTTCATAATCATCATGTCATGTTAATTAATTGGAAAAACATACAATTTAAATAGTTTGATTAAAATAATCTGTATTATAAGTTAAATGAAAAAACACATTACCTTTAATAAATAACATTACTATCTTAACAGGATAACGCATATTCAATATGAAAATGTAAATAACTAAAAACACATGTCATCTCATCAATAAATTGAGAATAAAATGAATCCAGGGATAATATCATATAGAAATACTCATGGATTCCAATAACTGAATACGTACTGAATGAAATTATGAATTATTGGATGTCATGAACAAAAGATCATGATAATTCTACCATCCAAACCTTTCAAAAGATGGTTTTAAAATAATTGGTAGAAATTTATTTAACTAATTCCAAATAATTGAGTCATCCTATGAGAAAATTGATGCATGATGGGGATATCTATAAATGGTACCACCCATGTATTTCAGGACAAAATAATTAATCATATATATAATAATCTATTTAGTTCATAAAAAATATGAATTTTAATAAAAAAATCATTATTACCAATTATTATAAATGTATCAATATTTTCGAAGATAATAAATGAATTTCAATGTAAAAAATTTTATATATAAATGATATATATTATAATAAATAAACACATCCATGATAAATAATATATATATTTCAGGGATATTTAAAGTTTGGTGATAGAAGGAAAGTGATAATTTCAGGAGAATGTTATTGACTAAAAAAATGATAAAAGATATTGAATTTCAATACGTTCATGAGACAAAATTATCATAAACATTCTTGATGAATTATAAAGAATTTATCAATATAACATATACCCAATGGAGTAATAATAATTGATTTTTTTTCATTGATGAATAAAATAAAAAAATATGTAAAAACATTCATCAGGAATATATCATTTTTATTTTGAAAATAACTCTTTAAAACTAAAATTTCAAAAAATATTTTGAAATTATATTCCATTAAAAAAATATTTGAAACTTATAAAATTATATTTATACATTTTGTTGTCCTTATTTCTATAAATATTATTCATATCATACAGATTAAAACAATGATTCCTTTAAATTATTTGATAATAGTGAAATGGGATTTTTTTTGAAAATGACATTAAGGTTACAATAATAACATTTTATATAATGTAAAAATCGGTGAAAATGTATTTAATAACTAATTTTTAAGGTTTTTAAATTCATTTTGATAATAGTTTTAGAAAATATAATTTTTGTTGAATACATATTTCCGACCAAAGATAGAAATGAAATCAGACTTTTTTAAACAAAAATCATCAATTATTTTAAGTACCCCTGAGTGAAACAATGGGAATATTACTTGAAAATATTACGAATTACCATATGGGAATAAAATTAAATGATTTTATTATAAATTTATCAAATAATTCACTTTAATTAAAATTCAATAATAAACAATATCAATTAGAATGAGAAATTTAAATAAACCCTCACAATGTCTATAAAATTGAGGTGAGAATTAGTCAATTAATCAACTATTTGTATCAACTGTAAATACAAATAAAACAACTATAAATACAAAATAAAATAATAAAAATTCATTTTATATAATATCTTATAATATCTAAGACAATGAAGAAGTAATATAACCTAATGAAATGAAATTGGGTAGTAAAATTCTTTACCACTTGGTATCTTTTATATCAAATCCCCTTTGATGAAATAATTTAAAAAGAAACTAAAAATAATATTAATTATTATATATTCATGATTTTAAATGTGAAATGTGCCAGGTATACACCATATAAATGATGTTTGGTCATAACATAGAAATGTGCCTCAATGAAAGGAAATTGAGACAAATTCCATTACCTCACACTTTCTTTTGGTTGAACATAATTTTAACTACTTTATAGGGGTTTTAAAAACCATATTTATTTATTAAAAACGAAATTATTTTTTATAATTTAACATATGATCCTTTTATAACATATTATCACACATTCATTAATAATTATTCATTATTTTCTTTATTTTATGAGTTACTTGTATGGTTTTTTCGTTAGTTCTTTATTGTGAATGTTTTTTCCTTGTTTATATTATATAGTTCCACAAAATCCAAAATAATATTCATGATATAATTTTCAAATTTAAAAATATATTACAATTTTTAATGAATTCATGAATGAATTTTTTGAAAAATTATGTGTGTTATGATCATGGAGATAGTAGGTCTTAGGTACACAAGAGTAACATTTCGATTGTACAACTATCATCATGAAAATAAGGGGTGATATTTTATATTTAACTTATTATTATAATATCATATGTATCATATTAATTCTATAAATATACTTCTATATATCATCAATGTGGTTTTTTATAAAAACAAGTTCACAACTATTCGTGAAGGTTATAGTCCACTAGTACGCAAATGATGTTATCATCTTTCAGTGAGTGAATAGAAAAGAATGAAAACAATATATATTATCTGTAAAGAATAAAAAAAATTCATGAATATCACATATATTCATTATATTTATCCAAATTACCTTCCATCTAAATCTCTAGTGATAGTTGAATCACATCTTTTTGTGAGGCAGAAATATGTCGTACACACAACTAATGTTATCGAATCCCATAATGAATGGAAAAGAAATAATTTATATATGGAATAATTAATAAAAAGATATAATTATGTTATAAATATCATATATATACTTTATATCCATCATTACATCCAACCTTGATAGATTGTAATCGAAAATTGAATAACAACAGTTCGTGAGGGGTTAGTTTTTCATACACATGAATTATGATTTCATAACCCATTTGATAGAACTAGAGATAGTTATAGGTAATTTAAATTTTATAACAACATATATATATATATATATATATATGGAAGATACTGTGTATATTATATCATCACTTTTTAATAATAATTGACGTAGTTGGAGGAATAAGGAAAATAAAATGGTCACTATAGAACGTTACCACTAATTCATGTAACCTCCCTCGGTTTACACTAAAATAATTACTGGACGGATTTATGAAAAAAATAATGCTTCTCGAATGTTATTAAGAATTTTATAAATATATTTTTTAATCAATTGTTTGAAAAAATATGGTTTAAAGTTGTGAATAATAGATTATACGAGGTGGCCTTTTATAAGTGAGGTGAGTCTCACACTTGTAATGTTTTGAAAAGATTAAATTATACCCATGTATTAATAATGAAAAATCCCCCAAAATTTTTCATTAAAAAAATTAGAAGTCATTTGGTAAGAATATTTCCATAAAATTTAATTTTGGGAATTTTTTAGGTCTTTTTAAACCTTATATTCTTAGTTTAACCCTCGGAAAATCCATTTTTACCTCAATCATGATAATTAATTGTTACGGTTATCACTATTCATTGTGTTGAAAAATTAATTTCAAATTATTAGATAATATAAAAATTTCTAATCCTAAATCTGGAATCTATTTTTATATATTTAATTTATATAAATATAAAAACATAATTTAAAACTAGTCCCTCAAATATTGTGAAGAAGCAGTGTTTTAAATAGAAAATAATCAAAATTTTACAAAGATTTATAAGAATATTAAATAAAAAAATAAAATTACATAAATTGGATTAATTGATATAAGATGGAATAATTATACTCTAATACCAATTTAATATATAATTTTTCACTATCTATAATTTAAAAAAGAAGGCAGTTTTCAATTACAATCCAGTATTTTTCACAATTCATCAAAAAGATGAATCTTTTCATAAAAAACCCTAAAAATAACACTTTTATAAATTTGATATTCTTATATTAAAAATTATTATAAATTTATTAAAAAAATAAAATATTTGTAAAATTTATTTTAAATTATTGGTGCAATGTGTGATTAAACAGCCTTTTAGAAAAAATAATTATTTTGAGAAAAAATTTCTATTTATTTAAATTATTATTACTTTATATCAAATAAATAGATAAAAATAATTTTTATAATTTATTTATTAATTTTTATACCCTTTAATTTAACACCTAGTTTGTAATGGTTTACTATATTAAAATTAATTTAGACTCGGGGTTTACTATTCCACAAGCTATAAAAAATATTTAATTTAATGAAATATATTTCGTGGGTTATTTAAGCATGGTGTTTTATGTCATTATATATATTGAATACAATAGTCCCTATATATTCTTTTTGTGTTTTATATAAAATTATTATCAAAGAAATAAAATTTATATGAAAATAATATTTTCTTTTCAGATCATGGTTAATTTAGATCAAAGGGAAAATTCAATAATTTTTAAAAACATGAAATATTCAATGTAAAAAGTTCAAAAATTTTAGAAATGAGGTTATACGGTAATATTATGAAATTAATCCTTTACTCCATAATATATAATGATGTTAATAAATTAACAAGATTTACATGTCAAGGAACACAAGTATTATATGATAACATTTCATGAACCACGAGTCAACAAAAAACATAGAACTAATATTTTCTCCATTTATTCACAACATTGAGTTTAAATGTATTTTATCGATTAATATTGATATTATATTGTCAAAAATCATAATAAAATGTCAATTCTACTGATATCATGTCATATTTTCATTCATATGACATAGGTAAATATATATTAGATGGATAATTACTCTTGAGTATATCGGTACTCAAGCATTCCTTACTGATGAAAATCACAATTTTTTGCGTACATATGCAATGAATGTAGCATCAAAATATTTATTATGGAATGAAAATTATAGGAGGGACATATAGGACATTAATGATGTAAGAAAAATGTAGTGCATGTGTGGAAGGTATGAATATTTCCCCATAATGAGGAGTCCCACAAAAATGAATCACTTGGGAGGGATTCCAATTTATTACCCAATATGCATCGATTCCAATATCAATAAAATAATCCTAAATCTAGTTATCCCTACTTATCTGATGATATTTACCCAGAAGAAGTAGCTAAGAACCCACACCCCTTGAATTGTCTCACCCCTATGCCTGTGTCATCCTGCGGTGGCTCACTCACCCTCTAGAACATTCCTGGAAAGTCTGCGCTCAAGACTAACTAGTTTTACTAATAATAGATATCCTACACTAGAAGTCTATCCATATGTTTTATAAATTTTTTGGAATAACCATATCATACAATTATAACTTTTATTTTGAATATAGATAAACATATAAAGGGTTTATTTTATCTATATTTTATTCCTTAAATTTATAATTCAATTATATTTAATTTTAAAACCAAATAAAATTTACTCTTATAAGCCAAATATATATATGAATTATCCATGTTTTTCACCATAATAGATAATTTAATTATTTATTTCAATTAATCATTTATTATATTATTTTAAAATATATTATAATTGATGAAAAAGTGTTTTGAAATGTTTTCTAAATTTATAACATGTGTTTAATCAATTAATTTACAATAATTCATTAATGGTTAATGGATTAAATATTTTATTTCATTCATTAAAAATATAACATTAATATCAATGTGTTAGCATTAAGTATAACTTTTTAAATTAATATGGTTTATAAAATGTTAATAAACCATATTTAAAAATAATTAATTATTTTACCAAATATTATGTTATTATATTCAACTTGAAATAAGATGAATATTTATATCATAAAAATATTTTTTATGAAGAGTTTATAAATTAAAAATATACCTTAAATATAACTATTTTCATTTAAAAATTAATGAATTGTTAAAATCAATTGAATATCTAATATATGATATTAATTAGAACACATCAAAACTGTTTTAATGAATCCTTTAATTAATGTTTAAATACTATAATTTTTATTTTTATTATGTAACAGTTGTACATAATATATAAATTGAAATATGAAAAATGTTTATAATTCATAGAATATATATTTTTTAAATTAATTTCAATATAATGTAAAATATTACTGATTTCATATAGAATTTTAATTTTTAAATGTTTATTTATATGATTCGAGAATACCAATAATTTTTTCTTAATTATTAAATTTTCATTGTAATATTTCATTTATGAAATATTCATAGCTTTTTTTCATATTTAATGATCTAAAATGATATTTAATTTGATATCTTTTACTCTATGTATAAATATTTATAAAATTATTTATATTATGAATATTTTGTATTCCAAATTTATGTTATAAATTTATTTTTATAAATATAGCTCTGTATTACATTCCAGGTTTGGCTCCAAAAATTTATGTTCTTCATCTATCTCAACCTCATTTTTTATAAGAGTTATGAAATTAGGAGTAGTTATAGAATCTATTTTTTTCATATTAGGATCTAGAGATATTATTAATTGAATTCTCTCATGTGTAAAGTGTCTTAAAAGGGGTATTTTTGGATAGACAACCCACCAACCTCGAGGTTTATACATTATTTTACTAGGGTGAGGGTAGTCTATATTTTTGATTTTTTTTCTCAAGAGGATAATATCAATTCCATATAACCTTATCCCTTTACATGAATATTTCATATACCATGTGCATATGAATGGTAAGGGATTGGTTATACATTGATTAAATATTACTCACTTTGAGATTATCAATCTCATGTTACTTTAGGATTTTACATGAAAATTTCATATACATTATTCATATGATTCATTTAAATATGTATGAATATAATTTCCTTCATGTTTTTAGGTGAGTAACATAGACTTATTGGCGATGTTAATCTTACAAATTAATGTGGTTTTAAGATATTATTTTTATGGATAGAATTGGTGTAATATAACTAAGATGTTAAAAGCATACAAACATAGAGGAATAAAAAAATAAAATGATAAATAATGAATATAACTGAATAGTCATCATTTTAATATGAATATAATGTATATTAAATTTGTTACACTAAGGAACCCTCTTCAATACAATGTGTAAGATTCCTTCTCATGTTGATCATTTTAAGACCATGATTATCTCACTATACAATTGTGTGATAAAGATGGGTGCTCCGAGAGTATCTTGTTTAGGGAAAAAAGTAATCGGTGACTTTAGATCATCCGATTGATTTTTTCATGATGATTTTATGTTCCCTTTGATTATCTTTTGTTAGCTTACACATAGAATTTTATTTGGCTTAAACTTTCTAGGAAACACTTAGGATACAAGAGGAATGGATTAGATTTTATTCATATGATGGATCTTTTAAAAGGATTATCCACTAAACTATCCAAGAATCATTTTGTTTTCTAAAAATATATAATTGAGTGGTGATATTAATGATAAATAAAAATCATACATTAGTGAAATACGCATCATGGATCACTAAAATGTTATGATGTATGATTTCATAATTTCTAGTGAAAAACATATCACTAAAATTAAATTATGAAAAAAATATAATACATGATATTAATTGGATAATTTTGTTGTATATAGGGTCACCATTAATTAGTTCGACTTGGAGATCACTAATCAAAAATAAAAAAATGGAATGGAATAAACATTCAATAATTCTATCAAAACATTATAATCATTCTCAGTAATGTTGAAAAATTATAGTTATTTGAATATAAAATTCCAAAGAACCCAATTTGGAATGATATTCCTAAGAATGATGTATATTACTAATCTAATAATCTAAAATATCCACTGGATTTTTTGAATCTTATTCATGTGACCATAGTCTTCAAATATAAAAAAAGAGAATGTGGATAATGACAACCTAATAGAAAACCAAAACTATATCTATTATGAATATTCTAGATATGAAATGTGTGATGTTTCGAAGGATCATATTTGAAGTATAATATGGGAAGGATCTATATTCTCAACTCACGTGAACAATTTTATTGGGTAAGATTATAATTTTTAGAGGACGGGTTCACCTTCTAAACATGATCACTCTATAAAGATACTTATATAATCACAAAAACAACGGTTTTGGTAGTCTATTATTAATAATAATATGAATGGATTATATAAAACATTGCTCAATCTCTTCAATATCATAAGGAAATATAAAAATGACATGGTTGGTGTATGGTCTAGTTCCATTATGATCGTATAAAAAATTAGGGTAAATGATTTCGAAATAAATGAAAGAAAATAGGTTAGTAAGATTTAAACTACTAATTAAATCAAAGAAGAGGAAACAAGGAAAATTCTCCCACTATGGATAGAATTTCCATTGGTGTAGGTATGATCCTGAAAACCTGATATATTATACGAATCTTAGTGGAAACAATTATTTGAGTATATATGATATAGAATTTAATTTTATGTTTCTATTGGGTATATGATAACAACTATATATTTCCAAAATGTCGTAAATGTACAATAATTTATAAGTAGAACAATAATTAATAGTCCAAAATTGATTTAATGGATTAAGAGGATGCTACATGTGGATGTAGTAGTCTACAATATGATATGAGTATTTCTATTTATTATGTGGTAGTGTATCTCATTTGAAATTTTTAAACAAGTAGTTTTTTCAGTAAATGGTATTATCTGGTTGATGAACATTTGATTTATCAAGGTTATAAAATATAATAGGAAATTTGACATAGATAAAAGTTTTCTAGCCAAAATAATATGTTTATCTAGTTATTCAAAAATGTAGGGAACATTTTTACATCGCAGATCAATGATATATTTTATGAATAAAATTTATTTTCAATAAATTATCCAAAATCATATAAAAACTTATTCGAAAGAGAAACAAGATTATATGTTAAACAATACTACTATGAGAGAATTTGTGTTATTTCATAATATATTGATGTTTCTATTGAATCATTGAATGAATTTAACTTATATGAGTCTAGTGGCTATATAGTTTATCTTAGAGAAGTTTAATGTTCACAAATAAAATACTATACCAATCTAAAGGTAAAGTGATTTAACTAAATAAACAAAATTTTCTGTGGATATTGATGGAAAAATAAGTGTGTTAATGGTTACATTAAATTAATATGATAAATTGAGATTTTAATTTCTACAAGAATTATTCCACTTAATGTTGATTCCTATTTACATGTACGAATATTTAGATATGCTAGTTATTAATAATGTAAATAGCTATATTAAGTTCATGTATTTTTTTATGAAATAGGTTTCCAATGATGGTGATGTTAATCTTACAAATGTTCTATGTAAGAAATATAGTACAAAATTATAACATTTCATGTCATGAGTTTAATGAGTTTAAATATGTTTAAACTGTTGAACATAAAGAATATGACCACTAAGTCACACCATTACTCAATTTTTCTTGCATAAAAAACAGTCACTAAATATTTTAGTGGGAGAGTTTTATCATGTTATCATATATAAGGATATGAAAAATATAAAAATAGGATTTATGATTTATCTCATTCGTTATCACAAAAAATCACGAGGGTCATGTATATTGTCATGTAAATTAATGTCATTTTTATATAATATATCATTGTTTTTATAATGATTGAGGATTAACATACATATAAATTACATAATTGTTTAGGAACATTTATCACATTACGTAGTCACATACTGAAAGACCATATTATTTTTGTGCCCTTAGAAATATGGAAACATAAACACTAGTCTATAAGTGAACTAAAACCTCTCACACTATGTTCTTTATAACTTTCAACCTTATTAGAAATATCATACATAATAAATATATTCATAAATTGGGGAAAGTAAACATAAGAAAGGATGATATTAGAAGCATAGTGAGAAAAAATAAGGGATATCCGTAATAATAAAATTAACATAAGTGTATTCAAACATGATAATGACATTTAAAAATCATACCCTACATATCAAAGAATATAATTAAGAGTCCTAGATAATGATTGACAGTTTAGAAGACATGAATCATAATGGAATTAATGAAAATGAGACAAGAAAACATAAAATTGGAATAAGAAATGAATTTTTCGTATACACAGAAGTGATTAAAATAATTTTCATATTGGTTCATGCTCACTTCCAAGACCATTGTAGCAGACAAAGTATTTTATATTACCAATTTCACTCATCCTTCCAGCCCCGTATTACTATACCAAGTTAACTCACCATTTCAGACCAAATTACTAGACCAGGTTCCCTCCCTATTCAACCGATGAATATCTAATGAGATATATAAATCTCTACCCAATTCAATGTATGGAGATATAGGTCCCACACATCAAATAATGAAAATAATATTTAAGTGTCCCATTAGATCATAAACATTCATTGTATTATAACCCGTGATATAAAATTGATTTCATAAATATTTTATCAGATATTAGTCTGTGGAAAAAACATAGGTTATGTAATAATTTCATCATAGTAATACCCGTAGAAATAAGTGGGTTTCTTATGTATATAACCCATGCAAGAGAAATGAGTTTTATATTAATATAAACTATGGAAGAGAGAAGGGTTTCCTAAACATAATTCCACCAAAAAATAAACCATTAAAAGATATAATACTATTAGTACCCTTGAATCATATCCCAATTAGATAATTATTAAAACCAATGGATTTTATCTTATATGGAAACTAATTTTTAATGATATATTGACACATTTATAGAGAAAAATTAAATTTCATCTGATTTTTTTAATTAAAAACACATTTTTAAAATAATTATATAAAAAAACTTTGATAACTTACTAATGATTATTTGATGAAATGATAGGTCATGGTGTAGGAAAATTCCAATCATATTTTTCATGTAAAATGAATGTTCCTTTCCTATTTTAAATAAAATTAATATAGGAGTTGTTCTTGAAAATGACACAAAGATTCCTTAAAAAAATTTATAAAAAGTAAAACATGGAAAAAATTTTGTTTTAAAAATTATATGAGTAATAAAAAAATTTGAAAAAATTATTTTTAAAACATGGTATTTATGTAATAAATATTTCCATCCGAATAGTTAGATAATGTGGGATTTTCTTAAAATAATTTTTGTCATAAATTTAACTACTAATGAGTGGAAAAAATTACTATTATTTGACGATATAATTAGTAAAAAAATGAGAATAAAATTCATGAACATTTTTTGTCAGTAGTTAATGATATTTTTATAATGGATTCTTAATTATAAACGATCTTTATAATTGATGATATTGAGACATATATGTTTTTCCACTTTTGTAATGTTGAATCTTTATAACTATAAAGGAATTACATAAAATAAAACATAAAATATCACTAGGACAAAAAAAAATTATTGTATTACATGTACAAGGAGCTATATATACTCCTCTTGAAAAAATATAAGTTTAAAACATAACATACATCTTAAATAAGAAAAATTGAGGAAAAAATACCCTTACCGCATTATTAATGTTTTAACTATAAACCCCATGAATGATATATACTCAAATAGTGATTTAAATTAAAAAAATTCTCATTATGAAAATAATAAGATACCTCCATGGGATGTATACACATCATATAAAATAAATAATGGTTAACATGGCTTTTGTCTCACCAAAAATAAAAGTGAGACAGATATCCCTTACTATAAGTTGTAACATCAGTGGTACTCATTAAATATTCCTTTATAAAATCATAATTTTATTATATATATTTATATATATATATTAAATTATCATATTAATTTATATCAAACCATAAGTAATTTTATTATGAACATTTATTTCTTGTTTATTAACAAATCCTTGTTAAAGTTATATTTTCATTAATAACTGCTTTGTTTTTCATTTACATTTTTATTTGTTATATTTTTTATCGTATTAATTTAATAATTTTTTAATAATGTAAGTAATGATTAGGATGATATAAATAAAATTAATATTCAATATATATATTTATAATAATTTATAAAATATTGACATAGGAAATGAAATACACCGTTCATGGAGACAAAAGATCAGACATAGGCATGAACACAGTTTCCATTTTCTTTTCAGTTAGAAATAAACTAATATATATAAGAGATTTTCATTAGAAAATATTTTTTATATAATATATATGAAATATTTTTATTAATCTCAACATCAATAAATTCAATGAAAATCCTAAATTAATCACAAAACTTCACGAGGTCGTAGTCTACCACACACATGAACAACGTTATCGTATTCCCAAAAAATGGAAATCATGAAGGTATATGTGATAAAATAATTATAGAATATTAATAACATCATAGAAAAATAAATATAATTTCTAATTTATATTTTCATCATTATTAACATCCTTGATTGTTGGTAATGAAAAAATAAACGATATCAGTTCATGAGGAAGTATTCAGCCGTACACACGAATAATGATTTTATAACCCATTGGATGGAAGTGTGTGTGGTTTTAGTTCATAAACCCAAAATAAAAATATCTATGTATATTTAAGGTATTAATTTTATTATATATTCCTGATATAAAATAATTAAATATTTTTGAGGATGAAATAAATAAAAAATGTGCATTGAAGAATGTTACCTCTTCCTCAGGCGTCTCCCATTTTTTACACCAAATGCCTTCCCTGGTTGGATTTATATCAATGTATGGAATATATGATTAAATAATTTATGCAGAGAAGTAATTTTGGTAGGTATTTTCTAAACCAAATTTTTTGTTGATGTCAATTGAGAGGAAGATTATGTGCCCTTTTGATAAGGGAGGTGAGTGGTAAACATATAAATTTTTGAAAGGGGTAATTCTAGACATGTTTTTATCATATAAACTACCTAAAATAATGGAATAAATTATATTATATTGGATAAGTTATAAATATTTCTAGAAAATGGTTTATTGGAATATTTATAGGTCATTTTTCTCTTAAGTGTACTGTTTAATCCCTTAGTAAGCATTTTTTTCTCTTATTCACTCGGATTAATTTTTACTATTTTCTCTAATGATTATCGAAAAAATAAAGTAGGGACTATTAGTCATTATAAACTATGTTCAATCCATTTTTCCAAATTACACTAACATATGTGTAGAAATTTAAATTTAAACAAATTCTACAGGCAGGATGAGAAAATGATTTTTTAATGTGAAAATGTTTAAAAGTATGAAATGTTTTTATATCCAATAAGAATGTGAAAATGAATAAAATGAACTAAATTGGATTTAATGATGTATTATAAAAATTATTTTTATTTAAAACCAATTTTATATATAATTTACCTTTATAAATAAAATTAACAAAAATTTAGTTTTCATTTAAAAATTAGTATTTTTCACTATTCATCCAAAAATAAATTTTTTTTGAAAAGTATAAAAATTAAACTTAAGCTAATTTTGAAACTATTAATTCAAAAAATAATTTTACTTTATCAAAATAAATATCTAAAATTTTCTAAAATTTATTTTTTTATTGTTCATCAGATGTAAAAGGAAGTTCATTTGAGAAAACAATATTCTCAGAACATATAATGAATTTACTAAAAGTTAAATATTTCATTATAAATATGAAATATTTATATAGAATCATTATAAATAATATTTAAAATATAGTCACTAGTGTTCATATTTCTAATTTTAATGGATTTTTAATAATTTTCATATTATAATTATAATAATTATAATTATTATAATAATAAAATGTTGTTTCAGAGAAACTCATTGTTGTGTGTAATGAAATTTAAACATAATTTTCTATGAAACATATTCATTACTTGGTTTTTTGTATAAGGAATAGAAATTATGAAATTTAAATTATACAAAAAATCTTAAAAACTAAGGGTGATACATTCTACTCCCTTTAAAATGAATTTCTCCCTCAAAATTATTTAGTCTAATAATATCAAATACGGATAATTTTACCTCATAATATCCTCAAGTTACAACATAGATTCTTCAAACTGGGGGGTTTAATATAAAACCCTGAATATATGAGTTGTCTTGTTTTATACAATTTCTCTGTATGATCCAGAATCTTAACCAGTTATTCTTTATAATAATGATCCTTCTTCGGTGGTATGCCCATTGATTTTAGTACTTGTGAGGGGTCAGGATTGTACTTCCTCAGGTGGGATACATGAAACATATCATAAACATAGGAGAGGTTTGTTAGAATAACCAAGTGATAGGATACCATGTTTATATTACCCATAATTTCAAATGTACCGATATACTTAGGTATTAGTTTCCCTTCTAGAATCTCAGAAATATCTTCCATCAAGAAATTACTAGAAATAGATTATCACCAACTTAAAATTTTTGACCACCTATGCAGTTATCAACATTAATTTTATAGTTAACCTATTCTTCCTTTATATAATGTTGAATGGATCTAACTTTCGTTACTATTTCTTCGAAAATCTTAGGTTTCAATATATTTCATTCTCCAAATTCATTCCATCACAATAGAGATATACATTTCTTTCCATAATGGGATTTATAAAGAGCCATTTGAATTTTATAGTGATAGGTATGATTGTAATAAATCACAACTATAGGAAGTTTTTTATCCCAACAACCTTAGAAATCCAATTAACAATTTCTCAACATATCATATATGATTTTAATTTTTCATTCATATTGACCTTCTATTTGAGGATGACAAGCAGTGGTGAAACTCAACTATTAATCAAGGGCTTGTTGAAGAATTCAAAAAACTAGGAGGTAATCCTCAGATCCAAATCATATATAATGAAATCGGGTACTCCCTACAACATTACCATTTCCTAAATTAATATTCTAGAAATATGATCTAGATAGATGTCTTCTCTAATATAAATTAATGTACTAACATAGTAAGGTGATCGACTATAACCCATATAACAATATTCCATTTAGTCATTTTGTGTAGTCTAGTAACAAAATCCATGGTGATGTTTTCCCATTTCCATTTTGGTATAGTTATTGCATGAAAATACCCTTAGACTATTGTCTTTTATACATAACATTTATTCATTCCAAGTACCATGAAAAAACTTCTATAATATCTCACTTTATGCCATCCCACCAAATGTATTCATTCAGATCTCTATACATCTTCAAACATCCTAGATGAATAGAGAATTGAGAACTATGAGGTTCCTCTAACATCTCAACCTTCAAATTTATTACTCAAGGAATAAATTTTGAAACATACCATTCCATCATGATAAATGTTACGATATGGAATATTTCTAACCTTATTTTGTAGCTCTAAATCTTCATTTTTCACCTCTTTAATCATCAATTCGATAAATAGTTGAACATTCAATTGAGCTAGATAAGATTTTCCCCCTTCCTTCAATATTTCCAGATCCCTCTTTTCCAAATAAATAAATAATTAACTTTTTTATGGTCAAAATCAGTGATAAGATACCATGATACTTTTGCCACAAATAATTGGCTGACCTATTTGATTTTCTAGGATGATATTTTTTGGGAAGTCATAATCTCTAATCAGCTCTAACTATCATCATTGTTTCATATTCAACTCCTTCTGTGCAAATATATACTTTAAACATTTGTGATCAATATATATATCACATATATCCACTTATAGATAATTCTATGATATCATTAAGTCAAAAATTACCATAACTAAATCCAAATAATTAGTTGGGTAATTTTTCTCATGGACCTTCAATTTTCATGACGTGTAAGGTATAAATATGTCATTATGCATAAAAACAAATCATAATCTGAACATTGATGCATTACTATAGATTAAAATCCATTCTCCACTACATGGTAATGTATATAAATCCACTCTTACTAATACTCTGTTTCATCCCATGAAATTTTCCTTACATTCATCTATCTAGAGGAATTTTTCCCCTTTCGATATAATGTGGTTAGATAATTAGGTATTTTTGAGAAATTATCCACAAATATTTGATAATATCTTTCTAAACCAGCAAAACTATGGTGATCATTCACCATGCTTAGTCTTTTGAAAAATTCATTTGCCTTCTTCTTTATTTGATCTAGTGATATACACTGTCTTTTAATTATATGAAACAATAGTGAAAAATTTTGTTTCCAAAATTTACACTTTTTAAATTTTTCATATACTTTTCCCTTCCATTTGGTCATTAGTATAATTCTCAAATTATCATCCTTCTTTTCCTTTCACATTGAGTAAATAGGAATGTCATCTATAATGGCCAACACAAACTAATCAAGGTAACCTTTAAAGGCTTTATTCATTATATCCATGAATATAGAAGGGGAATTCGTAAGAACAAATAAAATAACTATATATTCATAGGGTCCATACCCTTTATAGAGTGTTTTCTTGGGTATATCCTCCTTAACCTTCAATTGGTGATATCGAGAATAAACAAAAATATTTGAAATTGTTGAGATCTTCACAACTGATCAAAAAATTCATCAATATATGTAAATGGATACATGTTCTTGATCATTATTTTTTCAACTCTTTATAATCAATTCCAAGTTATGTAAATCCATATTTCTTCTCAAATAAAATAATTGGCACACCCCAAGGTTACACACTATGCCGAAGAAATCAATTATCATAGTTTTCATGTAGTTTCTTCTTCATTTCCTACAACTCCATTAGATCTAGTCAATAGAGAGTCTATGAAATTGTTGGTGAACAATTTATAATTTCTATTAAGAAATAATCATCATATTTTAGTGGCATACTGGAAATTAATTCATAAAATACATGGAAATATTCATGAACAATAGGGATTTATTCGATGACAAGTTTCTCCCTAACCATTAGAGATAAAAACCCCTTCTAAATGGGAATTAAGACACACACATTAGATGAAATATATATCAGAAGGTCATACTTATCACCACATTAAAATATGATCATAGGATTGTTTTTAATATCAAACATATATTCCCTACATCGATAATTTATCTGGTATTTAAGTAGATAAATCCAATCCCTATAAAAAATGTCATCATATTAAATAAGAGGATGAATGGAAAGATTTTCAAGATTCACATTTCCACTAATCTGAACCAGAGAAGAATCATATAATTGATATGTGGTCATCATTCCATTATGTGTTTTCTATACTAATTCAACATCTAATAAATTGGTAGTCCTATTTATATCCTTAAAAATTATTTATATATGAATGGATTGTTGTATTTATATTTAAATAAGACATTGGTAGTTTTAGAGTTCATGGTAAGTGTAACTTTCCCCACATTATTATCACACACCTCATGAGAAATATTAATCAGAAGAGATTTCCCCTTCTCCTTCAGATTAAGAGGTTTATGACATTGGTCATCATGATTAACCCTCATTTTTGGTCATTGGTAATCATAGTTCTCATTATCCTTACACTTGAAGCACCGTAGTTGGGGAGGTGTATTCTGTGTAGTTTTATCTCTATTAACATTTTTAGATAACTTATTATACAATCCATTTACTATTATATCTAGTATGATCCATACATTTCCATGTTTTTCAATTATAATTTTCTAGATAGGGTCAATAAGGAATTGATAGGATACCTATAATGGTGATGTCACATATTTTTTGGACTCTCAGCTTCAACCGGTCATTTATGTAGCATGTTGGAGGGTTTCACTCTGTGTAACTAGGTTACAAAATGTTTAGTGGATTTTTGGTGTATACCATGAGTGGGGATCATGTCATTAATGGTAACATGATGTGATGAGTTTGTACACATTGTGAGTTAAATAAATATTGGTTTTTAATTTGAAGTGACAGGTTTTTCAATAGTTATTTAATGTTACTATTTCACGACATGTAATGGGATTACACGTTATGTAATACCCCAGGTGCTGGTTATATGCAGGAAGCCTGATAGAACTTCTCACTTTCCCACCGATACTTTTTCTTTTCTCACGACATAAAGATTATCACAGGTTATGCTGGATCCCACCAACCCTTCCACATCCTTTCAATCGGTGTTTGATCGCTGTTTTTTGGTGTTGTTAATTATCAAGAATTATTTATCCATTTTTATTAATATTTTTCTCTTTCTTTTCAATGGGGTTTAATAGATTATCCTAAAATTTAGGGATCCACACTTTTCATTTAAATGTCTTGTTTATAGGTTGAGTTTCTAGGTCTTATGTGGCTTCGTTCTCTTTAGAACGTTTAATTGCCTGTATTGAGTTTCATAAAAAAGTTTGTGATTCCATCCCCTTTATAAAATTGATTAATCCTAAATTTCTTTATTTATTTCATTTTTTGATTTAAACTGTATTTTCTAAAAAAAAATTCACTTGGATTTTATTAAAACCCAATTCCAATGAATTAAGAGGTCTGAAACGTGTTTGGTAAGAAATTGTGAAATTCCCACAATTCCATTGAATTGGGGTGTGTTTGAAAATAAATGGAAATGGTTTCAATTGAATTGTTGAATTTAATCATTGAAAAACAATTGGTGGAATTTTTTAATTTTAAAAATGGATTAAAAGGTTTTGAAAGAAATCCAGTGGTTTTACATTGTTAAAAGGTCATAATTTTTATTAAAAAATATTTTAGTTTTAAATTTAAAATTGGAATTTGGAATGGGGAAAATGGGATTTAATTGTATTTTATATAGTTTTAAAATAAATTTCCCATCTTTGATTGTCTAAGAGAACATTGAAGCCTTAGGTAGATTTCTTGTTATTTGGAAACACACTATGATTACACAACATTATAGAATATAAATACAACATGTCACATCCCTTAGGTGACCATGAAAATTATACTCTTTCTAGTGTCTGTAGGGAAAATGTGTATACAAATTTCCATGATCACTTAGAGTATGAATATTATAATATCTTGGATCATTCTTACCTATTTAGAAGATGATCATGTTTCTCTCTTATTTATATTTGAGATATAAATTTATTCCAATTTTTTTAAGCTACTTTACATTCCCTTCTAATTTTATATAGAGTGTTCTATACAAAATTTTTTATTTAAGCCATTGTTTAAGAAATTTTCCAGCACTTTCAAATCCTTTGATTAACGTTTTTTCCATCATTTTAAATGTATAACATGATTTTTTATGTATGGATTAAAATTCAAATCTTGTTTATTTTAAAATTGAAATCAATCCATAGGTTATTCTATTATTTTCAAATGTTATGGAATTCATGGTGTGACCCTACATGTATTTTTAAATCACACCAAACTTGAGCCTTCAGGTATTTACAGATTTTATCCTTCCATGTTCAAGTAAGGGGAAAGGATCTCTTGAAGGTTGATCCAACTATTGATCCTCAGATTCTGTGAGTGTTTTCATTGGGACATGATATTTTTTTATATTTTTCTAGTACTTGTATGTAGTAAATTAGGTCGTCATACCTTTTTTTATGGTAAACTTATCCCAGTGGAGTCTTCCTTTGTTTGAATATAAATTTTTTTACCTTCTTCCCCTATTCTTATTGAAAAAATAAATCCCACTTTCATATTTTATGATGATAGGTGCTTTTCTCCAACACACGAGGATCAAGAATTACCTTTGAGCTATGCAAGTGTTGTCTCAGTTATCGAGTTTCAAGGGTATCTAGGATGGTTTGTGAGAATGTGGTATCAGATCTCCAAGTTGATATTTTTTGATGAAGTCAGTATGCATTTGTGAAATATTTTAAAGTTTGAGTATGTAGTTTCAATTGAGTTCATTTCCATTTCTCATGGTAATGAACCATAAGTCACTGGGGTTGGTTTGGGATAGACGTATTGTAGATTAGTTGTAGTTTTTTCCCTATTTCGACTTGTATAGAGTGAAATCCATATATTGTATGTTATATCGGTTGGGATTATGTTTCCATGTTTCCCTTTCTAATAATAATCTAATGTATTTGTTGTTGTATGCTGATGTTGTGTAGCATCATGCATCCAAGAATACATGCGAATATAATCTAGGATGAGTTTTCGGATGAACCTAATCAATAAAGTACTATTTTATATTTGAATATAGTTGAAGAGATTGAATGTGTTGTCCTATATTTGGGATAGGCACCACTTCCAATCCTCAGTCAGGATCCATCTATGGAACCTCATTTGGATGTTCTTGGTAATAGTTCTCAAGAGGTCATTTTCTAAAAGAGACCATTTTTCAAAGGCTCGAATGATCCTCAAAATTTCGAGGAATGGTTCTGTAGGATTGAATGTCTATTTGAGATCATGGAGACACCGAATGAGATCAAGGTGATGTGTTCCAACTTCATGATGGAGGGACCGAGCATGAGATGGTGGGACATGATGGTGATGGTTAATAAACATAAGGGATAAGAGTGTAAATACTTCAAGGTTATTTTCAGCAAACATTTCAATCTAGATTCAATGGTGTTGGCCAATCCTATGGAGTTTTCCAAGCTTTAATAGGCCAAAAAACTTTGATTCAATACTCAAATTTCATTGGTGAGCTTGTTCAATTTGTTCATAAGACTGTATATAATGAGAGGATAAAGAATATACAGTTTTATTTAGGGATTAGATCTTAAATCCATTCATAGATTTTCTTTCTAAAGCTTCCAAAATTTTTAGATGTTATTGATTGGGTGATGATTGTTGAGATGGACCTGGATGGTATGGTGGGGTTGAATGGAGTTATTTTTTGTCCCAGTGGAAGCAAGAGTTCTTCAAAGGGAAAGAGGAATTGAGATGACTCTCATGTTAGTTCCAAACAACAGGTTCATTCTAGACCACCTTATGTTTTTGGAAGAATCCCTTTGTTATGCTATCAATTTGGTCATCTAGGGAATTCAAATATTGTTTTTATAGAGGCACACTTGAACTGTGTCTCTTCAAGATGATCGGGGCACTTAAAGATGTGCTTCCATAACTTTTGACTTCTTGCAGTGGTATATGATCATCTTCACCTCCAAAAAGTGTTGGGAAATTAGATATTTCACATATAAAAGGGTTACAAACATAAACATATAGAACCATGATTTTAAGCACAATGGAAAAGACATCAGAGGAAGTGGACATGGGTCCCTAAACTATGAGAGGAACCATTACTATAGATTTTTCATTAGTGACAGCTCTATTTGATACTATTGCATCTCACTCATTTATTTCAACCCTTTTTTTGTATCTAATTATCATTACTATGGGAATTTTGTCTTATTCAATGGATATTTATACACCCCTAGGTACGAAGAGAGATCTAGTTCTCTAACTCCATTCTTGTATTTTTTCACCATATGATGTCAATCCATCTTGTAGATTTTTAGTTCTCAACATGAAGACTCTTTACATCAGTTACTGGATGGATTGGATAATTTCTTATAAAGCCCAGATCAACAGTTATCTTTGACATCTCTCCTTTACTACAACTGCTGGTGTGAGCTTTGTCTTCCAAAGATAATGAGACCCAAGTTCTATCAGTGGAAAAAATTCTTATCCATAGTTGTGAAAAGTGATATCTGTGGTTGAATTTGATATGGAGTGGGAATCTTTGAGTGGTGACCTCCCCCTAGTTATAGTTGACTTTCCTGAAATGTTTCCTTATGAATTCTATAGTATTCTACTAATTAGGGAGGTTAACTTTTCCGTTTTTTTCATTTATAGTACTCAAGAAGTTTATATTCCCTCTTACTGTATGGAACTAGATGAACTCAATTTGTTAGAGTCCTAGTTGGATGATCTCTTAGAGAAAGGCTTTATACCCTCTAGTGTGTCACCGTGGGTGGTTCTAGTTCACATTTCTAAGAAATCCAATAGTTCACAATTACTATTTGTGGATTACTGAAATCTCAATTGAGTGATGGTAGAGAACAAGAATATGTTGCAATATATTAATGATATATTTGATTAGTTGAAGGGGTAAAGTGGTTATCAATGATTAAAATTTGATCTCTTTACCATCAGTTTTTGGAAAAAAGAATCTGACATTTAGAAAACCTCTTTTCAGAGAAGGTACGATCATTATAATTACCTAGTTATTCACTTTAGTTTAATAAATGATCATTCATTTTTTATAGATTTGATGGTAAAGAATTTCCATGAGTAGATTGATACCTTTGTGGTATTATTTGTGGAAGAGATCATCATTTACTATATGCCTGAAAATGATCATCTACATTATCTAAAAATAATTCGTTGTCTATTAAGAAATCCCCAAGTCCATGTCAAGATTTTAATATAAGGACACTGACTTCAACATTGCATAATATTAAATTAAATGAATAATTCACATTGAGGGTCTTTTCATGCTTATATTTTTTTGTTAATTAGGAAATAACTATTACATCTCAAAATATTAAAAAGTAGACACTTGTACACTATTTACATTTTTTCATAAATAAAAAAACTCTTGAAAAAGAGTCATGTCTAGTTCCATGTTTTAGACAACATGACTTTTCCTTGATCCCATCCATGAACCTATTCATCTTTAAGTCCTGTGAAGACATTTCAAAAATTAGAATGAATATAAAAAGCTCAGTAAGGGTTATAAAACAAATAAATAAAACATTTGTTCATAAATACATACAAAAAATGAACTCATTTACTTACCTCATTAAATCATACGATTTTATGAATGACACATAGAAATCATAAATCATAATGGTAACTTGTGCCATCTAAAACATACTTACATTGTAGCTATCATAGCTACATAGGGAGTTATTTTGGAATACCCATAATAGTATATCCCCTAAATCTCGTAGGAGAAACAATCACGTTTACCTCTATCATGTAACCCAATTCATTGGAGAGCTATCTCGGGCTCACCCACCCTAATTTTATCAGGGAACGACCCGTATACATAAATAATGCCCACGAACCATAACATGATCATAACATAAGCATAAAGGAAAGATAACATTTCCCCATTACAATAACAAAATATCATTTCAAGATATTGAAATAATAAATCCATTCTCAACATCATTTTCAATACAAAAATACATAAAAAGAGTATATGGTATTTATTTTTCCTTTTAAAAACATTACGGCTTGTTAAGGAAGCCAAATAACAAATAATACTCATAGTGGCAGTTAGGTCGTTTTCACCACTTACATTAACAGAAACATTCCTTTTTGTTATTTAGTAAATCTCTTCGTATAAAAAGATTTTTTTTGAATGAAATGAAAATTCAAATGGGTTTCTACACCGTATAAAATAAATCGTGTATAAAAATAAATGTGCCTCAATGAAAGGAGATTGATATGAAGTCCCTTACCTCGTGTCTGACGGGACCCGTTTGTTCTTTAATATCCTGAATAATAAACTAAATTTAATTTCTACTTGCTTCAGAAACTTTTTCCAGTTTATTATTCATTTTATATCACTTATTATAATGTTGTAAACATTATGTAATCATTCAAGTTAATAATTTTTGTTTTGTCGATATTTGTTACATGAGTCAAAAATGATCACCTTATATTTACAAGTTGTCCATAAGGAAAATAGTCCATTATATCCAATATTAAATTCACTATTTATATATCATATAAATTATATATATCCTGTATATAAATATATTTATTACAGTACATATCATTTGGAGGTAATAAATGAAATGCACCGTTTATAGAGACGGTAAGCCGTACATACGTATGAACCCTTCTTTCATTTCTAATTCTTATTTTAATGGATTTAAAAAATAGAGATAAAAACGTATATTATATATACAGTACAATATCATATTTAATATTAGTAACTCCATCCTATATACGTCCCATATATGGAATTAATGAGTCTTATCACTTTGAGGGGCGGCAGTCCGCACTTTCTCAAATGAAATTATCGTGTTTACCCATAATGGAAAATATTAAGGTATGCAATAAAATAAAAATACAGAAGCATGAAGAAAACATAAACCTAATATATATAATATAAAAATATTTTTTCATCTTAATGGCCACCATGATAGGCAGTAGAAGATAATCGAACATCTGTCGTCTCATGAGGCGTTAGTTTGTCATCCTCCGAAACAGTATGTTCTTCACACCTTAGATATAGGTGTGTGTAGGTGTTTTTCAAATAATTCTCATAAAAAACCATAGTATATTTAGGATAATATTGTTGTTTTAAAATAAGCAATAAAATGTGTTTATGGGTTGGAGAAGTAAAATAAAAGAAAAGAAGTTAAGATAAACAGTTACCTTTAATTTTGGTAACTTCCTTTGGTATGAACCAAAAAAACTTCTTAAAGTGCCTTATGAATAAGGTAAGGCTTCAAGGAGGATGAGAGTAATGTAAAGAGATTAATTGGGTATATTTTGGATGACCCTAAAGGCTTCAGAGCTGTGAGGAATTTGATTGAAGTGGTCTCCTTTTATAAGGGTGAGGAGGGGAACTTTAGAAAAGTGTAAAAATATTATTTTATTATATAATGATATTGGGTTTCTAAAAGAAAAAAATCATTAGAGTCGAATATAAGATGAATCATCATAGAAAAAAATCATCCAATAAGAATTGGACATGTTTTGGATATTATTAAAATATTTATAATCTAATTTTTGTAAATCATTTATTAATGAGGTATATACTGCATCATTATTGAGTTATAAATACATTAATTTATTTGATGTCTAAAAATTATAAAAAAATTACCATGATGTAGAAAATCATTTTAGTTTTCCAATTTATATTTATAGTCAAAATTATTACTTATATAACACCATATAAAAATTCATTTACTAAAATATTGTAGTTCATGTCATTTTTGCCTTGACATTAAATTAATTAATGTAATGTGTCATTATCATTCATAAGTTGCTTCATGGGGTCCCAAAATTTACCAAAGGATTTCCATGGTCATTAAATACTCATCCAATAATATTATAACAAGTATTAAGGTAGTTTTTAATTATTATAAGATTCTTTTTACATTGAATTACCCTATTTCCTTTTAACTGCTGTAAATAAATGTCAAAAGTTGCTATTTACCAAAAATTATTCTCATCTTATTGAACCAAATATTACTTACTAATAACAACCATGTATATCTTGTTTTCAAAATTCAATTCACATAAGTGGTAAAATTTCATTTAAATCAAACTGTCAATTTTTTTAACTACAACTAAGTGGTTTCACTATTCATCGAAATTGATATTTTTCAGAAAAATACCAAAATGTCAGCCTAGCCTATATTTGAGGTTCCGAATTCAAAAAATATGTCTATTTTACCAAATTATAAACATAAAAGTTTAATTAAATAATTTAAAATTAATTCCTTTTATCAAAACAAATAGTGTATTTTTATGAAACCATAACTATCAAAAATATTGATACTTGTTTATGTCCAATTTCAAAGTGAAATTAATTTGAATAAAAAAATTGGATTAAATTGTAAAAATATATTCTAATTAAATATTAAAACCAATTAAAAAGATAATAAAACCATATAAATAAATTATATTAAAAGGCACTTTTGAATTAAAATACATTATTTTTCAATATTCATTAAAAAATGAACATTATCAGAAAAATACCAGGAAATTAACCAAATTAAATTTTGATGTCCCAAATCTAAAGAAGAATTGTATTTGGTCAAATAGAACATATAAAAATGACAAAAAACTATATTTAAAGAGTGTTCTCTATTAAAAGGTGTTATATAAACCTTTTAATGTAAATCTTGCTTAAAATTAGATTCATTCATATTTAAAGACTCTAACATTTTATTGGATAAATGTAAATACATTTAACAAACATGTATAATCATATTATAGTTAGTTTTGTTCATTCTTGTAAATACAATTGCTAGGAGTTCACTACCATTTAAAATAATAATATTATATTATTAGTGTGAAACATATGATTTCAAAGAAACCCATTGTTGTGTATCAGGTATGCTATCAAAAATAGCCACCCCTTTAAAGTAAAATTAATATTTAATTCACAAATATTAATAAATATGAAATATATATTATTCATTATTTACCTGGGTTGTTACATCCTTCCCCCTTTTGGGAATTGCCTCCTCACAATTTTACTTATCATGATAAGTGGGGTTATATATCCCTCATAGAATTTTCAGATTCCCACTTTGCCTATTCAACCATCTGGTTTTTACACAAAACCTTGACCTAGTGAATTATCTTATTCCGCAACACTTGCTCTCTATGGTCAAGAATATGAACTGGTTATTCTTCGTAAGAGAGTTTCTCTTCCTACTGAACTTCCTCTGGGCTCAAAACATGATATGGATCTGGCATATACTTTCTCAACATTGAAACATGAAAAAAATTGTATACCTAGGATAAACATGGAGGTAAAGCCCCTCTATACGCAACTGGTCCAACTTTCTCCAGAATTTCATAAGGTCCAATTATCCTCGGACTCAACTTTACCTTCTTACCAAAATGCATGACAATTTTCCATGGATAAACTTTGAGAAATACATGATCACCTACCTGAAAAGAATGAACCTTCCTCCATTTAACTGCATAACATTTATATCTACTCTAAGTTGTTCTCATGTGCATCTGAATCAACTGAACTTTCTCTACCATCATTTCTACCAATTTTGCTCCCAACTTCTTCCTTTCACCTAATTCATCCCAAAAAGCAGGAGTTCGGCAATGATTTCCATATAATTCTTCAAATATAACCATATGTATACTAGAATGAAAACTATTATTATATGAAAATTCAACCAAAGAATGATGTTGGTCCCAACTTCCCTTATAATCCATCGAGCAAGCACACAACATATCCTCCAATGTATGAATTTTTCATTTTGATTTCCCATCTGAATGAGGATGAAAATCTATATTATTTTTAATTCAGTACCCAAGGACTTCTAAAGGAATTTTCAAAAGTTAGAAGTAATCATGGGATGACAATCAAATACAATGGAGAGATGAATTCCATGCAACCTGAATATCTCTTTAACATAAAACCGAGAAAGATTTTTTAGAGACAATGTATCTTGAATAGGAAAGAAATTAGAAGATCTAGTCAATCAATCAACAATAACCCCATATTGCATTATTACCTCGTGATTTCCTCGGTAATCCCACAACTAAGTCCACAGATATATTTTCCCAGTTCCACTCTGGCTCCAGTAAAGGCTGAAGCATCTCTTTCGGTAACTGCCACTCTTCTTTAACCTGCTGTCAAGTCAAAAAATTCATAGTAAAATCAGCAATATCTATTTTCATTCCATCCCACTAGTAATACTCCTGATGATCTATCGATGTCTTTGTACTTCCATGATGTACTAAAAACAGGGAACTATGAGATTCACATAACAACTCATTCTTCAACTGTGAATCCCAAGGCACACATAATCTCTTTCCAAACCACAAAACAAAACCATTATCAATGTTAAAATCAGGCAACTTACCCTTCTGAACCAATTCTACCTTTTTCTGTTACACATAGTCTTCTTTCTATGTTTTCTTTATTCTGTCTGATAGATATGATCTCATTAACACGAGATAGAAAAAAGATGAATATTCTACACCAACAACTTCTATGCCAAAGTTTATCAAATAAAAAACCAAAGGATCTTATTACAAACATAACACGGTTAATGAAGCATTACTTTTTCAACTCAAAGCATCAACCGCTTTATTTTATTTTCCCAGATGGTAATGGATCGTGCAATCATAATCCTTGATTAATTCTAACCATCTCCTCTATCTCATTTTCAATTCATTTTGAGTGAATATATACTTTAAACGTTTTTGATTATTATATATTTCACATTTTAATCCAAAAAATTATGAATCCAAATTTTTAAATAAAAAAAAATAGTATCTAATTCTAAATCATGTGTATGGTAATTTAATACTGTAGTTTCAACTGATGTGAAGCATAAGCAATTACCTGATCATTCTGCATTAGGACACAACCAAGTATATTAAAATTTTCATCACTGTAGATAACAAACTCACCATTTCTAGATGGCAGTGCCAAAACTGGAGCATTCACCAATCTGCATTTCAATTCCTGAAATCAATCATCACATTCTTTTTTCCATATGAACTTAATAATTTTTTGAGTTAACTTAGTCATCTGACTAGATAACTGTGAAAAATATTCAAAAAACCTCCAGTAAAAACTTACCAAACCAAGAAGACTACAAATCACGGTTATATATGTTGGTCATGGCCATTCTTCAACAAATTTTGTTTAAGAAAGATCAACTGTTATACCATTTTTTGAAACAATGTGACCAAGGAAAAACAATTGTTGCAACCAAAACTCACACTTGCTAAATTTCCCATACAGTTTCATTTCATTTACGTTTTTCAAGAAAACACTTAATTGAATTTCATTTTCCTCTTTAATTTTGTAATAAACCGAAATATCATCAATGAACACAATGAAAAACTTATCCATGAACTCACAAAAAATTCTATTCATAAGATCCTTGAATACAGCAGGTGCATTGGTTAAACCAAAGGCATAACTACAAATTCATAATGACCATATCTTGTATGAAATGTGGTCTTCATAATATCTTCTTCCATTAATTTCAACTGATGGTACCGTGACCTCAAATCAATCTTTGAAAAATATTGAGCTCCCTGGAGCTGATCAAACAAATCATCGATATGAGGCAATGGATACTTATTCATAACAATTATGTTATTCAATGCTCTATAATCAATGCAAAGTCTCATTGAACAATATTTCTTTTTACAAACCATACAAGATCTCCCCTTGGTTATGTTCTAGGTCAAATGAAACTTTTAGTTAATAACTCATGTAATTTTTTCTTTAACTCTAAAAGTTCTATTTGAGCCATTCAATAAGGGGGTTTTGAAATTGGATTAGCATCAGGAACTAAGTCAACAGTAAATTCAACATTCCAATTAGGTGTAATACCATGAAACTCATCAGGAAAAACATCAAGATACTCATTTACCAGTGGCAAATAATTAATATGATTTTTTTTTATTTTCAACAATATGTGGAAGGTAACATTCATTTCCATATTTTACTAGTTTCTCAGCATCCTGATATGTTATCAACATAAAGGGTTCATTCTTGTACACAAAATGTAAATCTTTCTGAAAATAAACCACTTTAGCTCTGAAGTAAATCTTAGCATGATAAACAGAAAGCCATCCCATACCCAAAATAACATCAAACTCCAATAGAGTCAAAACAATAAAAGTTGCAGGTAGATTCCTTCCACACACAAGGAGAGTAATGTTCATATTTTTTCTCTTTGTCTCGAAATTTCCACTAGGTATTTTTACCGTATGTTTTGTATTCATATCTTGAGATGGAATTCCCAATTTACATGAAAACTTCTTAGAAATGAAAGAGTGTGTAGACCCTGAATCAAACAACACATTGACTTAATCTGAAAAAAAGCAGTGTAACTGATACAAATTCATTTGATGGCCCAACATCTACTGATGTAGTTGCAAAGGATTTCACCACCCCTTTCTGCTTGTAGTATGGCTGCTTTCCTTCCGTTGTGTTCTTTGTTGGACACTAATTTTCTTAATGACCCATTTCATTGATCAAAAAACATTTTACTGACTGTAAATCAGATTTTGTCTTACCATTTCTCTAATCTATTTCAGTGCAATTACGAGCCTTATGTCCCATTTTACCACATCTGTAGCAGTTACGAGAATTCAAAAGACATTCCCTAGAATAATTTTTACCACAATATTCAAAAACTGTATACTTAAGTATCTTACCATCAGAATTTTTTGAAGATTTCTTCCCTTTTGTCTACCACCTCGACCTCTTATTCTGTTGTGTGTCAAAGGACACCTGATCATCGGAAAACTTAATTTCCACCTACTCTGCACAACAAACTAGTTTTTCAAAGCTTTTGAAATCATGATAAGCTAAAGCCCTTAGATAATTTGGAATTAATCCTGAGTAAAAATGGTATATTTTACTAGCAAGATCTTGTATTAAATTTGGAGCATACCTTTCTAGTCGAGTGATTTTTTCATCATAAGCAGCCACTGAGTCATCCTCCTTCCTCAATTCCAGGAATTATTTTTCCATTTTAAGACGAACCGCCTTAGGAAAATATTTCTCATGAATCATAATTTTGAGTTCATCCCAATCCAGAGCATCAATATCCTCATTTTCCCTGATATTTCTCAACATCAACCACCACTGATCAGCTTCACCTTCAAAACGGTAAACACTGATACTACCATTTTGATGTTCTGAAAAACCCATGACATAAAAAATATTTTCTAGTGACTTAATCCACCATTCTTCTATCACATGGTCAGGTTGATCCTCTGAATGATGGGGGATGTTGCCTCATGAAATTCTACACTACTGACATGTTCTTCTGCAGTTGATCTGGCTGATCTTGTGCATGGATTCTACAACCATTTATTTCTTGACTCAAATATGTTGTCCTTGAAACAAACTATTCAGTTCTGATTCTGACCATCTCAGGTTGCTGATTTGGAAGGATGTCTTCCTCCTGATGTCGTCCCAACAAATCTTCCATGTTTCCTCTGCATAAAACCATTCTGAACATAGAAATATCTTAGGTGAAGCAACATGGTAATCTGTAAAAGCTATATGACATCAATATTAACATCATTTAAATTATGGATATTAATTTAAAAATACCCTAACCCCTAAAGTTATCTAAACCGACCTCTGATACCAACTATAAAGGCTCAGCCTTAAACATTACATAATATTGAATTAAATGAATAATTAACATTGAGAATCTTTTTAGGTTTAGAGTTTTAGAGAATAAGGACATAAGTATTACACCTCAAAAGATTACAAAGTAAAATATTCTTCATAGTTTCCATTTTTTCATAAAATAAAAAAACTCTTTAAAAAAAGAGTCATGTCTAGTTCCATGTTTTAGACATAATGACATTTCCTTGATCCCATCACTGACCCTATTCAACTTTAAGTCCTGTGAAGACATTTCAAAACTTGGGATGATCATAAATAAGCTCAGTAAGGGTTATAAAACAAAGAAATAAAAAATTTGTTCATAAATACATACAAAACATGAACTCTTTTGAATACCTCATGAAATCATAAGATATTATGAACGACACATAGAAATCATAAATCATAAAGGTAACTTGTGGCATCTATAACAAACTTACATTGTAGCTATCATAGCTACATAGGGAGTTACTTTGGAAAACGCATCAAAGTATATTCCTTAAATCTAATAGGAGAAACATTCACGTTTACCTCCATTACATTACCCAATGCATTGGAGATCTATCTCGGGCTCACCCACCCAAGGTTTATCATGGAACCACCCATATACGTAAATAATTCCCAAGAACTATAACATGATCATAACATAAGCATGAAGGAAAGATAACATTACCACATTTCAATAACAAAATATCATTTCAAGATATTGTAATAATAAATCCATTCTCAAAATTATTTTCAATACCAATATACATAAAAATATTATATGGTATTTATTTTTCCTTTTAAAAACATTACGACTTGTTAAGGAAGAAAAAGAACTAATAATACTTGCAGCAGCAGTTAGGTCATTGTCCCCACTTAAGTTAAAAGAAACATTCCTTTTTGTCATTTAGTTCAATTAATTGTATAAAATGATTTAAATTAAATTAAATGGAAATTCAAAGGGGTTTATACACTGTATATCATAAAGCTGTGTATAAAACTAAACATGCCTCAATAAAAGGATATTGAGATGAAGACCCTTACCTCATGTCCAACTTGACCCATTTGTTCTTTAATATCCTGAATAATAAACTAAAGATAATTTATACTTGCTTAAGAAAAATTTTCAAGTTTATTATTTGTTTTATATCACTTATTACCATGTTATAAACATTATGTAATCATTCAAGTTAATATTGTTAGTTTTATCGATATTTGGTTCTTGAGTCAAAAATGAACACCTTATATTTACAAGTTGTCCATGTGGTCAACAGTCCATTATATCCAGTATGACATTAATTATTTAGATATAATATATAATATATATATATATCTAGTATATATATATTTATAATAGTACATATCATTTGGAGGTAAGAAATTAAATGCACAGTTCATGGAGACGGCATGTCGTACGTACGCTTGAACGCTACTTTCATTTCATTTTCTTATTTTAATGGAATTAAAAGATAATGATACATAGGTATATTATAATTCAATTAAAATATCATATATAATATCATTAACTTCATCTTTTATATGTCCCACATATTTCATTAATGAGTCATATCTCTTTGAGGGGGCGACAGTCCGCACATCCTCAAATGAAATTATCGCGTTTACCCATAATAGAAACCATTAAGGTATTATATAAAATAAAAATAAAAAATCATTAAGAAAACATAAACATAAAATATATAATATATAAATATAGTTTCATATTAATGGACACTAAGATAGGTGGTATGAGATAATCGAACAATCATCATTTCGTGAGGTGTTAGTTTTCTATCCATAGAAACAGTATGTTTTTCAACCATTAGATGGGGGTGTTTGTTAGTGTAGTTTGAATACTTCAAATAAAAACATCCTAGTATATTGAGGATACCGGTGTTGTTATAAAATAAACGAATAAAAAGATTTTAGGGGTTGGAGAAGTAAAATAAAAGAAAATAAATTAAGAGACACGGTTACCTTTAATTTGGGTAGCTTCCTTTGGTTTGAACCAAAAGGACTTCTTGAAGTGACTTCTGCCTAAGGTAATGATTTTAAGAGTATTATATTGATGTAGGGAGATTAATTGGGTAGATTTTGGATGAGGATAAAGGATTGATAGGTGTGAGAAATTGGATAGAAGTGGTCTCCTTTTATAAGGTGGAGGAGGGGCTCTTTAGGAAACTGTGAAAATATTATTTTATTCTATAATCATTTTCGGTTTCTAAAGAACCAAAAATCATTAGTGTATAAGTTAATATGACTCATGTTAGAAATAAAATCTTCCAATAATAATTGGACATGTTATTTATTTTATTTAAATATCTATAATCTAATTTATTTAAATCATTTATTAATGAGGTAAATACTGCCTCATTATTGAGTCATAAATAATTTAATTTATTCGATATCTAAAAATTATAAAAAAAATACCATGATGTAGAAAATATTTTTATCCTTACAATTAATATTTATAGTTAATATTATTACTTATATAACACCATATAAAAAGTTTATTTACTAAAATATTTGTGTTTAGTTCATTTTTTTCCTTTACTTTAAATTAATTAATATAATGTGTCATTGTCATTCATAAGTGGCTCCATGGGGTCCCAAAATCGACCCAAGGTTTCCCATTGTCGGTAATTACTCATAAAATAAGGTTAGGACATGTGTTAAGGTAGTTTTGAATTATTATAATATTCTTTTTACCTTGAATTACCCTATTTACCTTTAACTGTGGTAAATAAAAGTCAAAAGTTACAATTCACAAAAAATTATTTTCATATTATTGAATCAAATTTTACTTACTAATAACATCCATGTATTTAGTATTTTAGAAATTCAATTCACAGAAGTGGTAAAATTTAATTTTAATGAAAATGTCCGTTTTTTACTATAACAAAGTGGTTTCACTATTTAACAAAAATTGATGTTTTTCAGAAAAATACCAAAATTTCAGCCTAACCAATATTTAATGTTCCGAATTAAAAAATGATGTCTATTTTACAAAATTATAAACATATAAGTTCCATTAATTATTTTAAAATTAATTCCCCTTAGCAAAACAAATAGTGTGTTTTTATGAAAAAATAACTAAAAAAATTGATACTTTTTTATGTCCAATTTCAAAGTGAAATTAATTAAAATAAAGAAAATTTGATTAAATGGAAAAAATATATTTTAATTACACATTAAAACCAATTAATAACATAATAAAACTATATAAATAAATTATACTAAAATTCACTTTTGAATTAAAATACAGTATTTTTCACTATTTGTTAAAAAATGAACTTTATCAGAAAAATACCCAAAAAAAATACCCAAAGTAAATTTTGATGTCCCAAATCTAAAGAATAATTTTATTTGGTCAAATAAAACATATAACAATCACCAAAAATATATTTAAAGATGTTTCTCCATTAAAATGTGGTAAATCGACCTTTTAATGAAAATTATTCATAAAATTAGATTCATTCATATTTTAAGCCTCTAATTTTTTTTTAGATTTATGTAAATACATTTAACAAAAATGTATAATCATATTATAGTTAGTTTTGTTCATCACCTTAAATACAACAGCTAGGAGTTAAATACATTTTAAAATAATAATATTATATTATTCGTTTGCAACGTTATATTTCAAAGAATCTCGTTGTTGTGTATTGGGTACGCTATCAAACATAGAAACCCCTTTAAAGTAAAATTAATATTTCATTCACAAATATTAATAAATATGAAATATTTCTTATTCTTTATTTACCTTGGATGTTACATTCAATGTGTGATTTCATGATTCATGAAGTGAAATTAATGGGACATATGGGGTCATAACATTGTATTTTAGTTGATCCTAAAAAATTGAAACATGTTATGACATTGGAATAACCATAGAATGTTTTTGAGATTCATAGATTATTGGGTTTGGATGGATATTATTTTTGGTTTTTAAGGAAATCTAAAAGATAGATTCTATGATTACCTCTATAACTCAAATTTTTTTAGTGTTTTTTTTATGATGGAAAATTTTACAGTTCATTCATCGAGTTCAAGAATATTCTGAAAACTGCACTGATTTTAACTCTACCAAGGGTTGGGTAGGGTTATGTGGTCTTTTATGATGTATCAGTTTTAGTATTTGGCTCTATTATCATGTATGGATACCATATCTTTACTTATGGATCTCTTCAACATAGGATATATGGGAAAAATTATCCTGTCCATTACCTTAAACATAAAGCTACGATGCATATTCTTAAGAGTTGGAGAAAATAACTTTATAATTAATGGGTTTTCATGTATTTAGACGATAAGATCATGAATTATATCTTCTCTTAATAATATTTTAACCTCCACTAGAGTTGTTGGGTGGAGTACCTAAAATTTTCAACTTTTATATTTCCTACACCCTAGTGAAAGGAAATTTCATCGTAGATGCTTCGAGCTAGAAACATTTGAACCAAACAGTAAATAATCTTTGGAATAGTGGATTTTTATGGCTTACTTTTCACAATTGTATATTAGAGTCTAGGAATGATAGGATAAGGTTTCCATAACCTATTTCCAGTTTACATCTGAACTCATGGTGATGATTACATAGGATCAAAAGTTTGATGATGAATTTCATACCATTAGAAACTATCTTTATTGTGTACAGATAGTTTCTCAGTGGACATTCTCCAAAGAGGGTTTTATTTGTTATCATAATGACTATGTTTTTCTATTATTGTTAAGGAAATATTTTGTGGGATATTTCCATATTTCCTAGGGGTAGTGCACTGAGGAACCCTTAAGATGGTCTATAACATGCATTTATAGTTCTAGTGTCTAGGTATGAAATTAGACTTTTCTTAGTTCATTTATCATTATTTTACATGCCAATAGGTGATGGTTGAGTACTATAATCCTTTGAGTTTGTTGTAGCCACTTCCAATCCCTACATTGAAGTGGGATGATATCTTAATGGACATTTTGGTTGGATTTTCACATAACTAGTGAAACATGAAAGATATATGAGTTTTGATCAATATGCTGACGAAATCAAGACACTCTACTCATTTATGATATATCTAGAGTTAATGAGTTGAGAAATATCTATGGGAAATATATTAATCATTTTCATGGGGTTACCTCTCCAATAGTATTTCATAGATATCCCCAATTCACTTCATACTTTTGGAGAGGTCTTTAAGAGGCACTTGGATCTCACATACATTTGAGTACAACATACCATCTAAAATAGTATAGCCACACAAAAAGATCTCTACAAATTCTTGAGGTTATGATTTTTGTTTCTGTTCTCAATTTTTTTGGGGCTTGGGATTATCATTTAGATCTATTTGAGTTTTCATATAATAATAGTTACTAGTATGAAATTATAACGGTTCATTTTTAGACCTTGTATTGATGAACTTTTAAATATATATTGTGTTGATCAGGGATTGTTGAAAATTCCTTTGTTGGACCATTCTTGGTTCAAGATACAACATAAAATATTCAGTTTATTAGTTAGATAATGTTGATGGAATAGAGCCGACATATGTCTTATGATGATCATAATCATAGACCCTTTTATTTTTTAATTGGTGACTAGGTGTTATTGAATGTTTCTCCTCGGTTGGATCATTGACTACTTGGGGGGAATGGGATGCTCACTTATCTTTTTATGGGATCATTAGAGGTTGTTGAGTAGGTTTGTAAATTTTTCACTAATTTTGAAAGTCCACCAAAGATGACGTTGATAAAAAGTTTCTTTCCTCTATCTCAAATCCAAATGTATATTTCTGATCCATATCATGTTTTGAGATGGCTTGATCTTGAGGATGAACGTGATTTATCTAGGACTGAACAACTAGTTAGGATAGTTGATTCTGAGACATAGGTAATTTGTGGAAGGATGATACCATTGGTTCATGTGATTTGGAAACAAGGTTCTAATAGTCATGAGATGTTGTAACTTAAGACAATAATGAGAGAAAAGTGACCTAATATTTTTGGAATGGAATCTACTTCATAGGCTTTTTGGGGAGAGAACATTTATATGGTGGGGAGTTTGTATCATCTCATTACCTTTATATTAGGTATGATACAAACATTTTCATGATTTTCCTTTTAAATTTTTTGGGTTTGGTTGGGAAGCTATAGGATTGATACCTATAAGTGAGAAGTCACATATTTTTTGGGAAATCAGCTTTATCCAATCATTTTTATAGGTTGCAAATGGTTCTCATGTCGTGGTACTAGATCACAAGACATATAATAATTTATAGGTACATACAATGATAAGGGTTCATGTGGTGAATGGTTACATGACATGATGAGTTTTTATAGATAATGAGTTAAATAATGAACTTTTTTTAATTCGAAAAGATGTGTTTTTTGGTGGCTATGAAAGTTACCGATTTCATGACATGAAATGGAATTAAACATCGTGTAATACCCTTTGTGCTAGTTATATTCATATATCATCACTTAACTTTTCACTTTACCTCTTTTACAATTTCCTTTCTCTCGACCTCAAGCTTCTCCTAGGTGATCCTATAGCACTACAACCCTTCTGGGTCCTTTCAATTAGCGTATGATGATCATTGAATTGGTGATGTGAATTCCTAGGTAAGTATTCTCACTTTTCAATCATCTATTTACATTTATCTTCTTCGAGGTTTACAAGATCATCCTAGAATTAAAGGATCTATGCTTTATGTTTCTAGATCTCATTTATAGATTGTGTGTCTAGGTCTTCTACGCCTTCATTCTCATTGTAGGGTTTCATTATGGGTGTTGAGCTTTAGAAAAAGATACCTGAAACTATACCATTTGTCCATATTGATTAACATTAAATAGAATGATTTATTTTAGTTGTTGATTTAAATTAAATTGGATGAAATTTCGTTCAATTAGTTTTGATTAAAAACCAATTACAATGAATTTAGAGGATTGAAATTTTTTTGATATGAAATTGGGGAAAACCTGAATTCCGTTAAATTGGGATTTGTTTTCAAAAGGATGGAAATGGTTTCAATTGAATTGTATAATGAAACATTTGAAATATAATTTATGGTATTTGTTAAATTGAAAAAATGTATTAAATTTTTTTATAAGAACCAAGTGGTTATATATTGTTAAAAACAAATATTTTTGAAAAAAACCAATTTTGGTTTTAAATGTAAAATTTGCCTTTAAAATAAGGGAATGGGATTTGATTACATTTTATGTTGTCCAAAAATATATTTCCCATCACTGATTCTGTTATAGAACATGAATGCTTTAGGTGGACTATGAGTTATTTGAACACAATTTATGATTATACAGCCTTCTAAAATATAAATTTACTAGATCACATCCCTTAGGATACGGTGATGAGTCCTATATGAACAATTTCAAGAGGATGTGTCTGTGCACATATTGAAATGATCACTTAGAGAGTGATGATCCCTAGAGCCCGGATATTTTATACCCATTTGGAAGATGAATATGTTGTTCTTTAATATATATTTGAGATATAAATGTATGACGATGTTGCCAAACTTATTTACATTCCCATTTCAATTTACATAAATAGTTTTATATAAAACGATTTATTTAATCCATGTTTGTAGAAATATTCCATCACTTGTAAATAATTTTATTAAAGTATTTTACATAAATTTAATTGAATGAGATGATATATATAAGTATGCTTTCAAATTCTGAACCATTTTATTTCAAAATTTAATGAATTCCCTTGGTTAGTCTATTATTTGAATATATTATGGAATCCTTGGTGAGACCCTACTAGGATTTTTATCTCACACACTAAATGTGCCTCTAGGTGTTTCTAGATCATATCCTTCTAGGTTCGAACAGGGGTGAAGGATCACATGGTGGTGGATTGAAATACAGAACCATGAATTTGGTGAGTGCATTTATTGGGACATGGGATGTTTTTCCTATTTTTATGTTACATTGTTGTATTACTTTGTGTTGTCATACCAATTTGTTTTTGGTACACTTCTCTTAGTGGAGACATCCTTTTTATGCATACTAAATTTTTTTATCTTCTTCCGCTATTCATGTGGAAATAATGATTCCCACATTCATATTTTATAATTCCACGTGCCTTTAAGATACCCATGGAGATTGGAAACAAGCATCTTGTTATATTATTTAGGGATCACTTATTAGGTTACCAAGGTGGTCAAGCTATTTCGTGACACTTATTCCCATTACAACAGTAATCCATTAGCTGATGACCATCCATTTCACAATTACAAAATACATTAGTCACCTTAATATAATTTCCTCCATGATTTTTTCACCAATTTGATCATAAATGAAATCTTTTCTCTAAGATTTTTAGATTTTCCTTTTAACTCCATCTTCCTTTTCCTATCAAAACCCAGAGATTGATACGTAAATCCAAACTCAAATTCCAAATTTATAGAGAAATACATAATCTCTTAATATCTAATGAATTATCTTATTAATAACATAATTCATACATTTTTAAGCCACTTATGAATTGATCAACCTTACTTTCAGGTTGGATTATAATACCAGAAGTGTAACTCATAATCTTGTAAAATTATCCATGTAGGTACTAACAGATTCATCATCCCTTTTCTATAACTTAAGTAAATCCTCCATATTCATAAAAAGAACTTTAGGAAACCACTTATTTGAAAAAAATTTCTTCAACTCATCCCAATCCATAGAGTTAATTGCATCCTTTTTTCTCACATTCTTGATAAGATTATACTATTGATATACTTCACATTCCAAATGGTAGAAAACTAGAATGACTTTCTGATTCTCTCAACAATGAGGAATGAAAAATATCATTTCAATGGTTTCGATTCATTGTTCATAAACTAGTGAATCAAGAGACCCAATGAAGTAAGGTGGATGTTTCTTCATGATGGACTCAATATAATTTTATTCCCTCCATTTCTAATTTGGAAACCCATCATGATTTATAGGTTGATAAAATTTTGTGATCATAGAAATGATATTTTTCATTCTACCACCCATAACCTTTTGATTATATGGTGTAAAATCATTGAATTTTCTGTCAAACTCAGTATTAGAATAGTTCCTTCATGACCCATCAATTGACTAAAACCAAAAACCATATTGTAAAAAAATTCCTAGTGGGGAACCATATAATCATTAAAAGCTGCCTATATAAAATCTAAATAATGGAATATTCTCTTTTAATCTATAAAACCATAGTTTTATACATGGCCATTCATAGTGATCATCTATTTAAATTTTCCTTGATGGTTCATAATGATATTTTGTGAATTCCCTATTCTTATCCCCTAGTAGTGTCAAACTAGGTGATAAAAAACTCATTATCATATACTTATTACTGATAATGTCCTTCTCAATATAGTGTTTTTTGGGTAATTACACTTATTAATATTTTTTATAGAGTCACATACACTTGTGGTATCCATATAAGTATGTTCTTTTATGGGAAAAACATTATCTATCCTTTAAAAAAACTAGAACATTTTTCGATAATTTAAGACTTATCCTTAGACATGTCCTTAGGGAGATCAATATGGTTTTCCCATCCTAATATCCAATGGTAATAAAATCTTATTCTTTGGTATAAATACTATTGACCTAGGATTAATATATATGTATATATATTACATCATTTTTGAAAAACATATATAATTACACAAACACATGCCCAAATACCATATTAGTATAGTGCCTTTAGAAACATGAAAATATAAACAGTAGTCGATAATTGATCTAAATAATCTCTCAATATGTTCTTCATAACTAGTACACTTCTTAAACAAATCATACATAACACATATATTCACAGCCTAGGGAAATTAAGCATAATAATGGACAAGATCATATTCTATGTAAGGGAAAACAAGGGAGATATGTAAGCATAACATGAACATAAGGGTATGAGAACAATGGAATAACATTTGGAAACCATACCTTATATATCATAGATCATAATCATGATTCATCTAATAATGATTGGATGTTCAAAAGACATTAATCATAATAGAATAAAAGATAAAGATTCGTGAGTATATAACATTAGAATAAGACATGAATTTTTGACATGAACATAATCATATAAAAATCATTTACATATTTTTCAGGGATCACTACCAAGGCCATCATTGAAGACAATGTCCTTTACAATATCGGGTCAACTCTTCGTTCTAACCTTGTATTACTATTCTAAATTTACCCCTCATTCCATCACTATATTACTATATATGATTCACTCCTCGTTCCTTCTATGTTTATCTCATGATATAAATAAATCATTACCCAATGTATTAGATGGATATACAGGTCCCACCTATCACATAATGAAATTCATATCTATATGTTCCACAAGGTCATAAATTCTCATTATATCATAACCCATGATATAAAATCGGTATCGTAAAAATTTCATTTTATAGTATCCTATAGAAAATAGAGAGGTTTCACAATAATTTAATCATAGAATAATAATAATAAAATAAATGGGTTTCATGAGAATATAACCCCTGTAAAGGAAATGGGTTTCATAATAAAATAACACAGAGAAGAGAAATGGGTTTCATAAATATAATTTTATCAAAGAAAAATGAATTTAGAGAATGAGTATGAATTGTACCCTTGGATAATATCCATATTAATCCCTGAGTAACCCCAACAGATGTCATCTTAAATGGATTTTTTTTGAAAGATCATTTAAAAAATTTCCTAAGGAAAATAAACATTCCAATTTGGAAAATCACCTTTTAATATGTAAATTATTCTAAAACCCATTTTATTTTAAAAAAACATTGAAAACATACAAGTTATGTTTCACAGAAATTATTGGTCATTATATTAAAAAAATTAAGGTTCCATTTAATTTTTTCGTAAAATCCATATGGTCATTGTTTTAGAAAATGATATAAACATTCATTGATTTTTTTATAAAAAATGAAAAATGGGTAAAAAATTATTTTAAAATTTATAAAAGTGTAATAAAACATTTATTAAGACATTTTAAAAAAGTTGGTTTTGAATATAAACTATTTTTTATCGAATAAATATATATTCATATTTTCATTAAATAGTTTTATTAATACTTTTTTTCTAAATTTTTTTGGAAAAAATAGTTCTATTAATTGAATATATAACGAATAACATGATGAAAAAAAATTAATATTATTTTTGAGATATTGTTCATGTTATTTTAACATGGGAGTCTTAATCATAATCAATCTCGATAATTGATGTGATTGTAACATAAATGTTTTACATTTTATGTAACATCAATTCATAAGAACCATGAAGTAATATCATAAAATGAATCCCAAAATATAAATGGGATGAAAAAATTCATGATATTACGTGTAAAAGGGTATGTATATACACATCCTGATAGAATATAGATGCATAACATAATTAAAATCTCAATGAAGGAAAATTGAGGAAAATATAACCTTATAGATTTGGTAACATTTTAACTATAAAAAAAATAAAAAAGATATACCAAAATTGATATGAATTTCAAAAAATATAATTATATTGATATTTAGATACATATATGGGAATTATAAAAAACACATAGAATAAGTTGGTGGGGAAAATGGCTCGTGTCTCACAGAAAATAAAACTAAGATGGAAATCCCTTACCCTAAGTCATGAATTCCATTGTACTATTTCGATCCTAAAATATAATAAATATAAGTTTATTATACATATATTACTTAAAAAAATTCATTTATATCTTATCATATATGATTTTTATGACCTTTTTTTACCAATTTATTTACAATTCCTTATAGAAATTATGTTTGAGGTAAAAATAGCTTTATATTTCGTATATGTTTTGATAAATTATATTTTTGGTCATCTTACTTTAATAATGACATAAAAATATCTATAATGATAAACATAATATAAATATCATATATACTCAATCTATATTAATTTATAATAATAAATAAAATGTATAAATATGAAATGAAATACACTTGTTGTTGGCATGGTAGGTCATACGCATGAATGAATGCAATTTCCATTTTCTTGTTGGGTTGAAAGAAAGAGAAATATATGAAACATTATCATCAAAGAATAATTTTTATGTCATATATATCATATAATATTATCTAAATCGTACATAATACATTCCATGTAAATAATTAACTAATCACATTACATTGTGAGGCGATAGTCCACCAAACACAAAAACGATGTTATTATATTCCCACAAAATGGATAACAAAAGATATTTGTGATATAAGAATTATAAAATAATAATATCATCATATAAATCATAAAAATAATATATACCATATATAAATTGTATTTAAATCATTATTATCATCCTTGATATTGGTACTAAAAAAATTATTGACTTAAGTTCGTGAGGTCGTAGACTGCTGTACACACGAATGGGGATTTTAGAATAGATTTGATTGAAGTTAATGTGTTTGTAGGTTGTGACAATATCCTAAAAAATATTTCTATTTTGAATATAATTAGTTTATTTTATAAACATGACATAACAATAACTAAGTGGTAATGATGTTGAAATAAAACAGAAACATTCATTGATGAACGTTACCTCTTCAATGGATATATCCATTTGGTTTGCACCAAAGACATTCCACTGTTGGATTTCTAAACAAATTAAGGATTTTAGGATGATATTATAGAACTCGAGAAGTTATTTTGGAAGTTCATGGCTGAAAAAATTGGTTTTTACGGTGTTAAGATAGTGTAGTAGTTGTAGCCTTTTATAAGGGAGGTCAGTGTAAAACGTATATATTTTTGAAAGAGAGAATTACAGCCATGTTTTTTACATGTCATGTGGATCCAAAAATAAACCAATAAAGAAAATATAATGAACAATGAATAAATTTTTCCATAAAATGGGTTCTTGAAAATCTTCCATTTGATTTTATCCTTATGTTTAAATTTTAGCCCGATATAGTAGACTCGTTTTTCTATTAATCACCGTGATTAATTTTAAATATTTTCTCCAATCACTATGGTAAAAAATAATGTTGGACTTATTAGACTTTTTATTTTATTATTATTAAAAATATAGAATTTATTTTTAAAAATTCCACTCCATAAATTGGAAAAAAATAATTTAAAATGTAACCTCACATATTGGATGAGAGAATATGTTTTTAATGTCAAAATGTTCAATGGATTGAAGTCACTTTATGTACAATTTAAATTCTAAATTCATTAAAATTGAAAAAATGGATTTATTGATCTATAATAGAACTAGTTATACTTTAAAACTAATTTAAAAAATAATTAATCTCTATAAATAAAATAATTGAAAAGGAACTTTTCATTGGTAATTCAGAATTTTTCAATATTCATTAAAAAATTAATTATTTTAGAAAAATCCAAAAATTTAACCCTAAGATAATTGTGATATTTTGAATTCAAAAACTATGGTTATTTTATAAAATTAAATTTCCAAAATTTTCAAAAATTATTTTTATTATTTTTCATAAGATGACATTGAAATCATTTATTTTTAGAAAATAGTATATTCAAAAAATATAATTACTTTAACAGAGATTATATATCTCATTATCAATATGTTTTCATTATATAACAAAGTTATAAATCAGATATAAAATTTAGTTATTATTATTTTTAATTTTATGTTTAATGTCTAGGTTAAAATGGTCTTGTTCGAATAATTATAATAATAAAATCTTGTTTCATAGAAATTTAGTGTTGTATGTAACACAAGTTAATCTCGGTGTTGTTTGAGACACAAGAATAAATTTGTGTTGTGGATAAAAAATTGAAATAAATATAAATTTATTTAATAAAATTCATATAAACTCTTTTTGTTACATATTATTAATAAAAGAGTTCTCTATTTTTCATTCCTTTATGTGCACTAAAATTTATTTCACAAAAATTATTGAATGATAATATTCCATCAAAGTAAAACATTGAATTATTCATAATCAATGATAATTATTTACTATAATGGGTTTTAATCATATTTTAATGTTATCATGAATAATATCTTATATAAATTTAAAATGGGATATTTAGGAGAAATAAAAAAAGATTGATTAGGTACTATGTACAGACATATTACTTGGATTGACCTTAAAATGTATATCTCGTGGAATTTATATAGTCACCAATAATACTTTGGGTGTATATTTATTATAAATCCTTCTTACCTAAGGTTATGTATAATCATTGAATGAACACAATCATACTTTTACACCATACTTATTCAAGTCTATATGTAGATATATCTAATATGTGGTTATCTGGTTATATTGTTGGTCATGTCATTAGTAGGATCACATCCAAGATGGTATTTGTAAACTACTATACTATGCAAAGACATCTAGACCATTAATAAATTATTCTAATTATATAAAAGTATAAGATTATTTATTTTCACATGTGATGTGCTAATCTACTTAGATTTGGGACATGTTATATGCTCTTATATTAGATGAGTGACATGTGATGTATTCACCAACATGGTTAGGTTATTCAAGTGACTAAAAAATTAAGAATCGACCCACACTAGATTGACGTGTTCCATGTATTGTGGTCACTAGATTTCAAATAATAGGTATTTTATGTTGTAAAAAATATTTATATGATACATCTTATGGAAGACATGTTTTTATAAAGATAAGAGTATGTTTGATAGAGATTTCCCCAGAACTCATAGTAGTATGAGTAGCACTACAATTTTTTAGTGGCCACCCTGTGTTTAAAACTATAAAATAATGATTTTATATCTATTTTCATTGATAATAATGACTATATGGTTACATTTATAGTCCCCATGATTATGATAAATGTTTTAGAAAACTTTCTCATTCATAAATTAAGAAATCATGACAAAACATTGTCTAAAATATTTTTTATGGATTCACAAAGTGTTGTGAAGTTTGTCACAGTTTCTCAATGATTTTGTTTGAGAAAATTGTATATTGTTGTATGTGAACTAAAATATATATGCATATGAAGAATTTACATTTAATATATATATATATGACACATGTAGTATTAATATAAACATTTTTATATATACATGTAATGAAAGCATATATATATATCCATTTAATATACATGTATATATATTGTATGTAAATATAAATTATAAGATACATGATGACTATATATATGTGGTTAACATATATGAAATCCATAAAATACATATTGATTACATGTATACGGTGAATGTAACTAAATACATGGATGCATGTACACTTAAAATTCATGCAGGAGATATCACAATTCATTTTGTGCATCATATTCTTTCAAACCAATTCTCTAGTGAGGATTCCATTATTTTAATTCATTAATAATGAATTAAATTATTTTAATTAAATTTTTTTATTGAAATAATAAGAAAACATGTACTTTTAAGATGATTGACATGTTCCTTATTCAAAGAGGAACATTGTGACATTTACTATAAAAGGAGAAATATTTCTCTTCATTTTCTGAGAGATTTTATCAAATAAATTTCATGTTAATAATGATAACAAATTTAACAAAACGTTTTTGATGATTATTTTATCTCAAACCTCATTATCACTCATCATTAATGCACTGACACCCCCTTGATAGCTTGGGTATCCTCTGATAGAGATTCGGGATCTAAAAGCATGTTTCCACCCCCATCATAATGATAGTAGGCCTTGATGTACTACATAACATAATATTCCAAACAAATTATTCCAAGATTCAGGAAGAAGAATATTGCTAGAGTATAACCTTGGTATGATACTTTTTCTGAATGTTTTTCATTTTCCTGGTACATTGCTATAGTTATGTGATAGATCCATCTAGTTTGGGTGTTTTTATACTAAAAATGGATAATATGGTAATCCTCACAGACATAACATGTATGATGTTACCATCATTTATATAGATGCTCTAGAGATCACCTAAGCTACAATACAGTAATCAATGATTATTTCAGATATCTCATTGTCTAGCTCAAACACTCCATATATAGAGATCTAGTATTTGATATGGATAGTGGAAACATGGAATAATCTGAATACCAGATCTATCTGACGAATATGACGAGGGTCATGGTTCAAAATTGTAGAATATTTTTTTATTTTATTACAAATATCTTAATTAATTATCTTACATTAGAAATTTTATTTTGATGGAGGATGTTTTAAAAATATTAATATGGAAATTAGAACATGATGAAATCCTTTTATACCTCCCTAGAGGATAAGTCACTGACCCAATCTACTCCATTTTAGTCCCTACTAGCCAGGATATATCTATATTATCCTTATTTTTTCTCCTATATCATTATTCATTCTATTGTGGTTGATGATTATCTTACTACATCTATATAGTCGGCTCGATCTCCTATGATTCATGGGTTGGCCATCTTTTTTAGCTAAATCTAGAATTTTACATTGCCTTTTTTTATCCTTCCATAACTCTTATTTTTGTTACAAAAAAACTATATTTTATTCTATTTCCATACAATTTGATTTCCTACAATTAAATATAACAAATAAATTAAAATTTTAAAAAATAATCAAAAGATTTAACGAATTTAGAATTAAAATTGTTTAAAAATATACAATTACAACTTTCATCGAATCAGTAAGACTTGTTCTTCAATATTCCCAATAATTTTTACATGATATTGAATAATAATCCGTGAAACCATCCCTAATCCAAATATGCTCTTCAATTTAGAGTTATACTTAATCACCACTTCTGAATATTCTATATTCTATTATTTAAATCATAAAATCTATTCAATCAACTAATACTTTTATTTTTTTGATTTATATATAGTTTGAAATCAAGTAAAAATTAATTGTATTTACCTTTTTTATTCAAAACAATAATTTTTCCATGATCATATATTGGTTTAACTTTGAGGTTTGCAATTCCCTTAACGTTAGTTATTTCATTATAGATTTCCATCAATTTGGGGTTTTCTTTGCCATACACAATAACATCCTACATAATCACTTTATATTCAATAAAATAATTCAATTATATTTATTTACAGATAATATCATTTTAAAAATGTATATTAATCTTTGTGATGAATTTCTATTATGAACTCCAACCATTTTCATCCTTAGATGAATTTGTTTTGGGTTTTCTTCCTTTATAATAATCTAATATGTTAATTATACATCATTTATTGAAATTACAAACTATAAAATTTCAAAATAACTTGAGGGAAATGTTTCCTCTAAAAGATACTTTTCCAAATTTTAGAGTAAAGGAAAGGAAACATGTCACATCATAAACCTTAATTTCATTGTGATTATTGTCTGAATATAGTTTCTATATATCCTATAATTCACCTTCATAATAATTCTATTTCATCAAGGCTTCATTATCATTATTCCACATCCTATATGAAACAATTTTGAAATAAAGACTATATAACACAATATTCTTTCGGACTTTTTCTTTTATAAAAAATACCTACAGGTTAAAATGTGTTGGAAATATTCATACGATCTTCTTCATGATTATTATACCATTGAGGGATTATCTGGTTCAAAATATATCCCCAATAATAACAATCCCATGACCAAATAATGCATCAAAATACCCACTCAAGTGTATCTTAAAATCCACGTACATTTTTCATTAAAGATGAAATTTATCCTCACTCATCTTGGAATCTCATTCATATATGTTGATAATATTTTCCCACCATATGTGGGAAGAATTAAATGACACCACCTTTATGTACAAATAATTGGAAAATAACCTCCTTATCAATTAACTCATATTTCATCCAATGAAGCACCCTTCAACCTTTCTTAAAGAAATCTACACTCACTATGCTATCTAAAATCCCATATATAGTATTTGTATTAGTGTCACCAAATTTCATAGAATAAATTGTTTCTCTAAAACAATTTCATCATTGATAGCTTGTTTCAAATACAAAACCAATATAAATTTATCTTATAAATATTCATTGAATATTATTAATATATAAATACGAACAAAGAAGTACCTCTAGTATATTAAAGTATATTAATCATCCAAAATTCTTACATTTATAGGATAAAGAAAAAAAGAGATTTAATATTAAAATGAATTTTTCTTTCCCAAATAACATTTAAAATTATTTTATATATTTACAAAAAATTAAATATGAAATTATTAAATTTTATTATATGATAATTATATTTATGAAATAATATATTAGTATTTATAAAATTAGGTATTAGTAAGAAATATTATTTAGAACTCATATTGTTTAAAACATCTTTTTCAGTAAAATTTCTTTTTTTATACGTTGTACAATAATTCATAAGATAAATTAATAAATTATTGAATTTGAATTTAAAAAATTGAAAATAATTATTTTACATATAATAATATTATCATACTTGTACTACATTTTTATGTTTTCCAAAAAAATTGATTAGTAGGTGAACAAAAAAATACACAATTTTAACTAATATTGTTATTTTAATGTCATTATTAGTATACAAGTTTAATTCAGAAATAAATGAATAATTTTTCATGAAAAAATATATATATTATAATTGGAATTATTCATTTTTAAATATTAATTATAGTTTATAGAACTATTAATGTTATTTTAGAACTTAAGGAATATGTTTCCCAAAAATTATTTCAACACATTATACATTTATTATAAAAAAGTTAATTTTAGAAAATTAATAATATTGAATAATAAAATTTGATTTAAAATATATAATTAGTTGGTCCAAATTATCAAATAATTTCTACTGTTTTTTAGTCATAATAACTATGTTACCTCAGGTAAAAACTTGTTATTGTGGTAAAAGATAAAATGTAAAAGGAAATATTTATGGGGGTAAATGTGATGAAACATGTTTAAACCATGTGTGAAAAAATATTGTTTAGTCTATATTGTCATTAAATCATCACCAATCACATTATTTCTCAATTTTGGGTACAAATTTCCTTGATAGTGACTTCTCATTATTGATTTTTTTTGGATAACTACAAAAATATCATCCCTTTTAACATATAAAAGGGGATATACTATCCTCACTTTCCCTCAGAACAAAACCACATAATTTCAGCACAAAAGCTACCCAAATATATCCTCAATTCTTATATATACAATAAAAAGGTTTCTTATTCCCAAAATACCTTCCTAAAAGGGATAAACCGCATATTGAAAGGACATAATCGCGGTGGTAAGGTATAAGTACATATTCACTATTCCCCTTCTCTATTTTATTTTGTGCATTTATTCTTCCTAAAATTCCATTACACTATTTTAAAATGGTAACATTTGTATCAATTTTATACTTATATTTTATTATAATTATGGTATAATCGTTAACCACCCTTCCCGTTTACCCTTATGAAAAGAGATAATGATATTTGTGTTTTTTTGCATGCTATCGCATCCAAAGAGTATTTTGATTAATTTTCTTCGAATACCTTAATGAATTTTCATAGTGTTAATTTCAATTAATGACTACTATATTTAAACCATATTTTTTATTATGAAATGAGAAATCATGTTATACATTTATCACATTCTATAGAAAATGAAATCATCAACCATGTGTACTTATGGACTACCACCTCAATGGAACGATTGATTTATGTTTTTTTTCATTACCAGCATAAATTGATGATCATGATAATGAGTTAAGTGGATAAATATTTTTTTATAACATTATTAATTTTTTTTATGAAAAATTTTACATCATATTAATGATATGACCAATAAACGATAATTTTTTATTCAATCCTTTAAAATAAACGTACAAAGAGGAAAATATTTTATTCAAACGTTTGTAAAATTATATTATCCATAACATATTCTCCTAACACCATTATAATTTTAATATATAACACTAATAAAAGATAAATTAAATCATTATGAAACTTTTTCAATGATATTACAAATAAATAACATCAAAATAACCTGTCAATCATGGTATGTTTATGTTTAGGTGGGTTTGACCACCTTCATGCACAATGAGATGAAATTATATAATGATTGACTATGAAAACATAAAATATGGAATAATAATTAATAAATATTTAAACAATATTTTATTTGGAAAGGATACATCAATTTCTATCCTAATAATTATGAAAACAAATTCATTGGTAAAGAAAATCTCTGAATTCTTCTTTTATTCAATTTATTATTTGTGGATAAAATTTTAAACACTCACTAAGTAATATTAAATCATTAGATATCATTATATTAAATCCATAAAATCAAACTAAATTAACATATAATGATTATGTTTGAATGATTAATGAATATTAACACTACTCCTATGAAACATGTACAAATAGTGAAAACTATAAACACCATATGTGGGATAATAGGAAAAAACAATCTTATATACATGTTGGTAATGATTATAAATAAAAATTATAAATATTCTCAGGTATGTTTATTTTTTGAAAATAGTATATTAAGATATTTATGTATTTTTTCAGGATGTTAGAGTGCATTCGACTTAACCTGATTAATGGTATAGTGTTTTCAGAGATTAAGTCCTTGATATATGTCTCAATCAAACCTATTATTCTAAAAACACTCTTGTTTGATCCTATCTGACATAAATTGTTGTTATGTTTTATTTAAACCTTATTTTTTCTATAAACCATGTTTCACACCAATGTATTTGTCCATTATGAATCAATTTTTTTTGTAAAATTGTTATTTTTTTTCAATTATTTAGATTTATTTTAATATATTTTTCATCACTATACATGTTTTTATGTTCCACATATGTTCTAGTGTGCCATGGAGACTATAAAATTATTTTATGTCCAATTATCCTTATTTTCCGCTTTATGAATCATAAAACAAAGGTTTCGTTATCCTTTTAATGATGTGGGTTTTCTATAATGGCATTTCAAAATATTTAAAAGCCTTTTCTATACATTGACCTTATATTCTTCCATTATTCTTCACATTTTTTTCAAATGTTTTATTTTATATCAAGGACTCTATATTGGGATTTATATTGAATTATTGCTTTAATAAGTTTCTCTTAAACTTCAAAAAGTGGTTCTGGAATGAGTCTTGAAAATTACTTCTTTCTAAGATGATATTAAGAAATTATTTTTAAGAAAAAAGCTGTTTTGTAATATATCTTCAAATTTAAATAGATTATTATCAAATGATGTAAAGGTTTATAAATAAACTTATATGTTCTTTTCTTAAATATTCCTTTTGTGATATTATTTTATTTGTATCAAATGATCATTTTTATTTATGTGATACAATTTATAACAGTTATGAAACCCTTTTTCTTCTCAAATATAATTTACTACTAGAAAAACAGGTATTTGTGACGGATTTGCGACGGGATCCCGTCGCAAATGGCTTTTTGCGACGGGGGCCCGTCGCAAATAGCCCGTTGCTGAAAACGGCATCGCAACAACACTTATTTACGACGGGCCCGTCGCTAAAGTCTTTTTTTGCGACGGTCATTCTCCCCGTCGCAAATGGTATTCCGTATTTTTGTAAAAAACTTTTAAAATAGTTTTTGCGACGGGACCCGTCGCAATTACCTATTGCGACGGGACCCGTCGTAAATACCTTTTGCAACGGTACCGTCGCAAAAACTATTTTTTTTAAAAAAATAAAAACTATTAATAATACTAGTATTTGCGACGGGCATAGTATCCCATCGCATATACTATAAAAAAAATAAAAAAATAAAATATTAATAAATTATTTTAATTAATATAATAATAGAATTATAATTCACAAATAAAAATAATAAATTATTAATAAATTATTTTAATTAATATAATAATAATAGAATTATAATTCAAAAATAAAAAATAATAGAATATTAATAAATGATTTAATTAATATAATAATATTAGAATTATAATTCATAAATAAAAAAATATTAATAAGTTATTTTAATTAATATAAAAATAATAGAATTATTTTACATTCAAATATTAAAATAATTCAAGTATTACAAAAAATATAATTAAATTATAATATTATAAAATTTTAATATATATATAAAATTTAATATTATAAAATATAAATAATATTATTATTCATATTAATATTGTTATTTAAAAATATATATATAAAATTTAATATTATAAAATATAAATAATATTATTATTCATATTAATATTGTTATTTAAAAATATAATATTATTAATATTTTATAATGAGACAGAAACTACGAATAGAAAAAAAATAATATTTTGATTTCACAAATTTTATAACATAAATACAATCTCTAATCTGAAGGAGGGGGGGTGGGGGATCTGCAGATGTTGGTGGAGGAAACTCCATCCCTAAAGCATGAGTGAGTCGGCACATGTACTCCATCTGCTCCTGATGCTGCTGCTGCCACCGACTCGCCTGCTCCTCGTACAGCTGCTGCTGGCGTCAACGCTCCTCCTCATGCTGCTGACGCATCTGCTCCTGCTCCTGTCGGAGACTCTCTATCTGTGGAGTCTGAGATCGCAACTGATCCTCATACTGTGTAGTAGAAGAAGATGCACGAGCTCCTCTTGAGCTGGACGCCGACATCGCAGCACTGCCATAATAATCTCCGGGAGTCAGTCGAGAGCCGATACCAACTACCCGACCCTTCTCGAAGGCATACTGGGTGGCCTGCATCCATGCCGCTTCATCAAACTGACGGGCAGTGGTCTGATCTGATGACTCGGCCTGACTCTCAGGCCGGGCCTGTGACGCTGCGGCCTCATATGACTCCTATAGTTGCAATTTAAAATTAAAATTGTGAATATATTATATGCAGTTAATTTTTAAACTTGAAAACAAATAATACTGACCACGATGTGATACTGACGATCACCTCTGAGCTCCCCAGTAGCAGGATCACTATACATCCTCCGATATACGTCGTACTCTGTAATATCGGGGTGCTCGACAGCCTATAAGAATAAAAAATAAACTGTTAATATTTACAGTTATATAAAATATTTATAAATAATGTACGTACCAGATGCTATCTATGAGTACTGAAAGAACGACTCCCAGCTCGATGAGTCACCTCCTGTATCCCCCGATTCTGCCTCCCCACCGATGATCTCCTCTGAAAAGCACCACTCAACCAGTGCACACATAATCCATCCCATACATGGGATGAAATATACTCTGGTCGGTGTGCTCTACATGACTCGTCAAAATCTGACACTCCTGCTTTCTTCATCGCAGCTTTTCTTAAATTGTGCAAAAACTGAGGAAGTCGATCACGCATGGCCACCTCCCATGCCTCGTGGATGGCGTCACGCATGGTATCCTCGATCAGATACCATAAACCCTACAAATAAATCAAAATATCAAGTTATAAATGAAATAATTTTCAAAATAAAAATTATTTATTTACGTACGTACCAACCAATGGCCGAACATGGCCTGCTGCACATCAATGGGAATCTGCTCCCATGTGGTCCACGGCTGAGAGAAATAGTTTCACAAAATAGCGCTGCCCTGTCCGACTGCTATATGCGGAAAACTGAAAAAATAATAAACATTTATTATGTGAATAGATTAATGAAATCTTAGTCAAATTCACAGGTTATCACACAGGTTATCACACCTCCGTGTGCGTGGATCAAACCCAAGACATGGACGTCGCTCGGGGACGGGGTCAGGAATCATCAATCGTGCAAGACCGCGCCCCCTCCGCGTACTCCCTGGAGCGCCTGCAGGCTGAGGGTCATCTGTCAGCAACTCATCCGCATCGAAAGTCAGGTCCGCATCCGCCAACTCATGAAATGTGGCGTCGTCCATCTGAAACAGAAAATATTAATGTTAGCAAATAATTGATAATTATCATTAGATATACATATATACATATTATGATTGTATATAAATACCATGGAATGCTATCAGTGTTCATCTTCATCATCATCTTCATATATGTCAATGTCATCTTCATATTCCTCCTCAACATCATCGATATCCATTTGAGTTACGGTTGCTTCATCTCTTACCATTTCAAATTCATATGTGACATCATTATTACTAATTATTACTAATTATTGATAATTATTGGTAATTATTACTAATTATTACTAATTATTGTTAATTATTGGTAATTATTCCAAATTATTGGTAAGTATTACTAATTATTGGTAATTTTTACTACTTATTGGTAATTATTACTAATTATTGGTAATTATTACTAATTATTAATAATTATTACTAATTATTACTAATTATTGGTAATTATTACTAATTATTACTAATTATTCTTAATTATTGATAATTATTGATAATTGTTCCTAATTATTAGTAATTAAATAAATAATTATCAATAATTAGGAATAATTACCAATAATTACAAATAATAACATTATTAATATATTTTATTATTAATATTAAAATAATATAATTTTCTAATTTATATACAATTCTCCTTTCATCTGTGCGTTTTCTATCTCCACATACAAATAATACATGTGAAGACAGCAAACAAACAGATGAAAAGAGAATTGTATATATATAAAAAATTATATTATTTTAATATTAATAATAAAATAGACTAATAATGTAATAATGTTATTATTCCTAATTATTGGTATTTATTACTAATTATTAATATTTATTCTTAATTATTAAAAATTATTACTAATTATTCCTAATTACCATTAACTATGAACAATACTAATAATTTAAATTTATTAAGTAATAAAACAATGTAAACATAATTAAATTACAACTAATTAAAAAATAATTGAAACTAATAAAAAATTAAAAATAAATATTAAATTAAAATGAACATAAATACCTTGAAAATTGATCTGATCTGATCGTTCTTCAAAACTTTAAGATCAGCTCTGGAGAAAAAAATTAAACTGGAGAAAAACCGAACTTTAGAAATATAATTTTGAGAGAAGGAGAAGATAGAGAATGAGAATGAAATGAAAAAAACAGATGGGGGTATTTATAGGTTAGATTATTTGCAACGGGCCCATTTGCGACGGGTATCCCGTCGCAAATAGTATTATTTTCGACGGTACCCGTCGCAAATACCTTAGCCAACATTTATTACGGTCAACGGGTAAATAGTTATTTGCGACGGGACCCGTCGCAAATAACCACCTGCCGACATACTATTTGCGACGGGGGAATATTCCCGTCGCAAATACCTTTTACTGCCGCCAGTTATTTGCGACGGGAATATTCCCCCGTCGCAAATAAGTTTCCCGCGATTTGGCGCGCAAACCGCACCAGTCCTTTTGTGACGGGGAAAGCTGTCCCATCGCAAAAGGCTACTTATTTGCGACGAGCAAATAACCCCGTCGCAAATAAGTTTTTAAGAGGACTATTTGCGACGGGATTTATTACCATCGCAAATAACCCGTCGCAAATGCCTATTTTTCCCGTAGTGTTATGATAATTTGAATGATTTGAATTTATGAAGAACATAAATGTATGTATGATTATGCGTGGGGTCCCATTTTACCAAATGATTCATTGTTTATTTTCTAATATCTAATGAGATAAGGATGGATGGACATACAAGGATTTCTCTACAAACTAAACTATTGCAATACATGTATATGTTTAACTAATTTAAAACTAGACATACATGAATTTATTTGCAATGATTTTCAATGATTTTGTTGTGAAAATTAACGAAAATTATCCTTATTTCAATGAAATTCCAATCATTTAGGATATTACATGTTCTAAATATTTTCATATTTATAATGTTATGATTTCATGTTTTATATGATTTCTGTTATGTGTTTTTATGCCATGTTTTAAGAACCATTATTTTGTATATGGTTACTATGTCATGATCCATAATTCCTGGTAATGTTTTATGATTTTCAATTATGATACAATGATAATTTTATATGATAATTATACATTGATCTTGTTTTCCCCCATGTTTATGATCTAAAGGATATGACTACTTAATAAATTCCATTAATGAGAATTCTAGCTCACCCATTTGTTATGTTTTCATTCCTTAGTATATGAATATGATCTTATCATATGTTATATCTATAATTGTTTCTAAAGGAGAATAGATATGGGTAATTGTTTACATGTGTTTTAAAATAAGTCGATTATGTATCTAGTCTCCATGAAACTAAACATTTATATCTTCATGTTATGTAACCATTTATCAGATGTATTAATAAATCCATGGAATAAATATATTATATGTATATTTATATTATATCTCCATAATTGGTTTTAGAGGAGGGTTTAATTTTTTTAGATTATTTTAGATACCTTTAGTGAGAACTCTTGGAATATGTCTATGTATATGATAACATCAAGATGTTTGAGTAATGTAGAGATTGTATGGTACTCCAATAACTTACATCCATATTTGGATACTACAATAGGATAAAGAATTTGAAACAAATATACCATGGGTTAATAACCCATAAAAGGGGAGATTTAGTATTAACTCAATCATCAACTGGTTCATGAAAAAGATGGATAACTACATACCTGGATAAAATATCTCAGGAAATATTCATTGGTTAATAATATTATCCGTACAAACCATAATGAAGGATTTTAATGTGATGTAAATTGATTAGGTTAGTTACCTAATAAAATAATAATAACGGATAACCTTGATTGAATCCCAAAGGTTTGTATGGTATGGTATATACATAATTTATGATTTATTTATTTTATTCTCTTGTTTTTCCTATATCTATTTACTAATTTATTAATATCAATAGTAATATATTTGATGCATAGACTAGAATAAGGAGGGACTGAGAAAAAAATGAGTGTGATGGATGATATGGTGATATTATGTATGAACTACCCACTGAGATGATTTTCACTATATGACACCTTTTAAAAATGAACCCCTACCTACCACAATCTATGAATATTAACACATATAATTTTGATCTCCAAAATGAACCAAGGAAGGACTGTCTTTTTATAGAATCTATTATGTGACAATTTCCACCCTCCATCACAATACAATATTACTAGTAAATTGTGGTGTTTCTTTACTAGTCTTTTTACAAACCACTGATAAAGACTTAATCAATATTTTCCTCTCTTTTTTTCATGATATTGTAGGGCATTGTTAATATTTGGATTAACTAGTGTTTTGATAAAAAAATTACTATGAAATAATTTTAATAACTGACTCATAGTGGTGTATTAAAAAACTACCACTATATTTGTTAAATAAATCACCGTGGACATGACCCCCCACCCCATCCCCAACACTTGAACCCCTCATAACCTCCCCCTCAATGATGGACCCAGCCCCCCCTCACTTTCACTCGACACCAAACCCACTCTCGGCCTTCACCTCTATGATTCATGATGTCAAACCCCCTCTCAGCCTCCCCCTCACCTCCACTTGACACTGAACTAGTTTTCCTCTAGGTCTCGATGCGATCTTACCTTTCATCCATGACTCTATAACACTATACATTATTCCCTCTTGGCTTCCATACCAGTGAACCCTCACATTGATTTGCGGGGATCACTCACAGAATAATTTTTCTCTAATCAATGTAGTTGATTTTGTGATCTATTTTATGGATGAATTGTATGCTATAGTTAGGTTTAGAAAATTATATATTATAATTATCCTAAAATTCTATTACATTATTATATTTATGAATTCTTGGTGTTTGAGGTGTATTTTGATATCCATTATTGTCCATGATTGTTTTTTTATTTTGAGATAGGTAACCACTTAGACACTATGATATTAATTTCAATGATTTTATACAAAATTTGAAGTAACCATATGTTTAAAATCATAGTATGATGTTAATTATTATAAAAATAAGCTAAATTTATTTATAATATCATTTAATGAATTTATAAGTTATAAAAATGATATTTGATGTTATTTTAAGTGAAGGAAAGTACAATCACGTGTAAAAAAATTTCAATTGTGTTAATTGTGAATTTAATTATGAAATTTATATTATCACTATTTAATGAATTATTAACAAACATATGTATGATTTGGTTGAAGTTTTATTGGTTTTTTATCTTATAATACTATAATGATTTGTTATAATTGAAAAAATAAATTTTAAAATGAGTTTTTGTTTATAAATTTTGTGTAAGAATTATAAAAATATATTTATTTTGTGTTCAGTTATGTATATAATATTTTAATATAAGTTTATAAATAAAATATCATATTTATGAATAAATTATGTTTCATTATATGTTTATAGTAATTATAAAAATCAAAATTTAATTACTTTTCAACTTAATTTTATTTTTATTTTTATATATAATAATATAATTATATTTTATATTTCATACTGTAGGAATAAATGTACATATGGATAAATGTTCTATTACCTAGACTTGGAACCCATCTAAGTATTTTATTGGTTTGAACATGTTTTAGGATTTCTCAATTAATAATTATTTTTTGTATAGAAGAATCAAATTTCCAGGTACTAAAAGAGAGTTCACGTGATAGTTGAAGAGTGAAGAAGTATTTTAAAACTATAGATTAAATTAATTTCTTTCTGATTATGTGTTTCGTATTACAAATAGATAATTAAATTTTATAAAAAATTGATTTAGTAATTTCTATAATGAAAATGAACAAGTAAATTACCTGATTGTGGATAATGAAATTCAAACCCTGATAAATTATTTACCATAATAATAGAGAAATTCCATCTACAATGTAAAATGTCAGTTGATTCATTTTTTAATGTTTCAGATATTAACAATTATTTCCTAAAAACATTAAAAAATTAATGAGATAATAACTATCACACCACATTTTTTGTTTTATCCTCAGAATCGGCCTGGTTTGGGTCTCGCTTTTTTTCTTGGGAACCTTGTGTGATAGGTTTGAGGTCACAAGATATCAATGTCGAACATCGGTTTGGGTATCAGATTACAATTTTATTTTTTGGAAAATTTATGGGGTTTAGGTCGGTGCGCGGACACCGTACGATTAGCAAAACATTTTCAGTTAGCCGGGTCCCTGCGCGGTCTCCTCTAGAAAGGGTAGAAGCCACCACATGGTCTACACATGGCCACTCGAGAAATGTTGGGTAACTGCGTGGTTTCCCAATATTGAAAATTATTTTGTAATTAAAATTATAGTAAAATAAAATAAGAAAATAATTATATTGAAGGAATAATTAAGTAAAATAAAATAAGAGAAGCGGGTAAAATTTTAAGAATTGTTCTAAATTATAATAATATTATTATTATTATAAAAGAATATTATTTTTATTATTGTTGGCCTCAATAATATTACAATTATTATTATTAAAATTATTATTATTTTATTATTGTTGAAAATATAATTATTGTTGGGTTATTATTAATTATTATTATTAAAATTGGAATATATTTATTACAACATTTTTGTAAGTGTGATTAAATTTTTTTGTTATTTTATCCCCCTTTATTTCCTCCCTCTCTACCTCTCAACACACTGCCCCTCCTCCCCGTAGGTGGTTCGACCCCCCCCCCCCAGGGTGCGCATCCCTCTTGTGCACCACCACCTTCAGCAGCCATCTCCTCCGGCGAGATTCCCCTACGGCTACCCCTCTCTCCCTCACATGCAACCACTATCGACAAATCAGCCTCTAGCATGCCCCTCACAAGTTCCCCTTCTTCTCTGACTTGGGAATCACACTCCAACAACATTTATTTACGTGACCGGTCTTTGAGGTCGCTTGCCACATCCCCTCTACATCTGTCACGGGTTCGGTCTCCATCCAGGTATGTTTTTTTCTCTACATTATTTAGGGTTTTTTACAGTGAATTGGGTTTGGGTTTTTTGTGGTTAGATCATGATATGTTGGTTCTGATCTTGTTGTTTATAGTTATTTATGGGTTTCTTGAGGTTTGGTTAAGGTTTGGTTGAGGTGTGAATGGGTTTCCCACCATATTTCCACAAGATTCTTGGTCTGAGGATGGTGATTATGTGCTTAATAGTTTTTCAGAAATATGATGTGCATGCTTGATTATTTTTTTATGTGCTATGATTTATGTATGTGGTGTAAAATTTATTTAAGGAATTTTTTATGTAAAATTATTTTGGAAATGAATTATTTTTTCTAGTGAAAGTAAGAATGGTGTCTGTATAATATTTTTTGCGCCATTATTTGTGTATCATAAATTGTTTAATTGATATATTCGAGAATATAAATAGAGTGAATTGTGTTTTGACATGTTTATGAATTGAGGTATGTTTTAAAGTGGTGTTTTTGTAAACAATTGGATTTTTTTGTTGAAAACCATTATTGCACCATTTTTTGAATATTTATAATATGTTCAATTTATTTATTAAACTAGCCATGTGGTGTGAATGAAGTATTTTTTATGATTAGGAATGCATTTAATTTTAATTTTTCAATTTTACATGAAATTTTGTGTTCTTCATTTATAATTCCATGTTGCATCACTTGGTAGCATTTTACAAATTTTTCAATTGATTTATCAAAATACGAGTATGTTAAAAATATTGTTTTGAAATTTATTTGATGTCCAGTTAATTTTTAAAGGGGGTTTTTGGTGAACTTTTAGTATAAAAGAATTTTTTGGTGTTCATTGAAATTATTTTATAATTTTTATAATTGTTTTTCATATTTTTTTATAGGGGTGCGACGTACATTTTCCAAATATTTTGATGTGGAATTGTTTTTCAAAAATGTTTTTTTTCTACAAATAGTGGATTATGATATATGATGCCTAGTTTGGTGAATGATTAGTTAAAATGGTATTATATAACATGTGGATCCTATTGGAGTACGAAAGGGATGCCCATGTATCTAGGTGGGTGGACATTGACAAGTACGCTAGTGATCTGGTAGTGTCCTCATCCATATTTCACACTGCAAGATTAAAGATGACTACACTAAATGAACTATGATGATGGTTGGGGACTAACAAGCCATTTTTTCCCACCTAAGATGTTGTTCATGAGAATTTTATTGGTAATTTCTTCTTTTTCACCAACATGTTAGGTACCTAGGGCCCCATAGTTAGCAAGTTACTAGGGGTATTTCCCCTGACTAGTGGTTAATGATTATTTTGGTATATACCGTTGGCACACTAATGGTTGGGTTGATAAATTTTAAAATTAGGTCTATTTTTATTAATGTAACATTCTTTGAAATAATTTTACTTAAAATTTTATTCTTCAAAACATCTTTATATTTTAAATTTTTCTCATTCCAATTTGTTCATATTTAATGTTCACATCAATAAAATTTTCCTAGGATTTCATTAAATTATCAATATTTCATGTTTAACTTCAACATAATGTTTAATACATGTAATCATTCATCCGGGTGGAATCCTACATGGATTTTACTCACACCATGCATACACCTTTGGGTGTATGCATACTTTGTTGTATTTTTTATCAGGTTAAGTTAAGGCAGGTATTGTTGGCATGATGGATTTTTAGTGGCTTTGGTAGTAGATTTTGGCGGGGGTTTCATGAGGATGTTTCTCCTCTTGTTGAATGGAGGATTGGGGTCTATTTTTTATTATCCTTTTTGTCTTTGTACTTTTTTGTATTTATTTAGTTGTTAATTTAAAATGTGGAAATTAAAAAATTTTGTGTTTGGATAAATTTTTTAGATCTGGATTTTAGGTTTTTATTTGTTATTTTAATAAAATTAATGTAGGTAAATCATTCCCTCGTGGTCTATTTGATACCAGAGATCTTGTGTTTTCATTTGGGGATCAGTAACGCCCTTCTTCTTTGTTGCAGACCAATTTAGTGGTTGGTTCATGGTCAATCTAGGTTGGTTCGTGAAAAATTGGTATTTGAGGAAGCTTATGGTTTTTTTATTCTTGTTCCTTGGGGAGGATTTTGAGTATATTGGAGCTTTCATGATCGGGGATTGACATTCTGGTTATGATTAGGGTTCGTGGTCAGTACACCCTGTGGTAGGAGTCAAGTCACAAGGGGATTTGGGTTCCATATAAGCTCATTGGACCTTGTGGTTGTTGGTCATTTGAAAAAAAATGGGAGTTGGGGAAATGGTCTCAATGATCTCAGAGGGCCTGAAAATCAATGTGGAGTTGGGGACGTTGTCCAAGAATACTCTAAATAGTGATGGATTTATTTGCGTATATCTGCCAATTATATTTCCATGTTACTCAATGGAACTAGTTTCCTCTTGCACCATTCCTCATGTCCTTGTTTTGAAATCATGGAAATTTGATCTTTTAGTAAAAATGATTTTGTTTTGGAAACTTTTTTAAAATGAGAATAGTGAGATTTTAATTAAATAGTTCGTGATGAATTGTTTTTAACTTAATGAATATGGTTTGAAATGATTGGGTTGAATGTTTTTGAATTTGGTGTTCCTGCAGGTGACAACATTCATGGGTATATATGCGAAAGGTGAATGTTCAATGGTTATAGTAGATGGGTTCATGGATGGACATGATGTGGTGCACTATGTTGCATGGGAACATTCATCTGTGAGACCCATGGGACACCATTTGTGATTTTTCAACTAATCAACCTTGTTTATTTTCAAAAATAAAATTATTTTAAATGATAAAATTTGGTGTTTTAATAATTAGTGATTGTATATTGTGTCTTTTGTATTTTGGGAATGTCATTTGCGATGAGTTTAAAGATAGGAATTATATTTGGATGAATTGTGTCTTGAGTTTGAGTTCTTATTGGCATGTTTATGTAAAAGTTTGTGGTTAGTGGGTTATTTTGAATAGTTATTTGGGAAGCCCTTTTATTGGTTCCATATATACATTTACTATTCATGTGGGGTATGTCTTAGCCATTTGAACAGATTGATTGGTTCATGCTTTTTCTTCATGGATAGTGCACACCCCCATAAATTACTGTTTTATATTTGATGTGTGTCCATGAGTGATCAATCAATAGAAGACCCTCTTGTTGATCAAAGTAAGGACTTCCTTCGGTTAATTCCTTTTCTATTCATTTTCTTTAAACATATCCTTTTACATTGGAAGAGTGGTTGTGGAAGGTTGGAAGATAGCATTGTTCCTTAAGTTTCCTTAGTCGTCAAAGGTTTATTTTGACACCATCATGTATGAAGGTTCATTTTGAGGGCAGTGAAGGAAATTATATTGAGGATAGGTGAATGTGGTTTGGTTTATTGGTATTGTCTATGTCTAGAAAATCCTTTTGACCTATCTTCGGGTTCATCTAAGAGGAGGTTCGTGTGGGGACACTAATGTGGAAAATATGGTTCGAATATTAAATGGATTATGCACATGAATCTTATAATCCATAGTCTTTTTTAATGTTCCATGTGAGAGAAAGGGAGTTGGGAGATGTGTTTTGTTCAGCGGATGTTTTTGGATTGCGGTGTAGATTCTTATGTAACTAGTAGGAAAATGTTTTGATCGAGGGTTTTTAGTGCATGATTGAGAGGAAATAGATTCTTCAACCCTCAATGATCTAGCCATAGGTTACAGAGTGAAGATAACATGTAATCAAAAACCCCCAAGGTTGTAAAGGACCTATGTCTAGTGTCTATCTTAAGTTTGGTAAATGAATACAATTTATGTTTTATGTGAGGACATTTCATTCTAACTGGTCCCGTTGGATGTAGGGGTAGTGAGGAACCAGTTTCTTTTCTACAAACAGTGTGATGTCTTCTATGTGGTTTGGAGTTTCTGTGGTCAGGCCCTTATGGTGGGGTGTTAGTTTGTGATAAAAGCCCCCTAAATTAGCTCACTTTGATATTTCTAGGTCGGCCCATTCCAGTCAGTTAGTTGAATGGAATTTATGGTGGTGAGACCCACCTTGGGTCTCGCTGAAATTTCCCCTAAAGTGAATTATTTTTAGCCTCTTTGTTGTGATTGGGTGTCTGTTAAGGCCTCCCCATTTGGGTATCCTGATTCTATCTTGATTTCTAGTCCCTCTTATGGTCGAGATTTTGCTCCAGCCTCCCAGTGTTAGCAATCCACTTCCTTCCTTGGGGTTGGTTCATATAATAGATGTCTGGTTAGGAGCTATTCGACCCTAACCCCCTTTTGGAATAAATGTTAGGGTTGAATCGCGCCCAATGGTATTGGGAAGTAAGGTTGTAGTAACCATATTGGAATCATTTTTTATTTTAGAGATAATGCATGACCCTCTTTGGGAATGTTTATGGTGTTTTTTGTTGGGTTATTGAATTTATCTTTGTGAGATGATCATTCTTTTGATTATTTACTAGAGGTGTATTGGACTTTTGGGGTGGGTTTGACATAGTGAGAAGTCCATTTTGGGTATCTTGAGATTAATTTGAAGGTCTTTTCTATTTGATGTTAGTGTTCTTACTTCTCTTTTGTGTTGTTTTTAAGGTTCCTCTTTGAGCTGATAGGGTGTACCGGTTTTGTTTTCTATGTAATAATGGTATTGATTTTTGGGTACAGAAATCATTTATGGTGGAGAGAATTTTCACAACAGAGTATTTTTTTTAGAAATGGACATAGCTTGGGTTGGGGCATGGTTGTTTTTCTCAGGAACTGGGTTTTACAAGTTTGAGGTCTCAGGATGGAATTGTCGATGTTCGGGTAGGGTCTTGGATTAAAATATTAATGGTTGGAAAATATCCTATTTTTAGGCCAGTGTGCGGACACCACACTGTTAGAGGAATCCATAAAATCAACCCGGTGTCTGTGCGGTCACTTTATGAATTGTAAGAAGCCACTGTGAAATCCACACATAGTCGCTTGATCCATATAGGGTAATAGCGTGGTTACCCTGCATTAAAAATTATTATCACATTAAAATGAGAGTAAAATAAAATAATAAATGATTTAAATTGAATGAATAATTATGAAAAATAATATAAGAGAAGAATGTAATTTTTTTGAATTGTTTTAAATGATTATAATAATAATATTACAAGATTTTGTTATTATTTTTATTGGAGTCAATATTAATAAAATTATTGTTAATGTTATAAATATTTTATTATTACTGAAAATGTAATTATTGTTTGGTTATTATAAATTATTACTAAGATAGTATTATATTGATAATAACTTTTTTAAAGTGGGATTAAATTTTTTATTATGGGTTTCCCCTTTATTTACTCCCTCCCTCTCTATGCAATCCACCTCCTCCCCATAGGTGGAACGACCCCCCATGGGGTACCACCCTCATGCGCATCACCACCTATGGTGGCCATCTCCTCTAGTGAGGACACCCTCCAAACACCCATCTCTCCCTCGTGTGCATTCCCTTCTCATTCCCAAGCTTCTCAGGCACCCCTCACGGGCACCTCGACTTATCTGGAAAGCACTCCACACTCTGGAAACCTTCTATTATGTGGTTTTCCTCCTTGGTTTCTCACCAATTCCACACTACCTTTGTCGTAGGTTCAATCTACCTCTAGGTAAGGTTTTGGAAGCCCTTTCCTTAATGTTTTGGCTTCCAGAAGTTCGGGTTTTGGTTTTGGGGGTCTGATCTTGATTTTTTGGATCTGGTCCTATTGTTTAGGGTTCTTTGCATGTTTCTTGAGGTGTGGCTAGGGTTTGGTTGAGTTTTGAATTGGTTTCACACCATTTTTCCAGAGTCACCTTGGTCCGAGGTAGGCAATTACATGCTTAAAAATTCATTTATAAATTTATTATTTGTGCTTGAATATTTTTTTATGTGTTATGATTTATGTATGTTGTGAAAAACTTATTTCGAAATGTTTTGATGTAAATTTTCATTGGAAATTATTTTTTCCATGTTAATGTAATTATGGTGTGTGTGTGTGTGTAATGTTTTTTTCACCACTGTTAGTGTTTCATAAATTGTTAAACTAATTTATTCATGTTTATAAATAGTTTGAATTATGTTTTGACATGGTTATGACTTGCGGTGGGTTTTAAACTGGCATTTCTTGTAGATAATAATTTGTGTTTTTGGAAAAAACCCCTTGTTGCCCCATTTGTGAATATTTTATAATATGATTAAATGATTTATTAAATTAGTCGTGTGTAGGAATGTCGTATTTGATAATGTTAGATGTGCATTTAATTTTAAAGTGTCGTTTTTACATGAAATGGGGTGTTTTTCATGTGTAAATCCATGTTTCATCACTTGGTAGTGTCATACAAATTGCGCAATTAGTTTACTAAAATATGTTTAAGCTGAAAATTGTATTTTGACATTGGTTTGATGTGCAGTTAATTTTTAAAGAGGGTTTCAGGTGTAGTTTTTATATAATATCATTTGTGGGTGTTCATTGAAATTTCATTATAATTGTTATAATGGTTTGATAAATTATTTAATGGGGTGAGACTTATATTTTGAATATGTTTTTATGTGATCTTGTTTTAAAAAATAAATTTTGATATACAAAAAGTGTATTTTGAAATGTGATGCATGGTTTGGTGGATTAATTGTGCAAATTTTATTTTATAACAAGTTGAACTTGTAGGAGTACAAAGACGGTAGGACGAGTATATAGGTGGGCACACTAGCACTAGTATGCTAGTGATCCAGTAGTGGCCTCCTCCCTATTTTAATTAGTTGTATTTGTAATGATAATTGTAACTAAACTATGATGATCAACGAGGAATAGTAGGATATTTGGGTTTCCCATCCTAGTATATCATGAAATATACGATTATTGTTTATGGTTTCTTTTTCACAAAGATACGATGTACCTAGGTCCCCATAGTTAACTAGCTCTTAGGATATTTACAATGACTAGTTCTCAATGATTATTTGTGTACTTGTGGTCAACACATGGTAGGTTGGGATGATAAATTTTAAAATATTGTGTGTTATATTTAATGTGACATTATTCGAAACTATTTTATTTAAAATTTTAGCCTTTGAAACTTTTTTATATTTTATGTTGCACTCATACAATGTTTTTTGTATTTTAAGTTATATTCCATTAAACTTTCCTAATAATTCATAAAATTAAAAAGCTTTAATTTTTATTTTTAACATAATGTTTAATGTATGGAATCATTCATCCTGATGGAATGCTACTAGGATTTTTCCTACACCCTGGAAACACATTTGGGTGTATGTAGACTTTGGTGTCTATTATTTCATGTTAGAGCAAAGTTTGTAAAGTTGGAAGGTTGGGTTTCTAGTGAATTTGGTTTTGTATCCTTTGGTGGTAGGTTTAGGATGTTTCTTCTATTGCTTCATGGAGGTTTGGGGTTTTGTTTTGGTTCCCCTATAGTAACATTTTCCTTTTTTATATTTATTTATTTATAAGTTTACAATTTTGAAATATTAAAAAGGGGGGATTGGTTAAATTTTTCAGATCTGGAATTTTTGGTTTTTATTGGATATTTTAATGAATTTTTTCTAGGTAAATCATTCCCTAGTGTTCTATTTTGATACCCAATCACTTATTCCAACTAATGGGGATTGGGAGGTTCTTTTAGGACTTGTCGCTGACGAATTCAGATTACCGATTCGGGGTCAACCCTGGTTGGTTCACGACAATAACATATTAATGGATAATAAAGGGTGAACTAGTATAAGTTAAAACTCAACTGAACAAACATGTAAGATTAATAAATTATTTATAGATGGAAATCATTTATTGAATAAAAAATGTGACAAATATTCAAAATTTCCATTTCTGTTGATGTTGTACCACATCAAGGGTTTATATGGTATAAAAATAATGTAATATCTTTGATATTGGAAATCTAGTGTGATACATTTATTGAAGATAAGATCTATATAAATTTTTATGAGATGAAGAAGATAATTATCAATATTGGACTCAATTATATGAAAAAACATGTAATCCCCAATTATTTTATTCTTTATTGGAAGGAATATTTTAAAAGAGATATGTTAAAAAGATGATTTAATAGTCAGTAGACATCAATAAATAATCATTATAGTTTGAATATATGTATTTCAATAAAGAAATTGAAAATGAAAATTATTTTTAAGGTTTTGTGTTGTTTTTCATTAAAAACATCATTAAAATGATTCTTTATATCATCTAAAACTACTGAACATAAGATGTGGAATCCATTTCATAATAATAGTAATGAGCATATGCAAAATAAAATTAATTCAAAATAGTGGAAGACCTATAATTAATCACATCATGTTTTGTCTTTCTATCTTATGAAAGTACTCTTGGGATAACAATATGATGGATTCAATACTCTGGAACCTTAAATAGTAGTTACAAAAATTTAATAGTTTTTTTGATCCCGAATAATCTACCTCCTTATATTTTTTTACAAAAATATTCATTCATTATATCAATGATTATTCCTAGAAATATAATGCCTCTAAATGAGATGGGTATCTACTTTCATTATCTTTTTCATGAATTATATGAGTTAAGAATTTATGGTGTAGAAAAATATGATGGATCTACCATGAAAATTTGATAAATTAATGTTTCCCATATGTGGACAATCAATTACATTCCATAACTTCGAAATTTATATTGGTAGAACATACTCACTAGTTTGGAATGTCTATGTTATAACATTGATTTGCAATCTCAATGGATACTTTACAATAGATATTTTTATTTCATGTTCCATAAATTATTTCTTGATAAATCTCATAGATTTTTGTTTAATGAGTCACATTTCAATGAAAAAACAAAATTGTGGATAAAACTAAAATAATTACTAGGGCCACAGATCTTGACATAATTATTAAATGATTGTATTGTAAGACAATGAGTTTTTAATTTAATGTTTCATACATTGTTATAGGTACAATGTTATAGTTTTTTCGTATATATTGGGTAGTTTTTTTTCAGGATGTTTCAGGAGAAAATTGAGAATTTTTTTTTAAAAATAGGCAGTGTATGATTGGCACGTGATTTGTCTAAACCGTGAGCCTTCCCCCAGTAAACCATGAAAAACCTGACAGAGGGGGATTTCATAGTAGGTTCATGGTTTGGAAAACCATGTGACCTCTTAGTAGTAACTATGCACCTTCCTATAAGAAGGTGTAGATTTAGGTCACACTTTTTGGAAAATTGTGCACCCTGGCCTTCAAAACCATGAGTATGGGAGTTAATCTTCAAAAAATTGATTTTAAAATTCTATAAACCCCAAGATTCACCATCATTATATAGAAATTGAACCTAAAGTATTTCCCTCATTTTTATAGGCCCAAGATGGATTACAAGTACTTTTAAAAGCCATTAATTATAAATCAAAGATCCATTTGATAGATCTGCACCTCTCCTGGTAAGAGATCTCATCCAGATTAGTTTCCACCCACTCTCCCATATTTCTCTCACCATTTTAAGGGTAAATATCATCCATTGTTGATGGATCCAAATATTGGTTTTGATAGATCTTAATCTGATCAATTTTGGATCTAGGTTTTAGATCTAGATCTCATTCTTTATTACGCAATTCAATATTCTACATCAATTGGGGGTTTTTCCTTGGTGAGAATCTATCAATGATCTTATGGTAGGTGGTCTAAATTGACAAAACCATAGTCCTTAATTTCTATTGTGTGAATGTTTTGTTGAATTTCAATTGGAGAAGCTTGAAATTGAATCTTGAATTAAATTAGTTAATTGTTTAATTAATTTAGGGATGTATATGATTATTAAATTAGTTTATATTGGGGTTATATGATTGTTAAATTAAATGTCATTAGGTAATTGATTAATTATTGACATATTGAATTGATTGATGATAATGGGAATAAAGGTATTTTTTTATTAACCTTGAAAGGTTGTTGGGTTATGTGAATAAATTTTACTATATGGTTTAATGGTGAATTTTTCATAAAATTCAATGGGTTTAAAATAAGAAATTAATATTTTATTGTGAATTGAAATGGTATAACATGATGTGAACTATTTATGAGAGGGTAAAGATAATTAAACATTTTAAATGTGATTTATGTGAAATCATTTATATTTTGATAAACTGGTTTTGTTACATAAACTGATGCCTCAAATACCCACAGGGTTCCATACATGGCGTTCTATAACAAAATAAATGTATCTGATAAATGAGTTTGGAACACAAAATGACTCTTCAATAGCCCTTGTTTGATTTATTGATAAATGAGTGTGTGACATAGACTGATGAATCAAAATCCTACTTTTGTTTTATTGATAATCAGGTTGTGTTATATAAAAGGATTCCTCAAATACACATGGGGTTCTAGCCATGGTGTTCTAGGACCAAAATTTTTTAATTGGACTATGGTTCCAAGTGTCCATAATTATGAATTTGAAATTAAATGATAATTGAAATATCATGATTATAATTAATTGTGGTATTCCCTTTGTGATATGGTTCAAAATTGTATATGGGCTAAAGAAGGTATTGATGGTTATGGTTTTATTTTGAAAAAGAATAAATTATTTGGTTAATTAAGGAATAAAGAAATTTGATAACTATTTACTTTATTGATTATAATTTATTATTTATACAAATATATATACTATTATTGTCGACATATTGTTTTAGACACTATTGGTGGTGGTATACTAAGTTGTACACATACCATACTCAGGCATCCTCATTGTTACCCAAAAAGACATCATGTTTGCAAGATAGGATAAGGAAAAGAGCCCTATGTTAGATGGTTGTGTCAGAATAGAAAATGGATGAGGGAACCAAACATGATTTGATGACCCATATATGTGTTTCATCATATATTTATTTGGTTTTTCATTAGTCCCTGGAAATTTATTATAGAATAAAATATCTACTATTTGGTTTTGGATATTGTTTCATATTATTGTTCATCATGTGATACTAGTTTTTTAGTTATTGTATTGTTCTGATTTTTATATATATATTTTTATTGTTTATTTATTTATATTTTTGTGATGCTTTGATAAATACGATATAGTCTCCCCATATTAATATATTGGACCCTCACTGGTAGTCAGAAGACTTTGGAATATTGGGGGCATGAGGTCATGTAACCGACCAGCTTGGGGAAATGTTGTGTGGAACTCGGTTCCGGATGTTACAATTTTGTAGTTTGGAAAATAATTTTTGCTAAATGAATTTTGAAAAATAGTTAGAACACTCTCAGTTATAATTAGATCTAATCAATGGAAGAAAATGAACATATTTTTTAAACTTCTATATTGGGGATTTAATTTGTTATGTCATAATCATGAAATTATTGAAATTAAGAAGAATTTGTGATATAACGTGTTTTTACAATTTTTATTGAGAATTGAAAATAAAAGGACCATTTAAATGCTCATAAGGTCTTAGAAGAAATAAATACCAAACCTTATCATTCACCATATGATAATGGTATGTTTCTCATAACTATTTTTGAAATAAAAAATCATCAAAATGAATTTTTCCTTCAATGATTTAAAAATTAGAATGTTTATTATAGAAATTATAATGATATTTCAATTTTTGTTTATTTTAATCACTATAAGAAATATGGATTGAAAATTTATAACTCAAATGTATTGGTGGATTAATTTTTACCTTTATAAATGCATAATTTTTGACAAAAAAATAGTTGTTGTTCTAATTTAGTTTTTTACATTCTACAAATAGCTTCGTGAGAAGAAATTATACGCTAATTAATTGGATAAATATTGAGAATTAATTTTATAAATACTATATTTTTTTTATTTTCATTCCCTTTTAATTTTTGTGGTGATGAATCATCCAATGATGCATTTTTTAGAAGAATAATTGGAGTGAAAATACATTATTAATGGATATATTTGATATATATGTACTGTATTTTAATATATTTTTTAAAAAGTTATATTTTTCATATATAATATTTTAAAAGTAATTATTAATTTCATACCATTTATCACCAATTATCTCAATCATTGGATGTCCAATGTGAAAAATAAATATCATCTAAAAGGTTTTTTTTCATAATGATACATTTCCAAAGATTTTCCAACCTTTTGATTAAGCTTTATAGATCCAATATAGATAAGACTAAATTGAGTGGGACGTGTCAAAGATAAACCAAGTTAATTTAGGGATAATAATGAATCCTAAATGTTTCATAATTTAGTTAAAGATGTTTTAAATGTATCTTTGTTTTCATTGAGATATATATAGTTTATTCCAGAAGAAAAATATATTATATTTAATACTGATAAGGTTGATACTTATTATAGAGACATAAGGATACAAAAGAAAAAGATTCCAGAGGATTTGAACCTAGAAGTGTAGAGATTCCAAAAGTTATTACTAAATAAAATTTTAATGGTTTTCTCTTCATGTAAGTTATTAATGTAATCAATAGTCTGTATATATTTTCAATTATCTAAATTATGTATCAATTTTTTATATAAACATGTATAGGTAATAAAGAATAAAAATTGAGCTGATCTTTCAAAAGATTTGATGTTTTTACCTTGAGGTACATTGATTTATCTTTGGTGACATAATACATACAACATTGATGGTTTCTTATTTCATACTGCTAATCATGATGAAAGAATGAAAAAAAATAAAAAAGTGGTATATTCATTGTTGAATATTATGGTTACTATATAAATATGGTTGGTATTATCGAGTTAAATTATCATGGTAAATTTTTAATGTTATTATTTAAATGTATCTGGGTATATATTAATAGGGTTATAAATAAGGGTTCATTACAAGTTAAATGTTTCAATTTATCTTAGTTGATCAGTAAAAGTTATAATATAAAACATTGTCATTTTATAATCGATTCCAATGAAAAAATTGTTATGTCTAATTGATAATATAGTGGATGATGGTTTGGATATTATTTTCAACAATAAATAGAGAGATATGTATTATATAAGTGATAAAGGTGAATAAAGTTTTGTTACTGAAATGTATAAAAAAATAAAAATATTTATTTGTGTATGGTGATATTGATTTTTTTTCTCCTGATAAAGAGAGAAGAAGTGTAAGAACAAACAGAATAAGAAAATATAATATTAAGTATGGAACCTGATAAAAACATGAACAACTAGGAATATAATTTTTAGGTTGTTTATATATGAATAAATACAGTGAATGTTTTTTATATTAATAAATTAAGAAAATATTATTTTTTATATTAATAAATTCATGGATTTTTTTATTTATTTCATGCTAGAATTGGTTTGGTGATAATTCCTTCTATACGTCATCGAATTTTTATTATCCCATTATGAGACAAGGTATCCATCATCACATATATTCCAAATTTTTCTATTCCAATTCAGATAATCCTAATAATATTTAATATTGTGTTATGAATTGTATTGATGATGTTAACACATCAAACAAGACACCTATAATGGATCTGTCTAGTAATCTCACTGACAGTCAGATGCCATCAAGAGGTTATTAGCAGGTCACATTCATCGATATGTGATAAAAAGTAAAAAAACTACCTTCTTACATTTATATAATAAGTTTTTTATTTTAATGTTAAATAAATGAAAAAAATAATTGAATTGATAAAATGTAAATAATCATTATGTTTTTAATTTCACTAATATAATGTTAGTTGTTCCTTTCTTTGAATATGGGGTAATCACCTAAGATGTTGAAAACAAATTGGTGCAGTTCCTGAGGTACTCTTTGAGGTGGAATTCATCATTATAGATTATTTATATTGGAGGCACGTTCCATTATTTTAGAAAATTGATTTACTTGAATCTAAAATAAAGGTACTAACAATATTATGTATTCATATATATTTAAATTAAAAATTATTACTTAATGTGTAAACAATTTAATAAATTTAATTTATTTATTTGTATAAAATTTTCCATTTTTAGATTCCTAATTCCATTTAATGACCACAGACCCTAAAAAAATTATGAAAAACTGGAATGATTTAATATGGTGATTATGTAATGAATTTAATAACACAAATTTATCATTGACACAGATGTGTGAGAAGGTCATTAAATGAATGCCTAGGGACCATTTTAATACATTTATTGACCACATTTCATGTTTAGTTGATATATAATTTATTCAGTTGAACTGCAAAGAAAATTCTATTAATTGGGTGAATAAATTAATTCCCCACTCTTTTGGATTGATGTGTTTCATTATGAAATTATATATAGGTACCCTTTAATGTATTATAGAGTTGCCTCTAAAAATTTATGTAAATTAATTTTCAAAATATTATATATATAAAATTTTTAATTTGGCGAATGAGGTAGGTCATTCAATTGGTAGTACAGGGTCATGGTTTGATTTCCTCAAAAAGAATAAGGTAGTTATGTCGATAAACATATAAAAAAAGGGTAAAATAATGGAAATTATAAGTTGTCATGAAATAAAATTGAAATATAATATTTTTGAATGTTTCATTTAAGATTAAATAAATTTTTTATTGTAACCCTAGGTTGTATATTTCAGTATCCTCTGAGAATGACATAGCTTGTGTTCTTGGAAAAGATTATTATGGTCAGACCAGTGCGATGGGTTATGGGACATTTCCACCATGTGTGTTTGGTATGGAATCTAAATCATCATCGATGATGTTAGTATGATGGGGATAGTATTTTTGGTGATTATGGTTCACAAAATAAAATTTTTTTTATGATGAATAATATTAAATATCATCAATAACTTGTTAATACATATAATGACAAGGTCTCTCCACCAGAGAGTGTGTTAGTCATTTTTTTCAAAAGATGATATAATGTTTTTCTAATGAAAATGTAACACTCATTAGTGGTGTATTAGTAGTAAAATTCTTAATTTTACACTTATATTTGTACTTTTATGAGTTATTTTTTGTTATGTAAATATTTATAAACATTGGTAATGCATAACTATAATTTCCACAATAATAGGTAACTAATGGTTTTATCAAATACCTAATTATTTTAAATTTCAAATTCAATTATGTACATAAAATTAAAATATATAAATTAAATTTCATTAGATATATTCATTTATGTAAATATAGCTAATTACATTATTAATTTTATGGGAGTCCACCTTGGTTAATTGAATTTCTCCCATTTGAATTTCAGATTCTCTCATTGATAATATTTCATGGTATGGATGGTCTTAGTTATGATTGATTTAGTTTTTAGTTTTTTAATATCTATAAAGAGATAGATTAATTAATGAACAAGCTATTATATCCTTATTATAGGTTGAATTGATTATTAAGTTTTATGTATCAAATAGAGTATCATAATATCTTCTTGGCATGTGAATGGATACCAATTATTTATTATTATATTAAAATATAAACTATATTTAGGTCAACTGATATATCAATTGAATTTAAATTCATTTATTATTCTTTAAATATTATTATTATTGATGTGTTGTTATAAAAATTAAATTCAATCACCAGATGTAGGAACTGTGGAAGGAGGTGATGGGAAGGACCGTGACTTGAAAATTGACGTTGAGGGGTATGCATCTTGAGAGAGTCACCAAGACACATGTGTGTGTTGAATTTTGGGAAAACATGACATTTTGTGTACTATAAAACAATTTAATGTTGTATCATATGTAATTTAATATTTTTTTGATGTATTGAATTCTATTCCAACTCAATTACCTATATAATTTATTTAAATATTAGTTTTGTTTTTCTTCTATGGGTTAGGTGGCCATAAAAACACTTTTCTGTGAAATTAATCTACAAAAAATGGTTTAATCAGTAATTGTAAATTGGTGGAGGACTTAAAAACTATTTTAAATTAACATCATTTTTAACCGCCAAGAAGAAAATAGATGTGTTTTTAACCACTGGTAAATATTTTTCCTCTAGAAAACCTATATTAAATAAAAAACCCCACCATGATATTTCATATCATGGATAACCACCGCTAATAAAAAAATCTATTTTTAACAAAAAAACTCTACTAAATATAAATTTATTCAACTCAAAAATAGAGCATCTTTGAGAAAATAAAATCATCATTAAAAATTCAACAACACACTATTTCATGTAAGTGTTAAAAGCCCACCTATAAACCCCAAAAACCATTATCATATGGTGTTTTTATTATAGTGTTATTTTCTCTCCTAATCAACTTTTTATAATGAAAATGGATTAATTTGATGGAAAAGATATTTTCATTCTCAAAATCTCGATGCCTAAGATAGACATTTTTTCTATCTATCATATAGAAGAAGAGGATAAAAAGTGTTTGACACTTCATAAGAATAAACTATAAAAAGGTGAATTCGGTACTTTTTATTGTTAATTGTTCATTAAAGTATTCTTCATCAGGAAATTTCCATGAAATCTTCACACATGGAAGGAACATGAATTTCTAAAGTTGAAACAAAAGGATGACGATTCTCAAAGTAATTATAAATAAAACACGATGAAGATTTCGATGAATTCCATTAGTTATATCTCTCAATATTAATTAAAAATCAACTATTCCATTGGTGGATAAAAACAAATTCTTTATAGGGATTTATCCTTAAGATAATTTGGGAGATTTGAGGTAATTGTTCGATATGAAACAAATGTAATGATTCAAATTGGGAAATTTATTTATTTAGGGGAAAATAACTGAAAGATAGAGTATCATGTAATATATGATGATAACCCACATGTTGAAAATATATTCTATGTATATATGGGTCAAATATGGTTGTGTAAGTACTAATGAAACTGTCTCAAGGGTTCTAGGATGTGTTTTATGTGTGTTAGGAAATACCATGTTGCACAAAACTGTCTAACTAGTTCCAAGAAGCAGATTAACACAACATAGTAAAATATTTACATAAAGAATTTACCCCTAAAATTCAATGCTTCATGAGAATGGAGTTTGGGAACAATGAAAATAATTTCCCTAACCCTTTATTTTTTGAATATAACATGCCCCAATAAACTCTTAAACCATGTGGGAATGGAAGAATTTATGATATCACTGATATTTATAGAGCGTATGATAATGAAGTGGTGTAAGGTGCACCCATTTTCCACTCTAGACCTAAATTTATTTTATTTAAATATAGTTAGTCACTGTATTTTATAGTGCATAAGTTTGTTAATAATATCTATTCACATCCTAAAACCTTGGATAATAAAGTATCTATGAAAAACCATTGTGGTGTGATGATACCATTTAATATATATATTACTCTTCTTTGATCAAGATTTGAGGGAAGGTATTTCCTATAAATCTTGTTCTTCAAACCATGGTTGAATTTTACATGATATTGGGTATGGATAAGTTATCCATACAAAGTGAATATATATAATTTTAGGACTAGAATATCTTATTTCATATCATTAACCGTCATGTGATAAAATATTTATGCAAGGATGATTATTATAACACTTTGGTATTAATTAAAATAACATGGGTTAAAATACCCATCAATGGGGGAATATTTTCTCAAATGACTATGTACGAAGTTTAAATTTGTGAGATGAGTATTTTACTGGAGTATTTTTATGTATTTGCATATAAATTTTCTCATGCTCTCCTAGATTATGTGGTTTAGTTTTAAATTGAACTTTTACCTTGGTACATACCTACCAAAAAGAGTCCTTATATAATGACCCCTGTTGATCTAGAAGAATTACATAAAAAACATCAATAAAATTTGGATAAAGGAATTTAAAATTCAACTATATTTCTGGTGGGTGCACAAGTTCATTTTGTTAAAATGAAGGATTTATTAATGTTCCCTTGCATTGAATATCATGAACATAATAAGATCGTGTTGTCCAAAAAATATCCAATACCTTGAATTGATGATCTTTTTGATAAACTATAAGGCGACAAATATATATTGAATATTTTCAATTGATATGGGTATCATTTATTTAGATTAACAATAAAAGATACACCTAATATAGCACTTCATACAGGGAATATACACTATAAATTTATAGAAATTATTTTTGGGATTAAAAATTATGTTCCTATCATTATGGATTTGATGAATATAGTAATTAGATGTTATGATGAAAAATTAATGATAGTACTTATTGATAAAATTATTATATACTCTAAGACTAATTAAGATCATTAATATCATATAACAATTGTACAAAGGCCCTTAAAAAAGAAAAAATTATATACGATGATTAGAAACCATGATTTTTTTTACTACAGAAAAAGTATATTTCCTAAGTCATGTTATAATTGGTGATTATATATATGTGGACACATACATGATTGACATGATTGAAAAGTGTTTAGGACAAAGCCTTGTGGTAGTGATCCAGTATTTTCTAATATTAGCAGGATATCACCTACATTTTGTGAGAAAATACTCATGATTATCAAATGTAGTAAACAAGTTGACATGAATTTGGGTAAATTTCCATTGGATATTGGAATGTATGGAAGGATTCATAGAGATTAAGAATTTTTTGGTTTTTTAAACTATACATACACAACCCTATAGTGTAAAATAAATTATAATATATAGTGATTTTTCTATGAATGTTTTTAGACACATTTATTTGTATAATGAGAAGGTAATTGAATATTAATCATATTAATTAAATAATATTTAAGAATAACTTCCGAAAACATGATCTAGATCTAGTGGTTGTATTTATTCCCATGAAATATTAGAAGAAAAAACTCAATGGAGGGATGTGTAATTATTATACAGATCATATGAGCATAATGTATATAGTCACACAGAATTTGTTTAACATGTGCCAAAGTAGATTGTTATAATTGATCAAGAACTATGATTTATCATTACATTACTACCATTGAAAGAAAAATGGTGGTTTACTCCCTAATCCGGAAGGTTTATTCTATATTATCTATGACGAGAATTTAAAAATACTTAATTTTTATTGATTTATAATTGATGAATCTTGAAATCATAATGCATTGGTAGAAATTTTATCCTTCTTAATGATTGTTCAACTATCGATTCAAATGAGGATCAAAGAATCCAAAAAATATTATGTGTAGTTATAGAAAAAGGCAGTGAGTATTATTGTGTTCATATTTAATAATGTTTGAGTTATAAGGTTTAGAACCGAGATATATTTCTCAACAAATACAGAATTGAAGAGAAATATTTTAGATTATTCTCATATTCATCCTTATCTATTAATCTAAGAAGAATAAATATTTATAGTTATATAAAGACAAAAATATCCCAGGATAACATAAATATTAAAATCATGTAAAAAATGTCGATGCTTTTAATGAAAAAAAACTAAGGTTGAATAAAAAATATAAGTGTATGTTACAAATATTAGCAGTAGAAAAATATAAACTACAAAAAATAAAATGAATTTTATTATGGGACTCTCGGGAATATATATAGGCTATAACTCAATTATGGTTGAAGTCAATCAACTTACCAAGTTATCGTATTTTGTTTCTATTAATAAATATTTCCCTCTTAACCAAATCTCCAAGATATAAATTGAAAAATCGATAAGAATACATGGTTTGAATGTCTCCATTATATCCAATTGATATATGAGGTTTACCTAATTTTTTTTTAAGATTATCAAAATTAATTATAGTGATATTTGATTTTAAACACTACTTATTGCCCTCAGACAAATGATCAGTTCAATAGGACCATCAAACACTCGTGGATATGATTAGATTTTGTTTACTGTAATTTAATGGATATTGACATAAAAACCTCCCCTTCATAGAGTTATCATGTAACAAAAGTTTCAATATTATACTTCATATAAAATAAAATGAGGCTCTTTAAGAGAAGATATTTTAGAATCCAACATGAAAAGATAATGTTAGAGAGATGAATAATATAAAACAAAGCCTTTTCCAAGAAATGAAAAAGTGGGTTTAAAAAATTTAATGACATTTAAAATCATTAAAAAGTGTCAATATAAGGGATAAGTACATAATCATCAACAAGATTATTGTTGTATGTTTGTGTCAAAGTGTTTCTATTTATATATATATGGAAGTTGATTTTGATATTTGGGAAGAATGGAAAGCTGATTACTATGTACAGTCATCCCTTCGTGATCTCTCATCATTTTAGGGTAGTATTTTATCATTTAGAACATCCAAATGACCTCCCCCAAAGTACATGATATGTTCCATGAATCAATTTTTAGGGTGTAAATACCAATACCTTAAAATATACTGAAATTATATGTCGTGGAACTAGAAGATGATATCTCTTATGAGGAAGGACTGGTAGAAGTTCTCGATCAAAGAGATAACATAATGCCGAATAATACCATACTTCTCATCAATGTTCTATTGATGAATATTAATTATAAAGAATACATGTGGGAATATGGGGTGACCCAATAATTTAATATATAAATATTACATCTTCTTAGATGAATACTCATTAGATATCATTACTAACCATTCTAAATCTTGAACGGTTTAGTGTATTTGAAAACATGTATAAATAAAAAACTTATATTTAAAGGATCTACAATAGGGCCCAATAATATCATCACAACTAGAAACATTCATAGAAATGACATTCTTAAAAAACTTATCGAAATATTGTAAGAAATGAAACATAATAACAGGTGATCTAAGATTATCCATAATGGTAAACAAGAGAAACATAAATAAATAATAAATTTAATCATATAATTTGTATATGTGTATGGTAACATGAACATAAAATTTGAATGTCATAACCAACAACACATATATCATAATCACATCTCATGGAATAAGTCTTCATAGTTCATAAGTCAGGAATCATAAAGGAATAATGTAACAAGATCCATGAGAGGATAACATTAGTATAAGAACATGTCCAAAGGATTGGCATAAAGTGTGGAATATTCAGAACAAAATTATTCTTATGCTATGGATACCCAAAAATACTTTCACTATATGTTATTATAGGTATAACCATCCATGTAACAACTTTAATATTTGGATAACCTCGCATGAATCCCTCTTGGGTATGGGCTGACCACCCACACACACTTTTTGGGATTTTGGAAAACCTATGTTGTTCACTTTGATGTCATGAAGCATTAATCTCTAACCAATTAATTTGAGGGATATAACATACCCACACATCAGATAATCATGACCCATTAATATACATTCCGTAATATGAGGAAACAATTTATCATTTAATCATAGATTAATCAATGAAAAGGAAGGCATGTTAAATTTATATTTCATCATCATAATCAAAGACGATTTAGAGAAATAATAAAGATATTATCATTGAATTATATCCCAAATGATACATAAGTAACATGAAATATGTTATAATAGATTAGAAAAATACCTCCATATAATTCATTACATTTTGAAAAAGGTTTAGTAGATAATTGGGAACAATATGTACCTCAAGAACACACACCTACTGCACCACAAAAATCAAGGAAACAACCCGTAGGACAAGATCACACAATGGATCTATAAATGAATCAAGAAAAACATAACCCTAAATCAACAGATTTAATAATTAAAAGAAATTTCACAACCACAATAAAATTTAATGAAGTATAAGAAAGTATTACTCACCTGGAGTTATATAACCCGATTGTATTGGTTATTAATCCTTGAATGAAGTAATTCATAATGATTGTAGGCTCCCAAAATTGACAGAAGAGGGGTTTAGGTTTTGAGGGGAGAGGCCACACATTAAATTAACAAACATATCACTCACATGGAACCCTAAATTCTCTTTTGTGAAAATAACATTGAATTTAATTCCTTTATATGTCAGGTAATCCATGGGGATCATATACACAAAAAAACCCCCTTAATATTTTATTAAAGCCCTGATTTTTAACATTAGTCAGCCTATAACCATTACATGGAATGAAATCCATTTAAATTTTGTACCAATTTCATGAAATATTATCTACACAAAATTACAAATCATATACTCCTTGCATGGAACGTATATTCCCCATAAAAAATGAAAATAGTATATTCCTTACAAAAACATCAATCCCACTATGATGTTCTATGTTGTTGTGGAGAACCTTATGAAGAAATTACATGTTTATACCTAAAATACATTAATTCAAGAAAAAATACATCCATGAAATTTAGGTCATTTTTATTGGAAAATTTTCTCATCTTATGGATTCCCAATATGTTACCAATAAGAGAGGAAAATAATAAAATAGAATAGAATTACATGAAAGTGAGTAACAGGGTGTTACAGATCCTATTTCCCTTCCATATCATAACAATGTTTTCAATTGAATAATGATTTTTATGATTATTATTGTTAAATGAAGGAAATTTGTACATTATTCTTGTTATGGTTTTTAGAAATTACTTATACAATGGGTGAAATTACTTATACAATGGGTCCAGACAGAGTCGACTGGACCCATTATATCTTATATCATGAGAGTGCCCAAATAGCACCAGGTGATCCCATTATAGCTTATATGAACTGTGAACCAAGATATCATTGGGTAAGACCATTTTAGCCTATGCAATGGGTGTGCCTAGAAATCAACAAGTGAGGTTGTTATGGACTATATAATGGGTGTTCCCAATTAATGTCTAATGAATTGTATAATGATTATGTTCTATAGAGAATTATATTGGTAGTTAATGATAGGGTTATTCCATTTTTAATAAATTTTTAAGTTTTCTATAAAGATGATGTTCCAAGATAACAACGTGTTTTATCTATGATTTCCATGGTTTATAAACTTTCATTTGATCATGATTGATATCACATGCCTCATTATTATTGATTCTTACTTGTATTTCCCTTACTAAATAATTTTTCAATGTTTCATGATAAATGATTCAAGAATTGATGGGTATAATTACTTCAATGACATATCATTCTCTATTATTATGGCATCATAACCTTATTCTCTTCCTATTATCATTGATGACATTCAATTGTTAGTTTTTTGGGTTACCATTGCTTAGTATTTTAGATAACCCTTAATTTGTTCCTATTCCCCAGGTTATAAAGTGTCAGTTTGAATACATTATTTTATGAAGGGGTTTTATGTTGTTGATGATTATATCATAATACTAAATAACAAAAGTTGGGTTCAGGGGTAGAAATTATGATTTAATGACATGGGTATTATTTATTTTGTAGATTATCTAAAATCTCTAAAACTCTAAAACTAAAAAGACATTGACAATGTAATTGATAGAATTTTTCATTCTGTTGTTGTATGTTTTGGAAGTAAAACATTGGGTCACCTCCATCGGTATCAAATCTGGAAATGTAAATTTTACTATTTCATCATCGAATCTGGAAGTAAATGTTTTAGGTTGTCATAATATCTTATAGAAATTAAATTTTCTTTTAGACTTAAAATTCATCTAAGGGTGATAATAAATGATTACGCCTATTTCTATATTCAATGATCCATTATGGATTCTCTAAAACCTAGTGGTAAAACTTTGGTCTAGATTAGATATAGTAGAAATTGGCACTCCAGATATTGCAATCACTTCCCTAATTTATATCTGTGTGAGTTAGTCAAGAGATAAATCATACATGATGGATATGAAATGTGATGGTTTGGTATGATGATCAACTACTACCCAAATGTAGTTATTACCTTTAGGTGTCCCAGGGAGTCCCATGATGAAATCAATGGTTATATTTTCACATTTCTATATGAGTATGGTAAGTTTTTTCATTATATCTTTAGACATTTGTCATTCCACCTCAACTTGCTGGAATACCTTGAATCGTGATACAAAATTTTCAATATCTCTCTTTATGTTTTCCATAACAATTTTTTGTTCAGATATAAATACGCCATACTAACTCCAAGATGAATAGATAAGGATGAGATAATCTCATCATCTAGATGTTACCTCTTCAGTACGGTCTTTGATTAGAAACATATCAGAGTTCCAAACCATACAACTCCATCTTCAACAAAGGTAAATTATAAAATATTTGCAACCATATTCTATAGAAACGTATCAAATTTTTTATCCTCCTTGATCCTCTCATGACTGGATGATTGAGTTATTACATAATAAAGTTATGATTAATATCCTTTTATTAACACTATATCCATCCTTTTGATGTCTAGGAGCATTGGATCCCTAGTAATCCTCATAATGGATAGATTTGAGGGATCCTTTATACTCATAGAATATAACACTTTTTTCATTCCCATGATGGTAATATATTCCTCATTCAAAATCCTTTATAAGCTCAAACAACCGCCATTAGAATATATTATGATCTTTTAATGTGAATATATACATGAGGATATTCTGGTACATATATATATATATATCATATATCTCCCAATAGAGATAATGTCACTAAATTTTCAACACAATGATCAATATATGAATTTCAAGATCATGATTTTGGCAGTTCTTCCAAAGGACCATAGTTAGAAGGAGGTATAGGCTATCACTTTTTCTTTTTTCATGACTATACAACCTAATTTATTTTTAGATTCATCGCTGGAGAAAACAAATCCTTCCCAACTATTGGGTAATTTGAGAATAGTTGTTGTGATTTTCCTCTCCAAAATCTCTTTAAAACACTCCTCACATTTATAATTCTAGAAAAAATAACAATATGTTATGAGTTATCTTGGGTAGAAGAATTATGATCATGAAATTCGTCTCAAAAATCAATGATAATACCTATTTTATCAATGTAAACAATACATTTATATCAAAGAGGGATTTATTGGCCATCATTTTGTTATACTAGTTTTCTTATGGATCCAATGATATCCAATATATGGGGACGAAATTCCCTAGGAAATTTACTATCTAAAAACATATCTCACATTTTTTATAAATTTCATACCTATTTTCTTTCCATAAGGCTCTCTATATAATATTCAAATGATACTCAATATCCTCTTTGATTTTGTAGTAGATAATAATATCCTCTATAAGGACTACCAAAAATTTGGTGAGGTAATTTATAAAAACACTTTTAAACAATCACATAATGATTACTGGTCAATTCTTGAGTCCGTATAGAATCACTATGTACTCTTAGTTCTCGTACCATGTATGAAAAGTAGTGTAGGATATATCCTCCTCCTTCACCGTTAATTGATAATATCCCTATTGAATATCTATCTTATAAAAATACTTGGCATCATGTAGTTTATTGAACAAATTGTCAATCCATGGTAGTGGATATATGTTATTTATAATGCCCTTGTTGATCTCATAGTAGTTAATGTAGTGGTTTATTTACAGATACATCTTCTTTATGAAGAGGAATGGTTCACCACATGGTGAAGCAGTCAGGCATGTAAACACTTTATTGCAATTTTATTTTAGTTTTTTATTCAGTTAATTTAGTTCTATAATGATAATTCATTACGTTTTCTTGGATATTTTAAAATCTATAGGTATATATATAGATTTAAAAATCATGTTCACTTCTAGGAGGAAGGTCGGGAAATTATTCAAGAAAAATATTATCATATTCCCTCATAGAAGTAATATCATCAAGGATGATATTTTCATTATCCTTAATATCATGGGAAAGATACACTATCACATAGTGAAATAATATCCATACATCAAATACTAGAAAATTAACTTATACCTATGGTTTCAAACTACAGGTATATCCCCTAAAAACACAAAGTGTTAAGGAATTGATGTAGCTCGGAGCTAAAGCAACGGTCTAGAAAATACTATACCCATGGTTTTGATCCATTGAAATATGTGTTTATGAAATTTTCTACCCAATCAAAAACCTTATACCCATAGTTCTAAAATAGTGGAAATAGGATTAAAAAACTACCGACGTGATTCCAACCCTAGATCGGTTCTTTATAAATTTCATGCCTAACCATTACCTTAACAATGGTTTTTGTATATATAATTTTATATTTACTTAAATATACCTATATAATCTATTTATATAAGAGGAAAAATTTCTGTATATTATTTCCCTCCAAAATGTTTTTGTTCCTGGGGAATTTTTTACATCCCCATGCTTATACAATAATTCTATACCCACATTTCTTAAGAACTGTGGGTATATGTTTTAAACTCAAATATGTACCCATGGTTTTAGGAAAATAGTTGGTATAGGGAAAACCTATACCCAAGGTTTTTTTGGGAACAGTGAGTATAGGTCTTGAAGAGAACCCTATACCCACAGTTTTTGAAAAGCATTAGGTATAGGGAGACCTATGCAGATGGTTTTCAAAAAACAAGGGGTATGTGTTGAAAATTCTATCATATGCCCTTGGTTTTAGAAAACCATGGTTTTAGGTTACTAAAAAAATCTATCAAAGAATCCCCTCATTATTTAATGGGTGTAATTGTGTGTTTTTACAAATCTGGATGACTACGAATGAGTGTGAATAATGTTTTCAATATAGGTTTTTAAGGTGGTGCAGTTTCCCAGGGTTTTCCAAATTTTTGTGCCTCAAAATCGGGAGTTTGGATTTTGAAAAATGAAGGATTTAGAAAAATGATAGCACTATTTGTGGGCCGTAAAGGATATTATGTGAACCATAAAGGAAAGTTCATGGACTGCGAATTGTGGTACATAGAATGGTGAAGAAAATCAGTAGTTGAAGAGGATCGCATAAGGGAATGATTCATACAGAATGAAAATGGTTCACATTGGAGGATTTCAGTTCATGATGAATAATTGTTGTACATAAGAGGTAGATGGAATATGGGATGGTGTGTCATTCACTAAAACGAGGGGGTGATCTAAGAATCCGTAGAGGGTATCGTGGGGGAAAATGTGATGGTGATTTAAGATACAACATACAAAGAGAGGTAGTATGCGGACCCTATAGGGTGAATGGTTCACGATATCATTGAGGATCACATAAGATGCATGGTACGTAGTAAAGAAAATACCACTTTGAAGATTTGCTAAATATCAGGTTAGTGGTTTAGGAGGATCTATTTGCTTATATAAGGAGTGCTAATCCCATAACTTTGTAAGATCAATTTTCAGTAAATAAAATATTTTCTATGGGACGAAATTCAAAAAAGTCTAGAGTGATTCATGAGGGACGATTCCATGAAGTGATGTGGTTCACCGAGAAGAAATTCTATGTAGGGTGAATTAGTTTGAGGAAGAAATTACATGATATGATTTTTTGAGGCACTAATGCCCATAAAGGAAGAAGCATTTTTCATAAGAAGGATTTCCACAACTAGTATGAGGAAGTGAATATGGTGCATGGAGGATAGAAGTGGTACCTAGAAATAGGTGGTATGAAAAAGTGGTATGCAGAAGTGGAGGAGGTACACGAAATAGGAAATCCATATAGCATACATAATATGTAGTTCATGAAGGAAGGAAGATGGTTCATGGGGGACTCAAAGATGTTTTAAAATTCACTAAAATAGTTCATGAAAGAAGTTTTTGCTATCCTAAATGTATGCGGAAATGTGTATTTTTCCTATGGGTGAAAAAGGATCATTAGGAGAGAATCTACGTACAATTGAGGATGTGAGAATTCATAAAAATTAAGGTAAATAAAATTCCATAAATTATGGGTGAATACCTTCCTAAAGAAGTGAGAAAAGAAAGAAGAAAGTGGTGATCTGTTCCACCTATAGTGTGCCAGAGAAAAAGACATTGGGAGTGACCTTTTGAAATTCATTGAGAATGCACTAAATCTTGTAAAGGTAGTGAGGTTGGGAATAGAATTGATCTACCCCAATCATTATAACTGGCAGTGAGCTTTAGTTTATTTGATACATCGGCAAATCACAGTGGTATGCTCATTTGACGTATCCCAGTGAGGGTGAACCGAGTTAAATTATTGTTTCCTATTTATGATTTCATTGTTGTTCATATATTGTTGTGGGAGAAAGAGATAATTGTGTCTCTTTAATAAAGAAACAAGATTTGATGTGGTGGTATTTTTAATCTGTCTAACCTTGATTGATCCCCCTCTTAGAGTATTTGACCCAGTGGTCCTAACAATTGGTATCATAGGAAAATTATAGATGTCTATTTTTCTCTCTCAGTAGAATAAATGGCGGTGGTAAATAAAAAAATAGTTCCTATATTCAATGGTAACAATTTTCAATTATGGAAGAATCAGATGCAGAACTACATTCGATCATTATGAATGGATGTGTTCCAAGTTTCTATGCATGGAATATCATCTGAAATTAATAGTGGTTCTTTTTCATAAGATGAATGAAGAGAATTGGATGTTGATTCTAATGGGATAAATTATTTAGGGGTGGACCTATAAAATTCAATTTATAAAATGGTGATGTCATAAAAAACATCACATGCTATGTGGGAAAACCTTATGAATATCTTTAAGGGAGATTCAACGGTTAGATAGGTAAGTTGTAGGCTTTTTAGGAAAATGTACGATGATATGATAATGTACCCAAAATAATTATTTGATGAATTCTTTGATAGGGTGAATGTTATAGTGGAATAAAATTGTGGTCGTGGAGAACTCGTTGATGATATATAGATTATGAAGCATATCTTGAGTAAGTATCCACCTCATCTTAATTCAAAAGTCTCATTATTGGAGGAAAAATATCCAAAGGAGCTGACAGTGGATAACTGACATAGTACTCTTATTTCATTTGAAATGAGAAATGATGATAACGATGTAGTGGTAAAGGGGATGTATTAAGAAGTGTAATTCAAGGCCATTAATAATCTATTTGTTGAAGAAATTCATGAGGAAGATAATTCAGATGATGTCATGGAAATTTTCTCCTCAAATATTCAAAGAGGAAAAGGGAAGTTCAAAGGTTGACATCCATTTAAATTCATTCGATGTGTAATGATTGGGAAATTTGAATCAAAGTGTCCTAAAAATATTGAAGATGAAAATGAATACAATGAACAAAATCCAAAAAATAATTATTCATAAAATTTGAAAAGTAATAAGTGAAAATTCTTCAAAAATAAGAATATACTTATAAATGAAGATGAAATTTCAGAAGAATATTAGGAAGAACAGTTAGAGGACTTTAGGGATTATGAAGTTGATGATTTGGTGGATGTTGTCAGAAATTCCATAACAAAAGAATATAGAGATAGTGAAGAAGGAGATTTTGGAGGAATAATTTACCTTCAGGCTAAATTAGAAACTTTTATTTAAGAGATCGATGTTTAGAGAGCCATAAATAAATATATAACAGAATGGTTCATGATGAACAACTCTATATTCAGATGTAGGAAGAAGAGATGTCTTACCTGAATGAATAAATTTAAAAACTAAATATTTCAATGATAGAATTATCATAAAAGATGGTTGAGTACAGACTAAAAATTGATGAATAGAAAAGAGAGATCAATATTTTGACTGAAACTAGGAAAATATCAAATCAAACCTATCAAAGAAATTGAAGAGGAAGACTTCAATCTATGATGAAGTATTAAGGATCAAGGAATTTTTTTGACCCATAAAACAAGATCGGGAAAACAAATAACATAGACAACAGAACAGATGAAAGTGGAGCATGGTTTTCTATATTAACTAAATAAGTAGTCAAATTCAAATGATATGGCTGGTATGGACCATGATCAAAATACGAAAGCATTAATAGTTGATGTAAGACAACAATAACGTACTCCGTGATTGATGATTTATTTTTCAATGAAGTAGAATCAGAAGATTCAAAGAACCCATGTGATAACTAGTAGTGAAGTATTACCACACATAAATGTTCCCCCACATAAGACAATTGTTCAGGCAATATGGGACATGCAAAAATCTATGTTCCATAGAAAAGCTATATCTAAGGAAACAAAACCAACAAAGGTAGTCATATAGAGATCAAATTTCAAAGTTATTATTTGATGGTCATTGTTTCAAGTGTGGAGGATTTGTACAAATGGTAAGATATTTCTCAACAACAATACAAATTAATGTGCTAAAGCAGACTGAGGTTGGTTAAAATCAGTACACAAATGTATCATCAAATGATTTGAAAATTAAAAATCAATTTGCATATCTACAAGATGTATATAGTCCTTTATATTCCAAGTAATGAAAAGAGTATTAATCCATACCATTTATGTTGTCTAAAATGGATCAAAAATAAAAATATCAGAGTAGGCAGTGATTATAGAAATTGCGTTCAAGGTATCATATCGCACTGGGATATGGATCATTGAATTTGGATGTACCTCCAATATGATAGTAAACAAGGATCTTATGATGGGAATCAGGTACGATAAAGACGGTAACTTAAGGTTTTTCAAGGAACAAGGGTAGAAAATTATTGGCCCTGAGAAAGCACTGTTTTCGGGAAAACAGACGAGACGTGATGATGTCTTGGCTGTTGAAGGTCTTATTCACTACTTGTTAAGTGTATGTAAATTGTGGGACTCAGGACATGACATAATATTTTCCAAAAAATTCATGTCATCAAATAAAATGATAGTGTTATTGTGTTATAGGGAAAGTGTAAATAATTGAATCTCTACCTCATCAGTAGAGAAGAAGATATGTGCTTTCTATCCAAGGAAGAATAAAAAAATGATATCTCATAAACATATTGGCCACATGATCCAAAATTCCATGGATGATCTAGTGAAATATGATATTGCTCGAGATCTGCCTACACTATCATGTGATCATATACATATGCTTGATTCCTTCCAACAAGGGAGGATCATTCAAAATAAATATAAGTAAAAAGTTAAAAGGTCAAAATTATTTCTTGAGTTGGTTATTATTGATGTGTGTGGACCAATATCACCAAGAAATCTTGATTGGAGGAGGTATTATGTTCTCTTCATTGATGACTGTAGAAGAATTTCATGAGTATCAATCATTGACCATAAGTCTGAGTTGTTCAGTTTCATTACAAGATAATGACGTGAAGTTGAAAAGTTTCTAAATATAAAAATTTGATGATCAGGATAGATAATGGAATATATTTCCCAAATAACCAAGTTAAGGATTATCTCTAAAAACAATGGATAAGGCGTCATGTTTCAGGGGTGAGAACTCCACAATAGGGTAGAGTAGTTGGGAAAAGAAATTAGATTGTAAACAACATGTCTAGAATATTGATAATTGAGAAAGTCCTTCAAAATAAATCTTATAAAGAAACAATGATTAGGGAATTATACACTTCAAATAGGGAATTTCTATGTTTGAATGAAGAAAATAATCCATTTGAGCTATGGTATGGAAGGAATACACCGTTTTAGTACATTCAAATCATCGAAAGTAAGTGTTTTATTCTCAATAAAGAGAAACACAAGATATTTGAATCTACTGCAACTGAAGGGAATTTTCATGGAAACTTAAAGAAAATAAAATCATATAAATTCTTCAATAAGAGGTTAGGAAATATTGTTGAATTCCATGAGGTTACCATAGTAGAGAATGATCAGAGTCTTCGAAATATACATGACCAATATCAGGAGGATAATGATGAAGAAAATAAGAATATTAGGGGATACTCTTGTTCTAAAGGCTGATTGAGAAGAAGAATCAGATAATGATAAGGATGAGGATATATCAATATCTACATAGAGGAAAGTGAGAAGAGTTAAAATTGATAGACAAAACATTATTAGAGATCAAACCGTCCTAGTGAAAATAATGAGGATGAAGACTCTAAAACAAGCATCATACTTATTACAAATAGAGCCTAAATGTTTTAGTGAAGAAGATGATAATGATAATTGGGTTTAGGCTATTAATGATGAAATTGAACAAATTGAGAAAAATAATAAATCAGAGACTATTTTGAGACCAATAGATAAGAATTTCATCAGGATAAAATGGGTATTTTGTAACAATATGAGTGAAGATGATGTAGTTATTTGAAACAGTGCAAAAACAGTGTGAAAAGGGTATGCTAAAATAGATTGAATTGATGTTTAAGAAACATTTTCACATGTTACAAGGCTAGAGATATTATGATTCTTAATGGATATAGTAGTTCAAAAAAAATTCAATGTATTCCGGATAGATGGTATATCAAAATTTCTAAATGGTATTCTGGAAAAATAATTTTACATTGCGAATATATATAGTTTTTTGATTGATGAAGACGAGAACATTTTTTTCAGCTGAAGAAGTCTGCATACGGTTTGAAGAAAGAACTACGAAAATTCTATTCATCTATAGTTCATTTTCTAAAGATTCTAGGTTTTCTATATGGTGGAGTTGATTAAAATCTATATTTCATCCATGATAGTAATCAAAGGATGATGGTGATGGTATATGTAGATGACATAATATTTGGAGGCTCAGATGAAGGGTAGTGCATACATGTTTCTGAATCCATGAAATGTGAGTTTAAAATTTCAATGATTAGTGAGATTCCATTTTCCTTGGTTTACAGGTAATAGAAGAAAATCAGGGAACAATAATTTCTAAATATAAATATAACAATGAGGTTTTGAGGAGATATTTAATGGATAATTCCAAGGATATGATGACTCCAGTGGCCACCTGGATGAAATAGATAGGGTTTGATGGATGAAATGTAGTTATTGTTATATAATATAAGAAAATAATTGGTGGTCTACTATATTTGATAGCAACGTGACCTGATATTGTTTTTTCAACATTTTTAATAGCACAATATCAAATTAATCTCAAGGACAACCACATTATTTTAGGAAAAAATATACATCATTATATCAAGGGAACTATGGGTGTTGGTATTCTTTACAATGAAAAATCATTGTAAACGAGATTTAGGTATACATATGTAGATTCGGCCAGATCAGTAGATGACTGTAAATCAATGTCAGGAGGTGCTTTCTATCTTGTTGGGTTTTTTATTTCTTAGATAAGTAAGAAATAATATTTCACTTCATTGAGAACTGTGGGTATATTGTGAAAAATCAAGAATTCATGCAGCTATTGTGGATGAAGCATCAGCTTGATGATATTTTAGTTGAAGTGATTTATCTGATCAGAATCCATTGTGATATTTCAGGTGCTATAGATCTTATCAATAACTTAATCCATAACTCATGAAAAAAGAACATTGAAATAAGATAGTATTTTATCAAGGGTAATGTTGATAAAGGGGTTTTGATGTTAGAGTTTTTTACTATAGAACAACAAGTAGTAGACATTATATCAAAGGCCTTACCAAAAGTATTGTTTGAGATGCATCTATTTGATCTAGGAGTTTAATCGACTCCACAAACATGAAAAAATGATTATGCAGAACTCGCCTTCTCCCCAAGGTATTGTGTTTTTTTCCATATTGTGCTAATCTATGTTCATTACTCTGTTTCATACCTATAATAAATAACATTTGGGTACATTGAAAAAGGGGATGAAATTTTGGATATGAAGGGAGAAAATGTCTTAGTCAAGACGGGAGGATAAGTTTATATGTGGAGTAGTGGGATAGGGGAGTTGAATATTTAAGGGGGAGAAATGATGTTTAGGGAGTTATAAATCTGATGATACTATAAATGATCTATATGTGGATACATATTAGGACAGTTGAGGTACATGATGAATTTAGAAGGGTGGAGTTGGAATTGAATGATGTGATTCATTGATGGACGTTGTATTATACTCTTATTTCATGAACTGAGCATGGATAATGTATGCTAGGTTTATTTTTTGAGTATGACGTTGATTGCGATCTTAATCGCATGAAGATAATTCTGAGAAAAGTTATAAGAATCTTTAATGAGATATCAAATTATGAAAGTGCTGTTAATAAACCCAAAGGGGATATGGTTTGGAAGAAATCCCTCATGGAATCCACTCAATATTTGATGGGTGTGATTGTGTTTGTTGAGATATAGGGATGATCGTGACTGGGTATGGTGGATGTTTTCGTAGTAGGTTTTTATGGTGCTATAGTTTTCTAGTGTTTTCCATATCTTGGGGCAAACAAATCTAGATTTTGGTTTTTGTAAAAGGATGGATTTTGATAAATGAGTGAATTGTTTGTGAGCCATAAATGAAAGTGTGTAGACAATGAAGTGAATATCATAAACAAAAAATGGTGGTACATTGAACATCGAATGAAATTGACAAAGGAAGAAAACCACATATGGGAACGGTTCATACGGAATGAAATTCGTTCATGGAGAAGGCTTGCAGTTTGTGGTGAAGACTTGCAGTACGCAAGAGGAAAATAGTTCCTAGGATGGTGCATCATTCACTAAAATGAGGCGGTGAAATGAGAATCTGTGGAGGGAGTCATTGGTGAAAACATGATGGTGATTTGGGACGCCTTGTACTAAGAGAGTCAGTATGCGGACCACATATGGAAAATGGTTCGTGGGATGATTACAGTTCACAAAATATTCATGGTATGTAGTGAAGGTGATAGCACATTGATGATTTTTTAAATCTATAATTAGTGGATTATGTGGATATAATTTCCAATATAACAAGAAGTTATCCCATCATTATTTGAGAGTAATTTTCATTAGAGAAGATATTTTCTCCAGGAATAAATTCTGGAATGACTGAATTAGTTTGTGATGGAGGATTCTATGAAGTGATGTTTTTCACAGGGAAGAAATTCAACGAAGGGTGAAAAAGGTAAAATATTCAATTATGTGAAAGGATATTGTGAGGTACTAAAGCCTGAAAGGGTGAAAGTGGTCTGTAGAGGAATTATGTCTGCATGTGGTACACAGATGTGAAGACTCTATGTGAAAGCAAGAAGCAGTATGTAGAAGGAGGCAGTATGCAGGATTGGTATGCATAAGTGGAGGTGGTATGTGGAAGAGGAAATCCACATAGAATTCCCACTAAAAAATTCACATAAGAAGGAATACGGTTTATATGGGACTCAATGAAGTATGAAAACACACTGAAATAGTTCGAGAATGTAGTTTCTGCTAACTTAATAATAAATGAAAAGTAGATTTCATCTTTGCGTGAAAAGGTAACTTCAAAAGAGAATCTAACTATATTTGAGGATTTGTGAATTCATGGAAATGAAGGGACCTATATGTCTGTAAACCATGGGGGAATACCTTCCAATATCAGTGAGAGAAGGAAGAGGAAAACAATTATCCTTTCAACCGGTAGTGATCGAGAGAAAGAGAAATTGGGAGTGACTATTTGAAATGCAGGGAGTAGAGTATAAATATTGTAATGGTTTTGATCCTGGGAATAGACATGATGTAGCCTAAACCATGTAATTGGTAGTGATCATTAGTGTATTTGGTACGTCGGCACAACACCATTGTATTCTCCTTGGACATAGCCAAAGAGGGTGAACTATGTAATATCAATGTGTCATGTAGACGATTTCATTTCTGTTTATATATGGAAATGAGAGTAAGATAGAATTTTTTTAATGAAAAAACAATATATGAAGGGCTAGTAGTATTAATCTACCATACCTTGATTCACCCCCCTCTTAGGGTATTTGAACAAGTGGACCAAACATAAGTTATAAAAAACCCTAAACCATAGTTTTTCCCAAACTGTAGGTATAGTGTCATTTTCCATTAGTGGTGTGATGATGGCACAAAAGATGATTCATCCTCCTCCTAGAAATTGTATTGAATCAGATATAGATTCATTATATAGATATTTTTACCCTTATATATGAAATTTATGTTGGATATATATAAGGAAACCCAATCTATGCCCAAAATATCCTCAAATTCTACTAAAGGGAGTATTAAATGGTTCACTAAAATGTTTAGACCAAATATGTCTATAGTGGATGAGTTATATATTTCAGAAATAATAATTGCCAATTTTCCTATGTTTACTATAGTACTACTTCCATGATTTGCAGTGGTCTTTGTATCGTTATATAGAACATTGAAGATCACTACTAGAAATTGGGCCTATACCCATGGTTTTTTGAAAATCCGTGGGTATAGGTCCCCCCTATACCCACGGTTTTCCAGATTCGTGGGTATAGGGATAATATGTTCCCCCATACCCACGGTTTTTGACAAAACCATGGGCATAAGTTTTTTTTGTGATGACCTATAACCACAGTTTTTCCAAAACCGTGCGTATAGGGGGTATTTTTTTCAAAGACATATACCCACGGTTTTTCAATACCGTGGGTATAGGTTTCCGGCGTTATGGCGGGGGGGGGGGGATGGGAAAAAATGGCGCGGGGCGAAATAACTTTTACACGGGAACAATTATTTAAATAATATAATTATATAGAAACCAATATTTATTAAAATAAATTCAGTAGCTTTGTTGGTTTTGTTCGCTTTTCTATTTTGTGAAGTGTGGTGTTTGAATCTCGGCATGGTAACTTTTCAAATATACTGACAATATTAATATAATTATAAAACCATATAATTATAGAAACATAATCTCTGTAGTATAGTTGGTTCGCCACTCTACTCCGTCCCTCCAGGTCGCGTGTTCGAAACCCACTGGTCACGTTTTTTAGATAAAAACATTTTTTTAATATATTAGAATAAAATTATTTTTATATACATATAAATACGCCAGCTCGGTTGGTCTGCTGTTGTTTTGTGGCGTTGAGTTCGTGCGTGTGGCGCGGGTTTGAAACCATGTGCCCGCGATTTTTGAAACATAAATTTCCCATGGTTTGAAAACCCTGGGGTAACTGCCCTGCCACACTGTATAACAGGGTGTTGGTGTGTGACACACCTATACCCACGGTTTACCAAATCGTGGGTATAGGTAAAGACCCCTATCCCAATGTCTTTCCAGCCCACAGTTCCCAAAACCGTGGGCATAGCCTATACCCACAGTTTAGGGGGCTATACCCACGGTTTTGAACCGTGGGTATAGGTAGTTTTTTAAGTAGAGATAATTATATGAAGTCATGTCTCATAAACATGATACATATACAATCATGAACCATCAGAAATACTTTTTAAACTATTTTTTACAAATTCATTTGGTTTGGAAAACTAATTAAAAACTACTCAGTGCAAACTCATCTGGTTTAGCTAACTGATTTTTCTCATGAAACCTATTGATGCACCAAAAGGGATATCTATAAATAATTCCGAACAATTTATATATGACTAAATAATTCATTATATATCAAATGATTGATATAATTTGTGAAATATGTGACTTATCAAAAATAATCAGTATTGAGTAACGTATAAAGATTTATCTATATTTCTTCAGTCAATCCAATAAAATTCACAGTAAACACAATATATGAAAATGGTATATAGTTTAATAAATAAAACAATACATAATAAAATCATATAGATGATTACGATAAAATTATTTACCAATGAAAAATCATGACACAAATTTGATTGTCTCAAGAGAAAGTTAACAATCACAAAAGAATGTGATATTGTGTAATATATTTTACCACCTGGAAATGTTCAAGTCAAAACCAATTGCATGAAATAATTCATATAAAAAAATAAAATACCATGAACTATGAATTAATAATAATAATACATGTAAAAGGGGAAATATATACACCATATGAAATAAATTTGGTGCATTACAACACAATATGCCTCAATAAAGGGAAGTTGAGACGAAGTCACTTACCTTACACTTGATTTTTGTTAACAATTCTTTAAACTCCAATATTATGGTTTTCAACATGTGATTATCTTGGAATATAACCATTTTAATAATTATAATATCATATATGATCTTCTCATAAAATATTATCACCCTTTCATTAATAATCTTTCATTATTTTCATTTTTTCTAGTGATAATTGCCTTTTTTTCTCATTCATGATTTTACACAAATACTCTGGTTCTTGTGCATATTATATAAATCTATTATATTGATAATTATAATCATAAATTAAATATTATTTTTATACTACAATTATGATTTAAATTCAAATCATAAACTATGGTTTCTAGTAATGAAGTATGTTACGATCATAGAGACCGTAAGACATACATACACATCAGTAACGTTTCTATTTAACAATGATAATTATGGAAATCTGGTAAGTAATATTTTATTATTATAGAATCATAATAATATAATAAATACCATAGTTATTATTTAAATATAAATACATAGAAAAATATATATATATCATCTATATGGTGTGGTGATGAAATGATAGTGACATCGCTTCGTGAAAGTAGTAGTCCGCCAGTACACGGACAATGTAATTATCTTTTAGTGATGGAATCAGAAAGAAAAAATAAGATATCATATTTTAATAATGGATAATATGAATTTAATATCATAATTATATCATTTATATTACATATATTAATTTAATTTATCCATATTACCTACCATGTAAGGCCATATTGAAAAACGAATCACATCGCTTCTTGAGGCGGTAGTTCGCCATACACAAGAGAGACATTATCATCTATCATAAAAAGTGGAATTTAATACTTTTATATATGATATAATGAATAAATAAGTAAACTAATATTATAAATATAATATATATACTTTATATACACATCATACTCAACCATGGGAGGTGGTAATGGAAAAACTAATGATATAGATTCATGAGGCAGTTGTCCTCCATACAAACGAATGGTGATTTTGTAACCTATTTGACAGATGTGGGGATAGTTTTAATAAATAAGTAAAAAATAAATTAATCTCTGTATATTTAAGATATTTAGGATATTATATCATCATGGTTTAATAAAAATTGAATGTGGTAGGGGAAGAAATAATATAAAAACACTTGTTGAATAATGTCCCCTCTGTTTTGGGTAACCTCTTTAAGTTTTAACCAAAATCATTCCTAGGTTGTATTTACACACAAAATAAAGCTTATAGTATGAGGGTAAAGAATTTTATAAGTTATTTTTTTAGGTATTGGATGAACCAAAGGTTTTATAAGGTGTGAAAAAGAGTGGATATGGGAAAACCATTTATAAGGTATATGAGTTGAAAACTTGTAATTTTTAAGAAGAAAAATATGTACCAACATTTATCACAATAAAATAGGGTCCAATATAGAGTATTATAGATAATTAGACATTATTGGGTCTAAATATGTCTATAAAATATATTTTATAAATTTTTATAGGTTAATATAAACTTTATTTATCGAGTTTAACCCCCAATAAATCAATTTTTACCTTAACCATAGTAATTAATTTTTAGTATCTTCACTATTCATCTTCGACAAAATTAAGTTGAAATTATTAGATAATATTATTATTATGATTCTATATGTGGTTTTAAAATTTTAAATTTGAATTCATACAAGTGGAGATTTTTAATTTATAACTTATCCTCAAGACACGATGTGAAAGAACTTTTTAATATGAAAATGATCAAAATTTTCCAATATTTTTATTTATAGATTAAATATGAAAACAATTAAAATAAATTTAATTAGATTATATGATATAAATTGAACTAATTTTAATTTTTAATCAATTTAGAATATAATTTCTATTAATAAATAATTTATTCAAAAATGTAGTTTTCAATTAAAATTCAATATTTTTGACTATTAATTGAAAATGAAACATTTTAGAAAAATACCAAAACCTCACCATATTATAATTTTGATATAATAATCTAAAACAATATGTACATTTTATCAATTAATCTTTCTAAAAGTGGTAAAAATTAATTTTTAATTATGTACAAAAAGAATGAGTAAACCATCCTTTAGAAAGAATATCATTTTTTAGAAAACAATTGTTTTTTATTTAAAATGATTCTAATTTTATTTCTAATCAATATTTATCCATATTTTTGAAATAAAATTAATTAATATTTATAACTGAGGACTCAATGTCTAGGTTATAACGGTACACAATATTATGGTTCATTTTGAATCAGGGTTACGTGTTCCGCATGCTATCAAAGAGAAAAAAATATTCAAAAATAAATACTTTGTAATGTCTCACCTATATATATATATTTTATAATAATCATGTTTTATGTCATAAAATCTATAAAAAAACGTTCTTTTTTTAAAATATTGGTATGTTATAGTATCCTCTCCTTAAATTAATTTCATCCCATCAATTTAAACATTATCAATGTAATCAAGGGTTTGACATTTTGAAATTCAATTATTGAAAACCCACATCAAAAAAGTGTTAATAAAACTTCCTCCTAATAAGTGGAAAAAGGAATTATAAAGGTCATGTATAATAACATTAATATGTTTCCATGTTGCATAACATAGGTTGTAAATTAAAACATGGAAAAAAAGAAAATGTAAATAATTATAGAGAGTGAGATAGGTTATTTGTCACAAGAAAGTGAATGGTCAAAATAATGTTAAGGATATAAAAACCATAGTTCCGTGATAATTTAAAATAGAAAATGATTAATCATATATCATGGTAATAGGATAAATTTTTGTAGGATCCTTTTTTGGAAGTTGATGAATTCTCTTACTATCTAATTTTATAATGAAATATCATTTCTTGATACTTTTCTCTTTCATAAGATTAATATCTTTATTTTTTTATTCTTAGATCAATTTCCAATTAATCACTTATTCCATGAAATGAATATCCAAAAAATATTCTTTATTTCTAATACAATTAAATTTACTTTCCAGTATATTAATATTCATAATAAAATGATAATCATTCATTTGATCACTATCTATTATTATAAAAGAATGGTTAGAAAAGGTTCTCCAATATGAATGAACCTGTATGTGGTGAAGTAGTACCTTAATATATGAAACCACGTCCAAATTTAAACATATAAAATTTCATAAATGTCCAACATTTGGTTACATAAATAAGAAAAATATTTTTAAATTAAGAATAAAGGGCACTGAATTCACAAAATGAACTTATCATTAATCCGCCAAACAACATGAAGTAGATCCTAATCGTCGTATGCCAAACATGTGAATAGCTTCTTCATGTATTATTATGAAACATGGAAATAACCTGAGTTAATGTAAAACCTTATTGAAAAAATGAATTCTACCATATCCCTTAAGTAAAAAACTATTTATTGGATGTATTTATAAAATGAAAAAAAGATGTAAAACCCATGAATGATAATATAAACCAGTTTGTTAACAAATAATTAATCAGTCCCAAGGTAGGAAGTACTATCAAATTTGATTTATCCATATCAATTATGTCTTTATCCTAAAATAATTATCTTAAAATTATGAACATATTAAATGTTACTTCCCATCAAACATGTTTTATCCAAGTAGTTCAATATTCAACTAAATAATTTTTCTTTATCATCAGTACCATTTAATATTGGAATTCAAATCCTTAATGAAAATGTACAACATTAAAATCCTAATATATTTCATAGTACATATAAAAAATATATCAGTGCAAAAATAATCAAATGAAATAATCCATGAACCAAAAAATAATATAATTAATCACTCCACTTTGTATGTGGTAATATCCTATGATTGACCATGATCCATTAGCTTATTTTGAGGTATATTCCAATTATTCCATAAGAATTGATTTGTATAGTGCCCCATATCCTTTTAGTTGAAACATTGTACATTGAAAACTTTTTTCATTCCATTTGAATCATAAGGAGAGTGTCCTTTATCTCCACACATTCCAAAATAACCCATTCCTTTTATGAAATCACTGGGGTGTTCTATTCTAAAATTATAACATGTTGGAAAATAATTATTTCCCTACATACCATTATCATTATTTTTCAATTCAATCCTCTACTTCTTTTTTTCCAATCGAATCAATAATTCATACTGAATTACTTTCCTATCATATAACCATATGATAATATGTCCTCATATAATGATATTGTTTAGGAGTGTAGTTTTCTTAGAAATATTGGCTTAATACCTTCAATCAAAAAATCATTCTTACTCAATGGATTATGTGATTTGATATGGTTCCCATTACGTCTACTAGGAACCATTCCAAAATGATTCTATACACTCGATTTGTTAAAATCATTAATAAACATAATGCATAATCCCAAAATTAGGGAAATAGATAACCTAAATTAAAAAATTCATGTGTAAATATTCTCATAATAATAGACATGGTTTCCTTCAAGATATCAATTTTTTCAAATCATTGATAACGATTTATAACGAATGTGTGAATTATCCTAAGCATATACCCCAAGAGTGTGAAACTAGGTGTGTAGTAATGCCTGTTTTTTTACACCGTGTAATGATTGGGTCAAGAAATATGTTCCATTTTCACAATTATTACCACTAGATACATCGATCCCATAAGGACATACACTTTTTTTATTCTATATGGGGATTGATTTTCTAGGAAGAACCACATAATCACATCCTTACAAAAACATTAGGATGTTCTTCTACACTTATCCACAAAGTCAATCATAGGGTTTTGTTCCCTAATATATGTTTTAGTAAATCTAGTTACTAGGCCTTCTACTAAACAGTATTTGGTATCAAATATAGTTACCCTGGCCATAGTAGCCTCTGAGTCAGTGTCACATATAAGGAATTTCATCATGACTGCTTAAATAGTTTAAAATTATTGATAAACAAGATACATACTTGAGTATTACATGAAATTTGAAAAAAAAATTACAATTTTTTTTTGAGAATACAATTATTCCCTATATCACATCATTTCATATCAAACATAGTAAACTTCAAATATTCATGGGAAAATAACCAAAATAAAGGTGATGTAAAATCACTATTATGGGTGACATACAACCGAAGCTATCATGAATCAATAATAATAATAAACATGGAAATTTAAATAACTAAACAAAAATTACTTTTAAATAACATTTATATCATTATAATATACGGTATAATTAATATGTAATTATAAATAACTGAAAACACATATAATTTAATCGATAAACAAATAAGTAAATCCATTAAAAGATAATATCATTTTGAAAATATCATGGATATCAAGAACTAGTTTGTAAAAGAAGGTAATTTTTTAATTATTAGATAACATATCTCCAGAACATGATACATTTACCATCAAGACCTTTATTATAATGTATTTAAACTATATGTTACAGACTCATAAGTTTTGGAAAACTGATTTAAAAACACTAGGTAGAAACACATTTGGTTTATCAAACTAATTTTTCTCATTAGAACTATCAATGCATTATAGGAATATATATATATATATATATATATATATATATGGGCCTCTTCCAGGCTTTTATATATAAATAATTCCTTATATATCAAATAATTCTTTTTATTTAGGAACAATGTGACTTATAAACCTAAATCTATAATGAGTAAAAGATACTAATTTATCTATATTTCCCTAGTTAATCAAATAACATTAAAAGTATAAAACATATGTTATTATTGAATATATTTTTGGAAATAATCATATCCATTATAAAATAAAAATTATATTTAAAATAAATGTAATGAACCTTGAAAAATTATCATAATAAACTTATTATTTCATGATAATGTTAAAAATTCCAAAAGAAAGTGAGACTGCACAATAACATTTACCACTTTGTACTTTTAAATTAAAATACAAGCAGATTAAATAATTAAAATAAAAAATTAAAATACCATTAATTAGGAATGAATCATGATATTACTTTTCAAATTATTATTCTATAAAAAATATAAAAGAAATTAGGTGAATGACATTACAATATGCTTGATTATATTAAAATTAAGACAAAGACCCTTACCTTTTTCTCCCTTTTGGTTGAACATGATTTAAAATCATTTATAGTGGTATTAAAAATGTTATTAACTTATAATAAAACAAATTAAATATTTATAATATCATATATTATCCTTTTATAACAAATTATCACACCTTCAGTAATAATACACCATTATTTTCATTGTATTTATTATTAATTACATTGATTTATCATTCATGATTTGTCTTGAATGTTTTAATTCATATGCATATTATATATTTACACAATCTACCAAATAATTATAATGAAATAATTATCTAATTAATTTATGGATTATACTTTTAATACCAATCATGAATGGCGGCTCTGAATAATATTGTATGTTATGATCACATAGAAGGTTGGTCATACGTATGCATGAGTAACGTTTCCATTTTTCAACTATCATTATAAAAATAAGGTAAGTACTATTTTATCCATAAAAATTATCATAATATTATAAATAACATATTAATTCATTAAATACACCAAAAAATATAATCCATTTAGTGTGTTGAAGAAAAGAGAGTCACATCACCTTGTGAAGGAGGTAGTCCACACGTACATGAATGATGTTATCATAAATCAGTGAGTGAAAAGGTAAGCTATTAAATTAAATATTATATTTTTGGAATAATTTAAATTTTATTAATGTCATAATTATATTATATATGTCATATATAAAAATAAAATTTATCCATATTACCTTTACTGCAAAGAAATATTGAAAAATGAATCACATCGATTTGTGAGGTAGTAGGCCTCCATACACACTAGATACATTTTCATATATCCTACGGAATAGAAATTAATAAATTTATATAAGATATAATGTCTCCAATGGTATAATTTTGTCATAAAATTCATTTATATACTATATATCCATCATCATACCCAATAATGATAGGTGATAATGGAAAAACGAATGACATCGGTTCACGAGGTTGTAGTGCGCCTTACACACGAATGATGATTTTGTAAATCATTTGATGGAATTGGTGATAGATTAAGATCATGAACATGAAAAAATAAAATCATATTATATCTGTAAGATAATTACATTATTATATAATCTTGGCTTAATAAGTGTGGAATAAGGTGGAGTAAGGAATAAAATATAATCCGTTGTGGAAGAATGTTACCTCTTCTTTGTGTAACCTTCTTCGGCTTGTAGAAAATCATTCATAGATTGGTTTTATACCCAAAATATTTCTTATAGGATGAGTTTATAGATTTTTTGGAGTTATTTTAACAGTAATTAGTTGAACCAAAATGGTTTTAAGGTGTGATGAAGAGTGGAGATGGGGTGGCCTTTTAAAAGAGAAGTGATTGACACACTTCTTAATTTTTTAATTAAAATGGTGTACAAACTTTTCTCACTTAAAAAAAAGGTTAAAATGGATATTTTTGTGAAAAATATATTATAGGGTTTATATATGGACATAAAATATATTTTATACATGTTTTAGGTCAATTTATCCTTTATGTTTCCAATTCAACCCTCATTAATTCTTTTTTTACCTTAACAATGGTAAATAATTTTTACTATTTTAACTATCTATTTTTGTAAAAAATTATTTTTACCTTATAAGCTAATATAAATTATTATTATAACAAATATGGATTCCATTTTTAAAAATTCAATTCACATAAATGGAAAGATTTAATTTAAAATTAATCCTACAAATGCATTGAAAAGACAGGTTTTATAAGAGAAAATAATCACATGATTACCATGTTTTACATAAAAATTTAATATTAGGATGATTAAAATGACATAAATTGGATTAACATATATATATATATATATATATATATTAACCAATTTCACATTTAAAAAATTTTAAAATATAATTTAACATTGTAAATAATTTTTAAAAAGGCAGTTTTCAATTAAAATATGGTATTTTTCACTATTCATTGAAAAATGAAAAGTTTTAAAAAAATATATTAAAAATTCACCCTAATATAATATTGATATTAAAATTTTTAAAATTAATTTAATGCTCTAAAATTTTTTATATAAAATTTGAACAAATTAATTTTAAATTATATGTGCAAAGCACGAAAAAATCATCATTTAGAAAGATTGATGTTGTTTAGAAGGAATTTTCGTTTAAATTATTATTATATTATTTATAATCAATAGTGAACCTTTATTTTCATAATATATATAGTTATATTCATACATATTAACATAAATTATCTGTTATAATTTTATACTATATTACAGTTCATTTAGACTTGGGGTTGTGTGTTCCACTAGCAATCGATGATAATAAAATTTTTTAAAAAGAGAAATTTTGTAATGTATTTGTTGTTAAATTTTCTTTTAATATTAGTGTTTTTCTTCAGAGTTTATATAATTTTTTATCTTCTTTTAAAATTTCATAGTGTTACAATTCAACGATGCTTTATTGATAGATGATGATGAAGGAAATTCATTTCTTTTGTCTGCTGTTGTAGTGACATTATGATATATGTGTTGTAGTTAGTGGTTATTTTTTCCTCACCATCCACTTTTTAAAGTTAGCATGTTATGGTAAATATAAACTCTACCACATTATATAGTTTTTATGTTAAAAATTTTATTCCACTTCATCAAATCCATCTGAAGGAGCCATATTAAGATTTATTTTCATGGAAAATTAAATTTTGGAATTTAACCATCAAAAAACTTGATATATTATTTAATAGACAAACATCATGGTTGAAAAATTATTAAACACATATATAGAAAGTATATTGCCTAAAATAAATAGCTAATATTCAAAATTCAAATGTGGGAGAATAGTTTTCACAATCCACGTCATCAGTAGTCAATGAACATTCTCTTCTATGTTCACTTATTTTTTGTGGAGGTTCATGCCTATCATTCTTATAATCCCTAGAATTTTGAAACAGTCATGGGTAATGTCTATGTTTTCAACACTAAATGTATCGGACTATTAGTGGTATATTTGGAAACACGTTTTCAATAAACATTGAGCTATTTTTAATCATTATTTTATAATGAAAATTTGGTACATTATGACCCCCTACTCCAAACTTGAACCTTTCAGTCCTCTTAAAGAATTTCCATTGGTTCCACTTCCATCATTTTTGGAATATAATAATTTAACATTCATTCCATCATCATCTTCATCCCTTTATCTTTCATGATACACTATTCTTATCTTATTTTTTTGTGTTTTATACTTAAACTATGTTTATATTGTTAATTATATTTAATGATGACTAGTTTTACATAATCATTTGTTTTATCACTCCAAATCCAATTTCAATGGGTCAGTCATTAAGATAATCACTTCACATTCCCTGACACCCAACATTAACATGGTTCCTTCGGGTTCTAACTATCACTAAAACTAATTTTTGAATGAGTTTCCTATGATACATTATATTTACTTTCTCTATGTTCTATATTTTATTTTCAATTTCAAATGGGAATCATAATTGTATCTTGTTCTTCATGTATACTGAAATGATTAGTCCATAGTGATATGATCCCTTGTATATAATGCCAATGTAATAAATTATACACTGGTTTAGGGTTACTAGAGTCAGGGTTTTTATAAGTGGTGTGTCCACTTTTCTAAGGAAGAAACATGTAATAAAACATTATCCTAGTAAATAATTTTCCATAAATAAATATCATTCTGGTTTTATTTTCATAAAAACAACAAAAAAGGAAAAAATACAATATAAATTAACAATTTAAAATTATTATATATGGATGATATGTTATAGTCATTAAATATTTCTGTATCAAAATAAGTAACCACCCAATAAAAAATATGTAAAAAGATATATTAATAGAAGAGTGTTTTTCTTAAAATGTTTTTTATTTTTGGATTTTTTTTGTATTAAATTTCATTTCTATCACACTTAAAATTTTAAATTTAATTTGTTAAATTATTTTTTTAATTCTAAATATCAAAATTATCCTTATAGAATTTATTGGGATTTTTCAAATATAATAGTTTATTAGATAAATAGTGAACAAATACAGTCTTTCCTAGAAAAATTACTTTTAATAATTTTTCATTATATAATAAATTAATAGATTCTTTTCATCAAAAAAATATTTAAGGAATAAATTTATTCATTTTAAATATATATATATTAATTATAAATCTTATGTTTAACTTTATAAAACAAAATTAGTTTTTTATTTTTATAAAAAAAATTAATATTTCCCTCCCATTATGTGTCTTCATTATAAAATTCAACTTTGGAATTAATTTAATGATGAAGAACTTTTTTTGGTTTTATATTAAATAAATTTATTTTTATAAAAATGATCATATTGATAACTATGTCTTATACTTAACTTTCAATCTGGAATGATTTTTTATTTCAAAAATTAGTTGTTCTTAAATGATAAGTGGATTGACAATAAAATTAATGTTTTACACTATTATAAATATTATTTAATAAAAAAATATAAAAATTATAAATTAAAAGGTACTAATTATCTAACTATATTAATTACTAATGTTAAAACTTTGTTACCCTGGTAAACATAAAAATTGTAAAAAAATTGATTTTTTAAGGAAACATAACCCAAAATGGTAAAAATATGACTCTAAATGGATGGGCGAGGCGTGGATCAACCAAACCATATCCTCCATTTTTCTTTGCACTCATTTTTATTCTTTTAACCTTTTATAGTATATTTAAATTATTTAAAATTCAAATTGTGCTTCCAAAATTTCCCTCCACTTCACTCATAAAAGGGGATCATTCCACTACTTTTTGTTACACTATACCCCACTAATTTCATTCTTAAACTCTAAATTTTGGTTCCTCCTATTAATATATCTCATGATTATATGCCTTTGGCCTCAATTATTTACCCTAATCCCATCATTTCAAAGGAGACATTCAATAAAATGTTCAATGTCCCAAATTGAGTATTACATAATCCTTCAATTTTTCTTATTATTCTTTAGATCCTAAACATACCTTAATCATAGTTTTATAATAAAAATTATAACATTATTATAATTAACCGTTGTTATATTAATATAAATACAATAATATTTTCATTTCCCTCCCTTAATAAAAACAAAAGAATGCCAACCGTGCGTTGTATTGACTACTGCCTTTAGGAATAAAATAAATTCATTTTTCTTCCTCATTTTCATTATTCATCCATAAAAATTTAGATATGATTAAAAACCATAAATTCATTAAAATAATATCAAATTTATTATGTTATAATGATATTATATCAAAATAAATAATCTTTTAACCATAATCTCCAATTGAATTATAAAATTTTTATGTTTGGGTCTGTCTAACCATCTACATGAACAATTCTATAAAGATCTTTTATAGATGAAAATGGAAAATTAGGTAATAAATTTTTTAAAATTTATTAATAAAATAATTATTATTTCATTGTTTTTTAATGGAAATATTTAGTATTTTAGTTAGCATCATTTATCATTAAATTTTCCAAAATCAACCGGCACTAATTCCATTTTGAAATAAACATAATGAAAAATATATATGTTAAATAAATAGAATATGATAATAAATTGTCCCTATTAAATTCAATATATATGAAAATGGTTCATAATTAGGTATATAATAAATATAATATGATTATTTAGGATGGTATGTGTGTGCGCAGAATGAATCGGGACCACGGTATGGGTTTCATCAACTAAATTTCTAGTTAATTGGGTCATATTATTTATTACTTGAATATTATTTTTAATGCATTATATAATCCAAAAATTCCTTTTATTATATGTAATTTCCACTTATTATTTAGGAAAATTAATTCCCATCATCAACTATTACTTCTTTTATAATATTTTTCAAACAAATAATTTTATTTCATTGGTAAGAATAACTCACATTATTAATAATAAATATTTTCTACAATGTTAATGTTTTTCCTATTGAAATTTTATTATTTAAATAAATCTAGGAATGTTATTTATTTTATATTCAACATATTTTCCTTTACTTATTTTAGGAAAGAAATTAAATTTATTTTTTCTTGGATGATCGTTTCTTAAAATGGCCTAAAAATACTAACAAAATAATTTATTTTAATTATTCACCGCTCAAAATTTATTAGATAATTTTTTAAATTTTGAAGTATATTTTAATTGGAACTATTTATAAAAATGAATTAGTAATTATTCACATTCCCTTGAAATTTTTTATTCAAATTAATTTTTAATTCATCTTGTATATCTTATTTAAAAATGTTTTCGAAAATCTTTTGTATTATCTCTTTTATTTTTCAATAATATCGATCTCTCATGATGTGATATATTTCGCACCCTATATATTTTATTGTTACATGATTATTTTTTATTTTGGAATTGATATTATCCTATTATTTCTTATGTTTTTGTTATTTAATGTTTTGTAAAATGTTTAGAAACACATTATTTTTCCATGATTTATTTTACATATGATATAGAATAATTTTTTGTGGAACACATATGTACGAATAATGTTGGGTGGGGTCTTATATCACCCTAAAATGCATTGGTTAAAGTTTATTTTTCATGAAATATTTTTTCATGGGTATAATCTAATTCTTCACATATTCCTGATAATAATGAGTTTTCTTACATTTTCATTCATGTACGTAATGATTTTGTTCATATATAAATGTGAATAACTAGTTTATTCCTAATGGTTTTTCTTATGATACTTTTTTCTGCATTTAAATGATGTTTATCAAGTTATTAAACAATTATACGTGGTTTTTCATTTCATTAATATTATGATTTTTCATGTTGTGCCTTATTTTTATAATATTCTACAATTTATTATATCATTATCTCGTGTTTTATGATTATTGAGATGTATTTTGAGAAATATCATCGATTTTATGTTTTCTTACCAATCGTTTAGATATTTTTTATTGATATATGATGATTAATTATTATAATATATATTTTCATAATAATTTAATATTTCACTATGCTCTCCACATATTCATAAACATTTTTATGATATGATTAACTATGATATAGTTTTCCTTACCAAGCATCCCATCTCACCATTATATTATGTTTGCATTCTATATGTTTTTAATATGATTATATCATGAAAGATTCTTAAAAAAGGGTCAATATGAACATGATTATGGAGTAATGCTTTCAATTATTGTCAAATATTATGTTTATGTAGTTAATATACAAGACATTAAATCTTTAAGTCCATAGGTTGTGCAAATGTTATGACATGTATTTTCCAAATCATGTAACTAATGTATTATTTAAGATATTTTTATCTTGGAACACCTAAAAAATAAAGTGAGATTTTAATTCACTATTCTATAATTATAATTATATCATAAATATAAAATATATTCATTAAATTTATCCTTATAGCCATCCATTTAAAATTAAAATGAAAAAAAATCAAATCACCTTTTTGAGGTGAGAGTCCACACTTACGCATGAGATACATTATCATTTTCCAATGGATTGATGGGAGATAAGAAATGGATATAATATCAACATAATAGGATATCAGGAGATTAATGATACTTATTCCATCATTTTATTTTGGTTAAATAATTATTATAGGAGGTTTTATAAGAAATAAACATGAAGAGTATCTATAAGAACATATAAATATTCTTCAAGTATCCTCCTTTTAAAAGAACCTTAATGATTATTAGATGGATATTTTGGGAACATTAACTCCACATGGTTATGTATAAAAACTCTTGGGGATTATTTTGGTGTAGAATGATCTAGAAAATGGGATAAAGTGTTTTGAATAATCTAGGGGTGATATTCTCTTTTATAATTGATGGGGAGCGACACCTTGTAATTGTTTAGAATATTAAAATATAATAAAGTCACTATCATGGAAAAGAGGCTTAAAATTGGATCATGTTGAAATATATGATTTTATATGAATTAAATAAATTCTTAAGATAGGATTTAGAAAATCTCTATGTCATTTTAATTCTTATTTATTTAGTTCAAATTCTTGGTAACCTTTTGAACCTTTACCGTTGTAATAAATTTTTACATCAGTTAAAAATCATAATAATCAAAAATGAAAGTGAAATAAATGAAAAAATATGACATTATGATTCAAAATATGGTAACCATTTTATCTAATTCAATTATTATAATTTTAATTTAAATTTAATATAAATACATATAACACAATGAAAATCATTTTTTATAAAATTGTATTTTTAAGTATAAAACAATATTAATTCCTTTGATTACATAAAATTAACCACTAAATTAATGTTTAAATATTTTATTGAATATATTATCTAATAATTTCATTAAAATAATTCATTTATAGTGATTAATTAAATTTATTAATCTTAAAACCCAATGAGCACACAAAAAGTTTTTATCTGAAAAACATCTCTTTTATATAATCAAATTCTTTTATTTTCATTTATATCTAGTTTATAATCAATGAAATAATTTTATACCAGTGAAAAAAATAGTAATTAATATTTTAATTGGTTTTTTTCTTTCTCACAAATCTAATGGCTAGATTAGGCCTATAATATTTTATAATAATATTTCAATACTATATCATGGTTTGCTAAAACATGGTGTTGTGTTTAAAGAAAGTTATCAAAGGCATAAAAACTATTTAAAGAGAAATATAAAATATTAAGATGATAATTTTTTTATTATAAAAACAGAATAATTTAATATGATTCAAATTCTAGAATTAATGAATATTTAATTTTAATATTAGTTTCTAAAATTTTACCAAAACCATTTTTTGAAAAAAAATTTCTTAAGCATAAAATTTATTTTATACTGAAATCCTGTATAATATTTATTTCCATGTAATTAATTTGATTATTTTAAATAAAAGTATTTTTTTTCAATTTTAAAAATATCCCAAACTAAATGAAACCTTATGAATACTATATTTGTAAAGATGAACAAAAAATTATTTTTTTAAATAAAAAAAGTACTTAGATTTCTGAAATGTTAAAAATAAATATTTAAGTTCAATATAATATTTTTAAATGAAATATTTTACTTATTAAATATATATATATATATATGTGTTATAGAAAAAAAATTTCATAAATATTAAATTAATTTTTGTGTCCTGGTAATTTAGTAAAAGTTATGGTATTAGTAAAACCGGCATTTTTCACTATTCACCCAAAAAACAATTATTTCTGAAAAATATCACAAATTATCACTATGATAATTTTCAAAATATTATTTAAATGTTAAAATTAATTTCATTAAATTCAAAATTATAAAAAAAATTGTTTTTAATCACCTTCTTTAAAAAACTATGTGTATTATTCCACTGTTTCTTCAAAATGATGTAATTACTTACTATAATTGAATCATGGGTGCTATATTTATACCCCATTCGATAATTTCAACCTCAAATTTTCTATAAATTAACCCCATTAAAAAATGTGGGTACTGATTCATCATCTCCTCTTCAGGTTCCCACATTTAATATTATGCCTTATTATTTCTCCAAAGTAGTATTACCAGTCGAGTTATCAAATTCTGCAACACCAATTATTTAATGTCAAGAATATGGATATGATCATTATAATAAGATAGAACATGATCCAATTCCATTTCATTATAGGATAGTAATTGCATTTAATCTATGATATACTTCCTCAATAAAGATAATTGGAATAGATCATGCACTTAAGAGAGGTTGGGTGGCATTTCCAAAATATCAACAGGCTCGATGTGCCTGGGACATAGATTAAATTTATTTCCAAACCATACAACTCTTTTCCAGGGATATTAATTGAATAAATAATGATCTCCTACTTTAAATTTCATATCCTTTCCTCGATTATCATTAAATATTTTTTCCTACTTCGATATTCCTTGATAGGACATCGAATTATTATTACTTTCAACATTTTCTCCTCAACAAGTTCTTATACTAGATGATTCCTTTCACAATCTTTATCAAAGAAAAGTTATTGTATGCATTATCTTCCCTTAACATTATCCATCATTTTCTATTTATATGCTTTTATGGAATCTATTATTATATGAAAATTCAACAAAAGGAAAATATTAATGCCACATACAATGAAAGTAAAGTGGAAATAAAATTAGTGTTGAGTAAGTGTTGTTTTCAACAATACATAATATTGTTATTTAAAGGTGGAGTTTATATTATTACTCTATCTATTTATGATAATTTTGATTCTCATAAATACCCTTAATTATTTTTTAATGATTTTATTTGTTAAGAATTTTGCAAAAATTTATTATTTTATTTTACTATTGAAATTACGGGAATTTATTACAAAAGTATTCGTATTTAGCGTGTTCTGGAAACAATGTTCATGCACTACTTATTCAGAATCTACTTGAGCATGTTTTGGAAACACTGTTCATACCCTACGTGTAACACCCAAGACTTTTATGTTATATAAATCATCAAAGGAATCTTTTTCTACACAACACTTTCTTGGCTTGCTTTACACGAAATCGTGCCCTTCCTCGATACCTTGCGTCGTACGCAATGCCGAGTTTTACTAAACAACGATATACAATTAAAATATTATTAAAACTAGCCGTTATGAATAGTAATAAACACTTTTTGAAATTTTATAAATTTTATTTTTCAAAATGGACTTCATTTTTGGATTCATAATATCGAAATTAGCCTACGGTGAAATTTTGGTATTTTTCTGAAAACTTTCAATTTTTGATGAATAGTGAAACCACTATGTGGTAGTTAAAATAAACTGAAATTTTCATAAAACTTAATTTTACCGCTTCTGTGAGTGTAATTTCAAAAATCCGAGAGACACGGTTGATGTCAGTAAGTAAAATGTGGTTCAATGAGATGAAAATAATTTTTTGGTGAATAGTAACTTTTTACTTTTTTTACCACGGTTAAAAGTAAATACGGTAATTAAGGGAAAATATGATATTATTATTTCCCTAACACATGTCATAATTATATTGGAAAAGTTTAATTCGACCAAAAACAAACTTAAGAAAAAAATATGACCATTTAGGCCCACTTGGTTTAGATTAGGACATTTATTATTAATTTATTTAAAGAAGGGTTAAAATAGTTAAAATCAAAGTTTAATAAGTAAATAATTTTTAATATGGGGTTATACATAAGATAAATTCGACTATAAATATTAATTAGAAGGATAAAAATATTTCCTACATAATGGTATTTTATTTGTAATTTTTAGATATTAAATAATTTAATTTATTTATGATACAAAGATGATGCAGTAATTATCTTATTAATGAAATATTGACATAATTAATGTTATAAACACCAAAATAAATGTAATTTGAGACTTTTTATAAATTCCACTTATTTTCTAGGTTAATATGACATGTATGTATTTATTTAATTAACGTTTTTTGAACTAATCATTCTGTTATGATTTTCACAAAAATCAATTACTAAATAGTGTCAAAATTGACATAAAATAGTTTTTAAAACAAATATTATATTAGTAATTGTTATTTTATTCCTAAAAATCTAAGGTTAGGCCAAATTACTTAGATAAGGTTATATATATTAATAATAAACAACTTGGGGTTCGTTTGTCTGCTTATAATATGTTTATTAAGCTTATAGTATAAGAACACAAGAAGACACGGTAAAAGTAAAATTATTTAACTTAATGTTAAATCTAAATGATAAGGTTAAAATAGGAACCTAAACTTGTCTAAATTCTATTTTATGAGATTATTTCGACCCATACCCACCTTAGCTTCGAAATAAATCAATTTGGAGCTATTTAAAACTGAACTTGACTTTATAATAAAATAATATTTTTAGTTATTCCAAAGGTGCCCCTCTCCTCCCTTATAAAAGGGAACCTCCTCCCTCTCTTCCTCACACCACTTTGAGCCTTCAAGATCGGCCAACCCCTGACACTTTCTCCTCTAAACTTCCCTAGAGATATCCTAGAGGTCCTGGTCTTATACAAAGACCAATTTTAGTGCCCTAAAAGGTGGTCTCAAAGTAGCACTTCAAAGAAGAGGTAATGTCTGTTACCGATTCTTACATCTTTATTTCTTCTTCCACTTCTTATTCTTTAGTTGTTTCATTATGAAGTAATAACATCAGTATCACTCATATACTGATATGTTATTATAAGTATGAAACAACCCTATTTCACCATCTATCCATCCTACGAAAAAAGAAATCACCGCGCGTGCGTACGTACGGAATACCGTCTCCACGCCGTGGTGTAATATATTTTCCACCACCACCTTACATGGATGGGTATAATGGTGTAAATAATGACTATATATGACTATTATAAAGTGATATTGATTCTTAAATAGTATACATACACTCCAATACAATTCCACGATCATAGAAATGATATCATCACTCGTGCGTACGTACGGAATACCGTCTCCACGATGTGATGCGACTCGTTCTACATGATCTTCATTGCATAATGATTATATAAATGAATTGAACGAATAAATATGATATATAGTTCATTAATACCATTCTGGAAATGATGTATCTATAACCTAAAGAGAATAATAATAATTTATTTGACAAAACACGCATAAGAACAAAAAGTTTTAAACACCCGAATAACAAGTAGCAATGAAATATTACTACCAAGAAACTAAGAATATGACCATATATGACATCATAACAATAATTATGATTCTTTAATAAGTCAATAAAATTATTTAAATCATTATACAGGAGGTTCGGACACTTACGAGGAAAATCGGACCTAAGGTAAGGGAAATATCACAATCTCATTTTAATCGGAGATTGTTTATACTTTGGTATTTATTGGGGTGTATTTTATCATACACATCCATGTTTCCTCAATATGTAATATTATTTCCATCTACCTACAATTTTTCAAATCCAATTTTACCCTTCGGTGAGTTTTTAGTAAAAGATATGAACGGAATCTTTTGTCGTTTTTCATACGAGGTACTTTTTGACTTTTCCAACAAATGTATGAGAAGAATGTTTTTTTAACTAATACGGCATGAATGGAATTTTAAAACATTATTTCCAAGAATCTTTCTTTAAAAGTTTTCAAGTTTATTTTTAATCAACTTCTTTTAGTTTAAAATTGTATGACATGTTAAGAAAGGAAAAATGTTTTTGAAGAAGAAAGGATATTTTCCTCAAGAATGGAGTTCAAGTGTTTTATCAAAATTATTTTCCATCTAAGATAATAAAGGGTTCTGTTTCTATCCATATTATTACTTTGATTTGATTATGTTGTGATGGAATTATATTTATGAATTCCTTTATCTTATATGAATTGTTTTATGATGTCACGATGTTTAAGATTCCCATTTTTATTACATGGGTTATGCAATGATATATGATTTATGATTTTGTGGCACACATAAGAATGGTATCATTATGAGATGGGTGGGACCTATATCTCCCTCCAATGCATTGGGTAAAGATTTTATATCTCATGAGATAGACATGGCTGGAACGGTAGGTTATACCGGTTCAGTGAAACAGGACTGAAACAAGGGTGACTCCGTTCAGAAATGGACTTTGTCCACTAAGATAGTCTTCACAATGAGTCTTGACTAATAAGAAATGATTCTATATGATTATGTGTGTATGCCATAATGTTTCATGTTTTAAGTTATGATTATTGTGATTATATTTCACTTCCATGATTTATCCCATGTTATGAAATTATGATCTCTTTTTCAGGTTAAGATTTCCAAAAGTTATGTGCTTATGTATATGATGTCATTGATATTTCTTTTTTTTACCCTTACTGAGCATTTGATCTCACCCTTTTGTATTTTTTCTTTCCCCAGGTCAGGAAGAAGGTTATTAAGTAAGATATGCCAAAAGGGACTATAGATATGATGAAATAAATGGGAGACAATGTAGACGTTTTATAAACCAGTTGTCTATGTTTCCCAGTTTCTAAATAAACTATACCTATACGGTCTTTTCGTGGTTTTTTTATATGTTGTAATAAGTATGCTTCAATTTTGATGTATTAACAATTTATGTAAAGTATGGGTCTTTATAGTTGGTATGAGAGGAAAGGTATAGTCAACCTTTGGAAAATAGGATTTGAAAGCCTTAGTAAGAACCCTAAGGATAAGTCTAATCATAGAACACAATCTTAGTGTTTTAGAAATGGCCATGAATAACCTAGGATAAGATCATAAGTGTGAAATGTTATTCTTGATTATGTGGTTTTCCTATTATAATTAGTGTTGCTCACACTATTCTTCTTGGTTTTAGTCAATGGATGGAACCCGAAAGAACCGTGTTAATGCGTAATGCAATAGTCAATGCAATGATTGTCCCACTGAGTAACCAAACGTAATGGGAGCTGGAATGCAAAATCTTGTAGCCATGCTCACACAACTTTCTCAAGCTATGAGTCATGGAGGACTTCCAAACGAGAAAAGAAAGGAGCAACATTCTGTTGAATCCTTCATGAGACAGCGTCCACCTTCATTCAGCGGGTCTACTGATCCATTAGTTTCTGAAAAATGGATTAGTACTACTGAAAAGATATTTTCAGTTCTTCAATGTTCTGAACATGAAAAAGTCATCTTAGCAGTGTATAGTTTGGAAGGTGATGCTGATCAATGGTGGAATCTTATTAAGAATATGAGGCAAAGGGATGAAATTGAGTCCATGGAATGGGATGAGTTCAGGAACTTATTTTTCAATAATTACTTCCCTCGTATTCTCCGAAAAAAGATGGAGAAAGTGTTTCTTGAACTGAATCAAAAGGATGATGAATCTGTTGGTACCTATGAAGAAAATTTTATAAGACTTGCAAGGTACGCTTCTGGTATTATTATCCAACTTGAGAGTAAGATCGATCGATTCTTTAGTGGCTTAATACCAAGTCTTCGAAGGGCCTAAGCCATAAGGGACTTCAATAGCTACGAGGAAATCGTTCGATGTGCTCTCAAAGTTGAGATGGAGATTGGAGTAACCCATCAGTCATATGGGTTTGATAAGAAGAGGAAAATGGAATTCAAAGGAAAATATAAATAGCACACTGAAAAAAAAAGATTATCTTTCCCTTATGCTCAAAGTGTGGAAAGAAACATGGAGGGAGTTGTCTTAAAGGGACAAGTAAATGTTTCAAGTGTGGAATAGAAGGTCATCGGGCATTTGTATTCCGCGATGATGGGAATAAGATGTCTAATGATGCAAACAAAGTAAGGGATACATAGAATGAAACTACTACACTTCAATGTTTCAAGTGCATGGAGATGGGACATTATGCCAATAAATGCCCTAATCCAAGGGTTGATGATGATGGTCGACGTCAACAAACTCTTAAGGATAAAGACAAAGGAAAGTAACATGCAATTTCTATCAGCGATGTGGAGTACGATAACGATGTGGTGAAAGATACACTTACCATCCAGTCTAAAGTAGCAAATGTTTTATTTGATTCTGGATCCACCCACTCTTTTATTTTTGAAGAATTTTCTAAGGGTATCACCGTATTACCTCAACAATTAGATGCTGAGTTAGCTGTGACAACACCTAATGTCACAACAGTCGCATCAAAAGTTTATAATTCTTCTCCGATTGAAGTTTTTGGGAAAGTACATCCTGCAAATCTTGTGATCCTTCCTATAGTGGAATTTGATGTGATTCTTGGCATGGATTGGATTTCTCTACATGGAGCTCATATCAATTGCCAAAGAAGGGAAGTCACATTTCATATTCCAAATCAATCTATGATCATCTATCGATGCAAGGATGAACATAAACTTCCAGTGGAAATTTCTTCCATTTTATGGGTATTGATTCCACTAAATGAAGGTTATATATCCCAAATGGTTGGTGAGAAACTCATGATTAAGAATATGCCCATTGTACAGGAGTTTTATGATGTCTTTCTAGAGGAATTACCAGGTCTTCCACCGAATCGTGAAGTTGAGTTTTCAATATAATTCGTATCGGGTGCTTTGCCTATTTCAAAGAAACCTTATAGAATGACCCCAATTGAGTTGTAGGAATTGAAGAAGCAAATCTAAGAGAATCTTGATAAGGGGTTCATACACCCTAGTGTGTCACCTTGGGGAGCACCTGTTCTGTTTGTTAAGAATAAATAAGGATCAATGAGACTCTGCATTGATTATCGAGAACTTAACAAGATCACTATCAAGAAAAAATATTCTCTCCCGTGCATTGATGACTTATTTGACCAACTACGCGGAGCTAAATACTTTTCCAAGATTTATCTTCATTCAGGGTATCATCAATTGAGGGTCAAAAGGGAGGATATACCAAAGACGGCTTTCCGTACAAGGTATGGACACTATGAATTTATAGTGATGCCATTTGGTCTTACTAATTCCCCTGCTATCTTCATGGATCTGATGGGTAGAATCTTTAGAGACTATCTTGATCAGTTTGTTGTAATCTTTATAGACGATATTCTTGTATATTTAAAGAGCAAGGAAGAACATGAAGATAACTTGAGAATTATATTGAAGACCCTGAGAAAGGAGAAGCTTTATGCCATATTTACCAAGTGTGAATTTTGGCTTCAAAAAGTTGCATTTTTGGGTCACATAATCTCAAAAGAGGGGATATCTGTGGATCCAGCAAAAACAGAGGTTATCGAAAGATGGTAGAGACCAACAACAGTAACTGAGATCCGAAGTTTTCTTGGTTTGGCTGGATATTATCGACGTTTTGTGAATGATTTTTCAAGATTATCTAATCCACTCACCAAGTTTACTCAGAAAGGAGTTAAGTTTGTTTGGACGGAAGAATGTGAAGAGAATTTCAAGGAGTTGAAAAGAAGGTTATCTAGTGCACCTGTGATCACACTGCCTTGTAGTGGAGAAAGGTTTGTGATATATAGTGATGCATCCAAGAAGGGATTGGGGTGTGTTCTTATGCAAAATGATATGGTGATATCTTATGCCTCACGACAGTTGAAAATACATGAGCAAAATTACCCAACTCATGATTTGGAGTTAGCTGCGGTAATCTTTACATTAAAGATTAGGAGGCATTACCTTTATGGTGAAAGGTGTGATATTTATACTGATCATAAAAGTTTAAAGTATATTTTCACAGAAAAGGAGCTGAATATGCGCCAAAGAAGATGGTTGGAGATGATTAAAAATTAAGATTGCTCAATTCATTACAACCCTGGGAAAGAAAACAAGGTGGCAGATGCATTAAGTCGACAAGACCATGCCAGTTTATCCATGATGAGGATCACAAAAGATCCAATATTTATGGATTTACGAAGAATGGATCTTGGAATTACAATGGAAGGGGAAAAATCTTATCTTTCTCAAATTAATGTTCAAACATCTATACATGTGAAGATTAAAGAGGCACAAAAAGGAGATGTCGAGTTACAAAAGAAGGTGAGAAATGTTCCTGAATTCAACATTGATTGTGATGCGATAATAATGTTCAGGAATAGGGTTTGTGTTCCTCCCATCGTTGAATTAAAGAAGGAGCTGCTGGATGGGGCTCATAGTTCTTCATTCTTTATTCATCCTGGAAGCATGAATATGTATATGGACCTGAAAGAGTACTTCTAGTGGGATGGCATGAAAAGAGAAGTTGCTGAATATGTCTTTCGATGCTTGGTTTGTCAACAAGTTAAAGCTGAGAGACAGAAGTCTAAGGGGATGTTACAACCATTACCCATACCCGAATGGAAATGGGAAAACATCACTATGGACTTTGTCACAGGACTTCCTAAAACATCCAAAGGCAATAATGCTATCTGGGTCATAGTTGACCATCTTACAAAGTTTGCACACTTCATTGCTATTAGAGATGATTTCTCTCTGGATTAGCTTTCCAAGATATATGTAAAGGAAGCGGTAAGATTGCATGGAGTACCACTTTCTATTATATCTGATCGGGATCCGAGGTTTACCTCAAAGTTCTGGCGAATTCTTCAGCATACTCTGGATACAGAGTTATGTTTCAGCACTGCTTATCATCCTCAGACAGATGGTCAGTCTGAGAGAACAATTCAAACTCTAGAAGATATTTTGAGAGCTTTCTCTATGGATTTCAAAGGTGGTTGGGATCAACACCTACCTTTGGTGGAATTTTCTTATAATAATAGCTTTCACTCCAGTATTCAGATGGCTCCTTATGAATCTCTCTATGGAAAGAAATGCAGGACTCCAACTTGCTGGGATGAAGTTGGGGAAAGAAAGCTATTAGGACCTGATCTCGTTGATGAAATGGCAGAAAAGGTCAGATCTATTCAACAACACATAAGAGCAGATCAGAGTCGACATAAAAGTTATGCCGACAACCGAAGAAAAGACCTAGAGTTTGAAGTGGGTGATAAAGTGTTCTTACGAATATCTCCCTGGAAGAGGGTTATGAGATTTGGAAAGAAGGGGAAGTTGAGCCCTAGATATATCGGTCCTTTCGAAATACTGGATCGTGTTGGAAATGTAGCTTACCGATTGGAACTTCCACCGAATCTCTCTCATGTTCACGATGCGTTCCATGTATCTCTCCTGAGAAAGTACATACCTGATCCTCCACATGTACTCAGCTCAGAAGTTATACCGCTGGAGAAAGATCTTTCTTATGAAGAACAACCGATAGGGATTCTGGATCGTAGCGAAAAAGTCCTACAAAACAAGACCACTCGATTGGTGATAGTTTTATGGAGGAACCACCAATTAGAAGAAGCTACATGGGAGCTTGAGGATATGATGAGGGAGAGGTATCCTCATCTGTTTGTTACAAAGTGACGAATTTCGAGGGCGAAATTCATTTTAAGGGGGGTAGAATGTAACACCCGAGACTTTTATGTTATATAAATCATCAAAGGAATCTTTTTCTACACAACACTTTCTTGAGTTGCTTTACATTAAATCACGACCTTCCTCGATATCTTGCATCGTACGCAATACTGAGTTTCACTAAACAACGATATACTATTAAAATATTATTAATACTAGCCGTTATGAATAGTAATAACCACTTTTTGAAAGTTTATAAATTTTATTTTTCAAAATGGACTTCATTTTTGGATTCGTAATATCGAAATTAGGCTAGGGTGAAATTTTGGTATTTTTCTGAAAACTTTCAATTTTTGATGAATAGTGAAACCACTAAGTGGTAGTTAAAAAAAACTGAATTTTTCATAAAAAATAATTTTACCACTTCTGTGAGTGGAATTTCAAAAATCCGAGAGACACGGTTGATGTCAGTAAGTAAAATGTGGTTCAATGAGATGAAAATAATTTTTTGGTGAATAGTAACTTTTTACTTTTTTTACCACGGTTAAAAGTAAATAGGGTAATTAAGGGTAAAGATGATATTATTATTACCCTAACACATATCCTAATTCTATTGGACAAGTGTAATTATACCAAAAACAAACTTAGGAATAAAATATGACCATTTAGGCCCACTTGGATTAGATAAGGACATTTATTATTAATTTATTTAAAGAAGGGTTAAAATAGTTAAAATCAAAGTTTAATAAGTAAATAATTTTTAATATGGGGTTATACATAAGATAAATTAGACTATAAATATTAATTAGAAAGATAAAAATATTTCCTACGTAATTGTATTTTATTTGTAATTTTAAGACATTAAATAATTTAATTTATTTATGACACAAAGATGATGCAGTAATTATCTTATTAATGAAATATTGACATAATTAATGTTATAAACACCAAAATAAATGTAATTTGAGACTTTTTATTAATTCCACTAATTTTCTAGGTTAATATGACATGTCAGTATTGATTTAATTAACTTTTTTTGAACTAATCATTCTGTTATAATTTTCACAAAAATCAATTACTAAATAGTGTCAAAATTGACATAAAATAGTTTTTAAAACAAATATTATATTAGTAATTGTTATTTTATTCCTAAAAATCTATGGTTCGGCCAAATGAATTAGATAAGGATATATATATTAACAATAAACAACTTGGGGTTCGTTTGGCTGATAATAGTAAGTTTATTAACCTTATAGTATAAGAACACAAAAAGACACGGTAAAAGTAAAATTATTTAACTTAATGTTAAATCTAAATGATAAGGTTATAATAGGAACCTAAACTTGTCTAAATTCTATTGGATGAGATGATTTAGACCCATACCCACCTTAGCTTCGAAATAAATCAATTTGGAGGTATTTAAAACCGAACTTGACTTTATAATAAAATAATATTTTTAGTTATTCCAAAGGTGCCCCTCTCCTCCCTTATAAAAGGGCACCTCCTCCCTCTCTTCCTCACACCACTTTGAACCTTCAAGCTCGGCCAACCCCTGCCACTTTCTCCTCTAAACTTCCCTAGAGACATCCTAGAAGTCTTTTCCTTCTTCAAAGACCAATTTTAGTGCCCTAAAATGAGGTCTCAAAGAAGCACTTCAAAGAAGAGGTAATGTCCGTTACCGATTCTTTCTTCTTTATTTCAACTTCCACTTCTTCTTCTTTAGTTGTTTAATTATGAAGTAATAACATCAGTATCACTCATATACTGAAATGTTATTATAAGTATGAAACAACCCTATTTCACTATCTATCCATCCTACAGAAAAAGAAATCACCGCGCGTTCGTACGTACGGAATACCGTCTCCACGTCGTGGTGTAATCTATTTTCCACCACCACCTTACTTGGATGGGTATAATGGTGTACATAATGACTATATATGACTATTATAAAGTGATATTGATTCTGAAATATTATACATACACACCAATACAATTCCATGATCATAGGAACGATATCATCACTCGTGCGTACGTACGGAATACCGTCTTCACGATGTGATGCGACTCGTTCTACATGATCCTCATTTCATAATGATTATACAAATAAATTGAATGAATAAATATGATATATAGTACATTAATACCGTTCTTGACATGATGTATCTATAACCTAAATTGAAGAATAAGAATTTATTCGAAAAAAAACGCATAGGAACAAAAGTTATAAACACCCAAATAACTAGTAGCAATGAAATATTACTACCAAGAAACTAAGAATATGACCATATATGATATCATAACAATCATTATGATTCTTTAATAAGTCAATAACATTATTTAAATCATTATACAGGAGGTTCGGACACTTACGAGGCAAATCGGACCTAAGGTAATGGAAATATCACAATCTCATTTTTATCCGAGATTGTTTATACTTTGGTATTTACTGGGGTATATTTTATCATAAACATCCAATTTTCCTCAATATGCAATATTATTTCCATCTACCTACAATTTTTTAAATCCAATTTTACCCTTCGGTGAGTTTTTAGTAAAAGATATGAAAGGAATCTTTTGTCGTTTTTCATACGAGGTACTTTTTGACTTTTCCGAAAAAAGTACGAGAAGAATGTTTTTTAACTTATATGGAATGAATGGAGTTTTAAAACATTATTTCTAAGAAGCTACCTTTACAAGTTTTCAAGTTTATTTTTAATCAACTTCTTTTAGTTTAAAATTGTATGACATGTTAAGAAAGGAAAAATGTTTTTGAAGTAGAAAGGATAATTTCCTAAAGAATAGAGTTCAAGTGTTTTATCAAAATTATTTTCCATATAAGATAATAAAGGGTTCTGTTTCTATCCCTATTATTACATTGATTTGATTATGTTGTGATGGAAATATATTTATTAATTCCTTTATCTTATATGAATTGTTTTATGATGTCACGATGTTTAAGATTCCCATTTTTATTACATGGGTTATGGAATGATATATGATTTATGATTTTTTGGAACACATAAGAATGGTATCATTATGAGATGGGTGGGACCTATATCTCCCTCTAATTCATTGGGTAAAGATTTTATATCTCATGAGATAGACATGGCTGGAATGGTAGGTTATACCAGTTCAGTGAAACAGGACTGAAACCTGGGTGACTCGGTTCAGAAATGGACTTTGTCCACTAAGATAGTCTTGGAAATGAGTCTTGACTAATAATAAATGATTCTCTATGATTATGTGTGTATGCCACAAAGTTTCATGTTTTAAGTTAGGATTATTGTGATTACATTTCACTGCCATGATTTATTCCATGTTATGAAATTATGATCTCTTTTACAGGTTATGATTTCCAAAAGTTATGTGCTTATGTATATGATGTGATTGATATTTCTTTCATTTACCATTACTGAGCATTTGACCTCACCCTTTTGTATGTTTTATTTCCCCAGGTCAGGAAGAAGGTTATTAAGTAATATATGCCAAAAGGGACTATATATATGATGAAATAAATGGGAGACAGTGTAGACGTTTTATGAACCAGTTTTTTATGTTTCCCAGTTTCTAAAGACACTATACCTATACGGTCCTTTCGTGGTTTTGTTATATTTTGTAATAAGTATGCTTCAATTTTTAAGTATTAACAATGTTTGTAAAGTATGGGTCGTTATAGTTGGTATCAGAGGAAAGGTATAGTCAGCCTTTGGAAACTAGGATGTGAAAGCCTTAGGAAGAACCCTAAGGATAAGTCTAATCATAGAACACAATCTTAGTGTTTTAGAAATGGCCATGAATAACCTAGGATAAGATCTTAAGTGTGATATTTTATTGTTGATTATGTGGTTTTCCTATTATAATTAGTGTTTCTCACACTATTATTCTTGGTTTTAGTCAATGGTTGGAGCCTGAAGGAACCGTGTTAATGTGGAATGCAACGGGCAATGAAATTATTGTCCCCCTGAGCAACCAAACGTTATGGGAGCTGGAATGAAAAATCTTGTAGCCATTCTCACACAACTTTATCAAGCTATGAATCATGCAGGACTTCCAAACGAGCAAAGGAAGGAGCAACATTCTGATGAATCCTTCATGAGACAGTGTGCACCTTCATTCAGTAGGTCTACTGATCCATTAGTTGCTGAACAATGGATTAGTACTACTGAAAAGATATTTTCAGTTCTTCAATGTTCTGAACATGATAAAGTCATCTTAGCCATGTATCATTTTGAAGGTGATGATGATCAATGGTGGAATCTTATTAAGAATACGAGTCAAAGGGATGAAATTGAGTCCATGGAATGGACTGAGTTCAAGAACTTATTTTTCAATAAGTACTTCCCTTGTATTCTCCGAACAAATATGGAGAAAGAGTTTCTTGAACTAAAGCGAAAGGATGATGAATATGTTGGTACCTATGAAGAAAATTTTACAAGACTTGCAAGGTATGCTTCTGGTATTATTATATAACCTGAGAGTAAGATCGATCGATTCTTTAGTGGCTTAAAACCAAGTCTTCAAAGGGCCTTAGCCATAAGGGACTTCAATAGCTACGAGGAAATCGTTTGATGTGCTCTCAAAGTTGAGATGGATATTGGAGTAACCCATCAGTCATATGGGTTTGATAAGAAGAGGAAAATTGAATTCAAAGTAAAATCTAAAGAGCACATTGAAAAGAAGATGAGCTTTCCCTTATGCTCAAAGTGTGGAAAGAAACATGGAGGGAGGTGTCTTAAAGGGACAAGTAAATGTTTCAAGTGTGGAAAATAAGGTTATCAGGCATTTGAATGTCGTGATGATGGGAAGAAGATGTCTAATGATGAAAACAAAGGAAGGGATACAAATAATGAAACTACTGCACTTCAATGTTTCAAGTGCAAGGAGATGGGACATTATGCCAATAAATGCCCTAATCCAAGGGTTGATGATGATGGTCGACGTCAACAAACTCTTAAGGCTAAAGACAAAGGAAAGTCACATGCAATTTCTATCAGCGATGTGGAGTACGATAATGATGTGGTGAAAGGTACACTTACCATACACTCTAAAGTAGAAAATGTTTTATTTGATTATGGATCCACCCACTCTTTTATTTCTGAAGAATTTTCTAAGGGTATCACCGTATTACCTCAACAATTAGATGTTGAGTTAGCTGTGACAACACCTAATGGCACAACAGTCGCATCAAAAGTTTATAATTCTTCTCCGATTGAAGTTTGTGGGAAAGTGCTTCCTGCAAATCTTTTGATCCTTCCTATAGTGGAATTTGATGTGATTCTTGGCATGGATTGGCTTTCTCTACATGGAGCTCATATCAATTTCCAAAGAAGTAAAGTCACATTTCATATTCCAGATCAATCTATGATCATCTATCGATGCAAGGATGAACATAACCTTCTAGTGGAAATTTATTCCATTTTATGGGTATTGATTCCACTAAATGAAGGTTATTTATCTCAAATGGTTGGTGAGAAACTCCTGATTAAGAATATGCCCATTGTACGGGAGTTTTATGATGTCTTTCTGGAGGAATTACCGGGTCTTCCACTGAATCGTGAAGTTGAGTTTTCAAAAGATCTCGTACCGGGTGCTTTTCCTATTTCAAAGACACCTTATAGAATGGCCCCAATTGAGTTGTAGGAATTGAAGAAGCAACTCCAATAGAATCATGATAAGGTGTTCATATTCCCTGGTGCGTCACCTTGGGGAGCACCTGTTCTGTTTGTTAAGAAGAAAGATGGATCAATGAGACTCTGCATTAATTATCGTGAACTTAACAAGATCACTATCAAGAACAAATATCCTCTCCTGCTCATTGATGACTTATTTGACCAACTACGCGGAGCTCAATAATTTTCCAAGATTGATCTTTGTTCAGGGTATCATCAATTAAGGGTCATAAGGGAGGATATACCAAAGACGGCTTTCCGTATAAGGTATGGACACTATGAATTTATAGTGATATCATTTGGTCTTACTAATGCCCCTTCTATCTTCATGGATCTGATGAATAGAGTCTTTAGAGATTATCTTGATCAGTTTGTGGTAGTCTTTATAGATGATATTCTTGTATATTCATAAAGCAAGGAAGAACATGAAGATCACTTGAGAATTATATTTAAGACCCTGAGAAAGGAGAAGCTTTATTCCAAATTTACCAAGTGTGAATTTTGGCTTCAAAAAGTTGCATTTTTGGGTCACATAATCTCAAAAGAGGGGATATCTGTGGATCCAGGAAAAACAGAGGTTATCGAAAGATGGTCGAGACCAACAACAGTAACTGAGATCTGACGTTTTATTGGTTTGGATGGATATTATCGACGTTTTGTGAAATATTTTTCATGATTATATAATCCACTCACCAAGTTGACTCGGAAAGGAGTTAAGTTTGTTTGGACAGAAGAATTTGAAGATAATTTCAAGGAGTTGAAAAGAAGGTTATCCAGTGCACCTGTGCTCACACTGCCTTGTAGTGGAGAAAGGTTTGTGATCTATAGTGATGCATCCAAGAAGGTTTTGGGGTGTGTTCTTATGAAAAATGATATGGTGATAGCTTATGCCTCACGACAGTTGAAAATACATGAGCAAAATTACCCAACTCATGATTTGGAGTTAGCTGCGGTAATCTTTGCATTAATGATTTGGAGGCATTACCTTTATGGTTAAAGGTGTGATATTTATACTGATCATAAAAGTTTAAAGTATATTTTCACACAAAAGGAGCTGAATATGCACCAAAGAAGATGGTTGGAGCTGATTAAGGATTATGACTTCTCAATTCATTACCACCCTGGGAATGCAAAAAAGGTGGCAGATGCATTAAGTCGACAAGACCATGCGAGTTTATCCATGATGAGGATCACAAAAGATCCAATATTTATGGATTTACAAAGAATGGATCTTGGAATTATAATGGAAGGGGAAAAATATTATCTTTCTCAAATGAATGTTCAACCATCTATACATGTGAAGATTAAAGAGGCACAAAAAGAAGATGTCGAGTTACAAAAGAAGGTGAGAAATGTTCCTAAATTCAACCTTGATTGTGATGGGATAATAAAGTTCAGGAATCGGGTTTGTGTTCCTCCCATCCCCGAATTAAAGAAGGACCTGCTGGATAAGGCTCATAGTTCTTCATTCTCTATTCATCCTGGAAGCACGAAGATGTATAGGGACCTGAAATAGTACTTCTAGTGGGATGGCATGAAAAGAGATGTTGTTGAATTTGTCTCTAGATGCTTGGTTTGTCAACAAGTTAAAGCTGAGAGACAAAAGTATAAGGGGATGTTACAACGATTACCCATACCCGAATGGAAATGGGAAAACATCACTATGGACTTTGTCACAGGACTTCCTAAAACATCCAAAGGAAATAATGCTATCTGGGTCATAGTTGATCGTCTTACAAAGTCTGCACACTTCATTGCTATTAGAGAGGATTTCTCTCTGGATCAGCTTGCTAGGATATAAGTAAATGAAGTGGTAAGATTGCATGGAGTACCACTTTCTATTATATCTGATCGGGATATAAGGTTTACCTCAATGTTCTGGCGAAGTCTTCAGCATACTCTGGATACAGAGTTATGTTTCAGCATTGCTTATCATCCTCAGACAGACGGTCAGTCTGAGAGAACAATTCAAACTCTAGAATATATGTTGAGATCTTTCTGTATGGATTTTAAAGGTGGTTGGGATCAACACCTACCTTTAGTGGAATTTTATTATAATAATATCTTTCACTCCAGTATTAAAATGGATCCTTATGAAGCTCTCTATGGAAAGAAATGAAGGACTCCAACTTGCTGGGATGAAGTTGGGGAAAGAAAGCTATTAAGACCTGATCTCGTTGATGAAATGGAAGAAAATGTCAGATCTATTCAACAACACAAAAGAGCAGCTCAGAGTTGACAGAAAAGTTATGCCGACAACTGAAGAAAAGACCTAGAGTTTGAAGTGGGTGATAAAGTGTTCTTACGAATATCTCCCTGGAAGAGGGTTATGAGATTTGGAAAGAAGGGGAAGTTGAGCCCTAGATATATCAGTCCTTTCGAAATACTGGATCGTGTTGGGAAGGTAGCTTACCGATTGGCGCTTCCACCGAATCTCTCTCAAGTTCACGATATGTTCCATGTATCTCTCTTGAGAAAGTACATACCTGATCCTTTACATGTACTCAGCTCAGAAGTTGTACCGCTGGAGCAAGATCTTTCTTATGAAGAACAACCGATAGAGATTATAGATCGTAGTGAAAAAGTCCTACGAAACAAGACCACTCAATTGGTGAAAGTTTTATGGAGGAACCACCAATTAGAAGAAGCTACATTGGAGCTTGAGGATATGATGAGGGAGAGGTATCCTCATCTGTTTGTTACAAAGTGACGAATTTCGAGAGCGAAATTCATTTTAAGGGGGGTAGAATGTAACACCCGAGACTTTTATATTATATAAATCATCAAAGGAATCATTTTCTACACAACACTTGCTTGTCTTTCTTTACACGAAATCACGACCTTCCTCGATAGCTTGCGTCGTACGCAATACCGAGTTTCACTAAACAATGATATAGTATTAAAATATTATTAAAACTAGTCGTTATGAATAGTAATAACAACTTTTTGAAATTTTATAAATTTTATTTTTCAAAATTGACTTCATTTTTGGATTCGTAATATCGAAATTAGCCTAGGGTGAAATTTTGGTATTTTTCTAAAAACTTTCAATTTTTGATGAATAGTGAAACCACTGAGTGGTAGTTAAAAAAAACTGAATTTTTCATAAAACATAATTTTACCGCTTCTGTGAGTGGAATTTCGATAATCTGAGAGACACGGTTGATGTCAGTAAGTAAAATGTGGTTCAATGAGATGAAAATAATTTTTTGGTGAATAGTAACTTTTTACTTTTTTTTACCACGGTTAAAAGTAAATAGGGTAATTAAGGGTAAAGATGATAAAATTATTACCCTAACACATGTCCTAATTCTATTTAGGCCCACTTGGATTAGATTAAGACATTTATTATTAATTTACTTAAAGAAGGGTTAAAATAGTTAAAATCAAAGTTTAATAAGTAAATCATTTTTAATATGGGGTTATACATAAGATAAATTTGACTATAAATATTCATTAGAAAGATAAACAGATTTCCTACATAATGGTATTTTATTTGTAATTTTTTGACATTAAATAATTTAATTTATTTATGACACAAAGATGATGTAGTAATTATCTTATTAATGAAATATTGACACAATTAATGTTATAAACACAAAAATAAATGTAATTTTATACTTTTTATGAATTAAACTAATTTTATAGGTTAATATGACATGTCAGTATTGATTTGATTAACTTTTTTTGAACTAATCATTCTGTTATTATTTTCACAAAAATCAATTACTAAATAGTGTCAAAATTGACATAAAATAGTTTTTAAAACAAATATTATATTAGTAATTGTTATTTTATTCCTAAAAATCTAAGGTTCGGCCAAATGAATTAGATAAGGTTATATATATTAATAATAAACAACCAGGGGTTCGTTTGGCTGCTTATAGTAAGTTTATTAACCTTATAGTATAAGAACACAAGAAGACACGGTAAAAGTAAAATTATTTAACTTAATGTTAAATCTAAATGATAAGGTTAAAATAGGAACCTAAACTTGTCTAAATTCAATTGGATGAGAGTATTTCGACCCATCCCCACCTTATATTCGAAATAAATCAATTTGGATCTATTTAAAACCGAACTTGACTTTATAATAAAATAATATTTTTAGTTATTCCAAAGGTGCCCCTCTCCTCCCTTATAAAAGGGAACCTCCTCCCTCTCTTCCTCACACCACTTTGAGCCTTCAAGCTCGGACAAACCCTGCCACTTTCTCCTCTAAACTTCCCTAGAGACATCCTAGAGGTCCTGGTCTTCTTCAAAGACCAATTTTATTACCCTAAAAGGAGGTCTCAAAGAAGCACTTCAAAGAAGAGGTAATGTCCGTTACCGATTCTTTCATCTTTATTTCTTCTTCCACTTCTTCTTCTTTAGTTGTTTCATTATTAAGTAATAACATAAGTATCACTAATATAATGATATGTTATTATAAGTATGAAACAACCCTATTTCACCATCTATCCATCCTACGGAAAAATAAATCACCGCGCGTGCGTACGTACGGAATACCGTCTCCACGTCGTGGTGTAATCTATTTTCCACCACCACCTTACTTGGATGGGTATAATGGTGTAAATAATGACTATATATGACTATTATAAAGTGATATTGATTCTGAAATATTATACATACACTCCAATACAATTCCACGATCATAGGAACGATATCACCACTTGTGCGTACGTACGGAATACCGTCTCCACGATGTGATGCGACTCGTTCTACATGATCTTCATTTCATAATGATTATATAAATGAATTGAATGAATAAATATTATATATAGTACATTAATACCATTATGGAAATGATGTATCTATAACCTAAAGAGAAGAATAAGAATTTATTCGACAAAACACGCATAAGAACAAAAAGTTATAAACACCCGAATAACAAGTAGCAATAAAATATTACTACCAAGAAACTATGAATATGACCATATATGATATCATAACAATAATTATGATTCTCTAATAAGTCAATAACATTATTTAAATCATTATACAGGAGTTTCGGACACTTACGAGGCAAATCGGACCTAAGGTAAGGGAAATATCACAATCTCATTTTTATCCGAGATTATTTATACTTTGGTATTTACTGGGGTATATTTTATCATAAAAATCCATGTTTCCTCAATATGTAATATTATTTCCATCTACCTACAATTGTTTAAATCCAATTTTACCCTTCGGTGAGTTTTTCGTAAAATATATGAAAGGAATCTTTTGTCGTTTTTCATACGAGGTACTTTTTGAATTTTCTGACAAAAGTACGAGAAGAATGTTTTTTTAACTTATACGGCATGAATGAATTTTTAAAACATTATTTCCAAGAAGATTCCTTTACATGTTTTCAAGTTTATTTTTAATCAACTTCTTTTAGTTTAAAATTGTATGACATGTTAAGAAAGGAAAAATGTTTTTGAAGTAGAAATGATATTTTCCTCAAGAATGGAGTTCAAGTGTTTTATCAAAATTATTTTCCATCTAAGATAATAAAGGGTTGTGTTTATATCCATATTATTAAATTGATTTGATTATGTTGTGATGGAATTATATTTATGAATTCCTTTATCTTATATGAATTGTTTTATGATGTCACGATGTTTAAGATTCCCATTTCTATTACATGGGTTATGCAATGATATATGATTTATGATTTTGTGGCACACATAAGAATGGTATCATTATTAGATGGGTGGGACCTATATCTCCCTCCAATGCATTGGGTAAAGATTTTATATCTCATGAGATAGACATGGCTGGAACGGTAGGTTATACCTGTTCAGTGAAATAGGACTGAAACGAGGGTGACTCGGTTCCGAAATGGACTTTTTCCACTAAGATAGTCTTGGCAATGAGTCTTGACTAATAAGAAATTATTCTCTAAGATTATGTGTGTATTCCACAAATTTTTATGTTTTAAGTTATGATTATTGTGATTACATTTCACTGCCATGATTTATCCCATGTTATGAAATTATGATCTCTTTTGCAGGTTAATATTTCCAAAAGTTATGTGCTTATGTATATGATGTGATTGATATTTCTTTTGTTTACCCTTACTGAGAATTTGAGCTCACCCTTTTGTATGTTTTCTTTCCCCAGGTCAGGAAGAAGGTTATTAAGTAAGATATGCCAAAAGGGACTATAGATATGATGAAATAAATGGGAGACAGTGTAGACGTTTTATGAACCAGTTGTTTATGTTTCCCAGTTTCTAAAGACTCTATACCTATACGGTCCATTCGTGGTTTTGTTATATGTTGTAATAAGTATGCTTTAATTTTTATGTATTAACAATGTATGTAAATTATTGGCCGTTATACTACATGGATAAACGTAGTGTAAGGATAAAAACTGTGTTTACTTTTTAAGAGAACGAAAAAGTATGGTTAAACAACCATAAGTTATTAGCAAAGTATGGAAGAAAAACCCTACATTAGGAAGGAACCCTACGTTTGGGATATCAGAAAAGTATGGAAGGAGAACTGTACGTAAATATTAAACGTTGCATTTGTTTCTCAAAAGTATGGTTCATCAAACTTACTTTTGTAAACAAACCATATGTTCATCAAAAAGTATGGATCAAGTAAAAGTATAGATATTTTACCGCATGTTTGAAAGTTGAAGAGAATAGTATGGATGACCAACCCAACATTTGGAATCAACCTTACGTTGTGAACCTTATGTTTGAAGGCAATTCCATCAACCTTACATTCAGAGGATACATTCAATTCAATTTAACCGTACGTTTGGAGTCAGAGAATTTAAAGTCTATATTTTTATGCAACGGTCAATATGCTGATTATTAGGAGGATTTCAAGCCAGATTTAAAGCTGATTTTATAGTACGATTTTGACCGATTCAAAAATGTTTCGTCAATGATTTGATAATCTAATTAAAAGGATCTTTTTATGCTGAGTCTTCAGGGAAGTTATGACTACTCTGTAAATTCAAATTTTTGAATATCGTGAGTAAAAAGGTGAATTTTGTGGATATAATTTTGCAGGAAAAGTTCTTATCGTTATTTTATTTATATGGGATTTTTGAAACTGCATCGAAAATATATTATTGATCATGTGTGATATTTTGATTTTTCTGAAAAAAAGGAAATATAGAGACTATTGAAACACACCAATCTGCTGGTTCAAAAAGAGCGTCAAAGCTATGTTTGTTAAAAAGGAAGGATCGTGATAGATAATTCACTTGTTCTACAACGAAGATCTACTATTAATTTGCTGCTGTTGAAGTTGTGAATTATATTTCTATATCTACTACAATGGGATCGACTCAGAACGTCTCTTATGTGAAGATTATTATTTCTAAAGGAGAAGATCCGTCTACTGGAAATTGCATGTTGTTGCAATTGTGAAGAACATCTGGAAAGTTTTTTCAGAATACGAAAATATTTCTTTTCTATTCTTGAGTGACCATCTTCGCGTTCTAATCTGAGTAGGTTCGTGTTTGAACCAGAAGGCTTTGTTTTCTTCCTTGTATTTTAGAGGTGTCAACTGCCAGTACTCAGTTGTGAACCGGTCTGTTGAAATGAGGACCAGATAGTAAAAATCACCAAGCTCGTGGAGTAGAGCGTTGGTGGAGTGGACTAGGGGCCTTCTATTCTCCGAACCACTATACATATTGTGTTTCTGATATTTAAATTTCCACTCCATCATTTTACCTGATTAAAGTTAAAAGGCAGAACACACTCTCATAAATATTTTTGAAAAGACACAATTCACCCCCCCTCTTGTGTATATTTGGTGTAATCAGATCCATCAATTGGTATCAGAGGTTCAGCATTCTGATAATGCTTTAACGGGCTGAATGTGATTTTACACAGAGAAAGATGACTAATACAAGAGAGGTAATGTCTATGGTAAGAGCATCGTACTTCAATGGAGAAAACTATTGATGCTGGAAGTCACGAATGATTATCTATCTGAAGGATCTTGGATACAGAGTCTATTCTAAGATTCTGACTCCATGTGAAATACCAGAAAAACCTGAAACATGGAGAGGAGAAAATGAAGAAGATTATGACATTAACTCGAAGGAAATGAATGTAATTATATGTGGTCTAGGTCCTTATGATTTTAACAGAGTATCTCAATGCCTAACAGTATATGAAATGTGGAAAACTTTTGCTGTTTCTTATGAAAGAACTAAAAATATCAGGGAAATGAGATATGCAACTGCTAAGCTTAAATTTGATACATTCATAATGGTTGAAGGTGAGAGTATTACTCAAATGAATCGAAGATTGAAATAGATTTTCAATAACATAACTGCCTTGGGAGATCCCATTATGAAAGCTGATCAATCCTTAAAAGTATTAAGAAAACTGCCTACAAGATGAAATGGAATCTCTGCAGCAATCAGACAGTCGACACCTATCAAAGATTTAACCATGAGAGAACTGATTGGAACATTAATGATGTATAAAGCTCAGATGGAACCTGAAGCTAATGAACATAAATTTATTTCCAAAAGAGTTGATACTGCCTTAAAAGAATCATCATAGAGAAAAAACAGAAAGATGAAGAAAAATGTAAAAGAGAAGTCAGAGAGTTCAGATTTATCTAATTTTAATATGGAATTGGCTCAGCTAGCCCAAATATTTACAAAATTCTATTGAAAGAAGAAGGGTTTTAGAAAATCCTTCAAAAAGGATGATAAGGAAATTAGATTATATGAATGCAAGAAAATGCGGCATATCAGACCTGATTGTCCTAAGTTAAAAGAAGACAAAAGAAAGAAATTTTTCAACAGAAATGACTATGAGAATAAGGACAAGAAAGCCATGAAATCTACATGGAGTGTCTCTGAAGACTCCGTTATTACTTTTCAATTAGACTCAAAGAAGGAGGAAGAAAATCTGAATGCAAACATGTGTTTTATGGAAGAAACAGATGAGGTACCCTCTTACTACTCTTTTGACTCTAGTTCTGAATCAAATTACTCTAATGAAAAACTTACATCCTACTGCGATATGATTGAAGAAAAATATAACTCTCTATTTAAGAAGCATAATTATTTAAAGAATATTCATAAATCCATTTCTGATGAAAGAGATACAATGCTGACACAATATAAGGAGTTAACTGAAAAAATTGATTCAATTAATTCTTACAATACAGATTATGAATCAAAGATAAAATCATTGAAAACTAAAGTAGAAACTTATAAAACTACAACCCTTATTTTTACTAAATGAGAAAATAATTTAACTAAAATCCTTGGGAAAAATGTCATTAAAAATGAGAGATTTAGAATTGGTAGTAAAGGTGAAAACCCCAAGCTGTACAAAAACAATTTTTTTCAAAGTGTAAAATGACTAAATTGTAGTTATTGTGGAATAAGGGGACATGTTTCTAAAAAATGTTTCTTAAGACAACCCCAAATAAGTTTCATTAAGAAATATTTTGTATCAAATGATCTATTTTACTCATGTGAAATTAGAAAAACAAAGCAAGTCTGGATTCATAGATCCTTGCTAGCTAACACTACTGGGCCCAACAAAATATGGGTACCAAAGCAATCTGTGTGAATGTCTTTGCAAGGAGCAAGTCACAAGAGAAAAAAGGAAATATGTTATATAGACAGTGTCTTCTCAAGACATATGAGTGGAAACTCATTGAATTTATTTACACTCACTCAAAAAGATGGCGGACTTGTCACTTTTGGTGACAATACCAAAGGAACAATCATTGGTATTGGAATAGTTGGAGATCCAGAAACTATCTCAATTAATAAAGTACTTTATGTACAAGGATTGAAACACAATATGATAAGTATCTCTCAACTATGTGATGATGGTTATGCAGTTGATTTTTCTAACAATTCCTATTCTATTATCAAAAATAAATTGCTTGAATTTAGAGCACTAAGAACTGATAATGTGTATACCCTGGATTTAAATTCCTTGTGTAATCAACAATTAAATTACTTAACTGCAAAAATAAATGAATCCTAGATCGGGAAAGGGAGACTTGGACATTGTAATGTATATATTTTAAATAAGTTATCTTAGAAACATTTAGTTTCTGAATTTCCTAGTCTCAAATTTGAAAGTGGCAGATTCTATGATGCATGTCAACTTGGCAAGAGACACCAATCATCCTTCAAATCTATTAACAAAATTGATACGTCTAAACCTCTAGAACATATTCATATAGATTTTTTTAGACCTTCAAGAGTAGCAAGCCTGGCTAGTAAATTATATCTATATGTTTTAGTTGATGACTATTCTATATTTACATAGATTTTCTTTTTGAAATTTAAAAATGAAGCTCTTACATTATTTGAAAGTTTTTGTAAAGCTGTTCAAAATGAAAAAGGTTCTAAAATAATTTCATTAAGAAGTTATCATGGTGGAGATTTTGAGAATCAGGAATTTAATTCCTTCTGCTCAAATATGGGTATTAAACACACCTTCACTGCACGTAGAACAACTCAAAAGAATGGAATTGTTGAATGAAGAAATAGGACTATTCAGGAAATGGGTAGGACTATACTAAATGAATACAACCTTCCTACCTACTTTTGGGCAGAATCTATAAGCACAACCTGTTATATTATGAATAGAGTTTTAATTAGACCTCTTTTGAAAAAGACACCTTATGAAATTTGGAATAACAGAAAACATAAAGTTAACTACTTTTATATTATTGGATGCAAAGTTTACATCTTAAACACCTAGGATAATCTTGGTAAGTTCGATAAAAAATCTGATGAAGTAATTTTCTTTGGATAATCAGATACCTCCAAAACTTATAGAATCTATAATAAGAAGTCAAGGATTGTTAAAGAATCAGTTCATGTGAAATTTTATGAATCTAATCCCTTTGTGAAAAGGACAGATCAAATGGATGAATCTGACTCTAATTATAACATGATCCTTGAGAACTTGAAAAATGATTTTGAAAAAGATATAAATAAAATTCAGTCCAGTTCATAAGAACAGGATACTGATGAACCTATAAGTGTGTTGTCTAGATAGACTATAACCCTAAAGAATCACCCTTTAGAAACTATAATAGGCGACTTAGATATAAGAATAAAAACTAGAAGAAATATAGGAAATCCTATAGATTCTCTGCCTTTCTATCCAAATTTGAACACAAGACTATAGAAGAAGATTTAGATGATGAAAGCTGGATGATAGCAATGCAAGAAGAATTAAACCAGTTCAAAAGAAATGAAGTTCTGGAATTAGTTGAAAGACCACAAACTATCCAGGGATATGAACCAAATAGGTCTTTAGAAATAAGCAAGATGATCAAAGAATAATAACTAGGAATAAAGCTAGACTTATATCCAAAGGATACAATCAGGAAGAAGGTATAGATTATGATGAGACCTTTTCACCTATAGCTATACTAGAAGCCATTATAATCCTCTTAGCCTATGCTTCTCATATGAACTTTAAATTATTTCAGATGGATGTTAAGTCTGCCTTTTTAAATGGTTATTTAATGGAGGAAGTTTATGTTTAGAAACCTCCTAGTTTTGAAAATTCTCAAAAAACAGATTTTGTTTTTAAACTTACTAAAGCTCTCTATAGCCTTAAACAAGCACCTAGAGATTGGTATGAATGACTAAGCTCTTTTCTTTTGAAAAATGAGCATACTGTTGGAATGACATATCCAACACTGTTTAAGAAAACTGTGAATTCTAATATTTTATTGGTTCAAATTTATGTTGATGATGTACTTTTTTGATCAACTAATAAAACCCTTTGTCATGAGTTTTCAATGTTAATGAAAAAAATAATTTGAAATGACTAAGATGGGAGAACTAAATTTATTTTTAGGACTTCATATTTATTAAAAATATTTCGGAAATGTTTTGAATCAAAGCAAATACATTACTAATTTTTTAATGAAATTTAGACTTGAAAACAACAAGACATATACAACTCCTATGTGTACTAATATAAAACTTGATTTGAATGAAACTGGAAAATCAGTTGACAATAAGTTATATAGAGCTATGATTGATAGTTTATTATATCTTACTACTAGCAGGCCAAATATAATGTATTCAGTATTACTTTGTGCAATATTTCAATCAAATACTAAATAATCTCATTTAACTGATGTTAAAATAATTTTTAGATATTTAAAAGGAACTATTTTTCAATCTCTTATTTATCCCAAAACATCTGATTTTAATTTGATTTCATATTCAGATGCAGACTTTGGGAGTTTTAGATTAGATAGGAAAAGCACTTCAGGAACTTTTCACTTTTTAGGAAAATATTTAGTGTCGTGGTCAAGTAAGAAACAACATTCAGTTGCCCTATCAACAGCTGAGGAAGAGTATGTTTATGATGGCAGTTGTTGTGCACAGGTGTTGTGGATGAAAAACACTCTTATGGACTTTGGACTAAATTTTAATAATACGCCTATATTATGTGATAATACTAGACCTATAAATATTTCAAAAAATCCTATTAATCATTCTAGAACTAAGAATATTGATATAGGACATCATTTTATAAGAGATCGTGTTCTTAAAAAGTATATATCTTTGGAATTTGTAAGTACTAAAATTAAATTAGCTGATATTTTTACTAAAACACTTCCCACTTCAATGTTTGATTTTATTAAAGGGGGGTTAGGTTAATTTGATCTTAAATAATATTCTATTCTAATATATTTGTTCTTTATTTTAATTCTTCTCAAAATAATTAAGCTATTTTGTTTTTCAAACAGCATAAGTTTCATTTCCCTGAGTAATCTATATTATTTATTTTTAAATATATGAAATGATTACTAAAAAACATGGGAATCAAGGTTATCAAAAACCCTTTTGACTTCTAAACCGTTTCATTTCTATCGAATCCTTTTCGAACCCGCAAACCACACCTCTTCTAGTCAACCCTAATCTTAGAACCAATGCAAACATATCCTTCAAACCATCAGAGATTCTCGTAGAGATGGTAAGGACTAAAAGAGCCAGTGAAGCCGAGACAAGCAATTCCATGAGACAATGCTCCGAAGGATGAAAAATCTTACAAGGAAAGGTAATCAATTTCAATTGGTTATTTCAGACAACTCTACTATTGAAACAAGAACTATCATTTCAAAACATTGAACAGGCGTTCAATAGTGAAAATACAGAATTTATTTATGAGGTAGAACATAGATACTTCTTCAAATATGTAAAGTTTAGACTGGGAGATACTGAAGACAGTATGATGGCTAAGATAGATTATAGGGATTTCTCAATCTCGTCCGTAGAAATTTGTCAGATTCTCAACTGCCCACATGAGGGAGTTTTTTATTTCGATGTGAAAAATATTGGAGATTCTGTGCATAAATCAGAGGACATAATGTTGATTATCATTGGTATTAAGACTGTAAAGAAAATTTTTATCAAGGATTTGGTTCCAAATCAGAAAATTTTGGTCAAATTTTTTCCAAACAGGGATTACACCATGGACGTATGAGATGGAAAAGATATTATATCCTGATATGTATATAATGTATCTGTTTCTCAGTGATGTAAAACTGAATTTTTCTAGGTATATGTTTAGATACCTAAGATATTGTTGTAAGAGAGATGCATTAATGAACTTTTATCCTTTTGGTCGATTCATTTCAAAGCTTTTTCTTAAGAAGGACATGGTGAGACTGGTGGATTCCAGAGTACACTGTCATCACAGTAATGTGTTTAATGCTAGAACTTTAAGAAATATTGGATATTTCTGGAGTACTATCAAAGGAAAACTTTTTCTAGTAGGAGCATATGATGAATCATAGAGTGCTCAAGCTCAATCTGTAAAGTCCAAGGAGGGACAAGCTGAATCAAGAGTAAGCACTATGGCAAGGAGGATCAGATTTGAATTGGAAGAAACTGAGGAAGAAAGAAGACAAGATGGATTAAAACTCAGAGGAAAATACCTCTGACTGAGGAACATACTTCCCTTGATTAAACTACAAATATTTACTCTCTTACATCTTTTTCAGAGAAAAGGTTTTTGAAAAACGTCAAGAACAGAATGTTGCTATTACAGATCCTGATCATGAAAGGATTGTAGTTGAAAGATCAGAACAACAGTCTGTAGCTGATGTTGGTATTGTACTTCAACAACAAAAGGAGGCAGAGCCTGGTGAGGAAGTATCCAAACCTCAGGAAACTCTAGAAGATATCATTTTAGATATTTCATTAAATGAACAAATTTCAGATGTTCGTGTTGAGCATGCTTCTGAATCTCACACAAAATTACTTCAAGTGGATTTTTCTATGGAAGAGTCTAGAAAGGACTCTGAAGAAAAAATATGTGGATCAACCTACTCAGGAAAAGGAGAAAGAAAAATCTGATGCTAAATCATTACCTTTAGTACTTCTACATCACACAGAGCCTGAGAATGTGAATCAAGCATAGGGTGCTTCTGATTCAAGGAATAGGGAAGTTTAAGAATTGTAAAGAAAAAGTTATCTCAACTGAAAAGTGATAATTATTCTCTGAGAGGCACCTTAGCATCTGAATAGTTGAAATTTCAAAAGCTTAAAAAGAGTACTATTTCCAGAAAAGAGGAAGAAGTTTTTAAAGAGGATCTGCTAAATGTTGTTGCCAAATTGAAATCTAAAATGGTTATGAAATCATATTTCACATATCTTATGTTAATTTTGGAGACACAATTTGCATCTGTTGGAAATAATTATGCTAGTGGATCAGGTACTTCACCTGATTTAATCAGAATATTCCACGCTATCATAGCTGTAATGAGTAACATGAATGAAAAGTTGCAGGATCATCAGTCCAAGATTGCTCCATTATCTATTCTCTTAGAGAATTAGAAATTTATAGTTGATCAGTTAACATCCAATGATCCAGGAATCCACTCTGTCTTAGAAAAATTCCAAGAGAATCTATCTTTTTTTATGGAGAAAGAAGAGAGGCTTTATGAGTTTTTCAAAGTCAATCTCATTGAAGATATTCATATGACTCAAGAGGCTAGATATCTTATTATTCTTCTTGGTGATGGATTAATGAAAAGGTTGAGATAACAGTTAACAGACATCAAATCTATAGTCCAGAGATGATAAACCCTACCTATTCACTATAACAAATCATGATTCATGTGTTTATCATCATTGTATCTATTTTTATATTTTAATGATAATCTATTTATTTCTTTATATTTTTTTACTGCCTTTATTTTGATATGCCAGTACTCCAGATTTATTTATTGATAAATAGTTAATAATAGTCTTTACATATGTTCAGTGATACATTAATATGTGTTCTATTCCATATTCTATCATTCTTTTTGATATCACAAAAAGGGGAGAAATTTGGTTGACACAACATTTTATTTTACTGGGATAAATTTGGATAAATACAACATCTTTTAGTTTGTGGGAGTAATTCTTTTTATTGGAAAAATTAAAACATAGATAAATTAAAGGGAGACATTAATATTGTATTTATCTTTTCGAAATTTCAAAACATTATGTAATTAATTTTAAGTTATGTTAATTTCATTAATTATTTCTTATGGGTTTTGTGATCATCAAAAAGGGGGAGATTGTTGAGAAAGTGTTGTTTTCAAAAATACATAATATTTTTATTTAAAGGGGGAGTTTATATTATTACTCTAACTCTTTATGATAATTTTGATGCTCAAAAATACCCTTAATTATTTTTTAATGATTTTATTTGTAAATAATTTTGCAGGAATTTATTATTTTATTTTACTCTTGAAATTATGGGAATTTATTACAAAAGTATTCATATTTAGTGTGTTCTAGAAACACTGTTCATGTGCTACTTATTTGGAATCTGGTTGAGCATGTTCTGGAAACACTGTTCATACCCTATGTGGATAAACGTATCGTAAGGATAAAAACCATGTATACTTTTTATGATAAGGAAGAAGTATGGTTAAACAACCATACGTTATCAGAAAAGTATGGAAGAAGAACCCTACATTAGGAAGGAACCCTACGTTTGGAATATCAGAAAAGTATGGAAGGAGAACCTTACGTAAATATTAAACATTATGTTTGTTTCTCAAAAGTATGTTTCATCAGCCTTACTTTTGTAAACAACTATACGTTCTTGGAAAATTATGGATCAAGTAAAAGTATGGATATTTTACTATATGTTTGAAAGTTTAAGAGAAAAGTATAGATGACTAACCCTAAATTTGTAATCAACCTTACATTGTGGACCTTACATTTGAAGGCAATGTCATCAACCTTACGTTCAAGGGATGCATACAGTTCAACCTAACCTTAGGTTTGGCATCGGAGAATTTAATGTCGATATTTTTATGCAACTGTCAATATGCTGATTTTTAGGAGGATTTAAAGTAAGATTTAAAGATGATTTTAAAGTATGATTTTGACAAATTCAAAACCATTTAATCAATGATTTTATAATCGAATTAATATGATATTTTTATGCCGAGTCCTCAGGGATGTTATGACTACTCTGTAAATTCAAATGTTTGATTATCGCGAGTAAAAAGGTGACTTCTGTGGATCTAATTTTGCAGGAAATGTTCTTATCATTATTCTATTTATATGGGATTTTTGAATCTACATCGAAAATATATTAATGATCATGTGTTATCTTTTGATTTTTATGAAAAAAAGGAAAAACATAGACTATTGAAACACACCGATCTGCAGGTTCAAAAAGAGCATCAAAGATCTGTTTTTTAAAAAGGAAGGATCGTGATAGAAGATTCACATGTTCTACAATGAAGAGCTACTATCAATTTGCGACTGCTGAAGTTGTGAATTATATTTCTATATCTACTGCAACGAGATAGACTCATAATTTCTCTTATGTGAAGATTATTATTTCTGAAGGCGACGATCCATCTATTGTCAATTGCATGATGTTGCAATTGTGAAGAACATCTGGAAAGTTTTTCCACAATACGATAATCTTTCTTTTCTATTCTTGAGTGACCAGATTCTCGTACTAAGCTGAGTAAGATCGTGTTTGAACCCGAAGGCTTTGTTTTTTCCTTGGATTTTAAAGGTGTCAACTGCCTGTACTCAGTTGTGAACCGGACTATTGAAACCAGGACCAGATAGTGAAAATCACCAAGCTCGTGGATTAGAGCGTTGGTGGAGTGGACTAGAGGCCTTCTGTTCCCTGAACCACTATACATTTTGTGTTTCTTCTATTTAAATTTCTGATGCATCATTTTATCTGATTAAATTTAAAAGGTAGAACACACTCATAAAGATTTTTGAAAATACACAATTCACCCCCCTCTTGTGTATATTTGGTGTAATCTGATCCAACACTTAGTATGTACATTAATAAATGAATCATCCTTTAATACTAAAACCTATATCTATAGATGATACATAGTGATCAAAAGTACCTCTTTTTTAAGACCAATCAAAATAATTTTCCATAATTTTGATTTTAATTATGGGTCATGAACAGATAAAATAAAAATAAGAGAAAATATCAAATCCATTTTTCACTAAGGTAATTATTTTTATATCCTTAGTGATATATAATTTAAGAAAAAATTCGACTGATCCATATTAGATAATTTGGATCCAATAATTATTAATATTATATATTTATTATAAAATAGAAATCCTATGAGTGTGGGAAATTAATTTTAACGTAAGATCATTTAACGTGAAAAAATGTCTTATTAATATTAACCACGCAAACTGAGTTCTTACTATTTAATGATTAATATAGTCATTATAATAGAATCATTGGTCTATGAATGAAAATATATTTCATATTTATTGTCAATTAAAATTTACTTGGCAGATGATACGTTTTTTAGTAATTTTAAATCATTTAATAAAATATCATCTATTATAAAATAACATTAATGTAAATTTTGATATTATTCATTTAATTTTAATTTAATAAAAATAATAAAAAATATTTAATTATAATAAATTATAATGAAACCATTTTAACAAGATATATTAATCTTAAAAATTAATAAATGGAAATAATCCAATCAATTTAATTTTCTTTTAATATTTTTAGTATCATCCATTTTAGTTAATTATGAAGTAAATAATGAATTTTATTGGAAATGGGCTCTCATCATTCATGGATAAAATAGTCTCCTGGAATAAATTTGGGATTATTAAAGGTAGATCCATCCAAAATTGCAATTTTATTACTTCGAAGTGTTTAAACACTTTAAAAAAAGTCAATAGAAGCGGTAATATTTCCATTAAGCTTGACATTAAAAAAGATTTTGATACAATGGACTGGAGTTTTATCTTTAGGGTGCATCAATTTTTTGGTTTTACTAATGCTTTTCTCACTACTATCCGAACCTTATTCAATTCAGATTCCATTTACATTCTGATCAATGGTTCCCCCATAGGATACTTCAAATTCACTAATGGTGTAAGACCGAGGGATCCCCTCTCTGCTATCCTTTTCTCCATTTTGGAGGATTATCTTAGTCGTTTACTCGCTTATCTTGTTGATCAAAATAATCTCAATCCCATTCATCTGTCACGCAATTTGAATGCTCCCAATCACCTATTATATGCTGATTATATAATTATTTTTCTTCAAGGCGATTAAAGAAACATCAAAAAACTCAAAAAATCTCTTTCTCATTATGAAGAGATTTCTAGACAAGTGATTAGTTGGAACAAATATTCTATCTTATTTGGGAAACATTTTCCTCCCAATAGAAAATTCAGCATTATAAGTGACTTAGGTATAAAGGAGGAATCTCTTCTTTTTAAAAACCATGGTGTCCCCATTATCTTGGGAAGACCTAAATCTTCACACTTCTCTGAAATTCGCAGTCCGGTTATAAATCAACTTTATTCTTTGAAGGGTAAATCTGTTTTTATGGTATGTAGAATCTATCTTGTTAAATCTATTATTGTATAAAAAATGGGCTACTCTATAATGGTCTACAAGTTTCATATTTGTCTTATTAAAAAATGAATACCTTGGTTAAAATTTTTGTTTGGACAGGTAGTGTGGTGGAAAGGTAACTTGACACCATTCCATGGTTAACCTGTTGTAAACTTATTGATAAAGGAGGTATTGGAATTTAAAATCTCAAACACTTTAATGAGTCTCTTTAAGCCAGGTCTACTTGGTATCTCTTATATAATAATTCTAATTCAACTAGCTATATTAAAAATAGACTTCTTGAAAATCATAATAATGGAAACACGACTTTTATTTCCCCCTCTATATGGCCTTCTATAAAACAACCATTTTTCTCCTTTATGAATAACGCCTAGGGGATGGTCTCTAGAGACTCATCTTTGAATTTTTGGTTGAATAATTGGACTGGAACTCCTTTAATTTCCAGAATTGCTCTTGGCCAAAGTCCTGAGGACACCAACCTCTCCATCAAATATGTCATCTACTCCCAAAATGATCATCTTCATGACAACATCATGAATGTCATTGATACCTATTCTCTCTCCATCACTTATGATTTCTTAGTCTGGTAACCATCTTACAATGGAATTCTTAACTCAAAAAACTATTACAAACACATTTCTGGTAATTATGAATATGATTATGGGTGGATTAATATATTTGACAAACCTTGGATAAAACCTTGAATATTTACCCTCATCTAGAGGCTTGCTCACAATAAGATCCCCACTGATGATCTCCTTCAATTGCATGTTATTCATCTCTGTTCTAAATATTGTCTTTGCGACCAACACAGAGAATATGCCAATCATCTCTTTATTTTCTGTACCACTGCGCTTTCACTTTGTAATTATCTTTTTGACATTTTTAAATGTAGGTGGTTTATTCATGACTCTATCAAATCTCAATTAAAGAGATATGAAGAGATGGATAATTATCAAGAGATTAAAAATATTTTATTTGATATTGTCGCAAAGCTTCACCATGTGATCTCGTATGATAGAAATGATCTTATTCATAATAAATGCTCATTAAGGCATGATGTGGGGCGTATGCAGATTATTATTGCCATACGTGAGGCTGCATTAATCCAAAAGGGACACTGCAAAAGCACAGTGCACGACTTTTTTATTCTGTGAATACTCTGTATTGACAGAAATTACCACCATCCTCATCACACTTTTGAAGTTTTTTAGCATGCACCTCTTCCTGGTTGGATTAAAGTTAATGTTGATGGTGCTTCCAAAGGCAACCCAGGCCCTGCAGGTTGTGGTGGAATCTTTAGGAATCATGCTGGTCAGATCCTTGGATGCTTCTATGGTAGTTGTGGCATTACCTCTTCTTTGGAAGCATAAATTATGAGTATGACTAATTTTGTTTCTTTTTGTAAACAACATTGTTGGAGAAACCTTTGGATTAAGACTGGCTCGACCACCATTGTGCAAGATATTTGGAATGGTGTTATTCATCTTGCATGGTTTATCACCACACATTGGATGAGCTGTATCTACACTCTTCTTGACAACAACTACATCATCACTCATATTTATCGAGAATCTAACACGGTTGCTGATGGCCATAAGAATAAGGGGTTTAATCGAGATATTACCTGCTTGATGATATTCCCACTGATCAAATACCCTTTCTTTACAAATATTGTAATATGTTTCTTTGTTTCAGACTCATGTAGCCTTTTTCTTTATAATAATTATTCCTTGTTCTCCTGGCTAGGAACCACCTTAAAAAAATTATTGTGTTAGAATTTGGTAATAATTTAATGTAATTAATGTATATCTAAAAAAATAAAAAATAAAAATGATTAAAAAAACTCAATTATATTTTAAATTAAAATTTATAAATGAACCTATATTGTTTTTCACCATATCTTACATTTTTATAGAAATTAAAATTACGAAAAGTGCCTTTTTTTATTTTTCATTAATTAACATGTTAAATGGGTCACAATATAGGGAAAGTGGCAAGGAATTTCAATTTTGTAGAGAATTTTATGTCCAATAATGAAATAAACACTTTAAATAAAATCTAGATAATATTTAATGCAATTTATACTCATATAATTCTATTTTAAACCCCCCCCCTCCTAATAACACCATTTTAACTTTAACCACAATAATTAATTTTTTCTTTATTGACTATTCATTTTAATATAAAAATTAATTTTACCATATTAGATATTATAAATTATTCTAATTTCAAATATATACTCAGTTTTTTTAAATTCAATTCATATAATTGAAAAAAAAAATTAAAATTAATTCATTATATGTGACGAGAGAGTGGGTTTTTAAAGTAAAAATGTTCTAAAATTTGAAACGTTATTATATCTAAATTCAACTAAAAATTAAATAAAATGACCTATATCATATTAAATGATATATAATTGAAATAATTATACTTTAAACCCAATTTTAAATATAAATGTATAAATAAATTAAACAATAAAATGTTATTTCAATTAAAATTCAATATTTTTCACTATTCTTCAAAAAATGAAACCTTTCAGAAAAATCAAAAAAAATTACCCTATGATAATTTTAAAATTATAAATATATATTTTAATATATTTTATCAATTTAATTTTATTAATGTTTAAAAAATTAATTTCATTAGTGATCAAAAAAAGAAACAAAAAAACATTTTTTTTAATATATTATTTTCATAACATATAAAAAATTTACCAAAAAATAAGTATTGTTTTATCCATAAATTTCCTTTATTTAAAACCATTAATTTTAATATTTAAAAATTATTAATTAATACAAATATAAATATTTTTAATGGATGTCTTATAATGGTCATGTTTACATAATTATATTATTAACATAACATGTTTTAGTAAAACTCAGTGTTTTGTATAACACAAGATAATCTATAGTTGTGTGTTATCTAATATTAACTTGGTTTTTTCTATAACACAATACATGAGATAAATTTAACTAATTCTAAAAATAATTCATAAAAACTTAACATGTTACATTCTTCCCCCATTAAAATCATTTTTTACTTCGAAATTTATCTCACTCATCCAAGGTTTAACATTTAAAAATTCCTTCATAGAAACCCACGCTTTACAAATGATTAATAAAACATCCCTCAAATTGAGAAACTTGTAAACAAAAGGTTACCCAAATTTACTCATTATTTTGTTTCCATATATGAGAAAATAAGTGGAAATTTAATATTTTGATATGGAAGAAATGCATAAATAATTATAGAGTAATAATGATCACTAAAATCAATAAAGTGGGGGATCTATATAAAGATAACGACCAAAAAACCAGAACCCAAACATGTATAAAAATTTCATTTATATCATAAAAAATGATATTAACAAGATAAATAATATTTTAAAATACTTTTATTAATGTTATATAATATTGAAAAGAAGATATACTTACATGATAAAATGTCATTTAATATGAAAACTATCACCCTTGGGTTTTCCTTGATCAATTAACACTTTATATCGCACTTTGAGAAAAAATGTAATTTTTTTCTTGAAGAACTAATAGATTATAAGACCCATAAATAGAATGAAATGACATTATTTCTATACTTAGATGTCATAACAACAAAACTGTTTCCCTAAGTTATCCAACATGAATCAATCTTGATATTGTGAAATAATACATTAATCTCAAAAATCTCATTTAAATTTTCACATATACCACTTCACAAATTGTTTTCCTTTTGACCCTAATGAAAGAAAAAAAATCCAAAAACTCAAAAAAGGCATGAAATTTCACATAATAGTTTAACATTGATCCCCCATGTATCATAAAGTATCACTTGATTAACACACACCAAACATGTCAATACCTTCATCATATTGTCTCTTGAAACATGGTAATGACCATAATTACCTAAAATATATTGAAAAAAAAATCTTATTTTTTTATTACATAGAGAACCAATTATTAGATGTATTACTTATTTCCAAAAATGTTATAAACTCCCCCCATAATAGCATTAACAACTTTGTCAAAAAATAATTATTTTATTCCAAGTTAATTAGTAATATCCAATTTACTTTATTCTTATCCAACGACTCTTTATCCAAACTAAACACCATTTTCTCGACATCAAGAACATATTAGGGGTTATCGTCCCTTAATCATGTGTTTTCTTTAAAATATAAATTTTCCATAAAACAAAATTTATTGGTCATATACATCATTCAACATATTCTTTCAAATCCCTAATGAAATACTTATATTGAAAAATACTTATATATTTAAAAATTAATGAATTCCAATACAAAAATACTTCAATCATACCACTTCAATCATAATCTATTGACTATGATTAATCATATTATTTAGTAATACCAATTTCTTTTTATAATCCATAAGTATTTTGTTCATCATAAATAGAAAAACAATGTATACAACCTTGTTGATTCACCTAATGAGCTTTCCCCTTAGGAAATTGATTTTCATAATACCCATTCATTCCACATTTAAAACATTATAAAGTCAATTATACCTTAGTAATACCATTATTATCATTCATTGTATTGACCATATTTTTCATTTTTACTTTTAAATTACTTTCTTTGTGTCCTTATTTCACACACTCCAAACATCTTCCCATACCTATGACACATTCCGTTGAGTGATTCCTCCCACATTATAAACATTTAGAAAACTAAATATATTGTCCTACATGATCTATAATACCCTAACTCTCATCAAAATTCATCATTATATTATTGTTTGAATTTGAGAGTTGGTTAAGGTGCACATTGTTAACCATGTTCCATTAAAACTGATTAGGCATAATAACAACATCCATTAATCCAATGATCATCCCATTGTGATGGTCTTCAGTAAATTTTCTATCATATTCAATGATAAATGAGTTCTTTATAGTTCTCATCATTGACTAAAACAAAAACTCATAGTGTGAGAATGACTAATCATAATGGGAAACTAAATAATCTTGAAAATCACTAACAAGATTTCTAAATCATTAAACCTCATTATTTAATCTATTACACCATAGGTTTATTCTAGATAATTAATAGTAAGCATCTATTAAAATCATTAATTATGGTTTGTAATGAGTTTTTAAATTTCCACAGAATATTCCTCAGAAGTGTCAAATGAGGTGTGCAGCAAAGCCCATTATCACGCACCAGCCCTTGATTGAGTCTCTCTCAAAAAAAAATTTAGGATTGTTACCCCAAGGTACATTTGTTCCAGAGCCACATCCTCTTATAGTATACATACAAGGATTCAATTTCATAAAAACCACATGATCCATCCTTCACCAAAATTCTAGGAAAGTTTCCTATACTTTAATTCATCTTTATACTTATCCTTATTTGAATCACAAGAAATATCATTATAAATATCCCAACAGATATCACAAATATTTTTTCATCCTAGAATACAATGTTTTACCAAAACTTTCCTTTGATATTGGTTATACTGACCAAGGCATCCCATATAAGGATATTACATCTTTTAAGATGAAGATTAATTACATTACAAAAAACACATTCCCAAGGACCATAATAGTTTAGTGCCTTTGAGATTTTGGAACATAATGGTCTTATTTGTTGAATGATATTTGACATCCCTCACCAAAATCTTCTCACATATCACTCCTCTTAGGAATACCCTACCTAAACCATTCTTAATAACCTGGGAAAAACAGACATAATAAAGAGTGATCTTAGTTTATCAATAAAGGTAAACATAATATATTTCAATCTATGATCATATGATACTATAGCATAATAATAAAGTTATGTGATCCTGAAAATAACATAAAAATTTTATACCCAAAATTTTAGGGATCATAAACATGAGTCATGGCTTAAAACATTATCATTTTTGAAAATGTGGGCAATAAGAGTGGTAAATCATCATAAATAAATAATGAACCACAATATCATGTCATAAAATTGTGCAACCATAATAAATAATGAAATCAATTTCAAGTTTCAAGGTAAACTAGAGAGACCATCAACATTGTAGATCAGGATTCCCTTTTTTCGATATTGGATTAGGATGCACATATTTCCCATTATGGATTAGGACACAACTATTTCCCATTGTGGATCAGGAAACACCTAATTTCCATTTTTTTCAACACCATTTACTTTTTTCCCATTTTAATCTCATGAGATATTAATTATTTTCCAATGAATTAAAGGGAGATATAGTTCCCACTTATCACATAATAAAAACTATATATATGTGTGCCAAAAAATCATCAAGAAATTCATTATATCAAATACCATGAAAAGAAATATATTTATTAAACATTTATTTATATCATTACCTATATAAAATAGGTGGGTTTCATAGTAATTTAGTGATAGTATAACCCATGAAAAGAAGAAATTTTATTAATCATTTTATCATCGTATAACCTATAGAATAGAAAGATTTTTTATAAAAAAATTATTATCATAAATATAGAAAATTTAGTTAAATAATAATAATAATCAAATCATTGGTTAATATAACATATATAGAATAAATTATATAAAAGGGTTCATCTTAGATGTAGAAGCATTTTGAAAGTTCACTGGGTACATTTCCTATAGAAAAATATTTTCAAAATTTATTTCATTGAAAAAAAATTAAAAGTCATATAAATAAATCTTTGTAAAATCATTTAAAACATGTTTTGATTAAAATATCCTTTCCTCATTAAAAATATATTTTGAAGGATAAATATTTTTTGAAAACTTTTTTCTTATAAAATAACCATGAAAACTTATAAAGGTTGATTTGAAGATCATTAAAAACACTTTTAAAACAATAAAATTTTAAAAATAATTTTACTCTAAGAATTTCTCATAATATTATTTAAATGAATTTTCGAATTTTTTTTAATAAAACATGGTTTTTGGAAGAAAATAGATTTTTGAATGAAGAGGGAAATAAATTTTGGTTTTCCTAAAAACATTTTATTAATTACCATAACTGCCATTGAGTAAAAAATTGTAACATTACATGAAGTTATTATGAGCAACCGTAGGAGAATAAAATTAATGATAAATAATGAGAGGAATATCATGATATTTCAACATTTGAGACTTAATCACAAAGAGTGTCGAAAAATTATGAGATTAAACATAAAATCATTACAACATTGGTAACATTAAATCATAAGCCCTGTGATGTAATAACATTACATTTAAGATGAAATATTGTGATAATGGATAATGTAATGATATTATATTTTATAGGGGTATTATATATATATCATATAAGAATATAAGAGCAAAACATAACATATTTTTTCTAGAAGTAAAATTGATATGGAAACGCATTATAGACTTAGTAATATTTGAACCATAAAAATAAGGGAATATATATACATAAATGGAAAACTAAATGTATGTAAATGTTATTATAATAATCATAATATATATTAATTTTTATTATATAAACCACATATAATAAATAGGTGGTGATTGAAGAATGTGTCTCATAAAAGAGAAAAGTGAGATGAAAATCCCTTTCCTTAAGTATTGAATACCATTTAAATAATTAAAACTTACTATATAATAAAAAAATTATTATAAATATTTTATAGAACCATATTAATATATATTATACCATATATTATTTTCTTATGCCATTATATTACATGGTTATTAAAGATTTCATTTTAAAGTTACGTCTTGGATAATAACTGCTTTGTTTTTTGTATATGTTATGATTTGATATTTTCATCCTATAACATTGATCATGATTTAATTATATATAGAATTAAAAACATGATATAAAAATTATTAATATAAATTATATATGTATTTATTGTAACCCATAATATTTAGTTATAGTAAAGGATATACAATGTTCATAGAGACGATATGTCATACGTACGTATGAACGCTACTTTTAATTTTGATGTTGGGTTAAAAGAAAAGTAAATTATATATATATTATCATTAAATAGTAATTATTATTTCATATAAATCTAATTTTTTATTAAACCCATCCATAATACATTTTATGTATAGTGTGAATGAATCAAATCGCTTCGAGAGGTGGTAGTCCATCATACTCACAAATGATTTTATCGTATTATCACAACATCGAAAGCATGAAGGTATGTTTGATATAAAAATTAAAAATGGAAAAATGAACGACATCGGTTCGCGAGGTGGTAGGCCACCGTACACACGGACGATGGTTTCATAACCCATTTTATGGAAGTGTGTGCATTAATAGGTTTCAAACATTACATAATAAAAGTCATATATGTAATATAATTTCTTGATTAGATAATCATGATATAATAATAATTTAAGTGGGTTTAAGAAGAAATTAAATGGATATTCGCATTGAAGAACCCTACCTCTTCTTCAGTTATTCTCCATAGGTTTCCACTAAGACTATATTAGGATGTATTTATACAAAATTAAATGACCTTAGGATTAGGGGAGAAATGTAGGTAATTTATTTGGGTATAAATGGGTCAATAAAATTGGCTTGATAGGTGTGACTAAGTGGAGATAGTGAGTGTCCTTTTATAATTAAGGGAAGTGGCATTCTTGTAAATACATAAAAATTATTCACTATTGGGATGTCAGTATTACCTCAAATGGATAAAAATAAAAAAATATAAAGTTTATAGGGATCATAGGGTTGGCACATATTTCCAAAAAAAATTAACACATGTTTTAAACAATTCTTTCCTTAAATTCTGTGTTGCCCCAATTTTACCATTTTTTCACTAAGGTTACTAGTTTTCTAGCCTTGGTAATTTATCATTTAAGACTAAATTAGATTTATTATTATTATATAATTATTTACCAATGACAAAAAAATTATATCAAATTTATAAAATATAAATCCTATATGTGATGGAAATTAATTTTAACATAAGTTCGTGTAACGTGTAGAAACATAGCTTTAACCTTTACCACCCTAATTGAGTTTCTACTATTTAACGATCAATATAGTCATTATAATAGAAAAGTATGTCAATGAATGAAAAAAATTATATATTTATTAATTTTTTAAAATTAATTTTAATAATATATTTTTTTTTTGTAATTTTAAATCATATGAAAAAATATCATCGATTATAATATAACATTAATATCAATTTTTACATTATTCATAAAATTTGATTTTTTTTTTAAAATAATATTATTGAATTAGAATAAATTACTATCACACCTATGTAACATGATATATTTATCGAAAAAATTAATTAAGGTAAATAATTATTTCGATTAATTTCACTTGTAATATTTTTAGTATCATTTATTTTAGTTGAATATTGACTAAATATTTACATTGTTGTCATTTCATAAGAATTTAGTGTAATTAAATTATTCCTAAAAAATTAAAATTAATTTTATTGATAAATATAATTTACCACTCTATATAAAAATTATAATTGAACACATATTTTTTCCCTAACGCGAAGATTTATTGAAATTAAAAGTAAGAAATGTATCTTTTTTTTGTCTTTTCCTTTACATAACTTATTGTGTCGGTCAAAAATCAAGTTAAAGTTGAAATTTATTTCCATATTTTAGATAACTTTAAGTATATGATATAAATAAAATATTTCAATAAAAATAAGACAATATTTTATGTCATTTTATTCATTCCGTTCTAAGTTAACCATCGGTAAACACGTTTTCACTTTAAATGTGGTAATAAGTATTTACTGAATTAACAATTCATTTTTTGTAAAATATTACATTGAGATTATTATATATTATATATTATTATGATTCCAAATATTGATAAATTTTTAAAAATTTAAATAACATATATGTAAATAAATTTATTTAAATTTAATCTTGCAGACGTGATGTGAAAGCGGGTTTTTAAAGTGAAATATTTAAAATATTCAATAGTTTTTATATCTAAATTCAATATTAAAATTCTAATAGTGAAATAAATTAGATTAATCAAATTATAATTGAACTAATTATACTTTAACACCAATTTAAATCAATATTTAACATTAAAAATAATTTAAACAAAAAATACAGTCTTCAATTAAAATTTTGTATTTTTAATTATCCATCAAAAAATGAATCTTTTTAGAAAAATACTTAAAATTAACCAAAAGATAATTATGAAATGATGAACCCAAACATTAATCTTATTTTATAAAAATAATTTTACAAAAAATTGATAAACTAATTTTATTGATGTTAAGAAAAATAATCAAAAGGCCTTTTTTGAGAAATATTATTTTCGTAAAATATAACGACGTCAATGAAAATTAAGTAATTTTGTATCTGTGTATTTTCATTATGTAATATGGTTCATGTTAGTATTTAATGACTAATTATTAAAATTGATATCCATATCCTTAATTTCGATGTTATAATGGTTAGGTTTATATAATTAAACTAATAATATATCATGGCTTTTTTAAAACTTTGCCTTATATTTAATGCAAGAAAAGATAGAGTTGTGTAAAGTGTATGATTAAATTGTGGTTGTGTATAAAAAAATCTATCAAATAAATTTAATTTATTTGAAAAATAATAATAATAACTCATGAGGTTTTATTCTACAACCCTAAAAATAAATTTTACCCTCAATATTTTTATCGATCATCAAAGGTTTATCATTTGAAAGTTACTTCATAGAAATCAACATCATAAAAATGAATAATAAAACAAACCTTAGAATGGGGATGTTAAAAATTTATATTTACCCAATGTAACTTATAACTAGGCTTCCACATAGGATAAAATAATTGGGAAGTGAATATTTTTACATGAAGGAAATGTGTAAATAATTATAGAGAGTGATAAACAAATTTGATCCCAATAAACTGGGAGATCTAGAGAAATTTAATGACCAAAAAACCCAAAGTGAAACAAGTGAATTATTTTAATTTATATCCTAAAAATTATTATAAAAGGAAAATGATTTATTTTAAAAAACTTTTCTTAAACTATAATAATTTTCAATTGAAGATATTTTTACTTGATGTCATTCAATTGCATATGCAAAATCTCAACCATGGGTTCTTCCTTTATGAATTTAGACTTCGTCTCTCAATTTGAGAAATCAAGGTGAATTTCTTATGCCTGAAGAACTAATGGATCCTAATATCTATAAATACAATTATAATTAATTCCTTCTATCTTTAGATATCATCACAACAAAAGTTTCACAACATGTTATCCAATTTACATAAATCTTCATATAAAGAAATAATACATTAATCTCTAAAACCTCATTCAATGATTAAAAACCCATTTCATAAATAGTTAAACTTTTTCACTTATAAAAGATAAAAATACAAAAAAATTAGAAACATAGTCACTAAATTTCTCAAAATCAGCTTAACATTGATCCCCCATATATCATAAAGTACCTCTTGATTGTCACGTAGAAAACATGTGGACACCTTATCATGTATTATCCTGAAACATGTTAATAACCTGATTTACTATAAAATAATATTTAAAATATAAATTATTCTTCATAATTTAGATATAAAATATATTATTAGATACATTCCTTAAATTAAAAAATATTTTAAACTCCCTCCATGATAGCATAAACTAGTTTTTCAAAAAATCATTAATCTATTCCAAGGTAATCAGTACTATCCAATTTATATTATTCATACCCAACAACTCTTTATCCAAACTAGACACCATTTTCTCACCATTAGGATCATATTAAGGGTTACCTTCCATTAATCATGTGTTTTCTATTAAAGTTAACCTTCCCATTAAATCCATTTTCTTATCTATTAACATCTTTAAACATATTATTTCATACACTTAATGAAAAACTTATAAAAAAATACTTATTTATTTCATTATTCATGAATACCAATATATAAATACATTAATCATGACACTTCCTTCTCAAACTATCAACTAGGCTTCATCGTATTATTCATTTATAACTCTTTTCTTTTATAATCCATCTGCAATCTCTTAATCATAAAAAGAAAAACCAATACTAATATAAACTTACTGATTCACATCATGATAATTCCACATAGGAAATTGATTTATATAATTCAAATTTATTCCATATTTGAAACATTCTACAGTTAATAGTATCTTAGTAAGACCGTTATTATAATCCATTTCATTGACCAGAATTTTCATTTTTCTATTGAAATTACATGATTCGATTCCTTCTTTTCAACACTCAAAATATCTTCCCATCCCTCTATGAAATTCACATGAGTGATTCTTCCCATATTCTCGACATATAGGAAACTAAATGTTATATCCTCCATTTTCTTCATTACTCAAACTCAATTCTTCTCTTCATTCATGAGTCCAATAGTTGGTTAAGGTGCACATTTTTTATCATATTCCATAAAAATATTAAGAATAATTACAAAATCCATTATTCCATTGATCATTCCATTTGGCTACCCATCAGTAAATTCTCTGTCACATTCAATCTCGACCTAGTTCCTTCATATTCTATTCCTTGACTAAAACCTAAAAACATAGTGTGAGGGATTATAGTGATATATTTCTGGAATAGTTTCTTGGTATTCCTATATATTTATAGTTTGTGCAATCAATTTATCTTATACATATATATTTTCCAATTACCAAAACTCCCTATAGAGTATCCATTATTGGCTTGGAAGAACAGATGAACCAGTTACAAGATAATCTATAAAATGGTTGTATACATACGAGTGTTATACTATTATGAATTCCAATCCTATTACTTAAGAATAATTATAGTTCAATACACCTCATATTGATTATCATGAACTCATCAAAATCCAAATAAAAATTATGAATCCCCTACAATAGTTTCCCCCCTAACAGAGTTATATGACATGTTCGATCAACTACATGGGGCATAGTATTTTAATAAAGTGGACCTTCAGTCGAGATATCACCAATTTAATGTGATTAAGGAAGATATTCCCAATACTACCTCTCAAAAAAGGTATGGATGCTATTAGTTTATAGTGATTCCCTTAATACTGAATAATGCTCCAATAATCTTTATGGAATTAATTATTATAATCTATAGAGATTTCATTGAAAATAATTTGGTAGACATTATTAATAATATTCTGATACACACCAAAAAGGGGGACATAAGATAATTTGAACATAGTGAAAATGAATTTTAAAAAGAATAATTTATATGAAATTTATATTAAATAAGTGTTTTGGAAATAGGAAGTATCATTCTTGGGGTATGGTGTCAACAAAAAAATTTATATTTGTGGACCCTTCTAAGAAAAATGTGATTGAGGAGTGTCCTAGATTAGTTTTTATAAGAGAGATACATAGTTTAAATGGACTAAATGGGTATTACTGATGAGTTGTGACAAACCCCTATCGATTATCAAGTCTTCTCTCCAAGATTTCTTATAATTTTCTAATGTTTTTCTGGACCAACTAATGTGAATATAGCTTCATAGATTTGAAAACGTGGCTTGTCATTGCAATAGTACTTACATTATCCACAGATGAGGACATTTTTCTTTGGTATATAATGATGCTTCAAATAAGTAATTAAGATGTGTATTGATGCATAACTACAAACAGATAGCCAAAGATGTAAGGTAGTTGAATGCTCATGAAAAGAACTATCAAGTGAAATGACTAGAGTTATTTAAAGTGATCTCCACATTGATTTTTTTTTTATTATCTCTATGGAGCGAAGGGTGAAATATAAAAAGATCATTATAGCTTCAATTATATATTCACATAGAAGGAGCATAATATGATATATAAAATATGTTTATATCTATTCAAGGACTATGAATGCTAAATCCACTACCATTATAAGAAAACAGATAAAGTATAAGATTCTTTAAGTATATAGGATTAAAAAACCCATTTCAATAATAAGAATTGAGAGGGATATAATCTTATTATAATTTCATAGGATGGACATGGGAATCTTAAAGTAAAAAACATCATCATTATGTTTTCAAATTATTTCTTAATGATCCATTTTAGTGATGGTAAAGGATGCTCAAAGGGATGATGTGATAATAAAAAATGGGGAGGAAGATATTAGAAAAGGTAAATACCTATAGTTATAAACTAATAGAGAAGGATTTGTAAGATTTGGTTCATTACTATGTGTACCATAAAATCCTTTGATAATGAATGAGATATTTAATGATGAACATAGCACAACCTTCTCCATCCAACCAAGGAGTAGAAAGATATGCCGAGATCTATGAGAGAACCATTGGTGGGAAAATATTAGGAATGGGATGGTAGAGTATACATCAATGTTCATGGTATATTAGGAGGTTAATGTTAAAAGTAAAAATTACAAAAAGATGATGCAACCATTACCCACATATATATATATATATATGTAATTAGAAAAATATCAGCATGGACTTCTTCACCGATCATTTGAAGATGTTGAGAGGAAATAATGATTCATGGGATTTGGTGGATATTCTTACAAAGAATACTAATTACATACCTATTGGAGAGGAATTATCACTCAATCAACTTTTAAGGATATGCATTAGATAAGTGGTGAGACTACAAGGAATTCCACTATTGATTGTATCTCATCGTGATTTCAGATTTTTCTCTAATTTTTTAAAACATTCTAACATTCTCTAATTACTGAATTGAACTTCCATTTGGATTATTATCCCTAAATTTGTGTCCAATTTTATGGGACTATCTCTAAAAATGTATAAATGTCAAGATATTCTCAATAGACTACAAAGGAAGATGGTATCAACATCTTCCTTTAGTTGAGTTCTCGTGAAATAATTTTTTTCACTCAATAAACCAAATGGCTCTATATAAATCCCTTTATGGGAAGATATGTAGAATATCTATATATAAGGTTGATGTTGGTGAATAGAAGCTAGTAAAACCTGAATTGGTTGAAGAAATTGTAGAAAAATTCAAGATCATTTAGCAGCACATTTGGGATACTCAAAGACAATATATGAGTTATTCTATAAATTAAAGATGAGGCCTAGATTTTGAGGTCATAGATAAAGTAGTCCTATTTATATCTACATGTAATATATTCTTGAGATTTGGGAATAAGGGAAAGCTAAGCCACAAGTACATAAACCGCTTTTAGATTCTTGATAATGTCAAAGTAATGGCCTATCAACTATCACTCCCAAAAACACTTTCTCAAGTATATTACATATTCCATGTATCATTATTGGGATTTACATAATAAGGCCATCACATGTACTAAATTCCTAGGTATTAAAACTAGAAAATTATCTCTCTTGTGGGGAGAATACAAAAATGATATTGGACCTTAGAGATAATGTTCTATAAAATAAGATAACCCACCTAGTCAAAAACATTGGTGGAACCATAAGCATTACGAGGTGACATGGGAATTAGAAGAATTTATGAAGTAGAATTACCTTAAATTTTTTTCACCATATTTGGTAAATTGAAATTTCAAGGGTGAAATTTCTTAGGGGAGAAAGAATGCAAACCCAAAATTTCTTTATTGGAATTATCCTTATTAATATATTATTATGACACATTTATTTGATAAAGAACATAAACGCATAATAAAACCGACAAAATTTTATTATATTAAAATAAAAATTAAAATAAACCTAGCTATAATAATTGAAAACATTAAGATGGGTTATAAAATAGAAAAATAAGACAACTAAAATATGAAAATTTGGATATCATCAGCCTACTAGAATAATTGAACTCATGAACAACACTATATAAATTAAGAAGAATATTATTAATTAAATATTAATTTTGAAAATGGAAAAATATAATCTTGGGAGAAAATAGAAGTGAATAATGAATGAATGAAATGTGAGTTATTTATAGGAAGTAGGGAACATGTATGTCTGTTACAAATTTAACCATTGGAATAGTAACCTGATACTTAGGAATTGTAACCTAACGATTAGAATAATAATTTCATTTATGTAAAATAAAAATAATATTTAGGTATCATATAAAATTAAAATATGATATATTTATTTCATGGTTCAAGTAAATAACTGCTTTAAAAATGATTAATTAAGTGTTTGTATTTTTATAAAACATGACTATTTTAATTTAAAATTTACAATAAATATAGTTATTTAAAATAGGTTTTATTTTTTATAAAATGAGTTTATAAATTAAAATTATGTTTTTTTATAATGAGAATATATTTTTAAGAGAACATAATTATTTTTTTAATGGTTCGAAAAAAATTTCATAATATTAACATTGTTATTTCTCAAATAAAAGTGTATTTTAATTTAAAATTAAATTTATCATTTTTATAAATTTATTTTCATAAAATATATCCCAATTTTTCAATAAAAATTTCATTACATTTTTATGGTCAATTTTTTTTTTAATTGTTCTAAAATAGATAAATTTTTGGTGAATAGTGAATTATGGTGAAACATGATATTTAAACATATAAACTAAATACACAAATTTATGAGTCATTGATGATGTAATCTCCCATTAGTTAGAAATATCATTTACCATTTACTATATATATTCAAAATAATCAATACTATTGGTAGTCTTGAGGAAAAATAATTACCTAAGGAATATAATATTCAAAAACTCCCATCTTTTCCCCTCATAAATACCGCCCCTCACAACCTATTATCATCACACATTATATACCCCAGATCGTTCCCAATATCTATAAAATTGTATCTAAATCAATCTCTAAAATTTATTTATCGTTATATTCTCACTAAAAATAATAACTATAGTTTTCTAAAGTGTATTTCAATAGATGACTTTAAAAGAGGTAATATTCTTTAACCAACTCTTTTAAATTATTTCCTTCATTAATGTTCTTCACACTTCCCTCATATAATATGGAAGAATGACCCCAATATTATATATATACTATAATTTTATTATTCTAATTTAATATCAATCATTCATCCTCTTCTCTTTTCACATTATCCTATAAAGTGAAAATATCATCCATATTATGTAGGTTCACCACCTCCAGGGATGATGAGTTTTTAATTTCTATTACCACCTTCATGAAAGGTTTAAATTAATTTATAATGGTTTAAAATAACCTAAATATATTTATATTATATGTTATTTCACATACTATAAAGAATATATTTCTATAATATTAAATAAAACTATATTATGATGGATAATAAACCCACCAAAATAAACCAACCAAATAACACTAAAATTTTACTAAATTAATCATATATATATATATATATTAAAACACATATAAATATTTGGGAAAATTTAAATTTATGTAAGGTCATTAATACCATTTTATTTCACTTCTAGAGTTGTTGTCCAATTTGAAAAGATCTTCAATAATTATCCACAAGTGATCTAACCTCAGAATCATGAAATGAATACCCTCAGAACAATGAAATTATTATTTATATCTCATTGAAATGATTATAAAAAAACATTATAAAATTATATTATTTAAAATATAGATTTAAAAGGTTCATTATTATGAAATTAATAGATTTAATTGGATTATTTATGATATTAAGTTCTAGTGAGGAATTTTTCTAGAATATAAGGTAAGGGATCTCTTTAGATGACCTTTCTCCATTGTGTTGTGACCTTTCAACCTATGAATAACTTTTTAACCCTCTTTTATGTGATCAAGTGATTTTAAATTCTATATATATTTCTATTATAAATATACTTATCTTATTCTCTCTTCCTTTGATGGGGTAATACCTTCCTTAAGTTCTTTTATCAAATGAATTCTTTAATGTCAAACCTGATTAAGGGGAACTTTCCTATCCCTTAATCCTTTTTTGTAATTATTATATAAGGTCATTATTACAAATAATTTTTTAATTAAATAATGGAATATTTTAGTTATAACCATTATTATTTACCTATAGTCTTTAGTCAAAATTCATACATACTATTTCTCCAAAAGTCTATAACAGATTTCTTAAAACATTATTTTTAAAGTAAATTTCTATACCTAATTCTCCACCCATTATCATGGTCTTTCTTTATAAATGAAAAATTTAAGATAATAGACTTATCCATAAGGTATTTTTACTTAAGTTTCTATTTAGGCCCTTTATTTTACTAAATTAAGTGTTTTACAAAGTCCTTAAGGAGGCTTGAGGGTGTTCTGGGGGTTTAGGACACGAAAAAGGGGGGAAAGATTTTTCTTGGCTAGTCGAACATTCTACGCACGGTTACTGATAACCATGTGGATAGCCCAAGAAACCGTTCAGGAGGTGGGTTTTTGGATAGTGGCCTCCACATGTTTTTCACATGGTTTGGAAAACTGTGCGGGTAAACCGTGCATCCCCGAAACTTTTAAAAAATTAAAATTTTTCCACTCTGAGATTTTATATCCCACTTGAGATTTTCCTCCTCCTCCTCCCTTATAAACCTAGGAATGAACCAAAGTGGCCAATAGCTCCCAAGGATTACGATCCTTTGATTCTTGGCCGTTTTGAGTGTTATTGGATGCGAATCGAGGATCTGGGTGAGTCTAATCTCTTTCATCTCTCTCTTTTCTGGTTTGGGTCTTGTATTTTGGGAGATCTCCATTCAAATCTCTCAGTCCTTTCTTTTTTGGTGAGATATAGGTCAAGGCATTAAAGGTGTGTTGGATTGGGATCTAAGGAATATTTTGAGAGGTTGTTCATCAATGGATTCAAGGTAGGTGGTCTATAAGTTATATCCCTTGGGATTTATGTATATTTGTGCATCTGGGTTTTTATTATTGAATTATTTTGATGAGTTATTGGTGTTTTTGAAATAAGATGGTGTAATGGGTGTCTAAATGGTTAATTTATCCCCTCTTGATCCCCATGTGATCCAAGAAGGATGACTCGGCCAAATAAGGGCCACCTGTGGGGTGTGCCGATATTCCCGGACATAGTGTTTGCTAAGTAAGTGTAAGATCGTTGTGCAAGAAGGTAGATCCCTTGATAAATACGTTAATATTATTAGATAAATGGGAAAGTGAGTGGGAAATGGGGATTAAGGGGGTACTTAATATAAATAATGGATGTGTTAATGGATTGAGGCAATAATGTTAATTTCTCCTTTATTGATATTTTTGTAATGTTTTAAATGATGTTGGTTATAGTTGATTATGGGGAATGATAAATAAGCATGTTGACATGGCTCAGTTGAGCATGGTATCTAATTAAGGTTCTACCCCCATGGGTTGAGTTATACTGAGGTTTTAGCTCGTCTCCTAAATGCATGGGTTGTGGAAGGGGATGGAGTTCTATTACCTAACTGGTGTAGTCCACCCAGACCGAGGCTTCGAGGTGAGGATATTGGTAATTATCATGAAATGATGCCTAGAGAGATAGGAATTATTAAATTTCCACTTTTTTAAAACATCCATAATGCCTAATCCAATGAACACATGAAAAAGGTAGATTAAACCATGAAATTCTTAAGTAGTAAACTCGGATTAAATGGTATTATAATTAAATGGAACATAGTCTAGGATGACCTATTGAATTGCCTACATTTTCTTGCCATTATTTTTCTCTTGAATGCACTATCTACCTTTTCCAGATATTCTATAGACACCATTGGTGGTGGACTACTGAGTTATACTCACACCATGCTGAGGCCATTATTGGGTACCTAAGCAGATATCATGCTTGAAGGTCAGTACATGGGAAAGGGCCCTATGATAGGGAGTTGAGTCAGACATGGGATGTGTTCGGGTGAGGTTCCAGACTCATATTCGGGACAATTTTGGGTATTTTACCATTTCCTTTCTTTTGGGGTTTGTTCACTTGACACTGTATCATGGAAATGCATATTTATTATTGTTGACAATTGTACCCAGTTTTGTGATTTGGGTTATTTATGCATGTTATGAATTATTCTCTCTTGTTTATGCTATTTCAATAATTATCTAATGTGGATTACTCTAGTATTGAGGGTATAGTCTCTCCACATGACCTATTAGACCCTCATTTCTAGTCAGAAACCTCTAGAGTGCGGGGGGGTGCGCTTTAGGTCATGTAACTACCCGGATCAGAGCACCAGTTTAGTGGCTCCCTGGTCGGGGACATTAAAAAGTGGTGTCAGAATAGTTATTTTCCTTTATTACTATTTTGGGACTGTAGAATGGAGGTTATGAATGTGTCAGGTAATGGTAATGAGCTTGTTCTTGGGAGTATCTAACCCATGTATGGAGGAAATCATAAGTCACACATGGGAGGGGAATTTTGTTCTTGTTGTGTGTTGTTACATTTGATGATATTTCACCATTGGGTGATGAACTTGTTGTGTGGTTTGATGGATTTTTGATATTTATCTCAAGGAAAGAAAGGTACAAGATTGTGCATTCATGAATCATTATATTCATCTATATGGGAAAGTTTCATTCATCATGATTGGAACACAAACGGGATGGGTGTACAGGTTATAAATGTTAGGATGCATATTTTTTCTTAAAAAGTAATGAATTGTGACTAATGACATGGTATGAATGGTTGAAAAGGTATGTGAGAGTGTCAAGTAGTAGTTTAGAAATGGTTTTCACTAAGGAAGTGGAAGCGGGTAAATGTGTTGTAAGAGTATATTTGGATATGAAAATAGTTTTGGATAGGAGTAAAAGATATGTCTTGTAACCATGATAATTAGATACCATGTTGGCCAAGGACTTAGGGATATGGATGAGGGTAGTGAACCAGTTGTGATTGTCCTCTTTTGGGTAGTGTATGAAAATTGGGTGGGTTATTATAAGTGATGATCCTATCTATATATCTTTCTTCTCATAAACAAATTATGGTTGCGTTATAAAGAGCGTGTTTCGCATTGTAGAGAAATGTCGCCTTGATGATGAGAACCAGTTTAGAGGCATGAAGAAGTTTTCGAGAATAGTCCTCTAGTAGTGGAGCATGAAAATATAGTGGTCAGTGGGGATAGGGAAGAGATGTTCTGTGAGAAATTTTCTCATTTTTTGCATATGATGGAATGAGACCTCGGGCAGGTTGTACCAAGTATGTTTGAGCTGACCATGGAATTTCAATTTCAACACCCTCCGACCTTTACTAGAGAGTGTGGGCCAGAAGAAGTAGAGTTCTTGATAGATTCCATCTAAAATATTTTCGACCATCTAGAGAATCCTCTTGGGAAGCGAGTTAAGTTAGCGGCCTATATGTTGAGGGGGAAATCAAAACATTGGTGGGACATTATGGTTCAGATAGAGCTAGCTGAAGGAATGATGTGGAAATATTTTCAAGAGAATATTATTAAAAACTCTTACCCAGAAACCCTGAGGTAGGATAAGGCCGTAGATTTTATGAATTTGGCTTATGGGAAAATGCCGATGATGGACCATGCTATCCATTTCACTGATCTGAGATGCTTCGTTCTGATGTTGACAGGTGATGAGGAAGTTATGGCGAAATGCTTCTTGGATGGACTGATACACGAGATTATATCTCAAGTGAATATATTTTATCTAAAAAGGATTACTAAAGTGGTGGATCAAGACCTTATCTAATAATGAAACCTAAAGGGAGCTTTAGGTAGTGAACTTGTGCTGCCAGCTTAGCGAGAAAGTGGTGCGGCTTCTGATGGTAGGAAGCACCCCTTGGTGACCCTTTAGCAAGGTGGAAGTGCACAGAGTAGTTATAAGAGGGGGCTATATTCTCAGGGTGATGACCATATATTCTTTTTTCATTGTGGTAGGTCGGGGCATAATCGTGACTAGTGTCTCCACCAACCAGTTAAGTGTAGAGTGTACGGAAGGCTACGTCACATGCATAGATTCTATTAGAACCCACAATGGTCAGGGAATTATAGAGGTCATAGGCAAATTCCATGTGTAGGATAGGGGTCGGCTACCCCGTATCAGCCTGATAGTTGGAGCCCCAGGGGCTGCAGTAGAAGGGGCAGTAGACGTGGAACTTAGGGGCGAGATCACCCTTATTAGTATAGCAGTGCAGTGCAGGGTACTCCGACTAGAGACTAGTGTAAAGGAGAAGGTCATCTTCATATAGTTAGGATACTCTTGAGGGTGGGGAGGCATGACCATCTATTATTTGAGTTACGATTCTTGTAGCTTCCACAGTTTCTGGTGCCTTATTCGATACAGGTTCTATGCATTCCTTTATTTCTGCTAAATTTTTAGTTGTGTTGGGCTTAACCGTTGAGAACGCATGTAGGGTAATGATGCCTAATACATCACTATGGGCACAAATCAAGGACATCAGCCAGTGTAAGGGTTGTGCTCTGGAGGTTGGTGGGTATTGTTTTCAATGGGATCTATTTGTCCTAGAGATTTTAGGTTTTGACCTAATCGTGGGAATGGATTGGTCGGTGTTATATCAAGCCCATATCAACTATTGTCAACATTGGGTAATATTCAAATCTCTATATGGGAGAAATCATATACTTCGTGGTTAGTGGGATACTCGAGCAGGCCACGTAGGGCTGCTATGCCATTATATGGGGGAGCTCACAGCCCATGTGGCATGCCTTATGATAGATTATGGGGATAAGGGATATCCATTCTTTCCTTTTTTGTGGACCAGTATCAGGACATGTTCCCTGAGGGCTTCTTGGGGTTACCACCTAAGAGAGATGTTGATTTTATGATTGAATTATTTCCGGGAGCAGAGCCAGATTCCATTCCACCTTTCCGAATGGCACTAGTAGAGCTCCATGGACTGAAGTTTTAGTTAGAAGAATTGGAGAGTAAGGGATTTATACATCCTAGTACTACACCATGGGGATCTCCAGTGTTTTTTGCTTAGAAGGTTGACAGATCACTAAGGTTATGTGTTAATTATAAGAATCCTAACCAAATGATAGTTAATAATTTTTATCCTCTTCCTATAATTTATGACTTCATTGATCTACTTTGAGGTTTCTCAGTCTTTTCCAAAATTAATTTGTGATCGGGATACCATTTTATGTGGGTGAGACCTTCTAACATAACCCATACAGCTTTACGAATTAGGTATGGGTTTTAGGAATTCTTTTTAATGCCATTTGGTTTGACCAATGCACCACCTATGTTCATGGACTTGATGAACCAGATATTCCACCTGCACTTGGATCATTTTTTAGTTTTTTTAGTTGATGATATCTTAGAGTACTCTATGACTCATGACTATAATTCCAAACATCTTGACATCATCTTGAGTACACTAATATTGCATAGGATTTACGCCAAGCTATAAAATTGTCCTTTCAAGATTGATGAGGTGAAATTTTGGGACATATCATATCTGGTTATGGCGTATCAGTGTATTAGGAAAAAGTACAGTCTATGGTGTCTTGGGAGTAGCATAAGAACGTCTCTGACATTCATAGTTTACTAGGATTATTTGGTTATTACTGAAGGTTAATTAGAGATTTCCCATGTTTGGCATCACCTCTCACAAACCTAAACAATAATGGGGTTATGTTTGATTGGTTAGAGGATTGTGATAATGCTTTTTAAGAGCTGAAGAAGCGGTTGACCACTGCGCTAATTTTGATCTTACATGAACCAAGTAAGAGGTACACTAGGTTATACAATTCATCAGGTGTCAGAATTGGGGTATTTTTGATACAAGATAATCGTGTTATGGCTTATGGATCGAGGCAGTTGAGGCCACATGAATGAAATTATCCTACACATGATCTAGAGCTAGGTGTTGTGGTTCATTCCTTACAGTGTTGGAAGAATTATTTGTTGGGAGAACCCTTTGTGGTGTTCACCTACCATAAAAGTCTCAAATAAATCTTCTCTCAATGGGATTTTAATCTTCGACCACAATGGTGGGTCGAGTACCTGCAATATTTTGATTTTGAATAGGTTTACACACCAGGAAAAGGTAAGAGTGTCACTGATGCTCTGAGTGAAAAACTCATAATCAAGTAGTTCGAGAATTAATTTCAGAGTGGTTGATGATGGACTTTTTGCGAAGATGCATTTGGAGGTGTAGGAGGGGCATGTGAAGATGACCCTTTCATATATAGCAGTTGATTCCATGATTTTGAGCCAAGTTAAAGAGAGTCAGTTGGTAGATCCAGAGTGTTTCGCTATGAAGTAATGACTTAAATGTGAGGAGTCACCTTCTAGTTTGACCTTCGGCATTGATGGAGTTTCTTATGTTCATGGTCATGTTGTAGTGTCAGTAGATTTATGAGAAGAGTTGATGTATGATTTCCACTCATCAACGTGGGAAGTTCAATTGGGCTTGACTAGGATGTATTGTGACATACATAGGCTGTTCTGGTGGCCAGAAATGAAGAAACAAGTGGAATGTTTTGTGTCTTGATGCCTTACCTGTCAGTAGGTGAAGGCTAAACTCTAGTGCCCAGGTGGTTTTTTTAGTCATTTCTTATTCTAGAGAGGAAGTTCAATGATGTCATGATAGAATTCATAGTGGTTCTTATGAGGACACCTCAGAAGAATGGTTCCATTTTGGTGGTGGTAGACCAGATAACCAAAGTGACCCATTTCTTACTGACATAGGAGACCTGTACATTTAACCAGTTAGGGGATTTGTATGTTTAGGGAATAGTATGGTTTCATGGTACGCCAAGAACCATAGATTAAGTGTGTGATCTGAATTTCACCTCATGATTCTGGAAGGTACTACAGAAGTCACTTGGTACCCATGTGATTTTGAGTATGGATTACTACCCACAAACTGATGGGTAATCAGAGTGTAAAATTCATGTATTAGAATACATGTTGAGAGCATGTGTTCTGGAATTCGGCGGTTTGTGGGAGAAGAACCTCTATCTTATTGAGGTTTCATATAACAATAGTTTTTAGGCTGTGGTTTAGATGGCACCTTTTGAGTCAATTTATTGTTAGACCGTGTAGATCACCGTTGTGTTGGTTAGAGGCCAGAGAGTCTGAGCTGTTAGGGCCGAGTCCTATGTAGTAGACGTTGGAGAAGGTTCATTTTATCCAAAAGATTATGCAAACAACTCATAGTATCCACAAGTCATATGCAAATCAGCGTCATAAACCTCTTGAGTTCATGGTGTGTGATATTATGTTTCTTTGTGTGTCTCCAAGGTTGGGTCACCATTGAATTCAGAAGTAGGGAAAATTGGCACCTTGATATATGGGGCCATATGAGATTGTGGTGATGATAGAAACAGTGGCTTAATGATTGGATCTTCCATAGTGGTATAGTGGGATGCATGATGTATTCCACATTTCTCAACTCCGACAGTATCACCCTGACCCATCTCATATGATTAATGATGAGGATGTTGAGCCTGAGGTTTTTACATCCTTTGAGGAGAATCTGGTTCATATTTTAGATCATAGTAAGAATGTTTTGTGGGGTATGGTCATGCCCCTAGTTTGTGTTCTATGGTAGCATGGAAACGATCAGGTAGAATTGTGGGTGTGGGAATCTGATATACGGGTCCAGTGGCCTGATATCATTTCTTTAGAAACTAAATGATGATCTTTAGGAGTGGCTCGAGGAAAATACGTTATAAGGTGGGAAGGTTGTAAGATCTCGTATTTCTCCATAAGTTATTTTTTACTTATGTTTTAATTTATACCCTTTATTTTAGTTAATTAAGTGTTTTACAAAGTCCTTAAGGAGGATCGGGGGTGTTAAGGGGATTTGGGACATGAAAATGGTGGGGAAATAGTTTTATGGGCTAGTCACACGGTATACACATGGTTGGTGATAATCATTCAGAGAGCCCATTAAACCATGTAGGAGGTGGGTTTTTGGACAGTGGACTCTGCATGGTTTGCGCACGTTTTGGAAAACCGTGCGGTTAAACTGTGCAGCCTAGAAACATTTAAAAAAATACATATTTTCCACTCCAGGATTTTATATCCCACTCAATATTTTCCACCTCCTCCTCCCTTGAAACCCTAGGAACGAACCAAAGGGACCAAGATCTCCCAAGGATCAATCTCCTTTGATTCATGTCCTTTTGGAGTGTCGTTGGATGTGAATCGAGGATCCTGGGGAGTCTAATCACTTTTCTATCTCTTTTCTATTTTAGGACCTATTTTGGGGTGATCTCTCTTCAAAGCTCTCAACCATTTCTTTTTTGGTGAGATCTAGGTTGAGGATTCGAAGGTGTGTCAGATTGGGAAATAGGGCCTTATTTCAGAGGGATTTCATCAAGAGATTCAAGTTAGTTGCTCTACAAGTTCTATCCCTTGGGTTTTGTGTAGATTTGTGCATTTAGGGTTTTTATCTTTGACTTATTTTGATGGTTTCTTGATTTTTTTTGACATAATATGGTGTAATGGGTGTTTAAATTATTGTTTTAACCACTCTTTATCCCCATGGTAATCAATAAGGTTGACTCGACCAAATTTGGGCCACTTGTGGGGTGTGTTGATATTCCTGAACATAGAGTTAGCTAAGTAAGTGTAAGATCATTGTGAAAGAATGTAGATCCATTGATGAATACGTGAATATAATTATTGAGATATCCATGGGAGTGGGAAATTTGGCTTAATGGTATAAGTAATATAAATAATGAATGTGTTAATGGATTGAGGCAATAATTTTAATTTCCCCTTTACTGATATTGTTTTGATGTTGTAAGTGATGTTGGTTGTGATTGATTGTGGTGAATTTCAAATAAGAATGTGCACATGGATTGGTTTATTGGGGTATCGATATGAGGTCCTACGCCCATAGGTTGAGTTGGACATAGGTTATATCTCATCCCCTAAATTCACAGGTTAGGGAAGGGGATGGAGTTCTATTCCCCAAAAGGCTGCATTCCACCCGGACTGAGGCTTCGAGGAGAGGATATTAGGAATTGTCGTAAAATGATTCGTAGAGAGATAGGACTTGTTAAATTCCAAATTTTTGAAAATGTCGATCCTGCCTAATCCATTGAACACATGAAAAAGAAAGATTAAACCATGAAATTACTAACTAGTAAACTTAGATTAAATGGTAGTATAATTAAATGGAACATAGTCTAGGAGGACCTATTGAACTGTTTACATTTACATTCCATTATTGTTCACTTTCATGCACTATATACCTTTTATGGATATTTTGTAGACACCATTGATTGTGGCCTACTGAGTTATACTCACACCCTTCTCGGGCCACCATTGGGAACCTGAGCAGATTTCATGATTACATGTCAGGACAAGGGCAAGGTCTCTATGCTAGGGACATAAGTCAGACGTGGGACATGTTCTGGTGAGCTTCCAGACTTGGTGTCCAGACCATTTTGGGGAATTTACCATTTCCTTTATCTAGGATTTTGCAGTTGACACTATATCATGACATGAAATATTTATTTTGTTTACAGTTGTATCCAGTTTTAGGATTTGGGTTACTTATGCATGTTCTGGATTGTTCTCTTTTGTTTCCTCTTTTTCAATTATTATATGTCGTTTCCTACTGTAGTATTAATGGTATAGTCTCCCCACCAGACCTATTGGACCCTCGCTACTAGTTGAAAATATCTATCATACAGGGAGGTGCGCTTAAGGTCATGTAACTACCTAGCTTGGAGCACCAGTTTTGTGGCTCCTAGGTCAGGGACGTTACAAACACCGTATTTTGAGATATATTCATATGTACTTAGATAAGATACTCAACAATAATTAATTCCAAATTCTATTTTTAATATTTATGAAATCTTATTCAATTATGATATAAGGAAAGATTATGTAACCCATTTCCTTCAATGGGTAATTCTTATGTCTATGACTTAAGATTGATTTCCATTTAATGGTAACATAAACATGTTCATGTTGTGATGTGTGATCCCAAATAAAACTATGAGGTATTGGATAATGATTTTGACTCATTAAATGATATGTATTGGATTAGGGAGTAAACCTAATACATTATAGGAATATTTCCACCATGTGATATTATCTTGAAAGTTATCCTTGACTTATTCTTATGTTATGTTTTATGATTCTGAAACATTCCTATGTTTCCATGATCTAGTGATTTTTTTATTTTTTATTCCTTCATATGATTATTCAAGATCCATTTAGATTATGATATCATTTTATTTCATTTGAATAATGTGTTATGCTTTATTATCCTGTTTATTCCCTTACTAGAATTTCTAGATCTCCCATTTTTTATATTAATTCACCAAGTTATCTTATGTTGTTTTAGGATATCAAATGGGTTTAAGATATCAATATGGTTAAAAAAATAAATATGTTGTATTTAAGTTACCTTTTGATATATTATGAACCTGGTCATTCAAAGACACTAGGCCTCACGATCTTTGGGTTTTTTCATTGGATTTTTATGTTAAAAACAGATAGTAATATGAGTAAAAGTATTACTTACCTATATTTACCAAACTCAAATTCATTAATTTCACCAGGAAAGACAAAAAAAAGTTCAAATATAAAAAATAGACACATTTAATAATATCTCTAAATTCCACTGAATCTAAAAAAATCAACACACACACATATCACTAATTCTAAGCCCTCACCCAATCAACTCAATGTAAATATTGGGAAACATGACCCATAGTGGGTCTCCCCACTATTTTTGAAAACATAAGCATGGTGGATCAGTAGATCAACTAAGATCTAGTATAGATAACCACCTGAACATCTAACTGGAAAGATTTAAGCCATAAGGGATAATATAAGAAGTAACCTTAATTCTTCAAGAACAAACATTTACCCTATAATGGATCATAATAAAATAAACATCGAAAAAATATATTTAGATTTATGACTAATAGAAAGGGAAGTGAAATTATAATTATATATGAATATGTGATATAAGAGATACCTTATAAGCTTCCTAAAATAATATCAAGATTATATGTTCAAATATGATTTTTTTCTAAGTAATGTTTTTTCTTATATAACATATGGAGTTGTCTTAACTAACAATAAAAGTAAAAATTCAATGCATTATTAATGTAGGATGGATTTTAATTATTTAATTGATCATAATAAAAGAACATGAGGGATCACATTATTGTATAGGAAACAACAACAAAATAATATGACCTTCCCAAAAAAGGAACCTTTAGATTGCACTCCTTACTATATAGGGAACCTTCACCAGCTGCAAACGAGATAAGGGCACTATCCATTTTGGGTTTTCATCTAGAAACCTAAATTTTAATATATTATTTATCCACAAAATTTGTAATTAAGATGTTATCAAATAAATTAAATCAATTAAGGATATCTATAAAAATCCAATTTATGATGATATGAACATACAATAAATTTCATGACACTATCTTAGAAGAAATAGGAACCAGATCACTAATTTTTCAACAAACTCCTCTAACCATTTCTAACCATATCAAAGACTCATAATCTCAACCACCTTATTTAATTTGGACTCCTCAGAGACAAAACACTGAGTGAACACGGTCTTGTTGAATTCTCAAATCATATCACTTCCCAGTTGAGATAGAAATAAGACCTTCCAATGAACCTGATAATGTCATTTACCAAATATATTTTTCATCATAATTTATTATATTGTTTTAGGTGATTTTAAGATCCCCTAAATGTTTTATATCTAATATTCCCCCTCTACAGAACCTCAATTACAACAAATGATAGGTTCGATATAGGAAAATCAGTCCCCACAACTATATCAAGAATTTGGGTAGATTCCGCAACTACTAGACCGACACATGACCCCTAAGATACATATTTCTTATAACTCTTTAGGAATTTTTTTGGATGAATTCTAACAATAAAACAAACACAAGTATCAATAAAGAAAAACCAAAATTCAATCCATCCAACTTAAAATAAAACTCAATTAAAAATTACATCACATAAAAACTTACAAGTTTTTCCTAAAATACCTCATCATAAACTAGAAATCAAAATTTTCTTTTTTTTAATTCATTTCAAAATCCCATACTTTAATTTATTGTTTTTCAAAAAATTACCTGAAAATAATTTTAAAACCCTTGTATTTGTTCATACAAATATCTTCCCACTTCCTAATGACCAAAACCATTTCAAATCCTCTTTAAAAATCATTTCTAAAACAAATCTTGTTTTTTTATTTTTAATGAGGCCTTTATGTCAGTTATTCTCATTTAATTATACAAAAAAATCTAAAGTTTTCAAAACTGAATTTTCCATTTTGAACACCATGTTTCATTCAGGAAATCTCATTGGAGTCAGAAAAAAAACTATAGAGATTTCGATTGAAGTAATTCAAAATAACATTTATATACAACCCAAGGAAATTATGTTCAACATAAGTTTTTTGAAAGAGTTCAGTGTCCATGCATAGTTTTTCCACATAGGGAAACAGATTTTGTGTTAACCACATAACTACCAATGAAAGGAAATATAAACACACAAATTGGATCTGTATGGTCTTCCAGACCATGTGGATTAACTGTGTACCTCTTGCTTGCACTCTCGTTTCACCCAAAAACATATATAATCTATGAGTCACCCATATAACTTCAATATAATTTAAATAACCCCCGATCTAGATAAAAAATAAACCTATAATAAATAACTATACCTCTGAAATATATATGAACAACCCAACATCCCCTGGAAACATGAGGCTTGGAATGGGTAAGATCTAGTTTGACTCTTCCTACATCTACCTATAAAGTTAAAATAGTTAAATATCTAATCTACCAGACACACCCAAATAATAGAGGGATTTATGATATGATTTTATAATGAGGAAGTATGGTCCCCCATGAATTAGGCACCAAAGATGGCCCATGGAAGGACCCAAGTTGTGCTCCCAATCCCTATAGGCTGAAAAATCACTAAGGGAATCAAAATAAACACATTGGGTGTGATTTCACCTATAAATTAATAAGAGACATATAATTTATACTCAGAAGTATTTCGTGACCACCTTTTAATTAGATATCCATGGATAAAGAAAATAAATAGATGAATAAAAATATCAATGTACATGAAGACTACCTAGAAGAAATAGACAACTAACAAACATATAAAATTATAATAATAAAGTAAAACATACTGAATACAAGATGATGATATTCCCTACACTTCTATGATACCAAATAAATACAAAAATAACTAACCAAGTTTCAATGTGACTATAAGATAACAATCCATCATCCAAAACATATTACTCTATGACGGATCACAAAAATAAACTAAACCATAAAAACAAACATGGGTTTATTGATGTTAAGCGTCATAGGAAGGCTGTGAGTATAACATCTCAATAGACAACCACCAGATATTCCATGCATTTCCTTTAAGAGAAAAACCATCCATGCTAGTTTTAAATACATGTATAAAATATTTTTCTATCTATTAAATATATAAAACCAAGGTCTTTCTCATAAAATAGCTTTAAGAAAAGAAAAAAAATAGAAACATTTAAAAAATTTCTGTAAATAATCCTTTTTAACACATTTTTTTTGAAAACAACACTATTGATCGACCATAAAAATCACAAAACAATAAATTAATATGACCCAATAAAAAACATCAAAAGGATGAATATATTTAATCAATAAAATCCTAAATACAAAACAAACTAAATACCAAGAAAATAATGAAATAGAAGAAGCTCAATAATGGTGATGCTATGTAAAAAAATGTTTGATAAAAGTAGAAATTGTATAATATATCATGATAGAATAGTAATGAACTATGTGAGGTAAATAGGAATCGGTAAAGAATAAGTATTCATGGTAAATTACTAAAAATCATGTGTGAATATACTAGATGTACTTGGGTGGAATCATATTCTAATTAATCAATGAAATTATAAAATATAACCAACCAACTTCTATTAACTAGACTGATCATTGCAACATTCCCATTATTATATTTCATGTTTAGGTGGATGCAGTCCTCTCATTAGGACTAGATAGTACCTTTCTCTCAACCTCTCACTTAGACACAAAATATTATTATGATAACAGTGACCATATGTGAGGTAACATTGATCAAATTTCAATTGAAATAACACATATCCAAATCATATTCCCATCTAACATCCTTACACCAAACAAAGTGAATCCCCTATAGGTTATACATAAAAACATCACAATCATGTAAAGTAAAATAATTCAATAAGGTTATGTGTATTCCATTTTTTTTGTATCTCATTTAAGAAAAAAAATTAAAATGGTTCTAACCAGGACTTAATTTTCAAAATAAATACTATCATTACAAACTCTCTTTTGAAATTTTTTTTAAAACCAATTCATCTCATATAGTTTGTGAAAAACCAAAACTTAAGTCAAGACACGACACATGTGTCATAGATATCAAAAATTCATCAAGAAAACATGAATAATAATTTATTAACCTACATCCCTGATAAAAATATAAATTATTTTTATGTAGGTCTGATGTTTAAAACAATTTAAGTTAACGTTTACAGGAATTTTAATTAATGTTTATAATAAAGTAAAATGATTCTTACATGGTTTACTTTTGATAAAAAAAATCATTCACATGGAACTCTATTTTCCATCATTTTTTATTTTTCTATTTACTAAATGTCTTTATGAACTATTTTAGCTATTATATTGATTCACTATATATATTTATATATATATATATATGTTAATGACAATGTTCAAAGTGTATTTTTATTTTTTAAATTATAGAAAAAATATAGGATACTTCCATACATAGGTAATTATATTGTTAACATGTTTTACTATTCTTTTCCATAGAAATATATGATTTGTTCCAATAAACCCAAATGGTCATAAAAATCATAGATTTTATGAAGTTATTCATTAATAATTATTTTACAAAAGAATATCAAAGGAACTTGTTGTACAATGTTCAGTACAATATTCTCTCAACACTATATGATTGGTGTTATGACTAACATTCTTACTGTAATAAAAAATAAGATTTAATATGAAATTCTTTTGAATAAGTGATCAAGGCTACATTTAGATCCACCATCTTTAACTTTCATTTATTTTCTTTATTTAGGTTTTAAATGTTATATAGTTTTTATAATTTTTTCTACTAAATTATTTGATTTATGACTTTCAAAATAAAAACAATACCTACAATGTTTTTTATAAATCTTAAAATGATATGTTTTTAAAGTTCTGACACTCATAAAAATTTAGGTTCTTGTTTTTTCCTTCATTATTTTAAAGATTTTTATTACTCTGGATTATACCATCATGTGGGTAAATGATAAGATTTGTAAAATGTTATAACATCCTTTCAAAAGTGGGGATAATATTAGTGAGTACCATTTCTCTTACTTAGTTACATGGGATTGATGGGTTATTGTAGGATCACATCGATCATAACTAATATAAAACTTTTTTTATGTTTTCTAATTTTTTACTATATTTTATTTTTGAATAGTTCAATACACTACTCATATTGTGTATACTTATTATGGGTCACATGAAAATAATAATATAATTTGATATATTGATTTATTTAAACTTTTAAAAGAATTATTATCCCCCCATCATGAAAACATTTTTTCATCTTAACTAGGACACAAATTGGTGTCAAAACATATTCCTTTTGGATATAGGTGTTGTTTTTTTTGTGCTAACTTTGCCCTAGACTAAAAAGTCTAAGAAAAAAAATAATTATGTAAGTAACGAATAAGAATGACTGTTTTATTCCATATAAGCAGCAATTTTTTAATTTAAATGACTAAAATTATTAGATAACTAAGAGGGAGGCATATCTTAGTCATTACAGTATTGATCCCTAGATGATATCAGGGAAATCATATAAGTTACCATATCTCGATCTAGAACACTTTTTGGTATGGATTTGGTTAATTATATGTTCAATTACAATTTAATTAATATTTTTTATTATTATATATGTTATAGTGTGTTTTCCATATCTTATCATGTAATATATCTCAATGCATTGGGAGGATTCTAATAGTCATGCACTATGGTTTAAGCAATCTTAGAAGAAAAATTCAATGAATTATATATGATAAGTACCAATATTTTAAAATTTATGAAGATGTTTATATGAACAAAATGTTTCATTCATTCAAAATTAGTATAAATTGTATTAATTGACATATATATTCACTTTATAATGAAATATTGTTTTAATGGTTTATAAAGTCAGTACCTAAAAACTAACTTGAGTGGAAATTCAAAATAGATGAAAGAAATAATTTCCAAGTGTTTACATTGTATGAACTCATCAGTTCATTAATTTAGAATAAGTTGGGGTAAAATAATATTACAAAGTATGAAACTTAAAATAAGAAATGTATAACATTGAAATCAAATAAAAATGTTTTAACTGTATTTTTTGATTTTATGTTGTATAAAGTCAAGAAATATGAAACTGAAAACTTCATAAAAGGAGTTTAAAAATAAATGAAAATACATAGAGGATTTAATAATATATATACAAGATATAATTTGAAGGATAACCAGTAGGTAATTAAGTAAGGTAATAATAGTAAAAATAATTACGTATTAAAATTAACAATATATGAATATAGAAACAATGGAACACTCAAGTAAAATTTTAAAAATAATATTAATGTAAGAAGGAAAAGATATGAAATACAATAAAAAACAGAATATATGGTTTTTTATGGACATAAGATGAATGTAGAGTTATACATGTGTAGTCATGACTTCAAGAGTGAGATAAAATAAACTATTTTATTCTTAATGTAAAAATTATGGATGATATTTTTACTGATTCTAATTACAACAGAAGAAATATATCTTTTTTTGAAACAAATATTATATAGATAATTAAAAAAATGAAAATTTTATAGTGGATATTATAGGAATAAGTGTATTTTATAGAGTTATAAATGTAAAAATAAATATATTTTTAAAAAATTAAATTTATACAATAAAATAAAAAATAAAAAAAATAAAGAATCAAATGAAAATGTATCTTTGATTCATAATGATATGATTTAAAAAATGGATATTTTTAAACTTAATGATGGGAATGATAGGGTAAATTATTTTCTTTCTAAGAATTGTAATGACCCAAACTTTCATTAATAGAAATCCCTCTTGATCTAATTAAATGACTTTTTATGTAAAATGTTTATATAAAATGTCAACTTCATTGGTTTTATGTTTTTGGATTTTAAAATACTATTATTAATTGTGATAATTTCTAATATAGCCATTGAACAGTGATGTCATAATTAGTATAAATATTGGGCCTTAACAATCCAATTTACTCAGAAAAAGGAACAGATGGCCTCATCTGGTATAATTGCTCCATACGAATCCCATTTTTCAGTGCTCAGAAAAGAGGTGGATTCATTGGGCTTCACTCTTGACCAAGCCCAAGCTGAGCTTAAATAGGTTAAGCTCCAACAGAACTGTCTACGGGAGAAGTGGATGTTGATAGAGATCACAACGCGTGCAATGTTATCTGAGCCACCCCAAGAGTCTGTCACCATCATGCACCATACCCTTAGGTCTTATGCGGATGCTTTAAGGGGCTATGTAACACATCCCTAGTACTATTGTTGTGTATATTATTTTTTTATATAATAATGAATATACTTTTTTGTTATTATTGTTACTTTGTAAATAGTTTTTAAAGCACAAATAGTATTTTTAGTTAATGTACAACTTAGAAATATATTTTGATGAATTAGTGGATTTTTGAATTAAATAATATTTTAATAAAATATTATTATTATTATTAAAATATTTTTTATTAAATATAAATGAACTTATAATTTTATTAATACAGTTGTAATTTTTATTAAGGTTTGGAAGCCATTTTTTTCAAAACCCATGAATTTTCAATAAATGTCGGTTTTTATTTTAAAAGTGAAAATTAACATATTTAGGTAATTATTTAGATAAAATGAATATTATTTCTAGAATCAGGATGTCGAAATTGTCCAACAATGAATTTTTCATAATTTTTTGAGATAATCAAATTTTTGGCTAAAAATTAAATACAGTATAAACATATAATGTGTTTTATGACATCATAATGACCCAATTGTGACATAATAAAATACAGTAAACTTTAATTTCGGCCAATATATGTTTTAACATAAAACTAATGTGATTTTGGGTTTGTTTGACATATTTTACAAAGCATTGATGGACCCTTGAAGACATATTAAACATTATGTCTTTTTAAATTGTTTTCCTTGGGAGTGTGACTCACCTCCACATAAGCAACCCCATTATTTTAAGAAGTTAGGACATCGGCCATATAAAATATATTTTCTACTTCCCTTTTCCAAAAACCATGGGAAAAAACCGTGGGCTGGTTTGTGGCTTGGATTAGTTTAATGTGAGGTGTCCCAAACCTAAATAATAAAGAATTCCCTCACCTTTCCTATATAAATACACCAAAGCTCCCACTTCCTACTCAATAAAAGAATTTTGCGTTAGTCCATCATCTTTCCTCCTCTATCTAGAATCCTTTTAAGGTTCCCCAGGCTCCCAAGAAGCCTCTCTCAAGCCTTTCTCATGCCTTTGGAAGCACACTTCCAACTTTCATTCTCATTTTTGTCAAATATTATTTAACTTGTTGTGCCCTTTTAATTTAAATAATAAAATTGGGGTATGGTTTCAAACCTCCCCTATAATTATTTCTCTATGTTTTAATGATGGGATACCCATTTCTCTCTCAATAAATTCCTCCCATGTACACCTGTTGCTATGCCAAAATTCTGAAAGGAATTTCTCACTCCACATTTATATTCAAGCAATTCTTTAGTATCATGAACCTAAATTCCATTACATTTGTTGAGACATGTATATAAAGACCACATTAATATCCATGTAATTCAAATATGATGAGGCATCCCTTTCTCTCTCATCAACCATTTTTATGCGTTCTTATGTCACTCTATTATGCTATCGAAATTACACCACGTTTTTCCAAGACAAAGTCATTTTGTAGTGAATACCATGCCCATTTATCTATCAAGGGTATTAAACTTTATGCATGTTTACTTATTGTTTAATGATTTTAAGGTTTTTAACCCAAATTATTCTATCATTGAATAAATTTTATGTTGAATGATTCAATGCTTTTTGATCCATGTGGCACACTTACGTATGAAATGAAATGTTTAAGATGGGTGCCCCCTTATAGTGCTCCAATGTATTGGGTAAAGTATAGTATCATGATACGTTATGTGAAATGGGGGTATACTCATGCTAATTCAAGTTCAATGAGGTTTTACGTGTGCTTCATGTGCAACAAGGGTTTACTCTTGCTTCATGTACAATGAGCCTTGGCTCATGCTAATTACATGTTAAGTGTTGTTGCCAGATTTCTATTTTATGATTATCATGATTTATCATGCCTTTTGGTTTATTCTTCTCTTGTTCTCTATTGATAAGCCTATTGTTTAACATGTATTTTCTTCCTCATGTTATTCCATTTTTATTCCCATACTCGGCTTTATAGCTCACCCTTTTCTTATGCATGTCCTCAGGTTATCCCATGCAATGTTAAGTATGAGGGAATGTAGTGGTCAAGTAAAGGAATTTTTCAATAAATATGTTGTATTTCATGTTTTAAGATTCTATATAATGATCCTAATCCCTAAATACACTATACCACTAGATCATCCATGTTGTATCAAGTGATGGTTTTATGTAATAAATCATGTTTAATTGTGTAATAAAGAGTGGGGTTTTCATAGTTGGTATCAAAGGATAGGTTTAGTTATTTTTGGAATTAGGATTAGAAACCCTAATGAAGACTTAGATAAAATACTAAGTATAATGAAAACATACCTATGCTTTGGTGAGCATTGAGTAAGTGGTTTATCAAGAAAATACATCCCTATCTGGATACGAGTAGGTAGAGGTGGCTCTGGCACAGATGTATCCTAAGGGTAAAACCCGAAAACACCACTTTGAGCTTGACTCAAACAGGAACTAGTTCATGAAAATGGGACATGTTTCACTCTTGGTTACGAAACTATCGGGCGATATGCTTTGGTAAATTTACTAGATTAGTATGAACCATTATTAAGGGAAAAAATTCCCTAGGAATATATGTTAGAAAGTAGATCATATATAACATAGACTGAAGCCAATAGATTCATATGTTAAGGAAATAAAATTTATTTATAAGTCATCAGTTTTTTCCTTGTATTACCCTTTATGTGTTACCCATAACTTTCCTTTTATTCTATCCAATGGCTTGTAATAGGATGACTTGGGCAGAAAACCGATGTGAAGATCAATGTGATGACTATACTAATGAGATTCCCAATCCAGTGGGAGCGGGAATCGCGAACATTGTCACACTTATCCCTTAGATAACTCATGAATTGAATAGAAAAATGAGTAAAGTGGAACGTTCACCCCCCCCCCCCCCCCCCCACTGAGGAAGAAAATGTTGCTATCGATAGATTCATGAGAAAAAGGCCTCCTACATTTAATGGATCATTTGATCCATCAATCACTGAACAATGGATCTACTCCATTGAAAAGATCTTCTCCATACTTCAATGTTCTGAACAAGATAAGGTTCTTTTGGCTTCTTATTGAATGTAGGGTGAAGTCAATCAATGGTGTACATTGGTCAAAAATATGATGCCTGAGGAGGAGATCGAGGCATTGGAATGGAAGGATTTTGGGAAAAAAATTTCGATAAATACTTTCTCCACACCCTTCGGCTTAATATGGAAATGGAAATTCATTTCCCTCAAGAAAAAAGATGACGAATACATAGGAGCATATGAGGAAAACTTCACAAGGCTTGCACGATACACCTTCAGCTTTGTCGTTACACCCTAATTCAAGGTTGACCGCTTCTTTGGTGGGCTGAAGCCTAGCCTTTGGAAAGCACTAGCGATCTGTGACTTCAAAAACTATGAGGAAATTGTCCGATGTGCCCTCAAGGTTGAAATGGAGATCGGATAATCTCAGGGATATCATGGGAATAAGAAGAATAAGGTGGAATTCAATGCCGATGGTCCGCTGGATAAATCCAACAGTGCTAAGAATATACAGTACCCCACATTCTAAATGTGTGGAAATAAGAACCCTGGAAATTCCCTGAAGGGGACGAGAAAATGCTTTAGGTGTGGAAGAGAAGAGAACCTAGCTATTAACTGTAGGCAAGAGAGACCCGCGCCTGTGATGGAGGATAGGAATGCTCCGTTCGAACCTCAATGGATGGTTCATTACTACAACTGAAAATAACCAGGACATATTTCAAATCAGTTCCCTAAGCCAAGGCTTTTCAGAGGTAACCCACAACCTCCAAGGCAGCAAGGGAGAGGTTTTTCCATCAGTACTGCTGAAGTGACCCCCAATAACAAAGTGGTGACAGGTATTCTAGTTATTCATTCAAGAATAGTGAATTTACTTTTTGATTCAAGTTCTATGAATTCTTTTATATCTTTAATGTTTAGTAGAATAGTCCTCGCACCACCAAAAATCATGGAAGTGAAGATGTCGGTAATTATGGCAAATGGGGAAATCATTGCATCCCATGAATATAACTCCTCCCCTGTCATAATCTGATGATTAAACTTCCGGGAGAACCTATTCATACTCCCTCTGGTAGAATTTGATGAAATTCTTGGCATGGATTGGCCTTACTTATATATAGCCAACCTAAATTTCCTTGATAGGAAAACCACTCTCTATAAGGAGAATCGACCCCCAATTCTTTACAAGTGCAAGGAAGAGGATGAATCTTCTTTAGCTTCATCATCTCAAGTGTGGATATTAATACTCTATGACCACGCGTATCTAGCTCAGATGATTGAGTCCAAGGAAGCAACCATCCTTGAATATATTCCTACTATGATAGAATTCACTGAAGTGTTTCCTGAGGAATTATATGGTCTTCCTCCTATAAGATATGATGAATTCTCAATTGAAAATATACCTAGGGAATTACCAATATCCAAGAATCTGAATAGAATGGTTGTTGTGGACATTGAAAAGCTGAGAAAACAACTACAAGATAATTGGGATAAAGGGTTTATACAACAAAGTGTTTCACCATGGGGTGCACCAGTCCTATTCATCAAAAAGAAGGATGGTTCAATGCGCTTTTGCATCGATTATCATGAGGTTAAAAAATCACAATATAGAACAAGTATTCTCTGCCACTGATTCATGAATTTTCCGATCAGCTGTGTGGAGCACAATACTTCTCCAAGGTAGATTTGTGGTATGGATATTATCAAGTAAGGGTGAATAAGGAAGATATCCCAAAGAATTATTTTCATACAACGTAAAGGCACTATGAATTCATATTAATGACATTAAGACTCACAAATTCTATATAAATATTCATGAAATTGATGAATAGTTTCTTTAGAGACTACCTCAACAAATTTGTGGTAGTCTTTTTAGATGATATTCTAATATACACAAAAACCAAGGAGCATGAATAGCATATAAGCACTGTATTAGAGACCCTGCGAAAGGAGAAGATATATGAAAAATACAGTAACTGTGAGTTCTGGTTGAAGGAGGTCTCATTTTTTGGCTATATCATAACAAGAAATGGGATATCTATGAATACCTCAAAGACAGATTTAATAGAGGAATATCTGAGGCCAACATCGGTAACAGATATCCATAACTTCTTGGGGTTAGCTAGATATTATTGATTATTTGTGAGAAATTTATCACGGTTGTCCAACCATCTTAACATGCTATCTTGGAAGGGAGTAAAGTTTTCTTGGAGTGATGAATGTGAAGAATGGTTCATGGAGTTGAAAAAGAGGCTTATCACTGTGCCTGTTCTCATTTTACCAACAAGTGGTGAACTTTTTGTGGTATTCAGTGATACTTCAAAGTAGGGCCTGGGATGTGTGTTGATTCAAAATTTCAAAGTCATTTCCTACGCTTCAAGGGAATTGAATGTTCGGGAATAGAATTATCCAACAACTGACCTTGAGTTGGCTGTGGTGATCTTCTATTTGAAAATTTTGCGGCATTATCTCTTTTGTGAGAAGTGTGAAATATATACAAGACCCAAAAGCCTCAAGTATATATTCACAAAGAGAGAGTTGAACATGCTCCAATGAATATGGATAGAGCTCCTCAAGGATTATGACAGCTCAATCAACTACCATCCTGGTAAGGCAAACAAGGTGGTGAATGCTCTATGTACAAAGGATCATGCATCTTTATCAATGATGAGAATTGGAAAGGATCCAATCATATTATATTTACAAAGTATGGACATGGTAATCCTTAAGGGAGTAACATAATCAATACTTTCTCAAATTATTACTCAGCCATCCCTTTTAGAAAGGTTAAAGGATGCTCAAAAGGATGATGTGGGAATTCAAGAAAAAGTGGAAGATACCAAAAAAGGGAAATCCTCGAATTATAATGTTAATGGAGAAGGAATTGTGAGATTTCGAAAAAGAGTATCTGATCTATCAATTCAAGAGCTGAAGAAGGAACTTTTGGATGATGCACATAGTTCAAATTTCTTTATTCACCCATGAAACACAAAGATGTATCGAGATCTCTGAGATCATTATTGGTGGGATAATAAGAAGTAGGAGATTGTTGAATATACATTAAACTGCCTGGTTTGTCAGCAAGTGAAGGCAGAGAGGCAGAAGTCTAAAGGGATGATTCAATAATCTCCCATACCAAAATGGAAATGGGAGAACATCACCATGGACATTGTCACTAGAATTCCAAAGACATCCAAAGGAAAAAATGCAATCTGGGTCATTTTGGATCATCTTACAAAGGCTGCACAATTCAATTATATTTAGGAGGATTTCTCATTGGATCAACAGGCACAGATATATATCAGGGAAGTGGAAAGGCTACATGGAGTACCACTATCTATTATGTCCGATCGAGATCCAAAATTCACATCTATGTTTTGGAAGAGTCTTCAACAAGCTCTGAATACTGAACTGAACTTTAGTACGACCTATCATCCTCAAACTAATGCACAATCAAAGCGAACTAACCAAACACATGAGTAAATGATGAGAGCGTGCTCAATAGAATTTAAAGTAGGATGGTATCAACATCTTCCTCTAGTTGAGTTATATTCTAATAACTGTTTCCACTCAAGCATCCAAATGGCAGCATATGAATCCCTTTATGGGGAAAGGTGAAGATCACCAGTGTGTTGGGATGAGTTCAGTGAGCGTAATTTTCTTGGACCAGAAATGGTCGATGAAATGGTGGAGAAGTTGAAAACCATTCAGCAGCATATCAAGGAAGCCTAGAGTCGACAGAAGAGTTATGTAGATAACCATCGAGGAGACATTGATTTTAATGTTGGAGACATGGTAATTCTACACATATCTCCATGGAATATGGTCATGAGGTTTGGAAAGAAAGGGAAGTTATTTCCAAGGTAAAACGAAGCCTTCTAAATTCTTGACCGTGTTGGGGTTTTGTCCAATCGAATAGTGCTTCCACCTACCATGGACAAAGTACATGATGTCTTTCATGTATCACTCTTAAGGAAGTACATACTTGACCCTTCACATGTACTCTCTTCAGAGGTGGTACATTTAGAGGATGATATTTCTTATGAGGAGCAACTAGGGAAGATCTTAGATCATAGAGAAAAAGTTTTATGAAATAAGATTATTCCCCTCTTCAAGGTGTTATGGTGAAACCACAAGTTTGAAGAAGCGATGTGGGAATCAGAGGAAATGACAAAGAAAAGTTACCCACATCTGTTTTAGTGCAGGAAAATAAAATTTCGAGGGTGAAATTTCTTAAGGGGGGAAGATTTTAACCACCCAAACATTAATTAAAGGAAATACCTATTGATTTAATTATATGTATCTTTACGTAAATTGATTATATAAAGTTTAAACTTCTTTGGTTTTATTTTTTAGGATTTTAAAATACTATTATGAATTTTGTCCATTGCTAATATAACCGTTGAATAGTGATAACATGATTAGTATAAATATAGAGCTTTAACAATCCAATTTACTCAGACAAAGGAAGTGATGGCCTCATCCAGTAGAATTTCTCCATATGAATCCCATTTGTCAGACCTCGGAAAATAGGTGGCATCATTGTCCTTCGATATTGACCAATCCCAATCTGAGCTTCAGCTGGTTAATCTCAAATGGAACCATATATGGGAGAAGTGGATGTTTATAGAGATCACCACGCGTGCAATGTTATCCGAGCCACCCCAAGAGTTTTTCACCATCACGCACCTTACCCTTAGGTATTATAAGGCAGTTTTAAGGGGTTACGTAACAAATCCCTATTACTATGGTTATGTACATTATTTTTTGTATGTAATAATGAATATAACTTTTTTTATTGTTACTTGTAAATAGTTTTTAAAGCACAAATAGTATTTTTAGTTAATGTTCATCTAAGAAATTTATTTTGATGAATTAATTGATTTTTTAATTAAATAATATTTTAATAAATTATTATTATTATTATTAAATTAATTTTTATTAAATATAAATGATAGTGTAATTTTATTAATGTAATTGTAATTTTTATTACGGTTTGAAATCCATTTTTTGTCAAAACCCATGAATTTTCGATAAATGTCCGTTTTTATTTTAAAAGTGAAAATTAAAATATATATAAAATCATTTAGATAAAATTAATATTATATCTGGAGTCAGGATTTTGAAATTATCCAATGGTGAATTTTTTATAATTTTTTGAGGCAGTCAAATTTTTGGGTAAAAATTAAATACCGTTTAAAGATATAATCTGTTTTATGACATCATAATGACCCAATAGTGATGTTATAAAATACTATAAACTTTATGTTCAGAAAATATATGTTTTACCATTAAAATAATTTCATTTTGGGTTTGTTTGACTTATTTTACAAAGCATTAAGGGATCCCTCAAGACTTGTTGAACATCTTGTCTTTTTAAATTGTTTTCCACGGGAGTGTGACTCAGCTCCACATAAGCAACCCCATTATATTAAGAAGTTAGGAATTTGGCCTTATAAAATATTTTTTTCCACTTACCTTTTCCAAATACCATGGGCAAAAACTATGGTTTGGTTTGTGGTTAGATTTATTTTAATGTGAGGTGTCCTAAACCTAAATAATAAAGAATTCTCTCACCTTTCCTATATAAACCCATCCAAGATCCCACTTCCTCCACACTAAAAGCTTTTTAGTTCTTCCAACATTTTCCCCACTCTCTCTAAAATCCTCGCAAGGTGACACAAGCTCCCAAGAATCCTCTCTCAAGACTCTATGAAGCCTTTGGAAGCATACTTCCAAGTAAGGGTTTTTCTTCCTTTCTCATTTTTTCCAATATTCTATAAGTTGTTGTGCCCTTTTAATTTAAATTATAAATGTTAGGGTATGTTATATCACCTCCACCATACTTCCCTATAAATTTTTTAATGATGGGAGACCCCTTTCTCTCTCATTAAATGCCTCTCATCTACACTCGTTACTATGCTGAAATTCCGAAAGGAATTCCTCACTCCTCATTTAAATTCAAGAAATTAATTTGTATCATGAATATAAATTCCATTAAATTTGTTGAGACATGTATATAAATTACCCCCTTACTTTACATGTCATTTAAATATGATGAGACACCCCTTTCTCTCTCATCAACCATTTTTATGAGTTCTTATGTCACATTGTTATGCTGCTGAAATTGCACCACGTTTTTCCAACACAAAGTCATTGTGTAGTGAGTACCATGCCCATTTCTCTATCAAGGGTATTCACCTTTATGCACACTTAGTTATTGTTTAAAGATTTTAAAGTATGTATCCTATATTCTTCTATCATATAATAAATTTTTATGTTGAATGATTCAATGTTTTATGATCCATGTGGAACACTTATGCATGAATTAAAATTTTTAAGAAGGGTGAACCCTTATAGCACTCCAATGAATTGGGAAAAGTATAGTATCATGATACGTCATTTGAAATGGGTGTTTACTCATGATAATTAAAGTGAAATGATGGTTTACTCATGATTCATGTGCAATGAGGGTTTACTAATTCTCTATGTGTAATGAGCCTTCACTCATGTTAATTCCATTTTAAGTGTTGTTGCTACATTTCCATGTTATGATTATCAAGATTTATCGTGCCTTTATGTTTATTATTCTCTTGTTCTCTATTGATATTCTTATTGTCTAACATGTATTTTAATTCTCATTATATTCATTTTTTATTACCTTACTGGGCTTTATAGCTCACCCTTTTCTTATGCATGTCCTCAGGTTATCCCATGTAATGCTAAGTACGAGGGAATATAGTTGTCATGTAAAGGACTTTTTCAATAAAGATGTTGTATTTCATGTTTTAAGATATCATGTAATGATCATAATCCCAAAATAAACTAGACCTATCGATCTTCTATGTTGTATCAAGTGAAGGTTTTATGTAATAAATCATGTTTAATTATGTAATAAAGAGCAGGGTTGTCATAAGAATAATGAAGATAAATGATGGAAATTTAATAATTTTTTAAATTATATTACTCAAATTGAAAAATAATGTTAGAAGATCAAATAAAAAAATAAAAAATATTGAATACATCTTCATGTTGAAATTGGAAAGTATGCGGTAACTTAGAAAATATTGAAAAAGGGAATGATAATATGTAGAAGTAAATTTCACATATAAAAGAAAATAATTCTATTTTTTAAATGTAAATAAAACTTTTAAAAAATTATTTCTAGTAATAAAAACAACAAATATAGAATTAGTTTTGGTTTAAATAAAAGAACCCCTATGATATATAGTAATTTGTTTATTAAAATCACTAAATGAAATGATTCCAGTGTTATAAGATTTACATATGATTTGAAATTTGACTATGAAAATTAGTGTTATTTAAGATGTAATAATTATTTAGGAAATAATAACACTTTTATTTCTAAGAATTCATCTTCTATATTTCCCAACAGTAAATTTCTTAAATATGTGTGGTTACCTATTAATTCTATTACTAGTATAGTCAAACCTAAGATAACATGTGTACATAAATAATTTTCTTCTTATTCTATTTTAAATATGTTTTCCTCAAAAAGCCTCAAGGAAACATAATAAATTGGGAGAGGCTAATCCATACATATAACCGGGGACCCATCAAATTTTCTAACTTTCAATCAATGTGATAGAGGCTTTATTACATTAAGAGGTAATAGTAAATGAAATGTAATATGTTTTGGAAAACATGGAATATTTAAATATATTATAATTTTTAAGGTATTATATGTTGAGGGAATTAAGAATAACACAATTTTTATGTCATATTTGTGTGATGATGTAATGAGTGATTACTGTAAAGATAATGATTGTTTTGTTCTTAAAGATAATTCTATCAAATTTTATTAAAAAATAAAAGATAATACAACATTCCTCCCTCACAATTTCCACTCCCAGAAACTTGAAAAAAAATAATGTCAAGTGAAAGGATGATATAAACTCACTATAATTAAATATCTAACCAAAAGACTAACTTTTGAACTTAGAACCAGAAACATAATACCCAAATAGCACACCACTAGGAAAAATCTCAAAAACTAGATATTTCCCGAACACCATAACACTATAAATGCTATGAAAATATTCCTCACATAATGATTCTTTATAATGAACAACTCCCATAGTCTATCTAGACTTTAGAAATCCCATTAATCTAATATTCCAAAATATGCATGTTCATTATGAACCATGAACCAGACCAATGTCAGAATAAAGAAACTCCTCCTAAATAGTTGATACAATAAGATCAAGAAACAAAATCATATTGAAACACAAAATCATCTCAAAAGGATATTTAAGAGAACCAATAAAACACATGGAGATTTTCCTCAGGTCTCATTTCTATTTAGAAATGATTTAAAATGGCGAGGTATTAGAAATCCCAATCTTAAATAATTATCATCTTTTTATAATTACAATCCACTAACCATGGTAACCATCTCAAATCACCATAAAAAGAACATCCTCAAAACATCCAAGGATTAACCATATTAACTCACTCAACTATAATAGGGGAAAAACCCCAACATTGAACATTCATCAACAGTGAATGATATTGATTTGACTTCAAGTCATGAGACTACATGATCCATAAATAGATTCCAAACATGTGGAATTCCTACTCATAGTAACTCTAAAAGAAAAACTCAACTCAGTATCTCCCATAGTCTACCTATAAACAAGAATCATATCCTAGATACCAGATCCCACACAAAATTTATCCCCATTTCATTCATACAATATACCTCAAACCATGGAGAACACTATGCATAATAATTATAAGAATGAAATTTGTAGATAATTAACAGACAATGATTATATTATGATTTAAAATATTAATAATATAATAAAAAATAGAATGGTTGACGAAAATAAATGAAATAATATCCAATAAAACATGGATGGAAAAAAAATAACATCTTTAAATACACAAAATATCTCTTGACTTTCCAGATAGAAGCAACATCATGGATCACTGCTCGGGTAATAGATGAGCCTAAGTATTTCTATTCCAACAGAAATTCCACTTATAGTACATATAGTGGTGATTGAGATGGCCAATAAAATTATAGGCTCTTATAGATGTCAAAAAAGAAGGTCTAATGTGCCTCTAAATACCACACGTGTAACACACAACTGGCTGCGGCTTTTATCTTGATGGAACTCCTTCACTAACACTAGAAGAGGGTGAAACATCACCTATAATAGGTTTATATAAAAATAATACCTTCAAAATAAAACCTTAAATATCTCTTAAATTACTGTAGTCAGGAAATAATGAAACACCATAGCATCAGGATCTGCATGAAAGACCTTGGAAATTTACAATTCCTTCATCAAATCATCAATGACCAATTTAGAAGAAAATAGAACCATTCTGAAGAATAATTCCATATAAGCCTTCACTGAATAATCACCCTGAAATACACTTAATAATTATATCCCCATTTATAATATTATGTCAATTGGATACAAAATTATAAAGATAGCCTTGAAACATCCACAAGATAACACTTCAAATGGTTGGGAGTATATAGTGTGCCGCCACCAAACTAAACCTATCCCTATAAACTAAGGATTGGTGCACCTCACCCTCAATTATTATAGAGTTTCAAAAGTTCTATGGTCTATTCAATCATAGATATCTACTATATCACCTCAAGGGATCCAATATTTCAACTACCCGCCACTACTTTACAATTAAAAAAACCCATACATGTGATCCGTAAGATGAAAATAACTGGACCCTACCACTACATCATGAGTATGGGAAGATTATAAATTTAGAAAAGACTACTTTTCTATAACTAGGAGGAATACCAAAAATATTCCCTTATATACTTTCCAACTCCTTTCTATGGGTCACATTCTAAAACATAACAAAAAAACTCAATCAAAACACCACAAATCCCAACATAAGTGATACAGAGCGGAAAAAAATAAGATTATGAAACATCCATTGAAACCTCATTTCAAAAAGTCCGGAAAACCATATATCTTTTTTTAAAACATAAAACATGATTAAAAATCTGAAATATTTCAAAACCAAAAAAATAAAAGTACCCATTTCTTAAAAACCAATTTCCTATTAAAACACACATGCTAAAAAAATTTATAATTTTATCACTTAATACCTATAAAATTATTTATTTTAAAATAATATCAAACCAAAAATAATTTTATATAGATTAAAAATAATTTAAAAAGAAAATAACGAAACCTAAAAATGTTTTTTAGAAAAAAATCTCATACCCAATCCTAAAACATTTCTTTTAATCATAGTTAAACTACTTTTAAAATCCATAAAGGGTCACTTTAAAACCCATAAACAATCCCCATAAGGAAAAAAGGAGGATACAAAAATAATATTAGTGAAAATAAAAATACATCCCAACATACATCACTACACATGGATTAGTTGTCTAGTTTTTTTAATATGTTCTAACCTTGTAGGTTCCATTAAAATTGACTAGAATGGATTTCACAGGCTCTGTATGGTTTGACAGATTCAACACCCTAACTGTACACCATATGGATCTCCTCAAGTCTCAATATAAAATGATATTTTTTTCCAAGATGTCTCTCTTATATTCCTAAAACTAAAATAATCAACACAATACATCAAAAAATATCAATAAAAACCACAAAAAAATAAAAAATTAACAAAATATTTTGACCACCCATGGAAACATAAGATTTGGCACAAGGAAGATGTATACAACCCATTCCCCATACCTACAATCCAATTCCTAAATATCCTAACTACTATCTAACGTAAACCCCCCATATAATATGAGGGCTTTAATACAATTTTTCAGTGAACCAATCCAAACTAACTGGACACTTCACCCATGTTAGTTAGCCGCTTGGCCGGAGATGAAGTCTTGATTTCCCTGGGATGGTGACATGAACCAAGGAATAATAATTGAAATAATGAGAATGATTTCACCCTTTATAAAATAAGGATCAACCAATGATTCCAACCAGGATCCCGATATGAGGTATAATAAAATTGGATGGACATGCTAAAATAAACAAGTGAAAACTAATATAAGAACTTATAAACATGGAATAATCCTAAATTTATATAAAATATTTAGAAAAATTATCTTTCGATACATGAAACCAATCTAATATGAATCATTTACATTTCCCAAAAAAGGAAAAATAAACTAAACTAAAAATAAAAAGGTGGCATAAAAGCATGATACAACATATGACTCAACTAGTCGAACTAAAATAGGCTACAAACCACAATAACTTTTTGTAACTTTCAGTTCACCATTATAACCTAAAAAACACCCACTTCCCAATAATGATAATTAAATAGCCAACCTATAAGTCCTAACTTCTAAACCAATAGAATAAAATTAGAACTACATGCCAAATGACTTGGGTGTACTTAAAGTATGAGGTAAATCCTAAAAGGATACCTCAATGAGCCCATTAAATTTATATAAAATATATGTATAACAAAGAATATCACATATATATTCTAAAAACATTCCATTTTATAAAAATTCCATAAATTGGACTTACCAAGGCAATGCCATTTAAAAAAATAATTTTAATAAAAATAAGATCAGAAAATTATTTTTAAAAAAATCCTCCTTTGAATACAAACGCATAAATAGTATAAAAATTGACTTTTCAAAGGAAACACATTTCAAGGCTTTAAATTAAAAAAATATTTCTTTTCCCTTTATAAAACATTATCTCATACACCCAATATGGGTAAAGGAAACGAGAATGCATAATAATTATAAAAAACCTCATGAGTCATAAGTAAATGACAATAACCATACAATGGATGTCTCACCATCGGGATGCTCACTCACAAATCACTAAAGTATTAACATAAACTGAAGCAGTAGATCATGCTCCAACTTGATAAATAAGAATAAAATAAATTATAAATCATGAGTAAACTCACTAGGAAGTAATGTTGAATCTTTTTCTTAATGTGAAAAGGTGGAATTTATTGATAGAAAGTTAATAGTAATATATATAATCTCCCAATTCACTCTCACATATCCTCATCAAAGACACATACCCTTTCCTTGTATAATATTAAACTAGTGGTCACTACCAAGGGTATCATGCTCAACATGTAATGTAAAGTCCCTATAATTCCCTATTATTAAAAAAGGTTCCTCATGTCACATCTATATAGAGGCGATTACTATACATCTAACATCGTTATGTGACAATAACACTGCCCTAAGGCAGGGAATGTAGTCATTAAATAAATATATCACCTCAAACTATGCCCCATAGATAATGATCCCCAATACAAATATATAAACATTAATCAAAATTCATATAAACATGAAAATTCTCTAAATTATGAAGAACGGGCGATAATTAGATCATCTAGGGTGTAAATAGTAACTAACTAAGGAGAATAAAAAAAAATTCTAATTAGACCTTTAGTTTATACATAAAAATACAATGCTTAGAAATACCTTTTTAGAACTATCTATCACCCAAAATAAGCCCATGGTAAAACACAGAATAATATACCACAATAAAGAAAAAACATTCAAAATCAATTACACGCTTAATCATAGATAAAAAATGAAAATATGAAAAACATAACATATTTAATACATTGAAATACCATTATAGAACAACACAATATGTTTTACAATCAATTGAAAACAATATTATATACAAGGAAGTTTCCTTATAAACCCATCAAAACCTCTTAAAATGGGGAAACCCCTATCTTAAAAAATTAAACTTCACCTTATAAAACCAAATTAGTTCAAAACACCACAAACCATGTACATTTCTAATGAAACACTATTAATGGAATTTTATAAAATACCTTAAATGTAAAATAAAATAATTAAGATCAAAGAACCATTTAACAAAGATTTTTAAAAAAATTTAACAAAGTTATAACTAATAAGTCATCAAAAATACTTGATAACAAATAATTATTCACAATATATATCACTATTTTATCTCAGTGATACTTATAAAACAACGATAAATCAAGGAACTCTTTCACAAACAACAATATAATAGAATAACCTAATAAAAATAATTGAAACATGTCTGCATCAATTAATTCCACTTGAAAAGGCCTCAAGGGATGACTCACAAACATTAAAAATCAATATCCCCAAAATAATAACACAAAATTTTCCACCCATGGCCATTGGGGTTAGGTAAGGTAGAATAAATGAATGTAAATTTTAAAAATATTGGATATAAAGGGAGGAAAATCGCTCACCATTTGATTTAGATGAAGAAACACACATAATTCAATCTAAATATAGGATTCTTGCGAGGACAGAAAACCCTTGAGAGGTTTCATCATCATGGAATTTTCATTAAAAAAATTAAAAAAATACTCCTATTTGAGAAGGTCACATTGTTTTCTTGTATGGTTTACTAAATAATTCAAGTAAAAAGTGGATACCACTTCCTCAAACCCCATATGTCTCACCATTTTCTTGCATGGTTTACTAAATTGTATATAGAATGAGAAAACGCCTCTTTCAAAAACAACAGATGGTGCATGATTTCTCTATCTTGGTTTCCCAAATCATGATCTTAAATATGAAACCCTAGAAAAGAATCAATAAATAAAAATTTCAACCTCATTACACCTTAGGGGAAAGAGATAAAATGACCACAACATGAAAAGAAAGAAAGTGACATCTCAGGGTGTGAAAAGAAGAATAAATTATTTGACTACTTCTTTTATCATCATTAATGTTTGTATATTTCCAGGGTATTAATTTATTCTTATTGAAATTAATTTAATGGTTATTATAAGAATAGTTAAATATGTTAATGCAACTATTAAAACTATATAATTGTATTTTAATCATAAAAATTATGATTTAATATCTTATTATGATTATAATTATATAGGTTATAAGCTAGATAAAAATATGCATTAGGTATGGGTCGTTACATGGTAAAATTTTTAATTTATTGAGATATAACAAAGAATTACTAGTTTTATTATTCACATTTGAGGTTGAGTTTATTTGTATTTCAAATTACTGTGTTCAAATTTTATTGATAAAAAAATCATTAACTTGTTCTAGTATTTATTTTGACAAGATAACTATACGTTATTATAATAATTATGTTATTTAAATATCTAATAATTATTCATAGTATTAGAGAATAAAATATATTTATGTGATATTTAATTTGAAAATATATTATGTCAATAAACGAGATTTCATTTTTTAATTTTTTTCAACTAAAAATCAACTTGTTGTTATTTTTACTAAACCTGAAGATTCTGTGATGTTTGAGAAAATAAAACGTTAAATTTTAATTATGTATATCTAATTTGATATATTGGTTTTTAAATTGTTTTATTCTATTTTAACGTTCTAACAAATTTGTGGCATAGATCAATCTAAAACAATTTTGTAGAAACTAATTTTATTTATTGAAATTTTTTGATTTGTTTCAAATAAATTTATAAGATGGTATAGTTGTTATATATGTGGTAATTTGAATTATTTATTTTAATTATGAATTGGTGTATTATATCTCATAGTTTAGTATATTTTGTTTTGGAATATATTATGAAATATAATTTTTATGGTATATTATTTAATATATTTAAAAATAATTATGTATTAACTGAGGGTGAGATTAAATATTTTTAGGATTTTTGCATCTTGAATATTACCTATTTACTAATATCAATAGAAATTGGAATGGTTTCTTATTAATTTTTTTAGTATGTTATCAATTTAATATTTTCATTTTTCTAGGATATTTTTTATTGAAATGGGGTTTTTTATGATTTATAATTTTTTTAACTTTTTGATAAATTTAAAAATGGTATATATTTCCTTAAATTATATAAAATCTTTTTTTCTTGTGAAATTTCCAAAAGGAATATATTTTTTGTCTTAATTTCCATTGCTAGGGAGATTTTCTATTAATTTGTTTTTTTTTTGTTTTTTTACAATTAAAATAACTTGAATTATTTATTTAATATTACTTTGGATAATTATAATTTTTTTACAGCATGTTAAGTCATATATTTTTTATTCATTAATAATTTTTTATAATATTTTTGGTTTTATTCTACTATAATAATTATATTATATTTTTGTCTTTTCCAGACATGGTTTTCATATTTATATGATTTTTTTATGTTTTATATTTTGAACCTTTTAGAATTTTAGAAAAGTATAAAGTTAGATGTTTTTCTGAATGTAGAAATTTTCAAACAAATTCATACAATTTCATGTGAATTTATACAATTTCCTAAATAACCATATGAAATAATATTTAAATTCAAATTAAAATATGTAATCATATGAAATTATTTACAAATTCTTATGTTTTTAAAGTCTCTTGAAATTTGAAATATAAAAATGTAAAATAGACTTATGAAATTTAATTATCTATAAAATCATGTTTGTGAATATATTAAAATGGTCATTTTTTTTAATTTATTCATAATCAACAACAGAAAATGATCCTTAAAATGAATATGGTCATTTTGATGCCACTAATTTGATGCTTACACAAATGTATAAATTATAGTTCCGCTGGATTAATGTTTAGGAAGAATTAAAATGAAGTTTATATAAAATAAAAATTAAACTTATATAGTTTACATTGTTTTAAAATCATTCACATGATACTCTATTTTCTATCATTTTTTATATTATGTTTTACCTAAATTTTATATTGTTTTTTTAATAATTTTATTTATTATTAAAAAATCTATTAGTTATATCAATTAAGTTCAAATTTCTTTTGGATTGTTAACATAAATTAAAAATGAGAGATACTTACATACATAGGTAATAATATTATTTATAGGTTTTTGTTGTTTCTAACCACTATAAGATGTGATTTATTTATATAATATTAGTGTGGTCATGAAAATCTAGGATTTTATGGAGTTAGATATTGGGATTTTTTTATAAAATAAGATAGAAGTAACTAGTGGTATAGTGTTGAATAAATTATTCCACAGATGTTCTAAGATTGATACCACACTATACATTATTGCTATAATCACAAAGGAGATTCAATATGAAATATTTTTGAAGAAGTTATCGAAGCTACATGAAGTGGCATCATCATCAACATAATTTTCTTTTATTATTTCATGTTTTTATGTCATATTATATATATTCCTAAGTGTATTACATTATTTTATTTATACATTACCAAATAAAAAACATGTATGTTTGCCTAGTTATACCCACTATACAAAAAAAATTCTTGTTGAGTAATGACTTTAACAAAATATTAGGTTCCAGGTCATGAATTGATTCGTCGAATGGTTGGAATTAGTCTGGGTTGTACTTCCAACTAAGAAAAGTTCAACCTTGAAAATTGTTACCACATCAATTCGAAAGTGAGGTATGTTATATTGATTACCACTCTTTATATTATGTTAGAACATAGTAAAGACAATATGTAAGATCAATGACTGAATTCAAATTATATATTATTATTTTTTGATAATCACACTTACATAGACCGAAGGACTATAACTATAGAGGCCTGAAATACATGGCATGAAGTCCCAATGATAGAAAGGTCCATTACATGGCCCAAAGTCCAAATTCCCTAATATTTCACAATTAAATAGACCTTCTCACCTTCCTGTATATATCTTCTCTAATATGTTATCCTAGTGTATCATTAATGGACCATCATCACTTCTTCCCTAAAGGGGCATTGAAATTTGTTTTACTAGTTACTCTAATAATGAACCTCTATATCCAAAATGATCTCTAGAGACTTCCTTTTTAGCTTCACTCTCCTCACCAGTCAGGAACTCCTCTAGCAAAAATCTTAAAGTCCCACTATTGATGGCCTTTAGGCCCAAAGTTCATATTTTTTTATTATATACTACACTTTATTTTTGATCAATATAACTCATTTTTATACCATGCATACTTGTTATTGTGATCCTACATGTAATAGTACACTATAATATATTATTATTTTTAAATTTTTAAATGTATTGTCCACCCCCTATAGGCCACACTTCTCATCTCAACTAGGCCAAAATTATGATCTATGCTTTAGTGGGTATGATTTTCTTATGATGTGATTGTGTACCTTGATTATTTTATCATACCCATAGGCTTATATTATAATCACTTATGATCTTCGATTGTTATTTCTTAGGCTTACCCTTAATAAGTGTTTGCCATCACTAGTTTATTGATTACATTTCCCTAGGATACAAATAGGATTATTATGTATCAAAGGTTTAGATAATTATAATGTGTGAGGAATTTCATGGGAGATATTGATCACTTATTATAAAATAAGGATCCCTTGGTTTGATGAAATAAAATTTTATTCCAATGGGAAATTTAAAGGTGTTTTTAGTTAATAGGTTTTTATAAATTCTAAAAAAAATTAAAAAAAATGTTTTGAGTATTTAAGTGACTCAATATTTGTTATTTGTTTTATCATTAGTAATGGTTAAACTTGGGTTACTTTATATTTTATTAAAACTATTTTGTAAATATTTTATTTTTAGACACAAATCCAAGGGTTTGGGTTAGGGTTTTCTTAAATGGAATCAACGGTTTTGTGAATTTAAATGTTAATATGTTATTAGATGAAGATAATTTAACAGTTTTTGATACTGTCACGAGTCAATATTTTTACGTTTGATCATAATTTTAAAGCAATATATAAAATTTTATGGTCTTTTTTGATTTGATTTCCTAGTGTTTTATGATATTTTGGGATGTGATTTGTGAATTTTTGGAACAATAAATGATTTTGTTATAGATAACACTTTCGGTTAGTATGTGATATTATATTGAATTACCTCCAAAAAAAAATTTAATTAAAAAATAACTTTTAAGGAAAAAGGGGGAAACCAGACATGCCAAAACTTAAGTGTGTTAAACACAAAAGGAACTCCCAAAGTCATTTCAAACAAAGCTATGATTATTAATGTAACGCCCCGACCCCAGCTACCTAGAGTCGGTGTATTATTACGTAACATTGGCATGATCACAAAAGATCAAGTCTTGATAGACTGATTAGTTTAGCAGACTTGGAAACATTAGATACATTCATAAGTCTTACATTACATCATAAAGTAAAAAAAACTACAACAACATCTTGTCTTCATATCCCCTCATACTATCCCTAAAGGTCATTCATAATATACTTCTTCACATCTTGGAAAAATTAAAACATTGAAAGGGGTGAGCTTAGATGCGCATTAAGGATAACAATATAGTGTAAGCTTTCATAAATAAATATAAACATTTTAGGAAATGTATAACTAAACAAAAGCATTTTAAACATGAACTTCAACATAATATGGCAAAAGTAAAATGAAATAATGCCATTTACTTATTCACATGGATATTCTACTGGTTAAATAGTCACATGCAATATCAACAACCACTTTCATAATGATGGAATGCATAATGTCAGACTATCATAACCACGTATTCAAGGCCTCGTGCCAAGACTACAAATAAGATTTGTCAAGGCCTCATGCCAAGACACTAGTTTGTCTCATGAGACCTGATGATGCATCGAGGAGCTATAGCGGGCTCCACCCGTCACTTATTAAGTCCAATGCATTCCTCATATGAACATGTTTAAACATATCATAAACCATAACATAATCGTATCACATAAAACATGCATAAAGGAAACATAACATTTCCACATTTCAATCACAAGATATCAATACAACACATTGGTATAACAAAAACACTTTCAAAACCATTTTCAATACCAAAATAAAAGAAAATTAAAACATGGTATTTATTTTTCATTTTAAAAAGGTTATGGCTTGTAGAGGAATCCGAAACTCAATTAATGGTCACGACGGTGTAGAAGTCGTTGTTGCCGCATATGTAAGACAAAACATTCCTTTTTTCGTTAACTAAAAATGCTTCATATAAAAATATTCCTTTTGAATAAATGTAAAAGTCAAAGGGGTTTATACAACTTATAAAAGAAATTTGTGTATAAAACAAAATATGCCTCAAGGAATGGAGATTGAGACGAAGTCCCTTAGAAAGATCATTTTTTAAATAAAATAGATCTATTATGTGTATTCACTATAAGTACACATAAATAAAGTAAAAATACAAGATAGGACATAATAATATCATGGCATAATTTGAAAGTATGAGATTAACCCAATGAACGGAAATTGGGTTAAGAAGTTCCCTTACCTCGTGTCCGAATTGACTCGGTCGTTCTTTAACCTCATGAATAATAAACTAGAGTTAATTTATATTTTCTTAATAACCTTTTCCATGTTCATTATTCCTATTATATCACTTATTACCATGTTATTAACATTATGTAATTATTTAAGTTAATAACGGTCATTTTGTCGATCTTTGGTACTTGAGTCAAAAATAAACTTCTTATAATTACAATTTGTTCATGTGGTGAAATATCAATTATATCCAGAATTATATTCATGATTTAGATATCATATATATCATATATATCTATTATATACATTCATTTATAATATTACGTAACATTTAGAGGTAAGAAATGAAATGCACCGTTCATAGAGACGGTAAGTCGTACGTGCGCATGAACACTACTTTCATTTATATTTCGTATGTAATGGAATGAAATTATAATTATATAATGTTATAATATAATTCCAGTATAATATCATATATAATAACATTTACTCCATCCTTTATACATCCCACATATGGCATTAATGATTAAAATCACTTTGAGTGGGCGGTAGTCCGCACTTCCTAAAATGAAGATATTGCGTTTACCCATAATAGAAACCATAAAGGTATGCCATAGATGAAAAATAAGTAGGATTAAGTAAAGAATAATCATATTATATATCATATATAAATATAGTGACATCTTAATGGCCACCTTTTAAGGTGTTATATGAGTGTTGAACAACCATCGTTTCGTGAGGCAGAAATTCGCCATCCACAGAAACAATAAGTTATTTAACCATTAGATGTAGGTGTGTGTAAGTGTCACTAGAATAATTCTTATAACAAAATCCTAGTATATTTATGATACTTTTTAGTTACAAAAGAAATTAATAAAAATATTTTAGGGGGTTGGAGAAGAAAAATAAAACATAAGAACACAATAGAAAACACTACCTTTAAAACAGGTAACTCTTTTTTGATTTGAGCCAACGGCTTCCTTGGGAAGAATTATGCCCAAATTGAGGCTTCTAGGAGTAAGAGAGGGAAGTTGACAGAGTATTTGGTTAGAGGTTGGCCAAGCCAAAAGGCTTTGAAGGTGTGAATAAGGTGGTAGTGGTGGGGGCCTTTTATAAGAGGAGAGGAGGGGCACTCTTGGAATGTCATGAAATGTTACTTTATTATATAATGAGTTTCGGATTTTAAAGGTCCCACACTTATATATATCTAGGATAAGGTGATAAGGGTTCCAAATATACTCATAAAATAGGTTTTTTACAAGTTTATGTCTTATATTTTACATTATCTTTTCATTTTATTTAAATTGTTAATTAATGAGGTAATCACTACATCATCATGGTGTCATAAATAATTTAATTTATTTAATGTCTAAAAATTTAAAAAAAATATCATGATGTATAAAATATTTATATCTTTCTAATGAATATTTATATTCAAAAAAATGACTTGTATAAATCCATTTAAAAATTGTTTTAGTAAAACAACTCATGTTTGTGGCATTTGTATTTTAACATTAAATGAAAAGTTTTTAAGGTCATTTTCCTACCGAAGTGGCTACATGGGGTCCCCAAGTTGACCCATGGATTGTCTTGGTCGGCCATGACCCATAAAATAGGGTTAGGACAAGTGTAAAGGTATTTTCATATTTTTATAATATCATTTTTACATTAAATTTCACTAATTACCTTTAATCGCGATTAATTAAACTTTAAAGTTACTTTTCACCAAAAAATTATTTTAATCTCATTGAACCACATTTTACTTCCTAATGAAAACCATGTATGTAGGATTTTTGAGAATCAAATCACGTAAGTGTTAATGTTTCATTTAAACAAAAAATCAGTTTCTTAACTACCACTTAGTGGTTTCACTATTCATCAAAAATTGAAGTTTTTCAGAACAATCCCAAAATTTCACCCTAAGTCTATAATTGATATTCCAAATTCAAAAATTATTTCTATTATACAAAATTCCAAACATATAAGTTGCATTAATTAATTTTATAAGTAATTCCCGCAGTCACAACAAATAGCGTGTTTTTAAGAAATAATATATATCAAAAGATTGACAATTGTTTATGTCCAATTTCAAAGTGAAATTAATTTTAATGAACACCATTGGATAAAATGGTAAAAATATATTATAATTATACTTTAAAACCACTCAATATTATAATTTATCACTATAAATTATTTCGATTAAAAAAGGTAGTTTTTATGTATTTTTCACTATTCATAAAAAATTGGAAGTTCTCAGAAAAATACCAAAAATTCAACATAGGCTAATTTCGACATTCCGAATCCAAAAATGAAGTCCATTTTGAAATATAAAACATATATAATTTTAAAAAGTGGGTATTACTATTCATAATGGATATTTTATTGTTTGTGGTGTGTTAGAATCTCGAACTTGTGTACAATGAAAGCTATTGAATTATTGAAAGAGAAGCGTATCGTGGAAGCTCGGGGTGTTACATTCTCCCCTCCTTCAATAAATTGCATCCCCTCAATTTGAATTTTTTTTGAAAATAAAAGGTTGAAAATAGAAAATACCTTTGTGGAAAACTCACATCAGAAATAAGGATAATAAAAATATAACTTTAAAAGAAAGAAAGAGAAGTACAAAGGTAACCCGAGATGGCCCATACTAGGATTCTATGAAAATATGGATATGGAGGAAAAACAAACCTTCAAGGTCTTATGGTGAGTTGTATAGAATAGGGTTAGGAGAAAGTTAACCACATGAAAATCACAAACTTGTGATTGGTTAAACGGTCATTGAATCCCTAGTTGGAAAAGTTAACCAGCAAAATTTTTGTGTTAAGTTACCTTTCATAAAGTTGAGGAATTTATTTAGGAGATTTAATAAGAACGTAAGGAAATATACTTACTTGTCATGTATATTTCCCTTCTTTAATATATTTTTACCACAAACCCATCTTTCAATCCAAAAGGTAATATAACTCAAAAATATTATATTTATCCTAATCGTACAAGGTTCAAAATATTAACACAGACCATTTAGATTAGGAAAACTATTTTGTAATAACCAGGGACTTCCTGTAGGCTAGTGGTAGGTAATAAAGGCCTGTCACACTATGGTTGTGGGTTTGATTCCTACAGCTTTGTCTGACGCGACGGGTTGTCCCCCGACCTACAGGTTATCCTTTTCCTAAAACTATAGTATTATAATATTCCAAAAATAACATTCAGAAATGTTTTAACCTTAAACAATACTTTCCAAGGTTCAACTTAATCCATTCCATCCTTTATAGTTATCCAAAATACTTCTGTCCAACTCACAGTCCAAATTTTATAAGGAAGTTAATCATAATAAAGGTCCTTTTTTCGCATAACAACATGTGAACACCTTCATCATGTATTCTTTTAAAGAACTATAACATCCCGAATCACAATAAATCCTTATGGATTACATTCAATATCCCTTATTCCTTATCGAATACTAGATATACTCCTTCTATCGAAAAATGTATACAAATCATTAATCATTTTCAAGAAAGCTAATAATATTCAATATAATTTATCCAAATCAATCATATACTATTCCAAAATCACTATCTTGGTATTAGAACCATATTATGGTTTATCTTTCTCTCAACCATATATTGTCCAAAAATTTAACCTGTTGTGGAGTCACTCTTCTTAGTTCCACACAATCTCAAGTCCTTGATGAAATTGTACTGCAATACAATCCTTATATACTCCATAATTATTATAACCAGTACATCATTGATACAACACTCAAATGAAAAAATTCTTTAATAAAAACATAAAAACTCTAATCATTCATCCTCATATTTGGTAGTATCATAACTTGATTATTATCCAATAACATCATTTGGGGAATAATCTGATGATTTGGACATTATTTTTCATAGTGTTCCCACTCCTTGCAGATGAAGCATTCTACATTTGAAACTTTTTTCTTACCCTTGCAATCACGCACTCGGTGTCCTTTTTCTCCACACTTGTAACAAACTCCCATTCCCTTCAGGCAAGTTCCAAGGTGGTTCTTCCCACAGATATCACATATTGGAAAATTAGTCTTTTCCCTCGTCCCTTTATCCATAATTCTCCCTTCCATCCTTTTATTCTCTATCTTCCCTTCAAATCTATAAGACTTAGAGAATTCTTTACATATCTTATTAACACATTATACTATTTCTTCATATGTTGAGAACACATGGGAGACTATTTACCTTCTAAATATTGGCTTAATACCATGAATGATATGATCCTTCTTACTCTTTGGATCATATGTATTGATGGAGTTCACATTTATTCTACTGGGCACCATTTCTATAAAATGGCATAAACTAGGTTAGTTTATGAATGGAAATGAATAATTACAAACCTGTAAAATACTTAATGTAAATTGAACGGTTTATGGATATAATCCATAATCATAAAAAAAATTCTTTGAGGAAGTATATACTCATAAACCCTTCATAATGGTTTGTAAAAAAAATGAGAATTATCCTAAGCATATCCCCCGGGAGTGTCGTAACCAAGAGTGCAGCAAGGCCCGTTGTCGTGCACCAGTTCCCGTTAGAGTCTAGCTCAAAGTGGTGTTTTTGGGTTTTACCCCTAGGTATATTTGTGCCAGATCCGCCTCTACCTGCTCGTATCTATACAGGGATTTATTTCTCGAAAAACTCACAAAATCTCTATAATACCAAAATTCTAGGAAGTTCTTCTATACTGATCCTCGACGTCTATCTTAGGGCTATGTGATCTAATCAGATTTTATCTAAATCTAGCTTCTAAGGTTAGTACTAAACTGCCTTTGATACCAACTATAATTCCCCGACCCCAGCTACCCAGAGTTGGTGCATTATTACGTAACATTGGCATGATCACAAAAGATCAAGTATCGAAAGACCGATTAGTTTAGTAGCCTTGGAAACACTAGATACATTCATAAGTATTACATGACATCATAAAGTAAAACAAAACTACAACAGCATCTTGTCTTCATATCCCCTCATACTATCCTTGTAGGTCATTCATAATATACTTCTTCACATCCTGGAAAAATTAAAACATTGAAATGGGTGAGCTCAGATGATCAGTAAGGATAACAATATAGTGGAAGCTTTCATAAATAGATATAAACATTTAAGGCAACTTATAACTAAACAAAATCATTTTAAACATGATCTTCAACATAATATGGCAATGGTAAAATTAAATATTGCCATTTACTTATTCACATGGATATTCTACTGGTCGAATAATCACATGAAATATCAATAACCACTTTCATAATGATGGAATTCATAATGCCAGACTATCATAACCATGTAGCCAAGGCCTCGTGCCAAGACTAAAAATAAGATTTTGTCAAGGCCTCGTGCCAAGACACTAGTTTGTCTCCTGAGACCTGCCGATGCATCGAGGAGCTATAGCGGGCTCCACCCGTCACTTATTAAGTCCAATGCATTCCTCATATGAACAGGTTTAAACATATCATAAACCATAACATAATCATATCAAATAAAACATGCATAAAGGAAACATAACATTTCCACATTTCAATCACAATATATCAATACAACACATTGATATAATAAAAACACTTTCAAAACCATTTTCAATACCAAAATAAAAGACAACTAAAACTTGGTATTTATTTTTCATTTTTAAAAGTTTATGGCTTATAGAGGAAGCCGAAACTAAAATAATGGTCACGGCGGTGGAGAAGTCATTGTCGCCGCATATGTAAGACAAAACATTCCTTTTGTCATTTACTAAAAATTCTTCATATAAAAATATTCCTTTTGAATAAATGTAAAAGTCAAAGGGGTTTATATAGCGTATAAAATAAATTTGTGTATAAAACAAAATATGCCTCAATGAATGGAGATTGAGACGAAGTCCCTTAGAAAGATCATATTTTAAATAAAATAGATCTATTATGTGTATTCACTATAAGTACACATAATTAATGTAAATATACAAGATAGGAAATAATAATATCATGGCATAATTTGAAAGTAGGAGATTAACCCAAAGAACGGAAATTAGGTTAAGAAGTTCTCTTACCTTGTGTCCGAGTTGACTCGATCATTCTTTAACCTATTGAATAATAAACTAGAGTTAATTTATATTTTCTTAATAACCTCTTCCATGTTCATTAGTCCTTTTATATCACTTATTACCATGTTATTAACATTATGTAACTATTTAAGTTAATAACGGTCATTTTGTCGATCTTTGGTACTTTAGTCAAAAATCAACCTCTTATAATTACAAGTTGTTCATGTGGTGAAATATAGATTATAGCCAGAATTATATTCATGATTTAGATATCATATATATCATATATATCATGTATATACATGCATTTGTAATATTACGTAACATTTAGAGGTAAGAAATGAAATGCACCGTTCATGGAGACGGTAAGCCATACGTACGCATGAATGGTACTTTCATTTCTATTTTTTATTTAAAGGAATGAAATTATAATTATATAAAGGTATACTATAATTCCAGTATAATATCATATATAATATCATTTACTCCATCCTTTATACATCCCACATATGGAATTAACGATTCAAATCACTTTGAGGGGGCGGTAGTCGCACTTCCTAAAATGAAGATATCGAGTTTACCCAAAAGGGAAACCATAATGGTATTCCATAAATAAAAAATAAAGAAGCTTAAGTAAAACATAAACATATTATATATCATATATAAATATAGTGACATCTTAATGGCCAACTTTGAATGTGTTATATGAGTGTTGAACAATCATTGTTTCGTGAGGCAGAAATTCTCCATCCACAGAAACAGTATGTTCTTTAACCATTATATGTAGGTGTGTGTAAGTGTAGCTCGAATCCTTCATATAACAACATCCTAGTATATTTAGGATATTGTTTTTGTTTCAAAAGAAATGAATAAAAAGATTTTAGGGGGTTTGAGAAGCAAAATAAAACATAAGAACACAAGAGAAAACACTACCTTTAAAACAGGTAACTCTTTTTTGATTTGAGCCAAAGGCTTACTTGGGAATAATTCTGCCCAAAGTGAGGCTTGTAGGAGTAAGAGAGGGATGTTGAGAGAGTATTTGGGCAGAGTTTGGATGAGACAAAAGGATTTTAAGGTGTGAATATGGTGGTAGTGGTGGGGGCCTTTATAAGAGGAGAGGAGGGGCACTTTTGGAAAGTCATGAAATGTTACTTTATTATATAATGAGTCTCGGGTTTTAAAGGTCCCACACTTATATATCTCGAGGATAAGGTTAAAAGGGATCTAAATATACTTGTCCAATAGGTTTTTGACAAGTGTAAGTCTTAGATTTTACATTATCTTTTCATTTTATTTAAATCGTTAATTAATGAGGTAATCGCTGCATTATCATGGTGTCATAAATAATTTAATTTATATAATGTCTAAAAATTATAATAAAAAATATCATGATGTAGGAAATAATTTTATCTTTCTAATGAATATTTATAGTAAAAAATATTACTTTTATAACTCCAATTAAATTTTTTTTAGTAAAACAACTCAAGTTTGTGACATTTTTATTTTAACATTAAATAAAAAGTTTTTAATGTCATTTTCCTACCAAAGTGGCTCCATGGGGTCCCCAAGTTCACCCATTTATTGTCTTGGTCGGCCATGACTCATCAAATAGGGGTAGGAAAAGTTTAAAGGTATTTTCATATTTTTATAATATCATTTTTACCTTAAATTTCACTAATTAACTTTAATCGCGATTAATTAATCTTAAAAGTTACTATTCACCAAAAAAATATTTTAATCCCATTGAAACAAATTTTACTTTCTAATGACAACCATGTATGTTGGATTTTTGAAAATCAAATCACAGAAGTGGTAATGTTTTATTTAATCAAAAAATCTGTTTTTTAACTACCACTTAGTGGTTTCACTATTCGTCAAAAATTGAAGTCTTTCAGAACAATCCCAAAATTTCACCCTAAGCTATAATTGATATTCTGAATTCAAAAATGATGTATATTTTAAAAAATTCCAAAAATATAAGTTGCATTAATTAATTTTATAATTAATTCTCGTTGTCACAACAAATAGCGTGTTTTTAAGAAACAATATATATCAAAAGATTGACAATTGTTTATGTCCGATTTCAAAGTGAAATTAATTCTAATGAACATCATTGGATAAAATGGTAAAAATATATTCTAATTATACTTTAAAACCACTCAATATTATAATTTATCACTATAAATTATTTTGATTAAAAAAGTTGTTTTTATGTAATTTTCACTATTCATAAAAAATTGGAAGTTCTCAGAAAAATACCAAAAATTCAAAATAGGCTAATTTCGACGTTCCGAATCCAAAAATGAAGTCCATTTTGAAATATAAAATATATATAATTTTAAAAAGTGGGTATTACTATTCATAATGTCTATTTTGATTGGTTGCGGTGTGTTAGAATCTCGAACTTGCGTACAATGCAAGCTATTGCATTATTGAAAGAGAAGCGTATCGTGGAACATCAGGGTGTTACATTCTCTCCTCCTTCAATAAATTGTGTCCTAGCAATTTGAATTTTTTTTAAATAAAAGGTTGAAAATAGAAAATACATTTGTGGAAAACCCACATCAGAAATAAGGTTAATAAAAATATAACTTTAAAAGAAATAAAGAGAAGTAAAAAGGTCACCTGAGATAGCCTATACTAGGATTCTATGAAAATATGGATATGGAGGAAAAACAAACCATCAAGGTCTGTTGGAGAGTTGTATATAACTGGGTTAGGAGAAAGTTAACCACAATAAAATCACAAACTTGTGATTGGTTAAACGGTCATTGAATCCCTAGTTGGAAAAGTTAACCGGCAACGTTTTTGTTTTAAGTTACCTTTCATAAAGTTGAGGAATTTATTTAGGAGATTTACTAATAATGTAAGGAAATATACTTACTTGTCATGTAGACTTCCATTCTTTAATAAATTTTTACCACAAACCCATCTTTCACTCCAAAAGGTAATAAAACTCAAAAATATTATATTTATCCTAATCGTACAAGGTTCAAAATATTAACATAGAGCATTTAGATTAGGAAAACTATTTTGTAATAACTAGGGACTTCCTGTAGGCTAGTGGTAGGTAATAAAGGCCTGTCGCACTATGGTTGTGGGTTCGATTCCTATAGCTTTTTCTGACGTGATGGGTTATCCCCCGACCTATAGGTTGTCCTTTTCCTAAAAATATAGTATTATAATATTCCAAAAATAATATTCAGAAATGTTTTAACCATAAACAATACTCTCCAAGGTTCAACTTAATCCATTCCAACCTTTATAGTTATCGAAAATACTTCTGTCCAACTCACAGTCCAAATTTTATAAGGAAGTTAAACATAATGAAGATCCTTTTTCCGCATAATAACATGTGAACACCTTCATCATGTATTCTTTTAAAACACTACAACATCATGAATTACCATAAATCCTTATGGATTACATTCATGATCCCTTATTCCTTATGGAATTCTATATATATTCCTTCTATCCAAAAATGTATAAAAATCATTAATCAGTTTCAAGGAAGTTAATAATATCCAATATAATTTATCCAAATCAATCATGTACTATTCTAAAATCACTATCTTTGTATCAGAACCATATTATGGTTTATCTTTCTCTCAACCATATATTTTCCAAAAATTTAACCTACTGTGGAGTTACTTTTCTTGGTTCCACACAATCTCAAGTCCTTGATGAAATTATACTACCGTACAATCATTATATACTCCATAATTATTATAACCAGTACATCGTTGATACAACACTCAAATGACAAAATTCTTTAATAACAACATAAGAACTCTAATCATTCCTCCTCATCTGTTTTAGAATCATAACTTGATTATTATCCAATAGCATAATTCGGGGCATACTCTGATGATTTGGACATTGCTTTGCGTAGTGTCCCCACACCTTGCAGATAAAGCATTGTACATTTGAATCTTTTTTCTTACCCTTGCAGTCACGCACTCGGTGTCCTTTTTCTCCACACTTGTAACAACCTCACATTCCCTTCAGGCAAGTTCCAAGGTGTTTCTTCCCACAGTTATCACATATTGGAAAATTCTTCTTTTCCCTCGTCCCTTTATCCACCATTCTCTCTTCCATCCTTTTCTTCTCTTTCCTCCCTTCAAATCCATAAGATTCATAGAATTCATTACTTATCTTATTAAAACATGATACAATTTCTTCATATGTTTAGAACACATGGGAGACTATTTAACTTCTAAATATTGTCTTAATACCATGAATGATATGATCCTTCTTACTCTTTGGATCATACGTATTGATGGAGTTCACATTCCTTCTACTGGGCGCCATTTCTATACAATGGCATAAACTAGGTTAGTTTATGAATTTCAATGAATAATTCCAAACATGTAAAATACTTAATGTAAATTGAATGGTTTATGGATGTAATCCATAATCATAAAAAATATTCTTTGAGAAAGTATATACTCATAAACCCTTCATAATGGTTTATAAAAAAAATGAGAATTATCCTAAGCATATCCATCGGGAGTGTCGTAACCAAGAGTATAGCAAGGCCCATTGGTATGCACCAATTCTCCTTCGAGTCTAGCTCAAAGCGGTGTTTTCGGGTTTTACCCCTAGGTACATCTGTGCCAGTGCCGCCTCTACCTGCTCGTATCCAGACAGGGATGTATTACTTGGAAAACTCAAAAAATCTCTATAATACCAAAATTCTAGGAAGTTCTTCTATACTTATCCTCAAAGTATATCTTAGGGCTATGTGATCTAATCAGAGTTTATCTAAATCTAGCTTCCAAGGTTAATACTAAACTACCTCTGATACCAACTGTAACGCCCCGACCCCAGCTGCCCAGAGTCGGTGCATTATTACGTAACATTGGCATGATCACAAAGACCGATTAGTTTAGTAGCCTTGGAAACACTAGATACATTCATAAGTCTTATATTACATCATAAAGTAAAAAAAAACTACAACAGAATCTTGTCTTCATATCCCCTCATACTATCCCTATAGGTCATTCAAAATATACTTCTTCACATCCTGGAAAAATTAAAACATTTAAAGGGGTGATCTCAGATGCTCAGTAAGGATAATAATATAGCGGAAGCTTTCATAAATAAATATAAACATTTAAAGCAATGTATAACTAAACAAAAGCCTTTTAAACATGAAATTCAACATAATATGGAAAAAGTAAAATGAAATAATGCTATTTACTTATTGACATTGATATTCTACTGGTCGAATAATCACATGCAATATCAATAACCACTATCATAATGAGGGAATGCATAATGCCAGACTATCATAACCACGTAGCCAAGGCCTCATGACAAGACTACAAATAAGATTTTGTCAAGGCCACGTGCCAAGACACTAGTTTGTCTCATGAGACCTGTCAATGCATCGAGGAGCTATAGTGGGCTCCACCCGTCACTTATTAAGTCCACTGCATTCCTCATATGAACAGGATTAAACATATCATAAACAATAACATAATCATATCACATAAAACATGCATAAAGGAAATGTGAAATTCCCACATTTCAATCACAAGATATCAATACAACACATTAATATAATAAAACCACTTCCAAAACCACTTTCAATAACAAAATAAAAGAAAATTAAAACTTGGTATTTATTTTTCATTTTAAAAAGTTTATGGCTTGTAGAGGAAGCTGAAACTCCAATAATGGTCACGGTGGTGGAGAAGTCGTTTTTGCCGCATACGTAAGACAAAACATTCCTTTTGTAGTTTAATAAAAATGCTTCATATAAAAAGATTCCTTTTGAAATAATGTAAAATTCAAAGGGGTTTATACAGTTTATAAAAGAATTTTGTGTATAAAACAAAATATGCCTCAATGAATGGAGATTGAGACGAAGTCCCTTACAAAGATCATTTTTTAAATAAAATATATCTATTATTTTTTTTAAAGGTAAAAGGATTTTTATTGATAAGAAAAAAGTTACAAAAGGTGAAAACATGGAATTCTTTTACAATCTCTATCAAACAAAGATAATAAATCAGCAGGTAAAGAGTCCAGCCAAGTCATGGTCTGATGAATGCCTTTGTTGACAAGAGCATCTGCAACAGTATTCGCTTCCCGATAGGCGTGAGTGGCTATGTAGTCAATCCCATGTAGAGAGTTGAGACAATTCATCCAAAGAGTGGTGAGAGACCAAGCCAGATGAATGGTACCATTCCAGATGGCATGAATGATAGTAGTAGAGTCGCTTTCAATCCAGAGTTTTTTCCAGCCTCTTTGAAGGGAAAAATCAATGGCGTGGATGACACCCAGCATTTCAGCTTCCAGGGAAGAGGAATGGCCACAGCCAGCATAGAAGCAACCCTGGCAAAGACCAGCCGAGTCGCGAAAAATAGCACCACAACCAGCAGGGCCTGGGATACATTTGGAGGCACCGTCAACATTCACTTTGATCCATCCCGACATCGGTGACTGCCAGAATACTTCAAATGAACGTTTGGTCCGAGGGAAGACGCCCGACACACGAAGGTGACGAAGGATCTCAAAATCACCCACCGAGTTGGTGCAACAGTCTTTTTGAATGGAAGCAGCTTCATGAATCGCAATAAGAATTCGAGATTTACCTGAAATTAAACTAAATGAGTGCTTATTATGAATGATGTCATTTCTAGCATACCAGATCACATGAAGCAGTTCTGCCACCGCCGTAAGCAAAATATTTTTAACCTGAGGAGAGAAAACATAGCTAGTGCACTTGTTAAGGGATAAACAAATAGTGTCAGAAAGGGACCATATTCAATTAAATAAGTCAAAAACATAATTTCATAAAGCAGATGTCATCACACACGACAAAAATAGATGATCTGCATCTTCCCTGTGTTGATTACACAAACGACAAATGGAGCAGAGTTGAATGCTAAAGGCTTGAAGACAGGCTTCAGTGGGCAATCTATTATGGGAAATTCGCCAAATGAGAGTAAGCCTAGAAGGTTTGATCCACGGCTTATCAAAATGGCTCACCCAATGTAAAATAGAATCACTTTCAGAAAAGTAATGTTGGTAGAAGTTTTTGGAGTCAAGGATGCCATTCGGGGCAGGTTCCCAAACAAGGAAATCACCATTAGAAGAAAAATGATGATCATCAATGATCTGCGCAATATTGTCGGGGAGAGCATGCCTGTGATATTGTAAGACATCCTTTATGGAAAGATTATAGTCATCGGGAGTGATGTTAGGTGGTAACAGAGATATCAAGGGGTTACCACACCATTTATCGCACCAAAAATTAATGGAAGAGTCAGCACTAACCATCCATCTAGAATTTTCAATGATCTTCTGATACGAGTCTCTAATCGAGGGCCATATTGAAGAGTTAATGTAGTTGAGCTTCCCATTTAATAGCTTGGTGCGGAATCTATGGTTCAAGAAATAAGAAGCTTTGGAATTACCATTGATAATACACCAAGTAAGACGGGCTTGGAGAGCATTATTTAACATCTTTAAATTTTTAATACCAATGCTACCTTTGTCGAGAGGTTTGCAACAGGTTTTCCAGGAAATAGTGACAAGTTTTCTTTCAAGAATACTACCCGTCCAGATGAAGTTTTTGATATAGGTATTGATCTTCTTAAAAATGCTGGCGGGCCATTTGTAAATCATCATAGTGTAAACCATCTTAGAGACAATGGTCGATTTGACTAGACAAGTCCTGCCAGCCATAGAGAGGGATCTTCCTTTCCAGGTTGAGAGTTGGTTTACAATTTGCTCAGGGATATTAGTGAAATAGCTAGCCTTAGGACGACCCCAAAAAATTGGAACACCTAAATAAGCGAAAGGGAGGAGTCCCTCTTTAATTCCAAGGTAGGAAGTAATGGTATTTTTTCTTCAGACAGGAAAGTTCTTTCCAAAATAAATATATGATTTATTCCAGGATATCGATTGACCAGAGACTTCCTCATAATGATTAAGAGAATGTTTTAAGACATGAATATTCTTTTTATCCCCCTTAAGAAAAAGAATGATGTCATCAGCATATAAAAGGTGGGTAGGGATATTTAAGTTCCTGGAAGCTTGTATGGGATTCAGGGATCCTTGAGAAACCAGACTATTTAGAAGTCTGCTTAGGTAGTCCTCAGCAATGACAAAGAGGATGGCCGATAGGGGGTCACCCTACCTGACACCTTTAGAACAGTTGAAGAAGCCCCTAAGAGAGCCATTGATTAGAATAGAAATATAGGCAGATCTGAATAGAGTTTTCAGTCTTCCAATGAAAGAGTCCTGGAATACAAAGTTTTTTAAAACCCTGAAGATGAAATTCCAGTCAATAGTGTCAAAGGCCTTTCTGATATCCAGTTTAATGGCCACACACCCCCCTCTAGTGTTTTTATTAAGACTATTGGTACCTTCCGAGGCCAGACAGATGCATTCCTGAATGGCCCTACCTTTAATGAATCCAAATTGATTCCATGAAACTATTTTGTCACAAATGGGCGCCAGCCTATTCGCAATTATTTTAGTAATGATCTTATAAATAGTATTAATGAGAGAAATGGGTCTTAATTGATGAATCTCCGAAGCATTTTCAACCTTAGGTATTAAAACTAAAAATTGAGCATTAATACCATGAGGCAGAGAACCATGGGAAAAAAAGGTTTTAACAAGGTTACAAACATCCTTTTGGATAATGTCCCAATGCTTTTGGTAGAATCCATTATTGAACCCATTCGGACCAGGTGAACTGTCTGGATTAAGGCCATAGACAGTATCTTTAATTTCTTGATCAAGTGGTGTACTTAAGAGTTTCATTGTCTCTATCATAAACCAGTAAGGGGATAATATTGGCCCTGATGTCAATATTTATGTCCAGACCGTTAAAAATGTTGTAAAAGTACGAGGTGACATGATCCGTTATGGCTTCTTCAGTATCGATGAGAAAATCATCATGAATAAGTTTGGTAAGAGGATGATTTGCCTTTTTTATTCTTTGAAGAGAATTATAAAATTTAGTATTACGATCTCCATCAACAAGCCAATTAGTCCTAAACATTTGTTTACGAAGGTTATCCTTAAAAGTGAGCAAAGAATTAAGTTTAAGGCAAGGTTAGCTTCCAGCTGAGGATCCAAACTGAAATCAGATATAGTGTTTTTCGTTTGAGCACGACTAAGATCATTTTCAAGAGAGGAAATTTCAAGGTCAATTTGAGAACTTGTAGATTTGCACTAACTTTTAAGGGCCTGTTTTAGGATTTTCCATGTTCAATATTACTTTTATATCACTTATTACCATGTTATTAACATTATGTAATTATTTAAGTTAATAACGGTCATTTTGTCGATCTTTGGTACTTGAGTCAAAAATAAACTTCTTATAATTACAAGTTGTTCATGTGGTGAAATATCCATTATATCTAGAATTATATTCATGATTTAGATATCATATATATCATATATATCTAGTATATACATGCATTTATAATATTACATAACATTTAGAGGTAAGAAATGAAATGCACCGTTCATGGAGACGGTAAGACGTACGTACGCATGAACGATACTTTCATTTCTATTTCATATTTAATGGAATGAAATTATAATTATATAAAGGTATACTATAATTCCAGTATAATATCATATATAATATCATTTACTCCATCCTTTATACATCCCACATATGACATTAATGATTCAAATCACTTTGAGGGGGCGGTAGTCCGCACTTCCTAAAATGAAGATATCATGTTTACCCATAATGGAAACCATAAATGTATGACATAAATGAAAAATACATAATCATAAGTGAAACATAATCATATTATATATCATATATAAATTTAGTGACATCTTAATGGCCACCTTTGAAGGTGTTATATGAGTGTTGAACAATCATCGTTTTGTGAGGCAGAAATTCGCCACCCACAGAAACAGTATGTTCTTTAACCATTAGATGTAGGTGTGTGTAAGTTTAGCTCAATACCTCTTATAACAACAACCTAGTATATGGAGGATACTATTTTTGTTACAAAATAAATGAATAAAAAGAGTTTAGGGGGTTGGAGAAGCAAAATAAAACATAAGAACACAAGAGAAAACACTACCTTTAAAACGGGTAACTCTTTTATGATTTGAGCCAAAGGCTTCATTGGGAAGAATTCTGACCAAAGTGAGGCTTCTAGAAGTAAGAGAGGGAAGTTGAGAGATTATTTGGGCAGATTTTGGCCGAGCCAAAAGGCTTTGAAGGTGTTAATAAGGTGGTGGTGGTGTGGTCCTTTTATAAGAGGTGAGGAGGGGCACTCTTGGAAAGTCATGAAATGTTACTTTATTATATAATGAGTCTCGGATTTTAAAGGTCCCACACTTATATATTTCGAGGCTAAGGTGATAAGGGTTCGAAATATACTCATCCAATAGTTTTTTGACAATTTTATGTCTTATATTTTACATTATCGTTTCATTTTATTTAAATCGTTAATTAATGAGGTAATCACTGCATCATCATGGTGTCATAAATAATTGATTTTATTTAATGTCTAAAAATTATAAAAAAACTATCATGATGTAGGAAATGTTTTTATATTTCTAATTAATATTTATAGTAAAAAATATGACTTGTATAACTCCATTTAAATTTTTTTAGTAAAACAACTCATGTTTGTGACATTTTTATTTTAGCATTAAATAAAAAGTTTTGAATGTCATTTTCCTACCAAAGTGGCTCTATGGGGTCCCCAAGTTGACCCATGTATTGTCTTGGTCAGCCATGACTCATCCAATAAGGTTAGGACAAGTGAAAAGGTATTTTCATATTTTTATAATATCATTTTTACCTTAAATTTCACTAATTACATTTAATCGTGATTAATTAAACTTAAAAGTTACTATTCACAAAAAAAATTATTTTAATCCCATTGAACCACATTTTACTTCTTAATGACAACGATGTATGTCGGATTTTTGAAAATCAAATCACAGAAGTGGTACTGTTTCATTTAAACAAAAAATCAGTTTTTTAACTACCACTTAGTGGTTTCACTATTCACAAAAAATTGACGTTTTTCAGAACAATCCCAAAATTTCACCCTAAGCTATAATTGATATTCTGAATTAACAAATGATGTCTATTTTACAAAATTCCAAAAATATATGTTGCATTAATTAATTTCATAATTAATTTCCACTGTCACAACAAATAGCGTGTTTTTAAGAAACAATATATATCAAAAGATTGACAATTGTTTATGTCCAATTTCAAAGTTAAATTAATTATAATGAACACCATTGGATAAAATGGTAAAAATATATTCTAATTATACTTTAAACCCGCTAAATATAATAATTTATCACTATAAATTATTTCGATTAAAAAAGTTGTTTTTTTGTATTTTTCACTATTCATAAAAAATTTGAAGTTCTCATAAAAATACCAAAAATTCAACATAGGATAATTTTGACATTCCGAATCCAAAAATGAAGTCCATTTTGAAATATAAAATATATATAATTTTAAAATGTGGTTATTACTATTCATAATGGATATTTTGATTGGTTGCGGTGTGTTAGAATCTTGAACTTGCGTACAATGCAAGCTATTGCATTATTGAAAGAGAAGCGCATCGTGGAAGCTCGGGGTGTTACATTCTCCCCTCCTTCAATAAATTGATTCCTCGCAAATTGAATTTTTTTTTAAAATAAAAGGTTGAAAATATAAAATATCTTTGTGGAAAACCCACATCGGAAATAAGGTTAATAAAAATATAACTTTAAAAGAAAGAAAGAGAAGTACAACGGTCACCCGAGATAGCTCATACTAGGATTCTATGAAAATATGGATATTGAGAAAAACAAACCATCAAGTTCTGATGGAGAGTTGTATAAAACAGAGTTAGGAGAAAGTTAACCACAATAAAATCACAAACTTGTGATTGGTTAAACGGTCATTGAATCCCTAGTTGGAAAAGTTAACCGACAACATTTTTGTTTTAAGTTATCATTCATAAATTTGAGGAATTTATTTAGGAGATTTACTAAGAACGTAAGGAAATATACTTACTTGTCATGTAGACTTCCATTATTTAATAAATTTTTACCACAAACCCATCTTTCACTCCAAAAAGTAATAGAACTCAAAAATATTATATTTATCCTAATCGTACAAGGTTCAAAATATTAACACAGACCATTTAGATTAGGAAAATTATTTTGTAATAAATAGGGACTTCCTGTATGCTAGTGGTAGGTAATAATGGCCTTTTGCACTATGGTTGTGGGTTCGATTCCTACAGCTTTGTCCGACGCGACGGGTTATCCCCCGACCTACAGGTTGTCCTTTTCCTAAAACTATAGTATCATAATATTCCAAAAATAATATTCAGAAATGTTTTAACCTTAAACAATACTCTCCAAGGTTCAACTTAATCCATTCAAACCATTATTGATGGAGTTCACATTCCTTCTACTGGGCGCCATTTCTATACAATGGCATAAACTAGGTTAGTTTATGAATTGAAATGAATAATTCCAAACTTGTAAAATACATAATTTAAATTGAACGGTTTATGGATATAATCCATAATCATAAAAAAATTCTTTTAGGAAGTATATACTCATAAACCCTTCATAATGGTTTGTAAAAAAATCAGAATTATCCAAAGAATATCCCTCAGGAGTGTCGTAACCAAGAGTGCAGCAAGGGCCGTTGTCGTGCACCAGTTCCCGTTCGAGTCTAGCTCAAAGCGGTGTTTTCAGGTTATACCCCTAGGTACATCTGTGCCAGAGTCGCCTCTACCTGATTTTATCCAGACAGGGATGTATTGCTCGTAAAACTCACAAAATCTCTATAATACCAAAATTCTAGGAAGTTATTCTATACTTATCCTCAAAGTTTATCTTAGGGCTATGTGCTCTAATCAGAGTTTATCTAAATCTATCTTCCAAGGATAGTACTAAACTGCCTCTGATACCAACTGTAACGCCCCGACCCTAGCTACCCAGAGTCGGTGCATTATTACGTAACATTGGCATGATCACAAAATATCAATTCTCAAAAGACCGATTAGTTTAGTAGCCTTGGAAACACTAGATACATTCATAATTCTTACATTACATCATAAAGTAAAACAAAAAAACAAAAAAATCTTGTCTGCATATCCCCTCATACTATCCCTATAGGTCATTCATAATATACTTCTTCACATCTTGGAAAAATTAAAACATTCAAAGGGGTGAGCTCAGATGCTCAGTAAGTATAACAATATAGAGGAAGCTTTCATAAATAAATATAAACATTTAAGGCAATTTATAAAAAAACAAAATCCTTTTAAACATGAACTTCAACATAATATGGAAAAAGTAAAATGAAATAATTCCATTTACTTATTCACATGGATATTCTACTGGTCGAATAATCACATGCAATATCAATAACTACTTTCATAATGATGGAATGCATAATTGCAGACTATCATAACCACGTATTCAAGGCCTCGTGCCAAGACTACAAATAAAATTTTGTCAAGGCCTCATGCCAAGTCACTAGTTTGTCTTATGAGACCTGCCGATGAATCGAGGAGCTATAGCGGGCTCCACCCGTCACTTATTAAGTCCAATGCATTCCTCATATGAACAGGTTTAAACATATCATAAACCATAACATAATTGTATCACATAAAACATGCATAAAGGAAACATGACATTTCCACATTTCAATCACAAGATATCAATAAAAAAAATTGATATAATAAAAACACTTTCAAAGCCATTTTAAATACCAAAATAAAAGAAAATTTAAACTTGGTATTTATTTTTCATTTTAAAAAGGTGATGGCTTGTAGAGGAAGCCGGAACTCAAATAATGGTCACGGCGGTGGAGAAGTCGTTGTCGCCGCATACGTAAGAAAAAACATTCCTTTTGTCGTTTACTAAAAATTATTCATATAAAATGATTCCTTTTTAATAAATGCAAAAGTCAAAGGGGTTTATACAGCATATAAAAGAAATTTGTGTATAAAACAAAATATGCCTCAATGAATGGAGATTGAGACGAAGTCCCTTACAAAGATCATTTTTTAAATAAAATAGATCTATTATGTGTATTCACTATAAGTACACATAAATAAAGTAAAAATACAAGATAGGGAATAATAATATCATGGAATAATTTTAAAGTAGGAGATTAACCCAAAGAATAGAAATTGGGTTAAGAAGTTCCCTTACCTCGTCTCCGACTTGACTCGATCGTTCTTTAACCTCCTGAATAATAAACTAGAGTTAATTTCTATTTGTTTAAGAACCTTTTACAAGTTCATTATTCCTTTTATATCTCTTATTACAATGTAAATTTTAATTTATATTTTTTTTATCATGATCAACTGTTGTGTGCGGTTTTCATTGCAATGATCATAGTAATTATTTTATAATCATTATTCTTAAAATCCTTTGTTATCAAGGGATTATAGTTATATTAAGACATGAAATAAAATCATATAATCAATAGATTATATGAGAAGGAATTGAGGAATACTAAAAATCCTTTTTATTGAAATTGTGCTCCTATAGATAGTTATAATTGAGGACATCTTATAACTACGGTACATCATAAAAAGATATTATGCTCGACATATTTCTTTATACAGAACACTGATCATTAAATAAAAGTTAATTTTTATAGAAATATAATTATTTAAATATTGAAATTAAAACATTATTTTTAATGTTTCTGAAATTTATAAAAAAACCACACAGTAAAATATAGGTATAAAGGACCTAGTTTATAATATTACGTAACATTTATAGGTAAGAAATGAAATTCACCGTTCATGGAGACGGTAATCCGTACGTACGCATGAACGCTACTTTCATTTCTATTTCATATTTAATGGAATGAAATTATAATTATATAATGGTATACTATAATTATAGTATAATATCATATATAATATCATTTACTCCATCCTTTATACATCCCACATATGGCATTAATGATTCAAATCACTTTGAGGGGGCGGTAGTCTGCACATCCTAAAATTAAGATATCGCGTTTACCCATAATGGAAACCATAAAGGTATGACATAAATGAAAAATACAGAAGCTTAAGTAAAACATAAACATATTATATATCATATATAAATATAGTGACATCTTAATGGCCACCTTTGAAGGTGTTATATAAGTGTTGAACCATCATCGTTTTGTGAGGCAGAAATTCGCCATCCACAGAAACAGTATGTTCTTTAACCATTAGATGTAGGTGTGTGTAAGTGTAGCTCGAATAATTCTTATGAGAACATACTAGTATATTGAGGATACTGTTGTTGTTACAAAAGAAATGAATAAAAAGATTTTAGGGGGTCGGAGAAGAAAAATAAAACATAATAACCCAAGAGAAAACACTACCTTTAAAATGGGTAACTCTTTTATGATTTGAGCCAAAGGCTTCCTTGGGAAGAATTATTCCCAAAGTGAGGCTTCTAGTAGTAATAGAGGGAAGTTGAGAGAGTATTTGGGCAGAGGTTGGCCGAGCCAAAAGGCTTTGAAGGTGTTAATAAGGTGGTAGTGGTGGGGGCCTTTTATAAGAGGAGAGGAGGGGCACTCTTGGAAAGTCATGAAATGTTAATATATTATATAATGAGTTTCGGATTTTATAGGACCCACACTTATATATTTCAAGGATACGGTGATAAGGGTTCGAAATATACTCATCCAATAGGTTTTTGACAATTTTATGTTTTAGATTTTACATTATCATTTCATTTTATTTAAATCATTAATTAATGAGGTAATCGCTGCATCATCATGGTGTCATAAATAATTTAATTTATTTAATGTCTAAAAATTATAAAAAAATAGCATGATGTAGGAAATATTTTTAGATTTATAATGAATATTTATAGTAAAAAATATGACTTGTATAACCCCATTTAAAAATTGTTTTAGTAAAAAAACTCATGTATGTGACATTTTTATTTTAATATTAAATAAAAAAAATTAATGTCATTTTCCTACCAAAGTGGCTCCATGGGGTCCCCAAGTTTACCCATGGATTGTATTTGTCGTCCATGAATCATCAAATAGGGTTAGGACAAGTGTAAAGGTATTTTCATATTTTTATAATATCATTTTTACTTTAAATTTCACTAATTACCTTTAATCGCGATTAATTAAACTTAAAAGTTACTATTCACAAAAAAATTGTTTTAATCCCATTAAACCAAATTTTACTTCCTAATGACAACCATGTATGTCATATTTTTGAAAATCTAATCACAGAAGTGGTAATGTTTCATTTAAACAAAATATCGATTTTTTAACTACCACTTAGTGGTTTCACTATTCATCAAAAATTGAAGTTTTTCAGAACAATCCCAAAATTTCACTGTAAGCTATAATTGATATTCCTAATTCAAAAATGATGTCTATTTTAAAAAATTCCAAACATATAAGTTGCATTAATTAATTTTATAATTAATTCCCGTTGTCACAACAAATAGCGTGTTTTTAAGAAACAATATATATCAAAAGATTGACAATTTTTTATGTCCAATTTCAAAGTGAAATTAATTCTAATTAATACCATTGGATAAAATGGTAAAAATATATTCTAATTATTCTTTAAAACCACTCAATATTATAATTTATCACTATAAATTATTTCGATTAAAAAAAAATTTATGTATTTTTCACTATTCATAAAAAATTGGAAGTTCTCAGAAAAATACCAAAAATTCAACATAGGCTAATTTCGACGTTCCGAATCCAAAAATGAAGCCAATTTTGAAATATAAAATATATAATTTTAAAAAGTGGTTATTACTATTCATAATGGCTATTTTGATTGGTTGTAGTGTGTTAGAATCTCGAACTTTCATACAATGCAAGCTATTGCATTATTGAAAGAGAATCGTATCGTGGATGCTCGGGGTGTTACATTCTCCCCTCCTTCAATAAAATTGCGTCCTCACAATTTGAATTTTTTTTTTTAAAATAAAATGTTGAAAATAGAAAATACCTTTGTGGAAAACCCACATCAGAAATAAGGTTAATACAAATATAACATTAAAAGAAAGAAAAATAAGCACAAATGTCACCCGAGATAGCCCATACTAGGATTCTATGAAAATATGGATGTGGAGGAAAAACAAACCATCAAGGTCTGATGGAGAGTTGTATAAAACAGGGTTAGGAGAAAGTTAACCATAAGAAAATCACAAACTTGTGATTGGTTAAACGGTCATTGAATCCCTATTTGGAAAAGTTAACCGGCAAAGTTTTTGTTTTAAGTTACCTTTCATAAAGCTGAGGAATTTATTTAGGAGATTTACTAAGAACATAAGGAAATATACTTACTTTTCATGTAGACTTCCATTCTTTAATAAATTTTTACCACAAACCCATCTTTCACTCCAAAAGGTAACAGAACTCAAAAATATTATATTTATCCTAATCGTACAAGGTTCAAAATAATAACACAGGCCATTTAGATTAGGAAAAGTATTTTGTAAAAACCAGAGACTTATTGTAGGCTAGTGGTAGGTAATAAAGGAATGTCGCACTATGGTTGATGGTTCGATTCCTACAGCTTTGTCCGACGCGACGGGTTATCCCCTGACCTACAGGTTGTCCTTTTCCTAAAACTATAGTTATATAATATTCCAAAAATAATATTCAGAAATGTTTTATCCTTAAACAAAACTCTCCAAGGTTCAAATTAATCAATTCCAAGCTTTATAGTTATCCAAAATAATTCTGTTCAACTCATAGTCCAAATTTTATAAGGAAGTTAAACATAATGAAGATCCTTTTTTCCGCATAACAACATGTGAACACCTTCATCATGCATTCTTTTAAAACACTAAAAAATCCTGAATTACCATAAATCCTTTTGGATTACATTCATGATCCCTTATTCCTTATGGAATACTAGATATACTCCTTCTATCCAAAAAATGTATACAGATCATTAATCAGTTTCAAGGAAGTTATGAATATCCAATATAATTTATCCAAATCAATCATTTATTATTCCAAAATCACTATCTTGGTATCAGAACCATATTATGGTTTATCTTTCTATCAACCATATATTTTCCAAAAATTTAACCTGCTATGGAGTCAATTTTCTTGGTTCCACACAATCTCGTGTCCTTGATGAAATTGTACTGCAGTACAATCCTTATATACTCCACAATTATTATAACCAGTACATCATTGATACAACACTCAAATGACAAAATTCTTTAATAACAACATAATAACTCTAATCATTCCTCCTCATCTGAGGTAGTATCATAACTTGATTATTATCCAATAACATCATTTGGGGCATACTCTGATGATTTTTACATTGGTTTGCGTAGTATCTCCACTCCTTGCAGAAGAAGCATTGTACATTTGAAACCTTTTTCTTACCCTTGCAATCACGCACTCGGTGTCCTTTTTCTCCACACTTGTAACAAACTCCCATTCCCTTCAGGTAGGTTCCAAGGTGTTTCTTCCCACAATTATCACATATTGGAAAATTCCTCTTTTCCATCGTCCCTTTATCCGTCATTCTCTCTTCCATCATTTTCTTCTCTTTATTCCCTTCAAATCCATAAGACTCGGAGAATTATTTAATTATCTTATTAACACATGATACTATTTCCTCATATGTTTAGAACACATGGGGGACTATTTTCCTTCTAAATATTGGCTTAATACCATGAAAGATATGATCTTTCTTACTCTTTTGATCATACGTGTTGATGGAGTTCACATTCCTTCTACTGGGCACCATTTCTATACAATGGCATAAACTATTTAGTTTATGAATTTCAGTGAATAATTCCAAACTTGGAAAATACATAATGTAAATTGAACGGTTTATGGATATAATCCATAATCATAAAAAAATTCTTTGAGAAATTATATACTCATAAACCCTTCATAATGGTTTGTAAAAAAATGATAATTATCCTAAGCATATCCCCCGGGAGTGTCGTAACCAAGAGTGCAGCAAGGCCCATTGTTGTGCACCAATTCCCGTTCGAGTCTAGCTCAAAGCGGTGTTTTCAGGTTTTACCCCTAGGTACATCTGTGCCAGAGCCGCCTCTACCTGAGTGTATCCAGACAGGGATGTATTGCTTGGAAAACTCACAAAATCTCTATAATACCAAAATTATAAGAAGTTATTATATACTAATCATCAAAGTCTATCTTAGGGCTATGTGCTCTAATCAGAGTTTATCTAAATCTAGCTTTCAAGGTTAGTACTAAACTGCCTCTAATACCAACTGTAACGCCCCGACCCCAGCTACCCAGATTCGGTGCATTATTACATAACATTGTCATGATCACAAAAGATCAAGTCTCGAAAGACCGATTAGTTTAGTAGCCTTGGGAACACTAGATACATTCATAAGTCTTACATTACATCATAAAGTAAAACAAAACTACAACAACATCTTTTCTTTATATCCCCTCATACTATCCTTGTAGGTTATTCATAATATACTTCTTCACATCCTGGAAAAATTAAAACATTGAAAGGGGTGAGCTCAGATGCTCAGTAAGGATAACAATATAGCGGAAGCTTTCATAAATAAATATAAACATTTAAGGCAATGTATAACTAAACAAAAGCCTTTTGAACATTAACTTCAACATAATATGGAAAAAGTAAAATGAAATAATTCCATCTACTTATTAATGTGGATATTCTACTGGTCTAATAATTACATGCAATATCAATAACCACTTTCATAATGATGGAATGAAAAATGCCAGACTATCATAACCACGTAGCCAAGACCTCGTGCCAAGACTAAAAATAAATTTTTTTCAAGGCCTCATGCCAATACACTAGTTTGTCTCATGAGACCTGCCGATGCATCGAGGAGATATAGCGGGCTCCACCCGTCACTTATTAAGTCCAATGCATTCCTCATATGAACAGGTTTAAACATATCATAAACCATAACATAATCCTATCACATAAAACATGAATAAAGGAAACATAACATTTCCCCATTTCAATAACAAGATATCAATACATCACATTTATATAATAAAAACACTTTCAAAACCATTTTCAATACCAAAATAAAAGAAAATTAAAACTTGGTATTTATTTTTCATTTTAAAAAAAAATATGGCTTGTAGAGGAAGCCGAAACTCAAATAATGGTCACGACGGTGGAGAAGTCATTGTTTCCACATACGTAAGACAAAAAATTAATTTTTTAGTTTACTAAAAATTCTTCATATAAAAATATTCCTTTTTAATAAATTTAAAAGTCAAAGGGGTTTATACAGTGTATAAAAGAAATTTGTGTATAAAACAAAATATGCCTCAATGAATGGAGATTGAGACGAAGTCCCTTACAAAGATCATTTTTTAAATAAAATATATCTATTATGTGTATTCACTATAAGTACACATAATTAATGTAAATATACAAGATAGGACATAATAATATTATGGCATAATTTGAAAGTAGGAGATTAACCCAAAGAACGGAAATTGGGTTAAAAAGTTCACTTACCTCGTGTCCGACTTGACTCGATAGTTCTTTAACCTCTTGAATAATAAACTAGAGTTAATTTATATTTTCTTAATAACCTTTTACATGTTCATTATTCCTTTTATGTCACTTATTACCATGTTATTAACATTATGTAATTATTTAAGTTAATAACGGTCATTTTGTCGATCTTTGGTACTTTAGTCAAAAATAAACTTCTCATAATTACAAGTTGTTCATGTGGTGAAATATCCATTATATCCAGAATTATATTCATTATTTAGATATCATATATATCATATATATAAAGTATATAAATGCATTTATAATATTACGTAACATTTATAGGTAAGAAATGAAATGCACCGTTCATGGAGACGGTAAGCCGTACGTACGCATGAACGCTACGTTCATTTCTATTTCTTATTTAATTGAATGAAATTATAATTATATAAAGGTATACTATAATTGCAGTATAATATCATATATAATATCATTTACTCCATCCTTTATACATCCCACATATGGAATTAACGATTCAAATCACTTTGAGGGGCCGGTAGTCCGGACTTCCTAAAATGAAGATATCGCGTTTACCCATAATGGAAACCATAAAGGTATGCCATAAATGAAAAATACTGAAGCTTAAGTAAAACATAAAAATATTATTTATCATTTATAAATATAGTTACATCTTAATGGCCACCTTTTATGGTGTTATTTGAGTGTTGAACAATCATCGTTTCGTGAGGCAGAAATTCACCATCCACAGAAACAGTATGTTCTTTAACCATTAGATGTAGGTGTGTATAAGTGTAGCTAGAATACTTCATATAACAACATCCTAGTATATTGAGGATACTGTTTTTGTTACAAAATAAATGAATAAAAAGAGTTTAGGGGGTTGGAGAAGCAAAATAAAACATAAGAACACAAGAGAAAACACTACCTTTAAAACGGGTAACTCTTTTTTGATTTGAGCCAAAGCCTTCCTTGGGAAGAATTATTCCCAAATGGAGGATTATAGGAGTAATATAGGGATGTTGATAGAGTATTTGGGTAGTGGTTGGCCGAGCCAAAAGGCTTTTAAGGAGTGAATAAGGTGGTAGTGGCGGGGGCCTTTTATAAGAGGAGAGGAGGGGCACTCTTGGAAAGTCATGAAATGTTACTTTATTATATAATGAGTTTCGGATTTTAAAGGACCCACACTTATTTATTTCGAGTATAAGGTGATACTAGTTCAATATATACTCATCCAGTAAGTTTTTGACAAGTGTAAGTCTTAGATTTTACATTATCATTTCATTTTATTTAAATCGTTAATTAATGAGGTAATCGCTGCATCATCATGGTGTCATATAAAATTTAATTTATTTAATGTCTAAAAATTATAAAATAAATATCATGATGTATGAAATCTTTTTAGATTTCTAATGAATATTTATAGTCAAAAATATGACTTGTATAACTCCATTTAAAAATTGTTTAAGTAAAACAACTCATGTTTGTGAAATTTTTATTTTAACATTAAATAAAAAGTTTTTAATGTCATTTTCCTACCAAAGTGGCCCCATGGGGTCCCCAAGTTGACCCATGGATTGTATTAGTCGTCCATGAATCATCCAATAGAGGTAGGACAAGTGTAAATGTATTTTAATGTTTTTATAATAACATTTTTACCTTAAATTTCACTAATTACCTTCAATCGCGATTAATTAAACTTAAAAGTTACTATTCACCAAAAATTATTTTAATCTCATTGAACCACATTTTACTTCCTAATGACAACCATGTATGTCGGATTTTTAAAAATCAAATCACAGAAGTGGTAATGTTTTATTTAAAAAAAATCAGTTTTTTAACTACCACTTAGTGGTTTCACTATTCATAAAAAATTGAAGTTTTTCAGAACAATCCCAAAATTTCACCCTAAGCTATAATTGATATTCTAAATTCAAAAAAGATGTATACTTTAAAAAATTCCAAACATATAAGTTTCATTAACTAATTTTATAATTAATTCCCGCTGTCACAACAAATAGCGTGTTTTTAAAAAAGAATATATATCAAAAGATTGACAATTGTTTATGTCCAATTTCAAAGTGAAATTAATTCTAATTAACACCATTGGATAAAATGGTAAAAATATATTCTAATTTTACTTTAAAACCACTTAATATTATAATTTATCACTATAAATTATTTTGATTAAAAAAGTTGTTTTTATGTATTTTTCACTATTCATAAAAAATTGGATGTTCTCAGAAAATTACCAAAAATTCAACATAGGCTAATTTCGACATTCCGAATCCAAAAATGAAGTCCATTTTGAAATATAAAATATATATAAATTTAAAAGGTGGGTATTACTATTCATAATGGCTATTTTGATTGGTTGCGGTGTGTTAGAATCTCGAACTTGCGTACAATGCAAGCTATTGCATTATTGAAAGAGAAGTGTGTTGTGGAAGATCGGGGTGTTACAATTAAACTTACTCACCCTATATAATCCTTATTTCATAAATGTTTATTGAAACTCCATATTCACCTTGATATGGTTTTCCAAATCAGTTTCCATCATGTTCCAAGTCTAGATAATTCATTTAAATTAATATTCCCCTCAATGATTCCATGGTCCAATATCTGATCTTGTTTTTTGATCCACTCTAATTTTTCATCATGAAGATAAATTCAGATTGATCTTTTTTATATTCTATCAACCTTTTCCTTGGACATGTTAATATTTAAATCATCATCTAACATCTCGTCTTTTTAATGGTGGAGAAGAACCATTCCTATATTCTCAATAAGAGGTGATGCTAGCCCCTTATAAAACAAAATTTCCGAACCTTTGATGAGACCGGTTTATCCTTTACCTTAGTTATCTTTAATTTTTTAGATGTTCTGCTGACCATAGGAATAAGTTGGTTGGATTATTCTTTTTGGTGCTTCTTTTTTTTCTTTTTTCTTTTCCCTAAAGGTTCCCATGCACCTTTCCTAGATTTCCATTCCATAATCCACATCCAGGAGTCATCAATATATGGTGATCTCTTTCCCACTCTAAAACATATTTAGAGTTGATTCTTTATCACTCATAGAGTACTGAACATCATGTATTAGGTCCTCATTAACTGATAACCCCTTATATGAAGGATCAACTTCCTTTTAGTCTTAACTAAATCCCATCCTTATGCATATATACTACCCAAGACTTGATCTACTATAATATGGAACATGTTATGCACATTAACAACATATCACACCTTCTTCTCAGTACCAATAATTCCTTATTATTCCAAGCACTCCACTGACCCAACAATTTCAATTTGTGAAGCCTTAAAAGTTTATGATGGATGTAAGTCTTCATATAACCTTTCCTTCGTTTCATAAGAAGAAAAATAATTCACAATAACTTGTATTAAAGTAATTCATGGGATCAGTATTATGCCCACTACCTTAGAAGATGCTATATATCGGGCCTCCCCTTCCCCCAAGCCATTATCAAACAAATAAACTCCCTTCCTTACAGTTCCATGTTCCATTTGAGCAAAAAAGGTAACCTTATCAGAGACACCTAAGTCTTGAAGAAATGGCTATGCCCCATTCTGAGATTTGTTGTCCTTGATTATTTAATCTTGTGCCAGCCGACCCATTCTAATCCCAGCAGGATGATCATACCTTGACAACCACTTACACTCATGTGGACCAATTAATGAGGCCTCACTACTTTAGACGTACTTCATTTTATTCTAAATATTAGCATTAATATTAGTCTATAAATGCATGAAACAACAGTCGATCCCTACATCCACCTTCCGGTAATTTATCAAACTACCACACCTACAATTCACTTTAGAGTAACCCATTATATTGCATGATGAAAAGAAATAACACCATGATTCAAATACAATAGCCTATTTGTAATATAAATCATCCTCGATGGTGATCCAAACATATTTTATTGCTGTTCTAGAGATCTCGACCTCCAAAAAAATTATTAGAAAAATTTGGTGACACACTGATCTGGTTATGCAATCAGAACATAAATATATAAAAAAAGTTTCCCTAACATATGCATGGTCGAAGGATTCTGAAAGGTTATGTTGAGTTTGGGAAACCATACCCAAATCACCATTGTTTGGGTATCGTGTTTCCTATGAAAATCATAGGTCCACTGAAGCAGGAAGAAATGAGACTTGTTCAGATGTAGGGGGCTCTCTCCCAGGCTTGAATCAGTCCATCCTTTAATGAGATTTAGATCATGATATACATTTTTCCTAGAAAACCCACCGTTTAACATTCCTATAATCCCCATTATTTCAATTAAAACTTTCTGAAGGAGTCCACCGATGGTCGATTCTATTTAAATCGAGTAATATGTGTATGATTTTGATGTGAAGATGAATTAGAGAACTTAGAAAACAAGATCATGAGATATGGGAATCCATTGAACAAATCTAAGACTTTAGGGGAAAGGGATATCTAAGGGAAGTAATAGATGAATTCATGGTTGGAAAATGGAAATAAAGGGTGTGTCCGAGTGCCATCATTGGGAAGTGGGGGTCCCACCTTCTCCATAGGGGAATGGACCACTTCAGCGAGCATCTATGTTAAGGTAGGATAGGAATCACCATCTCCATCATCATCTCATCAAACCCAAGGATCCACTCTATTTACATAGATCATGTTTATCATATTATGTTGAATTATTTATAATTAATTGCGATATTTGGATAATTGAATATGAGAATTCACATTTATTAGTATAGATAACATTGGGTGTGGAAAATTGATTTGATAAAAATGTGATTCTGGTTTATTTTGGAGAGGATTAATATATTTTTGGGAATATTTATAATTATTTTATATTGATTGCTATGTGATTTTATTCCATTTTGGGATAAAATTGTATCTTAATTTTTTTTAGTATAAGTTTCTATTATTTTTGGGTTCATACTGTTATAAGAATGTTATTGGTAAATCAATTTTTATTAAATTATATATATTATGTTATTGTTAATAGGAGGATGAAACTCATGGAAGCCTATGTAACAGATAAAAAGTAATTTTTTGACCAATAGTGTCATAGTTGAACAGAATGTATCATGGAGTAAAATTAAGTTTTTATAGGATAAGATATCTTATGATTGTTTTTTCATGTTAATATTTTTATTTACAATGGATTTAATGGATATTTACATAACAATTTTAGTTTTAGTATTTAGTTGATTATAGGATATTAAAAATGAATCTAGGAAAGGTAGGTCTCTATAAACTCCTAAAAGAACCAAAGAAGATATATTTGGAACAAATATTTTATAAAAATTCCACTCCATACATATATTTATTTTGAAGTAAAATATGATTTTTTCAAGTCATACATAAGATAGTTTGGTTGATATATCATAATAAATTATATTAGGAGTCGTGACTATAATAATAGTACCCTCATATATTTTTATCTATGAAAGTAATTAAAATTATAAGGACGTAATTTATTTAAGGGGTATAATTTAACATGATGAGAGTTTAGTTTATATTTTCCTTTAAATAAATACTATTTTTAATATCTTATTTCACAAAAAACATAAAAATAAAACATATTAGGATATATTTTATTACAAAGCATGATAATCATTAATTAATTCTGAAAATACAATGTGGAACATCATTTAGAATATTTTAAGGGTTGTAAAATACCAAGAAAAAAATTAAATTATTCAATTTTTTCATTATGTATTATAAATAATAAGATATTATAATATATTTTGTTTTTAATACTAATAATTATATGAAAATTTAGTGATTAAATGTTAAATAATAAATGGGATGTGATTAAAATCAGTTAATATTATAAAGTAATATGTTTCAACGAATTATTTTTAAAGTGTTCTGTATTTTTTTACTTAAAATAAATTTATCACTTTTAAATTATCATTATAATAAATTATCTCAATGTATTAAAAATAATATAACTTATTTAATTATTGTTTGATATGAACTAATATTAATAATACTTTGAGAGTTAAAAATCATTTTTACTATTTTTCATTGTATTTTTGTCTTCATCTAAAAGTTATATTCCAAAATTTTAGAATTTAAATTTGATTAAATTAAATTATTTTTTTGATTCACTATGTCAAAATTTTCTTAGGTTACCTTTTTTGGAATTTTTTTGACAATGTTGATTTTTTAGTTTATCGTAAAGATATAGTATTTAAAAACTATAAATTTTATGGCCTTTTCATGATATAATATTTTATTTAGAAAATTTGAAACATTTTTATATACAAAATATGTATATAAGGAGGAATATAATTAATTTAAATATAATATTTTGAATTTAGAAACCAATTTTTTAGATTTTCGAAAATATGTTATATTTTATTCTAATAAAAAACAATTTTTGGTCCATTTCTTTTAATTACATATTCAGAAGAATACATTTAGTTTTGGTTTTTTTAAAGTGAACTAACCCTATATATTAAATAATTAACTTATAAATTTAATGTGAATCAATAATATTCATAATTATTTCCCTAAAAATGTATAAATTCATGTGTATTCATAAAAATATGAATTTTCTAAATAATTTTTTTATTTCATTAGGAATACTTTTTTTAAAATTAAATTTATTCATTTTTATAATAGAAATGTTATAAAAAAATTTAATCATCATTTAAAAATTATGTAATAATATTATATTTATTTTTAGGAATAAAAAGATGTTACTCAGTTAAATTTAGTCATTGCGGTAAAGGCTAAAATAAGGTAAATTTGTTAAAATCATGAGGAAAAGTCCCAAAATATCAAAATAATTATTTTTAAATTAGTTTATGATTAATTTATCAACATAAACTAATATTATATTCATTATTTGTTAAAATTGGTCCCACTTTCCCTAAAACCATATTTTCTTTTTGTATTAAGTGATAAGTATTTACAAAAATTACAAACCTCTAACTAATAAAAGGACCCCTCTACCACTCCTTCAAACAAACACCTAAAATGAAAATTCCATGTTGTAATATACCGTATATAATTCCCTAATAATCCTATACCATTTTTTGTGGCTTTTGGTCTCTATATATTGCACAAATTCGTTCTAAATGATGAAGGTTTTCAAGAGGAGATAAGATTCATTATTTTTACATAATAACATAATGTAATTCATTTTCATTTATTTAATCCACATCTCTTAAATTAATAATTTTATTTATAATAAAATTTAAATAATATCTTTATTATTTATGAATAATGATATTTTATAATAATAAATTAAAAATCCTACTCATCCAATGATTATAGAATGTTCTTATTTGGGTCATTTTAACCACCTAAAAGAATGGTAGTCTAATGTTTTATCATGGATTAATAAGTTAACATAATTACTATTATTATATGATGTTAAAATGTAAGTAATTTTTTTATTCTATAATAAAAAAATTAAGATTAATGTCCTTATAAATATACTACCCTTTATTATTTATAGATTACAAAAACAAACTTGTTATGGATTTCATTTTTGATTACCTTACCATCAATTATCATGAAATTTTCCTCGATCATGATATTTCTTGAGTAAATATTGTTTATAAAATTGACCATTTTATACATTATGAACTCATGAACATGGAATGTTTACTAGATTCATTATATCAACACATACAAGGAACTTTTATAACTAATAACACTAATTATAAATAGAAAAAAATGGGTAATGACTATAAAATAAAAAACTATATGTGATTAATGTAAAAGGTAATGAATATGAATATGGTTATAAAGTATTTTTTTAATGTGTATATAATTATAAATAGAAGGTTAGAACACATTTGACCATGAAAGGATCCAAGGTAGGATTTTTTGTCTCAATATCCTTTCCTTGAGACATATATCAAGTTATACCGATATTCATTTTTATTTAACATGGGGTGACAAATATCCTATTGAATTATTTAATCACAAATCACTTTTTATTCTTATAAACTAAAAATTAAATTTTTGATCTCTTTCCATGTAATTTTTATTAATAATTTATCAATTTTCAAAAAGGGTTTCCAATGTAATTTTCCTTTCATTGAGTTATATCTTTTTCTATGTTGACTATGTTACTCTAGGATTTTTTGAATTATAACAACTTATTTTTTTATAACACATGACACTCTACTGTAGCAGGTTAACTCCATATCTTAAACTATCAATCATTGTGATATTTAAGGTCCCTTTATTCAAGATAATGTTTTAAAAATTATTATTTTTAAATTGAACAAGATAAATTCATTTTTTAAATCCTTATATTGAAATTATCTTTGTATGAATGTTTTGAGCTTCTTTCTAAAATGGCTGATTTATAATTCAAAATAAAGTTTTTATGAAACTTATAATTTGAGTGAATTTATTATTATATAATAACTATATATATGTTTATAAAACCATAAATAAAATTAAATATAATTTAAGGAATAAAAATAGTAATTTTAAAATATTCATTGACACTATAAATCCTATGTCAGATGATTCTAGAACTAATTAGAATGCTACATAATAAAAGAAACTACTTTTATTCTTTTCATTAAATTATATGTTTTAAGTATAGATTTGGTTTTTTATTATCTTAAATTCATAATAAACTATAATGTTTTATAATGAATCAATTTATCTCATCAAAATTAGTATCCAAGATAATTCTATCTTACATATAAATATAAATTTTTTAAAAAGTAATTTCTCTAAAAATAGTTTTTAACCAATTAAGTGTATTTATTTTATAATTCAGCCCTTTATATATATATATTTATATAATAAATTATATTTAAATTTAAAATTATAATTATAAAATTATGTAAAATTTTCAATCTTATTCTTTGACATTAGAACTAATACTAAGGTTAAAATTAATTATCGCAGTGAATAAAAAAAGGGGTAAATTGAGTTAAACAAAGTTTAAAGACCTAAAACATTAAAAATATTACTTGAAATGAATGTATGAGATGTTTCTTTAATAATATATTTTTCCCTACACCTTGTTTAAATTTTTTTCACATTAAAATTGTATATTAACCTTATATTATTGAAAATGTTTTGGTTAATCCCAAATATACCCTTCCATCCACTTATAAGAGGGTAACATAATCATCAATTCTAGAGTCACATTACTTTATAATTACTACATAAAAGTATTCTATTTTAGTCTCCATTAAACCCTATCCTTTTAACATATTCCTATGGCCCATAATGGTTATCATATGCCCTTTTAATTTAGGGAGACTCCCAAGGATATTTCAAGCCCTCGACATGAGTATTATCAACTATATGGTTTTATTTATAACTATATAGATTAAAATTTATTCTATACAAACTAATAAAATGATATTATTATAATTTATGTTATTTATTTTTACTATATTAATTATATTATCATTATTTATTCATATAGATCATCCATTAATAAAAACAAAATTGTTGTTCATGCATTGTGTGGACTACCACCTCTACGACGTAACATGTCTCCTTTTAATTCTCCAACATACAAGGATGGATTTAAGGAAAGTATTAAAGGATAAATTAGATGATAAAATTTTCATTAATGTTCTTGTATGAAAAATTAAAGAACATATTGATGATATGATCATCAAACACTCTACATTATTAAAATTGTTAAAAAAAGAATGCAAGGAAGAGAGTCTTTTTTTTCTAAACATGTAAGATTTTCATATCTATTAATTATTCATATAATTAATTAAAATTATTATATATCACACTAGTAAAGACTAAATTATGATATTATGGTTATAGTATAATGATATTACAAAAAATAACCTCATAAACATTCATTAAATCTGCGTATGTTCATGTTTGGTTAATTTTAACCACCTACATTTACAATAAATGCATTTATATCAAGTATGAATATGAAAAATTATTTTCAAGAATAATATGATATAAATTTTTTAATAATTTTTTTGGCTGAGGACATGTTACTCCAAATTCTAGTTCATTAATTATGGAAACAAACTTTGTTCTTTAAAAATCACCAAAACATGCGAATTATCAGCTTCATCTTCATGGATAAGTTATAAAAAAATATTAAAAGTAATTTAAGAAAATTCTAAATTTTTATAAATAATAATTAAAATAAAATATAATGACCTAGTAATGATATAATTCTAAATAATATTGAATAAAAACACCATTATTGCAAAACTAATAAAAAATAATCAAAACTATAAACCCCGATTAGAAAAATAAAATTAATTAATGTAGATAGTGAAAATTTATGAAGAATATGAATGAAAAAGGATATTATCAAGCTTATAAATTATTTTATTATGATATATATGTGTGTGTGTGTGTGTTTGTATGATATTTGAGTTTAAAGTACATTTTTGGATTTTAGGATAAGACGTAAGGGTTATCCATCTCAAATTTCACTCACTGAGATATATTTGGTAATGTGAAACAAATTTCATTTATGTGGTGTATATACATACTATTTCGGAAGTTATATTAAAAATCCAGTCATTAATTATATTTTTAAAATAATTTTAGTCCCAAATTTTAATAGGTTATGATTGCATTGCAACATAATCCTTAATTGGTGTTTTCCATCAACATTTTAATTCTTTGTGGATTATATTTAAATCACCGTATATTTTTCTATTTTATGGTGTATAACTTTCCATGGAAGAAGTTTTCATCATTACTCATGAAATTTTCTGTATTTTAAATTGTCTACGTTTATCCCTCTCTCATATTATTTTGATTTAAGTGTAACATTTTATGATGAAAAAAATCATCCTAAGTTTTGGTAAAATAAAATCGTGTGTAATTACCATGAAAATAAATCCATATTTGGATAGAGGAAAGTTGATATAATTGTGACACAGATGCAAATTTGGGTAATCACCCCAAAAAAGTTTTAGTTGATCATTGAATGAATCATCACCCTAAGGCATGATTAGTGGGCATAAGACTGCATACCTAGCGAGAAACTCATATGAGATATTCATTAGAATATTCACATGATTTTAATGAAACAGGATGAAGGGTTTTTCATACCATTTTCTAGGTCTCATTCCAATTCAATATATTAAAAAAATTACAATATTCCAGGGATAACCTATCCTAGTTGATTAAGGGATATTTTCATAGACATATACATTACTTTATTGAATGGGGAAGTATTTTATTTCAATATTTCTCAATTCTATGGATATATTAGTTTGATTTAGTAATATTTTAAATTGGGATTCATATGAATGTTCTTAATCAGGTGTTGGGTGGGGCCCAGAATAATATATCCCATCGATGAAACAGTAGGTCTAATTAGATAAAACAATTTGGGTTCTTGTGTAGTCCTCTTACAAAGATAGGAAATTGACTTAGCACAATGCCTTGATAGTATTTTTTTTGTTTATGATATTATCCATGTTTTTATTTATTTCCATGGAAATAAAATTCCCCAATTGTCAATTTATTATGGCTTTATGTTGTACATTTATTTTTTCCTATCACTTATTCCATGTTTAGGTTAAATAATATTTCATTGTATTAGACTATTTACTAAGAATTTATGCTCACAATGACTCTTTTTCTTTTCAAGATAAAACATAAAGGAGGATTATGAGTAATTTTTAGGTATATAATGGTAGGGATAATAAGGATATTGAATTTTTTTATGTAGTGTCTCAAATTTTCATGTGTAATTTATGAATGCATCTACTATTATATGACTACTAAGTTGTTCAGTCCTTTAGAAACTCTTTTACATTGTACAAATAATGTAATATAACTATAGAATCAGGTTTTCTAGATTATGGGATAATATAGTTGGTATAAAAGGAAGTTTAGTAGAAATATTCAAGATTATATTTATATAATTCGAGTAATATTTAACATGTACTATAAAAACCCCTCATTATTTCAATAGAGAACTCTATAAAATTTAATAGTATTATTTTCAATTTTATATCATGAGATAATTATGTGAATTTTCTTATAGAATAATTTTGAATAATAAGAGTAATGGGAACCATATCAAAACCAATATTCATTATAGTGATTTTCCTCTTAAATAGTTTAATGAATATTAATTTGAGGTCGATCAATTAATAACCATATTATGGTAGTTGACTTAGGTTATGACAAATAATGTCACTTTGATAGAGTAAACTTATAATATGGATATAACGACCCATACTTTACATACATTTTTAATACTTCAAAATTGAAGCATACTTATTACAACATATAACAAAACCATGAAAGGACCGTATAGGTATAGTGTCTTTAGAAACTGGGAAACATAAACAACTAGTTCATAAAAAGTCTACACTGTCTCCCATTATTTCATCATATCTATAGTCCGTTTTGGCATATCTTACATAATAACCTTCTTCCTGACCTGGGGAAAGAAAACATACAAAATGGTGAGCTCAAATGCTCAGTAAGGGTAAAAAAAAGAAATATCAATCACATCATATACATAAGCACATAACTTTTGGAAATCTTAACCTGCAAAAGAGATCATAATTTCATAACATGGGATAAATCATGGCAGTGAAATGTAATCACAATAATCATAACATAAAACATGAAACTTTGTGGCATAAACACATAATCATAGAGAATGATTTCTTATTAGTCAAGACACATTTCCAAGACTATCTTAGTGGACAAAGTCCATTTCTGAACCGAGTCACCCTCGTTTCAGTCCTGTTTCACTGAACCGGTATAACCTACCGTTCCAGCCATGTCTATCTCATGAGATATAAAATCTTTACCCAATTCATTGGAGGGAGATACAGGTCCCACCCATCTCATAATGATACCATTCTTATGTGTGCCACAAAATCATAAACCATACATCATAACATAACCCATGTAATAAAAAATGGGAATCTTAAACATCCTGACATCATAAAACAATTTATATAATATAAAGGAATTCATAAAAATAATTCCATCACAACATAATCAAATCAATGTAATAATAGGGATAGAAACAGAACCCTTTATTATCTTATATGGAAAATAATTTTGATAAAACACTTGAACTCCATTCTTGAGGAAAATATCCTTTCTACTTCAAAAACACTTTTCCTTTCTTAACATTTCATAGAATTCTAAAATAAAGGAAGTTGATTAAAAATAGAGTTGAAAACTTGTAAAGTAAGATTCTTGGAAATAATGTTTTAAAAATCCATTCATGCCGTATAACTTAGAAAAACATTCTTCTCGTACTTTTTTCGAAAAAGTCAAAAAGTACCTCGTTCGAAAAACGACAAAAGATTCCTTTCATATCTTTTACTAAAAACTCACCGAAGGGTAAAAATGGATATAAACTATTGTAGAAGGATATAAATATTACATATTGAGGAAACATGGATGTGGATGATAAAATACACCCCAGAAAATACCAAAGAATAAACAATCTCGGATAAAAAAATGAGATTGTGATATTTTCCCTTACCTTAGGTCCGATTTGCCTCATAAGTGTCTGAACCTCCTGTATAATGATTTAAATAATGTTATTGACTTATTACAGAATCATAATTATTGTTATGATATCATATATGGTCATATTCTTAGTTTCTTGGTAGTAATATTTCATTGCTACTTGTTATTCAGGTGTTTATAACTTTTTGTTCTTATGCGTGTTTTGTCGAATAAATTCTTATTCATCTCTTTAAGTTATAGATACATCATTTCCAGAATTTTATTAATGTACTATATATCATATTTATTCATTCAATTCATTTATATAATCATTATGCAATTAAGATCATGTAGAACGAGTCGCATCACATCGTGGAGACGGTATTCCGTACGTACGCACGAGTGATGATATCGTTCCTATGATCGTGGAATTGTATTGGAGTGTATGTATACTATTTAAGATTCAATATCACTTTATAATAGACATATATAGTCATTATTTACACCATTAGACTCATCAAAGTAAGGTGGTGGTGGAAAATAGATTACACTACGGCGTGGATACGATATTCCGTACGTACGCACGCGCGGTGATTTCTTTTTCCGTAGGATGGATAGATGGTGAAATAGGGTTGTTTCATACTTATAATAACATATCAGTATATGAGTGATACTGATGTTGTTACTTCATAATGAAACAACTAAAGAAGAAGAAGTGGAAGAAGAAATAAAGATGAAAGAATCGGTAACGGACATTACCTCTTCTTCGAAGTGCTTCTTTGAGACCTCCTTTTAGGGCACTAAAATTGGTCTTTGAAGAATACTAGGACCTCTAGGATTTCTATAGGGAAGTGTAGAGGAGAAAGTGGCAGGGGTTGTTCGAGCTTCAAGGCTCAAAGTGGTTTGAGGAAGAGAGGGAGGAGGTGCCCTTTTATAAAAGAGGAGAGGGGCACCTTTGGAATAACTAAAAATATTATTTTATTATAAAGTCATGTTCGGTTTTAAATAGCTCCAAATTGATTTATTTCTAATATAAGGTGGTTATGGGTCGAAATCCTCTCATCAAATAGAATTTAGACAAATTTAGGTTCCTATTTTAACCTTATCATTTAGATTTAACATTAAGTTAAATAATTTTACTTTTACCGTGTCTTCTTGTGCTCTTATACTATAAGGTTAATAAACTTACTATAAGCATCCGAACGAACCCCAAGTTGTTTATTATTAATATATATAACCTTATCTAAGTCATTTGGCCGAAACATTGATTTTTAGGAATAAAATAACAATTAATAATATAATATTTGTTTTAAAAACTATTTTATGTCAATTTTGACACTATTTAGTAATTGATTTTTGTGAAAATCATAACAGAATGATTAGTTCTAAAAAAGTTAATTAAATCAATACTGACATGTCATGTTAACCTATAAAATTATTGTAATTCATAAAAAGTCTCAAATTACATTTATTTTGGTTTTTATAACATTAATTATGTCAATATTTCATTGATAAGATAATTACTACATCATCTTTGTGTCATAAATAAATTAAATTATTTAATGTCTAAAAATTACAAATAAAATACCATTATGTAGGAAATCTTTTTATCTTCCTAATGATTATTTATAGTCGAATTTAGCTTATGTATAACCCCATATTAAAAATTATTTACTTATTAAAAATTGATTTTAACTATTTTAAACCTTCTTTAAATAAATTAATAATAAATGTCCTAATCTAATCCAAGTGGGCCTAAATGGTCATATTTTATTCCTAAGTTTGTTTCTGGTCGAATTATACTTGTCCAATAGAATTAGGACATGTGTTAGGGTAAAAATAATATCATCTCTACCCTTAATTACCCTATTTACTTTTAACCGTGGTAAAAAAAAGTAAAAAGTTACTATTCACCAAAAAATTATTTTCATCTCATTGAACCACATTTTACTTACTGACATCAATCGTGTCTCTCTGATTTTTGAAATTCCACTTACAGAAGCGGTAAAATTATGTTTTATGAAAAATTCAGTTTTTTTTAACTACCACTTAGTGGTTTCACTATTCATAAAAAATTGAAAGTTTTTAGAAAAATACCAAAATTTCACCCTAGGCTAATTTGGATATTACAAATCCAAAAATGAAGTCCATTTTGAAAAATAAAATTTATAAAATTTCAAAAAGTTGTTATTACTATTCATAACGGTTAGTTTTAATAATATTTTAATAGTATATCGTTGTTTAGTGAAACTCGGTATTGCATACGACGCAAGCTATCGAGGAAGGTCGCGATTTCGTGTAAAGAAAGCCAAGCAAGTGTTGTGTAGAAAAAGATTCCTTTGATGATTTATATAACATAAAAGTCTCGGGTGTTACAATGGAACATGGTGTAACTATATTGGATCACTTAATGACATAACTATCTCCATAATTTAGTGAAACTAATAATCCATTGGTAGGTGAAAACTGAATTAATTCCCTCATGAAGATATTTCTCACATTAAGATATACTAAAAAGGGAAAAGTTGTCATTATGGTATATCATTTGAAGGGATATATGGACCAATAGTGGTATCTAACTCATGAAACTAAATAGGATTATGATATCTAGTGAGTTTAATGGGGAACATTCAAGATGGTATTATATGAAAATAATTTACTCATGATAAAATAAAATAAATTGAAATAAACATCATAAATCTTAGATAAAGGAAGGAGGAAAAACTTTTATAGTATGTGGATGAATTTATAAAGTTATAAAGGCAAATTGTGGACTATGTACATAGATCATAAATTAATATTGATCATTTATTTTATTGGATAAATACAGTCCTTTGAAATTAATTTCTATACCATTTATTTCTTTTACAAGAGTATTGAGGCTCATGAACTATTATAATAGAAAAATATTTCTTTATGAAATATTTATTCAATGGAAATAAAGAGAATAAAATATTTTATGATCACAATGGGAAGAAAAATTTAATAGAGGGGGGAAAGGGAAGGTTTGGATTACCACATGTGATAACTACAGGAAGATAAACCATTGGGTTTACAGTAAGGGAAAATTATTTTGTTAAAATTGAAGATAAAAATACCATCAAGCTCAGAAATGATAATTAAAGACAATATTTTTTGATGTTAAATGATTTAATTTTAGGGATAAGTAACATCATTCAATCCAATGAAAAAAATTACTAAATTTACCTTAAAAAAGAACAAGGGAGAAATGCAAAGCCTTTAAAATTACCCCATCTAATGTTAAAGATTTAGTGAAAGATACTTTTATGGTTGACAATAATTTATCTAATGTTTAATTTTATTTGGGATCTTCACACACTTCTATATCCTCCATGTCTTCCAAAATCAGTAGATAATTCCCCATCACCATAGTTAGGTAGTTACCAATTTATACACCAAGTTTGAGTCTTATGGAAAGAAATATATATGTGTTCCAATTATGAAGCATGGGAATTCCCTATTTAAAAAGTTAGTTATTATACATATGGTTTAATTTTCTATTATCCACAGTATGGATTAAATTTCAAAATATAATCATAAAATTTAATAATATGAAAAGGATATTACAATTCATGAAGTTGAAGTGGAATCTGCAATCTTTAGATGGGAAATTTAATCATTTAAATAATTTATTGATCTTCCCCCTATAGCTCTCCTTAATATAATTCGTGGTAAAGAGGAATTTTAAGAGTGATATATGGATGATGAAGGTATAATAAAAATAGAGGATGTACCCATGGTTCACAATTTGGTTGATGTTTATCTTAAATAATTTCTTGGTCATCCACCAAATAATGGAGTTGAGTTCTCCATTGAAAACATTCCTTATACAAGAACCATATCTGAAAATACTTATAAAATGGAACTAGTAGAGTTTTGGGAGTTAATCAAATATATGAGTATTTTAGTGATAAATTATTTATATAACCCACCTTTCCACTATGTAATTATTTATTTTTATTACATAACTTTAGATGGAATTTTACAAAGAGATGATCTTTTAAAGTTTAGTGTGTTGGAAAAAAGGTACATAAAATATGAAAACATAAAACATTATTCAATTCCATTTTAAATTATCCATCAAGTTTCATACTATGTACATTTATTTTAGGACATACATGAATGGAAAGGGTGAGCTAATGGCCCAGTATGGAAAAAAAAGTGAAACAGTTTACATGTGATATTGATAAGAACATTAAGAATATCAATATAGCTTGAAAAAGAGAACATGATGCACGCCAAAAAAAGAACATGAATAATAACTTTTAAATGGGGATAAGAAAATTTATTGATTCATTCATAAACATATAACCAAGTTCTATCACTAAGGTGTCATAAACATTTCCAAGGTTATTCACCACGGTATCGTAAAACTTGTCATCTCTAGAGATTAAATTCTTTACCCAATGAATTGGAGTGATATCAAAGTGAATAATTCATTTTTATTAATTAATATGAGCCATATATATCATAATAAAACATATCATAAATAACTTTTTTATAATAAAATAAATGGGTTTCATTTAAAAATCATTATGTTTTAGAAAGTGCTTAAAAACAAGATCCTTTAGTCATTTTAAACCCATGGAAAATGATGGAAGGTTTCATGTATGTTAATAAAAAAATTTAAATAGTAAATTTTGAAATATATTTTAATACCCCTAGATAATATATTGATTTGGGTATTCAAAAATAAAATAAAATAATTTCTTGATAAAAAGAGATACATTTTGAGACAAAAATATGGCAGCATAATGTTATGAAACATGGTTTTGGAAAACATTAAAAAAAGATAGGACAAGGGCATCACATTCATAAATGAATCCTAATACAGTAAAATGATAGAATAAAATGGATATAAGAACATGATATTGAAATTTTAATGACATACCACATAAAAGATAACTTGAAAGGAAAATAGGAGTTGAGATTTCCCTTACCTTGAAGAGTAAATCCTCAAAATCGAAAATGGGGACCTTGGGGGCTTGATGACGCCATGGGAGGAATCCTTCAGAAGTAACACAATAATAGATCTGTTGAGGATGATTTTTGAATTAAATTAAATGATGAAATGGGTGGGTATTTATAGAGAAAGTTTTTGAGTTATTTTAATTTCTAAGGACACCTAGTAGTGGTATTTTCTAAATCACGAACTTTCCCATTGTATTTTCTCGTGGTATTGGCCATTTAAGAAACCTATTATACTATTTTAATGCACATGAGTCGACTAGAATTTTATATTACATATTCAATCAATATGATGTCATTAAACACAACAAAATACATAAAACTATTTTTTACTATTCAATGAAAAACAAAATATTTTATAAACTTCTCATAAATTCAATTTAACCTAATATCAACTTTATCAATTAAAAAATGATATTTATTATATAATAATAATTATATAATTATGATAAATTTAACTTTTCATGATAAAAAAAACATAATTATTAAAAATAATAGAGGATTGAAAATGCATAGTAAACTGCATAGTAAAATTTTGGACACTTGAAAAAATATTATTTTATCATTTATAATTAAAAATGAGTGTTTTTATAAAACTATTTCATTATAATAAAATATATTAATAAAACATTAGTTTAATATAATAACTTATATCTTTCTAAAAATGTATAATTTATACCCAAAAAAATCAATTAATCAAATTCCATCTCAATTTTTTAGAAAAACTATTCTTAAAATGAAAATGAGAGAATAAAAATTATATTCAAACAATGGGATTCAAATTTAAGTGAGTGAGGACTTGTCACACAACCCCATTTAATACTCACATACGACTTAAGGTTATTGGGTGTGATGGTGATAGACTCTTGGGTTGGCTTGGATAAAATTGCCCGAGTGGTAATCTCCACTAACTTGAACTTTTCCCATAGGAGATTTCATTCAAGATTAACATGATGAATATCAACATGGGATTGGTCAAGATAAAATCCAAGTGATGAAAACTTTTTTGGTTGCTCTAAAAATGGGCGTCATAAGAAATGATTCTACGGGATGAGGTCATCGACTCTTCTTTCTTCATTAACTTACTATTTTCATTTATATTTATAAATCCAATTAGAATGTTAAAATTATTATTAAGATTATTTTTTTCCAACGGTCATATTTACCATTAGTAATAAATTACCACCGATCAAAACCTATAGGTCACATTTCAATTATAATCACTTCATAATTAAAGGAATATTGTTTTATTGTGTATATTAATATAACATGAAATTTATGGAAACCATTATTATTAAATAGTTCAGGTTGTTATTGTCTTCCCCCATAAGAATTGTTATCACTGAAATTTCAACTCATTCTCTTAGTTGAGAGAAGGTGAGGGTACTTCTGCCTTATTGTTTCCTCTGATTACCATGTCGCTTATTCATATATTTGGTTCCTCTATAACACTTTTATGAGGTGGGTTGTCTTATAACTTAAAACCTTGTCCTTACAATCCATGATCTCCACCGGTTTCTCCTCATAAGATAGATCTTATTACAGTTGTACGACCTTTGGATTTAGTACACATGAAGGGTTTGGTATGTACTTCCGCAAAATAGTTACATGGAAACCATCATGAACTTGAGATAGATTTTGAGGAAGTGCAAGCTGATAAGCCCCTTCATTTATGCAATCAAGGATTTCATAGGGGCCAATGTACCTCGGTACGAGCTTCCCTTTCTTCCTAAACCTCGTGACTCTATTCCAAGGTGAAATTTTAATGAATACTTTGTCACTAACATAAAACTCCAAGTCCCTTCTACGGTTTTTAACATAACTCTTCTTCCGAATCTAAGAAGCCTTCATGTAATGTTGGATGGCATGAACCTTTTCTGCAATCTCTTTCACAAGATCGAGACCAAGAAGCTTTCTCTCACCATAATCATCACAACAAATAGTAGTTATATATTTCTTTCTATAGAGATATTCATATGATTCAATTGAAATGCTATAATATAAGTTGTTGTTGTATGAGAACTCAACTAATGGGAGATATTGATCTAATAAACCTTCAAATTCCATTGGGAATGTTCTTATCATTTCCTCGAGTGTATGAATAGTCCTTTATGATTGGACATCAGTTTTGGGATGATAATATATACTGAAATTCAATTAAATAATAAAATAATGTTGAATAATTGTCCATAATTTTGATGAAAACCTTGGATCAAGATCAGATATGGTAGAAATTGGAACCCCATACAGTCTTACCATTCATTAATGTATACTGTAGTGAGTTGTTCAAGAGGAAAATCTTCCTAAATAGAGATAAAATAGGAAGTCTTGGTGAGATGGTCCACTATAACCCATATCACATTCTTTCCTTTGGAAGTACTCGGGAGACCAGTGACAAATTCTATATTGATATTATCCCATTTCCATGATAGTATGGTAGTGGTAATAATACCCCTTTAGAATGTTTCCACTCTACCTCACTTTTTGACACACCAAGTACCTTGATGTTTTGTCAGTAATATCCCTTTTAATTTTATCCCACTAGTAATAATCATGAAGGTCTCTATACATTTTTTTACTTCTAGAATGTATAGAAAATGTAATGTTATGATCTTCATCCATCAGCACCATTTTTATTTCTGTAATATATTGAACACATAACCTTGCACAAAAAAATCATTACACCTTCTTAATCAATATTTAATTTAGGAATCTTTTCATCCATCACAGCCTCAAACTTGTTCCACAACAAAAGAACATCTCTTTGAGATTTCTCGATCTTCTCTAGTAATGATGGTTGAGAAATAATTGGGATAGGTTTAATGATTTCCCTTACCTTAAAAGTCCCATGTCTATTTTTACTAGGTCATTGATCAATGTTTCTCCTTCAATCCTCATCACTGAGAGAACAACAGGGTCATTCCTACTTAATTCATCAATGACATTGTTTTCTCTTCCAGGGTGACAATGAATTGAAAAATCAATGTCTTTTATAAGTTCAAACCATATCATATGTCTCATGCAAAATTATTTTTACATGAAAATATAATTCAAACTTTTTTGGTTTATGTATATATCATATTTCTCCCCATGAAGACAATACCTCTATATCTTCCGAGAAAAAACAGCCACAGCTAGCTCCATATCAAGCATAGGATAATTCATCTCTTGAGCCTTTAACTCTCGAGATGTATAAGAAATCACCTTACAATTTTTCATGAGTAATCACCCAATCCCTTTTAGATATGAATCTCTAAAAATAATTAATCCTTCTCTGATAGAGGGTAGAGTAAACACATGTCTAGTAACTAATCTTTGTTCCGATCTTAGAAACATTCTTCACAATCCTTTATCCAATTGACCTTAAAAACCTTTTGAGTCTACTTGGTTAGAGGATTATAAATTTGTGAATTATTTTCACAAACTTCCTATAATATCCTTCAAAACCAATGAAACTATGAATCTCAGTTATTATTGTAGGATGATTCCAGTCTTCTAAAACCTTTGTCTTTGTAGGTTCAACTGAGATTCTTTCACTGGTTACAATGTGTCCTAACAAATCAACTTATTGCAACTAGAACTCAAACTTGCTAAACTTTCAAAATAACATATCCTTACTCATAGTTTTTAGTATTACACTTAGATAATCCTCATGCTCCTCACAAAATTTTGAATATATCCAAATATCATCAATAAAAACTACCAAATATTTATCAAGGTAGTCCTTAAAGACCCTATTCATAAAATCAATAAAAATAGCAGGCTCATTAGTCAGTACTAAGGGCATAACAAAAATATCATAATGACCATATCTTGATCAAAATGTTCTATTTGGAATATATATTTTCTTCAACCTTAATCGATGATATCCAAATCAAAGATAAATCTTGGAGAAGAATTGATCCCCTGGAAGCTATCCAAATAAATCATCAATTATTACAAGAGGGTACGTATTCTTCACAATGATCCCATTAAGTTCTCTATAATTAATGCATAACCACATTGATCTATCCTTATTCTTCAAAAAGAGAATAGGTTCTCCCCAAGAAGACACACTTGGATTGATAAACCCGTTCTCCAAAAGATCTTTGAGTTTTATCTTTAATTCCTCTAACTCTGCATTTTCCATTCTATATATGGTTTTTGATATAGGCTTGGAACTAGGCATGATTTCAATGGAGAACTCTACCCCTCTTTCTGGGGGAGTTCTGGTAAAATCCTTAGGAAATATATCAACATATTCATGAATTATGGGAACATTTTCTATTACTATACTTTCATTCCCTTCTTCATCTTCACTGATCAACTCCATAAAGTAGGCTACATGTGGTGCTTCTAGACAAAGATATGGATGATATGTATCTCATTTGAAGATAATTGTAGGTTTTCCACTCAAGAATACAAATATTTCCTTTCTTATGATGTTGATCTTATAATTACACTTTGATATCCAGACCATCCCTAGTATAATGTCAAATTCCAACATGGGAATGACTACTATATTTTCGATGAGATTACACTCGCCATAGTAAATGCTGGAGTTTCTATATAGTTTGGATACTTGGATAACACCCCCTAGGAGTCCTGAATGATAGCTCTAATTCTATAAGATTATAAATTGATTCTAAATTCATTGAAAACTTAGAGGAAATAAACGAATTCATAAAACCATAACAAAATAAATTTCATTCTATTTTTAAGAGAACAATGACAGTACCTTCCACCACGTCATTTGGAGCTTCAACTTTAGCCATCGTGATATAAAAATAAAGACCTTTCTCCCTTGGTCAATACTAAGTTTGGTGGTGATTACCCTCCACTAGACTCATATTTGGATTGTGATTCAAAAGGTTACCAAGATTTCTACACTTGAATCATTGAATTTCAGGTAGGGCATGCACCGTCTTCTATTTTTCATTAGTATTGAGAAGTTTAGGCTTCACCAAAATACGATAGTTCTGAGAAAAATATGCATTACCCTTACATTGTTTAAACACTTCCTTCTCATGATAATCAAATTCCCTAAATGCTTCTTACCACATTTATTTAATATGGAACATTAAACTTTCTTTTCTCCTTTACATTGATCAATGTTCCTCCCCAGGATTGGATCTAGAGATCTCTTCTTCTCATTCAATTTGTGAGACCACTACAACTCACCAAACTCAAGTACAACCTTCATTGCACTCTATACAATTTCCTCATAGTTTCCATATCCTCAGTTGGCTAAATTCATCCATAGATGTTATCTTATTCCACCAAAGAATCCATAAACCTTCCGATTATGATCCATGAAATGTCTAGATGTATAATGTGAAAGTATTGTGAAGTTTATCTCATAACATTCAATAAATGCATTCTCATTCTACTTTAGTTCAAGAAATTCCTTCTCCATTTTTTTTCTCATCAAAGTAGGGAAATACTTATTAAATAAGATTCCCCTAAACTCTTCCCAAACCATAGAGATTCAATCTCACCTCTTAGCCTCATGTTTTTAATCAGTTCCCACCATAGATCAAACTCATCATCTAAACAGTACAATGACAGAGTTAATTTCTATTATTTTTAACAACTAAGTACAAAAAATATATTTTCTATAGAGCTTATGCATTGTTCCTCAATCAATTGGTCGTTACATATACTGAACATTGGTGGTAATTGATGCCTAAAAGACTCAAATGATACTTTCCCCTTAATAATGAAATTATTCTCCCATATTTATTCATGTTATTTTCCATAACTTGAGTTATTTTATTGATCATTCTCATTAAGTTTTCCATTCTGGCTTCGATCAGAGGGTCATGAGTGCATGGTATGTTGTTCTCACCATTTACACTGTTCTTTATATTTCACGCCATTTTATAAAAGAAGAAAACCATAGTGAAAAATGTGTTCCATTTAATAATCTTATAATTATAATATAATTCTATGTCTTAAAACACCATGCTTGAAATTTTTATTCATTAACAACAATTACATTTTCTATAAATCCTTTATTATAGTTCATAAAATGTTTGTGATTAACGAAACATATCCCCAGGATGTATCAAACTAGGAGTGTGGAAAGGCCTATTGTCATGCATCAGTTCCGGTTTGATTTAATATCAAAGAAGTGTTTTCGTGTTTTATCACCAGATACATATGTTCAAGAGCCACATCCACTTGTTCATATCGAGATTGGGATTTATTTTTTTCAAAACCACTTATATAATATTTCACCAAAATACAAGGAATTTTTCCTATATTTAAAACTTTTTCTGGGGTTCATTCTAAATTTATCAAATCCTAATTTCCAAAAATAACTAAACTATCCTTTGATACCAACTATTTCATCCTGCCTTTTTTTTAAATAACCTTAAATAGAATTTTACAAATAGAGGATCTTTTAAATTTTATTATCTTGGAAAAAAGGTACAAAAAACATAAAAACATAAAACATTATTTTATTCCACTTGAAAATATTATTAACATTTTATCCTAATTATATTTCTTACTTCTCATAGCATGGGGATATACATAAAAGTAAAGGGTGAGGAGAAGGCTATGTAAAGAAAGCAAGTGAATTTGTTTACATGTGATATTTATAAGAACTTGAAGGATGTCAATATAGAATGAAAAGGATAACATGAGGAATACCATAAATAAAAAAACATGAATCATAACTTCTAAATGTGTCTAAAACATCTAATTGAGTAATTCACAAACATATCACCATGGTTTATCATGGACGTTTCATAGAAATTACCAAGGTTATTTTCCAAGGTATCGTAAAACTTATCATCTATAGAGATTAAATTATTTACCCAATGCATTGGAGAGATATCAAATAACACCCTTAATATGTATTCATTAATTTGAGCCACATATATCATAGTAAAACATCTCATAAATAACCCGTAGAGAATAAAATAAATGGGTTTTATTTAAAAATCATGGTGTTTTAGAAAGTGATTAAAAACAAGATCCTTTTTTGATTGTAAACCCACTGAACAGGAAGGCGAGTTTCATATATTTTAATAAAATAATTAAAAAAATTGACATATATTTGATTACCCCTAGATAATATAGATGTTTTTTTAATAAAAAAAATAAAATAATTTCTTGATAAAAAGAGGTAAATTTGGAGAAGAAAATATAGCAGTATAATAGTATGAAATGTGGTTTTATAAAACCTTAAAAAATATGGGTAAATGGTATTTTATTCATAAATGACTCTTAATATAGTAAATTGAAACAATAAAATTGAAAAAATAAAATGACACGAAAATTTGAAATACATACCACATAAAAGAGAACTTGAAAGGACAAGAGAAGTTGAGAATTCCCTTACATTGAAGAGTGACTCATAAAATGCCATGATCAGGACCTTGGGGGATTGAGGACTACATGAGATTTAATAATAATAGATCTTCATCGAGAATTATTTTTTAATGAAATTAAATAAAGGAATGGGTGGATATTCGTAGCAAAATTGATGGAGTTTTTTATTAATTTTTTAGGACACCTCAGTAGTGGTATTTTCAAAACCATGGGATTTCCCATGGTATTGGAATATTGGGACACCTATTATAATATTTTAATGCACATGAGTTTACCATCATTTTATATTATATATTACTTCATTATGATGACATTAAACATATAGAAAACATAAAACTGTATTTTTACTTTTCACTGAAAAAATATTTTATAAACTTCTCATAAAGACACCATAACCTAATATTAATGTTATGAATTGAAAAATCAAATTTTAATATCATAATAATTCTATAAATATGATAAATTTAAATTTTAAAAATATAAATACTTAATTATTAAAAATTATAGCAGGGAGAAATGTATTGTAAAAATTCTTTCACATGAAAGAAAATAAAATTATTTTATCATTATTAATTAAAAAGGAGTGTGTTTATAAAATTATCTCATTATAGTAAAAATTATTAATAAAACATTATATAAATTATATCTTTCTAAAAAAGTACGGTTTTTACCCAAAAAAATCAATTTTTTAAATTCCATCTCATTTTTTAAGAAAAACTATTCTTAAAATGAAAATGTTGGAAGAATAATTTTATTAAAACAAATAGATTAAAATTTAAGTTACTAAGGAATTGACACATAACCATTTTTAACACCCACATATAAACTAAGGGTATGGTGTGCTATGGTGAGAGACTCTTGGGGTGGTTCAGATAACATTTACCAAGTGGTGATCACCACTAACTTGAACTTCTCCCGTAATCGATTTCATTCAAGATTAACATGTTGAATCTTATATTGGTATTTATCAAGAGATAAGACCATGGATTCTACCTCCTTCACAAGGTCCAACAAATGGGATTCATATGTCATGATTCTACTAGATGGGGCCATCAACTCTTCTTCCTGCACTAATTAACCATTGTCATTTCTATTTATAATACCAATTATAACATTTAAATTATTATTAAGAGTTTTTTTTCAACGGTCCTAATTGAACAATGGTCATATAATGGTCGAAAACTAAGGTCACATTTCAATTATACTAAATTCATTATTAAGGGGATATAGTTTTGATGTGTAAAATAATATAACACACATTTTCTGGAAACAATTGTTATTAAAAAGTTTGGTTCTTTATATTCACTGTGGGGAGCACCTATTTTATTCACAAAATAGAAGGATGGTCCTATGAGACTATCCATCAATTATAAGGAGATAAATGTTATTATTATAAAGAATCAGTATCCTTTACCACATATTTTTTAATTATCTTATCAACTCTCAGAAACAATTTTTTTGTCAAAGATAGATATTCACTCCGGTTACCATCTACTAAGGTAATGTAATGATCAAATACTAAATACAAAATTTTGACCAAGTTATAAACATTATAAGATTATTGTAGTGCCTTTTTTATTGAATAATTCAATATATATATTTATGGATATAATGAATATAGTATTCATGATGTGTCTTGATAAGTATTTTATGTTGATAATTAATGATATCTCAGCATAAAATAAGAGTTTATAAGAGCATGATATTTAACTAAAATTAATTATGGAGACACTCAGAAAGATAATTAATACTAGAAGTATAGTATGTATGAATTTTAACTTAATGAAAATTATTTTTGTGGTCATATTATCTTTAAGGATGGGATATATATTGACCCTTCAAAGATAAAGGTATTCATGGAGTGTCCTACATCGATGAAAACCACATTGATATGATGTTTCAAAGTTTTATCTACTTACTGTTGGCTATTTGATTATGATTTTTCCCATTTTTCCAACCAGTTAACCAAGTTAACATGTAAAGGGGTTACATTCACATGATAATAGGAATGTAAGTAATGTTTTTATGAGATTAAGACAGGACTTATTAATGCACCAGTATTGACTCTTCCATCTGTTATAGAAGATTATATAATATATAGTGATGCATTGAAGAATGGACTTGGTTGTGTAGTTATTAATAATGATAGGGGTTATTGCCTACGTATCATGGAAATTGGAAACCCATGAATAGAACTATCCAACTCGCAACCATGATCTATAAGCTGAAATATTTTATTTGAATATATATAGACATTATTTATATTGTGAACGATGTGAGATATATATATATACCTTAAGAGTTTTAAGATTATCTTCTTTTTTATGGAGTTCAACATGAGGCAAAGTAGATGTTTGGAACAACATAGAGAATATTATTTCATAGTACACTACTACCCTGGGAAATCTAACAAAGTGGTTGATGCATTAATTAAGAGAGACTAAAGATTTATAACCATGATAAGGATTAATAAGGATCTTGTATATAGAAATCTAGTAAATATGGATATAGTGATTTCTAGGTAGGGGATATATTATTCACTTTCATAGAAATTTTTAAACCATACCTATTAGAAATGATAGATAATTCCCAGTGTGATGATGAGAACATATGAAATAATATTAAATTAGTGTATGATGGTAAATTGAAAAAATTAATCTATATAGATGGAGTGTTAATGTTTTGGAAGAGGTTATTTGTTTAATCCTTACTAGAGTTAAAAAGGGAACTTCTATATTAACCACATAGAGTGAATTTATCCAAAAACCATGGTAGTAAAAATACTTATAGGAACATAAGACAAAATTTTGTGTGTGATGAAATGAAGATGGAAATAACGAATTATGTGTATGTATTCATAGTATGATAGTAGGTAATGACTGAAATAAAACATCCTAAGGGAGTCGTGCAAGATTTTAACATACCTATAAATAACTGTTATAATGGTACAATGGATTTTTCAGTGGACTCCCAAAAACTCCCAGATTTAAATATTTTATATGAGTCATCATTAATCATATTACTGAGTCTTCTCATTTCATAGAAATAAGAGAATATCTACTCCTTACATTCCTTTCCCAACTTTTTATTAATGAAATCATAAGGCATTTTAGGGAATGTAAATTGATTGTATCAAATACTAACCCTCAGTTCATATCAAAATTATTCAAGATTCTCCAATGGTCTCTTCAATTAGAGTTAAATTAAACCACCAAATATCATCCTTGGACTGATGGGTAGTCTCAAAGGACTGTTTATACTTTGGATAACATTTTGAGATCATATTCTTTTGACTTATAAGGATTGTGTGATTAGTATCTATCTTCGGTGGAATTATCATAAAATAATAGATTCAATTCAAGCCTCCATATGTCCCCATATGATTATTTCTATGGAAAGAGGTTTCATAGTCCTACCTATTTGGAAGAAGACAGATAATGAATGTTAGTTCAAACTAATATTATAGATGAGACAACTAATAAAGCATAGAGTATTCGGGATCACATTAAATTATCCTAAAGGAGAAAAATGATCTATACCAATAATCAAAAGAAAAATTGAAACTTCAAGTCTGGGGTCATTTATTCATGATGTATTTACCATTTAGTGGAGTTATAATATCTGGTAAAAGGGGCGTGTTAGGCCTTATGTACATTGGGAATTTTGAAATATTAGAATGAATTATTGTTGTGTATTTTTTGATTTGGCTATACTTCCAACCTTTCTAAAATACATGATGTATTAAATGTTTCATTACTAAGAAAATAAATTCCAAATACAATTATAGTTATCACATTTGAGGGAATAAATTTGGGGCTTAACATGTCTTATAATGAGGTTTATGTTTATATTTGTTTTATAAGAGTGAAATTATTGCCAAATTGAACCATTTATTCAGTGAAAATCTTATGGATAAATCATAGACTAGAATAGGAAAAATGGGACCATGAAGAATATATAATAAATAATCATCCAAATATATTAAATAGCTTATATATAGCTCAATTTAGAGAGTGAAGTTATTTAAGGAGTGGAGAATGTAACTCTTGAGACTCTATTATAACTGGGAAAGATCATATCCTAAATTATCACTCAATATTCCTTTTAAGGACCATATATTCATGAATTTAATTTATATATTAATTTAGTAATTTTAATATGACCAAACCAATTCAATTTTTTAATTCATCATATCATAATTAGCTTAATATGAATATTTTAGCTTTTTCTAAAAAGGTCTGCTTTTAGTCCAAAATATGGATTTCATGAAGCATGTAATTTGAATGACATTATCATTATATAATAATGACCTATAAGTTTAGAAAAACTTTTATGTGATAAAATATGAATTTATAAAATAAAAATATACATTTCAAAATATTCTTTGAATTTATAAATCCTAAGACCAAAAATTTTAGAACTCATTAAAATATTACATTAAAAAAACAAATTCCAGTATTTTCATTAAATTAAGTACTTTAAAAGGGGTTCATATTTTACTTCCCATTTAAAGGATAATAAGAATTATTTTTTTATAAAAAATAAATTTATATATTTAAATTTTTAATCCTATATAATTTTATTTTATTTATAAATTTAAAGCCTGAATAATTATATCTCTAAAAACTATTTTATATAGTTAAGTTTATTTATTTATAAATTAAATTTTATCACCATTAGATATTTTATATGATAAAATTACATTTATATTTTAAACTATTAGTATCAATTTATTTAAATATTTTTTTTTTTTTCATGAAAATTAATTACTAAGGTTAAAAATTAATTATTGAAATAGTAAAATGAGGTAAATTGATTTTAACCTAATTTTAAGCCCTAAAACATTTAAAAAATTCCTTGAACTAAAATATTGAGCCTTAGATATATCAATAATACTTCTCCGTATACTTTTATCCATTTTTTATCATTTGAAACATGAAGGGTAAACTAACATTATTAAGAATGTAAGGGTTACTCCCAAAACTACCAATCCCTTCACATATAAAAGGATAAAATATTCACTACACAAAGACTCACATACCATTTGAATCCTCCTTGAAATTATTTTTATTATACTCTCCCTTGATCCCTATCCTAAAAAAGTAATCCATTTTTCAATCATTTCAAGCCTAATCCATTTAAATTCATGGAGACTTCAAAGTAAAAATCAATTCCTCAACATGATTATTATCAACTACTATATTTTCATCTAAATTATATTCTTTAAAATTTATATTATCCACACTAATATAATTATGTAATTATAATTTATATACATTTATGTTACAGTATTATTTCTATTTTCATTATTTAATCATATACCCCATACATTAAGAAAAACAGAACCATAGTTTGTGCATTGTGCGGATTATCGCCTCCAAAATGTAATGTGATTCACTATCCTTCACTGATTTTAAAGGAATGATATAAATAAAGTATTAAAGGAAAAATATTTTTTTAAAATATAATTAAGGTTATGTTAAGGAAAATAAGACTAATAATAAATTATATGATCATCAAAAAATCATCGTTAGTTTAATCATTTAAAATAAGTGTGCTAAGGGGATAATATATTATTCAAATACTGTATGATTTTATATCCATTAAATATTATTCAAATTACTTATAATTATGATATATATCCCTAATAATCACTATATAAGATCATTATTCAAATGGAATAATGGTATTATAACAAAACCACCTCATAATCATTCATTAACCTAGGGTATGTTCATGTTTGGGTCAGTTTAACCACTACCTTGAACAATGCAGTGTATTTTTATCATATATGGATACTAAAACTTATTTACTAATAGAATATGATATGAAATTGTAGATAATGATTTTTTTGATTCTATTGTTGTAATATGAAAATCTAATTCATCAATTAGTAAAACACCCTCTATTCGTCAAAAATCACAAAAACATGATTATTATCGACTTCATATTCATTAATAATGTCTAAAACACTTAAAAAGTAATTTAAAACATTATAAATTATTATAAACTATCCCTAATAGTATATTTAATTAACTTTTTTGATTGAATTTGAAATAATAATGAACATAATCATAACTTTTTTAAAACTACTAAAATCGTTCAAAACTATAAACACCAATGGGGTAAATTGGAAGAATTCAAGTATTTAATGAAAATTTATGAAGATTACACATTAAAATGGATATGATTAATGTTATGAATTACATAATTAGAAAATAAATTTTTATTATACAGGAGTTAAGTGTATATTTATGAATTTTATGACAAAATATGACAACCCTGCTTTTATTACAAACCTAAAGATGATTTATTACATAAAACATCACTAGATACAACAAAGACGATTGAGAGGTTTAGTGTCTTTGGGGATTTGGATCATTAAATAAAAACATAAGACATGAAATGCAACATCTTTATTGAAAACATCCTTTACATGACCACTACATTCCTTCGTACTTAGCATTGCATGGGATAACCTGAGGACATGAAAAAAAAAGGTGAACCATAAAGCCCAGTAAGGGAATACACATGGAATAACATGAGTAGTACAATAAATGTTATAAATTAGGCATACCAATAGATAACAATAGAAACATGAACATAAAGGCATGATAAAGCATGATAATCATAACATGGAAATGTGGCAACAACACTTAACATGGAATTAGAATGAGCCAAGGCTCATTACACATGGAGCATGAGTAAACCCTCATTGCACATGAATCAAGAGTAAACCCTTGTTTCACTTGAATTAGAATGATTCAATGCTCATTTCACATGATTTATCATGATACTATACTTTACCCAATGCATTGGAGTGCTATAAGGGTGCACCCTTCTTAAACATTTCATTTCATGCATAAATGTGCGACATGGATCATAAAACATTGATTCATAAAACATAAGAATTTATTCCAAGATAAAGGAATGTGGAATTAATACATGAAACTTTATAATAAATAAGTAAATGAGCATAAAGGTGAATACCCTTGATAGAGAAATGGGCATGGTATTCACTACACAATGGCATTGGCTTAGAAAATCGGCGCAATTTTGGAAGCGTAACGGCGTGACATAAGATTTCAAAAAAATGGTTGATGAGAGAGAGAGGGGTGTCTCATCATATTTACATGAAATGGACAGTAAGAGGTTCATATGGATACATGTACAAACAATTTTAATGGAATTTATATTCATGGTACAAAAGTATTGCATGAATGTAAAAGAGGAGAGAGAAGTTCCTTTCGGAATTTCGGCATAGTAACGGGTTTACATGGGAGGCCTTTAATGACAGAGAAAGGGGTCTCCCATCATTCAAACAATAAGAGGGAAGTATGGGGGAGGTTATAAACCATACCCCAGCATTTATAATTGAAATTAATAGGGCATAACAATATGAATAAAATTGGACAAAAATGAGAACGGAAGAAAAAACCCTTACTTTGAAGTGTGCTTCCAAAGGCTAAAGAGAGGCTTGTGAGAGGCTTCTTGGGAGCTTGGGGAACCTTGGGAGGATTCTAGAGAGATTAGGGCAGAGTTTGGACGAACTAAAAAGGCTTTGAGTGAGGAGTAAGTGGGATCATGGGTGGGTTTATATAGGAAAGGTGAGGGAATTCTTTATTATTTAGGTTTGGGACCGCTTATATTAAATTAATCCAAACCACAAACCATCCCATGGTTTTTGCCCATGGTTTTTGGAAAAGGGAAGAGGAAAAAAATATTTTTTAATGCCAAGGTCCGAACTTCTTAAAATAATGGGGTTGCTTATATGGAGTTGAGTCACACTCCCATGGAAAACAATTTAAAAAGACTAGGTGTTTAATATGCCTTGGGGTCCATTAATGCATTGAAAAGTAATTCAAACAAACCAAAAATCACATTATATTAATGGTAAAACATATATTGGCCGAACATAAAGCTTATATTATTTTATTACATCACTATTGGGTCATTATGATGTCATAAAACACATTATATATTTAAACGGTATTTAATTTTTACCCAAAAATTTGACTGTCTCAGAAAATTATGGAAAATTCACCATTGGATAAATTAGAAGTTCTTAATCCTGAAATAAAATTTATTTTATCAAAATAATTTTCTAAATATGTTAATTTTCACTTTTAAAATAAAAACCGACATTTATCGAAAATTCACGGGTTTTGATATAAATGGCTTTCAAACCATAATAAAAATTACAATTGCATTCATAAAATTATAAGATCATTTATATTTAATAAAAATTAATTTAATAATAATAATAATACTTTATTAAAATATTATTTAATTCAAAAATACCTTAATTTGATAAAATAGAATTATTAATTAAATAGTAACTAAAAACATTATTTGTACTTTGAAAACTATTTACAGTGTATCAATAATGACAAGAAAGTATATTAATTATTATATACAAAAAAAATGTATATGAACATAGTACTATTTATTTGTTACATAACCCCTTAAAATAGCCGCATAAGACCTAAGGGTAAGGTGTGCGATGGTGACAGACTCTTGGGGTGGCTCGGAAAACATCGCTCGAGTGGTAATTTCTATCAACTTACACTTTTCCCGTAGACGATCACGTTCGAGCTTGACATGGTGAAGCTCAGCTTGGGCTTGGTCAAGAGATAATCCCAAGGATGCCAACTCTTTTCTGAGCTCCGACAAATGGGATTCGTATGGATAAATTCTACTGGATGAGGCCATCGCTTCTTTTTTCTGAGTAAATTGGATTTCTTGAAGTCCTATATTTATACTAATCATGTGATCACTATTCAATGGCTATATTAACAACGGTCAAAATTATTAACATAAAACCAAAGAAGTTGAAATTTTATATAATCCTAAAGAGACATTTAATTAGATCAAGAGGGATTTCCATTAATGAAACTTTGAGTTATTACAATATTCCCCTCTTATGAAATTTCTCACTCCAAATTTTAATTTTCCCACACTAAAACAGATGTGGGTAACTCAGCTTCATCATTTCCTCTGATTCTCAGGTCTCTTCTTCAAACTTGTGGTTTCTCCACAACACCTTGATGAGGGGAATTGTCTTATTTCATATAACTTTTTCTCTACGGTCTAAGATCTTCACTGGTTGCTCCTCATAAGAAAGATCATATTCCAATTGTACCACCTCAGAAGAGAGTACATGCGAAGGGTTCGGTATGTACTTCCTTAAGATGGATACATGAAAGACTTCATGTCATTTGGCCATAGTTTGTGGAAGTGCTAGTCGATGGGCCACATCCCCGACATGATCAAGAATCTTGAAGGGGTCGATGTACCTTGGACATAACTTCCCTTTCTTTCCAAAACTCATGACCTTCTTACACAGAGATATGCGTAGAAAAACCATGTCTCCAACTTTAAACTCAAGGTTTCATTGATGGTAATCGGCATAACTCTTCTGTCGACTCTGGGCTGCCTTGATATGCTGCTGAATGGTTTACACCTTCTCCACCATTTCTTTGACAATTTCTGGTCCACGTAGCTTACGTTCACCGACCTCATCCCAACACGCCGGTGTTCTGCACCTTTTCACATAAAGGGCTTCATATGGTGCCATTTGGATGCTTGAGTAGAAACTGTTATTATAAGAGAACTCAAGCAGAGGAAGATGTTGATCCCATCCTCCTTTAAAGTCCATTGAGAATTCCCTCAAAATGTCCTATAGTGATTGTATAGTCCACTCAGATTGGCCATCTGTTTGAGGATGATAGGCCGTACTGAAGTTCAGTTCAGTATTAAGAACATGTTGAAGACTCTTACAAAACTTATAGGTGAATCTTAGATCTCGTTCAGACATAATAGATAGTGGTACTCCATGAAACCGTACCACTTCCCTGATATATAACTGTTCCAGTTGATCCAATGATAAATCCTCTCGAATATAAATGAAGTGTGCAGTCTTTGTAAGACGATCCACAACAACCCAGATTTCATTGTTGCCTTTGGATGTTCTTGGAATTCCGGTGACAAAGTCCATGGTGATGTTCTCCCATTTCAATTCTGGAATGAGCAATGGTTTCATCATCCCCTTAAACTTCTGCCTCTCTGCCTTCACTTGCTGGCACACCAGGCACTTTGATGTATATTCAGTGATCGCCTTCTTCATATTATCCCACCAAAAGTATTCTTGTAGATCTCGATACATCTTTGTGATCCCGGGGTGAATAGATAAATTTGAACTATGTGCATCATCCAAAAGTTTTTTCTTCAGCTCTAGACTTGATGGAACACATATTCTTTTCCAAAACCACACAATTCCTTCTTCATTAACATTAAACTCCGAGGATTACCCTTTTTCTATAGCTTCCACTTTTTCTTGAATTCCCACATCATCCTTTTGAGCATCCTTTAACCTTTCCAAAAGAGACGGTTGAGCAATCATTTGTGAAAGGATTGATGATGTTCCCTTATCTATGATTCCCATGTCCATCTTCATCAAGTCTAAGAAGATTGGATCCTTCTCAATTCTCATCATTGATAGAATCGTTGGATCCTTTCTACTTAGGGCATCTACCACCTTGTTCGCTTTCCCAGGGTGGTAATGGATTGAATAGTCATAATCCTTGATGATCTCTATCCATCTTCTCTGGCACATATTAAGCTCTTTCTGTGTGAATATATATTTAAGACTCTTGTGGTCAGTATATATCTCACATTTCTCTCCATAGAGATAATGCCGCAAGATTTTCAAGGAAAAGATCACCACTGCCAACTCCAGATCATGCGTTGGATAGTTTCTCTCATGGTTTTTCAACTGCCTTGAGGCATAGGATATAACTTTATCATTCTGAATCTTCATACATCCTAAGCCCTTCTTTGAAGCATCACTGAAAACAACAAAAAGTTCCCCACTTATGGGTAAAGTGAGCACGGGTGCAGTGATAAGCCTCCATTACAACTCCATGAAATTTTATTCGCATTCACCACTCCAAGAAAACTTTACTCCCTTTCGATTTATCTTGGTAAGAGGGTTGGAAAATTGTGAGAAATTTCTCACAAATCATCGATAATATCTAGCTAACCCCATGAAGCTACGGATATCGGTTACCAATGTTGGCCTCGGTCATCCCTCAATTGCATCTGTTTTGGAGGGATCCACGGATATCCCATTGCTTGTGATGATATGGCCTAAGAATGAGTCCTCCTTCAACAATAACTCACACTTTCTATACATTTCATATAACTTCTCCTTGCACAAAGTCTCTTGTACAGTTCTTAAATGCTCCTCATGATCCTCCTTGATTTTGGAGTATATTAGAATATAATCTATAAAGACTACCACAACTTTGTCTAGGTAATCTCTAAAGACTCTATTCATCAAGTCCATCAAGATTTCTGGAGCATTGGTGAGTCCGAAAGGCATTACTATGAATTCATAGTGCCCGTATCTTGTGTGAAAAAGCAGTCTTGGGGATATCTTCCTTATTCACCCTTACTTGATAATATCGCGACCACAAGTCCACCTTGGAGAAGTATTGTGCTCCACACAGCTAATCGAACACGTCATCAATTATTGGGAGAGGATACTTGTTCTTTATCGTGATTTTGTTAAGTTCACGATAATTAATGCAAATCCGCATTGACCCATCCTTCTTCTTGACGAAGAGGACTGGTGCACCCCATGGTGAAACACTTTGTCATATAAAACCTTTATCCAGATTCTCCTGTAGTTGTTTCTTCAGCTGTTCAATCTCTACAATGTCCATTCTATATGGAGTCTTGGATATTAGTAAATCCCTGGGTATAAGTTCAATTGAGAATTAAACATCTCTTCTTGGAGGAAGACCAGGCAGTTCCTCAGGAAACACTTCAGCGAATTCCCTCACAATAGGCATTTCTTCAAGGATGGTTTCTTCCTTGGAATCAATCATTTGATCCAGATACACATGCCCATAGGGCAGCAATATCCATGCTTGAGATGATGGAGATAAAGGAGATTAACTTTCCTCCTTACACTTATAAAGAATCGGGGGTTGATTCTCCATATGGAGTGTGATTTCCCTCTCCCGACAATTTATGTTGGCTCTATATAAGGAAAGCCAATCCATGCCAAGAATTGCATCAAATTCCACCAGAGGGAGTATAACGAGGTTTACTGGAAAATTCATTCCACAGATTATAAAAGGGGAGGACTTATATTCATGGGATGCAATGATTGCCCCATTTTCCGTACTCATCGACATCTTCACTTCCATGATTTTTGGTGGTGTTGGGATTGTTCTACTAAACTTTCGAGATATAAAAGAATGTGCAAAACCTGAATCAGAAAGTACATTTGCTATTCTTGATGGAATAACTAGCGTACCTATCACCACTTCGTTGTTGGGGTTCACTTCGGAAGAAGTGATGGCAGAATCTCTTCCTTGCTACCTTGGAGGTTGTTGGTTGCCTCTAAAAACCCTTGGATTAGGGCACTAATTTGCAAAATGACCCGGTTCTTTTCATTTGTAGCATTGAAAAATGTGTTGAGGATCGAATGGAGCGTTCCTCTCCTCTGTCGGATCCACGGGTCTTTCTTGCCAACAGTTAACAGCTAGGTTCCCTTCTGTTCCACACCTGAAGCATTTCCTCATCCCCTTAAGGCAATTTCCAGGGTGCTTCTTTCTGCACTTTTGGAAAGTGGGGTTCTGGATCTTCTTAGAACCATTGGATTTATCCATCGGGCCACTAGAATTAGAGTCCACCTTATGCTTCTTATCCCCAAGATACCCCTGTGATTATCTAATCTCCATTTCTACCTTGAGGGCGCATCGGACAATTTCCTCATAGCTGTCGAAGTCATAGATCGCCAATGCTTTCCGCCGGCTAGGCTTCAGCCCACCAAAGAAGTGGTCAACTTTACATTCTGGGGTAATGAAAAAGCCGGAAGCATATCATGAAATCCTTGTGAAGTTTTCCTCGTACTCTCAAACGGATTCTTCGTCTTTTTTCTTGAGGGAAAGGAAGTCCCTTTCCATCTTAAGCCGGAGGGTGCGCAGAAAATATTTATCGAAAAACATATACAGGAAATCCTTCCATTCCAGCGCCTCGATGTCCTCATCAGGCTTCATATTTTTGATCAACGTCCCCCATTGATCAGCTTCACCATCCATATGATAAGCCGCCAGGATAACCTTCTCTTGTTCAGAACATTGAAGGATGGAGAAAATCTTTTCAATGGAGTTGATCCATTGTTCACAGATCGTGGGATCGGATGATCCACTAGAAGTAGGAGGCCTTTGTCTCATGAAGCTCTTGATAGCGACTTGTTCTTTCTTAGGGGGGTTGAATATTCCTCTTGACCCGGGTTTCTATTCAAAACTTGAGTTAGCTGAGAGAGAAGCATGACAAAGTTCGTGATTCCCTCTCCCATTGGATTGGGCGTCTCATTAGTACAGTCATCACACCGATCTTCACAATGGTTGTTAGCCTAAGTCCTCCTATTACCGGCCATTGGCTGGAATGAAAAGAAATTTAGGGGTAACACAAAAAGGGTAATCCAAAGACAAATGTTGATGACTTATAAATATACTTTTATTCCCTTAACTCATGACTTTATAGGCTTCAGTCTAGGCTTTTCATGATCTACCTTCTAAAATATATTCTTAGGGACATTTTTTTTAATTCCCTTAGTAAGGGTTCATACTATTCTTGTGAATTTATCAAAACATATCCCTCATGATTTTCGTAACCCAGCAAGGCCTATTTTCGTGCACCAGTTCCTGTTCGAGTCTAGCTCAAAGCGGTGTTTTCGGGTTTTACCCTTAGGATACATCTGTGCCAGAGCCGTCTCTACCTGCTCATATCCAGAAAGGGATGTATTTGCTTGATAAACCACTTACTAAATACTTTCCAAAACTTAGGGATGTTTATATTATACTTAGTCTTGTCTCTATGGCTTTATTAGGGTTTTCTAATCCTAATTCCAAAAATAACTAAACCTATCCTCTGATACCAACTATGAAAACCATACTTTTATTACAAACTTAAACATGATTTATTACATAAAACATCACTTGATACAACAAATATGATCTAGAGGTTTAGTGTCTTTGGGGATTAGGATCATTAAATAAAAACTTAAAACATGAAATACAACATCTTTATTGAAAACTTCCTTTACATGACCACTACATTCCTTCTTACTTAGCATTGCATGGGATAACCTGAGGACATGCATAAGAAAAGGGTGAGCTATAAATCCTAGTAAAGGAATACACATGGAATAACATTAGGAGTACAATATAGGTTACAAATTAAGAATACCAATAGAGAAAAAGAGAAACATGAACCTAAAGGCATGATAGAGCATGATAATCATAACATGGAAATGTGGAAACAACACTTAACATGGAATTAGCAAGAGCCAAGGCTCACTGCACATGGAGCATGACTAAACCCTCATTGCACATGAAGCACGAGTAAACCCTCATTGTACTTGAATTAGCATTAGTTAACACTCATTTCACATGACCTATCATGATACTATACTTTACCCAATGCATTGGAGTGCTATAAGGGTGCACCCTTCTTTAACATTTTATTTCATTCATAAGTGTGCCACATGGATCATAAAACATTGATTCATAAAACATAATAATTTATTCCACGATAAAGGAATGTGGAATTCATAAATGAAACTTAATAATCAATATGTAAATGTGCATAAAGGTGAATACCCTTGATGGATAAATGGGCATGGTATTCAATACACAATGGCATTGGCTTAGAAAATCGGTGCAATTTCAGGAGTGTAACAGCGTGACATAATAATTCATAAAAATGGTTGATGAGATAGAGAGGTGTATCTCATCATATTTACATGAAATGGATAGTAAGGGGATAATATAGATACATTTCCAAACAATTTTAATGGAATTTAGATTCTGGATACAAAAGTATTGCTTGAATGTAAAAGAGGAGAGAGAAGTTCCTTTCGGAATTTCGGCATAGTAACGGCTGTACATGGGAGGCATTTAATGAGAGAGAAAGGGGTATCTCATCATTAAAAAATTAAGAGGGCAGTATGGGGGATGTGAAAAACCATACCCCAGAATTTATAATTTAAATTAAAAGGGCATGACAATATGAATAAAATTGGACAAAATTGAGAAAGGAAGAAAAACCCCTTACTTGGAAGTGTGCTTCCAAAGGATAGAGAGACTCTTGTGAGAGTATTTTTGGGAGCATGGGGCACCTTGGGAGGATTATAGAGACATTAGGGCAGAGGTTGGACGAACTCCAAAGGCTTTGAGGGAGGATGAAGTGCGAGCATGGGTGGGTTTATATAGGAAAGGTGAGGGAATTCTTTATTATTTAGGTTTGGGACCCCTTATATTAAATTAATCCAAACCACAAACCATCCCATGGTTTTTTCCCATGGTTTTTTTTCAAAGGGAAGAGGAAAACAATATTTTATAATTCCAAAGTGCGAACTTCTTAAAATAATGGGGTTTCTTATGTGGAGGTGAGTCACACTTCCATGGAAAACAATTTAAAAAGACAAGGTGTTGAATAAGTCTTGAGGGGTCCATTAATGCCTTGAAAAGTAAGTCAAACAAACCCAAAATCACATTATTTTAATGGTAAAACATATATTGGCCGAAAATAAAGTTTATAATATTTTATTAAATTACTATTGGGTAATTATGATGTCATAAAACACATTATATATTTAATTGGTATTTAATTTTTACCCAAAAATATGACTGTCTCAGAAAATTATGAAAAATTCACCGTTGGATAATTTCGAAATCCGGATTCCAGAAATAACATTTATTTTATCTAAATAATTTACTAAATATGTTAATTTTAACTTTTAAAATAAAAACCGACATTTATCGAAAATTCACGGGTTTTGATAGAAATGGCTTTCAAACCTTAATAAAAAATACAATTGCATTCATAAAATTATAAGATCATTTATATTTAAAAAAATTAATTTAATAATAATAATAATAATTTATTAAAATATTATTTAATTCAAAAATACCTTAATTTAATAAAATATAATTCTTAATTAAATAATATCTAAAAACATTATTTGTACTTTAAAAACTATTTACAATGTTTCAATAATGACAAGAAAGTATATTCATTATTATATTCAGAAAAATAATGTACATGAACATAATAATATTTATTTGTTACATAACCCCTTAAAACAGCCACATAAGACATAAGTTTAAGGTGTGCGATGGTGACAGACTCTTGGGGTGGCTCGAATAACGTCGCACGAGTGGTAATTTCTACCAACTTCCCCTTTTCCTGTAGACGGTCACGTTCGAGCTTGACATGGTAAAGCTCAGCTTGGGCTTGGTCAAGAGCGAATCCCAAGGACACCAACTCTTTTCCGAGAACCGAAAAATGGGCTTCGTATGGAGAAATTATACTAGATGAGGTCATCACTTCTTTTGTCTGATTAAATTGGATTTGTTAAAGCCCTATATTTATACTAATCATGTGATCACTGTTCAATGACTATATTAGCAATGGTCAAAATTCTTAACATAAAAACAAATAATTTGACATTTTATATAAACATAAAGAGACATTTAATTAGATCAATATGGATTTTCATTAATGAAACTTTGGGTCGTTACACAAGATATATGGGTTTTCTGTCTCAAATTCATCTCTTTGAGATATATTTTATAATATGAATCTAATTTCCATTATATGGTGTATATAATAACTATTTAAGAATTTATATCATGAAATAACATTATTAAATTTATTTTATTATCATTTTTTAATAGTATTTTTAATATTTTATTAATGAATTTATACCTAATCCATAAGTGGGATTTCTCATCTAAGTTTTCATTCTTTGGAACTCATGTTATGATAACCACCTATTTTATTTTGTTTGATTCATACATTGACATGGAAAAATATTTCCACCTTAGTCATGAAATTTAAGGTATTCAAAAAAAATATTATTACCCCTCTCACTTATTATTTTGATTCAAGGGTTACGTTTTCCATGGTATAAAAAATCATAAATTTTGATAAATTAGTGTGTAGTTTCCAATAAAATATATCCAATTATATATATTGGAAATTGGATGCATCTATTCAATTGATGCATTATTTTTAATCACCCCCAAAATGGTTTGTTGATCATTGATGGAATAATCACACAAGTGCATGATGTGTAAGCCTAAGACTACGAACTTGGAGAGACACCCCCAGGGGATATGCTTTAAAATATTCACACACACTTAATGAACCATGATGAAGGATTTTTTCTACCATTTTCTTGGTCCCCTACTAATTCAAAAATTTTAATCCAATTATTATCTTACATGGATAACTGGGAACATTTTATGCACCCTATCCACTATATTTATTTGATAAGGGTACTTCTTGTTATATTGATGATCCCCAACTTCCATGTTGATTAAGGGATACTCTCCCAGATATCCACATTTTTCTATTGGATGGGGAGGTATTTAATTTTTTTATTTATTCATTATAATGATAGAAAAGTTTTATAGACTAATAGTTTGATCATATAATGTTAATAAATGTCTTGATTAATATTATTCTGAATTCATTAGACTTAACCAAGTGACTGGTGGTTTCAATATTATACAGCCACTTGATGCATTGACATTTCAAATGAGAGAAAATAGGATTTGTTTCATTTTATTCCTCTTCCCATGATTTGAAAGTGTCATGGAACAAGTATTTAACAATAATTTTTGGGTTTCCAACATTATGAATTCTATATGTATGAAATAATGTATTATTGGTTTCCATGTTTTAATTTATTGTCATACATATATAATTACCTCTATTATAGTAGATTATTAATTTTTTTTGTTCAATTATTCTTTCCATATAATTTATTCCATGTTTATGTTGTGTTAGATTCCACTGTATACTACTCCATATTAAGAATCTAAGATCCCCCTTATTTGTTTACCTTTCATCAAGAAACCTAAAGGAAATCTATGTGTAATTTTCATAGATTTATTGGAAGGGATAATAATGATCTTGAATTATCTTCATCTTGTATCTCATGTTTTAAAATGTAATGTATATATGTATCCAGTCTTCTAAGATTACATAGCTAATCGATCCTTGATGAGATCTTGTACTTTATACCAATAATGTAATAAAATAAATGGATATGGGTTTCTAGAGTCTATGATATTAATGTTTTGTATTATATTTCCAATTTTTTATGTATATTTATATTTATTTTAAATAATTTGTTTCTTGATATATTTATAATTCACATGTTTTATTAAAATAAGGGTTTTCATTCTACGACTCTACTCATTTCAAATATTTTACTTAAATTTTAAATATTCTCCTCAATTAATAAAAATAAAATTTTTGAAGGTTTTCCATATTTTTTACATTAATTTTTTATGTACTGATGGTCTTCGTCCATTCCCTATGGATTTATAGTACATACCTTACTTTCATCTAAAGTGTTTTATTTCCAATGTCACTTTGAATTTTATATTGTTTATGATTAATATTATATTTTTTGATATTGAATAATTTTTTTATCTTACACTACATATATTTTCATTTCCTCTGGTTAATCATGGGGTTGAAAAGCCTTATTACACCTTCATTGCCCTATAGTTTGGAATTAAAAAAAAGGTTTCTTGTAAGTGGATCCAACATTGTCTATACATTATTATCTATAATAATTCTTTAACATATACATATTCTTCATATTATTCCATGTAGGATCATGAAAATTATTAAATTATTTCTTAAGTTCATTTTATATTTCATTTTACTTTCTTTATTGTTGTTTACAAAGAATATGTTTCGCATTTTCGACATGGGTTATTTTGGGACATCCCCAAGTTGTGCCTCCATAACTTATTTTAAGAGTGGAGGGGTGACAACCATCTACTGTAGGTAATTTGTATCCTCTCCATCCACGAAGGATAACTATAACGTGGCTAACTGATGTGTCGCCTCACTCAACAGCTGTGAGCTCGACCTTCTGCAAAGGGAATCTGCCACATTGTTCCCCTTTCCAAGAGTATAGATGATCTCAAAATCATAGTCCTGGAGGAACTCTGGCCAATGCCTCTACCTCATATTTAGATCCTTCTATGAGAAGATGTACTTGAGGCTCTTGTGGTTTGAGTAGACAATGAATCGCTCGCCCATAAGGTAGTGTCGCCACATCTTCAATAAAAAGACTACCGCTGTTAACTCGAGATCATGGGTCGCATAGTTCTGCTCATGTGGCCTAAGCTGGCGCGAACCATAATCAATCACTGCATGACACTACATCAGGACATAGCCGAGCCCGGTCCATGATTCGTTGTAGAAAACTATGTACTCGACACCCTCCTCTGGCAATCTCAAGAATGGGGCACTCGTCAAACTCTGTCTCAGCTGCTCAAAAGCCTGTTGGAACTTTTATATCCACACGAAGGGTTGCCCCTTCCTGGTCAAGGTCTTCATCGGTGCTGATATCTGAGAGAAATCAGGAATGAATCTCTGGTAATATCCTGCCAATCCAAGGAAGCTTCACACCTCTGTTACGCTCCGAGGTGGCTCCCATACTAACACAGCCCCCACCTTGGCTAGGTCCACAGCCACTCCATCTACTAAGATGACATGTCCCAGAAAGTGGACCTCCTGAATCTAGAACTGTCACTTTTAGAGCTTCCCATAAAGTCGGTGCCCCCAAAGTACATCCAGAACCATCCACAGGTGTCTCGCGTGCTCCTCCTCTGACGCCGAGTACACAAGGATGTCGTTGATGAAGACCACTATGAACCAGTACAAGTACAGCTGGAAGATCCGTTTCATCAACCCCATGAACACTGCGGGGATGTTCATCACGCCAAAAGGCATCACCAAGTACTCACAGTGACCGTAGTGACATCTGAAAGTCGTCTTCAGTATATCTTCATCCTGCACTCGTAGCTGGAGATAGCCTGGTCGAAGGTCAACCTTCGAGAACCATTGTGCCCCTCTTATCTGATCGAAGAGGTTATAGATTCTCGTTAGTGGATACTTGTTCTTCACCGTCACCTGGTTCAGGCACCGGTAATCCACCCACAGTCTCAAACTCCCGTCGGCCTTCTTGGAAAACAAGACTAGGGCCGCCCAGGGTGAAACGCTGGGTCTCACGAAACTCGTACTCTGTAAATCCTCCAAATGCACCCTTAGCTCGTGAAGCTTTGAGAGAGACATCTGATAAGCTGATGAAGAAATCAGTGTCATCCTGGGGTGTAAGTCGATGCAGAAGTCAATTTCCCGGTAGGAGGTAACCCTGGAACATCTTCGGGAAAGACGTCCTCATACTCCGCCACCACTGCTGGGAACTGAGAGCTCACAACATCTACTGCTCTGAGGGTAAGGCTAGCCAACTCATGAGTGATCAGCTGCACCCTCCTATGCATGAGCCCATTTTGTGCTGCCTGGGTTTTCTTTTCTCTGAAAAAGGAAAACCTTGTTCCATCATGGCAGACACACCGCACCCTTCGCCTAAAACAGTCAATATGATCATGGAATGAAGATTACCAATCCATACCAAGAATGAAGTCGTAAGTCCTTGACACCACCACCAAGAGGTTCCAACCAAAACTCTCACCTCCAAGGGTAAGATCACACTATCTGCAAAGTTGTGTGGTCGTCGAGTCTCCTCCCGTAGGTGTCTCCAAGTGTAAGGATCAAGTTAACGGTTCAACCGGAATCTCAAGGTTTTGTACAAGACATGTGGCTATAAGGGAATGAATGGAACCTATGTCTATGAGTACGGAAGCTAAGGTATAAAAGACATAGATCATACCTCGAATCATCCCTGGATCCCCTAGGTTGTATGCCTCGACCGCATGAAACTGTCCCCATCCCTATCCCTCAGCTCCCTGAGCCTGGTGTGGACCTGCTGGGGTGGTGGTGGAAGTAAGTCGAAGTGTCTACCACCACCCACAGCTCTCCCTGCTCATCTTCCACGTACTCCACTTGGCGGGTCTACTTGTTCCATTCTCTACCTCTGCCTCGATGGTCCATCCACCACTTCCCTGTCAGCAGCTCGACGGGTCAGGCAATCTCTAGCGAGATGTCCCCTACCGTCACATGCATAGCATCGCTTCTCCCTAGGATGACTGGATCTAGCCTGAGAGCCATGGACTGTTGATCCCCTATCCTGGGTCCTCCTGTGATGTTTCCCACATCCAGATCCCTATGCCTGACGCCGGCTCCCTACTGCCGGTGTCTCCGCACCTGTCTGCCTGCTACTGACTGCCAGCGGCTGTATTTGCTCCGCCAAGAAACTCTCGATCACCAAGGCTCGCTCAAGCACTCCAGCATAAGTGGAAATGCATAGAGGAATGACACTATCTCATATGTCAAGTTGTATACCTTGTTCAAAGGTCCTAGCTCTGAATTACTGATCCCTGACCATATCCATCGAGTACCTGGCGAGGTTGGTGAACCTCGATGAATAGTCAGCCACTGTCATACTGCCCTGCTGGAGCTAAAGAATCTCCTGTATGCGCACAGCTCTCAGTGTAACTAGAGAGAAATCCTCCCTGAAGAGTCTCTAAAACTCTATCTAGGAAAGAGACTCCTCGTCGTGAGTCTGAGTGGTAAGACTCCACCATCGTCCCGCTGAACCCTGAAGAAGGCTCGCTCCTAGGATCATCATCTGGTCTGCTGGTTTCCTCACTAGATGGAAAACTCTGGTCACCGCCTCAATACAGTCCTCAACCGCCTGAGGGTCAGGCTTTCCTCAGAACCTGAGGGGCCTCTGTCTCTGAAACTCATGGAGCGCGCTGAGCCTACGCTCCTCGTCGGTCGGTACCGCGAGTACCACTGGCTGCTCCACTGGTGTTGGTATAGCAGGTGCACCACCTGGTGGCAACACTTGGGGAGATGGTCCCTATATCAAAGACTCATCACTGAGGGGGTCATCCTCGTGATCGTGTTGTTGAATCGTAGTGGTTATGCGTCACATAGGCATCCTATAAACAAACAAGATGTACCATGGTCAATGAGTATATCTGGATAGCTGACACAAAGGACATGGAAAACACAACCCATTCCTATATGATGCATGTACCTTTTATTTCCCTGCAACAAGTGTTTTCCTGAACCGAGTCGAAAAGCAGGTTATCAGAGTCCTATTGTGTGGATATGTCGGCCGCCGCACCAACACTGGGGTCTCTGTCCTGAAAGCCGAACCCGAAACACTCAACACTGTTGCCCCAAACCAAAACTCACAGACTCTTGGTCCTAAGGTAGAACCGACCAGCTCTGATACCACTCTGTCACGACCCGTCCTAGTGGGGCCCACGCCATGACTCCCCAAGCCTACCTCCGATAGGCTAGGGGCTGGTGACTAGCACCGAGTAGGCATATTACTAACATGGGAGGCATTGACTATGTACCAGTACACACGCACACATCTCTAAGCCCACAAATGCTGAAATGTAAAAACCACTAAGGAAAAAAGAATGCATGCATACAACTAAACCCAACCAATAGAGTACGATGAAAGGTAGAGTACTGTAAAAGTAAACTGGTCCAAAAATACTAGCCCACCAAAAACAAACAAACAAGAGTCTGAAAACTGAAAATTCCAACCTATAAGCACAAAAGGTATTGGGACTGCTGCTCGTAGCCGTAGGAACGCCTCGGCCTATAGGGAACTCAGAAAGCTCGGTCCTGTCCTGGTCCACCCTAGACTCTGTCAAAAGGTTTCTCGTCTGCACAAGACACCAGACGTGCGGGCAAATCCCGTGCAGGGGTGAGTATAACAATACTCAGTAGAGGACCCTGAAAACCACAATGCAGTACACAAAGTAAAGGTATTGTTACCTATGCATAGTATATGTCTACAGAACATATAGAACAAAACAGATATACAAAAAACCCAGACCCGTGGTCTAGAGACAAGTCACACAACTGCATACCCCCGTTAGGGATTCTGTTCGAAGATTCCGTGATGCACTCGTTCTGGGAGAACACACTCCACGAGTCTTATGGATCTGATGATGTCCATCTGAGAAGTGTTGTTTATCGAGAACCATCACTAGAGATATCTACACTCATTATGGGAGACACACTCCTGATTGTAAAGGTTACAGTAGATAGAAGATCTCATTACGGTAGACACACTCCTGAGTGGGAAAGATCACGATACACAGATGAGGATCACTGCCAGGGCCATGGAGGATACCATGACTCATCCGAATTCACCAGTTAGGTGATACACCAGATAGGTAGAGGATTAACACCCGGTAAAGTTGGTCATGTCGATTCCTGACTCTACCCAGGGTCAGGAATGGATAGAGGATCTCGATCCGGGCCTCTCGGATGGATGCCTGACTCTATCACAGAAAGTCCTGCTGAAGGGATCATATTCCTGTGTGAGGGAATGATACCTGAACTTCAGGGGAACAACAAGAAGGGCACTAACCCAAACTAAAGATTTCTGAGGAACGGTGAATGAAAGGACCATTCCATTTTCCAAAAAGTACATGGCGTGTAGAAAAGGTACACGTCGTGTTGTCTGACCCTGGGTACTGCCCGTGTACAACGGCCTATGTCATCGGCTGGTCATGTAGGAAAAACTAAGTACACGGTGTGTAGTACAGTGTACACGCCGTGCCTGGGTAACTGGGGTTGGCTCCGTGTACTCTAGCCATGTGCCCGTACACGGTCACCAACCCATGTACTCCGACCCGTGTAATCCGTACACGGGGTGACCCACGCTGTTGGCCTCGCCTGGCCATGTGATGGAGTACACAGTCGTGTACTCTATCATGTGTCTGCGTATCCTTGAGATACACGTTGAGCTCCACGTAGCCACTTCTGCCGCGTTGTACATGTCGTGTCTCCGGAAGCTGTGTAGCTCATCTTATATCTGTGTACTACCCAAAGTACACACCGAGCTTCAGGGAGGGTCCAACACGCCGTGTGACCAGGGTCACACGCCGTGTATTCTTCTCTGACACCAAAACCCTAGCCTTCACCACTCGTACTACACGGCGTGTTCTTCAGAAGTACATGCTGTGTATTCTGGAAATTTCCAGAAATGGCGCTCTCCACTAGCACGCCTCTCGTGTTGCTCTGATCGTTGATCCAACCATCCGATCACCACAAAACTTCCAGGTTCTGGTCACCCCGACACCACGAAGCTGCTTCTATCATTTTCGGGCCTCCGATCGGCTCCGAAAACATGTTCCGATTTTCTCGCACGAAGAACGCTCGAAGAACGATTTTTCTGATCCATTCTGATTCGTCGTCTTCCATCATCGCCGCACCACTATAAGGTCGTTGTGATGTCGAACCTTCGATTTGGGATCGTTGCGTCACAAAATGGATGCGCAACGATCCGTTGTTCATCGCCCTGCGAAGAACGTGAAGAACGTGCAAGGAAGGATGGGGGAAGAAATCCAAATAAACAAAATTGAGGAACGAACCTCCGCCATCGTTCGTCATGGGTTTGATCCGCTCCCGTTAATAGGCATAAATGGAGCAAGAATCAACAACAGCATAAAGCATGGATCAATTCCCCAAAATCATCCCAAAGAAAATCACTCCCGTAAGAACGCACGAATCCGCGGATCAACTTGTTCGTGGTTGATCCGCGTTTGTCGTTTAAACTCAAATACGGGGAAAATAAATTGAAATAACAACCCCTACCTTTAGAAAGGATCGATTGTTGATGAAGGCGCCACACTGCCGTTCTCATTGAGATCCTTCAACGTTGTCGCAACAATTCTCGATCTTGATCCATCGTCGTTCGTCATTGAGGATTTTCTCTAACTCCTCACGGATTCGAAAGAGGTTCTTCTCAAACGTTTCCAATGATCAATAATTGCTTAACCCATTAAAAAAGGAAACATGTTATCAATTAATTACGCAGCAGCATTAATGATGTCAACTCTCCATTTTGAAGTTATTATGACGCGTCATTAATTTAGGAAATAGTTGCACCGTTACCGCGCTGCAGTGGATGTTTCCTTAAATAAAATAAACTTGTTAATTTATTTTATTTTATTTTACTTAAAACGTCCGAAAATAAACTTTCTCCCTTGACCCGTACCGGTCGAGGTTAAGCTCGTACTTAGGTAAAATCGTTGTCCCAGACGCAACGGTGTCCTCAGATTTTTAATCTGGGCATCCGTTTGGAAACTGCCACTACCGCGCACAAGCGCCGACTCACTTAACTTTTAAAAAAAGTTCGAACCACCATTCCGGGCTCACCGGACCTCGAAATGATGTGCCATATTCACGCTCGGTCTCGTAATAATTCCATAATATTTAAAATAATAGAGGGAAAAATCTGAGACATTACAATGTTCTTCCTATAAATATTTTTATTCTTTCTCTAGTTGAATTTGATGAAATTTTGGGAATAGATTATCTCTCTTAGTATAGATCCCATATCAATTGTTGAGTAATGGAAGTTACATTCAATATTTTAAATTAACCTATGATATTATTTTAATGATAGGATGTACCTAAACTCCCAATGGAAATTACTTCTATCATATAGGTTTTAATACCTATTCATGGGGGATATTTACCTCATATGGTTAAGGATAAACTCAACATTAAATATTTTTCTATTGTATGGGAGTTTGTTGATGTCGTTTAGAAGAGTTGCCTAATATTCCCTCAAATCATGAAGTTATGATTTCAATAGAACTCATACCTAGTTCTACACTTATTTTAAAGACTCCATACATAATGGGATTTATTTAGTTGAAGTAATTGATAAATCAACTCCAAGATAATCTAGATAATATATTCATTCATCCTGGTGCTTCACCACGGGGTGAACCTGTTCATTTTTTCAATAAGAAATATGGGTAAATGTGTCTCTACATTGATTATAGGGAACTTAACAAAATCTATATTAAGAAAAAGTATCCTCTACCCCATATCAATGATTTTTTATCAATTATATGGAGATCATTGTTTTTCCGATATTGATCTTCAATATAGATATTATCAGCTAAGGGTCAAGAAGGAGGATATATCCAAGAAAACATTCTATATGAGGTATGGTCATTATGAATTTATAGTAATGTCATTTGAACATACCAATTCTCATGATATCTTCATGGAATTAATGAATAGAGTATTTAGAAATTAACTTGATCAGTTTGTGATAGTCTTTATATAAAATATTCTTATATATTCAAAGAGAAGGTAAGAGCATGAAGAATATTTGAGGATTGTTTTGATGAGTCTGAGGAAGGATAAGTTGTATTCCAAATTTACCAAGTGTGAATTTTGGCTACATAAAGTTTCATTATTTTGTAATATAATCTAAATTAAGGGAATATAGGTGGATCCTTCAAAGACATAAGTTATTAAGAAATGTCCTAGACCAACCATGGTAACTAAGATCCATGATTTTCTTAGGTTGGATGGATAGTAGAACTACTATGTGAGATATTTAACATGACTATCAAATACACTCACCAATTTGGCTCAGAAAGGGGTTAAGTTCTTATAGACAAATGAATGTGAAAATAATTTCAAAGAACTAATGATAAGGTTGGTCATCACACCTATGTTTACACTACCCTATAATGGATAAGAGTTTGTGATATATAGTGATGCATCAAAAAAGGATTAGTATGCATTCTCATGCAAAATGATATGACGATAGCTTATACCTACCACCAATTGAAAATTTATGATCAAAATTACCTAACTCATGATTTAGACCTTCCAGTGATAATATTTATATTGAAGATATGAATGAGTTATCTGTATGGTTAAATCTGTGATATATATACTGATCATAAAATATTAAAGTATATATTTACACATAAGTAGTTGAATATACCCCAAAGATTATGGTTGTATTTGATTAAAGATTACGACTGATCAATACATTACCACCATGGGAAAGTAATAAAAGTGGCTAACACTTTGATTTAGAAAGACCACACTAGTTTTTACATGATGAGGTTTGAAAGAGTTCTAATATTTATGGATTTGTAGATGTAGGATATTCAAATGTTGAGGAAAGGGGATAGATCTTATCTTTCTTAGATAAATGATCAATCATCCTTCTAAGATAGGATTAAGAAGGCATAGAAGTAAGATATAGAATTAAAAAAGAAGTTGAGGAATGTTCATGATCTCAACCATGATCATACTATAATGATATGGTTCGGAAACCGAGTATGTGTCCCAAAAATAATGGATTTTAAGAATGAGCTATTAGAATTAGATCATAATTCATCATTCTCTATTCATCCTAGAAGTATAAAGATGTATAGTGATCTAAAATACTATTTCTGGTGGGATAACATGAAAAGAGATATTGTCGAATATGTATCCTAATTCTTGGTGTATTGGAAAGTTAAGGCTGAGAGACATAAGTCTAACGGGATGTTTCAACCATTAACCTTACCAGAATGAAAATGGGAAAACATTACCATGTATTTCATCATCAAACTTTGCAAATGTATAAAATGAATAATGTTATTTGGGTTATAGTAAAATTCCTTGAAAAATTAGTGCATTTTATCACTATTAGAGAATATTTATCTCTTGATAATCTTACTCACTTATATATTTAGGAAATTTTGATATTTCATGGAGTACCAATCTTAATCCTATCTGATTGGGATCTGAGGTTTACCTCAATGTTCTGGAGAAGCTGAAGGATCTAGATATAGGGATGAGTTTCAGTACTTCTTATCATCCTCATATAGATGGTTAGTATGAGAGGTATATTAAAACCATGTAATAAAAGTTAATAGTTTTATATATAGATTTTAAATTTGGTTGGTATCAACACCTTCCTTTGGTATAATTTTCCTAAAACAATAGCTTTCACTCGAGCATTCAGATGGCTCTTTATGAAGCCTTCTATGGAAGGAAGTGCAGAACACTAATGTGATGGGATAAATATGGAGAAGGAAGTATATTGGTACTTGATATATATGAGTAAATTATGGATAAGGTTAGATCCATTCAATAACACATAAGGGAAACTCATAGTCAAAAAAAATTTATGCTGACAATCATCAGCGAGATCTAGTGTTCAAAGTTAGTGAAAATGTATTCCAAAAAATATCTCCTTGGAATAAGGTTATGAAATTTGGAAAGAAGGAAAATATAAGCCCAAAATATATTGGTCCCTTAAAAATTCTTGATATTATATAGCTGTTATCTTATAATTTGGTGCTTCCACATAATCTCTATCAAGTTCACTATGTGTTCCATATATCTCTCCTAAAAAAGTATATACCTAATCCTTCACATGTATTTAACTTAAGGTTCATACAATTAAAGAAATATCTATCTCATGAGGAAAAATTGGTGGAGATTTTGGATCATAGAGAGAAAGTTCTATGAAATAAGACCACTCACCTGGTCAAATGTTTTTGCTAAAATCATAAAATAGAGAAAGCTCCATTGGAAACTGTGGATGTGATAATGTAAAATTATCCTCAGTTGTTTGTACCAGAGTGATGGAATTTTGAGGTAGAAATACATATAATTTTGGTATAATGTAACACTCTTATATTTTATTATATATTTCTCTTTCAAAAAATCTAATTTCTTTGATAGCTTACTTTACACACAACACTGAGTTTAAACGAACAATGATAGACTATTGAAATATTATCTCCAAGCCGTTAGATTAGAGGGTATGAATAATATTAAACAAATTATGAAAAATATGCATAAATATTTTATTTTATTTAAATTTATTTATTAACTATTAGTAAATAAATATTTAATTTCAATTAAACCCATTTTATGCTTCAATAATATGTTTTCTTCAAAAATGGTTTTTGTTGTATTTTGTGTGTAGATATTATAGTTAATTTATTCCAATTTTATAAATTTAATTTTATTAAAAGGATATCATTTTTAAAATTGTAATTTTAATATTATTTTAAATTTAAATTTTGGTATTTTTCTAAAAAGATTAATTTTTCAATGAATAGTGAAAAATACCGATTTTTGTAAGACTATCATTTATTTTGTTTAAATAGAGTAATTTAAAATCCATATTATATTTTTGATTTTGTATTAAAGTTATATAAGATCCATTTGAGTTATAATAATCTAATTAATTCTATTAGGGTCATCATTTTACATGGTTTTGATATCAGTCAATTATTAGGCTTAAAAACCCATTTCTCTGGAAAACTATTTTCATCTCATTTTGCAGATTTAATTTTAAATTGATTTATTCAAATTATAGGAATTTAATTTGATAAAATTGAGATAAAATTTTTAATTATTGGTTTCAAATTTGGAAAATATACCCATTTTATTTTTTGTCATTATTAATAGTAACCTTGGTAAATATTTGTCACTTCGGTAAGTGTAAAATGGATAAAAAAAATTGGATAAGGAATTAAAATTTATATAACACTTTTTTTATCCTATTTGATGAGTTTAGTTTTATTCTCATCAAATTAAATAAAATATTTCCTATATATTCCATTTTTCATTGATATTGACATTTATATTATTTTAAGAAAAGAATAAATACAAAATGTCACTCTCTTGAATCTAATATCTCTAATATTTTTTCATAAGGATAAAAGGATATCATTTCTAGTTTTAAATATTTATTTATAATATTAATTAATTATTTTTATCATGGAGATTTATTTTTAATTTTTTTTATTGAATAATTAGCTTAAATGATTACACAACATTGACACGATATTTATTCAATTTATAGAAATATAAAATAAATGATTTTTAAAATATTAAAAGTAATAAAATTTTGGTTATTTTTTGAGTTACATAAATTTTATAGATAAATATAACATATTATAAATTTTTTAAAGAATTATATTTTAATTTCATCTTTTTCTTGATGTATTTGAAGTCAAATTAACTGAATAGTGTCAAAAATGACATTAATAATATTTTATAAAAATGATATTTTATAAAATTATTTAAAATTTATAAAAATATCTTGAGAGGAAATTTTGGATAATATATTGTCTAAAATTTCATAACTTTTCCATTTATGAGTAAATTGTTCCCATATAAGTAAAATTATAACCCTTTAAGATTGAATAAGTCGTCACTGTGTTGAAGGTTAAAAAAATTTTAACGAAGCAGTTAAACCAAAATATAAGGTTTAAAATAAAAAATAAACCAATAAAAAATTTATTTTTTGAAGTTATTTCAAGATTATACTATCTTATATTTAAAATTATGGCCACATGGTTCCACTTTCATGTGAAAATGAGTTTATTATATTTAAATATTTTTATTAATTCAATGTGTGTCCTTACATTCACTATAAATTGGCACCACCTATCCTCTCTTATATACACAACCTAGATCCACTTATCTCAAAAAAACCCTAAAAAAAACTCTTATCATCATCCTTTTCCTAGTTCTGTAGGTTCTTTTCTTCCCAAAATACCAACCCTATGTTTCTTAATAGGATATCTAAAGGGTATCTATCAAAGAAGAGGTAATCGCCTTTACCGACTCTTTCAAATTTATTTCTTCTTTTAATTACTATAAATTTATTTTAACCATAATAAAATAATAAATATATGATCATGAATATACTTAGATAATATTATGAATATGTGACAACCATTTTCCATCACTTTTCCATCCTATAAAAAGTGAAAACATCGCTCATATGTACGTAGGGCTTACCCTCTCCACGTAGTGGTGTAATTTGTTTTTCACCAACACTTTATTTGGATGGTTATAAAAGATATAAATAAGGATAATATATGATATTTATGACATAATTAAACTTCTGAAATTATAATATCATTTCTATATTTTTATCTTCAAATCCATTGGAAAATGATAACGTCACTCATACATACGTGTGGACTACCACTACCACGAAGTGATGTGATCCATTTTTCATTTCCATTTTACATTAATGATAATAAGGATATATTTAATAAATATATATGATATATATGGTATAATACTGATTTTATAAAGGTGAATTTTTATTTACCTTTCTTTCATTCCATCCTTTGAAAAGTGAAAACAGTGTTCATGCGTATGTACGACCACCGTCTCCATGAACAGTGTAATTCATTTTTATATCTCTACCTGCTATGGATGGATCTATATATATATATATATATATATATATATATAATTAATATATAGGATATTTATATCATGATTAATACTCTATATATTATGTAACCATAATCAAAGTACAAGGACTGTAACTAATAAACCAAAATTATTAGGAAAAATGAAGCAGTTAACACCTAAAATAATGATAGTAATAAAATATTATTAAAAATGAGTGATAAGATGTTATAAATGGATCATATGTGATATTATATATATTTATATGGTTCTTTTATATAATTATAATAATTATAAATTTATTATACATGATTTTAAAATCACTTACGAGGCAATTCGAACTTGAGGTAAGGAGTTTCTTAATTGAATTTCCATTCATTAGGTTTTATTTCTACTTCATAGACTATGGTATGCCATGATTATGTGTGAAATGACCTCTGATTATGTTATTTTTTATTTACACTTATTTTGGTGTATTTAATTTTTTTTACACATAATCACTTCATTGATTAATTCTCATTTCAATGATATGATCTTTGTAAGGGATTTTGTCTCAATTTCCCCTCCATTGAGACATATTTAGTAACATGCATCTATTTATTTTTATGTGCTATATATACTTATACTTAGATGTATTTAACATGGATATATATGTTAATTAAAAAGTCTTATTTTGACTTTTATGTCTTTTGTTTTTGAAATCACAAATCTCTTTATACTCAATTCTTAAATAAATGATTTACTTTGATTAAGGTTTTTTGTTTATCATACGGACTCTGATCATCATACCCACTCTTTTAATCATGCTGAATTTGACCATTATACTCAAAATGTGTATCTTACCCACTTTTCATCATTTCAGTACTTTTCATTATATTCATAATGAAAATATTACTCATACCTATCAACATACCAGTAATATCAATCTTACTCATGTTATACTTTTATCACATGTATGTTTTAATTATTTTATCAAAACTCATGTTTTACATCAATAATAATCATATTATCATTTTTATATATCTATCGTTTTAACCAAAATGACGTTTTATAGTTAGTTATAAACTAATAAAAATAATGTTGTGTTTTCTATTTCAATATGACCGTTACAATTCTATGTGTCCAAGTCCCTCTAAGTTTTCTGGAGAAATATGACTATTGGAGAAAATATGATTGTTGGAACCTGAGGATTATAAATAAGAGTTCATTTGAACCAGAGAGAATAAATTTTTCTCCTTCCAAGTTCTAGAGAGAGACTATGTGACTTCTCTCCTACTTCATGTGAAAGCCTTGAAATTACAAAATGTGAACGACTCGTTCTTAGTTTTTGTATTTCAATAATTGCTCTATTTTTTTTTTGTGCATCTGATCAAGTGATAACTATTGAGGGATTTTTGGGATAGGTGTATTGTGTGACCTATCATCGTATCGAGGTCTTTAAAGTGTTTTAAAGATATAGGTTCTGATTACATGTAAAATTGAGTGCTTGAGAGGATAGAAAGATGGATGTTTTGATCATTATATCAATGGATTTAAAGTGTTTGAAAGACAGAGGTGTCGATTACATATAAAATCTAGTGCTTATGGGGATAACAATACGGACATTCCTATCATCATATCGTGGGATTACCAGTGTTGGTAAGATAGACCTATTATCCTAGGTGAAAGGATACCCTACTCTTTGGGTAAAAATAATTGTAATACCATTTACTTTTTCGCTGCTTATTGCAATTTAAAGAGAATCCTTTTATTTCTTCTTTCTATTAGTATTATTTTTTATTGTAATTTTTTAATTACAATTTATACTTTTAAATATTGATTTTATACACTATATAATAGAATCATTTATACTTAATATAATTTGATATTTGTATTCAACCCGAATACAATTGTTTCATAACCTGTGGTATCATAACATCGGACCAAGAGTCAGTCAGATCATTTGTTTTATTTTATAAGAGTCATTGTTAATTGTTTTATTTTATATTATATTAAACTAAGAACCTTACTTAAAGGTTTTAATATAAATTTTTAAAACATAAAATTCACCCCCCCCCCTCTTGTGTTTATGTCATCTCATATCCATTTCGATCCAACAATTAGTATCAGGGTAGGTTTTCCGTTGATTTATATACTTGTCTTTTCTTTTCTTTTACAAGTTACATTATTCTTTCTATATTTCTAAATACAATAACCTATATTTGTGGAAATAGGATTTTGATTCTTTATGATGGCAGGAATGATGAATGTCAGTTAAAATGAAAATATCAATCCTACAAGACCACCTATCTTTGATGGAAATTTTTTAATATTGTAGAGTTAGGATGAATACCTTTATCATAAATACTGGTTTAGATGACTTTTTTATGCTCATTGGTGACTATAATATCCCTAAGAAAGAAGTCAAAACTTTTACATCCCAAGAAAAACTTGAATATCAATTAAAATATAAGGTACACAATACTTTATTGTGTTCCATGACCAGTAATATTTATATTCAAATCTCTTCATGTGAAGCTACAAACAGCATATGGAAGAAATTAGAGATTACACACTTTGGTACTTCCAAATTTGTTAAAACAAGAAGAGCAATGCTAAGAGATGACTATCAAACTTTTTAATTTCCTTATGGTGAACCTGTATTTAAGGTTCAATAAATATTTATGACGATTTTTAATAGTCTTCAAGATACGAGAGAGAAAAATTTAGAAGATGAAGTTTTAGTTGAGAATATCATCAACATTATTCCAAATGAATGGGAATCCAAGAGGACTACAGTTAATGAGTCTTGAAAAATTACTAATCTTACTCTTGATGATATTTTTGCAACTTTATTACAATATAAAGTAAGAATTAAGAGAGATTCAGATAAAGTCAAAAAGAAGAATGGTGGATTAGCATTCACTGTTACATCTAATCCTTCCAAGTCTCTATCACCTATGAAAACCAAGTCAAGAAAGAGAAAGTTTGAAGTATTATCATATTCTCGTGATATTGAGCAGTCAGAGAATGATCTTTCAAATATTTCTAGAATAATTAACAAAAATTTTGGAAAGAAGGATTTCAAATATAGATATAAAAATACTTACAAAGGTAACAAGGATAACAAATATTCTGAAGTTACATTCTATGAATGTAAAATAGTAGGACACATTTGACCTTATTGTCTTATGCTTAAAAGAAAGGATATAAATGAAATAAATTTATATAAGAATAATAATAAACAAATTAAATCCAAGGGAAAGAAAGTCCTGAAGGTAAATGATTCTTGGAGTTCTAGTGGAGGTGATTCTTCAGAAGATTATTCTGAGAGTGATATCTCAAATCATAAGAATATTGGTCTCCTTTCCAAAACTCCTTATCATTGTTTAATGGTCAGGGTACAAAATTCTGAGTTGCTTACTAATATGTCTTTGAGTAGAAATTATCCTAATAAATATTATTCTCATAATGAAGAAACATCCTCATCATAGAATGATAATTCTTTACCTTCTTATAAAGAAGTATCCATATTTTCTAAAATTTTAAAAAATTAAAATTGTAAAGTTTCTAGGAATATTGAAAAAGAAAATACTATAATAAATATTATAACAATATAAGTATCAAATCTCTCTTAAGATCTTGATTCTAAAACTATTGAGATTGAAATTTTTCTAAAAACCTAGAGAGAGTGAATTCTAAAAAAAACTTTCTAAAGATTTTGATAATATAGTTTCTGAGAAAACTATTTTAGAAGAAAAACTCAATTCTAAAACAAATAAAAATAAGGATAAGAATTTTTCCATCATACTAATATTTTAGATCTTTTCTTTGAAGAAAATATTATCTAATTTTACATCTGGAAAAGAAAATTTTGATAAAATTTATTCCCAAATTCGACCACATGGTAATAGTCAAGGAATAGGTTTCACCCATTCAAAACTAGTTTTTAAAAATAACTATTTTGTTCATAAAAAGGAATCATTCAGCACTAAGTTTCAGAATGTTGTTTATTATAATAAATATTTTTCATTAAATAAAACACAATCTTTGGGCTTCCAAAAAGTTCACTTTTCAAAAAAAAATATGGATTCCAAGAAAATTTATTTCTAACATTTCCAGATCCAAACAGGTTTGGATTAGAAAAGTCTAATTGTTTTTGTTTCATGAAAACAAAACAAGAAACAACAACAATACATAGTACATGGATAGTGGATGTTCCAGGCATATGACTAGAAACAGAAACTTCTTTGAAAAAATTATCAAGATGAAAGATGGAAAAGTTACCTTCAGAGACAATGCTCAAGGAAAGATTGTTGGTATGGGTAGTATTGTTTTCCTTGGTAAAATTTTTATTTCAAATGATTTATTTGTTGATGGTCTTAATCACAACCACATTATCATAATTCAATTATGTGATTAAGGTTACCTTGTGAGTTTTAGGAATGATAAATGTATAGTTCACAATTCCAAGGATAAATTCATTCTCTCTGATGAAAGGCATGAGAATGTTTACACTTTAAACTTAAAAGACTTTAGGATCCATGACATACCTTGTCTAAGTGAAATGGAATATCAATCTTGATTATGGAATATACTACTAGGACATTGTAATTTTAGATACTTATATAAACTCTCTAAGAAATGCCTTGTTAAAGATCTACTTGATCTTATATTTGTTTCTTCTAAAGTTTTTGACCCTTGTTAGTATGGAAAACATCATAAGTCGAGCTTTAAATCAATTATTGAGGTCACAACTATTGATGCATTACAATTAGTGCACATGGATCATTTTGGTCCCACGCAAACTAGAATTATTGGAGGTAAGTATTATGTATTTTTTTTAGTTGATGACTACACTACCTTTATATGGGTATATTTTCTTGTTAAAAAACTAGAAGATTTTTTTCCATAAAACTTTTGTTTCTAAAGTTAAAAATGAGAAAAACCTACCATTTATAACTATACAAAGTGATCATGGTGGAGAATTTATAAATTCTGATTTTGAAACCTTTTGTAGTAAGAAATGTATTACTCACAACTTTTCTGCACCAAGAACACATTAGAAAAATGGTATTGTTGAAAGAATAAATAGAATTCTTCAAGGGATAACAAGAACCTTGTTGAGTGAATACTCAATAGCAAAAAAAATTGGGCAGAAGCTGTTAGTAATGCTTTTTATACTATAAATCGAGTTTTAATTCGACCTTTTGTTAATAAAACTCCTTGTGAGTTGTGGACAGACCGAAAACCAAAAGTTTCATACTTCAAAGTATTTTGTTGCAAAGTATTTATTTTAAATACAAAAGATAACTTAAATAATTTTGAACCTAAATCCGATGAAGGAATATTTTTATGTTATTCCACTACCACTAAGTCTTATATATTTTTTAATAAAAACACATGTGTTGTTGAAGAAACAATACATGTTAAATTTGATGAAATGGATCCTTTTGTTTTCAAAAAACCTCAAACTGTTGCTTTTGAAGTGTTTTCCAAAACTGATTATTAACCTTTGATATAAGATTCTTCAAATATTGTAAATACTCAAGAAATTATTTCTGAGACATTCACACATAAAGATTTTCTACCTTATGTTGATGAGAAGGTTTTACAAAATCCAAATCAATTATTACTTAGGAATCATCCCAATGATAATATCATTGGTGATGTAAATCAACCTGTAATTACTCAGAATTCCTTAAGAAATGAAATAGAATATCTTGCTTTTTTATCTCAATTTGAACCTAATACTCCAAATGAGTCTTTAGGTAATGGGGATTGGATAAAGGGAATGCAAGATGAACTAAACAAATTTGAAAGGAATAAAGTTTGGACCTTGGTTGAAAAACCTAAGGATACATCTATTATTGGAGTAAAATGGGTTTTCAGGAAAAAAATGCAATGAAAATGGTATTATTGTTAGAAATAAATATATACTTGTCGCTAAAGTCTATAATCAACAAGAATACATAGAATATAAAGAAAACTATGCTCTAGTAGAAAGACTCAAATATGTTAGAGTTCTATTATCCTTTGTAGCATTATTTAATTTCAAACTCTTCCAAATGTATATCAAGTTTGTTTTCTTTAATGGATATGTACAGGAGGAAGTCTATGTAAACCAACCCCCTGGTTTTGAAGATACAAAACATCTTGAATATGTTTACAAACTTACCAAGGCCCTTTATGGACTTAAACATTCCCCTAGAGCCTGGTATAATAGGTTAAAAGGATTTTTGTTACAAAACTATTACATTAAAGGAATATCTGGCCCAACTCTTTTTATAAAGAAAGAAAAAAAATCTTATGATTGTTAAAATTTATGTTGATGACATCATTTTTGGATCAACTCAAAAGTCTTTAATAGATTCATTTGTGAATCTAATGAAGTATAAGTTTGAAATGAGTATGATGGGTGAATTAACATTATTTCTTGGTTTTCAAATTTCTCAAAAACCAGGAGGTACTTATATAACTCAACATAATTATATCAAATAAATACACAAAAATTATGGATATGACAATAATAAAAGTATTAGTACTCTCAATAGAACCTCAAACACTCTTGATATTGATGAAGATGGGAAACCAGTTGATCAAACAACTTTTAGAGGTATTATTGGAAGTTTACTATACTTTACATCTAGTCATCCAAACTTAATTTTTTATGTATTCTTCTATGCAAGATGTCAAGAAAATCCAAAACAATCCCATTTAAAAGCTGATAAAAGAATTTTATGTTATTTAAAAGGAACTTTGGATTTAAGCCTTTTCTATTCTTCTGGAAATGATTTTTAATAGAAATTTTTTTCAAATTCTGACTTTGGTGGTTTTATAATGGATATAAAGATTACTTATTGAACTTGTAATTTCCTAGGAGATTCTTTAGTTTCTTGGTCATGAAAAAAACAACACTCAGTTTCACTCTCCACTGCTGAAGCTGAATATGTGGTAGCTGGAAGTTTTTGTGATCAAGTGTTGTGGATGCAACACACACTCACGGACTATGGCATGATTTTTAATAAAACTCAAATATTGTGTGATAACACAAGTTCCATTCCTTTAATTAAAAACCCTACACATCACTCCTGTGAAAAACACATAGATATTAGGCATCACTTTTGTAGGTATCACACACAAAAAGGAGATATCATTTTATAGTTCATCAGAACGTAAGAATAACTTGCTTATATTTTTACAAAACCATTACCTTCCGATAGATTTGAATATATTAAATAGATTCTAAGAATTATTACAATAAAATAATCATTCACATCTAATTTCTATTTTAACAATCTCCTTACATTAAAATCACTCTTTTTCATAGGGGGGGTACATTTTTATTTTGTTCTATGTTTTATCTATTTTTTTCTTGACTTCCTTTAATTTTACTTATCGTTATTTATAATTTATTATTTTTTTTATTTTGTTTTTTATTTTTTATTTTTTTCTTCTTATTATTATCTTAATTATTAAATTTACTGTTTTAATTTCTCTCTTTTATTAATTAGTTGTCTTTTCCTATCATCTTGACACTCTGCCTATCGGCTTGACACTCTTCCTATCATCTTGACACTCTATCTAATTGATCTAACAAAGTCTAGTTTATTGGATTGAAAACCTAGAATAATTACTTTGTTTATAATCGGTCTTACAAGGTCTAGTTTATCATCTTGACAACTTAGACTAAGGACTTTGTTTCTAATCATTCTGACAAGATCAACTTCATAGGCTTGAAAACCTATGGTATTGACTTTGTTTTCCATCGGCATGACAACCTATGGTATTGACTTTGTTTTCCATCAGCTTGACAACATATGTTATTGACTTTTTTTCATAGGCCTGACAACCTATGGTATCCGCTTTATTTTCTATCAGATTGACAACTTAGCGTATTCAATTTTTTTCCATTGGGTTGACATCTGAGCATATTCACACTCTTTTTATCAGTTTGATATTTGATCGTATTCACTTTTCTTATTTAGACTATTTCTTTTCTGTATTGTTTTTTTTTACTTTCATAATAGTATGAAACCAACAACTCACTTGAAATCTTTGACAGGTACATTCTCTTTTCCTTTTTTATCTCTTTTCTTTTATATTATTGTTTCTCATTTTTTTAAATTAAAACCTAAAAAAATTCATTTATTCTCTACCATTAGATCCTTTATATTTTAATCTAAACTGTAGAATACCAATGGTCACCCAAATTCTCCTTTAATAATCTTGATAAGGAAACAATTGAAAGGTTGGAATAGATTCCAAAAACCCATTGTGTTTATACTATTTCAGTGAATTCAAGAAAGGATTAATAATTTTCAGTTAGAGTTTTAAAAGGTTTCATCTTTCAAAGATGAAATTTTATTTTTAAAGAAAAAAAACACTTTGTTGTCTGAAGAAAATAAGAATTTTCAGAAAATAATTGTTACTCTCGAATAAGTGATCAAAATCCAAGAAGAAACCATCAAAAATTAAGATCAGCTATTTGTATACCAACAAGAGCTTCTCAAAAATCAGGGTGTTTCTATCTCAGAAGAAAATAAAGAGATAAATAAGATGAAGGATGTTATCAATGAGTTTATTAATAAATAAAAATAAAGATAAAACAAATAAATGTTTTGTTGTATTTTTCTTTCTTGACTGTCTTTTGAAAAACTTTAAACTTTTGACAATTCAATGATATTTATGTTTGCATTTCCATTTTTTTATTTTTTTTCTCTCAAACCTTTTAAGAAAATACAAGATTACCACATTATTTTTATAAATCATAAAGGGGGAGAATGTTTTATAAAAAGAGAGAAATTTTTACAAAGGGGTAGAATTTCCAAATGGGATAATCCTTAATTTTTTACACAAATGTAATACATTAAATAAAAGAATAATCCAAATTAAGGAAAATCTATATAAATACAATACTTAAGAAAGTATATACCTAAGGGGGAGTTAGTTGTATTCATTTATTATTAAAAAGAGTTTGTATAACTCAGGGAGAGATAAGTATTTATTTCTAGTTTTACTTTGTGTTCTGTGCTTTCCAAAAAGGCAAAGATTGTTAAGTCAAAAGTCTTCTTTTTTACTTTTATGTCATTTGTTTTTAAAATCACAAATATCTTTATACCCAATTCTTAAGTAAATTATTTACTCTGATTACAGTTTTATATTTATCATACTGACTTTGATCATCATACCCACTTCGTTTATCGTACTAACTTTGACCATTGTACTCACATTGTGTATCGTACCCACTTTACATCATTCCAGTACATTGAATTATATTCATACTAACAATATTACTCATACCTATCATCATACTAGCAATATCAATCGTACTCATGTTATATTTTTTATCACACACATGTTCTCATTCTTTTAACAAAACTCATGCTTTACATCAATCATACTCAATCTATCATTTTCATATATCTATTATTTTAACCAAAATGATGTCGTGGAGTTAGTTATAAACTAATCAAAACTTTACCATGTTTTATTTTTCAATATGACCGTTACAATGTCAGGTGTCCAATCCCCTCTGAGTTTTCTGAAGAAATATGCTCGTTGGAGAAAATATGACCATTTGAACCTGATGCCTATAAATAGGAGTTTATTTGAACCATAGAGAATAATTTTTTCTCCTTACAAGTTCTAGAGAGATATTGTGTGACTTCTATCCTACTTTTGTGAAAGCCTTGAAATTAAAAAATGTGAATGGATCATTCTTAGTTTTTGTATTTCAATAATTGTTTTGTTTTTCTTTGTGCGTTCGATCAAGTGATAACGATCAAGGGCTACTGGGGATAGGCAGACGGTGTGACCGATCATCATATCGAGGGATTTCAAGTGTTTGAAAGACAGAGGTTTTGATTAACTGTAAAATTTAGGGCTTTCGGGGATAGAAATATGGATGTGCCAATCATCATATCGAGGGATTTCAAGTGTTTGAAAGACAGAGGTTATGATTTCCTGTAAAATTGAGGTCTTGAGGGGATAGTAAGACGGACTTACCAATCATCGTATCGAGGTATTACCAGTGTTGGTAAGGAATACCTATTATCCTAGGTGAAAGGATACCCTACTCTTTGGGATAGAAAAAATTATACTACCATTTACTTTTCTGCTGCTTATTGTAATATAAAGAGGATCCTTTTATTTCTTCTTTCAATTAGTATTCTTTTTTATTGTAATTGTTTCAGTTACAATTTATACTTTTCAGTATTGATTCTATATGTTATATGATAGAATCATCTAGACTTAATATACTCTGATATTTGTATTCAATCCGAATACAATTGTTTCATAACTTTTGGTATCATAACATCGAACCAAGAGCCAGTCTGGACATTTTTTTCTTTTATTAGAGGCATTGCGAATTGTTTTAGTTTATGTTATATTAAAATAAGAACCTTCCTTAAAGGTTTTAATAGAAATTTTTAAACATACAATTCACCCCCCCCCCTATTGTATTTCTGCCATATCATATCCATTTAGATCCAACAATATATTTAATTATTATGATTAAAGTTTCAATTCAAGTTTATTCTTTCAAGGGGTTTCAATTTGAAAGATAACAAAGAGATAAGAATATATTTTACAATATCATTTTTTGGATTTCTCATATTTTCATTAAAGGAATATTATAATATATCCTTCATAAAATACATCTATTTTCTTGTCCTCTAGATATTCAAGGAGTTTTTATATTTTCTTCCAACTTTTCCTCTCTTTGTTACATGAATGAAGTAATAAATGTTTAATTGAAAATCCAATATTATTTTTCTTTTTGAATGAGTATATTTTTCTTCTATGTCCACATTTTTCAAAATTATTTTTAAAAAAGTTCTTTTTATTTAATAAAATAATTTATTAAGGAAATTTTATGTTATATTTTACTTTTTATGAGGTTTTAAAGGAATATTTATAATGTTTTCTGAAAGGGTCATTTTTTATTTCCTTAGAAAAAGTCTAAAGTAATGCTTATTTTTAACATATAATTAATTAAAAAACTTTACCTCCACCATAACCATTTTACTATATTTAGATAATTCTATAATTTTAAAATGGTTTTACAAAGAAAAAACTTTAATGAAATCTAATTCTAATGTTTCTCTTCCATTTTATTTATTTATCAAAAGGGCATGATTTTAGTTTAAAACCTATATTTCTGATGAATTTATGGTCATATTTTATCTCTTATAAATTTTTTGGTCATTAAATTTTTCTTAAAACATTCACTTTATTATAATAATTTTTCATTAGAAATTACATTTCTATTCAATATCCATATTCTTTATATCATGGATATGATTATTTCCTAAATTGTATACCATTTCTATATATATTATTTTTCTAGGAATGTTATTTTATTAGCTGGGGAAATATTGATATTCCATATTCTTTACTCAATACAAATATTTGTTGATAATGAATATTTTTATGAATTAAATTTATCATTCAATATATAAGGAATTAATTGGACATAAAGTGATGGGTAGGGCCTAGTTATAGATAACCCCTTAATGCATTGACAACTCCCATGAGATAAACTAGTTGTCCAAACTTATTAAATGGGTTTTAGGTGTATACCTATCCATAAATTAAATTTTCATGGTTCAGGGACTTGATGGTAAATATATCATGATGTATGAGATTATAAAATCCAATATTAATCATTTCCTTCATTAAGAATTTTGTTATTATTATCCATGAGATTAATGTATTGATATTATCCATGGAATCATTTCACACTCAAGTGATTGATTAAATGGAATGTGTTTTCAGTTATTTACCTTGCCATGTTGATTATGTCTTATTTACTCATGATAGATTCTTTTGTAAGTAACTCTTACTAAGCATCTGAGCACACCATTTATTTTTTTTTTCCCCAATATATCAAAAAGAATATTACAAATAATATTAAGGATGTAATAATTTTTCTTATGATATGTATTTTATATTTCCTATGTAATATAGAAATCATGTGTGTATCTGGTTCTTCAAGACTACTGAGTGGGTCGGTCCTTTGGTATGAGATCCCTTATATATTATACCAATATAATAAATTATACATCAACTTTAGGTTACTATATTTGGTATTTCTACAATTATAGTCTTATTTTCTAATTTTGATTCTTGAATTTTTTGAAGATTAACCATTGATACGTTTTTGAGTCATGTGCATAAAGAAATTACAAATAATGATGATCTATCCTAAATTGAATAAGTCTTAATTATTATGTTTTGATATAACTAATAATAAAAAATATGAATATACTTAAACTAAATAAAAAAATATGGTCATCTTGAGATAAAAGGTGATTTTTGATTCAAAAAGAACAAAAATATGAATTAGGTAATGGGTGGTTTGACACCACATCATGGTTTTAACATTAGTGTATATTTCTATCATAAATAGGATTAATCATGATTCAAAAAGGTGAAGACTTAATTTTTCATCACTAGTTAGTTAGAGATCTACATTGGAGATATGGAAAAGAATTTTATGGCTTAGGAATTCATTTATCTATGCCAACATGTTATCTTGTATTTTTATTGGGATGTAAAACTTATTTTTTTCTATTGTGAATTCTTGTTTTAAAATTTTTTTTATTAAATTTATTTTACATTTACATGCATCATTTTGGTTTATGTTTTGAAGTGAACATTATTCCTAATAATCAAGGAATTCACTTGATTCAATCTGGTATATTAGCATGGGTCTTAGAATTTGAGTTCCCAAAATGAGGTGTTATAAACTCAACATGTTGTGAACAACTAATTTCTTAATATTTTTAAATATAGATATCAAAATCAATCTATTCATTTGATCGATGAAACAAGTGGCTCACAAGTTTACTTTTTTGGCCAATGATCTAGTGGTTCGATTGTTGAACCATGGTTATCATAACTAAATTGATCATAAAATTATAAAAACAAGTGGTTCACTAATTCAATGGTTCAATTAATGATTCAGTGAACTAATTAAACCAATTTTGATTAAAAAAATCAATATATATACTCATATATATAAAATTAATTGTGATTATTTTATAAAAAATAAATTAATAATTATATTTTTTAAATAGAAAACGATAAGTTTCGGGGCCCACAATAGAATCCGACGGGCTGGGGATTTTAAAATTTTCATTGGTGGATCGATAGTACTTGTCAACGCCAACAATCCAAGCCCCAGAGAGGTCCGAGGATCTCATGTAAATTATAAGGAGCACAAAATAAAAATGAAAACATACCTGTTTCAAATCTAAAGCCGTGATGACTACAACTCATCAATGGTGATCGTCGCTTGAAGGATCCAAAGCAAGAACCCTATAGATCATCCACACGTTCTTTAAAAACCCACGGGAGTGTCGACCGTCGAATTCCGGGTGCTAATGCGGAGATCCGATGACGTATTCGACATCCCTACGATCACCACATCGAGATGTCTTCGATGCTTGAGAGATTTCTTGATCTGAGCTTCTTGGATCAAGATCTTCTATCTCTAGAGAGCGGGACGAGAGAGATGCTCTGAATTTCATTCCATGGAATGAATGAATAGTGAATTTACCAACATAAGAGAGAGTCTCCTCCTATATTTATAGTGGAGTTGAGAAATACCCGATTGGGTTCCCCGGCCCCCGTTTATTTCAATGTCCACTAAATAAATAATTTTGATGAACAAAATTGGGCCAAAAATATTTATTATTTTTATCACATACTTTTAATATATATATATAATATATTACGTGATAAAAACTTATCCATTTAACTCGAGTTAGTGTCCCTCTTAATATTAAACGAACATTGAATATTAAAATAATATTTGTTCGATTAATATTTTCTCATATTTCCTAAATTCGTAAATACATTAAATAAATTCAATCCCAAATATTAATTACTTGAATATTAATAAATTTATTTAATTATTTTGGTGATCAACAACTTGGACAATACTCGGACCCTATGGCGGCCCACCATGTCCATATACCTATTTAACTGAATAGGGAGGATTCCTGAATATGCTATTGTGTGTACCCTCTAGGACCGTATCTCGATAGTAGTGGATAAAATCCATAGACCAAGATCGGAATCTAACAACCCATCATGGACCCTAAAGAGATAAGGATATTCATAGCAATGACTACCAACCTACGAACACTGACTGTGTATTATAATCTCTTTGTTATTAAATATCTCATAAAGCAGGACGCACACTTGTGTCATCATCCTTTTCTTGCATTATTTTTTGTTGATCTATCTAGATGGATTTGCCTTTCTACTACTTTGGCCAAATACTTATGAAGGCATCACCATCCTGATCAACCAGGCCTAAGATATAAAACTTCCTAAACTTGGAAGTGAAAAATCCTTTCTTGACCATTCATCCAATGTCATACCACCAACGACGCACCCAACACAAGCTACCTCACCACAATTTCAATACCATGGTTTTCACCTTGCATCAAAGTACATAATCAAATGGTATACATTAGTAATGGTCTCAAGTTAGGAGACTAATACACGTGTCTGTAGATAGGAACGACCAATGACACCCAAAACATGTGGTGTTCCTATTGGCGGGTCTATCCCCATGATCTCACTACTAGAGATCACCAAGTGAAAAATTCATGAGAAGAAGTATTAATGATTATGAGCCCCCATCACCTGATAGTAAAACATCTATTGTGTCCAGTCAGTAAGATGTATCTAGACTATAGAACATATATTTAAGATCAATGTCATTGTATCTCAAGGTTCTCATTATATCCTGGGATTTTCTATAACCTCTCAACACGATAATTAATATTTTTACATTACCATTTTAATAGTGGATGCATAAAATTATACACTATAATGGTAATATGACATCATGTATATCTAATTTTACACAAGATATGGTAATCAAAAGTACTGCATAGTTGGGTCTAGGGCACCCACTATTTCAACACTCCCACTTTCACTAGATCTAACTTGCTAACCAAACTTGTTAGCTACTCACATGATAAAGATCATGCTTATGCTGAGTAGTGGATTTAATTGTTGGGCCTGCCACGTTTTTGCTGCATGGCATATCTGATGTATGAAACCTCATCTCCTTGAGTAAAACTTCTCAAGATAATGTATTCCTGAGTTTATCACTTTTGTTAATTGTCATAACTTGACAACTTGGCTAGTAAGAATAACATAATTTACAATATGATAATAATTTTCTCACTAGGTGTGATTCCAAAAATTACAACAAATCGTTACAATTGATAAATGCTTCTTAGCTGCCTTAGAAGATGCAACGTACTCGGTATTTGTAGGTATGGATACTACTAGCTATTATGATCTTGACTCACTCATTTCCTTATCCTAACTGCAATATTAGATCAAATTGATCTAAGGATTATTAGTTTGTGTCCCACAAAAACTATTATACCTTCTTCTCCATATACATTTGTACTTGTCGAAGCAAAAGATGATATTTTTGACTGCATCACTTTTAGTGCTCCTAGATCTAATTGATATCTACCTACTATAAAGTATATCATGGCAGTATCAATTCTTGAACATATTATGGCATACGTGATTGATTCATTGTTGTAGCGTGTGGAACTCAATTAACAAATTTAATCTCCTCCCATGTTCCGAACATGTTAACTTGAAGAGATTAATCCATGTGACATTGGAAAAAATTCTAAACTTGAATTGTTCCAACTTATAGTTTTCAATATAATTTCACTTTATGTACGATTGACTAGGTCCAAACAACCATTAGATCTACTTTAGAAGATCGTGTTCCCTAGAACTTAGGTTGCTACTTTAAGTCAATCATTGGAGAATTACTTTTATTCTGGTCTTAACTAACTGTAACACCAATATCTATTTTCCATATGTTTCTAAACATATTTCACTTGGAAAACGTTGGCGCTCCAACAAACCTTTGTTAGACACAAAGCAAATATTCATTTGAAATGAATGCTCTAAGATCTTGTTGATTTATTTAATCCAAAAATAGATTTCAGTAACTTACAACCCTTATTAGCATTATATGATGTCATCATACCTTTCTGGTTGCGTCATATTGACACCTTCCATGAAAGCTAATTATGAAATCCAATGACCAATTTAATGATCTTAGAGGTTATCTATGACAAGTAAAATTCTAATAGATTTATGCATACCGACTTGGTATAACCAATCGAGCCTTATTGGTACCAGGCTTGTACCATCCATGTATCATCTCATATGAATACCCACCACAATATTCAATTTATAATCCCCTTTACAATTTGATACATGGAATCCATTGTTGAATTTTAATCATGTCAATCATAGCTAATTGTCATATACTTCTTGTAGGAATTATTATTCTTTAATGAATAATTTATCACCATCTGCGGTGAATATAAAACCATCACCATGGTTTCATCCTCCCTCACAGTATGTGTCACTAGAACATGACTATTCTGCATGTACTTGTGGAACTTATTCATATGCCAACCATTTGTGCATCTCGAGTATTGAATAAGTCTAAGTCAATTCATCTCCCACTATATCTAATAGAGATGTTCACCCTTATATAGAAATGTATTCTAATACTTGACTACAATTTTTCTATCTTAGATATTTATATAATATCCTAATAAACTTTTAGGATATTTACTTAGATGCACCATGTGTTTATCTTGATGCATGTTTGTTTATATCTTAACAAACTCTTTGCATCTTTATCACATGTACCATGATGTAATGGATTTTTCATTATACTATGACTCGTATGATATCCATTTTTCATTTCAGTTGGCATATTGGTTATGGGTTTATTCCATTATTTTCAAAACACATCATGAAATATAATGGAAGTTACTGTAGGTTGTAACATTAATACTTCATAAATCATAACTCTAATGTATAAAATGTGCATTTCGGAATTTCTCCACACTACATTTTTTTTATCAATGTTAACATGTAAGACTCATCATCAATCCTCCTTATGAACATCAATATCATGATGTAGATAAGGTAACATGCATTTAGGAATTCTCCATGCTACATTATCATGATCGATGAATGATTGGTCAAGATATTCTTCGGCATGTTGATCCAAAGAAACTCATGTCTTCTGACCATGCATATACTTCACTATTACATTCCTTAATAACTTAACAGAATCTTATGAAGTATCTTTTCCTATATCTTTCCTTTGGAATATTTCACACTCTCTTGTTGAACTAACCCTGGAAGCTTTGTGGCATACCTTTATTTCTAAAGGTTTCTTTGTTTAAACTAAATATGGCAATAATACCAAATGTGTTTAGCTGTACCGAGCCTAAATACCATATTGGGTATATTATTGATGTCCAATTTTAGTTTTGCTTGACAAAGAATCATATTTCCACAACTGGGTAGGTCTTACATTTTATATTCATCAGGTTTTTCCTTTGATTCAAGTATGTCTAAACTATTTGTTGAGTATATTACACCACAAACAACATTAATTCTAGAACTTGGAGTAATGTCTCATTATTTCCAAGAGGGTATGTGAGATAAATGTTTTTGTTATACTCAAAAACTTGTTCAATTTGAATCAATCACTTAGCAATTTGAAGTTATGTGTTTCTCACCGCTGACCTAGGAATCACCCTTTCTCAGCTGCTTGGAGAATACACCTTACTCATAGTAATGTTTCTTTACTTACTTGGTGACTATATTCCAATACATATATGTGAAAATCATATTGTATTTAATACCCAAGAAGTATGATAGAATACAATACTTTTATTTGATGAATATAAAATGAATGAGAAGCAGGTACTTGCTTCTTGTATTTTAGTTTATTGCGTTTTAAACTTCTATAAATTTATTTCAATATGTGATGTAAATAACTTCCTGTTAAATAACCAACCACTTTTCTTTGAAGGACATAATGAAGGTGCCTTTGTCATAAATTTCCATAGGTCTATTCTCTTTTTCTTTCAATTTATTCTCCATAAGAATAAAAGATGGTGTTATCTCCAATATTCTTATTACTTGGTGATTGTTACCTTAAAGGTAATGGAGCACTTACTCTATACCGTTTGTTTATATCCTTAAAAGAAACTAGAGTAATGGGGTGTAAAAAGGTATAAGAATGGGATTACATGAAAGATTGTGAACTATTTTTCACTTTACACAATCCGAGTGCAATCATCACATTCAAATCTTGCTTCACTTTCTCCTTTGAAACTTCTTGGAGATAAGACTACATGTAACATCATCCATGTCATGATGTAGAAACCGCAGCTAACATCAGACATTGATAGCATTATGACAGAACCATCATATGCTTAATTCATGAGTCTCCTGTAATAATTTACACCCTCGCTTCCTGATGTGGCTTAACAGGTTGGGACACAAGCACCCTGAATTTCCGATATAGTAATAATGTGTGCAAGCACCTATACTACACCACGAAATTCATTCCAGTTTGGAAATTAACTTTGTCCGATCTTTATCGCAGTTTTATTGTGGTATTACTTTCCATTCTCTATAAATAAACTTTAGCAGATTGTACTTTTAATGTTGATTACCAAACGTGACACCACTGATTAATTTAATCATTAAATGTCTCCCACTAATTTTTCAAATTCTAGGAACCCTCTGTACTAGAATCAGAAAACTCTTGAGTATTCTAGTGGTAAGGATCCTCAAACCACCCCTCATATTCTACAATCTATGGCTACACCACTACTCGGAGGGTCTAAGGTAGGCTTTTGACTGGCCAACTGCATTAACTCATGGTTCCTTGATCCGTTGAGTGAAGTGTCATTTTCAAAAATCATAACTGATTTACTCAACGCTTGCCTCTAAAATTACAACAAGTTAGATATGGCTATTTCTTTGCTGCAATTTTAGTTAAGTCAACCCATCATCCTAATAAGAACTTCATGGTAGTAAGAGGCACCCGCAGTTATGGCATGACCGGCAGCTCGAACACCCAGTTTTGTTCAAACTAGAATGATGGAAGGCTATTGTGACTTAACATTTCTTTGAAGATTTTATTGGTTTCCTCTCGACGAATGTAATCCATTTCTATTAAACTTGTTCATCTATGTTGTCTCACTCACAATTGAACTTTAATAGAAAAACATATGCCGCTTCTTTATTCATTTTATTATCTATTATTTTATGTATTTTCCCGCTATTCTAAAATGCATAAAATAATAAATAAATTCATAAAGGTAAACCACTACCTAACTGGTCTTGAGTATCTAAACGACCTAAGGGCATCGTACTTGGTTGAATGCTTGACTCTTGATGCAGCTTGCCCTGTCATGTATGTCCGCTGGTCTTCTGGAGTATCGCCACATCTTGGTGGGGGCGACGTCATGTCTTGGAGTACCGCCTCATCTTGGCAGGATCCACGTGTCATCTTGCATTGTCTTGGATAGCAAACACTGCCTCATCAAGGCGAGGTCCACGTCGTTTGTCGTCTTTGTCTGAAGTACAATAATACTTGCGTGCAGGCGAGGGGGACTAGTGGGATAAATGTACATAAGGTAAATTAGGTGTGTAGACCCTTATACATTTCAACTGAAAATAAAGATGATGCGCAGACCGTCTATTTAATTAATTACAAGCATCGCATGTAGTTAAATAATTAATTAAATAATAGCAACATACACAGGTCGATGCTCAAGACCAGCATACGGGTATAATAAAGCGCGATAAAATTAAAATGCATTAAATAATTACATGTCTTAAATAATTAAATTAAATGAATTAATAAATTTAAATTATGCATACCTACCCCAGGCTTTAACGAGGCATTTTGGGTGAGATGCCTTGCACTTTTATCCATACTGGAAGTGGGACAAGGTTTTGCAAGGTCGCGCCGAGGCGGAGACCAGTTGGTGAGCTGCTGCTAGTGGCAGCCGGTCTAAGGACCAGCTAGGCGTCGGAGCAGCGTGACGGCTAGGAGGCGTTGTGCGGGGTGCTGGTGCGCATGGGGTTGGCGTCGCAACTACAACAGGGAGGCTGGAGCTGCGCTGTCCAGCGGCGGGCAGGCGCTACAGGGAGGCGGTGGTCAGGCTCTGGAGGTGACGACCAGGAGTGAACCGCCTAGTGCAGCACCGTGGGTCGGTGCGGGGAAGAGGACGGCGGCCCGGGTCGCGGTGTATCGAAGAAGTCGAAGGGATCCACGGGTCAGCTCGTATCGGCGAGGGCAACCGCAGGGTGGAGGTCAGAGTGCCGGTGAGGGTGGTCGGGAGCAGAGGAGGCCATGTGATACAGCTACGAAGGGCTGGGCAGCGACCTGCATGCGGGAAGCGGTTGCTGCTGGCTTGTGCATGGAGGACTCCTACATTGTGGCATCCCTGAAGGTGAGTGGGAGGAGTCGGGATGGGTGGCTTGGGTGTGGCTTGCAGGCGGAGCACACCGCATGGTGCGGTGCTCTCGGTGGGAGCAGGCGGCCATAGATCTGCGGGGTTGCGGCCTAGGGAGATGGGCGGCGAGTAAGACCGGTGTAGCACCTGCTGTGTGCCGCTACTTGTGCAGCGTGAAAGAAGGAATACAGCCAATAGGGGGTCCACATGACCCCCCCCCCCCCCCCCCCCCCGTTTTTTTTTTTGCTTCTTTGTTTCATGCGTCGCACCACCACCCCTAAGTTTTTTTTTTTTTTAAAGTCTCTTCCCCTTTATTTATTAGGTAAGTCTCCCCTACAATTTGAATAAATTCTAAAGTCTAATATTAGCCTTTAAAATTAAATAATAATATAATTATTATAATGAAATAATAATTTATTATTATATTATTATTATAATAATAAAATAATTATTATTATAATAATAAAATTATTGTGCAAATTATTTAATTTTTAAAATTATAATTTTCACAATTAAGATTATTTTTGATTAACCGATCAAAACTCGATCGGTTCAGTAGGATGAAATAAAATTTTAGAACCTGAAGTTAAACTGCATATTCAATCCAATCTGAAAATTTAAAATGATCATAACTTGGACGTTCGAGATCGGATCTACATGTGGTTTGAACTGACGAGACCGATTTTGAATCCTCTACTTAATTTTAATGAAATTTTAATTTTCTAGGATCAGAAAATCTATGTGATCCCAATGATACCACTGATAGGTTCCAGGGCCCGCAGCGGAAGTCGAGGGGCCGGAGATTTTAAAATTTTCATCGGTAGATAGACGGTACTTATCGACACCGAAGATCCGAGCCCCGGAGAGGTCCTAGGATCTCACGTAAATTATAAGGAGCACAAAATAAAAATGAAAATGTACCCACTTCAAATCCTAAGTTGCGGTCAACTACAACTCGTCGGTGGTGATCGTCGCTTGAAGGATCCAAAGAAGGAACCCTCTAGATCGTCCACACAAACTTCAAAAACTCATGGGAGCGTCGACCAATGAATTCCAGGTTCTATCGTGGAGATCTGACGATGCTTTCGACGTCTCGATGATCACCGCATCGAGATGTCTTTGATGCTTGAGAGATTTATTGATGTGAGCTTCTTGGATCGAGAACTTCTCTCTCTAGAGAATGGGAGGAGAGAGATGCTCTGAATTTCATTCCATAGAATGAATGAATAGTGAATTGCACAACATAAGAGAGAGTCTCCTCCGATATTTATAGTGGAATTGAGAAATACCCGATTGGGTTACCTGACCCCCGTTTTTTTCAACGTCCACTAAATAAATAATTTTGATGACCTAAACTATGCCAAAACTATTTATTATTTTTATCACATACTTGTAATATATATAAAATATATTATGTGATACAAATTGATCCATTTAACTTGACTCATTTTCCCATTTAATATTAAATGAACTTTGAATATTAAAATAATATTTGTTCGATTAATATTTTTCTCCTATTTACTAAACTCGTAAATACATTAAATAAATTCATTCCCAAATATTAATTACAAGAATATTAATGAGTTTATTTAATTCTTTTGGTGATCGACAACTTGAAAAATACTCGGACCTCGTGGTGGGGCCCACCATGTACATGTACCTATTCAACTGAATAGGATGAATTCTTGAATATTCTATTGTGTGTGAACCTCTAGGCCCTTATATCGATAGTCGTGGATAAAATCCACAGACCAAGAGTGGAGTCTAACAACTCATCATGGACCCTAAAGAGATAAGGATAGTCAAAGAAACGACTACCAACCTATGAACTCTGACTGTGTACTATAATCTCTTTATCATTAAATATCTCATAATGAATGACGCACACTTTTGTCATCGTCCTTTTCTTGCTTTATTATTTTTTGATCTATCCAAATGGATTTTCCTTTCTACTGCTTTGGTCAAATACTTATGAAGTCATCACCATCTTGATCAATCAGGCCTGATATATACAACTTCCTAAACTTGGAAGCGACAAATCCTTTCTTGACCATTCAGCCAATATCATACCACCAACAACGCACCCAACATAAGCTACCTTGCCACGATTTCAATACCATGGTTTTCGCCTTGCATCAAAGTACGTAATCAAATGGTACACATTAGTAATGGTCTCAAGTCAGGAGACAAATGCACATGTTCGTAGATAGAAACAACCAATGACACCCAAAACATGTGGTGTTCCTATTGGCAGGTATATCCTCATGATCTCACTACTAGAGATCACCAAGTGAGAACTACATGAGAAGAAGTCTCAATGATTATGAACCCCCAACACCTAATAGTCAAACATCTACTGTGTCCTGTTAGTAAGATGTATCTAGACTATAGAACATATATTTAAGATCAATGTCATTGTATCTCGAGGTTCTCATTATATCCTGGGATCTGCTATAACCTTTCGACATGACAATTAATCTTTGGACATTACCATTATAATAGTGGACGCAAAAAAGTCTACACTATAATGGTAAGATGAAATCATGTATATTTAACTGTACACATTATATGGTAATCAAAAGTATTGTATAGTTGGGTCTAGGGCGCCCACTATTTCAACAGAAACATCATAAAAATAATTAAATAAATAATTTAACATCAACTAATAATCAAGTATCAATTTAATGACGCTTTATTATTGGTTGTAAACTAATAAATTTTTAAATTTTATTTTTAAATTAAATTTATTTGAAATAAAAATAATTACAATTTCAAAAATATAAATTTACTTTGCATCAGAAATTATTTAAATTAAAATAACTATTCATATTCTATTTATATATTAAAGTCTCACATTACAAAAATAAATTCCATGAATCAAACAAATAATTGTAGGAGAACATGGATGGTCAAAGATTGGGTGATCTTCACTATTTACAAGTAATTACATTTTTCAAATTAAATAAAAAATAATTATTACAGTTAGTACATGGTGTGGTTGAGAATAAATTTGATAAGGGTAAAAATTTTAAATGAGTTTTTTATATTGATATCTATGATGGAGAAAAGAATAGATATTAGTAGTTAATAAAAAGGGAGAGATGAGATGTTTTAAGAGAGAAATACAATTAATCATAGAGTGATACAGAGGAGAATAAGAAGAAGATATCGTCATGTATATCATGAAAAAAATGTATAAGAAGAAGAATAAATTAATGTTTTTTTGACATTCTCTTTTTCATATCAAGAAGTAATTCAATGTATTACATGAATATTTTTAATCATTGTAAAAGTGTGGGTGCACTCATAAAGTTGAGAAACTTATATTGTATAATTTTCATGGACACCCCCCCCCCCCTCATTTGTATTTTTTGGATAATTATGGTGGATCATGTGGTTATGGATTATTCTAAGTTATATCAAGGGTATAGTCATTCACACTTAATGATAACCCCTGTAAATGTTTTTTCCTCATTTCATGTTTATATTTTTTATCCCATGGGAAAATAAAGACCAGGATAACATTAGGCATTTTATTTAATCGATAAATGAAGACTGGACAAAGCTGTTCAAAAAACATGAGAAATTGAAAATGTACACACCAATTAACCCTTGTCAATGTGTTGGGATCTCATTTAGAGCATTCAAAAAACATGAGAAATTGAAAATTCGCACACCAATAAACCCCTCTCAATGTGTTGGGATCTCATTTGGATCATCTACAAATAAATATTTGATATTGATGATACCGATTTGGAAATTGAATTATTCAATTTCAATTTTATTGTGGAGTGGATTTGATGGTGAAATTATATTATTATATTATTTTGATAAAATTTTTATTTCTATATTATGGTTTATTATACTACTTTTTAGGAATTATGTTACTTCATCAATTATGTTATGGGGAAAAATTATCAAAGTTACACTCAGGTTTCTATGCTAATGAAGTTTTCAATAGACCTATTTTTCTAGTTTCTTTGGTAGTGGTGCTTGGTAACATATGTATACTACCCATGTGTAATAATAATAATAATTTATTATTTTAATTATTTATGGTATAATCACATATAAGACACACATACACACATACTCACACACTCACAAAGCTCAATTTGGTCATACCATTATCCCCTAAAGGGATAAGTTGTAGCCTTTTAGGCCTTGATATAAGACCATAGTATAAATTCTAATAAATGAAAACCTCTAAATAAAAAAATAAACACAAACTAATACACACAAACTCAAATATGAGTGGAATCTATACTTTATGGTAAAATTCCATAAAGGTAATAACATATGATGTTTTTGAAGGATATATTCCCTATAACCATTTTTTATATGCTGAATTTTGGCTATATTGTATTGTACAATAAGGGAATATCATAAGAAATGAAATGAAATTTCATTCCACTAACTTATCCAATCATATTATATGATTGGGTAATATCATATGGATTATTATGAGTATAATAATAAGGAATTATATACACTAACATCATACGATCTTGGAAAATGGATGATAATATTATCATCTAGGGTTCTTCCACATTGGCTATCATAAATGGAATGTTTTGTATGATGAAACGGTTAGGAATTAATTGTATTCATGCATGGGTTGAATGAACCGGAGGAGTGAAATTTACTCATGCATTATAACACGTGAGTAAATGCATGAAAACTCAAGGAGCATCCTTCAGGGATCTATATAAAGATGCAGTACCTATTTAATGTGTATGCATGTGACTCTTGTATGTAGCTAGTCGACACTCCATTGATCTTATAGCCCTATTCATTCTTACACTTTTTCTTATAGAGGTACTAGCATACCAAAGGTGAGATAATGATCACACATGATCATCGGGTTATTTTTTCAACCCATGGATTCTTCAAAAGGAGGGATATATTTAGACTGCCTCTCATGTGATCATCATCAACCACAGATGATAAATATGAATACCACAATGCCTCTTTAGTGAAGTTTACACTGGTTTATTCATTTACGGTACACATGATTACATTTATCTAGCATGTTTGATCTTGTATTTGGGTTTTTATATTAGTTATTCTGTGTTTAACAAGTTTTATTAAATCCTTTAAAACATAGTAGTGATATCAAAGAAAAGGATAAAGGGTTAGCTGATTCCTAGGAAATATTGTAGATGAATTGTGAAAAAGTGTGAATCACAGCAAAAATATCCATTATTGATGCAAATAGTTATATATCCCAAGTTTTGGGGTAATGGGGTGATTTTATAGGTTTGTATAGATTTCATGTTGAACATGTCTATATGAGTGAATGTGTTCCCACCCAAAAGTGGTATCAAAACCTTATCGTGCCTTTATATTCATAAATAATTCTGAAAATGAAGTTTTGGATGTTGTAGTTCCCATCACATTCTCTCTCATAAAATACAATTAGATATTTTATTCTGCTCGATTGAATCATGGATTACAATATGGGATATCTTATTCAGTGACATGTTATAATTCCCTCAGTTTTTTATTAGTCATAGTGTATGACATTGAGATGTCATATTCAATGATATCACTGCATCATAGTTAAAAAAACAGATCATTGTATTGCCTTGATGATATCACTATGAATTATAAAATACCATTGATGCATAAAAGTAATACCACTAATACATAAAATTAATACCATTGAAACATAAGGGCCACACTAATGAATTTTATATATGGAAAAATGACTCTTATATAATATTTAAAGTTCATTACCTTTACCATATGAATGAAAATTGCTTATTGTAAGAGATGACATGAATATCAGTTGTAAAATATATATAATAACACTTGAATTATTTAAACATCATATCCTATGAGTTGTATTTTATGGTTTCTTATATACAGTTAAATACTATTAGAAGAGAAAAATATTTTTTCTTAAATTTCAATTATGAACTTATTGATATGGTCTATAAAATTTTTATGAATCCTTGTAAAAAGAATTTTGGGATATTTATCTAATTTATAAAGGTGTTTGTAAATTTATTAATTATAGATTTTTTATAATTAATTAATAAATGGATATGAGACATTATTAAATAATTATCCCTAATATTCAAAGTTAGTATCGAAATAACTTTTACCAAATTATATGACATTCCTTATAATCTATAAATAAAGTTTTTTTTTTAATTATAAGGGTAATTTATAAAAAAATTATAAATTACAAAATACAGCATAAACATAAAAGAGTGTATATTTAAATTATGAATTATTCATCATTATTAATTTAATTAATCAAATTAAAGCCTTATTTTGAGAAATTATTTAAATCAAATCAAGGGGGTTTTGATGATTGATTTGATCAAGGTTTAAATAATGTTTTGTATGTGATATTTTTATTATGTAAAAGTTTCACATAATCTAAATTGAAATATAAAATTTTTATATTTCATTTAATATCATATATTCCAATTAAAGTTCCATATAATGAATAATATAAAATAGTTTATATTAGAATGTGTTTTCTTAATATTATAGCACAATAATTCAAGAGAGGGGTGAATTGAGTTCTGGAATTTCACACCAATTAAAAACTTCCCTATTTTTAATCATTTAAGTTTGTCCTTTTTTTAAATGTAGGCAATGGAAAGTAAATAAAAGTAAATAGTGGGATGCACCATATTTTTATAGTGGTTTGGGGATAAAATAATATCCCCTAGTTCACTACATCAATACTCTATTGTTATGATATAATGATGAAGACATGAGAGGGGGTGAATTGTGTCCTTGTAAAAATATTGAAAATTTTAAATCTTTCAACTTGAAATAAAAAAAATCTTGTCTTTCTATATTAATATTTATTAATGAATTATAAAATAAATAAAATAAATATAAGTACATGTTGATGTATAGTGGTTCATAACACAAAAATTCCCTAGTACACTTCACTAACACTCTCTCCATGAGCTTGGTGACTTCCACTAATCAGATCCTTTTACCCAGGGACCTCAAAAACTACGGATGGGTAGTTGACACCTTACAAAAAGGCTTTTATAGGGACTTCAAGTTCTTTTTTACAAAACTCTATAGCTTAGTTCAAGAAGATAACACTCTATAAATATTTAGTACAAGTATTCAATACTTAAATAAAAAATTAGATGAGATGAAAAATTGTTTAACATCTTCATCACACAGTCACCTTCACAACAGACAGATGGTTTTATCCTCAACAAAGAAAAAAATAACTAATAGATGTTCATAAGATTCCTTCTTCAAAATATATCAGTAGAAAAATAATAATGATACAATTATTTTTCACATTAAGTGTTTCATCATTGTATAATATGATTAGTAACATCACTACCATTTTCATTCTATATTTATAATCTATCATTGTTGGTTTTTGAATACTTAGTCTCCATTTTTAATAATTCAAAATTTGAATTTGAAAAAAAATGAGTAAAATGGATTCCACAAATCTCTCCTTGATTGTATTATAAATTTTGAAGATTCCCTGAAATAATTTCCAAGATATAATTCAAGCCCAATAATAATAATATTTAAAAATTCAAATATTCTATTACCGCTTAAAGATATTCTTCAAAATAATCTCCAAGATATTTTTCTCATGGCCATTAAAATTTTCAAATATTTTTTAATTTTAATTTTGGTAAATATCTCATTGATTGATTCTTTGATAATTCCATAATTGAACCTCTATAAATAATGTGGATATTCAAATTTGAAATTTGAATATAGTTTTCAAAATCACTAGATATATATGCATAGAATTCTACCCATTAAATCTAGTTAGAAAATAATATACTAAAATTTATCCTATAAAAATTATAATCAATTCAAATTCAAAATTTTAATTTGAATTTAAAACTCTTACTTCATATAAATATCTATATAATTTGTATAACTGAAATCTTCTATAATTTTGATATCTCCATAAATGACTCTTTAAAAATATTTATAAAAATATTTAAAAATATTCTTTGAAATTATTTTGAATAATTTTGAATATATTAATTCAAAAATTTAAATTTGAATTTCCTAATAATCCCACAATTATCTCACTTGAAATTTTCATAAAATTCATAATAGGGTGATATCACAAGATGCAGTCAATATTTAGAACCTGAAAACATTTGATTCAGCATTTAGTCCAATTTACTTATTTTTATTTAATTTTAATATCTTTCCAAAAATTTAAATATCACCTTAATTTAGATTTTTTTAGCTTGTGATGTCATCAAAAAAGTAATAGCTAACATATTCTGAAAATTGTAGAATGTTGTAGTGACTTTAGGAAAAAATGAAAATATTAAATGACTAATTCATTTTTCATCATAGTTGAATGAATTTTAGATAATATTATTAGCTTTATAATTAAATAATACTTTTAAAATTCTAAGTAATATAGGAAACTATTGCTAATTTATGATTCTAATGAGAGATTTTCGAACGTGTGGTTCCTTGTATGCGGTATATTCCAAACATGTGGTTCATCAACAATGTATGATTTCCGACATGTGTTATATTCCAAACATGAGATTGTTAATGTGTGGTTCATAAAAAACATATATTTACTAAATGTTTAGTTCATCATTGATAAAACACTATTTTATTGAATATTTTATTGATAATAAATGATATAATTTCCTCACATTGTGTTAAATATGTTTATTTATAAAATATTTGGGATTTGATCATTCATTTGAAAATTTGGTGAAAATTCCAGTTTTACCCTTAATAGTGCACTGTAGTATTTCGAAGATAAATATTTTTATATTTATTATTTGAATTTGAAATTTTGTAACAGTGTTCCTAACTTCATTTTATACAACTTTAATTCAGGACACTAGAGCTAAAGAGTGCATTTGGATGAAGTAAATGAGCCATTAATCCAATGGTGGGCTGGACTCGGCAGAATGGACATGGGTTCTGTATTTGGGCCATATCTTCTACATACGGGCTTGGATTGAGCCCAAATTTTGATGAAAGCTCGGGGACCTTATTTTTCACAAATCATCCTTCTGGAAGGCTGGTCAATTCACGCGTTTTGGAGGTCAAATTGGCGGTGCAAGTTGTAATAAAATATTTGGCCGAGATTTTCATTTCACACTTAAAAAGTTATGTATCCCTAGCCCTCACAAACTCTATTTAAAGGGGGTTTTAACTCTTTGAGAGGACTGGTCGAGGCTTTGGGAAGGTGTGGCCGAAAGGGTGTCTCTTGGGAGCCCCTCACAACTCTTGGAAGAAGTAAGCCTTTGTGCAAACCTCTCTTCCAAAAAGGCTCTCCTCTCTCACCTCTTCTTTGTATTTCTTTTCTTTCATGTTTGTTTCTTGAATTTTTCTTCAAATAATCTTCTGTGTTCATCCATCTTCTTCTTATCTTAATCTTCTTAATTGGGTTGGAATCAAGAGTGGAGACAAGATTGGGTTCTACCCTTTCAATCCGTTGCTTATGCAAAACGTCTCCACGATGACTACACCACCCATGGAAGAGTAGTTCTTTTTAGTAATCGATCGACCTCTATCCTTATTCATTCATTTATTTTGAATCAATGAGCTACTGTAATTCAAATATTATGATCTATTAATTGAGTTTTTAATTTAAATGAAACTAATCAAGCAATTGAATAGTTAACACAAAACACGCGAGGTCGGGAATTGTGTGAACTGTGAGAGCGCAACCTTAACCGGTAATTCAAAACCACGTGGGATCAATTTGTAGAGTTCAAATATAATCCCTAAACTCAATTAATCCTCATTCCCAGAGTGGTTATGTGCCTTAATTTACCACTTACCATAAGCTAATTTTAGAACATCAATCAAAGCAGGGTGTTGCGATTGCATGTTCCGAAGTTAGCCTAAGGTTAAAATTCACTTCAATCTTCGTGGTAAAGTTAATTCTCGTAGGGTTCGGGATTTAACAAATTAAGGGATCATAATTAAGTGAATATTAATTTAAATGATAATGATTAATAAATGATTGAAGAGGTAGATTTAGATCGATTACGCCTTTTAAAATAGATTTCTAAAAAAACATCTTCTTGTTGTGTCATTCTAATTGAAACTTCATTTCAAAAATTAAAAACAAAAAAAAATGCAATCTTCTTCCAGGAAACTTCTTCTAGGCTCATAAACTATAAAAAAAACCACCCCATCCTTTCAAGTAGTTATTTTATTCTCTTTTATTTTATTTTTAGAATACCTCTAATAAGTTGTTAAATTCACTTCCTCCTTTGAGAGACGACCTTGGTCAGCCACTCTGCTGCACCTAAGTACCCCAAATTACACTAATCATTTGAGGGCGCCCACGACAGTGCTCTATCAATCATCAACATTAGGTTCTCAAATATAAGGATAATTACCAATATGGGTTTACAAATGTGGGTTTGATGGCTAACATGGGGATCATTTCCTTTATGAAAAATATAATTTTTATTCAAATGAATGATTAAGATGTTATCATCACTTTGATAATTTCTCAACATAAAATTGAGAGTAACAATATAATATTACAAGAATAAAACAATAAATGAACAATATACAGTAATAAATATTAACATTGAATAATAAATAAATAATTAATAAATGGAAATAATATAGAGAGTTTTTAGAATTTATTAAAATATAAATAATTTGGGTTTAAGTAATTATAAAAAATATAAATTAAGTTGAAATTATCCACTTAACACACTTGATGTGAGTTTAGTGATTTTTTTTTGATCCTTTTCTTGGGGATCTCACACCTTGAGTGCAAGAAATTATTACTTTATACAAGGTTACAAGAGATTTTCCTTGGCACTCCCTTATAAGAATAAATTCCAATCTTCACACCACACTCATTACAAGGAGTGAACACTTATATAAATTTATAAAGATTTATAAATTAAACTCTAGTAGAAGCATGTTGTTGTAATCTTCTTCTTCAACCTTTCTTGAGATGAACAGGTTGAGTGTAAAAAACCAAGAAGATCTTGGTTCGTAGAGATTTAAAAAAAATAAGCACTTGATTTTTTCTTGTAAATTTTTATATATCATATATTCAGCCTCTCATTTTTTAAGTGCCTTATCATTGTTCAGTTGATAGAAAATATATACAATATTTTGAATAAAACTCGATCAGAAATAGAACAAAAAAATCTCTAAGAAAGTAGTGGTCAAAACTTTTTAAAATATCTTACAGTTTTATAATAATAAAGTATGAGTAATATTCTCTTATAAATCAGCAACGATCAAGTCTTCCATGAAATTCTACAGAATTCAAATTTCAATTTTTTAAGTGTAAAATGATAAGAGACATTCCCTTAAACTCTATATGATTCATTTCCTCTATCTTAATAATATTTATTTCCTCTAGTTTCATAAGATTCATTGCTTATATATCCATAAGAATAATTTTCATATGATTCATGACTTTCATTTTCATAATAATCAATTCTATAAGATTCATTAATCCCATATATGTAAAAATAATTTTCATAAGATTCATCAATTCCATATCTGTAAGAATAAATGTCATAATATTCATTACTCCCATATCTATAAGAATCATTTGGTTTTGTAAGAGTCGTTTATAGGTTGGAGATAGGTAAAATTGAAAGAGGAGGGTGAATTACCCTTTAAAATATTAAAGGAAAATAATCTAAGTTTAAAAACATATTTATAAAAGATTGAATAAATAAAAAAAGAATAAAAGTTTAAATTGAAACAATAAAATAAAATTAAAAGTATAAAAAAAGATCCATTTAAAATTTATTTAGTGATTTGAATATAAAATTGATTAATCGATTAAGCATTAATTTATGGAATTAATAATTTGAATAAGTTAATGAAATAAATTGATAAATAATTGAAATTATGGAAATTAAATAAGATAATATATTCGGTAAGGAAGTTAAAAAATGGATCTAAAAGATTCCCTATGTCTACCACCTCAATTGTTTGAGGATTTAATGTATTGGCCTCTTGGATTTAACAATAGAAAAGATAAAAAAAATATCCATTGATTTTTAGGATATGGTAAGAAACTAGAAATAAAATAAAGATATATATTTAAAAATAAACCTAGAAACCTCAAGAAAAATAGTTCATTACCTTATTAACAGAATGGAAAGAAAACCAAGGTCCCACGCTTTAATGGTAGTGAGCATAAAATATAGATGAAAATGAGGAATAGGGATATTTCTTAAGCATAATAGCTTTTTATCTTGGTCTTAATTTTTTCAAGGAATATAAAAAATATTGGGGGTAATGAGAAAATAGTGAGCGTGAAAGAATATTACAATTTTGGCACACAATATTGAAAGAGAAATAAGTTTATAAAGGGATATATTTGAGAGAAATTGATAATCATAGTGTATTGGAATTGGTGATTGGATTATGAAGTTTTTGTGTATTTCTAAGTCTTATCAAGGTAATGAATGAAGAGATTTTCATTATGATCTTCAGAGAGGAATTTAGACCAAGCTGAACTGAGCTAGAATACAGTGTTATCCTTCTCACTACACAGAAATGTTTGGATAATAATTTTTATTAATCTAATATATGGAATGGTCCTTATCATTGTGTTGTAATTCCTTTACCAGGGATTTCTATAACAGAGTGAAGTACTGAACCATGGTGAAGTTATTGGTCTGGGTTCATTCCATGATGACATTAAGTCTAACTACCAATCACTTAAAATAAATCATTAAACACTTTAAGATTGTTTGTGATTATTAAAATAAAAAAATTTGATAATCACAATAATTTTAACCTTTTTGATGATCACACACACTTGAATAAAAATTGAATTAAAACAAAAATATATTAATAGAAAGAATTACCATGATAAATAGAAACCAATATTTTATCCCCCTTTGAAAGAAAAAAAGAAAACTTCTCCCCCATTTCCATAACATTACATTTTATAAAACTTAAAAATTATCCCCTATTCCTTTTTAAGAGAAAGAATAAAGATTCTCCAAATAAAAAACTTCTCAATAAAATAAAAAATTTATCCCCTTTTGAGATTATCAAAAAGGAGTTAAAAATAGGGTTAGATAATTAAGATAAAATATTTAAAAACTGTGTTTATTATCATTAATAATATTTCAAGAGACAAAAAATAATGTTTTTAAATTTTTGAAAAAATGTTAAAAATATTTAAAAGTGCTATTTTTAATAAACCTCAAAATAAAATAAAACAAAACATTTTATAAAAATATAATATAAAAGTTAAATAAAACTTTGAAAAAGGTTTTAGAAAAATTTTAAATAGATTTTTAAAAAAAAATATTTTTGGAAATTGATATTGAAAAATAAAAAGTCTCTTCTAGGAACATTTTAATATTAACAAGATTAGTTCCACCTCAAATAATTCATCTGGAGAGTTTAAAGGGGTTATATCCATTAAAAATAATAAAGTAAATAAATAAAATACTTAGAAATTTCTTTTGAAACATTATTTCATCAATAAAGTTTAGAAAATATTATATAAATAAAGCATAGAAAATTCCCCGAGAGTGTCAAACCAAGTGTTCAGTAAAGACCGACTCACTGTGCCTAGGATGGAGAAAGGTTTAAAAACTCAATTAACACTTTTTTAGGATAAATATTTAGATTCATATGAATTATAACCACATCACTTATTTTTATCTAGATAGAAATTTTTTTCTTAGAGTATCATACTCACTTTACATTTCAAAAATTATGAAACAATTTTAAAAATATTTTTTAAATTTGAAATCATTTTTGGAAAACACTTTTTAAAATAGATTTTATATCAAAAAACTTATTGATATTTTTAATATGAAGATATAAGTATCAAAAGATATTCATAGCTAACCTATCTTTGATGAAGTCAAGGAGATCAAGAGGGAGGGGCTTTGTGAAGATATCAGTGAGTTTAAAGGATGGTGAAAAAAAATTCAAGAACAATATCACATTTTTGAAAGTGATATCATAGAAAATGGTGTCTCAAGTAAATTTTCCTATTGAGGGAGTGTTTGATATGATTTTTAGAGATACTAATCACACTAATTTTTTCACACTTTATAGAGATGAAAGAGTATGTTAGCTCTAATTTCAATAGAGCATGTATCATCCATATAACTTGGGTCCAACAACTCCTATTAGTTATGTATTCTTCTTTGGTTGTGGAAAAAGAAACTTAATTTTTCTTCTAAATACTCCAAGTTAAAAGGTAATTTCCTAGTAGATTACAAGTCCCATTAGTATTATTCAAATCTAGTTGGCATTCTATAAAGTCCACATCAGGAAAAGGAGTTCAAAATAGGTCTCCTTAGGATAAAATAATCCAAGTTTTTTAGTTCCTTTCAAATAATGAAAAATTATTTTTTGGTATTTTAAATTTGATTCCTTAGGATTGGATTGAAAATTATCACAAAGGCATACACTGAAAATGATGTTTAAAAGGGTATTAGTAAGGTAAATAAGACTTACAATTATACTTCGATAATGATCGGTGTCAATAAACTGACTAGATTCATCCAGCGTTATCTTATAAGTTTTACACATGGGAATTATAATTTCCTTAGCAAGATCCATGCCAAACTTATTTAGAATTTCATTAGTATATTTAATTTGGTTTAAAAATGTTCCATTGGAATTTTTGTAAATTTCAAAACCAAGTAAGAATTTAAGTTCTCCTATAAAACTCATTTCAAACTCTTTATTCATTAAATTGGAAAATTCATTGTAAAGAGTTTCTTTATTTGATCTGAAAACAACATCATAAGCATAGATTTGAACTATTAATAAATCATTTAAAAAGGTTTTTAGAGAAATATTGGAATCAAATTTTCTCATTTTGAAATAAGTTGACAAAATAAATTTAGTTAACCTCTCATAACAAGCCAGAGGGGCTTCTTTTAAACCATATAGAGCTTTGGTTAACTTAAAAACATGATTTGGACATTTAGGATTTTTAAAACCAGATTGTTAGTCCATGAAAACATTTTTATAAATAAAACCATCTAGAAAATCACTTTTACTAATAACATTATCAAGAGAATTGTATTTTGATTGAATCTAAGAGTTGGGTAAATGAGGGAATGGGGTTCTAATAAATCTTAAATTTCTTTAGAATATAGAGGTTTAGGAAAGGTCAAATGAGGTTAGTCAACATCATCATCAAATTTTATGTGAATTAACTCTTCTAGGGTCTTGGTCCTCTAATTGAAGACACGGAAGGATTTACTTGAGCTAGAGTACCCTAGAAAAAATCCTTCATTAAATTTAAATTCAAAATTTCCTAGATTATCCAGGGTATTAAGGATAAATCATTTACAATAGAAGACTTTAAAGAAACCAATATTTAGAATTTAACCTTTCCAAAGTTTTAAGGATTTTTTCCTAATATGGTTCTTATAATAATATGGTTAAGGATAAAGCATGTTGTATTGAATTCATCAACCCAAAACAATTGATGGAGGGAAAAATAATTAAGGGGAGTCCTATAAATTTTTTGGAGGGCCTTATTTCATAATTAAACAACATTATTTTTTATAGGTTATCTAAGAGCAGAAAAGAAGTGATTATAACCTTGATAACAACAAAAATTATCAAAGTATTTGGTATCAATTTATTCACCATGGTTACATATAAGGGGAAAGGGTTTATAGACTTTTTATTTTATACTTTCCTTGAAATTTTGAAAAAATACATTACAAGACTCATTCTTATGTTCTAAGAAGAAAAATCATGTAAATATAGTAGTCATTGATAATTGAAAAGGTGTAATTTTTACCTCTTATATTAGAAACTTGAGTTAGTCCAAAAATGTCAATGTGGGATAGTTATAAGGCTTTATAAAAGGAAATGGGGTTTTTAGATTGGAAAGATTATTTTTGTTACTTTCTAAGTTTTCAAGGTTCAAAAATTAAGTTATCTTTAAAGGAAAATTTTGGTAAATCCCATACTAGTCGATTAAGGATGATCTTGATAAGAGAGTGAATATTATAATGGCCTAGTCATTAATTAAAAATCCAAGACTAGTTATCTTGTGCACTTAAACACTTAAAATTTTACTTGTAAGATATTTTCAATAAATAATATAAATATTTTGAAATCAATATGCAATAATTAAAAGCTTTCCTTTAGAATTAAAAACTTTTAAAGATCGTTATTAAAAGTAAATTTAAACTTTCTATCACAAAATTGACTAATACTTAGTAAATTATACTTAAAACTTTTTAAAAACAAAACATATTTAAATAAGAGTTGGATAACCCGATCATACCTATTCAGGTAATTTTACATTTTGAATCATCTCTAAATGGGACATGTCCTCTATCAAAGTCCTCAAGATGATTGAATTTGAAAGGATCACTGCACATTTTTCTCAAACACACATTATCCATATACCATGTATCTTCTTGGGTTTTTATATTAAGACCTTTTTCCTATAAAGTATTTAAGAGACTAAAGTTTTTTGTACCCATATCTTTAGTCCACTTCAGTTATCCAAAAGAGATTTTGGGATCTGAACTTGTTTACAACAAGAATTTTTATTAGAAACAAAATAGGAGAGATGAATGATTTTTGGTCTACCGTATCTATAATTTCAACAATTTCATTCATAATTTTTTTCAATAATTATAGAATTTATTTTGATATATTTCCTTTAAAAAAGTAGACTTTTTAAAATAGTTGGGAAATATATATATTTTTTAAAATAAATACCATTATTAATTTTAATAACATGTTGAGATCCAAAAATTTATTTAAAGTTTCTTCACCTTGAGTAAAATGAGAAATAGTATTTTTGATATCCTTAATTTGAAATTCCAAATTTTCAAATTTGGGTTATTCTTTTAATTTTAAAACCAAATAATTTTTTTCTTTTAAAATTTGACCTTTTTCAAAATAAACTTGATTGAAATTATTTTTAGGATATTAAAATTTTGAAAGAATTCCATAAAAATAATATTGAATTTAATTTCTCACAAAATGAATATCTATATAGATTAAAGAATAGGTAGAAGAAGTATAATAATAAGAACTAGAACATGAAGAATTTACTTTTTCACATACCTCAACATTAGCCATTAATAACTTGGTAGTTTTATTTATTGATTCATATCTTGAAATTGAATCTTTTCTCAAACTCCAAGTTGAGACCTTTATAGATTTCTTAGGTTGAGTCTTCTATTTGGAATTTTTGTTTAAGGGACAAACCAGCCTGATGTGGCCTTTATTTTTGAAACTGAATCAAGTGAATTCTATGTCTTGATTTTAATTTTTGAAGTATTGGGTATCTCTCTTCTTATCCAGGTACTTTCTTACAATTTTGGTAATTTGAGCAGTTTTGGATTCACTTTCAAAAGATTCAGGGTTGATATATTTGAAATTGATAGTATTTTTAGTTTCTTTGAACTCCTTATGTTCTTTTGTGGATTGATTTCTCATAGTAGTCTCATATTCCATGAGAGGACCAATGAGTTCCTCAACCTCCATTTTTTCAAATCTTTAGCTTCTTGGATTGCAGTGACTTTTGGTTCCCAATTACTTGGTAAAACCGAATGTAATTTCTTGAATATAATTTCTTTAGAAAGATAATCACCAAGATATTTTCACCCATTTAAAATATCAATAAAGAGAGTAAAAAATTCAATAAAATATTCTCTAGTACACATGTTGAAACTTTCAAAGTCTTTTCTAAAAATATCTAAACTATAATATTTGAATTTTCTTCCTTCATGGGTTACTTCCAAAAGTTTTCAAATTTCATGAGGAATTTTTCATGTATATATTTTATTAAATTAATTTTGACTTAAACCAAAATGTAAGGTATTTATAACTTTACCATCTAATTTAAAAGTATAAATATCATTTGGAGTCCATTTATCTTCTTTTTCAGTTGTAGGAGAATATCCTTGTATTAAAATATTATAAATAGGATAACCAATGGATCTAAGAAAAATAAACATGTGAGTTTTTCAATAACCATAATTATTTCCATCAAAAAATAGATCGTAACCCAAGGATTTTCCTTATGGACCACCATGGGTTTTTGGAAAATCCATTTAAAAAAAATATATTCAATTTAAAAATTGGTTAAAATATTTTTAAAATTGAAAATAATCTTTGTAATAATTTGAAAACAATTAAATAAAGAAATTCAAAACCCCTTTGATACCAAATGTAGGTTGGAGATAGGTAAAATGGTAAGAGGGGTGTGAATTTCCATTTAAAATATTAAAGGAAAAAATCTAAGCTTAAAATATTATATATAAAATACTATATAAATAAAAAATAATAATTAAATTTGAAAGCAGAGAAATAAAATAAAATTGTAAGAATAAAAATAAATGGTGATTTAAAACGATTAAGAAATTTGAATGTAAAAATTATTATGCTATTAAGTATTAATTTATAGATTAAACAATTTGAATAAATAAGAGAAATAAAGTGATAAATAATTTAAATTACAAAAATTAAATGAGATAAGATATTTGGTATTTAAGTTTATCAATAGCTCTAAAATATCCCCTACATCTACCACATCCATTGCATGAGGATTTAATGTATTAGTCTCTTAGATTTAACAATATCCAAGATACCAAAACCATATCTTTATTTTTAGGTTATAGAACAAATCTTGAAATACAATAGACACTATGTCTTTAATGAGAAATCTAAAAACCATAATAAGATAAGTCTCTAACCATATTAATGGAATGGAAAGAAAACCAAGGTCCGTCACTTTAATGGTAGTGATCACCATACATATAATAAAAAGGAATAAGAGGGAGATTAATTAGGAGTAATCACTTTTTATATTAGTCTCAATTCTCTCAAAGATTGTGGAGAATGCTAGGAGAGAATAAGAAAATAGTGATAGTGAAATAATATTAAAATTTTAGCACAAATTCTAGATAGATAAATGATATTTAGAAAGAGAGATATTTGAAAGTAATTGAGAATCGTAGATCATTGGAATTAAAGATTGGGTGATCAAGTTGTTATGTGTTTCCAAGGACACCCAAGGAATCTATTTATAGGCTCTAAAAGCTTTAAAAATATTTTAGGATTATTCAGGGGTCTTTAAGTCATTTAATTCTAGATTTGACATATTTTGAACATCATTTAAAGCATTCTGGAATGTAGCCTCATATGGCATGGAAAGGTTCACTATGACATGTTGTTAGTGTTTGTATCATAGGTATTAGAGTTGTGGTGTAGATTCTGACAATAATTTTTAGAGGCTCTATCAATTTTGAGGTATTTGCGGCATAGCTTTGAAATGTGGTGTGGAAGACTCCTATATAAATTTTTTTTGGCATAGACATTTACCTTGTGATGTGGCCTTACCTATTATTATAGGATTTGCAGTTTTACTATGGTATAAAATCCAGGAATTTGATTATGATCTTCTGAGAGGAATTTGGAAAAAGATAAACTATTCTAGACTACATAATATTCCTTCTCATTGTTCCATAATGTTTGGATAAGAATATTAACTAAGATAGGTTGTGGCACGGTCTGTGTCATTGTATCATAATTCTTGTTCTAGGGATTTCTATAGCATGGTGTGAAGTACTGCATCGTGGTGAAATTTTTGGTTTCATTCCATGATGACATTAAGTCTAACTTCTAATCACTTAAAAATAAATCATTAAACACTTTAAGAGTGTTTGTGATCATTAAAATAAAATAGCAATGAGAAGTAAAACATCATCAAAATCATAAGAGTAAACCTTCATAAAATTTATCTCATAAGATTAAATACTATCTTAGTAAGAGTCATCACATAAGAGTCTGTATTGTCTTCATAAGAGTCATCACATAAGAGTGAATCATGTATTCATAAGATTCATAAAGATTTAACACTTTCTTTGAAAGATTCATAATATAGGAGTCAATATTTTCTTTGCAATATTCATTACTTTGTTGAAAACAGAAATTTCCAAATCATAAAATTCGTTTTTTAAGAGTCATGGATTTATCTTGTAAGGGTCATTCTTGTGGGAGTAAACTTCTACAGGTGTAGGTTTCATCCGATACTTAGGAAAATTCCACTCAAAAATAGAATATTCTTCAATATATAAGATAAATATTCATGTTCCAAAATAATACATAATATTTCATACTTAAAAAAATTATTCAACTTGAAATAAGATAAACCCATAATAATAAATTGTAACATCCTGGCCCAGGATCCACTGAACGGTGCCTTGACCCAGTTGGCCACATGCCCTCAAGCGCGCCTCCCCATATGCCATAGGGTGCCAACTAGCAGCGAGGGTCTGGTAATTCAGTCTTGGGGATACTATATCCTCTTTTATCAGAATAAAACACCAATGGAAGCACACAAAAATAACCAAGTGTGGAAGAAAATTTCAAGTGTCTATAATGAAACTAAAAGTAAAGACAAAAAAACTCTAGAACTGGTCCCGAACCACATCTGGTTCCCTCTCCCATACTCTAATACCAAACTATAACCTATCCTAGGGTCTTTCCCTTATCATGTCCTACAACAACAAAGTTTACTCGGGTGCCGATCTGGTGGCCCGAATAGGGTGTGAGTACAACTCAGTAGGCCACCACCAATGGTGTCTAAAATGAGTCTAGTAAAAAGATAGTGCATACAGTTTTATGAAGCAATAAATACAATGCATAATTTAAATAGTTATCACATTGTCATTTAAACTTTAATAATCACATTAGTCCAAGTTCAACTCATATTTCCCATTTGAATCATCATTCAATGTCATTAATCATTTGGTGTATGTCATCATTCCTAGCACTACAGTCTCGTTTGAATCATAATTCATTATTATAATTAATCATTTGGTATAGGTCGTCATGTCTAGCACCACAATCTTGTTTGAATCATCATTCGTTATTATCATTAATCATTTGGTGTAGTTCTTCATGCCTAACACCCCAAAATTTCATTGATATTAGGTCTTCATGCCTAGCACTCCTTTTCTCATTCGGTGTAGGTCTTCATACCTAGCACCCCATAATCTCAATATTGGATAACTATTGGGGAGGAATTCCATGTCCAAGTCCCAAATTCTAATTGGCCTAGAATTCCATGTCTATCACCACAAAAATTTCATCCATTTAATACTTCTTTAATTCATAAGAATTATCCACATCATTCCATTACTAATCCAATGATTAGTTAAACATTTCAAAAGCCATTAGTTAACTCAACAATTAACTAAGCACATAATCCATTAATTAATTCATCAATTAATTAATCAATCAACACGATTCTAATTACATAATTAATTCTTCACTATTAATTATCTATATAAAATTCAACATGTCATAATTAATTCTTACAATTAATTATATTCGATCACATCATGGAACATAATTAATTCTATCAATTAATTATCTTTGGTCAACATCAGGGAATATAATTAATTCTCACAATTAATTATCTTACATAGACAACATCATTATTTCATAATTAATTCCCCCCAATTAATTATCTTAACAGAACAGTTCAATATCTCAATTAAAATATCTCAACCCATACAAAATATCCAAAATATTTATGTGGAACCCCCCCCCCCTCATTTGTTCCATGATTCAATTATCAATTAACCACTGAGGAAAACTCAATTAAATTCCACATTCCTAATTACACCAATTTAGGAAATCATTATTCAAGGGAATATAGAAAATCATAAACTCACATTCACATATCATAAATCATGACTATGGGATTTTGATTTAGACCACCTACCTCAGTTTATTGATGGAAGTTAGCCCAACAAAAATCCCCAAAATCCAAGCGGCACAACATCGTCGATCAAGCTTCAGATCTAAATCCCTAAACCAAAATTAAGATCAAAATCATCAAGATCTTTCAAATCTAGATCTAGATTCACAATCCTATATCTATATCTCAACCCATATGTTTAGATCCAAGAAAACAGTGGGGATATTCCATGAAAATATCAAGGAAATATAGAGGAAATAACGGTAGAAGTATCGAGATGAAATCTACATACCGGAACAAGAATGAATATTCGATCCAGGCTTTTAATCTCGATGAACAGTGTTTGGATTGCCTTTTAATCCCTATGGAAGGATCTAAGATCACCCAGTAATTGCCAAGCCCAAGCCTATGTCGAATTAGAGAGGTTTTGGGGGTTTGGGTGGTTTTAAAACCAATTTTTAGAATAAACTACTATGCACGCGCGGTTTCACCTGGGAGGACGCACGGTTAGGAAAAACCATGCACCAACCATGCGTTCTTTCCCTGCCCACATGGTTTGATGGCACACGGCTAGGAAAATAGTGCACCAACCATGATGACTTCCACTATCCACACGGTTAGCTTGCGCATGGTTTGGTCAAATCGTGTGCAAACCGTGCACAACCCTTTTTCTTTACAAGTTCTTTAAAACTTCACCCAAACACACCCCAGGTCATACCCCAACCCAAAGTTACTTAATAAAAACAAAACGTACCTAAAAACTCACTTGATATTGCTCCAGAAAAAGCTAGGATCTTACAATCTCCCCACCTTATAATAGCTCGTCCTCGAGCTGCACTTACGAACTTCTCTAAGATTCCAAGACAAAAAGATTGTGCCATTGATCCCTCATGTCCTCTTCCCATTCCAAATTTTCCTATTGATCATTTCCATGTTTCCATAACACATGAACTAACGTCACATTCTTTCCCCATAACATTTTCTCACTACGACCCAGCACACATATCAGATGCTCCTCAAAGGACACATCTATCTCGAGGTCAACCTCATCCACATCAATCACATGAGAAGGGTCAGGGTGATACTGTCATATTTGTTACACATGGAAAAATCCTACATAGAACTAAATTTCTGTGGAAGTGTTAATCAGTATGACACCAGCCCGATTCTCTCTAGCACCTCAAATGGTCCTACAAACCTGGGCGCCAACTTTACCTACCTATGTATCCTATGGTGACCCAATCTAGCTGAAACCCAAAGGAATAAAATATCACACTCTATAAACTCTAGGGTTCATCTCATTCTATCAGCATATGACTTCTACCTACTCTGAGCTACAACCATATGTTTCCAAATCAACTACACCTGCTCTGATGTCTCCTGAACGAGACTCAGTCCCAACAGCTCTGACTCACCCACCTCTAACCAACATAGCGGTGATCTAAAAGTTCTACCATAAAGTTCCTCATATGGTGTCATCTGTATAGTTTCTGGATAATTGTTGTTATAGGTGAACTCTAATAAATCCAAGTGCTTCTCCCAAGAACCACCAAAGTCAAGCACACATGCTCGCAGTATATCCTATAACACATGTATGGTATGCTCCAACTTCCCATATTTCTGTGGGTGGAAGGTGATACTTAACAGAATCTGGGCACCAAGCGCCTTCTATAGACCCTACCAGAAGCGTGAAGTAAAGCGCGAATTGCGATATGAAACTATATTCTATGGCATACCATACAAAAGAACTATCTCTCTCACATACAATTCTCCCAATTGATCTACTGTAAAGGTTTCCATGATAGGCAATAAGTGCACTACCTTTTTTATTCGATCCACAATGACCCAAATATCAGCATTCTTCCAAAGATTCTTTTGAAGTCCTATAACAAAATCCATAGTCACGTCATCCCACTTCCATTCTGGAATAGTTAACGGTTGTAGTAGGCCTGTAGGTCGTTGATGCTCCTCCTTCACCTCCTGAAAGGTGAAACATCTTGTTATGAACTATGATATATCCTTTTTCATGCCTAGACACCAAAAATGTCATTGTAGATCATGGTGCATTTTTTTCACCCCAGGATGTACCACCCACTTTGAAGCATACAATTCTCAAAAGAGTTCCTCTCATATACTTGTAGGCAAAACAACCTGAATTTTTACATATATGATCTCATCCCCATCTATTATCCAATATGAAGGTGTATCCACACCTTCAAGGATTTACCTTATGGATAAACACTCTAGATCCTCATACTACTTGTCCCTGATCTGTCTCAAGAATGTAGACTCCACTGCTACAGAAACTAGAGTCACCCTCTCCTGACTCTCCTGAACTACCACATGCATTTCCACAATCAAATTCATCATCTTCCACTCTTCACTTGACTCATGTACCAACTAAATCTGAGTTTTCCTGCTCAAGGAATCATCCACACTATTCCCCTTTCTAGGTGTATATGCCAGTTCAAAATCAAAAGACTGCATATACTCTACCCATCTTCGCTGTCGAAGATTCAAGTCATGTTGTGAAAATATATACTTCAATATTTTTTGATCTTTAAAAAAGTAAAATTTTCACCTAAAAGATAGTGTCACCAACACTTAAGATCATAAAACATTTCTTCCAACTCGAGGTCATGCATAGGGTAATTCCGTTCATTTGGACTCAACTGCTGAGACGCATAAGAAACGACTCGATCCCCTTGCATCAAAACAGCTCCAAGTCTGATCCTAGAAGCATCACAATACACCGTGTACTCCTCACCCGACTCAGGTAATATCAAAATTGGTGTTGATTTCAAGTACTTATTCAACTCCTAGAAATCATTATCGCATGCTTCTATCCAATAAATATTTACCCCTTTCTTTGTCGAACCTGTAAGCGGTGCTGATAATTGGGAAAATTCTTGGATGAACCTCCTGTAATGACCATATAATCCCAAAAATCTTCGAATATCAAAGACATTCTTAGGCTTCTCCCAAGAAATCACTACCTTCACTTTTTCTAGGTCTACTGCCACACCTTCTTCCAAGATGATGTGCCCCAAAAAGTGTACCCTATCAATCCAAAAATGATATTTAGATAGCTTGGAATATAGCCAATTCTCTCTCAGTGTACCCAAGACGATGTCAAGATGTTGGTCATGATCATCATGAGTCTTAGAGTACACCAAGATTTCATCCAAAAACACCACCACAAACTAATCTAAGTATGGATGAAAGATCTTGTTCATCAAGTCCATAAACACTTTTGGAGTGTTTGTAAACCCAAACAGCATTAAGACAAACTCATAAAGGTCATACCTACTTCTAAAAGTAGTTCTTGGTATATCAGAGGTCCGAACTCTCACCTGATGATACCCTGATCTCAAATCGATCTTTGAGAACACACTAGCCCCCTTCAGCTAATCAAAAAGATCATCGATACATGGAAGAGGATATCTGTTCTTCATGGTCATTTTATTCAACTTCTGGTAATCGACACACAAGCGTAAACTCTTTTCAACCTTATTTCAAAAAAATAGGTGATCCCCAAGGTGACATACTTGGACGGATAAAACCTTTATCCTACAACTCCTCCAACTATGTTTTGATCTCTTGAAGCTCATTTGGTTCCATTCTGTAAGGTGGAATTCAAACCAGCTCAGCCCTCGACATGATATCAATAGTCAATTCCAAATCTCTCTCAGGTGGAAACCCTAAAAAGTCTTCAAGAAATACATCCTGAAACAGTTCTACTACTGGTGGAAGGAAGTCTTGCCTACCACTCCCATTATCCAGAAAAAGACTAGTAACCTAGGTTGTGAGCTCTCCCAGTTGATGAGTAATTGTCCCAGGTCATCCTGCATGGATATCCCATTCTCCACGAAGAACATACTAATCACCCTCAGGAGATAAAAAGGTCACTCTCTTGAGGTAGAAATCTATGTGGTCTTGGTATGCGACTAACTAGTCCATACCCATAATCAGGTTGAATCCCGTTATATCAAGGATATAGATATCCCAAACAAAACTATACTATCTGATATCTAGTGAAAATCCTTTTCATAAACAGATGTCCCTAGTTTGTGTTCTCAGCGGTGTATCTATATTCATGAACCCGCTTACAGACTCCACCTCTAGGATCAATCCATTAACAAGATCTGAAGATATAAAGGAATTAGAGGAACAAGTATCAAACAAGGAAGTAACTAAAGTAGAGGTAAATAGAATAGTACCTCTCACTGTCGATGGACCATCCTCGCTCTCCACAAGTGTAGGTTTCAATTCATGTAACTGTTATTCCCCTCTTCCATGTGGTGTTGTCTAACTCTCTTGAGTAGCACCACCCTACTGATATGGGCACTTATATCCTAAAGCACTACATCGACTGCCTCTACTGTCTCTGCTAGTAGAACTCCAGCTACCACACATATATGGTGTAGAAGACCCCCTTCCCACACTCTGACTCAGAGTAGATTCTCCCTTAGCACTATCCAGCCACTGCTTCTTGCATAACTTCTGTAGGTGCCCCATCTTGCCACAAAACTGACACTACACTGGTGGTCGAGGATAATGTGTATGATATTGTCCCTACCTACCGCACTGGTGGAAAAGCACATGAGTAAGATCTGGTGAAACTATTCCTCTTGACTTTCCACCATGCTTCCCACTATCCTAACTAAGGTTCTCGTGATGGTTCTTCCTACTCTCAGAAGGCACACTCCCTAATCGTCTAGCTACATGTCCTGTAATGGAAGCCTCCTTTAGGTTCCCCTATGAAATGAGAGCCTGATTAACCACTTCTAATAATTTCTTTAGCCTAAAGATATTCAACTGAGACTTAATTTCACACTTAATTCCATTCTGAAATCATTTTTTGAAGAAGCCTCATCTGCCGGTAAAGCTTGAGAAAAACATTGTAAATCAATAAAAAGTCCAATGTACTCCATTATTGACATGATTCCTTGGGTTATATGAATAAACTCTGAATCCTTCTCTTGTCTCAGTGTTTCTGGATAAAAGTGTTCCAAGAACTTATCTGTAAATTCCTTCCATAACATATCATCAGTTTGTCCAGATTGTACTTGAATGTCCCACCAGCGTTTCGTTGAACCCCATAGCACATAAGAATCCAACTTGACCCTCCTCTTAGCCAGAGTCTACAAATGGTCAAGTATCATCTCTATGGATTCAATCTAGAATTCATCTCCCTCAGGTCCACCCTCTCCAGTAAAAGTAGGAGGGTACTGCAGTTGAAACTCTCTTGTTAACTCAAACATACTTTTTTGAACCCACCCTGGGTCTCTCTCTATGAATTGCATGAAATGGGAAAAGTTCTCTTGGAACTATTCCCCTTCCTCCTCAGATTTCACCAATGGTACCTCAATCTCCCTATTTGAAAGTTCGTTCTGGGTCATACCCCTCAGGCCATACCCCTCGGTCTCTCCCTCAACAATCATCATGGAGGCATATCTATACAAATCTAAACACATGCCTTACGTCTCATAATGAAACCTTATAACATTTATGTAAGAGGAGAAACTAACACAAAAAGTTTAAACATTTCCTTTCCCCTTTTTCTCACCACATGGTCAACACCGAGTCCTTATCACTGCCCTTAACCATCCTACTCCTAGGTCTTGGTTAACAAGGGTACATACATTCTCATTAATTAATTAATCCATTAATTAATCAAATTATCTCAAATTAATTAATTATAAAATTAATTAATTAATCATCTAATTTCATCAATCAAGGTTCTCATTAGACACCCATTCATTCTCATTTTTCATCATTATTTCAATCTCGCTACAAGGAAAAATAGTTCAAAAACATACCCATAACTTATTTTCTCATGAGTGCCTATAATGATGCATGTCACAATAACCCAGAGTGACTAGAATAATTCATCAAGACTCAAGTATCATGCCTATTTAGGCTACGAATCAAAATTCAACAATTTTAAAAAAAAAGATCACATCACACCACAAGTGCGTCACCCAAGGTGAAATAATATCCAACTGTAACAACAAACATAATTCACAATAATCCAACCCTGAGTACTCAGATTTTCCCTTGTAAAAGGGTTTGCATCTCCCATGCATGAGATCATTACCAAGACTCAACTCTTCCTAGTCTTCTATCTACCTTTCCCAAAAATATTAAGACAAAATAAGAAGAAACAAAAGAAAACTCCTATGATACCACTTTGTGATGTCTCGACCTGGGAGCCATTGAACGGTTCCCCAAGACAATTGATCACATTCCCTCAAGAACACCTCTCCATACTCCAGAGGATGCCGACTAGCAGTGAGGGTATAGTAAGTCAGCCTTGAGGAGACTATACCCTCTTTTATCAGAATAAAAGACCAACAAAAGCAAACAAAAATAACCAAGTGCGGAATCATATAAATAACTAGAATAATTCCATGTCATATGATATCCAAAACCAGAAAATACAATACCCAACTAAAATTTAAAACATGCTATGACAGTTCAAATGTCAATTGTTTATAATGAAACTAAAAGTAATGACACAAAGACTCTAGAAAAAGTCCTGAACCACATCTGGTTCCCTCTCCCATGCTTCAATCCCAAACTGAAACCTATCCCAGGGCCTTGCCCTTATCATTTCCTGCAACAACAAAGTCTACTCAGGTTCCGATCAAGCATCCCAAATATGGTGTGATTATAACCAAGTACGCCACCACCAACAGTGTCTAAAATGGGTCTATTAAAAAGATAGTGCATGAATTTTTATGAAGAAATAAATATAATGAATAATTTAAATAGTTATCACATTATCATTTAATCTTTAATCATCACATCAGACCAATTTCAACTCATATTTCCCATTTGAATCATCATTCAATATCATTAATCATTTGTTTTAGGTAGTCATGCCTATCACCACAATCTCGTTTTAATCATAATTCATTATTATCATTAATCATTTGGTGTAGGTCATCATGCCTAGCACCAAAATCTTGTTTGAATCATCATTCATTATTATCATTAATCATTTTGTGTAGGTCTTCATGCCTAACATGCCAGAATTTCGTTGAGTATAGGTCATCATGCCTAGAACTCCTTTTCTAATTTGGTGTAGGTCGTCATGCCTAGCACTCCATAATCTCAAGATTGGATAACTATTGGGGAGGAATGCCATGTCCAAGTCCCAACTTCTAATTGGTCTAGAACGCCATGTCTAGCACCAAAAAATCTCATACATTTAATCATTATTTAATTCATAATAATTAGACACATCATTCCATTACTAATACAATTATTAGTTAAACATTTCAAAGTCCATTAGTTAACTCAACAATAAACTAAGCACATAATCTATTAATTAATTAAACAATTAGTTAATCAATCAATACGATTCTCATTCCATAATTAATTATTCACAATCAATTATCCATATCAAATATCAATATTTCATAATTAATTGTCACAATTAATTATCTTTGATCACATCATGGTGCATAATTAATTATCTCAATTAATTATCTTTGGTCAACATCATGGCACATAATTAATTCTCACAATTAATTATCTTACATATACAACATCATTATTTCATAATTAATTCCCCCCAATTAATTATCATAACATAATATTTAAATATCTCAATTACAATATCTCAACCCATAACAAATCTCCAAAATATCTATTTGGTAAACCCCCTTCATTTGTTCCATGATTCAATTATCAATTAACCACCAAGGCAAACTCAATTCAATTCCACATTCCTAATTACTACAATTTAGGAAATAATTTATCAAGGGAATCTAGAAAATCATAAAATCACATTCACATATCATAAATCATGACTATGGGAGTTTGATTTATACCACCTACCTCGGTTTATTGATGGAAGTTAGCCCAATGGAAATCCTCAAAATTTGAGTGGCACAACGTCGTCGATCAAGCTTCGGATCTAAATCCCTATACCAAAATTAAGATAAAAAACATCAAGATCTAGATCCACAATCCTAGATCTAGATATCAACCCATAGGTTTAGATCCAAGAAAATGGTAGGGATATTCCATTAAAATATCAAGGAAAGATAGAGGAAATAATGGGAGAAGCATCAGGATGAAATCTACATACCAAAACAAGAATGGATCTTCGATTCGGGCTTTCAATATCAATAAACACCATTAATATTTTCTTGGAATCCCTTTGGAAGGCTTTAAGATCACCCAAAAAATTTCAAGCCCGATCCTAGGTTGAATTAGAGAGGTTTTGGGGGTTTGGGTGGTTTTAAAACCAATTTTCGGAATAAACTGCTATGTGTACATGGTTTCACCTAGGAGGCCACACGGTTAGGCCAAACCATGCACCATAGGCAAACCATGTTACAACCATGCAAACTTCCACTCTCCACATAGTTAGCTTGTGCATGGTTTGGCCAAACTGTGCACATCCCCCTGTCTTTCCAAGTTCCTTAAAACTTCACCCAAACACACCCCAAGTCATACCCTAACCCAAAGGTACTTAATAAAAATAAAAAGTACCTGAAAACTCACCTGAGATTGCTCTAGAAAAAGCTGGGATCTTACATAAATTCATATTAAAATAATTTATTAAAATATTAATAAATAACCTGAAATTCACTCAAAGTAGATTCATTAGGAAAATATACAATATTTTTTGTGAGCATCAAAACTTATTATAGGTTTAGATATGTTGGAACAACATTAGTATATCCAAAAAAATTGATATAAAGTGTTTATATTCAAAAATATTAAATTTCTATAATATTATTTGAATTATAAAGTTTTTATAATTATATGTTATTTATTAATTGTTTATAAATGTTTATATCATGTTTAAATATGTGAATTATTCATTTATTTAAAAGTTATTCCATGCCTTATTATTCATTTTTATAAATTTTTTACATTATGAATATGTTTATGATCTAGTTTAAAGGTGTTTAAACTACTTCTAAGTTATCATATGTGAATTTAAGGAGTCACATACTATGTATGATAATGTAATTAGTATTCTTCTACCTTGACCACAATTTTTAATTAAATTTATTATCTTGAATTTAGTTATTGAATATAGTTTGTACATATTTGGTATTAGAGATATGATGAATTGGAATCTCTCTTGAGTAAAGTATCCAGTAGAAGATAGAATTTGGGTTGGACTTCCCACTAGCCTAGAATTTTATGCCTTATTTAGAAAAGTGGGGGTTGTTTATATGTGGCTTCAGGCTTACTCATGTGGGGATTTCTGACGTCATATAATTTTAAACCATTATATGAAAAGTTCATGTATCTTATGCATATAATACATTTTCATGTGTAAATATATTTATCTTATATGTTTGTGTGAGTAACACAAATTGTGGGTTGTATAAAGAGTTACACATCAATATGGTTTAAACATATTGATTTAGTGGAAATAATAGGATTCAAAACTAAATAATTAGAAGCATGCATACATGAGAGGGAATAACATGAGATAATATGGTCAGATTAAATCCTCTTAAAAAACTAATATTCCTTCAAAAGCGACACTTTTAACATGTAGTTACATGCCAAATATATGTGTCCTTGGATTATCTTGTATAAATAAAGTAACTAATGGGTAATCCTAATCGGATTAGGTGCTCATTCTTGGAATTTTATTTGGGTTACACTTAATTGGGAGACCCTAACTGGATTAGGTTACTAGAGTAATAGAGTTGAGTGAATCTATTTAATGGATTGGTTAAAGAGTTACCCATATAACTATCCAAGAGTCATATATGATATAATTGGGAAGATTCCCTAACTAAATAATAAAATTTTGAGACGAATTTTAAATTGGATTCATTACTTACTAAAAGATGGGTCATGTCCCACTAATGAATATGATGGATTCTAAAAGGTTTATCATTTTAGTGAGTGCCCATTTAATAAAATTCCTTATTAACTGTTTGTAAAACATGATAATCAGGGGTAAAATTTTCTTTTGTAGATGGATAACATCATCATCAACAAACTTTAATTTGAGATCATCTCTTAAAAGTAGAGACTTAATGTAATCAAATCCAAATATTGGTAGCTCATGAAAAATTCTAAAGAAAAATAAAATTTGATGTGTTTGAGAAACCCATTTCTGAGTAACTAACTATTGAATTTGTTCAATAATTGAAATATATGTGATTATAAGGATTATATAACGATTCACTTGGGTTTTCAAATTTGTTAGATGAAAAATCACCTAAGGAATTTTATTTTCTACTGATGTACTCAATATGATTGGGTATGTTTAAAATATCCCAAGACCCACACTCTGGGATCTTATGTCGAAATCCATAACTTTACATTCCTAGATATGATTCCAACAATTTTGACCCAATTTTTTTCATAAAAACCTTATAACATAAAAATAAAAACTTGGATCACTTACATTCTATAAGGACCTTTCAGTTTTAGGGTTTTAGAGAATTAGGAAAACTCCTATATAAATAATACCTAAGTAATCAAATGAACATTTCTCCCATTTAACCCAACTTTTATTATTTCACATTAGGTCATTAATGTCATCATTTTTAAATCCTTTATATACATAAATTATTCAACCTCATTCTTAATAACATGGGTAAAAGTAAACATAAGAATGGTGAGTTCAAATGCTCAGTAAGGGTAAACATAAGCATTAACAGTTGAATGTAATCAATGAGCTTAAGAGTGAATAAGGGTATGATGACATAATCAAAGTGCATGAGATAATAATAAAGGAAATCATACCCATCAGTACCTAGATCATTAAATATGAAAACATGGAAAATTAAAGAGTCATGTGATATCAATATCAATCATGAGAAGCATTATAAACCCATTGCAATCATAAATAAAACATGTATGTAACTTGGGAAATCATTTTCACTTCACGCTTATAATAACTCTTAAAAATGGAATAACCATATGATCTAATTCAATACCCAATGTGTTGGAGGTCTATCATGGACCCAACTATCCTTGGTTTATCATGGAACCACCCGTCATTAGTTTATAACATAACTACCCCTCAAATTTTCAAGTACCGATACAAAATAATAACACATAAAATATTAAATTTCTTCATAAACTCATAGTAACAACCATTATCCCTTTCATAACTTTATTAACCAATGGAAATGAAATGGATTCTATAATAATATCTTTGAAATTTGATTATCCCATGGAAAAGAAATGGGTTCCATAACAATCTCTTTAAAAAAAATATTAATCCATCCAAAAAATAATGAGGATGGTATTAATAAAAAATATTCCCAATGTTGGATAAGTAACAACAATGTTTTTTTAAATTGAGTAATGGAAATACCATTAAAATATCATTAAAAAAATACTTGAGGAAAATATCATTTTCATTTTGAAAATCACTTTTGAAAACATAAAACATTTTGAAAATCCATTTCTTTGAAAAAAAAATGTGGAAATATATAAAGGAAGTCATAAAAATAATTTAAAATGATTTTTAAAACATAAAACATTTTTTAAATCCTTTCCCTTGAAAATGATCCTAAAAATAATTTAAAAACATTTTTAAAACATTTTAAAAAAAATTAAAAGAACACATATTTCTGATAGAAGAGAGAAATGAAGTCAGACTTTCTTAACAAAATCTCCATTATTCTAAGTACCAAAGAGTATTAAAATGGTAATATTACATGAAAATATCATTAATAACCATAGCATAATATAATTCATGAGATTTATGAGATTCCATCATGAGAGACTTAATCATACACAATCCTGATAAATGATGAGATTGTAACAAATACTCTTACCACTTTGGTAACATTGAATCTTAAACCCCATGAAGTAAATTAAAATACACCTAAAATATCATGATAATAAATAAATTCATGATATTAAATGTCAAATGGGCTGTATATACACCTGAAAAAATAATATAAGTGCATAATATGGCATAATTATCAAAGAAGAGAAATTGTGACAGAAATCCATTACCGCTTTGGTAAATTTGAAACCGTAAACCTAATGAAAGATAAATCATCAAATATATATATATATATGTAAATCCCCATAAATTTAAGTATAATAATCATATAATACAATAATTTTCATTATATAAACCATAAAAAATATGTAGTGAATATGGCATGTATCATATAGAAATAAAAGTGAGATGAGAAAAAACAGTTACCTTGAGTCTGACTTATCATATGTGTTTTTATCTTCCTAGATAATAAACTTATGTTAATTATTTACTTTATTGATAGAATTTTTAAAGTTTATTATTACTTTTATTTCACTTATTATCATTTTATATACAATTACTTAATTGATTAATTTTACGTCAAATGGTTTGTCCATATTTAGTTTATGTGTCAAAAATGACTTTGGTAGGATGACTATAGTCAAAAATGTCAATATATAAACATATAAAGAATAATAATAATTTAATAATTATAATATTTATACATAAATTATACTTTTAAAACCAATCATGAAATATTGTTATCAAAAATGAACTAACATTATGATCATGGAGACGATAGGTCATACATATGCATGACTAACATTTCCATTTTTCAATGATAATTATGGAAAGAAGATAAGTAGTATTTTATATTTATATAATGATAACTACATATTAAATACCATGATATTTAATTATATATACTTATATATATATATATCATTATTGTGATGTAAAAGGAACCACATAACTTTGAGGAGGCAGTAGTCCACACGTCCGCAAACGACGTTATCACTTTTTCGGTGTGTGAAAAGGTAAGAAGAAAATTATATATTATATTTCAAGAAATATAATTATTTAATTAATATAATAATTATTTAATTTATGTAATATATATTTATTATAGTTACCCTTGTTATCTTCTATGTAACACGTTAGTGAAAAACGCTTCACATCGCTTCGCGAGGTAGTAGTCCACCATACACATGAGTGATGTTATCGTATAAGGAATGGAATATAAAAAGTTTTTTTTTAATATAATTACTAAATATATTGTATTATATTATAAATATCATAAATATAATATATAAATATTATATCCATCATTATACCCAACCATGAGAGGTGTTATTGGAAAAATGAACAACATCGTTTCACGAGGTGGTAGTCCACCGTACACATGAATGATGATTTTCTAAATCATTTGATGGAAGTGTGTGTAATGTATCATATTTTCCGTGCATTATTTTTTAAAATATTAAATGAAATTTTCTCAAGACCGGTCATGAGGACGGCACATCATTCTGAGGCCCAGTGAGCCCAGAATGGTGGTTTGAACTTTTTTTAAGTTAAGCGAGTAGGCACTTGTGCGCGGCTATGACAGTTTCCAAACAGATGCCCAGATTAAAAATACGAGGGCACCGTTGTGTCTTGGATAAATAATTTACCAAAGAAAGGTTCTAACCTCGATTGGCGTGGGTCGAGGGAAAAAGTTAATTTTCGGACGTTTTTAGTAAAAATAAAAATAAAAAATAAATTTGTAATGTTTATTTTTATTTTATGGAAACATCCGCTGCAGCGCGGTGATGGGGAACTGTTTATTTAATAAATGGCCTGTCATAGTGACTCAAGAATGGAAAGATGGACTCATTAATACCACAATTTATTTTTGAATTCCAAAACACGTTTCCCTTTTTATTGGGATAATTGAACGATGATCGTTGGCGGAAGATTGAGAGGGAACTCTGGAGAAAACTTCTGGTGACAAACGACGATGGATCGAAGTGGCGAATCGCTGCGCCAACAAGGTTGGAGGATCTCGACGATGATGGTAACAAGGCCTCTTTCTCAGTGATCGATCCCTTATTGAGGTAGGGGTTTTTATTTCAAATCTCTTTTCCCTGATTTTGATTTTAAACAATGAACGCGGATCAACCACGAACATGTTGATCCGTATATTCGTACATTCTTACAAGAGGGTTTTATTTGGGTTGATTTGGGGAATTGATCCATGTTGAATTTTTTTTTATTCTGCTCCATTTAAGCCTACTAACGGGAGCAGATCAACGCCGTAACGAATGATGGTGGAGTTTTGTTCCTCGATTCCCTTTGGATTTCCTTCCCCCATTTTTCTTTTGTGTGTTCTTCACGTTCTTCATGGGGCAACGAATAATGGATCATTACACATTCGTTCTGCGATGCAAAGATTCCAAATTGAAGAATCAACACCACAAAGACCTTGCGGAGGTGCAACGATGATGGCGGACGACGAATCGGACCAGATCGAGAAGGGAAGTTCTTTGCATGGATGGATCATTTCCTGTTTTTAGAGCCGATCGGAGGTCCAAAAACAACAAAATCAGCTATTTGGTGTTGGGGAGATCGAAACCTGGAAGTTTTGTGGCGATCGGATGGCTGGATCGACAAATGGGGCATCACGGAAGGTGCGACGTCAGAGGTTCTCATTTCTGGAAACTTCCAGAATACACAGCGTGTACTTTCGAAGAAAACTCCATGTAGTGCTGGCAGTGGTGGATAAGGTTTTGGGGGTCAGAGAGGAATCACACAGTGTGTGACCCTGGTCACACTATGTGTTAGACTTTCCCCGAAGCTCGGTGTGTATTTTGGGAAGTACACAGACACGGGATGATCTACATGGCTTCAGAGCACGACGTGTACATCATGGCAGAGGCAGCTACATGGGATTCAACGTGTATCCCATGGATACACAGACACGAAATGGAGTACACGACCATGTACTCCATAACATGTTTAGGCGAGGCCAAGTAACGCGGTCACCCCATGTACCGATTACATGGTTTGGAGTACACAGGTTGATGACCGTGTACGGGCACATGTCCAGCGTACACGGAGCCAACCCCAATCACTCAGACACAGCGTGTACACCGTACTATACGTCGTGTATTCATTTTCAACACAACCAGCCTTACGACATGGTCCATTGTACACGGGCAGTACCTGGGGTCAGACAACACAGCGTGTAACTTTTCTACACACCGTGTACGTTTTGGAAAACGACATGGTACCCTTGTTCACCATAACTTGGACATCTTTCATTTGAGTTAGTGACCCTTCTTCTCATTCCCCTAAAGGTTAGGCATCGTTTCCTTCTACAGGAGTATGATCCCTTCAGGAGGAATTTCTGTGATAGAGTCAGGCATCCATACGAGATGCCCAGATAGAGATCCTCTATCCATTATTGACCCTAGGTAGAGTCCGGTATCGACGTAACCAACTCCACCAGGCGTCGATCCTCTACCTAGAAAGTGAATTCTGGATGAGTCGTAGTATCCGCCATGGCCCTGGTAGTGATCCTCATTTGTGTATCGTAATCTTTCCCACTCAAGAGTATGTCTCCTGTAATGAGTGCATCTATCTATCGTAATCTTCTAACTCAGGAGTGTGTCTCCCATAATGAGTGTAACTACCTCTTGTGAAGTTTCTCGACAAATAGTACTTCTCAGACAGATGTCATCAGAGATTTAAGACGCGTGGAGTGTGTTCTCTCGGAACGAGTGCTTTGTGGAATCATAGAACTGAATCCCTAATGGGGGTATGCGGTTGTGTGACTTTTCTCAAGACTGTGGGTCTGGGTTTTGAGTATATCTGGTTTGTGCTATATGTTCTATAGACATATATGGTGCATAACTTACTGTACCTTTACTTTGTGTACTGCTTTGTGGTTTTCAGGGTCCTCTACTGAGTATTGTTATACTCACCCCTGCATGGGATTTTCCCGCACGTGTTGTGTCTTGTGCAGACAAGCAGCCTTTTGACAGAGTCTAGGGCGGACCAGGACAGGACCGATATTTCTGAGTTTCCTACAGGCCGAGGCGTTCCTATGGCTTCAAGCAGTAGTCCCAGCACCTTTTGTCTTTACAGGTTGGACTTTTCAGTTTTTATACTCTTGTTTTTGTGGGCTTGTATTCTGGCCCAGTTTACTTTCAGTACTTTACTTTCCATTGCACTCTGTTGGTTGGGTTTAGTTGTATGCATGCATTTGTTTCCTTAATGTTTTTACATTTTAGCATTTTCGAGCTTAGAGATGTGTGTTTGTGTGTGTTCAAGTACTTAGGCAATGCCTCCCATGTTAGTAATATGCCTACTCGGTGCTAGTCACCAGCCCCTGGCCTATTGGAGGCAGTCTTGGGGTGTCGTAGCATGGGCCCCACTAGGATTGGTCATGAAAGAGTGGTATCAAAGGTGGTCGATTCTACCTTAGGACCAAGAGTCTGTGAGATTGGTTTGGGGAAACAGTGTTAAGTGTTTTGAGTTCGGATTTCAGGCCAGAGACTCCAGTGTTGGTGTGGCGGCCGACATATCCATACACCAAGACTCTGATAACCTACTTTTCAACTCGGTACATGAAAACACTAGTTACGGGGAAATAAAATAAAGGTAAATGCATCATATAGGAATGGGTTGTGTTTGCCATATTCATGTGTCATCTATCCAGATATACTCATTGACCATGGTACATCTTGTTTCATTATAGGATGCATCCGCGACACATACCCACTAGGATTCAGCAGCACGATCATGAGGATTACCCCCTCAGTGAAGAGGCTTTGATACAGGGACCAGTTCCCTAGGCATTTCCACTAGTTGGTGCACCAGTTATGCAACCACCAGTGGAGAATCCCATGGTACCTGCGGTACTGATTGACGAGGAGTGCAGGCTAAGCGTGCTCCATGAGTTCTAGAGACAGATACCCCTCAGGTTCTGAGGCGAGCCCGATCCTCAGGTGGATGAGGACTAGCTTGATGCAGTGACTAGAGTTTTCCATCTTATGAGGACACCAGCAGACCAGATGGTGATCCTAGGAGCGAGCCTTCTTAAGGGTTCGGCGGGACAATGGTGGAGTCTGACCACACAGACTCATGACGAGGAGGCTCTTTCGTGGATAGAGTTTGAGCGACTCTTCCAGGAGGAGTTCTCTCTGGTTACGCTGAGAGAAGTACGTATTTAAGAGCTTCTTCATCTCCAGCAGGGCAGTATGACAGTAGATGACTATTCATCAAGGTTCACCAACCTCGTCCGGTACTCGATGGATATGGTCAGGGATCAATACTTCAGAGCTCGGACCTTCGAGCGAGGTCTATGATGGTACATCCAAGCTAGTGTCGTGCATCTATGTATATCGACTTATGCTGGAGTGCTCGAGTGGGCCTTGGTGATCGAGAGCTTCTTGGCAGAGCAGAGACAGCCGACGGTTGTCAGCAACAAGTAGACAGGTGTGGAGACACTGGCAGTAGGGAGCCGGTGTTAGACACAGGGATCTGGATGCGGGAGACATCATAGGAGGACCCAGGATAGAGGATCGACAGTCCAGGGCTCTCAGGCTAGATCCAGTTAGCCTAGGGAGAAGTGATGTTATGCGTGTAACGGTAGAGGAAATCTCACTAGAGATTGTCTGACCCGTCGAGCTGCTAACAGGGAAGCGGTGGATGGGCCACTAAGGCAGAGGCAGAGAGTGGATTAGACAGACACACCAAGTGGAGGATGTATTAGAGGAGAAGAGAGAGCTATGGGTTGTGGCAGAAGCTTCGACTTACTTCCACCACCACCCCCAGGAGGTCCGCACCAGGCTCAGGGAGTTGGGGGACAGGGACGGGGACAGCTGCTTGCGGTCGAGGCATATGACCCAGGGACTCCAGGGATGATTCTAGGTATGATCTGTTTCTTCTCTACCCTAGCTGCCTTACTTATAGACATAGGTTATAGTCATTCCTTCATAGCCACATGTCTTGTATGAAACCTCAAGATTCTGGTAGAATTGTTGACTCGATCCTTACGCTTGGAGACACCTACGGGAGGAGACTTGATGATCACACACCTTTGCAGATAGTGTGATCTTACCCTTGGAGGTGAGACTTTTGGTTGGAACCTCTTGGTGGTAGCGTCAAGGCCTTACGACGTCATTATTAGTATGGATTGGATATCTTAGGTCCATGCCTAGATTGACTGTTTTAGGTGAAGAGTGTGGTGTGTCCGCCGTGATGGGACGAGGTTTTCCTTTGTCGGAGAAAGGGAAACCCAGGAAGCGCAAAATGGGATTATGAATAGGAGGGTGCATCCAATCGCTCATGAGTTGGATAGCCTTTCCCTCAGAGCAGTGGATGTTGTAAGCTCCCAGTTCCTAGTAGTAGTGGTAGATTATGAGGACATCTTTCCCGAAGATGTTCCAGGGTTACCTCCCCACCAGGAAATCGACTTCTGCATCGACTTACACCCCAGGATGGCACCGATTTCCTCATCAGCATATCGGATGGCTCCCGTAGAGCTTCGCGAGCTGAGGGTGAAGTTGGAGGATTTGCAGAGCAAGGGTTTCGTGAGACCCAGCGTTTCACCCTATGCGGCCCTAGTCTTGTTTTCCAAGAAGCCAGACGGGAGTCTGAGGTTGTGTGTGGATTACCAGCGCTTGAACCAAGTGATGGTGAAGAAAAATTATCCACTGACAAGGATCGATGACCTCTTCGATCAGATAATAGGGGCATAGTGGTTCTTGAGGGTTGACCTTCGATTAGGCTATCACCAGCTACGAGTGCGGGATGAGGATATACCGAAGACGACTTTCAGATTCCGCTATGGTCACTATGAGTACTTGGTGATGCCTTTCGGCGTGAAGAAAACCCCTACAGTGTTCATGGGACTAATGAACTGGATCTTACAGCAGTACTTGGACCGGTTCTTAGTGGTATTCATCAATGAAATCCTTGTGTACTCGGCGTCAGAGGAGGAGCACGCGAGACACCTGCGGATGGTCCTAGACGTACTTCGGGAGCACCAGCTTTATGGGAAGCTCTCAAAGTGCCAGTTCTGGATTTAGGATATCCACTTTTTGGGACATGTCATCTCATAAGATGGATTAGCTATATACCCAGCCAGGGTGGAGGCTGTGTTAGCATGGGAGCCACCTCAGAGCGTGATGGAGGTGCGGAGCTTCCTTGGGTTGGAAAGATATTACCGGAGATTCATTCCTGATTTCTCCTGGAGATCAACACTGATGAAAACATTGACCAGGAAGGGGAAATCCTTCATGTGGACAGAGAATTTATATTATACTTTCAAGCAGTTGAGACAGAGTTTGAAAATCACCCCATTCTTGAGATTGTTGGAGGAGGGTATCTAGTACATAGTTTTCTATGACTCATCAGGGACTGGGCTTGGCCCTGTCCTGATGCAGAGGCAGGCAGTGATTACTAATGGTTCACACCATATTAGGCCACATGAGCAGAACTATGCGACCCATGATCTCGAGTTGGTTATGGTAGTCTTCTCATTGAATATTTGGAGACACTGCCTTATGGGTGAGCGGTTTATCATCTACTCTGACCACAAGAGCCTCAGGTACATCTTTTCACAGAAAGATATGAATCTGAGAAAGAGGAGTTGGCTAGAGTTCCTCTAGGACTATGATTTTGATATCATCTATACTCCTGGGAAGGGGAACAAGGTGGCATATTCTCTTAGCCGAAGGTTGAGCTCACAGCTGTTGAGTGAGGCGATAGAGTAGTTAGCCACATTACAGTTGTCCTTCGTGGATAGAGAAGATCCAGCCTACCTACACTCGATGGTTGTCACCCCTCCACTCTTACAACGGGTTAGGGAGTCGTAGCTAGGAGATGTCGAATTTGTGGCTTTACATGCTCAGTTATCCACAGGACATGCTCCTGAAGGATATTCACAAGGTAGGGAGCACGTACTTCTTTTCAAAGGATGCATTGTTGTACCGGTGGCATTACAGGAGGAGGTCTTGAGGGAGTTTCATACATCCCCCTTGGTGGTACAACCTGGAGTGGAAAATATGTACCAAGATCTCCGACGACATTTTTGGTGGTCGAGCATAAAGAAGATAGTAACAGAGTTCATTTTTCGATGCCTCACGTGTCAGCAGGTGAAGGCTGAGCACCAAGTTCCAGCGGGATTAGCTCACCCCTAGAAGTTCCATAGTGGAAGTGGAATGGAATATCGATGGACTTCATGACAGGCTTACCACAGACATCCAAGGGGCATGATTCCATATAGGTGATCATTGACCGACTCACCAAGTTGGCCCACTTCCTAGCTATCATGGAGCAGAGTTCTGTAGAGAGCTTGGGACGCCATTACATGCAGGAGATAGTTCGGCTTCATGGAGTCCCCTCAACAATAGTCTTGGACTGAGATACCCGTTTCACATCTTGATTGTGGAAGGGATTGCAAGAGGCTTTTGGGACTCAGCTATGCTTGAGCACAGTGTTTCATCCCCAGACAGATGGTCAGATGAAGAGGACTATTCAGGTTCTGGAGGATATGTTGCGAGCATGTGTCTTGGACTTTGGTCATAGTTGGGAGGACCACCTACCACTGGTGGAGTTTTCATAAAACAATAGCTACCACTACACCATTATTATGGCACCATTCGAGGCCTTATATGGGAGACCCTATCGGTCACTGCTTTGCTGGACCGACCCTGGAGAGTCAACACTCATGGGTCCAGAGTTGGTGCGAGCTACTACCGAAAAGTTGCAGGTCATCCGGGAGTGGATGAAGACTGCACAGCACCAGCAGAATTCTTATGCTGACAGACAACGTAGACCTATGGAGTTCGAAGAGGGAGACCACATCTTTCTTCAGGTCTCACCTCGACAAGGGTTACAGATATTTGGCCGAGGCGGCAAGCTATCTTCTAGGTTTATCGGACCTTTCCAGATACTGTGCAGAGTTGGTGAGGTGGCGTACCACCTAGCTCTACTACCACAGTTGCATCGGGTACATGATGTCTTCCACGTGTCGTATTTAAGGAGTTACGTGCATGACCCATTGCACGTTATCAACTGGGGAGAGCTAGAAATCGAGGATGGAGTGACCTTTGCTGAGTACCCAGTGGAGATCGACAATCGGCAGGAGAGGATCCTTCATGGGTGATCGATTCCCTTGCTGCGCATCCAGTGGCAGTACGGGAATCTTCAGGAGAGCACGTGGGAGAGGGAGGCCCAGATCAATGCCCAGTACCCACATCTTTTTGAGTAGCCTTTGTTTTGGATTTTCAGGGACGTAAATCCCCAAGGTGGGGAGAATGTAATGCCTTGGATTTTCCATGTATTATTTTTTAAAATATTATATGAAATTTTTTCGAGACCGGTCACAGAGACGGCATATCATTCCAAGTCCCAATGAGCCTAGAATGGTGGTTTGAATTTTTTTTTAAGTTAAGTAAGTCGGAACTTGTGCACAGCTGTGGTAGTTTCCAAAAGGATGCCCGGATTAAAAATATGAGGGCACTGTTGCGTCCGGGATGACGACTTTACCTAAGAACGTGTCTAACCTTGACCAGCACGGGTCAAGGGAAAAATTTAATTTTTGGACGTTTTTAGTAAAAATAAAAATAAAAAATAAATCTGCAATGTTTATTTTTATTTTATGGAAACATCCACTACAGCACGGAGACGAGGCATCTGTTTCTTTAATAAATGGCACATCACAATGACTTAAGAATAGCAAGCTGGACTCAATAATATCGCAGCATATTTTTGAATGCCAAAACATGTTTCCCTTTTTATTGGGATAATCGAATGATGATCATTGGAGGAATATTGAGAGGGAACTCTAGAGAAAACTCTCAGTGACGAATGACGATGGATCAAAGTGGCGAATCACTGCGCCAACGAGGTTGGAGGATCTCGACGATGATGGTAGCATGGCCTCTTCATCAGTAATCGATCCCTTCTTGAGGTAGGGGTTGTTATTTCAAATCTCTTTTCCATGATTTTGGTTTTAAATGATGAACGCAAATCAACCATGAACATGTGGATCCGTAGATTCGTACGTTCTTGTGGGGGGGGGGGGTTATTTGGGATGATTCGAGGAATTGATCCATGTTGAATTTTTGTTGTTGATTCTGCTCCGTTTAAGCCTACTAATGGGAGCAGATCAATGTCGTAACGAACGACGGTGGAGGTTCGTTCCTTGATTCTCTTCAGATTTCCTTCCCCCCTTTTTCTTTCGCATTTTCTTCACGTTCTTCGTGGGGCGACGAACAACGGATCGTTGCGCATCTGTTATATGAAACAACGATCCCAAATTGAAGAATCGACACCACAATAACCTTGAGGAGGTGAAACGATGATGGCAGATGACGAATCGGACCGGATCGAGAAGGGTCGTTCTTCGAGCGTTCTTCACGCAGATGGATCGTTGCATGTTTTCAGAGCCGATCGGAGGTCCAAAAACAACAAAATCGACTTCGTGGTGTCGGGGTGACTAAAACCTGGAATTTTCATGGCAATCGGACAGCCAGATCGACAAACGGGGCATCACGGAAGGCGCGACGGTGAAGGTTCGCATTTTTGGAAATTTCCAGAATACACGGCGTGTACTTTCGAAGAACATGTCGTGTAGTTCTGGTGGCGACGGCTAGGGTTTCAGGGGTCAGAGAGGAATCGCACGGTGTGTGACCCTGGTCACACAGTGTGTTATACTTTCCTCAAAGCTCAGCATGTATTTTGGGAAGTACACGGACACGGGATGATCTACACGGCTTCAGAGCATGGCGTGTATAGCATTGCAGAGGTGGCTACGAGGGACTCGTCGTGTATCCTAGGGATACACGGACACAGGATGGAGTACATGACCATGTAATCCATCACACGGCCAGGCAAGGCCAAGTAACGCGGGTCACCCCATGTACTGATTACACGGGTTGGAGTACACGGGTTGATGACTGTGTACGGGTAAATGACCAGCGTACACGGAGCCAACCCCAGTTACTCGGACACAGCATGTACACCATAATACACACCGTGTACTCAATTTTCTACATGACCAGCCTTATGACATGATCCGTTGTATACAGGTAGTACCCGGGGTCAGACAACCCGGCGTGTAACTTTTCTACATGTCGTGTGAGTTTTGGAAAATGGCATGGTCCCCTTATTCATCGTAACCTGGACATCTTTTGTTTGGGTTAGTGCCCCTTCTTCCTATTTCCTTGAAGGTCAGGCATTGTTTCCTTCTATAGGAGTATGATCCCTTCAGCATGAATTTCTGTGATAGAGGCAGGAATCCATCCGATAGGCCCAGATCGAGATCCTTTATCCATTCTTGACCCTAGGTAGAGTCCGACATCGACGGGACCAACTCCAATGGGCACCTATACTCTACCTAGCAGGTGAATTCCGGATGAGTCACGATATCCTCCATGGCTCTGTAAGTGATCATCATCTGTGTATCATGATATTTACCACTTAGGAGTGTGTCTCCCGTAATGAGTCCATCTATCTATCGTAATCTTCCCACTCAGGAGTGTGTCTCTCGTAATGAGTGTAACTACCTCTCGTGACGTTTCTCGACGAACAGTACTTCTCAGATGGACGTCATCATAGCTTTAAGACTCGTGGAGTGTGTTCTCCAAGAATGAGTGCTTCGTGGAATCTTAGAACTGAATCCCTAACAGGGGTATGAGGTTGTGCGGCTTGTCTCAAGACCACGAGTTTGGGTTTTGAGTATATCGGGTTTCTTCTATATGTTCTGTAGACATATACTGTGTATAGATGACTGTACCTTTACTTTGTGTACTTTTTTGTGGTTTTCAGGGTACTCTACTCAGTATTTTTATACTCACCCATGCACGGGCTTTGCCCGCACGTGTCGTGTCTTGTGCAGACGAGCAGCCTTTTGACAGAGCCCATGGAATACCAGGATAGGACCAAGCTTTCTGAGTTTCCTACAGGCCGAGGTGTTCCTACGTCTTCAAGTAGAATTCCCAGTACCTTTTGTGTTTAAAGTTTGGACTTTGTAGTTTTCATACTCTTGTTTTTTTGGGCTTGTATTCTGGCCTAGTTTACATTCAGTACTTTAATTTCTGTTTCACTCTGTTGGTTGGGTTTAGTTGTATGCATGCATTTTGTTCCTTAGTGTTTTTACATTTCAGAATTTATGGGATTAGAGATGTGTTCATGTGTATAGGTACTTAGGCAATGCCTCCCATGTTAGTAATATTCCTACTCGGTGCTAGTCACCAGCCCCTAGCCTATTGGAGGTGGGCTTGGGGAGTCGCGGCACGGGCCCTACTGGGACGGGTCATGACAGTGCATGTGGGTGTAGGTCATACCATTAATATAAAAAATCTAATTATATTTATTATACTGGTTTTACTGTATAATCATGGTATAATAATAATCTAATGCTTTTATAAATAAATAAAACAAAAGTTCTCATTGATGAGCGTCACCTCTTCTTTGGGTAACTCCTTTTAGTTTACACCAAAGGACTACCTTGGTTTGATTTATTACAAATTTTAGGATTATATTATAATATTATGGAAGTTTTTAGTTTATTTGGATATATTTTAGATTATCCAAAATTCTTTAGAGGTGTGTATAATGGGGGAGAGTGAATTCTCTTTTATAATTGAGGAGTGGCATTCTTGTAAATACCAAAAAGAAAACACTATTGGGAGGTCTCCCTTACATCATGTGCCTTAAATAATGAAATATTTTAGATACAATAGGTTATATGGTAGAAATATTTCCATTAAATGGGTTTTGGAGAAGTTTCTAAGTCGTTTGGACCCTTAAGATTAAAGTTTAACCATTAAATAAACTCATTTTTACCGTAATCGCTATAATTAATTTTAATTATTTTCGCTAATATTTTTGGTAAAAAAACAAAGTTAAACTTACTATAAATTATAAATTATAATTATAAAAAATATGGAATCAATTTTTCTAAATTCAATTCACATAAGTGGAAATTTTAATTTAAAATTAATCCTACATACGAAAGGAGAAAGTGGGTTTTTAAAGTGAAAATGTTCAAAAGTTTACTAAGTTTTTATATCCAATTTCATTATGAAATTGATTAAAATGAATTAAATTGGATTAATATAGGTATTATTGAACTATTTTTACTTTAAAACTGATTCAAAATATAATTTAACAATATAAATTATTTAGATAAAAATTCATTTTTCGATTAAAATTCAGTATTTTTCATTATTCATCAAAAAATGAAACTTCTCAAAAAAATACCAAAAAAACTCCCTAAGATAATGTTTACATTTATATTTCAAATAAAAATTTTATTTTTCCAAATAAAATTTATAAAAGTTTCAAAATTTAGTTTTAAAACAAGCCTTCTATTAAAAGACGACAAAACTGCCTTTAAGAAAAATACATCTTTTTTATGCTTAAAATTAGATTTGTTCTTATTTTATGCCTATAAAATTTATTGGATGAATTTAAAAAAATATTGAATATATAACATATAAATTTAATCAATATCATTTATTAATAGTGATTAATTTAATTTATTAAGATAAAATGCCTTTGTAGGCATAAAAATAGTTTTTCATAAAAACACATCCTTTATATTCAATTGGTTTTTATTTTATTTTCTAATTAATTGGTCAATAAATAATTCATTATATATACATTTTTAAACCATATTTTCATCATTAATTTAATCCTATTCAGTCTCACTATTCTAATGGCTAGGTGGTAACTATCATATTAATATTAATAGTATATTATTGTTTCATAAAACTTGGTCTTGCGGGTAACACACGTTATCAAAGAAACACAAGGTAAATATAGTGTTATTTATAATTCAAGATAAAAAATTTATTGTGTGTAACAAAATATATCAAAGAATTTAATTTAATTTGAAAGAAGATATTTCTTAAAATCTCAGGATGTTACAATGTTAACGACTTGGTGAGACTATAGGTTTCTTGAAAGATTACTCTAGTTAAGGAATTCATTCTTTTGTCATTGATGTAAATTTTCTAATAATTTGAATGAGTTAAATAAATAGTTACCATATTTTCTTAAATTTTTGAGGAAAGATGAACTAGTGCATATGATTTCCAATCTCTGATGTTGTGTTGATAGTTCAAGTGGGTAAATGTTCAAATTGGAAGAAGAAAAGTTAGTTGGAAAGTCTAAAAATGTTTCCTCGATTAGCCAATCAATGTCATTGAAATCTAATTCTATCTGGAAGGAGGGAATTTTTTTATATTATTTAATTGTATATGGTTCCTAAAGGGGTTTGTGATACTCCACGGAATTTCCATGCAAAGTATTAGTGTTATAAAAATAGATTTTTTTAGTTATAAAGGGTATATGATACCAAATGTATAATTTAAAAATGTTCTAAATATACAAGAGATTAAAATCATGGGAATAATTGATATATTTAATATTTTTCATTCATGTTATGAAGAAAATAGTTTCTATATCAATGATTTGGATGTGAAGAAATTTATTAAGCTTGGATGGATCTAAGTAAAGGATGTGTATAGTTATCTTATTTCTATTATATGATAAAATGAATTGTTTGTTAAAAAAATATTCTTATAAAAAATATGAGATAATGTATTTTATATACATGGTTTATGATTTATCATATTCTATAACATTTTTTTATAATAATATAAGGATAAAAATGTTTTATCTAGGAAAAAATTGTTTATCCAAGTGTTTTTCAAAATATAATGGATTGATATTTCACCTCCATCGGTGGTATATTTTAAAGAATAATATTCTTTTTGAGAAAAAATATCCAAACACATGGGATTTCATATTTCATATGTAAATAATAGTTTATTTTTTAATTATTCCCGCTAAAAGGAAATAAGTATTATTTCCTAATATAAAAACTTTTATGTATTTTAGTAATATATTCTGAAAATAATAGTGTATAGGAGGCTAGTGGGAGTATGTTTGGACTTATAAAGTTAAAATTTAAAAATAAAATATTATTCTAGCCAAAATTTAAAGTGAATTTCTCTTTACATCCTAAATGAGTTTAGAGTATAATGGTAATGTGAAATGTAAAGAGTTTTAATTAGTTACCATAACAAAGTAAATGTCACTTTATCCTAAAATATTTTCTGATGTGTTAGTAATTAATAATGTAAATAGTTACATTATCCTCTAAAATATTTAAAGAAAAAAATTTGATGGAATAGGTTCCAAGAATGATGATGATGTACTTATAAATTGTTATAAGTGTATAAAGTATCCTTGTATAGATTGAGTAGCATTGATTCTTTTCTAGAGGTTGTTATTTACTTATATTTATGGGTCCAGTTATTCATATTTATTATCAATTATATAAAGGACCATGGGGTCACACATTTTGATTGACTGAATTGGTATTAATTTTGACTTGGAGGGATGGTCTAAAAATATTTTATAGTTAATCCAAATTATTTTTGGATAGGTATTCACAAGGTATTGGATATGATATGAAACATGGTAAAGTTGATGATAGATTTCCAAAAGTATTTTGGAAGATATCCAAAAGTATTTTTGGATATGGCTTCACAATTTATTGTATTTTATGGAATATAAGGTGAAATTTCACAAAGTCCATAATTATTTAGATCAGGTGGGAGATTAAAGAAGATATATCTAAAATACATTTTTAATGTGATTCATTTTGGCCATATTGTATTGTATGGTAAGGGGAGATTGTAAGTCGTGAAATGATATTTCATGCCACTACCTTATCTAATTGTATTGTGTCATTTTTTGATATTATATGGGTTATAATGAGTATAATAATAAGGTATGATATACACTGACATCTTAAATATTGATTTTCAAATGATAATAGTTATCATTAAGAAGTCTTCCATGTTATATATCATAAAGGGAACATTTCATATGTTGAAACAGTCGAGAGTTCATTCTATTCATGCAAGGGTTCCATGTACTATATGAGTGGAATTTACTTATGTGTTAAATGTATGAGTAAATGCATGAACACTCTAAGAGAATCCTAGATAGATGTATATAAAGTGTCAGTACCCATTAGATGGGTATGTATGTGACTCTTGTATGTAACTAGCCGATACTCCCTCAATCTTATAGTTCTCTTCATTCTCTATCCTTTTCCTAAAGAGTTACTAGCATTTCATAGATGAGAGAATGATCCCACCTAAGTGTTTGGTGATTATTTCAACTCAGTCATACCTATAAAGGAGAGACATATTTTGAATGCCTATCATGTGGTCTTCATTAATAACAAATTAAGAAGATGGATTTTTTAGTGTCTCTTCAGTTAAAGGTATGTTGGTTTCATTATTTACAATATACATGATTTCATTGATATATAACGGATGATCCTGGATTTGGGTTTCTATATTTCTTTCTCTATGTTTAAAATGTTTTTTTAGATCCTTCCAAACCTAGTAATTTTAGATATATCATTTCATATGAAATGTATATATTATATAGTACAACATATGGGAATGATGCATATTGTATGACTCGTTAATGGCATATCATAAATCATAGATATGATCATATCATGATACTATCAAACCAATCATAATTTATGATTAAGTTATGTCATATGGTAGTGAATCATATTGAATAATTCATATTAAACCCTATGAATGATCATGATAGTTAATTGTTAAGAGGTTAAAATTCAAATATTTTACACATGATTTTTTATTAATACTTATAACACATGGTATAATAAAAAAACATTTATATGATAAATTCATGATGACCGAAGTGTTGTAAGGGTTTCGATAATTTCCACTAATTCATACATTTAATATCATATGAGTAAATGAATGAAAAGTCTCAGTAGTACCCTAATTCCTATATAAGGGGGCCAAAGGCCTTGAAGATGGTGTGAGGTTATGTGTGATCTTCTGATAAATTTCTTCTTCCAAAGATTTATCCTTCTCCTTCCTTTATAATACGAGATACTATATTATCATGAAAGAGAGGAGGATCATGCCTAAATTTTTGGGTGATTTAATCAGCCAATGGATACACCTCGGTGGGTAGTCTTTTGGTTGTTCCTATGTGATCTTCATCAATAATAAATATTGAATAATTAAGCAAGACCATCTATGGTGAAAGGTACTTGTTATTTATTTAGTTTATACATGGTTTCAATTTTCATAGCTTGGTGATCTTGGGATTTTAGGTTTCTATTGTCTTCCTCTACTTCAAACAAGTTTATTTAAATCCTTAAAACCCCTTCATTGGATTCATATCTTCATCATTATTCTTGATTATTAAAATCATTCTTCAAAAATAAAGAAAATGTATATTTTATTGATATCATATTATATATCATAAAAATGATTTAAATTTTATTTTGTGGCCAGCCATACAATATGTAAGATCATAATTTGTGATATTGACACACCATATGATATAAGATATCATAGGTGGTGTCACCATTCAATTTATTCAGTTTTCACTATATCACATAAGGTGATGGGATTGAAATATGTTTCCAAAAACGGATCATCATATCACTCTTATGATACAAGTAATGTCATAAGATATGAAACCCACACATCAAGGAATGATATCACAACCAAATATTATTTATCGTAAAATATAATAGATTATAAAGCATGTTGTGTATTATGATATAGAGGATATCGTCTAATATGATATATTAGAAAAAATTTCTTTTTCAAAAAAATCAATTCTGAATTGAATTATCTAATTTAGAAATTATTTATAAATTATGAGAAAAATCATTTTTGGAAATTTATTTAATTTATAAAATATTTAGAAATAAATTAATTATAAATTATTTATAATTAATTAATTAAATTTATTTGAAACATTTATTAGTTAAATATTTAACAATATTAATTATTAATATTAAATACATTTTGAAATTACATGACTTGATTTATAATTTATATATAAAATGTTTATATAGAAATTATAAGAGTAATTTATCAATTGATTAAATTGAAAAATAATAAGAAAATATAAAGGAGCTTATATTTAATATTATGATTTTTTCATAATTAATAATTTGAAATTTACAGATTAAAGGTCCTATTTAATAAAATTATTTAAACCATATCAAAAGTTTTTTGAAATTTGAGATGATCATGGATTAAATAATATTAAATATGTGATATTTATATTATATAAATCATTTACATAATATAATTGAAAAATAAAAATGATTATATTTAATTTAATATCATATATTTAAAGTAAATATCATATAAAAGACAAATATGAAAGAGTTCATATTAGAAATAAATATAAAGTGTTTATATTTATTTAATTATGGAATGTCAGTAATGCATGGATAATTATAAAATGTTTATAATTGTTTATTTTTAAATTTTACATAAATTTTTATCTCATGTTTAAATATTTGAATTGTTAGTTTAGCTATTTTATTCATGAATACAATTGTTACATTGGGAATATATGCATGCTTTAGTTTAAAGTGTTAAACTACTTTTATAAATTATCATGCATGCATTTAAGTAGTTTCATGCTAGGTATGATAATTAATTTATTTTTATTCTACATTTTATTTGAATTGTACAAGGTTATGAGCTTGAATTTAAAATTTAATTATAGTTTATACATATTAGGTGTTCAAATTGTGGTGGAATTAGGTCTCTATTGAGTAAAGTATCCTAGGGTAGTGGGACTTTGGGTCGGACTTCTCAATTGCCTATAGGATTATGCCTTATATAGAAAGGGTATTATTGATTTTATATGATTATAAACCTTTACATTAAAGGGTTTCATGTTCCTTATGCATGTGATTCATTTGTATATCTATGAATATAGTTGGATTTTAATTTCAATTAGGAACAATGCTTATAAGTTGTGTAAATATTTACATATCAATATATTTTGGATATAGTGATTTGATGGAAGGAATAAGATTCCAAAATAAATCATTAGAAGCATGCATACATAAAAATAAAATAAAAGGAGATAATATGTTGAGGTTAAATCGTCTTAAAAATACTGATTGTTAGATTCCTTTTAAAGAAAACACTTGTTAATACTTCGATCAACCTACCAAATAGGTTCATGCCAAATTATGGTGCCAATGGATTATCTTTTGTGTGTAAAGCAAGTAATGAGGTGGAACTAAGAGTTAGGTTCCTCTTTTTTGAAATTTTAATTGGGTTATACTTATCTGACAAACCCTATGAATTATAATTCTAAAGGAATAGTGTTGAGTTTATGTATATGATGGACTGGGAAATGGGTTATCCACTCAACCATCTAAGATTCATATATGATATTATTGGCATAATGGACCACCTAAATAGAAAATTTGGTGAGTTTCATGCCAAATTAGGGTCACTACTTAGTGAAATATGAATCTTAGGCCACTAATGGATATGGTGAATTTTAAATGGGGTCATCATTTTAGTGAGATCAAATAATAATAAAATCCCTTATAAAATAAATGTAAAACATGATACTTGTTTGATGAAAGTATATAGTATAGATAAATAAAATCATCATCATTCAATATGGATTTGAGATCAATATTTGAAAAGTAGAAGCTAAATGGTAACAACTTCTTAGACTGGTATATAAACTTAAGAAATGTTCTTAATAAAGAATGAAAGATTTTTTGTGTTAGAGTAACCCCACCTGAGCAAAAAAATGTTAAATTAGTACAACAAGTGGATATATATTCTTATGAGAATGAAATATGTATTTACTTAAGGTTTAAAAGGTTTTATATGCAAGATAACTAGATGAGATTTATCTTCCACTCATAAACTCAATCTGATTAATTGTGTTAATGACTTGGAGAGATTGGAGGTGTCCTTTGAGGCTTGATCTAAAATGGAATCCATTATGGAAACATTTTTTGAAATGTTATGACGATGAAAATTATTTTAAGAAATTTTTATTCTATTTTCTCAAAGTTTTGAAAATATATAAATAGGGAATGTGATGTATGAGTTCTATTTTTGTATTGATAGCACGAAAAGGGTAACAGTTTAAGCAAGATAAAGAAGACTGGAATTGTCTAATAGTTATCCTAGATTATTGAAATCTAACGGAGGTTCCAAGAATAAGGAGAAATATTTCCATATGAGATATAATTGTATGAGATATATGAACATGTTTGAGAAAATTAATGAAGTTTCCATGTTAGGTATTAATGTTATATAAATCAATTCTTTTATTTTAAAGGGTATATGATACCAAATGTATATTTTAAAAATGTTTCAAATATATAAAAGTTAAAAATAAAGGAAATAATTGATCAATCTTGTAGTTTTAATTCAAGTAAAAGAGAAAATGGTTGTTGAATAATAATGAAGTAAATGGTTTCTAAATCATGGATTTGAACACAAAGGAATATATCAAGATTAGAATTATCTATATAAGGGATGTGTATTTTTATCTTATTTATATTATATGATAATAGAGGTAGTTTTTAAACAAAGAATTGTTATAAAAAATATGAGATAATGATTATAATACACATATTTTATGATTCATAGTATTCAAAAACATGTTTGAGAAAGAGAAAAGGAAAAAAATTATTAAGGATAAAATAGTTTATCCATGTGTTTTTTAAAATATGAGTGAAGATATCCCACCACCATCAATGACATATTTTAAGGAATAATTTATTCCTTTTAGAATAATTCTCTGAACACATAGAAACCCATATATGATATAGGAATTAATAGTTTATTGATTAAATGTTCTCACTAAAGTAAGTAAGTTTTATTTCCTAACATAAAATAGATTGTGAGCCTTAACATTCTATTCTATAAATAATAAATCTTCCAAGAGGATAGTAGGGGTATATTTGGACTTAGATAAGTTAAAAGTTTAAAAAATAAAATTTTATGAAAAGTCAAAATTCAAAGTGAGTGTTACTTAATATCTTAAAAGAGTTTATGTTTGGTCAATAAATAGAGATGTAAAGAGTTACATTTGGTTTCCATAACAAATGGAAAATTAATTTATATCCCAAAATAGTCTAGGAGTGCTAGCAAAGAAAGTTATTTTTGTAAAATTTTATATAAAATATATCAAATAAAAAGTTTTATTGAAGGATATCCAATAATAATGATGATGGTGAACTTATAAATAGTTCTAAATTGACAAAAGAAGTTATTAAGACTACAATATTAGATGTTGTGAAGTAAAGGAGTTTAAATATTATTTTCAAAGAGTTTAAAATTAGGAATATGATTCCCAAGTCTCACTTCTATTAAAACTAGTTTTCTTCATATATGTTACTCACTAAAGGAGTTTAGTAGAAAGTTTTTATCAGATGGTCACATAGAGATATGGTAGCAATTATATAGAGAAGTAATGAGTATGAGAAAACCCAAAAAGTGTAGCAAATATAAGGATGATCTAGGGTTCTATCATATGGGATATGATGAGATGGGAACTTATTTATGGTTTTGTTTATATTATTAAAGGAACTTAAGAATATAAAATTTATCATGTTATACAAAGGGAATGATCTATTTTTTCATTCTTTTAAGATTGTTTCATAATTTATGTGAAGTGAAATTATTATTAACCTCTCTAAATATAAATTTGAGTTGTCCCTAATTGATGCTCATCATGGAGTAATATAGGTTGTGATGAAATATTAAGGTTAGAATGAGTATGATTTCATATAGAGATAAAAAATATGCTCATGGGGTGAAAATGAGTTTTTGAATCACTCAGAGGTGTTTTATTATATTTTTGTGTAAAAGATCCTGCTAATGATATGATTTTAAATAAATATGAGGTATTGGGTGAAAAAAGTGAGTTTCCACCCATGTAAGTGGAGTTGATACCATAGAGAATAAATGGAAAAGAAGAATACCAAAGGTCCTTATAATATATATTTGGATATATTCCTTGGAATATAAAGTTGGATAACTCATACAAGGAGTATAAAGTATGTTGTTTATTGAAATCGGTGTTTATACACTCCTGGATGAAGGTTGAAGTTGAATAGATATGGATCAGGATTGATTAAAGAAGAGTCACACCTGAGATGGAAGATATATTCACTAAAATACTTTTATATGAGGGTTTTATATATTTTAATACCTTGTATATGTGTTTGAATAAGTTTGGAATTATTTTAATAAATCCAAAAATTATTTGAGGTAGTTATGAGATGATTAGAAAAAGTTTGGAGAAGTTCTGAATCAAGAATAAGTCCATTCAAAGAAACCTATAGAAATCTTTACTTTAGAGTTCATGAGAAAAATGGATAAGTCTTGAATGTAAGGACTTTTCTTATGATTATAATTTTTTTATATCAAATATAAAGCTTCAGGTGTTTAGGATAAGTCTTTGAGATAATCATAAGACTTTGAGTTGCATTGTATAACTCTAGTAATAGTAAGTTGTTATGACCCAACCCACCAGAACCCCTCTTGGGCCTGCAGTAATCTTAGGGTGACACCTACTACCACAAAATAGGGCAAGGAAAGTGCTTCCTTTTATCAGCACTAAGTAGAAAGTGGTGATAAAGGGGTGGGCCTTTATCAGCGCTATTATTAGTGCTGATAAAAGTTTGTAATAAAAATATTATTAATTTATATAAAATTATTATTTATATTCAAAAATAATGTTTATTTTTATACATTAAATAAAAAATGCATGTTTATAATTAATATATATTTTTTAATAATTCAAAAATATATATATAATGTTTTAATTGAAAAAAGTATTTCTAAGATTATAATTATATATATATATATATAATTAAATAATTAAAATATTATAATAAATTACCTTAAATAATAAATATATTTATTAGATTTATTAGATTTATTAGATTTATTAGATTTATTAGATTTATTAGATTTATTATAGATTTATTAGATTTATATTTATTAGATTTATTAGATTTATTTATTATATTTATTTTATTAATTCATTATATTTGTTATATTTATACTTTATTATATTAATATTATTTATAAATATATAATAATTTTTAATATATATATTTGTTTTCTAATGAATTTGGTCAATGAATATATTGATCATGCGTATATGTTATGTATCATGCATGAATGTTTATTTATACATTACATCATGTTGTCCATTGATGTGGTATATTGATTAATTCATAATGTTACCCATATGAACTATATATGTTCTAAAAAATGTACTTATAAAATTACATTAAATATATTTAAATAATAAATATATTTTATTAAAATTTTAATGACATGTATAAATATTTTTCAAATAAATTTTTAATTATAATTATAACTATATATATAATTATAAAATTATACATATAATTTTATAATTTTATTAATATATATATATTAACAATTATATACAAATATTTATAAATATATACTATTTATAGTTATAATTATAACTATAATTACATATATATATATATGTAAATAATTATAAAATTATAATAAATATATTTATTATACTACTTATAAAGTTATAAATATATAATTAAATAGATATATTTAAAAATATATAAAAATATTTATAAATAAATACAAATAAATTTATATTTATTTAAATAATTATTATTTTATAAAAAATATATTTATTATTTCATATATAATATGTTATATATAATTAAATAAATATATATTTATAAATATATTTATAAATATTTATAAAAATATTGATAAATAAATACCATTGTTATTTATAGTTATAAATAAATACATATATATTTAAATAATTTTAAAATTATAATAAATATATTAATCATATATATTAAAAAAATTATAAATATTAGATATATAAATTTGTTATAATTTTATAATTATTTAAATAAATATATATTTATTTATAATTATATTTATAAATAAATATATATTTCATATAAATATTTATAAAATTAGAAGAAATATAGTTATATATATCTATAATCTTTTAAATATATATAATTAATATATTTATTTTATATATTTATATGATTATAAATATAATAAGTATATTTCTTATAATTTTATAATTACTTAATTTATAATTTTATAAGTATAAATAAATATTTATTTATTTATAGTTATAATTATTAATAAATAAATATATATTTATCCTATATATCATTTTAAATATATATATATATAATAATATAAATAAATTATTAAAATTATACCTTTATCGGCGATTTTTTAGCACTGATAAAGATGGTCTTTATCAGCACTGATAAAAGATGTCTTTATCAGCTCTATAATTTTATCGCTGATAAATAGGTCTTTTATCAGCACTTTTTTAGCACTGATAAAGGTATGTTTTATCAGGGATTTTTATTTTAGTACTGATAAAAGATACCTTTATCGGTGCTTTTAACTAGTGCTAATAAAGGTTCCAACATGTTTTATAAAAGAACCCTAACAGGCTCCTCCTCCCTCACACCCTTTCAAGCCTTCGTAGAAGCTGACCCGTGTGCTGTTGAGCCCTCCTCTGCCGTGACCCCTCCACCGTCGCTGCATCCTCCTCCACTGTCACTGCCTCCTCCTCCTCCTCTGCAGCTGCCGACTCATCATCCTCCACCACCGCTACTACCTCCTCCTCCTCCTCCTCTACCTCATTCTCCTCCTTCACCTTACGCAGCCCCCTTGTCCACCTGACCAGCTTCGATGCGCCCTCCTCATCCGACGACCGTCCCAGTAACCTTCTTTACAGAGTACGGATTCCCCCCAGTGAGTCTCTATTGCGTTTTCCCTGGTCTCCACAAGGTGTGTAGGGTTTGGATGAACCCTTATGGGTAAGGTTTAGGTGTGACGTGTTTCCTTTGGTTTTCAGGGTGTGTGAAGAGTTTGTGATGTCTTGTTCTCCCTTATATTGAAGCATCGTTGTATTTTCACACATCTAAGGTAGTCGAATATGCATTTTCCTTTATGATTAAGTCTATTTGATGCTTAAATGTTTTTAATTAAATATTTGGCTTGATTTGCAGCTTCACAATACACTTGGTCAATCTGATATAGTGTTTTCAAGTTAGTTGGTTTTGTTAAAAATAGTTTTGAAGTATTTTTTCCTGGTTATGTTTATGTGTGCTTATAGAAATTGTGTTCAGTGGATTTAAAATGTTGTTTTAATAATGTTTTCAACATGACAAGCACCTTTGTATTACTCTTGAATAGTTTATTATGGTGTTTTCTAGTTTGTGTAATTTGTTTGATCTGTTTATAAAATTTTTAATTAACTGTTTGGTTTGTTTATAAAAAACTATTTATAAATTTTTTGTCTTGTTTATGAAATTGTTTATAAATTGTTTGATTTTTTTATAGAATTTATAGTAAACTGTTTGGGTTGCTTATAAAATTATTTATACTTTGTTTGACATGCAAAAAAAATTGTTCATAAACTGTTTGTCTTGTTAAAAAATTGTTTATAAACTGGTTGGGTAATTTATATAATTGTTTTTAAATTAGTTGGTTTTTTTTGTACAATAGTTGATAAATTGTTTGGTTTTTTTATAATGGTGTCATCATTTTATAGTTTTGATGGATTTTTTATGGAAATGATTTGGTGTGTGTTTGGAAAGGATAAGGGCCCTATTGGAAGTTGTGAAATGTTTGGGTGTGTGTGTGTTTGAAACTCAAGGGCATGTTTGGTACTTTTATATGATTTGTGTGTTTTAACTTGGCTTAAAAAGGCACTTGGGCACTTTTTGGTAAATCCTTGGTGTAAAGGCCTATTTTTCCATGTTTATGTAAAAGTGTTATTTGTTTTTTTGGAAATGGTTTTAGCGTGTGTTAGGTTTTTCAAGACGGATTTGGGGGGGCGTCGCTGCCAGGTTTAAATTTTTTTCTTGGTTTTGTATGCCTCATGGTTGTGTTTTTTTACATTGTGTCTCAAAGCATCCATCTCATTGTGGTTATTTATTTCACCTCACAATAACCTTGTTATTAAATGACTGTCACTAAAATTTTAATCCACTGAAGGTGAGTATACTATATTTTTTTCACATTGACTCATCAATGATGTGTTGTCCTTAGATGTATCCCTTTATAATAAACCATGTAAAATACTTGTTTTCATTATATTTATTCATTTTTGTTTGTTTTGGTGAGTGAACCATTAAGAGTGAAGGATTTAATGAGTTCCTTTAAATGAGGTAAAAATATCCTATAAAAAGGGTTAACATCATCAAGATAGTAGTTCTAAATATGCAACACCTAGATTCACCTATCATCTCAGGGTGATCATTTTCAACATGGTTTGAGCATACATGAATTCTATATGTATGAGTAAACTCATCCACTTTTTCATTACCATCATGAAAAAATCATATTCTTTATACCATGATTCACTTTAACTCAATAGAACACATTTACTTTGAAACATCCCTCAACCCCATAGAGCATCCAACTCATCCATGAGTATTTTAATATAAATAATACATAAAAACAGTACCAATACCCATCATTTAATTTTATTAATAAACTATTCATATGATGTATCAATTATGAATGTAATCTATATACTACACGATAGGATAAAATGTCATTTTTATTGAACTCTAATTATCAATGTAAAAACAATTTCATATTAATCTTATCTCTACTGAGATCAACTTGAAAATATAATTTTTCAAGTCATATAATGAGATACTTATACAAACATAAACAACCCAACAATCATCAATATATATTCATTATCTCTATAAACTCTAAGTTCCTTCATACACACCCCATAAATGAATCTACATCTATCATGTTGAGCCTAAAAAAAACTCACCCCAAAAGGAACATGAAGTAGATCTCTAGTTTAGAATAGATGAAATACAATCTCAAATTTATATAAACATCACTAAGTTACATTACTTACAAAAAAACCATCATACTTCAATAAATTCTATATACAGAACCCCCTTAAGGATAGCTTCGTTACATTCCCATCCTCTAGTTTTAGTCTATAATGCACATCCTTGGATGCTGGATGCACCTCTTTTTATTGAACCTCATGATGGAATAACACAACCGACCTAAATATAATTACTTAAACCAAACTCATTCTAATGAAAAATATAAAATGAATATTTAAACACACCTCCACATCATCATTTCCATCAACATATCCAAATCATTTACCCCCCCCCCCAAGCTTATCATTTACACATTCCACATCACTTGTAACTATATGATGAATGAAACCAAACCTATTAAGATTCAATGAGGTTTGTAAGATATATCCTATATATTTTTTCCTAGGTCATGAAGACATCACATAAGTTTTAGTCACCTATTAGTTTCTGATGTCTAATTCAAAATCTAGTTTCAACAAACATTACTACCATACAAATGAGGAAATCCTTAGCAGTGACTACTCTAATTTCTAATATATAAAAGATTTATCAGATATGATACTATCAGGACCCACCCCCATAGGAACTTCAGTGGAGATGGGAATATATTAGTGTCTAATCCCCCCCATATTATATTTAAATGAACATGGGTTAGTTACAATTGGAAATGTAATGATACGGCCTAGGCTGGTATCATAAACAACAAATGACCTGACTTTCCACTAACCTAAGAGGCGTTCATCATCCCTATGGGATAGCAAAAATCCACTAGAAAAAAGATACAATTAATGTGGAATATTTTAACCCTAAATTAGAGTAAATTAAAAATGATATTTCTCCTAAAAACCAGACATGTACCATTCATAATTTGAACATCTAGGAAAATAGTAGATATTCAAAAAATAAATAAATAGGAAGCAGATATCATAGATAGAAAATACAATCCCACTATTGACCAATAAAACTATTTAACCATACACATACCATTTTTAAATCTCATTGGACCTATTTTGGATAGTTATAACATATAAGTTCTCATTTTATGTTTTCTTTTTAGTTGGAAATTTCCTCTGCTACGTGCCTCTCCTCCGCTATGAACGCACCTCCACCACATGTTGAAAAACACCTTCATGGTGAGTTTTCTCCTCTTACTCATTGGTTTCCTCTTGTTCACATGTTATTACTATTTGATATTGATGGTTATTTTGTGAATTGTGCGGGATAAACTCCCCACTGAAAATCATGGTTTTTGGTGGTCCTTGTTTTCACACTAATATCTCTATTTTAACAAAAAATTATATAATGAAATGTTGATTTGATTTTCATTATTCCTTGCAGGGTTCGTTTATTTTAGAATATTTTTGTCCACGTAACATGCCTTTGTAGGAAGAGCAATGAAAATGTGTCTCCTCAATCACAGAGGTAATCTTGATGTTTTAATAGTAAAATCACTATCCATAGAATTAATGAATTGTTTCATATTTATGTTTAATTTATTTATTTTATGTAAGGAATATTAATCTACTAATATGTGATATCAATATATGAAATGTTTAGGTCATTATAGTTGGTATATGAGTAACTGGCCTATTCAAAATCAAGAAAACGCATTCAGTTGTTTTGATACTTTAGGGAGATGATCCATAAGTCATTTGAAATATGTAAGAATCAAACCCACCACAATACGATACATGATGCGACCGGTATGACTCAACGTGTCTCTTTTTATTTAAAATTGACATTATTTTCAATAAAAAGAACAAGTGACATACTGAAAACTGAGAAAACATATTCTGATTGTTTTGATACTTTAAGGAAATGATCCATAAGTCATTTTTGACCTATATAAATTGACTTCACTTTAATTCAATGCACAATGCGACCGGTATGACTCAAAGTGTATCTTTTTTATTTAAAATTGACATCAATTTTAGAAAAAAAATACAAGTGACATATTGAAAAACAGATCAAACACATTTGGATTGTTTTGATACTTTATTACAATGATCCATGAGTCATTTTTGACGTTTAAGAATCAACTACACCTCAATCTGATGCACAGTGTGACCGGTATGGATAAAAGTGTCTGTTATCAGTTTAAAATTGACATTTTAGCTCAAAACATGTCACTCAATAAAAACTAAGAAAAACTATTCCAATTATCTTAATAATTTAGGATAACGATTCATAAGTTCTTTTTGACATGTATGAATCAGTCTCATATCAAACCAACATACGATGTGACTGGTATGACTCAAAATGCATGTTTCCTGTTTCAAATGACATTTTAGTAAAAAAACACAACTGACATACTACAAACAGAGAAAACACATTCAGATTTTTTTGATACTTTATGAAAATGATCCATAATTAATTCTTGACATGTATGAATCTAACTCACTTCAAATAAATTCACAATGTGACTGGTATTACTCAAAGTGTCTCTTTTTATTTAAAATTGACATTAATTTAGAAAAAACACAACTGACATACTGAAAACCAAGAAAACACATTCATATTGTTTTGATACTTTAGTAAAATGACCCATGATTCATTTGTGATGTGTAAGAATCAACCTCACCTCAATATGATGCACGGTGTGACCAGTATGGCTAAAAGTGTCTATTATCATTTTAAAATTGACATTTTAGCACAAAACGTGTCACTCACTAAAAACCAATAAAACCCACTCCAATTGTCTTCATAATTTAGGATAATGATTCATAAGTTATTTTTGATGTGTATGAAGCAGTCTCATATCAAACCAATGCACAATACGACCAGTGTGACTCAAATGCGTGTTTCTAGTTTGAAATGACATTTTAGTAAAAAACACAACTAACATAATACAAAATGAGAAAACATATTTGTATTGTTTTAATACTTTAGTAAAATTATCCATAAGTCATTTTTGACATGTAGGAATTGACCTCACCTCAATGAACAATCCCACTACTATGATTCAAAGTGTCTCTTTTTATTTAAAATTGACATTAATTTTAGAAAAAAACACAAGTGACATACTGAAAAATGATCAAATGAATTGGGATTGTTTTTATACTTTAGTAAAACTATCCATGATTCATTTTTGATGTGTATGAATCAATATCACCTCAATATGACGCATGGTGTGACCAATATGGCTAAAAGTGTCTGTTATCAGTTTAAAATTGACATTTTAGCTCAAAAAGTGTCACTCACTGAAAACCAAGAAAACCCACTCCAATTGTCTTCAAAATTTAGGATAATGATTCATAAGTTCTTTTTGATTTGTATGAATCGGTCTCCTATCAAACTAATTCACGATGCGACTGGTATGACTCAAAATGCATGTTTCTAGTTTGAAATGGCATTTTAGTAAAAAAACACAATGGACATACTACAAACTGATAAAACACATTAGATTGTTTTGATACATTAGGAAAACGATTCATAATACATTTGTGACATTTTTGAATTAACTAAACCTCAATTAAATTCACAATTTGACTGGTATGACTCAAAGTGTCTCATTTTATTTAAAATTGACATTAATTTTAGAAAAAAACACAAGTGGCATACTAAAAATTGAGACAACACCTTCTAATTGTTTTGATACTTTAGTAAAACGGTCTATGAGTCATTCTTGACTTGTAAGAATCAATCGTACCTCAATCTGATGCGATTTGTGACTGGTATAGCTAAAAGTATCTGTTATGAGTTTAAAATTGACATTTTAGCTCAAAAAGTATCACTCACTAAAAAACCAAGAAAACTCACTCCAATTGTCTTAATAATTTAATATAACAATTCATAAGTTCTTTATGATGTGTATGAAGTGGTATCATATCAAAACAATGCACGATGTGACCGGTATGACTCAAAATGTGTGTTTCCAGTTTGAAATGATATTTTAGTAAAAAAACACAACTGACATACTACAAACTAAGAAAACAAATTTTTATTGTTTTGATAATTTAGGAAAACTATCCATAAGTCATTTGTGACATGTATTAATCAACCTCAACTCAATTCAATTCAAAATGCGACTGGTATGACTCAAAGTGTCTCTTTTTATTTAAAAATGACATTAATTTTATAAACAAAAACACAAGTGACATACTTTAAACTGAGAAAAAACATTCAGATTGTTTTGATACTTTATTAAAACGATCCATAAGTCATTTTTGACGTGTAAAAATAAACCAAACCTTAATATGACGCACGGTGTGGCTGGTATGGATAAAAGTGTCAATTATCAGTTTAAAATTGACATTTTAGCTCAAAACGTGTCACTCACTAAAAACCAAGAAAACCCACTCCAATTGTCTTAAAAATTTAGGATAATGATTCATAAGTTCTTGGTGACATGTACAAAGTATTCTCATATCAAATCAATGCACGATGTGACCAGTATGACTCACAATGCGTGTTTCCAGTTTGAAATGACATTTTAGTACAAAAACACAACTGACATACTGCAAACTGAGAAAACACATTCGGATTGTTTTGGTACTTTTATAAAATGATCAATAATTCATTTATGACATGTAAGAATCGACTGCACCTCAATTCAATGCACAATGCGACTGGTATGACTCAAAGTGTCTCTTTTTATTTAAAATTGACATTAATTTTAGAAAAAAAAGACAAGTGACATACTTCAAACCAAGAAAACGCATTCGGATTGTTTTGATACTTTATAAATATGATCTAATAGTCATTTTTGACGTGTAGGAATAAAACTCACCTCAATTTGATGCACGATGTGATCGATGTGGCTAAAAGTGTCTATTATAAATTTAAAATTGACATTTTAGCTCAAAACGTGTCACTCACTGAAAACCAAGAAAACCCACTCCAATTGTATTCATAATTTAGGATAATGATTCATAAGTTCTTTATGATGTGTATGAAGCATTCTCATAGCAAACCAATGCATGATATGACTAGTATTACTCAAAATGCATGTTTCCATTTCGAAATGACATTTTAATAAATAAACACAACTGAAATAATACAAATTGAGCAGACACATTCAGATTGTTTTTATACTTTAGGACAACAATCCATAATTAATTTTTAACATGTAGGAATCTTCCTCACCTCAATTCAATGCACAATGTGACTGCTATGACTAAAAGTGTCTCTTTTTATTTAAAATTGACATTAATTTTAGAAAAAAACACAAGTGGCATGCTACAAAATGAGAAAACACATTCGGATTATTTTGTTACTTTAGGAAAAAAAATCCATCAGTCATTTGTGACATGTAGAAATCAACCGCACCTTAATCCGACGAACGATGTGACTGATATAAATACAAATGTGTTATTTAAATTTGGTATTAATTTCAGTAAAAGAACAAGTGACTTACTCAAAAATGAACAAACCCTTTTGGATTGTTTAAATATTTTAAAACAACAATCTATGACTCATTTGTGATGTGTAGAATTCAATCCTACCTCAATACGATGCATGGTGTGACTGGTATAACTCCAAATGTGTCTTTTTTATTAAAAATTGACATTTTATTAATGTATTCTTTCATATTAATGTTTAATTTATTTCATTATTATATTACTAACATAATATTTATTTTCTTATATAGGTGGAATTTTTTTCTTGAGTTCGGATTCTTTGTTTGATAACTAATACCATGGATGACAATTTTTGAGAGGGTATCCCGGATGCCAAAGGATGAAACATTAATGTTTTTAATTATTTGTTGGATAATTGTAATTGTAACCATATAAAACATTGTTTGAAATGTATATAGTAGTGCGCTTTTTTGTATTCATGATGTCTAATAAATGTATATAGCATTGTTTATGAAACTCTTGTGTGTGTTGTTTTATTCTTATGTGATTTGTTTGTGTGCAGGTGTTGTTTTGTGAAGGTGTACAGGGGATGGGTGTGTTGTTAAATAAACAACACAACACAGGAAACTAGGCCATTATCAGCACTCAAAATAGCACTGATAAAGGCGGCCCTTTATCAGTGCTTTTTTAGTGCTGTTAAAGGGGACCCCTATCTTTGTCGCAATTAACAGTGCTTTTCTAGCACTCTTAAAAGCATTTTCTAGCACTTTTAAAAGCATTATTTTTAGTAGTGATCCTAATCTCATTTCCAATAGGCTAGGGTCTGGAAACTATCACTAAGTTGTCATAACACTAAAATGGGAGGCCTTATCCTAAAGTACTTATACACATGCACACAAAAAGAACCATGTAATAGTGTAAATATATAATAAAAGATTAAAACATATATAGTGTAGACCATGCATGCAGAAAACTCTAGGAAATACATCAAAGTATAGAAACATAATGTAAATGATATAAATGGGAGAAATACATGCCCATCTAGAAATGAGGTCCCAACCTAACAACAACTGGAAAAAGGGGAAAACTAAAGAGAGCTTAGCTTGAAATCTTTGAGAATGGACCCCAAACATGGCCCACAACACCAAGTTCCACTATGATCCTCCAAAAATAGGTCCACCAATATCACAAACAATATTTCTATTGTCTGTATAAGACACAAAATGTATGGAAAAATCACATGTAGGTTTGAGTATATACATACCCAGTAGAATGCCTCAAAAACCAAAAATAGAGAAATAGAAACAAACAATATTTAGCTCAACCCATAAAGAGAGACATTGAAGAAAATCATAATTAGATATGTTCAAAAAAACCCAAATGAAGAGGTAAAAGGTATTTCTATCTTTATAACCAGCTAATAATGAAGATTCTACCCACAGCTCCAAAGTTCCCATCACTAATGCCAAAACACCCCATGTAATCTCATAAGATACAAAGTGGAGGGATCGCTCCTTAATACAATGTAGAACATCCAAGGTAGAACTATCTCCTTTTCATTCATATAGTGTAACCTTTAACACCCTAAGATTTTATGGAATATTTTTTTAAATAAATTTAATTTCTTTAATAGCTTTTGTTACACACAACACTGAGTTTTAATGAATCGTAATATACTATTTATGTTATTATTTAAACATGATCATTATAAAATATCCATTAAACTTGGCGGTATGAATAAGAATAACTATATTTAAAATATTAATTATAATGGTTTTATATAAAGAAAACATACTGATAAAAAAGTACTTAATTTTGGGTAAAGTTTTTCTATGCTTTGAAAATACCTTTTTGATTTTTATTATTTTTTGTGAACAAATAATAAAATTAATTTTTAAAAATTTTGGAAAATTTAATTGAAAATAATAAATTCATTTTTGTAATAAAAATTTCAAAATTATATTAGGGTGAATTTTTGAAAATTTTCTTAAAAGAATGATTTTTTGGTGAATAGTGAAAAATACTTATTTTTATTAAATAATTGTCTTTTCATTTAAAGAATTTAAAAAGTTTAATCTTATTTAAAAAAAATAAAAAGTAAAATTAGATCAATTATATTAAAATTAATCAAATTTAAGTCATTTTAATCCATCTCATATTGAATTTTAATATAAAAACTTTTTAAACTTTTGAAATTTTTCTCTTTGGAAAACCGCTTTTTCATCATGTTTATAGATTTAATTTTAAATTAAATTTTTTCACATCTATGAATATAATTTAGAAAAATTAATTAAATAATTTAAATCATTGTAATTAATATTATCTAATAAATTCAACTTAATTTTTTACCATAATTAATAGTAAAAAATAGTGAAAATTAATTACCACGGTTAGGGTTAAAATGGGTTTATTGGGGGTTAAAATAAAAATATAAGGGGTAAAATTGAATAGAAACTTGTAAAAATCCCATTTTATAGCCATATTTTGTACTTATATTCTATAAGGTTCAATAGTTACCCATTTTGGATCTTTTTTTCCTATGGAAAATGTGGGTACACTTTATTCTTTTCAAATATTCCATGTGTGACATCTCCACCACTTATAAAAGGTCACCCCTATCCTATCCTCTTTGCACTTCCAAAACAATTCAATTCAACCAATAACTATGAAAATATCTTACTTATATCCCTCACCACATCCTATAGGCCATATTTTGATTAGGAAACCCTCCTAAGAAGGATTTTGGTATAAACCTAAAAAGGCTCTCTAAAGAAGAGGAAAAATTCTTAAAATTGTTTTTCATTTTATTTCTTCTTCCACCTCATTAAAATATTATTAAAATATTATAATATAATAAATACATTATATAACATATACTAATATGTTATTATGTTAATTTTATGACCTTAATCTACTTCCTCTTTCATCAAATGGGAAATGAAATCGCCGATCGTGTGTACAGCGGACTACCGCCTCGCGAACCGACCTTATTCATTTTTCATCCCCAACTCTCACATATAATTATGGATTTAATGTTTATATATAATTTTTATGATTATATTATTATTATTTAATTATAATATAAAATATAAATTTTTACTTTCTATTCCTTTGGAATACGATAATGTCGCTCGTGTGTACGGAGGACTACTGTCGCATAAAGCGATGTGGTTTGTTTTTCACTTACGCTTTACATGAAATGTAATAATAGTAAATTTAATGAATATATGTGATATATATGAAATAAAAATTATTCCATAAAGTTAATATATTATTTACCTTCCTTTCTTTTCATCCTTTGAGAAAATAGAAATAGCGTTTATGCATACGTATGACCTACCGTCTCCATGAACGGTGTAATTCATTTTCTATCTATAACTTTAATAGATTACTATGAATAATTATATAATGAATATATATTATATTAATATCATGGTTAAGATTATTGATATTATTTAACCATGATCAAAATTAATGGACCAAAGATACCAAAACAAAACATACATGAAAAACAAAGCAATTATTACCTAAAACGTGATTTTGATAAGGAATTGTTCATAAACGGGTGATAAAAGGTCATAATTAAATCATATATGGTATAATACTTATGATTATGGTTATTTAATATATTTATAATAAACATATATCTATTATATAGGATTTTTTAATGTTTAAAAAGGAAGTTGAGATTTAAGGTAAGGGATTTTTTTCTCAAATTGCATTCTTTGGGACATAAGTTATGTTATGAACCTATATTCCTTTATCAGATGTATATAATAACCCTTTTAAATTTTATAGAATTAATCTAATTATTTTCATTATATTTAAAGTTTCATTGATTTTATTCTTTTATGGTTCTTATGATTCAAAAGAGACCAAAGTGGTAAAGGTTTTATGTTATAATCTCATTGATTATTGAGATTGTTTATGATTAAGTTTATAATGATTAAATATTATGATATATATCTCAATATATTGATTAATTTTCTTATCATATGGTTATTTCATGAAATTACATTTTTTTCATTTCATTTTCCTCCCTTTATGTACTCAAGATTCCAAAATATTTTTTTAAGGAAAATCGACTTTATTTCTCTCTTTAGTCGAAAATATTTTTTCTTTCATTTCCGTGTTTTCTAAAATATTTTAAATAATGTTTTTAATATTATAAAAATATTTTTTAAAGTAATTTTTACCCTTTTTACTTTTTACAAAATGGTTTTTAAGTAATCTTCTTATTGTTTTCCGAATGAGGTACTTTTTTAGCCTTTACTAAAGTGTGAAAGGAATGTTTTCTTTTAACTTGTAAAACATGAATAGAATTTCCCACCTTCATGAAAATTATTTTCTTTTAATATTAATTTATAATTTTTAAAGGTTATTTTAAAATAAAATTATTTCCATAATATTTTATGAATTTCTAGTTTTTTATAAAAAAAATTGATTTTCAAAGAAAGGTTATTTTCCTCAAAAAATGTTCCAAGTGATTTTTCTTTCAAACTCATTTTTCATTTAAGATGAAATCTATTGATGTTAATTAGTATTTACTTGGGATATGATCCAAGTATACCATATTTATTGTTTATCTATATGGTTTAAGTTTATTATGACAAAATGTTTATAAAACATATTTCTTTTCTACAGGTTATGCTATGATGAAATGTTTCATGAAATCTATTTCTTTTCATGGGTTATAATGTGATGAATGTTTTATGATCTTATGGCACACATATGTATGATTTTAATTATGTTATGGGTGTTACCTATATCTCCCTCCAATGTATTAGGTAAATATTGAGATCCCCTGAGATAAATATCACTGGAATGGGGAGTGAACCCAAATTAGTAAGGGACTTTGTCTACTATGATGGTCTTGGGAGTGAACCTTGACTACTATAATGTTTTGAGGAGTTAACCCATTAGACTATTATATAATTTTAAATGAGAATCATCTACTATGTAAATTATTTCCTATACTTATGTGTATTCCACAATTCCATGTATTATGTAAATTTTATGCTCTCATGGCCCATGTTCTTTAATTCCCTTATGATTAATGTCTTATAAACTAACAATATTTATTCCATGAATCAATATTATGATCTTTTATATGTATGGTATGGTTTTAAAATATTATTATCATGTTCTCATACCCTTATGCTCATGTTATGTTTATGTATCTTCCTTTTTTACTCTTTCTGAGCATCTGAGTTCACCATTTCTTATGTTTCCTTTCACCATGTTATAAAGAAATTTATTATGTATGATATGTATAAGAAGGTTGATAGTTATAAATAACTTATTGGGATATGATTTAGTTCACTTATGAACCAGTTATTTATGTTTCGAAGTTTCTAAAGGGACTATACCTTTATGATCCTTGAGTGCATGTTTGTGTAATGTAATGAATGTTAATATAAAAAGATATAATATATTTGTTTGAAAATTTTGGGTCACTATAGTTGGTATAATAGGGTATGTTTAGTTAACCTTTGGAAACTAGGATGAGAAAATTTTAGTAATAATCCTGAGGAAAATTCTAAGTATAGGGTAATATCCTAGAGTTTAGGTAGGGAAGAGATTATGTGGATTACCCAGTAACACATCCCTGTATAGATACTGTAAGTGGATGTGGTTCTAGAAAAGATATACCTAGGGGTAATAAATCCAATAAAGGCACATCAGGCTTAACTCAAATGTTACCTAGTACATGAAAATGGGCCTTACTACATGCTTAGTTTGACACTCTCTAGGGATGCTTCGGTTAATTTATATTTTCTTTAGGAATCATCATAAAGGATTTAAATAGATGATAACCATGAATAACTTAGGTTAAACCTATGGTTTTATATTTGTCAAAGAAGGTGTATTTATTTATATATCCTATAAATTATTTTTCATAACCATGTGTTTTACCACTATTATTATTATTTCTCGCACTATTATTTTTAGTTTTAGTCTATGGATAGAACTTGAAGGAACCATGTTAATATGGAATGAAATTTAAAATGAAATGGTTATCCTACTTAGAAAATAAATGTTATGGGAGATAGAATAAAAAATCACATTTCTATTCTCACATAACTTTTTTAAGCTATGAATCATGTTGAACTTCCAAACAAACAAAGGTGGGAACAATGTTATGTTTAGTCCTTAATGAGGCAACATCCACCATATTTAGTGGTTCTGTTGATCTGCTAATTGATGAGAAATGGATCAGTGCCACTAAAAAGATATTTTTAATTATCCAATATCTATAATGTGAAAAATTAATTTGGTTGTCTATCATTTGGAAGGTGAATAGGATCAATGTTAGAATATAATCAAGAATATGGGGCAACATGATGAATTTACTCCATGGAGTGGGATGAGTTTACGATATTATTTTTTAATAAGTACTTCCATCATATTATACATATAAAAATGGATAAGTAATTCCTTGATCCAAAACATAAGGATGATGAATCCATTGGTACCTATGAGGAAAATATTACAAGACATGATAGGTACACTTCTGGTAATATCATATAACCTAAAAGTAAGGTTGATTGATTCTTTAGTGGATTTAAACCAAGTATCTGAAGGGAATTAATCATAAGGGGCTTGGTAGATATGAATAAATTAATCGATGTTCTCTCAATTTGAAAATTGATACTAGATTTACCCATCAATATCATGGTTTTGATAAGAAAAGAAATATAGATCTCAATGGAAACACTATGAACTATGAAGAGAATTGGATGAGCTTTCCATCATGATAGAAGTGTGGAAATAAATATAGATGAAATTGTCTTAAGGGGATTGGTAAATGTTTCAAGTGTATAAAGTAAGTTCATTGGTAAATCAATTGAAAAAGTGATGTAAAGAAGTTAAATAAAGATTAAAATAGAGATAAAGCTCCACAGAATACACCACCCACAATCCAATGTTTCAAATGCAAGGAGTATAGGAATTATTTCAATCAGTTCCCAAATATGAAGGTTAATGATGATGATGATTGATGTTATTAACCTCTTAAGATGAGTGACAAGGGTAAATCTCATGTGATCACAATTTTTTATGAGGGGTGTGATAAATACATGGTGAAAGGTACACTTAATGTCCACTCTAGAACTACTAATGTCTTATTTGACTTTGGATCTACCCATTCTTTCATATCTAAATAATTTTTAAAGGGTATCAAGATTCCAACCAAATTATTAGGTATAGAATTAGTATTTAAAATCCCTAATGGTACAATTATACATCTCAAGTATATGATTCCTCTTTGGTTTAATTTTTTGGGAATTTGTTTCCTCCAAATCTTGTCATTCTTCCTCTCATTGAATTTAATGTTATCTTAGGAATGGAATGGATTTATCTACATAAATCCCACATAAATTGATGAGGAATGGAAGTCACATTTGATATTCCAAACCAACCTATGATCATCTATTAGTTCGATGATAAATGTTAACTTTTGATGGAAATAACATCCATTATATGGGTTTTGGTTCCTATTAAAAAGGGAATTTGTCTCAGATGGTTGGGGAGAAACTCAACATCGATGATATGCCTATTGTAATGGAGTTTTTAAATTTCATTATGAAAGAGTTTCCTAGTCTTCCACTGAATCATGAATATGAGTTTTCAATATAACTCATACTTAGTTCCACACTGATTTTAAAGACTCCATATATAATGACCTCTTTTGAGTTATAAGAATTGAAGAAGAAACCCCAGGATAACCTTGAAAAGGGATTCATTTGGCCAATTGTGTCACCTTAGGGTGAACTTGTTCTATTTATTATGAATAAAGATGGATTGTTGCAACTATGCATTAATTACCGTGAACTAAACAAGGTCACAATCAAGAACAAGTATCCTCTACCTCATATTGATGACTTGTTTGATCAATTATACATTACTAAATACTTTTACAAGATTTACCTCCATTATAGATATCATTAACTAGGGGTAAATAAAGAGGATTTACCCAATAAATCATTTATTACAAGGTAATTCCAATATGAATATATAGTGATGTCATTTTGTCTTACTAATTACCCTTTTATCTTCATGGATTAAATGGATATATTCTTTAGATATTACCTTTATCAATATATGGTAATATTTATAGATGATATTCATATATATTCAAAGTGTATGAAAGATCATGAAGATCATTTTAGGATTGAACTAAAGACCCTAAGGGGGATGAGTTGTATTAAAAATTTAAAAAGTGTGATTTTTTCTACAAAAGGTTTCATTTTTGGGTCATATAATCTCAAGTGAGGGTATATTAATAAATTCATCAAAGACAGAGGCTACTGAATGTTGGACCAGACCAACCACAGTGACTGAGATCCAAAGTTTTCTTATTTTTTTTGGATATTATCAATGGTTTTTGGAGAATTTATCATGACTATATAATCCACTCAACAAGTTAACTCAAAAGGGATCCAAGTTCCTTTGGATAAACGAATATGAGGAAAATTTCAAAGAAATAAAAAGAAGATTTTTTAGTGCACCTGTGCTTACATTACCCTACAGTGGAGAAGGTTTTATAATCTATATTGATTCATCCAAGAAGTTATTTGTATGATTTATTATTCATAATGAAATAGTTATAGCTTATGCCTTATGAAAATTGAAGGTTTGTGAGAAAAATTACCCCAACTCGTGATTTAAATTTATCTTTGGTGATCTTTAAATTAAAAATATGGATATATTATATTTAAAGAGAAAAGTGTGATATATATACAGATAAAAAAAATTTAAAGTATATATTCACATAGAATGATTTTAATATGTTCCAAATAATATGGTTATATCTAATTAAATATTATTACTTCTAAATACATTATCACCCTGGGAAAGAAAACAAGGTAGATGATTCTTAAAGTCGAAAGGATCATACTAGATTATCCATGATGAGGATCACAAAAGAACCAATATTTATTGATTTTTAAATGATATATCTTGAAATATTAATGGAAGGGTAGAAATATTATCTTTCTAAAATAAGTATTCAACCATATATCCAAATAAATATTAAAGAGGCATAAAAGAAAGACATGGAGCAGTAGAAGAACATGAGAAATGTTTCTAAGTTTAACCTTGATTATGATAGAATGATAAGGTTTAGTAATTGTGTATGTATTCCATCCATACCCGATTTGAAGAAGGGGTTCTTATAAGAAGATCATATTTATTCATTCTCTATTCATCCTGGAAGTATGAAGATATATAGAGATTTGAAAGAGTATTTCCAGTGGGATAGAATAAAGAGAGATATTATAGATCTTATATCTCATTTCTTAGTATGTCAGTAAGTTAAGTATAAGAGACAAAATTCTAATGGGATGTTACATCCATTACCCATACCAGAATGAAAATGGGAAAACATTGTCATGGATTTCATCGTCGGGCTCCCCAAAACATCTAAAGGGAATAATGTTATATGGGTAGTATTAAATCACCTTACAAAGTTATCACACTTCATCACTATTATAGAATATTTATCTCTGGATCATCTTTCTAGGATATACATTAAGAAATTTTTAAGGTTGTATGGAGTACCACATTCTATTATATCTGATCGGGATCTGAGGTTTACCTCAAAGTTTTGGAAAAGTCTTCATAAATCTCTTGACACATAGTTGAGTTTCAGTAATATATATCATCCTTAGGTATACTTTCAGTCTGATAGAATAATTAAAACCCTAGAGGATAAGTTGAGATCTTGTTCTATGTATTTTAAAGGTGTTTGGTATAAACATCCTCATCTATTTGAGTTCGCTTATAATAATAGATTTCACTCAAGCATTCAGATGGTTCCTTATGATGCACTCTATGGAAATAAGTGTAGAAATCTAATATACTGAGATGAAGTTAGAGAAATAAATCTATTGGGACCTGAGCTGGCTGAATAAATGGTATAGAAGGTTAGATCTATTCAACATCACATAAGGGTGGCATAAAGTTGATAAAAAATTTATTCTCATAATCATTGATGTGATTTGGAATTTGAAGTTGGTGAGAATTTATTTCAAAGAATTTCTCCATGGATGAAGGTAATGATATTTGGGAATCATAGGAAACTAATCCCTAGGTATATTGGTCCCTTTAAAATTCTTGATCATATTGGGACCGTAGATTATTGTTTGGCACTTCCACCAAACCTCTCTCAGGTTCACAAGGTGTTTCTCATATCTCTCTATAGAAAGTACATACCTGATCTATCCCATGTACTAAACTTAGAGATCATACCACTAGAACCTGATATTTCTTATGAGGAATAACCATTGGAGATTTTGGAACATACAAAGAAAGTGTTATGAAATAAGACCACTCACCTGGTCAAAGTTTTGTGGTGAAACCACTATCTTGATAAAGCTATGTGGGAATCTAACGATGTAATGAGGAAGAAGTATCCTTAGATTATTATGATAGAATTTCAAGGTCAAAATTCATTTTAAGGGAATATAATTTAACACCTCAATATTTTATGAAATATTTTTTTTGGATAAATTTAATTTCTTCGATAACTTTCATGCATGCAAAGCCGAATTTTAATGAACCACAATATATTATTTATATTATTATTTAAAATTGGACATTAAACATAGCTATTAAAATTGATGGTATTAATAGGAATAAATATATTTTAAATATTAATTATAATTGTTTTATATAAATAAAACATATTGATAAAAAAGTACTTAATTTTTAATAGTCTTTATATGCTTCAAAAAAACCTTTTTGATTTTTATTAATTTTGTGAACAAATAATAAATTAATTTTTTCAAATTTAAAAAAATTATTTGAAAAAAATAAATTCATTTTTTGAATCAACATGTCAAAATTATCTGATGGTTTATTTTTTATAATTTTCTAAAAAGTATAACTTTTCAGTGAATAGTGAAAATGTTGATTTTTATTAAAAATTGTCTTTCCATTTAAAGAATTTACAAAGTTAAATATTGTTTAAAAATGATTTAAAAGTAAAATTAGATAAATTATATTACAATTAATCCAATTTTTTCATTTAAATCAATTTCATATTGAATTTCGATATAAAACTTTTGAAAAAATTCTCTTTGGAAAACCGATTTTTCGTCACATCTATGGGTTCAATTTTAAATTAAAATTTTCAACTTATTTAATATAATTTGAAAAAATGGATTATATATTTTGAATAATAATATTTAATATTATCTAATAATTTCAACATAATTTTTTACCATAATTACTAGTAAAAACGGTAAAAATTAATTACTGTCGTTAAGATTAAAATGGGTTTACTAGGGGTTAAACAAAAAATATAAGGGGTAAAATGACCTAGAAACTTGTACAAAAACTATTTTATGGATATTTTTAGACATTATAACCTATAATTATTTATAATTACCCATTTTTTATCCTTTTTTCATGTGAAAATGTGGGTACACTTTATTCTTTTCAAAAATTTCACGTGTGTCCTCTCCCCCACTTTTAAAAGGCCACACTCTCTCCACTCCTCTTCACACTTCCAAACCCATTTAGATCAGCCAATACCTACCCAAATATAAATTCCCTACCCACATCATGGTGGAATTATTTTTATTATTAAACCCTCCTAATAATACTTTAGGTATAAACCTAAAGTGGTTCTCTGAAGAAAAGGTAAAATTCTTAAACTTGTGTTTTTGTTTTATTTATTCTTCCACCTCCTTAAAATATTATTAAAATAAGATAATATAATAAAATAATTATATAAAATATACTTATATTTTATTATGTTAATTTCATGACCCGTATCTATCTCTTATTCCATCAAATGGGAAACAAAATCGTCGATCATGTGTACGGCAGACTACCGCCTCACGAACCGATGTTATTTTTTATCCATCACCACCTCTCACAGATTTATATAATTATGGATTTAATATTTATATATAATATTTATTATATTATTATACTTATTTAAATATAATATCACATATACATTCTTACTTTTCATTCTGTAGTAATACAATAGTGTTTCTCGTGTATACGGCATACTACCGCCTCACGAAGTGATGTGATTCATTATTTACTTGGGATTTACATAAAAGGTAATAAGGGTAAATTTAATGAATATATATGATATATATGACATAAAAGTTATTTTTTAATGGTAATATATTATTTAACTTCCTTTCTTTTCATCCGTTGAGAAAATGGAAACAATGTTCATGTGTCCGTACGACTTATCATCTACATGAACGGTGTAATTAATTTCCTATCTATAACTTTAACGAATTACTATAAATAATTATATAATGAATATATATGAAATATATATAATTTTTATCATTCTATATATTATGTAACCATGATCAAAATGAAAGGATCGAAGATACCAAACCAAAACGTACATGAAAAATGAAGCAATTATTAACTGAAATGTAATTTAAACAAGGAAGGTCATAAATAAATCATTAATGGGATGATAAATATGATTATGGTTATTTAATATATTTATAAAAAACCTATATTTATTATACTATAGGTATAAACATGTATGATGTAATTCAAGACTTAATGTAAGGAATTTTGTCTCAAATTGCCTTCATTGGGATATAAGTTATGTTATGAACCTATATTCTTTTAAGAGGTGTATATACTTACCATTTGACATGTTATATCATGAATCTAGTTATTTTAATTATATTTAAAGTTTAATTAATTTTATTTTTAATGGGTCTTATGATTCAAAAGATACTAAAGTGGTAATGGTTTTATGTTACAATCTCATCATTTATCGGGATTATTTGTGGTTAAGTTTTTGATGATGAAATATTGTGATCAATATATAAATTAATTCATTAATTTTATTCTCCTATGGTTATTTTAGGAAAGTTTATTTTTTTATTTCATTTTCCTCCATTTATATACTCAAGAGTCTTAAATATTATTTTTAAGGAAAACCAATTTCATTTATCTCTTCAGCCGAAAATCCTTTTTCTTCCATGTCCATGTTTTCTAAAAATGTTTTAAAAAAAGTTTTTTATATTCTCCAAATATTTTTTAAAGTCATTTTTACCCTTTTTTAAATTTTTTAAAAATGTTTTTAAATGAATATTTTCATTTTATGAATGAGTTACTTTTTGACTTTTTACCAAAGTGTGAATGGAATGCTTTATTTTAACTTGTACGACATGAACATAATTTCCCACCATCATGGCTATTATTTGATTTTAAGATTACTATATAAGTTTCTAAGGTTATTTTAAAAGAAAATTATTTCCATAATATTTTATAAATTTATAATTTTTTTAAAAAAATGTGTGATTTTTAAATAAAGGTTATTTAACTCAAGAAATGTTCCAAGTGATTTTTATTTAAAAATAAGTTTCCATATAAGATGACATCATTTGATGTTACTTAATATTTACTAGGGATATGATCCAAGGATATCATATTTATTCTTTCTCCGTATGGTTTGTGTTTATGTTGATAAAATTTTTATAAAACTTGTTTCTTTTTCATGAGTTATTCTATGATGAAATGTTTCATGAAACCCATTTTTTCATTGGTTTGATATAATGAATGTTTTATGATCTTGTGGCACACATATGTATGATTTTTATTATGTTAAGGGTGGGACCTATATCTCTCACAAATTAATTGAGTAAATATTGAGATCTAATGAAATAAATAGGATTGGAATAGGGAGTGAACTGAGTTTAGTAAGGGAATTTATCCACTATGGTAGTGTTGGGAGTGAAACTCGACTACTATGGTGGTTTAGGGAGTAAACCCATTCCATTATTATAGCCTTGGAAATGATCCTTGACTACTAGGGAAATTATTTTCTATGATTATGTGTATTCCATAATTCCATGTCTTATGTCAACGTTATACTCTCATGGATCATGTTTTTTGATTCCCTTATGATTAATATATTATTAAATATCAATATTTATGCCATGAATCAAGATTATGATCTTTGATATGCAGGGTATGATTTTCAATTATTATACTCATGCTCTCATACCCTTATGTTTATTTTATGTTTAAATATCTCCCTTGTTTACCCTTGCTGGGAATCTAATATCACCCTTTATTATGTTGTCTTTCCCTAGTTAATGAAAAAATGTATTATGTATGATATTTCTAAAAATAGTACTAGTTATGAAGAAATTAGTGGGAGATGGTGTTGTTCACTTATGAACCAGTTGTTTATGTTTCCAAGTTTCCAAAGGCATTATACCTTTTTGATAATCATGTGTGTGTTTGTGAAATTTAATGAATTTTAATTTAAAAATATGTAATATTTATGTATGAAAATAATGGGTCACTATATAAGCTCTCAATAATGAGTATGGAGATTCGACACCTCACTACTGCATAGCATAACTGAGGAAGCACTACTCCAATGGAGGACCCACTCACCACTTAAGCTCAAAGGTGGTGAGTACACTCTATAGATAGGGGACCCATGCCCTTTTTAATGTGGGGGGTTATGTATCTACCTATATAAATCATATAGGGGACCCACTACATAGATATTCATGGGAGTACCGACCCCGATAACACTATGATGATCACACCTGAACACTGTCATTGGATAAGCATCACTAAAAGAAGTGTCCCATTTGAATCACCTTGTGTTGTATCTCTAAGGATAAAATAAAGTACACCATCACATTCTACATGGAAAACTACTCAAGATAGGAAACTTGTGGGCATAAATCTAATTCTTGAAGAATAAAAATAAGAAGAAGATACACAAGGTAGACATTTTGAGAAAAAAGTACATGATGTATACATAAGGTCACACGACGTGTAACCTATCCTGGAATTTTGGTTGTGTCTATCCCTAGAAATAGTTTGGGAAGTTATGTGGCACTACACAACATATACATGGGGTTGCACTATGATTACATTCACTCGGGGTCTTGGGCGTGTACACATGTTACTCAGCTCAGCTAGCCATGTACATATACACAGCGTGTCCCCCAGGGTACATGACTCGTTTAACCACATGGGGTCCTATGTGTGTACCTTGGACACATGGATTAGATATATAAGTACGATCACATGGCATGTGGTCCTAGCCATATGGTGTGTGATATTTAAATTGGGAAAAAACTCAAGCTGTTGTGAGAACTTGGACTACAGGATGTGTGTTTCTCCATGATATATATTGTGTAGTCAAATTTTTCACAAACAGAAAAACTTTTCCTCATATAGATTCTATATCCAAAATTTATACTTACGTCATCACCATTCAACCACCTTAAATCTTCCAAAATGAAAGAGTAAATCCTCTGATCATCAATTCCTAGCCTCCGGTTGCAGGAAATCAGAACATTGATTACCCTATCATTAATTTTTTATGTTGTATGCCGCTGTTTAGGGTTATGATCCTTGAAACCATAAAAAACCCAAAAAATTCCTCAATACATACAAAAAACACCAATTCCAAGTTCATTCATAGATCCACCATTAATCTAGGGGTTTGATTGTGCTTAAATCTAGATCATAAATATCGAATAACCAACCCCATGGACAATTATAAAGAATAAGATGAACGGTGGTGGGAAAGGCATAAGAATGAAGTAAAAAACCATTTTTGGTTGGTGAAATACTATAAAATTATTATATAATGTGGAATCAAGGGTGAGATAAAATATTATAAAGATAAAAAAATATGTTCAAGAATTCTATTTAAAATTGAGCTCATGTGAAGAATATAAATCATAGAAAATAAACAGATATATAATCCATGATCATCAAATGAATCAAAGAGGGTGGAAATAAAAAAAATAATGAGCCCTACCTCAATAAATTATTTATTGATGATAGGGAACACACCCTCTATCAAATAAGATAAATATTTTTTTGTGTTCGTTATCCACTCCATGATTATCCTTGATCGTTCGTTGTCGATCCACGTTCTCAAGCCATCAATGCCAACAAAACTCTCTTCCTCCTCCTCTCTAATTTCCCAGGGTTATGTAGATAACCCTATATATTTTACATAAAATTATACGTATAAAGGGAGTTTATTTTTTTAGTCCATTTAAGTAAATTATTTAAATTAATTAATTAATTCACTTAACGCACCTGCCAACGGTCTCCTTCAACTGAACACCCAATGCTAACTAACTTTATGCCATGTCTAGGGTAAACCTCACATTCTAGAAACAACAACCTCATATTTCCCACCTAAGGTCCCAGTCAATGGGAAACCATTTATTCTAAAAATATGCATGTGTGTAATTTAGTATATATTAATATTTTTAATATATTAATTTCAGGGTCCTGCGACACCTAAACACAACACCGAATCTAAGGAAAATTTCAAAAAATATATATAGAAATATTTTAAAGATCAAACCATAGAAAATAGAATTGTTACATTCTCCCTCCTTTAAATATTTTCACCCTAAAGAGAACAGGATCCACAAAATGGTGGAGGTATTGAGCTCGCATCATTCTCTCACACTCAAAGGAGAGCTCATACATGCTAATGTGTTGCCAAATCACTCAAAACAAAAGAATGGTTTATCTATATAAGATCCTATCATATTGATTCTCAATTTCAACCAAGTACTCTATGAAGGTGAATCTATCCTTAATTTCCAGATCGCCATAATCGATAACATACTACGGGTTGAGCATGTATCTACTCAGCTACGACACATGGAAGACATTGTTCACTTAGTCTTGCTACAGGGGTAAGTCCAAGTGGTAAGCAACCTCACCAACCCCACATAGAAACTTGTACGACCCAAATAAGATCATGGAAATGTGTACTCCCTGACCAAAACTCCACAATATAAGTTTTGGGGAGACTCTCAAGAAAACATGGTCTCTTTCTCAAATTCCAAAAGTAAAATTGGTCTGCATAAGATTTTTTTTATACTAATCTATCCTCAAATTATCATGGAACACATGAAATGTTCCTTGATGTTGCCTTCACTATTTATAGCCCAACAAGATATGTTCATCCAACCTTAGACCATCATAAGGTAAACTCATAGGTTCTCTCATACAGTGCCTCATGTCGTTCCATACTAATAGTGTAGTGATATATACTATTATAATAAATCTCCACCAATGGTAAGTGGTATACATAGAACTGGATGGTCCTCTTAGACTGTTCATTATCCTGGGGGTGGAACATTATTTTTATCTATAACTAGGTCCCAAAATCCTCCTATTATTCCCTCCACAACCATGTTGTATACCAAGTAGTATGGTCAAAGATGAAAATTGTGGGTAACCCATGAAGCTGAATGATCTCATGCACATACAACTACCACATAATCTCAAACAAGCTCTTCCCTCAAATAGAAAGGAAGTTTTTTGACTTGGTAAGTTGGTAAAAAATCACCTAGATAGCTTCATGGACTCTTGTTGTATGTATAATACCTATCATAAAATCCATCGATATTTCATCCCACTTCTATTCTGAGATATAAATAGGTTGAGTCAAGCCTTCTAGAACTTGATGTTCAACCATTACCTGCTAACACATGAGACACCGAGAAACAAACTTGACAACACCCTACCTAACACCAGCCTACTAAAACTATCACTGAAGTTCCTAGTACATATTTTCTACTCCCTAAAGCACCATAATGAGGGTATAAAATGACTTCAACACCACTTAATGCAACATTATTGGAACTATCATCCATCCCTATAAAATGATGACATGTTCCCCTCCATCAGAATATCTGTCTTATGCATCTCTTAAGGATATCTTTTCATGAAAAACTTCATAGTCGGTATCTACCAACTGAGATTCTATCAAATGATGAAGAAGTAGTGGATTCACCACCATCAACTGAAGACAAATTTCACCCCTTCTCCTCCACTAGGGTAAGTTGCAACAAGGTAAAATTATTTTATGCCGCATCCACTAAGAAAGAATGGGATTTCCTACTAATAAAATATTCCACTATGTTTCCCTTACTTGGAGTATAAACTATCTCAAATTCATAGTCCTAAATTAAGTCCAACTAATGCCTCCATATCAGGTTGATATCTCTCTAAGTGAAAATGTATCTAAGACTCTGGTGTTCTGAGTAAATAATGAAACACTTTCCCAGAATATAACACCTATGCATCTTCAAGGAAAAGACTACCACTACCAAATATAATTCATGGGTCTCATAAAACTACTCATGGGGTCTTAACTAACTCAAACCATTATCATTCACTACCACCCCCTGCATAAATATGAATCTAAACCCATATCCAAAGGTATTGCAAAACACCACATACTTGATGCCCTCCTTTGGTAGTACCATACCAAACTAAGGACACTATGCACCAATGATACACTCTAAGGTGGATCCTAAGAAATCACTACATCAATCTTCACCATATCAATAGATAAACCATGATCAAAGATGAAATTTCCATAGATTGTGAACCTAGTGGATCTATGAAAACAGTGAGGGAATTATTCATGCCAAAAGGAATCACCAAGAACTCATATTATCGATAGAAATATCATAATTTTGTCTTCAAAATATCATCCTCATGAACCCTCAGTTTATAGTAGTTAAACCTGATTTTGATCTTTGGAAACTAAATCACACCTTTCAACTAGTCAAAAAGGTCATAAATCCTTGAAAAGGGGTAATTTTTTTATTGTTACCTAATTTAGGAGATGATAAATAATGAAAAGATTCAATAACTCATCCTTATTTTTCATGAACAAATCTAAATATTACGAAGGGGACACACTGGGTTTGATAAAACCCTTCTCATAAAGGTCTTACAACTACACCCTAAACTCCTAGAGAATATTAGGGGCCATCCAACATGTCGTATAAGATATGAGTGTGGTCTTGGGGTGAATTTAGATGAAAAATTCAAACTCCCACCCACTTAGACACATTGAGAAAACATCATAGGGTCTCATTGTCACTACAAAAAGATCCCATGAGAATATCTCTTCTGAAAGATACAATTCAAACTACCATAAGTGAAGTGTGATCATTGAAACTTCCTTGGTAGGATTATTTAGATGTGAAGGTCAAGATAAAGGATCTATTTGAATCTCTAATCCAAAAAAAGAGATGTAGCAAGAAATTAGTTTCATGTTCCTTCATCTAGCTAAAGAAGATATTCCATGGGTCATACCATAGATCACTCTGATCCCTCAAGGTCATAAGATTCCACTGCCTGAATGTATCCTTCTATTTTCCCATCGATTCCCCCATAAATAGGGTTCACACTAACACACTAGCACATTAAAGGTGTCCTAAAACATAAAAAACAAATTAACTCACCCACAAAACCTTGACACTATCCTCTTTGGGCATCACTGACTCACCTGTATAGCTTTAAATCACATCATAAGAAAATTCTTCTTGGTGGGTGAGAATCCCTCTTCCTTATATGATCTAAGCCACATCATATATCACCAAAATAGGGATAAAACATAGAAAAATAGGTTAATACTAAATAAAAATAAATAAGGGGATACAAGGTATATATATTGAACCTCATACCACGTTCAGAGATCCTAAATTGGAAGCCTTTGTTTTCTATCTCTACACCATAGCATGATGGGTTGGGAAATACCAATAAAGATGACCTTTCTCATAAAAATCATATAATAACCGATTCATGAAATTTATGGTTCTTCTATATAATATCTAAGATGATAAACCTTCAATCTAATGGATTCCACTATGCTTCTATTATTATGCAAGTCCCCATGTTTGAGTCGGTGCATGAGTAATCCTGTTACACCATGACCCTGATGACTAATTCCATCCAGATGCTACAAATGTCTCAACTGCACTATTCCCACAACCAAATCTAGATTTATAATTCTCTTTTCCCATGAATCTCTCTATATCCTAATACTTCTTCAAAAACTCATGTATCTGAACTGGGGTATAGTATAGGGATAAAACTTGTGGTGGAATAGGTACTCAAACTCTTCTCAAGATAGTGTCGCCTCATCAAACACCTGGGTGACCAAACCCCACCAATACCTTGCTACCCTATGAAAGTGGTTGGTTGAAAGAAAAACCATTGCTTCGAGTGTCGTTCTTATAAGATAAAAAACTCAAACTATATAATCCATCCAAGCCTCTGCTTCATGAGGGCCTATCTCACCCTAGAATCTGGGTGTCTTCTAATTCAGGAACTCTAGAAGCATGTTCAATCTACATGAATCATTATCTTAAACATCTAGAATGAATGGTTTCTAACTTTGATGTGATACATCAAACCAAACCACTGTGGGTGGTTCCTCTCATTGCTTGATGGGTAGAAATTTTACTCGCTACTCGACTGGCGAAACCACCTCATAAACTAGATCCAAAACTGAAGCCTTGATACTATATTGGCTATGGTGGGAACCATAAACTGGGAAATTCTCACTCAACTAGTCATCTTCATGACCCTATATTGATATCCTTACTGGATATCATCATGGAGACATCCTGAAAGTTAACAATATGTATTGTGTTTAGATGATCATATCTGGGGAGTTGACTCAAAAAATATATGAAAGTCAAAATACCCAATCCTATATAATTCATGTACCATTGGTTCCCTACAACTGATGCCTTAGTATGCTGATTCAATAAGAAGGTGGTCAGATTCCTGGTATATGGATACATCGATCGTTGTACCATCAGTGGGTTCCCTAGCCTGAGAGCTGAACTTGAGACACTCTAACAATGTTTCCCTGTGTTCCCAACCCAAACCTCACAACATTTCTACCTCCAAACACGGTTACTGGGATAGAAACACCTTTAATACCACTCTATCATGACCTAACCCACTAGGAACTCTCCTAGGCTGGCAGTAATCCATGGGTGGAACCCCAAGCCCACCTCTAATAGGATGAGGGTTTTATACTAGTGTTGAGTAGTCATAACACTAAAATATGATGTCTTAGGCTAAAGTACCTATATGCATGCACACATCAAGCTCCATGTCGTAGTAAATAGATATAATAAAATACTAAAACAAATAGAGTGTAAACCATGCATACAACAACCTCTAGGAAATACATCAAAGTGGAATAATGTAATGTAAAAGATATAAAGGTTCAAAATACATGGACAATCAGAAATGAGATATTAACCTAAAAATGACTGGAAAAAGGAAAAGTTTGAAGAGATCCTAGATCAAAATATCCATGAATAACCACAGAACATGGCTAGAAACACTAAGTGACATTATGCTCCTTTAAAACAAGGTCCACCAATACCACCATTGATCTATCTATCATCTTCATAAGACACAATATGTGTGGGAAAATTCTATGCAGGGGTGAGTATATATATACCCAGTAAGACACCTTGAAAACCAAAATGGAGAAATATAAAGAAATAATATTCGACACATCCCATAAAGCAAGAGGGTGAATAAACCCAAAATCATTTATACTAAAAATAATCCCAAATAAAGAGGTAAAGGGGATATCCATTATCATAACTAGCTAATAATGAAGAGTATGGTCATAGCTTCAAAGGTTCCATTACTAATGTTAAAACACCCAGTACAACCTCATAAGATATAGAGTTGAGGGCCTTATCCTCACTAATATATAGAATAGTTGAGGGATAACTATATCTTAGTTATGCATCTCGCATAACCACTCCAAAATGAGTATGGAGGTATCACACCTCACCACTACATATCACAACTGAGGGAGTACTACTCTAATAGAGGACATACTCATAGCCTAAATTCAAAGGTGGGAATCCCACTCTGAAGATAGAGGACTCTCACCCTCTATAATGTGGGTTATTACCATCTCTACCTATATAAAGGATATGTGGGACCTCTACCTAGAGAGATAGGGTAGTACCAACCTCAATAAAACTTCAATGATCACACCCGAACATTGTCACCAGTTAAGAATAATTGAAATAAGTGTCCCAATTATATCACCTTAAATAAAATCATTTATGTAGAAACAAAGTTCACTATAATGTTCAATATAGTAAACTACTCAAGATAGGATACTCATAGGCCCAAATTTGTGTCTCGGAGAAGGAGATACACAAGGTATAAGTTTTTTGGAAAAGTTACATGATGTGTGCATAGGGTCACATGGAATGTGACCTTGCCTGGACACCTGGGTGTATCTCTCCCTCAAAATGGTTTAGGAATCCATGTGACACTACATGACATGTAAATGGGGTTACATGGAATGTATGTTCACTTGGGGTCTTGGGCATGTACATATGGTATGTGGCTCAGTTATCCATGTACATATACATGGCATGTCACCCAGGGTACATAGCATGTCTGACCACACAGGGTCCTGGGCGTGTGCCTTCAGCTCATGGCTTGGCCACATGGGTAGGATCACATGGAGTATGGGATTGGCCATAAGTTTTGTGATATTTAACTTGGGATGAAACCATAACCAATGCGGGAACCTGGACTACACAATGTGTGTTCCTCCAAGATACAAGGCATGTAGTTGGATTTTTCATAGAGAGAGAATCATTTATTCATGTGAACACTATATTAATGATTTTTTCCACCTTTATTATTGTTTTAATACCCAAAATCTACCAAAATAAAAGGGGGGATCCTCTTATCATCGATTCTCGACCTCCAGTGGCTGAAAATCAGAACTCTGATTACTTTATTGGTAATTCATCACTCCATATATCTATTGTCTTTTGGGGTTATGATACTCAATACCATCACTCATAACTCACAATCTACTTTGATACATCCACAAAACACTAATACTAAGGTCTTTCACACATATAACACAAATCCAATGGTTCAATCGTGGTCAAATCTAGCCCGAAAATGTCGAATCGCATACCCTGTGGGCTAATGATGAAGAACATGAATAACGGTGGTGAGAAGGCACAAGAATGAAGTAAAAACAATTGTTTGTTAGTGAAATCAAATATAATGATTAAATAATGTTGAAAAAATGGTTAAATCAAAGGATATGAAGATAAAATAACAGGTTCAAGAATGTTATTTAAAATCAGGCTCATCTGAAGAATGTAAATCATAGCAAATAAGCAGTTATATAATCCATGCTCTTCAATTGAATGAAATAGGTAAAAAATACATAAAATAACAATCCCTTACTCAGGAATGGATTGATAATTTATGAATAACACATCTTATAATAAAAAATACAAATATTCTATTATGTTCTTCATCCACCCCATGATTCTCTTCGATCATTCATCATCGATCCATGTTCCTGAGACGCCAACACCAACGAATCTCTCTTCTTCCACATCTATAATATCCTAGGATTATATGGATAACCCTATAGATTTTTTATAATGGAATACTAATAGACGGATTTTAGGTTTTTAGTCCATTTAAGTAAATTAACTAAATTAATTAATTAATTCACTTAACGCACCAACCAATGGTCGCCTTCAACGGAATGCCCGATGCCAACCAGTTTTATGTCACACCTAGGGTAAAATCCAAATTAAAAAGAAAACCATAGTCTTATATTTCACTTATGAGGTCACAGTAAATGGGGAAACCATTTATTCCTAAAATATGTGCATGTTTGCTTTAATATATATTAATATTTTTAATATTTTAATTATGGGATCTTGCGATGCCAAAACATTGCTCCAAATCTGGGGTAAATTGGGAGATATATATAGAAATATCCTAAGCATCAAACCATAGAAACCGGAGTGATTAAATTCTCCCATCCTTCAAGGATTTTCACCCTAAAAAGTAGAAGCTGCACAAAAAGATGGGGTACCATGCTTGCATCTGTCTCTCACGCTCCAAAGATATCTCATGCATGCTCTCATACTACCAAAGCACTCAAACTAGATGAATGGTTCATCCATGAAGGATACTCTCCTATTGATCCTCGATTTATATCAAGTACTCTGTGTAAGTGACTTCATCCTTAATCACCATTTTTCCATGGTAAATAATGTTCCACAGGTCAAGAAAGTATCTACTCACCTATGACACATGGAAGACATCATGAACTTAATATCACTATGGGATTATGGAAAATATGTAAGAAACATCACCAACCCCACACAGAAACTCATAAGGCCTAAAGAACCTCAGGGAATGACTTACTCCCCAACCAAAACTCTACAATCTGCTTCATGGGAAGACTCTCAGGAAGACATGATATCCCTTATCAAACTTCAAAGTTCTATGATGTCGGTCTATATAAGATTTATATCGACATTTTTCTATCATAAAATACTTATGGATCACCTAAAGCCTTATTTGACATTTCCTGCACCATTTCTAGCCCAACAAGAGAGGTCTCTCCAACCTCATACTAGCATAAGGTAAGCCTGTAGGGTCTCCTGTATAGTGTCTATCATGATTCCATACTGATAGTGGAGTGATAGATACTATTATAAGAAATCTACACTAATGGTAAATGATCCACACAGCTCTAGCTAAAAACCAACATGTTGGTCTGTAGTGCATTTTCTAGAACCTGGATGGTCTGCTTAAACTGGTCATCCACCTAGGGGTAGAATGTTGTGTTTATCCATAACTAGGTCTAAAAAACCTCTTGATATCCCTTCCACAACCATGAATTATACCGAGCATCATTTTTGGAGACAAAAATCATGGGTATCCCATAAATTCAAATGATATCATGCGCATACAACTACCTCAAACTCTGAACTGATCTATTCCCTCAGATGGAAAGGAAATGTGTTAAAATGGTAAGAATCCAACAATAACCTAGATATAATTGTGGCCCCTATCTATCTTCATAATACCCATCATAAAATCCATAAATATGTCATACCACTTCCATTACAGGATATTAATATGTTGAGGCATAAATGTTGAAACCTAATGTTCAACCTTTATCAGCTACCATGTGCGACACCAAGAAACCAACTCAGCAATAAACTGGCTTACACCAGCCTACCAAAAGCATCACTAAAGGTTCTAGTACATATTTTCCACTCCAAAATTCATTACAAAGGGGGAGGTAGAAATATCCCTCAACACCTCCTCATGAAACATGACTAGAACTACCATATGTCCCTTGAAAAGGATGGTGTAATCTCTTCCTTTAGAAAATCCATCTTGTGCATTGTTTGAGGATGTCTAGTCATGAAAACATTCATAGTTGAAATCCCCCAACTAATATTCTCTCACACAGTGAAGAGGCAGTGGATTTACCACCATTGACTAAAGATAATTTGCACCACTTCTCCTCCAACAAGGTTAGTTGCAATGTGGTCAACTACTCTGATTCATCCCCCACTAAGCGAGAACGGTATTTCCTGCTAAGGGAATCTACCATTATATTTCTATTATCTAGAGTATAGACTATCTCAAAGTTATTGTATTGTATGAATTCTAACCAATTTATCTATATTGGATTGAGATATCTCTGAGTGAATATGTACCTGAGACTCTGGTGGTCTTAGTAAACAACTAAACACTATCGTAGAAAATAATGCCTCCACATCTTCAAGGAAAAGACTACCACTACCAACTCTAATTTGTGGGTTTCATAAAAATGATCATGAGTTCTCATGTACCTTAACCCATAAGAATTCACTATAAGCATGTACATTAACATGTATCTAATTCCAGCTCTATAGGAATCACAAAACACCACATACTCAACACCCTCCTTTGGTAGTACCCTTACAACCTGGGGACACTTCGAACCAATGACATGCTCTTGGTTGGATCCCAAGTTAGAACTGCATCAATATTCACTAGATCCATAGTTAAAACCTACTTAGATATGATATTTCCTATAAATTGAATCTCTTGAATACATAAACACAGTGAGGGAATTGGTCACACTAAAAGGAATCACTAGGAACTCATAGTGTTTATAGAGACATTAGAATTCCATAATCAGAATATCATCTTATAAAACCCTAAAATGATGGTATCCAGACCTGATATCAATCTTTGAGAACCAACTTGCACCTTTCAACTAGTTAAAAAGGTCATAAATCCTTGGTAAGGAGTACTTGTTCTTGATCGTTACCTTATTTGGGTGATGATAAAAAAAAATCTTCAAGATATTGTCCACATTTTTCATGAACAACTCTAGTGCTATCTAGGGGATGCATTAGGTATGTTAAAACTCTTCTCATGAAGGACTTGAAACTACACCCTTAGCTTTCAAAGCTCGTTAGGGTCCATCCAATATGCCACATAATATATTGATTTCGTCCTAGGGTGAATTTCAATGCAGAATTAAAACTCTTACCCACTTAGACACACTAAAAAAACATCATAGGATATCATTACCAATACAGAATGATCCCATGAGAATTTATCTTCTCCAAGAGTGAAGTCACACTTCTAGAAGAAAAGTGAAATCATTGACACTTCCTTAGTGAGAGTCTTTAGATGCAAAGTTTGATCTAATGGCTCCACTAGAATATCCAGGTAAAAAATAAGGGATGTGTTATGGAATGAGTGATATGTGACTTTTCTAGCTAAAGAAGATATGCCATGGTTCATACCATGGATCACTTTGACACCTCTATGTCATAAGCTTCCACTACCTAAATCTATCCTTACATTTACCTACTGGTTCCCCCACAACCAGGGTTCACACTAACACCCTAGCACATTCAAGGTGACCTTAAACATACAAATCAAAGAAACACACCAACCACACCTCAACGTTGTCTGTTTTTTGTGGCATTGACTCACTCACATGGATTAAAGTCACGTCACAAGGGAACACATGTTGGTGGGGGAAGCATCCCACTTCCTTGCATGCTCGAAGACGCATCACGTGTCATTAACACAAGGATAAAACATAGAACAAGGGAGAAATTATAAAGTAAAATAACTAAAGTAAAAGGATAAAAATGGATATAGACCACACCTTATACTATGTACAGAGACCCTGGATTGGGATCCTATGTTATCTCCCCCACCACCACCACCACAGCATGATGGGTTGGGAAATCCTAAGAAAGGTTACCTTTATTGTCATAGGCATATCATCACTCATTCCTGGTATGTATGAGTCTTATACAAGACCTTTTATTTGATGAATCTTCAAGATTATTGAGTTTACCATACTTTAGTTGTACTGTAGGTCCCCATGTTTGAATTCGTGCATGAGTATGCCTCCTTCACCATGACCCTAATGAATGATGCCTACTAGCCATTGTAGATGTCTCAGCTACATGATTTCCACTACCAACACTTGCTTTCCAATGCTCCCTCTTCAGGAACCTCTCTATATCCCAAGCCTACTTAAGAAGCTCTTGTACCAAAACTGGGGGTTGGGTAGAGGGATAAAACTTATGGTGAAACAAGCACTCAAACTCAACCCAAGATAGTGTTGCTTCATCAAACCCCTGGTTGAACAAAAACCACTAACTCCTCACTACCCTTCAAAATAGGATGGTTTCAAGCACGACCATCGCTTCATGTGGTGTTCACATAAGATGGAAAACTTGAACTATAGATTCTAGACAAGCTTCTGCCACATGAGGATCTATCTTTTCCTAGAATCTAGGTGTACCTTGATCCTATAACTCTAGAATCGTGCTCAATATATGCACATAATTTTTCTGAATATATAAAAAAAATTGTTTCATCGGATGTGAAACATCAAAGTGACCCATTGGGGGTCCTCTTACTACTTGATGGGTAGAAACGCTGCTCGTTGTCCAACTAGTGAAACCACCTCAAGAACTGGATCTTGAACTGAATCCTTGATACCATGATAGTTATCACGATGACCTTATACTGGGGAATCTTCACTCAATTGGTTGTCATCATGATCCTGTATCGGTATCGTAGCTAGATGTCATCATGATGACATCCTAAAGCTAACAAGACATATCATGATTATATAATAATATCTGTGGAGCTAACTTAATAATGATATGAAATTCAAAATACTCAATCCTATATGATGCATGTACCATTAGTTCCCTATAACCAGTGCCTTGATATGCTTAGTTGGAAAGTGGGTGGTCAGAGTCCTCGTGTATGGATACATCGATCATTGCACCATAATTGGGTTCCCAAGACTAAGAGCCAAACTTGAAACACTCCAACACCATTTCCCTATGTTCTGAAACCAAACATCACAACATGTCTAGCTCTAAACATGGTTACAAGGAAAAAACTTCCTTTGATTCTACTATGTCACAAACCAACCCATCGGGACCCCTCCTAGTCTGGAAGTAAGTCAAGGGTAACACACCAATACTACCTTTAATAGGCTAGGGGCTGACAACTAGCATTTAGTAATCATAACACTAAAATGGGAAGCCTCATCCTAAATTACATGTACACACACAGAGATAAATCTTCATGAAATAGTGCAGAGATATAATAAAATATTGAAACATCTATAGTGTAAATAATGTATGAAACAACCTCTAGGAAATACATAAAAGTATATTAACATAATGTAAAAGATATAAATGGGAAAAATACATGCCTAATTAGAAAGGAGATCTCAACTTGAAAACAACTGGAAAAGGGGAAATATTGAAGAGTGGTTGGCTCACAATATCAGAGACTGACCACCGAACATAGCTAGAAGCACCAAATTTTGATATTCTAATCTAAACCAGGTACACCAACATCACTATCTATTTTCCTATAATTTTCATAAGGCACAACATGTGAGTTAAAATACCATGTAGGGGTGATTATATACATACCTATTAGGATGTATTGAAAATCAAAATGGGAGAAATGGAAAGAAACAAAAATCAACTCATCCCATAAAGAAAGGTGGTGAAGAAAACCAACATTAGATATGCTCAAAAGAAGCCTAAATAAAGATGGAAATGGGATATATATCTCCACAACCTAATAAGAATGAAGAGTATTCCTGTATCTCCAAATGTCCCATCACTGATTCCAAAACACCCCACATAACTTCATAAGATACATAGTGGATGGGTCACTCCTTTCTATTGCATATCATAGTCGAGGGAGCACTATTTCATTTCAATGTATCTTATGTAACCTCTCAAGAATTAGTATGGAGGTCCCACACCTCACCACTATGTATCATAGTCGAGGGAACACTACTCCAATGGAGGGACCACTCAATACCTAAGCTCAAATGGGGGGGGGGGTTACACTGCGCATATAGAAGACTTGATCTCTCTATAATCTGGGGGATTTCTATCTCTACCTATATAAATGATATGGGGGACCCACAGAAAAGAGAGATAGGGGAGTACCGGCCTCAATAACACTCTGATAACCACACCCAAGCACTACCACAAAATAAGAATTATTGAAAGAAGTGTCCTACTTACATCACCTCTCATCGTTTCTTTGATATTGATAAGAAGTCCACCATAATGTACTATGTAGAAAGATACTTTAGATAGGCTTCCTATTGTCCCAAATTCAAGTCTTAAAGAAAGATATATGCAAGGTACAAGTTTCTGGAAAAAGAAAATGATGTGTACATAAGGTTACATGGAGTGTGACCTTACCAGAGCATCTGGGCATGTCTCCCCTTAGACATGGTTTGGGGATCCATGTGACACTACATGGCGTGTACATAGGGTCATGCAACATGTACATTCACCTAAGATATTGAGAGTGTATATATGGTACATGGCTCAACTAGTAATGTACATATACATAATGTATCCCCTGGGGTACACAACATGTTTAACCACACAAGATCCTAAGCGTGTGCCTTCAGCACATTTTTTGGATGCTCAAGTTGGATCACATGACATGTGGGTTTGTCCATACATCGTGTGATATTTAACTTAGGATGAAACTCGAGCCCCCATGAGAACCCGGACTACAGGGAATGTGTTCTTCCATGATACACACCATTTAGTTGGCTTTATCATAGGCATATAAGCCTTTCTCACAAATATTCTAGATCTTTAATTTTCACTTTATTTCTCATCGTTTGACCACTTGAAATTTTCTAAAATCAATGGAGAAATTCTTTAATCATCAATTCCCAACCTACGGTGTCTGGAAATTGGAACTCTGATTACCTGGTCGGTAATATATTATGCCTTATGTCATTATTAGGGGTTCCGATCCTAGAAACCATCACCCTAAATCTACCTTGATCCATCTATAAAACACCACTTCCAAGATCATTCATACATCTGGCATGAATCTGGGGGTTCGATCATTCTTGAATCTAGCCTGAAAATATTGAATCACTAACCTCATGGTCCAACAATAAATAATGTGAAGAATGATGCAGGTAAAGGAATAAGAACAAAGTAAAAACCCATAATTAGTTGGTTTGATTCCATCAAATGATTACATAATGCAAAAATAGGTATTAAATCAAAGGTGTTGAAGATAAATAATTATGTTCAAAAATGATAATTAAAATTAGGTTCATGTGAATACTGTAGATCACAACAAATATGAAGATATATAATATATGCTCATAAATTGAATAAACGAGGAAAAAATCATAAAATAACAATCCCTTCCTCAAGAATATATCAATCATTGATAAATAATGCATCTTATAGTGAATAATATGAAAATTATTCTGAATTCTTCATCCACCTCATTATTCTCCTTGATCGCTCATCATCGATCCACATTCCTGAGTCACCAACATTAAAGAATCTCTCTTCCTACTCTCTAATCTCCCAGGGTATTGTGGTTAAACTTGGAGATTTTACATAATGAAATACTTATAAAGGTATTTTAGGATTTTATCCCATTTAATTAAATTAATTATATTAATTAATTAATTCACTTAATGCACCTACCAATGGTAAACATCAACCAAACGCCTGATGCTGAACAAATTTATCTCGCGCCTAGGGCAAACCCTAAATTTCAGAAATAGCCATGGTCTTGGAGTTCCCATCTGAGGAACTGATCAATGGGAAAATAATTTATTCTAAAAATATGTGTGCACATGATTTAATATATATTAATATTTTTAATATATTAATTATAGGGTCCTGCAATACCCAAACATAATTCTGAATCTGAGGAAAAATACAAATATATACATAGAAATATTTTAAGGATCAAAACATAGAATCTGAAGTCATTACATAATCCTTTTTCAATCATAAATATTATTTTTAAGGCTTCACTACCCATCGTATGGCTTTGAAGTCTACTAGAAATTGATAAAGGTAAGAGTGTAAGTCTTCTGGAGATAAACATAATAATTTTGCCACTATTAGTAAATCTCTAAAATGAATTATTTTTAAAATATAAGTCTTTGAATTTCACAACGTAAGGATTAAAAAAATATAAAAATTTTGAAGTTTTGATGGATGAAAAAATGAGTTTCCATATTTCAAATATGATTAAGATGAAACTAGTTGGAATGGTGAAAGAGTTGTTACATTGTGGTTTAAACATCATAAACACTTGGACTAGTGTTTGATTCAAGAAAAATCAATTAGATAAGATGATATTCATCCATGTAATGTGAAGATAAAAGATAAATGAAAAAATGGAGATTCTAGAATTTATTAATTTTGAGGAAATGAAAATTTGATGATGTTATAGTTATTATTTTTAATTCAAAACATCATGAAGATTATTCAAGATATGATCTAAGTTTATAATGAAGAAGATTAAAAGAGTAGTTCCACTACATGTATTTCTTGAAGAAGAAAATGAATTTATTAGGTTTTCAAGAATAATTCATATGAAGACACATCGAAGCTCTAGATGTTATTTATTAAATCCTTCGTCATCTTAACTAGAGTTTGTTCAAGTTATTTAGAGGAATTGAGATGGAAATTTGGGAATTTTCCTAAGACTGAGGTCTTAAGGAGATTAGTATGAAGCTAAGATGATGTTACTATATATAGAATCAATATTAAATATTGTAATGTTTTAATGGAAATTATCATGTTGTAGAATGAGTCACATGCCATAGATATATTTTTTTTATAATTTTCATATATATTTAGAGACCTTTAGAGTCTGGATTTCAGTGGATATATTTTGAGTTAAAGAAGAAGTAGTCACACCAGGACAAGAATAAAATAATATTTTATTCATTCATGTTTTGAAAATGAAGATCATTTAATGCGGGTATTCTTGGAGCACACCTTGAGTTGAGAAAAGGTGTGCATGGGAATCAATGGAACCTAAACTAGGTATTTTATAATGGTTTTTTACTACTAAGAATTTGTTTTGTATTCTAAATGTACCATTTATGGTATTTAAAAAATAAATAATTCATTAAATATATCTATATATGCATGTGAGGGAATGAGAATATCAAGGAGAAGGGAGAATAAAAGGAAATTAGATACCACTATTTTTAGGTGTGGTAACTATGAGTATCTGAGAAAACTAAAGTTATCAAAGAACAAAAAGACGAATAATGAGAATATTTTCTATCCTGTAGTGAGTAATGAGTGAGTGATAAAGATTAGACATGCGTGCTTCTATTTAACCACTAATAAAGATTATGAGATTGTGTTCAAGTGAGTGAAATCCAAGAAAAATAAATTTTGGGTTGTGTTCTTGATGATTGATTCATAAGAATCCAATGAACAAATTTGAAAGAAATGTGAAGTGAGAAGAAAACCATAGGCCAAGTTGTATGAACTGTGATTGAAGATATTTTAGTAGTCAATGCTCCCATATGTGAGGAATATGCTCAGATTTTATTAGCACAGATCTACCCAACGCATAAAAAATTTTTACTTTAGGAAGAGGAAGATTAAGAGGAACTCATGGGATACAATAATAACAAACTTGTGGGAGCTGATCAACTCACCTGTATAATATAATGACCATACATGTGTAATATTTTGTGAAGAATATTTCAAGACGATATCTAGTCAAATCGACTTATTAAAATGATAATTTTCTAGTAGAGAACTTTTACTTATACATCCCAAGTGCGACAAGGAATATGTTTCCTAAAAGGGGATAAAATTTATAAAAATTCATGTTGTATTTTTATTTTCAACATCTACATTGTATATAGGTTTTTGGTAGGGTAAAATTGAAAAAGATTCATTTAGATACCAAAATGTGAAAGAGTTTAAAAACAAAAGGGGGTTTAAGGAAAAAAGAAAATTTTGGGTTTTAGTAAAATTGATCCACACCTAATTCACCCCCCTCCCCCCAGGTGTGTTTTCATAGTCTATTTGGAATTTCATGTGGTGTCAGAGCTATGGTTCCCTCTATTTGGATCTTTTGTAATTTCTACCATTTATATCAGAACATTGGTTACCTCTGATTGGACTTTGGGTTTATTGAATATATGAAGTGTAAATTTCATATGTTTTAAGAAGTGCCTCAGATGAAAAATTAAAATTCAATCCCTATTAAAACTAACTTGGAAGTCTCATCCAAGATTTTGAGAAATTGGAAGAAGAGAGAGAACAAGAACTAAATAAATAGAAAAATGAAACAAGAGGAAAAATTATTAGCTAAAGGTAATCAGAATGGTGGGGATCAATTTATTAAATATGTTAATTATTATTCCTCTAGTGAAATAGGTTCAAGTTATGGTGATGATTGCATTGAAACTGTTAAAGACCTCTATCTTGAGGTTAATTATTATCTAAAGAATGTCCCAATTAAAGTGGTAATTTATATATGTATATTCATCAAGGTAATTTAGAATGATAATTCATAGCTATAAGAAGATTTTTATGTAATAGAAGAAACATTGGAAAAGAATATGACTAGCCACAACACTCTCACAAATCTTGTGAAGGCCAAAAAAGAAAATGTCTTTCTTTATAATATAATATTATTTCAAGATGATGTGGAATTTAAAATACCTTTATGTTATAATGAAGTGTTTTAGAAGGTTTTTAAGGTGGTGTTCCATGCATTGGATAAGTTTCACAAAGTCTCCATGGATGTCAAGTCTACACAGTTGAAAGTTAAATAAAAAAGGGTGAAAGAGATGAATGATTATTTAGTGAAGTTAATGGAAATTAATGAGGTTCAAATTAAAAATTTAAAGAGATATTAGAAAGTGTGATATCATTATAGGATTATAATTACACCCTCAACATGAAGTTCCTTGAGATGGAAGTCAAGTTTAAAGATCGGGAAGATAAATCTAGAACTTCACAATTTCTTGAGAAAGGGTGTGATTCCACACAAACTTTAGATGTGAAATATGTATCAAGTAATACTCCAAATTGTGTAAAAATATCTTGAGATTATTTGGATAAGTCTCCACCTCAAGATCATGTAAAAAGGGATCCCATGACTTAGTGAAATCTAATTTTACTGAATTTATAGTGATTTAAAGTGATGTGAAAGGTTTAAAAACTATAAAAACATGGAAGTATAAAAATTTTATGAAATCCAACAATATTTAAAGGAATGTGGTCAGTATTTCCTAGATAAAATATTTCCCAAAAGGATCCCAAAAATTTGGGTTCCGTCCCAAATATAGCAAGCATTATATATTGGACAACATGAATGTGAAGTGAGAGGAACAAGGCTTATTAGAATATGTTGGTGCTGCTAGAGGTTCGAGTATAGGGAAATTAATTATTGGTATAATATATCAGTTTTTTCAAGTTTAAGAAGTAATAAAGAAGGGGGGAAAGATTAAATTCAAAGTAATCATGTTAAAAGAATAAAATCTCCACATAAAAAGAAAAATTTTCGCATGAGGAATAGATTTGAAGCACTGAATAATTTATGTGATATGTGAAAAATTGGTGTACAATGATAGAATGAATGAATGTATAATCATGCATGGTATCATCCACTCACTAATGAAAATAATTAACCAAAATAGTCTAAGAATTAGGTTAATAAATAAAGTTTTTCTTCCCTGGGCTCTAAATCTATGAAATAGAATTTACCCAAGAAGGCAATGAAGAAAGGCAGTCGGGATATTCAACATATTGGTAATAAGTTCTTTTATTAATGTAAGATATGATACATCATGGACCATTACAAGATGTAAATGAATGAAAAGAAATAAGGGATAAATATGAAAACCAAAATAGATCCCATCTAAGAGAGTTATCGTTGGATTGAACTAGTGGTTGACACTATGTGTAAAAAATAGAGATGTTTCCCAAGAAGGGAAAGGTAAAAGATGAGAAAAATGTGTGTGGAAGGTGCATAAAATTAGGACATGGTGTTGTCAAATATATGACATGGATTCCTGAATAATAAAATATATTGAATAATAAATGGAAATCACTTGCGAACTCAAGTTCTAAAATAATTTCTTTAAAGAAGAAACCCACACTCATTAACCAAATGATATTCTAACCATATGGCCAGATCAACTGGAGTTATCTAGAAACCTTGAGTAAGATTAAAAGAAAACTAATGATCTATTTTCTAAAGTAGATAATATCATTCTAGATAAGAATAAATATTGAAAATAAAATAATACCATGCTACCCAAAGGTAAAAAAATATTGAAATTGAAAGGGAAAGAAAGTATGAAGTGATATAGATACTTCAGGTCTACAAGAAAAAGAGTTTCCAAGTTGATCAATCTTTCTCATCTATGTTGTTAAAAATGAGAAGCTGCTATTAAATCCACCCTCACCTCATATTTTTTTTTTGTTTTCTTAAACAAAGTGAACCATGGATTTGGAAGACCAAGTCCTCCAATGATGGGAGGAGAAGGTGATGAAGGCTGGAGAGTATCTGTTGACGGGGGGGATCTAAAATGTGTGAAGCTACTAGAGATTAATAAAATCTACTTGAATCTAAAAATTTGGAAAACCCCAACAAGATATGAAGGATGGGTATGATTTCATTATCTCATCTTTATTTTAATGTGTATATATTATGTTTTTCAAGGGGGTGTTTATCTAACTGAATAGGTAAGGCATAGAACTTGAAATGTTTTGATGTATTTGTTCAAGTGATCACAGGTTCTATATTTTTCTTGAAAATATATATGTGCTTCCCCCAAAGTGAAAGTCAGAAACCGGTATCATGTATTGTGAAAATATAGACAGCCTTTTTGCCTAAACTTTTTTCTATTTTTTTCTACAAAATTTTATCCCATGTAGACTTAGATTTGATATTTTTTTATGACACTTCTAAGTGAAATGTGATGACAAGTCAATTTCAGATAATGTTGTGTTGTTATTTAGTTTCAATAATCACTTGCATCTGGTGATTATTGGTTCTTATTGAAATCCTTATCTCAAATAGGTTTTTATTGGATCTCTCAAAGGGGGGAGAAAATTTTATATAGAGAAGATGTTATTAAAATCCTCCCAGATGTAAATCCTAAGAGGGAGAATAATTTTAATAATATATTTTCCTTATATCTCAAGTGTTATTACAAGCCGTATCAATCTCAAGTGGTATTATGAATTTAAGGGGAAGAATAAATTGAATCTATAAACCCTGTGTGTTAAAAGGGGGAGGAAATATTACCCTTTTCATTTATTTTCAAAATTGGGGAGTGAATATTATTGAATTAACATGATATGTACATTAAAAATAAACACAAATTGGGATATTGAAGTACCCAAAGGTGTTTGATTATATTTTTTTAAAATATCATGTTAATGATATGAATTCAAATAAATATTAGTTCTTGGGTGAAAAATTGAGTATTCACCCATGTAAGAGGAGTTGATTCCATGAGGAATAAATGGAAAAGAAGAAGACCAAAGGTTCTTGGAATAGCTGGCTAGATAGATTCCATGGATACTAAATTTAGAGAAGCTATCTAAGGAGTATAAAATATGTTGGCTACTAAAATATGTGTTTATACACTCTTGAATAAAGGATAAAGTTTAAAATAGATGGATCATGATTTATTGAATAATATTTTCTCCTAATCTGGTAGATATATTCATTGAAATACTCTTATATGAGTGTTTTATATGTTTCAATACCTCATATATGTGTTTGAAGGAGTTTAAAATAATTTTAATAATTATAAAAATCATTTGAGGTAGTTTCAATATTATTAGAAGAATTTTTGAGAATCCATAGAGCAATAAGGAGAACATTCAAAGAAACCTATAGAAGTATCAACTCTGTACTTCATGAGAAAAATGGATAGGTCCTGAAGGTAAGGATTTTCTTTTTAATCAAAATTCTTTGATGCTAAACATAAAGATTTAGGTTTTGTGAATAAATATTTGAAGTTTTCATAAGACTTTGAGTTCCACCATATAACTTTGTCAATTATAAGTCTTTGTTGATCATAAATATTCATCATAAGGCTCATTTCCCATCATATGGCTTTGAAGTCTACTAGAAATTAACAAATTCAAGAGCATAAATATTCTAAATCTGAATGTGGGACTTATTCCATTGAGCATAAGTATCTCAAAAGCAATATTTATAGAATTTAAGTCTTTTAAGTTCCCAACATTAGGCTTTAATACTTATCAAAAATGTAAAGTTCTACTAGATGAAAAATCAGGTTTCCATATTTCAAATATAATGATGATGAAACCAATTGGGATGATTCAAGAGTTGTTCATCCATGGTTTAAAAATCACAAACACTTATACTAGTATATTATTTAAGAAAGATCAATTTGATAAGTTGATCTTTATCCATGTAAATAGGAAATCAAAGAAACATTGAAAGATGGAGTTTCTAGAATTTGTTAACTTTCAAGAAATATAAATTTGATGATGTCAAATATATGATTTGGAGTTTAGAAAATCATGAATCTTTTTCAATCCATGACTAAGATTTTGTTGAGAAATATTGAAGAAGTATTTCCACTACATGTATTTCTTGAAGAAGAAAATTAATTTAACAAGGTTTTAAGAATTATGTAATTGAAGACACATCAAAGCTCAAACTGGGGTTTATTAAAGCCTCGATCATCTTGATCATAGGTTGTTTGATTGTTTGAGAGGAATTGAGATGGGAGGGTGGGAATTTTCCTAATACTAAAATCTTAAGTATATGAGTACGAATTTGAGATGATATTATTATATACATAACTGAGATTAAAGATTTTACTATTTTAATGGAAAGTCTCGCAATACGGAATGATTTCCACACCACATATATATTTTTTATACACTTTTAATATAGTTTTAGAGATCTGTAAAGTGTGGATTTCAATGAAAATATTTTGAGTTGAAGAAGAATAAAAATCCATGCTTGAAGAATAATAAAAGAATATTTTTATTTGGTTGTGTTTTGAAAATGAGGATCATTTAATGATGGTATTCTTGGAATACACATTGAGTTAAAAAAGGTGTGCATAGGAATCCTTATAACCCAAATTGGGTATTCTATGATGGTGATTTTGTGATAAGTGGATATTTTTTCTTATCAATAAACCATTTATGGTATTTGGAAAAGAAATAATGTATTTAATATGGCCACATATGCACATGAGGTGATGATAATATCAAGGAGAAAGGAAAAGAAAAAAGAAATTATCAACCACTGCTACAAGGTGTGGGAACTGTGATTATCCAAGAGAATTGAAGCTCTTGAAGAAGAAGTAGAAGGATAATCCACTGTAACCTATAACGAGGAAGAAGTGAGTGAGAAAGAGTAGACTTGAGGATTCAGTGTGCCTTCCAAAAAAGATTCTGAGACTATGTTTAAGTGTATAAAATCTAGTAAAAATATATTCTAGGTTGTGTTCTTGAGGAGTGAGATATGATAATCTAGTGAACATGTTTGGAAGAACTGTGAATTGAGGATACTTTAAGAGTCCAGGTTGCATGATCTGAGATTGAAGAAATTATGGTAGTCTAATCTCTCTAACATGAGGAAGAAAATTTTATTTTATATGTGTAGATCCACCTAGTTCATAAAAAGGACTACTTCAGGAGGAGTAAGTTGAAGAGAAACTCTTGTAATATGAGTATAAAGAACCTATAGGAGTGAATCAAGTCACTTGTATAATACGATGACCATTCATGTGTATTATTATGTGAATAAGGTTTAAGGATGATACCTGATAACTCTGCTTATAATTATGATAAGTTTATAGTGGATAATACATATCTTGGACACCCCAAGTGTGTCAAGAATTAGGTTTACTAGGAGGGGGTGAACCCTGTAAAAATACCTATATTATTTTTACTTTCAGCATTTGTACTACATATAGGCGTTCGGTAGGGTAAAATACAAAAAGATTCATTCACATCATAATAGTAAGAAGAGGTTAAAAAACAAAGGGATTTTAAGAAAAAAATAAGAATTTGGATTTTGGTAAAATCAATCCACACTTGATCCCCCCCCCCCACCCACTCTAAGGTGTATCTGCATGGTCCACTAAGAATCTTGGTTTTATTTATTGGATGACCCCATGAGTATACCTCAAGCAGTTTCATACAATATATCATTGGTATACTATGGATGCATGTTTCATATTGAGTTTTACCCATACCTAAGGTTGGAAAGATTCCTAGCATTAGAACCTTCATAATTTGATACTTTTCTTACACAAACCTTGAGGATTAGCTATTTAGGGGTGGTTGGGTATGTTGTTGATCATGTAATCATTTGTTTCTTAACCAAATGGTATGTATCCTCTTTTATTATGAGTATAAAATTTGGACCCTTAATTTAGATATACTAAAGAAGTGTACTCTCATTCATGGGTAAGACATGTGATGTGATTATCTATTGGATAAGGGGCATGCAATGTTCTCATCTATAAGGGTGAATGACATGTGACTTATTCATCTACCTCATCATTATATATTCTTATAATCAAGAACATATGAGTGGATGCATGGGATTGACATACTTTGTGTATCATGGTTACTTGATGTCTTGGAAAAAGGTATCATATAAAAATGCATGATTGTATATGATACAGTTAATGAAAATAGTTATAGTGATACATGTGTTTGATGGAGATAACACCAGATCCATTTGTGGCTTGAGTAACACTAATGATTTTCTAGATTCCTCTCTTTGATTATATTTATGAATTTATAAAATCATTTTTTTCAATGCTATAAAGTCCTGTGATATCACACTTTGTTATTTAATGAATGGGGATATAGTTTTATAAAACTTGGATAACTACTATAAAAGTGTTTAGAGTTTATCCAGAAGTATTTTTGTATGTATATTTACAAAGTATTACATATGATGTGATATATGGTGACTTTGATGATAGTTTTTCAAAAGTGATTTGGAAATATCTAAAATGATTTTTTGATATGGTTTCACAAGTTATTATATATGATGTAATATAAGGTGAAATGAAACTAAGTTTATGTGGATTTAGTGAAAGTGAGAGATTGATGGAAAATACCCTAAATCCAATAACAGGTGATATTTTAGATATAAAATGTTATATGATATATATATGTTGTATAGTATAACATATGGGAACAAGGAATTGTATATTCCTTGTTAAGGGAATATCATAAATCATGGATATGCATATATCATGTTATTACTAATCCAATCACAGTGTACAATTGAGCTATGTCGTAATTGTACCGACGTACTCTTATATATTCTAGGTTTCAATGCTTACAAATTCCCTTGTCTATTTTATAATGATTTTATTTTAAGTGGATTTCAGGTTATTTATTTATTTATTAGAGTTTATCAATTGTATTATTATTATGAGTATGTTGTTACAAAATTTATCAAGTACTGATTCTTATATATAAAGAGTTACTTATACATATGCTGAGAAATTTGTAATTTACTCTTTCATAATAATTATTTTATAATTTACTAGACCTTACATATATAATATAAAATGAATATTACTTTTATGTATTATAATTCTCTCAAAGACTTACTCATACTTATCAAGATTACTTTTACTTATAAATTAGAAATTAAAGGTTACTCTATTGGGTTATAGTTGATAGTTTTCTAAGTATTAGATGTTATATATGAATCCTAAGGATAGAATTTATTCTTACATATTCTATGTGAAGACAAACATTAATTTTTCATATTCATTATAAAAAATATTACTCTTATTTATGCTCTTTAGAGACAAAATTCACTCTTACATATTCTTTAAAAAGAATATTACTCTTACATACTCTATTGGAGAATAAAAGTTAATTTTATGTAAAATATATGGATTATAATTAGTATTTAAAACTTCAAGATATTTATTAAGGGAACTATATAATTTGATTTTAAGGATGATCAAAGCACTCCAACAGCTATGTATATATTATTCTTAAGGAGAATATTACCCAACTCTGAATTAGTTTTTTTATGGTTTTATGAGGATTTTGACCAAGTTTATTTCAAGATTATTTTTTTGGAATGAAAAATATATCCAAAGGATATGAGAAATCCTATTTTTAAGAATAATTTCATGTATTACTTTGACTAAATTAATTTTTGGATATTATATGTATATTTTATCTTGGTAGGGTGATAATATACACAATATATAAAACAAAATACAATGAAAAAAACACATGAAAATATGTATTATAGTTATTGTAAAATTTCAGGTTTCATTAAATTCTATATTAGTTGTGTGATTAAAAGGCAAGAAGACAAAGAAATTAATTTTTGTTGGTGTTGTGTATTCATAAGGAATTTTACTACAGCTGAAGATCCTTTTTATATCTACAATATGGATACATACATATTCCCTATAGAGGAGTTAATAATCCATCGTTTATTGAAGGAAATTGTGTGTTATATATTGTAATCTATAATATTTATATTTCTGTTATAGTTACACACTTCTCATACTAAGTCCAGAAGTGTGTCTATGGATGGTTCTTGAGAAGGTGAGTCCAGTAAAATCTATTGTAACTCATACACATCTAGAGCTAGCTTCTTGCACTCATATATGATATCCCTAGGAAAAGGATATAAAATAAAATCATTATACCTATATTGGGTTTTGGTGGAGTGTACTAGGGTAAGTCCTTTATATCTCAATACCATTATAAAAATATATTGTGTCCTACCATTTTATTTTCTTTTATTTTCAATTCATATATGATTAAAAAATAAAGGATAAATTAAATACTTTTGAAGATAGAGGTTTAAAAAGTTAAAAAAATTGAGTTTAAATTAATGAAATAAATTTACACCACACTTGATTCATTTTACAATAGTGTTGGGATAACAATTGGTATCAAAACATGACTTTTGAGTTATATACACTTTCCAAATGAAGTTAAAAGATCTATTTCATGTTGGTGTAATGGCTAACTCGAAAGAAGGAATGTCAGTGGTAAGAGAAAATTATTTCAAAGGTGAGAATTATAGTTGTTCAAAAACTAAAATGATTATTTATCTAAATAATTTTGGATTTAAAGTTTACATAAAAGTGGTTAGACCTTATAAATTTCATGTTAGTGAACCTGAATTATGGGGTGTTGATCAAGAGGCAAATTATGATCTAAATTCAAAAGTAATGAATGGTATCATCTATATATTAAGACCTGATGTGTTCAACCGAATTTCTCAATGTTATTCTGCTTATGATATGTGGGAAACAATTTTTACTTCTTATGAAGGTACTAACAATATGAGATAGTTAAGGTATAACAATACAAAATTGAAGTTTGATATTTCCAGAACGATTGATAGAGACAGTAAACACAAATGAATGGAAGAAGTACTAAGATAATGAACAATGTTTCTGCTTTGGGAGTTAGAGTAATAGAATCTGATCAAGATTTAAAAAATATTATATTTATACCTATTAGATGGAGTGGAATATCTATTGAAATCAAATGATATAAACCAATAAAATAGTTGAAAATGAAAAATATGATTATAACACTCATAATATATGAAGATGAAATTCAAGTTAATGATGATAATCACAAGTTGGTAAAAAGATAGATTTATTATTTTTAAGTTATTACTTTAAAGGATGAGAAAAAATTTCAAAGAAATATTTCATGACTCATCTGAAGAAGAAGATTTAAGTTATTAAAATTTTCATTATAAACTTGCTCAACTAACTAGAATGTTAAAAAAATTACACTAGAATAAAATAATTCATAAAATCCTTTAAATAATTAAAGAATAATGATGGAAATACAAAGTTAGTTAAATGCTATGAATGAAAAAATATTAGGAATATCCAAACTGACTGCCCCCAACTCAAAGGAAATAAGAAATTTGAAAATATGTTTCACAGAAAATCATATTTCAATAAGAAAATAAAAAAGGAGATATGAAGGATACATTGAGTGGTTTTGAAGATTCTAGTGATGAACCAAACTCTAACTTTAAAGAAAAGCAATCAAACTAAAAAACTAATATTTTTTTATAGATCAGACTGAAGTGGTACAATATTTTTCTCACGTACTTCTGAATCTAAAAATTATTATTTTGATGAGATTAATTAATATTATTCTATACTTGAAGAGAGTTATGACACTTTAAAGAAAAAGTATAAGTCTCTAATGAAATATTAAGATTCTGTTGTTATTGAAAAATATTATTTATCTTAAAAGTTGTTAGAGTTTAAATCTAGATATGATAAATATGAATCATCTTGTGTTATGAGTGATAGTAGAATCAATGAATCATTAGATGAAGTTAAAACTTTGACATTGGATACGAGTAAATTTAATCAGGGGGAGGAATAATTCAAAAAAATATTGGTATTAAAAACCTTGATAATGGTAAACAAGGTATATGAAGTAATGGATAAAATCCAAAACTTCGTAGAAATTACATTGTTACTCATTAAAAGAGAAAAATCATGTCCAATTTTGTTTGTTTTCACTATGGTATTGCTGAACATTTTTTCTAATGATTTTTACTTTATGTTTCTCAAATTTTTGGTGTTAATAATGCTTATATTTCTATAAATATGTTAAATGTTAAATCTTTAATTTTTAATTTTTTTATGATAGAAAATATATTTTTTATAGAAGTGTTTAATTACTAACACTACAATACCCAAGAGTACATGGGTACTAAAACATCTATTTGTTTGATATTTTTGTAAGGAATGACCCACAAAATTATAAATGGTATATGGTATATGGATTATGGACAATCAAGTCATATGAGTAGATATTTCTCAAATTTATATTCTTTATTAAAAATTGATGAAGTTCTTGTCACTTTTGAAGATAATGATAAAGGAAAGATTAATAGAGTTGGATATATTAGAAATGAATAATATTTCCTTATCAAAAAATTATTATATATTAAAGGTTTAAAGAATAAATTTATGAGTATATTTCAACTATGCGATGATGGTTACATAGTTGATTTTGTAAATGATGTTTTTCTATTTATAAGGATAAATACCATAGATTTAAAGTAGCTAGAACTTAAAGTTTATATACTTTAGTTCATGATTCTTTATATAGATAGAATATAAACTTCTTGAATACTAAAATTAATGAAACCCAGATTTGGCATAGAATACTTTTTCATTATAATATTTGTTCTATAATAAAGTTATTTTAAAATAATTTGATTTCTGATTTTCTGAATCTAAAGTTTAATGAAAAGAGGCTATGTGATACATGTAAAATGGGAAAGAAATATAGAATTTTTTTCAAATTAATCAATGAGGTTTCTATATATAGATTATTAGAAATTATCCACATGGATTTTTTTGGACCATCTAGAATACCAATCCTTGGAGGAAAGTATTTTTTTTCTAAATTTACTTGAGTTTACTTTTTGAGTCTTAAAAGAGAATCTTGTGTTATCTTTATGAATCTTTTCAAACTAGTTTGATTAAAAAATATGCTTAAATTATTTCCTTAATAAGTGATCATTTATGAGAATCTAAATGTAATAAGTTTATCTCATTTTGTTCAAATCATGTTATTAAACCTAAATTTCCTTCCCCCCAGACACCTCAACATAATAGAGTTATTTAAATGAGAAATAGAAATTTATAATAAATTGTTAGAAACATGTTATATGAATATAGTGTGCCTACTCATTTTTGGGTTTAAGTTATTAAAAAAACATTTTATATCATTAATAAAGCTATAATAAGACCCATTTAAATAAAACACCTTATAAGTTATGAAATTATAGGAAACCAAAATTGATATACTTTAAAGTTTTTGAATGTAAGGTTTATATCTTGAATACTAAGGAAAATCTTGGTAAATTGAATATAAAGTCTGATGAGGGAATATTTCTTAGTTATTCTACTATATTTAAATCCTATAGAGTTTTCAATAAAAAATCAAGGATTGTTGAAGAATAAATTCATGTGAAGTTTGATGAAAATGGTCCCTTTTCTCATAAGAAAACTCACATTGGTGGCCTTGATGATTTAATAAACAACTTGAGACTTGATTATATCATCAACACTAAAAATAATGATGAGTAGAAACATGTTCATATACAAACCAATCTAGAAAAGGTAAAAACTAATGAAACCAAGAGTGTGGTTCCTAGAAACCTAGAACCTTAAAATACCATCCTTTAGAAACTTTTATTGTTATTTTGGATGAATGTGTTAAAACTATAAGTATTAGAGGAAATATTATTATATTTTATACTTTTATATCACATATTGAACCTAAAACTATATAAAAATCCTTGGTTTTCTTCTAAGTAAGGAGAGTTAAACCAGTTTAAGAGAAACAAGGTTTGGGAATTAATTTACAGACCCATTGATTTTATAGTTATAAGTACTAAATGAGTTTATAAGAATAAAAAGGATAATCTAGGGGTGATCACTAGGAATAATTATAGATTAGTGGCTAAATTTTATAATCAAGAGGAAGTTTTATATTATGAAAATATCTTTTCACCTACGGATAGGTTAGAATATATTAGGATTCTCTTATCCTATGAATCTCATATTAATTTTAAACATTTTCAGATGGATCTTAAATCTTCTATTATAACTGGCTTTATTTTGTAGAAAGTTTATATTGAACAACCTCATTTTTTTTAAATTCTATTTTCAAACATACCAAAATATTATATGGTCTTAAACATGTACCTATAGATTGGTATGAGAGGATTACTTATTTTCTTTTATCAAATGGTTTTTCTCTAGGCTTGGAAGATTATATAATTTAATAAAATGTCATTTATATATATTTTTCTAGTTCAAATATATATTGATGATATGATTTTTGGTTTAACTAGCCAAAAATTATGTAATTAATTTTTTAAACTCATGAAAAATTAGTTTTAAATAAGCATGATAATTGAGTTAAATTTATTTCTTGGTTTTCAAATATTTCAGAAAGACTTTAGGAATGTTCTAAATTAAATCAAGTGCATACATGAATTACTGAAAAAGTTTATACTTGAAAATAGTAAATCATAGGAAAATATAATGAGTTTTAATATTAATATTGATATGGATAAAGTTGGGAAACTAGTGGATGACAAGTTTTATAGAGGAATAATTAGGATCTTATTATATCTAACAAGCAATTGACCAGACATCATTTTTTTTGTCTTTATGATAGATTTCAATAAAATCCTAAGGAATGTCATCAAAAAGATACCAAAAGGATTTAAAGATATCTTAAATGTTTAGTTTATCTCTATTTATAATTTTTTAAAACCTTTAGATTTGATTAAATTTCATATTCTAATTTTTAATTGGGGGTTTTAGACTAAATGGGAATAGTATATCAACAATATACCACTTTTGAGAATATCTTTAGTTTCTTGGTCTATTAATAAATAAAATTTATTTTTCTAATATACTGTTGAAGTTAAGTATATTACGGCTGATAGTTTTTGTGCACAATTTTTGTGGATGAAACACACTTTAAAGGATTTTGGTTTTAATTTTGAACATTTTTCAATCAAATGTGATAACATTGGTTCTATAAACTTTTCAAAAAATCCTATAATATATTTTTGGACTAGGAACATTGATATAAGACATCATTTATTAAGAGATCATACTAAATAAAGTGATATTTTTCTTAAATTCATTGATAATGAACATCGGTTAGTAGATATTTTCATTACACCTCTTATTTATAATCATTTCAATTTTATTAAGTGTGAGTTGGTTTTATTTGAATTTAAATGAGTTTAATTTTTTTTATTTTTTTATTCTATTTTATATTTTTTTGTTAAGTATTTTATTCTTAAGTATTGTTTATTCTTTTTATGGATTAACATTTTTATTCTTATATATGATACATAATATTAAATTTTAATGTGTTATATTAACTTTTTAGTTTTGTGTAGTTTTATTTTGAGTTTCTTTGTAATTTATACTTATGTATTGTTGTCTTATAAAATGATGTTTGATGTTCTTTCCATTTGAATCAATTTGATCATTTGGTTCAGAAAGCTCAATCTATTGAAACCTTCAAATCTTTTATCTTGATTATAAACCATAAAACCTCAAACCATTACCTCACACTTTGACCATGTAAAAATAAAAGAGTTTTGATGTTGGTTCTTCAAGAAGTTTAAATAAATATAAATAAAGTGATTTTGGAAGGAGGATTTTACAAGGAATTTTTTTTGATTTCCTATGGTTAAATCAGATGAGTTTGGTGTCCGTAAAAGTTTTTAAGTTTTTAAGGATGGGAACATATTTTTTATACAAAGAATATAGAGTTAATTTATTGAAATTTGGTATGATAGTTTTAGGTTAATGTTTACTTGAATTTTGGATATACCAGTGATTCAATTTATTCAAGGTTATATTATAAAGAATTTACATTTACTTTATCTAAGTTATTAGAGTTTTTTCACTATCCTTGTGAGAGAAATTATTTATTTATTAAGTATTTAGTCAATCATGGTGATATCATGACTACATATATAGTGTTCTATATTTTTGGGGCTAATCATTTTCAAAATAAATTATTAAATGACTTGGAACCAAATAATAAGGTTCTTTCTAATTTTTTTCATACTATAATTTCATAAAGAGATATAGAGTTTAAGAAATTACTCTACCAAGATATGTAACTGTTTTATATTTTATTTAATTATAAGAAAAATAATTTTCTAAGATATATTTTTCAATATATGAATCATTAATATCAAGGAAGGAAGAAGTTAGACTTCTATCTATATGGAATAATTCTAACACTTTTATTTGAAAAGAAGGAGATTGGGTTGAATGGGTTGGAAGTCATAAAGTGGTGTCATCATAATTAGATAAAAATGTTATTTTAAAGAATATGGGATATGTTTAGAATTTTTCACCAAAAAATATTGTGACTATTAACATGAAGGATATGTAATTAGATGAAGGATATTAAACAGAGTCCCCTGCTAAGATTGAGGGGGGGTTTGTTGATTTTGAAGAAATTAAGAAAGAAGTGGAAGATTAAGTTTCATAAGTATCTTTAAATATCGAAACTCCACCTACTTCTGATGGTTTAGAATTATATAAGGATGCAAAAAATGAGGATGAGAGTTTTGAAGTTGTGAAGATAGAGTATATGGGTGATGAGTCGGTACCTACTACTCCTGAGGGGGAGGGGGATTTAAATAATTTGTTTAAGTATAGATGACCAAAATTATTAATCGTATAAATGTTATTATTGAAATTCCTACACTAAAGAGATCCAAAGTTGTATTGGATGAAAAAATTACACCACTAATACATGATTCATAAGTTCCTTATTCTTTTTATCGCGAAATTGATTATAAGTTTGATGAAGAAATAGATAAATTTTTTACTATTTTATTCTCATAATTTTAAAGTTTAAAAGCTGAAATTTCAAATTCAAAATCTATTTTGAGTGAACTCAAGAAGAGTTTAAATCCTAGAAAGAAGATTATATTTCTAAGATGGAATTTTAGGAAATAAGACTCTTAATTATCTCTAGGTTAGGTTATGAATACATGAAATGACATATGGTATCCAAAATGTATTTTAGTGAGTTTAAATAGTTATTAAAGGATCGAGAAGAAGAAATAAAAATCACTCATCCTGTTCAGACTCAAATGAATGAACTTGTACAAAATGATCTTAAGGTAATGTTCAAAATTCAATCTAAATTAGTAATGGGAAAAGAATTTTTTCAGACAAATGTTTCTAAATATTTTTTGAAGGAACTAAATTCAATCATAGGAATAACGTACTATATTTATCTCCTTACCTTATTTGGCTATAGTAAATGAGAAACTTTATGAAATATAGTGTGGCACTACCATGTTGGATAAATTTAAAGATTTTAATAAGGATTTGATTGTTGGAGCTATATAAGTCAGATCTCAAATTTTAAATACTAAGGATATTGTATGTATTTTGGGAAGTATAACATATTTTTTGAAATTCCAAGTTCAAGTTCATTAGCAACTTGAAAAAGGTCATGAGTATCTAAAATCTATCAAAATTTTCCTAAATAATTTTCCCATAATGATTGAAAATATATTTTCAACATTGAATGGGTCTTTAATGAAAAATATTGAAGGCTCATGGGTTGCAAATATTTTGAAACAGTAAAAAGGAAACTTGAATGCTAATTTTTAGTTTTTTGTAGATATTCAACAAAAGATTCTTAAGAATATGAATCTAAATTAGATAAGGTATGAGTATCAACAAAAGGAAAGGAAAATATTATTTACAAAGTACCTGCTGTTGATACAACCATTGGTGTTTCACATCAAGTATCTGAATTCACATTTACTATATTAAAACAATTGTAATATGGTCTTGAAAATTATTCAAAAAAATAATTTTCCTTTATATAAATAATGTAAAATGAAAAATCAATGATAAAATTCATTTATACAGTGAATGAACATGCTAAAAATAGTTTTGATGAATTTATTGGAAAATTTACAGATAAATGAGAGCGTAAGATTGATCAGTTTTAAGAACATTGTGTTGGAAGAGTATATATAAAGGAAATTCAGAAGGCTTATAGAAATTTTTCAATACAATGCTATGAAACTATGATTGACTAATCAAAGAATAAATTTTGTCAAGATTTTAGGCCTTTGGGAAATATTTATATGAGCTGATAGACAAGAAATATGGAGTAGTACCCTTAGACAAATTGGCTACATCCAAATCTCAATTACAAGAGATTTTTTTGAACTTAAAAAACATATCTTGAAATAGAAATGTATGATCCTAATTATCAGTGGGGGGGTTGTGAAAAAATCGAGACACCCTCTAAAACATCATGATGACTTGCCATTCATGTTACTTGTTGCGCCAAAGTCTCTTCAAGCTCTACTCCAACTTATTATTATCCTAAGAAGATTTGATGTGGAGAAAATAATTAAACATCATAGATAATGTAACAAGGATCTTAAATCAATGTAACAATTGAGAAAATAGTGATAAGGTCCATAGAAAGACTTCAACGCACCATAGCTTCAAGACACCAATCTGGTTCTTCCGCATCTGAACCTAAAACTTTTACCCAAGCTGGTATACCTTTTGAGAAGGAAGAAGACCTGACTCTTGAACATATTAAACACTATCAATATAAGAAACTATATTCCAAATACAAATTATTAACTTTTTTATCTTTTTGATTATTTATTTATTTTATTGATTCACTTTCTATGAATTTAAATTTTTAATGCTTAATACAAGTCACTTCTAGATTCATGTTCTTTTCAATATTATATTATAAAACTTTCTTAGTGTTAGATATTCATTGTGTTATACCCTATCATTAACTTTATTTTTGATATCACAAGAAGGGGGAACATATGGAATTAAGGGGAAAACATAAAATTTTATTTTTTTTCTTATGGATAGTTAATTAATCTATAAAATTTCATGTTTTAATTTTATGGATTTTGTGATCATCAAAACAGGGGGATTTTTCAATAGTTTTAGTGTACCAACATGCTCTCATATATTATAAGTTTTGATGCTCCCAAAATTGTAATAACCCGGATCTTCGTTTCAGGTATGTCTTTCCTTTTCTGGAGTTTTTGATAATTTTTGGAGATTCTGGAAATTTTTGAAGTACACGTCGTGTACTCTTTTCCTGCTCGAAGCTGTGTGCTGGCCATTTCCGGGCCACACACACAATGTGTAGGGGTGATGTGGAGGCCAATTTTGGCGGAGTACGGAAAAACCCACTACACGCCGTGTACTTTAAAAATACATGTCGTGTACTTTTCTTTTTTTCACTAAACGGACCAGGGTCGTACCTCATCGTCATAAATGTCTTCTTCTAGGTTTGGTTCGACCGAGAGACGACGTACGGCTGAAAAACTTCTCCGGATTCTCGAGCCTCCATCTGTTCTCTGATTCGAGCTCTGTCAATTGCGTTGGAAGCGCAGCGGTAGGTTCTCCCTTTTGCTTGAGCCTTGTTTTCCAATTCTCCCTCCTTCTCAAGTTATCTAAGGTTGAACATTTTGTGAGTTTTCTCAGATATACAAAGTTCAAGGGAGAATCAGTCATCATGTTTCAAGTATATCTATCTCCTAGGATTGAGGTAGGTGGTTTGTGCCTTACTGTTCAAAGTCTCTGAGTTTTATGTGCGAATTTCCACCGATACACGTGAATGGGGTATTGCGTGTTACCCTTTTGCCTTCATTGTTTTCCTGTCTTGCTTGTATGCTTGTGTAGAGGTAAATTGACCTTTTTAGAGGATAATTTTTTGTGCTTTGATGTATTTTTCCCTTTCTTTGTTCTGTTTACGACCTTTGGGTCTCGTTTTCCTTTGGCTGCTACACCTGTTTTCATGCTTTGAGGTTATAGGTTGAGGTGAAATTCATGACATGCTTGTTGCCTTGTAGACTGTTTAGCTAATTAGCTCTATAGGTGTAATTTGGTTATCCAAGTATCTCTATAGGTGTAATTTGGCCTTATAGCATTATTATGCACTGACTGGCACGGGGCTGAGAGAACCAGGTGCTATAGACTATAAGGGATAAACCGAGTGAGCTTCCCAGAGAGTCTTATACATTATAGACTACAGGGGATGGACCGAGTGAGCTCCCAAAGAGTCTTGGATATTGTAGACTATAGGAGGGTAGACCGAGTGTGCTTCCTCAGAGAGTATTACCTTGTTTGTTTCTCTTTAAGAACCTTTCCAGGCTAGAGGAGGAATTGACCAAGTGAGCTTCCTCAGAGAGTCTGTGGTATACCTGAGGCTATAGGAGGAATTGACTGAGATAGCTTCCTTAGAGAATCTCTAGACCTTGGGGCTAAGAGGGTTAGACCACGTGATCTTCCTCAGAGTGTCCCTGACTACCCTTGACTATGAGGTGAATTGACCAAGCGTGCTTCCCCAAAGAGTCTCATAATTTCGTATGACCAACCAGAGGGGTTAGGCTGAGTGCACTACCAGAGGATTGTGGTACTTCTTGGATAGGACCAGTAGGGATGGTTGCGAGTACTTCCCAGAGGTTTTCCTGCTTGTTAGCTGTTTGATTCACTTCTATTGTTGTTGTGGTTGATTGTTGTTGTGTATATTCCTGTTTTCTACCTGTTACTTTGTTGTTGTTGTTTACTGCTTACTGTATCTTTACCTGTCATATACTCACTGACTGTTAGGCACAGATCTTTGGGTGGTTTCCTACTGGGATTTTATCTCACACCCTATTTGGGCCATGATTTTGGGCCCAAGTAGACTATGTTGTTGTAGGTATAGACAAGGGAAAGCGCCCTTCGACTTCTGGAACTTGATTTCTTGGAGCAGGAGAGCATGGGACCAAGATTTGTCTTGCGATGCTGAGGATCTATTTACTTTTATTTTGTACTTATTTTGGTACTGTAGTGTTTTCCAGCATTGTGACTTGTTTGGATGCTTTCCTAGTTATGTGTCATGCATCATTTAATATACATATGTGCTCCAGTTTGTTGATTTGGTCTTCCGTTGTTTATATTGTTGGTTATTACTGCTTCCGCTATTGCACATTTATCCATTTCCACTGTGTACGCTACCAATGAGGATATAGTTTCCCCATTATCACACCCAAGGCCCTCGCTGCTAGTCGGCAGCCTCTGGTGTTTGGGGAAATGCGCTTGAGGCCATGTGACCAATAGGGTACAGGGCGCCACTGGGTGGATTCCGGAACCAGGACGTTACAAAGTGGTATCAGAGCAATTCTTTTCTCTTGCATTACTATTTAGAGACTTTAGCTAGGGATAGGATGGATTCAGTACTTGGTAACAAGTTTTGCCCGAGAGTAGCTAACCCATCTATAGGTAAAAGCCATACTACCTCGTTTATTGCAGTTTTATGGTTTTGAGATTTTACGGTTGAAATGATTTCACCTAGAGTGATTCACATGATTTGTGTTGTTATTGTTCTGACTATTGCGGTTCTATTCCTATAGAAACCTGATGAGATAAGGGTATGCCATCTCATGCACCATATAGGCACTTGTAGAGATCACATTCCATGCATTATTTCCATGCCATCTAGGGTGCATTAGCGATTGCATGCTGTTGTGATAGAATTTGTGTAGATTATGCATGCTGTTGTGATAGATGCTTGATAGAATCTCTGCTGCTTTGTTAGAGGATATGTTTATTGAACCTTGTTTAAATGAACGCCAAATTTTGATTCTTGAGGTGTTATGGGACCTCTTGAATCGGAAATTGGTGGATTGTGATCCTATTTTCTCTTGTACATGATTGTAGGGGATGCCAAGATTTGATTTGTGGGGAGTATGGGCCCTCATGGATCAGAATTTGGCACCTCTTTGCCTTGTTTTCCATGTTTCTGGGCTTCTGTGCAATTTCTAAGCTACTGCCCAGAAAAATCTAGAATACACAGCGTGTACTTTCTGGATACACGTTGTGTAGTTTTCAAGCTGTGTCACTGACCATGTGAGAAGAAACATGGTGTCGTGAAAATAACTTCAGGAACACACCATGTACGGTAGGTTCATGCCGTGTAGTTTAGAGCCGTGTACTCGGTCGTGTCACCAAAAACACGGGTCGGGGAAGCTCGAGTAGAACACGTTGTGTTGTAAAGGAACATGCCATGTAGTTTAGAGCCGTGTACTCGGTTGTGTCGCCAACAACATGGGTCGGGGAAGCTCGAGTAGAACACGCTGTGTTGTAAAGGAACACTCCGTGTAGTTATGTCCAGGTACCCGGCCGTGTCATGAACAACACGGGTCGGCGTGACCTTCTCTAAGACACACCTTGTTGATTTTGGAACACGCTGTGTAGTCTTGACCAGGTACCTGGTTGTGTCACTAACAACAGGGGACGGTGTCACCTTCTCCTATACACGCCGTGTTTTTTCGAAACACACCGTGTAAGGTCCATCCGTGTAGACGGCCATGTAAATAACAACACGGGCCACCGAGATAGTGTCTAGTACACGCCGTGTCCCTAGGGAACATTCCTTGTAGTATGAGGTTAGTTTGAACCGTGTGGGTTAGCCGTGTAAGGAGACTCGGGCAGGGGTTTAGAGTTCAAGTACATGTTGCATGTGGGAACAACATGTCGTGTAGTATGGGGAGTTACACGACCTATCGGGCAAGGGTACACGCCCATGTTAATGGCTTAAGCAGACACGTCGTGTAGTTTTTATACACGTCGTGTAGCCGTGTTTTGTAAAACTTGATAGTTTCTTTTCCCTGTTCCCGTTTTGTACTCCTGTGTTTTCAGTCCATGTTAATCTTGATCTAAGGTGTGCTTTTGATCTTTCAGAGCTATGCCTCTGAGACGTCCTCTGGTCGTACGTCAGTTTCCAAACGGTGATCAGACACCGGATATGGCCGATCAGGGACCTCCTGCAGATTCTCCTGCTGTGTCAGCCTTGGCACCAGCAGTCATACCCGTCTTCGGCATAGATGCGTAGTTCAGGGAGGACTTCCTGAGTATGATGCATACTTTTTAGGGAGCACCGCCTCCTACCCCGTCGATGGCTGAGTTGACGTGGGTTTTCCAGCAGCAACATCCTCCTACTTTTTAGGGGATGGAGGACCCCAGGCTGTAGAGTCGTGGATAGAGGCCACACTGACCATCTTGGAGCACCTAGAGATCCCTCCGGATAAAAGGGTAAAGCTGGATACTTATATGCTCAGGGACACCGCCAAGAGGTGGTGGGAGGTGATCTCATGGTCAGGGCGTCAGCAGGATATGTCATGGGACGAGTTTCGACACACCTTCTATGACTACTTCTATCCGAAGACCTTGAGGTCTGGTCGAGCCTAGGAGTTTATGAGTCTGCAGCAGGGTACTCTTTCTGTTATGGAGTACTCATCTCATTTCACTAAGCTGCATTATTTCACACTGATCTCAGTAGGTGATGAGTTGTTCCTTGCTAGGAAGTTCGAGGACGATCTCAGGAAGGAGATCCATTCCTAGGTGAATATCTTCCAGTTGAATTCTATGTCCTCAATCATCAACCAGGTACTAATTACTGAGCGCAATCTGAGGGATTCTGGATTAGTGAGCCAGGGAGGTTCGTCATCCAGAGCTGGTGTTCCTCCTACGGACAGTAGGAAGCGTCGCAGAGAGTCTTCTCGAGGAGATTGGGGTGCGCGGGATACGTCTTATGGCATCCAGGTTATATGATACCAGTGCGGTAGAAGTGGGAACACTAGGCCTCAGTGCCAGAGAGATCCGATGGAGTGCTGATCATGCGGCAAGATGGGCCATCTTCAGTGCTTCTGTCACATCTTCTCACCTTTAGCTCGTGGTAGGGGTTCCTCTATGACCCCGCGTTCTGGAGATGCTTCACCAGTTTCCCACCAGTCTGGGAACTGGAGTTCTTCCGGCCATTCAGGCCGAGGTGGAGGTCGCGGCCATGGTGGTCAGTCACCAGGTCATCAGCGACAGTAGAGTGGATCATCTCAGATCGGTCAGCCAGGGGCGTAGGGCCACGGTGTAGGCAGTCTTTCACCGTGGAGAAGACCTATCAGGAGCAGGATCCCAGCCCTTCTACAGTTCGAGGTACGATCTTAGTATCCTCAGTTTTATCTTCAACTCTTTTCGATATTGGTGCTTCCCATAGCTTTATCTCTATTGCAGTTGTGGAGAGCCTTGGGCTCTGTATCTTTCCGTTTGCTGACTTGTTGACTCTTGACATGCCGTTGGGAACGAGGACATCTAGCGTACGACAGTGCAGAGAGTGCCCTCTTGAGGTTACAGGGTGTCATTTCTTATGGGACCTCTATTCCATAGAGATGATGGGCTATGACGTCATTCTCGGGATGGAATGGTTGGTTCCTTTCCAGGAAGTTATTGATTGCTATCGCCACAGGGTGAGTTTCATATCACCATAGGGCGGATCTTTCCTTCATAGAGGTGAGTGGGATGTCCAGGCGGGTAGAACTAGACCAGAGCATCATGGGATAGGGTAATTCATAGCCCAGATTTCCAGTCTTTATCTAGATGACTAGGGGACTTCACAGTTAAACTTTCCCCCAGTGGTGGATCATTTTAGGGATGTCTTTCCAGAGGACTTTTTAGGTTTGCCTTCGGAGCGTGAGGTAGACTTCTCAATTGATTTCATGCAAGGAGTGGCACCGGTGTCCATTCCTCCTTATAGGATGGCTACACCTAAATTTCAAGAGCTCAAGAAGCAGTTGGAGGAGTTCCAGGCAAAGGTTTTCATCTGACCCAGTACTTCTCCTTGGGGTTCACCTGTCCTGATCGCGAAGAAGGAAGACGGTACCCTTCGTCTTTGTGTGGATTATCGGTAGCTGAACCAGTTGACGGTCAAGAACTGATATACCTTTCCAAGGATCGATGACCTCTTTGACCAGCTTCGAGGAGCCCGGGTATTCTCGAAGATCGACTTGAGGTCCGGTTATCATCAGTTGCGCGTTAGACCATCAAATATACCTCTGACAGCTTTCAGGAGCAGGTATGGTCTTTTCGAGTATATAGTCATGCCGTTCGGTCTCACGAATGTGCCTACGGTTTTCATGGCACTAATGAACCGAGTGTTCCATCCGTACTTAGACTCCTTCATCATGGTCTTCATGAACGACATCTTAGTGTACTCTCACACTCGACACGACCATGACACACATCTTGAGATCGTTCTGAGTACACTGAGAGAGCATCGGCTATATGCTAAAATCTCTAAGTGCCGCTTTTGGATGGATAATATTCAATTCTTGGGTCATGTCATCTCAGAGACGGGAGTTTCAGTGGACCTAGAGAAAGTGATAGTTGTAGTATCCTGAGAGCAGCTGAAGAACGTCTTTGAGGTACGGAGTTTCCTAGGGCTGGAAGGGTACTGTAGACGCTTAATTCAGGACTTCTCATGCCTAGCAGCACCATTGACAGGTCTGACCAAGAAAGGGGCAAAGTTTTTATGCTTAGATTCTTGTGAGTCAGTCTTTCAAGAGCTGAAGGGGAGGTTGACATCAGCACCAATACTAGTCTTTCCAGAGCCGGGAAAGGGATACACTGTTTACTATGATGATTCAGGTATCGGGCTGGGAGTTGTGCTCATGCAGGGAGATGGAGTCATTGTGTATGGGTCTTGGCAGTTGAGGCCACACGAGAGGAATTACACTACGCACGATCTGGAGTTGGAAGCAGTTGTTCACGCCTTACGCTGTTGGAGACACTATCTTCTGGGAGAGCACTTTGTGGTTTTCACCGACCACAAGAGTCTCAAGTATATCTTCACTCAATGTGATCTGAATCTGTGACAGCACAGGTGGGTCGAGTATCTTCAGTCCTTTGATTTCAAGCTCGCCTATATGTTGGGAAAGGGAAACGCAGTAGCAGATGCGTTGAGCAGGAGAACTCAGATTCAGGCAGTTCGGGAGGCCAACAGTGAGTGGAATCTTATGGGGCTATTCTATGAGATGCACTTAGAAGTGCATGATAGGCAGGGATAGACTGTCCTATATTCTGTAGTTGTTACCTCTACACTTCTTGATCGGGTGCGAATGAGGTAGCTATCAGACTCATAGGCCTTGGTCCTGCGGGAGAGTGTGTCAGGAGGGGACCCTCTTCCTGGATGGACAGTGGGTGAGGATGAGATCTTGCGTTTCCAGGGATGCGTATGTGTGCCAACAGACCTACGCGAGGAGCTGATGCAGTATTTTCATTCCTCAGTTTGGGCAGTTCATCCTGGCGTCACCAAGATGTATCGGGATCTTCATCGCTAATACTGGTGGCCAGTTATGAAGAGGGATGTTGCTGGTTTTGTCATGAGATGCTCTACTTGTCAGCAGGTGAAGGCGGAGCATCAGCGACCAGCAGGCCTTTTACAGCAGTTACCCATCCCGGAGTGGAAGTGGAATGATGTCGTGATGGACTTCGTTACCAGGTTTCCGAGGTCACCTCGTGGAAGTGATTCTATTTGGGTTTTCATTGACAGGATCATGAAGGTTACACACTTCTTACCGATCAAGGAGACCTTCAGTGTTGATGATATGGGACGATTGTACATCGGAGAGATTGTGCGTCTACATGAAGTTCCACACTCCATTTTTTCAGACAGGGATGCACGCTTTACCTCTTGGTTCTGACAGGGACTTCAGAAGGCTTTGGATACATTGGTACTTTTGAGTACAGCATACCATCCCCAGACTGATGGCCAGTCTGAGCGCACGATCCAGGTGCTTGAGTATATGCTCTGAGATTGCATTTTAGATTTCGGTGGTTCTTGGGAGAAGCATATAAATCTTGTGGATTTCACCTATAGAAACATTTTTCATGTGACCATTCATATGGAACCATATGAGGCTTTGTACGGAAGTCCATGCCAATCACCCTTATGCTGGCTGGAGGCAGGAGAGGCAGCTTTGCTGGGACCTCGTCTTGTTCATGAGACCTCTGAGTAGATAGAGCTGATTCAGAAGAGGATGGATACAGCACAGTCTCGACAGAAGTCTTATGCTAATCAGCAGATACGACCTCTGGAGTTCGAGGTCGGAGATCATTTTTTCCTGTGTGTCACACCGAGGTTGGGACACAAGAGGATTAGGAGATAGGGTAATCTTTCACCGTGGTACGTCAGGCCGTTTGAGGTGTTGGAGAGATTTGGGTCGGTCGCCTATCGGTTGTAGCTACCTCAGAGGTACCAGGATATGCACGACGTCTTCCACGTCTCTCAGCTCCGACGTTACTTTTCAAACCCATCTCATGTATTTCAGCCCGATTAGGTTGAGCTCGAAGCGGGTGCATCGTTTGAGGAGCATCCCATCCGGATTGTCAATCGCAGCACGAAGGTTCTTCGAGGTCGGTCTGTTCCTCTGGTATGAGTGCTATGGCAGCACGGGCGAGTATAGGACGAGACTTGGGAGAGGGAGGCCAAGGTTCGATCGCAGTGGCAGGATCTGTTTGAGGTTTCTTCTTCTACGCCTCTCTAGGGAAATTCGGGGATGAATTTCTTTAAGGGGGGAAGTTTGTAAGAACCCAGATCTTCATTTCAGGTGTATCTTTCCTTTTCTGGAGTTTTTGAGAATTTTTGGAGATTTTGGAAATATTTGAAGTCCACACCGTGTACTTTCTGAGTACACGTTGTGTACTCTTTTCCCACTCGAAGCCGTGTGTTGGCCATGTCCGGGCCACACACATGGTGTGTAGGGGTGACGTGGAGGCCAATTTTGGTGGAGTACAGAAAAACTCACTACACGCCGTGTACTTTTATTTTTTTCACTAAACGGACCGGGGTCGCGCCTCATTGTCATAAACATCTTCTTCTAGGTCTGGTTTGACCGAGAGACGCCATACGGCCGTGAAACTTCTCCGGATTCCCGATCCTCCATTCATTTTCCGATTCGAGCTTTGTCGATTGCATTGGAAGTGCAGCAGTGAGTTCTCCCTTTTTCTTGAGCCTTGTTTTCCAATTCTCCATCCTTCTCAAGTTATCTAAGGTTGAACATTTTGTGCATTTTATCAGATCTATAACGTTCAAGTGATAATCAGTCATCGTGGTTCAAGTATATAGATCTCCTAGGATCGAGGTAGGTGTTTTTTTCCTTACTGTTCAAAGTCTCTGAGTTTTATGTGTGAATTTCCACCGATACCCATGAACGGGTTATTGCGTGTTACCCTTTTTCCTTCGTTGTTTTCCTGCCTTGCTTGTATGCTTGTGTAGAGGTAAATTGACCTTTTTAGAGGATAATTTTTTGTGCTTGGATGTATTTTTACCTTGCTTTTTTCTATTTACGACCTTTGGATCTTGTTTTCCTTTGGATGCTACACCTGTTTTCATGCTTTGCGGTTATAGGTTGAGGTGAAATTCATGACATGCTTGTTGCCTTGTAGACATTTTAGCTAAGTAGATCTATAGGTGTACTTCGGTTATCCAAGTAGATTTATAGGTGTACTTTGGCCTTATAGCATTATTATGCACTGACTGGCACGGGGCTGAGAGAACCTGGTGCTATAGACTATAAGGGATAGACCGAGTGAGCTTCCCAGAGAGTCTTAGACATTATAGACTACAGGGGATGGACCGAGTAAGCTCCCAGAGAGTCTTGGATATTATAGACTACAGGAGGGTAGACTGAGTGCGCTTCCTCAGAAATTCTTACCTTGTTTGTTTCTCTTTAAAAACCTTTCCAGGCTAGAGGAGGAATTGACCGAGTGAGCTTCCTCAAAGATTATGTGGTATACCTAAGGCTATAGGAGGAATTGACCGAGATAGCTTCCTCAGAGAGTCTCTAGACCTTGGGGCTAAGAGGTTTAGACCTCGTGATCTTCCTCAGAGATTCTCTGACTACCCTTAACTATGAGGGGAATTGATCGAGTGTGCTTCCCCAGAGAGTCTCATAATTTCGTATGACCAACCAGAGGGGTTAGGCTGAGTGCACTGCTAGAGAGTTGTGGTACTTCTTGGATAGGACCAGTAGGGATAGCTATGAGTACTTCCCAGAGGGTTTCCTACTTGTTAGTTGTTTGGTTCATTGTTGTTGTTGTTGTGGTTGATTGTTGTTGTGTATCTTCCTGTTTTCTACCTATTACTTTGATGTTGTTGTTTATTGATTACTGTATCTTTACCTTCCATATACTCATTGACTGTTAGGAACAGATCTTCAGGTGGTTGCCTACTGGGATTTTATCTCACACCCTGTTTGGGTCATGCTTTTGGGCCCAAGCTGACTATGTTGTTGCAGGTATAGACAAGGGCAAGCACCCTTCGACTTCTAGAACTTGATTGCTTAGAGCAGGAGAGCATGGGACCAAGCTTTGGCTTGCGATACTGAGGAGCTGTTTACTTTTCTTTTGTACTTGTTTTGGTAATGTAGTGTTTTCCAGCATTGTGACTTGTTTGGCTGCTTTCCTAGTTATGTATCATGCATCATTTCATATATATATGTGCTCCAGTTTGTTGATTTGGTCTTCCGTTGTTTATATTGTTGGTTATTACTACTTCTGCTATTGCATGTTTATCTATTTCCTTTGTGTACTCTTCCAATGAGGGCATAGTTTCCCCATTATCACACCCAAGGCCCTCGCTGCTAGTCGGCAGGCTCTGGTGTTTGGAGAAATGTGCTTGAGGCCATGTGACCAATCGGGTACGGGGCGCCTCTGGGTGGCTTCCGGAACCGGGACATTACAAAAATACCTTATTTGTTTTCTACTGATTTTATTTTAAGTATATTTCAAGTTAATTATTTATTTATCATAGTTTCTCAATAGAATTATTATTTTCGGTTTGTTGTGAAAAAATTGATAAATTATTGATTGCTACATATAGAGATTTACTCTTACATATATTGAGAAATATGTAATTTACTCTTTCATATTGGTTATTTTGAAAACTATTGATCCTTTTGTATCTACTACAAAATAAATATTGCTTTTATGTATTGGAATTTTCATGGAGACTTACACTTACATATCAAAGATACTTTTATGTATGGAGTATAAATTACAAGTTACTTTTACATATCAATTTATAATCAAGAATTGGATAAGTATAAAATGTTATGTATGAAGTAAAGGATAAAATATATTATTACATATCCTTGATGAAGAAAAAAGTTACTTTTATGTATTCACTACAAATAATATTAATCTTACATTTTCTCTATAAAGACAAAGGTTACACTTATGTATTCACTAAAAAGAATATTACTCTTATATATGCCTTTAGAGAAGAAAGGTGAATTTTATATTGACAGTATGGATGTTACTTAGTATTTAAAACTTCAAGATTTTCCTATGGTTATAACGGAAGTTGATTTTAAGGAGGATTGAATCTCTCCAATGGTTATAAGATCATATTATTAAGGATAGAATTACTCAACACTGGAGTAGTTTTTTTATAATTTTATGAATATTTTGACCGAGTCTATTTTGAGATTGTATTTCTGGAACGAAGAAGATCTCCAACTGCTATAAGAAATAAAATTTTTAAGGATAATATTTTTTATTACACTAACTAAATTAATTTCTAGATATTATATATATATATAAATATATTATCTTATAAAAGCGATTATACACACAAGATTAAAAACAAAAGACAATAGAAAAATACAAAAACATCTATATTATATTTGTTGTACAATTATTTATTTCATTATTAAAATACTAAAATTCTAGATTAGTTGTGTGATATAAGAGAAATAAGACAAAGAAAGGAATTTTTTGATATTATATAATTGTGAAGAAATTATTGAAAATGAAGAACCATTTTGAAATATACACTTTGATGAAATACATATTATCTAGATAGGAGTCAATCATCTATAAGTTAATAAGTATGGTTGTATTATATATATTGTAACCTTTATATTTATATTTTGTTTACACATTTCTTGTACTAAGAATATAAGTGAGGTTGAGGATAAGTCTTGAATAGGAGAGCCTAGTAAAATCTCTTGTAAAATGTATGCATCAAGTGTCAACTATTTTCACTCATTTATGAGATCCCTGTGAAAAGGATCAGAAATAAAACCATCACACCTACATTGGGTGTTGGTGGAGTGGACTTGGGGAAGCTATTTTTAGCTTCAAACTTCTATAAATATATCTTATGTCCTGCTCTTATTTTCTTTTATTTTCATTGAATTTTTCATGAACCATCCTGGGCTACCCCCAATCTAGGCACCTGATCCAACCCATGGTAAGGCTTGAGGGGAATTACTAATCCCCATGAACTATAAATAAGTTCCAGAGAATCAAAATACACTTAATGGGAATGATTTCACCCAGATAAATAATATTAAACAAATAGTTGAATTCTACCAAGAATTTTTCATGGCGCATCCATACATTGGATATCCATGAAATAAAAATTTAAAAAAAGTTTATTAGAAAAAAACAAACAAGACATCCCAAATAAATATAAATCACCTAAAATAAATAGAAAAAAACTAAAATAGGTCTAAAGATACAGTAGGAAGTCGAACTGGCTAATGAAATTGTGACACAAAATAAAAACTAAAAATATCTTACTCAATATCCATGTGACTCAAAGTCACCATCCATAATTGAAACCATATAGACTACTCCATAAGTTATCCCCATACCAAAACATAAACCTACAATAAAGACACTTGGTATACAAACACTGATTGGTGTAAGTGGGGTGTGAGTATAACAACCTAGTAGATATTCACTGATGATTCCATACATTTAATTTTTCAAAACATTCTAGAAAAAATAATTTGAAATACAATATTTTAAAATGTGAATTTATTTATTTTAAAAAAGATAAGTCATAAATAATTTTTGAACCCTCTTTTAAAACCCAAAACAAGTTAAAAAAACTTCATAAACCTTCTTTAAATATTACATTAGAAACTTACCATTGAAATACCTTTTTTAAAATCATTCCCTTAAAACTGCATAAGAAGAAACCCAAATATTAAATCAAGAAATAATAACTGAACAACTAAACCAAAATATAAATAATATAACAAAACCAGTAGAAGAGTATAAAATAAATCATGTAGGGTAATAATAAAACTATTAAAATGAATCATAAACTAGTATAATAGATAAGAAGGATGATTAAAGTGTAAATGATCATTGGATTCTCCTCAACATCTGGTGATACAATCCTAGATATACTCGGGTGGAACCATCTATTGGTTTATCAGTGAATTTTTAGTCTATAACCAATAATCTACTCTCAACTAGCCTCACCAAAACTCCCCCAAGGCCTAATACCATTCCATAATAAGGAGGATCTAGTTTGTCTCGTTGAGACTAGATAGTAACCATATCTTAGTCTCTCAGTAAGACACCTAGTATCCCCATGATACTATTAATAGAGGGTGAAGAAGGATGTGGCCTTATTATACACACACCAATAATAGAACCCATGGAAAACCATACCCATGATGAGCCTTAACTCACCCTCACATGATCTTCTCACTAAATCTCTTATTCCAACTCGTATAAATAACATCAATAGTCACATACAATCATAAAACCCATTTTGTCATAAATCTGTGGGTCTTGGATTATGAGTGTGGCTCATTTGGGAAAAAACCATTCATATAAAATTTAAACTGGACCTTGAATTTTTAAACAATTATTATTTTTTAAAATCCCCTTTGAAAACCCATTTCCAAGTCTATATCATTTTGATATCACTTTTCATACATTAATTCAAAAATAATTTTATTAATAACCTCATTTTAAAGGTTCTAAATGGTCCTTTAGGTTATACTTTAGAAATCCTAATTTGAAACCCTTTCTTATAATGGTTTTGGAAATAAAATAACATTTTAAACCATGGGGAATACCCAATTTAAACCCAAAAAGTTCAAGAAACCAGAAAATATAAGATAAAATATAATTAAATAATTATTCAAACACCCACCTGATGTATAATTAGTAAACAATATAACAACAAACTTATAACACTCATAAAATTACATTGAATATAAGACTCAAACAATAACCCCTTATAACCCATGAAATCTCCTAAGTGAAACCAATTTAAAATTGAAAACACTCTTTATAAATTCCAATTCCTTTGAGAAAACCTTTCTAATAATTTAAATAAATCCATAACATATATAATTTCTAAAAAAGATAATTTTTAAAACCCAATTATAACATTTCTTGTCAAGGAAAATAGAAAATCATAGAAACACTTACCTAGAACAAGTGTACATGAAGTGATTTCTTCAAGAACAAAGAGAGGAAGGTCCAAATAGGACCCTGAACACCTTGGGAATCAAATATATAAGAGATAAAGACCAAAAACCACCTAGGGTTTGGTTAACACCTACCTAAGATAAGATAAGAAGAAGAAAACATGAAAAAAGGGGAGAGTTAAATAGAAAAGATCCCAAACTTTGTAGATTCGGCTTAAGATCTAAATAAAAAACTAACAAATCAAGGAGGATGAGGGGAAATTGCCAAGAGCCTATTACCTTAGAAGTTTCTTGTGAATGGGGAAGGAAATAGACCCTTTTAGGTTTAAATTTTGAAACGAAAAAAAGGTAGGACACAAAAAAATTAAAACATGGGTAGGTTGCATGATTTTTCCACATAGTTTACGTAAAGACCCAAACTTTTTGAATAATATTTGTTTCCTAAAAATGTTTGTTATATTATTTTGTACTCAACATAAATATATCTCTTTAAGAATTAAGTGAGTATAATTTGAAATGTGACCATTGGGTTTCGACCGTTATATGAACGTTGGTCAATATGACCATTGGAAATTATACTATTGATAATGATTTTAACGTTATATTTATTATTTATATGTATAAATGAAAAGGGAAAAATAATGAAGCAAGAAGATTTGATAGCCTCATCTAGTAGAGTCTTGTCATATGAAGCCCATTTCTCAGAACTTGGGAGGGAGATAGCATCACTGGTCTTCACTCTTGACCAAGCACAAGCTTAGTTTCAACATGTTAAGCTTGAATGAAATAGTCTATAGGAGAAGTTCACGTTGGTGGAAATTACCACTCATGCGATGTTATCCAAGCCGCCCCAAGAATATATCACTATCGCACACCTTACCCTTAGGTCATATGCAGTTGTTATAAGGGGTTATGTTTCAAGGCCTTAGTTACTTAATTTATAATCCCATTGTATAAATAAAATTGTTATTTCATCAATTCTTTTTTGTGTTTAGTTTTTCTTAAAAATATAACGAATTTGATAAATTGATTTTTTGGAAAGAAATTGTGCTTTTCAGAAAAGATATAATTATTATAATAATATAATTTATTATTAATAATGTTTATTTTAATTAAATATTATGATTAAAACACTCTTATTTAAATTTTAAATGATAGGATAATTTTATTTTTTCAAGTGTCAAAAATTATACTATGCATTTTACTATGAATTTTCTATCTACTATTATTTTTAATAAATAAGGATTTTATATTTAAAAGTAAAATTTATCATAATTAGATAATTATTAAGATAAAATAAACATCATTTTTTAAATCATCATTTCAAAATTATGTTAGGGTGAATTTGTGAGAATTTTCTAAAATATTTTGTTTTTTGGTGAATAGTAAAAATACAGTTTTGATTTTTCATTAAGTTTAATGAATTCATAATGATATAATAAATAATATAAATTTTTTTTTACTCTTGTGTATTAAAATATCATAATAGTTTTCCCATTTTTCCAATACCATGTGAAATCCCATGGTTTTTCATTTACCACTACTTAGGTGTCCAAGGAAATTAATAAACAAAACCTCCCCTTTTACTATAAATACCCACCCATTTATCCATATCCATTCACTTAAAATTAATCCTCCATGAATATTTGATAGTTTTACCTCCCAATTATTCCTCCCAATGTGTCCTCAATCCCCCAAAGTCCCAATATTCAAGTTTTAGGAGTTACTCTTCAAGGTAAGGGAAATCTCAACTTCTCTTTTCCTTTAAAGTTACCTTTTTGTATGGTATGTCTTTAAAATTTATATATTATGTTATTATATCCATTTTATTATATCCCTATACTATATTAAGAGTATTTTATTAATGGTAGACCCTTTTATCATTTTAATTTTTTCTAAAACCATGTTTCCTACCCGTTATACTGCCTAATTTTCCTCTCAAAATTTCTCTCTTTTTCTCAAGGAACTATCTTATTTTCTTTTATGAATATCCAAACATATTTCTTTTATATGGTTATTCAAAAATATATAAAAATGATATATTTTTATTCTGGTATTAACATACATGAAACCCACCTTCCTTTTTAGTGGGTTAATAATGACATAAAGATCTTTTCTTTAAGCACTTCTTTTTAAAATTCTATGATTTTTATATGAAACTCATTTATTTTATTCTCCATAGGTTATTTATAAAATGTTTTATTGTGATATATGTGGATGAAATTAATTAATAAATATGAATGGTGCACCCTGATAGCACTCCAATGTATTGGGTAAATAATTTAATCTCTAGAGATAACATGTTTTACGATACCTTGGTAAATAACCTTGGTAATTTTTATGACACCTCAGTGAAAAACCTTGGTGATATGCTTATGAATGTCTAAAATAAATATTTTATCCCCATTTACAAGTTATGTTTCATGTTATTTTATTTATTATATGCCTCATGTTCTCTTTTTCATGCCATAATAATATTATTTTTGTTCTTATTAAATTTCCTCAAGATCACATGTAAACTATTTCCCTTGTTTTCCCTTACTGGGAGTTATGCTCACTCTTTCCTTTGATATATGCCCCCAGGTTATGGGATGCAGTAATTGTACTCAGGATGAACCTTTTATGAATCCTTTCAAGTGTAATAGAATAATTTTTTATGTTTTCATGTATTATGTACCCTCTTTTCCAAGAAACTAAACTTTAAAAGATCCTTTGTTTTGTACAATGTAATGAAAGTTATGTAATAAAAAGGTGGGATGCCATGGTTGGTATTAAAGGAAGGTTTGGTTATTTTTGGAAATTATGATTTGAAAAATTTATGAATAACCTTAAAAATAAGTTAAAATATAATAAAACATCCTGTATTTTGGTAAAATATTAAGTAAGTGGTTTTTGAGAAAAGAAATCCATGTCTGGATATGAAAAAGTGGATGTGGATCAGGCACAGATGTACCTAGAGGTAACAACTCTAACAAGGTCTTTCAGCCCTGACTTAGCATAAACTGGTACATGATAATGGGTCTTTTTTCACTCCTGGTTTGACACTCCTAGGGGATATGTTTGTTTAATCACAATCCTTTTATGAACCATTATGAAGGATTTATAGAAAATGTAATTTTTGTTAAAGAATAACATATTTAAGCATGATGTTTTAAGAAATAAAATTCCTTTATAATTATAATATTATTAAATGAAACATGTTTCTCACAAAGGTTTTATTCTTTTACAAAATGGTGTGAAATAATAGAAACCATGTAAATGGTGAACACAATGGACCAGGTGTTGATGGTCTTCCAATAGAAGCCGGAATAGAAAACTTCATGAGAATGATAAATCAACTAAATCGAGTTATGAGAAATAACTTGAATCAAGATAAGATACTAGATTCACCTCGAAAGGGAAAACTTTTTTTTGAGTCCTTTATGCATCAACAACCACCTTCTTTCATTGGATCTACTGATCCATTGATTTCTAAACAATGGATAAGCTCTATAGAAAAGATCTTTTTTTACTTCGTTGTTCGAAATAAGAGAAATTCACCCTAACTGTATACCTATTAGAGGTATAACCTGATTAGTGGTGGAAACTAGTGAAAACACAAATCCAAGAGGGGTGATTGAATCTATGGAGTGGGAAGAGTTCAGGGGAACCTTTTTCAAAAAATATTTTTCCCGTTCAATGTGAATGAAAATGGATAAGGAATTCCTAGAGCTAAGGAAAAAGGAAAATTAATCTATGGTAAGCTATGAGTTAAACTCCACAATACCTTACTATTACACCTCTATCTTTTTCATGGACACTAATGGGAAGTTTGATAGATTCTTTGATGGACTAAGACCTCATCTATAGAAGAATCTAGCCAACTGATATTATGACAACTATGAGGAGATCGTGAGGAGTGCTATGAAATTTGAACTGGAGTTTGGAGAGACATAGTGGTCCCATAGATCGAATAAAAAGAAGATATATTTGGATCCAAACTTGGGGAGTATCTTTTATCAAGGAAGAGTAGAAAATAAAGTGAAACTTTATGCATGTAATAAATGTGGGAAGAAGCATTTGGGGAATTGCTTGCTCAGGAGCGGGAAATATTACAAGTGTGGAAGAGATGGCCATATTTATCAGAACTATCATAGTGAGGTGAAGCCCCAACTTCTCAACACTAAAAAAATGGAATATGGTGTAGGACCTACCTAAAGTCTAATGCTTCAAGTGTGGACAACTCGGTCACTTTTCCTATCATTGTCCCAATATGAAGTTAATGAAGGGGGATCGCCATCAACCTCAGTATAGGCCAAGGGAGAAAGGTAGGGATTTTTCTATCATGATAGATAAATTTTAATCTCCAAATGATGTGTTTTTAGGTACTCTCGTTGATCTCTCAAATATAGAAAGTACTTTGTTTGATTCTAGTTTTATGTATTCCTTTATTTCCTCCATGTTTGAAAAGAATGTAGAATCAATACCTAAACCGCTAGAGGTAGAATTATCAATCAATACTCCTAGAGGGATTATCCAAGAATCAACAATGTATAGAAACTCTAGTTTTTACTTTAGAGAGCATAATATAATCTCAAATCTAGTAGTCACTACCATGATAGAATTTGACATTATACTAGGGATGGACTATATCTTAAGGTATAATGTTGAGATCAAGTTCAGAAGTAAGTAAATCTCAGTATTCTTGAATGGAAAATCTATAGTTGTAAAATGAGAGATATCACGACCTATTCTTTGTTTAGAATCACCATACATAGAATTATTTATAGAAATGATCAATGAATTTGAATAATTAAATAAAAGTATAAAAATAGAAAGTTTCCCCATTATTTAATAATACATTGATGTATTTCCTAAGGAGTTACATCAACCTCCCTCAAAAATAGATTTAGAGTTATCCATTTAACTCATGTCTGAATCCAAGCCAAAATCAAAGACCCTATATATAATGGAAAATGTTGAGATGGAGTAATTAAATAAAAAAAATCCAAGATCTTTTGGAGAAGGGGTTTATCCAACCAAGTGTGTCTCCTTGGGGAGAACTTATTATCTTTGTGAAGAAGAAGTATGGATCAATGTGGCTATGCGTTGATTATAGAGAACTTAATAGGATCATAGTGAAGAAAAAGTACTCTCTTCCAAGAATCGATTATTTATTTGACTAACTTCATGGGGTTCAATTATTCTCTAAGATTGATATTTGATCTGGTTTTCATCAATTAAGGGTGAAGAAAGAATATATTTCAAAGAATACCTTCCAATTAATATATGGGCATTATGAGTTTGTTGTTATGCCTTTCGGCTTGACTAATGCTCCTACTACTTTTATGGATTTGATTAATAGAGTCTTTAAGTACTACCTTGGTAACTTTGTAGTAGTTTTTTTTATGATATTCTGATATATTCTAAAAGTCTCTAGGAGTATGAGGATCATATAAGGGTTATATTGAAAACTATGAGGAAGGAGAGGCTATTTGGGAAGTTGAGAAAATGTGAATTTCGATTAAAAAAAGTTTCTTTCTTGGGGAACATTGTAAATAATGAAGGAATCTCAGTTGACCCTACAAATAAAAACGTTGTAGAGGAGTGGCCTTGTCCAATAATAGTAATTTTAATTCTTAGCTTCCTTGGATTAGTGGGATATTATAGGAGGTTTGTGATGAAAAATCACAACTTTCTAATCCACGAACCAAGTTAACTCGAAAAAGGGTCAAGTTCATATGGACAAAGGAGTGCGAATAAATTTTCTAAGAGCTAAAGAAGAGATTGGTTACTGCACCCATGTTAACTCTACCCTATATCAGAGAAGGATTCTTTATTTTTAGAGATGCATCTCTGAAAGGTCTTGGGTGTGTCCTCATGAAAAATTAGAAAGTGATTGTTTATGTATCTCGATATTTGAAATCTCATGAGAATAATTATACTACGCATGACCTAGATCTTGTTGCGGTTTTTTTATCTAAATATATAGAGGTACTATATTTATGGGGAGAAATGTGATATATGAACAGAACATAAAAGTTTTAATTATATTTTCACACAAAATTAATTGAACATGAGAAATAGGAGATGGTTGGAACTTCTTAAAGACTGTGATTGTTCAATTCATTATCACCCTAGAAGAGAAAACAAAGTTGTTGATGCATTAAGTAGGAAAAACCCTATTGTTTCAGCAATGATAAGGATTCAAGGAGATCCTTTAATCAAAGACCTAGTAAAACTAGACATGGGAATTGTAATGGAAGGTACATCATCTACCCTATCCCAAATGATTTATTAACCATAATTAGTAGATAATATCAAGAAATATCAAAGAAAATATACTTTACTATAGAAGAAGTTAGATGATGTGAAGAATGGGAAGTTTCCTAAGTTTAGTATTGATTAAGAAGGTGTACTGAAATTTCATACAAGGCTACGTGTTCCATCTATTCAAGAAATAAAAAAGGAGTTGATGGATGAAGATCATATCTCTACTTACTCTATACGTCCTAGAATAATTAAAATATATAGGGACCTTCGTGATCATTATTGGTGGGATAACATGAAAAGGGAGATTGTTGACTACACTACAAGGTGGCTGGTGTGTCAAAAAGTAAATGAAGAGTGATAACTTCCTAAAGGGTTATTACAACCACTTCCCATACTAGCATGTAAGTGAGACAATATCACTATGGACTTTTACACTGGTCTCCTGAAAACATCCAAAGGAAACAATGCGATATGGGTTATAGTGGACCATCTCACCAAGACTGCCCATTTTATCTCTATTCAGAAAGACTTATCTCTCACTAAACTTTCCAAGATTTATATAAAGGAAGTGGTGAGGTTTCATGGAGTTCCACTTTCTATCATATCTAATCATGATCTAAGGTTAACATCAAAATTATGTAGAAGTCTTCGACATGATCTGAGTACCAAATTGAATTTCAGTATGGCATATCACCCACAAACTAATGGTCAATCTGAAAGGACTAATCAAACACTCAAGGACATGTTGAGAACATACTCAATGGAATTTAAAGGTGGATGAGATCAAAATCTCACATTATTTGAGTTCTTATACAAAAACATCTGACATTCTAGTATTCAAATGGCACCCTATGAAACTCTATATGGGAAGCGATGCAGAACTCCTACTTGTTGGGATGAATCTGGTGGGAGAAATCTTCTTGGACCTGATCTTATGCAAGAGATGACAGAAAAGTTTCATGTCATCCAACAACACATAAAGGTTTCTCAGATTAGGTAGAAGATCTATGCTAACAACTATCGAAGGGACTTGGAGTTTGATGTTAGATACAAATTCTTCCTTATAATTTCACCATGGAAGAGAGTCATGTGGTTTGGGAAGAAAGGGAAGCTTAACCTTAGGTATATTGGCCCCTATGAAATCTTTGATTTCATAGAAGCAGTAGCCTATCGGCTTTCACTTCCACAGAACCTAGCTCAAGTTCATGATATTTTCCATGTATATTTCTTGAGGAAGTACATACCTAACCCTTAACATATACTGAATTTGGAGGTGGTATAACTGGAACATGACCTCTCTTATGAGGAGTAGCTGGTGAAGATCTTGGACCGTAGAGACAAGGTTTTATGAAACAAGACTACCCACCTCGTTAAAGTGTTGTGGAGGAACCAAAAATATGAAGAAGCTATGTGGGAACCATAGGAGAAAATGAGGCAAAAGTATCCAAACCTTTTTGAAACTAAGGGAACTAGTTGAAATTTTGGGGATGAAATTTCATAAGGGGGAATAATGTAACAACCCGAACTTTTTTAATAATATCTATTTTCAAAAAATGTGTGTTATATTATTTTTTACTCAACATAAATATATATCTTTAATAATGAAGTGAGTATAATTTGAAATGTGACCATTGAGTTTTGACCATTATATGATCATTGGTCAATTATGATCATTAGTAAATATGACCATTGGAAACTATACTCTTAATAAAAAAATTTAACATTATAATTATTATTTATAAGTAAAAATGATAAAGGAAAATTAATGCATAAAGAAGATTTGATGGCCTCATCCAATAGATTCATGTCATAGGAAGCCCATTTTTTAGAACTTGGGAGGGAGGTAGCGTCATTGGTATTCTCTCTTGACCAAGCCCAAGATGAGATTAAACATATTAATCTTGAACGAAATCACCTATGGGAGAAGTTCAAGTTAGTGGAAATTACCACTCAGGAAATGTTATCTGAGTCACCCCAAGAATCTATCACCATCACACACCTTACCCTTAGGTAATATGCAGGTGTTATAAGGGGTTATGTGTCAATTCCTTAGTTACTTAATGTATAATACCATTGTATAAATAAAATTGTTGTTCTATAAATTCCGTTTTGAGTTTAGTTTTTCTTAAAAATATGATGAATTTGATAAATTGATTTTTCAGAAAAAAATTGTACTTTTCAAAAAACATATAATTATTATAATAAAATAATGTATTATTAATAATGTTTATTTTAATGAAATAGTATGATTAAAATACTCTTATTTAAATTTAAATGATAAAATAATTTTATTTTTTTTAAGTGTCAGAAATTTTACTATGCATTTTACTATGTATTTTATATCTGCTATTATTTTTAATAAATAAGGATTTTTTCTATTTAAAAGTTAAATTTATCATACTTGGAGAATTATTATGATAAAATAAACATCATTTTTTAAATTATCATGTCTAAATTAGGTTAAGGAGAATTTATGACAATTTTCTAAAATATTTTGTTTTTCAGTGAATAGTAAAAAACAATTTTGAGTTTTCAGTGAGTTTAATGAATTCATAATGATGTAATAAGTAATATAAAATATTTTTCAACTCTTGTGGATTAAAATATCATAATATTTTTTCCATGTTTCCAATACCATGGGAAAATTACATGGGTGAGCCCATGGTTTTTCATTTACCACTACCTAGGTGTCCAAGGAAATTAATAAACAAATCCTCCACTTTTGCTATAAATACCCAAACATTTATCCATTTTAATTCACTTCCGATTTATCCTCCATGAATATTTTATATTTTTACCTCCCAATTATTCATCCCAAGGTTTCCTCAATCCTCCAAGGTCCCAATCTTTGAGTTTTAAGAGTTACTCTTCAAGGTAAGGGAAATCTCAACTTCTCTTTTCCTTTCAAGTTCCTTTTTTATGTGGTATGTCTTTAAAATTTACATAATATGTTCTTTTGTACATTTTATTCTATCCCTTTTTTTTATTAATATTATTTTATGAATGGGAGACCATTTTCCCCACTCTTTTTAATGTTTTATAAAACCATGTTTCCTACCCATTATGCTGCTGAATTTTCTTCTCAAAATTTCTCTCATTTTCTCAAGAAATTCTCTTATTTTCTTTTGTGAATACACAAAACTCTTTATTTTTTAGGATTATTCACCTAGAATTAAAAATTATATATTTTTATTTTGTGATTAACATACATGAAACCCACCTTCCTTTTTAGTCGGTTAATAATGACATAAGGATCTTGTCTTTAAACACTTCTTTTTAAAATGCCATGATTTTTATATGAAAACCATTTCTTTTATTCTCAAAGGGTTATTTAAGAAATTTTTTATTATGATCTATGTAGATCACATTAATTAATACATATGAATGGTGTACCCTGATAGTGCTATAATGCATTGGGTAATGAATTTAATATCTATAGATGACATGTTTTACAATACCTCAGTGAATAACTTTGGTAATTTTTATGACACCTCGATGACAAACCTTGGTTATATGCTTATGAATGTATAAAATAAATGTTGTAGACACATTTCCAAGTTATTATTCATGTTATTTTATTTATGATATGCCTCATGTTCTATTTTTCATTCCATAATTATATTATTCATGTTATTATTTAATTTCTTCAAGATCACATGTAAATCGTTTCCCTTAATTTACCTTACTGGGCATTATGCTCACCCTTTCCTTTGATGTATGTCCCTAGATTATGAGATGTAGTAATTTTACTTAGGATGAACCTTTTATGAATCCTTTCAAGTGGAATAGAATAATATTTTAATTTTTCATGTATTATGTGCCCTTTTTTCAAGAAACTAAACTTTAAAAGATCCTCTATTTTGTACAGTGTAATGAACATTATGTAATAAAAAGGTGGAATTCCATAGTTTACCAAACTATGTGTCAACTATGTGCCCCTCACTAGACACACCTAGAGATTCATACAGTTTGGCCACACCATTTGTAAAATTGTGTGCTGATAAAACACTATTTTATTGAATATTTTATTGATAATAAATGAAATAATTTCCTCACATTGTGTTAAATATGTTTATTTATAAAATATTTGGGATTTGATCATTCATTTGAAAATTTGGTGAAAATTCCAGTTTTACCCTTAATAGTGCACTGTAGTATTTCGAAGATAAATATTTTTATATTTATTATTTGAATTTGAAATTTTGTAACAGTGTTCCTAACTTCATTTTATACAACTTTCATTCAGGACACTAGAGCTAAAGAGTGCATTTGGATGGATTAAATGAGTCATTAATCCAATGGTGGGCTGGACTCGGCAGAATGGACATGGGTTCTGTATTTGGGCCATATCTTCTACATACGGGCTTGGATTGAGCCCAAATTTTGAAGAAAGCTCTGGGACATGATTTTTCACAAATAATACTTATGGAAGACCGGTCAATTCACGCGTTTTGAAGGTCAAATTGGTGGTGTAATTTGGAATAAAATATTTGGCCGAGATTTTCATTTCACACTTAAAAAGTTATGTATCCCTAGCCCTCACAAACTCTATTTAAAGGGGGTTTTAACTCTTTGAGAGGGCTGGTAGAGGCTTTGGGAAGGTGTGGCCGAAAGGGTGTCTCTTGGGAGCCCCTCACAACTCTTGTAGGAAGTAAGCCTTTGTGCAAACCTCTCTTCCAAAAAGCCTCTCCTCTCTCACCTCTTTGTATTTCTTTTCTTTCATGTTTGTTTCTTGAATTTTTCTTCAAATAATATTCTGTGTTAATCCCTCTTCTTCTTATCTTAATCTTATTAATTGGGTTGTAATCAAGAGTGGAGACAAGATTGAGTTCTACCCTTTCAATCCGTTGCTTATGCAAAACGTCTCCACGATGACTACACCACCCATGGAAGAGTAGTTCATTTTAGTAATCGATCGACCTCTATCCTTCTTCATTCATTTATTTTGAATCAATGAGCTACTGTAATTCACATATTATGATCTATTAATTGAGTTTTTAATTTAAATTAAACTAACAAATCAATTGAATAGTTAACACAAAACACGCGAGGTCGGGAATTGTGTGAACTGTGAGAGCGCAACCTTAACCGGTAATTCAAAACCACATGGGATCAATTTGTAGAGCTCAAATATAATACCTAAACTCAATTAATCCTCATTTCCATAGTGGTTATGTGCCTTAATTTACCACTGAACATAAGCTAATTTTAGAACATCAATCAAAGCAGGGTTTTGTGATTGCATGTTCCGAAGTTAGCCTAAGGTTAAAATTCACTTCAATCTTCGTGGTAAAGTTAATTCTCATAGGGTTTGGGATTTAACAAATTAAGGGATCATAATTAAGTGAATATTAATTTAAATGATAATGATTAATAAATGATTGAAGAGGTAGAGTTAGATCGATTACGTCTTTTAAATATTGTCTAAACAAACATCTTTTTGTTGTGTCATTTTAATCAAACTTCATTTCAAAACTAAAAACAAAAAAAAATACAATCTTCTTCCAGCAAACTTCTTCTAGATTCATAAACTATAAACAAACACCCCCATCCTTTCAAGTATTGTTTTTATTCTCTTTTATTTTACTTCTAGAATACCACTAAAAATTGTTTTAATTCACTTCCTCCTTTGAGAGACGACCTTGGTCAGCCACTCTGCTGCACCTAAGTACCCCAAAATCATACTAATCATTTGAGGGCGCCCACGACAGCGCTCTATAAAATTGGCGCCGTTGCCGATGAGGAAAGTAATTATTTCAACCAATTATAGGTATTTATTTTATTTTACATTTTAATTCTCTTCCTCTCTTCTTTCTTCCGTCTTTACCCAATCTGATTTTTTTTCTTCTTCTTCTTTTATCTCTTTCTACTTCTTTTTGGACCATCAACTCAAACTTCTAATTTTTATTTTACTATGGTCCACATTCCTTCTTTTAATCATTCATTGATTGATGACACGAAATAATCCCGAAAATCTCTTAGATCTTGACCCTGAGATTGAACGTAGCCTTAGGGCACGAATCAGACATTCTCAGTCTACGGGAAGTTTCAACATTCAACCAGTTGGAGAATTACTCCAATATCAGAACATTGAAATTGGAATCAATTCAAATTCAACCATAAAACAAGAACCAATGGCTGGAAACAATGGAAATGAACTTAATAGAACCATTCGAGAATTGGCTGCACCTGATATTAACTATCAACCAAATTGTATTGCATACCCAAATCTCGAATCGGACTTTGAACTGAAATCTGGGTTAATTCACTTACTTCAAAAGTTTCATGGCCTCTCTGGTGAGGATCCCAATAAACATTTTAAAGAATTTAATGTGGTTTGCTCAACCCTAAAACCTAGAAATGTCTCTGAAGATCAAATCAAACTAAGAGCATTCCCATTCTCACTTGATGGAGCTGCGAAAGATTGGATGTATTATTTACAACCCGAAGATGTAACTTGTTGGAATGATTTGAAACGTCTTTTCTTGCAGAGATTTTTTCCAGCATCAAGGACCACATCCATTCGAAAGGAGATATCGGGGATCAAGCAAGCCCAAGGGGAGTCAATGTATGAGTACTGGGAGAGATTCAAGAAGTTGTGTGCAAGCTGCCCACATCACCAAATCAGTGAGAAACTCCTCATTCAGTACTTCTATGAAGGACTCACACCTATGGAGAGAATCATGGTAGATGTTGTGGCTGGAGGAGCATTGGTGGACAAGACACCAGTAGCTGCACGTGCGTTGATCGACAAGATGGCCCAAAACTCCCAACAATTTGGTGATAGAGGTACACCACATGTCAGGGGAGTACATCAGGTAAGTCCTTCTTCTCTTGAAAGTCATTTGATTGATACTAAGTTGGAAGAATTGACCACTATGGTGAGGCAAATTTCTTTGGCATAAAAGACATCTTTATCCCCTCCTTCAAGGCCTTGTGGTATTTGTGCTGAGACAAGCCACCCAACTGACTGTTGCCCACAACTCCAAGAAACAGAAGATTGTGCAGCAGTGTTCCCAGGGAGACCATTTCAGCAGCAACAACAACAACCATATCCCCAAAATAAGTTTGATCCAACATACAACCAAGGGTGGAAAGATCTAGCGGACATGAGGTATGGCTCTGGACAACAACAAAGGCCCCCTTTTCAACCAAACTTCCAGCAGCCTCCACCTTACCAACAGGGTTTCCAACAACCCCAAAGGAGATTTGAAGCTCAAACATAAACAAGTCAGCAACAAGGGAATCATCCACCAAAGGTAGATTCTAATACTGATGATCTTTTGAAGCAAATTGTTCTTAATCAACAGAATGAGTTGAAGAGTCAAAGTTCGGAGCTGAGGGAGTTGAAGACTCAAATGAGCCAGATTGCCACCGCCCTCCATGAACTTGTGAGTAAAAATTATGGAAATCTACCTTCCCAACCCACTCCAAATCCAAAGGGGAATGTTAGTGCCATCACATTGAGAAGTGGGAAGAAAATAAAAGATACATCTGCACCTACCATTCCACCGGGATTCACCTCAACTTCAGAGAAGCCGCATTCCATACCAACTGATGAGCAATCCAAGGAGAAAGATAAAGGTAAGAAAAATATTGATGATGTTCCTCCTAAACCCCTTCCTTTTCCAAACAGGGTTGTTCAAACCAAGAAGATGGCTGAAGAAGCAATGCAAAAGGAGGTTTTGGACACATTCAAGCGTGTGGAGATCAACATTCCTCTACTTTAAGCCATTAAGAAAATCCCAAGGTATGCCAAATTCTTAAAAGAACTCTTCACCAATCGAAGAGGGCTCAAGGGGAATGAGAGGATCAACCTTGGAAGGAATGTATCAGCACTCATTACACCAACTCTAGCAATACCAACAAAGTGCAAGGATCCCGATACATTCACCATCCCATGTACTATAGGGGAGTTTCACTTCTCTGATACTCTTTGTGATTTGGGAGCTTCCATAAATGTGATGCCTCACTCTGTATTCTCTTCCTTGCAGGTTGGTGAGTTGAAGCCAACAAGAGTAGTGGTGCAATTGGCGAATAGAGCTACGGCATATCCAGCGGGAGTTCTTGAGGATGTACTTGTTCGGGTAAGAGACATGATCTTTCCAGCAGACTTCTATGTTCTTAACATGGAGGATGATCAGGTAAGTTCTCATGCCCCCATTATCTTAGGTAGGCCCTTCCTCAAAACTGAAAAAACTATCATAAATGTCAATGAGGGTACACTTTCCATGGAATTTGGGGATGAAGTTGTGATATTTAATGTTATGGATTCCATGAAGTACCCCTCTGAGGACCATTCTGCTTTTTTTATCTCCCATTTTGAACCACCAAATAAAAACTCCATAGAATTTGATTGTCCTATGCTTAGGGAGATTATGAGTATTGGTTTGAGTTTGATGTCTAAGAGAACTTCCGCACATGTTTCTGATACACAATCCTATCTTGTATTTGATTTTGATGTGGATTCATATTCTGATTTTGATGATGTTCACTCTGATTATGAAATGGATTTTGAGTATGCTGATGGATTTGATGCTTTATTCTATGATTTTGATGATGTCTATTCTGATACTGATGCTCTTTGTGCACATATTTCAGTTCCTTCAATGTCTCCATCCATACTACACCCTCCTTCATTAGAACTCAAGCCATTACCACCAAATCTGAAATACTCATACTTGTTGAGTGGTGAGAGATTACCTGTTATCATTGCTAACAATCTCCCTTTTGAACATGAAGAAAAGCTTTTGAATATTTTGAGGGAGAACATCAAGCCGATTGGGTGGACCTTGGCTGACATATCAGGTATTAGCCCCTCCATTTGCATGCATAGGATTCTCTTGGAGGATGGGGCTAAACCGGTGAGACAACCACAAAGGAGACTCAATCCCACCCTCCTGGAAGTTGTTAAAAAGGAAGTTGAGAAATTGCTCGAGGAAGGTATAATCTTTCCCATTTCAGATTCACAGTGGGTAAGTCCAATTCAGGTTGTGCCTAAGAAAACTGGTTTTACTATTGTTAAAAATGAGAAAGATGATTTAGTTCCAATGAGGGTGCAAAACAGTTGGCGTGTGTGTATTGATTATAGGAAACTAAATCAGACCACTCGCAAGGACCATTTCCCCCTCCCATTTATTGATCAAATGCTCGAGAGACTAGCTGGGAAAACACACTATTGTTTCTTGGATGGATTTTCTGGATATTTTCAGGTTCCTATAGCTCCAGAGGATCAGGAGAAGACTACATTCACCTGTCCCTTTGGCACATTTTCCTACCGGAGGATGCCATTTGGACTTTTCAACGCCCCAGGTACCTTCCAGAGATGTATGGTGAGTATTTTTTCTGATTTTATTGAGACCTGCATGGAGGTATTTATGGATGATTTTACAGTGTATGGGTCTTCATTTGATGAATGTCTAAGTAGTTTGGGAAAGGTGTTGAATCGTTGTATTGAGAAGAATCTGGTCCTGAACTTTGAAAAGTGTCATTTTATGGTAGAGCATGGAATTGTCTTAGGACATGTAGTGTCAAAACATGGGATAGAGGTTGATAGATCAAAGGTAGATATTATTTCATCCTTACCATATCCTTCATGTGTGCGTGATGTTAGATCTTTCCTAGGTCATGCAGGATTTTATCGACGCTTCATCAGAGATTTTAGTAAGATCGCTCTACCCTTATCTCGATTGCTTCAAAAAGATATTGACTTCAATTTTGATGATTCATGCAGGGTATCATTTTATGAGCTGAAGAAGTGTCTGACCACTCCACCAATCATACAGCCCCCATGGTGGGACCTTCCATTTGAGCTTATGTGTGACGCCTCCAACTTCGCAGTTGGAGCTGTATTATCTCAGAGGGTGGAGGTACGTTCACATGTGATCGCTTATGCATCGATGACACTGGATTCAGCCCAATCAAACTACACAACCACGGAAAAGGAGTTTCTTGCTGTCATATATGCTTTAGATAAATTCCGTTCATATTTATTGGCCTCTAAAGTAGTTGTTTTTTCTGACCATGCAGCTTTGAGGTACCTCCTAAAGAAGCCAGATGCAAAGCCACGACTTATCCGTTGGATGATCCTTCTTCAAGAGTTTGACCTTGAGATAAAGGACAAAAAGGGGTCATAAAACATGGTGGCGGACCACATGAGTAGGCTTACTCACACACTAGAGGATGACACCTTGGATCAGGTACCACTTCGGGACACTTTCCTTGATGAGCATCTCTATACCATCTCAGGTACACATCCTTGGTATGCTGATTTAGTTAACTACCTTGTTGCTTCTGAAATCCCTGCAAATTTAAAGAAACATCAAGTCCAAAAATTAAAAAGTGAGTCTAGGTTTTATGTGTGGGATGATCCTTACCTCTGGCGCATGTGTAGTGACCAAGTTATTAGGAGGTGTATTCCTGATCATGAGTTTGAGTCTGTTTTGAAATTCTGTCATACACTTGCATGTGGTGGACACTTTGGATCCCAACGGACAGCTAGGAAGGTTTTAGACTCTGGATTATATTGGCCTAGCTTGTTCCATGATGCCCATTTGTTTTGTAAGTCATGCTCTCGTTGCCAACACACTGGGAACATTTCTAGGAGACATGAGATGCCCCAACAACCCATACTATTTTGTGAGATTTTTGATGTATGGGGAATCGCCTTTATGGGTCCTTTTCCTAGTTCATTTGGATTTTTGTATATTTTGGTTGCTGTTGATTATGTGAGTAAATGGGTGGAGGCCAAGGCCACCAGGACTGACGATTCTCATGTTGTTGTGGACATTGTCAAAGCACAGATTTTTTGCAGGTTTGGAGTACCAAAGGCCATCATCAGTGACCAAGGGACACACTTTTTCAATAGGAATTTTGCTTCCCTCCTTCGAAAGTATGGGGTGACACACAAAACATAAACACCATACCACCCCCAAACAAATGGCCAGGCTGAGGTTTCAAATCGTGAGTTGAAACAAATCTTGGAGAAAATCGTGCAGCCAAATAGGAAGGATTGGAGCAAGCGCTTGGATGATGCATTGTGGGCTTATAGGACAGCATACAAGACCCCCATTGGTATGTCCCCATTTCGGATTGTTTTTTGGAAAGCGTGTCATCTCCCCGTGGAAGTCGAGCATCGGGCATATTGGGCTATAAAGAAATGTAACATGGATTTGGCCCAAGCTGGAATTCAAAGGAAGTTGCAAATTCAAGAGCTTGAGGAGATTCGACTATCATCATATGAGAACTCAAGGATCTATAAGGAAAGATCAAAAGCAGCTCATGACAAAATGATCCAACAAAGGGAGTTTCATGTTGGAGAGAAAGTCCTTCTCTATAGTTCACGACTGAAGTTGATGTCTGGTAAGTTGCGTTCCAGATGGTTAGGTCCTTATGTTGTGACTAATGTTTTTCCTTATGGTGCAGTGGAGATCACACAAGAGGACACTAGAAGGATCTTTACAGTCAATGGGCAACGTTTGAAGAGATACGTTGAGGGACTTCCTACTGATGCAGTGGATTTTATCACACTGCATGACCCCATCATCACTTGATCACATCAGGCTGTTCCTAACCCTTTCACTTTTATATTATTTGTCCTATTTAAAAATTCTACATTTCATGTGCATATATCATCTCATAGGTTCACATTGAGGACAATGCAATATTTTAAGTGTGGGGGAGGGAACCTTTTATTTTAGTAATTTCAATTTCTTTCCTGTTCAAAAAAAAACCAAAAACAAATGTGTGTTTTTCAAAATTTGTGTGTTTATTTTACAATTTTCTGTGTGTTTTTGAAACTTTTGGGCTGAAATGATTCTCATCACCATTTTTAAATCCATATCAATAAGTGAAACAATTTACCCCTTGAAACTAAGCTTAAATGAATGCTGAAATGACTTTGTTTCAAGTTCAAATATTTAGTAATTTCATGAAAAGTACGCTGAATTTTGAATCCCATGCCAATCTCACTGTCTTTATATTTGAAATCACTTTCCTGTGAGGCTTCTAAAACATTATTTTCATATTCTTTACATTCACCTCACTTCTTGAGAGAACCAAACCATGCTTGATTTAACCAGAATTTGATCTATTCCTGTCAAAACTTGAGGGTTTGAGGTACACATGTTTAAATGATTGAGGCATTTGTTTGGTATTAAAGCCCCTATTTCAAAGAATCCTTTTTTTAATGGCCTACCTTGAATATTTAATCCTTGTAGCCCTTAGAATCCATGCAAAGCCTGTTAGGTTAGCCACATTACAAGCCAATTTTCCCTATCCAACCAACTCTTGAAGTGAAATTGCATAATCTAGTTGAGCTTAAGTGTGGGGGAAGTTGTCTTGTGTTTTGCCACCACATTCTGTGATACTTTGGGTGGAAAATTAAATTCTGAAGAGATTTGTTTGCTGCTAAATAAATTCATTATATTGAAAGCTGTTCCTTTTCTGGAGCTTTCATGACAAGTGAATCTGTGCCTTTTCTGGAGCTTCTAATTGAGGTGGAAAGTTGTGCCCATTTGGAACTTTCAAGAAAACCATGTTTGAGAAGATTGAAATTTTTTATGCTGAAATGATGAATGGTGTAAACCTTTCATGACTTTTCATGATGATGGAGCTGAATTGATACTATGAGAATTGAAGATAATACCATATTTAAGTGAAAATTAGATTAATGCAATTTTGCTTCAAAAGAGTCAAGCCCTCCTCATTCAGCCTCAGAGTTTTTCACATCTTAATCCTACCAACCAAAAGCCACAGAATAACCCTGAAAAGTCCTCATGATAAACATATGTCCTTGAATCACATCGGGTAGTGATGTAGGAATCTATCAAGCCTATGGTGACCCTTGTATGAGTTTGGATGAGAAAGACATTGCAAAAAAAATTGATATTTGAGTGATGAGAGAAAATTCAAGCGAGGTAAGTGTTTTGTGCATGGGCGGATAAATGAAGTGGAAATATATTGAATGATATAAATGGAGAACTTGAAATAAGGTTTTTTATGAGGCATTATATCTTTTGATTCTTGGTGTGAAATTGATTGATCTTAAGGATATGTGTTTTAAAATTGGTTTTGATTTGATATTGATGTTTACTTGATATGAGGTTTTGCCTAGGTGTGCAAAAGGGTAAGTGTGGGGGAGTTGATAAAACACTATTTTATTGAATATTTTATTGATAATAAATGAAATAATTTCCTCACATTGTGTTAAATATGTTTATTTATAAAATATTTGGGATTTGATCATTCATTTGAAAATTTGGTGAAAATTCCAGTTTTACCCTTAATAGTGCACTGTAGTATTTCGAAGATAAATATTTTTATATTTATTATTTGAATTTTAAATTTTGTAACAGTGTTACTAACTTCATTTTATACAACTTTCATTCAGGACACTAGAGCTAAAGAGTGCATTTTGATGGAGTAAATGAGCCATTAATCCAATGGTGGGCTGGACTCGGCAGAATGGACATGGGTTCTGTATTTGGGCCATGTATTCTACATACGGGATTGGATTGAGCCCATATTTTGAGGAAAGCTCGGGGACATGATTTGGCACAAATCATCCTTCTGGAAGGCCGGTCAATTCACGCGTTTTGGAGGTCAAATTGGCGGTGCAAGTTGGAATAAAATATTTGGCCGAGATTTTCATTTCACGCTTAAAAAGTTATGTATCCCTAGCCCTCACAAACTCTATTTAAAGGGGTTTTTAACTCTTTGAGAGGTCTGGTCGAGGATTTGGGAAGGTGTGGCCGAAAGGGTGTCTCTTGGGATCCCCTCACAACTCTTGGAGGAAGTAAGCCTTTGTGCAAACCTCTCTTCCAAAAAGGCTCTCCTCTCTCACCTCTTCTTTGTATTTCTTTTCTTTCATGTTTGTTTCTTGAATTTTTCTTCAAATAATATTCTGTGTTCATCCCTATACTTCTTATCTTAATCTTATTAATTGGGTTGGAATCAAGAGTGGAGAAAAGATTGGGTTCTACCCTTTCAATCCGTTGCTTATGCAAAACGTCTCCACGATGACTACACCACCCATGGAAGAGTAGGTCTTTTTAGTAATCGATCGACCTCTATCCTTCTTCATTCATTTATTTTGAATCAATGAGCTACTGTAATTCACATATTATGATCTATTAATTGAGTTTTTAATTTAAATGAAACTAAGCAAGCAATTTAATAGTTAACACAAAACACGCGAGGTCGGGAATTGTGTGAACTGTGAGAGCGCAACCTTAACCGGTAATTCAAAACCACATGGGATCAATTTGTAGAGTTCAAATATAATCCCTAAACTCAATTAATCCTCATTTCCAGAGTGGTTATGTGCCTTAATTTACCACTGACCATAAGCTAATTTTAGAACATCAATCAAAGCAGGGTGTTGCGATTGCATGTTCCGAAGTTAGCCTAAGGTTAAAATTCACTTCAATCTTCGTGGTAAAGTTAATTCTCGTAGGGTTCGGGATTTAACAAATTAAGGGATCATAATTAAGTTAATATTAATTTAAATGATAATGATTAATAAATGATTGAAGAGGTAGAGTTAGATCGATTACGTCTTTTAAATATTGTCTAAACAAACATCTTTTTGTTGTGTCATTTTAATCAAACTTCATTTCAAAACTAAAAACAAAAAAAATACAATCTTCTTCCAGCAAACTTCTTCTAGATTCATAAACTATAAACAAACACCCCCATCCTTTCAATTAGTGTTTTTATTCTCTTTTATTTTACTTCTAGAATACCTCTAAAAATTGTTTTAATTCACTTCTTCCTTTGAGAGACGACCTTGGTCAGCCACTCTGCTGCACCTAAGTACCCCAAAATCATACTAATCATTTGAGGGCGCCCATGACAGCGCTCTATCAAATTGGCACCGTTGCCAGGGAGGCAAGTAATTATTTCAACCAATTAGAGGTATTTATTTTATTTTACATTTTAATTCTCTTCCTCTCTTCTTTTTTCCGTCTTTACCCAATCTGATTTTTTTTTTCTTCTTCTTCTTTTATCTCTTTCTACTTCTTTTTGGACCATCAACTCAAACTTCTAATTTTTATTTTACTATGGTCCACATTCCTTCTTTTCATCTTTCATTGATTGATGACATGAACTAATCCTGAAGATCTCTTAGATCTTGACCCTGAGATTGAACGTAGCCTTAGGGCACGAATCAGACATTCTCAGTCTACGGGAAGTTTCAACATTCAACCAGTTGGAGAATTACTCCAATATCAGAACATTGAAATTGGAAGCAATTCAAATTCAACCATAAAACAAGAACCAATGGCTGGAAACAACGGAAATGAACTTAATAGAACCATTCGAGAATTGGCTGCACCTGATATTAACTATCAACCAAATTGTATTGCATACCCAAATCTCGAATCGGACTTTGAACTGAAATCTGGGTTAATTCACTTACTTCCAAAGTTTCATGGCCTCTCTGGTGAGGATCCCAATAAACATTTGAAAGAATTTAATGTGGTTTGCTCAACCCTAAAACCTAGAAATGTCTTTGAAGATCAAATCAAACTAAGAGCATTCCCATTCTCACTTGATGGAGCTGCGAAAGATTGGATGTATTTTTTACAACCCGAAGATGTAACTTGTTGGAATGATTTGAAACGTCTTTTCTTGCAGAGATTTTTTCCAGCATCAAGGACCACATCCATTCCAAAGGAGATATCGGGGATCAAGCAAGCCCAAGGGGAGTCAATGTATGAGTACTGGGAGAGATTCAAGAAGTTGTGTGAAAGCTGCCCACATCACCAAATCAGTGAGCAACTCCTCATTCAGTACTTCTATGAAGGACTCACACCTATGGAGAGAAGCATGGTAGATGCTGCGGCTCGAGGAGCATTGGTGGACAAGACACCAGTAGCTGCACGTGCGTTGATCGACAAGATGGCCCAAAACTCCCAACAATTTGGTGATAGAGGTACACCACATGTCAGGGGAGTACATCAGGTAAGTCCTTCTCTTGAAAGTCATTTGATTGATACTAAGTTGGAAGAATTGACCACTATGGTGAGGCAAATTGCTTTGGCACAAAAGATATCTTTACCCCCTCCTTCAAGACCTTGTGGTATTTGCGCTGAGACAAGACACCCAACTGACTGTTGCCCACAACTCCAAGAAACAGAAGATTGTGCAGCAGTGTTCCCTGGGAGACCATTTCAGTAGCAACAACAACTACCATATCCCCAAAAGAAGTTTTATCCAACATACAACCAAGGGTGGAAAGATCTAGCGGACATGAGGTATGGCTCTGGACAACAACAAAGGCCCCCTTTTCAACCAAACTTCCAGCAGCCTCCACCTTACCAACAGGGTTTCCAACAACCCCAAAGGAGATTTGAAGCTCAAACATCAACAAGTCAGCAACAAGGGAATCATCCACCAAAGGTAGATTCTAATACTGATGATCTTTTGAAGCAAATTTTTCTTAATCAACAGAATGAGCTGAAGAGTCAAAGTTCGGAGCTGAGGGAGTTGAAGACTCAAATGAGCCAGATTGCCACCGCCCTCCATGAACTTGTGAGTAAAAATTTTGGAAATCTACCTTCCCAACCCACTCCAAATCCAAAGGGGAATGTTAGTGCCATCACATTGAGAAGTGGGAAGCAAATAAAAGATACATCTGCACCTACCATTCCACCGGGATTCACCTCAACTTCAGAGAAGCCGCATTCCATACCAACTGATGAGCAATCCAAGGAGAAAGATAAAGGTAAGAAAAATATTGATGATGTTCCTCCTAAACCCCTTCCTTTTCCAAACAGGGTTGTTCAAACCAAGAAGATGGCTGAAGAAGCAATGCAAAAGGAGGTTTTGGACACATTCAAGCGTGTGGAGATCAACATTCCTCTACTTTAAGCCATTAAGAAAATCCCAAGGTATGCCAAATTCTTAAAAGAACTCTTCACCAATCGAAGAGGGCTCAAGGGGAATGAGAGGATCAACCTTGGAAGGAATGTATCAGCACTCATTACACCAACTCTAGCAATACCAACAAAGTGCAAGGATCCCGATACATTCACCATCCCATGTACCATAGGGGAGTTTCACTTCTCTGATACTCTTTTTGATTTGGGAGCTTCCATAAATGTGATGCCTCACTCTGTATTCTCTTCCTTGCAGGTTGGTGAGTTGAATCCAACAAGAGTAGTGGTGCAATTGGCGAATAGAGCTACGGCATATCCAGCGGGAGTTCTTGAGGATGTACTTGTTCGGGTAAGAGACATGATCTTTCCAGCAGACTTCTATGTTCTTAACATGGAGGATGATCAGGTAAGTTCTCATGCCCCCATTATCTTAGGTAGGCCCTTCCTCAAAACTGAAAAAACTATCATAAATGTCAATGAGGGTACACTTTCCATGGAATTTGGGGATGAAGTTGTGATATTTAATGTTATGGATTCCATGAAGTACCCCTCTGAGGACCATTCTGCTTTTTTTATCTCCCATTTTGAACCACCAAATAAAAACTCCATAGAATTTGATTGTCCTATGCTTAGGGAGATTATGAGTATTGGTTCGAGTTTGATGTCTAAGAGAACTTCCGCACATGTTTCTGATACACAATCCTATCTTGGATTTGATTTTCATGTGGATTCATATTCTGATTTTGATCATGTTCACTCTGATTATGAAATGGCTGTTGAGTATGCTGATGTATTTGATGCTTTATTCTATGATTTTGATGATGTCTATTCTGATACTGATGCTCTTTGTGCACATATTTCAGTTCCTTCAATGTCTCCATCCATACTACACCCTCCTTCATTAGAACTCAAGCCATTACCACCAAATCTGAAATACTCATACTTGTTGAGTGGTGAGAGATTACCTGTTATCATTGCTAACAATCTCCCTTTTGAACATGAAGAAAAGATTTTGAATATTTTGAGGGAGAACATCAAGCCGATTGGGTGGAACTTGGCTGACATATCAGGTATTAGCCCCTCCATTTGCATGCATAGGATTCTCTTGGAGGATGGGGCTAAACCGGTGAGACAACCACAAAGGAGACTCAATACCACCCTCCTGGAAGTTGTTAAAAAGGAAGTTGAGAAATTTCTCGAGGCAGGTATAATCTTTCCCATTTCATATTCACAGTGGGTAAGTCCAATTCAGGTTGTGCCTAAGAAAACTGGTTTTACTATTGTTAAAAATGAGAAAGATGATTTAGTTCCAATGAGGGTGCAAAACAGTTGGCGTGTGTGTATTGATTAAAGGAAACTAAATCAGACCACTCGCAAGGACCATTTCCCCCTCCCATTTATTGATCAAATGCTCGAGAGACTAGCTGGGAAAACACACTATTGTTTCTTGGATGGATTTTCTGGATATTTTTAGGTTCCTATAGATCCAGAGGATCAGGAGAAGACTACATTCACCTGTCCCTTTGGCACATTTGCCTACCGGAGGATGCCATTTGGACTTTGCAACGCCCCAGGTACCTTCCAGAGATGTATGGTGAGTATTTTTTCTGATTTTATTGAGACCTGCATGGAGGTATTTATGGATGATTTTACAGTGTATGGGTCTTCATTTGATGAATGTCTAAGTAATTTGGGAAAGGTGTTGAATCGTTGTATTGAGAAGAATCTGGTCCTGAACTTTGAAAAGTGTTATTTTATGGTAGAGCATGGAATTGTCTTAGGACATGTAGTGTCAAAACATGGGATAGAGGTTGATAGATCAAAGGTAGATATTATTTCATCCTTACCATATCCTTCATGTGTGCGTGATGTTAGATCTTTCCTAGGTCATGCAGGATTTTATCGACGCTTCATCAGAGATTTTAATAAGATCGGTCTACCCTTATCTCGATTGCTTCAAAAAGATATTGACTTCAATTTTGATGATTCATGCAGGGTATCATTTGATGAGCTGAAGAAGTGTCTGACCACTCCACCAATCATACAGCCCCCATGGTGGGGCCTTCCATTTGAGCTTTTGTGTGACGCATCCAACTTCGCGGTTGGAGCTGTCTTATCTCAGAGGGTGGAGGGACGTTCACATGTGATCGCTTATACATCGATGACACGGGATTCAGCCCAATAAAACTACACAACCACGGAAAAGGAGTTTCTTGCTGTCATATTTGCTTTAGATAAATTCCGTTCATATTTATTGGGCTCTAAAGTAGTTGTTTTTTCTGACCATGCAGCTTTGAGGTACCTCCTATAGAAGCCAGATGCAAAGCCACGACTTATCTGTTGGATGCTCCTTCTTCAAGAGTTTGACCTTGAGATAAAGGAAAAAAAGGGGTCAGAAAACATGGTGGTGGACCACATGAGTAGGCTTACTCACACACTAGAGGATGACACCTTGGATCAGGTACCACTTCGGGACACTTTCCCTGATGAGCATCTCTATACCATCTCAGGTACGCATCCTTGGTATGCTGATTTAGTTAACTACCTTGTTGCTTCTGAAATCCCTGCAAATTTAAAGAAACATCAAGTCCAAAAATTAAAAATTGAGTCTAGGTTTTATGTGTGGGATGATCCTTACCTCTGGCGCATGTGTAGTGACCAAGTTATTAGGAGGTGTATTCCTGATCATGAGTTTGAGTCTGTTTTGCAATTCTGTCATACACTTGCATGTGGTGGACACTTTGGACCCCAACGGACAGCTAGGAAGGTTTTAGACTCTGGATTATATTGGCCTAGCTTTTTCCATGATGCCCATTTGTTTTGTAAGTCATGCTCTCGTTGCCAACACACTGGGAACATTTCTAGGATACATGAGATGCCCCAACAACCCATACTATTTTGTGAGATTTTTGATGTATAGGGCATCGACTTTATGGGTCCTTTTCCTAGTTCATTTGGATTTTTGTATATTTTGGTTGTTGTTGATTATGTGAGTAAATGGGTGGAGGCCAAGGCCACCAGGACTGATGATTCTCATGTTGTTGTGGACTTTTTTAAAGCACAGATTTTTTGCAGGTTTGGAGTACCAAAGGCCATCATCAGTGACCAAGGGACACACTTTTGCAATAGGAATTTTGCTTCCCTCCTTCGAAAGTATGGGGTGACACACAAAACATCAACACCATACCACCCCCAAACAAATGGCCAGGCTGAGGTTTCAAATCGTGAGTTGAAACAAATCTTGGAGAAAATCGTGCAGCCAAATAGGAAGGATTGGAGAAAGCGCTTGGATGATGCATTGTGGGCTTATAGGACAGCATACAAGACCCCCATTGGTATGTCCCCATTTCGGATTGTTTTTGGGAAAGCGTGTCATCTCCCCGTGGAAGTAGAGCATCGAGCATATTGGGCTATAAAGAAATGTAACATGGATTTGGCCCAAGCTGGAATTCAAAGGAAGTTGCAAATTCAAGAGCTTGAGGAGATTCGACTATCATCATATGAGAACTCAAGGCTCTACAAGGAAAGATCAAAAGCAGCTCATGAAAAAATGATCCAACAAAGGGAGTTTCATGTTGGAGAGAAAGTCCTTCTCTATAGTTCACGACTGAAGTTGATGTCTGGTAAGTTGTGTTCCAGATGGTTAGGTCCTTATGTTGTGACTAATGTTTTTCCTTATGGTGCAGTGGAGATCACACAAGAGGACACTAGAAGGATCTTTACAGTCAATGGGAAACGTTTGAAGAGATACATTGAGGGACTTCCTACTGATGCAGTGGATTTTATCACACTGCATGACCCCATCATCACTTGATCACATCAGGCTGTTCCTAACCCTTTCACTTTTATATTATTTGTCCTATTTAAAAATTCTACATTTCATGTGCATATATCATCTCATAGGTTCACATTGAGGACAATGCAATATTTTAAGTGTGGGGGAGGGAACCTTTTAGTTTAGTAATTTCAATTTCTTTCCTGTTCAAAAAAAAACCAAAAAAAATGTGTTTTTTTCAAAATTTGTGTGTTTATTTTACAATTTTCTGTGTGTTTTTGAAAATTTTGGGCTGAAATGATTCTCATCACCATTTTTAAATCCATATCAATAAGTGAAACAATTTACCCCTTGAAACTAAGCTTAAATGAATGCTGAAATGACTTTGTTTCAAGTTCAAATATTTAGTAATTTCATGAAAAGTATGCTGAATTTTGAATCCCATGCCAATCTCACTATCTTTATATTTGAAATCACTTTCCTGTGAGGCTTCTAAAACATTATTTTCATATTCTTTACATTCACCTCACTTCTTGAGAGAACCAAACCATGCTTGATTTAACCAGAATTTGATCTATTCCTGTCAAAACTTGAGGGTTTGAGGTACATATGTTTAAATGATTGAGGAATTTGTTTGGTATTAAAGCCCCTATTTCAAAGAATCCTTTTTTTAATGGCCTAACTTGAATATTTAATCCTTGTATCCCTTATAAGCCATGCAAAGCCTGTTAGGTTAGCCACATTACAAGCCAATTTTCCCTATCCAACCAACTCTTGAAGTGAAATTGCATAATCTAGTTGAGCTTAAGTGTGGGGGAAGTTGTCTTGTGTTTTGACACCACATTCTGTGATACTTTGGGTGGAAAATTAAATTCTGAAAAGATGTGTTTGCTGCTAAAGAAAGTCATTATATTGAAATCTGTGCCTTTTCTGGAGCTTTCATGACAAGTGAAGCTGTGCCTTTTCTGGAGCTTTTAATTGAGGTGGAAAGTTGTTCCCATTTGGAGCTTTCAAGAAAACCATGTTTGAGAAGATTGACATTTTTTATGCTGAAATGATGAATGGTGTAAACCTTTCATGACTTTTCATGATGATGGATCTGAATTGATACTATGAGAATTGAAGAGAAGACCATATTTAAGTGAAAATTAGATTAATGCAATTTTGCTTCAAAAGAGTCAAGCCCTCCTCATTCAGCCTCAGAGTTTTTCACATCTTAATCCTACCAACCGAAAGCCACAGAATAACCCTGAAAAGTCCTCATGATAAACATATGTCCTTGACTCATATCGGGTAGCGATGTAGGAATCTATCAAGCCTATGGTGACCCTTGTATGAGTTTGGATGAGAAAGACATTGCAAAAAAAATTGATATTTGAGTGATGAGAGAAAATTCAAGCGAGGTAAGTGTTTTGTGCATTGGCGGATAAATGAAGTGGAAATATATTGAATGATATAAATGGAGAACTTGAAATAAGGTTTTTTATGAGGCATGATATCTTTTTATTCTTGGTGTGAAATTGATTGATCTTAAGGATATGTGTTTTAAAATTGGTTTTGATTTGATATTGATGTTTACTTGATATGAGGTTTTGCCCAGGTGTGCAAAAGGGTAAGTGTGGGGGAGTTGATAAAACACAATTTTATTGAATATTTTATTGATAATAAATGAAATAATTTCCTCACATTGTGTTAAATATGTTTATTTATAAAATATTTGGGATTTGATCATTCATTTGAAAATTTGGTGAAAATTCCAGTTTTACCCTTAATAGTGCACTGTAGTATTTTGAAGATAAATATTCTTATATTTATTATTTGAATTTGAAATTTTGTAACAGTGTTCCTAACATCATTTCATACAACTTTAATTCATGACACTAGAGCTAAAGAGTGCATTTGGATGGATTAAATGAGCCATTAATCCAATGGTGGGCTGGACTCGGCATAATGGACATGGGTTCTGTATTTTGGCCATATCTTCTACATAAAAGCTTTTATTGAGCCCAAATTTTGAGGAAAGCTCGGGGACATGATGTGGCACAAATCATCCTTCTGGAAGGCCGGTCAATTCACGCGTTTTGGAGGTCAAATTGGCAGTGAAATTTGGAATAAAATATTTGTCCGAGATTTTCATTTCACACTTAAAAAGTTATGTATCCCTAGCCCTCACAAACTCTATTGAAAGGGGGTTTTAACTCTTTTAGAGGGATGGTCGAGGATTTGGGAAGCTGTGTCCGAAAGGGTGTCTCTTGGGAGCCCCTCACAACTCTTGGAGGAAGTAAGCCTTTGTGCAAACCTCTCTTCCAAAAAGGCTCTCCTCTCTCACCTCTTCTTTGTATTTCTTTTCTTTCATGTTTGTTTCCTGAATTTTTCTTCAAATAATATTCTTTGTTAATCCCTCTTCTTATTATCTTAATCTTCTTAATTGGGTTGGAATCAAGAGTGGAGACAATATTGGGTTCTACCCTTTCAATCCGTTGCTTATGCAAAACGTCTCCACGATGACTACACCACCCATGGAAGAGTAGTTCTTTTTAGTAATCGATCGACCTCTATCCTTCTTCATTCATTTATTTTGAATCAATGAGATACTGTAATTCACATATTATGATCTATTAATTGAGTTTTTAATTTAAATGAAACTAAGCAAGCAATTGAATAGTTAACACAAAACACGCGAGGTCGGGAATTGTGTGAACTGTGAGAGCGCAACCTTAACCGGTAATTCAAAACCACATGGGATCAATTTGTAGAGTTAAAATATAATCCCTAAACTCAATTAATCCTCATTTCCAGAGTGGTTATGTGCCTTAATTTACCACTGACCATAAGCTAATTTTAGAACATCAATCAAAGCAGGGTGTTGCGATTGCATGTTCTGAAGTTAGCCTAAGGTTAAAATTCACTTCAATCTTCGTGGTAAATTTAATTCTCATAGGGTTCGGGATTTAAAAAATTAAGGGATAATAATTAATTGAATATTAATTTAAATGATAATGATTAATAAATTATTGAAGAGGTAGAGTTAGATTGATTACGTCTTTTAAATATTTTCTAAACAAACATCTTTTTGTTGTGTCATTTTAATCAAACTTCATTTCAAAACTAAAAACAAAAAAAATACAATCTTCTTCCAGAAAACTTCTTCTAGATTCATAAAATATAAACAAACACCCCCATCCTTTCAAGTAGTGTTTTTATTCTCTTTTATTTTACTTCTAGAATACCTCTAAAAATTGTTTTAATTCACTTCCTCCTTTGAGAGACGACCTTGGTCAGCCACTCTGCTGCACCTAAGTACCCCAAAATCATACTAATCATTTGAGGGCGCCCACGACAGCGCTCTATCAAATTGGTGTCGTTTCCGGGGAGGCAAGTAATTATTTCAACCAATTAGAGGTATTTATTTTATTTTACATTTTAATTCTCTTCCTCTCTTCTTTCTTCTGTCTTTACCCAATCTGATTTTTTTTTCTTCTTCTTCTTTTATCTCTTTATACTTATTTTTGGACCATCAACTCAAACTTCTAATTTTTATTTTACTATGGTCAACATTCCTTCTTTTCATCTTTCATTGATTGATGACACGAACTAATCCCGAAGATCTCTTAGATCTTGACCCTGAGATTGAACGTAGCCTTAGGGCACGAATCATACATTCTCAGTCTACGGGAAGTTTCAACATTCAACCAGTTGGAGAATTACTCCAATATCAGAACATTGAAATTGGAAGCAATTCAAATTCAACCATAAAACAAGAACCAATGGCTGGAAACAATGGAAATGAACTTAATAGAACCATTCGAGAATTGGCTGCACCTGATATTAACTATCAACCAAATTGTATTGCATACCCAAATCTCGAATCGGACTTTGAACTAAAATCTGGGTTAATTCACTTACTTCCAAAGTTTCATGGCCTCTCTGGTGAGGATCCCAATAAACATTTGAAAGAATTTAATGTGGTTTGCTCAACCCTAAAACCTAGAAATGTCTCTGAAGATCAAATCAAACTAAGAGCATTCCCATTCTCACTTGATGGAGCTGCGAAAGATTGGATGTATTATTTACAACCCGAAGATGTAACTTGTTGGAATGATTTGAAACGTCTTTTCTTGCAGAGATTTTTTCCAGCATCAAGGACCACATCCATTCCAAAGGAGATATCGGGGATCAAGCAAGCCCAAGGGGAGTCAATGTATGAGTACTGGGAGAGATTCAAGAAGTTGTGTGCAAGCTGCCCACATCACCAAATCAGTGAGCAACTCCTCATTCAGTACTTCTATGAAGGACTCACACCTATGGAGAGAAGCATGGTAGATGATGCGGCTGGAGGAGCATTGGTGGACAAGACACCAGTAGCTGCACGTGCGTTGATCAACAAGATGGCCCAAAACTCCCAACAATTTGGTGATAGAGGTACACCACATGTCAGGGGAGTACATCAGGTAAGTCCTTCTTCTCTTGAAAGTCATTTGATTGATACTGAGTTGGAATAATTGAACACTATGGTGAGGCAAATTGCTTTGGCACAAAAGACATCTTTACCCCCTCCTTCAAGGCCTTGTGGTATTTGCGCTGAGACAAGCCACCCAACTGACTGTTGCCCACAACTCCAAGAAACAGAAGATTGTGCAGCAGTGTTCCCTGGGAGACCATTTCAGCAGCAACAACAACAACCATATCCCAAAAAGAAGTTTGATCCAATATACAATCAAGGGTGGAACGATCTAGAGGACATGAGGTATGGCTCTGGACAACAAAAAAGGCCCCCTTTTTAACCAAACTTCCAGCAGCCTCCACCTTACCAACAGGGTTTCCAACAACCCCAAAGGAGATTTGAAGCTCAAACATCAACAAGTCAGCAACAAGGGAATCATCCACCAAAGGTAGATTCTAATACTGATGATCTTTTGAAGCAAATTGTTCTTAATCAACAGAATGAGCTGAAGAGTCAAAGTTTGGAGCTGAGGGAGTTGAAGACTCAAATGAGCCAGATTGCCACCGCCCTCCATGAACTTGTGAGTAAAAATTCTGGAAATCTACCTTCCCAACCCACTCCAAATCCAAAGGGGAATGTTAGTGCCATCACATTGAGAAGTGGGAAGCAAATAAAAGATACATCTGCACCTACCATTCCACCGGGATTCACCTCAACTTCAGAGAAGTCGCATTCCATACCAACTGATGAGCAATCCAAGGAGAAAGATAAAGGTAAGAAAAATATTGATGATGTTCCTCCTAAACCCCTTCCTTTTCCAAACAGGGTGGTTCAAACCAAGAAGATGGCTGAAGAAGCAATGCAAAAGGAGGTTTTGGACACATTCAAGCGTGTGGAGATCAACATTCCTCTACTTGAAGCCATTAAGCAAATCCCAAGGTATGCCAAATTCTTAAAATAACTCTACACCAATCGAAGAGGGCTCAAGGGGAATGAGAGGATCAACCTTGGAAGGAATGTATCAGCACTCATTACACCAACTCTAGCAATGCCAACAAAGTGCAAGGATCCCGGGACATTCACCATCCCATGTACCATAGGGGAGTTGCACTTCTCTGATGCTCTTTGTGATTTGGGAGCTTCCATAAATGTGATGCCTCACTCTGTATTCTCTTCCTTGCAGGTTGGTGAGTTGAAGCCAACAAGAGTAGTGGTGCAATTGGAGAATAGAGCTACGGCATATCCAGTGGGAGTTCTTGAGGATGTACTTGTTCGGGTAAGAGACATGATCTTTCCAGCAGACTTCTATGTTCTTAACATGGAGGATGATCAGGTAAGTTCTCATGCCCCCATTATCTTAGGTAGGCCCTTCCTCAAAACTGCAAAAACTATCATAAATGTCAATGAGGGTACACTTTCCATGGAATTTAGGGATGAAGTTGTGATATTTAATGTTATGGATTCCATGAAGTACCCCTCTAAGGACCATTCTGCTTTTGTTATCTCCCATTTTGAACCACCAAATAAAAACTCCATAGAATTTGATTGCCCTACGCTTAGGGAGATTATGAGTATTGGTTCGAGTTTGATGTCTAAGAGAACTTCCGCACATGTTTCTGATACACAATCCTATCTTGGATTTGATTTTGATGTGGATTCATATTCTGATTTTGATCATGTTCACCCTGATTATGAAATGGCTGTTGAGTATGCTGATGGATTTGATGCTTTATTCTATGATTTTGATGATGTCTATTCTGATACTGATGCTCTTTGTGCACATATTTCAGTTCCTTCAATGTATCCATCCATACTACACCCTCCTTCATTAGAACTCAAGCCATTACCACCAAATCTGAAATACTCATACTTTTTGAGTGGTGAGAGATTACCTGTTATCATTGCTAACAATCTCCCTTTTGAACATGAAGAAAAGCTTTTGAATATTTTGAGGGAGAACATCAAGGCGATTGGGTGGACCTTGGATGACATATCAAGTATTAGCCCATCCATTTGCATGCATAGGATTCTCTTGGAGGATGGGGCTAAACCGGTGAGACAACCACAAAGGAGACTCAATCCCACCCTCCTGGAAGTTATTAAAAAGGAAGTTGAGAAATTGCTCGAGGCAGGTATAATCTTTCCCATTTCAGATTCACAGTGGGTAAGTCCAATTCAGGTTGTGCCTAAGAAAACTGGTTTTACTGTTGTTAAAAATGAGAAAGATGATTTAGTTCCAATGAGGGTGCAAAACAGTTGGCGTGTGTGTATTGATTATAGGAAACTAAATCAGACCACTCGCAAGGACCATTTCCCCCTCCCATTTATTGATCAAATGCTCGAGAGACTAGCTGGGAAAACACACTATTGTTTCTTGGATGGATTTTATGAATATTTTTAGGTTCTTATAGCTCCAGAGGATCAGGATAAGACTACATTCACCTGTCCCTTTGGCACATTTGCCTACCGGAGGATTCCATTTGGACTTTGCAACGCCCCAGGTACCTTCCAGAGATGTATGGTGAGTATTTTTTCTGATTTTATTGAGACCTGCATGGAGGTATTTATGGATGATTTTACAGTGTATGGGTCTTCATTTGATTAATGTCTAAGTAGTTTGGGAAAGGTGTTGAATCGTTGTATTGAGAAGAATCTGGTCCTGAACTTTGAAAAGTGTCATTTTATGGTAGAGCATGGAATTGTCTTAGGACATGTAGTGTCAAAAAATAGGATAGAGGTTGATAGATCAAAGGTTGATATCATTTCATCCTTACCATATCCTTCATGTGTGTGTGATGTTAGATCTTTCCTAGGTCATGCAGGATTTTATCGACGCTTCATCAGAGATTTTAGTAAGATCGCTCTACCCTTATCTCGATTGCTTCAAAAAGATATTGACTTCAATTTTGATGATTCATGCAGGGTATCATTTGATGAGCTGAAGAAGTGTCTGACCACTCCACCAATCATACAGCCCCCATGGTGGGACCTTCCATTTGAGCTTATGTGTGACGCCTCCAACTTCGCGGTTGGAGCTGTCTTATCTCAGAGGGTGGAGGGACGTTCACATGTGATCGCTTATGCATCGATGACACTGGATTCATCCCAATAAAACAACACAACCACGGAAAAGGAGTTTCTTGCTTTCATATTTGCTTTAGATAAACTCCATTCATATTTATTGGGCTCTAAAGTAGTTGTTTTTTCTGACCATGCAGCTTTGAGGTACCTCCTAAAGAAGCCAGATGCAAAGCCACGAATTATCCGTTGGATGCTCCTTCTTCAAGAGTTTGACCTTGAGATAAAGGACAAAAAGGGGTCAGAAAACATGGTGGCGGACCAAATGAGTAGGCTTACTCACACACTAGAGGATGACACCTTGGATCAGGTACCACTGTGGGACACTTTCCCTAATGAGCATCTCTATACCATCTCAGGTACGCATCCTTGGTATGCTGATTTAGTTAACTACCTTGTTGCTTCTGAAATCCCTGCAAATTTAAAGAAACATCAAGTCCAAAAATTAAAAAGTGAGTCTAGGTTTTATGTGTGGGATGATCCTTACCTCTGGCGCATGTGTAGTGACCAAGTTATTAGTAGGTGTATTCCTGATCATGAGTTTGATTCTGTTTTGCAATTCTGTCATACACTTGCATGTGGTGGACACTTTGGACCCCAATGGATAGCTAGGAAGGTTTTAGACTCTGTATTATATTGGCCTAGCATTTTCCATGATGCCCATTTGTTTTGTAAGTCATGCTCTCATTGCCAACACACTGGGAACATTTCTAGGAGACATGAGATGCCCCAACAACCCATACTATTTTGTGAGATTTTTGATGTATGGGGAATCGACTTTATGGGTCCTTTTCCTAGTTCATTTGGATTTTTGTATATTTTGGTTGCTGTTGATTATGTGAGTAAATGGGTGGAGGCCAAGGCCACCAGGACTGACGATTCTCATGTTGTTGTGGACTTTTTCAAAGCACAGATTTTTTGCAGGTTTGGAGTACCAAAGGCCATCATCAGTGACCAAGGGACACACTTTTGCAATAGGAATTTTTCTTCCCTCCTTCGAAAGTATGGGGTGACACACAAAACATCAAAACCATACCACCCCCAAACAAATGGTCAGGCTGAGGTTTCAAATCGTGAGTTGAAACAAATCTTGGAGAAAACCGTGCAGCCAAATAGGAAGGATTGGAGCAAGCGCTTGGATGATGCATTGTGGGCTTATAGGACAGCATACAAGACCCCCATTGGTATGTCCCCATTTCAGATTGTTTTTGGGAAAGCGTGTCATCTCCCCGTGGAAGTCGAGCATCGGGCATATTGGGCTATAAAGAAATGTAACATGGATTTGGCCCAAGCTGGAATTCAAAGGAAGTTGCAAATTCAAGAGCTTGAGGAGATTCGACTATCATCATATGAGAACTCAAGGCTCTACAAGGAAAGATCAAAAGCAGCTCATGACAAAATGATCCAACAAAGGGAGTTTCATGTTGGAGAGAAAGTCCTTCTCTATAGTTCACGACTGAAGTTGATGCCTGGTAAGTTGCGTTCCAGATGGTTAGGTCCTTATGTTGTGACTAATGTTTTTCCTTATGGTGCAGTGGAGATCACACAAGAGGACACTGGAAGCAGCTTTACAGTCAATGGGCAACGTTTGAAGAGATACATTGAGGGACTTCCTACTGATGCAGTGGATTTTATCACACTGCATGACCCCATCATCACTTGATCACATCAGGCTATTCCTAACCCTTTCACTTTTATATTATTTGTCCTATTTAAAAATTCTACATTTCATGTGAATATATCATCTCATAGGTTCACATTGAGGACAATGCAATATTTTAAGTGTGGGGGAGGGAATCTTTTAGTTTAGTAATTTCAATTTCTTTCCTGTTCAAAAAAAACCAAAAAAAAATGTGTGTTTTTCAAAATTTGTGTGTTTATTTTACAATTTTCTGTGTGTTTTTGAAACTTTTGGGCTGAAATGATTCTCATCACCATTTTTAAATCCATATCAATAAGTGAAACAATTTACCCCTTGAAACTAAGCTTAAATGAATGCTGAAATGAATTTGTTTCAAGTTCAAATATTTAGTAATTTCATGAAAAGTACGCTGAATTTTGAATCCCATGCCAATCTCACTGTCTTTATATTTGAAATCACTTTCCTGTGAGGCTTCTAAAACATTATTTTCATATTCTTTACATTCACCTCACTTCTTGAGAGAACCAAACCATGCTTTATTTAACTATAATTTGATCTATTCCTGTCAAAACTTGAGGGTTTGAGGTACATATGTTTAAATGATTGAGGCATTTGTTTGTTATTAAAGCCCCTATTTCAAAGAATCCTTTTTTTAATGGCCTACCTTGAATATTTAATCCTTGTAACCCTTAGAAGCCATGCAAAGCCTGTTAGGTTAGCCACATTACAAGCCAATTTTCCCTATCCAACCAACTCTTGAAGTGAAATTGCATAATCTAGTTGAGCTTAAGTGTGGGGGAAGTTGTCTTGTGTTTTGCCACCACATTCTATGATACTTTGGGTGGAAAATTAAATTCTGAAGAGATATTTTTGCTGCTAAAGAAAGTCATTATATTGAAAGTTGTGCCTTTTCTGGAGCTTTCATGACAAGTGAAGCTGTGCCTTTTCTGGAGCTTTTAATTGAGGTGGAAAGTTGTTCCCATTTGGAGCTTTCAAGAAAACCATGTTTGAGAAGATTGACATTTTTTATGCTGAAATGATGAATGGTGTAAACCTTTCATGACTTTTCATGATGATGGAGCTGAATTGATACTATGAGAATTGAATAGAAGACCATATTTAAGTGAAAATTAGATTAATGCAATTTTGCTTCAAAAGAGTCAAGCCCTCCTCATTCAGCCTCAGAGTTTTTCACATCTTAATCCTACCAACCGAAAGCCACAGAATAACCCTGAAAAGTCCTCATGATAAACATATGTCCTTGACTCACATCGGGTAGCGATGTAGGAATCTATCAAGCCTATGGTGACCCTTGTATGAGTTTGGATGAGAAAGACATTGCAAAAAAAAATTGATATTTGAGTGATGAGAGAAAATTCAAGCAAGGTAAGTGTTTTGTGCATGGGCGGATAAATGAAGTGGAAATATATTGAATGATATAAATGGAGAACTTGAAATAAGGTTTTTTATGAGGCATGATATCTTTTGATTCTTGGTGTGAAATTTATTGATCTTAAGGATATGTGTTTTAAAATTGGTTTTGATTTGATATTGATGTTTAATTGATATGAGGTTTTGCCTAGGTGTGCAAAAGGGTAAGTGTGGGGGAGTTGATAAAACACTATTTTATTGAATATTTTATTGATAATAAATGAAATAATTTCCTCACATTGTGTTAAATATGTTTATTTGTAAAATATTTGGGATTTGATCATTCATTTGAAAATTTGGTGAAAATTCCAGTTTTACCCTTAATAGTGCACTGTAGTATTTCGAAGATAAATATTTTTATATTTATTATTTGAATTTGAAATTTTGTAACAGTGTTACTAACTTCATTTTATACAACTTTAATTCAGGACACTAGAGATAAAGAGTGCATTTGGATGGAGTAAATGAGCCATTAATCCAATGGTGGGCTGGACTCGGCAGAATGGACATGGGTTCTGTATTTGGGCCATATCGTCTACATACGGGATTGGATTGAGCCCATATTTTGAGGAAAGCTCAGGGACATGATTTGGAACAAATCATCCTTCTGTAAGGCCGGTCAATCCACGTGTTTCGGAGGTCAAATTTGAGGTGAAAGTTGGAATAAAATATTTGGCCTAGATTTTCATTTCACACTTAAAAAGTTATGTATCCCTAACCCTCACAAAATCTATTTAAATGGGGTTTTAACTCTTTTAGAGGGCTGGTCGAGGCTTTGGGAAGGTGTGGCCGAAAGGTTGTCTCTTGGGAGCCCCTCACAACTCTTGGAGGAAGTAAGCCTTTGTGCAAACCTCTCTTCCAAAAAGGCTCTCCTCTCTCACCTCTTCTTTGTATTTCTTTTCTTTCATGTTTGTTTCTTGAATTTTTCTTCAAATAATATTCTTTGTTCATCCCTCTTCTTCTTATCTTAATCTTCTTAATTGGGTTTGAATCAAGAGTGGATACAAGATTGGGTTCTACCCTTTCAATCCGTTTCTTATGCAAAACGTCTCCACGATGACTACACCACCCATGGAAGAGTAGTTCTTTTTAGTAATCGATCGACCTCTATCCTTCTTCATTCATTTATTTTGAATCAATGAGCTACTGTAATTCATATATTATGATCTATTAATTGAGTTTTTAATTTAAATGAAACTAAGCAAGCAATTGAATAGTTAACACAAAACACGTGAGGTCGGGAATTGTGTGAACTGTGAGAGCGCAACCTTAACCGGTAATTCAAAACCACATGGGATCAATTTGTAGAGTTCAAATATAATCCCTAAACTCAATTAATCCTCATTTCCAGAGTGGTTATGTGCCTTAATTTACCACTGACCATAAGCTAATTTTAGAACATCAATCAAAGCAGGGTGTTGCGATTTCATGTTCCGAAGTTAGCCTAAGGTTAAAATTCACTTCAATATTCGTGGTAAAGTTAATTCTCGTAGGGTTCGGGATTTAACAAATTAAGGGATCATAATTAAGTGAATATTAATTTAAATGATAATGATTAATAAATGATTTAAGAGGTAGAGTTAGATTGATTACGTCTTTTAAATATTGTCTAAACAAACATCTTTTTTTTGTGTCATTTTAATCAAACTTCATTTCAAAACTCAAAACAAAAAAAAATACAATCTTCTTCCAGAAAACTTCTTCTAGATTCATAAAATATAAACAAACACCCCCATACTTTCAAGTAGTGTTTTTATTCTCTTTTATTTTACTTCTAGAATACCTCTAAAAATTGTTTTAATTCACTTCCTCCTTTGAGAGACGACCTTGGTCAGCCACTCTGCTGCACCTAAGTACCCCAAAATCATACTAATCATTTGAGGGCGCCCACGACAGCGCTCTATCATGTGCCTACCATATAAAATAGATCTACTAAAAATTATAAGGATTTTATTGATTAAATTCATTGTTAATAGTAATCATGCATCAACCCTGTGATCTATAATGAAGTTCCACAACTTTAAAATTTCACAAAAAAAAATACCTGAAACTTAAGGAAAATTTTGAAACTAATAAATAAATAAAATAATAATGAAATCAAGGGTTAGGGCATTAAAATTATCCCCACCATGAAAACTTTCTACCCCCATTAAATCACTGATTTCAAGAAGGAAATCCACTATAAGGAAGCTTAAAAAAGGGAGAATGATTTTCAAAAATATAATATCTAAACCACACCAAGACCAAGAATAACTAGAAACTCTAAAATGTGACTCCAAACACACAAGAATCCACAAATTCCAACTACCACTCATACCCAACATCCAACAAAAGAGAAAATAATGAAAACATCACAAAGTATTCCTTACATGGATTTCCCACCATATAAGGATCCCACTTATCAAGATGATTCAAATGAAACTAATAGTCCAAGAAATAAACACTATAAAATACCACATATCCTTTCTAACTAAGTAAACTCAACACTGATCATGAAACATAGTATCTCGTCCATAATTCCATCAAGAAGAATATAAAACTCTCTAAATTGGAATAAGGGAAAATGGGCCTAAAAACAAGACATGAATCACAAAGCAATGAAAAATAGAGGAAGAACTTAAAAATGATTATAGGTTATAATAGGATAATCATAGAAGATAGCAAAAAAAAGAGACAAAGGAAGAGAAACAAAGAGTAAATGGGAGAGGGAAACCTCAAACAATCCCCTATGAAACTTCCTAGATTCATACTATTAAAAATAAATTCACCAAACTCCTAAATATGACTCAACTGACCATATAGATGATAGTTTGTCAGAAAAATCCAAGGAATTTCTAAGAACGAGCCATAGATTTTAATTCTACCCTCATGGACTTGTTGACTATCACATCAACAAGGTTAGTTTGAGAGGAAATATCCTCATATAAGTTCCATGTATGATGAATAAATGCTAAGTCAAGGGTTCCTAGGAAATATCCAAACTTCAAGAAGAGTTTCCCTCTACCACTACACCATGAGTGTGGATAGGGTTGAAAACTGGAAATAATTACACTAAATTCATGGGAGACAATATTCTAAAGAAGACTTCAAGATATTAACTCTTTATGATTCTTTGAGACTCTTCCAGGAGGAATAATTCAAATAAAAAAAGAAAGACAAAACCCCACAACAACATTTCAAAACCTGAATCACCTTCATTTAAATCTAAATCCCAACTCAAAACAATCTAAAGGAATAAATAAAAAACACTAAATGGGATTAGTAATTTCTTTTTAAACTATTTCAAAATTACACACTTTAGTTTTGAATCTTAACGTTCCATTTTAAAAATAATTTTAAAACTCTATAGGTTCTTTATTAAAATACTTACAAGTTCTCTAAACATTAAATCCATTCCAATTTCATATAAAAAAGAACTTTATAGGTTTCAAAATTTCACTTATAAATCATCATATTGTTTTACAAATACTTTATTAAAATCCAATTTCAAATTTGAAAACATCATATTTATTTTATACCTTTTTAGAAATCTCTTTAATAAATTTAAAAACTTAAAATATACCCTCAAAATTGTGTTTACATGTCACTACACCAAAAAATATTATCTAATAAGCATAAAAATATCATTAAAATTATCTTTATTAGCTTTAAAGCTGACTTCCACATTTTAAGAATCAAATTTCAATTACAAAATCTCATTGAAATTAAATCATATATCACTAATATACTATGAAAATACACTTTTATTAATCCCAAATAGCATCTACATATAACTAAAAGAAATTCAAAATCATGTGAAATCCAAAATAAAAAATTCAAATGGGGTAGTGTTTGTCTATTTTTTGGATCCATGATTTGATATACCATGTTCAAATCATGCGATGATCCATTGGGGGTTCATGGAACCATGTGCACAGGCACCACACGGTTTTTTAGGTTGTGCAGGAAAACCATGCACCTCCAGTTCTTATCCCATTTTCACCCCAAATCTCAAAAAAAATATCAAAAAAAACTTATAAAACACTTATATTAACTCATGTTTCATCATGGTAGATTATGATTAGGCATCAGCTCATGACCTTCCTCCTAAGATTTGATGATACTATCTCTTATCTGCTGAACATACAAATAATAATGGTGCTTCAATAACATAAGCGCTCTCGAGAACCTAGACTCTGATACCATTTTTTCACAAACTAATCCAATTCACTCCCAATCCAGACACCCAATTCAACTTGTGTTAAGGCCTGAGGGGCATTCTTAATCCCCTAAATTTGTAATAAAAATCAAGGCACTAGAATACACTCAATGGGAATGATTTTACCTAGATAAATAATATTAAAAAAATAATGAAATTCTACTAAGAATATGATATGGTGTGTCTATACATTATACATCCATGAAACAACAAATTGAATATAATTTAATAGAGACAAACCAAACAAAGAAACCCAAATAAACATACATTGCCTCAAATAAATAGAACAAAAGTAAAATAGGTCCAAATATACAACAGGAATCCAAACTAGCTGATGAAACTATGACACAAAATAAAAACAAAAAATACCCAACTCGATCTTCATGTGACTCCAAGTCACTATCCATCCCTGAAACCATATCAACTACTCCATGATTTATCCCAAGTCTAGAATCTAAACCTGAAAAAAAAATACACTCGATCAACAGACACTGAGTAGTGTAAGTAGGGTGTGATCATAATAGCCCATTAGTTTTTTACCAAAGAGTCCATGCATTTCCTTTTTCAAAATATTTTGGAAACACTAGTTTTAAATACAATATTTTAAAAAATAATTTTCTTTATTTTAATAAAGATAACTCATAAATAGTTTCTAAACCCTCTTTGAAAACCCAAAACAACTTAAGAAAACTTTAAAACCCTTATTTAAATATTTCATTAGAAACTTACCTTTGAAATATCCTTTTTAAAACAATTCCCTTAAAACTACATAGGGAGGAATTAAAATAATAAATCATGAAATAATAACTGAATAACTAAACCAAAATATAAAGTGTAGAACCAAAATAGAAGAAGGGTATATATGTAATCATGCAGGATAATAATAAAACTAGTAAAATAAATTATAAACTAGTATAGTAGATAAGAAGGTAGAGTAAAGTGTTAATAATCATGGTAAGCTCTTAAACATCTAGTGAGATGATGATATATGTACTCTGGTGGAACCATCTTCTAGCATGTCAATGAATTCCTAGTCTATAACCAATCAGCTGCTCTCAACTAGCCTCACTGGTGGCACTCCCCCAAGGCCTAGGCCCATGCCATACCAAGAGGGATCTAGTTCGTATCATTGACTAGATAGTAACTATCTCTCAGTCTCTCATTCAAACACCTAGGATCCCCATGAAACTGTTAATAGTGGTGAGGAAGGGTGTAGCCTTATCAAACACACAACAGTAATAGAACCCAAGGAAAACCATGCCCATAACAAGCCTAAACTCACCCTCAAACACTATTATCACTAAACCCCATATTCTAACTCATATAAATAACATCAATGATCACATACAATCATCAAACCCATTCCATTATAAATACATGGGGCTCAACTTAAGAGTATGGCTCATTTGGGAAAACCCATTCATATAAAATTCCAATCAGACCATGAATTTTGAAATTGTTATTATGTTTTAAAATCCCCTTTGAAAACCCCTTTAAAAGTCCATATAATTTTGAAATCACTTTTCATAATTTAATTTGAAACCAATTTTATTAATAATAACCTTTTCAAGGCACCAACTAAGAAATTAGGTTATACTTTAGAAATATTAATTTGGAACTCTTTTTTATAACAATTTTGGAAATCAAATAACATTTAAAACCTTTTTGAAACCATTGGGAAGATCCACTTTAAAACTAACAAGTTCAAGAAACCATAAAATGAAAAACACAATTTGTTAAACAAATATTCAAACACCCAATGAATGTATAATCAGTAAACAACATAAGAACATCCTCATAACACCCATAAAAGGGCATTAAAAATGAGTCTCAAATAATAAACCCTTAGAACTCACAAAATATCCCAATTAAAACCAATTTAAAATTGAAAAACATACTTTGTAAATTAAAATTCATTTTAGAAAACATTTCTGATAATTTAAATGAATCTATAACATATATAATTTCTAAATATGAGAATTTAGAAAACCCAAATATAACATGGCTTGTTAATGAAAATAAAAAGACATGGAAACACCTACATTAAACAAGCATAAATGAAGTGATTCCTTAAATAACAGAGAGAGTAAGGTCCAAGTATGACCCCTCTCACCCTAGGAATTAAAATGAAAAGATATAAGAAACAAAACCCACCTAAGGTTTGACCAACACTAACCCAATATAAGGAAAGATTAATAAAACAATAATAAAGTGATATGAGAAGAGAAAAGAGACCTAACCTTGGTGATTCGACTTGTGGTCAGAAGAAACAAACAATAAATTGAGGTGGATGAGGGGAAATTACCAAGAGATTATGCCCTTTGAGGTGTTTCATAAATGGGGAATGAAAGAACACCTTTGGGGTTTATATTTTGAAAGTTAAAAAGGGATAAACACAAAATCTTTAAAACATAGGCAGGTCACATAGTTTGGATGCATGGTTTACCAAACTATTCACCAACCATATGCCCCTCACTGGACACACCTAGAGAGACATGCAGTTTGTATGCATGGTTTGGAAAACCGTGCACTAGCTATGCAAAAAGCTTATGTTAAAAATTACAAATCTCTACACAGGTAGCTTCATAGTTATTAATAATCATTTTCCAACCATGTTCCCTATATTGAAGCTCTTATACTTAAAATATTTTGTGAAAAATTGACCTAAAACTCAACTAAAAGGTTTAAAACTAATAAATAAATTAAATAATAATTAAATCTAAGGACAGGGTGTGAAAATTATCCCCATCATAAACACTTTCTTCCTTTATAAATTAACTAAGTACAAGAAGTAAAGCCACTACAAGGAAGCTCAATCGAGGGAGAAGGCTACCCAAAATATGATCTCTAGACTGGAATGGGACTAAGAAGAATTATAAACTCTAAAACATGACACAAAACTCATAAGCATCCACAAATTCCAACTACCACTCACACCCAACCACCAATGAAAGACCAAAGAACAAAAACATCACAAAGGCTTCCTTAGTGATTATCCCCACTATATTTTTATACTTAGTGTCCTAGAACTAACTATTTTTACTTTTGATTACATGTATTTTCAAATATTTGAATATTAATAAAACATATTATTACATATTTTTCATTGTTCTTCATGAATTTATTTAATAATATCCTAGAGTATCTATCACATTGATAAGGTTATAGTGGTTACCACTATAATGAGAACCTTGAAATACTACGATGATATTCTTAAATTTCGTTTTATGGTTAGATAACAAACTATGATGGGATACATAGAATTTTTACTATCAAGTGTGAGTACTCATAAGAAAATGAGACTTCTTCTTGTGAATTTTGTTCTTGGTAATCTCCAAGATGGGGGATTATGATAATAGACCCGCCTATAGGAATTCTGCATGTTTATGTGTAACACCCCATTACCTTTTTTTTGGTATGTTCTAATATTTTATTTTGGTTTCATTTTTTTTTTTGTAAGTATTTCCAAAATTTAAATTTGGAGGATACCTATAATGGTGAAGTTATAGATTTTTTGAAATTTTCAACATAAAAAACAACAATTTCTATTGCTCGTTGGGCACTTACACGCCGTATAAGTGAAGTACACATCATGTAATGACTAGTGGGAAGAATCTATGAATTGGGTGCATGGAGTGAATGGTTTACATTCAGTGTAATAGGTACATGTTGTGTATGTATAAAAATATGGTTTTAAATAAAATTTGATGTATTTTTTAGCATATATGGACCCCAAGGATTACACGATGTGTAAATGGGTTACACGTTGTTTTAATGTCATGGTGTTGGTTTTTAGGGATCTGTATGAGTGATATGTTTCATTAATTCTATGTAAATCACTACTCTCTCAACTCGAAGTTCTCCTTGGGTGATTTTGGGTGACTTATTTCCATATGGATCGCTTCGTTCAGTGATTGATCATCGTTGTGGTTGGATTGCTTCACACCAGGTAAGTGTTCCTTTTGGTTCTTCTTAGGTTTTAGTTGCGACTTTGGTTTGGTTGTTATTTTATGATCAGATATCATTTTCTATCAATCCTTTTTATCCTCTTATCTTTCCTTGTCTTCTAAAGTAAGATCTTTTGGTTTCCAACCCCATTATCAAAGGCGGTTAGGTTTTCTATGTCCTTGAGGTAGGTGGATCTGTCCAACCATTCTAATTTCTTGAATTTTCTATTATTATTATTATTTCCTTGAGATTTGAAATGGAATTTCATGTGTTGAAATTAAAAAGTTCATGGTTTCATGTTTTAAAGGATTTTTTCTTTGAAAACATATTTTCCTTGATTTATAGGGAAAATAGATTTTCAGACCCTGAAGTATATTGTCTTGGATTTGAAATGGTTTTTCTAAAAATGTAATCATGGTTTTTTAAAATGTAAATTAACAAACATTGCACATCTGGAACCTTGGGGTGCATCGAGAAAGATACATGGGTAGACTTAGTGTGTGTGGCACCACTAATAGGTAACCTCTTTTATATCAATGGAATGTGGAAAGACTCAATATTAGTTGGATCCAAACTTATTCCTTTTTAGGCTTGTGAGTGTCTAGTATATATTATCCCATAATCTAGAGCCTGACTGGAAGTTTCATTGTTGTTTCTAGTTGTTTATTTCATTAAATATTATTTCATGGATTTTTCCTCACATTTATATTTATATCTCGGTATGTTTACCTGATTTGTTTTGTGAATGGCATGTTTTTGGATTTTGAAAATATAACATGCAATTTTTGGAAAACCCAAGGACTATCGGAGAACTGTTTTCAAATTTTTTTATTTATAAAAATTATTGTAATTTTTTTTGTTTTAAATCTAGAACTTGAGAATTATTGATATTAGAACTTGTATATATTCCTTATTGGTTTCCTATTGGTATCTGTTTCTTTCACCCTACTTCTGCCTTTGGGCATCTGTAGACCTTATTTTACAGGACACAGGTAAAGGTAAGGGCATTATATAGCATGAAATCTTATCTTTATGTCATTGTTTTGATTTGGGATGGTTTGTAGGTGAAGGTTTGTCACATGGAGACTTTTTAGTCTAGACTTATCATAATTTCTGGTTTAACCCATTTAGATTAGTTATATCTCCCTTTGTTTCCACTTTTTACTCTGGTTGTATGTATTATTTTTCTTATATTCAAGACTTGTTTTGTTATCATTGTTATACCTCACCCCGTAATGGGATAGCTTATGTGACTGGTCTGGTTGAGCCAGGTTGGTCTTCTACAATTTGGTATTAGAGTAGTTACTTAGCCTAAAGTGTGTCAGTGTTGCTTGAGTTGGTTCTGTGTCTTGGGTAGACAAGAGTAGGATCATTGGAATTCAGATAGTAGGTGTGGAAAAGGGGTCTGACCAGCTCACTACCATGACTGAATCTAGGTAACCATGGGTTTTCAGGGACTTTTACTAGGTTTGAGACTTGGATTTTGAGGTCATTTGAATGAACTATATGGGAAGTTTATTTAAATTGACATGTTCCTTTTTAAGTAAGGTCTTTCATGGTATCTTTAAATTCTTAATATTCTAAAGATTTGTTATCAATACCATAAGTTAGTTCTATGGTTTTGGAGTTTTCTCATCACTGATTGGTTATTGTCTTGTGTTTAATAGAAAATTACTCCTAGAATAGATCTTCTAAATATGAGAGGGGAAACTACAAGGTAGGTTCTGCAGGAGGATCCTCTAGTGGACCCTTCTTTGGTCGAAGAATTTGTTTGTACCATTCAGACTCTGGGTTCAGTGGTCGCCATGATCCCGGGATGAGTAGTGGATCATGGCTCTGAATTTACCAAGAAACATCCACCTGTCTTACATGGTGAAAAATTAACCCAATAATTAGAAGAGATTCTTGAACGGATTGATAGGATCTTTAAATTTTTGAAGACTCCTGAAGAATATCATGTGGGTTTTTTCACATATATGCTCAAGGGGCTAGGAAGAATATAACAAGGCTCTATAGTTTAAGATAAGTTTCATGAGGGTCTTATCTGGGTTTCTTTCAATAAAATATTTAATCATCATTTTTATATTGAGATTTCACATGCAAAAAATACCTAGGAGTTTCTGGCCTTGGAGAAAGGGGAGTGTACCGTTCTGGAGTACTCCACCCATTTTGCTGAGTTGAAAAATTTGGCACTGGAACTTGTCACTAATGATTACCTGAAGTCTTGGAGGTTTGATATGGGAATGAGGGATGATATTCAGTCGATGATAGTTATTTTGTTCATTACAACCTTTATTTAGGTAGTAGATAAAGTAGATTTGGATGAGACAGACATAGCTAGAAGGAAAGGTTTGGGCAAAGCTTCAACTGATGCAACAGTTATCCAGGGTGCTTCTTCTGGTCAGAAAAGGAAGAACAAGAGTGTTTAGATTTCTACAGGACTGGTATTCAGGGAATTGATAGGTTATATGATACTAGTGTGGTAAGAGTAGTCTACTAGGCCTCATTATACAGAGTCTCCTAGGACTTTTCATCTTTGTGGGTGGTCTGTCCATATGAAATGTTTCCATGACAGGATGTCCCAAGGTAGTATGGCGGGATCCACTTTCACCAAGGGATCATAGGTTCACATCGATTCTCCCAATGGTGGTGGGTCTCATTCTCAGGCTAAGGTGGATGCACAGGTGGCTAAGTCCTAATGGCTTTATGTGGCAGAGTGTACGCCAGAGGAATCTGAAGCAGGGCTAGCTATTGTTATAGGTACGGTGCTTATTTTGTCTTCTATGGTAATATATTTATTTGATATGGTCACTAATCATTATTTTATATCATTAAATTAGGTTTATGTGTTGGCTTTCTATTCAGAGATTATTTCATTCCTATTAGATCTTTCCATGCCTTTTGGAAATAGGTCCGAACAAGGTTTCAAGTGCCCTGTGTGTTGGGTGGTGATAGCCAACTTTGAGGTGGTTTAGGACTTCTTAGTGCTTGATCTTAACATATTCAAATTAATTATTGGCATGGATTGGATGATTAGAATTAAGGATGATATAGACTATTATTTTTGTCGGGTACATTTCTTATATTTCGATGGGGTCACTCATGTTTTCCAAGGTGAGTGAGACTCTAGATCAGGAAGGGTGGGGTCTGTTTTTCCTTATGCAGATATAATATTAGTCCAATTGTTAGAAATGTTTCTTGATGTGGTTGACCCTTTCTTGGGAGTTCATCTACCTGTTGTTTTGTGTGAGTACCCTGAGGTCTTTCCAAATTATTTTTCTGGTCTACCTCCACAAAGAGAGGTCGAGTTTACTATTTACCTACTTCCTGGAATGATACCCATTTCTATGTCATCATATCTAATGTCACCTATTGAGTTGGTGGAACTTAAAATACGGTTTGAGGACCTAGAGGTGAAAGGATTTATTCATCCTATCATGTCACTGTGGTATTTTCCTGTACTCTTTACTAAGAATTCATATGGAATTCTTAGGCTTTGTATTGATTATCAAAAGTTGAATCGGGTGATCGTTAAGAACAAATATCATTTATCTATAATTTATGTTATCTTTAATCATCTTAGAGGGGATCATTGGTTTTCTAATATTGACATGTATTTAGGGTACCATCGGTTCCAAAAGGAGGAAATACCCAAGATAGCATTTCGGAGTTGATATAGGTATTTTGAGTTTCTGGTTATTCCATTTGGACTCACTAAATCTCATGTGGTATTTATGGCTTTGTTGAACCAGATATTTCATCAGTTCTGGGACTCTTTTGTTGTTGTGTTCATGGATTATATTTTTGGTGTACTCTAAGTTATAGGAGGAGCATGTGGACCATTTGGATATCAATATTCGAACCTTGAATGAATATCCTCTGTATGGTAAACTTTCCAAGTGCGGGTTTTGGATATGAGGGGTGAAGTTTCTGGGGTATGTGATATCTAAGAGGGTTTTCTTGGTGGATATTGAAAATTTATGGGCAGTTATGTCCTAGGAAAAACCCAGAAATGTGTTTGAGAATCATATATTCTTAGGTTTGGATAGTTATTACATATGGTTTGTTCATAACTTCTCCAAGCTTGCATCTCCGATGACAGCTTTAACCCGTAAGGGTGTAAAGTTTGAGTGGGATGAAAAATTTCAAAGATCTTTTGAGGAACTGAAAGTGAGGTTGACTTCAGCACTATTGTTGATTCTAACAAAACTAGGTTTGGGTTAAGATGTTTTCTACGATTCTTCTGGTATGGGTTTGAGATCTTAATGAAGGGGAAATAGGTTGTGGATTATGGCTCTTGAAAACTACACCCTCATGAGAATAACTACCCTACCCATGATCTTTATTTGGAAATGGTTATGCAATCACTCAAGATGTGGCATCACTATCTTTTTGGGGAGTGATTTACAGTTTATTCTGACCACAAAATTATGAAGTATTTTTTCACTTAGAGGGATATAAACTTGTGACAGAGACGTTGGGTTGAGAATATTCAGACCTTTGATTTTGATATCTTATATACCCTCGATAAAGGAAACGTGTTTTTTGATACACTTAGTAGAAGAGTATCAATCCAAGAAGTGAATAAATAAATTTAAGAGTGGTCTATGATGAGTTTTTTTCCTGAGATGAACTTGGGAGTGAAGGAGGTTGGTGGAAAAGTGTTCTTGGATTTGATAAAGGTTAACTCACCTTTTTATGAGTGGGTTCAACTTGAGTAGATGATAGACACTAAGAGTCGATGCTTGGGGTAAATACTAAATAGTGGGGAGATATCAGGCGAGTGGTATTAGTCTCTCATAGGATCCTTGTGCTTTCATAGTAGGTTGGTTATTCCTTTTTCCATGATAAGGGAGCTATTAGACAGTGTACACTGGTCATGTTGGTCTGTGCACCCTGGGGCTACTAAGATGTACCAAGATTTGAGACGTCAGTATTAGAGTCTAGGGATGAGGTAGTCATTTGTAGATTTTGTATCATGGTGTCTCACTTGATATAGATTTTAGGCAGAATACCAGATATATGCAGGTTTGTTGCAGCCTTTACCTATTCCGGTATATAAGTGGGATTAAATTTCCATAGATTTAATCATTGTTTTACCATAGAATTATAGTGGTAAGGATGTTATTTGAGTTATTATTGATAGACACACTAAATCAATTAATTTATTACTAATAAAGGAAACAATGAAAGTGGAATAGCTTGGGGACTTGTATGTTCGAGAGATTATGAGACTTCATGGGGTTCCCTCCATGGTTGTTTCTGATAAGGACTTAAGGTTCACAACTTGATTCTAAAAAGGTTTATAGGAGGCAATGGGTTCCCATTTGAAATTGATCATGGATTATAATCCACATATGAATGGAAATATAGAGAGGGATATCCAGGTTCTTGAGTATATGTTTTGGTATTGTGTGCTTAATTTCGGTGGATCTTAGGATAGGCATTTTCCTTTGGTCAAGTTTTCCTATAACAATAGTTATTAGGATTAAATCAAGATTTTACCTTTTGAGGCTTTGTATGGGTGGCCATGTCGATCTACCTTATGCTAGGCAGAGATGGAGGAGTGGTCCTTGGTTGGGATGATTCTAGTTCAGGAGATGATAGAGATGGTGTAGTTGTTCTAGAGGCATTTGATAATGACATAGAGTCTTTATAAATCTTATGCAGACCTTCATCATCAATTGTTGGAGTTTTTGGTTGGTGATCAGGTTTTTCTAAAAGCTTTACCTCAGTTGGGTAAGTAGGGTAAGTTGGCACTAAGGTTTATGGGCCCCTTTGAGATCATTGAGTGACTAGGGAGGGTGGCCTACTGGTTGGAATTTCCATATGGTTTGACTTATATCCATGATGTGTTTCATGTTTCCCACTTGAGTAGGTATATACCAGATCATTCTCGTATGATTAGGTGGGAGGATGTAGATCTTTAACCCAATACCACTTTTGTTGAGCAGTCAATTCGGATTATGGATCACCAGGATAAGGTACTACATGGTAAAACGATCCCCCTGGTCCAAGTACTATGTAAGTTCAGATAAGATCACCATGAGACATGGGAGCAGGAGTCATTGATGAGGTAGTAGTGGCCTTCCCTTTTTGTGAATCTAGGACTTGAATAATTTATAGGGATAAAAATATTTTATGGTGGGGAGATTGTAACACCATGTTACCTTTCTATCATGTACTTTATAATATTTTCTTTTGGTTTAATTTTTCATTTGGTGAGTATTATTGACCATGAAAATGGGAGGATACTTGTAATGGTGAATTCAATGATTTTTTGGAATTTTCAACATAAAAACATGCAGTTTCTGTTGCTCACTGGGAACTTACACGCCGTGTAAGTGAAGTACACATTGTGTAATGGTTGTTGGGGAGAATCTATGAACTAGTGCATGGAATTAATGGTTTACATTCCATGTAACAATTACACACCATTTAAGTATAAAAATATAGTTTTAAATAAAAATGTGATGGGTTTTTCAGTGTATATAGGATTACACGATGTGTAAATGGATTACACATCATGTAAATGTTGTGGTGTTGTTTTTTAGGGTGTCATATGAGTGATATGTTTCGTTTATTCTCTGTTAATCCCTCCTCTCTCGACCCGAAGTTCTCCCTATGATATTTTGGGTGACTTATTTCCATCCAGATCACTTAGTTCAGTGATTGATCTCCATTATGGTTGGATTGCTTCACACTGGTTAAGCTTTCCTTCTTGTTCTTCTTAGGTTTTGGTTGAAACTTTGGTTTGGATGTAGTTTTTGATTGGATAGAATTTTCTATCAATCCTTTTAAGCCTCTTATCATGAATTGTCTTTCTAAGGAAGATCTTATGGTTTCTAATCCCTGCTGTCAAAGGCAATTAGGTTTTTTAAATCCTTGAGGTAGGTGGATATGTCCAAGCATTCTAATTTTTTGAATTCCCTATTTTTCTTGTTATTTCCTTGAGATTTGAAATGGAATTACATGTGTTGAAATTAAAAAGGACATGGGTTCATGTTTTAAAGGGTTTTTTATTTGAAAATGGAATTTCCTTGACTTGGAGGAAAAAATGGATTTTCATACCCTGAATCATATTGTCTTGGATTTGAAATGGTTTTTATAAAAATTTGAGTATGGTTTTTAAAATGTAAATTAAAAAACATTGCATAGTGGGAACCTTGGGTGAATCAAGAAAGAGACACTGGTAGCCTTAGTGTGTGTGACACCACTAGAAGGTAACCTCTTGTATTTCGATGGACTGTGGCAGAACTTGATGTTAGTTGGATCAAACCTTATGCCTTTTTAGGATCTTGAGTGTCTAGTATGTATTGTCCCATATGATAGAGCCCGACTAGAAGGTGCATTGTTGTTTTTGGTTGTTTAATGCATGAAAGATTATTTCATGGATGTTGGATCACATGTATATTTATATCTCAGTATGTTAACCTGCTTTGTTTTTTGATTGGCATGTTTTTGGATTTGGAAAATATAACATGTAATTTTTGGAAAACCCAAGGACTTTTTGAGAACTGTTTTCAAATTTTTTTTATTTATAAAAATTCTTATAAAACTGTTTTGTTTTAAAGTTAGAACTTGTGCATTATTGATATTAGAACTTGTATAGATTCCTTGTTGGTTTTCTATCAATATCTTTTTCTCACACCCTACCTCTACCCTTGGGTGGATTTAGACCTTATTTTGTAGGACATGGGTAAAGGTAAGGGAATTTTGTAGCATGCAATCTTCTCTTTACATCGTTGTTTCTCTTTGGGATTTTTTGGAGGTGATGGTTAGTCGCATGAAGACTTATTAGTCTAGACTTTTCATACTTCCTAGTTTAGCTCATCTGGATTAGTTGTATCTCCCTTTGTTTCCTCTTTTTACTCTAGTTGTATGTCTTGTTTTGTTTAAATTCAAGACTTTTTTTGTTATATTTGTTATACCTCACCCAGTGATGGGCTAGCTTGGGTGACCGGTCTGGTTGACCCGGGTTGTTCGGTTACATTATGTGTCATCGGATATTCCTATATATGAACGTGTGTAATGGTCTTTAGAATTTAAGATTATTATTAATGCTTTTCATGGCTTTAATACTTTGATTTACTTACCAAAACCATGATTCCATATGTTCACAGGACGTAGGGTACATTAGGTGCATCACGAATGACGTGTTATTAATGAATAAGTCGAGGAAGGATTTATCCCTTCTATATTTATAAAAGTTAATATCTCATCCCTTTCATTGAAATGGAACCATAAAATTAAATTCCATGGTCATGGTATAATGACGAGTTTATTTTAGATTGTCAAAGAAAGATGTATCAAGCACATTAGTTGATGACACGTGTGTGAGACCTGCTTGATGATATATTTTGACAAATGGATTGTATTACATAGTAAGTTTTCATGTGTGATTGTCGACGTTGCAACATTAACTTATTTCTCTTGGGTGCTTTGACCTATTTCTAGACAGTAATCATAGAATTTAGGCAAGTCAGCCTAATACCAATAAGAAAAATGTCAAGAGGGTTACACACTAAGTGTTTTTGTTAGTCTCTATTAAATTCAGTTTGAATTTATTTATTAGAATATATATTATTCTCAAGTTTGATGAATAATTTTTTTTAGGTTTTATTAATCACAAATATTAAATAAACATTTATTTTTGGGGTAATTGTTTAATTGTGTGAATATAAAATATTTATTTATTTCTTATTATTCATAAGGTAATAAATAATTATATATTCATTAATAAATAATTTATTTAATTATGTGAATATTTAATAAATTTTTATTCTCTAGCCTATGAATAGAATATTTATTTTATTTATTGAATAATTTAATAAATATTTATTTGTCAGATTGTGAATAGAATATTTATTTAGTTATTCGATAAATGATAAGGAGGGTGTATGGACCAAAATTGTGTCTGATGATAAATATTAATTTGCAAGTCAGTAAAATAATATTTATCTTTATTCCAATTAGCATATTCCATAAAAATAATACTATTTTTATTTTTATATAGCATGGGGTTAGATGAGATTTATTATATTATTTAATGGTCATTGTGAAATTAAATAATATTTTAACCTTAACCTTAACTATATAAATAGATAGCTATGTCAATTGTGTTGGGTTAATCAGGAATTGAGAATAGTTGTGCACAATGTATTTCTCTCTAGATTACTCATTCTCTCATCATCTCAAGAGTGAGAAGAACAAGAGATAATCCTTTAATCCTTAAGGAACTTGCAGTGATCATGAAATTCAACAAAAGATAATCGGTCTATTGCACTAGCACCTGACATTCCATCAGTGTTTTTTGGAGATCAAAGGACCACGTGTGAATCACCACTAGAGGGACCCTACTTTGGGTCCTCCCTACACAAGGATGGTAATACAAAAAAGGGTTTCAAATGATCAATAATATCATCGAAGAAAGATCCCGAGACGAGGTATTATTTCTTCCAATCTATTTAAATTGATTATAAATTTAATGTAAAAAAGATTTTTTCTGAGTTCTGGGATTTCTATGTCAATATTAAATGGGAAAAATTTGTTTGTCATGACGTTCACATCTTGCACAATTGGCAATGATCCATCGATTTTGAAAAAAACCTTAATGATTATTTTCCCAAAAGGCGCTTCCAGTGCATCTAGAAACTTAATGTATAAGGCTAGAAATTATCAAGATGGGTCAAAAGAAACTAACGGTCTAAGAAGGAAACATCACAAAACACTACCTACCCTTTCCAAGCAAGGAAACCTAAAAATTATCACAAAACCTATTATCCCCTCCATAATTCCATCAATATGAATATAAACCTCTCTAAAATGGCACAATGAATAATGAACCCAAAAATAATACATAGATCGCAAAGGGAAGAAAATGAAGGAAGAACATCAAAAGGATGACAGGTTCTAATAGAATAACCATATAATAGAGTAGTAAAAAGATAATAAGGAATAGTAACAAAGAAGAAAAGGGATAGGGACACCTCAAACAAGAACCCTTCAGATCACTTCCTAGATTCAAACTATTAAACCTCAATTCACCGAACTCATAAAGATGAAATAAACTAGACACAAAGGTGAAACATTGTCAAAAAAATACAAGGAATTTATAAGAATAGGATACAAAGTTTAATTCTACCCTCATGGCCTTGTTGGTTATCTCATCAAACAATGCCATGCCAAGAGAAATCATCCTCATACTAGGGTCATGAAAGATGAGTAAATATTAAGTTAAGGTTCTCAAAAAATATCCAAACTTCAAGAATGGTTTCACTCTATCACTCCTCCTAGAGTGCAGGTAGGTTTGGAAATTGGAAATAATTACAATCTATCCCTAGGAGATGAGATTCTAAAGAAGACTACAAGATAATAACTCTATATGATTCATTGGGGCTCTTTTGGGAGGAATACGTCAATAAAAAAAGAAACACAAGACCACACAATAGTATTTCAAAATTCAAATCACCTTTAGTCAAATTTAAATCTTGACTCAAAACAATCCAAATGAATAAATCACAAACACCAAACAAGATTTGGAATTTATTTTTAAACCATTTCAAAAGTACACACTTTAGTTTTGAATATTAACATTCCATTTTGAAAATCATTTTAAAACTCTATAGGTTCTTTATTAAAATACTTAAAAGTTATTAAAAAAATTAGATCCATTCCAATTTTATATAAAAAACAAATTTATAGGATTAAAAACTTCACTTGTAAATCATTTTACAATTTCACCAATCTTTTATTGAAATCTGCTTTGAAATTCCAAAACATCACATATATCTTAACCCTTTTTAGAAATATCCTTCATAAATTTCAAAACCTAAAATATATGATCAAAATAGTGTTTACAAATCAAAACACCAAAAAATACCATCCAATAAATATCAAAATATCATTAAAATTCTATTTATTAGCTTTAAGATCGACTTTCACCTTTTAAGACCAAATTTCAATAACAAAATCTCATTGAATTTAAATCAAATATCACCAATATACTATGAAAATACCTTTTTATTAATCCAAAATAGCATTTATACATAACCCAGATCAATTGGAAATCAAGTGAATTCCAAAAAAAATTAAAGGGGATAGTGGTTGTGCACGGTTTGGCAGACTGTGCGCCAACTGTGTGATAGGACACTAGGAGCTTGTAGAACAATGCGCGCGAGCACTACAAGGTTTTTCAATTCATGTGGAAAAACGGTGTGCCTATATTTCTTATCCCATTTTCACTCCAAATATTTAAAATTGTCAAAATGAATTATTAAACACTAGAAATAATCAAAATATTTTCAATTCAAATCAAAATTTATCATGAAGAATAAAAATAAATCTTGGAATCAAGACTCAAATCCCAACATCCCATGGTAACTTAGGTTTCATTACGAGAGACGGTGATCAAGAACTGACTCATGACCTACCTCATGAGATCCTATGATCCTATCTCACATCTATCATACATCCCAAATAATAAGGGTGCTTCAAGAACCTAGGCCCTCTCAAGAACCTAGTATCTGATATCATTTTATCATGAACCAATCTGAGATAACCCTGATTCAGGCACCCCACCTAGATCATGATAAAGCCCAAGGGTAATCCTTGATCCCCACAGGCTAGAAACAAGTTTTAGGGAATAAAAATACACCTAATGGGGATGATTTAACCTGATAATATTAAATAAATAGAAAAATTCTACTGAGAATATGGCATGAAACATCCATACATTTGACGTATGTGCAATAAAAAATTAAACTTTTAATAGAAACAAACTAAAAAAGGAATCCCAAATAAATATACATCACCACAAATAAATAGAAAAAACCTAAAATATGTCCAAAGATGCAACAGGAATCCAAACCATTTGATACAACTACGACACAAAATAAAAAATTATAAATACCTGACATGATCTCCATGTGACTCCAAGTCAACATCCATCCTCAAAACCATATAAACCACTCCCTAAGTGATCCTAAGGCCAGAAACTGGACCTAAAAGAAAGACACTCAGTTTACATACATAGAGTGGTGTGAGTAGGATGTGAAAATAATATCCTATTAGATGTTATCCAAAGAGTTCATGCATTTTCTTTTTTTAAAAATTCCAAAAAAAAAGTTTGAAATTAAATATTTAAAATATGATTTTCTTTATTTTAAGAAATATAACTCATAAATAATTTCCAAAACCTCTTTTAAAACTCAAAACTAATTAAGAAAACTTTAAAAACTATCTTTTAATATTTCATTAGAAACTTATCTTTGAAATCCCCTTTTTAAAACCATTCCATTAAAACCGCATAGGAAGGAACCCAAATAATAAATTAAGAAACAATAATTGAACAACTAAAATAAAATATAAATCACAAAAAATAAACAAAATATTATAAATTAAATCATCCAAGATAATGATAAAACTAGTAAAACAAATCATAAACCAGTATAATAGATGAGAAGGTAGAGTAAATTGTAAATAATCATGGGAAGATCCTAAATATCCAATGATAAAATATTAGATGTGCTCAGGTGGAAGCATCTACCGGATTATTGATGCATTCCTAGTCTATAACCAACTGGTTTCTCTCAACTAGACTCACTGGTGGAACTCCCCCAAGACCTAGGACCATGGGGGATCTATTCCATCTCATCAAGACTAGATAGTAACCTTATCTCAATATTTCACTAATATTCTTAAGATACTCATGATACTATTAATATAGGGTGAGCAAGGTTGTGTCCTTATCAATAAAACACCAATAATAGAACCCAAGGCAAATTGTGCCCATAATGAGTCTCAACTCTCTATCTCACACACACTCTTCTCGCTAAATCCCCTATTCCAACTCATAAAAATAACATAAACAGTCATAAAAAATCATCAAACTCATTCCATTATAGATCCATGGGGCCTAACTTAAGAGTGTGGCTCATTTTAGAAAAACCATTCATATAAAATTACAATCATTCCTTTAATTTTGAAATTATTATTATGTTTTCAAATCCCCTTTTAAAACCCCTTTTCAAATCCATATCACATAAAAATAACTTTTCATAAGTTAATTCAAAACCAATTTTATCAATAACCTCATTTTCAAGGTACCAAACGAGCCTTTAGGTTATAATTTAGAAATATTACTTTGTAACCCTTTTTATAATGATTTTAGAAATCAAATAATATTTGAAACCATGGGAATCCTCACTTTAAAATCGACAAGTTCAAGAAACCAAAAAATGCAAGACACAATATCATTAAACAATTATTCAAAAACCTACCACATGTATAATTGGTAAACAACATAATAACAACCTCATAACATCCATAAAATTCCATTGAAAAGAAATATAAAACAATAATAGCTTAGAACTCACGAAATTTCTCAAGTGAACCAAATTCAAAAGTGAAAACACCCTATTTAAATTCCAATTACTTTGAGAAAACCATTATAAGAATTTAAATGAATCCATAGCATATATAATTTCTAATGAAGAGCATTTAGGAAACTTGAGTATAACCAAACTTTTTAAGTAAAATAGAAAATCATGGATACACCTACCTGGAAAAATAACATATGAAGTGAATCCTTCAAGAATGTAGAGAGGAAGGTCCAAAGAGGACCTGACACACCTTAGGAATTAAAGAGAAGAGATAAGAACCAAAACCCACCTAAGGTCTATCCAACACCAACCCAAGATAAGGGAAGAAGAAGAAAACAACAATAAAGGGATATAAGAATAGAAAAGATCCCTGACCTTGGATATTTGGCTTGAGATCGAAATAAATGGCCAAGAAATCGAGGAGGAGGGGAAATTATGACAACCCTGCTCTTTATTAAACACTTAAACATAATTTATTACATAAACTTCACTTGATACAACATAGAAGATCTAGAGTTATAGTGTATTTGGGGATTAGGATCATTACATAACAACTTAAATCATGAAAAACAACATCTTTATTGAAAACTTCCTTTACATGACCACTACATTCCCTCGTACTTAGCATTGGATGGGATAACCTAAGGACATGCATAAGAAAAAGGGTGAGCTATAAAGCCCAGTAAGGGATTAATCATGGAATAACATGAAAAATACAATACATGTTAGAAAATAGGCATATCAAGATATCACAATAGAGACATAAACATAAGGCATGATAAAGCATGATAATCATAACATGGAAATGTGGCAACCACACTTAACATGGAATTAGCATGAGCCAAGGCTCATTGCACATGGAGCATAAGTAAACACTAATTGCACATGAAGCACGATTAAAACCTCATTGAACATGAATTAGAATGAGTAATCACTCATTGCACTTTATGTTTCATGATATTATACTTTACCCAATGCATTGGAGCGCTATCAGGGCGCACCCTTCTTAAACATTTTATTTCATGCATTAGTGTGCCACATGGATCATAAAACATTGAATCATTCAACATAATAATTTATTCCATGATAAACGAATGTGGAACACATACATGAAAATATTTAAACAATAAGTAAATGTACATAAAGGTGAATACCCTTAATAGAGAAATGGGCATGGTATTCACTACATGATGACTTTGGCTTGGAAAAACGCAGTGCAATTTCGGCAGTATAACGGCGTGACATATGAACTCATAAAAATGGTTGATGAGAGAGAGATAGGGGTGTCTCATAATATTTACAAGACATGAACAGTAATGGTGGTCATATAGATACATGTCCCAACAAATGTAATGGAATTTAGATTCATGATACAAAAGAATTTCTTGAATGTAAATGAGGAGAGAGAAATTCCTTTCAGAATTTTGGTATAGTAACAGGTATACATGGGAGGATTTTAATGAGAGAGAAAGGGGTATCCCATCATTTATACATAAAGAGGGAAGTATGGGGGAGGTGAGAAACTATACCCCAATATTTATAATTTAAATTAAAATGTCATAACAACTTAAAGAATATTGGATAAAAATGAGAAATGAAGAAAAACCCTTACTTGGAAGTGTGCTTCCAAAGGCTTGAGAAAGGCTCGAGAGAGGCTTCTTGGGAGCTTGGGGCGCCTTGGGAGGATTCTAGAGAGAGGAGGTAAGAGTTTTGATGAACTCCAAAGGCTTTGAGTGAGGAGGAAGTGGAATATTGGGTGGGTTTATATAGGAAAAGAGAGGGAATTGTTTATTATTTAGGTTTGGGACACATCACATTAAACTAATCAAAACCACAAACCAGCCCATGGTTTTTTCCAAAGGTAAGTGAAAAACAATATTTAATAATTTCAAAGTTCTAACTTCTTAAAATAATGGGGTTGCTTATGTGGAGGTGAGTCACACTCCTAAGGAAAACAATTTAAAAAGACAAGATGTTTAATAAGTCTTGAAGGGTCCATTAATGCTTTGTAAAATAAGTCAAACAAACCCAAAATCACATTATTTTAATGGTAAAATATATATTGGCCAAACATAAAGCTTATAGTATTTTATTACATCACTATTGGGTCATTATGAAGTCATAAAACACATTATATATTTAAACGGTATTTAATTTTTACCCAAAAAATTGACTGTCTTAGAAAATTATGAATAATTCACCATTGGATAATTTTGAAATCCTGATTATAGAAATAATATTTATTTTATCTAAATAATTTTCTAAATATTTTAATTTTCACTTTTAAAATAAAAAACCGACATTTATCGAAAATTCACGGGTTTTGACAAAAATGGATTTCCAACCTTAATAAAAATTACAATTTCATTCATAAAATTATACGATCATTTATATTTAATAAAAATTAATTTAATAATAATAATATTTTATTAAAATATTATTTAATTCAAAAATCCATTAATTCATCAAAATATATTTCTTAGTTGAATATTAACTAAAAACACTATTTGTGCTTTAAAAACTATTTATAAAGTAACAATAATAACAAGAAAGTATATTCATTATTATATACAAAAATAATGTATATAACCATAGTACTAGGGATTTGTTACATAACCCCTTAAAACAGCTGCATAAGACCTAAGGGTAAGGTGCGCGATGGTGACAGACTCTTAGGGTGGCTCGGATAACATTACTCGGGTGGTAATCTCTATCAACTTCCACTTCTCTCATAGGTGGTACCACTCGAGCTTTAACATATTCAAGCTCGGCTTGGGCTTGGTCAAAAGTGAAGCCCAAAGACACAACCTCCTTCCAATCTCTGACAAATGGGCTTCGTATGGAGCAATTCTACTGGATGTGGTCATCGCTTCCTTTGTCTGAGTAAATTGGATTGTTAAATCCCTATATTTATACTAATCATGTGATCACTATTCAACGACCATATTAGAAACGATCAAAATTATTAACAATATTTTAAAATCCAAAAACATAAAACCAAAGATGTTGACATTTTATATAAACATTTTACATAAAGAGACATTTAATTAGATCAATAGGGATTTCCATTGATGAAAGTTTAGGTTGTTAAAATCTTACCCCCTTAAGAAATTTCACCCTCAAATTTTCCTTTTACCACACTAAAATAGATGTGGGTAACTCTGCTTCATCATTTCCTCTAATTTCCATGTCACTTCTTCAAACTTTTGGTTTCTCCATAACACATTGACGAGGGGTATTGTCTTATTTTGTAGAACTTTTTATCTACGATCTAAGATCTTCACTGGTTTCTCCTCATAAGAAAGATCATCCTCTAACTATACCACCTCTGAAGAGAGTACCTGTGAAGGGTCTGGTATTTACTTCCTTAAGAGGGATATATGGAAGACATCATGTGCCTTGGCCATAGTAGGTGGAAGCGCTAGTCGATAGGCCACAACACCGACACAATCAAGAATCTCAAAGGGGAAAATGTACCTTGGACTTAACTTCCCTTTCTTTCCAAATCTCATGACCTTCTTCCATGGAGATATTAATAGAAATACCATGTCTCCAACTTTAAACTCAAGGTATCATCGATGGTTATCTTCATAACTCTTCTGTCGACTCTGGGATACCTTGATATGTTGCTGAATGGTTTTCACCTTCTCCACCATTTCTTCAACCATTTCTGGTCCAAGCAGCTTACGCTCACTGACCTCATCCCAACACATCGGTGTTCTGCACCTTTTCCCATAAAGGGCTTCATATGGTGCCATTTGGATGCTCAATTGGAAACTGTTATTATAATAGAACTCAACCAGAGGAAGATGTTGATCCCATCCTCCTTTAAAGTCCATTGAGAATGCTCTCAACATGTTCTCAAGTGTTTGGATAGTCCGCTCATATTGGCCATCAGTTTGAGGATGATAGGTCATACTAAAGTTCAGTTCAGTCTTCATAGCATGTTGAAGACTCTTCCAAAACTTAGAGGTGAATCTTGGATCTTGATCGGACATAATAGATAGTGGCACTTCATGCATCCTTACCACTTTCCTGATATATATTTTTTCCAGTTGATCCAATGAGAAATCTTCCCAAATAGCAATGAAGTGTGCATCCTTTGTAAGATGATCCACAACAACCCAGATTGCATTGTTGCATTTGGATGTCTTTGGAAGTCTGGTGACAAAGTCCATGGTGATGTTCTCCCATTTCCATTCTGGTATGGGCAATGGTTTCATCATCCCCTTATACTTCTGCCTCTATGCCTTCACTTATTGACACACCAGGCACTTTTATGTATATTCAATGATCTCCCTCTTCATATTATCCCACCAATAATTCTCTCAAAGATCTCGATACATCTTTGTGTTTCCTGGGTGAATAGAGAAATTTGAACTATGTACATCATCCAAAAGTTCCTTCTTTAGCTCTGGACTTGATGGAACGCATATTATTTTCCAAAATTTCACAATTCCTTCTTTATTAACATTAAACTCCAAGGATTTCCCTTTTCTAATAGCTTCCACTCTTTCTTGAATTCCCAAATCATCCTTTTGATCATCCTTTAACCTTTCCAAAAGTGACGGTTGAGCAATCATTTGTGAAAGGATTGATGACGTTCCCTTATTTATGATTCTCATGTCCATCTTCATAAAATATAAGAAGATTGGATCCTTTTCAATTCTCATCAATGATAGAATTTATGGGTCCTTTCTACTTAGGGAATCTGCCACCTTGTTTGCTTTCCCAGGGTGGTAATGGATTGAGAACTCATAGTCTTGGATCAGATCTAACCATATTCGTTGGTGCATGTTCAACTATTTCTATGTGAATATATACTTGAGGCTTTTGTGGTTCATATATATTTCAAACTTCTTCCCAAAGAGATAATTCCGACAAATTTTCAAAGCGAAGATCACTACATCCAACTCGAGGTCATGTGTTGGATAGTTCTGCTCATGAACTTTCAATTACCTTGTTTCATAGGAAATGACTTTGTCATTTTGCATCAACACACATCCCAGGCCCTTCTTCGAAGCATCACTGAATACCACAAAAAGTTATCCACTTGTGGGTAAAGTGAGCACGGGTGCAGTGATAAGCCTCCTTTTCAACTCCTTGAAGATTTCTTCACATTCATCACTCCAAGCAAACTTTACTCCCTTTCGAGTTAGCTTGGTAAGAGGGTTGGACAATTGTGAGAAATTTCTCACAAATCGTCGGTAATATCTAGCTAACCCCAAGAAGCTACGGATATCTATTACCGATGTTAGCCTCGACCATCCCTTAATTGCATCTTTTTTGGAGGGATCCACAGATATCCCATTGCCTATGATGATATGTCCCAATAATGAGACCTCCTTCAACCAAAACTCACACATGTTGTAATTTTCATAGAGATTCTCCTTCCTCAAGGTCTCTAGTACAGTTCTTAGATGCTCCTCATGATCCTCCTTGGTTTTGGAGTATATCAGAATATCATCTATATATACTAACACAAATTTGTTGAGGTAATCTCTAAAGACTCTATTCATCAAGTCCATGAAGATTGCAGGAGAATTAGTGAGTCCTAAAGGCATTACTATGAATTCATAGTGCCTGTATCTTGTACGAAAAGTAGTTTTGGGGATATCTTCCTTCTTCACCCTTACTTGATAATATCCCAACCGCAAATCCACCTTAGAGAAGTATTGTTCTCCATGCAGCTGATTGAAAAAGTCATCAATCCATGTCAGAGGATACTTGTTCTTTATCGTGATTTTGTTAAGATCACGTTAATCGATGCAAAGGCACATTGACCCATCCTTCTTCTTAATGAAGAGGACTTGTGCACCCCATGGTGAAGCACTTGGGTGTATAAACCCTTTATCCAGATTCTCCTGTAGTTGTTTCTTCAGATCTTCAAGCTCCACAAAATCCATTCTATATGGAGTCTTGGATATTGGTAACACCCCAGGTATAATTTCAATTGAGAATTTAATATCTCTTCTAGGAGGAAGACCAGGAAATTCCTCGGGAAACACTTCAACGAATTCCCTCACAATAGGCATGTCTTATAGGATGGTTTCCTCCTTAGACTCAATCATCTAAGCCAGATATGCATGCTCATAGTGTAGTAATATACACTCTTGAGATGATGGAGCCAAATAATATTCATCTTCCTCCTTGCACTTGTAAATAATCGGGGGTCAATTATCCATATGGAGAGTGATTTCCCTCTCATAGAAATTTATGTTTGCTCTATATAAGGAAAGCCAATCCATGCCAAGAATTGCATCAAATTCCACCAGAGGGAGTATTATGAGGTTCACCGGGAAGTTTAATCCACATATTATGATAGGGGAGGAGTTATATTCATGGGATTCAATGATTGACTCATTTGTCATACTCACCAAAATCTTCACTTCCATGATTTGTGGTGGTGCTGGGATTGTTCTACTAAACTTTTGAGACATAAAAGAATATGTAGAACCTGAATCAAAAAGTACATTCACTATTCTTGAATGAATAACTAGTGTACCTATCACCACTTCATTTTTGGGGTTCAATTCTACAGTAATGATGGAAAAATCTCACCCTTGCTGTCTTGGAGGTTGCTGGTTTCCTCCAAAATCCCTTGGATTAGGGAACTGATTTGCAAGATTCCATGGTTCTTTGTAGTTATAGCAATGAACCATGCATTGAGGTTCGAATGGAGTGTTCCTCTCATTTTTTGCAGTCATGGGTCTTTCTTACCGACAGTTAACAGCTAGGTTCCCTTCTCTTCCACACCTAAAGCATTTCTTCGTCCCCTTCAGGCAATTTTCGGGGTGCTTCTTTCCACACCTTTGGAAAGTGGGGTGCTGGATCTTCTTAGCACCATTGTATTTATACATCACACTTCCATAATTGAAGTCCACCTTAAGATTCTTATCCCCATGATACCTTTAAGATTCTCCGATCTCCATTTCAACCTTGAGGGCACATCGGACAATTTCCTCATAGCTATTGAAGTCACGGATCGCCAGTGCTTTCCACAGGCTAGGTTTCAGCCCACCAAAGAAGCGGTCAACCATTCATTCAAGGGTAATGACAAATCTGGAAGCGTATCATGAAAGACTTGTAAATTTTTCCTCATACTCTCCAATAGATTTGTCATCTTTTTCTTTAGGGCAAGGAAGTCCCTTTCCATCTTAATTCGGAGGGTGCGTGGAAAATATTTATCTAAAAACATATTATGGAAATCTTTCCATTCCAACACCTCGATCTCCTCCTCAGGATTCATATTTTTGATCAATGTCCACCATTGATCTGCTTCACCCTCCATACGATAAGCATCCAGAAGAAACTTCTCTTGTTCGGAACATTGAAGGATGGAGAACATCTTTTCAATGGAGTTGATCCATTGTTCAGAGATTGAGGGATCAGATGATCCATTAAAAGTAAGAGGCCATTGTCTCATGAAGCTCTCGATTAAGACTTGTTATTTCTTAGGGGGGTTAAAAATTCCTATTGACCCATGTTTCGATTCAAATCTTGAGTTAGTTGAGAGATAATCGTGACAAAGTTCGTGATTCCCTCTCCCATCAGATTGGGCATCTCATTAGTACATTCATCACATTGATCTTCACATCGGTTGTTAGCTCGAGTCCTCCTATTACCAGCCATTGGATAGAATAAAAGGAATGTTAGGGGTAACACATAAAGGGTAATTCCAAGGAAAAAATAGATGACTTATAAATAGCTTTTATCTCCTTAACTTATGAATCTATTGGATTCAATCTATGTTATCCATGATCTACTTTCTAACATATATTCTTTGGGAATTTTTTTTATTCCCTTAATAATGGTTCATACTAATCTTGTGAATTTACCAAAGCATATCCCATGGGAGTGTCGTAACCAAGAGTGTAGCAAGTCCTGTTGTCGTGCACCAGTTCCCGTTCGAGTCTATCTCAAAGCGGTGTTTTCGGGTTTTACCCCTAGGATACATTTGTGCCAAAGCCGCCACTACCTTCTCGTATCTAGACAGGGATGTATTTTCTTGATAAAGTACTTACTCAATACTCACAAAAACATAGGGATGTTTTTATTATACTTATTCTTGTCTCTAAGGATTCACTAGGGTTTTCTAATCCTATTCCCAAAAATAACTAAACATGTCCTCTGATACAAACTATGACAACCCTACTCTTTATTAAACACTTAAACATAATTTATTACATAAAATTTACTTGATACAACATAGAAGATCGGGAGGTATAGTGTATTTGGGTCTTAGGATAATTACATAACAACTTAAAGCATGAAAAACAACATCTTTATTGAAAACTTCCTTTACATGACCACTACATTCCCTCATACTTAGCGTTGCATGGGATAACCTGAGGACATGCATAAGAAAGAGGGTGAGCTATAAAGCCCAGTAAGGGATTAATCATGGAATAACATGAGGAATAAAATACATGTTAAACAATATGAATATCAATAGATCATAAGAGAAACATAAAAATAAATGCATGATAAATCATGATAATCATAACATGGAAATGTGGCAATGACACTTAACATGGGATTATCATGATCCAAGGCTCATTGCACATGGAGCATGAGTAAACCCTAATTGCACATGAAGTACGACTAAACCCTCGTTGCACTTGAATTAGCATGAGTAAACACCCATTTCACTTGAATTTTCATGATAATATACTTTACCCAATGCATTGGAGTGCTATCAGGGCACACCCTTCTTAAACATTTCATTTCATACATAAGTGTGCCACATGGATCATAAAACATTGAATCATTCAACATAATCATTTATTCCACGATAAAAAAATGTGGAACACATACATGAAACTATTTAAACAATAAGTAAATTTTAATAAAGGTGAATAACCTTGATAGATAAATGGGCATGGTATTCACTACATGATGACTTTGGCTTGGAAAAACGCGGTGCAATTTCGGCAGCATAATGGCGTGACATAAGAACTCGTAAAAATGGTTGATGAGAGATAGATAGGGGTGTATCATCATATTTACATGAAATGTAAAGTAAGGGGGTCATATATATACATGTCCCAACAAATGTAATGGAATTTATATTCATGATACAAAATAATTTCTTGAATGTAAATGAGGAGAGAGAAATTCCTTTCAGAATTTCAGCATAGTAACGGGTGTACATGGGAGGATTTTAATGAGAGAGAAATGGGTCTGACATAATTCAAACATAAATATGGAAGTATGGGGGAGGTGATAAACCATACTCCAACATTTATAATTGAAATTAAAATGGAATAACAACTTAAATAATATTGGATAAAAATGAGAAAGGAAGAAAAACCCTTACTTGGAAGTGTGCTTCCAAAGGCTTGAGAGAGGCTCGAGAGAGGCTTCTTGGGAGCTTGGGGCACCTTGAGAGGATTATATAGAGAGGAGGAAAGAGTTTGAACGAACTACAAAGGATTTTAGTGAGGATTAAGTGGAAGATTGGGTGGGTTTATATAGTAAAAGAGAGGGAATTTTTTATTATTTAGGTTTGGGACACCTCACATTAAACTAATCAAAACCACAAACCATCCCATTGTTTTTGCCCATGGTTTTTTTCAAAGGGAAGTGTAAAATAATATTTTATAATTCCAAAGTTATAAATTATTAAAATAATGGGGTTGGTTAGGTGGAGGTGAGTCACACTCCCAAGGAAAACAATTTAAAAATACAAGATGTTTAATAAGTCTTGAAGGGTCCATTAATGCTTTGTAAAATAAGTTAAACAAACCCAAAATCACATTATTTTAATGGTAAAGAATATATTGGATGAAAATAAAGCTTATATTATTTTAATACATCACCATTGAGTCATTATGATGTCATAAAACACATTATATATTTGAACGGTATTTAATTTTTACCCAAAAATTTGACTGTCTCGGAAAATTATGGAAAATTCACCGTTGGATAATTTCGACGTTCTGGTTCCATAAATAATATTTATTTTATCTAAATAATTTTCTAAATATGTTAATTTTCACTTTTAAAATAAAAACCCACATTTATCAAAAAATCACGGGTTTTGACAAAAATTGCTTTCGAACCTTAATAAAAATTACAATTGCATTCATAAAATTATATGATCATTTATATTTAATAAAAAATAATTTAATAATAATAATAATATTTTATTAAAATATTATTTAATTCAAAAATCCATTAATTCATCAAAATAGATTTCTTAGTTGAATATTAACTAAAAACACTATTTGTGCTTTAAAAACTATTTACAAAGTAACAATAATAACAAGAAAGTCTATTCATTATTATATACAAAAATAATGTACATAACCATAGTACTAGGGATTTGTTACATAACCCCTTAAAATAGACGCATAAGACCTAAGGATAAGGTGTGCGATGGTGACAGACTCTTGGGGTGGCTCGGATAACATTGCTCGGGTGGTAATCTCTATCAACTTCCACTCCTCTCGGAGGTAGTCCTACTCGAGATTTAACATATTCCAGTTCAGATTGGTCTTGGTCAAGAGAGAAGCCCAAATATGCAACCTCCTTTCCGAGCTCTAAAAAATGGGCTTCATATGGAGCAATTCTACTAGATGAGTCCATCGCTTCCTTTGTCTGAGTAAATTGGATTGTTAATGCCCTATATTTATACTAATCATGTTATCACTATTCAACGACCATATTAGCAATGGTCACAATTATTAACAGTATTTTAAAATCCAAAAACATAAAACCAAAGAAGTTTACATTTTATATAAACATTTTACATAAAGAGACATTTAATTAGATCAAGAGGGATTTCCATTAATGAAAGTTTAGGTCGTTACAGAAATCATCAAAAGCATCTCCCCCAGAGGCATCGTGTGAATGAGGAAGGAAATAAATCCTTTGGGGTTTTAATTTATAAAGTTAAAAAATGGAAAGACATAAAAAGTTTAAAACTTGGGTAAGTCACACTGTTTACCAAACCGTGCACCTCTCTCTGGAAACACCTAGAGATTCATGTGGTTTGGCTGCACTGTTTGACAAATTATACGCCAAACATAAAAAATGGATTTGTTAAAAATCATAGGTCTCTACACGGGTAGTCGTTGAAGATTTTAGGCATAATGGAATCATGTGAGGGGTCCTGAACAACATTTCTTTTTATCATGATCGATTATAAATACAGAATTTAAATGATGATGAACTTCGTAATCAACAGAATTGAATCAAAGAAAACAGACAAAGGATATAACGGTGGAACCAAGTAGAGGATCATTACATATTATTTATAATTAATTTAATTAATTAAATAATTACCTTATTGGAATTCATTACTCATTGATGAGTATGAAAACATATCTGAATTGTACCGTTATTATGTTGTAGGAATCTGGAGAAGATTCCCTATAGTAGTGATCCACACGTGTTCCACAAATATTTGAATGTTGTTGTAGGAATCTCAGGATGCTAGCATGATAGATCCTATCGCTTGCATCATTCACCTTTGATCTCCATGAGAATCGCTTCCAAAGCATTCTCCTTGGTCTCTCTTAACTTGAGGGAGAATGGTGGAGGAAGATGGATCTCCATTATTGGGAGTGTTCTTAGAGAAGGGATATATATATGTCTTGAGAGGATTCTCTAAATTTATTGTGCATAACCAAACAAATTAATTGGATTTATTAGAAAATAATATAATTTAGTTTATATATTTCTAGGGTTAAAATAAAATAATTTCACAAGTTCCCTTTATTATTTATTTAATCCATGCGGAACCCCATATCGAATAATAATATTATTATTATTATTATTTCTTAACATGCGCTTAACATGCAACTTAAATTAAATATTAATATTCAAGATTTATTATTTCTCACCAGACCATTAAACTCGGTCTTTCATTCCTCCATGATATTTATTAGGCCTTGAATAATGACAATTTATTTATTAAATAAATATCACTTTATTATTCACCAATAAATAAATAAATATTATATTCACTAAATAGAAAATAAATATTTATTAAATATTCTTCTCACGTTATATTCTCTCGAATAACTGGTGACGGAATATATGTGATAAATAAAACATGAATAATTATTAAACTGCATGTAGGAATAATATTTATTAAACTTGTTAGATAATAAAAAATAATATATTATTTAACTAAGATTATGGATACACTTAGTGTGTGACCCTCTATACCCCTTTCTCGGTGGCATTAGGTGAAGCATCCTAAAATCCCAGGTTAGCGTCTACCAACACGTCAAGGAACCCATATAGAAAGAATTTAATGTCTCAATAACATAATACCTCATACAGACACTTATTGTGTAATATAATCCCTTTATCATGATATCTCTAATCAAGTAGGTTGCATGCTGGTGTCGTCAACCTATGTGTTTGATGTCTCTTTCTTTGAATTTTCAAAAATTGAACTTTCCTATAGAACAACATGGCCATGGATTTATTTAGGCTATATCATTTCCATAAAAGGGCCTAAGATATCAACTTCTATTAAATAATGGAATGGATAAATTCTTTCTCAAATTATTCATTAATACAATATTACTCGTGATGCAATCAACGTATCCTACCTCACCGCGAAGAGAGGGTATGGCTATACCATCGGGACCAGCCTGTGCTTGCATGGGAAGCCTAGCCAGATGGTCATGCAAAGGTAGAGAGATACTATCACAATGCAGATGCTGGGGAGGGGCAGTTCCTTGTTGATAGTCTGGTTGAATTACCTAAGACCTTCGGGTCATGTAATCTCCTAAGCCTACAGTCCATGTAATCTCTGAGCCTACGGGCCTTGTAAGGGTTCCCCCTCATCCCTTGAAAGGGGGGTTATCAAAAATAAATAAAAATTAAGGGCTTAGGGCCATTCAAAAAATAATATTAAAGTTTAAGGATCAATACACATGTCCACAGATATGAACATTCAATGACACATATAAATGTGGATTTCCTACTAGTGAGTCTCGTTGTCATAATATCCTACACTGAATATTACCAAAGGTGTACACCATGAAAAGATAACTAAAATTCCTATGAGTCTCCACCCCTGATATCCTATATCATTTGTTTCCCTCAAATTATATCATCTAGATATATAACATATATTTAAGAATAGTGATGTAGCACTTCCGAGTTCTCATCATAACGGGGAACTACTATGACCTTTTAGTGCAACAGCTACTCTTAGGACATTATCACATATTATGTTATGAATAAGGCTAACCATTATGTGATAATAAGTTTATTAATATTTAAAACTATGAAAACTAGTTAGCATAAAGTACACAAAAGTTGGCTCTAGGGAACCAACTCCAATAGACTCTCACTTGCACCAGAGCCAACTGCTAACAACCTTCAGTCCATTATCTCTCACGTGATACTCATGCTTCTACTGAGATAGGCCTTTAGTCAAGGGGTCTATCACATTCTCTTATGTGGGTACTCTACTTACTGCAAATTCACCCCCTTGATAAAAATCCCTCAAGAGGTGATACTTCTAGAGTATATTCTTTGTCTGTTGGTATGACCTTGACTCTTTTGCAAGAGCCACTATTGTAGTATTATCACAATAAAATTTGACAGGGTATTTAATTCTTGGTACCCCATCAAGCTCCTGGAAAAAAATTTGTATCCAAATGGCTTCCATGGCTACATCATAATCCGTTATATGCTCGGACTCCATTGTAGAATTAGTGACAACTGGCTGCTTTGAACTCTTCCAGCTCATAACTCCTTCATTGAGATAGAAAACATATCATGACTACAAATTAAAATCATTATTAACTTTCTGAAAACTAGAATTATTATAACCCCTAATAACCATCTCCTACTCTCCTCCATACACCAAGAACATATCCTTAGTTCTTCTCAAATACTTAATGATAGACTTAATAGTAGACCAATGATGTTCTCCTAGATCAGCTTGATATCTTCCTACCATGTTCAATGCATAGTCAACATCAAGTCCATTATATAACATGTCATACATGATTGATCTTATCATTGAAGCATGTGGAATCTTACTCATTCTCTCTTTCTCCTATTGTATCTGAGGATACATTTTCTTAGAAAGATGTAAACCATGTGACACTTGAACCAATCCCTTATTGTATTGTTCCATACTAAATATATTTAGTATCTGGTCAACATATGTACTTTGACTTAGTCTAATCAGCCTATTAGATATATCATTAATGGTCTTGATCCCTATAATATAGGTTGTTTCACCTAATTCCTTCATGGAGAAACACTTGTTTAACCAGTCCTTAACAGACTATAATACTGGTATGTCATTTCCAATAAGTAATATGTCATCAACATATACTACTAGGATAACGATTGCATTTCCACTAAACCTCTTGTAAACACATGGCTCACATTCATTCTTAATGAAACCAAATTCTTTTATAGCTTTATTTAAATGAATGTTCCATGACCTGGATGTTTGCTTCAATACATAAATGGATCTCTGAAATTTTCAAATCTTTTTGGCATTACCTAGAGTCACAAAAGCTTATGCTTGTGTCATATAGACATATTCCTAAAGGTTACCATTAAGGAATGTAGTTTTTAAATCCATCTTCCAAATATCATAGTCATGGTAAGATGATATAGCAAGTAGAATTCTGATGGATTTAAACATGAAAATTGGTGAAAAGGTTTCATCATAGTCAATTCCTTGAAACTATTTAAACCCTTTAGTCACTATCCTTGATTTATAGGTATTTACATTACCTTACATGTCCAATTTCCTCTTGAATATCCATTTTCATCCTATGGGCTTGACATCAACTAGTGGATCTACTAGAACCCAAACTTGGTTCTGGTACATGGAATCCATTTTAGAATTCATGGCTTCTTTCCATCCTGCACCTTCTGATTTCTTTACTTCCTCTGTGTAGTAGAGAGATTCATCATTGTCAATCAATAATTATTCACCATATTCAGTGATTAGAAAACCAAATCTCTCTGGTTCTCTTACATATCTTATGCTCTTATGCAGTACTTGGGTTTCAGGAACTACTTCTTCCACGAATACCTATAAAACCTATTCTTGTACCAACTCTTGTGTATCTTGAGAATCAACTTCATTGAAGTCAATCTTACTCTTACTATCCTTTTTGAGGATTTTATCCCTCTCAATAAAGATAGATTGTCTAGAGACACTCACTTTTTTATCTAAGGGGTTGTATAGGTAGTATCCCTTTGTTTCATTAGGATACCCTATAAAGATACACTTTGTTCCCTAGGCTGCTAGTTTTTTGCCTAAGAAGGGCTTAACAAATGCCTCACAACCCCATACATGCGTATGTGAAAAAAAAGTTTCTTTTCACTCCATAACTCGAAGGGAATTCCATTTTCCTCTTTAGTTGGCACTTGGTTTAATGTGTATGTCACAATTTGTAATGCATATCCCCAAAAGGATAATAGAAGATCAGCATGACTCATTATTGACCTTACCATGTCTAACAAGGTATGGTTCCTCATTTCACTAACACCATTTCATGGTGGTGTATAAGGTAGAGTGAGTTGAGATAGAATCCCAAACTCCCATAATAAGTTGATAAACTCTTGGTTAAGATATTCACCACCTTAATCTGATCGAAGTTTCTTTATCTTATTTCCAAGTCGATTATCTACTACATTCTTGAATTCCTTGAATTTTTCAAAGGACTAAAACTTATACCTCATCAAGTAGACATAACCATATCTACTCAAGTCATTAGTAAAAGTTATGAAGTAATAATACCCACCTCTAGATTCTACTGTAAATGTTCCACACACATTAGTGTGTACCAATCCTAGAAGCTCTGTGTCCCTTTCACCCTGTCCACCGAATGACAGTTTGTTCATTTTTCTTTGTAAAAAATCATGACATATTTCAAGTAGTTTTAGCTCAAACAAGTCTAAATAACCATCTTGACAGAGTTTTTTCAAATGCTTCTCATTTACATGACCAAGATGGAGATGCCATAGCTGGGTGTTATATGATTCTTGTGAACATGATTCATTATCAATTGTCAATATTTGGTTTTCATAATTTAATACATAAAGATCGTTATTTAAATTTGTCATACCATAACATATGTTATCCTTATGAAAGAAATAATTTTTATTTCCAAACTTGAAAATAAACCCATTTGTATCTAGGAATGATACATAAATTATGTTTTTGGTAACCGCCAGTACATAATAACAATATTTTAAGACCAAAATCATTCATGTTGGAAATTAAAGGTGGTAGTCACTAAGGGCTAGAGTAGTCAGACTTGCACCATTAGCATCTCTTAAATCCACCTATCCTCTAGAAATATTTCAGAATCTACTTGGTTCCTGCATTTGGATATAGATATGAGCACCACAAGTTGTATATAATACCAAATGTGTAGATATTGAAAGATTGCACTCAATAAAGAACGCACCTTTAGCTTCCCCTTGCTTCTAGGTGTAGTTCTTCTTCTAGTGTTCTGGTTTTCCACATGGAAAACATACTACCTCCTTTTCCTTGACCTACCTCTAGATCTTATTCTTTTTGGAAGGATGGTGATTGGGATCTTTAGACTTGTTATGAGTCTTGGAACCCTTTGCCTTGTTCTTCCTTTTCTTATTCACCATAAGGATCATGGGTTTATCATGCCCCATGTACTTATCCACTTGGAAAATCAAAGTAAAAATTTCTGAAAGACTCTTCTCATTATTGCTCATATTGTAATTAAAAATAAAACTAGAGAAGGTATTGGGAAGTGATAAAATTATGATATCTATACACAAATCATTTATAAATGTAATCCCTAAGATGTCTAAGCATTCAATGTAGCTAATAATCTTGACTACATGAGTCTCAGTTGGCACAGACTCTCTAATATTAGTTGTAAATAAATAATTGTATATCCCGTATCTCTCTTGTCTCGCCTTCTCTTGATAGATATCTTGAAGGTAAGACAACATGTTATATGCATCCATGTCCTCATATTACTTCAAAATCTCATTGGTCATGGATGATAGCATGAAACATTAAACATCTGTGGAATCGTTCAAATGTTTCTCATAGAGCAATAATCCTTCATCACTTGCCTCATTACCAGGAACATTAGTAATAAGTTCTTCTAGCACATAAAATTTCCTTTCATGATGAAGGATAACGCATAATCACCTTTTCCACTCTTGGAAATTTGTGTCTGTGGGAAGGTCATCCTTCTCAAGTATGGATTGTAGTAATATGTTTTAATTCATTTTAATGTTGTTTATAAAAAATAATATGAGTATAATTTTATCACTTTATCTAAAAAAATATAGACAAATAAATAAATATTATATTTATTAATCTCTCAGTATTTTATTGAAACTCAATAACCCTTACCATTGGCTTTGGAATATCCTGTTGTTTGGACATTCTAGTGGCAAGGATTTATATTCCCCTTATCATTACCCCATCTTTAGTTGGTCAATCAATTCAAATGGTTTTAGGTAGGCATTCCAAATTCCAACTGTATTGACTTGCAGTTCCTTGATCTGTTGAGTGGACTCCCCAATCCTGAAATCCTGAAATTGGATTTCCTCAAATATTGCCTCTTAGTTACACCAAGTACTGCTTTGGAAGTCAACCCTTGATGTGAACTAAGTTAAGTTAACCCAAAACTTCAAGTTATAATTCTCCAATAATTTAAAGCACCCCAACTTTGGTTGGTCAAGTACTTTGAACTGTGGTTCAATTTTAACTAAGGTAGTGGAAGGCTATGCCAACTTAATATATATTATTGAGGGATTTTATCCTTTTATGCATAAATTTAAAATTATTATATTTATCACATACTTGTTAATATTAAGTGGATTTACTTAAGTGATTAATTGTATCTTAAATAATATTTATGCATAAACCAATTTATTTTAGTTCTATCTTACATGCTTATTAATTTTATTAATTCATGTGATCATGACAAAATATACATAATGAAATAACCATGCAACTTGACAGAAATAAAATAATAAAGCGGTATTATCATGATATTATACTAAGGGTTAGTTTATCTAGTGGATGATAAACCAATCGTCGACCTAGAGGGAAACACCTTGAACTAATTAAGGTTCGTGTTACATCTTTCCACTTGTCTGCCTATGCATCTATCTTGGATTGGTTTCGCCTCAACTCTAAACTTGAACCACCTCCACTGGCTTGGGAGCTCCATCCATTACACATAATTTTACTCACATGTAGGTGAGGAGAAATATTTTACATAAAAGAAACCATAGGTACGCAGGACCTTACATAATAAGTGGAGAGAAGGCACATAGTCTGACAATTTAATTTAATAATAAATTAAATGAAACCAAACACATAGAAAGGTCTCATCAATGCTCGTGATCATCAACATGCATACAAAAAATTATGTATTTAATAAAACTAGCATTCAATTATTAATCATTCTTATTTAAGATAAATCATGCTCGAATCAATTAATTATCATCTTTAATTAATCAATTTCTCATTCGAATTTCCTTGAGATTCTAATCCATCATAATTTTAAAAAAATTAAATAATTTTATTTAAAATTAATTATGTAAATAAATTTACCTTGGAGACAACAAAGTGAATACTCGTCTGAATCTACCCAATATGTATTATACTCGTATACGGTTTACTCTTGTGACATATGGCATACATGACTTATCACACACTTTCATGAGATGTATTATCAACTTAATGATTACATGAATTACATGATTTTTCTATAACGTGTTATGCTTCAATGCACGTAGAGTAATATCTATCATATGACTCATACATGATATTCAGATCTATACATCACATAAAAATTAATTAAACATATATATATATATATTAAAACTCATCACATGGTGTTTCCTATCAACTTAATGACCACATGAAAGCACATGTTGATAAGGTTTACATGGTATAATAAATTAATTTTAATTCTGCATAATTTAGTATAAGTACATGATGTTTATATCTCTCACTATCTATCTGAGGCACACACCTAGGGAATCAGCAAGTAAATCATGCCTCATAAAAAATGGAGTACACGTCATGTACAATGTGCTACACGGCATGTGCTCTCCGAGTTACACAGTCACCAGTCAGGTAGGTCGTGTATGGAAATACACGGCTCGTCTGTGACTTAAAAGGACTAAATGCCATGTATGTGGGATACATGGCATGTACACCAGCTGACCGTGCTCTAGGCTGACCCGGTCAACATGTGGTGTAAGATATTAAATGCACCGTGTGTAATCAATGCACACAATTTGAATTAATTTCAAATTAATTCCTAGTGCATTGAACACAAGCACATAGTGTGTAACTCTGGTTACACGGCATGTACTCATGTGTTATCCTTCCAGGATCCTCGGCACCTTTGGATGAGTTCTTCAATTTTATTTTGTTCATAAAATTAATCTTTTTGATTATATCTACGAGAAACAAAAAATAAGCAAATCTCGCAATTCAGATTAAAATAATGATTATACTTGAATTGAAAAACTAAATGAAAAATGTGTAAATTAATCAATGATCTTTAAATAATTATAAATAATTATGTGACCGCTTTAATACCACTTGAAGGTTTCGGGCGGAGTGGAAGTGTGTGAGGGGTCATGCCCAACTTTTCTTTTGGTCATGATCGATGATCAATCCGAGATTTACATGAAGATGAATGTTGTAATCAACAGAATTGAATCAAATAAAACAAACAAGAAATATAATGATGAAATCAAGTAAAGGATCATCACATATTATTTATAATTAATTTAATCAATTAAAGAATTACCTTGTTGGAATTCTTTTATTGTTGATGAGTCTGAAAACAGATATGCGTTGTACTATCATTGCATTATAGGAATCAATAGTAGATTCCAACTAGCAGTGATCCACACATGTTTCACAAATCTCTGAACATCATTGTAGAAATATTTGGGTGCAAGTACAATAGATCTTATCACTTGCGGTTTTCACCCTTGATCGACACGAGAATCGCTTCCAAATCATTCTCACTGATCTCTCTTGACTTGAGGGAGAATGGTGGAGGAAGATCGCTCTCCGTTCTTGAGAGCATTCTTAGAGAAGAGATCTCTCTAGGTATTGAGAGGATTCTCCAAATTTATTATAGACAACCAAACAAATGAATTGGATTTATTAGAAAATGATATAGCTGGGTTTATATACCGCTATGGTTAAAATAAAATAATTACACAAGTGCCCTTTATTATTTATTTAATTCCTACAGAACCCCATGTCAAATAATAATAATAATAATAATAATAATAATTCTCGACATGCGATTAACTTGAGAATTAAATTAAATATTATTTAATCAAATAATATTCAATATTTATTATTTCTCATAGGACCATTAAACTCGATCCGTCATTCCTCCACAATATTTATCGAGCATTGAATAATGAATATTTATTTATTAAATAAACATCACTGAATTATTCACTAATAAATAAATAAATATTATATTCACTAAATATCAAATAAATATTAATTAAATATTTTACTCGCATTATATTCTCTCGAAAAATTGGTGACAAAATATATGTGATCAAACAAAAATGAATAATTATTAAACCACATGTGAAAATAATATTTATTAATCTTTTTAATTAATAAATAATAATATATTATTTAACTGAGATTTTGGATACACTTAGTATGCGACCCTATAGGCCTCTTTCTTAGTGGCATTAAATGAAACAGCTTAAAATCAAAGGTTAGCATCTAGAAACATGTCAAGACACCCATGAAGAAATAATTTAATGTCACAATGACATAATACCTCATACAGACACTTACTATGTAATATAATCTATTTATCATGATATCTATAATCAAGCAAGTTGCACGCTAGTGCAATCAACCTATGTGCTCGATATCTCTTTCTTTGACTTTTCAAAAATTGAACTTTCCTATAGAACATCATGGCCATGAATTTATTTATGCTATATCATTTCCATCTAGGGGCCTGAGATATGAACTTTCATTAAAGAACAGAATGGAAAAATCCTTTCTCACATTATTCATTAATGTAATATTACTCGTGACGCACCCAACGTATCATACCTCACTGCAAACATATGTCATCACAGTTTTCGTCAATACATAAAAGTACGTGACTCATAATATTCATTAATAATAATATTAAAGTTTAAGGATCAATACACACGTCCGCAGATAGGAACATCTAATGAAGCATATAAATGTGGATTTTTTGTTGGTGGGTCTCAATCTCATAATATCCTACACTGGATATTACCAAGAGCGTACACCATGAGAAGGTATCTCAAAGTCCTGTAAGTATTCGCCCCTGATAACCTATATCATTTTCTCAAATGATATCATCTAACTATATAACATATATTTAAGAATAGTGTCATAGCACTTTCGGGTTCTCATCATAGAGGGAAACTACTGTGACCTTTTAGCGTGACAACTACTCTTAGGACATTATCACATACTATGTTACACATAAGAATAATCATGATGTGATAAAAAAAATTATTAATATTCAAAACTATGAATATAGGTTATCATAAAGTACACAAAAGTTGATTCCGAGGCACCAACTCCAACAGTTGCACGGTTAGTACTAACTGTGCATCCAGTAATTAAGTTCCAAAATTTCAAAAAACGTGAAAAATTGACCTAAAAATCAAGAATAAGTTTGAAAACTAATAAATAAGATAAGATAATAATGAAATCAATGGTCAGTGTGTGACAACATATCTAATTAAAGTAGAAATGACAAATTAAATCCTTTTGAATAGGTAAGTTTAAAAGGTTAAGAGTTGTTAAGGGGAATTCAACCCCCCTCTCTTGAGTCATTATACAAAAGTGTTGGGACAACAATATGACAGTGAATCATATTGAACGATTCATATTGAATCCTATAAATAATTATGACATCGTTAAGAGATTAAATTTCATATATCTTTTATATTAGTTATCATTAATACTTGTAATGCATGAAAGTTGAAACAACATTTATATAATGAATGTGTGATGGTCAAAGGGTTGCAAGGGTTGTGATCATTTTCATTAACTCATATGTTTCATAACATACTAGTAAATACATGTAAAGGTTCGGGACCCAAGGTCTATATGAGGGGGCTGAAGGCCATGAAAATGGTGTGCAATCGTGGGTAACCTTCTGATCAATTTTCCTTGTCGAAACTCTCTCATTCATGTTTTATTAGATATTAGGTTATAGTGAAAGAGATAACACTCTAGTGAGACTTTAGTAAAAGAAAAGAAATTATTTGATAGTTTATAAAAGAAAAGAAATGATTGTGATTTCTCTCCTTGTGTTTGAATCAATAACTTAGTAAAAGAAAATAAATGATTTAGATTTATCTCCATCATGTTTGGTGACAATTTTTAAAAGAATAGAAAGAAACAGTTTTGGTGCAAATGACACAAATGACCTTTGTTAAAAAATAACACATATATACAAGATTAAAGGGCATACTTGCCCAAGATAAAAAAACAACTATAGATTAGATCCTCATGCACACCACACCTGCCACCATGTCTGTTCAACATCAACAATTTATGTTAAATGACACAAATAACATTTTTTTAAAAATGTATTTTTATTACCTTTTTTATAACAAATCAAAACACATTAATTTTGATTTTAATCAAACATTATCTTTCATATCACCAAAATTAGGTAAACATTAAACTACGAACATGTATTAATACAAAATTTAAAATTTTAATAAATTAATTAAAGATAATCAAAATTATTTATATAATTTATTAATTCAAAATTATTAATTCATGGTAATCAAAATTATAAATTCAAAATTATTAATTGAAAATAATTATTAATTCAAAACATTTATTAATTCAAAAATTTTATTAATTCAAAATTATTTATAAATTATTTATATAAAAAATTAATTCAAGATAATCATAATTATTTATAATCAAAATTATCTATAATCAAAATTATTTATAAATTATTTATGATTATTTATATACACATGATTAGTTATAACCAAAATTATTTATATACACATTATCAACATTATTTATATTTGATTATTATTATTAAAAAAGGTGGGGTACAACCGTCAAATGACGACTCACGCGTGCTATAAGAAAAATCCACAAATAAATGGTCTGAGTACTCGATCCTACGACCAATGTTCCAAAACAATATTTTCATGAGTATCTAAATATTTTGTTTTCCCCCGCATGAAAAGTAATAATATTGTTTGCCCCATGAAAATATTATTTGTTGTTGTTATTAATAACTAAAATTATGTTTATTTATATAAATATTAATGAGAACAGTGTGATAGTTTGAAGGAAAAAAAGGTGTGAAGCTGTTATTTATATAGACATACAATGATAATATTGGAAATTTTAAAAACACCAAAAGGGCACATACTATTTCTATTCGTCCCAATTTTGTGATGATTGGAAAAAAGGGTTTAAGATAAATTTTTCTCCCTGTTTCTCCCCACCTCTTATTGCCTTCTAAGAAATGTTTCTCCCCGTTTCTCCCCCCATATTTACTTCTATCGCTTTGGTCTCATCAAACGAGTGAAATCGGTTTCAATTGCTCTGAATCGTTTATTTTCCTTCCTAACTCTCCCTTTCCTGAGTCTGTGTTTGGTCATGTTTTAGTAAAAGAAAAGAAATGATTTCCTAATTTATAAAAGAAAAGAAAATAAAAGAAATGATTTTGATTTCTCTTCATTTTGTTTGGATGTGAAATTTAGTAAAAGAAAAGAAATGATTGTAATTTCTCTCCATCTTTTTTTGTGACAATTTTTAAAAGAAAGGAAAAGAAATGTTTTGTAACATGACAAAAATGACCCTTATTAAAAAATATGGTTTTCCAATATTCAGTTGTTTCAAATAAAAAATATTATAATCTTAAATTGAATCTTTGATTTTTAATTAAATATATATATTTATTATAAATATATATATATATATATATATTTAAAAAAATATTGATATAATTATATAAACATGCTTTCATAAATATATATATTTATAAAATATTATATATATATATATATTAAATATATTTATATAGAAATATTTAATTATAAATTTATATTTATAAATATCTTTATATAATTATATATATATATATAATAAAATTAAATTTGAAATCATTATATGATTATTGATCTGGGCGGGTTCGGGTAATATTTTTAAAAAATATAGTTTTTCAATACTCAATTATTTCAAATAAAAATATTATAATTTTAAATTGTATCTTTTATTTTTATATCATGTTAATTATATAAACATTTAATTTTGAAATATATATTAGCAATGATTTTTTTATTTTTTTATATGATGTAAATTATATAAATGGTAATTTTGATTTTAATCAATCATTATATTTTATGTCACAAAAATCAAGTAAACATTAAACAAAGAAAAATATATTAATACAATTTTTTTTAAATGTTTATACAAAATTAATTTCATATATTCATTTAAATCATTTACATAATCCATATATTTATTTATTTGAACAATGATTTTTTTATTTTTTTATATCATGTAAATTATACAAACGGTAATTTTGATTTTAATCAATCGTTATATTTTATGTCACAAAAATCAAGTAAACATTAAACAAAGAAAAATATATTAATACAATTTTTTTTAAAAATGTTTATACAAAATTGATTTCATATATTAATTTAAATCATTTACACAATCCATATATTTATTTATTTGAAAATTATTTATAATTGTTGTCATTATTATTTATAAATCATTTTGAACCAAATATTTATACATATAATCAAAATTAGTTATACGCACATAATCAAAATTATTAATATACACACAATCAAAATTATTAATTCAAGATAATCAAAATTATTTATAAGTTACTTATATAATTTATTAATTCAAAATTATTAATTTAAGATAATCAAAAATATTAATTCAAAAATATTAATTCAAAATCAATAATTCAAAATAATTATTGTTTCAAAATGATTAATTCAAAATAAATACTAATTCAAAATAAATATTAATTCAAAAATATTAATTCATAATAATTATTAATTCAAAATTATTTATAAATAATGTATATAAATTATTAATTTAAGATAATCAAAATCATCTATAATCAAAATTATTTATAATTGTTTGTTATTATTACTTATAAATTATGTTGAAGTTCTAAAAACAATTATTTATAAATCACATTTAAAAAAATATTATGCACATTAAAATACTATAATTATTAATAATCATAAAGATGATAATTTGTTTAAATATTAATTTTAAAAAATAATGAATAAAATAAAATTTCAAGAAATAATATAAATTTTTTCAAATTTATAACATTTAGGGAAATTATTTTCACTTCCCCAAATCATTTCTTTACCTCTCAAAACTACCAAACAAGGTCTGACGGTCTTGTCCAAATTGTTGGGTGTTTTAATTGACTGAAACTTAATTTTTTTTATTATCAACACACTTTTGAGGAAAAAGTGAGAAACCACAAAAACCATACAATACAACCAACTAAAACCATAAAATAAGATAACCAGATCAAGACTATAGGATCTGCTCCTCCCCAGTGACTACATCGTGATGAAAATCCTCCACCATCGCATAACCGTTCGGCTAGCTGTCCCATTTAGGGTTTGCATGGGCCCGATTCCGATGGAAGAACCATACCCTCTCGAACTTCTAAATCCGATTAGCAATGCTTAGGTGAATGCTTCCTACTCTAAACCTCATCTAGAGTAGATCCTAATAGTGTGGTGGTTTCATATACACCCAAAATTCAAAAGATCCAAAATGCTGCCTCATTCCCGCTCATTCAGATTCAAGGAACCACCACTGAAAATTTCAAAACACAAATCCAAAGAATACAACAAGCCGACTCAATAGTGATATCACCACTATCATCACGCCTCCAGCCAAACGATGTTGCCGTCTTCATGACAACACTCTTTAAGGTCTTCATCCTCCACACTTTGTCAATGTCAGCCCTTGCAACAACGACCGCCTGCAAAAACAACGACGACTGGACCTTTGATGCCAAAATAGGCCACCGTTGTCGATTACCCTGAACTGGCCGCTCGATCTCACGACCCAAAGAACCATGACCATCGCCGCGCTACTCCGCCTCGGAGAGATAGGAGGATTCCCAGAACTAGAGCAGAGAAACAAATGAACCGAGATAGGATGAACCACCAACGGAACCTCGTCTCGACACCGTCGCCACGCCATCGCCATAAACACAACATCACAAACATCACCGACATAAAACAAACCAGATAGAACTCACCGTGAATATCAAATGTAAAATCCAGATCCAAATCCAATGATGGCACCTTCATAAATCTGATCTATGGCTGGTAAGGTTTTCCATCTTCGAGTTCGTGAAAACACGGCTGGTTCAGATTCTTCATCAACCGGTGAATTCTCATCACCGCCTGAGAACCCTTTGATTCGCCATCTGTCGAACCCACTGACCCACCATCCGCAACGTTCCATCCGCTTCAAACCACCAGTATGTTGTTCGCGCACACTGGGAACCCTCATCGCCTGCAGGGTCAGATTCTTCATCCAGCGGCGAATCCAAAGGCAACATCAACTTCGCGAAAATTTCCAGGAACCCTCGCCGCCGCCTGAGAACCGTCTGATCTGCTGTCTGAGGAGCCCACTGACCCGCCGTCCGCAACGAACCATCCACGTCGAACCACCAGTCCATTGTACACGCACTCTGGGAACCCTCATCACTGCTTGACAACCCGCCGACCCTCCGTCCGTTAATCTCACTAACCCGTCGTCCGCATCGATCCATCTGCACTGTACCACCAGCCCGGCATCCGATGTCCACCGTCCGTGCAGAACCCCAAACCCTAGGGCGCTCCCAACAGCCGAGAGCTCCCGCCAGGCCTCCAGCGATGCACGGCGACTCCCTGGCCCACTTCCAGCCCTATCGTCACTCCCGACCTAGTCTCAGAGACGCACGCCAACTTCCTGTTCCAGCAACACTGCCCCTCGTTCAAGTGAGCACCGCCTACACCCACACCTCTGGCCCGCCTTTCCATGACGGCACACCACCCACAATCCCGTTGAGCCTACTGCAGGCGCTCCACCACTATCGCTCCCACACCCCGAGTCCCACATTGCCTACCGCCTGTGTAAGAACCCGGATCTTCGTTTCAGGTATGTCTTTCTTTTTTTGGGGTTTTTGAGAATTTTTGGAGATTCTGGAAATTTTTGAAGTACATGCCATGTACTTTCTGAGTACACACCAAGTACTCTTTTCCCGCTCGAATTCGTGTGTTGTCCATGTCCGGGACACACACACGATGTGTAGGGGTGACGTGGAGGCTAATTTTGGCGGAGTACGGGAAAACCCACTACACGTCGTATACTTTAATAATACACGTCGTGTACTTTTATTTTTTTCACTAAACAGACCGGGGTCACGCCTAATCACCATAATCTTCTTCTTCTAGGTCTGGTTTGTCCAAGAGTAACCTGTACGGCTGGATCTTCACTGAGCTCTCACCTCTCTGTCTGTTCTCTGATTCGAGCACGGTCAATTGCGTTGGAAGCGCAGCGGTGAGTTCTCCCTTCTGCTTGAGCCTTGTTTTCCAATTCTTTCTCTTTCTCAAGTTATCTAAGGTTGAACGTTTTGTGCGTTTTCTCAGATCTACGACATTCTAGGGAGAATTAGCCATCGTGGTTCAAGTGTATTGATCTCCTAGGATCAAGGTAGGTGGTTTGTGCCTTACCATTCAAAGTCTCTGAGTTTTATGTGCAAATTCAACCAATACCCGTGAATGGGGTATTGCGTGTTTACCTTTTTTCCCTCATTGTTTTCCTGCCTTTCCTGTATGCTTGTGTAGAGGTAAATTGACCATGTTTGAGGATAATTTGTTGTTCTTGGATGTATTTTCCTTGCTTTGTTCTGTTTACGACCTTTGGGTATCGTTTTCCTTTGGCTGTTACACCTGTTTTCATGCCTTACGGTTATAGGTTGAAGTGAAGTTCATGACATACTTGTTGCCTTGTAGACTATTTAGCTAAGTAGCTCTATAGGTATACTTTGGTTATCCAAGTATCTCTATAGGTGTACTTTGGGATTATATCATTATTATGCACAGACTGGCACGGGGCCGAGAGAACCTGGTGCTATAGACTATAAGGGATAGACCAAGTGAGCTTCCCAGAGAGTCTTAGACATTACAGACTACATAGGGGATGGACCGAGTGAGATCCCAGAGAGTCTTGGATTTTATAGACTACGGGAGGGTAGACCAAGTGCGCTTACTCAGAGAGTCTTACCTTGTTTGAATCTCTTTGAGAACCTTCCCAGGCTGGAGGGGGAATTGACCGAGTGAGCTTCCTCAGAGATTCTGTGGTATACCTGAGGCTATAGGAGGAATTGACCGAGATAGCTTCCTCAGAGAGTCTCTAGACCTTGGGGATAATAGGGTTAGACCATGTGATATTCCTCAAGAGATTCCCTGACTACCCTAGACTATAAGTGGAATTGACTGAGTGAGCTTCCCCAGAGAGTCTCATAAATTCGTATGACCAAGCCAGAGGGGTTAGGCTGAGTGCACTACCCAAAGGGTTGTGGTACGTCTTGGATAGGACCAGAGGGGATGGCTACGAGTACTTCCCAGAGGGCTTCTGGCTTATTAGTTGTTTGTTTCACTGTTGATTGATTGGTTTTGGATTGATTGTTGCTATGTATCATCCTGTTTTACTGCTTATTGTTTACTGCCTACTGCTTGCTGTTGTTGTTTACTGCTTATTGTACTTTTACCTGCCATATACTCATCGACTGTTAGGCACAGATCTTCAGGTGGTTGCCTACTGGGATTTTATCTCACACCCTATTTGGGCCATGATTTTGGGCTCAAGAATACTATGTTGTTTCAGGTATAGACAAGGGAAAGTGCCCTTCGACTTCTGGAACTTGATTGCTTGGAGCAGGAGAGCATGGGACCAAGCTTTGGCTTGCGATGCTGAGGAGATGCTTACTTTTCTTTTGTACTTGTTTTGGTACTATAGTGTTTTCCAGCATTGTGACTTGTTTGGCTGTTTTCCTAGAGTTGTATTTTGCACCATTCCATATATGCATATTTTCTCCAGTTTGTTGATTTAGTCTTCCGCTGTTATTATTGTTGGTTATTCACTGCTTCCACTATTTCATGTTTATTTTTCTTCCATTGTGTACTCTGCCAATGAGGGCATAGTTTCCCCACTATCACACTCAAGGCCCTCGCTGCTAGTCGGCAGCCTCTGGCGTTTGGGTAAATGCACTTGAGGCCATGTGACCAACCGGGTACGGGGCGCCTCTGGGTGGCTTCCGGAACCGGGACGTTACAAAGTGGTATCAGAGGAATTCTTTTCTCTTGCTTTACTATTTGGAGACTTTATCCAGGGATAGGACGGATTCGGTACTTGGTAATAAGTTGTGCCTGGGAGTAGCTAACCCGTGTACAGGGAAAATCCATACTACCTCGTTTATTGCAGTTTTCTGGTTTTGATATTTTACGGTTGATACGATTTCACCTAGAGTAATTCACATGCTTTGTACTGCTATTATTTTGATATTACGGTTCTATTTCTGTCGCAACCCGATGAGATGAGGGTATTCCATCTCATGCATCATATAGGCACTTGTAGAAATCACATTCCATGAATTCTTTCCATGCCATTCAGGGTGCATTAGCGATTGCATGCTGTTGTGATAGACGTTGTGTAGATTATGCATGCTGTTGTGATAGATGCTTGATAGAATCTCTACTGCTTGTTAGAGAATTGTTGTATTGTACTTTGTTTAAATGAATGCCAAATTTTGACTCTTGAGGTGTTATGGGCCCTCTTGAATCGGAAATTGGTGGATCATGATCCTATTTTCTCTTGTACATGACTGTAGGGGATGTCAAGCTTTGATTCTTAGAGAGTATGGGTCCTCACAGATCGGAATTTGGCACCTCTTTGCCTTGTTTTCAGTATTTCTGGGCTTTTGTGTAGTTTATGAGCTACTGCCCAGAAAAACCCAGAATACACGGCGTGTACTTTATGGATACACGTTGTGTAGTTTTTAGGCCGTGTCCTTGACCGTGTGAGCAGAAACACGGTGTTGTGAGAATAACTTCAGGAGCACGCCGTGTACGATATGTACACGTCATGTAGTGTCGAGCCTTGTACCCGGCCGTGTCACTAACAACACGGGTCGGGGAAGCTCGAGTAGAACACGTCGTGTGGGTGAAGAACACTCCATGTAGTTTTGTCCAGGCACCCGTCCGTGTCACGAACAACACGAGTCGGTGTGACCTTCTCTAAGACACGTCGTGTTGCTTTTGGAACACGTCGTGTAGTCTTGCCCAGGTACCCGGCCGTGTCACGAACAACACGGGACGGTGTCACCTTCTCCTATACACGCCGTGTTTGTTCGGAACACACCATGTAAGGGCCATCCGTGTAGACGGCCGTGTAACTAACAACACAGGCCACCGAGTCAGTGTCCGGTACACGTCGTGTCCCTAGGGAACACGTCGTGTAGTCTGAGGTTAGTTTGAACCGTGTGAGTTAGCCGTGTAAAGAGACTCGGGCAGGGGAATAATCTTCAAGTACACGCCGTGTGTTGGGACAACACGCCATGTAGTTTGAGGTGTTACACGGCCTATAGGGCAGGGGTACACGCCCATGTTAGTGGCTTAAGAGGACCCGCCGTGTAGTTTTTATACACGTCGTGTAGTCGTGTTTTGTAAATTTTTGTATTTTTCTTCCCCTGTTCCTATTTTGTACTCTTGTGTTATCTGTCCTTATTTTTCTAATCTAAGGTATACTTTTGATCTTTCAGAGCTATGCCTCTGAAATGTCCTCTAGTTGTACGTCTGTCGTCAGGCAATGGTCAAACGCCAGATATGGCTGATCAGGGACTTCCTACCGATCCTCTAGTCGAGATAGCCTTGGCACCGGCTGTCATACCCGTTGTAGGTGCTGAGGCACAATTCAGGGAGGACTTCCTGAGGATGATGCATACCTTCCAGGGAGCACCGCCTCCTACCCCGTCGATGGCTGAGTTGATGCAGGTTTTCCAGCAGCAGCATCCTCCTACTTTTTCAAGGGATAGAGGACCTCAGGCTGCAGAGTCATGGATAGAGGTCAAACTGACCATCTTTGAGCACCTAGAGATCTCTCCGAAGAAAAGGGTAAAGCTGGCTACTTATATGCTCTGGGACACCGCCAAGAGGTGGTGGGAGGTGATCTCACGGTCAGGGCGTCAGCAGGATATGTCTTGGGACGAGTTTGGACGCACCTTCTATGACTACTTCTATCTGGATACCCTAAGGGCCAATCGAGATCGGGAGTTTATGAGTCTGTAGCAGGGTACTCTCTCTGTTATGGAGTACTCATCTCGCTTCACTGAGTTGCAGCGTTTCACACTGATCCCAGTAGGTGATGAGTTGTTCCTTGCTAGGAAGTTTGAGGACGGTCTCAGGCAGGAGATCTGTTCCTAGGTGAATATCTTCCAATTGACTTCTATGTCCTCCATCATCAACCAGGCGCTGATCACTGAGTGTAATATGAGAGATTCTGGAGCAGTGAGCCAGGGCGGTTCAATATCCAGAGCCGGTGTTCCTCCTACGGATAGTAGGAAGCGTCGCAGAGAGTCTTCTCGAGGAGATCGAGGTTTGTGGGATGCGTCTTCTGGCAGCCAGGTTGTATGCTACCAGTGCGGTGGGAGTGGGAATAATAGGCCTCAGTGCCAAAGGGATCCGATGGAGTGCCGGTCTTACGGCAAGATGGGCCATCTTCAGCATTTCTGTCACATATTCTCACCTTCAGTTGGTGGTAAGGGTTCCTCTATGACCCCGCGTTCTGTAGATGCTTCACCAGTTTCCCACTAGTCAGGGAACTGGAGTTCTTCCAACTGTTTAGGCCGAGGTGGAGGTCGCGGCCATGGTAGTCAGTCACCAGGTCATCAGCGACAGCAGAGTGGATCAACTCAGAGTGGTCAGCCAGGGGCGCAGGGCCGCGGTGCAGGCCAGTATTTCGCCGTGGAGCAGACCTATCAGGGGCAAGATCCCGGCCCTTCTACAGTTCGAGGTACGATCTTAGTAGCCTTAGTTTTATCTTCAGTTCCTTTCGATACTGGTTCTTCCCATAGCTTTATCTCTTTCGCGATTGTGGAGAGCCTTGGGCTCTGTATCTTTTCATCTGTCGACTTATTGACTCTTGACACACCATTGGGAACGAGGACATCTAGCGTACGTTGGTGCAGAGAGTGTCCTCTTGAGGTTTCAGGGTGTCTTTTCTTATGGGACCTCTATGTCCTAGAGATGATGGGCTATGACGTCATTCTTGGGATGGACTGGTTAGTTCCTTTCCAGGCAGTCATCGATTTCTATCACCGCAGGGTGAGTTTCATATCACCAGAGGGTGGGTCCTTCCTTTATAGAGGCGAGTGGGATGTCCAGGCGGATAGAGCTGGACCAGAGCATCATGGTCTAGGGGAAGTTACAGCCCAGATTTCCAGTCTTTATCTGGATGACCAGGAGACTTCACAGTTAGACTTTCCTCCAGTGGTGAATCGTTTTAGGGATGTCTTTCTAGAAGACTTTTTAGGTTTACCTCGGGAGCGTGAGGTAGAATTCTCGATCGAGCTCGTGCCAGGAGCGGCACTGGTGTCCATTCCTCCTTATAGGATGGCTACACCTGAATTTCAAGAGCTCAAGAAGCAGTTGGAGGAGTTGCAGGCGAAGGGTTTCATCCAACCCAGTACTTCTCCTTGGGGTTCGCCTATCCTGTTCATGAAGAAGACAGACGGTACCCTTCGTCTTTGTGTGGATTATCATAAGCTGAACCAGTTGATGGTCAAGAACCGGTATCCCTTGCTGAGGATCGATGACCTCTTTGATCAGCTTCGAGGAGCCCACGTGTTCTCGAAGATCGACTTGAGGTCCGGTTATCATCAGTTGCGTGTTAGACCATCAGATATACCACTGACAGCTTTCAGGAGCAGGTGTGGTCTTTTCGAGTATATAGTTATGTTGTTCGGTCTCACGAACGCGCCTATAGTCTTCATGGCACTAATGAACCGAGTGTTCCATCCGTACTTGGACTCTTTTGTCGTGGTCTTTGTGGATGATATCTTGGTGTACTCTCACACTCGACACGACCATGCCACACATCTTGAAATTGTTCTGAGTACACTGAAAGAGCATCAGCTTTATGCTAAAATCTCGAAGTGACACTTTTGGATGGATCAGATTCACTTCCTGGGTCATGTTATCTCAGAGACAGGAGTGTCAGTGGACCCAGAGAAAGTGAGAGCTGTAGTTTCCTGGGAGCAGCTGAAGAACGTCTTTGAGGTGCGGAGTTTCCTAGGGTTGGCCGGATACTACAGACGCTTCATTTAGGACTTCTCACGCTTAGCAGCACCGTTGACAGGTCTGACCAAGAAGGGGGTGAATTTTTTATGGTCATATTCTTGTGAGTCAGCCTTTCAAGAGCTGAAAGGGAGGTTGACGTCAGCACCGATACTAGTCTTGCCAGAACCGGGAAAGGGCTACACTATTTATTGTGATTCTTTAGGTATCGGGATGGGAGCTATGCTCATGCAGGGATATGGAGTCGTTGCATGCGGGTCTTGGCAGTTGAGGCCACACAAGAGGAACTACCCGACAGACAATTTGGAGTTGGCAGCAGTTGTTCATGCCTTACGTTGTTGGAGACACTATCTTCTGGGAGAGCACTTTGTGGTTTTTACTGACCACAAGAGTCTCAAGTATATCTTCACTCAGCGTGATCTGAATTTGAGACAGTGCAGGTGGGTCGAGTATCTGCAGTCCTTTGACTTCGAGCTCACCTATACGCCGGGAAAGGGCAATGTAGTGGCAGATGCGTTGAGTAGACGAACTCAGATTCAGGAAGTTTAGGAGGCCAGCAGTGAGTGGCAGTTTATGTCTCTGTTCTCTGAGATGCGTCTGGAGGTGCACGACAGGCAGGGACAAACCTTTCTTTCATCTGTGGTTGTTACCTCTTCACTTCTTGATTGGTTACGAATGAGGCAGGTATCAGACTCAGAGGCCTTGGTCCTGTGAGAGAGTGTGTCAGGAGGGGAACCTCTTCCTGGATGGATAGTGGGCGAGGATGAAATCTTGCATTTCTAGGGACGCGTATGGGTGCCAGCAGACATACGTGAGGAGCTGATGTGAGATTTTCATTCCTCGGTTTGGGCAGTTCATCCTGGCGTCACCAAGATGTATCGGGATCTTCATCGCTAGTATTGGTGACCAGATATGAAGAGAGATTTTTCTGGTTTTGTCATGAAATTTTCTACTTATCAGTAGGTGAAAGCAGAGCACCAGCGACCAGCAGGGCTTTTACAGCAGTTACCCATTCTGGAGTGGAAGTGGAACGATATCATGATGGACTTCGTGACCGGGTTTCCGAGGTCACCTCGGGGAAGTGATGTTGTTTGGGTCGTCATTGATAGGCATACGAAGGTTGCACACTTCTTTCCAATCAAGGAGACCTTCAGTGTTGATGATCTGGGACGAATGTACATCCGAGAGATTGTACGTCTACATGGAGTTCCACACTCTATTTTTTCAGACAGGGATGCGTGCTTTACCTCTCGGTTCTGGCAGGGACTTCAGAAGGCTTTGGGTACACAGGTACTTTTGAGTACAGCATACCATCCCCAGACAGATGGCCAGTCCGAGTGCACAATCCAGGTGCTTGAGGATATGCTCTGAGATTGTATTCTAGACTTCAGTGGTTCTTGGGAGAAGCATATACCTCTTGTGGAGTTCGCCTACAATAACATTTTTCAGGCGACCATTCAGATGGAACCATACGAGGCTTTGTACGGTAGGCCATGCCGATCACCCTTATGTTGGTTGGAGGTAGGAGAGGCAGCTTTGCTAAGACCTCGTCTTGTTCAGGAGACCTCAGAGTATATAGAGTTGATTTGGAAGAGGATGGCTACAGCACAGTCTCGACATAAGTCTTATACTGATCAGCGGAGACGACCTTTGTAGTTCGAGGTCAGAGATCAGGTTTTCCTGTGTGTCGCACCGAGGTTGGGACACAAGAGGATTCGGAGACAGGGTAAGCTTTCACCGGGGTACGTCAGGCTGTTTGAGGTGTTGGAGAGAGTTGGGTCGGTCGCCTATCGGTTGCAGCTACCTCAGAGGTACCGGGCTATGCTCGACGTCTTCCACGTCTCTCAGCTCTGACGTTACTTTTCAGACTCATCTCATGTCTTTCAGCTTGAGGAGGTTGAACTCGAAGCGGATGCGTCGTTTAAAGAGCATCCTATCCGGATTGTCGATCGCAGTACGAAGGTTCTCTGAGGCCGGTCTGTCCCTCTGGTACGAGTGCTATGGCAGCACGAGCGTGTACAGGATGAGACTTGGGAGAGGGAGGCCGAGGTTCGATCGCAGTGGTCAGAGCTGTTCTGGGTTTCTTCTTCTACACCCATATAGGGAAATTCAGGGACGAATTTCTTTAAGGGGGGAAGTTTGTAAGAACCCGGATCTTCGTTTCAGGTATGTCTTTCCTTTTTTGGGGATTTTGAGAATTTTTGGAGATTCTGGAAATTTTTGAAGTACACGCCGTGTACTTTCTGAGTACACACCGTGTACTCTTTTCCCGCTCGAAGCCGTGTGTTGGCCGTGTCTGGGCCACACACACGGTGTGTAGGGGTGACGTGGAGGCCGATTTTGGCAGAGTATGGAAAAACCCACTACACGCTGTGTACTTTAATAATACACGTCGTGTGCTTTTCTTTTCTTTTACTAAACGGACCGGGGTCGTGCCTAATCGCCATAATCTTATTCTTCTAGGTCTGGTTTGTCCAAGAGCGGCCTGTACTGCCGGATCTTCACTGAGCTCCCGCCTCTCCGTCCGTTCTCCGATTCGAGCACGGTCGATTGCATTGGAAGCGCAGCGGTGAGTTCTCCCTTCTGCTTGAGCCTTGTTTTCCAATTCTTTCTCTTTCTCAAGTTATCTAAGGTTGAACTTTTTGTACGTTTTCTAAGATCTACAACGTTATAGGGATAATTAGCTGTCGTGGTTCAAGTATATCGATCTCCTAGGATCGAGGTAGGTGGTTTGTGCCTTACCGTTCAAAGTCTCTGAGTTTTATGTGCAAATTCCACCAATACTCCTGAACGGGATATTGCGTGTTTACCTTTTTGCCCTCGTTATTTTCCTGCCTTGCTTGTATGCTTGTGTAGAGGTAAATTGACCATGTTAGAGGATAATTTGTTGTGCTTGGATGTATTTTCCTTGCTTTGTTTTGTTTACGATCTTTGGGTCTTGTTTGCCTTTGGCTGTTACACCTGTTTTCATGCCTTGCGGTTATAGGTTGAAGTGAAGTTCATGACATGCTTGTTTCCTTGTAGACTATTTAGCTAAGTAGCTCTATAGGTGTACTTTGGTTATCCAAGTAGCTCTATAGGTTTAATTTGGCCTTATAGCATTATTATGCACAGACTGGCATGGGGCCAAGAGAACCTGGTGCTATAGACTATAAGGGATAGACCGAGTGAGCTTCCCAGAGAGTCTTAGACATTACAGACTACAGAGGGGATGGACCGAGTGGGATCCCAGAGAGTCTTGGATTTTATAGACTACATGAGGGTAGACCGAGTGCACTTCCTCAGAGAGTCTTACCTTGTTTGAATCTCTTTAAGAACCTTCCCAGGCTAGAGGGGGAATTGACCGAGTGAGCTTCCTCAGAGAGTTTGTGGTATACCTGAGGCTATAGGAGGAATTGATCAAGATAGATTCCTCAGAGAGTCTCTAGACCTTGGGGCTAAGAGGGTTAGACTGCGTGATCTTCCTCAAGTGAGTCCTTGACTACCCTAGACTATAAGAGGAATTTACCGAGTGAGCTTCCCCAGAGAGTCTCATAAATTTGTATGACCAAGCCAGAGGGGTTAGGCTAAGTGCACTGCCCAGAGGGTTGTGGTACGTCTTAGATAGGACCAGAGGGGATGGCTGCGAGTACTTCCCAGAGGGCTTCCGGCTTATTAGCTGTTTGTTTCACTGCTGATTGATTGGTTGTGGATTGATTGCTGCTATGTATCATCCGGTTTTACTGCTTACTGTTTACTGTCTACTGCTTGCTGTTGTTGTTTACTGCTTATTGTACTTTTACCTGGCATATACTCACCGACTGTTAGGCACAGATCTTTGGGTGGTTGCCTACTGGGATTTTATCTCACACCCTGTTTGGGACATGCTTTTGGGCTCAAGCAGACTATGTTGTTGCAGGTATAGACAAGGGCAAGCACCCTTCGACTTCTGGAACTTGATTGCTTGGAAAAGGAGAGCATGGGACCAAGCTTTGGCTTGCGATGCTGAGGAGCTTCTTACTTTTCTTTTGTACTTGTTTTGGTACTGTAGTGTTTTCCAGCATTGTGACTTGTTTGGCTGTTTTCCTAGAGTTGTATTTTGCACCATTCCATATATACATATTTGCTCCAGTTTGTTGATTTAGTCTTTCGCTTTTATTATTGTTGGTTATTCATTGCTTCCTCTATTGCATGTTTATTTTTCTTCTGCTGTGTACTCTGCCAATGAGGGCATAGTTTCTCCACTATCACACCCAAGGCCCTCGCTGCCAGTTGGCAGCCTCTGGCGTTTGGGGAAATGCACTCGAGGCCATGTGACCAACCGGGTACGGGGCGCCTCTGGGTGGCTTCCGGAACCGGGACGTTACAGCCTGGATCTGTCGAGTAACAACCACCGACCCCGCCTCAATCGTTGCCCTGCATATCAATATCCATTACATCTCCTTATGGATGCAATACCACAGCCCCGTGCTCAGTCTACTAGGGTTCATTTGGATGACGTGAATGAAACGTTACAAGGAATCGAGAAATAGAAGGTAATCAGAAAATGCGCAATTATATATCGACATTGGATTATGGTTATTCTATGTAAATGAACATATCAATTCTTTGTTATCATGTGAATTTGGGTGATATGACTTCGAGATTTTTATTGTCGTATCCATTATCCAAACCGATGATTAGGGTATTTGTTATTTTGTTTGCAAGCTATAATCGTTTAATGAGGAATGTTGTTTTGCTATCAGGGTGTGTCCTGTACTCTAATATTGAGCAGAAGGGAATTAGAGAACCCTTTTGACACTTGGACACCATCATTGAAATAATGACTATCAGGTTGCTTTCGGAGACAAAACATGATGGATTAACTGCTGTTATGGGACTGGCATCCCCTATTTTATATTTATATATATATATATATATATATATATTCTTTTTTTTCTTTTTCGCTCTCTCTCATTGTCTCGAGTGGATTGATCCCTGAGTTCTTATTCGTAAGCATTGTTGTTCTCCTGTTGGTGCTAGCAAAGGCCAGGGTCAGGGTGATGGAAGTGGCAAAATAGAAGCTAATGTTGAAAAGTTACCTGTAGGGGGGAGTCTTTATATTCAATGTTTTCACCTAAAAATGCAGTTAATTCCATTGACTACTTCAGGTAGGGAGCTGTCAGAAGTTTTGGAAATAAAACGTCAACTACAAATATTTCACTCTTCAGAGGTGGGGGCTTATGAAATTCTCCGTTCATCTAATATCTTGTCATTGTTCGACTATTATATGATAACCCCTTATGAAACACTGCAATGGTAAAAATCGAAATAGTCCTGCAAAAGTTGTCACTGTTCTTTATAGTTCTTTTTTATCTCAGTCTTTGTCACTTCAGGGGGCTCCTGATTCCCTAGATGCCTTCTATGTCTAAAACAAGGTATCGTGAACAAAATTGGGTATAGGGGTGTTTTTAATTTTTTTTTATTTAAGGGGTTTAGGGTTTTTTTATTTGGGGATATCGGTTTGTCCAGCGCCAAATCAATTGATGCTTGCACAAAATACCCACAACGCCAATTGATTTGGCGCTGGGTGATTTAATTTTTTCAAAATCCCCACGCTACCCCTCTCCCACCTTATATACATATATCTTATATATATTTATATAATTATAATTATAAATATAATAAATATAACAAATATATTTATAATAAATATATATATTACAATAAATATAACTACTAAAATAAATATAATAAATTTATAATTATATTTATTATATAATTATAAAAAATATATAATTACAATAATTATATAATTGTAAATATAATAAATATATAATGATAAAAATTATATAATTATAATAAATATATAATTATAATAAAATAAATATATAATTATAAATATAATAAATATATAATTATAATTACAATAATTATATATTTATAATTATAATAAATATATAATTATAATAAATGTACAATTATAATAAATACATAATTATAAATATAATAATTAAATAATTATAATAAATATACAATTATAATTACAATAATTATATAATAATAAATATAAATACTAAAATAAATATAATAAATATATAATTATAATAAATATATAATTATAATCAATATATAATTATAAATATAATAATTATATAATTATAATCAGAATACAATTATAGTTACAATAATTATATAATGATAAATATAATAAAAACATAATTATAACAATTAAATAATTATAAAAAATATATAAATATAAATATAGTGATTATATAATTATAATAAATATACAAGTACCCTAAATATATAACTGTAATAAATATATAATTATGAATATAATAAATATATAATTATAAATTTGATAAATATACCATTATAATAAATATATAATTATAGTAATTGTATATTTATAATAAATATATAAATATAAATATAATAATAATAATAAATATAAATTTATAACAGATATAATAATTATATAATTATAATAAATATACAAATATAATCACAATAATTATATAATTATAAATAAAATAAATATATAATTATAAATATATAATTATAATAATAAATATAATAATTATATAATTATAATAAATATACAACTATAATCACAATAATTATATAATTATAAATATAATAAATATATAATTATAAAAATTATATAATTATAATAAATATATAATTATAAATATAATAATTCTATAATTATAATAAATATACAATTACAATAAATGTATAACTATAATAATTATATAATTATAAATATAATAATTATAATAATTATATATTTATATATTTATTATATTTATAATAATTGTATATTTATTATATTTATAATAATTGTAATAAATATACAATTATAAATATAATTAAAATAACTATATAATTATAATAATTATAATTATCATAATTATAATAAATATATAATTATATAATTATTATAATTATAATTATAATAATTATAATTTTATAATTCTAATAATTATATAATTTTATAATTATAATAATAAATATCATAATTATATAATTATAATTAATATATAGCTATAATTACCATAATTATATAATTATAAATATAATAAATATATAATTATAACAATTATATAATTATAATAAATATATAATTATAAATATAATAATTATATAATTGTAATAAATTTACAATTACAATAAATATATAACTATAATAATTATATGATTATAATTATAATAAATATATAATTATAAATATAATAAATATATAATTATAATAACTATATAGTTATAATAATTATATAATAATTATAATAATAATTATATAATAATTATAATAATAATTATAATAACAATAATTATATATTTATTATATTTATAATAATTATATTTATTATATTTATTATATTTATAATAATTATTGTTATTATATTTATTATAATTATAATGAATATATAATTATTATAATTATATAATTTTTATAATTTTTATAATTATATGATTATATAATTATAATAATTATATTTATAAATATAATAATTATATTTATAATTATAAATAGAATAAATATATAATGATAGAATTATTATAATTATAATAATTATATAATTACATGTTTATTGTAATTATAATAAATATAATTATAATTATAAATAAAATAAGTATAAAATTACAAGAATTATATAGTTATAATAAATATATAATTATATATTTATCATATTTATATTAATTATAATAAATATTCAATTTTAAATATAATTAAAATTATAAATATAATAAATATATAATTTCGCTAAATATATAACTGTAATAAATATATAATTATAAATATAGTAAATATATAATTATAAATTTGATAAATATATAATTATAAATATAATAAATATATAATTATTATATTTATATATTTATTATATTTACAAATATATAATTATTGTAATTATATAATTATTTTATTTATATAATTACAATAATTGTATTTATTATTATTATATATCTATTATAATTATAAAATTGTTATAGATATAATAAATATAATAATAAATTTATTATATTTATTTTAGTGATTATATTTATTATAATTATAATTATATATATATATATATAAGGAAGTTGGGGAGGGGCGGTGTGGGGATTTAGGGAAAAAAAAGGTTCAGCGCCAATTCAATTGGCGCTATAGGTTATTTGTAAGTGCGTCAATTGAATTGGCGCTTATAATCAATATATAATTATAAATAGAATAATTATATAATTATAATCAATATACAATTATAATTACAATAATTATATAATGATAAATATAATAAATACATATTTATAACAATTAAATAATTATAAAAAATATATAATTATAAATTTAATGATTATATGATTATAATAAATATACAATTACACTAAATATATAACTGTAATAAATACATAATTGTCAACATAATAAATATGTAATTATATGTTTGATAAATATACAATTATAATAAATATATAATTATAAATATATAATTATAATAATAATTAAAATAATTATATAATTAAAATAAATATAAAACTATAATTACAATAATTATATAATTGTTAATATAATAAATATATAATTATAAATATATAATTATAATAATAATTAAAATAATTATATAATTAAAATAAATATAAAACTATAATTACAATAATTATATAATTGTTAATATAATAAATATATAATTATAACAATTATATAATTATAATAAATATATAATTATAAATATAATAATTCTATAATTATAATAAATATACAATTACAATAAATGTATAACTATAATAATTATATAATTATAATTATAATAGGTATAATAATTATATAATTATATATTTATTATATTTATAATAATTGTATATTTATTATATTTATAATAATTGTAATAAATATTTAATTATAAATATAATTTTAATAACTATATAATTATAATAATTATAATTATTATAATTATTATAATTATAATAAATATAATTATTATATTTATTATAACTATAATAAATATATAATTATCATAATTATAATAAATATATAATTATATAATTATTATAATTATAATTATATAATTATTATAATTATAATTATATAATTATTATAATTATTATATTTATATAATTATATAATTATAATAATTATATTTATAATTGTAATAATAAATATAATAATTATATAATTATAATTAATATATAGTTATAATTACAATAATTATATAATTAAAAATATAATAAATATATAATTATAATAATTATATAATTATAACAAATATATAATTATAAATATAATAATTATATTATTGTAATAAATTTACAATTACAATTAATATATAACTATAATAATTATATAATTATAATTATAATAAATATATAATTATAAATATAATAAATAATTATATAATTATAATTATAATAAATATATAATTATAAATATAATAAATATATAATTATAAATATAATAAATATATAATTATAATAACTATATATTTATAATAATTATATAATAATTATAATAATAATTATAATAATAATTATTATATATTTATTATATTTATTATATTTATAATAATTATAGTTATTATATTTATTATAATTATAATAAATATATAGTTATTATAAGTATAATTATATAACTAGTATAATTATTATAAATATAATAAATATAATAAATATATAATTATTATTATTATTATAATTATTATATAATTATATAATTATAGTAATTATATTTATAATTATAAATAGAATAAATATATAATTATAGAATTATTATAATTATAATAATTATATAATTACATATTTATTGTAATTATAATAAATATAATTATAATTATAAATAAAATAAATATATAATTATATATTAATTATAATAAATATACAATTATATATATAATTAAAATTATAAATATAATAAATATATAATTACCCTAAATATATAACTCTAATAAATATATAATTATAAATATAATAAATATATAATTATAAATTTGATAAATATATAATTATAAATATATAATTATTATATTTATATATTTATTATATTTATAAATATATAATTATTGTAATTATATAATTATTTTATTTATATAATTACAATAACTGCATTTATTATTATTATATATCTATTATAATTATAAAATTGTTATATTAGCATCAACAGACTTGGTTTTGGAACCATCTTTAGGTTTATTGTTAAGTTAATGTTTGAGTTTCATCTGTGTGATTTAATCTTCCGAGATGTTTATGAATACTGTTTTTGTTATTTCAGTGTAATTTTTCTTCAGTTTTGCATTCAAAAAGAGCAGATCTGTCCTGCGCTGCACTTCTTGTGCTGATTTAATTAACCCTGCAAGATGGTTCTCATGAATGTTCCATTGCGCGGTTGCATGCTTCGAACTCTGGCCATTTGGGTTTGTCTTTCCCACTCTTTGCTTAAGTCTTTGTACGGGCCCGCAAAGAGAGAGAACAACCAAAACGGTAATGATCATATTAAAACGCAGCTTTTGACATTATAATGAAATACACTTTCAATAACAAGAAGCAACAGGCAGCACAGGATAGATCTGCTCATTTCCTGTTATTCATAAATTACACTGCTATGCACTGTTCCTAATGGATCATATTAAATACATCTCTCTCTCCTATTCAATATCTATGCTGATCATAAAATCCATGAGTCCAGCCTATTTACAAAGTATGGTGCCGTGTTTGAAGTTTGCGATCTTTCAGTTGAGATGTTCTCACTGCACTGAGGAACTGCTTGAACCATTTAGCTGACTGCTTTGGGGTTCTCTGCAGTGTATTGAAGTCTACGTAATGAAGCCCGAAGCGAACTGTGTACCCAAAAATCCATTCAAAGTTGTCCAGTAGAGACCATATGAAATAGCCTCTCACGTCGGCTCCTTTCCTGCAATTTCCAGTTATTGGATTTGGGACTGTGGGAAAATTAAGGACAAGAAGATGAAGAAATATGAATCTACCTCATTGCTGTGAGGACTGCTTGAAGGTAAGCTTGCAAGTATTGTATTCTCTTATTGTCACCGAGGAGCTCTTCCTTGGTACCATTTGCTTGTGCATATCCTGTTAAGTAATACGGTCATAATCTCTTTGTGTCAGTTTCATTTAGGTTCTGTTTGGCAGCACATGTTAAAAACTGCTCGTAGCACTTATCCAGTTTGAAAAAATAAGTGGAGTTCCGTTTGTTTCTAGAATAAACACTTACACTGAAATTTTAGAAGAAAAACACTTAATTAAGTGGCAGAAAAACACTTCCAATATGCAATCTGAAAACTTTTATGAAGAAGCACTTATCATAAGTAGTAATTTGGTCATCTTCTCTTAGTGTCAGTTTCATTCAGATTCCATTTGACAGCACTCATTGAAAACTGCTTATAGCTGCTTGTAGCACAAAATACTTAGGATAAGCATTTTGAAAAAATAGGTGGTGTTTGTTCTATTTCTGAAGGAACACTTCAGTTAAATTTCAGAAGAAAATCACTTAAATAAATGGGAAAAAAATGCACTTTTTAATAAGCAACCTGTACTCTTATATAGCACTTATCATAAGAAGTAATGTGGTGATCTTTTCTTTGCGCCAGTTTCATTTAGGCTCCATCTGATGGCACTTAAGGAAAACTGCTTACAACACTTATCACTTAAAATAAACAAATTGAAATAATAAATGATGTTTTTTCTATTTTTGAAAAAAGACACTTTTTCAATAAGCAATCTGAATACTCTTATATAAAAGTGCTTATCATAAGTAGTAATGAGGTCATCTTCTCTTTGTGTCAGATTCATTCAGGCTTTGTTTTGACTGCACTTATTGAGAACTGTTTATAGCATTATATTCCCTAAATGAGAAAACGGGCGCCGTTTGATCATAGGAGGATTAAGGCTCTGTTTGACAGCACTTATTGAAATCTGCTTATAGCACTTACGATTTATGATAATCAGTTTGAAAAAATAATCTGTGTTTTGATTCTGAAAACACTTGCACATAAATTCAAGAAAAAAATCATTGAAATAAGTGAAAAAAAACACTTTCAAAGTAATCCCAAAACACCTGTACACAAACAATTATTATGCTATCAATAGGAAGCTGTACCATTTTCCGTGATGAACATGGGTGTGTTGTTGTATCTTTCCTTCATGTACATGATCGCCTTCTCCATCCCAGTTGGAACAATATACAGGGTAGGCATTCCGCTCTGTAGTAAATTTAGGGATGAATACACATAATTAGCCACAGGAAAACATATATTCTTGGAAGTCAAATATGAATTCTGTCAGTTCGCATTTTTCTCTTATGTTTAATGCATGGCATGGCCTTCATGGTGAATGTTTGTTGGCCATATGTTTAATCATTGAATGATCTAAAAGAAATCAGGGTGCATGAAAACCCTTAAAAACTTGGGTTGTGTTTGGGTTTAGAAAACATTTATGTTTTCATTCAAAAATTTATTTCTCCAGCTCAAAATCTATTATTATACTAAATTCAGGTACCCCTTCCTTACACGTCTCTCCCACGTTTCACGGTTTCCCTCCCAAAACATTCCCCAACCCGTTCACCTGTTACTGCTTTCGGCCCTCCCAACTCTCACCACCTCCCCACTTTTTCCTCCCCTCCCCTCCTCTCTGTGCCCGCCCCTTTCTGCCTCGGCTTCGGCCTCCACCTCAGCCTCTCCACCATATCCCCGATTCCATATCCCAGTTCCGCTTTCCCCCACTCAATGAAATCCCACTCCCTTCTTTCAGTTAGCCTCGCATCCCGGTTCCCATGGGTTTTCTCCCGAAGAAATTTTCAGTTGTTTATTCACATTTCCAGTCTGCCTCTCCTCTGTCCCAGACTTTCCCTCCCGTGGGATCGCTGTCTGTTGACGACTGTCGTTCCCAGATCTCTCTAAAGTCCGCCTTCCCCGAATCGCGCTTCCATTGGATCGTCGTCCTGTGAAGCATGTCATACCCGATGATTTTGGGCGTTCTATCATTCAAGCATGACCACTGCAATGGAAGATTTCACGAAGCTTGATTTGCCTTTTCACATATGATTCGAGGTTAGGTTTCTCACAGAGTTCTTCAGAGATGATTTAGACGTTCCTCATTCAACAGGATATTGCTTTTCTTATTCAATAGTCTGAGAATCCCCAATTCAATCGATGGGGCTTCATATCTCTTTAATTTTTTGGGAGATTCTGGATCAAATGACTAGCTAATTTTTAAAGAGGACTTCGTTTAGATTTCCTTCCCTTCCTGATTTCATTTGAACCAGTTTTCTCATTTTGGAGGATTTCTTCATGTTTGATTTCAGTCTCCATGATTCCTTCATTATTGGTTTTTGGTTGTGCTGTAAATTCTTTGGGCTTTTTTAATTTCCTTTTTTATATTTTCTGACCACTACAATTTTTATGTCCATCGTGTAACTACAAATTCATTTACTTTCAAATTTGTTCTGCTACAATTTTTGTGACTGCTCTAATTTTTTCCCTCGGATTCACTGCATGATTGTACCAAAAAGTTGATAGGTAGCTATTTTGAAACAAGGAAACTGTACAATGCCTGCGAATTGCACAGCTACAATGGTCACCTGCTCCTGGGAGTCCCATTTCGTGTTATCTGGGAAAAAGGACAGCGAGCACGAGGCTCAGGGAGATGGGACTCCCATTTATACTAATCTCCTAGCTGACTATAAAGCCCAATTACAACAATACCCCTGCTAGAAATTAAGTATTCCTACCTCCCAGTCACACTCCTCCCTCTATGCTGGTAAGTATGTAAGACAGGTGGCCTAGTTCTACCCTAAGGCCCGCCCGCATTCCTATCAATACCGCCCCCTTGAATAGACACCTTGTCCTCAAGGTGGAAATTCGGAACCGAGCTTTAATATGGTCAGGTGCCTCCCAGGTTGCTTCCGCTTTCTTCCGGCCATGCCACTGAATCAGCCACATCAATTTTTCCCCTTGTGTCTTGTCTGCGAGGATAGCAATAGGATATTCCTGCTCTGCAACTAGCTCTCCCAGCAGCGTGCCTTGCACATACTGTTGTCCAACCGCGGCTTTCAGCTCGACGATTAATCAAAAGTTGCAACCGATATGCCACTGGGCCCACACTTTTAACCACTGGGAAAGGACCATAATACCGAGCCGCCATCTTGGGATTTATTTTGGAGACCACTCCAGGTCTATTAGGCCGCAGTTTAACCTAGACCAAGTCCCCACTACTAAAGGTTACTGGTTGTCGATGTCGATTGGCATATTAATTCATAATCTGATGTGCCCGGTGCAGATTCATTCGAACCTGCTTCAATGATTCATCCCTGTCTTTCAAGGCCGCGGCTACTGTCTCAACAGCTGCTTCTCCCTCAACATAATGTAGAACAGTCGGCGGTCTCTGACAATACACTACTTCGAACGGAGTCTGTCCAATCGAAGTGTGAAAAGCTGTATTATAGTGGAATTCTGCCCGTGTTAAACAATGAGCCCAGTGCTTAGGATGATCTGAAGAAAAACAACGCAAATAGACTTCCAAACACCGGTTGATCACTTCTGTTTGTCCATCACTTTGGGGGCAATAAGATGAACTCATCCTCAATATTGTCCCTTGCAACTTAAATAACTCTTGCCAAAAGTGGCTAGTAAAAAGTGGGTCCTGTCTCTGACGCAAAAGGAATACTGTGCAACCGTACCACCTCCTTCATAAACACTTCCGCAACAAGCTTAGCTGTATAAGGATGTTTTAGCAGTTTTAAATGTGCATACTTGCTCAAGTGGTCCACTACCACCAAAACAACCTCATATCCTTGTGACTTTGGAAGTCTGGAGATGAAGTCCATTGAAACTTCCTCCCAAATTAAGTTGGGCAGCATCAGAGGTTGTATCAACCCTGCAGGACTCATTGCCTCATATTTTTGTTGCTAGCATACTTCACAATTTTGAACATACCGTTTAATATCTTGTGTCATTCCCATCCAAAAAATCCCATTGACAAGTCCTTTGTATGTCTTCAAGCACCCAGAATGTCCCCCGATCGGAGAAGAATGATAATGTTGTAGTAATTTGGGAATTAATTTTGAGTGTTTGGAAGAGCAGTCCTCCCTGTATGGTATATCCCCGCCTGGAGTTTGTTTCGTCCTGGACACCCTGAACGATAACTTGCGACTGTGCATTGTTTTCTACCTCGCCATGCACAAATCCAACCAAGAGGGCCCAGACACTGCCATTTGCATGTATCCTGGACAATGCATCTGGTGCTCTATTTAACTTGCCTGACTTGTACTGTACATCGAAATCACATCCCAAGAGTTTGGCATGTCGACATTGTTGGTCCATCGATATCATCTGTTGGCTAAACAAATATTTAAGACTTTGGTGGTCAGTGTAAACCACAAAACGCTGTCTCGTAAGATATTGCTTTCAGTGCTGTATTGACAGCACCAACGCCATTAGCTCCTTCTCGTAGATCGACTTGGCCAAATTTGATTATGATAAAGCCTTACTGAAATAAGCAAAAGGGTGCCCCTGCTGCATCAGAACTCAAATCCCAGTTCCCGAAGCTTCACTTTCAACAACAAACCCATCCTTTTTAGTCAATTGAGTTAGATGCCTGACAATCTTCCCGTAGTCCTTAATAAATTTTCTATTATACCCGGTCAAGCTCAAAAACTCATAGAATTCCCTCACGTTTTGAGGCTGCGGCCAGGACTTTACCACCTGCACTTTTTGTGGGTCCATAGGTACTCCATTCTCGGAATTATGTGTCCCAAATACTCCACCGTCTTCCTTGCAAACGGGCACTTTTTTTTATTAGCAACGAGTGCTCCATCTTGCATTGTTTGTAGAAACCCGCTGCAATGCCTCCAAATGTTCCTTCCAACTGTTGCTGTAAACAAGTATATTATCAAAGAATACTAACACTATCTTCGGCAACATGGTTCAGAACACAAAATTCATTGTCGCCTAAAATGTGGTCGGTGCATTCATCAAGCTGAATGGCATAGCAAGATATTCATAATGCCCTTCGTGGGTTTTAAATGCCGCTTTCTCAACATCTTCTTCTTTCATCCGCACTGATGGAACCCTTATTTCAAGTCAATTTAGGTAAAGTATGCTGCTCCACACAATTCATCTATCATCTCCTCTATCAGAATAGGATACCCGGTGGGTACTGTCATCTGATTTAGCGCTCGATAATCAACACACATTCGTCATCTCCCATCCTTCTTCTTCACCAATATTGATTTAGCGCTCAATAATCAACACACATTCGTCATCTCCCATCCTTCTTCTTCACCAATATTATTGGGCTGAAATATGGACTAGTGCTATGCCTGATAAACCCCTGATCTAAAAGTTCCTGAAACTGTTTCTCTACCTCATTCTTTAGGTTATGTGTGAGCTTATGTGGTCGAATGTTCACCAGCTTAACCCCACTTTTCAGTTTAATGGAATGGTCGGTCTCCCTTTGAGGTGGTAATCTCTTAGGAGTTTCAAACACTATTTTATACCTACTCAACAGGTCCTGCAACTGTCCCTGCTGTCTCAGACTTAACTCAGCCTTATCTGCCACTGCCCCCTCTGTAACGGCCCATTGCAACCCTCGAACTTGGTATGTCATCCCCCCCAAAAATGCTTGCAGAGCTCCTGGAGTACTTTTTTTCACACCAAACAACATCACAATTTCTCCTTCTAGACAAAAGTCATTGTCATTTCCTTCCAATGGGTGGTAACATACCCAAGAGTCTCCAGCCAGGAAATTCCAAGCACTAAATCTGGTCTTGTTGTATCAAATAGGCATGCATCCACAACAAACTCCTCTTCCCCAAACCATACTTTCATAGATCTGCACATTCCTCTTGATTTCACCCGATGTCCATCTCCCAAGCAAATGCTAAAAGGTTTGGTATCAATTACCTGCTCTGGAATTTGCTACAACAGTCTTCTTGAGAGAAAATTGTGGCTAACTCCACTATCAATTAAGACCAGTATCGGTACTCCATAAATTGTAACTTTCATCATCATAGATTTTGTCCCCTTCTCTCGCTCCTCCCTCACACAAGGTGTCGTCCCCTACAAGGTGTCCCCTTCTCTCGCTCCTCCCTCACACAAGGTGTCGTCCCCTACACTTCCATCTCCCACATCTCCTCATTGTTGTCGCTTTCTTCGACAAGCTTTTCGTCACTTAGGCCAGTTTGCTATCCCTCTTCACTGCATGGGTGCACACACTCCCAAACCATCAATTTGAATCCCTTCTCTGGACACTTATGTCCGTGCTAGAATCGTTGCCCACAGGTATAACAAAGCCCTTTAGCTCTCCTTTCCCCATATCTCGCCTTGGATGAATTTCTAATCCCCTTCCACCTTGGTGTTATATTGCCTACTCTCTCTCTTTCTCTTGATACAGCTGAAGGTACAACCCTCACATTGCTTGGAATACTGGCCCGACCTTGTCTAGAAATCGCTCCTCCTTTCCCACGAACTTACCAAACCATCCAATGTAAAGGCGGTTTTCAGTGCTGGTTACCCAGTTACAGAAGCGACCCCACAGGCTTTCGCTTTCACGTCTCTCTAAAATTGCAGTCATGGTCAATTTTTGTTTGATTTATCATCAGGGACTCCCAAGCACACGAATGAAAGGACACTTATGTCCGTGCTAGAATCGTTGCCCACAGGTATAACAAAGCCCTTTAGCTCTCCTTTCCCCATATCTCGCCCTGGATGAATTTCTAATCCCCTTCCACCTTGGTGTTATATTGCCTACTCTCTCTCTTTCTCTTGCTACAGCTGAAGGTACAACCCTCACATTGCTTGGAATACTGGCCCGACCTTGTCTAGAAATCGCTCCTCCTTTCCCACGAACTTCTGATGCCTTTATGTTTCCTTTTATTATTAGTTCTTGTTCGACTCGTCTGGCTAGTGTCAGCAAGCGTGCTTTCGTCTGTGGTTCATGTGTAAGAACAATACTTCCTATTTTAGGTCGTAGGCCACCAACAAACATGCTCACATACCATTTTTCTGTGAAGTTCGGTATTCAAAGAGCCACAGGTTCAAACTTGTCTATGTAGTCATCTACAGCTCCGGTCTGCCACAGTCCCTTCAAATACATTACTAGAACCTCTTCTGCATTACCATACCTCCTAAGGAGCTCTTCCTTAAATTGAGTCCAATCTAGGTCTGACTTGAAAGGCTTCAACGAAATGATCCAATACTGGACCATGCCTTCCATACACACTTGGGTGAGCGGTACTTTCATCTCCTCATAGATTCAGTATATAGCGAATTACATTTATGCTCTGACGATCCACGAAACCAAATCCTCTCCTGAAAATGTTGGCATATCAACTGGTTTGGACAGCTGCTCCAGCCGTTCAATTTGGTGCGTTACTACCTTTTTTTTCCACTTTCCGTAATATACAATCGCTACACACAGTCCTCACCAGTTCTTAGACTTTCCTCTTTCGCAATTCCTTTCCCTTTGTGAACTCGTTGCTCCGATCGATTCACTGGATTCGTAACTAGCCGTGAAAGAGTGTTCGTCAATTCGTGTACCTGGATTTCTATTCGTTGCAGTGATCCCTCTGTGTGTTGTTTGGACTGCAACTCAATAATTGCTGACTCAACGCTTGCAACTCGAGACTCCCATCTGTGTGGGCATGAAACTGCTTGTAAGTAAAATTTCCCTATCTCTGTACATTCCGTACTGTTCTCGATGATGACGAGGCTCTCAATGAAAGCACTAAAGTTATAGGGATCGTACCAGAAAGTTGATAGGTAACTATTTTGGAAACTGTACAATGGCTGCGAATCGCACAACTGAAAGGGGGCTCACGATTGTCAGTACTTTACTCTAATAGTGGTCATCATTGGGAGCCTGAAAACTCAATCAGGCATTGTGGAAAGGGGTTTGTGTGACGAGTCTGGCATTCATGATACTAGGAAGTGGGGTTGACGATCTAGGTTGATACCCCTATAGTCTATATAGAAAGGGGGTGGGGCATCCTGCTGCGTACTCTAGCTTGTGAACTGCGGTACTCGATCGAACTAGAGCCCTGTCTTCCTAGGCCTTGGGCTCGTTTGCCTTTTCCCAGACAACACGATACCCCACCCCCTACTTCAAGACTCCCATTTATACTAATCTCCCAACTATAGAGCCCAATAACAACAATACCCCTGATAGAAATTAAGTATTCCTACTCCCCAATCACACTCTTTCCTCTACGCTGGTAAGTATGTAAGAGAGGAGACCTAGTTCTACCTGAAGGTCCGCCCACATTCTTATCAAATAGGCATGTGCATTTGCACTGGCGTACTAGTATATAGAAAAAATGACTCATAAAAATTAAGGAAATTGGTTTAAAGAGGTTGGTCACATCAAATTCATTACAAATTATAATGTATTCTCAAAAATATTTTTGATTCAATGTTTACACAATATTCTATGTTTACACTAAAAAATGAAAAGTCATTTATGGAAAAATGAAATTAAATGCATTACATTTTCTTATATTTTGGATCATGAAAACACGTGCCAACATCCTCTCCGGGCCATGTAGGATCCTTGGTTCCATCCAATGGTTCAGATTGTGCCAGCACACAATTGGATCCATCCACCTTATGGCAGAATCCATACCGTTGGATCGTGCCAAGAAATCTTGTCACGGGGAGGAGGTGGGGTGATGAAAACATTGCTGTTTTCTTTACAAAGTGGACCGGAGATAATATGTTAGAAAATATTTTATAAAATGAATTAAAAACAAGAAAGTATATGAGTGCAACCAATCCAAGCATTATCAATTTTTTTCTCAAAAATTTGAAAACTAGTTTTTTTTCAACAAAAAATCTATTATTTTCATTTTCATTTTCTAAAAAATGTTTTCCATTTACAACACATTTTCTTATACATTTTTGGAAAACTGAAACTGAAAATGTTTTTCAAAACCAAACACAGCTTTTTCTATGATTGAAAGCCTTAAAATTTCAGTTTAGAAGACTCACCGGCTCTCCAATTGGAATTCCCTGTCTTTCTCCAGTTAAAGAAACAAGTGCATCACCATTTGTGTTATCAGTACTGCAGGGGGAGAACATGCAGTCTTCTGCATAAAGAGTCGAATAATGGTTCACTCCAATAAAATCCAACTTGTTTTTGAGCATCTCCCTATCTTCCAAAGTAAATGCTGGCAGCCTGGGGCCTACAACCTGTCTAATCTCTGGCGGGTACTCCCCATATATGATAGGATCCAAATACCTATTAATGAGGACAGTGGATTAGATTATCAAATTTCCAATTTTTGATGAAGAGATTATCATGGACAGGTGATTGTGAAATACCATCCGATCCGAAAAGCTAGAAATCGCTGAGCTGCTAAACGATCTGCCAGAGAATCTCTGAGTGGTTCAAACCAGTAGGCAGAAATCACTATTCCAATCATACCTTGTTGTTTCATCTATAAGTAGTCACAAGAGGTCACAGAATGAAAAAATTAAATTTTTATCCTGGTTGATGGGGTTAATAGATGTTTAGGCTGTGTTTGATTTTGTAAAACTATTTCTATTTTCCTTTTTTAAAAATTGATTGGAAAATGTATTGAATTATGTAAATGAAAATTATTTATAAAAAAAATGTAAATGCAAATGCAAATGCAAGGCTATATTTGGTACTGGAAAACATTTTTTGTTTTTATTGTTCAAAGTTGTATTGAAAATACGTTGGAAATATTTTGGATTGTAGGATTAAAACAAGGCAGTATATTCAACAACAAAAACCCAATTAAATGAGGTCACCATCAAATGTCTTCAATTAGCTTTATTGAAGATCATGTTTTCATTGAAGCCATTTAGAACAAGATTATCTTGAATGATTTGTTCAAGAGTCTTTTAGGCTTAGGATATGATTTATATATTTTTTCATTTTCATTTAACAGGAAACATGGAAATAAGTTTTTTTTTTTGTTTTCCAAAAATCTACGGCTTCATTTGGTTGTTGAAAACATTTGATGTTTTCTTTTTTTTTTAAATGTATGAGAAGATGAATTGAATTATGTAAATATAATAAGATTTTTAAGAAAATGGAAATGAAAATGTAAGGTTTTTAGAAAACAAAACAAAAAGCTGTTTTCATATTTATTTGAAAATGAAAATGCATGGAGATTTAATTTGCATACCTGCTCTCAATTTTCAAATCATTTTCTAACACATTTTTTATTATATTTTTAGAAAATGAAAACAAAATGTTTTCCAAGACCAAATACTGTCATTTTTTTTATCCATTTTCATTTTTTAGAAAATGTTTTCCATTTCTATAATTCAATATGTTTTATAATATATTTTTGGCAAATGAAAAAAACTTTTTTTAAAACCAAACATAGACTGGTTTTTTGGATAACAAAAGAAAAAAGAAGGTAAAAAGGTTGTTTTTAGGGATGATAGTGGGTCGGGTACCTGCTAAATTTGGGATACTCGATACCTAACCTGTTTAATTTTTTAAAACCTGAACCCGTTTAAAACCTTTTTTTTTAAATGTATCACATTAATTGTACTCAATTATATTTTGAAATACTCGTTTAATTACCCTAACCCATTTTAATATCGGTTTATAATTTTGAATTTTAAAAACCCATTTATAAATTTAAAATGGAAGTATCTCAAATTAATTAAACATATTCTATAATTTTTTTTAGGCTGAAAATTCATTTATAAATCTACGAGACAAAATCAAAATAGATAAATATATTTTATCATTTTACTATTATTTAAAAATGTATAATTAATAAATTAATAATAATTTATTTAATTGGGTTTGGGCTTTACGATACCCTAAAACCACTACCCTAATCACACCTGTTTATAAATTGACTTTTGAATTCACTGCTTCAATCCTATAAAAAATCCAATTAACCACTTTTCAAACCTTACGTAATCGGGTTGGATGGTGTTGGGTATCTGGTTAATGGGTGCTCATTGCCATCCCTAGTTGTTTTCATGTTTTCCGGGAAATGAAAATAAGTGGAGTGGTAACCGACACACTTTCTTGTTTCTCTTATTCTACAAAACATTTTTCAACAAAATTTCTAGTGTTTTTTTTTTTTTGAAAAATGAGAGCTGTAAATATTTTTCAAAACCAATCACTGCCTTGAAATTTTGAGCAGATGGCTTGGCAGATGAGGAAAGTACTTGCACACATGCATGCTGACACGCATAATAATTGAGCTATTTGAACACTATTTTTAATGTACCTGATACTTTTTTCTATAAATCGCAGTGGCAGTGGCATGGGAGAGGATGGCATTGTGGGCTGCAAGGTACGGTTCAATTGCAGAATCTCCTGCTTCGCAGTTACCCATCGGGTAAGAGCAATGGCCAGGTGGGAAGAACCCCAAAAGGTAACCACTTTCCACCATCAAGTTTGGCTCGTTAAGCGTGACCCAGTATTTTACTCTATCACCAAAAGATTCGAAGCAGACTTCCGCAAAATATCCAAAATCCTGCCTAAATAGTGTACATCGAATAGGTTGTGAAAAAGTAACATCATTTGCTATAAATAACTGATAATAAACAATATCATTTGGTTATTGGGGTGGGTGGGGGGGGGACATGGATAAACCATTGCACAGGGGTGTTACCTTATGTTTGGGCTCAACCATGACCCATACCGGTCCTCGAGTTCTTGAGGAATATCATAATGATTCAGCGTCACGAAGGGTTTTATACCTGATTGCATTATATGAAATGAATCATGCTTTTTTTTCCCGCTTCATTTACTCATTTCTTCCCATGACAAGAGTAGAGCATGTTCACGCAAGTTTATCTGTGGATGTGGACGCACATACATAAATTAGGTGTTAGGCGAAGTTACCTTTGAGCAGGAGGGCATCAATGACGCCATTGTAGAATTCAATTCCGTTGGAGTTCACTTCTCCAAATCTACCATCTTGTGTCAATTTATCAGAACCATTAGAAACACTGATATTGTATAAAGTAATGTGGAAAAGTAGAAATCAGTGAGTTTGAGACATACTGGGAAGCACTCTGGACCAAGATATTGAGAATCTGTATGAATTTACCCCCAGGGAATGCATCAGCTCAATGTCTTCCTGTAATTCAAGTTAGGCCGTGTTGAAATTTTTGCTGGGTTTTGTGGAACTTGGTGGCCCTGGCCGAACACTAATTGGTCCAGGCCCGGGTTGGGCTATCTAATTGGGCCCTATCAGGTCCTGATCAGGTTTTTAAATTATTATTATTATTTTCTAAAAAAAAGTTATCGGTCTGGAAGCCCTGCCATGGGCATGGATGATGGAGATCATCATCGTATATGTGTTGATGGATGAAATCAGTGATGCATTACCATGTATAGATGATAGTGATTATCAGTGACATCTGCGTTCTTCCCATCCATAATTTTCCCTGAGAAACGGAAAGCATGTACAATTTTCCATCCCATGAAATTGCAATCTAAAATCAAAGCAGAAAGTGACAAACCTGGAATGTGGGAGAAAACATCCCAGTTGCTGAGGCTTTTGTTACCTTCCAAATAAGCTCCTTCGATCTGTTGGAAAACACCGGCTCACACGGTGTGTTCAATTTTTAATTTTTTTTTTTTTAAATCTCGTATTTTTTTCTTTATTTTTGAAGTATTGTTTTTCGTCAGCATGATATTAATATATTCTCTAACGCATTTTTTAAAAATAAAAAAAATGTTTTCCAAAATTAAAGGTAACCGTCATTGGATTTTTTTTTTTCATGTTTTCCATTTACATGGTCTTTTGTTTTGTTTCTATATATTTTAAAATATTTTACAGCAGGCAACTGATGAAGGATACCTGAAAAGCAGAGGTGGAAGTTCCGAAGAGAAAGGATGGTGGGAATCCGGTGGCGCTCGCCGGAAAATGTTGGAGCACCGCTGCTGCAGTCACCGCCAACAGCAGCCACGGTCTCTCCATTTTTGCGAGTTCCAACCTTGCGATTTATGCTCTTTATATAGTATTTCTTTTTCCGTGGATGAGTTAACTTGTGTGACCGGTTGTTGAGAAAAATTTAAAAATAATGTACAATTATAATAATTTTATCAAAATAATGCCACCACCGGGCTGCTGAGGATAAGGGACCGCGATGTTTTTTTATTTTTAAATGTTAAATCTTTAAATTATAATAACTTTAAATTAAATAATTTTAATATAAATACAACTTGGATTTTTTAAAATAAATAGCATGAATAAACAAATTTAATTACATATATATATTTTTAAAAAAATAAAATAAAATGCTGCTATAAAAAAACTTAAATGATTTGAAAGTTTTATTCAACTTATTTATTTAATTATTTATTGAATATTTTAAAATAAATAAATAGCATCAATATTTCAAAATAACTTGGATATTTTAAAATAACACGAATAATAAAATAAAATGACATGAATATCTTAATTTTTTTAAAATTAATAAGTTGAATAAAAGAATGTAAATAATTTGAGTATTTTATTTGACTTATTTATTTTAAAAATTTTAAATAACTTGAATGTTTTAAAATATATAAATTGTTTCAACATTTCAAAATAAATCGAATATTTTAAAATATATCACCCGAATAAAAAAAATTAACACTTGGTTATTTTTAAAAAATTAAATAAGCAACCAGTATTAAAAGGTTTTAATATTTTAAATAATTTAAAATAAATAATTAACTTCAATATTTTAAAATGACTTAGGATTATATTAAAATAAGTACCCTGAATAAAAAAGTTAAATCATCTGAATATTTAAAAAACAATTAAATAAAAGCTTGAATACACAAATTTCACTAATCTGAAGAAGTTGCATATTTTAAAAAAAATTAAATAATCTGAATGTTTTAAAATATATAAATGACTTCAGTATATTTCAAACCAACTTGGACGTTTTAAATTAAATAACCGGAATAAAAGAATTAAATGGAATGAGTTTTTTTTTCAAATTTCTATATTTTATTAATGTTATTTAAATAAATAAATAAATAAATTCAATATTTCAAAATTAGTATATTAAAATAATTAACCTGAATAAAATATTAAATCACCTTAATGTTTTAAAATGTTTTAAATAAATAGCTTGAATAAAAAAATTAATTTTTTTATTGATATTATTTGTTTTAAAATTTCCAAGTTATATTTATATTAAAATTATTTAATTTTATGGTACGTTAATTTGAATGTCAGCATTTAAACAAAAAAAAAAAAGCAATCAGGCCTCAATCGAGCATCATTTTGATAAACATTGGAGTGGGGCATTATTTTGAAAAAATTATTATAATTTTACATTGTTTTTAAAAATTAATCCCGGTGGACCGGTAGGCACCGCCCGGGGACTGGGTGATTCCGCCTGGGTTCTTCGATCTCGCCACGTGCACATCCCATTAACGGTCAAGATCGGTGGCCGCTCGTCTTTTCCCACCCACCGGCCTATAACCAGTCTTTTTAAATCAGGCTTAACGTCGGGGGACGGAGATGATAAGATTGCCACCAAATCCAATCCCCCCGCCGGCCAAATCACTTCCGAAGTTGAACATACGATTCATCCCCCCGTCATTTTGTGTACGGTTTTCAAAACTCCCGTAGACCCAAATGATCCTCATCATTGAAATATTAAATAACGCTTTTAGCGCTGAAAACGCTATTTTATCAGTAAAAAACTAATAATTTCAATAAAATTTATACCAACCAATTTTTATATATAATGCATAATCAATATATTAATCTTTTCAAATTGGTTTAGAATTTTTTTGAAATATAATTACAAATTATTATTTTAAGTTTTCAAAAATTAATACTTATTTATAAATATAAAAATTATTTTTTATCGTTATAACAATTTTATTATTTTTTTGAACAAATAATTTTTTTGAAATAAAATAAATCTGTACTATTTTTATAAGTTTAATTATAAATCATTTCATTTAAAAATTTTAATTTATACTTAATTGAAAACGTAATTTATTTTATAATGATAACAAAATTATCAGTTTTTTTAAATGATTTACAATATTTGTTTTTCAAAGGTCGTTTTTATCGTCGTTTTTATGATTTGAGTTATTATTATTTTTAAATATAAACTCAAAACATTTTTTTTAATCTTCACTAATTATTTATAAATATAAAAAATATTTTTTATAGGGATGACAAATTTATTAGTTTTTTAGGTGATTTAAAATTTATGACTTTAAAAGCCTTTAAATTTTTTACATGAGTGTAAACATAAATTGTTTTTAGAAGTATAATAAATTCATTAATTTTATACACTTTAAAGTTATTTTTAGAAGTATATATATATATTTCTATTTTTATTGGTGAGAAAATATGGTTGGATGCCTCATTTTTTAGAGAGTAAAATTTTTTATTTGAAAAAAATTTAGGGATGCACCTTTACAATCCTACTACCCTAAAAAAAATTGTAACACATGTCACCATCTTAAGGGGATCTGAGGGGCTATGATAGGTTACTCAAGAGGACTCTTATCCTACCTTTTACATGGGTTGTTGTTGCACATGGATAAGTGACCACTAACGGGCCGGTCCAGGCAAAATGGTTGCCTAAGATTTACATGTGCCTCGGGAGATGAAGGAAGCTGGATTGACCTTGCTGGTGCACCTTCAAGAGCATCAACAAATCACAACACCATTTGATTCAATCCCAACTTTGGAGGGAGGGCTTTATGTTTTCACTGTCAACTTATCCACTATATCTTCAATGACAATAATAAAACGTTCCGTGAACACAATTCAATTCAACAATAAATCATTTGAAGATATAAAACCACCTAAATTGACAGAAAAATTTTGATGAAATTAAAAAGAACAATGAAACACATCAACTCATCTTCAATAACTTAACTAATAATTCTATTTTATTATTCAAATAGGCCATTATAAATTCTTCAATGTAAACACACCTTCACAAAGAAACACAGAGAGAAAACAAAATGCTATATACAAAAATGGTGAAAAAACAAAGAAATCTTAAGCATCATTGTTCTCGAATCGGTGCCTACATTAGTCGCTAGCTGAAAAATTCTGGACCTTGTCCCAGAATGATTCTCACTGAACAAAAAAAAAATCTAAAAAAGTTCTACAATGGATTCAGTAAACCTGAGGAGGCCTTAGGGAATAAAAGGAAACCCGTTAACTGGAAAACGCGAAATTCGAAATATTTTACACAAAATTAGATAATGAATCCACAACATATAGATTGGATTAACAAGAAGGCAGAAAACGGGAGTCCAAAGAAATATCACATACGCCAATGAGCAATGGAAGCGCTGAATCCATGAACAAGGAGAAGGGGAGAGGGATTTGGAGCGGATGTGGGAGAGGCGGAGCTAGCCCAGTCGAAGTTCTGGTGTGCGAAGTAGGGTCGGACATGGTGCGGAGTAGGTGTGGGAGAGGGCGATGGTGGAGGTGGAGCAAACAGAGGAGACGAAGTGAGAAACCCTACATTAACAGGGAGGAGGTGAGCTGGGGAGGTAGAGAGACGAGCAAGCGTGCTGAGGCAAGGCGGGGCAGGGAGGCGCCATCGCAGGTGGAATGTGAAGAGGCGGCTGGAAACGGAGAGGTGGTTGTTGCCCATCTTTTCAATCGTTGCCCTAGCCCGGGGGTTCGCAGGGCTTGCCCTTGGGTCGGGCCTGGCCACTAAATTGTACTTTTGGATGTCCCAAACGATGTGTGCAGGTGAAAAAATTATAATATTTTCTTTGATATTGAAATATTGTAGTTCCATTATGTGGGTGTATGGTGAATTTTTCTCTCACCACATTTTATCCTTGTATTTGATATATTTTCTTTTATGTTTTGTTTTAAATTTCCATAACACCTAACATCAAAGCTTGGTGAGGGTTCAAAATATTGTTATCTAAACAATGATGATAAAAGAAGGAAATGTGAAGTTCGATCATTTCAGTGTCTAATTTCAATTTTTGGAAGATGGAGATAAAATGTTATTTGTATTAAAAGTAGATTCTTTAACAATCGAATTCCATTGAATGAAGGTAACATCTATTGAATGGAGCCTTCGTAAAGTGACGAATTCCATTTTGTTTAGTGTTTTTGGGAATGGTTTGGAAATCCCTTTCATGATTTAAGATTTGATTTTGTCTAGTTTTTTAGGGTTCTCACACACCCCTTAAAAGTGTTTTTGAAATAAAAATTTTAATTTTTAGAAAATAATAATAATAATAATAATAATAATGTCGGATGATGATTGGACTTTAATGGATCAACAAGCTTAGTATCATACATCTAACGTTGGTTAAATTAATAATAAAAATCATACATCTAACGTTGGTCAACATGGTTGTGTTCAATATCATGGGAGAAAAGAGCACCACAAGTTTGATGAAGATTATCAAACATGTGTAAAAGATGATATGCATCAAAGTATTTTTTATGCAAATATTATTCAACCTCAAGATTAATCCATGACATATCTTATCTTTGGGTAAAAATCCATCTCGATGTCATTTCAAGGTTTTTGGGTTGTAATTGGTGACATTACAGGTTGACAAAGTTTTAGTGGTTGCCCAAAAGATATGAAAATGGTGGTGAGGTTTCCTAGTATTTGTTAAATTTTTGGGTACTAAAATTCGAGGCAATGGATGGTTTTCCGCTTGAGTATTACACAACCACGCAAGAGGATCTCACGACTACGTGAGAGTTATGCAGAAGGCGAAACTGCATATGAAGCTTGATGTTTGTTGTTGGAAGGCAGACATAGTTTACAGACCACAACAACAATTGCATGGTGCTTCGTGAAAAGCCCGTCGTGCACAGTTAAAAGGTGATAAATGTTGCGGACCACAAGGGCATTACATGAATGAGTTTTTAGCAAAGGAGTGAACAATAATGTTGTCATAAACGAATTTTTGGAAGCCCCTTTCCCATATAAGGACCCGCCAATCACTTCATTTCTGAGAGCATGAATTACGCAAGGAATTATTTGCATGGATTTTCTATCAAGTTAGAATGGGTTTCACATAGCGCAACAAACGCAGAGGGTTAAGGGTGTAATTTCGGCCCGACCCGAACCGAGTCCGTCCCCCGAAAAGTCAGGCCGCAGAACACTATTCAGGCCGGCCCGAACAACCCATGAGGCGACCTGAGCCCAGCCTCGGGCTGGCCCAAACCGTCGAGCCGGGCTGGTTTTTTTCGGACCGGGCCATGACGGACTTTTATAGTTTTCAAAATAAAATATATAACGAGTTAAAAACATTTTTTTTCAAAGTTTAATGTAAAAAGTTTTTTTAAGCTTTTGTTTAAAATGTTTTTATTTAAACATTTGTTTTACAACATTTTTAAAGGTTTGTTTTAAAAAAAATTATTTAAACATTTTTTTAAACCATTTTTTATATATTTATTTTTAAAGGTTTAATTTAAAACGTTTTTATAAACGATTTTTTAAAAAAAAAATTAAGTCATCTTTTTTTAAACCATTGTTTTTTTACATGTATTTTTTTAAACATTTAACATTTTTTTTGTAAAAACATTTATTTTCCTTTTTATTAACTTTTTACAGTGGGTGGATATGTTATTTTTTTTAAATAGATTTATATATGTGAATCTATATATATTATGTGCAAGTTGTAAAAAAAATTAATGAGAGGTTGGGAGATACACACCAGTTGGTGGGTTTAAAATATTGTTATTTAAACGTTTTTGTTAACATTTTTTAAAATGTTTTTTTATATTTATTTTTAAGAGTTTTTTAAACGATTTTTAAAAAGTTTTTTTAAACATCTTTTTTTAAACACATTTTTAAATGTTTTAACAATTTTTTTGAATAAACATTTATTTAATTTTTTTAATAACATTTTACAGTGGGTGATTATGTTATTTTTTCTATATTGATATATATATATATTACATGCAAGTTATAAAAGAAAATTAATGAGGGGTTGGGGGTGCGCAAAAGTGGGTGAGTTTAACGTGTTTGTTTAAAACCGCGTTATTTAAATGTTTTTCTAACATTTGTTTAAAACGTTTTTTTACATTTCTTTTTAAACATTTTTTTAAAACATATTTTTTTAAACGTTTTTTACATGTATTTTTTTAAATGTTTTAACATTTTTTTTTTGTAAAAACATTTATTTTATTTTTTATTAACATTTTATAGTGAGTGGTTTTTTTTCTAAATTTGTAGCGACTCGGGTTTTTGGCCCTGTCAGACTCCGGAATATTTCTATGAATAATTCCAGAGCTAGGCGCGAAGACGGCGTGCGATTCTGAGGCCCGGTGTGCCCGGAATTAATTTTATAAAAATATTAAGTATTTTTATACTATGCACGTGGCGGGGGTGTGATATCTCCTAAACGGTAGCTCAGAACGGGAATCTGAGGGCACGGTTGCGTCCGGAACGTGCCGTTTACCCTAGGCGGGGTGTAAACTTTGCGGGCGCGGGCTTGCGGTGAGAAACGCCACCAGGGGCGTTTCCGTAAAGAAGTAGCAACTTAGTGGGCGAGCGTCGGCTCGAATAACTTCTGAACGGAGTCTCGGATGTAAAATCTGAGACCGCCGTTGCGTTCAGAACGACGCGTTTACCCTAGGGGTGACCTTACTTTTGTTCGCATCGGGCGTCAGGTCCGAGGCGAGTTTGGCGCCGGCGGGCGGCTGATATAAATATCAGCGCCCCCCCTTTTATCGTTCTTCGCCGTTCTTCGTCGTTCTTCGCCGCCACTCTGCCGAATCGAGCAAACGGAGCGCCTACGAGCTCAGAATTCGACGGCGGACGTTCCAGGAGTGCGCAGCGGAAGCTCGGGAGCGCGGATCTGAGGCGGAACGTCGGCGTTTCGCCCGCGAGGTAGGCGGTTTTGAGTTTTAACCCCCGATCCCGTTTTTGCTGCGTTTTCCTGCAAATTGAAGCCGTAGCAGTGTAGATCGGGTCCCGAGGGTCGCGTAGGCGCATCCGGATCGCAAAACGGACCACCGGGGTGCCCCCGGCGGTCCGCGGAAGTTCCGCCGGCGCGGCACCGGCGCGGCGGCGCCGGCGCCGGCGGTTTCCGGCAGCCCGCGGCGGCCCAGCGCGGCGGCGCGCGGCGGAGCGCCGCCGGCCAGGGCGGGCCGGCGGCGGCGGCCGGTCCAGGCCGGCCGGACCGGCCGGTCCGGGCCGGTCCGGCCAGATTTTCGCATACGGGGGTCTTTAAACCCCCGTATCTTGCACTCCGGGAATCGGATTCGCGCGCCGTTTGCGGCGACGTGTCCCTGACGACGAGGCGAACCCTCCGGTGTGGGTTCGAGGGTTTAAAGGTTCGGGATCGTGGCCCGGGAGCTAGAAACGTCGTCTAAAATAATATTATTTTATTATTTTACGACTTCGGGCCGTTGTAACTTCTACCCGGAGCGTCCGATTGACGCGCCGTCAGTGGCGTTGAGACCCTGATGGTACGACGGACTTTTTGAGATGGTTTCCGGGTGTTGGGTTTGCGAACGGGGTGCGGGCCCCACGAGGCCGGGTTTGGCGTTTGCGGGGAAACGCAGCTTTTACACCAGGAGTCCGATTTTGGCGGATGAATAGTCAATCCTGTGTGTTTTTCCGAGAGGATCGCAATGGCGCGATCCGTTCGACGAGTTTCAGAATCCAGGCGTGGGCCCCACCCGAGCCGGCCTTCGGTGAATAGTAACTTCTTCACCGGGTGTCCGTTTTGGGCGAGCGAGTAGTCGATTCCGCTTGTTTTTCCGAGGGGATCGCCGTGGTGTGATCCGCTCGATGGGGTTCGGGATCGATGTGTGGGCCCCGCACGAGCTAGCTACGGTGAATAGTGCCTTTTTTTCACCGGTGCTCCGTTTCGGGCGGGTAAACAGCCTATCCTGCGTGTTTTTCCGCGTGGAACGCGATGATGGCCTCGGTTTTGGCTTCGGAGGTGCGCAGTGTGGCTTTGAGGCGAGTCGCTCGGGTTAGCGACGTTTGGACCAGTAATGGTTGAGGGTTCTCCCTTTGTTCGTTCCTACGAGGGTTCGTGTGGTATCACAACTTTCGTATGGGTTTGTGATCCTATCGATGGGACGTTTAAACTGTTAGAGTTGTGGTATCCCTCCGGTGGGCCCGGAGTGGATCCTCTAGCATCTTTACCTATATCGGGTTCTTGGTATCGCTGTGACCGCTTATTTACGGGCGGCGATTCCCTATTTAGCAGGTTAACCCCGTAGGGTTTGTGGCATCATCGGAAATATGATCCCCTACGCAGTGGGTCGTGCACAGTAGGGTTGTGGCATCGTCGGGTTTACGATCCCCTACTCAGCATGATGTATATAGTAGGGTTGCGGTATCGTTGGTTATACGATCCCCTACTCAGCGCTTGGTGTCCGTAGGGTTGTGGTATCGTTGGTTATACGATCCCCTACTCCGCGCTTGGTGTCGGTAGGGTTGCAGTATCGTTGGTTATGCGATCCCCTACTCAGCGCGTGGTTTCGGTAGGGTTGCGGCATCGTCGGTTCGATCCCCTACATCGCGAGTTATACCAGATAGGGTTCCGGTATCGTCGTGACCATCTTTATATGGACGATGATCCTCTATCTGAGTGGGGAGCTTCTGTCGAGCGCCAGATCGGGTTGTGGCATCCCCCAGCGGATCCTGGGTGTGATCCCCTATCTGTGAAATCTACGTATGCCAGATCGGGTCGTGGTATCCCCCAGCGGACCCTGGGAGTGATCCCCTATCTGTGAGCTACGTATACCGGAGTGGGTCTTGGTATCCCCTAGCGGACCCTAGTGGCGATCCCCTATCCGAGGAGTTTGGTGGTTATGGTGTTTCAGCGATGTTTCCTCAGTGATGCTATCCGACGAGCGTGGTCTCACGGGTGAGCGTCTGAGATGTTTGCGAGTATCCCGATGGAGTGTATCTCTCGGATGAGTGTCATCTGGTATGACGGTGTTCGTGGTGTACTCTCCTGGTTGTGGAAAGTTGCTGGTGATGAGGTCGGTACCTCTTGTGGCATTGTGGCGTGAGCTGTGTATATCTGGATTGTTCAAGGTGTATGTATGGGCATACACCTGAGCTGAGCTGAGCTGACTTGTTGTGTTTAGCCGAGGATGGTCACGAGATGGAGTTTCTCTCTCGTCTGGGTTCCCTCTAGCTGGGTTGAGCAGACTGTTGCCTTTTAGTTGCTCCCTTGGGTTTTGGTTTTTTGGGGTGCCTACTGAGTATGTTTATACTCACCCCTGCACGGGCTTTGCCCGCACAAGTTTGTGTCTTGTGCAGACCACAGGCCTTTTGACGGAGTCCCAGGAGGACCCGGAGCAGGCGGAGCTTAGTGAGCGAGTTGACCGGGTGTTTACCGGAGCTGTGCCGAGGGAGCTTTCCGGCGGGTGTTTGTGGCAGCGTTCCCCTTCTTCAGAGCAGGTTGGACGCGCTTTGTAGTTTTCTTTTGGTGGGCCCTGTTTTGCCCTTGTACTTTTGCTGTTGCACTCTGGTTTGGGATAGATTGTATGCACGCATTTACTTTTCAGTTTCTTTATCTCTGCACTGTTGCATGGAGGTGTTTGTGGGTGCGTGTGTACAGGTACCTTAGGCTAATGCCTCCCATGTGTGTGATAGCCTACTCGGCGCTGGTCGCCAGCCCCTGGCCTATTGGAGGCGGGCTTGGGGAGTCGCGGCTCGAGCCCCGTTGGGTCGGGTCGTGACAAAATTGATTTACATATGTGAATCTATATATATCATGTACAATTTGTAAAAAAAATTAATGAGTGGTTTGGGGGTGCGCTGGGGTGAGTTTAAAACATTTGTTTAAAACCTTTTTATTTAAATGTTTTCTTAACATTTGTTTAAAACATTTTTTTTACATTTTTTAAATATTTTTTAAAATGATTATTTTTAAACGCATCTTTTTTACATGTATTTTTTAAATGTTTATTTTATTTTTTTATTAACATTTTAGAGTGGGTGGATATGTTTTTTTTTCTAAATAGATTTATATATGTAAATCTATCTCTCTCTCTATATATATATTATGTGCTAGTTGTAAAAAAAATTAATGAGGGGTTGGGGGGTGCGCACCATTGAGTGAGTTATTTTTTAAATAGATTTATATATGTATATATAATATATATAATATATATAATATATGCAAACATACTTAAAATGAAATGTATTTAGGGGGGTTGAATCTCCCTACCATCAATTTCCTTGTTTTTTTAGAGCACCCTAGCTACAAACGGGTCAGGCCGGCCCACAGGCCTGCTTGGATAAGCCCAGACCCGATCCGACGAACCATCGGCCCGCCCCGACTCGGGCTTTGTCGGGCCAGGCTGCTCGGGTTGCCGGGCCAAAATTACACCCTTACAGAGGGTGTACACGAAATCAATCTGGAATTACACAGTGAATAGTAACTGCGAAAGACGGTTAGCGAAGCAAGAATCTACAGAGCAACTCGCGTGAGGCATTACTCGGAGGTGGTGTCACATAAGACATTACGTGGAGGGTTCATGCAAAGGATATTACGAGGTGGTGTCACTCGTTGAACAGTAATCCATGTAATCAAAAAAACATTTTCTGAAAGAGTTTTCCGTGATGAAAATCTTACGCGAAAAGGAGGATTTCATCTCTTTGATGAAAAAGGGAGCATAATATCACACTTACATAGGTGTGAACCAAATTAGAGCGATACATATTATCAGTAGAATCTTCTGGAGGAGCAGTGTGTCCACTTCAGCAGAGAGCTGCAAACTTTTAAATTGTGAATGATTGTAAACTTGGGGGAACAGTGAGTCCGCCCTGAGCATTGTAACAGCAGTGCGCTATAGTGAATTCTGGTACATCGGCACATCACCTTTGTATGCTCATTGAACTTGTCAGGTTAAGGTGAATCAAATAAAATTGTTGTGTTCGTGCATGTCTTTATTTCAGTTTATATATTGCCACATGAATGAGAGAGAAAAATGTTTTGTTTAACGATGAAACAAGATTCAAAGAGAGAATTGTTTTAATTCGACATACCCTGATTCACCCCTTATGCTTTTTAACCTAATGAGACCAACACTTATCAACATATTCTGTATAATTACTTTCCAATTAAATTCAGTTCAGATTGATTTCTTGGATAAAATCAAGGTTTTGCTTATTGTCGAGGAAGACATTGACGTATTTGTTGGATTTGTTACTATTATTTTATAAGAAACAAAAGATTATATTATGGCTAAATGGGGCTGGAATCAATAATAATAATATTTGTACACACTTTATGGATATTATGAACATATTTTATGAAATTATATGTAATATCAACAATGACAACGTAACACCCCGACTCCAGTAACCCGAAACCGGTTATTATCTTACTACATTGACACAAGATAAAAGAGTTCGCATCTTGAAAGATCGAATAATTTAGCAGTATTGAGAGACTAGATACATACTCGACTCTCACAATACATTTGAAAACATGAAATCCAACTTAAAATTCTAGTGAGAACTTTATTATTTCTTATAGTATATCCCTGAAATCATTTATAAATCCCTTCTGGGTACAACATAGATAAACAATAAAGTACGAATAATTTATCATAGATAAACAATAATCAAATATTCCATATAACTAATATTATAAAAGGGAAATATACCCATGGATAACATAACTGATGGGTTTCATATGATCATCTAATGATCATATGCAGTGGAAGACAACCCAAAAACACACGAGATCTATCTTCAAGAAATTTAACGTGTAAATATTATCGCAAAACAGAGTACCTGGAAAACTTGAGTTGCAGCAGTTTCGATCCTCCTTCCACGGAGAGTGTTTAAGGAAGATCATGATGAGCACTGACCAAAAGCACCCTACCTCCGATGGAGTACATCAGCTCGAATGAGATAAATGGAGTTCTAAGAGGAAGTGAGTTTAGCAGAGACTTTTACACACCACGCACCACACACACCCAATAGAAGAGGATCTCAACCTCTTATATAGGCGAAGCTTGAGGCTCTTCATATACATGACACATCGTATGTGTTACTGACTGCTGGGTATAATTCATTGGATGTTTTTAATGAACCATGCATGTACATTTTAGTGCACTTTCAACAATCTTTCACCTGCACCAAAATCCACAAAACTTCACAACTCTTTGTAAATCCATCCAAACTATTTTGGACATGTTTTTTATCAAACTCTCTTCATTTCGAAAAAACATTTTGTCCAAAATTTTGTCCTTATCCAAGGGCCTAAATGTGTGACCCTACGGGCCTTAGTAATGTTGACAACAACTATGAAATATTAATTTCATATATGTAAGCAAAGAGTGACCTCTAGCAAAACATCAGTGCTACTCAAGCCACTAAGGGGTCTTGACAAACCTTTGTGATGTTTTGTTTTAACCAAGTTTTTGTATTTGTTGACAACTAATCTTTTGTAAAAGAATGTTTTTGAAAAAAGGTGAAAGTTGCTGAATGTTTGAACCCAAACATAAAGGGGGAGAAAAGTTTTGTTTATGAGAAAGTTGTTTTCTGGACGTAGAGGATTAGACTGAGAAGCACAAGACACAAAGTATTGGACTGAGAAGCACCAGACGCAGAAGTGGTCAGAAAGATTAAGTTGTTGATCGGACGCACCATCGGTCTTAGGTCCATCGGTATGAAGTTCAAGAACCATCAGACATCATGTTTGTTAGAAAGTCAGAAGTTGCTGAGCAAAGAAGTCGTAATGTTGCCGAAGAGTTTGAAGGAAGACAGTGAAGTCAAGAGTTAGAAAGTTTTCATACTTTCTAACCTGAAGACAGACAGTGCTTTACTAGTTTGTAATTCTCAAATATCATAAGTTGTGTGTAACACTTGTGATACAAGCCTTATAAAGAAAAGGGGTGGAGAATAGGTGTTGACAATCGTATTAAGTTTTGGTTGGAAAGAAAGGAGGTGCTGAAAGTAAGGGAAGTCATAATACTTTCCTATGATAAGTCAAACGATGCTTTTCCAATCTTGAAATTCTCATAAATCATGATAAAGTCTAATGATAAAAGATTTTGAAGAAATAGAGGAATCGTAAAGATTGTATCAGTTCCAGGAATCAAGAAAAAGTCTGCATGAGATCCAGAAGCACCAGACACATAAGTTTTCAAAAGCCTGAATGAGTTATAAGTGACGAGGTTTGAAGATTTTCAAAGTTGCACAATGAAGTTTTCATTGTAATGAGAATTCCATCGTAATGAAAATTGCATCGTAATGAGAATTCCATCATTATGAGGATTCCATCGGACTGAAGTTGAGAAAGTTACATCAGATTGACTCTAAGAAGGAAAGTCAATCAGACCAACTCTGACGAGGAAAGTCAATTCAGGATGAGTTGAGGAAGTTCTATAGTAATGAGCTGAGGGAGTTCCATTGTAATGAGCTGAGGAAGTTCCATCGTACTGAAGAAAATTTAGAAAGTCTGAAAATATTGATTACAGAGAAGATTTCAGAAGATTTGTGAAGAGTTGAAGTGGTCAAACTTGAAATTCAAATATGCATAGATCTCAGAGATTTTGAATTTGAGTAAGCGAAAAAGTTTTTCAGTTTCCCACCTTTGCCATTATGGGATGACTATAAATAGTTGCACAATACATTCATACTTTGCATATTTTTATTGTGCGGAAAAGGTGGATTGTTGTAGAGGTTGATTCAGAGTTTGAATCAGAGTTCTTTCTGGATAGAGATCTCGTTAGGAAGATCAGACACCTGAAAGTTTTCTTATCGGATTGAGGCAGATTGGACTATGGAAGATCAAACTGAGAAAGATCGGACTGAGCAGTTGAGTGGAGTTTGAGAAGTGCAGTTTGAGAATAGGGGTCATCATAATGAGTGTATCATAATGAGACAATAGGATCGAGTCAATCAAACCCAGGGTCATCAGACTGGGGTTCCAGACAAAGTTTTATGGAGCAAAAGTTTTTTGTGATCTTTTCTTTTGTGGCTCAATTGTTTGCAAGAAAACTTTGTAAACCGACGGGAGTTAGTATAATCATTCCTATCAGGAGATAGAAGGTGTCTAATGAGAGTTTACACAAGTTGTATTCACTTATTTATTATATTTAATTCCCATATACCCATAGGAGTGGCTATGGAAAGGATATAGGTTCTCGCACTAAGGCTGAACCTTGTAAATCTTATATGCTTTACTTGATTTCCTACTTTTTCATGCATGAGTATTTACTAAAAGATGATAAGGATATGAACTTTAACAAGTTTCAAGGGTTAAGTTATAAAGTATTTAAACTTATAAAAAAGTGAACAACTGATTGAACCCCCTTCTCAGTTGTTATTCGATCATTTGAAGCTTCAATTGGTATCGGTGGAGGTTACCTTGTTGAATCCTTAACATGAATAACATCAATTCTGTCAACAGTAGAGGAATTCCTACATTTGATGACAAAAATTATTATGGATGGAAAAATAAGACGATTCCTTATCTCATATCTTTTTTCCTGAAAGTTGTTGATGCCGCTACAATTAGGTTTCCACTTATTGAGAAGGATGCCCTGATGACTTTTGCTGATAAGAGAAATATTGAAGTTGATGAAAAAACTAGAAATGTTATCCTTACGTCCTTATCTGAAAATGTTTATATGAAGGAGATGAGTCTCAAAACTTCAAAGAGTGTGTGGGACAAGCAAGAAAGTATTTTTGAAGGGAATACTAAAGTGAAGGAAGTAAAGCTACAAATCTAGCATAGTAAGTATGGAGATATAAAAATGAGAGATGAAGAAACTATTGATGAATACTTCATCAGAGTAAATGAAATTGTTTGCAACATTAGAGGATTCAACGATGTCCTGGAAGATTCTACAATTGTGAATACACTTATTATAAACTTTCCATATAGTTTTGATTCTAAAATTTCCCCTTTAGAAGATAAATATGATTTATCTCTTGATGAATTGAATAACTTTCTTATTGCTTATGAAATGAGAAAATATCCAATGTTCAAAAAGAAGATGAAATATGAAATGAATTTTTAATCCATGAGAAAAATGAAAATTCAAGATGTTGAAGATGTTGATCATTGTGAATCTAAAGATAAAGAGGATGATGAGTTGAATGAAAAAATCACACCTCTTATATCCAAGAACTATTAAAGAGGAAAATGAAAATATAAAGGTAAACTTCCTCTCAAATGTTTTGAGTGTGGTGGAACATACACTTTGTTATGAATTGCCCCAAGAAGAAAGTTGAATAATATCAAGATGATTCTGATGAAAAAACTTGATGGAACAAAAATTCTAAATAAGAAAATTCATCCAATAAATACAAGAAGTTCACTGGAGACAAAAGGTGTATGATGAGTAAGAAAGATGAATCACACTCAATTGATTTTTTTAGAAGATGAAAGTTCTAAAAAGGTTAGAACATTCATTGAAAAAGTTGAGAAAACAAAATACTCCTCAAACAATAAAGAAGAAGAAGATGAATAATCTTATAGAGAATATCAGCTCAGAACATAACTTCTTGCATGTCTTAAGAAAAAAAATCTCTTAATAAAGAAATTAGAATGACAAAAGAAAGATAATGGAAAAGTTGATGAAGGTGAAAAAGATTATGTCAATCAAGAATAAGAATATATCCAAGAGATCTTAAGTTACAAATTAAGAATTTATGAACAAGGAAAGATGATTGAATATATCAGTAAGAAGTTGGAAGCTAAGGAAGAAGAAGTTAAAATTTTTCAATAAAAACTTATCGAGTCTGAAATTACTTTAAGAAAGATGAATGGAAACTTCAAAAAAGTATTAGAAGTATAATATGGGACTTCTAAAGTTACTAAGAAAGATCAAATAAAGAATCAAGTGAAATCCTCACCCTATAAAAATAACGTTTCATTTGATATTTCTAACATTTCAGGTGATAATAAAAGTGATGGGAAAGTTTGACTTGAGAAGGGAAGTGAGAAACCCACCACATCTATAAAAGTTGAAAATTCTATCAGTCGGAAAGTTGGTCCACACCCAAAGTATGTTGAAGTAGGAAGAAGTTATCAACCTCAACAAAGTCTCTATAGAGAAAGATCTTACTTCAGTAGAAAATCAAGATTTTATAGCTATTACTGGTGATATGGAATCTATGGGCACATGGATTATAATTGTTGGCATAACTTTTCACTTCCTAGAAAAAGGTTTGAACAAAGTGAAAGAAATGGTGGAAAATGATGAATAACTTTCCTAACCCATAGGAAGTTAGAAAAGAAAAATCTCAATATGTTAGAAACTTTCCAACAAAAAATCAATTTGAATGTTTGGAAAAAGTTTTTAGAAGATGTGATCAGGATGGTCATCATGTCCAAAGATGTATGAAACTCCTTTCGGAACAAGTTTCTTATGGTAGAAAAGAAAAGGAATATGGAATGAAGAAAGTTGAGGAAATATATTTTATTTTTGAGACAACTTTGAAAGAAAGTAAAAGGAACAAACCATGAATATTGGATAATGGTTTTTCTTCACATATGACGACGATATAAAAATCTTGAAACATGTTGAAAGTTATAATGGAGGAGCAGTTACATTTGGTAATGATAATTTCTTAAAAATCAGAGGAATCATAATGGTTGAGATTGAAGCAGAAAAGTTGAAATCTAAGGAAGATTTATTTGTTGATGGGATAAAACACAACTTAATTAGTGTAAATAAACTTTGTGATGATGGAAAAGAATTGATTTTTAGAAAAGATTCTTGTATCATCAGAAGTGTGAAAGATGACATAGTTATCATAAAAGAATAAAGACCTAGTGGTAATATTTTTCAAATTGGAGAGTTTAATAACTCCTGTTACTTGAGTATTGAAGATGAAAAAAAATTGTGTCACTGAAGACTTGGGCACTTTGGGTAAAAAAACATGAACATACTTTCTAAAATTGACGCTTTCCATTATTTTCCAGAATTGAAAAGAAGAGATGAATATTTTTGTGTTACTTGTTAAAAAGGGAAGATGACTAATAAAAGTTATAAGAGAGTTGAGATTCTGTCTACCAAACCTCTTGAACTTATTCATTCCGATTTATGTGGGCCTATGATACATCAACCAACAAAAGGAGATTTATACTTTATCACTTTTATTGATGATTTCACTCAGATGACAAACATCATGTTTATGAAATGAAATTTAGAGGCTATGGAAATGTTTAGGTTTTTCAAAAAAGAAGTTGAGAAAGAAATGAGAGTTTATATAAAGAAGTTGAGAACAAATAATGGTAATGAATTCAAAATCAATACTTTTGAAAATTTTCTGAGAAAACATGGTATGAAACACTAGTTTATTGATCCATATACTCCCAAGAAAATAGAGTAGTAGAAAGAAAGAATAGAAGTTTGGTGGAAATGAGAAGAAACATGTTAACATAATACAAACTTTCAAAGTTCTAATAGAGAGAAGCTTTTAGTTCTGTTGTACATGTTCAGAATAAACATTTGTCAAGGATGGAACCCAACATGATTTTTTATGAAATGTGGTATAATAAAAAACCTTCATTTAAGTACTTCAATGTTTTTGGAAGTCCATGTTTACTAAAAATAAAAAATCCAGATATGAGGAAGTTTGATGAGAAAGCTAAGGAAAAAACTTTTATGGGTTATTCATCTAATGGATGAAGTTAAAAATGTTGGAACAAACATTTACAAAGGTTGGTGGACTCATATGATGTGAAAGTTATTGAAAATATAACTTCCTTAACAAAATTTGTCGGGAATGTTGAGGAAGAAAAATTGAAAGTTTCAAATGAAAATAAAAGTGAACAAAGTAATGCACATGAATATTCAAATAAATTGTGTGATGAGGAAAGTGAATTTGGGAGAGAAACTATGAAATTTACTACTTTACAAAAACATGTTGAGACCAAAAATAATCCAGGGAATTAGAAGGCTCCAGTTCATACCAGAAGGAAGCTGAGATTAAAAAATCAAACTTCGCTCATTTCAAAAGTTGAATCAGAATCAGTTTTAGAATCTATTCTACACAAATAATGGGTGAATGTTATGAATGAAGAGTTGAATAAAATTGATAAAAATGAAACATTAGAACTTATTCCACGTCCAAAAGGTAAAAATGCTATCAGAACAAAATGAATTTACAAAAACAAGTTGAATAAACATAGAAAAGTTTCAAGAAACAAAGAAAGATTTGTTTGTAAAGGATTTGCATAAGTGGAAGGTGAGGATTTTGATGAAACATTTTCCCCCGTTGAAAGGTTATAAACTATTCGAATGTTTCTAGAAGTGGCTGCTCACCAAAATTACAAAGTATATCTGATGGATGCAAAGTCATCATTTCTCAATGGAAAAATTGAAGAAGAAGTTTACATTGAATAAACTTGTGGGTTTGTACTTGACGAGGATGAAAACAAAGTTTTTAAACTGAAGAAAGATTTATATGGGATGAAACATGCTCCATGTTCTTGGTATTCAAAACTTGACAATTGTTAGAGAATGTTGATTTTTATAAAGGAAAAGTTGATAGAAACTTATATGTGAAAGATGTTGACTCCAGAACTCTAATTGTAATTATTTATATGGATGATATAATTTTTTCTAGGGATAGAGAATATGTTTGTGAAATATTTTCTGAAGAAATGAAAAAGAACCTTGAGATTTCAATGTTGGTAGAACTAACTTTCTTCCTTGCTTTACAAGTTCAACAAAAGGAAAAATACATTTTCCTATCTCAAGAAGAGTATGCTAGGGAATTGTTAATTTTTTTTGGAATGATAGAATCCAAAGAAGCTTATACTCCCATCTCAGTGGGAATGAAGTTGAGTAAAGATGAGTTTGGAAAGTGTGAATCAGAAAGACTTTCATAAGTTGATAGGAAGTCCACTTTGCCTTACATCCTCAAGGCCTGATATTATTTATGCTGTGAATTTGTGTGCCAAGTATCAAAGTAATCCGAAAGAATCACATATGTTGGAAATAAAGAGAATTATGAGATATATGAAAGGAACAACTTTACATCAGTTTTTATACAAAAGAAATTGTGAGATGACGTTTCATGGTTATACTGATGCCGATTGGGAATGATATTTTAATGATAGAAAATTAACCTCAAGAGGAACATTTTTCTTGGGTGAATGTTGTGTGAGTTGACATAGTAAGAAACAAAGTTCAATAACTTTGAGCATAATAGAATCAGAATATGTTGGGGCTACTCAAGCTTGTACTCAGATATTATAGATGAAAGTCCAACTGGAAGATTTGAAAGTAAAAGTTTCTAAACCATTGAATATATTTTGTGATAATCAGATTGAAATTTATATTTCTAAAAATCATGTCCAACATTAAAGATCAAAACATATTGACATAAAGTTTCACTTTATAAAAGAGAATGATTCTGCTAGAGATGTTTTGCTGGAATATATCTCAACGAAGTATTAAATTGATGATATCTTCACAAAGGCAATGCCAACAGAAAGGTTTGTTGAGTTGAGGCTGAAACTTCATGTTCATCCTCCTCCAATGACTTACTAAATATCATAAGTAAGTCCTCTACCATGATTTGGATTATGTTGAAAAATGGGGAGAAAAAGTAACAACTTTGAACTCTATAAGAAGTTTTTACTTATCTTTCTTTTATGGAGCTGTGGTTATCAGATAATGGGATAGAGGAAAATAAAAATGATAAAATATAAAAGTGAGGGGGGGGGTCATCTTAATATAGCTGCTAAATTTTCTTGTCACCGAGAGATGGAATTACTTAAAAAACATTACTTTATCCAGTAATGTGGTGTTAGAACACTCTCTTTTGGGAAAGGTTGTGTTTTGGTAAAAGTAAAAAAAACTTGAGTTATTTATAAAAGGTGAGTTGTAAAAGTTGTTAACGAAAGTTGTTAAACAAATACAAAGTACAATATTGAAGAAACTTTGTGATGTTTTGATGTAACAAAGATTTTTTATTTGTTGAAAACTAATATTTTATAAAAGAATGTTTTTGAAAAACAGGTGAAAGTTGCTGAATGTTTGAACCCAAACATATAGGGGGAGAAAAGTTTTGTTTTTGAGAAAGTTATTTTCCGAACACAGAGGATTGGACTGAGAAGTACCAGACGTAGAGTATTGGACTGAGAAACATCAGACGTAGAAGTGATCAGAAAGATGAAGTTATTGATCAGACACACCATCAGTCTCAGGTCCATTAGTATGAAGTTCAATAACTACCAGACATAGTGTTTGTTCGAAAGTTAGAAGTTGTTGAGTGAAAAAGTCATAATGTTTCTGAAGAGTTTTAAGGAAGACAACGAAGTTAGGAGTTACTAAGTTTTCATAGTTTCTAACCTAAAGATAGATGGTGCTTTACTGGTTTGTAATTCTCAAATATCATAAGTTGTTTGTAACACTTATGATGCAAGACTTATGATGAAAAGGGATAGAATATGTACTAAAAATCTTAACGAGTTTTGGTTGGAAAGAAAGGAGGTGAGGAAAGTAAGGGAAGTCATAATACTTTAATATGATAAGTTAGATGACGCTTTTCCAATCTTGAAGTTCTCATAAATCATGATAAAGTCTCATGATACAAGCTTTTGAAGAAATAGAAGAATCATAAAGATTGTATCAGTTCCAAAAATTAAGAAAAATTTTACATTAGATCGAGAAGTACCAAACATAGAAGTTTTTAGAAGTCTGAATGAGTTATAATTGATGGGGTTTGAAGATTTTACAAGTTTCACAATGGGGTTTTCATTGTAATGAGAATTCCATCATAATGAAAATCACATCGTAATGAGATTTCCATTGTTATGATGATTCCATAAGACTGAAGCTGAGGAAGTTTCATCGGGATAAATCTAAGAAGGAAATTCAATCAGACTAACTTTGATGAGTAAATTCAATTTGGAATGAGCTGAGGAAGTTCCATCATAATGATCTGAGGAAGTTTAATCATAATGAGATGATAAAGTTCCATCGTACTGAATAAAATTTAGGAAGTCTGAGAATATTGATTACAGAGAAGACTTAATAAGATTCTAGAAGATTTTTGAAGAGTTGAAATGTTCAAACTTGAAATTCAAATATGCGTAGATCTTAGAGTTTTTGAATTTGAGTAAGAAAAAAAAATTTCTTCAGTTTTCTGCCTTTTCCATTATGGGATGACTATAAATAGTTTCACAACAAATTCATACTTTGTATCTTTTTCTTGTATGGAAAAGGTGGAGCATTTTAGAGGTCGAGTTAGAGTTTGAATCAGAGTTCTTTCCGGGCATAGATATCATTAGGAAGATTAGACAACTAAAAGTTTTCTTGTCATACTAAGGAAAATTGGACTGAGGAAGATCAGACTTTGAAATATTGGACTGAGCAGTTGAGTAGTGTTTGAAAAGTGAAGTTTGAGAAAAGGGTCATCATAATGCGTCCATCGTAATGATAAAATCGGACTAAGCCAATTAGACCAAGGGTTATCAGATTGAGGTTCGAGACAGAGTTTTGTGGAGCAAATTTTTTTTGTGATCTTTTCTTTTGTGGATCAATTGTTTGTAAGAAAACTTTGTAAACTGATGGGAGTTAGTATAATCATTCCTATCAGGAGATAGAAGGTGTTTAATGGGAGTTGTCACAAGTTGTATTCACTTATTCATTACAATGAATTCCCATAGACCCACAAGAGTGACTATGAAAAGGATATAGGTTCTCACACTGAGGTCAAACCTTGTAAATCTTGTGTGCTTTACTTGCTTTCCTACCTTTTCATGCATGAGCATTTAATAAAAGATGATAAGGATATGAACTTTAATAGGCCACATAGGTTAAGTTATAAAAGTATTGAAACTTATAAAAAGGTGAACAACTGATTCAACCCCCCTTCTCAGTTGTTATTCGCTCCTTTGGAATTTCAGGTCTGATGTGATCTCCATCAAACATAGTCATATATCTATATAGACATGTACACCACAAAATGTATCATATAAATCATATGTATACTTATATAATCCCTTTTTCCATGACATCGAGTGACCACTATGCATAGAACATGTGAATTTATTATTGGACACTCATTATTTCTTGATTCTTCGAAAAAGACTGGCCAAGTTGATGAATACATCACATGCCATCACTACGGGAAAAACCGCTTACTGCGACGGTGTATTTGCGACGAGCTTTATTCCCGTCGCAACAACTCCGACGAAAAGCGTATTTGTGATGGGAATATATTCTCGTCGCAAATGGTCAGTTATTTGCGACGGAAATACAGGACCCGTCGCAATAGCCATGGCGTGGTTTGCGCGCCAAAACGCGGGAAGCCTATTTGCGACGATCGCCTTCTACCCGTCGCAACTACCCGGTGGTGGTAAATACTATTTGCGACAGGTAAATTGTCCCGTCGCAAAAAAATATTCACCAGGTGTTATTTGCGATGGGTCCCATCGCCAATATCGGCGGCGGTAAATAGGAATTTGCGACGGGGATATCCACCTGTCGCTAATGGTGTGTCGGCAGACAACTATTTGCGACGGGCCCGTCGCAAAAACCCTTTTAACCACCACCCATAATTAATGTGGGCGAAGGTATTTGCGACGGTGCCCGTCGCCAATACCGGCGACGGTAAATAGGAATTTGCGACGGGGATATCCGCCCGTCGCTAATGGTGTGTCGGCAGGCAGCTATTTGCGACAGGCCCGTCGCAAAAACCCTTTTAACCGCCGCCCGTAATTAATGCGGGTGAAGGTATTTGCGACGGGATTCCGTCACAATACCTAGTATTTGCGACGGTATCCCATCACAATTACGACTGTCACAAATAATTTAACCTATATATACACCCCATCTGTTTTTTTTTCAAAACATTCAGATCTCTCTTCCCCTCTCTCTCTCTAACTTCCAGTTCTAAGTAGAAAATTTCTTCCGTTTTAATTTTTTCTTTCGAGAAGAGGAGAGGAGTTAGAAGACGTAAATTACTTCAAAATATCGAAGGTATTTATATATTTTTTATTTTTTAAATTATTTTTAATTTTTAAATTATTTTTAATTGTTAATTTTATTTTTAATTGTTAATTTTAATATTTTTAATAGAATGTTTAGTAGCTATATAGTATAATTAGATTAAGTGGTTGTACCAAATAATCCTTGTCTGGATACGAATAAGTAGAGGCGGCTCTGGCACAGATGTACCTAGGAGTGAAAACTCTGACAAGGTGTTTCGAGCTTGACTCGGGGTAACCTGGTACACGACAACGGGCCTTGCTGCACTCTTGGTTCGACACTCCCGGAGGATGTTTTGGTAATAATTAGAAATAAATATATTTAATTAGAAATAATTAGAAATAGTTATATTTAATTATAAATAATTATATAATTATCAAATAATTAAGAAATAATTAGATTTAATTAGATTTAATTAAAATTATTATCAAATAATTAGGAAATAATTAGATTTAATTGATTAGAAATAATTAGAAAACAATTAAAATAATTAGGAAACAATTAAAATAATTAGGAAACAATTAAAATAATTAGGAAACAATTAAAATAATTAGGAAATAATTAAAATAATTAGGAAATAATTAGATTTAATTAGGAAATAATTAAAATAATTAGGAAACAATTAGATTTAATTAAGAAACAATTATAATAATTAGGAAACAATTATAATAATTAGGAAACAATTATAATAATTAGGAAACAATTATAATAATTAGGAAACAATTATAGTAATTAAGAAACAATTATAATAATTAGGAAACAATTAAAAATAATTAGGAAACAATTAAAAATAATTAGGAAACAATTAAAAATAAAAAATTAAAAATAATTAGGAAACAATTAAAAATAATTAGGAAAAAATTAAAAATAATTAGGAAACAATTAAAAATAATTAGGAAACAATTAAAAATAATTAGGAAAGAATTAAAAATAATTAAGAAAGAATTAAAAACAATTAGGAAAGAATTAAAAACAATTAGGAAAAAATTAAAAACAATTATAAAAGAATTAAAAAAATTAGGAAAGAATTAAAAACAATTAGGAAAGAATTAAAAAGAATTAGGAAACAATTAAAAAGAATTAGGAAACAATTAAAAAGAATTAGAAAAATTAGCAAGCATGATTGACCGCTCATCTACCTCAATTTTCTTTTCATTTGTGTGTTGAGGCTTGATAGGAAACTTCTACCTCCACATGTAATTTTTGCTTTTACTGTCAGAATTATCAACCTCCTCGCCAGCATAGAGGTGAGGAGGTTTATAATTTTAACAGTAAAAACAAATATTACATGTGGAGGTAGAAGTTTCCTGTCAACCTCAACACACAAATGAAAAGAAAATTGAGGTAGATGAGCGGTCAATTACGTTTGTTTTTCTATTCAATGATTAATTAACCACCCGACCTATATGCATATCTTCGCATTTCTAATTAGTAACATAATTAGTAACATAATTAGTAACATAAATAGTAACATAAATAGTAACATAATATAAAATATTATATTACTTTAATATTAATAATTAAATAATACTAATAATATAATTATTTTATTATTATATGTTTAATATTTATAAAAAATATATTAATATTAATAAAATTATAAAAAATTTATAAAATATTACAATTATCAATATTTTCAACAAGTTTTGCTCTATTCTTAACATGTTCAAATCTTAAAGGGTCGCCAATTTTCTGGTCATGTCCAATAAAAAGTTTGCGTCAACTGTGTCCAATGTAAACTCTATAACTGTTCTTGCTTGGTTGATCACCTCGCAAGTAGCGTTGCAATAGGACAACCCAAGTCATGTCTTTATCATCTATAAGAATCATATCACATGGCTTTTTACATAGCCCATTCTTTCTTGAAAAATTAAGGGAAAGATACTAAAATTCTCTTAATTTTTCAAGGAAGAATGATCTATGTAAAGAGTCATGTGAAATGATTCTTAAAGACGAGAACGACATTACTTATGTCATCCAATTGCAACACTACTTGCGAGGTGATCAACCATGTAAGGACAATTATAGAGTTTACATTGGACATGGCTGACACAAACTTTTTATTGGGCATGACCTGAAAATTGACGACCCTTTAAGATTTGAACATGTTAAGAATATAGCAAAATCTTTTGGAAATATTGAGATTTGTAATAATTAGTAATAATTAGTAATAATTAATCAAAAATCAAATAAATTTGAGTACATGGTTATAAATTGGCACAATTTCGAGCGGATTGGCGGCTACCTTTTGTTCAACGTCTCATATCTTTGCTACTTTCTTCCATTGAAATCAGTATGAAAAATGTTCTCTAATGTATGTCAGAGCAAGTTTTTCATACTGATTTCAGTCAGGAGAAAGTTAAAAAGAGATGAGTCGTCGGACAAAAGATGCTCTTTTCCCTGACGACTCATCTCCTTGCAAGGAGATGAGTCGTCAGGCAAAAGAGCTGCCGCCAATCCGCTGGAAACAAATAAGAATAATTAGTAATATAATCTCCACAACGATGATTACAAAATTTTATTTAATTATTCAAGCATATTTCATTTTGTCAAGTATTGCTAAGTATTGCTAAATTAATAATAATTAGTGGGGATGATTACAAACTAATTGTGTCGCCTATAATTATTGGTAATTACTAAGAAATAACTGTAATTATGTATCTTCTCTTTTTTAGGATATTGTTTTTCTTATATCAAATTATTTAACAACAGTAATGGTTTTAAATTTTGTAGAAACATATATATGAATATGAAATAAGGAAATTGACATCAATCATTATTAGATGATCGCGCTTGGATAAATCAGTGCCGAAATCCAAACGGTCCTAGTTTAAATCCTGTATATGTTGATGGTGTTGAAGCTTTCTTATCATTTGCATCATCAAACCTGGAATTTGTTTCAGAAGGGACAATTAAGTGTCCTTGTAAAAAATGTGCTCTAAGAACATTTGAGACATTTGACATCGTTGGGAAACATCTCTTGCGTTATGGTTTTCAATCAGATTATATTTTTTGGTATCAACACGGTGAACGCAGTTCCAGAGAAGATACTGATAATTTGATTCAGGATCCATCACGGTTTTAGAATTTAGTACATGATGTTGCAGGGTCATCCGTTCAACAAACTGAAATCGAGGATGATGTTGATTTACCCACTACGGGAAAAATGGGTATTTGCGACGGGGATAAATCTCGTCGCAAATAGCCCCGTTAAAAACTTATTTGCGACGGGGGTATTTGCCCGTCGCAAATAAGCAGCCTTTTGCGACGGGATTGCTTTCCCCGTCGCAAAAGAACTGACGCGCTTTGCGCGCCAAATCGCGGGAAACATATTTGCGACGGGCGGTTATTGCCCGTCGCAAATAAACGCCGGCGGTAAAAGGTATTTGCGACGAGAATATTCCCCCGTCGCAAATAGTATGTCGGCAGGTGGTTATTTGCGACGGGACCCGTCGCAAATAACTATTTAACCGTTGACCATAATAAATGATGGCTAAGGTATTTGCGACGGGTACCGTCGCAAATAATATTAGTTGCGACGGACTACCCGTCGCAAATGGACCCGTCGCAAATAATCTAACCTATAAATACCTCCATCCCTTTTTTTCAATTCATTCTCAAACTCCATCTTCTTCTTCTCTCAAAATTCTATTTCTAGAGTTCAGTGTTTCTCAAGTTTAATTTTTTTCTCCGGAGTTGATATTGAAGTTTTCAAGAACGATCAGAGATCAACCTCAGATCAATTTTCAAGGTATTTATGTTCATTTTAATTTAATAATTATTTTAAATTTTTTATTAGTTTCAATTATTCTTAATTAGTTGTAATTTAATTATGTTTACATTGTTTTGTTACTTAATAAATTTAAATTATTAGTATTGTTCATAGTTAATGGTAATTAGGAATAATTAGTAATAATTTTCAATAATTAAGAATAAATATTAATAATTAGTAATAAATACCAATAATTAGGAATAATAACATTATTACAATATTAGTATATTTTATTATTAATATTAAAATAATATAATTTTTTATATTATATACAATTCTATTTTCATCTGTGTGTTTTCTGTCTTCACATGTATTATTTGTATGTGGAGACAGAAAACACACAAATGAAAGGAGAATTGTATATAATATAGAAAATTATATTATTTTAATATTAATAAAAAAATATACTAATAATGTTATTATTCCTAATTATTGGTAATTATTCCTAATTATTGGTAATTATTCATATAATTACTAAAAATTAGGAATAATTACCAATAATTAGCAATAATTAGGAATAATTAGTAATAATTAGTAATAATTACCAATAATTAGTAATAATTACCAATAATTCGTAACAATTACCAATAATTAGTAATAATTACCAATAATTAGTAATACTTACCAATAATTAGTAATACTTACCAATAATTAGTAATAATTACCAATAATTAGTAATAATTAGTAATAATTATCACTAATTATCAATAATTAGTAACAATTAGTAATAATTACTAATAATTACCACTAATTAGTAATAAATAGGAATAATTACCAATAATTAGTAATAATTAGTAATAATTAGTAATAATTAGTAATAATTAGTAATAATTAGGAATAATTAGTAATAATTACCAATAATTAGTAATAATTACCAATAATTATCAATAATTACCGATAATTACCAATAATTAGGAATAATTATCAATAATTAGGAACAATTACCAATAATTAGGAATAATTACCAATAATTAGTAATAATTACCAATAATTAGGAATAATTACCAATAATTACCAATAATTCGTAATAATTACCAATAATTAGTAATAATTACCAATAATTAGTAATAATTACCAATAATTAGTAATAATTACCAATAATTAGTAATAATTAACAATAATTAGTAATAATTACCAATAATTAGGAATGATTACCAATAATTAGGAATAATTACCAATAATTACCAATAATTACCGATAATTAGTAATAATTAGTAATAATTAGGAATAATTACCGATAATTAGTAATAATTAGTAATAATTACCGATAATTAGTAATAATTAGTAATATTTAGTAATAATTACCAATAATTAGTAATAATTACCAATAATTAGTAATAATTACCAATAATTAGTAATAATTACCAATAATTACCGATAATTAACAATAATTCGTAATAATTAACAATAATTAGTAATAATTACCAATAATTAGTAATAATTACCAATAATTACCAATAATTAGGAATAATTACCAATACTTACCAATAATTACCGATAATTACCGATAATTAGGAATAATTACCAATAATTACCAATAATTACCGATAATTACCGATAACTAGTAATAATTAGTAATAATTTGGAATAATTTGTAATAATTACCAATAATTAGTAATAATTACCAATAATTACCCATAATTACCGATAATTACCAATAATTAGAAATAATTACCAATAATTAGGAATAATTACCAATAATTAGGAATAATTACCAATAATTAGGAATAATTACCAATAATTAGTAATAATTACCAATAATTAGTAATAATTACCAATAATTAGTAATAATTACCAATAATTAGTAATAATTACCAATAATTAGTAATAATTAGTAATAATTAGTAATAATTAGTAATAATTGGTAATAATTTGGAATAATTACCAATAATTAGTAATACTTAACAATAATTAGTAATAATTACCAATAATTTGGAATAATTACCAATAATTACCAATAATTACCAGTAAATAGTAATAATTAGTAATAATTAGGAATAATTACAAATAATTAGTAATAATTAGGAATAATTACCAATAATTAGTAATAATTAGTAATAATTAGTAATAATTAGTAATAATTAGTAATAATTAGTAATAATTACCAATAATTAGCAATAATTAGTAATAATTAGTAATAATTAGTAATAATTACCAATAATTAGTAATAATTAGTAATAATTACCAATAATTAGTAATAATTAGTAATAATTAATAATAATTACCAATAATTAGTATTAATTACCAATAATTAGTAATAATTACCAATAATTACCGATAATTAGTAATAATTAGTAATAATTAGTAATAATTAGTAATAATTAGTAATAATTAGTAATAATTAGTAATAATTAGTAATAATTAGTAATAATTACCAATAATTAGTAATAATTACCAATAATTAGTAATAATTAGTAATAATTACCAATAATTAGTAATAATTAGTAATAATTACCAATAATTAGTAATAAATACTAATAATTACCAATAATTAGTAATAATTACCAATAATTAGTAATAATTACCAATAATTACCGATAATTAGTAATAATTAGTAATAATTAGTAATAATTAGTAATAATTAGTAATAATTACCAATAATTAGTAATAATTAACAATAATTAGTAATAATTACCAATAATTAGTAATAATTACCAATAATTAGTAATAATTACCAATAATTAGTAATAATTAGTAATAATTAGTAATAATTAATAATAATTACCAATAATTAGCAATAATTACCGATAATTACCAATAATTAGTAATAATTAGTAATAATTACCAATAATTAGTAATAATTAGTAATAATTACCAATAATCAGTAATAATTAGTAATAATTAGTAATAATTACCAATAATTAGTAATAATTACCAATAATTAGTAATAATTAGTAATAATTAGTAATAATTAGTAATAATTAACAATAATTAGTAATAATTACCAATAATTAGGAATAATTACCAATAATTACCAATAATTACCGGTAAATAGTAATAATTACCAATAATTACCAATAATATTAGTAATAATTACCAATAATTAGTAATAATTAGTATTAATTACCAATAATTAGTAATAATTACCAAAAATTACCGATAATTAGTAATAATTAGTAATAATTTGTAATAATTACCAATAATTAGTAATAATTAGTAATAATTAGTAATAATTAGTAATAATTACCAATAATTAGTAATAATTAACAATAATTAGTAATAATTACCAATAATTAGTAATAATTACCAATAATTAGTAATAATTAGTAATAATTAATAATAATTAATAATAATTACCAATAATTAGCAATAATTACCGATAATTACCAATAATTAGTAATAATTAGTAATAATTACCAATAATTAGTAATAATTAGTAATAATTACCAATAATTAGTAATAATTAGTAATAATTAGTAATAATTACCAATAATTAGTAATAATTACCAATAATTAGTAATAATTAGTAATAATTATTAATAATTAACAATAATTAGTAATAATTACCAATAATTAGAAATAATTACCATTAATTACCAATAATTACCGGTAAATAGTAATAATTAGTAATATTTAGTAATAATTAGTAATAATTTGTAATAATTACCAATAATTAGTAATAATTACCAATAATTAGTAATAATTACCAATAATTAGTAATAATTACTAATAATTAGTAATAATTAGTAATAATTAGTAATAATTAGTAATAATTACCAATAATTAGTAATAATTACCAATAATTAGTAATAATTATTCATTAGTAATAATTACCAATAATTAGTAATAATTAGTAATAATCAGTAATAATTAGTAATAATTAGTAATAATTAGTAATAATTAACAATAATTAGTAATAATTAACAATAATTAGTAATAATTAACAATAATTAGTAATAATTACCAATAATTAGTAATAATTACCAATAATTACCCATAATTACCAATAATTACCCATAATTACCGATAATTACCAATAATTAGAAATAATTACCAATAATTAGGAATAATTACCAATAATTAGTAATAATTACCAATAATTACCAATAATTAGTAATAATTACCAATAATTACCAATAATTAGTAATAATTACCAATAATTAGTAATAATTACCAATAATTACCAATAATTACCGGTAAATAGTAATAATTAGTAATAATTAGTAATAATTAGTAATAATTATGAATAATTACCAATAATTAGGAATAATTAACAATAATTAGTAATAATTGGTAATAATTTCCAATAATTAGTAATAATTAGTAATAATTAGTAATAATTACCAATAATTAGTAATAATTACCAATAATTAGTAATAATTACCAATAATTAGTAATAATTACCAATAATTAGTAATAATTACCAATAATATTAGTACTATGAAAATAATAAAAAATTTATATAATATTAAAATTATCAATATTTGTAACAGGTTTTGCTTTATTCTCAACATATTCATTTCTTAAAGGGTCAATTTTTAGGTCTATCTCAATAAAAAGTTTGCGTCAGTCGTGTATGATGTAAACTCTATAATTATCCTAGCTTGAGTGTTCTTTCTAACAAATTATTCAAAACCAGTAATGCTTTTATATTTTATAGAAAAATATGGAACAACGAGGTCGTCAACAATCATTATTAGGTGACCGCATATGGATAAATCAACGTAGAAATCCAAACGGTTCTGGTTTAAATCCAGTATATGTAGAGGGTGTAGAGACTTTTTTATCATTTGCAGCATCAAATCCAGAATTTGTTTCAGAAGGTAAAATAAAATGCCCTTGCAGAAAATGTGCATTGAGAACGTTTGACACGTTCGAAAAAGTGGGGGAACATCTCTTGTGTTTTGGTTTTCAACCAGATTATATTTTTTGGTATCAACACGGTGAACGCAGTTCCAGAGTAGGTGATACCAACTTGATTCTGGATCCATCCCGATTTCAAGATTTAGTACATGATATTGCAAGTTCATCTGTTCAACATACAGAAACTCCGGCTGATATAGCTTCAAATCCTGAGTTGGCACCGTCTGAATTTTATGAGTTGTTGAGGTCTGTTGAGGATGCATTATATCCTGACTGCAAGATGAGCAAATTAGAAGCAGTTGCAAAATTTATGGCTATCAAATCAGATAACGGAATGTCAAACACCTGTTTTGACCAGATATTTTCTTTGCTTAAAACACTGTTACCCGAAGAAAATGTTTTGCCTACAAATTACTATGAGAGTAAGAGGCTGGTTCGAAATTTGGGACTTACTTGTCAGAATATTCATGCATGTTCAAATGACTGCATTTTATATTCTGGGGAAAATGAGTCATTGGATAGTTGTCCCACATGTGAGCAACTGAGATATAAAGAAGGAAAACACGGAAAGTCTGGTTTGATTCCTGTAAAACAGTTGAGATATTTTCCACTTACATCCAGACTTCAGCATTTATTCATGTCTAAGAATACAGCGACAATGATGTCATGGCATAAAGAGAATATTTCAACCGATAAAAGCTTGAATCATCCAGCCGATGGTGATTCATGGAAACATTTTGATAGAGTGCATCCATCCTTTGCTTTAGAAGCTAGAAATGTTCGATTGGGCCTTTCCACTGATGGTTTCTGTCCGTTTGGATCTTATGGTAGTCAATATTCATGTTGGCCTATTTTTTTAACTCCGTACAATTTACCTCCATGGATGTTGATGAAGGAGCCATATATCTTTTTGACTTTACTAATTCCAGGACATCCGAAGAAAAATATTGATGTTTATTTGAAACCATTGATTGATGAATTAAATTTATTGTGGAGTACTGGTGTCAGTACATATGATGTTTCAACGAAACATAATTTCATACTGAGAGCAGTATTGATGTGGACAATTAGTGACTTCCCGGCTTATGGGATGTTATCTGGCTGGAGTACATATGGTCAGAAATCATGTCCTTATTGTATGGGAGAGAACAAAGCATTTATGCTCATTCATGGAAAGAAACCTTGTTATTTTGACTGTCATCGTAGATTTCTTCCAACTAATCATCCTTTTCGCAGAAACAGATCTCATTTCAGAAAAGGAACAGTTGAAAGGGATAGACCTCCAAAAATGCTATCATGTTCGGAGTTAAAATCAGTTGTATTTTCATTACCTCCCATCACTTTTGGTCCCACAATAAACCAACAGAAAATTTATGGTTTTGGGAAAGAACACAATTGGATTAAACGTAGCATATTTTGGGATTTTCCATATTGGTCTGATTTGTTGGTCCGACACATGTTAGATGTCATGCATATTGAGAAGATCTGTTTTGATAATTTGTTTCATACAGTTTTGGATACGCCAGGAAAGAGCAAAGACAATGTAAATGCACGTTTAGATCTTTCCCAAATTTGCAGGCGTCCAGAATTGGAACTGTTTGAGAATGTCAGAACAGAAAGGTTACTGAAACCAAAAGCAACTTATACACTGTCTAAAGAAAACCGTTTATTATTTTGTCAGTGGATTGCAGATTTGAGACTTCCAGATGGCTGTGCTTCCAATTTGGGTAGATGTGTAAAGAATGGTCATATTACTGGATTAAAAATTCATGATTGTCATGTTATAATGGAAAGACTTCTACCCATTGGATTAAGAGGTATGTTGAATTCTGTGATTTGGGATTCCATAACAGACATGTCTCATTTTTTTCGGGAAATTTGTGCGGCTACAACAGATTATGATGCTCTAGGCAAACTTGAAAAAGATGTTGTTGTAATTATATGTAAACCGGAAAAAATATTTCCGCCGTCTTTCTTCGACTCAATGGAACATTTGATGTTGCATTTTCCATATGAAGCCAAATGTGGAGGTCTAGTACAGTTTCGATGGATGTACCCATTTGAAAGATGCATTCAAAAATTGAAAAGAAAAGTACGTAACAAAGCATCTGTTGAAGGATCTATTGCAGAAGCTTATTTGCAAGAGGAAATATCGTTTTTCTGCTCCCATTATTTTGAATCTAAGTATCCTTCAAAACACAACCGAATGGGACGGAACGAGAGGAATATTGATGAAATCGACAATCAATTATCTGTTTTCAACCAGCCAGAGCTTGGTTTTGGTGGAGTTTATGAACGCTGGCTTTCAAATGATGAACATCATAGAGCTCATACATATGTTCTGCTCAACTGTGAAGAGATGACATCAGTTGTACTGTAAGTGTTTATATCACTTATTCTATCATTTATGTTACAGTAAATAACTTTGGTTTTTATAGGTTGTATGATAATCATATCAAGAAACAAATTCCACAAATTACAGTAGCTGCTCTCGAAGAACGTCGACTGAAAAATTTCTCTCAGTGGTTTCAAAAACTGGTAACATAAATTTTTTATCTTTTAGAAACTCATTCAATGTATAGTTTACTATATTGATAATTATTTCACAAATTTTCAGGTGTCTCGACATGCTGATAAAATTGACAAACGGCTGTGTGTATTGAGTAACCCACCTTCCAAACTTGTTAAAACTTATAATTCATATGTGGTGAATGGATTTCGATTTCACACACATGCATATGGGGAATCGAAAAAAACAATGAACAGTGGAGTTAGCTTGAGAGGATCTCATCATCGAGAAAATGAAGTTGACTTTTATGGCATACTTGATGAAATCATTGAACTCTGTTATCTTGGACAACATTACATAACCATGTTCAAATGTCGGTGGTTGGATACAGAGAGAGGCGTGCGTGTTCATCCGACTCATGGAATCATCGATATTAAATGTAAAAGTGTTCTCGTAGTAAATGAACCATTCTTATTGGCTCAACAGGCACATCAAGTTTATTACGCAAAGTACTGTGCTACATCAAGAGACTTGACTAATTGGTGGAGTGTAATAAAAATCAAAATTCGATACAATCAGTTTAGTCAAAGTGAATGTACTTTCACTGATGTGCAAAGAATTGAAGTTTTTCAAGAGAGTACTCAAAATCAATCTTTTTTACAAAGAGACATGAGTATCGATGACGACACCCCACATTTAAGAGTCAGTGATGACGATGATGTTAATGATGTCACATATGAATTTAAAATGGTAAGAGATGAAGCAACTGTAACTTGAATGGATATCGATGATGTTGAGGAGGAATATGAAGATGACATTGACATATATGAAGATGATGATGAAGATGAACACTGATAGAATTCCATGGTATTTATATACAATCATAATATGTATATATGTATATATAATAGTAATTATCAATTATTTGCTAACAACATTAACATTTTCTATTTCAGATGGATGACGCCACATTTCGTGAGTTGGCGGATGCTGACCTGTCTTTCGATGCGGATGAGTTACTGGCAGATGACCCTCAGCCTGCAGGCGCTCCAGGGAGTACGCGGAGGGGGCACAGTCTTGCACGATTGATGATTCCTGACCCCGTCCCCGAGTGACGTCCACGTCTTGGGTTTGATCCACACACACGGAGGTGTGATAACCTGTGTGATAACCTGTGGATTTGACTAAGATTTCATTAATCTATTCACATAATAAATGTTTATTATTTTTACAGTTTTCCGCATATAGCAGTCGGACAGGGCAGCGCTATTTTGCGCAACTATTTCTCTCAGCCGTGGACCACATGGGAGCAGATTCCCATTGATGTGCAGCAGGCCATGTTCAGCCATTGGTTGGTACGTACGTAAATAAATAATTTTTATTTTGAAAATTATTTCATTTCTAACTTGATATTTTGATTTATTTGTAGGGTTTATGGTATCCGATCGAGGATACCATGCATGACGCCATCCACGAGGCATGGGAGGTGGCCATGCGTGATCGCCTTCGTCAGTTTTTGCACAATTTAAGAAAAGCTGCCATGAAGAAAGCAGGAGTGTCAGATTTTGACGAGTCATGTAGAGCACACCGACCAGAGTACATTTCATCCCATGTATGGGATAGATTATGTGCACACTGGTTGAGTGGTGCCTTTCAGAGGAGATCATCGGTGGGGAGGCAGAATCGGGGGAGATAGGAGGTGACTCATCTAGCTGGGAGTCGTTCTTTCAGTACTCATAGACATCATCCGGTATGTACATTATTTATAAATATTTTATATAACTATAAATATTAACAGTTTATTTTTTATTCTTATAGGCTGTCGATCACCCCGATATTACGGAGTACGGCGTATATCGGAGGATGTATAGTGATCCTGCTACTGGGGAGCTCAGAGGTGATCGTCAGCATCACATCGTGGTCAGTATTATTTGTTTTCAAGTTTAAAAATTAAGTGCATATAATATATTCACAATTTTAATTTTAAATTGCAACTACAGGAGTCATATGAGGCCGAAGCGTCACAGGCCTGGCCTGAGAGTCAGGTCGAGTCATCAGATCAGACCACTGGCCGTCAGTTTGATGAGGCGGCATGGATGCAGGCCACTCAGTATGCCTTCGAGAAGAGCCGGGTAGTTGGTATCAGCTCTCGACTGACTCCCGGAGATTATTATGGCAGTGCTGTGATGTCGGCGTCCAGCTCGAGAGGAGCTCGTGCATCTTCTTCTGCTACATAGTATGAGGATCAGTTGCGATCTCAGACTGCACTGATAGAGAGTCTCCGACAGTATCAAGAGCAGATGCGTCAACAGCATGAGGAGGAGCGTCGACGCCAGCAGCAGCTGTACGAGGAGCAGACGAGTCGGTGACAGCAGCAGCATCAGGAGCAGATGGAGTACATGCGCCGACTCACTCATGCTTTAGGGATGGAGTTTCCTCCACCATCATCTGCAGATCCCCCCTCCCCCCCTCCTTCAGATTAGAGTTTGTTTTTATGTTATAAAATTTGTGAAATCAAAATATGATTTTTTTTCTATTCGTAGTTTCTGTCTCATTATAAAATATTAATAATATTATATTTTGAAATAACAATATTAATATGAATAATAATATTATTTATATTTTATAATATTAAATTATATATATATATTAAAATTTTATAATATTATAATTTAATTATATATTTTTTATAATACTTGAATTATTTTAATATTTGAATGTAAAATAATTCTATTATTTTTATATTAATTAAAATAACTTATTAATATATTTTTTATTTATGAATTATAATTCTAATATTATTATATTAATTAAACCATTTATTAATATTCTATTATTTTTTATTTTTGAATTATAATTCTATTATTATTATATTAATTTAAATAATTTATTAAGAATTTATTATTTTTATTTGTGAATTATAATTCTATTATTATATTAATTAAAATCATTTATTAATATTTTATTATTTTTTATTTTTGAATTATAATTGGATTATTATTATATTAATTAAAATAATTTATTAATAATTTTTTTTTTATTTTTTTTAAAGTATTTGCGATGGGATACTATGCCCGTCGCAAATAGTATTATTATTATATGCATTAAAATAATTTATTAATAGTTTTTTATTTTTTTTAAATGGTTTTTGCGACGGGTCCCGTCGCAAAAACTATTTGCGGCGGGCCCGTCGCAACAGGTATTTGCGACGGGGGCCGTCGCCATTACTATTTGAAAAGTTTTTTACAAATATACAGAGTACTATTTGCGACGGGGAGAATCCCCGTCACAAAAAAAGGCTTTAGCGACGGGCCCGTCGCAAATAATTGTTGTTGCGACTCCGTTTTCAGCAACGAGCCATTTGCGACGGGCCCCCGTCGCAACAAGCCATTTACGACGGGATCCCGTCGCAAATGACCCGTCGCAAATACCTGTTTTTCTAGTAGTGACCTCCCGAGTTGGCACCATCTGAATTTGCTGAGTTGTTCAGGTCTGCTGAGGATGCATTATATCCTAGTTGCAAGATAAGAAAAATAGAAGCAGTTGCAAAATTTATGGCTATTAAATCAGATAATGGAATGTCAAATAATTGTTTTGATCAGATATTTTCTTTGGTTAAAGCACTGTTACCTGAAGGAAATGTGCTTCCTGCTAATTATTATGAGAGCAAGATACTGGTTTGTAATCTGGGCCTTAGTTATCAGAAGATCCATGTATGTTCAAACGATTGCATCTTATATTCTGGTGAAAATGAGTCGTTGGATAGTTGTCCCACATGTGGACAATCGAGGTATAAAGAAGCTCAATCAAGGAAGTCTGGATTGATTCCTGTAAAACAGTTGAGATATTTCCCGCTTACACTTAGGTTGCAGCGTTTATTTATGTCTCAGAACACAACGACAATGATGTCATGGCACAAAACCAATATTTCAAATGGTAAAAGCTTGATTCATCCATCTGATGGCAATTCATTGAAATATTTTGATCAAGTGCATCCGTCTTTTGCTTTAGAATCCCAGAACGTGCGATTGGGTCTTTCTACTGATGGTTTTTGTCCATTTGGATCTTTTGGTAGTCAGTATTCCTGTTGGCCTGTCTTTATAACTCCGTACAATTTACCTCCATGGATGTTGATGAAAGAGCCTTATATCTTTTTGACATTATTAATCCCAGGACATCCGAAAAATAATATTGATGTTTATTTGAATCCATTTATTAATGAGTTAAATTTATTATGGAGTCATGGTGTTGGTACATATGATGCTGCTGCGAAATAGAATTTTGTAATGAAAGCTGCTTTGATGTGGACAATTAGTGACTTCCCGGCATATGGCATGTTATCTGGCTGGAGTACACATGGTCCAAAATCATGTCCTTACTGTATGGGAGACAACAAAACATTTATGCTTGTGAATGGAAAAAAACCTTTCTATTTTGACTGTCATCGCAGATTTATTCCAATCGATCATCCTTTTCAGAGGAATAAATCTCATTTCAGAAAAGGCAGAATTGAAAGAGATGAACCTCTAAAAATGATCTCAGCTACAGAGTTAAAATCAGTTGTATTTTCATTACCTTCCATCACTTTTGGACCGAAAATAAACCAACAAAAAATTCATGGCTTTGGGAAAGAACACAATTGGACAAAATGGAGCATTTTTTGGAATCTGCCATATTGGTCTGATTTTTTGGTCCGACACATGTTGGATGTCATGCATATTGAGAAGAACTATTTTGATAATTTATTTCATACAGTTTTGGATACACCGGGTAAAACCAAAGATAATGTAAAGGCACGATTAGATCTTTCCCAAATTTACAGGCGACCAGAACTTGAATTGTTTGAAAATATCAGATCACAGAGATTAATGAAGCCAAAATCAGCTTATACACTGACCAAAGAGAGTCACTTATTATTTTGTCAGTGGATTGCAGATTTGAGACTTCCAGATGGATATGCTTCCAACTTGGGCAGATGTGTTAAAAATGGTCATATTACCGGATTAAAAAGTCATGTCTGTCATGTTATGATGGAAAGACATATGCCTATTGGATTAAGAGGTTTGTTGAATTCTAATATTTGGGATTCGATAACAGATATATCATATTTTTTCCGAGACATGTGTGCAGCGACAACAAACTACGATACACTAAGCAAACTGGAAGAAGCTGTTGTTGTAATTATATGCAAACTGGAAAAAATCTTTCCGCCAGATTTCTTTGACTCAATGGAACATTTGATATTACATTTTCCACATAAAGAAAAATGTGGAGGTCCGGTTCAGTTTCGATGGATGTACCCATTTGAGAGATGCATGCAGAAATTGAAGAAAAAAGTACGTAACAAAGCATCAGTTGAAGGCTCAATTGCTGAAGCTTATTTGCAAGAGGAAATTTCTTTATTCTGTGCTCATTATTTTGAATCTGAATATCCCTCAAAATTTAACTGCATGGGACGAAATGAGGGAAATGTTGATGATGATATGAACAATCAATTATCAGTTGTCAATCAGCCCAAACTTGGCTTTGGTGGAGTTCATGATAGATGGCTTTCAGATGATGAACATCATAGAGCTCGTACATATGTTATACTCAACTGTGAAGAAATGTCACCAATTGTACAGTGAGTGCTCCTATCCCTTATTCTATAGATTCTGTTATAGTAAATTAATCATATTGTATTTGTAGGTTATATGATGATCATATCAAGAAACAATTTACATAAATTACAGCAGCTGGCTTAGAAGAACGTCAGCAAATTTTTTTTGCCTACTGGTTTCAAAAACTGGTAACGTAGATTCTTTTTTGGTTTTACATATAAAATAAATTTATTACTTGTAATAGTGATAAATGTTTTACAAATTTTCAGGTATCTGTACATGCTGATAAGATTGATAGTCAATTGCGTATATTGAGTAACCCACCATCCAAAATGGTTAAATCTTATAATGCATATGTGGTGAATGGTTATCGCTTTCATACACGTGCATATGGGGAATCAAATAAAATAATGAATAGTGGTGTTTGTTTGAAGGGATCACATCATAGAGATATTGAAGTTGACTTTTACGGCATTCTTGAAGAAATTATTGAACTGTGTTATTTGGGACAGAATTATGTAAAAATGTTTGAATGTCGATGGATGGATACTAAGAGAGGCTTGCGTATTCATCCGACTCATAGAATTGTTGATATTAAACATAAAAGTCTTCTTGCAGTAAATGAACCATTTTTATTGGCTCATCAGGCACATCAAATTTATTATGCAAAATACTGTGCTACTGCAAAAGAGTTAGATGATTGGTGGAGTATAATAAAAGTTAAATCTCGAGAAAATCACTTTACTCAAACTGAATGTGGTTCCACTGAAGTGCAAGGAAATAATTTTTTTTAGGAAACTCCTCAAAACACATCTTTTTCACAAAGATACATGAATATCGAGGATGACACCCCACAGTTAAGGGTCGATGGTGACGATGTTTTCAATGATGTTACAACTAAATTTGAAATGACAAGAGATGATGAAAGTGAAACTAATATAGAAATTGATGATGTTGATGAGGAAGATGAAGACATTGATATTGAAATTGAAAACTATGAAGATGATGATGAAGATGAACATTGACACATTAAAATTCTGGTTGGAATCATAACAAATATATATCTATACATAATAGTTATTTTCAAATGTTTGCTAATAACAATCATTTCATGTTTCAGATGGACTCAGAAACGTATCGTCAGTTGCTGGAGGCTGATCTACCTATGGATGACGAGGTTCTTGAGTCATCTGACCCTCAGGTTATTGGCACTATAGGGAGCACTCGGAGGGGGCGTGGTCTTGCCAGACTGATGATTCTAGATCCTATCCCGGAGCGACGTCCACCTCTTGGATTCGATACGCACATGCGATGGTATGGTAACCTGTGTATTTTAGTTATCTTTCATTATAATTTATTTATATTTTAATTGTTTGATTATTTGTTCTTTTTCCACAGTTTTACACATATATCTATTGTACAGGGGAGCGCTATCTTGCGCAATTATTTTTCTCAGTCCTGACTCACATGGGATCAGATTCCCGCTGATGTGCAGGCCGCCATGTTCGATCATTGGCTGGTACGTAATTAAATATTATTTATTTTGAAATTTAATTCATTAATAAATTTATATTAGAGTTTATGGTATCCCATCGACGAGAGCATGCATGCCACTATCCACGCGGCATGGGTGGTGTCTATGCGTGACCGTTTCCATCAGTTTTTGCATAATCTGAGAAAGGCGGCTGTGAAGAAAGCCAGAGTGATAGAATTTGATGAGTCCTGTAGAGCCCACCGACCAGAGTAAATTTCATCTCACATTTGGGATGGATTATGTACACACTGGTTGGGTGGTGGGTTTCAGAGGAGATCTGCATTGGGTCGATAGAATCGGGGGAGACAAGAGGTGACACATCGAGCCGGTAGTCGTACATTCAGTGCGCATAGAGAGCATCTGGTAAGTACTTCTTTTTTAATATTTTATACAACTTTAAATATAAATAGTTTATTTTATATTCATATAGGAATCCGAGCAGCCTGGTATTACGAAATACGACGTTTATCGGAGGATGTACACTGATCCGACTACTGGAGATATTAGAGGTGACCGCCAGCGTCAGATTGTGGTCAGTATTATTTTCTTTTCAGTTTGCAAATTAAATGCATATAATCTTTTCATTATTTTAATTTCTAATTGAAACTTAAGGAGTCATATGAGGCCGTGACCTCTCAGACACAGGCTGAGAGTCAAGACGAGACGGGTGATCAAACTAGTGCCCACCATTTTGATGAGGCGTCATGGATGCATGCGACCCAGTATGGCTTCGAAAGGGACGAGTAGTTGGTATCAGCTCTCATTTGACTCCTGCAGCTTATTATGGTACTGCTGCGATGTCGGCGTCCGACTCGAGAGGAGATCATGGAGAGACATCATCTTCTGCCTCACAGTATCAGGAGCAGTTGCATGCTCAGAGTTAGCTTATAGAGGATTTGCGTCAGGGGCAGGAGCAGATGCGTCAGCAACACGATGAGGAGATGCGTCGATGGCAGGAGCAGATGCGTCAGCAGCAGGATGAAGAGAGGCGTCGATACGAGGAGCAACATCAGGAGCAGATGGAGTATATGCATCATCTGACTCATAGTTTAGAGATGAAGTTTCCTCCACCACCTCCTCCAGGTCCTTCAGATTATCCACCCCCAGTGATCTTTTTACATGTAATAAACATTTAAGTTCGTAGTTTATTGTTATATTAACTATTTATAATTCATCTTTCATATTGGTATGAATATTGCATGATTTAATTTGTTTTTTTTTTTTTAATATTTTATTACTTATCAGTATTATTTTTAATGTCTGTTTATTTTAGTAATATTACTTTTAATATTTTATATTTATTGTTAATATTGAGAAGTTTATAATTTTATAATTTTATTAATATTAATAATATTAATATTATTTTTTCATAAATATGTATGTTTATTTTAATAATAATAATATTATATTGTTAATATTAGTATTATTATTATATAATATTATATTATTTATATTCATATTATTATTATTTTTTGATATTAATATTTCATAATTATATTATATATATTTTTTATTATTAATATTATAATAATATAATTTCTTTATATTATTAATATTAATATTATTATTATATACATAAATATAATTTTTTATTATTAATATTATAATAATATAATTTCTTTATATTATTAATATTAATATTATTATTATATACATAATTTAATAATAATATTATTATATTAATTTTTTATATTATTAATATTAGTATTATTATATAATATTATATTATTTATATTCATATTATTATTATTTTATATTAATATTTATTAATTATATTTTATATATTTTTTTATTTATATTATAATAATAGAATTTTTTTATATTATTAATAATATTATTATTTTTATATAATATTATACGATTTGTATTAATTATTTTATTTTTTTTATTTTATTTAGTATTTGCGACGGGAGTATTTGCGATGGGGTGCCCCGTCGTAAAAACTTTTTTTACTATCCCATTTGCGACGGGAAGAATACCCGTCGTAAAAACTTCTTCTGTGACGGTTCGTCGCAAATACCTACGTCGCAAATATTATTTAAATTTCTCATTTGCGACGGGTCAGAAACCCGTTGCAACTAATATATCTGCGACGACCCGTCACAAATACCTTTTTTATATATAAACGAAAACCAATTTGCGACGGGGGAAAAATACCGTCGCAAATACTATTTTTGCGACGGGACCGCTGCAAAAACACCTATTTGCGATGCCGTTTTCGGCAACGGGCGATTTGCGACGGAGCTCCATCGCAAAAGGTCTTTTGCGACGGGATCCCATCACAAATTGCCCGTTGCAAATATTCCGTTTTCCTGTAGTACATTCATCTATTTGATATATACATCACATTTCAATAATATAAGTATCTGAACACTGTTGGTTCCAGGTACAACAAAAGCATGCAGTGGTGGGAGATATATTAAAATTTCTTTTAATATACGAGTTTTCCAAAACCATGAGTGAAGACCTTTCATGTCAAATTTATAATTAATTTATTTAATATCGAAAGAAACGAATACCTAGGCTTATGATATTTCTTCTATGTGAATGTTGATCATCTAAAAAGACTCTTTTAGATTTCCTTCATTACGCTATGAGGATCCAAAGATAAAATCCCTTTAACGGTGATCCACACATGCTCCTTTGATATCCAAGCAATGCCAATCGATCTCTAGGTGCTAGCACAACAAATCGATTGTCTTTTGTTGTTTGTGTTGATCGCTCGTCCTCTGGTCTTGAAGGAATCTCTTTTTTATTTCTCATTCTTGATAGAGAGAGAGAAGGATGATTCAAGAGAGAATTTTTATGGGAAATAATTCTCTATTTCGATTGCACTGATCAATTTTTGCACACCCTACACAATAGACATAATTGTATATCTTTAGAGTTAGGGTTTAGGTTAAAATAATTATTTAATTGCATATCGGCCTTTAAATAATATAATAACATTTAATAAACCCCATTCCACATAGTAATAATAATAATAATAATAATAATAATAATAATAATAATAATATTATTATTATTATTATTATTTTGTGGCGCGCACCAACTTGCGCAATAACAAATATTATTTAACCATCTTATTATTTAATATTTGTTACCAGACACGGTCTTGGTCAGTTTGAACTTCTCTAGCATTTATTGAACACCTGAATAAATATTTAATTAAATATTTCATTCATCAATAAATATTTTCAATCAATAAAACATGAATAAAATTATCCATTGGTCTTGTGAATAATATTTATTCAATTAATTAAATTCTAATAAAATTTAATTGAGATCATTGACAACACTTAGTGCATGATCCTCTAGTATTCTTTCTCATTGGAATTAGGCAGGCTTGCCTAAAGTCCATGATTATCATTTAATAATGGATCAAAACACTCAAGAGAAATAACTTAATGTCATAATGATGAAAACCACATATTAATGATCATTGTGTAATATAATCCCTTTGTCGCAATATATCATCATACAGGTTTCACATCTATATCATCAACATATTTGCAAGATACATTTTTCTTTGACTATATTAAATAAACACGTCATAACACCATGATTGTGAAATTTAATGCGGCAATTTTATTCCAATCAAAGATTTGAGATATCAACTTCCAAAGGGATAAATCCTTCATTGACATATCCATTAATGACATGTCAATCATGACACACCCAACATACCCTACCTCATCACGAACATATGTCGTCACAGTTTTTGTCAGCAAATCTATGTGTGTGAGTCATGACATGCATTAATGATAATATTAAAATCTAAGGACCATTACACATGCTCATACATAAGAATATCTGATGACACTAAAACATGTGGTATTCCCACTGGTAGGCCTATTCTCATAATCTCCCATCTTGGAGATTACCAAGCACGAACTTCATGAGAAGAATCCTAATCCGCTTACGAGTACCCGAAATTAACATTCTGTACTATGTGTCCCATCATTGTAATTTATCCAACCACAAAACATTATTTAAGAATATCATCATAGTACTTCAATATTTTCATCATAGCGGGGAACTGCTATGACCTTATCAACGTGACATATAATCTAAGACATTATTGTATTAGAGTCATGAAGAACAATGAAAAATATGTAATAATAAGTTTTATTAATATTCAATAAATTTAATATACATTTAATTAAAGTACAAAATAGTTGGTCCTAGGATACCAACTCTAACAAAGTCCCACTTGGACTAGAGCCAACTTCCTATAACTTTCAGTCTGCTAGAACTCACATGATTATCATGTTTCTGCTCAATGAAAGCTTTAGTCAAGGGGTCCTCCATATTTCCTTCCATGGAAATACTTCTCACTGCAACCTCACCTCTATGAGAAAAATCCCTCTAGAGATGATACTTTCGAAGTATTCACTTCATCCGTTGATGGACCTTGACTCTTTTGCGAGAGCCACCACTATAATATTATTATAATTTAGTGTTATATGATCTTTAATTCTAGGTACTACATCAATATTTTGGATGAAGTTTCGTATTTATACTACTTAATTATCCGCCTCAGAAGTCGCAATATACTCAGGATCTGCTGTAGAATTTGCAACCACAACCTGCTTTGAGCTCTTTTAGATCAGACCACTTCCATTCAAAGTGAAGATCTATCCAGTTTGTGACTTCATGTCATCTTGATCAGTTTGGAAACTAGCATATGCATATCCTATGATGACTAGTTCCTCATATCCTTTATAAACTAGGAACACATCCTTAGTACGCCTCAAATACTTAAGTTTAGTCTTGACTTTCATCCAATGAAGTTCACCTAGATCATCTTGATATCTTCTTACCGCACTTAATATGTAGGTTAAATCTAGCCTAGTACATGGTATATCATACATGACTAACCCAATCTTCGATGCATATGAAATCCTTTCCATTCTATTTCTTTCTTTATATGTTTGAGGACACATTTTTCTGGAAAGATGAATGCCATGTAATACTGGAAACAATCCCCTATTGGATTGTTCCATAATAAATATCTTCAGTATCTTGTCAATGTATGTACTTTAACTTAGGCCGGTCAACCTCTTGGATATATCACAATGGATCTTGATCCCAAGTATATATGCTGCCTCACCCAAGTCCTTCATAGAGAAACATTTATTCAACCATGTCTTAACAGACTGTGTGATTGATATTTTGTTTTCTATGAGTAATATGTCATCAACATATATTATTAAGAAAATGACCGCACTCCCACTAAACCATTTGTAGACACAAGGCTCACACTCATTCTTTATGAAACCAAATTCCTTTATGGATTCATCAAAATGAATGTTCTATGACCTAGATGCTTTCTTTATTCTATAAATGTATTTTTTGTAATTTTCATATCTTGTTGACATCCTTTGGAGTTACAAACCCTTTGGGTTGTGTCATATAGACATATTCCTGAAGTTTCATATTAAGGAAGGTTGTTTTGACATCCATTTATGAAATAACATAGTCATATTAAGCCACAATGACAAGTATAATTTTGATGGATTTCAACATTGCAATTGGTGAAAAGGTTTTGTTGTAGTCAATGCCTTGATGTTGTTTAAACCCTTTTGCAACCAGTCATGCCTTATAGGTACCGAATTGTCTTCCATTTCCAGTTTCTTCTTGAATACCCATTTGAAACCAACAGACTTTACATCCACTAGAGGATCTACCAAAATCCAGACTTGGTTTTGGTGTATATAATCCATTTTAGAATTCATGGATTCTTTCCACTTGAAAAAATTTGTGCCACTTACTACTTCCTTATAGTTCAGAGGATCATTATTATCAACTAATAATGATTCACTATCCCCATTTACTAGAAAAATGTACTGATCTGGTTATCTAACCTCTCTTGTAATCCTATGAAATATTTATGTCTTTGGAACATTTTCTTCTTCCACGAGGCTTTGTGGAATCTGTTCCTATGCCAAATCTTGTGTAACTTAATCCTCAACTTCATTGAATTATATCTCACTAAAACTATCTCTTTTAGAGTTTTAATCCCTCTCAAGGAATATGGTGTGTCTTATATAGAGACCCTAGACTTTTACACATATTATCATATGATTTTAAGTATAAATATCTTTTAAGTAAAAACCAAGGATCAAAAAGTCTAGTGTCTTTGGAAGACTAGGTACATAATTAAAAACATGAAACTAAAATAAAACATCATTTTATTAATCTCTATAATGAGATCCTAACTTCCATTAAACTTTTACATTTGGATAGGATAACCTGGGGAATACATATACAAAAATGAATGAGCTAAAAACCTAGTAAGAGAATAAGCATGGAAAAGAAGCATAACACATGAGTCAGAAGACATAACATGATAACATATAAGGCATGACTCATTAATAAACATATGGAGGCATAACATATATAACATGAAACCATATGATCATGGAAATATAGGAATGTGGAAACAACATATATCATGACATAAACATGAGTCAAAGATAACTACCAAGACTATATAACATGGTGGATAGAGTCCCATAATGGATTAGGTTTACTCCCTAATCCCATACATAACATCACATGAGAAAAAACATTACCCAATGCATTGGAGCACTATCTGGGCGCACCCATCATAACATTTACATGCATATGTGTGCAACATAAAGAAACCAAACATATGTAATAAACATAATGGTTATTCATGGAAAGAAATGAGTATCGCAATCATGTCATAAGGAATAACCAGAGGGCATATAATAATGGTTTACATGAAATAAGAGATTAAATAATTATTGGACATTCATAAAGGAAAAATAGGCATATATCATGATAAATTATGTCTAAATGAAGTGTAAACATGAGAAAATAGTGGTTAGGGAACTTTGGAAATGTTCCACTTAAGCGGGGTTTTAAGGAAAAAGGTATAAAGTCTTTAAAAGGGGGTAAGAGCATAATAATTTCCATAAAAAAATAAGTGAAACAAAATGGGGTTTTAATGATAAAATGATTTATTTTAGAAAATATGGACAACTTAAAAACATTTTTGGGAGTACTTGAAAATGGACGAGAAATAGAAAAGTTCCCTTTAAGTGGGTTTGCTTATCGAGAGGAATTGAGAAAGAAACATTTTAAAACATGTATTTCCCCATAAAATAAAGATGAATTGAGTTAGATACATACATGAGAAACATATACACAAAATTCAGGAGAATTATATAATAATAATGAATAAATACATAAGAGAAAATATAGAGAAAGCGTAACCCAAATGAAAAATAGAGGTTCATAGAGATCCCTTACCTTATGTCTGAATGCGTTCTACACTTGCACTTAATGTCCTGGATAATCAAATTAGATTCATTAATTACTTAATTAATAACATATTACATATATATTTGATTTATTATAATTTTATTGAGTTCATTCATGGCCATTTCGATGAGTTATAAAGTTCAATTTCGTTATTCAGGGAGCGTTCGTTTCATGGTTTCATGATCAGTTCACTAGTGTATAATTGTGGAAGTTCTTTTCAAATTGGAATAATTCTCCAGAAGTGAAACTATATGGTATTAATGTAATTATAAAAGTTTAAATGGTCTCATATATCAATTTTTTTTTCTGAAATGAGTATGAATTATTTGATAAAACATTAATGACAAATATTTAGTTTATTTTGGTGATTTTTACGACCATCGCAAACTAATATCGTTTTATTTAATTTTATGTTCATATATTAGTTCTAGAACACAAAATAAGTTATAATATACACATTAAAATTTATTTAACCATAATAATAGTTTTATGACCATCCTTTAAGGTAGTAATTGAAAACAAAAACACGTCGTTCACGAAGGCGGTGGACTGGCATATTATGAATGATGTTTTCATTTTTATAATAAAAGGAGGATAGAAGGGATTTGATGATGAGAATTACATTAAAATAAAAATAAAATTCTATTATATATATATAATACTATAGTTATCATTCCACTTTGGATAGGGTGTAAGGATAATATAGGATAAATAAATAATTTAAAAGATAAAGATGAAGGATTTTACCTCTTGAATGTTGTCTCCTTGAGATCCTTCTTAAGGCACTTGGAATTGGACTTTTGGTGAAACCAAAAACACTAGGATGTGAGGAAGAGGCTTGGGAATGTAATTGGATAGAATATTGTAAATCTACAAATCTTAGAAGGTGTGAGGACAAGGGGTGGTGAGGAGTGGTATTTGTAAGGGGAGGAGATGGATGTTTTTGATTATTATATTCATTAATTTATTATTTTGGCTCAAGAATATCAATGGTATTGATTATTGTGACTATATACAGTAACTAGTGCATGTGAGTTCAAAATAATGGTTTCTTACATCATTCATGACTCAAAATTTTATGTATTCTTCTTAAAATGTTAAATACCGCAAGTTATCATATTTCACTATTCATCAAAAATTCAACTATTTTAGAAAAATCCCCAAAATTAACCCTAACCATTTTTTGATGATTATATTTAAAAAATGGAATCCATTTTGTGAAAATAATTTTATAAATATGAGAAATTTAATTTTTAAATAAAGTCCTCATTTATTTGGAAAATACCGATTTTAATATTATAATCGATTTTATGACCACTTGAAAAATTATTTATGGTCTCATAAAATTGTCTTATCATTATAATAAAACTTTATATTAATTTATAATTCCAATTTATTAAAATAAAATTTATTTTAAATCATTATATTTATTATAAAAGCGCGATTAAAACATTTATGTTTTATAAAAATAAAAATAATTAATCTATCATTTCTAAAACATTTATTTACTCATACCATGATATAAATATATCATATTTTCATTTTATAAGATACATAAATATTATTTTACATTTCCATAGGTGAGGTTACAATTCTAACGGTCAGATTACTATTCCTAACGGTCAGATCACTATTCCAACGACCAGGTTACTATTTTAACAGTCATATTATTATTCCAAAGGTAAAATTTATAACGGTTAAACCATGATATTATTAGAGGATCCCACAACAGCCTGGGGTTCACCATAAGAGGGTGGTCCGGTGGAGTGGCTGGTAGGCGACACGAGGTGGGTACGGGGTTAGATCTGGCTGGCGGCGACCCTCGGTTAGGCGAGGCAGCGACATGGGAGGCACGCTGACGACTGGATGAACGATGGAATTTGTGAATGGAGTCAGGTGCATCGACACCTAGAGGAGGGGACCTGGGGTGACAGTGCTCTGTCAGGTGAGGCGAAGGCTCTGGAGACACGGCCCTGCGGGCAATGGCGGGATCCTGGCTAGGCGCGACCAGAGCGGGAAACATAGGTGGTGGGGAAGCGGCAGTGCGACTCAATGAAGGGAAGAGCGACCACCACTAGTTCTCGTCGGTAGCTTTGTGGTTCACGAGCGACGATGTTTGGTCAAGGGAAGGGTGTGCTCGATGATGTGGTGGCCTACAGGTGACGTTGGTCGGTGGGCAGCGGCCAGGCATCTGGCCAGCTAGCATGGAGGAGGGCAGAGGGAGGTGATTAGGTGGGGTCCTGTATGGAGAAGGAGGAGGTGGCCCCCACTATTGTTTTTGTTGTCTTCTCTAAGAAGATTCCGACCAAGACCCTGGTGCCTTCCTTTTTTTTTTGTTTTTGGCATGTTTCCAAGTTCTTTACATGGATAAACATTATTTTTTTTTGTTTTACCTCAAATTTTTGCTTTCACTACAAAGTGGTTCCATCCCATTGGAAAAACATAAGCCTACTTGATAGCCCTTATGAAATATTTTTTTAATTAAATTTTTCCACAATTGCGTGGAAAACTAATTGGACGATGGAACTTGGATGGGAAAATTGTTTCGGTGTTTGGTGTCTGTCCGAAAACTAGCCAAATTTTTGGGATGACCAGAATTATGAATGAAAATTGGAATTGGGTAAATTAAAACATGTATATAAAAAATATTTTTCAATGTAAATACTCAAAAAAAAATTGCACACGATCCACAATTTTTTCTGATAGCCATAACCTGATCGTCCTATATCCAATCACTGTGCAGGCTGTTCCATTGAAACCAAAATTAAACCATCTACTTAATTTAATGTAAATTAATATTTTTTCTTGGTTCAGAAAATTCATGTGATAGATCTGATAGCAATTTTTGGTACTGAGGCACTCAACAGTTTCCAGTGGGTTGGTGATTTTAAATTTTTATCACCAGACTGACAGAACTTTTCGTCTTCGGTGATTCGAGCCCCAATACAGTCTAACGATCTCATGTGAAGTGAACAGAGCATGAAAAAATAAAATTGAACAAGCACCTTGTTTGAAATGAAGCACGCTCGACTGCAGCTTGTCGTCGGTGACTGTTTCTCAAAGTATCCAAATCCGGACCACTCTAGATCTTTCACACATGCTTCAAGAATCCACATGCACGTCATTCGTTTAATTTTAGGGCTAGTGTGGAGCTCTGAAAATCTCTTCGACATCACGTTGATCACCATGATCTCATGCCTTCGATGCATAAAGTCATTATTGAATCGTTCGCTCAGAGAGAGGCTTTCTCTCTTTAGGATATGAGAGGAGAGAGAAGCTCTGATTCTAAATGCATGAATAGTACGTGGAATGAAGCTCCTCTCCTACTTATATAGTGGATTTCCCAAAATAACTAGATAGGGTTCCCGACCCCTGTATATTTAATATCCACTAAATAAGTAATAAATAAATAATTATGACAAACTAACTGCACCATAAATATTATTTATATTTTCTCATATACTTGTAATATATATTAAATATATTACGTGATAAACCTGATTCATTAACTCGACTCGTAATTCCTGCTAATATTAAACAAAACTTGAATATTAAAATAATATTCGTTCGTATAATATTATTCCTCGTATTTACTTAAACACTTTTAAATAATTTTAATAAATAAATTTAAACCAATTATTATATACTTGAATAATAATGAATTTATTTATTTATTAGTGATCGATAATTCTTGGACAACTCTCAGACCCTGTGGTGGGGCCCACCATGTCCTATATACCTATTCACCAGAATATGTTGGATTTTTGAATATGCTATTATGTGTGACCCTCAAGGTCCTTATCTCGATAGCAGTGAATAGTATTCATAGACCAAGAGCAGAGTCTAACAACCCATCAAGGACCCTAAAGAGATAAGTAATAGTCATAATAATGACATCCTATGAATACACACTATGTAATATAATCTCTTTGTCTTTAGATATCTCTTAAAGAAGGACACACACTTATGTCATCATCATTTCTTGATTTATTATTTGTTGAAATTACTATATGGATTTACCTTCAACTACTATGACCATTAATTTATAAAGTTACTACCATCCTGATCAACTAGACTCAAGATATTACTTCCTCAACTCAGAAGCGGCAAATTCTATCTTGACCATTCAACCAATTCCATACCACCAATGACGTATCCAACACAAGCTACCTCATCATGAATTCTTTATCATGGTTTTTACCTTATAATAAAGTATATGATCAAATGGTATACATTGATAATGATCTCAAGTCAGGAGACCAATACACATATCCGTAGATAGGAAAAACTAATGACACATGAAACATGTGGTGTTCTTATTGGAGGGTCCTTCCTCATAACCTCAACTACTTGAGATCACAAAATGCAAAATTTATGAGAAGAAGTCTCAATGATTATGATACCCCAACACCTGATAGCCATACATTTACTATGTCCAGTTAGTATGATGTATCTAGATTATATGACATATATTTAAGATTAATGTCATAGTATCTTGAGGTTCTCATTATAGCCTGAGATCAGCTATAACATTTTGATACAGAAAATAATCTATAGAGATTACCATTTAAATAGTGTATATAGAAATATCTACACTATAATGGTAAGCATACATCATGCATATCTCACTGTATACATGAAATGATAATCGAAAAGTACTGATAAAATTGGGTTTATGGAACCCACTTTTACAACATAGACTTTCTTTGGGAGTGCCAATTATATGATAAGATCTCGAAGTATCAGTTCTGGATTTGTGAGGTTCACTTTCTTGAGCATGTCATTTCTGATCATAGATTAGCTGTGGACCTGACAGAGATTGATGCAATGCTTTCTTGAGAACCACATAAGAGCGTGTTAGAGGTGAAAAGTTTTCTTGGCATGGAAGGGTACTATAAGAGGTTCGTGTCAGACTTATCTATGATTGCAGGCCCTTTGACCACTCTAATGTGGAAAGGGCATCCGTTTTCCTAGATTGAGCAGTGTAAGAGATCTTTTGAGGAGTTAAGGCCAAGGTTGAGGCTAACTACTGCTCCTAGTTTGAGACTACCGAAGGAGTAAAGGAAATGAGAATAGAATGAAAGCCCCATAAATGGGATTTTAAATTTTTTCAATGATGATCGACATGAACTTGTCGACATTGGAGAATCACTTCTTGATTTCTCCCTCAGGATCACGCATGAAATAAATTAAGCACAAAATTAAACTGTAAAATACATAGTTTAAAACTGAATCCATGCACGACATCTGCTCGTCGTTGGAGATCGCTGTTCAAATAATCCGAAGCCAAATTCCTCTTTATCATCCACTCATGCTTCAAAAATCTGCGAGAGCACCAATCATTGAAATTTGGGTGCTAGCATGGAGTTCCAACAATTCCTTCGATGCTCCGACGATCACCGCATCACTTTTATTACGATGCCTGAGAGAGAGATCGATCTGAGATCCTTAGATCCAAATCCTCTCTCTCTAGAACATGGAATAGAGGAGAGGAGAAAGAAATCCCATAAATAGTTCCTGGTGGGAGGCTCTCCTCTTTTATATATAGTGTTTAATAAATTACCCAAAATGGAACCCTGACCCTTGTATAATTTAACACACTATAAACGACATATTATTATCACTTTCCAGTAGTACATTAAAAAATATATTATGTGATAATAAATGAGTCATTAACTCAAATTTTTATTCTCATAAAAATTAATTGAACCTTGAATATATTAATATTCGTTCAATTAATATTTCCCCATGTATTTACTTAAAACTTGTAAATACATTTAATGAAGAAATTCAATGCCCATTATTCTAAACTTGAATAATATGAATTTATTTATTGTATTACTGATCGTATCTCCTTGGAAAAATCCCAGACCCTAATGGTGGGTCCCACCAAGTCCAATATACCTATTCAACTGAATAAGGCAGATTCTTGAATACATTTTTGTGTGTGACCCTCTAGGCCCTTATCTTGATAGTAGTGAATAGTATTCATAAACCAAGAGCGGGATCTAGCAACCCATCATGGCCTCAAAAGAGATAAAGATTGTCACAATAGTGACAACAAACCTACAAACATGCACTGTGTAATATAATCTATTTGTATTTAAATATCTCATAAAGTAGGGCGCACACTCGTGTCATCACACTTTTCTTGCCTTATTTTTTTGATCCAACTAGACAGATTTACCCTCGACTTCCATGTCCCTAGTCTTATGAAGGGACTACCATCCTTATCAACATGGCCAAAGATATATTACTTCCATAACCCGGAAGCAAAAAATCCTTTCTTGACCATTCAACCAAAGTCATGCCACCAATGACGCACCCAACACAAACTACCTCACCATGATTTCAATATCATGGTTTTTATCTTACATCAAAGTACGCAATCAAATGAAATACATTGGTAATGATCTCAAGTTAGAAGACCATTACACATAATCGTAGATAGAAACATACAATGACACCCAAAACATGAGGTGTTTCTATTGGTGGGTCTGTCCTCATAATCTCACTACTAGAGATCACCAAGTGCAAACTTCATGAGAAGAAGTCTCAATACTTATGAGTTCCCAAAACATTATAATCAAACATCTACTATGTCCAATCAGTAAGATGTATCTAGACCATATGACCATTTTTTAATATTAATTTCATAGTATCTATAGGTTATAATTATAGCCTAGGATCTTCTATAACCTCTCGATACGATGATTAATATATGGAAATTACCATTTCATTAGTAGATGTAAAAAATTATACATTATAATGGTAAGAAAACATCATGTATAACTAACTGTATGCACGATATGGTAATCAAAATCACTGAATAGTTGGGTCTAGGGAACCCACTATTTCAACACTCCCACTTGCACTAGAGCCAAATTGCTAACCAAACTTGTTAGCTCTTACATGATTAAGATCGTGTTTCTACCAAGTCATGACTTTAGTTGTTGGGCCTGCCACAATTCTGCCTTGTGGCATATATGCTATTTGAGACCTTATCTCTGTGATTAAAACTTCTCATGAGATAGTATCCCTGAGTATATACCTTTTTTACACTATCAAAACTTGACATCTTGTCTAGTAAGAATATCATAATTATGATAACACTTTTTTTACCAGGTGAGATTCCAAGAACTGGAAAAAATCATTGCATATATCTGCTTCTTAGCTGCCTCAAAAGCTGCAACATACTCAGTATTTGTAGGTATGGATACCACTAGCATATATTATCTTGTATCACTCATCACCTTAGCCTAACTACGATACTAGATCACATGGATATAAGGAACACTGGTTTGTGTTCCCTGAAAACTAGTATCCTTTCTTTTCCACTTACCAGGTATATATCTTTTGTACTTGCCGAAGTATAATTAGATAGTATTGTCTTCTTCCCTTGTAATGCTTATGGATATATATATGTTATTTTACTACTATAAAGTATTATTGGAAATATTAGTTCTTGTATATATCATGGAATACATGATTAATACATCGCTTAAGCGTATGGATTTTAACTCATCGCGTTAATCTCCTCCCATATTCAGGACATGTGAACCTGGAGAGATAATTACATGTGACACTAGAAACAATTCATCTCTGTAATTGTTCCAACTTATATTTTTCAATACTATGTCACTATATGTATTATTGACTAGGTCCAAGCAACCTTTAAATCTATCTCAGTAGATCATGTTCCCTAAAACTTAGGTTACTACTTTAATTCAATCTCTGGATAATAAATTTCATCCTGGTCTTAACTAACTGTAAGTCAAATATCTATTTTCCATATGTTACTGAACATATTTTTCTTGGAAAACCTTGGCGCTCCCACTAACCTCTAGTAGACACACGGGAAACATTTATTGCAAATGTATATTCTATGATCTTGTTGCTTACTTCAATCCTAAATTGGATATCAGTAATTGGAAACCATTATTAGCATTCTGTGACATGACCAATCCTTTCTGGTCGCATCATATAGACACATTCCATGATTGGTGGTCATTACATCTAATGCTCAATATAATGATCATAGAAATTAGTTATGACAAGTAAGATTCTAACAAATTTAGGCATAACGAATTGGTGAAACCAATCAAGACTTATTAGTAATACACTTGAACCATCCATGTATCTACTTATTTCAATACCCACCACTGTATTCAAAATTATAGGCCCCCTTTTCAATGTGATATGTGGAATCCATTATTGAATTTTTGTTGGTCTTGTCAATCTCAGCTAATTTCCATACACTGCTTACTTGTAGGAAATATTATCCACAATGAATAATAGATCACCGACTACAGTGAATAAAAACCATCACCATGGTATTAACCTTCCTATGTAGTATGTGTCATTGAAACATACTATTTTCCACATGTTCTTATGGAACTAGTTCCTATGCCAACTATTTGCGCTTCTGAAGCATTGAATAAACTCAAGTCAATCAAGCTCCCACTGTCTCAAAAGAGATGTGCACCCTTTTATAGAAATAAAGTCTTTAACTTGACTATATATTTTATATTTTAGGGATTTTTATAACATCCTAAGCAACCGTTAGGATGATTACAATAGATTCACATAGTGTTTGTTCCTGATGCATGTTTGTTTATGTCCTAACAAACTCTTTGCATCCAAACACATGTCCATATGACATAATGGATTTATCATCATTCTATTACTCATATGATATCCATTTTTCATTTTAGTTAGCATATGATTATGGGATTACACCATTATTTGCGAAGTACATCATGAAATATAATGGAAGTTTCTACAAGTTGCAACATTGATACTACTTACATCAACACTCTGATATATAAAGTGTGCATTTAGGAATTGCTCCTCGCTACATTTTTTTGATCAATGTTAACATGTAATACTTAATCATCGATCCTCCTCATTAACATCAATTTCGTGATGTAGATAAGGTAGTGTGCGTTTAGTAATTACTCCATGCCACATTATCATGATCGATGAATGGTTGGTCAATATATTCTTCGATATGATGACCCGAAGAAACTCATATCTTTTGACCATACATATACTTCACTTTATTATTCCTTAATAACTTAAAGGAATCTTATGAAGTATATATATACCTATAGATCACCCTTGGAATAGTTCACGTTCACTTGTTGAACTATTTCCAAAAGCTTTGTGACATACCTTTATTTCTAAAGGTTTCTTTGTCCAAACTAAAGACGTCGATAATACCATAGGTACTTAGCTATACCGAGCCTAAATACCATACTGGGTATATACTTGACATCCGCTTTTAGTTTTTCTTGTCAAATAGTTATCTTTCCACAACTGGGTATAAGTCTTACATTTTTATATTCATCACTCATTGCTTATGATTCATGTATCACTGAATTAGTTATTGAGTATTAAATACCAAAAACAACATTCATTACGGAACTTGGAATAATGTATTCTTATTTCCAAGGACACATGAGATTAATATTTTTCTTATACCCAATAATAGTTCTACATGAATATTTCACTTGGAAATAAAGAAGTCATGCACTTCTCACCAATAGCCTAGGTATCACCCTTTGTCAGCCACTTGGAAAACACACCTAACTTATAGTAAGGTTTCTATACTTGGTTACTGTATTAGAATACACATTTCTAATTGGAATATTTTATTTAATACCTAAGTAGTAAAACTGAAAAATTACATTGATGAATATTCCTCAAGAAGAAGCCGGTAACTTTCTTCTTTATTCAGTTAATTGCATTTAAACTTACATTGTTTTATTTTATGATATTAAAAAAAACCTTTATTAATACCTCTTTCATTGATGGATGTTGCAAATATTCCCTTAGAATTACATGCCTTTGGACTTTTCACCTTTTCTTTCAATTTATTTTCCATAAGAATTAAAGATGAAACTGTCTGTGATATTCTTATTCATTTGGAGAACCTTACCTAAAAGGTAATGAATCATTTACTCAATACTTGTTAATTTTGTAACTTAAAACAAGACTTGAGAAAAGGGGTAAAAATGATTTTAGAATAGGTTGCTTTGAAAGATCATAACCCTCCTTTCAATTTACACAATCCAGTTTAACCATTACCTATTGACATCATTGCTTTGCTTTCTCCACGCAGACTTCTCGGAGATGAGACTACATGTTATATCATCCATTTCCTAATGCAGCAACCAAAATTAACACCAAAAATTGATGAACACATAATGACATAACCATCATATGCTTTGTACATAGGTCTCCTGTAAGAAATTTTACCCTCGCTTCCTGAGGTAGTATAACAGGAATAAAGACAATAACACCCTGAGTTTCCAATTATATTATGTGCAAGAGCATGTACTATTCTTGGATACCTGTGCGAGTGAGGACATTTACATTTTCTATTATTTATCACAGTTTATATTGTGGTATAACTTGCCATTTTTTCTACAAATAAATTTTAGCTGATTAGTTTTTTTATGAGGATTACCGGTTTAGACATTTTGATTAATTAATTAAATCATTAAATGTCTCCCACTATTTTATCAAATTCTAGGAACCCTCTGTACTATAATCGAAATACTCCGTATCTTGAGTATTCTAGTGGAAAGGATCCCTGAACCACCCCTCATATTCTACAAGTTTTTTCTATGCCACTACTTGGAGGGTTCAAGATAGGCTTTTGGCTAGCCAACTTCTTTAACTCAGAGTTCCTTGATCTGTTGAGTGAAGTCCCAACTTCTTAAATCATTACTTGACTTACTCAACACTTTCCTCTAAAATTACAACAATATGGATTTGGATATTTATTTTTTGCAATTTTAGTTAAGTCAACCCACCACTCTCATAAGAACAACCCGGTAGTAAGAGGCATCCTCATCTTTGGCATGACCGACACCCCAAACATCCAGTTTTTTTCAAATTAAAATGATGGAAGGTAGTTCATACTTAATATTTATTTGAGGGTTTTATTATTTTAATTTGATGAAAGAATTCATTTTCTATTTTCTAAGAATGTACTATGTGATCGCACCCACAACTGACCATTAAATAAATGGATAAATCCATCATGTCACATGTTTATTTTATCTTTCATGCTTGTTTATTATTACTCCATATGTTTATGCGTTAACTACACATACACAAATATAATAAACCATGCAAAAATAAAATGACAACCTGATCATGATCCAGTACTAATGGTTGATCCATTGAGTGAATAACGGATCAACCTAGACCCTAGGGGATATACCTTGAGTCGCTTCACTTGCGTCTTGAATTGCATCAACTGTCCATCCAATATATCAAGGTTCTATCTGGTGCATCGCCATAACTCAACACGAAGTACGTCAAAGTCATCTCTTCATTATAAAAAATACTCGCTCGCAGGAAAGGGGAACTGGAGAGTAAATATACAACTCAGAAGTGGACACGTAGGCCCTTATACATACAATGACTCAGAGACGACACAAAAATTATCATTTATTAATTAAACTAATTATTTCAACACCATGAAATAATTAAATAAATAAATTAAATATGCACCAAACATACATTGGATGGTCTCAGGCTCATGATCAGTCAATACACATTAACTCAAGTATTTAAAATTAAATTCATAAATAAATTAAACTTGCATTAAAATAAACTCGAGGACATTTAATTTAATTAAAAATTCACTCATATTTTTAATTCAATATTTACATCGTTCGGTCCTGATAAATTAATTTAATTTCAAAACTAAAAATTAATTAATGAATTAACTTAATTAATCACCAAATTAAATTAATTTATGTCGCAGAAATTATTAAACCAAAATTAATATTTAATTAATTTTGGATTAAATTAAAAATACCCGGGCCCTTAAAACCCTAGGCATGGCTTGTGCGGGTCGGGGAGAACCCGCGCAGGTCCAGTTCGGACTGTGCCGACCCGGTGCAGGGGTATTCTAGGAGAGACAGGTATGCCCACGCCCATTCAGAGCTGGGAAGATCCACCCGGACCTATTTCAGGACATAACAGACTAAGTCAGCGAAGACGCACCAGCTACCATGCGGATCTGGACCCAACGACGGTGGAAGGATATCGCGGGGTGGCCTGGTTCGTCTCTGTTCACCTTGATTGGTTCTTAGTGGGGCTGGAATCCAACGAACTGGCCAGATCTATGGCTGTCGGTGACTCAGCCGGTCTCAACGTGGCATGATGGTTAGGAGGGAGGCACTGAGGCCAAGGGAGGTGAAGGGCGCTGGCTGAAGAAGCTAGGTCATAGTGGTACTGACCAAACCCAAAGCATGACAACAATGCGGTGGAGGCGCTGACCGGTGGGCTGCCTTGGTGCCACGGTGAGGGAGGAAGTAGGTTGCGGGGCTGGGTGCGCTGATGACCTAGGGTAGAGGGCGGTGCCATAGAACTAGGGGGCTGGCTGGCTAGGGATGTGCTGGGTGGCTAGAGGGTGGTGCAAGAAGGTGGTCGACTAGGAGCTACTAGAGCGGCTGGTGGAGAATGAGCCGGAGGAGGAAGATGATTTTGGCTGGTTGGGGCAGCACTGGTGAGGTGTGCAAGATGAGTGACTGGCCTAGGGAAAAGCCGTGGTGCAGGTTGTCCGGCTGGCAGGGAGCCGCCGCAGTGCTCACGCGGCGAAGAGGAAGAGGCCGCCAGGAATGCATGTGTGGCGTGCTTGGGAAGAGAGGCCGGTGGTGGCTATCGGCCACTATGAGGAAGAGGCAGGGGGTTCGCTCGACCCCCTTATTTTGACCCTAACCTTTTTTTTTATTTTTTTTTGTTTTGCCTCACCCACTTGGCCAAAAAAAGTCCACCCCCTTTTAATTTTTTTCCTAAAGCCTGTATAGGCTTAGGAAAATAATAATAATATTAAAATATTAAAATATTAAAATATTATCATAATAAAAATATTATAATAATTAAATTATTATTATAATAAAACTATTATTATTATAATAAAATAATAATAATAATAATTATTATTAAACCACACCGGAAAAACTATTCCATTTGCCAATATGATCAGAATTGTATGAATTTATCAAAATGTTCTTGATAAAATTAAACCCGCAAAAAATACTTCAATCTAAAATAAAACTTCAGATGGCTGCAAACTGGGCATCCGATGTCCGATTTAGGATCCGTCTACGATGATGAGACCGTAACAAAACCCTCATCAAATATTAATGAAAATTTAATTTGTTTTGGCTTAAAAAGTTTCAAGTGAGGATATGATACCACTTTAAGGAACTGGGCATGCAGTGGAATCCCCATAAATGGGATTTTAAAAATTTTCACCGACGATCAATATGAACTTGTCAACATCAGTGAATTGGTGCTTAATTTCTCCCTTAGGATCACGCGTGAAAGAAATTAAGCACAAAATTAAACCGTAAAATACTTGGTTTAAAACGAAATCCACGCACAACGTCTTCTCATCATTGATAATCTCTGCTCAAATAATCTGAAGCCTAATTCCTATAGATCGTCCACACACACTTCAAAAATCTACAAGAGCACCGACCGTTGAAATCCGGGTGCTAGCGCAGAGTTTCGATGATGCCTTCGATGCTATGATGATCACCACATCACTCTACTTGCGATGCCTAAGAGAGAGCTCGATTCGAGCTCCTTAGATCCAAAGCCTCTATCTCTAGAATATGGGAGAGAGGCAAGGAGAGAGAAATCCCATGAATAGTTCTTGGTAGGAGGCTCTCTTCTTATATATATAGTGTTTAATAAATTACATGAAATGGAACCCTGACCCTTGAATAATTTAATGCACTATAAAAAACATATTATTATCACTTTCCTGTAATACATTAAAAAATATATTACGTGATAAAAAATGAGTCATTAACTCAACTTGTCATTCTCACAAAAATTAATTGAACCTTGAATATATTAATATTTTTCCATGTATTTACTTAAAAATTATAAATACATTTAATAAATAATTTAAATTCCCATTATTCTAAACTTGAATAATATTAATTAATTTATATCATTGGTGATCATATTTCCTTGAAAAAATGTAAGACCGTAGTGGTGGGGCCCACCAAGTCCAATATACCTATTCAATTGAATAGGGGAGATTCTTGAATACACTTTTTTGTGTGACCTTCTAGGCCCTTATCTCGATAGCAGTGAATAGTATTCAGAGACCAAGAGAGGGATCTGACAACACATCATGGCCCCTAAAGAGATAAGGATTTTCACAGTAGTGACAACCAACCTACGAACATGCACTGTGTAATATAATCTCTTTGTCTTTAAATATCTCATAAAGAAGGATGAACACCCGTATCTTCTTCCTTTTCTTGCTTTATTGTTTTTTGATCCAACTGGATAGATTTACCCTTGAATGCCATGACCATGGTCTTATGAAGGCACTAATATTTTTACTAACATGGCCTAAAATATATTACTTCCATAACCTAGAAGTGAAAAATTCTTTCTTGACCATTCAACCAATGTCATGCCACCAATGACGTACCCAGCACAAACAACCTCGCCATAGTTTCAATATCATGGTTTTCATTTTTCATCAAAGTACACAATCAAATGGAATACATTGGTAATGATCTCAAGTCAGGATACCATTACACATGAATGTAGATAAGAACATCCAATGATACCCAAAACATGCAATGTTCTTATTGGTGGGTTTTTTCCTCATGATCTCACTACTAGAGATCACCAAGTGCAAACTTCATGAGAAGAAGTCTCAATGCTTATGAGCCCCCATTACCTGATATTTAAACATCTATTATGTCTAATTAGTAAGATGTCTCTAGACCATAGGACCTTTGTTTAAGATTAATATCATAGTATCTCTATGTTCTCATTATAGCTTGGGATTTACTATAACCTCTCGATACGACAATTAATATATATACATTACCATTTTAATAGTGGACATAGAAAATTATGCACTATAATAGTAAGAAAACATCATGTATAGCTAACTGTATGCACGATATGGTAATTAAAATCACTGAATAGTTGGGTATAGGGAACCCACTATTTCAACAAGGAGGGTGTGAAGTACATAGTATATTGCGATGCCTCTAGAGCTGGGACCAGTTGTATGTTGATGCAGAGGTAGGTAATGATCACATAGGGGACAAGGTAGTTGATATCCCATGAGAAAAACTATGTGAATCATGACCTGTGGTTTACAGGAGTAGTCTTCACTCTGAGGATGTGGAATCAGTATCTTCTGGGAGAGAGGTTTGTTGTTTACTCAGACCATCAATGTCTCAGGTATGTATTCATGCAGAGATATTTGAACTAGAAATAGAGGTTATGATTGAAGTTCCTATAGGACCATGAATTTGAGTTAGTCTATACTTATGGGAAGGGCAACATGGTGTAATATTACCTTAGTAAGAAGTCTCATTCTTATCTAGTGGAGGTGGCGTCTGAGTAGTTGGATCTTTCCAACTAACCTTGGTGGAGGAGTGGGGAAAAATTATCTCCAGTTGATGGTGTTGAATCCTCTTCTTCTTTAGTGTGTGAGGGAGGCTCAGTTAGAAGACACCCACTATGAGGTCCCACATGACCAGATATCCTCAGGAGGTTCACCATATGGATTCTCTAAAAGAGGTAATCACGTTATCCTTTCTTAGGGATAGATGGTGGTTCCGGTCACATTGCGAGAGGAGGTGATGAGAGATTTTCACACTTCTCATTTGACCATACATCCTAGTATGAGGAAGATGTAAAAAAAACTTTAGTGGTAGTTTTTGTGGGATGAAATGAGATGGAGTTTGACCAAGTTCATCTCTTAGTGTCTTACATGTTAATAGGTGAAGGCTGAGCATCAGGTTCCAGCAGGTTTGTTTCACTCTCTTGAGATCCCGGTGTGGAAGTGAGATAACATATCCATGGAATTTGTGACAGATATTCCATATACAAAGAGACCAAAATTCCATATGGGTGATAGTTGATCGACTTATCAATTTGGTTCACTTCCTTTCTATCATGGGAAAAGTTTGGTGGAGAGTTTGGAGTAGTTGTATGTGTAGGAGATTGTACGCCTCCATGGGGAGCCCTTGACGAATGTCTCCAACCATGATGCGCGATTCAAGACATGATTATGGAGGGTCTTTCAGAGGGTATTCAAGACCCAGTTAAGGATGAGTAAAACTTTTCACCCCCAAACGTATGGGTAGACCGAACACATTATCTAGGTGCTAGTGAAGTGGAAACGTCGTGAGTTGCAACGATAGAAAACAACGATTCACAGAAGATTAAAAGAGAAAAAAAGAATGAGAAGAACTTGAACACATATATTTACATGGTTCAGGAAATTATCCCTATCCCCACAGAGAGGCATAATAACTTCACTAAATGTCATGATCATAATTACAAAGAGATAATCAGACTTTTTAACACCCAAAAACCGTAGCTCGAAATGGGCTACAAAAGGAGGAATATGATCCACTGTTCCACCAACTACATAGGAAGTCCACATCGCTATATTTCCATGACCACACAAGTCAAAAGTGTTATGGTGGCTATCGTATAAAAGTTCAAGAATCTACAATATAGATGAATCCAAATTCTGACCCACTACAGTAGTCGTTCCAAAGTTTGCACTGCTATAATAGTCGTGCCAAAGTCCGCACTATAGTATGGTCTGCAAGAATTCGGCCCAATCATAATCCAAACTAGATCGGGCTATTCTAATCCAACAGATAGAGGATATATGGATGGATTGTGTGTTAGAATTTATACACATTTGGGAGGATCACTTACCTTTGGTAATGTTTTCTTATAATAATTGCTATCACTCTACTATCAACATGACACCTTTCGAGGCCCTGTACAGTATACCCTATAGGTCACCCATATGCTGGACTAAGATCAGAGAGGCATCACTTATTTGGCCAAAAATGGTGTGGTAGATAATAGAGATGGTCCAAGTGATCCATGAGCGGGCGAGGAAAACTCATATTTGACAGAAATCTTATGCAGAATGACATTGTAGGCTCTTGGAGTTCGAGCAAAGAGCCCACATTTTCCTAAGAGTCTTCCTACAATGAGGATTGTGGAGATTAATCTAGGGAGGAAATATATTCCCAAGGTTTATTAGGCCATTCTGGATCCTACATAGGTTTGGCGAGGTTGCTTACCACCTAGCCTTACCCCACAGTTAGAGCGGGTGCACGACATCATCTATGTGTTTCAACTGATGAGATACGTTCATGATCCTACATGTGTTATTGACTGAGGTGAGCTAGACATCGAGGATGTATACACCTTCACAGAGTAACCAGTGGTGATCGTGGATCACTAAGAGAGGATCCTGTGTGGATGAACCATTCCCTTAGTTCATGTTCTATGACAGCTTGATAGCATGCTAGAGAGATCCTAGGAGCGGGAGAGCTATATGTGGGATTAGTATCCCCAACTTTTTGTTTAGTTTGTTCTTTTCGGGGATGAAAAGATTTGAAGTAGGGAATAATATAGAGACTCTATTTTTTCCCTATAAGGCTTTGGAATATATTAAGGAATATTTTAGGAGATAGACGTTGAGATAGCGCGAGATTTTGAGGCTTAGTGATCCCATAATTGATATTTTAAAAATATTAAATATATTAATATCACATGCACGTAGTTTTTCAGAAATAATAGAATATGTCCTGAATGGAGTCTTGAATCGAAAATATGAGACCATGGTTAAATATGGAGCATGGGGTTTACCCTAAACATGACCTAAATTTCGTCAGCATCAGGCATTTGGATAAGGCGGTCATTGGCGGGTACATTAAATGAATTAATTAATTAATCTACTTAATTAATTAATTTAGTACTCATAACCTAATTTAATTTTTAAATTTCCTATTATGGAAATTCTCTAGGGTTAGATTCATAACCCTGATGGATTTGATAAGAAATTCAGAGTGTTCTTTATTGAAGAATCAGAATCAAATGACGAACAACAATCAGATTGAGGCGGTTTGACAGACAACGAACACATTGAATATTCCCCATCACTGATGAATGAATTCTTCACCAAAGATCGATCCAAATTTGAGGTAGGTATCATAAATTGTAGTTTCCACCCTTGATTTTATGTTTGAGCATGGATTTTATTAACTGCTTCTGATCTGTGATTTATCTGCCCTTCACATGAACCCATTTCTGGTAAATTAAATGGTTGATTTAATTTTCTCTTATATTCCATGAAATAACCTATGAAAACCCCTGATTTTATGATCTTTTGCCAAGAACGCTTGTCCAATGATGACATCACCTTTTTTCTCGTGTCTTTACCCCACCCGTTCTTTGCATTCTCATCGTTAGACCATGGGGTCATGATTCAACTATTGTTGGGTGGATTCTAGCACGATCGAATAGGTACATGGGCATGTGCGGGTAATGGTAATGTATTCATGGATCCGGGATCTGAGACAACGATGAAAGTGGAACGATAGGTGTGTGGGGCATGCCATAGGTTTCATATGGGTGGTTGGATTCTAATTTTCAGTCACTGGAGGCTGGGAAGTTGACAACCGGCATCGTTACCCTCGATTTCAGCGAATTTTGAGTGGTCAACTACAGGAAATCATGGAAGAAATGGAAGATCTGGGATCCATGGTGAAGAACATGCATTTCTAAAAAAACTCAACTACATGGTATGTAGTTCGAAAGAACACATTCCATATAGTAACCTGGTTGCGGTGATTAGGGTTTATGAGTGGAGATAAGTATCACATGCCGTGTGGGACCTCCACACGCTATGTGACCTAGTGCTAGCAGCCTGATGTGTACTCCAGGAGTACACAGGAACATACATGACAAGACACATGAAAAAAACTAGGTACATGGTCATGTTCTAGTACCTAGGCACAACTAGGTACATAACCAGGTACACAACACAACCTGGAAAACATGAGAACAACCATGAGCACACGAGCATGCCCTGAGTGGCCGATACACATAGTGTGGTCCTCTTACATTCCGTGTATGGTGACATGGCCACCAAGACATGTTCATAGGAGACATGTCTAGATGACGTGGTGGGGCCACACGCCGTGTGAACCCCCCATACACACCATGTACTTTCCTTTACATATTATTTCTCTCGTATCTCCTTTATTTGGACTCATATTTTGGTTCACGAGTAGCCTATACCAAGTGTTTTTTCATGTAGAACATGATGGTAACCTTCATAATGGATTTTTAGGTATTATGTGAGATGTTCAGAGTGGGATTATTCCTTAGGTGATGCTTGAAAACAATAGTGATCAGACAAGATCACATGAGAGTTCAGATGGAGACTGCACTATCCTATCATACCAGGGTGTGATTCCTCCATACTCTTTGTTTAGATAGAGACAATAATCTCCTATCAAAATAGGGTGTGGGTTCTACAGACTTTTTTTTTATATAGAGATGGTACTATGTTGTCACATTAGGGCACATATCCTCTATCCACATAGATGGTACTCCACTATCATACCAGGGTGAAAGTCCTCCATACTCTTTATTCCAGGAAGAGGCGGCACTACCCTATCGTACTAGGGTGTGGGTCCTCTATCCATGGAGATGGTACTCCCCGTCACACCAGGGTGTGGGTACCCCATACTCTTTATACAGGCAGAGGCGGTACTCCCCTATTGCACCAGGACGTAGGTCATCTATCCACGAAGATAGTCTCCCCTACATGGGCACGAGTCCTTCATACATGTTATTACAGATATAGATATAGTACTCCCATACATGGTTTTGAGTCATCTATCTATGTGATGATACTACCCTATCATACCATGGTGTGATTCCCCCATATTCTATACATATATATAGAGATGACAATCCTATGCATGGGTGCGGGTCCTCTATCTACTGAGTGGAATCACCTTATTGTGTTAAGGCATGAATCTTCTATCTTTTAGAGATTATTCTCCCTAGGATGTAGAGAAGTGGTGAGGTGTGGGCCTTTCTGATGACTTATTTATATAGACACATGAGATGTTGAGCATCGATGATGGACCTTTGGAGCTATAGGTAGACTCATCGTCCTAGGTGATGGTACCAAAGTGCACAACAGAAGCTGGTGGGATGGAGATTTAAAAATTTTTATCACTAGAGCAATGAAAATTCTTCTTCTTTAGAGATCTGAGCCCCAATAATGTTGTAGGATCTCATGAAAATTATTAAAAGCGCATAAATTAAAATAGAATAAGTATCGCGTTTGAATCAAAGAACTCTCATCTGTCACACATCGTCGGTGACTGTTTCTCAAAGGATCCGAGGCTGAACCCCTCTAGATTGTCCAGACATGCTTTAAGAATCTGCATGTACACCATTCATCAAATTATGAGTGCTACCGTGGATATTTTACAATCTCTTAGACTCCACGATGGTCATCATGATCCCGTGAATTCGATTTGTGAAGGAATTCTTGGATCGTTCGCTCGGTTAGAGTGATTCTCTCTCTAGGATTCAGGAGAGAGAATATCTCAGTTCTAAATGATGAATAGTGCATGGAATGAGCTTATTCTTGACTTATACAGTGGATGTCTAAAATACCCAGTTAGTGTACCCTGACCCCCATATTTTTAATGTCCACTAAATAAGTAATAAATAAATAATAATGAAGAACTAAATGCATCATAAATATTATTTATATTTTATCACATACTTGTAATATATATTAAATATATTTCATGATAAACTCGATTCATTAACTTGACTCGTAATTCTACTTAATATTAAATGAACCTTAAATATTAAAATAATATTCATTAATATAATATTATTCCATGCATTTACCTAAACACTTGTGGATAATTTTAATAAATAAATTCAACCCAATTATTATAGACTTGAATAATAACGAATTTATTTATTTATTGGTGATCATTAAAACTTGGGCAACACTCGGACCCCTTGGTGGGGCCCACTATGTCCTATATACCTATTCACCAGAAAAACACAGATTCTTGAATAAGATATTATGTGTGACCCTTTATGTCCTCATCTCAATAGTAGTGAATAATATACATAGACCAAGAGCAGAGTCTAGAAACCCATAAAGGCCCCTAAAGAGATAAGGAATAGTCATAGTAATGACAACCATCCTATAAACATACATTGTGTAATATTATATCTTTTTCATACAATATCTCATAAAGAAGGACGCACACTTGTGTCACCATCATTACTTGATTTATAGTTTATTGATCTAACTGGAAAGACTTAAATTCAACTACTATGACCATGGATTTATGACAGTACTACCATCCTAATCAACCAGGCCCGATATATCACTTCCTCAACTAAGAAGCAAAAAATTATATCTTGATCATTCAACCAATATCATACACCAATGACACACCCAACACAAGCTACCTCATCATGACTTCAATGTCGTGTTTTTTTCCTTACAAGTACGCAATCAAATGTCACACATTTATAATGATCTAACATTAGGAGACCAATACACATGTTCATAGATAGGAAAAACCAATGAAACCTGAAACATGTAGTATTCCTATTGGAAGATCTATCCTCATGATCTCACCTAATAAAGATAACTAACTGTGAACTTCATGAGAAGAAGTATCAATGCATATGAGCCTACATCACCTGATGATCCCACATCATCTATGTCCTATCAGTATGATGTATCTGGACCATAGGGGATTATTTTAAGATTACTATCATAGTATCTCTAGGTTCTCATTATAGTCTGGGAACTAATACAACCCTTAAATACGACACATAATCTAAGGACATTACTATAAATATAGTGGGTACAAAAGTATCATCACTATTCTGGTAAGATAAATGCATGTATAAATCAAACTGTATATATGTAATGGCAATAAAAGTGCATACACAAGTTGGGTCAAGAGAACCCACATTCAACACTCCCACTTTCACTAAATCCAACTGCTAACAAGTCTCAATATTCTAGATCTCACATGAGAATCATGCTTCTACTGAGATATGAATTTAGTTAGGGGGTATTACATATTATCATATGTGGTAACTCTTCTAACTGCGACTTCACCCCTTTGAGTAAAATCCATCAAGAGATGAAACTTTCTAAGTATATGTTTTGTCCTCTAGTGTGACCTGGACTCCTTAGCGAGCACCACTACTACAATATTATCACAATAAACTGGAACAAGTTATGCACTACTAGGAATAACACCAATGTTTGAGACAAATCTATGTATCCATACTGTCTTCTTAGCTACTTAAAAACCCACTATATACTCAAATTCCACTGTAGAGACGGTGACCAAAGGTTGTTTTGAGCTTCTTATAGCTTTGATATGATTTCATATCATCATGATGGGTCTGGAAACTAGTATTAGTGTATCCTCTCACAACTGGTTCCTCATATCCTCCATATATTAGGAACATATCCTTTGTACATCTCAAGTACTTTAGGATAGTTTTCACAGCTTCCCAATGCGGCTCTCCTGGATTATCTTGATATCCACCCACCACACTTAAAGTAAATGATACATCAAACCTAGTACATAACATTACATACATGATAGATCCCACTGGTGAAGCATAAGGGATTATACTCATTCTTTTAATTTACTCCTGTGTCTATGGACACATTTTCTTAGAGAGATTGATACCATGTGACATTGGCAACAACTATCTCTTATATTTTTCCATAATTTAACTCTCGAGCACCTTGTAAATATATGTACTTTGACTTAGCCCAAGTAGCCTATGAGATCTATCTTGATAGATATTTATCTCTAGAATGTAGGCTACTTCACCTAAGTCTTTCATAGAGAAGCATTCATTTAACCAAGTCTTAACCGAATGTAATACTTTCACTTTGTTTCCCATAATTAATATGTCATCAAGATATAATACTAGGAAAATGACGACTTTCCCATTAACCTTATTATAGACACATGACTCACTTTTGTTATTTATGAAACCAAATTCTCTTATGGACTCATCAAAATGAACATTCCATGATCATAATGTCTGCTTCAACCCATAAATGGATCTCTGCAGCTTGCACACTTTATTGACATTATTTGACTTAATACACCATTTGGATTGAGTCATATAGACATCTTCAAAAAACTTCCCATTTAGAAAAGCAGTTTTGACATCCATTTTCCAAATCTCATAATCATGGAAGGCTGCTATTACAAGTAATATTCTAATGGATTTCATCATTGTTACCAGTGAGAAGGTTTCTTCATAGTTGATGCCTTGAAATTATCTGAAACCCTTCATTACTAGTTTTTCCTTATAGGTATTGACCTTACCATCAATGTCCATCTTTTTCTTGAATACCCATTTGCACCCAATGAGTTTTACATTAGTTGGAGAGTCTATCAAAATTCAAACTTGATTTTGGTATATGGAATCCATCTCAAAATGTGTGACATATTTCTATTTATCATAATCCTTTCCATCTACTGCTTCCTTATAGGTTATAGGTTCATCATCCTCAAGGAGTAATGTGTCACCTCACTTAGTGACAAGAAAACCATAACACTCTGGTTATCTAACCTCTCAAGTTTACCTACACTATACTGTGTCTTGGGAACTACTTTATCTCCCACTCTTATGGATATTGTTCCCATACCAAATCTTGTACATCTGGAGCATCAACTTCATTAAATTCAATCTTGATACTACTATTTTCATTGGAAACGTGTTCCATTTCTAGAAATATGGACTATATTTCCATAATCACTTTTCTATCTAAAGGGTTATATAGGTACTATACTTTTTTTTCTTTAAGATAACCTATAAAGATGCACTTCATTCTTCTAGATGATAAATTTTCACTAGGTATAGTCTTGAAAAAAACTTGACATCCCCATACATGTAAGTGTGACAGATTAGGTTTCTTTCCACGCAATAACTCATATGGAATCCCATCTGTAGCTTTAGTTGTACTCAGTTAAGGGTATATGCCTATGTTTGCAAGGTGTATCCCTAAAAGGATAATGGAAGAGTTGCTTGACTCATCATTAATATGACCATGTTTAGTAGTGTTCAATTCCTCATTTCACTAACACCATTCCACTATGGTTTATAAGGAGGAGTGAGTTGAGATACTCTCCCATAACCCTTTATATGATCAATGAAATCTTGGTTAAGATATTCTCCACCCCAGTCTGAGCGAATTGCCTTAATATTTTTACAAAGATGGTTTTCTGCTTCATGTTTGTATTCCTTAAATATCTGAAAGGAATCTAACTTATACCATATTAATTAGATATAACTATATCTACTATAGTCATTGGTAAAAGTAATGAAGTAAAAATACCCACCCCTAGTCTTTACTATAAATGGACCACATACATTAGTATGAATTAATTCCAGTAAACCAGTGGCTCTTTCTCCCCTTACAAAGAAGGATTATTTGGTCATTTTAACTTACAGACAAGCGTGACATACATCCAAGGGTTTTAACTCAATTAAGTATAAATACCCTACTTGATGTAATTTTTTGTAACCTATTCTCATTTATATGACCAAGACCGAAGTGCCACAGGCAGTTATTATATGATTCATGCTCGATAGTTTTTTCATTGATTGTCATTACCAAGTTTTCAAGTTCAAGTATATATAAACCATTGTTAAGATGCACCATACCATAACACATGTTATACTTATAAAAGAGACAACATTTATTTACAAACTTGAAATAAAATCCCATAGTGTCAAGAATTGACACTAATATTATGTTTCTAGTAACTGAAGGTACATAATAACAATTATTCAATAAAAGAACCAAACCAATAGGAAAATTCAAATGATAATCTCCCACTACCAAGACTACTAGACTCACACCATTTGTAGCTCAAATATCCACTTTTCCCTTTTCAATCTTCTTGAATCTACTTGGTTCTTGTATATGAATACAAATGTGTGAGCCACATGATACATCCAATACCCAATTTGTAGATAATAACGGATTGTATTTAATGAAAAAAATACCTGAAGTAGAAACGTCACCTTACTTCTTCTTCCCAGCTCAATATTTTTTCTTCTAGTGACCTTTCTTGCCACATAGACAACATACATACTCTTGTTCATTTTTCTCCCTCTGTATCATTGGATTTTTAGAAAGAAGGTGCATTGATGTCTTTGAATTGGACTTAGATTTAAACCCCTAAGTCTTTCCCTTTATTCTCTTATTCACCATAAGGACTGAAGAATTGGTATCTTCATATCCTTATCATCTTAGAGAAATAAATCCAAAAGATGCGAGAGTGAATTTTTCATGTTATTCATGTTTTAATTAATAATGAAAGTTGAGAATCTTGATAGTAAAGAGGAAAGAATAAGATCTGTTTCTAGTTCCTGTTTCAGTTTGAACCCAAGGGATTCAAGTCTCTCAATATACCTGATAATCTTGAGTATGTGAGGTTCTTCTTGATTCCATTCTTCTATCCTAAACATATAAAGTGGACTTTATCATACCTCTCTTACTTTTCTATCTCCTAATATAATTCTTGGCGATGAGTCACCATCTTATAGGCATCTTTGTTATCATGAATTTTCTGCAGTTAACTAGACATAGATGACAACATGATACACTACACATACAATTCATCATCTACATGTTTTTTCTATTTATCTTTATCCACATTTCTTGCTCTCTGAGGAGGCTCAGCAGGAAGTGAGGACTCCAACACTTAAAGCTTCCTCTCTTGGCATAATACTATGCACAAGTGTCTGTAAAACTCTTGGAAATTATGACCAGTTAGGATATTTTATTTATATAGTATGGATCATAGTGATAATGTTTCAGTGGTGTTGGTTATTTCTGTTTTGGTCTACTATAAATAAAATTATTAGTTAGTATTATATCTTGATTACCATTTAGACATTTTTGATTAATTAATTATTAAATCACTAAATGTATCTCACTATTTTACCGAACCTCATAGCCCTCACTATTAGATTCTAAATACTCTATGGCTTGAGTATTATAATATAAATGATCCTTATAACCTCTCATCATAGTCTATAAGCTTTGGCTATGCCACTACATAAAGAGTTTCTAGGTAGGTTCTAGACTGGCCAACCACATTAACTCATAGTTCCTTGAACTGTTGAGTAAAGTCCTAGTTTATCGGAATCTTAACCTTGTTTTCCTTAATTATTTGCCTCTAAAGTGAAAAAAAACTAGATTTGAATAATTCTTTTCTTCCAACTTTAGTTAAGTCAATCCACTACTCTAATAAAATCTCCCCGGTAGTATGAGACACCCTCAACTTTGGATGGAGAGCACCCTGAACACCCAGTTTTGTTCAAATTTGAGCAATAGAAGGCATTACGACTTAATATTATCTTTGAAGGGTTTTTAATATTTCTTGAAAAATTTAATCAATTTGTATTAAATATGTTCAAATTATGTTGTTGCACTCACAACTTAACATGAATTAATAGAAAAAAATTCTTTGCATCTTTATGAATTTTTTCTTATTTATTATTTTATGTGTTATCACAGTAAACATGCACAAACATAAAATAATAAACAATGCATAAAGGAAATAATTACCTGACTGGTCTTGAGAATTTAAGTTTTGGTTGACCCATTCTAAAATTAACAAATCAACCATGACCTATGGGGTATTATACTCGAGTCAAGTCCTGACTCATATCGCATCCTGCCCCAAATCCACTGTAATCACTTCTTGTCTAGTGTACCATATCGTCTTGGCGGGGTTCTCATATTAAGCCATCATCTTCAAATGTACAAGTATACTTGCGCACAGGTGAGAGGGTCTCGTGAGCGCAATATACAACAGATAAATTAGACGCACAGACCCTTATACATCTTGAGTGAAAAAAGACAATCCACAGACAATAATAAAATTAACTACTTATTACAAACATTACACACATGTAATAAACAATTAAATGAAATTAACCAGACATACACAGGTTTGATTTGTGCTTAAGACCAGTCAACGGGTAAAATAAAAGTGTGATAAAATTAAATTACAATAAATTTAAAGTATGAGGGAATTTAAATAAATTAAATGAATTATTTAGATTCAAATAATTTATTAAAAAAATTTATTTCTTTCGATTCAATCAATAAATTATTTTTTATTCAAAAAAGCAAATTAATTAAATAATTAATTTAATACTAAAATTAAATTAATTTTCAGAATATTAAAATATTATTATATTTAAGCCAAAAAATTATTTTTTAATCAACTTAATTTTAACACTAAAATTAAATTCCTTAATTAAATCAATTATTGATTATATAAAAATTTTATAGGTCCTGAAACCCCGCTTGGACCCATTGCGGATCAAGAAGTAACTCTGAAGGCCCATTTCGGGCCAAGTAGACCCTGTGTAGGGTTGTGCTAGGCCAGGAAGGCCCACTTAAACCCGTTCTAGGTCGAGCAGACCTACCCGACCCATTACGGTATAGATTGGGTTTAACAGAACCCGAGGGAGGCCGTGGAGGGGGGTCACCTTGTGCTAGAGGATCTTACATAGGGGGATAAGTGGTCTTGAGCAGGGTGGCATGGAGGGTGGTGACCGACCCAGGTGGTAACTATGGTAGATGAGGGAGGCGCCAGGTGCGATGGCCGGAATAATGACCTAATCTAGGTAGTGACGATCGACTGGGGTGAGGCGGGATGGAGATGAAATCGCATGGTTGGCCTCAATAGAGGCAACGACAATGCTTGGCTGGGGATGTGGAGGGCGATGATGGGTTGGAGGATGCGGTGGCCGGGCATCGCGGGGACCGACTACTCAGACTCACCGGAGGAGGATGAGGGAGCGCCGACATTTGCTGCTGTGGCATGGTCCAGTGAATGGGAGAGGAAGGCTGCCGACAAGGCCCATGTGAGAAGACCCTCGACCCCCTTAGACCCACAAACTCCCTTTTTTAACGTTAAACAAGTTTTTTTAAAAGCATAGAAGTAGGATTTTGAAAAATGAGCTGCCCACCTTTGTTTTGTTTTGTGGAAATTTTCCACTATCGGACAATCCAGCCACTCAACCATGTATTATTTACCCTATTTTTTTAAACAAAACCAATAGGCTTATTTTTTGATCAATTCCAAAATCAGTGTAATTTATTTTCCATCGAAAGTTACTATTCCGGTGGCTAGATATCGGCTGAAATTCACCCGAAAACATAATAACACACACACGTGTGTGTGTGAATTCTTAAAATTTTAATATAAAAAAACCACTGTTTTTTATCCATATTTTTTTATAATGGTTGTAATTTGGGCATCTAAGATCGGATCGAAGTGCTGTCGGATTCATTCCAACTGATTTAAAACCTTATAATTAACACTACTACAAACACGACCTTTATCAGTGCTAAAAATGGCCTTTATCAGCGTTAGAAAAGCGCTGATAAATCCAGTGTAGATAAAGGGGGGGTCCCCTTTATCAGGGCTCCGAAAAGCGCTGATATAGGACCCCTTTATCAGCGCTAAAAAAAAGCGCTGATAAAAGACCCCTTTATCAGCGCTTTTTTTTAGCGCTGATAAAGGGGTCCTATATCAGCGCTCTTGTTTTAGCGCTGATAAAGGACCCTTTTATCAGCACTTTTAAAAAAGCGCTGATAAAAGTTAAAAAAAATTAAAAAAATTTAAAAAAATTTAAAAAAATTTAAAAAAATTTAAAAAATTTAAAAAATACTGCCAATCGGGGGGGGGGGGGGGCTTTTATAACGCTTGAACCCCCCCTTTTATAGTGCTTTTTGACCCCTATACAACACCCCACGCACCCCACACACCCCCCTCCACCCTTTAACAGCGCTTTTCGGCCCCTATACAACACCCCACGCACCCCACGCACCCCCCTCCACCCTTTAACAACGCTTTCTCCAATATTCCCCATGCGTGCGCACCCCTGCCTCCACCAGGATTTGAACTCTAGACCTCCCCCCTGCGCGCCTAAGCCCTTACCACTACTCTATTTTGATTTGCTTTACAATTCATGATATCTCTATATATATATATTTATATATTTAGTTATATTTATTCGTATAGTAATATATATTTATATTAATATATATATATAGTTATATTATAATATATATATATAGTTATATTATAATATATATATATAGTTATATTATAATATATATAGTAATATTAATATATATATATATATATATAGTGGTATTAATATATATCTATATCTATATATATATATAGTTATATTTATTTGTATAGTAATATATATTTATATTAATATATATATAGTGATATTAATATATATATTTATGGTGATATTAATATATATATTTATAGTAATACTAATATATATATATATGTAGTTATATTAATATATATATAGTTATTATATTAATATATATATATATAGTTAGATTAATATATATATATAGTTAGATTAATATATAGGTATATAAATATTCATATATTGGTATTTTAAATAAAATGGATGTTAGTTATTATTTAGATAAAGCTAATATATTTTATATGTAAATATATTTTATTATTTATATTTATAATTAAATTTTTAGGTGTGAATATTTAAAAAATATGAATATATTGTTATATATTTGATTATAAATAGTAGTGCATTATAAACAATGATGAAATTTCAAAGAAATAATATTAATATGAATGTAATACCTTGGAATAAATTCAAACCCCACTAAAAAAATCCAATAATACCCCCTTAAACGAGGGTGAAAATCCACAAAATGTTAAAAAATCGGGGTACCCCGACAAAAAACTCAGTTTTGGAGGTCTTTTGGGCCTCTTTTGGCCTCGAAAATCGCTTGATTGGGGTCCCCTCTAGTCATAGCGACGTAGAGCTCGTCGCAGGCTTCGATTTTATATGTGGTAGAGCTCAAACGGACACCCAGATCAAAAGTTATGGCCGTTTGAAGTTTGAGTTGCGTTTTCAACATATTTTGGATCTTTTTTTAATTTTTTTTAATTTTTTTAGTACTCAAATTGTTATTAAATGACTATTACTTCATAATGATTATCAAAATATTAATTAAAAATATTTTTTTAATTTTTTAAGAAGTCATTTTCACTAAATATCTTAAATATTAAGTATAATAAGTGTAAATGTACATTTATACTTATCTAAAATATATTTAAAAATTATATATTAAATTTATATAACAATATAACTATATTTATATATTAATATATATATATATATATATTTTTAAGCTGACCCTTTATCAGCGCTAAAAAAAGCGTTGATAAAGGCCCCCTTTATCAGCGCTACTAAGCAAGCGCTGATAAAGGGGGGCCCTTTATCAGCGCTAACAAAAGCGCTGATAAAGGGGGGTCCCTTTATCAGCACTTAAAAAAAAGCGCTGATAAAAGGGGGCGCTGCAAAAAACTGTTTTTGTGGTAGTGTAAATTTAAATCAAAATAATTTTTCTAGACTCAGAAAATCCACGTGATCGATTTGATACCAATTAATGGTAAGAGGGTGTGTAATAGAAGCTGGTGGACTAGGGATTTAAAATTTTTCATCACCAGAGTGATGAAATTTTGTTGTCTTCAGAGATTCGATCCCCGGTACAGCTTGAAGATCTCGCATGAATTATTCAATGCACAAAAATTTTAATAGAACGAGTTCCTTTTTCAAATCAAAGTGCGCTTGTCTTTCGCATGTCGTTGGTGATCGTTGCTCGAAGAATCTGAGGTTGAACCCCTCTAGACCATCCACACACACTTCAATAATTCGCATGTATTCCATTCGTTGAATTCCGGGTGCTAGTGTGAAGCTATGAAGATCTCTTCGACATCACAATGATCACCATGATCCCATGCCTTTGATCTATGAAGGCATTCTTGGATCGTTCACTCAGTTAGAGTGATTATCTTTCTAGGATTCAGGATGAGAGAGATGCTATCAATTTCAACTGATGAATAGTGCATGAAATGAGATTCTCCTTGACTTATATAGTATATGTATAAAATACCCAGTTAGGGTTCCCCAACCCCCGTATATTTAACATCCACTAAATAAGTAATAAATAAATAATTACGATGAACTTACTACATCATAAATATTATTTATATTTTATTACATACTTGTAGTATATATTAAATATATTACGTGATAAACTTGAGTCATTAACTTGAATCATAATTCCCACTAATATTAAATGAACATTGAATATTAAAATATTATTCTTTTTTATAATATTATTCCTTATATTTACTTAATCGCTTGTAAATAATTTTAATAAATAAAATCAACTGAATTATTCTATACTCAAATAATAATGAATTTTTTTATTTATCGGTGATCGTTAAAACTTGGAAAACACCCAAACCCCATGGTGGGTCCCACCATGTCCTATATACATATTCACGAGAATAGGGTAGATTCTTGAATATGTTATTGTGTGACCCTCTAGCCCCTTATCTCGATAATAGTAAATAGTATTCACAAACCAAAAATGGAGTCTAGAAACCCATCAAGGCTCCTAAATATAAGGAATAGTCATAGAAACGACAACCATCCTACAAACACACACTACGTAATATTATCTCTTTGTGATACGATATCTCATAAAGCAGAACACACACTAATGTCATCATCCTTCCTTGCTTTATAGTTTTTTGATATAATTGGATAGACTTACCTTAGACTACCATGACCATGGATTTATGAAGGTATTACCATCTTGATTAACCAGGCCTGAGATATAACTTCCTCAACTTAGAAGCGATAAATTCTATCTCGATCATTTAACCAATGTCATACCACCAATAACGCACCCAACACAAGCTACCTCACCATGACTTAAATGTTATGGGGTTTTCATTACATTGATATACATGATCAAATGACACACATTAATAATGATTTTAAGTCCAGAGACCAATAAACATGTTTGTAGATAAGAACATCCAATGACACCTGAAACATGCGGTGTTCCTATTTGTGGGTATATCCTCATGATCACACATACTAGAGATCACCAAGTACAAAATTTATGATAAGAAGTCTCAATTATTATGATACCCCAAACACCTGATGGTCACACATCATTTGTGTCCTATCGATATGATGTATCTGGATTATAGGGCATTACTTTAAGATTACTATCATAGTATATCTAGGTTCTCATTATATCCTAGTAACTGTTATAAAACTTCGATACAACACGTAGTCTGAAGAAATTACCATAAATATAGTGTACATAGAAGTATCATCACTATTCTGGTAAGATAAACACATGTATATATCAAACTGTATACATGTAATGGTAATAAAAGTACACACACAATTGGGTATAGGGCACCCACATTCAACACTGGGTTGGACTGTGAGATGGATATCCCATTTCTCTCTCATTTGAGTTTCTTATATGAGGATATATATATATATATATACTTGTGTCATTCAGTTTCCACCCCCTCTTTCTTTGGGTTGAGATGACTATTTCTATTGTGTCTTATATTTCTCCCTCTTCAGTTTTTGGGGCGTCCTACTGGGTATGTATATACTCAACCCTTCATTAGCTTTGACTACATGTGTCTTATCTTATGTATATGAATGACAGATTGACAGTTATTTCAGAGGAGTATAGGGATACTTGGGTGCATTGAACATGTGCGGTGGATGGGGATTGGAGAATCAGGAGCCGATCTCTCCCAGCTTTACTTTATTCTAGTTATTGTCAGGCTGTGAAATCTTTTCTGGGTGGAAATGTATGTTTCCCTTTACTTTTCGGTTTTCACTATCACACTCTTTTTTATTCCATAGAGGTTATTACATCCATGGATTTTACTCTTGATGTTATTGTTTTTTATCATTATTCCTCTGCACTTCTACATGTAGATGGTTGGGTGCGTTCATACAAGTACTTTAGGAAAATAAATGTCATTTTTGTTATGCCTTCTCAGTGTTTGTCTCCATCCCCTAGCTTATAGAGGCGGTCTTGGGTTTGTGGTAGCCTATTCTTCCATTGGATAGGCAATACCTAGTGGTTTAGGTCATTACAACAACTCTTTGTTTACACCTATTATCATATAAGAGAAGTGTGATGAAGACGCACTTACTATAATTAGATTCATAAAATCTTAATAAACATATTTAAATTCAAATTTTATATGTATCAACTATTTACTTCATCACTTGAATGAAAACTATAAGCTCTTTTCAATTCATCCAATGATTTTGAACTCCTATATATTTACAACACTTGTAAAACATACATTTGATTTCACATACCCTTCAAAATTGAAGAATTGGTATCTATAACATTAATACTTGACATGGAAATTCCATAGAGTTCCCAAACCCCTTAAGGTATTCTAGATAATCCCATCATATGAAATCATACTTCTTCCTGATAATACCCTTAGGTTTCACATAACTGTAACTGGATTCTTAAGAAATATTATTGGACTTTCTAACTTTTATCTCTTACAATTTTGATATTTTACCTCATTGTATTGTTTATATAGTATCAAAACATAGACATCATATTCCTAGTTCATTTATTCTTAAAACTTTGAGAATATAGAGTAAAATTATATTGAATTCATCTATCTTTTCGAAACATTTCCATGGATGACAATAGAATGAATTCCTTAACTATAATAATCCTTATAAGAATTTTTCATTCTCTCAAAACATATTCAATCATATTGAATATCATTGACATACCCAATCATATTAAGTATATGAGTAGAGTCTAAAATTCCTTAGTTCATTTTTCATTAAATGTCTTTGAAAACCCAAATGAATCATTCCATGCTTCCATAAACATCTTGATTTTATTGTTGAATAAATTTAACACTTGGTTACTCATAAAGGAACTATTATAATACATAGAATATTTATCTTTATCAAGAACTTTTATTAAGATATTATTCTTAGGAGTTGTTTACTTTAAGGTTCTCACTTTAAGGATTAATATCAAAGTTTAGTTTGATGATGATGATTATTTTATTCACAGCATAATTTTTTATCAGATGAATATTATTCCTTGTATATTTTCATTAAGGAATTTTAATGATAGTTCTCCTACTAAAATTGATGACCCCATACATCATATCCATTTAGTGAGCTAATATCCATATTTCATTAAGCAACAAGTATGCTAGGACATTCCTATCATAACTTAATTATTTAGGTATGGAATCATACCAATCAAAAAAAATTTGAATCTTGGATAGTTGAGTGGATAACTCTTTAACCAAATCCATCGTATAGATAAACTTAACTACATTCTTTTAGTATCATTCTCAAGGGTTTCCCAGCAAAGTGTAACCCAAAACAGGCACAAAAAATAGATTAAAAAAAGACAATTAAAGGGAATTATTCTAGGGGAAAACCTACCCAAGGAATATTGAGTGTAATTTATCACTTTCTTTCCCTACACAAGATAATTTAGGTGCACCTTGATAAGGAAAAACTTACCTAGTTGAATGATCTATGTCTTGATAAGTTTCATTTTGGAAGGTATCTCACACTTAGTATTTGAGGGGTTTTACTTTTAAAGTCTCACAAATTTAATATAAATAATATTCATATTAAATTCATAACTATTATATCTTATGTAATAATTATCTTATCATGTTTTATTCCATTTTTGTGTATGCATGATTATAATGATTTAGTTTTTGAATCCCTATTCTAACCACCAAATTAATGTGTTCAAACCACATTAATGTGTAACTATTTACACATCCCACAAGTCTGTGTTAATTACCTAAAAACATAAGTAAATTATATTCATAAATATCCAAATTAATCATATGAATAAGGTACATGAATGATTCATATAAAGGTATAAAGTTATATAAGATCGAAAACCTCCATATGAGTAAGCCCATAGCGACAGATAGTTAACACCATTCACTTTCCCAGCTAAGGTAAGACTCCGACATAGTAGGTGGTCTGACCCCAAGTTCCTCTACCTGGAGATAATTTACTCAAGATAGAATTAAATTTATGAAAACTCCAACACTTAATATGTAGAAACCATTCCCAACAACTATTCTCAAACTCACAACTACAAATAAAAAATGAGGTCAAGATAGATGAAAACTAAATTTTATGATATCAAACCTAGCATGAAATGTAAGGCTCTATACTAGAAGAAATTTATCATATAAATGATCATACACAATATTCATTTTTCATAAACAATTTACAAGACATGAATATCAAGTAAATTTAACAAATAAATAAACAATTTATTTATTTTTCAAAACATGAGACATTTATGAACTATAAATAAATGATAGTTATAAACATTTTATAATTTAATAAGAATATAAATATTTTATATTAATTTCAATATTAACCCCTTTATATTTTATATAAAATGAAATTTATATGATATTTCATGAATTATAAACTTTTTATAATTCAATATCTATTATAAAAAAATTTCATATAATTTAAATACCATATATTATGTAATTTATAAAAACTTTATAAATCACCTCTTATGATTTGTAAATAAACCATTTATTTTTAGATCATAAGGAATACCATTTGATTTTTCAAAAGGTATTTTAAAATATTAACATTTAATATTTGAAAATAATGTTTTATAAACATTTATTTAATTAATTATAAAAAATTTACAATTAATTAATTAATTTAAAAATTAGATATAAGTTAAATATTCCCAAAATATATTTTAACATGATTTATAAAAAATTTAAAAACCATTTAAAACATTTAACATGTTAATTTTTCTAATAATATTATGCTTACCCTTACGTAGAATCCCTATTCTACGTATGGGTATCCTCCCTTTTACCCTTACATAGATTCTATGTGTAAGGGTAACAAATTTTTTTAGAATCCCATGTAAAAGTTATGTAAAGGTTACTTTTAGGAAGCTTACCTTTACCCATCTCACCTTTACACAACTCGATTTGAAAGCTGCTGTGTAAAGGTAATACACATATTATCTTTGTGCAACTCCCTCACACAAAAGTATTACCTTTACACATCTCCTTTACATAAGGTTACTCTGAAAAAAACATATGTTGTTAAAAGGTAAACATCAGGGAGATTTATGCAATGGCTTGTATAAGGGTATCACGTAAGGGTAGATCATATTTGCATTTACACAACACTATAGCGTAAAGGTACTACCTTTACACTCATTTACATAAAGGTAATACAGATGTTACCCTTATATAGACGAACTATGTAAGGGTATGTGTAACAACCCAGGTAAAGTTAATAATCAATTTCTTACCTTATTAATATTCATTAATTATATTTCATATAGTTATATTCATTTTAATAATATTAAGTAATTTTTCAATCAAAAAGGAATTTTTTTTATTTTTATTAAATTCATTTTTATGTACTATAATGTTTTATTTAAAAGTTTAATTCCTAAATTTTAGAGTTCTAATTTAACAAAATGAACTTTATTTTTTAAATCAGAATATAAAAATTATCTTAGGGCAAAATTTTAGTATTTTTCTGAAAAGATTGATCTTCAGTGAATAATGAAAAATACCGATTTTTGTAAAAATATCATTTATTTTTATTAAATAAAGTAATTTAAAAGTCCCATTTTATTTTAAATTATAATAAATATACATTAATTATAAATAATATAATTAATTATATTTTAATCATCATTATTCCTGATTTTGGTATAAGTTCATTTTTGGGCTTAAAAATACATTTTTCTAAAAACTATCTTTCAGTGTGTTTTGCGTTTTAATCTTAAATTTTTTTTTTTTCACTTATAGAAATTGAATATTGAAAAATGGATTTCATATTTTGAATCAAAAGTTACAAATTTGGAAAATATATCCTTTTTATTTTTGGTCTTTATGAATACTAATCGTGGTAAATATTCCTCACATCGGTAAGGCTAAATTGGGTAATTATGGTTAAAAATAATATGATAAGGATTAAAAATAACCTAAAAAATTTTCTTTAATATATTTTATGAGTTATTTTTTACCATAATCATACAATATTATAATTTATGACAATTTGTTTTCCATTTTTCTTTGAAAATTACTTATATATTATTTTAAGTAATTATAGAGTAAAAAATGCCACTCTCTTGCTTTTAATATCTATAATATTTTATGACAGATATAAAAAAAACTTATGTTTAGTTATAAATATTTATTTTAAATATAAATTATTTGTTTTTATCATGGTATTTTTTTTAATTTTTAGTTATGAAATAATTATCTTAAATACTTACGCAACACCGACAGAGTGCTTGTGTAAGTAGTGGAAAAATCAAGTAAATAATTTTAAAAACTATAAAAGTAATATTATTTGGGTGAGTTTTAGTGTCCCATGAATTTTATAGATAAATATAAAATATTATAGATATGATAATGAATTATATTCGGATTCCATTATTGTCATCTTGTTTTCAAAGTTAAATTAAATGAATAGTTCTAAAAATGACATTAATGATATTTTATAATAAAAAATATTTTATTAAATGATTTAATTTTTTTAAAAATCATATATTTTGTAAATTTAATAATATATGGTTTAAAATACCTTTAATGGTCTATTTATATGTCATTTTCCTTTTATAGTAACCCATAAAGAGTAAAAAATATTGATATCTTCGTAATTGTCAAAAGGGTTAACAGGGGGTTAAAACAAAGAGATAAAGGTAAAAACATAATATAAACTTATAAAAATTTTATTGGATGAGATAATTTATACCCATTATCATCCTATATTCTAATTATATCAATTTTGAGACATTTTCCATGAAAATTAATTTATATCAACTTAATACTTTAAGTAATTCCAAAAGTGTATCTCCCCTCAACTATAAAAGAGAACCTCCTCACATATCTTCATCACACCTTTTGAGCACTCTAGTTCAGATAATACATGTAAAAATCCCTTTATAACATCCCTATACACATTCTAGAGGTCTTAATTTTGGCATAATACCAACCTTATAAGGATTAAGGTGTATAGAAAATGAGGTTGTTCAAAGAAGAGGTATAACTTTAACCAAATGTTTTTGTTTTATTTATTATTCTACCTCATACAATCCTTCTTCAAAGATTATGAAATAATAACACTAGTATCTTCTATATACTGAGATGTTTTAATGTTAATGGAATAACCTATATCCATCTCCTCTTCAATCAAATGTGAAATGAAATCTTCCTTCGTGTGTATAGTGGACTACCGTCTTGTGAACTGGTGTAATTCATTTTCCATCATCACCTACAAAAAATGGTTATAATGATGGATTTAATGTATATATATATGATACTATTTACATAATTATAATTCTATAAATATAATATATCATCTATTTTATTACATTTCCATTGAAAAATGATAATGTCGTTCGAGCGTACGTGTGAATTACCACCTTCACTAAGCGATGCGATTTATTTTTTATAACCACATCACATGGATACTATATATTAGGGAATTTAAATATATAATATTATATTTATTATATAACCATCATTTTTTAAAGATAAAATAATATTTACCTTCTTTCCATCATGGTATTTGAAAAATAAAAATGTTATTCATGCGTACGTAAGACCCATCATCTTCATGATTATAACATAATTAATTTTCCATAATAATCTTTCATGGTTGGTTTTAAAAGTATATTTTATGTATAAAAATGATAATTCTATCATGAATATTATCCATATATGATTTAATAATTACATCTTTGACCATAGTCAACCTACTGAAGTCATTTTGAACATATGAGTTGAATATCATCAAAACCTCCAACATGAATTTAAATGATTAAATAATTGAATATAGCATGGAAATAAATAAAATAAAAGTAATAATTAACTTTTAAAATTTTATTAAGAAAGTAAAAAATTAACAAAATTTATTATTCAAGAAGATAAAGAATGTACGTGATGATTCGGACTCAAGGTAAGTGATTCTTTAACTTAAAAAAATAATTTTAAATGTTTTAAAGATTTATTTTTTTGAATATTTTTATTCAATGTCCATATTATTAAAATTATCTTATTAATGAATTTATATGGATATAAATTAAATATAAATGACATTTTATGTCTCTTTTTTTACTTTCTTTCAAAGGTTTTCAAAAGGAATATTTTTACTGAATGTTTTGACTTTCTTTACAAAAAGGAAAAAGAATGTTCTATTTTAATATATATGGTGTTAATGGCCTTTATCGTCACCACAACCATTATTTGATGTTTTGGATTGCTTTATAATATTTTATTTTTTCTTCAAATAAAAACCCTCATTCCATTTGTTATGAAAATTTTAGTTTAAAAATTAAATTTTAATGGAAAAGGATACATCAATATCTGAAAATGTTTTTCATATGGGATCAAAATAGTTTTTCAAGGGTTTTATGATGAAATGGTAGAAGCATATTTTTTTATTCATTATATGGTACTTGATCATTATAGATAACGATGGATAAGTCTGGTATAACTCATATAATGGGTGATCTCGATACAACTTATACGATGGGTGATCCCAATACAAATTATACAACAAGTGAGCCTGATATATCTCTCCAATGCATTGTGTAATACTCCTTGTATTCAAAGGAAATAAGGATGAAGTTAACTGGGGGAGGTTTCTCCTATAAATGTAACTAGGTTCTAGTTATTTCTGAGACAAGTTTAACACGAGTTATGAATATAATGATCTAAGTTTCCAAAAATGGTTTCTATTTGCTTTATATGGGTTTAAATGTTTTATTTAAGAAAAAATGTGTGTTTTTCACATGGATATGATTTATTTCATATGATAAAAGAATATTATAATAAAGTATTTTTTTGGGTTTTCATGTTTTTTAATAGACCAATGAATTTCTTTATTTTATGTTCCCTACTTAATTTTTTATGATAATTCCACATTTTTAAATATTTTTAATAGGGTTTAAGGATGAATAAGAACAAAGAAAAAGTCAAGTTGAAAGTCATGAAGATTTTCCAAGAAAATAAAACTTGCTTTTTTTTAAATTTTTTATAATTTGGGAAAAATAGATACCGAGTAGAAGTGTCCACTTTGTAATATATGAATATTTTATGTAAGAGTCATGATCTAATTATATAAAACTCTAAACCTAAAAGATATTTGGGAATGAAATAAAGTGAATTATAGTCTAAAGATACTAGATTATATAATATTTAAGGAAAAGTCCTTATAATTTGCATCATAGAAATTTTTTAGATAAATTTAGAGGTTAGGATAATGTTAATAGAATAACCTTGAGAGATTATACTTTATGGTTAATTTGAAACGGTATAACATTTGAGGATTATAATTTCAATTCATCTAATATATGTTTGTTCAGAATGATTTTCCATAGAGGAAACATGGAATCCAAAGTAGGAATGTATTAAGAGTTTAATGCCCCTTGAAATAAGAATCTTGGAATGGTTGGAATTAAAATCGAGCAATTTATTATTGTGATGGATCAATTTATATAGGATATAATGATGGTGGTATCCATGGTAGAGAGAAACCATAATTAATATAGAGAAATATGTCAAAAATTGAGAATTTTATGAAATAACACCCTTCATCTTTCGATGGAACTTCAGATCTAGTGGTAACCAAAGTATGGATCAATGCTTTGGAAAAGATAATCAAAGTTACACGATGTTCATAAGGTCAAAAGGTAAATCTTTACATTTACAATTTTGAAGGTGAATTTGATCTACAATGATATTTGGTTAAGAATAACCAAGAGAGATAAGAGCTTGAGGCCATATAATGAAATACATTTAAGAATCCTTTTTTGGAGAAATAATTTCCCTAAGGTTGTTCGACTTAGGATGAAGAAAAAATTATTAGAATTGAGGAATGAGGAAGATTTAGTAGTTGTATATGAAGAAATTTTTTCAATATTTCCTAGGTAAGCTTTGAATTTTATTTGGGACCTTGATAGTAAAATTAATAGATTTTACTTTGGATTGAAACCAAGTTTACGAAGAGCATTGGAATCACGGGAATTTAAAAGTTATAAGAAAAATTTAAGGTACTAGTTCCCATAGCGGAAGTCGGTGGGCTGAGGATTTTAAATTTTTTTCATCGATGGGATGATAGAACTTGTCGTCACTGATGATTCGAGACCCGGTATGGTTCAAGGATCTTGTATAAATTAAAAGAGCACTGAAAATAAAAATGTAAACATACCTTTACAGATCTAAAGGCATGATCGACATAAACTTGTTGTCAATGATCATTTCTTAAAGGATCTATATCAGGATCCCTCTAGATCGTCCACACATACTTCAAAAATCCACAGGAGCACTGATCTTCAAATTCTGGGTGCTAGTGCGACTATCCGACGATATCTTCGATGTCCAGAAGATCACTGAGATCCTCTACCTTCGATGCTTAAATTTTTTCTTGGATCACCTCTTAAGAGAGAGACTCTCTCTATAAAAAGTGGCAGGATAGAGAGGCTCTCATTAAATAATGAATGAATAGTTCATTGGGAGAGAGGCCCTCTCTCTATTTATAATGGATGATGAAAATACCCGAATGGGTTCCCCGAACCCCATTAACTTATCATCCACTAAATAAATAATTATGATGAACTAAACTACATCAATATTATTTATTATTTTATCACATGCTTGTAGTATATAAAATATATTATGTGATAAACCATATCCATTTAACTCGACTCGTAATTCTTACTTAATATTAAACAAACCTTGAATATTAAAATAATATTCATTTGATTAATATTTTCTCATATTTACTTAACTTGTAAATAATTTTAATAAATAAATTCAATACAATTATTCATAACTTGAATAATAATGAATTTATTTATTCCTTTGGTGATCGATACCTTGGACAACACTCGAACCTCTTGGTGGGCCCCACTATGTCCAATATACCTATTCAACTGAATAGGGAGGATTATTGAATATACTATTGTGTGTGAACCTCTAGGACCTTATATCAATAGTAGTGAATAAAATCCATAGACCAAGTGCAGAGTTTAGCAACCCATCGAGGCCCCTAAAGAGATAAGGATTGTCATAGCAACGAAAACCAACCTACAAACACGTATTGTGTACTATAATCTCTTTGTCTTTAAATATATCATAAAGTAGTACACACACCTATGTCATCACCCTTTTCTTTCTTTATTATTTGTTGATCTAACTGGATGAATTTACCGTTCGAATGCTTTGGCTAAAGGCTTATGATAGTGGCACCATCCTAATCAACCAGGCCTAAGATATATAACTTCCATAACCCAAAAGTGAAAAATACTTTCCTGACCATTCAACCAATGTCATACCAACAATGAATCACCCAACATAAGCTACCTCTCTATGATTTCATTATCATGGTTTTTTCCTTGCATCAAAGTACGCAATCAAATGGTACACACTAATAATGATCTCAAATTAAGATAATAATACACATGCTTGTAGATAGGAGCAACCAATAACACCCAAAACATGTGATGTTCCTATTAGTGGGTCTATAATCATGATATCACTACCTGAGATCACCAAGTGTGAAATTCATGAGAAAAAGTTTCAATGCTCATGAGCCCCCATCACTTGATAGTCAAATATCTACTGTGTCCAATCAATAAGATGTAACTAGACCATATGACATATTTAAGATTAATGTCATGGTATCTCGAGGTTCTTATTATAGTCTGGGCTCTTCTATAACTATTTTATTTGACAATTAATCTATGTAAATTACCATTTCAATAGTGGATATAAAAAATTCTACACTATAATGGTAAGTAGACATCATGTATAGCTAAATGTATACACGATATGGTAATCAAAAGTACCGCATAGTTGGGTCTAGGGTAACCACTATTTCAACACTCCCAATTTCACTAGATACAACCTTCTAACTATATTTGTTAGATACTCACATGAAAAATATCACGTTTCTACTAACGGATTTAGCTGCTGGGACTGCCACGTTTCCACCACGTGGCTATTCTGCTATATGCGTCCTCATATCCTTGAGTAAAACCTCTCAATAGATGGTATCCATGAGTATATTAATTTTTTTTCTTATATAATAACTTGACATATTTTATATTAAGAATATCATAATTTAATTTACTTACTAGGTGTGATTCCAAGAACTGGAACCAATTTTTGCGTTTAACTGCTTCTTAGTTGCCTCAGAAGCTGCAACGTACTCAATATTTGTAGGTATGGCTACCATTGGATTTTATGATCTTGACTCGCTCAACACCTTATCCTATCAGCAATACTAGATCAAATTAATAGAAGGAAGACTAGTTTTCATCCCACCATAACTAGTATCCCTTCTTCACTTACCAGGTACATATCTTTTATAATTGTTAAAGTATAATCAAATAGTTCCAACTACTTCAATTGCATTTATCCAAGATATAACTAATATTTTACCACTATAAATTTTATCCTAGAAATATCAGTTCTTGTAAATATCATGGAATACATGATTAATCCATCAGTAAAGCGTCTGGATTCAACTCACCACATCAATCTCTTACCATGTCTCAGACATGTAAACCTAAAGAGATATATGGAATGTGACATTAGTAAAAATTCCTCTATTGAATTGTTCCATATTGTATTTTTCAATACCATGTCTCTATATATAAGATTGATAAAATCCATGAAACCTTTAGATCTACCTCAGTAGATCTTGTTCCCTAGAACTTTGGTTGCTACTTTAATTCAATCATTGGAGAATAAATTTCATCTTGTTCTTAAATTATCTGTAAGTCCAATATCTATTTTCTATATGTTATCGAACATATTTCTCTTGGAAAACTATGGCACTCCCACTACCCTTTGGTAGACACATGACAAAGATTCATTCCAAATGAATTCTCTAAGATCTTGTTGCTTACTTGAATCCTGAACTGTATTTAAGTAACTTGCAACCCTTATTGGAATCCAATGGAATAATCACCCCTTTCTAGTTTCATTGTATAGACACCTTCCATGATTGGTGGTCATGGCATCCAATGCCCAATAAAACGATCTTAGAAGTTATCTATGATAAGTAAAATTTTAATGGATTTAGGCATACCAACTTGGTATAACCTATCAAGCCTTATTAGTTCCTCACTTATACCATCCATGTATCATCTCACTTGAATACCCACTATAGTATTCAAAATAATAACTCCCTTTTTCATTTGATACATGTAATCCATTATTGAATTTTAATTAATCTTATCAATCTTTGATAAAATCCATATAATTCATACTTGTAGGAATTATTATTCTTACTGAATAATATATTACCAATTGTGATAAAAATAAAACCATCACTATGGATTTAATATTCCTATGCAGTATGTGTCACCAGAACAATACTCTTCCATATTTACTTGTGGATATTATTCCTATGCCAACCATTTGTGCATCTCGAGCATTGACTAAACCCAAGTCAATATTGCTCCCACTATCTCTAATATAGATGTTCACCCTTATATAGAAATGTAGTCTATTACTTAACTACCACTTTTCTATCTTAGATATTTATGTAATATCCAAATAAACTATTAGGATAAATACTTAGTTGCATGATGTGTTTAGATAGATGAATGTTTATTTATATCCTAACAAACTCTTTGCATCTAAACACATGTCCTATGACATAATGTATTTCTATCATACTATGACTTGTATGATATCCACTTTTCATTTTTAGTCAACATATTATTTATGGGATTTCATCAATATTTTTCAAATTATGACTTGAAATATAATGGAAATTACTACAGGTTATAACATTGATACTACTTACATCATGTCTATTATGTATAAAATGTTCATTTAGGCATTTCTCCATGCTACATTTTTATGATAAATGTTAATATGTAAGACTTATCATTGATCCTCCTTATTAACATCAATGTCATGATGTAGATAAGGTAATCTATGTTAAGTAATTACTCAACAATACGTTTTTTTGATCAATTTTAACATGTAAGAATCATCATTGATCCTCCTTATTAGCATCAATGCCATGATGTAGATAAGGTAATGTGCATTTAGGAATTACTCCACTCTACATTATCATGATTTATGAATGATTGGTCAAGATATTCTTCGACATGCAAATATGAAGCAACTCATATCTTTTGACCATGCTTATACTTCACTTTCACATTACTTAATAACTTAAAGGAATCTTATGAAGTATCTTTACCACCATCTTTCCCTTGGAATAGTTCACGTTCACTTGTTGAACTAATCTAAAAAGCTTTGTGAAATACTTTTTTTTGTAAAGGTTTCTTTATCCAAAATAATTACGTCGATAACACCAAAGGTGTTTTTCTATGCTGAGCCTAAATACCATGCTGGGTATATTCTTGAAGTACACTTTTAGTTTTGTTGAAAAAGAATTATCTTTCCACAAATGGGCAAATAAGTCTTACTTTTTATATTCATAACTTATTTCCTATGATTCAAGTACCAATGAACTATTTGTTGAGTATGTTACCACAAAAAACATTAATTCCTAAACATGGAATAATGTCTCCTTATGTCGAAAGGGCATGTGAGATAAATTTTTTGGTTATACTCAACAACTTGTTCAACTAGAATCTATCACTTGTAAAATAGAAGTTATGTGTTTCCCACCGCTAACTTAGGAATCACCCTTTCTCAACTGCTAGGAAAATACACCTTACATCTTTTAATGATTCTATACTTGGGTTACTATATTTAAATACACATACGTGAATAGTAATATTGTATTTAATACCCAAGAATCATATGAGAAACATTAATTTTATATTGATGAATATACCTGAATGAGAAGCGGGTACTTGATTTTTCTATTCAGTTCATTGTGTTTTAAAATTCTATAAAGTTATTTCATAATATGTGATGAAAATAACCTCTAATTTAATAACAAACCTCTATTCTTTGAAGGACATTATGAAGGTTCCATTGGTGTAACTTGTCATTGGCCTTTTATATTGTCTTCTAATTTATTCTCCATAAGAACTAAAGATGGTAATTTCTTTAATATTATTATTACTTGGTGATCCTTAACTAAAATGTAATAATGAATTTACTCCATCCTATTAATTTTGTATCCTTAAATGATACTAGAATAATTGAGTGAAAATGATATGAGAAAGGGATCCATTGAAAGATTGTGAACTATATTTCACTTTACACATGACCATTACAGTTATCACCCATTCATATCTTACTTCACTTTCTCCTTGGAAACTTATTGGAGATGAGACTATATGTTCTTATCATCCATGTCCTAATGTATTGACCACAACTAACATTGGACATTGATGATAATGTAATGCCCCAGCCTTATACATTACATAATCTTGAATTATGTTAATAATTCACATTGAGGATCTTTTCAGGTTTAGAGTTTTAGAGAATTAGGTCATAAATATTATATTACATCTCAAAAATAAAAAATTATACACTTCTACTATATCCAAATTTTACACAATAATAAAACTCCTTAAAAAAAAGAAACATGTATAATTCCATGTTTTAGACAGCATGACTTTTCCTTGATCCCATCCTTGACCCTATTCATCTTTAAGTCCTACGGAAAACATTTCAAAAACTTGGGATGAGCATAAAAAGATCAGTAAGGGATACATAAAGAAGAAAAGAAAACATTAGTCCATGAATACATAACAATTAAAGAGATCATACTTTTAAATCATAAAACATAATCTATTTAACATACCTCATGAAATAATAAGATTTATGAATAACACATAGAAATCATAAATCACAACAGTAACTTGTGGAATCTATAACATAATTACATTATAGCTTTCACAACTATGTAGGGAGTTTCACTTGGAATAACCATCACATCATATTCCCTAAATCTATTAGGAGAAACATTAACATTTACCTCTATCACGTTACCCAATAAATTGGAGAGCTATCTCGGGCTCACCTGCCCTAGGTTTATCACGGAACCAACCATATATGTAAAAAATGAAAAAGAACCATAACATAATCATAACACATAAAATAATCATAATGGAAAGATAAAATTTCCATATTCCAATCACAATATATCATTTCACGATATTGACATAATCAATGCTTTATCAAAACCATTTTCAAAACCATTTAAAACATTTAATAAAGAGATTTTTGAATCAAAGTGTACCATACCAATTTGAAGATTTTAAAGGAATTAAAATTTTAAAACATTAATTTCCATATAAATACATCCTTAAATCCATTTTGAAAATGTGGTCATTAATGAGAAATATTTAGAAGAATAAATATTTAAAACATTTAAAATAATGTTTTAGTTAAAGAGCCCCTTACCACTTGAGAAAATAATTGAATAAAAAAAATTAAACAAAGAATATAATATCATGAGAATAAGGAGATTCATGATATAATATGTCAAAGGGCAGTATATACACATATAAAAGTGAATTGGTGTATAACAACAAATAAGTCTCAATGGAATGTAAATTGAGACAAAGTCCCTTACAAAGATCATATCCTTAGATTAAGGATAAATCAATGATATAATTATGTGTGACAAATAAGAATACACCCAATATAAGTGGATATTAATTGTAAAACAATCAGAGGTCATTCACACATATTTATAGCACGACATAATCAATAAGTAGAAGTTTAACCCAAAGAATTGAAATTGGTTAAGAAGTTCTCTTATAGAAATTTGACATCCTAATGGTGTCACTTTAAAATTTAGGAAATGAGTTGATAAAAGAGAAAAGGGTATCTCATCTAATGGACATAAAATTTACAACAATAAGGATATAGAATAACATATCCTAATATAATAAAATGGAAATTTAAAAGACATAACATAAAAGAAGTCTTTTACTAAAAGAGAAGGGCGAAAAGTTCCCTTAAAAAGATCGTATAAATGACGTTAGAATTTATCAATTGAGAGATTATGTGTATAAAAAGTATATCCAAAAAAATGGGAGGGGAAATTACAACATAAATAAATAAATAGTGATTCCAAACATAATCATAGCATGACATAATTAAGAATTAGAAGATTCACCCAAATAATGGAAATTCGGTTAAAAAGTTCCCTTACCGATTTGGTAACTTACGAAACATACACCCCATGAAAGAAGGATCATACAATAAAGATGTAAATACCCATAAATTAAAGTATATTACAAAAAATAATACAATCATGGGTAGTACATACACCACACAAATGTAAATAGTGTCAAATATCACATGAATCTCACAAGAATAAAAAGTGAGATGAAAACCCCTTACCTCATGTCCGACTTGACTCATTTGTTCTTTAATATCCTGAATAATAAACTAAAGTTAATTTATAATTAATTAATAAACTTTTTAAAGTTTATTATTATTTTTATATCACTTATTACCACGTTATAGACATTATATAATCATTTAAGTTAATAACGGTTGTTTTGTCGATATTTGGTACTTGAGTCAAAAATGAACTTCTTATAATTACAAATTGTCCATGTAGTCAAAAGTACATTATTTAAAGAATTATATTAATGATTTATATATCATTTATATCATATATATCCAGTATATATATATGTATTTATAATATCACATAACATTTGGAGATAAGAAATTAAATGCACTGTTCATGGAGACGGTAAGTCATACGTACACATGAATGCTACTTTCATTTCTATTTCATATTTAATAGAATGAAAACATAATGATACATAGATATATTATAAATCCAGTATAATATTATATATAATTTCATTAAAACCATCCTTTATACATTCCACGTATGGCATGAACAAGTCATATCACTTTGAGGGGGCGGTAGTCCGCACTTCCTCAAATGAAATTATAGTATTTACCCATTATGGAAACCATAAAGGTATACTATAAATAAAAAATAAATAAGAATAGAAACAATATAAATATAATATATATCACATATAAATATAGTTCCATCATAATGAACACCATAAGAGGTGGTATGAAAAGATTGAACAATCGTCGTTTTGTGAGGCAGTAGTTCGCCGTCCATAGAAACAGTATGTTTGTATCCATTAGATGAAGGTGTGTGGAAGTTTAGTTCAAATAATTCTCATAAAAACCACCTAGTATATTTATTATACTGTTTTTTATGTAAAAAATGAATAATAAGATCATAGGGAGTGAATAAGTAAAATAAAATAATAGAACTTGAGGGAAAATGTTACCTTTAAATCGAGTAACTCCCTTTGGTTTGAACCAAAAGGATTTCTTGAATTGCCTTCTTCCTAGGGGAAGGCTTATAGGAGGAAGATAGGGATATTGGGAGCTTATTTGGGCAGATTTTGGATGAGCCAAGGGGCTTTAGAGGCGTGAGTAATGGGTTAGAGGTGGTGTCCTTTTATAAGAGGGAGGAGGGGCTCTTTAGGAAAATTTGAAAGTATTATTTTATTATAAAATTATTTTCAGTTTCAAAAGGCCCAAAACTCATTAAATTAGAATATAATATGAATATAAGTAGAAATAAATTCATAAAATTATAATTGGATATATTTTGGATATTTTTTAATCCTTATCTTTTTTATTTAACCCTTTGTTAACTTATTTAACTTTTTTCCAAGTCTTCTTGTATATTCATACTATATGGTTAATATATTTACTATAAAATGCCAATCGACCCCAAATGGATCATTAATGAAATTTTTAACCTCATATATCATTTGGAATAATCCTATATTTTTAGGACTATTTTATCATTTAATAAAATATTAATTGATTTAAAAACTCATTTATGTCAATTTTTATACTATTCATATAATGACTTTTTTAAAAATCTAAACAAACTTGATTCTTTCTAAAAACCTTCATTAATTAAAATATAACAAGTAATAATCATCTATAAAAATCTTGGATGGTATAAAATGTTTCAAAATAAATTTATTTTAATATTTATAATCTAATTTATTTAAAACATTCATTAATGAGGTAATCATTACATCATCATTATGTCATAAATAATTTTTTTTATATAATGTCTAAAAATTATAAATAAAATACCATGATGTAGGAAATATTTTTAGATTTCTAATGACTATTTATAGTCAAAGATATAAATTATATAACCCCACATTAAAATTGTTTTGAAAAAACAATACATGTTTATGATATTTTTATTTTTACTTTAAATATAAAGTTATTAATGTCCTTATCTTTCCCAAATGGCATTCAAAGGACAAAAGTTCTACCCAAGGATTTTATTGGTCGTCCATGACTCATAAAATAATGTTAGGACAAGTGTTAAGGTAATTTTATATTATTATAATATTATTTTTACCTTGAATTACCCTATTTACCTTTAACCGTGGTAAATAAAAATCAAAAGTTACTATTATCTAAAAATTATTTTCATCCTATTCACTACGGGAAAAATGGTTAATAGCGACGAGGTATTTGCGACGGGAATAATTCCCGTCGCAAATACCTTTCGCAAAGGAGCATTTGCGATAGGAAACTATTCCCGTCGCAAATGATCCGTGATTTGCGACAGGGTTTTTTTACCCGTCGCAAATAGTTTGGCGCGAAATGCGCGCCAAACCGCGCGAAGTTTATTTGCGACGGGGTTCTATCCCCGTCGCAAATAACCGGTGGCGGTTAAAGACTATTTGCGACGGGTCTGTAGTCCCGTCGCAAATACCCCGGCGGCGGGAGTTATTTGCGACGGGACCCATCGCAAATAACCGTTTTAATGCCGCCCATAATTAAATGCGGTCAGGGTTATTTGCGACGGGGTTCTATCCCCGTCGCAAATAACCGGCGGCGGTTAAAGACTATTTGCGACGGGTCTGCAGTCCCGTCGCAAATACCCCAACGGCAGGGGTTATTTGCGACGTGGCCCGTCGCAAATAACCGTTTTAATGCCGACCATAATTAAATGCGGTCAGGGTTATTTGCGACGGGACCCGTCACAAAAAAGCCCGTCGCAATTAATCTAACCTATAAATACTGCCAACCATTACAATTTTCCCACTCTCAACCCACTCTCAACCCACTCTCAACCCTGAACCATTACAATTTTCCCAGTCTGAACCTTTTACGACTATCAGTTGTAAAAAATTTTTTCCGACTTCGAGGATTCAGTTGGTGGTGTTCTACAATTACAGCGGCTCGACATTGACATCAAGTATAAGGTTTTTATCTGAATTTTAATTTAATATTTATTTTATTTATTTTATTTATTTATTTTAAATTTTTATAATTTTTTTTTTCTGATTTCTAATTAGAAATAATTATGAATAAGTATTAATAATTAACAGTAATTAGAGACAATTAAACACTAATTAATTTAAAATAGTTAGCTGTAATTACAATTAATTAGCAGTAATTATGAAAAATTAAAATTAATTTGAATTAATTAATAATAATTAGAAATAATTAACATTAATTAGTAATAACTTATAATAATTACCTATAATTAGTAATAATTACTAATAATTAGTAATAATTACTAATAATTCCCAATATTTAATAATTACCAATATTTGTCAATATTTTTTCCAATAATTACCAATATTTACCAATATTTACCAATAATTGCAAATAATTAGGAATAATTACCAATAATTAGAAATAATTACCAATAATTAGGAATAATTACCAATAATTAGGAATAATTAGTAATAATTATCAATAATTAGGAATAATTAGTAATAATTAGTAATAATTAGTAATAATTACCAATAATTAGGAATAATTAGTAATAATTAGTAATAATTAGTAATAATTTTCAATAATTAGTAATAATTACCAATAATTAGTAATAATTACCAATAATTAGTAATAATTACCAATAATTAGTAATAATTACCAATAATTAGTAATAATTACCAATAATTAGTAATAATTACCAATAATTAGTAATAATTCGTAATAATTAGGAATAATTACCAATAATTAGGAATAATTCGTAATAATTAGTAATAATTAGTAATAATTACCAACAATTACCAATAATTAGTAATAATTAGTAATAATTACCAATAATTAGTAATAATTACCAATAATTAGTAATAATTAGAATTAATTACCAATAATTACCATTAATTAGAAATAATTACCAATAATTACCAATATTTACCAGTAATTAGTAATAGTTACCAATAATTAGTAATAATTACCAATAATTAGTAATAATTACCAATAATTAGTAATAATTACTCATAATTACCAGTAATTACCAATAATTATTAATAATTAGTAATAATTAGTAATAATTACCAATAATTAGTAATAATTACCAATAATTACCAATAATTAGTAATAATTACCAATAATTACCAATAATTAGTAATAATTACCAATAATTAGTAATAATTCGTAATAATTAGGAAGAATTACCAATAATTAGGAATAATTCATAATAATTAGTAATAATTAGTAATAATTACCAATAATTACCAATAATTAGTAATAATTAGTAATAATTACCAATAATTACTAATAATTACCAATAATTAGTAATAATTAGAAATAATTACCAATAATTACCATTAATTAGAAATAATTACCAATAATTACCAATAATTACCAGTAATTAGTAATAATTACAAATAATTAGTAATAATTACCAATAATTAGTAATAATTACCAATAATTAGTAATAATTACTCATAATTACCATTAATTACCAATAATTATTAATAATTAGTAATAATTAGTAATAATTAGTAATAATTAGTAATAATTACCAATAATTAGTAATAATTACCAATAATTACCAATAATTACAAATAATTAGTAATAATTAGTAATAATTAGTAATAATTAGTAATAATTACAAAAAATTAGTAATAATTAACAATAATCACCAATAATTAGTAATAATTAACAATAATTACCGATAATTATCAAAATTATCTTTTCATCTCTGTATTGGTTTTAAGAAAACTACTGTCTCCACATGTAATATTCGCATTCTTTTTTAAAATTATCAACCTACTCACCAATAGAGAGGTGAAAGTGAATGCGAATATTACATGTGGAGACAGAATGTTAAACACACAGATGAAAGGAGAATTGTATATAATATAGAAAATTATATTATTTTAATATTAATAATAAAAAATACTAATAATGTAATAATGTTATTATTATATAATTAATATTTATGAAAAAATAATATTAGTATTATTAAAATAATAAAAAATTTATATAATATTAAAATTATCAATATTTGTAACAGGTTTTGCTTTATTCTCAACATGTTCAATTCTTAAAGGGTCAATTTTTAGGTCTATTAATATAGAAAATTATATTATTTTAATATTAATAATAAAAAATTCTAATAATGTAATAATGTTATTATTATATAATTAATATTTATGAGAAAATAATATTAGTATTATTAAAATAATAAAAAATTTATATAATATTAAAATTATCAATATTTGTAAAAGGTTTTGCTTTATTCTCAACATATTCAATTCTTAAAGGGTCAATTTTTAGGTCTATCTCAATAAAAAGTTTGCGTCAGTCGTGTCTGATGTAAACTCTATAATTATCCTTGCTTGAGTGTTTTTTTATAACAAATTATTCAAAACCAGTAATGCTTTTATATTTTATAGGAAAATATGGAACAACGAGGTCGTCAACAGTCATTATTAGATGACCACATATGGATAAATCAACGTAGAAATCCAAACGGTTCTGGTTTAAATATAGTATATATAGAGGGTGTGGAGACTTTTTTATCATTTGCGGCATCAAATCCAGAATTTGTTTTAGAAGGAAAAATAAAATGCCCTTGTAGAAAATGTGCATTGAGAACGTTTGACATATTTGACAAAGTGGGGGGACATCTCTTGCATTTTGGTTTTCAACCAGATTATGTTTTTTGGAATCAACACGGTGAACGCAGTTCCAAAGTAGGTGATACCAACTTGATTCTGGATCCATCCCGGTTTCAAGATTTAGTACATGATGTTGCAGGTTCATCTGTTCAACATACAGAAACTCCGGCTGATATAGCTTCAAATCCTGAGTTGGCACTATCTGAATTTTATGAGTTGTTGAGGTCTGCTGAGGATGCATTATATCCTGGCTACAAGATGAGAAAATTAGAAGTAGTTGCAAAATTTATGGCTATCAAATCAGATAACAGAATGTCAAACACCTGTTTTGACCAGATATTTTCTTTGCTTAAAACACTGTTACCCAAAGGAAATGTTTTGCCTACAAATTACTATGAGAGTAAGAGGCTGGTTCGAAATTTGGGACTTACTTGTCAGAAGATTCATGCATGTTCAAATGACTGAATTTTATATTCTGGGGAAAATGAGTCGTTGGATAGTTGTCCCACATGTGGGCAACCGAGATATAAAGAAGGGAAACATGGGAAGTCTGGTTTGATTCCTGTAAAACAGTTGAGATATTTTCCACTTACATCCAGACTTCAGCGTTTATTCATGTCTAAGAATACAGTGAAAATGATGTCATGTCATAAAGCGAATATTTCAACCGATAAAAGCTTGAATCATCCAGCCGATGGTGATTCATGGAAACATTTTGATAGAGTGCATCCATCCTTTGCTTTAGAAGCTAGAAATGTTCGACTGGGCCTTTCCACTGATGGTTTCTGTCCGTTCGGATCTTATGGTAGTCAGTATTCATGTTGGCCTGTTTTTTTAACTCTGTACAATTTACCTCCATGGATGTTGATGAAGGAGCCATATATCTTTTTGACTTTACTAATTCCAGGACATCCGAAGAAGAATATTGATGTTTATTTGAAACCATTGATTGATGAATTAAGTTTATTATGGAGTACTGGTGTCAGTACATATGATGTTGCTATGAAACAGAATTTCATACTGATAGCAGCATTGATGTGGACAATTAGTGACTTCCCGGCTTATGGGATGTTATCTGGCTGGAGTACACATGGTCAGAAATCATGTCCTTACTGTATGGGAGAGAACAAAGCATTTATGATCATTCATGGAAAGAAACCTTGTTATTTTGACTTTCATCGCAGATTTCTTCCAGCTGATCATCCTTTTCGCAGAAACAGATCTCATTTCAGAAAAGGAACAGTTGAAAGGGATGGAACTCCAAAAATGCTATCAGTTTCGGAGTTAAAATCAGTTTTATTTTCATTACCTCCCATCACTTTTGGTCCCACAATAAACCAACAAAAAATTTCTGGTTTTGGGAAAGAACACAATTGGATTAAACGTAGCATATTTTGGGATTTGCCATATTGGTCTGATTTGTTGGTCCGCCACATTTTGGATGTCATGCATATTGAGAAGAACTGTTTTGATAATTTGTTTCATACAGTTTTGGATACGCCAGGAAAGAGCAAAGACAATTTAAATGCACGTTTAGATATTGCCCAAATTTGCAGGCGTCCATAACTGGAACTGTTTGAGAATGTCAGAACAGAAAGGTTACTGAAACCAAGAGCAGCTTATACACTGTCTAAAGAAAACCGTTTATTATTTTGTTAGTGGATTTCAAATTTGAGACTTCTAGATGGCTGTGCTTCCAATTTGGGTAGATGTGTAAAGAATGGTCATATTACTGGATTAAAAAGTCATGATTGTCATGTTATAATGGAAAGACTTCTACCCGTTGGATTAAGAGGTCTGTTGAATTCTGTGATTTGGGATTCCATAACAGACATGTCTCATTTTTTTCGGGACATTTGTGCGGCTACAACAGATTATGATGCTCTATGAAAACTTGAAGAAGATGTTGTTGTAATTATATGTAATATGGAAAAAATATTTTCACCGTCTTTCTTCGACTCAATGGAACATTTTATGTTACATTTTCCATATGAATCCAAATGTGGAGGTCCAGTACAGTTTCGATGGATGTACCCATTTGAAAGATGCATGCAAAAATTGAAAAGAAAAGTACGTAACAAAGCATCTGTTGAAGGATCTATTGCAGAAGCTTATTTTCAAGAGGAAATATCTTTTTTCTGCTCCCATTATTTTGAATCTGAGTATCCTTCAAAACACAACCGAATGGGACATAACAAGAGGAGTATTGATGAAATCGACAATCAATTATCTGTTTTCAACCAGCCATATCTTGGTTTTGGTGGAGTTCATGAACGCTGGCTTTCAGATGATGAACACCACAGAGCTCATATGTATGTTCTGCTCAACTGTGAAGAGATGAAATCAGTTGTACTGTAAGTGTTTATATCACTTATTCTATCATTTATGTTATAGTAAATAACTTTGTTTTTTATAGGTTGTATGATAATCATATCAAGAAACAAATTAGACAAATTACAGCAGCTGCTCTCGAAGAACGCCGACAGAAAAATTTCTCTCAGTGGTTTCAAAAACTGGTAACATAAATTCTTTATCTTTTAGAAACTCATTCAATGTATAGTTTACTATATTGATAATTATTTCACAAATTTTTAGGTGTCTCGACATGCTGATAAAATTGACAAACGACTGTGTATATTGAGTAACCCACCTTCCAGACTTGTTAAAACTTATAATGCATATGTGGTGAATGGATTTTGATTTCACACACATGCATATAGGGAATCAAAAAAAAAAAAACAATGAACAGTGGAGTTAGCTTGAGAGGATCTCATCATCAAGAAAATGAAGTTGACTTTTATGTCATACTTGATGAAATCATTGAACTCTATTATCTTGGGAAACATTACATAACCATGTTCAAATGTCGGTGGTTGGATACAGAGAGAGGCGTGCGTGTTCATCCGAATCATGGAATCATCGATATTAAATGTAAAAGTGTTCTCGCAGTAAATGAACCATTATTATTGGCTCAACAGGCACATCAAGTTTATTACGCAAAGTACTGTGCTACATCAAGAGACTTGACTGATTGGTGGAGTGTAATAAAAATCAAAATTCGAGACAATCAGTTTAGTCAAAGTGAATGTGCTTTCACTGATGTGAAAAGAATTGAAGTTTTTCAAGAGAGTACTCAAAATCAATCTTTTTTACAAAGAGACATGAGTATCGATGACGACACCCCACATTTAAGAGTCGGTGATGACGATGATGTTAATGATGTCACATATGAATTTGAAATGGTAAGAGATGAAGAAACTGTAACTCGAATGGATATCGATGATGTTGAGGAGGAATATAAAGATGACATTGACATATATGAAGATGATGATGAAGATGAACACTGATAGAATTCCATGGTATTTATATATAATCATAATATGTATATATGTATATATAATAGTAATTATCAATTATTTTCTAACAACATTAACATTTTCTATTTCAGATGGACGATGACGCATTTCATGCGTTGGCAAATGCTGACCTGCCTTTCGATGTGGATGAGTTGCTGGCAGATGACCCTCAGCCTGCAGGTGCTTTAGGGAGTACGCGGAGGGGGCGCGGTTTTGCACGATTGATGATTCCTGACCCCGTCCCCGAGCGACGTCCACGTCTTGGGTTTGATCCACGCACACAGAGGTGTGATAACCTATGTGATAACCTGTAGATTTTACTAAGATTTCATTAATCTATTCACATAATAAATGTTTATTATTTTTATAGTTTTCCGCATATAGCAGTCGGACAGGGCAGCGCTATTTTGCGCAACTATTTCTCTTAGCCTTGGACCACATGAGAGCAGATTCCCATTGCAGCAGGCCATGTTCGGCCATTGGTTGGTACGTACGTAAATAAATAATTTTTATTTTGAAAATCATTTCATTTCTAACTTGATATTTTGATTTATTTGTAGGGTTTATGGTATCCGATCGAGGATACCATGCGTGACGCCATCCACGAGGCATGAGAGGTGGTCATGCGTGATCGCTTTCATCAGTTTTTGCACAACTTGAGGAGAGCGGCCATGAAGAAAGCAGGAGTATCCTTTTTTGATGACTCCTGTAGAGCGCACCGACCACAGTACATTTCATCCCACGTATGGGATGGATTATGTGCGCACTGGTTGAGTGATGTCTTTCAGAGGAGATCATTGGTGGGGAGGCAGAATCGGGGGAGACAGGAGGTGACTCATCGAGCTGGGAGTCGTACTTTCAGTACTCATAGATAGCATCTGGTACGTACATTATTTATAAATATTTTATATAACTATAAATATTAACAATTTATTTTTTATTCTTATAGGCTGTCGAGCACCCCGATATTACGGAGTATGACGTATATTGGAGGATGTATAGTGATCCTGCTACTGGGGAGCTCAGAGGTGATCGTCAGCATCACATCGTGGTCAGTATTATTTGTTTTCAAGTTTAAAAATTAACTGCATATAATATATTCACAATTTTAATTTTAAATTGCAACTACAGGAGTCATATGAGGCCGCAGCGTCACAGACTCGGCCTGAGAGTCAGGCCGAGTCATCAGATCAGACCACTGGCCGTCAGTTTGATGAGGCGGCATGGATACAGGCCACCCAGTATGCCTTCGAGAAGGGCCGGGTAGTTGGTATCAGCTCTCGACTGACTCCCAGAGATTATTATGGCAGTGCTGCGATGTCGGCGTCCAGCTCGAGAGGAGCTCGTGCATCTTCTTCTGCTACACAGTATGAGGATCAGTTGCGATCTCAGACTGCACTGATAGAGAGTCTCTGACAGGAGCAGGAGCAGATGCATCAGCAGAAGCAACAACATGAGGAGGAGCGTCGACGCCAGCAGTAGCTGTACGAGGAGCAGATGAGTCGGTGGCAGCAGCAGCATCAGGAGCAGATGAAGTACATGCGCCGACTCACTCATGCTTTAGGGATGGAGTTTCCTCCACCAGCATCTGCAGATCCCCCCCTCTCCTCCTTCAGATTAGAGTTTGTTTTTATGTTATAAAGTTTGTTAAATCAAAATATGAATTTTTTCTATTCGTAGTTTCTGTCTCATTATAAAATATTAATAATATTATATTTTTAAATAACAATATTAATATGAATAATAATATTATTTATATTTTATAATATTAAATTTTATATATATATTAAAATTTTATAATATTATAATTTAATTATATTTTTTTGTAATATTTGAATTATTTTAATATTTGAATGTAAAATAATTCTATTATTTTTATATTAATTAAAATAACTTATTAATATTTTTATTTATTTATGAATTATAATTCTAATATTATTATATTAATTAAAATCATTTATTAATATTTTATTATTTTTTATTTTTGAATTATAAATCTATTATTATTATATTAATTAAAATCATTTATTAATATTTTATTATTTTTTATTTGTGAATTATAATTCTATTATTATATTAAATAAAATCATTTATTAATATTTTTTTTATTTTTTTATTTTTGAATTATAATTGGATTATTATTATATTAATTAAAATAATTTATTAATAATTTATTTATTTTTATTTTTTTATAGTATTTGCGACGGGATATTATGCCCGTCGCAAATAGTATTATTATTATATTAATTAAAATAATTTATTAATATTTTTTTTAATTTTTTTTTAAAAAAAAGTAATTGCGACGGGCCCGTCACAATTACTTTTTTAAAAAGTTTTTATAAATATACGGACTAATATTTGCGACGGGAAGTATCACCGTTGCAAAAAATACTTGTAGCGATGGGGCCGTCGCAAATACCTTTTGCGATGGGCCCGTCACAATTACTATTTTAAAAAGATTTTATAAATATACGGACTAATATTTGCGACGGGAAGTATCGCCGTCGCAAATAATACTTTTAGTGATGGGCCCGTCGTAAATAATTGTTGTTGCGACGTCGTTTTTCGCAACGGGCTATTTACGACGGACCCCCATCACAAAAGCCTATTAGCGACGGGATCCCGTCGCAATTACCCCGTCGCTATTAACCATTTTTCCCGTAGTGATTGAACAAAATTTTACTTACTGATGACAACCATGTATGTCAGATTTTTGAAATTCAATTCACAGAAGCGGTAAAATTTCATTTAAATGAAAAAGTAGGGTTTTTAACTACTATGCAGTGTTTTTCACTATTCATAAAAAAATTGAACGTTTTCAGAAAATACCAAAAATTCACCTAAAGATAATTTTTATATTACAAATTAAAAAATGATGTCTATTTTACCAAATTAAAAACATAGAAGTTTCATTAATTAATTTAAAATTAATTTTCATTGTCAAAACTAGAAAGCATGTTTTTATGAAGTAACAACTACAAAAAGATTGACATGTGTTTATGTCCAATTTCAAAGTGAAATTACTTACAATGAAAAAATTGGATTAAATGGTAAAAATATAATCCAATTATACTTTAAAACTATTTAAAAAGATAATCTAACCATATAAATAAATCAGATGAAAAGACAGTTTTGACTTAAAATGCAGTATTTTTCACTATTCATTTAAAAAATGAATTTTATCATAAAATACCAAAAATTTACCCAAAGTAAATTTTGATGTCATGCTTATAAATAATAAGTTTATTTTTTCAAATAGAATATATAAATGTGACAAAAACTATATTTAAAAAGGGTTCGCCATCAAAAGGCGGTAAAACTAACATTTAAAAATATTAGAGTATTTATGCTTAAAAAATTTGGATTCATTCTCATTTTAAGCCTATAAATTTTATTAGATAAATATAAAAACATTTAACAAACATGTTTAATCATAATATGGTTAGTTCTGTTCATTCCTGCTAATAAAACAAATAGGTGTTAACTACCATTTAAAATAATAATATTATATTTTTTTTTTCAGTATGACTCAACATTGTGTGCAACATAAGACTTCATAGAAACCCATTGTTGCGTGTCGGATACGCCATCGAACATAGCATCCCCTTTAAAGTAAAATTAATATTTAACTCAAAAATATTTATAAATATGAAAATTTCATATTCTTTATTTACTTGGGATGTTACATCCTTCCCCCCTTTTGGGAATTGAGTCCTTGCAATTTTAAAATTGGGCTCAGAAACTTCATTAAAAGTCCCACATCGAAAAAAGAGTCTATAAAACTATCACTTTAAAATAAATAAAGAGAAGTAAAAAGGCCACCTAAGATAACCCATACTAGTATTCCATATTGAAAAAGATAGTATGGAGGAGAAAATAAATGTCAAGTTCTGATGGAGAGTGATAGAAAACATCATTAGAAGAAAGTTAACCACTAGAAAATCACAAACTTGTGATGGGTTAAACGATCTTTGATTCCCCAGTAGGAAAATTAAACATACAATTTTGTTTGTTTTAAGTTCCCTTTCCTAAAGTTGGAGAATTTATTTATGATATTGACTAAGAACATAAGGAAATATACTTACCTTTCAAGTAAAGTTTCATCCTTTAATAAGTTTCTACCAAAAACTCATCTTTTCTTCAAAGGATGAGTATTCAAGATGACTTGGTCACACATGAAGAACTAGAATAAACTTATAGATAATCAAATAATCTAGAAAATATGAACTATATTTTTCCATTGTCTTTAGACACTAACCAAAACCAAAATGGTTAGTAAAAGATCAGATAATTCCCAAAAGGATAAAAAGGAATACTACTTTTAATCTCCAAAATTGAACAAAGAGTACCCAAAGTTCAACAAAGACCATTCAATAAAAAATTGTCCTTAAAATTATTCAAAATAATACAAACTAAATTTGAAATCCAAAATTCAGAAGTATTTGATCACATAGTCTTCCATAGAAAATCTTAACATTTATATCCAAATAACATATACTAATCTTAAAGTATTATACTGAAAATTAATTAACCTAATCACATATTCTCCAAGATAGGTTAATCATTTCTATTAACAACCTGAATCTCTATATGTCCACAATAAAAACATAGATTCTTCCAAAATAAAATCCCACCATTACTGCTCAATTTAAATCCCAAATTATTCTATTTTACTTAGGCATATAGTTTCCAAAAATAGCAAACATCTTCCAAAGTAAACTTTATCACTTAATCCCCAAATCATTTTCCTATACCAAGGATATCCATTTGATAAAACATAATATTCCAAATCAACTTATTCTTGATCCATAAAATCATTTAACTAAAAAGAATAAGCCATACTAACCAGCGACTTTACGTAGGCCAGTGGTAGGCGATGTTCCCTTGTCTCCCTTCGGTTGTGGGTTGGATTCCTATGGCCTTACCAGATGCGATGGGTTGTCACCCATCTTGCGTGTTGTCCCATTTTATAAAACTAAAAAATAACCCTAACATGATTTAACCTCAATGGTTTTCTTATACCTCTCATTTTCATCCCAACTCATAATGACCTCAAGATATTAATTCATGAATTCTTATATATATTGAATTTTTTTACCTCCATATAATAACGCTATTACCAAAGAAAGAACATCATACCTTGATCATGGTGTCCAACTAGTTTCATCATCATCTTATTCACGTAGATAGATGATCCATGCACTGTAACAATGATTTAGATATCCTTCAAAATCATTTGCTTCCTTTATCAAAATACACCTTGTACAACTTGGGTCATATGGGTGCTAAAAAAATAGTTTCAGAAAATAATCATGTATGACATATAATTTTAAAACATTTGATAAAACTTTCTTTTTATAAAACAGTCAGATCGAGTTTGAGTTGAAACATTCAATCAATGGTCTGTTTAAAATACCATAAGTATGTGATGAAAGACTATAATTTAAAAGAAAATATAAATAGGTTGCGCAAGGGTATCCTTCTTCCACACCTTTTTCAAAATCATAATATGATTCAAAATCTTGTGATAAGGTAAAATATTTTAAAATGCCTTGATAATATTTACCTTTCTTGAAAATATGAGAATAATGAAAAAATAGGATTTGATTAAATACAACCCATGACCCACGATGGTATCAAGGTATATCAGAGGTGTTTGATATCACAAACAATTTCTTGCAAGTGAGTTGTATCTTAGAAAATGTTTCAGACTCATCTGTACATGAATTTATAATAATTATTGCAAGCAAGTCATCAAGAATGGATAAGAATGTCGTTTGAGATCCTCCTCCTTCTATTTGTAACAAACTTTCCTTGATCTTAACAAGTTACAAAATAAGGATTTAACTTAAGGAGTAGACATAGAGACTAACCATGTGTCTAAAAAAACTCATAATCCCTAAAGTTGTCTAAAATGACCTCTGATACCAACTTTAAGGCCCCAACCTTATACATTACATAATCTTGAATTATGTTAATAATTCACATTGAGGATCTTTTTAGGTTTAGAGTTTTAGAGAATTAGGTCATAACTATTACATTAAATCTCAAAAATAACAAATTAGACACTTATACTCTATCCAAAATTTTCACAATAATAAAAATCCTTAAAAAAAAAGAAACATGTTTAGTTCCATATTTTAGATAGCATGACTTTTCCTTGATCCCATCCTTGACCCTATTAATCTTTAAGTCCTGCGGAAAATATTTCAAAAACTTGGGATGAGCATAAAAATCTTAGTAAGAGATACATAAAGAAGGAAAGAAAACATTAGTCCATGAATACATACAAATAAAATAGATCATACATTTGAATCATAAAACATAATCTCTTTAACATACCTCATGAAATAATAAGATTTATGAATAACACATAGAAATCATAAATTATAATGGTAACTTGTGGAATCCATAACATACTTACATTGTATATTTCACAGATATGTAGGGAGTTTCACTTGGAATACCCATCATAGTATATTCCCTAAATCTCTTAGGATAAACATTAACATTTACCTCCATCACGTTACCCAATTCATTGGAGAGCTATCTTGGGCTCACCCACCCTAGGTTTATCACGGAACCACTCGTATACATAAATAATACCAAAGAACCATAACATAATCATAAAAAATAAAATAATCATAATGGTAAGATAACATTTCCACATTCCAATCGCAATATATCATTTCATGATATTTACATAATCAATGCTTTATCAAAACTATTTTCAAAACCATTTAAAAAATTTAATAAAGATATTTTTGAATCAAAGTGTCCCATAAAAATTTGAAGCTTTTAAAGTAATTTAAATTTTAAAACATCAATGTCCATATAAATACATCCTTAAAACCATTTTGAAAACAAGGTCATTAATGAGAAATATTTAGAAGAATAAATCTTTAAAGCATTTAAAACAATGTTTTAGTTAAAGAGTCCCTTACCACTTGAGAAAATAATTGAATAAAAATAATTAAACAAAGGTTATAATATCATGAGAATAAAGAGATTCATGATATAATATATCAAAGGGAAGTATATACACATATAAAAGTGAATTGGTGTATAACAACAAATAAGTCTCAATGGAATGAAAATTGAGACAAAGTCCCTTACAAAGATCATATCCTTATATTAAGGATAAATCAATGATATAATTATGTGAGACAAATAAGAATACAACCAATATAAGTGGATATTAAGTGTAAAACAATCAGAGGTCATTCACAAATATTCATAGCATGACATAATCAATAAGTATAAGTTTAACCCAAAGAATTGAAATTGGTCAAGAAGTTCTCTTACAAAAATTCGACATCCTAACGACGTCGCTTTAAAATTTAGGAAATGAGTTGATGAGATAGAAAAAGGTCTCTAATCTCATGGAAATAAAATGTACAACAATAAGGATATAGAAGAAAATATCCCAACATAAGAAAATTGAAATTTAAAAGACATAACATAAAATAAGTCTTTTACTAAAAGAGAAGGGTGAAAAGTTCCCTTACAAAGATTGTATAAATGAATTTAGAATTTATCAATTGGGATATTATGTGTGTAAATAGTATATACACAAAAATGGGAGTGGAAATTACAACATAAATAAATAAACAGTGATTCCACACATAATCATGGTATGACATAATTAAGAATTAGAAGATTAACCCATAGAATGAAAATTGGGTTAAAAAGTTCCTTTGCCGATTTGGTAACTTACGAAACATACACCTCATGAAAGAAGTATCATACAATGAAGATGTAAATACCCATAAATTAAAGTATATTACAAAAAATAATACAATAATGGGAAGTACATACACTACATAAAAGTAATTATTGAAAAATATAGCATGAATCTCACGAGAATAAAAAGTGAGATGAAAACCCCTTACCTCATGTCCGACTTGACTCATTCATTCTTTAATCTCCTGAATAAGAAACTAAAGTTAATTTATAATTTCTTAAGAACCTTTTTCAAGTTTATTATTTCTTTTATATCACTTATTACCACCTTATAGACATTATATAATCATTTAAGTTAATAACTTTCGGTTTGTCGATATTTGGTACTTGAGTCAAAAATGAACTTCTTATAATTACAAATTGCCCATGTGGTCAAAAGTCCATTATATCCAGAATTATATTCATGATTTAGATATAATATATATCATATATACATCCAGTATATATATTTATTTATAATAGTACATAAAATTTGGAGATATTAAATGAAATGCACCGTTCATGGAGACAGTAATCCGTACGTACACATGAACGCTACTTTCATTTCTATTTCATATTTAATGGAATGAAAACATAATGATACATAGTTATATTAAAAATCCAGTATAATATCATATATAATTTTATTAAAACCATCCTTTATATGTTCCACGTATGGCATGAATGAGTCATATCACTTTGAGGGGGCGGTAGTCCGCACTTCCTCAAATGAAATTATCGTATTTACCCATTATGGAAACCATGAAGGTATGATATAAATAAAAAATAAATAAGAATATAAAAAATATAAATATAATATATATCACATATAAATACAGTTCCATCGTAATGGCCACTATAAGAGGTGGTAGGAGAATATTGAACAATCATCATTTCGTGAGGCAGTAGTTCACCGTCCACAAAAACAGTATATTCGTATCCATTAGATGAAGGTGTGTGGAAGTTTAGTTCAAATAATTCTCATAAAAACAACATATTATATTGAGGATACTGGTTTTGTTATGTAAAAAATGAATAAGAAGATCATAGTGAGTTAATAAGTAAAATAAAAGAAGAGAACTTGAGGGAAGACGTTACCTCTAAATCGAGTAACTCCCTTTGGTTTGAACCAAAAGAATTTCCTGAATTACCTTATGCCCAGGGGAAGGATTCTAAGAGTAATATAGGGATGTTGGGATCTTATTTGGGTATATTTTGGATGAGACAAGGGGCTTGATAGGTGTCAGTAATGGGTTAGAGGTGATGTCCTTTTATAAGAGGGAGAAGGGGCTCTTTAGGAAAGTTTGAAAGTATTATTTTGTTATAAAATTATTTCTGGTTTCAAAAGGTAAAAAACTCATTAAATTAGAAGATAAGATTAATATAAGTCGAAATAAATTCATCCAATTAGAGTTGGACAGGTTTTTTATATTTTTTTAATCCTTATCTTTTTTATTTAACCCTTTGTTTACTTAACTTTTACCATGTCTTCTTGTATATTCATACTATATGGTTAATATATTTACTATAAAATTCAAAGATATCCCAAATGGATAATTAATGAAAATTTTAACATCATATATATCATTTCGACGAATCTTAGATTTTTAGGACTATTTTATCATTTAATAAAATATTAATTGATTTAAAAACTCATTTATGTCAATTTTTATACTATTCATATCATGACTTTTTAAGAAATCCAAACAAACTTGATTCTTTTGAAAAACCTTCATTAATTAAAATATAAAAATTTATAATAATCTCTAAAATTCATGGATGGCATAAAAAGTTTCAAAATAAATTTATCTTAATATTTATAATCTAATTTATTTAAAACAATTATTAATGAGGTAATCATTATATCATCATTGTGTCATAAATAAATTTATTTATATGATGTATAAAAATTATAAATTAAATACCATGATGTAATAAATATTTTTATATTTATAATTAATATTTATAGTCGAAGATATAAATTATATAACCCCACATTAAAATTGTTTTGGCAAAACAATACATGTTTATGATATTTTTATTTTTACTTTAAATAAAAAGTTATTAATGTCCTTATCTTACCCAAATGGATTTAAAAGACCAAAAGTTATACCCAATGATTGTATTGGTCATACATGACTCATCCAATAATGTTAGGACAAGTGTTAAGGTAATTTTATATTATTATAATATTATTTTTACCTTGAATTACCCTATTTACCTTTAACCGTGGTAAATAAAAATCAAAAGTTACTATTATCCAAAAATTATTTTCATCCTATTGAACAAAATTTTACTTACTGATGACAACCATGTATGTCAGGTTTTTGAAATTTAATTCACAGAAGTGGTAAAATTTCATTTAAATGAAAAATATGGTTTTTTAACTACTATGCAGTGTTTATCACTATTCATCAAAAATTGAACGTTTTCAGAAAAATACCAAAAATTCACCTAAAGATAATTTTGATATCCCGAATTCAAAAATGATTTCTATTTTACCAAATTTAAAACATATAAGTTTCATTAATTAATTTAAAACTAATTTCTGTTGTCAAAACTAGAAAGCATGTTTTTAAGAAGTAACGACTATAAAAAGATTGACATGTGTTTATATCCAATTTCAAAGTGAAATTACTTCCAATGACAAAAATTGGATTAAATGTTAAAAATATAATCCAATTACACTTTAAAACATTTTAAAAAGATAATCTAACCATATAAATAAATCATATGAAAAGATAGTTTTGACTTAAAATGCAGTATTTTTCACTATTCATTAAAAAAATGAATTTTATGAGAAAATTACCAAAAATTTACCCAAAGTAAATTTTGATGTCCCGCTTCTAAAGAAGAAGTTTATTTTGTAAAATGTAACATATAAATGTGACAAAAACTAGATTTAAAAAGTGTTCTCCATCAAAAGGCGGTAAAACTACCTTTTAAAAATATTAGAGTATTTATGCTTAAAAAAATTGGATTCATTCTCATTTTAAGCCTCTAAATTTTATTAGATAAATGTAAAAACATTTAATAAACATGTTTAATCATAATATGGTTAGTTCTGTTTATTCCCGCCAATAAAACAGTTTGGTGTTAATTACCATTTAAAATAATAATATTATATTATTATTATTTTTTTAGGTACGCCATCGATCATACCACCCCATTTAAAGTAAAATTAATATTTAATTCAAAAATATTAATAAATATGAAAATTTCATATTCTTTATTTACCTAGGATGTTACAGATAACGTTATGAAATAACCATCATATGCTTCATATATGAGTCTCCTGTAAGTAATTTTACACCCACGATTCCTAAGGTGGCTTAACAGGTAGTGACACCAGCACCTTGAATTTTCGATATAGTATTATTATGTGAAAGCGCCTATAATACACTTGGAAATTCATGCTAGTTAGTATATTAACTTTGTCCCATACTTATCGCAGTTTTTATTGTGGTATTACTTTCTATTTTCTATAAAAATAAAACTTTAGTAGATTAGTACTTTTATGTTAATTACCGAATTAGACATTATAAATTAATTTAATCATTAAATGTCTCCCACTATTTTATCAAATTCTAGGAACCCTCTGTATTAAAATCATAATACTCTATCATTTGAGTATTCTAGTGGCAAGGATCCTTGAACCTCTCCTCATAGTCTACAAGCTATGGCTATGTCACTACTCAAAGGGTTCAGGGTAGGTGTTTGGCTGACCAACCACATTAACTTATGGTTCCTTGATCTGTTGAGTGAAGTCCCAGCTTTTAAAATCATAACTTTATTTACTCAACTCTTACCTCTAAAATGATATAAATTTATCTTTGGCTAATCCTTACTACCACTTTAGTTAAGTCAACCCACCACTCTCATGGGAACTTCCCGGTTGTAAGAGGCACACTCGTCTTTGGCATGAACGACACCCCAAACACCCAGTTTTTTTCAAACTTTAATGATGGAAGATGGTAATGACTTAATATTACTTTAAGGGTTTTTGCTTATTTCTCTCGATGAATGTAATCCATTTCTATTAATGTTGTTCAACTATGTTGTCATGCTCACAACTAAACATTAATAGAAAAATATACGTCGCTTCTTTATGCATTTAATTATTTATTTTTTTATATATTTTCCTATTGTTATAAAATTCATAAAATAATAAATAATTACATAAGGGTAAACTACTATCCGAATGGTATTAAGCATCAAAAATGACCTAGGAGCATCACACCTGAGTCGTAGCTTGACTCTTGATGCAGCTCACCCCCATCCAAAATGTCCGCTACTCATCTAGAGTACCACCTCATCTTGGTGAGGTCCACGTCACCTCTTTCATCGTCTTGGTTAACGTACACTGCCTCATCTTGGCGGGGTTCGTGTCATACACCATCTTCATCCAATATAAAAAATTACTCGCTCATAGGCAAGGGGGACTAGGGGTGTAATGTACATCAGATGGATTTAGATGCACATGCCCTTATACATATTAAACAGAAATAAATATGATGCACATACCACCATTTAATTAATTATGAACTTCATACACAATTAAAATAATTAATTAAATAAAATAGACATACAAAAGTCATGTCACTGCTCAAGATCGGTCAGTGTTAAATAAATGCGCGAATAAAATATATTTCATTAAATTTAAGTATGGGGGATTATTAATTAAATTAAATGAATTAATAAAATTAAAATAATTTAATTATTCTTCGGTACCCTGTAAATTTAATTTTAACTCTAAAAAATAAATTAACTAATTAATTTAATTTAGCTCCAAAATCAAATTAATTGATCCCCATGTATTAAAATTATAATTTTCTAATAAAAATTAATATTTTAAGTAATTTAATTTAATTATAAAATTAAATTAATTAATTAAATTAATTTAATTTACCTAGGCCCTAAAACCCAACAAGCCTAAGGTGAGTCCCAACAAGCCCGCGCAGACCCATTTTGGACCGTGCAAAGCCTGTGTACAAATTTTCTAGGCCAGGTGGGTCTGCCAAAACCCATTTTGTGTTGGGAAAACCCACCCAGGTCACTTTCGGGACAAATATAACTCACACTACCTGAGGGTGTCTTGGTGGTCAGAGACATCAGATGATTCAGTACCAGGGCCAATTGGATGACCCGGTTAGATCCACAGCGGTTTTCCCAGATCTGGATATCAGAAGGGAGCCCGCAAGCCTATGGCTACCGGTGAAGGATGACTCTAGGGTGGTGCGTCGGAGGAGTGTGGCCAGCCAGATTGGGAGAGCGGTGGGGTTTCAGACCAAGGGAGGTAGCGGGGTAAGGCGGTACAGGATCTGGTAGAGCGAGGTCTTCCCGAAGGGAGCCGCAACCTGGTGTGGAAGGTGAGTGTCAGCGGGTTGCCGCGGTACGGCTACGGAGGCCAAAGGGCAACAACGCCGGTTCAGGTGGAGGTGTCCGGTCGAGACCCCACGATGGTAGGCGGTGTGCATCCTTAGGTTGGAGGTGGCTAGGACATAGGGTGGCCAGCGATTTTTGGTTCTACACTGGGAGGATGATGATTGGATAGTCTATAGGGGGTCACCGACGTGGGGTCGCCTGAGAAGGAGGGCCAAAAGGGCTGCTCTACCGGCCAGTTGAGAGAGACAGGCAGGGGGGGGGTCACTGATGAGGAAGAAGTCCCACTTTTGGGTCTCCTCCTCATTTTTTGGACTTTTTTACTAAGTCAAGTCTTTCCCTTTTTAAATTTATTTTCCACCACCCGTTTTTGAAAAATTCTAAAAGGCTACTATTATACCATTTTAATAATAATAATAATAATAATTATAATAATAATATTTTTTTGTAATTCACAAATCCAGTATTATATCCGATGATTGAAAACGGTTAGATCTTGGCCGGATTTTACGGTTCGCTAAAACAAAACACGAACAAATATATATGGTCTATAATTTTAATACCCAAAACTATAAACACAATCCGTATTAAAAATATAAATTACCATAACTGGGCAGTTCGACATCGGATCGATGTACGAATTGTTTTATTAGAACCGAAATAAAATCCTCTAATTAAATTTAAAGAAAATTAATTTTTCTAGGTTCAGAAAATTTACACAATCAATATAATACCAATTTAAGGTATCAGGGCCCACAACAGAAGCTAGCGGGCTGGGGATTTTAAAAAAAATTCCTCGATGGGATGACTGAACTTTTCGTCACCAAAAATCTAATCCTCGGTATGGTCTGAGGATCTCGTGTAAATTAAAAGATCACTAAAAAGAAAACTACAAACATACCTTTACAAATCTGAAGGCTTGGTCAACATCAACTCTTCATCGGTGATAGTTACTTAACAGATCCATAATAGGATCCTTCTAGATCGTCCACACGTGCTTCAAAAATCCACGGGTGCACCGATCGTCAAATTACAGGTGTTAGGATGGTGATCCGATGATATCTTCTATGTCCTGACAATCACTATGATCCTTTACCTTCGATGCCTGAAGGTGTTATTAGATCACCTATTGAGAGAGATACTCTATATCTAAAAAGTAGTAGGAGAGATAGGCTCTCATTCAATATAGAATTAATAGTTTTTTGGGAGAGAGACTCTCTCTCTATTTATAATGAATGATTAAAATACCCGAATGAGTTTTCAGACCCCCGTTAATTTATCATCCACTAAATAAATAATTATAAAAAACTAAACTATATCAATATTATTTATTATTTTATCACATACCAATAATATATAAAATATATTATGTGATAACCCCAATCCATTTAACTCGACTCGTAATTCCCATTTAATATTAAACGAACCTTGAATATTAAAATAATATTCATTCGAATAATATTTTCTCATATTTAATTAACTTGTAAATACTTTTAATAAACAAATTCAATTCAATTATTCATAACTTGAATAATAATTAATTAATTTATTCCTTTGGTGATCGATACCTTGGACAACACTCGAACCCTGTGGTGGGGCCCACCATGTCCAATATACCTATTCAACTAAATAGGGCAGATTATTGAATATTCTATTGTGTGTGACCCTCTAGGCCCTTATCTAGATAGCAGTGAATAAAATATATAGACCAAGAGCAGAGTTTAGCAACCCATCAAGGCCCCTAAAGAGTTAAGGATTGTCATAGCCATGACAACCAACCTACGAACATGTACTATGTACTATAATCTCTTTGTCTTTAAATATCTTATAAAGAAGGAAACACACATGTGTCATCACCCTTTTCTTTCTTTATTATTTGTTGATCTAACTTGATGGATTTACCTTTTGACTACTTTGGATAAAGACTTATGACGATGTAACCATCCTGATCAATCGGGCCTGAGATATATAACTTTCATAACCCAGAAGCAAAAAATCCTTTCTTGACCATTCAACCAATGTCATACCACCAATGACACACCCAACACAAGATACCTCGACACGATTTCATTATCATGGTTTTTTCCTTGCATCAATGTACACAATAAAATGACACACACTAGTAATGATTTTAAGTCAAGATACCAATACACATGTCTGTAGATAGGAACAACCAATGATACCCAAAATATGTAGTGTTCCTATTAGCAGGTCTTTCCTCCTGATCTCACTACTAGAGATCACCATGTGAGAACTTCATGAGAAGAAGTATCAGTGATTATGAGCTCCCAACACCTAATAGTAAAACATCTACTATGTCTATTTAGAAATATGTAACTAGACCATAGGACATATTTAAGATTAATTTCATGGTATCTCGAGGTTCTCATTATAGCCTGTGATTTGCTATAACTGTTTGATATAAAAATTAATACATGGAAATTACCATTTCAATAGTGGACATAGAAAATTATACAATATAATCGTAATTAGACATCATTTATAGCTAACTGTATACATGATATGGTAATCAAAAGTACTGCATATTTGGGTCTAGGGAACCCACTATTTCAAGAAAAGTTGTTTGTTGTGCTGAGAAAGTTAAGATGAAGTTTTTTGAAACTTATGTTCCTAAAGATCATAAGAGTAATAAGTGGTTAAGGTTACATGAAATGGAGAAGAAATAAAATAATAAATCTAGAGGTAATCCCTCAACACATTCCTAGTGCGGCAAAAAACATTTCAAGGAATGTTTGATTGGATCTGGAAAGTGTTACTGGTGTGGTAAGTTTGACCATAGTGCCCGTGGATGCAAAGAAAAGAGTCTTAAATAATCCAAGAATGGGATAATATATAACCATCCAATGATGATATGTTTTAATTACAATGAATTAGTTCATTATACTAATGTGTGTACAAATATAGTTACTCAGGGTGGAAATAATAAAGATTTAAAGAAAAAGGTGAATAAAAATCATTTGATACTACTACAATTGATGTTGATCCATTTAATGATGTGGTGATATCTCTAGGGAGTGTAGTATTTTTTGAAGATTGATATCAATTCAGGGCACCATCAGTTGAATTTGAAGAAGGAATATATTCCAAAGACAATATTTTAGACTAGATGTGACCATTATGAGTTTATGGTTATGCACTTTGGGTTTTCCAATGCACCAACTATATTCACAGATCTTATAAATATAATTTTCCATGACTATTTACATAAGTTTGTGGTTGTGTTTATTGATGATATATTTTTATATTCTAAAAGTCATGAGTATTATGAAATTCACATAAGGTTTTGTTTCAAAACTTGAAAGAAAATAAGCTATATGAAAAATTTTGTAAGTGTGAATTTTGGATAATTTTTTTTCTTTCCTTTGGAATATTATTTATAAAGATAACATATTTGTTGACCCTACTAAAATTAAAGTTGTTGGAGAATGTAAAATACCAAAAAATATCACATAGATTCATTGTTTTTTTGAATTAACAGGTTACTACCATCGGTTTGTTGAAAACTTTACTCAATCATTTAGCCCACTGACTAAGTTAACTCAAAATGGAGTTAAATTCATCTGGATGAAAGAGTGTAATGACTATTTTCAATAATTGAAAAGAATATTGGTGAATGATCAAGTTTTGGATCTACCATCTAGAAATGGTGAATTTTTCATTTATTGCGATGCTTCATTGAAGGGACTTCATTATGTAATGATGAATAATGACTAGGTAATTTCTTATGCTTCACATCAATTGAAACCTCACAAGTTAAATTATCCTACACATGATCTAGAATTAGCTGATGTGGTTTTTGATATAAAAAGTTTTTGAAATATCATATTCATGGAGAAAATTTTGAAATATATACTAATCATAAACATTTGAAGTATATATTCAGTTAGAAAGAGTTGAACCCGAGGCATAGAATATGAATAGAACTGATTAAGGATTATGACTTCATGATTCATTACCATCCTAGAAAAAAAAATAAAGTAGTCGATGTTTTGAGTCAGAAATATAATGCTACATTAACCATGTTACATTTGGAATATAACCCTTTGGTTAATGATTTGATGAATTTTGGCCTAGAAATTGTGCATACATGAACTTTCTCTATTTTTTTCAGGTGCCAATACAATCATCTCTATTATAAATAATTAAACAAGATCAAAAGGAGGATCTATTTTATAGAAAAATGTAAAATCTATTAAGAATGGTGAGTTGCTAGAGTTTAATGTTAATGAAGAAGGTGTTATCAATTTTTTAAAGAGATTATTTGTGCCTTATGATTCTCAGTTGAAGAGTGAATTCTTGTGTAAAGCTCATAGTTCTCCATTTTCCATTCATACTAGAAGCTCTAAGATGTAGAAATACATTCAAGAGTATTACTCATGGGAAGTAATGAAAATATATATTTTTCACTTTACCATGAAATGTTTGACCTGTTAATAGTTTAAAGAAGAATGACAATTACCAAAGGGGATGCTTCAACCTTTTTTAGTGTCAGAGTGGAAATGAGAAAATATATCCATGGATTTTTTGGTGGGATTTACAAATACATCTCATGGTAATAATTCTATTTGGATTATTATTGATTAAATAACTAAATATACCCATTTCCTTCCCATTTGAGATACTATATCTTTAGATCATCTTTCTCCACTTTACCTCAAGGGGATAGTCAGGTTAGATGAAGTTACTCTATCAATTTTATCTAACCATGATCTCAGGATTACTTCTACTTTTTGGAAAGATATTCAGAAGTCATTGGGTACTGAAATAAATTTCATTATAACTTTTCATCCTTAATCCAATGGACAGTATGATTGAAAAATTTAGAGCTCAGAATAAAATTTTCACACTTTTTCAATAGATTAATAAATAAGTTGTGATAAACACATTTCATTAGTTGAGTTTTATTATAATAATAGTTTTCATTTTATTATTTAGATGACACCTTTTGAGGAATTATATGGAAAATGGTGTTGGAATCCATCTTGTTGGGATAAAGTAGGAGAAAGAAAGTTATTGGTATTAGAGTTGGTAGAATAAATGGTTGAGAAGATGAATATGATTCAATAACTTATTAGGATGATTGAGAGTAGGTAGAAAAGTTATGTGGATAACCATAGGAAAGATCTTTCTTCAGAAGTAGGTGATCATGCTTTTCTTAAAGTATATCTATGGAAAAGTTTTATGCATTTTGGTAAAAAGGGGAATTTTAGTTCATAGTTTATTGGACCGTATTAAATCCTGGAGAAAGTTGGATCATTTATCTACTGAGTGACTTTTCCTCTGAGTTTATCTTAGGTACATGACACATTTCGTGTTTCATTTTTAAGAAAATATGTGTTGGATGCATCTCACGTTTAAGCCCTAAAGTAGTTTAGTTTGAAGAAAAACTTTATTACAAAGAAAAACTAGTATTGATTCTTGACTGCAAAGATCTAGTGTTGCAGAATAATATAATTCATCAAGTTAAGGTTTTGTGGAAAGAACATACGATTGAAGAAGAAAAATGAGAATTAAAAAATGTTATGAAGGAAAAATATCCCCACTTGTTTAAGTAATAAATAAAATTGCGAGGAAAAAATTTCCAAAAGGGGGGGGGGGAGAATGTAACAACCCAGGTAAAGTAAATAATCCATTTCATGCCTTATTAATATCCATCAATTAGATTTCATATAGTTATATTCATTATATGGATATTAAGTAATTTTTAAATAAAAAATGAAATAGTATTATTTTTATAATTTTTTTTCATGTATTATAAGGTTTTATTTAAAAGTTTAATTTCTATATTTAAGAATTTAAATTTTTAAAAATGAAATTCATTTTTTAAATCAGCATATCAAAATTATCATAGGGTGAAATTTTGATATTTTTCTAAAAAGATTGTTTTGCAGTAAATAATAAAAAATATAATCCATAAAAACTTTAGAATTGTTATTAATGAGGTAAGGATCTAAAGGGATCAAGGGGTTATGAAGTAATGTAGCTTGAGGGAATCCCCTATGGAAATATCAACACATCTAGCGGGGATTGAGACTAGTAAAATATGTAAACAAACCATCCTGAGTAAACCTTGAAGTAAGAAAATATTCCACTTTATTCCCCCACGTCGTGTGTAGAGAAAGTCCACCTGGTTATTTATAAGATTATTTCACTTTTGAATCTAATAAAAAATAGACCATGAGGTGGATATATTCCAGATAAGAGAGTTGTGGATGAAAGAGGAGTCTGTTTCAACCTAGGTTAACATGATGTTACTGACATGGAAAAGCTCAAGCCCATTAATCATGGCACATACTTTTATAAGAAGGGAGTCACCATGCCCATAGAAGGCACTGTAGGATAATACAAATGAATTCTTGGGGTCATGAATGATACCTACCCCACCTCTTATAAGGAAAATATTAGAAGAACCACCAACATTGAGTTTGCGGCTAGTGTTAAGAGGATTCCATCTAATCCAACGCCACTATGGTGGTGGTCTCTAAATGGTTGAGGAGGGGCATCTCAAACCATGATATTCCTAAAACAAGGGGATATCTACCACCATTTCATGAGAATCACCAAGTTGGCCTTCCAAAATCTTGGACCAGACTACTAGAGCAAGATTTGAGCTGGGTAGCCTTCGAGGCACACCTTATTCCTCGCATTCCATATGCACTAGTAACCAAAAACCAATAGAATAATCCTATCCTTCATTCCATATTTTTTGCATCCCATGCATTGAAACTAGAGTTGGATAAAGTTCCTACTTGAAAGGTCCTAAGATGTTATCTTTATAAACTCACCGAAGGAGCTCCATACCAACCTCACCCATTCACCTTCAAAGAACAAATGAGAAGAGGATTCTTCCCTAGAATTCTATCAATAAAGACACTGGGAAACGAGCTTGATCCCCTTGCACTTTACCTCATCATCCATCGAAGTAGAATGGTTAAAAATTCACTAGAATAAGGATTTATACTTTGTATGAATGTCCTTGATCTAGAGGAAACAACCCCATTTATCATGCTTTTTCTTTTCATGTAGCACTTGATGATACACCTTAGTAGAAAAGTCCTCCTATGTGGAGTCCATGAAGACACATTTATCTTGGTCAACTATCAACATGATTTGGAGAAAGGTTTCACTTTTCTCCTAATTTAAGATGGATTGAATGAAAATGGGATGGTTTCTCACTTTCTTGAACATAAGGTTCAGAGTTAGATGACTTGGTAAGCCAAGCATAGTGCCAACCTAGTTGTGATTCCAGAAGGTGATGTCTCCTCGCTTAACAATCCCACAAGAATGACACCAGAGATCTGGGATATGTCCATAGAGAATCTTCCAAAGATTGGATAATTTCCCTTTCTATGAACTCAGGTCCTTCCCATACTTCCCAATAATACACTTGTTGTATCGGGTTATACCAAATATGCACAAGAGGGGGGGGGGGGGGGTGAATTGTGTCTTTTACAATTTCTTCATGAGATCATGATCTATCCTTTTATCTTTATATCAAAGATTAAGCATCGGAAAAATAAATAGAAAAGGATGCATGATGTATAGTGGTTTGGGGAACAGAAGGCCCCTAGTCCACTCCACCAATGCTCTTCTCCACGATCTTGGTGATTTTCACTATCTGGTCCTCTTATCAATAGACCGTTCCACAACTGAGTGCAGGAAGTTGACACCTTTATAAGTTTAAGGCTAAACAGAGCCTTCTGGTTCATACACAGAACCAAATACACAGCTTAGTATGAGAATCTGGTAACTCAAAATAAAAGAATATTTGTTTTTTGAAATACTTTCTAGTTTTTCTTCATAATTTCAACAACACGCAATTAACAGTCGATGGATCATAGTCTTTAGAAAGAATAATATTCAGGTAGAAGTATATCTGATTTGATCCAGTTGTAGTAGATCTTGAAATATAATTTGCAACTTTAACAATAGCCTATTCACAAAAAGATATTCAATGTCGATTCGGTGAATCTTTAATTGTGTTTCTTCTTCTTCAGAAAATAGAGCTTTGTCACTCTTCATAACAACAGATCTGTAAGTCTCGATTGTCTTTGTCAATTTTAGCAGTGAAAAACTCAAGATCTTGATATATAATAATTCTGTGCTTCTCTATTATTAACCTCTATATCTGTAATACAAAATAATACAGGTATATATAATAAATACGAGAGTTCTCCTTTTAAATTTAGATCCACAAAATTAACCTTTAGAATCATGATATTCAAAATTTTGAATAATAGAGTAGTCATAACTCCCCTAAAAATTCGGCATGAAAAGATCTTATTATATTGATCCTTTGAATTACGAATAAACGGCTTTGAATCAGTCAAAGAATCGCTTTAAATTTGGGCTTTTAATATGGCTTGAAATCATCCTGATAATCCGCATAAATACCGTTGCTTTAATAAAGTCGTAATTTAAACATCTGACGTCAGACGTAGGGTTGAACTTCATAGCATACATTCTCTGAACGTAAGGTTCACAATGTAAGGTTGATCTAAAATGTAAGGTTGATCTTCCATAATTTTCTCTTCAATTCTCAAACATAAGGTTTATAATCCATACTTTTCTCAGCTTCATAATTCACCATTCATGATCCATACTTTTCAATCAAACGTACAATTGTTCATAAAAGTAAGGTTGATGAACCATACTTTTATCTTTAGCTTTCAAATGTATGGTTTTTAAAAAAATTAAGGTTGATGAACCATAATTTTCTCTTCATCTTTAAAATGTATGGTTTTTTACAAAATTATGGTTGATGAACCATAATTTTAAGAAACAAACTTATCATTACATACTTACGTAATGATATTCTTCCATACTTTGCCGATTTCCCAAACATATGGTTCATTCCAAACATAGGGTTCCTTCTTCCATACTTTGCCGATAACGTATGGTTTTTTAACCATAATTTTCTGATATCTCATAAATTAAACACTGCATTCCATCCTTACGCTACACTTCTCAACGTAGGATATAAATAGTGTTTCTAGAACACGCTCAAATAATTCCCGAATATGTAGAGCATGAAGAATGTTTCCAGAATACGCTAAAAATTATTTCTAAATACTTTGTCCAAAATACCTCACATATTAAGTTCTTTAATATTTATCCAAATATAATAATATAAGGAATATGAATTTCTTGAAATATACTTCAAGTAAAATCATTAGAATAACAGATAAGGATATTTGTGAGCATCAAAATCATCATAAAGAGATAGAGTATTGTCAACAATATCCCCCTTATAAAATTATGTATTGTTGAAAACAAAACTTTCTCAAAAATATCCCCCTTATAAAATTATTTATTGTTGAAAACAACACTTTCTCAACAATACTTACCCCATAGGGACTAACCTTTTAAAACTTCCCATGTCATTTTAACTTGAAAATAGTGCATCGTGCGTGAGACACTCCTAATATTGATGTTGCCTTCATTATTTTACTTATACAACCTATCCCATAAAGACCAATTAAACCTCCTATCTAAGTGGGAATCCCAAACAAAAGAGACCATAAGGTTTTCAATGTCCCTCACGGATATCTTCAACACCTTTAGCACTAACAGAACATGCATGGGTATGGATATGAGAACATAGATGACAAGGATGATTCTGCCTCCGAAAGATAGGAAATAGTTATTCCAATTGTTAATGTGGTTGGAAATTCTTTTGACCACCCCCTCAAAGTGTTGTATTCGCTAACTACTAGAAGAAATCAGATATACCTAGTAATCCATCCAAAGGATCCTCTTGTGAACTCCCAGTTTAGACTCTATCATTTTATCACACCTCTCCGAACATTGTTTCAAAATGAAGACACTAATATTCTCATGATTAATTTGTTTCCTACTCTATTTTCAATAATCCTCCAGTGCCTTATTTAAGACACAAATAGACTTACTACTTATATTAACAAAGAACACTATATCATCCATGAACAAGAGGTGGAAAATACCATTGAAATGGGGCATTTACTATAAGGTAAGGGTGCTGCAATTGTGGAGGAATTTATTAAGGTATATACTGAGGGAATCCTAATCCAGAATAAATACACTGGGTGAAAACAAGTCCCCTTTCTTCTGCCCCTAGACCATATTAAAGAATCAATATATCCTCTCCATAATGGAAATTAAAATCCATGGGAAACTATAGCATCTGAAGAGTAAGTCTATCACCCAAGGGGAGAAGACCATGTGATCCAAAACCTTGAGAATGAAACCCCACTCCAAATTTTCATATAATCTTTCCATATACACTTTGATGGAAATATTGGAACTAATAGTTTTTTTATTGACATCGTCCATCATTTATTGAGCTATACCTATAACACCCTGGATGAACCTTCCCTCAATGGAACCATGATGCTCCTCAAAGACCCAGTTAAAAGATAACATGATATTCTACTATTGATTACGTTAGAGAGAACCATGTAAGGAAAGTTTCACATGATTATGGGTCTATATTTCCTCAAGGAAGAGGGATATTTCACTTTCAGAATGAGTACTAGAGTGGTTGTACAAGCCACCTGAGGGATACCACCTCTCTAGAGGAAATCTTGGACAACCTCCATGAGGCCATCCTTAATGAGGTCCCATGAAGCCACATAGAAAGATCCCAAAAAGTCATAGGGATTGGGAGAGATTTCTGATTTTTGAGCATGAACAACTTCCCATATCTCCCTTTCCTTCGAAATGGTCGAATATTTTTTTCACTAACCAATCACCACATGGGGAATAGAATCAAAGTGATATGTATGACCCCTTGGATACCCATAATTCATGCAAGGATTATATCCATCCAGTAAAGATTTAAAATGGACCTCGACCATATCTCCCACCACCTCGAGATCATTATTGTAAGAACCATTCTCCATGAGGATATTCAGATTGCTGGATCACTTCTTCTCCTTGATGTAAGCTTGGAAATACACCGTGTTTATGTCCTATTCTCTAATCCATTTAGCTTTGGAATATTCACATGTTATCCTCTCTTGTTTTATGAGAAACTCAATAAGATGATTCTTTTTATGGACTAAGTGCTAAAAATATCATTATCCCAACCATCTTCCAGCATGGTTTTGGTTTTCTTGATGTCCAACTTTAGAGAGTTCATCTCTTGTAAGTGGGGAGGTTGGTTTCCCATCTAGGTTTATAGGTCCCATTTCACCTGCCATAACTTATTCTGTAATCCAAACCATAATTTTTCCTCCATGGGCTTGGTCCAAGATGCACATACCACTTGGAGGTAGCTGGGATCTGAGGTCCACTAGTAAGAGAAGTAAAAGAGGACACTAACTTCTCTTCCAGGCACCAAGATAATGAGGATTAAGGAGTGTTCTGAGAGGTATTTAACAAGATGAGAAAACATGGAATTCAGGTATGAGGAGATGGATTAGAGGTTAGAAAAAAAATGGTTAAGGCGGCACCATGTGCATCTACTTCCCTTAATATTGTTACACCAAGTGTATTTATCCTTTTAAAATCCCTTATATAGTAGACTGTTACAAGAAAAAAAGGTAGAGATGTCTTGTTTAGACTTCCTAGGATATACCCCTCCCTTCTTATCTAAAGGATCCAAGATGACATTGAAATATAATCTAATGAGCCAATATGAATCAACTGGTCTAAAGGATCCTAGGTCATGCCACAACACTTCCCTAGATGACACATCACACTTGGAATAAAAAATAGATGAAGCAAATATGATCACCATAATTGAATTTTTTAGTGATATATTGGTCAAAAGATTCAAACATCTCTACTACTATATTGTACTTCCAAAAAAAATCCAAATATGCTAATTAGAGGGCTCATCATGCATGTAGTCACAGACACCCATCCTTTGAGAACAACTATGAAATTTGAGAATAAATTTTCTTAGTTTATAACACCTCCATAAGAGATCTATATTATTATGGAGCTCATTTGAAACAAAATCAAACTTTACTTAGGCAACCGGGCTGCGAGAATTCAAAATAATGAAAGAGATTGAATCTTGAAAAATTGATTTCATATTTGGAATTAGGAGGTAAAAATTTGTTAAATAGATCCTTTTTATTTTTGATCTTTATAAATAGTAACTATGGTAAATATCTGTCACTTCAATAAGAGTAAATAGGGTAATCATGGTTAAAAATAGTACGATAAGGACTAAAAATAACCTTAAAAATTGATTTTAATCCATTGGATGAGTGATGTTCGACTATCCTCATCCAAGATCAGAATATATGAAAATTTTATCCCATTTTCTTTGAAAATGACTTATATTATTTTAAGTAAATATAAAGTAAAAAATATCACTCTCTTGATTTTAATATCTATAACATTTTTCAATAGAGATTAAAATAACTCATGTCCAGTTAAAAATGGTTATTTTAAATATAAATGATTTTTTATCATGATAATTTTTTCTAATTTTTAGTAGTGAAATAATTACCTTAAATACTTACACAATGCTGACACAGTGCTTGTGTAAGTAGTAGAAAAATCAATAAAATTATTTTAAAAACTTTAAAAGTAATATTATTGGGTGAGTTTTAGTGTACCATAAATTTTATATGCCAACATAACATATTAGTGAGATTTTAATGGATTATATTCTAATTCCATTGTTGTAATTTTGTTTTCAAAGTCAAATTAAATGAATAGTTCCAAAAATGACATTAATGATATTTCATAATAAACAATATTTTATTAAATGATTTAAAATTACTAAAAGTTATATATTTATCCAATTGAATGTGGTTGAAAATATCAATCATGGTCCATTTATAGGTTATTTTTCCTTTTATAGTAACTTTCTTAACCCCTAAATAGTAAAAAAATGATATCATTGTAATTGTCAAAAGGGTCTATGAAGGATTAAAACAAAGAGATAAGAGTAAAAAAATAATATAAACTTTTAAAAATTTTATTATATGAGATTATTTCAATAAATTATCATAATATATTTAAATTATATCAATTTGGAGTCATTTTTCCATGAAAATTAATTTATTTTAATTTAATACTTCATATAATTCCAGAAGTGCCCCTCCCTTCACTTATAAAAAGACACCTCCTCTCCTCTATTACTCACACATTTTGAGCACTCTAGTTTTTCCAATAATTGATAAAATACCTTCTTAACATCTCTCCTCACACTGTTTAGGTCTTAGTTTAGGAATAATACCTACCTTAACTGGCATAAGGTGTAAAGAAAAGGAGGTTGTCCGAAGAAGAGGTATAGATTTTAACAGAATGTTTTAGTTTATTCTCTTCTTCTACCTCCTTCAAATATTCTTTAAACTTGAAGAAATAGTAACAATAGTATCTTCTATATACTGATATGTTTTTTATGTTAATTAAATAACCTATATCTGTCTCCTTTTCCATCAAATGGTAAGCAAAATTGTCATCCGTGTGTACGGTAATCTTCCACCTTGTGAACCAATGTAATTTGTCTTCCTTCACCGCCTATCATGACTGGTTATAATGATGGATTTAATATATATATATATATATATATATGATATTAATGACATAATTATCATTCTGTAAAGATATAATATCATCTATTTTCTTATCTTTCCATCCATTGAAAAATGATAACGTCGTCCATGCGTACATGTGGATTACCACCTCCACGAAGCAATGTGATTCATTTTTAATAACCACATCACATAAATACTATATATAAGTATATTTAAAGATATAATATGATATTTATGATATAATAATAATTTTTGAAATATAAAATAATACTTACCTTCTTTCCATCATGATCGTTGAAAAATAGAAACATTACTCACCGAAGTCATTTTGGATGTATGAGCTGAATATCATTAAAATGTCCGATATGAATTTAAATGATAAATTAATTGAATATAAAATATAAATAAATAAAATAAAAGAAATGATAAACTTGAAAAAGTTTCTTAGGTAAGTAAATAATTAATGCAAGTTTATTATTTAGGAAGATAAAAAATGCACGTGACGAGTCAAACTCAAAGTAAGAGTGACTTTAACTTAAAAATATGATTTTAAAATTTTTAAAGATTTATTTTATAAATAATTTTATTCCATATCCATAATCTTAAAATTATTTTATGGATGTATTTATATAGATATAAATGAATTATAAATTATAATTTATGTCTCTTTTTTACTTTCTTTCAAAGGTTTTCAAAAGTATTTTCTACGGAATGTTTTGAATTTCTTTACAAAAGGGAAAAGGAATATCCTATTTTAATGTATAAAACATCAACATATTTTCCCACCAGAATTAGTATTATTTTATGTTTTGGATTTCTTTTTAATATCTCATATTTTATTCAAATAAAAACCCTCCTTCCCTTTATTCTGGGAATTTTTGTTTTAAAAATTGGCTTTTAATGGAAAGGGATATATCAATATCTGAAAATGTTTTTCATATGGGTTCAAAAGAGTTTTTAAAGGGTTTTATGATGAAAAGGTTCAATAATAAATTTTTTATTCATGATATTGTACTTGAGCATTATAGATGATAACATGTGAGCCCGATATAACTTATATGACGGGTGAGCCCAATACAACTTATACAACGGGTGAGCTCGATATAGCTCTCAAATGAATTGGGTAATGTTACTTATATTCAAAGATAATAAGGGGGAGTTAAATAGGGAGTTTTCTCCTATGTATTTTACCAGGCTCCAGTTATTTTTGACATGAGTTTGACATAGGTTATGAATACAATGATCTAAGTTTCCAAAAATGTTTTCTATTTGCTTTTTATGGATTTTAAAGGTTTTCTTTGAGAAAAAAGTGTGTGTTTTTCATTTGGATATGATATATTTCATACGCTAAAAGAATATTTTAATAAAGATAAGAAATTTATGGGTTTTCGTGTCTTTCACTAGACTAACATATTTCTTTCTTTTATTTCCCTTACTAATCTTTTTGGGATCAACCCATGTTTTTAAATGTTTTTCATAGGGTATAAGGATGAGAAAGAACAAAGAATAAGTCAAGTTAAAAGTCATGAATATTTTTCATGAAAACAAAAAATTCTTTATTTTAAAAATTTTATATTGTTGGAAAAATGGATAATGAGTAGAAGTATCCACTTTGTAATATTTGACTTTTTTATGTAAGAGTTATGACTTGATTATCTAAAACTCTAAAACTAAAATATCTTTGAGAATGAATGAAATTGAGTTCTAGTCTAAAGAAACTATATTTTGTAATTTTTAATGTTGGGTGCTAATAGTATGACCTTTAATTATCCGGCCTATGAAATGTTAATTCATATTTACCTTTACGTAACTCACGTAAGGGTTTGAAATCTTCCTCCAGTTTTATAAAAACATTGTTTTTCATTTTTCTTCGAAAACCACTGATTAAAACATGTTAAAAACTTGAAAAATCTCACTCTGATACTGCTAATGGGTTTTGTATGACCATCTAATGATCATATGAAGCATATGATAACCCAAAAACACATGAGATCTATCTTCAAGAAATTTAACTTGTAAATATTGTCTCAAAATAGAGTACTTGTAAAAGGTGAGTTTCAGTAGTTTCAATCTCCCTTTAACGAAGAGTGTTTGAGGAAGATAACAAGTATAAGTGAACAAAATAAACTTACCTCCAATGGAGTACATCGACTAATGGATCCACAAATGCTTCGTGAGGACACCAAAAATCAAAAGGGGTACTGGCACCTTCTAAAATGTGATAAATGAATTTCTTTGAGGAAGTAATTTTAGCACAAAACTTTATACATCACACACAACACACACCCAAAAAGATAGGATCTCAAACTCTTATATAGGTGAAGCCCAACACTCCCCCTATACATAACACATTTCATGTGTTACCATCTATTGGGTATAATTCATTGAATGTTTTTAATAAATTAATGCAAATCCTTTAATCCATTCATAATGGATTATAACCAATTAATATAGCATTCAAGATAAAATGAATAATACACTACTGGAATCAGAGGTATTTGAAATGGGTTATTTGTGATGGGATCCCATTGCAAATAAGCTTTAGCGACGGGGTCCCGTCGCAAATAGCCCGTTGCAGAAAATGACATCGCAAATAAGCTTCTGATTATATACATTATATATAAATAAATATTTTGTGATGGGAAACTTCCCCTTCGTAAATAAGTCTCTGATTATATACATTATATATAAAAAACTTTTGTGATGGGTCCCTCGCAAATAGTATTTACGACGGGCTCGTCATCCTGTCGCAAATACGTTTTAAAAAAAATATATATTTAAACTATTTGCGACGGGCTCCCATCACAAAAAGGTCCTGTTGCAAATACTAAATAAAGTAAAAAAAAATATATTTAATAAAATTATGATTAGTGAAAAAATAATATTAATATTATTAAAATAATAAAAAAATAAAAAAATTTAAAATTCTCAATATTCTAAAAAAAATATAAAAAAATCATCAATTATTATTATTATTATTATTATTAAAATAAAAAAAAATTAAAAAATATAATACTAAAAAAATATATTTAATAAAATTATTATTCATGAAAAATTAATATTAATATTATTAAAATAATAAAAAAATAAAAAAATATTAAAATTCTCAATATTTACAAAAAAATATAAAAAAATCATAAAATATTATTATTATTATTATTATTAGTAAAATAAAAAAATATTAAAAAATATAATACTAATAATAAATAATAAAATATTAAAAATAAAAAAAATTAAATTATGCAATATTCACACCAATATAAAAGACAGAAACTGTAAATAGTTCATATTACAACAAATCTTGAATTAAAATGCTTTTAACATAAAAAAAATCACTGGGGTGGTCGTCTTCTAGAGGAGGTGGAGGAGATGTATGAGATGGTGGAGGAAACTCCATCCCTAAACTATGAGTCAGACGACACATGTACTCCCTCTACTCGTGATGCTGCTGCTGCTCCCATCGACGCATCTCCTCATCGTGCTGCTGCTGCTGATGCATCTCTTCATGCTACTTCTGAAAACTCTCTATAAGCTCAGCCTGAGTTCAGAACTACTCCTGATACTGTGAGCCAGAAGATGATGCCTCTCCATGAGATCCTCTCGAGATAGACGCTGACATCACAGCAGTACCATAATAAGTTCCAGGAGTCAAATGAGAGTCGATACCAACTACTCGACCCTTCTTAAAGCCATACTGAGTCGCCTGCATCCATGCCGCCTCATCGAAATGGTGGGAACTGGTCTGATCATTCGTCTTGTCCTAACTCTCAGCCTGTGTCTGAGAGGTCACAACCTCATATGACTCCATAAATTCCAATTTGAAATTAAAATTGTGAAAATATTATATGCATTTAATTGTCAAACTGAAAAAATACTAACCACAATCCGACGCTGGCGATCACCTCTAATATCTCCAGTGGCTGGATCACTGTACATCCTTTGATAAACATCATACTCCATAATATCAGGATGATCGAATGCCTATAGAAATATAAAATAAAATTTTTATATTTAAAGTTATATAAAATATTTAAAAAAGATACTTACCAGATGCTCACTATGCGTACTGAATGTATAACTACCAGCTCGATGCGTCACCTCCTGTCTCCTCTGGTTCTGCCGACCCACTGAAGATATCCTATGAAATCCACCACCCAACCAGTGTAAAAATAATCAATCCCAAACGTGAGATAAAATGTACTCTGGTCAGTGGTCTCTACACGACTCATAAAATTCTGTCACTCCTACTTTCTTAATGATCGTCCTTCTCAAATTGTGCAAAAACTGATGGAAATGATCACGCATAGACACCTGCCATGCCACGTGGATAGAGTCACGCATGCTATCATTGATGGGATACCATAAACCCTACAAATAATTTATAATATCAAGTTATTAATAAAATAAATTTCAAAATAAATATTATTTATTTACGTACCAACCAATGATTGAACATGCCGAGCCGCACATCAATGGGAATCTGTTCCCATGTGATCCATGGCTGAGAAAAATAATTGCACAAGATAGCGCTTCCCTATCCATTAGCTACATGTGAAGAACTATGAAAAATGAAAAAATAATCAAACAATTAGTATATATATAAATAAATTAATGAAAGCTAACAAAAATATATAGGTTACCATACCTCTATGTGCGTGGATTGAATCCAAGACATGGACGTCGCTCAGGGATAGGGTCAGGAATCATCAGTCACGCAAGACCATTCCCCCTCCATGTACCCCATAAACCATCAGTAGGATGAGGGTTAGATGATCCAAAATCCCCCTCATCCAAAGGTAGCTCAACCTCCTGCAACTCGTGAAATAGATCAGGGTCCATCTGAAACACAAAATTATTTTTGTTAGCAGATAGTTGAAAATAACTATTATATATAGATATATATTATTTATGATTATAACCTGCATTTAACTGTGTCAATGTTGACCTTCATCATCATCTTCATATCTGAGGATGTTAATGTCTTCATATTCCTCCTTGGCATCATCAATATCCATATGAGTTTCAGTTTCATCATCTCTTATCATTTCAAATTAATTTGTAACATCATTAACATCTTCATCACCATCGATCCTTAATTGTGGGGTGCCATCATCGATATTCACATCTCTTTGTGAAAAAGATAGATTTTGAGTAGTCTCTTGAAAAATTTAAATTCCTTCCACTTCAGTGGAACCACATTCAGTTTGAGTAAACTGATTTTCCCGAGATTTCATTTTTATTTTTCTCCACCAATCACTCAAGTCTCTTAAAGTATCACAATACTTTGTGTAATAAATTTGATGTGTCTGTTGAGCCAGTAAAAATGGTTCATTTACTGCAAGAAGACTTTTATATTTAATATTGACGATTCCATGAGTCGGATGAACATGCAAGCCTCTCTCAGTATCCAACCACCAATATTTAAACATCATTATGTAATTCTATCCTAGATAACACAACTCAATAATTTTATCCAAAATTCCATAAAAGTCAACTTCAGTTTCTCTGTGATGCAATCCTCTCAAGAAAACTCCACTGTTCATTTTTTTTATTCCCCATATGCATGTGTATGAAATCAAAAACCAATCACCACATATGAATGATAAGATTTAACCATTTTAGATGGTGGGTTACTCAATATACATAGTCTATTATCAATTTTATCAACATGTTAAGACACCTAAATTTTTTAAAAACAATTATCAATATAATAAATAATAAATGGAATTGATATTAAACCATCAATAATTTATGTTACCAGTTTTTGAAACCATTGATAATTTTTTTTGTCTGTATTCTTCATGAGCAGCTGTTTTAATTTGTGAAAGTTGTTTCTTGATATTATTATCATATAACCTAAAAATAAAATAAGTTTACGTACTATAACATAAATTATAGAATAAGTGATAGAAGCACTCACATTATAAATGATGTCATTTATTCACAATTGAGAAGAAAATATGTATGAGCTTTGTGATGTTCATCATCTGAAAGACATCGTTAATGAAATCCACCTAAGCCAATATTTGAATGATTAAAAACTGATAAATGATTGTCCATTTCATCATTAACATTTCCCTCATTCAGTCCCATGAATTTGTGTTTTGAGGGATATTCAGATTCAAAATAATGAGAGCAGAAAAAAGAAATTTCCTCTTGAAAATAAGCTTCAGCAATTGAGCCTTCAACTAATGCTTTGTTACGTATTTTTTTCTTTAATTTCTGCATGCATCTCTCGAATGGGTACATCCATCGAAACTATATGGGACCTCCACATTTAGCTTCATGTGGAAAATGTAATATCAGATGTTCCATTGAGTCAAAGAAAGCTGGAGGAAAGGTTTTTTCCAATTTACATATAATTACAACAACATCTTCTTCCAATTTTCTTAGCACATTGTAGTCTGTTGTCGCTGCACAAATGTCTCAAAATAAATATGACATATCTGTTATCGAATCCCAAATCATAGAATTCAACAAACCTCTGAATCCAATCGGTATAAGTCTTTCCATTATAACATGAAAATCATGACTTTTTAATCCAGTAATATAACTATTCTTAACACATATTCCCAAATTGGAATCATAGCCATCTAGAAGTCTCAAATCTGCAATCCACTGAAAAAATAATAAGCGAATCTATTTGGATAGTGTATAATATGCTTTTGGCTTCATTGACCTCTGTGATCTGACATTTTCAAATAGTTTAAATTCTGGTCGCCTGCAAATTTGGGCAATATCTAATCGTGCCTTTACAGTATCTTTGATTTTACATGGTGTATCCAAAACTGTATGAAATAAATTATCAAAACAGTTCTTCTTAATATGCATGACATCCAACATGTGGTGGACTAACAAATCAAAACAATACGGAAGATCCCAAAAAATGCTTCATTTTATCCAATTATGTTCTTTCCCAAAGCCATGAATTTTCTGTTGGTTTACTATTGGCCCAAATGTGATGGGAGGTAATGAAAATAAAACTGATTTTAACTCTGTACCTGAGATCATTTTTGGAGGTTCATCCCTTTCAAATGTACCTTTTCTGAAATGAGATTTGTTCCTCCGAAAAGGATGATCGGTTGGAAGAAATCTGCGATGACAGTCAAAATAGAAATGTTTTTTCCATTGATGAGCATAAAGGCCTTGTTGTCTTTCATACAGTAAGAACATGATTTCAGACCATGTGTAATCCTACCAGATAACATTCTATATGCCGGAAATTCACTAATCGTCCACATCAATACAGCTTTTAATATGATTTTTTTGCAGCAACATCATATGTACTAACACCATTACTCCATAATGCATTTAACTCATCAATCAATGGTTTCAAATAAATATTAATATTCTTTTTTGGATGTCCTGGGATTAATAAGGTCAAAAAGATATAGGGTTTCTTAATCAACATCTATGGAGGTAAATTGTACGAAGTTATAAAGATAGGCCAACATGAATATTGACTACCATAAGAGCCAAACAGACAGAAACCATTAGCAGAGAGACCCAATCGCACGTTTTGGGATTCTAAAGCAAAAGATGGATGCAGACGGTCAAAATGTTTCCATGAATCACCATCAGATGGATGATTCAAGATTTTATCTGTTGAAATCTTGGTTTTGTGCCATGAAATTATTGATGCTGTGTTCTAAGACATAAATAAACGCTGCAACCTAGGTGTTAGGGGGAAATATCTCAACTTTTTTACTGGAATCGATCCAGACTTCCCTGATTGAGCTTCTTTATACCTCAATTGTCCACATATGGGATAACTATCCAACGACTCATTTTCACCAGAATATAAGATGCAATCATTTGGACATGCATGAATCTTTTGATAACTAAGGCCCAGATTATGAACCAGCCTCTTGCTCTCATAGTAATTTCAGGCAACCCATTTCCTTTAGGTAACAATGTTTTAACCAAAGAAAATATCTGATCAAAACAGTTGTTTGACATTTCATTATCTGATTTAATATCCATAAATTTTTCAACCACTTCTAATTTTCTTATCTTGCAACCATAATTAATGCATCCTTAGCAGACCTCAACAACTCATAAAATTCAAATGGTGCCAACTCAAGAGTTAAATCAATATCATCTTGAGTTTCAGTTTGTTGAACAGATGGACCTGCAACATCATGTACTAAATTTTGAAACCGTGATGGATCCAGAATCAAGTTATTAGTATCTTCTCTGGAACTGCGTTCACCGTGTTGATACCAAAAAACATAATATGGTTGAAAACCAAACCGCAAGAGATGCCCCCAACCTTGTCAAATGTGTCAAACATTCTCGGAGTACATTTTTTACAAGGTCACTTTATTGTGCATTCTGAAACATATTCTAATTTTGATGATTCAAATGATAAGAAAGCTTCAACACCTTCAATATATATAGGATTTAAACCATAACCGTTTGGATTTCTACTCTGATTTATCCAAGTACGATCATCTAATAATGACTGTTTTTGACTTCCTTATTCCATATTTTTCTACAAAATATAAAATCATTAATGTTTTTGAATAATTTGAAATTATAAAAACACTATCTGAAAACAAAAGATAAATAATTACAACTACTTCTTAATAATTACCATTACTTATGAGAGACACAATTTATTACAATTTATTACAATTTATTACAATTTATTACAATTTATTACAATTTATTGCAATTTATTGCAATTTATTACTATTTATTACTATTTATTACTATTTATTACTATTTATTACTATTTATTACTATTTATTACTAATTATTACTAATTATTACTAATTAATACTAATTAATACTAATTAATACTAATTAATACTAATTATTACTAATTATTACTAATTATTACTAATTATTACTATTTATTACTATTTAACTAATTATTACTAATTATTACTAATTATTACTATTTATCACTATTTATTACTATTTATTACTATTTATTACTATTTAACTAATTAGTACTAATTATTACTAATTATTACTATTTATTCCTCTTTATTACTATTTATTACTATTTATTCCTATTTATTACTAATTATTACTATTTATTCCTATTTATTATTAATTATTCCTATTTATTACTAATTATTACTAATTATTACTAATTATTACTAATCATTACTATTTATTACTATTTATTACTAATTATTACTAATTATTACTAATTATTACTATTTATTACTAATTATTACTAATTATTACTAATTATCACTATTATTATTATTTATTTCTATTTATTACTAATTATTCCTAATTATTACTAATTATTACTAATTATTCCTAATTATTACTAATTATTCCTAATTATTCCTAATTATTCCTATTTATTACTAATTATTCCTATTTATTACTAATTATTCCTATTTATTACTAATTATTCCTATTTATTAATAATTATTCCTATTTATTACTAATTATTACTAATTATTCCTAATTATTCCTAATTATTCCTAGTTATTCCCAATTATTACTAGTTATTCCTAATTATTACTAATTATACCTAATTATTACTAATTATTCCTAATTATTACTAATTATTCCTAATTATTACTAATTATTTCTGATTATTACCAGTTATTCCTATTTATTACTAGTTATTCCTGGTTATTACTAGTTATTCCTAGTTATTACTATTTATTATTATTTATTAATATTTATTACTATTTAGTCCTATTTATTACTAATTAGTCCTATTTATTACTAATTGTTACTATTTATTACTATTTAGTCCTAATTATTACTAATTACCCATAATTACTACTAATTACCCATAATTATTACTAATTACCCATAATTATTACTAATTACCCCTAATTATTACTAATTACACCTAATTATTACTAATTACTCGTAATTATTACTAATTACCCATAATTATTATTAATTAGCGTTAATTGCTATTAATAACTACAATTTACAACTACTAATTACTAATTATCACTAATTATTTATATACAATACTAATTTTTGTTAATAATTATTAATTATTACTAATTATTAATTATTACTAATTATTAAGAATTAGTACTAATAATTTCAAATTTATTATTACAAATAAATACTGATAACAAAACAATTTAAATCTAATTTAATTACAACTAATCAACAATAATTAAAATTAACATAAAAAAATGAAATAAATACTAAATTAAATAAAATATAAATACCTTTAAACTTGATCTGCTATTGATGTAGACGACTTGACAACTTCTTCGTAAAAAAAACTAACTCGGAGAAAAATTTACTCTAAAAATATAATTTAGAGAGAGAGAGTAAGTGAGAATTGAGGGGAAGAAAAAGAAAAACGGAAGGGGGATATATATAGGTTAGATTAGTTGAGACGAGATACCCATCGCAAATATAACTTTTTGCGACGGGTCCCGTCATAAATATGCCTCCGACCGATGCACTATTTGCGACGGGGGATTCCCCTCGTCGCAAATAACCTTCCCGTGCTTTGGCATGCGGCCCGCGCCAAACTGCGCTTTACTTTTTGCGACGAGACCCCAAATCCCGTCACAAAAAACCAGTTATTTGCAACGGGTTGAACCCTCCGTTGCAAAATGCTATTTTTACCGTAGTGATATATATTTATATATATATAATTCATGCATTGCATGCATGAAAAATTCATTCATTATATACATATATTAAATGTACACACTATATATATAATATAATAATTATATATATATATATATATATGTCTCATGCATCATATGCATGTGTACGTGCATCTCATACATGCACATTTTAGTTCACATCCAACAATAACAACATAAATAATCATATGAATAACAATAACTAGTTTCATAACAATAGAATTCATAATGCTAGATATCATAATCTTACCACCAAAGCCTCATTCCAAGACATCATATGTAAATAGATAAGGCGTACACTAAACACACAAATTATTTTGTCATATGAGACCTAATTATGCATTGAGGGGCTATAACGGGCTTCGCCCATCACTTAATAAGTCTAATTGTTCATCATATGAAGGAAATTAATAACAATTGAATACATAATCAACATAAACATTCATATTGAAAACTAGCGTACATAATGTTAATATTTTCCCCAATCAATAAATATAAAAACTTGATCATAACCATTCAGATAAATAAGGTGGATGATATCATTAGATTATACTTCTAGTAAATCATAATAATCATCAAAGGATGTTGACATTGATGAAAATACCTTTAAAAGAACATTCAAGCCTTTTTTTGAAAACATGAGAAAAATATCCTTTTCTTTTGATAAAATTTTAAATAAAAATTTCCAAAAATATTAAGAAAATGTTTTTTTTGAAAATAACCATGAAAACTGGTAAAGGAATCTTTAAGGAAAAAAATATTTCTGATGGAGGAAAAATCATTCATTTGGTAAATGTTAAAATAAATATTCCATTCACACTTTTAGTATAGAGTAAAAAGTATCTCATTTAGAAAAAGACATGAAGATTAATTTTAAATATTTTCAAGGAAGTAAAATATAGTTGAAAATAAATTTAAAAAATTATTGGATTATAGTAAAAATATTCTTGAAAACATTATATTGAACATGGATATGGAGGAGAAAGATTTCTAACCAACGAGGAAATAAGGTTGGTTTTCCTTAAAAACATTTTATTAGTCATTTTAAGTACCAAAGAGAGTAAAATGAAAGTAAAAAAAATGGAAAATCCATAGATAACAAGTGGATAAGAAAATATATGGAATTTAAAAGAGAATGATATTATAATTTCCTTCAATGAACATTTAAATATAAACAATCTTGAATAAAAATTAGATTTTAGAATAAACCCTTACCTCAATTCTAACTTATCACATACATACTTTAACTCCTTTATAATAAACTTTTATTAATTTTATAATTGATTAATAACCATTTTCAGGTTTATTACTTTTTTATAATACCTTTTATTTAATTTATTACTGTGTTTTATATAGTGTGTAAATCAGTTAAGTTCACATTGGATATTTTGGGGTACTTTGGTTTATAATCTCAAAATAAGATCAGTGTGTTGACCATGGTCAGTGGGGTCATGGTTCTATTATATCAAAAATATTAATCATGAAATAATTATCATGTTTATATATTAAATACAATTTTATAATCATCTATGAAAAACAAACATGAAAAATGAATCACATTATTTCGTGGAGGTGATAGTCCACACGTACTTATGAGCGACATTATCTTTTTTTAATGGGTGGAAGGGTTAGAATGTAGATGATATCTTATATTTAAAAAATTATAATTGTGTCATAAGTATCATATATATTTATCAAAACTATCTTTATAACCATCCAATTAAAGTGGTGATAAAAAAAATTACACCACTACATGAAGATGGTAGGTTGTATGTACATATGAGCGATGTTTTAATTTTCCATATGATGAAAAGGAGATGAAAAACGGACATGACATTAACACAATAACATTTTAGTATATGGAATATTATTATGTTATCATATCATCATGGTTATAAAATCTTTGAAGGAGGTTGAAGAAGGAATAAACATAAAAACAATCAATTAATAGTTATAACTCTTCTTTGGAGAACTTCCTTTGGATTACACCTTAAGACTTTAAGGATTGCTCTTTCAGTGAGAGAAAAATCTTTAGGATGCAGGGATGAATTTTGAAAAGGTATTTGGGAAGATCTTAGTCAATCTAAATGACTTAATTGGTGTGAATAATAGAGTATAATAGGTTTCATTTTATAATTGCGGTGAGTGGAAAACTTGTAATTATTCTTAACTATTAAATATTACAAGTGTCTTACACATGGATAAGTGTAGTAGCTCCAAACCCACACTTCTAGATCTAAAGCTAAAAATATAAACTTTACATTTTCGGATTTTATATTGATAAAAGTGACCCATTTTTTCCATTCAAACCTTACAACATCAAAATGAAATATTGGACCACTTATATACCCAAAGACCTTTTAGGTTTAGAGTTTCAGAGAATTAGGACAAACTATTACATTAATAATACCCATGACTTCAAGAGTGTCCCTTTCCCACTATACCCAGCTTTTCATATTCCATATTAAGTCTTCAAAATCTCCCACAAAATTATTCACATATGAAATCTTTCTAGATTCAAATCATTTAACATCATTATTCATAACACGGGGAAATATGAAACATAAGAAGGGTGATCTCAAATTCCCAGTAAGGGTGAACATAAGAATTAAAAATTTAATTTCATTAATTAGAATAATATGATAATGATGGTATTATGATATAATCAAAGTGCATGAGTATAAAATAAGGTAATTCATACCCATTAATACCTGGACCATCAATCATGAAACATGGATTAAAGATTTAAAAAAATCAAGGGTTATTGGAATCAATAATAACGATTCATGTGATGTCAATATTGATCAAATTAATCATTAAAACCCATAGATTTTCACCCATAAGAAGTATAAAATACTTTTATTTAAACATAAAATCATTATCTTACCTTGGTAAATCAAAATATTTCTATAAAATTCTATAGAAAGAATAGATAAATCATATATGTATCTCAGGGTATCATTTTCATATCACTCTTACATATAGAGTGACCTTAATGGTTACACATGGAGTAAATTACATAGTTACACTTGAAATAACCATCATAGTTATACTTGGAATAACCATATTAATATATTCCCATAATCTATTAAGGAAACCTAATCGGTTAACTCTGTCCCTTTACCCAATGAATTGGAGAGATATAATGATCTCACATGACCTTGATTTATAACTGAACCACCCATCATCATAAACAATACCCAATAATAATAACATAAATAAATTATATAGATCTTTCATTTAATCATAAAACTCTTATAAACATCCATTATTCCTTTCTTAACTTGATTAACCTGTGGAAAAGAAATGAGTTCCATGAAAATCTATTAAAGTAATCATAATCTATCTAGAGAAATAATGAGGCCGACATCAATAAAAAATATCCCCAATGGAGTATAAGTAACATCAAGGGTTTTTGATGTTGATGAATTGAAATACCATTAAATTACCATTAAAAATATTCTTGAGGAAAATAACCATTCACTTTTAAAATCAAATTTAAAAACTAAAAATTCACAAAATATTGGGAAAATTATTTTATTTGAAAATAAACTTGGAAACTTATAAAGGAATATTCAAAGAAAATAATGGCCATGATGGTGGGAAAATCCATTCATATTGTAAATGTTAAAAATAAACATTCTTTTCAAACATTTTTTAAAGGGAGACTAAAGTGACCCATTTGGAAAACATTAAAAAATTTCCTTTTTAAAACCTTTAAAAAAAGGTCAAAGATCATGTAAAATAGCTTTAGGAAATCATTTATTTTTAGAAAATAACATTTTTGAAAACATTTTAGAAAACATGGATATGGAAGAGAAATATTCCCAATCAAAACAAAAAGATACAAGATCATTATCACTTATAAATGATATTCTTGATGTTTATTTAATCAATAAGGGAAAAAATGGAAATTAAACATGAAAACCACATTCAAAACCAGAATAGAATAAAAGATATGTGGTATAATAAAATAAGAGAATATGATTTTCCACCAATGATCCTTGAACATAAACAATTAAAAAAAGAAAAGAGATTGTAATGTAAAGCCTTTTACACTTTGGTAACACTTCAATCATTAGCCCCATCATAGAATAAAGTCAAATAAAATTTTTAAATATCATGAACATAAGGAGATTAATAATATATTATACCAAAGGTGCAATATATATACCTCATAAAATAAGTTAGGTGCATATCATAAACATACATCCCAAGTAAATGGAATTTGAGATGAATAACCCTTACAAAGACCATATCATTTAATTGAAAATTAATTAATAAATAGATTATGTGAAAAAATATAAATCCACACAAGACAAGTGGAAATACAAAATAAAATAATTTATAGATCAATTCATACATAATCCTGGAATAACAAAATTAACTAAGAAAAGTTATAACCCAACAAAAGGAAATTGAGTTAAGAATCCTTTTACTACTTGGTAACTTTCATGTCAAATCCCATTGGATAAAATAATTCAAATTGAAACTTAAAATACCATGAAATATAAATATTTCATGATATAACATATAAAATGGATAGTATACACACCACATAAAATAAATTAGGTGCATAATAATAAAATTTGTCTCAATGAAAGTAAATTAAGACAAAATCCTTTACCAAGAGTCCATACTTTCTATGTATGCCATTTAACACATGTATAATAAACTTATATCAATTATTTTATTTCATAATAAAATTTTCAAGGATTAATACCTTATACTTAAATAATTTATTTCATTTATTTCTACTATAAAACTCACCTTTAACAACACTAGAATATGCCTTTATCAGTGCTAGAAAAGTGCTGACTACCTCATCACGATTAAAAGGTTGAGGCTTTTATCACTGCTAGAAAAGCACTGATAAAGGGTATCTTTATCAGTGAAAATAAAAGAGTTGATAAAAGACACCATTTATTCGTGCTTTTATTTAGCGCTAATAAATAGAACCTTGATCAGTGCTTTTAGAAGCATTGATAAAGGCTATTTTTATTAGTGCATTTAGTAGCATTGATAAAGGTGAAAACTGTAGTGTGATACTAAAATAGACTATAGCACCAGAAATAGGTGTAGTGTGATGTAACAACACACTTCATTATTATAAAAAACAAAAAAAATTACCAAAATAAGATAAAAATACTGAATTTAAATGAAATTAAATTTATAACACAAATACAAGAAAAAAAAACAGTATTATAGAGCATGTCAATTGTTTTTTTACTAAAATTAATGTAAATTTTGAATAAAAAGGAACACTTGGAGTCATACCGGTCACACCATGAGTCAAATTGAGGTGTGAATAATTCCTACATGTTACAAATGACTTATGGATCATTTTCCTAAAGTACCAAAGCAATCCAAATGTGTTTTCTTTGTTTTGAGTATGTAAGTTGTTTTTTTGATTAAGATTAATGTCAGTTTTGAATATAAAGATGAATTTGAAGTCATACTGGTCACAACATGCATTATATTGATGTACGGATTATTCCTACACATCAAAAATGACTTATGGATCATTTTCTTACATTAAAAAAACAATTTGAATGCATTTTCTCGATTTTGAGTATGTCAATTGTTTTTTTCACTAAAACTAATGAAAATTTTGAATAAAAAGATGCACTTGGAGTCATACCGGTCAAATTGTGAAACTTATTGATGTGTATATGATTTATAAACATCCAAAATTACTCATGTATTATTTTCCTAAAGTATCAAAACAATCAGAATGAGTTTCCATGGTTTTGAGTATGCCACTTGTGTTTTTTACTAAAATGTCATTTTAAACTGGAAACACACACTTTGATCCATATAGGTAGAATTGTGTGTGGGTTAGATATGAGACTGATTCATACACATCATAAATTAATTATGAATCATTTCCCCAAATTATTAATACAATTCGAGTTTTTTTTCTCAGTTTTTAGTGAGTGACACTTTTTTTTGTATTAAAATGTCAATTTTTAACTGATAATGAACACTTGGGGTCATACCAATCACACTGTGTGCTGTATTGAGGTGAATATGATCCCTACATTGAAAAAATGTCTTATTTATCATTTTACTAAAGTAATAAAACAATCCAAATGCATTTGATCAGTTTTGAGTATGTAAGTGTTTTTTCCACTAAAATTAATGTTAATTTTGAATAAAAAGATGCACTTGGAGTCATACCAGTCACAATGTATGTCAAATTGAGGTACAGATAATTCTTACACATCCCAAATAACTCACGGATCATTTTACTAAATCATCAAAATAATCATAACGCGTTTCCTCAGTTTTGAGTATGCCACTTGTGTTTTTTACTAAAATGTAATTTTAAACTGAAACACACACTTTGAGCCATACATGTGGAATCATGTGTGGGTTTGACATGATATTGATTCATACATGTCACAAATGAATTATTAATTTTTCCCCCAAATTATCAATACAATATGAGTGTGTTTGATTAGTTTTTAGTGAGTGACATTTTTTTTGTATTAAAATGTCAATTTTATATTGATAACAGACACTTGGAGTCATACCTCTCACATCATGTGTTGGATTGAGACGCATATGATTCCTACACATCAAAAATTATTTATGGATATTTTTCCAAAAGTAACAAAATAATCCAAATTATTTTTCTTGGTTTTGAGTATGTAAGTTGTTTTGTTCACTAAAATTAATGACAATTTTGTATAAAAAGACACACTTGGAGTCATACCGGTCACACCGTGTGTCAGATTGAGGTTTGGATTATTCCTTCACATCTTTAATGACTCATGGATCATTTTATTAAATTATAAAAACAATAAAAATGAGTTTCCTTGGTTTTTAGTATGCCACTTTTGTTTTTTTACTAAAATGTCATTTTAAACTAGAAACATGCACTTTGAGCCATACAGGTGGCATCATGTGTGTGTTTGAAATGAGACTAATTCATACATGTCAAAAATTAATTATGAATCATTTTCCCAAATTATCAAGACAATCAAATTTTGTTTTATTGGTTTTCAGTGAGTGACACTTTTTTGTATTAAAATGTCAATTTTAAATTGATAACAGACACTTTGACACCATCCCTCTTCGATGACCGTGATATATCAATGCTAGTTCTCCTCAAATAGTTCTTTCATACACCTGCTGACTTTGGAGGTTGATTAAAAACATATTTATTCAAATATTTAAGTTGGATTATATACCTTTTTGATGATTGGGAGTTGTATAGATGTTGCTTCAATAACATTAGTGGATAAATTGATGCTTCCAACATAGAATGATCTTACATGTGGATTACTAACCTTTATAAAATCACTTAAATAAGTGTTGAAAAACATTATTTCAATAAGGTACCTAAAACACTTGCTCAATGGATCTTATCTTAAGTGAAAAGTGTTGTGTTCACTTTTAAATAATTGTTCTCAAACACAATCTTGGTATGATCCTCATTCTGCTTCATTTCCCAGCAATTTTATTGTTTGAAAAACAATGCTTCTTATACTACTCTACTTCAGTATCCACCTCAGTCTTCACCTATGCCTCATCCTCTATGTTGGTCTCCAAATCTAAACCTACCTCTGACTCTGCCTCCGCCTTTACCTCCACCTCCGCCTCCACCTCCGCCTCCACCTTCACCTCCGTGATTACCCAATAATTTTATTGTTTGTAGGTCAGTGCTTCTAAACAAATTTATTTACCACATTATACTTATCCTTGATAAAGAGATAGAAACTAATATATAATCATTTTGAAACTAATTTTTCACACCCCAAATATCCTTCAAAGGTCATAACTCATACTAGATCAAAACATAGCAGGTAATCACCTAAATTTTTTGTCGGCAAACATTTTGACAAAAAGTACACTACCCACTCATCTCTAATCAAATTGATTTCTTCTTTTGAGTAACTAGGTTGTTGACAATCATTATAATACTAAGAAAATATAGACAAAAAAATTATTATAAAATATATTTAATGAAATTGTAATTACCTTCAGAAATTACCTGTTAGTGGATGCTTGTCTTTTCATGTTTTATGATTTATCTCATAAATTTGTAAACATAATATCCATAGTTGGTGTCATTATCTTATTTTTAACACTATTGAAACATTGAAAAAAATAATTAAATTGCTTTGAAATGGTTTGATAGTTAAATATTTCTATATATACCTTAATTTGTTTCCATTTGTATCAATCCAAAGGATTTATCCCTTTAGACACCGACTTCATGCCATGATCTAGCCTGTATTGAGCGACCGCCCTATCACAAAAAAATTCTTATTAAAATACAGACTAAACATATAATTCAAAGTTTATCTATAACATGTTGATTTCAGTGTATTAAATATTCACAATACACATAATGTGTGGTTGGTTGGTTGCATATCCATGCATTGGATCCAACAAATAAATATTTTGGATGTCCGTATTGACTACTATCAGCATCTAGTGCATACTAAAAGAAAAAAAAATTAATTAATGAAAAAATTTAAAATATATTTTATGTGATTATATTATAGAGTTTTAACTTTGTATTGTAGGCATAAAAAAGAGTGTCGTATGACGCTTTTTTATTAAACACTTTGAGTAACACTTCCTTTTTCTTATTAATTGCTTCCTCATTCAAAGTAAGTTCGAGCATTGAAATGAAACAAGTATTAATGAATCCAAATCATTATTCTCATGATCTTACCTTTATATAGTTATGATATAAATTAATGTACAAAATATGTATAGTTATTAATTGTAATAAATATATTAGATCACTATTTGGACTGACATATTATGAAAATGTACCTTATGTATGTATTAAAAACTAAGATTCTCAACCATTCATGCTTGAGAATATCTATTTTCAACCAAATTTACCCAAGTTATGTGGTATAAGTGGTCATTTTTAGTACAACTTGGGTTATCTAATCCATAGGTAACAAAGAAGAAACCTATAGACACTATGATTTGATGGATGGATTGGCTATGAAGTGGCCAATTATTTGTATTGATTTTATTTAAAAAACTATTGATTTAATTTAAAGAACAAAAAAAAAATTATTATGTGAAATAAAAAATTTATTATGGTGGGTTGATTCTAGGTTTTTACTTAGGGTGAATTGGTTGAATTTTATTTCTTATGAATTTTCTGTTTAATAGTTCAAGAGGTATCCATTCAGTGTGATAACTCCCTGATATCATTCTATGATTTAATCCATACAAAATAAAATTTCTAATAATAAATTAAATTAGAGTATCAATTTCATGATCACTCTAAGGAATTGGATCATACTATCACTCATAATGTGTAGTCATTAAAGTCGGTGAAGAAAAAAAAGAAGATAAGTCAATTAAAGGAACTCTTAAAATAATGAACCAATTAAAGAATTTAATATCATAAAATAACATTCAATCCAACCCATGAAACTAACTATGACCAAAGCATAAAATTTTAATCCTCCATTTATGATATTCTATCAATGGAAGTGTGAATTTGACTTAAAGCAATGAGATAGAAGAAGAAAAACATTAAGAAAAATAAACACTCCACCGTTGTGTGAGGAATTCACAAGTGCTCATGTGAGTAAATTCACACCTTGATTCAATGGTATCAATGTGTGAATAAAAGTAAAATAATAAGTGAATAATAAGAATAAATTTTATTATGAAACTAAAATGATTGAAAAGCTTACATGGAAAAAATGAAGATGCGATTACAAAATGAAAGCGGGAAATTACAATTGAAATAAAGACTTCGATAGAAAGGAAAAACATGGATACAAATTCCTTTCACCACAAACTCCTTATATAGGAATATTTGGAGCCTTATTTCAACAAAAAATAAATACATTACTTCCCCATTAATTGAGAGAGTCAAAAGAAGGGTGAGAAAATCAAGGGAAATTTTACATTTCAAAGTTGACCAGGAAAATCATCTAGATTCATCCCCCCTTGTTTGAGTGTGAATTTTTAACTAAATATGTACGAATCCTAAGTTATATTATAAGTAAAATATCTTTAAAAATTTCAGGAAAACTGGATTAGATGTTTGGAAGTTATACTTGATTTATTGGGATGATGTTATGGGTGTTCAAATTTGGCCTACCATTTAAATGTCAACTTGGTCTCCCTTTATCTCCATGAAAACATTAGAATTAGCTCATAAAATAGTTGAATGAAATTATCCTAATAATTTTATATTTCTACAGTAAAAATTTGAGCTTAATTATACATGGATTATGGCCCCCACTTTTGTTTAATGGGCCTTAGGCCCATTATGATTTGTCCAGAAAAGTTTTGCATTTATGTCCAAAAATCATCATATTCCCTTGGGATTCATCCATTCACCCTAAAAGACAAAATGTTCCAAAAAAAGTGATCAATAATATAAAAAATATAAATTCAAATAATGAATGTAATTAATTCTACAATAATATGATTGATTGGGCCCAAATTTTCACTTTAAACATGAATTTCACTTGTGATGAGAAATGAAGTTAAATTTATAAAATGAATTAAAATTGATGTTTTTAGACATTGAAATAGTTGAAAATTAATATATAATCAATGAATATTATTCCCTTTCAGTGGCTAATCACACCCCCAACTTGAGTTTTTCTAGTCCCAAGCAAAAAGTATCTCAAAAATATGAAATTGAATTTAAATTTTCAAAAACATTTTAACATAAATTTCTCACCAAAATACATAATTCCAAACAATCATGAAACCCATAAAAATCATTTCACAAAAAATATATTCACAATAACATCCCAAGACCAAGCCCATTAATTTTTTCAAATTAATTTCCACATTTCATCCAATTTCAATTACGAATGATGATGCGTTGTGCATCACAAAATACATGGGGCCCTTTTTATCCTTCAAATGGAAACAAATGGAAGCTCTAGGTGGGAATCACATTAAACCATAATATGAGCATCCAATTTTTTTGTTTTTATTTTTTTGTTGTTTTTTTCACTTATTTTAAACCATAATAGATATTAAAATACTAACTATGGGAAAGAAAACTATGGAGTCATGATCCCCAAGTTCCAAACTCCACACATATTATCAGTTCCATGCTCTAGAATAGATAAATAAATCTAAATCTAGGAAATAAAACTATTGAGTCACGATCCCCAAGTGTCAGAAACCACACTTTGGACAAAACATTTCTCTTTATGGTCATGATTTAATTTTTTTTGGGATACTCAAATTAAACTAAAAGTGACCCCAAACCTTATGCTATGATGAAAGGGTCCGAAGAACGCAAACTTACACCCAAAATCAAATGAATGTGCATTGTGTTATTTTGATTAAAAGGATGAAAATGTTAATGTTGAAAAATCACATCGAACAACCACACTTCACAAAAACTATTCTCATGAACTTAAACATGCATTAAAATCATAATCAAGGCATTCAAAATCATTTAAAATTCAGTTTTCATGTTTCATAATGTACATTAATGCATTCAAGGATAATAAATTGATTTTTTTCATAAAATCCCAATATTTTTTTTCTTAAAAATCCCAATATTTTTTTTCTTATAAATCCCAAATTTTCACTCCCCCCAACTTAAAATGAAACTACCCCTAGTTTTGAAAGAGAAGAAAAGAGAGATATTATAATTGGGTTGAAAAGTTGGAGATATTATTTGAAATTAAACCAAGGAATAAACCCACCCGATTTTCACTCGATGACCATCAATAATAAATTGATCACTTTGAATTCACATCACATGTAGACTCCTCAGGGATGTTTGATGGATAAGTTTTAACTTTAGAAGGCGAGGGTTTTATTTTGAAATAATAAAATGCATAAACACCTAAATATTATACACAATATACATTAGATCATATTGTAAACTCCAAGGGGTTCACTTGAAAAGAACACAAAAAAAATAAAATAAAATAAAAAAATTCAGAAGCCGGGTTGCCTCCCAGAAAGCACTTAATTTAAAGTTTTCAGATCAACTTGGACCCCCCAACTTATCCATTACCAACTTTCAAAATTTTCAAGAACCCATTATTCTCAACTTATACATGATTTATATTTATTATTTTTAAATAATTTGTTTCATGTGTAATCCCATGTTCAACAATGAGTGTGAATGTATAAGGTATTTTAGAAATGTTTGACCTAGTAACTTCTGTTGTATTGCCTAAGACATCAAGAATAATTTTTTTTCTTTATTAGATTCAAGATATGATGAAATGGTGACAAATTTTTTTTGATTATCCCTTATGAAATAATAGCTGAGAGATGATTTATGGACCTTGAATTCAACCTTGGGTTGGCTAACACTTTTAGAAACAGGTGGGGAATTTGAATGAAATATGGTTTCATTTTCAAAATTGCTTAGAAAAATTAGTTCCTTATGATATGAAGATTCAACCAAAAAGTTGGATAGATTAGTTTCAATAATGGATATGGACTCAAAGTTTGTGATTTATCCCAATATTTTAGTGATTGTGTTTTTAAAAAAATCATCATTGGAGAAATATTGAGGACACTTAATCCACGATGCTAAGGTTCCCTCTTGTGAATGTAGAAAATAATTTTCCAATTTATTTATATACTCTTCATAAATTAATTAATCATATTCATCTATACCAAATCCTAAGGTTGGTTTTTAGTAAATTCATGAGAGGTTTTTGGGAAACTAGAAACATCATGTAATATTATGGATGGGACATTCAGTGTTGAGATGGGTTCCTCACAAGTTTTAAGGTTTTTTAATTCTAACCTAAAAGATGAAACCTCAGAATTAATTATCTCTATTTTATCAAAAAATTGTTCAAGAAGTTGTTTGGGATCAGTTTGGATAGAAGTTTTGACATCATTAACTTCTATAAGATTGATCTCTTCTACCATCCTTGAGAGGTTTGGAAATGTTTCCTTTAAATGTTCATCATCCTAAAAATTATACTTGTTATCGGGTGTGGGGTAATAATTCAAGTTTTTATCAATTAAATTATCTATGTGAGGGACTTCCCAATGTGGATTTACTATTTTATAACATCCTGAGTTTATGAAGGGATATTTTTGATGATACTACATTGGATGTATTTTGAAATTTGGATTTGAGATTTTCGGGACCCAGAAAAACAGAAAGGAGAAAAGATAATAGAAAAGGGATGAGAAAAGAGAAATGGGGGAGAATATAAAGAGGTTATAAGGTTACTTACTTGGTCTACAGAAACGAAACCAAAATTTTTTTTGCCCAAATTTACCCAAGTTATATTGTGTTAGCAGTCATTTGTAGTACAACTTGGGTTATCGAATGCACAAGCACCGAAGAAGAAACCTATAGAAACTATGATTTGATGGATGGATTGGGTATGTAATTGACAAATATTTGTATTTATTTGATTTGAAAAACTAGTAATTTAATTTAAATAAAAAAATTATTATGTTAACTAAATAATTTATGATGGTGGGTTGATCCTAGGTTTTTTCTTGGGGTGAATTGGATGAATTTAATTTCTCGTGAATTTTCCCTTAAATAGTTTAAGAGGTATCCAATCAATGAGATAACTCCCTGATATCATTATCTGATTTAATACATACACAATACCAAGGATAATAACCAATTCACTTAGAGGATCAATTTCATGATCAATTCAAGGAATTGGATCGTACTATCACTCAGAATGTGTAGTTGTTAAAGTTAGTGAAGAAAAAGAAGAACATAAGTCATTTAAAGAAACTCTTAAAATAATTAACTAATTAAAGAATTTAATATCATAAAATAACATTCAATCCACCCCATGAAACTACCTAGTACCAGACCATAAAATTTTAGCCCTCTATTGATGCTATTCTATCAATGGAAGTGGGAAGTATACTTAAAGAAGTGGGATTGAAGAAGAAAAACGTTAAAAAAATGAACACTCCATCATTGTGTGAGGAATTAACAAGTGATGGTGTGAATAAATTCACACATTGATTCAATAGTATAAACATGTGAAGAAAAGAAAAAGAATAAGTGAAGAATAAGAACAAATTTTATTCTGAAACTAAAATGATTGAAAATTTTACATATAAAAAATGAATATGTGATTACAAAATGAAAGTGGGAAATTATAATTGAAAGAAAGACTTTGATAGAAAGGAAAAACATGGATACAAATTACCTTCACCACTAGATCCTTATATAGGAATATTTGGAGCCTTAGTTCTACCCACCATCAATACATTTCTTCCCCATTAATTGAGAGAGTCAAAAGGAGGGTGAGAAAATCAAGGGAAATTTGTAGTACAACTTGGGTTATTGAATCCATAGGGACCGAAGAAGAAACCTATAGACACTATGATTTGATGGACAGATTGGCTATGGAGCGACCAAATATTTTTATCAATTTGGTTGAAAAAACTATTGATTTAATTTAAATAACAAAAAAAAACTATAATGTGAACTAAAAAATTTATGATGGTGGGTTGGTCCTAGGTTTTTTCTTGGGGTGAATTGGATGAATTTCATTTCTTATGAATTTTCTGTTCAATAGTTCAAGAGGTATCCAATCAATGAGATAACTCCCCAATATAATTCTCTAATTTAATCCATACATAATACTAAGTATAATCACCAATTCACTTAGAGGATCACTTTTATGATCACTCCAAGGAATTTGATCGTACTAGCACTCAGAATGTGTAGTCGTTAAAGTTGGTGAAGAAAAAGAAAAAGATAAGTCAATTAAATGAACTCTTAAAATAATGAACTGATTAAAGAATTTAAGATCATAAAATAACATTCAATCCATAACATTTAAATTCCTAGGACCAAAACATAAAATTTTATCCCTCCATTAATGATATTTTATCAATGGAAGTGGGAATTCGACTTAAAGTAGCGGGATTGAAGAAGAAAAACATTAAGAAAAATGAATATTCCACCATTTTGTGAGGAACTAACAAATTTTGGTGTGAATAAATTCACACATTGATTCAAAAATATATATTTGTGAATAAAATTAAAATAATAAGTGAATAATAAGAACAAATTTTGTTATGAAACTAAAATGATTGAAAAACTTACATGGAAAAATTGAAGATGTGATTACAAAATGAAAGCATGAAATTACAATTGAAAGAAAGACATTGATAGAAAGGAAAATATGGATACAAATTCCCTTCACCAACAAATCCTTATATAGTCATATTAGGAGCCTTATGTGGACCCACTATCAATACATTACATCCACATTAATTGAGAGAGTCAAAAGGAGGGTGATAAAATCAAGGGAAATTTGACATTTCAAAGTTGACCAGGAAAATCATCCAGATTCACTCCCCTTATTGATGTGTGAATTTGTAACTAAAGAGGGAAAAATACTAAGGCTTATTAGAAGGAAAATATTTTCTTCCATGTGTTCTATAAAATCTGTCAAAATTTCCGGAAAATTGGAGTAGCCATTTGAAAGTTATGATCAATCTTGTGGGATGACGTTATGGGGATTCAAATCTGGGCCACCATTTAAATGTCAACTTGGTATCCCTTTATCTCAATAAAAACATTAAAATTATCTACAACCATAGTTTAATGAAATGATCCTCATAATTGTTTATTTCTATAGTACAATTTTGAGCTTCATTGTTCTTGTATTGTGGGCCCCCCCTTTTTTTGATGGGCCTTAGGACCATTTTGCTTTGTCTAGAAAATTTCTACATTTATGACAAAAAATAATAATCTTCCCTTGGGATTAATCCATATATCCTAAAAGATAAATTTTTCCAAACAAAGCGATTAATCATATACCAGAATATAAAATTCAAATAATGAATATAATTAATTCTACAAGCATATGATTGATTGGGACCAAATTTTCACTTTAAATGTGAATTGAACTTATGATGAGAAATGAAGTTAAATTTATAAAATGCATTAAAATTTATGTTTATGGACATTTAAAAACTTGAAAATTAAGATATAATCAATGAATATTATCCACTTTCAGTGGATAATCAATATCAATTAGAGTATCAAGACCAATTACATCTATGAAAGAATCTCCATATATTTTTTATTCATATTAAATGTAAGCCATAGTTTTTTATTTAGAATTGGTCTCTGCATGAATTTGTAATGATAATAAATGTTTCTCTAAAACTGGTGGGGAGAAGGTACTCTCGGAAGGTCGTTTTGTTTTCTTAGTCGATTCACTAGATTTTCTTGATTTAGACTTCTGTTTCTCTAATGATTTATCTATCTATAATATCATACCTCACTTAAAACCATTTATCATCAACCGTTATATGTTTTTAATATGAAAAAAATTTGTTAATGACATACCTCATGTATCTTTATAAGATTAGAAAACCGTGCTATGAAAGCTCCAATAGCAGCCTCAACCATTGTAATATCCGGACCATTAAGTGGAACATGCAACTCGGCAGTTAGCTCATAATCTACCTCAATCCCCACTCTCAAGTGATATTTTGGGAGGTCTTTATTGTGTAGATGGTATCTCGTGATATTATAAATTGTACCCATCACAACATGGAAGTATGTGGGTATTGAAAGATACAAATCACGTACAACTGTACCTTGTAGAATTTTAGTAATATCAAGTTATCAGAAGTTTTTTGATTCACATTTAGGAGAAAGAGTAATGAAAAAATTGATTACCCCAAGTAAGGTATGAAGTTGGGGGGAATGAATAGACTCAAAGATAGTGGGATCATTTGTTTCATGTGTAGATATTTTCTCTATCACCAGTTATCTTTGATCCTTTCTTATACATTGGTCTACCAAACCAGACTGCAAAATAATATCTTGCAGTGAGTCTATTTGTGTTTTAAATCATCTAACCATATTATATATATGTTCATTTGGTTTTATCTTCTCGAAATATGCTCTAGGAGAGACTCTAAAATCTAATCCTTTAATGAAACTATATTGTTCAGGCCGCTTAAAATCTATTGTAAGTAGGTTTTCTTCTTGTATGGTCATTGCTGATTCTTATGTATAAAACATATAAAAAATATGAACACAAATAGATATTTTTATGTAATATTGTTATAAATCATAATGAATTACAATTATGTCATACTTACACATGCTTCCCACACCATTTTTGTGTTCTCATCAATTAATTTACCCTCCTTATTTACACGAGCCTCCTTCTATAGTACATGATGTGGGATGGAAGTGGATTCAGATTTTGATTTATAAATTTTCATATAAACAAAGGAACATATGTTGTTTCATATCACATAATTAAAATTTTATTGTTGATTTAAAATAAATACCAATTTATTCTCTAATGAATAGTTCCCCATCCTTCCTTTGCGATAGGGGTGTGTTGGTTTTGATGCATGTTCTTTATTTTCAAAACACATTTTCTATTTCATAAATTAACAGTTTTTAATCAAGTTGGATAAAATAAATAATATCAAATAATTTATTATCGACTATAATGCACCTGAAATGATTTCTCATTGCGACGATTGATGAAATCATTACACGTTTCCTACTTTATAATGTGTGCATAAATAAGTGGTGGGTGATGATTTATTTTCCTCTCATCATCCCTAAGATATAACTTTGTAATAAGAGTCCAGAAGCCTCTATTGGATTTTTTAGTGTCCATTAAGAAAAATTTATTACATAAATATTCTAAAATAAATGAAGTCTGTAAGGAATAATGAAAATTAAATCAATATTTCATTATATAATTTTTTAGTAAAATTGAGAAAGTATATTGTAACATTACCGTTATATCTTTCCAAAGGATTCACTTTGTTACAGGTTGGATGCAACACCATGAATCAATATCAATTGGCACATTCATCCTCATTGTAACCCCATGATAAATATTGAATGTTGACTTGTTGGGGTCAATATTTTGGCCAAATTGATTCCAACCAACCTCAAATTTTATACCATGACTTCTTTCCTTGATAATTTTATTCAAAACGTTGATGCTACATCATTGTTGTTTTTTTCATCAACATGTTTTTGATCCCCTAATAATTCCACAATTTCATCATCAACAGTCCGTTCTTCCTCAAGATTGGTAACATCATCATGTGCAGAAGACGTTATCTGCATGAGTAGTCAAACATTTAATTTTTCTTGAATAAAAATAATATAATACACTCTAAGCATAAAATTCCACATTTGCATGCATCTTGCCTGAAAATTGTTACTGTCTTGGATAGAGATATAATACTTCAATACTTTAGTATAACTAACCTTCACTACCTTTATCAGATCTATCCATAGACATTGATTTCTTTCCATCTATTGATGATGGATTGGAATCCCTATTTCAAAATAGCCTTCCTCCCATCATTATGGTTCCAAATTTCCTTGATTACATACCTCCCAAACAATTATTACTGAATTTTGTTATTTGATATTTATCTCCCATATTTTTTGAAAATGCACCTATGTTTCTTGAACTAATCTAAACAAAAGTCATCCCATATTCATTTTGGATTACTACCGCTCAGAGTAGTTCAAGAAACATAGAAGAGATGGGGAAGAGACTCAAGAAAAAAATGAAATAATAACTGTTGGGGAGATAAAAGTTGAGTTTCCACTGAGGTTAAAAAACAACTTAAATGATATTTTAGTTATGGATTCTAAAATATTACATTACAAAAATGAAGGAATGAACATTCAAATCCATATATCTTTCAATCACAGTCATTTACTTCCACTCACAAACATTTATTGTTTTCCACTTCCTCTGAAATGTTTCTTTTTTTGTAGGGATTAGAGGAGACACAAGATTGTGGTGGTATTAATGTGAGGAATATGGGAGATCTTGAAAAATGAAAATTTATCCAATCTTCCAAGAGAAAGTATCTTGAAGATGAAGCCAAAAAAAGGTCTGGAGATCCCTACTCATTGTGGGAGGAATACCTTTGAGAGTCAGATTAGATGACTCATCGTAGGAGTATTCTTTTCCAAGTATGCTTAACTGCGGAGTTCTAATAGGATCCAATGTGACCGCACTCAAAATAAAAATAATTTTTGATGAAGTGTTTTCAAAAGTAACCGAGTGAGTCGTATAAGAAAACGCATCTCAAGAAACCAAACAAATTCATTCATTATGTTTTGATTAAAATTTTAGTGTCATTTTTTGTGTTCCTAGGAAGTAGTAAATGAGGAGGATGAAAGGATGAAATAGTTGAAGAATGATTTGGGAGATGTGGTATTCAAATCCATGGCAGTAGATTTTATGGAGTTTAATGAATACAGTCCAAGTGGGAGGTATATCATCAAGGAACTTTAGAACCATAATGATGGGAGGAATGCTAGTTTGAAAGAGAGTTTCTAATCCATCATCAAGAGATGGAAGGAAATCAAGCATCTCAGGATAGATTAAATAAAGGTAGTGAAGGTTATTTGTAATACAATATTGAATTATTATATCTCTGTTCAAGACAATAACAATTTTCATACAAGATGCATTGAATTGTGGACTTTTATTCATGGAGTGAATTCTATTATATATTCATCTTACCAAAATGAATCCTTATTTACACAACCTTATTTGTGAAACCCGTGGTCCTTTTTTATGAAAATTTATTTATGTTTCTTACGTCTATTATGTGTTGTATGCTTATTTCACAACAGTGGATGGAGATGAAGTTCATAGTTGTCTCATATAAATTTGGAACGAGTTTACAGAGTAGGGGTGGCATTTTATAGGTATGGGTAAGGGGGAGATATAGAGTGATATAAGATACTCATAAATAAAATTGACATTGATTACTATTTTTCCATATGTTTAATTATAGAGAATATTGATGTTAATAACACTATGAATATGTTCTAATCTCAATCCTAGATTAAATATAAGATACTCACAAATAAATAATTGGAAGCTTCTATTTCCTATGACAATAAAAAAGAGTATAATATACTAGGATTATACCTATCACTATAGAAGAACCCTATCTAGCATCATCCATAGACTACCCAAACAAAAATAATATACCAATCATATCTAATGACCCTACCTAGAAGGAATAGCTCAAAAGGACTATTAGAGGTTCCCCAACTGACCGCATTGATATAAATGTTTCACATCAAAGATGAAATAAGGATTAAAGTGTCCTAAGAACCTATATTTATGGAATCACTCAAAAAGTATTCTCAATTGAGGAGGAATTAGAATAAATCCACTCTAATGGTCTTAAAGAAATGAATCTCACCCCAACTATATTCAACATCACTTCTTTCAACTCAAGGATTCCCCACCTTCCAATTTTGGATATTTTTTAATCCACCATAAGATCCCTCCAATAACATACATCCCTTTAAAGGGTGATTTTTTCAACTTATGCTTAGCATTGATCTAGATTTTTTTACTCTTATAAATGAAATGAATATATTCAATGAATCCTAAATTTATTATTATGATATATTACCATAAAATCTTAGAGGAACCATAGATACTATATGTTACCATCATTGAAAATTATACCACATAGCTTGAAGTAGATCTATAATTACCTCAAGGACATGAGGATCGATATAAGTTCTATCACACAGAGGTTGTTCATTGGATCCTTCCTATGGAGATATAGGGGTCAGAGTGGTGACATATTCTATATTAATGTAGAGATTCACATAATTTTCCCCTTCTAAAAAACAACAATCTTTCTGTAATAGGTAAAAAATAATATATATTAAATACAAACCCCTACCCCCATATCTCATTAATTTCCTTTTTAATAATTCTTTTCATACTTTCAATATAATTTAAAATATATTAGAAGCATTATTTTAAATATAAGTATGAAACAAATAACTAATAGTATAGATAAAGGGGGTTACTAAATAATATCAATCAATTAATAAGTTATATAAAACTAATAATCACAATAAGTAAATAAGAATATGCTATTTATTTATTATTCATGTTTTTATTAATATAAATTTATAATTGATTCTAGAAAAAAAAATTAAACAAAGACACATAAGAACACGACATTTCATATATTCTTACTGATTCCTACCTATAAACTCCTAAATAAGAGGCTTGAGACTCGAGAAGATGAGTCAAGGTAAAAATAAGAAAAAACGTAGACTTCATTTGGTAACTCAAGTATCCAACATAATTATGTTATCCAGACATATTTATGGATTACTTCTTATGCCTGTAAAGTTTTTTATTTTGTATATAATTAATACCAATATCCCTAGTTTTATCCTAATTACATTTTGTAACATTTGTGACCTAGTATAACCAAATAGTTCCCAATTCAAGTCAGCACATCACCTTAGACACACTTCCTAATCACTAAAGTCTTGTGTCAATGCTAAGGGATATAGATAACACTACCTTTGTAGTAGTGTGTGGTGTAAAATCTATTTTATTTATCCATATAGGAACATACATAAATATTGACCGACCTTACCATATGAAAACATGCTTCTCTTTCTTAAAAACCATTGTCTATAGAGGAAAAAGATAAAATAGAACCAATCATTATATTTTAGTGGCGAGGAGATGTGATATAGGGTTCGTAATTGTTAAGAACAGTGAAAAAAATGAAAAATAAGAAACACAAAAATTCAAACAACAATAGAGAAAAACTAGAAAATAACATACATTGGATTCTAGACTTGATTCATCTGAGGGAACGTAGAGGAGTTGCACCAGCAGTAGAGGAGTTCATGAGAGCTTGAGAATCACAAGTAACTAAGTCACAGTTAGGGTTCTTTTAAATATATCTGGGACACTTTTAACAGTTCTTTCATAAAAGTGCTGATAAAGATCCCTTTTATTAGTCTTAAGTTGATAAGAACTGATAAAAGGGATATTTATCAATGCTAAAAAAGTGCTGATAAAAGACATATTTATAAGTGATAACGTTTTAGCGTTGATAAATATTTTTTTAACAACATTTTTTTAGCACTAATAAAGATCAATCTTTATTAGTGCTAAAAAAGCGCAGATAAATATTCCTTTTATCAGTGCTAAAATTTTAGTGCTGATAAAGGATTTATAGTTATAATTATTTAAATAAATTTATAATAAATTTGTAATTTTTTAAATATATATAATTAATTATTTATAATTATATAAATACTTATTTAAAAAATAATAATTAATTATTTATAATAATTATAAATATATAAATATATAAATATAGTAAATATACATTTAAAAATGAGTGAAATTGAATAACTCAAAATGAGTACACCTTAAAAATATTGAAAAAATGGATAAGTTTTATTAAATAAATATAAATTATTAAAAAAATATAGATATATATATATTGAAGTAAAGATGAATACATATTGAAAATACTAAAACATAGAAAATAAATAAATATAAATAAATTATAGAAAATGATAAAATTCAAAAATAAAAAATAAAATAATAAAATATTAAAAATGAATACCCTAACTCTAATTGTATTAAAAATAAATAAATAAAATTGATCAATTAAAAACATAATATATTAAATGTATCATGTTATAATGAAATTCTAAAATATACTAAAATTTGAATAAAATACATAAATATTAGGTGTATGTGTTTCTATATATTGCGTAAATATATTTGTGTGTGATTTTGTATATAAAAATGCATTAATTACATATATATATGTAAGTGAAATCAATGTAACACATGACGTTTAATATATGTTAAATTGAAAATTCAAAAAAATTAAAAATTAATAAGACATTAATATGCTTTTAATTAACATTTTATTCATTATATATATATTTAATTAACATTTTATTCATTATATATATATTTATATTTAATATATATTATTTATTACTACTTATAATTAATATATATATATATTATACTTATTCATTTTTATTAATAATTATTTCAATAATAAATTTTTAAATAATTTTGTAATTTATTCATTTTTAATTTTTTTATTTAATTATTACAATCTGATAATTTTATATATCTATATTTAATATACACTATTTATTATTATTTATATTATATATATATGTATATTAAATTTATTCATTTTTATCAATAATTATTTAATTTATAAAATCTTTAATATTTTTTTTTAATTTACTCATTTTAAATTTTTGTTTGTTTAATTATTTCATTTTATTCATTTTCATTTCTATATATTTAATATATACTATTTATTAGTTTTTAAAATTTATATATATGTATATTTAATTTATTCATTTTTAAGGATAATTATTTAATTAATGAAAATGTTTTTATTTTTTATTTTTATTTGTTTAATTATTTCATTTTATTGTAAACCTTTATCAATGATAAAATAAAGTTCTGATAAAGGTTTCCTTTTATTAGTGTTAAAAAAAGCGCTCATAACAGGTGCCCTTTATCAGTGCTGATAAAGGTCTCCCTTTATCAACACTTATTTCAGCGCTAATAAAGATGGACTTTATCAGTACATTTTTCTAGCACTACTAAATTCCAATTCTATTAATGTAAAGTTTTGTAGTAGTGTATTTTAATAACATATTTAAATACTTAGTTAGTTAAGTCCACATTAAGTGTTTTGAGGACGTTCAGTCCATATTTTCAAATCATATTTGGTATGTTGTCTATAGTCAAAGGGGTCATTATTCCATCATTTAAAAAATAATAATCATTAAATAATTATAATTTTTATACATCAATTATACCTTTAAATCCATCCATTAAATATTATTATGAAAAATGAACTACATTGCAATCATTGAGACGTAGGCTGTACGTACGCACGAATAATGTTTCCATTTTTCAAAAATCATTAAAGAAAGAAGGTAAATATTATTTTATCTTTATATAATGATTATAATATCATAAATATCATATCAATTCTTTTAATATACTTATATATATCATACATTTGACATGATGATGAAAAATGAATCACATCGCTTTGTGGAGGTGGTAGTCCACACATACGTATGGACGATGTTATCATTTTTTAGTGAATCAAAAGGTAAGAAAGTAATTGATATATTATCATTTAATAATTATAAATATTTCAGGAATATAATATTTTAACATTAATTCCCTTATAATAACCATCCATGAGAGGTGGTGATGAAAAACGAATTACATCGATCCACGAGCTGGTAGTCCACCGTGCAGACAAATGATGGATTCCATTCCCATTTGATGGAGGTTGGAGATGTATATAGGTTATGTCAATAATATAATAAAATCCTAATACATGTAATATACTTATGTTATTATCACATAAATTTTTTAGAATACTTGAATGAGGTGTAAAAAAAATAAAACAAAAACACTCAGTTAAGAACTATACCTCTTCTTCATACAATCTCTTTTTCTTTGCATCTTAAGACCTCTAAAGTTAGTATTCTACCCAAAGTATGTGTTAATCTGAGTAGGACACTCAAGAGGGGGGTGAATTGGGTTCTTATAAAAATTTATGTTAAAAATTATTATTTGAAATTCCCCAAATTTAAAGTTTAATTGACCAGTTATCCAGTAGTGAATTTATAAGAGCTTGACCATTCGATTAATTTCTCAAAAGATTGATCAGTTATCAGATATATTAATTTGATAATTAATAAAACTTTTGAAACTATTCTAATAATTCAATACTATTATAAACAATTTCTAAGACTAACTATCAGAGTTCAATTTAGTTTTATGAAATATGTGATAAAATAGAGTAAAACTAAAAGTAAAAAAAAAGCAGAAATAAAACAAGTGGTTCAGTCTCAAGCCAAGATTTAGTCCTCTCCACTTGGTGATCACCTACCACTAAGCAGTTTAAATTAATAAACAGTTTAACCCACACCTTGGATCAGGGTTCACAACAGCACATAGGCTGTCTAGGTCACAAGACCTCTACCACAGTTCTTTGTGGGTATAGACTACTAGGTCACATGAATTCTTCCACAGTTATATGTGGGAAGACAAGATGTAGAAATATTTTTAAGTTATAATATCAAGTATCCTCTAGTTAGGTGCATGAGACAGTGTGTGTTTTACAAATAGACACACACTACTAAAAAATGTAGTATAATGATACACAACATAGCAATAATTATTGGAAAATGTTTAGGATTCTCTGAGTGTTATGAAGATCAAATCTGGACTCTTTAATGTGTTAGAATAGATGTTACAGTCCTCTTCTGGAAACAGACACTAGAATAGAGGGTCATGAAGCACTGGTTTTCTACCTTAAGGCAGATGAGATGTTCCTCTTCTTCAGTTTAGTTGAATGCTATTAAGATGAAAAAAACTTGATCCACACCAGCTTCTTGGTTCACATCAACAAAACAATAATAATAGATCCTAAAGTATATTTCTCTTCTTCTAAGGTGTATGCATATGTGTTCTCCCTTCATTTTTCTATTATTCTCATCATTTTTTAGCTCACATGATTTTTTCCTTTTTAAACTTTCTATCCCGATAATGTGCATGTGGGGGTACTACGTACCACGTACTATCTGCTGTCAAGTCTAAAAATAGAAATTAATTATGTCATATTCATTAAATAACACAAATATGACCGTTAGGAAATAATTTTAATTTAAATAAATTTAAATAGTCTGTTGGTAGGTGGTGCGTCAGTGACTCATTTCAACATTGAGCCCTTCTAATGGCGAGTCCTTCCAATAGTGAGTCCTTCCAGTAGTGGATCCTTCCAACAATGACTCCTTTCAATGGTGACTTCTTCCAATGGAGAATCCTTCAAACGGTGACTCATTTTAATGGTGACTCATTTCAATGGTGAATCATTTCAACAATGAGTCCTTCCAACGGTGACTCCTTCCAACATCGAGTCCTTACTTCTGTCAGTGAGACAATTGATCTAACGGTGACTCATTTTAATTATCGGTAAGTCCTTGCGTCAGTAGCACCATGCATTGGTATTGGTTACTATTCTGCATCATTAGGTCACTTGGACTAATGATAGTTCATCTGGTTTGGTGATTCATATGCATCGGTGAGTCATTTTCATCAGTGAGTCATTTACACTGGTGAGTCATTTTCATCGGTGACTCAGTTCTTCTGTCGGTTTTAGTTTCATATACTCAGAACATATGCCTGTTTGAAATATATTTTAACATAGATACAGTTATAATTAATTAATCCTATGAATGATTATGGATAACTATAATTTACGCAAATGTAATATGATTAATAATATTATCAATAATAAATTTACATGATTCATGATTATTAAAACCAGAGAGAGTAGCCAAAAAACCTATGGGCCAATAGTATGGAATCTAGAATGTGGAGAGGGATGTTAGGAATGTATTTGGGAAGATATTGGTCAAAAAAATGTGTTTTTAAGTGTGAATAAATAAGGAAAATTTTCACCCTTATATAAGAGTGGGGAGAAACACTTTTGGAATTTCATAACATATTAAATTAACATATATTAATTTTGATTACTGAATGACTCAAAATTTGTATTATTCTAAGATAATGTGATTATGAGTTTAAATTATCTCATAAAATAAAATTTTTTCATGTTTGGATCACATTTTTACCTTTATCATTTGGTTTTAAACCCCCGTTAATCCTTTTCAAACTTACCATGATAATACAGTTTTTTTACTATTTGAGGGTCATGATAGTTACTATAAATGGAAAAGGCCCATAAATGGACTATGATTAATATTTTAAACCATATATTAATAATTTTTCTGAATATTGGATTTTAAAATTTTTATGTCATTTAATAAAATATTATTTTCATAAAATATCGATAATGTCAATTTTAGAAAAATCATCTACTTTTACTTTTTTAACATCAAGACAACAAATAAAATTTGAATAATTTATTTTAATAGATCAATAACATATTATTTTTGTCTATAAAATCTATGGGTCACATTAATATTTTCAAATTATGATATTTTTAATATTTTTAATATCATTTTTTTATTAATTGAATAATTACTGCGTCAGCGTTGTGTAACAATTTATGGCAATTATTTATTTTCAAAAAATAAAAAATAAATTACCATGATTAATATAAATATTTTATATTTTAAATTATTTTTTATAACATAGAATATCCTTTATTCATCCCTATGTTAAAAATGGTATATTTATTAAAAACATGAGCGTGATATTTTTGACTTTTCTTTACATAAAATATTATAAAGGTCATAATCACATACAAATGAAAAAAGTCCCATATAACTAAATATTTTATGATTTTTGATGAAATGGAGTCATAAAATAAAATTAAGTAAAGTTTTTGGGTCATTTTTGAGTCCTCATCATTTTATTTTTAATCTTAATTACTCAATTTACCCTTTATCGTGGTAACAAAAATTACAAAAATTACTATTCATATTAACAAAAAATAAAAGGGACATATTTTAAAAATTTAGAATCATTGATTCCATATATTTAATCAATTTTTAAAAATTCAAAAAACAAAACAAGAAGAATTATTTTAAAATTAAACTGGAAAAACTCGATAAAAAACGGGTTTTCAGAAAAATTCCTATTTTAAGTATAAAATGTTTTTGTACTAAATTAAAGTTTTAAAAAATGTATTATTTTAAATAAAAATTAACTAATTATGTTTTAAAAATAATCCAAAATGTAATTTAAATTTATAAATACTTTAAAAAAAATACAATTTTCAATAAAAATCAGTACTATTTACTAAAAAATCAAACTTTTTAGAAAATTATTAATATTTAACCTTATGATAATTTTGATATGATGATTTAAAAAATGATATCATTTTTATAAAATACAATTTATAAAATATAAAAAAATTAATTATAATACTCACTCACAAAAATCAATAAAAAACATTTTTGAAGAAAACATGTTTTTGAAGAATAAAATAGCTTTAATAAGAATTGTGTGCTTATTTCCTAAGAATTAAAAAATAAATTTATATTGATTCTGACCTTTATATTTATTTTATAATTTTGTTATTTCTATTCATACCCACCAATCCAATGGTTAGGTTATAACAGAACTATTTAAATAATAATATTTCATGGTTTGTTTAAGCTCGATGCTGCGTATCTTGTGCGATATCAATCATAATATTTTTTTAAAAAAAATATTTGGATATTAAATTATGTAACTTTTATAAATTTTTTCCTCATAATTTGAACTTTTTCTCAGTAATCCAAATACCTTTTTTAAAATACCACATTGTAAAAAGATTAATAAATCTTCCTATTGAAAAGAGGCAAAGGGAAATACAAAGGCCATCTATAGCAACACATAAATAGGTTTATAGATCAGAACACATTAGTGGGAAATGATAATATGCACATGGAAGAGAAAAATAACTCCAAAGGATTAATATAAAGTGATAGAGAACATGGTTATGAGAAATATAATCATCAAAAAACCATAAATCTGTGATGGGTTAAAAGATTATTGATTTATCTGTAAGAAAAGTAAATGAATAACATTTTTATTCAAAGATCCTTTTATTAGAGTTTAGGAATTATTTTACCATATAGACTAAGAACATAAAGAAATATACTTACTTTCCAATTATAATTTCAAACTTTAATAAATTTACACCACAATCTCATCTTTTTCTTTGAATAATGAGTATTCTAGATGATTTTTTTTTATTCCTGAAACACTAAAATTAACTTCTAACGGATCACATAATCCAAAAAATGTTAACAAGATATTCCTACCATAATTAGACATTAAGATAAACCAAAATGGTTAGAAAAATATTAGATAATTCCCAGAATTAATAAACATTCATACAAGGAAATAAAACATTTATATCCAAAAGTCAACAAAAATACCCAAAGTTCAAACTAATTAATTATATAAATAACTGTCCTAAAAATTCTTTAAAATATTCCCAAACAAGCTTGAAACCCAAAAATAAGAAGGAATTCACCACATATTTTTCAAATATAATTTTAATAGATATATCCAATTAACATTAGTTAATCATAAAATACATAACCAAAAGGTATATACCATAATCATATAATATCCAAGATATGATATTCATTTTTATGAATAAACTAAATCACCATAAATCCACATTAAGATCATATATGATTTCAGAAGATGAATCAACCTTATTCCTCTAATAAAATCCCATAATATTCTATTTAAATTAATCATATAAAGTTCCCAAAATAGTGAACTTCTTTCGAAATAACATTAATCACTTAATCACCAAAATAACTTTTTAATCTCATGGTTATCTACATGATAAAATATATGTTCCCAAAATAAAATTAATCTTTATTTTACCAAATCATTTAAGTAAAGAAACAATTTCATATTAACTAGGACTTCATGTGGGCCAGTGGTAGGGTTTTTTACCTTGTCTCCCTTTGGTTGTGGGTTCAACCCTGCGACCTTTCCTAATGCGAGAAATTATCTCCTGGCCCATGGGTTATCCTTTTTCTAAAACTATATAATTATTATAACATTCCTATTAATCATAAAAGATCATATAAACCCTAAAGTTTATAAATAACTTTAAAACTTATTTCCAAAAAATTTAAACACATTCTTCCTCAAATAATATTTCATGTTAAACCTAAGGGTTACATATACAACAACCAAATAAAACATCTCCCAAAATATCATTAGTCACCTTAAAATTCCATCACTTAAAACCTCAAAAGGGGTTTCTAAGAATCTGAACTTATGATAAAACTCAAACTTATAAACCCATGATGATATCTATAACTCTTAAGATAACTTCATATTAAAACATATTAATCTCAAAAGTTATCTAAAATCTACTATGATACCAACTGTATCAGCCTGAAACTTGTACTCCCATATCCGAATCTAAAAACATAACCTTTACATTTATATTTTTTATACTAATAAATGTGATCCAATTATTTTCATCCAAACCTTAAAACATTAAAATGAAATATTGAATCACTTACCTACCCAAGTAACTTTTAGGTTTAGAGTTTTTGAGAATTAGGAAAAACCCTTATATAAAAAATACTCATGACTTCATGAGAGTATATTTAATACTACAAATAGCTTTTAAAATTCCATATTAAATCTTCAATATATCCCACAAAATTATTCACATATAAAACCTTTATAAACTTAAATCATTTAAAATAATTCTTCATAACCTTGGGAAATTGGAAACATAAGAAGGGTGAACTCAAATGCTCAGTAAGGGTAAACATAATCATTAATAATTGAATTTCATTAGTGAAAATAAGACGATCACGAGGGTATGATGACATAATAAAAGTGCATGAGCACAATATAAGGAAATTAATACCAATAAATACCTGGAATATTTGTCATGAAACATGGATTAAAGATTTAACAAAGAAAAGGGTCATTGAAATCAATAATCACAAGAATGTGATGTAAATATAGATCAAAGTAATTATTAAAAACCCATAGATTTTCACCCATAAGAAGTAGAAAATACTTTTATTTAAATATAAACTCATTATATTACCTTGTGAAATCACAATTTTTTTGTAAAATACCACATAAATCATAGATAAATCATATATGTATTTTGGGGAATCATTTTCATATCACTATTATATATAGAGTAACCTTAACGGTCATACATGGAATAACCATCATATTTACACTTGAAAAAACCATCATGATTATACTTGGAATAACCATCATAGTATATTCCCTTAATCTATTAGGAGAAACCTAATTGGTTAACTTTTTCCCTTTACCCAATGAATTAGAAGCTATAAAAACCTCAACTGAACTTGGTTTAGAATGGAACCACCCATCATCATAAGAAATTACAAAGAATCATAACATAAATAAAGTACATAGAGCTTTCATTTCTTTATAAAATTATTAGAAACATCAATTATTAATTTTATAACTTGATTAACCCATGGAAAAGAAATGGGTTCCATGAAAATATCTTAAAACAAACATAATCCATCCATATAAATAATGAGTATGATATGAGTACAAAATATCCCTAGTGTATCATAAGTAACATCAAGTGTTGTTGATGTTGATGAATGAAAATACCATTAAAATACCATTAAAATCATTTTTGGGGAAAATCACCTTTTCACTTTGAAAATCACTTTTAAAAACTAAAAATTCACAAAATTTTGGGAAAATAATTTTCTTTGAAAATAATCTTGGAAAATTATAAAGTAATATTCTAATAAAATAATGGTTATGTCAGTATGAAAATACCTTCATGTTGTAAACATTAAAAATAAACATTATTTTCAAACATTTTGTAAAGGGAGTCGAAAATGACCCATTTGAAAAATGTTAATAAATTTCCTTTTTAAATCCTTTAAAAATAAGGTCAAATATCACGTAAAATAGAGTTAGCAAATTATTTATGCTTAGAAAATAACATTTTCAAAAATATTTTAGAAAAAATGGATATGGAAGAGAAATATTTCCGATAAAAAAGAAGATACAATATCGTTATCACTTACAAAAAACTTTCTTAATGTTTCTTTAATTTATGAGATATGAAATGAAAATTAAACATTTAAACCAAATTAAAAAACATAGGATAATAAAATAGATGTGGTACAATAAAATAAGAACCTATGATTTCCCACTAAGGAACCTTGAGCATAAATAATCCCGAAAAGAAAAGATATTGTAATGTAAATCCTTTGACACTTTGGTAACACTTCAATCATAAGACCCATGAAATAATAACACCAAATTAAATAATAATTATCATAAACCTAAATATATTCATGATATATTATTTCAAAGGTGCAGTATATACACCTCATAAAATATGTTAGGTGCATATCATAAACATACATCCCAAGGAAATGGAATTTGTGATGAATAACCCCTACAAAGATCATATCATTGAATTTGAAATTAATCATTGAAGATATTTTGTGTAATAAATTTAAATAAACAAAATAAAAGAGTAAATATATATAAAAAAATTATAGATCAATTCACACATAATCATGGCTTAAAAAATTCAATTAAGAAGAGTTATAACCCAATGAAATTAAATTGAGTTAATAATCCTTTCACTACTTAGTAACTTTCATGTAAAATCATCTTGGATAAAATAATTAAAATTGAAACTTAAAGTACCATAAATATTAAGGGTTCATTATATAATATGTAAAATGGAAAGTATATACACCATATAAAATAAATTAGATGTATAATAATAAAATATGTCTCAATGAAAGTAAATTAAGATGAAATCCCTTACCTCAAGTCCAGACTTTCTATTTATTCCCTTTAACACATGTATAATAAAATTATTTTAATTATTTTATTTCTTAAGAACATTTTATAGGATTAATATCTTATCTTTAAATAATTTATTTCATTTATTTTATTTACATATTTAAATACTTAATCAGTTAAGTCTATATCTAATGTTTTGAGGATGTTTGGTCCATATTTCCAAAAATGGCTTCAGTATGTTGATCATGGTCAAAGGGGTCATTATTCCATCATCACTAGAATAATAATCAAGAAATAATTATATTTTTTTATATATCAATTGTACTTTTAAATCCAACCATTAAATATGATTATGAAAAATGAAGTACGTTATAATCATGGAGACGCAGGCCGTACGTATGCATAAGTAACGTTTCCATTTTTCAAATATCATTATGGAAAGAAGGTGAGTATTATTTTTTATTTTCAAAATAATTATAATATCATAAATATCATATTAAATCTTTTAATATACTTATATATATATATATATCATTCATGTGATGTTGTGATGAAAAATGAATCACATCGCTTCGTGGAGGTGGTAGTCCACACGTACACACGTTTGATGTTACCATTTTTATGTGAATAGAAAGGTAAGAAATTAAAAGATATATTTTATTTTTTAAAGATAAATATTTCATGAATTTCATATATAAATATTAATTCCATCATTATAACTACCGTGAGAGGTGGTGATGGAAAACAATTTACATTAGTCTGTGAGGCGGTAGTCTGCCGTACACACAAACAATGGATTCCTTTCCCATTTATTAAAGGTTAAAGATAGATATAGGTTATGTAGCTAACATAATAAAACAATTGTATATATAATATAATTATGTTATTATCTTAGTATGTTTAGAGAATAATTAAAGTAGGTGGAAGAAGAAATAAAACAAAAACACTCAGTTAAGAACTATACATCCTTTTCAGACCTCTAAAGCTAGTATTCTACCCAAAATAAGGCCTCTAGAACATGGGAAAGGATGTTAGGAATGGATTTGAGAAGATATTGGTAAAATAATGGGGTTATAAGTTTTAATAAATGAGAAGAAATGGTTCCCTTTTATAAGCGATAAGAGAGGAACTTTTGAAATTTATTAAAAAATTAAATTAATATAAATTAATTGTGATGTCCAAATGGATCCAAATTCGTATGATTAAAAGATAAGACGATTATGAGTAAAAATAATCACACAAAATAAAAATTTGACATTTTTGTATCATAATTTTACCCTTATAATTTGGTTTTGAACTCACATTAATCCTTTTCACACTTGTCGTGACAATAAAGTTTTTTACATTTTGAGGGTCATGATAGTTATTATAAATAGAAAAAAGGACCATAAATGGAACATGATTGATATTTTAAACCATATAATAATTATTTGGCTGAATATATTATTTTTTGTAATTTTATATCATTTAATAAAATATTATTTTCATAAAATATCGATAATATCAATTTCAGAACTATTCATTTACTTTTACTTTTATAACATTAAGAAAAAAATGAAATTTGAATAACATATTTTAATAGATATATAAATTTTATTTTTGTATATAAAATTCTTGGGTAATATTAATTATTTCAAATTTTACTACTTTTAATATTTTTAATATAATTTATTTAATTTTTTTATTAATTGAATAATTATTGCGTCAGTGTTGTGTAGGTATTTGAGACAATAATTTATTCTCTAAAAATTAAAAATAAATTACCATGATTAATATAAATATTTTATATTTAAAATGAGTATTTATAAATTAATATATCCTCTGTTTATACCCATGTTAAAAATGTTATAGTTATTAAAAGAAAGAGTGACATTTTTTACTTTTCTTTATATAAAATATTATAAAGGTCATAATCACATAAAAATGGAAAAAGGCCATATAACCAAATATTGGATGATTATGGAAAAAATTAACTCATAAAATAAAATTAATGAAAATTTTAGGGTCATTTTGGAGTTCTCGTCATTTTATTTTTAACTTCAATTACCCGATTTACCCTTTACTATTTAACAAAAATTACCAAGATTACTATTCATATTAAACAAAAATAAAAGATTCATATTTATAAAATTTAAACAACATGATTATAATTATGGAATCAATTTTACAAAATTTAAAACATATAATTGGAATAATTTAATTTAAAATTAAATTGAAAAAATGCGATAAAAACTATTTTTCAGAAAAATGTCTATTTTAAGTATAAAATGTTTTTATTCCAAATTAAAGTATAAATTTAGTTTAAAAAACACAATTAGATTTTTTTAAAATCAAAATAAAATAATTAAATTTTAAAACTAATTAAATATTGAATTTTAGTTTATAAATTCTTTAAAATAAAATACATTTTTCAATAAAATCAACACTTTTCACTCAAAAATCAAACTTTTCAGAAAATTATCAAAATTTAAACTTAATATAATTTTGATATGATTATTTAAAAAATGATATAATTTTTATAAAATACCATTTAAAAATGTTCCAAAAATCAATTATAATATTCGCTCAAAAAATGAAATAAAATCCATTTTTGAAGAAAGCGTGTTTTTGAAGAATAAAATGGATTTCATAAAGATCGAGTGATTATTTAATAAGAATTAATTAATAAAATTATATTGAGTAGAATATTTATATTTATTTAATAATTTGGTTATTTATATTCATAATCTCTAATCCAACAGTTAGGTTATAATAGTCATATTTAAATAATAATATTTTGGGGTTCATTTAAGCTTGATATTGCATATCTTATACGCTATTGATCATAGTATTTCTTTAAAAATATAGAGATATTACAATAATTGACACTTAAACAATTAAAATTTTAATCTAAGGTGATAATGGTCAAAATAATATAATGAAATAGGAATTAAGATGATATTTTATGAGTTTATCACAAGGTTTTAACCTTAATTAACCCATTTTACCCCTTTACCGTGGTGACAATATTTTTACCAAAGTTAGTAATAATAATGAAAAAATGACATTGGACTCATTAATAAATTTTATCTTCCTAATTATAAGCATAAGATCCATTTTTAAATATTCAATTTATGGATGTGTTAGAAATTAATTTTAATATAAGTGCATAAAATGCCATAAAAAATTAGTTTTTAGAAAAATTTGTTTTTAATTATAAAAATAATCCAATAAAAAATAATTAATTAGATTATTATTAATAAAATAGATCTTATTTTACTTTAAATTCAAATCCAAAACATAATGTGACTTTTAAATTACTTGATTTAAAGAAAATAAATGACAATTTTGCAAAAATTGATATTTTTCAGAATTCACCAAAAAATAAACTATTTCAAAAAAATAAAAAAAATCCAACCTAAGATAAATTATTCATTTAAAAATAAAAAATTATATCTAATTTATCTTATTTAATTAATAAAATTTAGAATTTTTAATTTTAATTATTACCATGAATCATTTTTATGATAAAATATTGGGATGTGCATTGGGCAGTAATCTAGGGATGTAATGTTTACCTGTGGTAAGATGATATCAAGTATTATATTCTCCCCTTTAAATAATTTTATACTTAACATTTTGACAAAAAATAGTTCTTAAATTAATGTGGGAATGCTTTCTCATAGTGAAACGAACCATAATTTTATCAATGGAATTTACACTTCTGATTATATACATGTTTCATATTTAGTAATATAGTATTATATAAAGCATATGAACCACATGGTAGATCCAATTTTTTTATTATATTAATTTAAACATTACATTTAGAGAAAAAATGTGGCCATAATAATTGAAAATATTATAATAGGATAAAAAATCAAATGTAATATAACTATAATATAAAAATTTAGATCTACCTGATCCCCTAAAATGATATCACTCATGAACAACATTATAGAAATGAAAAAAAATATTAGTAATTCTATATCCATTTTGAAATCGAAAATATGTATAACCTTTAGAGAAAATAGAAGTAAATTAAGAATGAATGAAATATGTTGTATTTATAGAAAGTATGGAACCTATATGATCATTAAAAATATGACCATTGTAATAGTAATATGACCATTTGAAAAGTAATCTGACTGTTAGGTAGAGGTTCTGGGTGCAATAGAAGTGCCTTTTGGGCATGAAAAACTCAATTTTTTTTTCAGAATTTTTGAATAATCTGAGATGTACACAATGAAAATTCCATGAAAAATGGAATTAATTCAAGGATCAGTTGACATGAATACTGAAAATAGAAGAGTAGGAACATTGCATGTAATTTATAATTTATTTATAAGAAGATATAGAATTATCTAAACATATAATTATTTTAACATTGATGATCTAGTTCACTAAATCTCATTGTACCTTCATTGTGTCACAATATCCAAGTGTAGAGTCTCTCTGGAGGTGATCCATGCATGCACCACAATTACTAAATGTTCTTATAGAATCATCAAGTGCAAGAACGGTCAATCTTGATCACTTTCATTGTTCATAGTTGATTGAAACATAATTCTATTCGAGGAAAAAGAATTATTGGTTTTCTCTTGATGGATTGAGAGAGGATTAGGAGATATCATACTATAGATCTATATAAATCTATCTAGGGTTTGAGAGAGATTATCTCTATCCATTGTGCACAATGAATCTTTCTTTGGAAAAAGATATAATTAGATATATATTAAATAAATTTTAGGGTTTCCTATTTTCATATAATCCTCCTCACCAATTCCTTAATTCTTAGTGAACCTCATGTCTTAATAATAATATAATTATTATTCACTTGACATGTGCATCATCTAAGAATAAATTAATATCATTAATATAATTTCTAATTAGACCATTAAACTTGATCCGCTTATCCTCCTTGATATTTACCTAACCTTGAATAATGACTATTTATTTAATAAATAAATACCATTTAATTATTCATCAATAAATATAATAAATACTATATTTTCAAAACCTTGAAAATAAAAATTTATTATTATTATTTAATTCACTTATTCTTTTGAATAACTTGTGATTAAATATTTTCAGTCAACCAAAACTGAATAAATATTAAACCATAAAACATTAATAATATTTATTCTTACATGTTATATTAATCATATAATTTCACTAAGATTTTGGATACACTTAATGTTTGAACCTTTAGGACCCTTTCTTAGTGGCATTAGGAAAAACCGTCTAAAGTAAAAGTTAGAATATAAAAACATGCCAAAGAAACCATAGATAAAGAAGTTAATTTCTCAATGACATATAAACTCCTATGAATTCTCACTATTAATATAATCTTTTTATCACAATATCTCAAATCAAGGAGGTTTCATACTGGTTTCATCATCCCATGTGATTGATGTCTCATTCTTTTACTTTCTAAAAATGAACTTTACCATATAACACCATGGATTTGGATTTATCCATGTAGTCATGTAGTTACATTCTCATCAAAGGGCCTAATATATCAACTTTTTTCATGATATATAAGGGATAAATCCTTCTTCTCATTATACATTAATATAATATCACTTGTGAGGCACCCTATGTATTCTACTTCACCATGATCATATTTCATCAGAGTTTTTGTTAATACATCAAAGTATGTGAATTATGGTATTAATTAATAATAATATTAAATTATAGGAATCAATACATATGTCCACAGATAGAAACATCCAATGAAACATGTAGAAGTGTATTTCCCATTGGTGGGGCTCATTCTCATAATCTCTTATTCTGAAAATTATGAAGGGTGCACACCATGATATGGTGCCTAAAAGTCCTATGAATCTATACCCCTGATAGATTGTATCATTTATGTCCAATAAAATTATATAATCCAACTATAAAACAAATATATTCAAGAATACTATATTAGAACCTCCAAGTTCTCATCTTAGTAGAGATCTTCTATGACCTTTACGTGTAACATATTTTCTTAAGACATTATCACATACTATGTCATGAAAATGGACAATCATGATGTGATAATAAAATTCATTAATATTCAATAAAACAAATACATGTAATAACCAATTACTTAGAATTTGGTTTTAGGGCCCCAACTTCAATAGACTCCCACTTTCACTAGAGCCAACTGTTAACAACCTTCATTCCACTAGCTCTCACTAGAAACTCATGCCTTTGATAGAGACTTTATCAAGGGGTATTTAATATTTTCCTACGTGGATACTATTATCATGAAAAATTCACCTCATTGATAAAAATCTATCAAGAGATGAAAATTTTGAAGTATATACTTTTTTCCTTTGATATAACCTTAGATCTTTGAAAAGATCCATATTTACAGTCTTATTACAGTAAATAGTAATAGATTCTTGAATTTTAGGAACCAAATCAATATCTTCGACAAAGTTGTGAATCAAAACTAATTCCTTGGATACAATGGAAGATAAATATACTCAAACTCCACTTTAGAATCAGAAAAAACTGGTTTCTTTGAACTCTTTTAGCTCATAGATCCTCCATTGATACAAAAGACATATCTTGACGATGACTTTAGATCATTTTTCATATATTTGAAAGATGGAATCTATATAACCCTTGATGACTAACTCTTCATCTCCTCCATATACTAAGAACATACCTGTAGTTCACCTCAAATACTTAAGGATAACCTTAATAGTAGTCCAATGTTGTTCACCTGAATCATATTGATATCTTCCTACCATGATCAAAGAATAGGAAGCATCAAGACTTGTACATAACATGAAAGACATTATAGATCTTATCAGAAAATTTTAAGGAATCTTACTCATTTTATCTCTTTCTTATTGTGTTTTAGGAAACATTTTCTTGGAAAGATGTGTACCATGTGATACTAGAACCAATACCCTCTTGGATTTTTCCATACTAAACCAATTTAGTATCTGGTCAATGTATGTACTTTGAATTAGTCCAAATAGCCTATTTGATCTATCATGAATGATCTTGATCCATATAATGCAGGCTCCTTCACCTAAGTCTTTCATGGAGAATCACTTTCTCAACCATGCCTTAACTTATCGTAAGGTTGGTATGTCATTTCCAATTAGTAATATTTCATCAACATATAATACTATGAAAATGACCGTACTTATACTAAAATTATTGTAAACTCAAGGATCAAATTCTTTTTTATTGAAACCAAATTATTTTATAGCATTTTCTAACTGAATGTTCCATGACTTGGATACTTTCTTTTTATCTATAAATGGATCTCTACAAATTTCATACCTTTTTTGAATTTCATGGAGTCAAAAATCCTTATGGTTGTGTCATATAAACATATTCTAGAAGGTTCCAATTAAGGAAAGTAGTTTGAAATCCATCTACCAAATCTCATAGTCCTAGAAAGATACTATAGAAAGAAATTTTTTGACGGATTTAAGTATGATGTCTAGAGAAAAGGTTTCTTTATAGTATATGCCTTGATGTTATTTAAATCCTTTATCCACTATCCATGCTTTATAGGTATTAACATGACCTTACGTGTCTACCTATCTCTTGAATACAAATTTCCACCCAATAGTTAGTACATCTATTGGAATATTGACCAAAACCCACACACAATTTTGGTACATGGAATCCATCTCAGAATTCATGACTTATTTCCATTTTGTAGCTTCTAATCCCTCTACTACTTCCTTGTATGATAGAGGTTTATTATTGTAAATAAATAACGATTCACCATATTATGTGACTAAAAAACTATATCTTTACGATTCTATAACATCTCTAGTGATCCTATTCAGTACTTGTGTATCAGGAACTGTATCTTCCACAACGAACTATGGAGTCAGTTTCCATTCCAACTCTTGTGTATCTTGAGCATAAATTTCCTGGAAGTCGATCTTGATCCCACTATCCTTATTAAGGATTTATTCCCTCTCAAGGAATACATCTTTACTAACATTTTTATATAAGGTTTTATATAGGTAGTATCCCCTTGTTTCCTTGGGGGTAACCTATAAAGATACACTTCATGCCCCAAGGTGTTAGTTTGCTCCTTGAACTACCCTTAACAAACAAGTCATAACCCTATGCATTAATATGTGACAAAAAATGTTTCTTTACTCTCCATAACTCAAAATAAATACTATTTACACTTTAATTAGAACTCAATTTAGTATGTATGCTGTCGCGTGTAATTCATATCCTCAAAAGGATAATGAAAGGCTTGCATACTTCATCATCAACCTTACCACGTTCAGTAAGGTACGGTTCCTTATTTTACTAACACCAATACATTACATAGTATAAGGAGGAGTGTTTAACACCCCATAAATTTAGTTTAAAAGAATAATAATCCTGATATCTTACTTAACATGCAACATTGAGCTTTAAGCAAATTGCGATATAATATAGAAAAAATATTATTTAAATGTGGCTATTATAACATAGTCTTTGAATTTGTGGGTATGAATATGAGTAACCATATTATAAAATATAGGTGTAACATTCCTACTCAATAAAAATTAATTGATTAATTATTAGGAAATAAGAACTCAATCATTTTATGCATTAAAAATACTCTTTCTCCAAAAAATGGTTTTATTATGTTTTGTGAGTAAATATTATAAAAACTTTCTGAAAATTTTAGAAATTTTATTCTATAAAATTAATATAATTTTTTAAATCATCATATACAAATTAACTTAGAGCGAAAATTTTATATTTTTATGAAATGATTGATTTTTCAGTGAATAGTTAAAAATACTGATTTTTCAAATACTATCATTTGTTTTTAATTAAATCAATTAATTTTAAAGTGTCATTATATTTTGAATTTATTATTAAAGTGACATATGATACATTTTATTAATAATAATATAATTAATTCCATTTGAATCATTAATATTCATAATTTTTTTATAAGTTAATCTTTAACCATAAAAATGCATTTTTCTAAAAAGTAATTTTTAGTTGCGTTTTATGAATTTATAGTAAAATAATTCTGACATTTCAAGAAATTTAATCTTTAAAAATGGAATCCGTATTTGGAATCATGTGGTTAAAATTTTTAAAGAGACCCCTTTTATTTTTTTTCATGATGAATAGTAATTATGGTAAATATTTTTCACCTCGGTAATGGTAAAATAGGTAAAACAGAGCTAAAAATATGAGATAAGACATTAAAATAACCCTAAATCTTTCCTTTAATCTATTTTATGAGTGAATTCAAACCATAATCATCCAAGATTCAAATTTATGACAATTTTTTTTTCAATTTTTCTTTGATAATGTATTATATATTATTTTAAGTAAAGAAAAATATAAAATGTCACTCTCTTTTATTTTTAAAAATATAATATTTTATCATGGGTATTAAAAGTGTTCATGTTCAGTTATAAATGAATATTTTTAATATTAATAAATATTTTTTATTATATTATTTTATTTTTAAATTTTAATGATGGTGTAATTATATTAAAAGCTTACACATCGCCGACACAGTGTTTGTGAAAGTAGTAGAAAAATTTAATTAATAAAATTTTAAAACCTTAAAATAAATAATATTTAAATTTATTTTGGTGTTATATGAATCTAATTTGAAATTATAATATATAGGTGATGTTTAAAGGGTCTATATTTGAAATACATTATTGTATTCCTAACTTTAAAGTCAAATTAAATGAATAGTCTCAAAATAACATTAATGTTATTTTATATTATACAGTATTTTATTAAATGTTTTTAAAGTCATAAAAATCCTAAAATAGTATAATGGGGATGATATATAGTCATAAATATCATCCCTTGACCATTTTTGTGCCAATATGTACCTTAAAACTAAATTTATAACCCTTAATGATTGAAAAATGTGTTACCGTAGTTAAGGATAAAAAGTGTTAATGGGGGTGAAACAAATGAGATAAGGGTTAAAATGACAAAAAAATATTTTAAGTCCTATTAGATGAGTTTATTTTGATCTTATCTTATATTGAATTATAAATTAATCCAATATGAAACCACTTTTCCATGAATGTGACTTTATAATATTTTAAAGTTTTGAAAAATTACTAGAGTGACTCTTCCCTCCAATTATAAAAGGGAAACCCTCTTTTTTACTCTGGCATGTCCATGAGACATGGAATCATCACACTCCTCAGGATCTTGGCGTGGCGCATCGTCGGCTCAGGAGTCCCGCTCCGGTGGTGGCACCTTTGGCTTCAGCTGTTCTGGTTCTCAGATGACCCGATAGTGGAACACTATTGCTGGCTCCAACATCAGGCGTCGTCTCCGGATTTTGGTATTCTGGACCTCATATGGCCCGAGGGTGGAGCGCCGATGCTAGCCTCGGTATCTGGAGGCATCTCTGACTACGGATGGTCTGGATCTCAGGTGGCCCGTGGGTTAAACGCCGACGCGGGTCTCAGATAGATCTTTTCTATCCCAAGGTTGGAGCATCGACTAAGGGTTGGCATCTAGTGGTGTCTCTAGCTATGGGATTCCTGGTTCTTCTATGGCTTGGGGGTGGAACGATTCGGTGATGGCCTCTGCATCTTCTGGAGTGGTCCGACGTCACCTCTGGAAAGGCTCAGAGGGGTAGGTATCCTGGTTCGGGTTTGTTGGTGATATTTTTATTACGTGTGGGATCGTTGCGGCGAGGCATTTTCTGGTTTTTTCAGGCATCCAAAATGCAATCCTCGGTGGTGATTTTTTTTTCTGATGATGATCATGGGATGACAGTGAATGGTTTTACGGTGATTCAACTTATCTGTACTTGATGACATAGAACATGTCCCAGAAGTGGTTTCATAGCTAGTGACTCATCTTTGTAGAGCTTGACAGATTTGGATGTTTGAGAGGGTATGACATTAGCCATCAGATCAGGCCTATGTTTTGACACATGATACTTAATTTCCAAACAGACTTGCAATGATGGAGAGCATCATCAATATCACATGCTAGGGAGGGGCAATTTCATGTTGTCATTCTAATTTTTCTCTATTTTACCTTCGAGTCATGGTTAATATTATGTCCAAGAAGTCTTTTGGGTTTTTCCCTTATTCCCTTAAAATTGGGTTTATTTATAATAAAAAAAATTGAAGGCCTTCGGGCCGTTGGATGGTAATCATCCTACCCGATCTCTTTCAATTCATTTCTTCTTCTAGCTCCTATAAATATGTGGTATTTATCAAAAAATAATAACTTAATTATCCTAAATATACTTAAATTTTATTATGATTATTTAACCACCATTATAAACCCTCTTTTCTAACAAACTAGAAATTAACGTATCACTCATACATATGTGTGGACTACCGCCTCCACATAACGATATGATTCATTCTCTATCACCATAATTCATTGTTGGTTATTATGATGAATTTAAAGTTTTTATACAATATTTAAGACATAATTATACTTCTATAATTATAATATCTTATCTAATTTCTTAACTCTATATCCTTTGAAAAATGATTATGTTTCTTGTGCGCACGTATAGACTACTGCCTCCATGAAGTGATGTGATTCATTTTTCATTTTCTCTTTACATGGATGGTAATAAGGATAATTTTAGTGAATATATATGATATAATAATAATAATTATAAAAATTTGAGTTATTATTTTCCTTTAATTCCTTCCAACCATAAAAAAGTGGAAACATCACTTGTGCATACGTACAGACTACTATCTCCATGAAGTTATGCAATTAAGTTTTTATCACCTCTTTATATGAATAATTATAAAAGTGTATATGATTAATAAATATAATAATTATGTAATTATTAATATTATAAATATTATAAAACCATGAACAAGGTTCAAGTACCATATCCATTTAATCTAAGCATACATAAAAAATGCACTTATAACCCAAAACATTGATTTTAATAAAGAATTGTTAATAAACAGGTGATACGATGTTATAAGTAAATATTATTTGGTATTATATGTATGAATATAGATTTGGAATGTATTTAAAATAAATATATATTTATTATATAGGATATTTGAACATGTAAAAATCAATACAAGACTTGAGGTAATAGATTTATGTTTTAATCCCATTTTAATTGGGATTATTTATTCTTGAACTTACATTGAGGAAATTATATGATGCTTATTTGATAAAACCTTTTAATTTTTATTCTCCTTGGGTTATTTATGTAATTTTTAAGTTTTTGTACCATTTTATCTCTTTGGTACTCAAAATATTTTAGAATTTTTTTTATAAAAAGCCAACCTTATTTATCCTCTTTCAGTTAGAACAAATTTTTTATTCCATATCCATATTTTCTAAAATGTTTTCCAGAATGTTTTGGACTATTATTCAATGATTATTTGAATTCAATTTTACTCATGTTTTTCTTTTTACAAAAAGGTTTAAAAATAAACTTCTTTTCATTTTCTAAACAAGACACTTTTTATCGAAGGAGTGAACCAAATCTATGTTTTAATGATTATAATATGAACAAAATTTCCCACCATCATGTCCTCTAAATGATTTGAATATTTATTTAAAATTTTACATGTTTATTTTCAAACAAAATGTTTTCCTTAATTTTTTGGATATATTTGGATTTTAAATTATTTATTTTAAAATGAAAATGATATTTTCCTCAAGAAATATTCCAATGATCTTTAAAATAATTTTTTTATCAATTATAACATTCTTTGATGTTAGTTATGCTTTAATAGGGATTTGAACCAATGATACCATCTTTATTTTTTTTTGATGGTTTATGGTTATGATGATGAGATGTTTACAAAATCCATTTATGTTTCATGGTTTATACTATAATGAAATGATGAAATGTTTATGAAACCTATTTCCTTACCACCGGTTATGATATAATTATATGATGAATGTTTTATGATCTTATGAAACACATATGTGTGGTTTTCATTATGTGATGAGTGATAATATAATTATATATCTATATAATGAATTGGGTAAAGATAGATATCTCATGAAATTATAAGAACTGGAAGGGGGAGTGAACTCAATTTAGTAAGGGACTTTATCTACTATGATAATCTTATGAGTGAACCTTGACTAAGGATATGATGGAATGGGGAGTGAACCCAATCCAGTATGATATCCTTGAGAGTGATCCTTGACTAAGGAAATTATTTATAATGCTTATGTGTATTCCATTAACTTATGTATTATTCTTATGATGTGTTATCGTGGTTTTTGGTTGATTATTAGTGATTTTAAACACTTATAACTTTTATATTTTGTTATAACAAAGCCTTTTTACATGATTTATGATTAATGATATTTGACTGATTGGGTATTATTATTTTAGTTTATGATCATGTTCTTATATCCTTGTGATTATCTTATTATCACTTATGATCATCAATTAATATCTTCTACATTTACCCTTATTGATCACTTTAGTTTACCATTATTATGTTTCCTTTTCCATATATATGAATATTTTTTTTAAGTATCATGTGTCTAATAAGGGTGCTAGTTGTGAAGAACTTAGTGGGAGATGATTTAAATATTTTATGCACTAGTTGTTTATGTATCCATGTCTTCAAAGACACTAAAGTGTTATGGTTCTGACATGGATCATGATGATATTTATTGAATATTCATCTAATAAGGGGTAATATTTATTTATATAAGGTCACCATAGTTGGTATTAGAGAAAGGGTTAGTTATTTTTGGAAACTAAGATGAGAAAAAATTAGTGATAACTGATAAGATATTCCTAAGTATAGGAGAGCATCCAAAGTTATGGTAAATAATGGATTTTGGTTTTCCTAGAAAATACACCCTTTTCTGGATAGGATCAAGTAGATGCAACTATAGAAAAAATTCACCTAGGTAAAATAACTATGAATGGGATGGATTGTGCATTTACTCGATCTTCACTAGTGCACAATGAGTAGACCTAAGACTATACACCTATCTAAAAACTACCAAGGGATATGCTTGAGTTAATTCACATTTTCTTTATGAACCATTATGAAGTATTTGAATAGATAATGATCATGGTTATCCTAGGTTAAACCTAAGGCGTCATAGATTGAAAAGAAGGTGTCATGATTTAGACATCCTATTAATGATTTTTGATGATTATATGGTTCCTCACTATGATTATTGTTGCTCACACTATGTTTTTTTTGTTTTATTCAATGAATGGAACCTAAAAGAACCATGTTAACACTAAATGTGATGAATATTGAAAAGATTTTACTCATGATAAAACAAATGAAATGGGAGCTGGAATGTGAAACCTTGTGATTATTCAAAATCATGTATCATGTTATATGATTAACAATATCAACTTGGGTGGGATTATTGAAACAAAAAATAAGATAAAAATGGAATTTCATGTGATTTTAGTTAATGAAGAAAATGAAATAAAGAAGATTCAGCTTCCGAAATGTCATGAATATGGGAAGAATCACCTAGGTAAATGTCTCAAAGGAATGAGAAGATGTTTTATGTGTATAAAATAATTGAATAAATCAAGTAATTACTGAGAAAAAAATGAAGGGATATATGAAGAGAAATTAATTACATTATAAAGAACCTTTTATAATTAAATGTCTTATATGGGGGTTACATGGGAATTATTGGAGTCAATGCCCAAATCCAAGGGTTAAATCTCAGAACAAGGAAGGTCTTATGTTATTCCAATTGTTGAAGTGGAATGAATGAAGTGTTTATGTATTAGGATTCAATTATTATATTGTATAAGTGTTTTATCAACTATATTTTGGTTATAAGATTCATGAAATTCCTAATGATTATTCTGCAGTGTTTTTTCTTAAGGATTTTCAAGCATATGTTGAATGATACTGATAAACTAGAAAAGAAATTTAGTGATAAGGGAATATTTTTGGAAAACACATGAGTGAGGGATATATAAACCTTAATATGTTATTGATGTTGAGATAATAATGTTTAGCTGGGATAATGAGTTTATTGATATTGATAAAGTAAATCTGACAGTATTGGTGACCTTGAAAATGATTAGTGATTTGATGAAGAAGTTATTTATGATGATGTTTATTACATTTTTGTATTTATATAATATATTCAATATTATGTGGTTTTATTTGAGGAATAAATATATAGTTAATTTTTGGAATTATATATGTTTTCGTTGGGGTTTTATGGTGATTCAGGTTATTAGCATGTTTTAGGTGAATATATGATTAAGGTATTCACATGTTTAGTATGTGATTTTATGTGCTAATTTATGTTGTTTGAGGATAAATGCTAAAATTGATCTTAGAAAAAATATATGTGATCAAAAATTTCAAATTTTTGGATTTTGAATTTGGTCATATATATTTTGTAGGATTCTTAAGGTTAAATATTTATGCAATGGATTAAGTTGAACTTTGAGTGTTATCAATGAATAGTATAAGAAATTCTTTATTTTAATTCTCACAAATCATGTTTTCATTATTAAAGTTTAGTTTTGAAATTTCTCTTCACCCCTACACAAGTATTTTACTGTTTCTTTTACCCATAAATAAATCTCTTAAGTATCCTATTACCTTTATGAAATACTGAGAATACCCTTACAAGATATTTTTATACTTGGTTATACCCTTACTCAAGATCCATGTACTCTTACAGAAGTTTTTACCTACCTTTACCTAAGCTTTATAAACTCTATTTTATCTTTATGTTTTAATCTTCTCACCCTTACATGAGATTTGATTTTTTTACCTTGATTTATGAATTTTATTACCCTTATTAAATCCTTATAAAGTTTATTTTACTCTTAAAAAACCTTCTATCTATCTTTAAAAAAGATGTAAAAAATGTGTTTTACCTTTACACAATTGTTATCTAACCCTTACGCAGCAAATGAGTAAGTATTTTTACTCTTATGGACGGTTCATTCAAAAATTTCTCTAAGTAAATGGTGCTACTACTAGTATGAATATAATATAATTAGTTCAACCTTGATATCACCATAAGAATTGCTGCTACTACTTTGTATCTGTGATACCAATAAAACAAAGGTAATAACTCAAGTTTTACTCTACTGCCATTAGTTTAAATGATACTATCTCTAGATGGATTTTCTACCACTAGAAGAATCAGCTACCACTAGAAGGAACCTGCTACCACCACTTAAATTTTACTACCAATAAATCATTCATGGTACTTCTAGGCTATATCTTCTACTGTTAGTGAAGATAAGTTACCACTAGAGGGAACCTGCTACCTCTAGTTCAAATCATTCCACCCCTATTTGATGTTTTTACCATAAGATGAATGTAGAGACCAGAACCTTGATGTACATGGACATTACATTACTTTTGCGGAATACTTAGTACATAACAAAAACACACACACAAGGATCGTAATAGTTTAGTGTCTTTGGAAACTCGGAATATAATATTCTAATCGTGGTGAAAGATCTTCAACATCTCCCATAAAGATCTTCCCTTTTTTTTACCTAAAACCTTTCTTTATATCCCGGGGAAAAGAAAACATAAAAGGGTGATCTCAAATGCTCAGTAAGGGTAAACAAAATAAATATCAATCACATCATATTCATAAGAACATAACATTTTGGAAATCTTAACCTGCAAAAGAGAGAATAATTTCATAACATGGGATAAATCATAGTAGTGAAATGAAATCCCAATAATCATAACTTAAAACATGAAACTTTGTGGCATAAACACATAATCATAGAGAATCATTTCTTATTAGTCAAGACTCATTTCCAAGACCATCTTAGTGGACAAAGTCCATTTCTGAACCGAGTCACCCTTGTTTCAGTCCTGTTTCACTGAACCAGTATAACCTACCATTCCAACCATGTCTATCTCATGAGATATAAAATCTTTACCCAATGCATTGGAGGGAGATATAGGTCCCACCCATCTCATAATGATACCATTCTTATGTGTGCCACAAAATCATAAACCATATATCATTGCATAACCCATGTAATAAAAATGGGGATCTTAAACATCATGACATCGTAAAACAATTCATATACGATAAAGGAATTCATAAAAATAATTCCATCACAACATAATCAAATCAATGTAATAATAGGGATAAAAACAGAACCCTTTATTATCTTAGATGGAAAATAATTTTGATAAAACACTTGAACTCCATTCTTGAGGAAAATATCCTTTCTACTTAAAAAACATTTTTAATTTCTTAACATGTCATACAATTTTAACTAAAATAAGTTGATTAAAAATAAACTTGAAAACTTGTAAAGGAAGCTTCTTGGAAATAATTTTTTAAAAATCCATTCATGCCGTATAAGTTAAAAAAAACATTCTTCGTACTTTTGTCGGAAAAGTCAAAAAGTACCTCGTACGAAAAATGACAAAAGATTCATTTCATATCCTTTAATAAAAACTCACCGAAGGGTAAAATTGGATTTAAAAAATTGTAGGTGGATGTAAATAATATTAAATATTGAGGAAACATGGATTTGGATGATAAAATACACCCCAGTAAATGCCAAAGTATAAACAATCTCGGATAAAAATGAGATTGTGATATTTCCCTTACCTTATGTCCGATATGCTTTGTACGTATCCAAACCTCCTGTATAATGATTTAAATAATGTAATTAACTTATTAAAGAATCATATTCATTGTTATGATATCATATATGGTTCACTTATGACTTTATATTACCCGTTCTTTTGTAAATTCAATGTTAAAGAAGCGTTTTGGGTAAAATCGTTTCATTTATCGTAGGTGTTTGGACTTGTTGTTCTTGAAATTATTATTACTTATATCATGATTTACTTACTTCCAGAATATAAAACATGATTTATATATCATATATATTCAGTATATATATATATATATAATAGATAGATAAATTAAATGAAACACACCGTTCATGGAGACGGTAGTCCGTACGTACGCATGAACGTTGTTTTCCTTTCCTTATTGTCTTGAATGGAAGTAAGTAGATGACATACATATATATATATACATAAATCCAGTAGATTTAACATGTCATATATTTCATTATTATTCATTATATATACTTTATAATCATTCATGAATGGTTAATGTGGAGAATGAATCTCATCGCGTCGTGGAGACGGTAGTCCATACGTACGCACGAGCGATGATATCATTCTCATGATGATGAAATTGTGTTGAAGTGTATGTATACTATTTCAGTATAAATATCACTTTATAATAATCATATATAGTTACTCATTACACCATTATAACCATCCAATTAAGGTGGTGGCGGAACATAGATTACACCACGGCGTGGAGACGGTATTCCGTACGTACGCACACGCGGTGATTTCCTTTTTCCGTAGGATGGATAGAAGGTTAATTAGAGTTGTTTAATATTTATAATAACATACTAGTATATAATAAATACTGATGTTATTAATTTATCATGAAACAACTAAAGAAGAAGAAGTTGAAGAAGAAAGAAATTGAAAAAGATCGGTAATGGATATTACCTCTTTTTGACGCGCCTTCACTTAACCTCCACTTAAATAACTAAGGATGGTCTTTGAAGAAGACCAGGACCTCTAGGATGATACTAGGGAAGTGGAGAAGATATTTTGGCAGGGGTTGGACGAGCTTTAATGCTCAAATTGGTGTGAGGAGGAGAGGGAGGAGGTGCCCTTTTATAAGGGAGGAGAGGGACACCTTAGGAAAATCTCAAAATATTATTTTATATTAAGGTAAAATTCGGTTTATAATGGTTCCAAAGGGTCTTATTTCTAAGCTAAAGTGGGGATGGGTCGAAATCCTCTCATCCAATAGGATTTAGACAAGTTTAGGGTATTATTTTAACCTTATCAATTAGATTTAACTCTAAGTTAAATAATTTAACTTTTACCGTGTCTTTTTGTTTTCTTACACTATATGGTTAATAAACTTACTATATCAAGCCAAAAGAACCCCAAGTTGTTTATTATTAATATATATAACCTTATATAAGTCATTTGGCCTAACCTTATATTTTTAGGAATAAAATAACAATTAATAATATAATATTTGTTTTAAAAACTATTTTATGTCAATTTTGACACTATTTAGTAATTGATTTTTGTGAAAATAATAACATAATGATAAGTTCTAACAAAGTTAATTAAATCAATACTAACATGTCATATTAACCTATAAAATTAGTGTAATTCATAAAAAGTCTCAAATTATATTTATTTGGGTATTTATAACATCAATTATGTCAATATTTCATTAATAAGATAATTACTGCATCATCGTTGTGTCATAAATAAATTAAATTATTTAATGTATAAAAATTACAAATAAAATACCATTCTGTAGGAAATCGTTTTATCTTTCTAATGAATATTTATAGTCGAATTTATCTTATGTATAACCCCATATTAAAAATGATTTACTTATTAAACTTTGATTTTAACTATTTTAACCCTTCTTTAAATAAATTAATAATAAATGTCCTAATCTAATCCAAGTGGGCCTAAATGGTCATATTTTATTTCTAAGGTTGTTTTTGGTCGAATTAAACTTATCCAATAGAATTAGGACATGTGTTAGGGTAATAATAATATCATTTGTACCCTTAATTACCCTATTTACTTTTAACCGTGGTAAAAAAAAGTAAAAAGTTACTATTCACCAAAAATTATTTTCATCTCATTGAACCACATTTTACTTACTGACATCAACCGTGTCTCTCGGATTTTCGAAATTCCACTCACAGAAGCGGTAAAATTAAGTTTTATGAAAAATTCAGTTTTTAACTACCACTTAGTGGTTTCACTATTCATCAAAAATGAAAGTTTCCAGAAAAATACCAAAAATTAGGCATAAGCTATATTTGATATTATGAACTCAAAAAATGATGTCTATTTTACCAAATTCAAAACATATTAGTTGCACTAATTAATTTAAAAATTAATTCCCGTCGTCTAAACAAATAGCGTGTTCTTAAGAGATAATAACTATCAAAAGATTGACACTTGTTTATGTCTTGTTCAAATGTGAAATTACATCCAATGACCAACATTGTATTAAATTGTAAAAATATATTCTAAATATAATTTAAAACCACTCAAATTAATAATTTACCACTATTAATTATTTCGATTAAAAAATCTGTTTTTAATTAAAATTTAGTAATTTTCACTATTCATCAGAATATGAAAGTTATCCGAAAAGTACCAAAATTTCACCTTAGGATAAATTTGATACTCCGAATCCAGAAATGAAGTCCATTTTGAAAAATAAAATTTACAAAATTTCAAAAAGTGGTTATTACTATTCATAACGGCTAGTTTTAATAATATTTTAATAGCATATCGTTGTTTAGTGAAACTTGGTATTGCGTACTACACACACTATCGAGGAAGGTCGCGATTGCGTGTAATGCAAGGCAAGTCAAGGATGTGTGTAGTTCACAACTCCTTTGTTGTTGTGTATAACAGAATCCAACCATATTTTATTTATCCATTGAATATATATATATATATATATACACTCAATGTTGCGTAGAATAACTTCTATCAAACAAACTTGAAATTGTGTGTAACAAGATCCAAGAAAAGTGTTGCGTATACTGCAAGCTAATACAATGTTGCGTATAGCGCAAGATAATCTTGGTGTGTCGTACAATAGAATATATGAATGAAATTAAAAAGAATTTATCTTATAAAAACTCGGGTTGTTACATTCTACCCCCCTTAAAATGAATTTCGCCCTCGAAATTCGTTGGGGTTATAAATGGTTTACTATTCAAAAGTTTCTTTAATAGAAACCCACATCATAAAAAGGAATACCAAAACCAATCTTTAAAAACAAAAGTATGAAACATAACGGTTACCCAAATAAACTAATCACTGGGTTTCCACATAGGTGAAAATATGGATATGGAAGAGAAATCTAATCATCATGTTCTGATGGAGAGTGGTAGAGAACATGGCTATGGAAAAGCCAGCAATCACAAAGCCATAAATTTGTGACGATCTAAGGTACCATCTGATTCATCAGATATAAGAGTACTAGGACAACATTTTTGGTTTTCAAGATCATTTCCCTAAAGTTGAGGAAATTGGAATTAGAAGAAATAATTTCGTGATTTAGGTATAGTCTCACCGTTTTTCGTTCTTTGGAAAATTTCCACTTCATATCTTAAAGAAATGAAGTTGAATTTTTCATTCGTGATGTGTTAGCAGATCATGTGATAGAATGATGGGTCATTCCATCTGTCTCAAACAAAAGGTTAGAAAAGTTATCAAAAAATACATAAGTCCATCTATAGTGAGATTAATCATATATGGTTCCTAAAATGGACTTATACTTCATATATCATACTGCTTAATATAATAAAACTAGTTTCTACTAAACAGGGACTTCTTGTAGGCCAGTGGTAGGCGATAAAGTCCAGTCGCACTTCGGTTGTGGGTTCGATTCCCACAGCCTTGTCCGACGCGATGGGCTGTCGCCCGTCCTGCAGGTTTTCCTTTTTCTAAAGCTATATTACTATAACATCCCATCAATAATATCGAAAAAACTTCTATCCTTAAACAATACTAACTTATGTCCAACATAATCCATCCCAATCTTTAGGCTTATCCAAAATACTTCGGTCCAAGCTCATAGTATAAAAATGATTACTTGAAATGTCACATAACAATCTCGTGAATGCCATCATTTATCCCCATATACCATAAGATATATCTTGTTGGTCAAATTACAAACATGTGAATACCTTAATCATGTATTCTATTGAAGAATGAATACCCATTTAACCTTAGTGAAAACATGAATGCAGTCAAAAGTTAACTCTTTCCACATACCAAAATCCAAAAATTCTATATACTCAAACCATGATATATCAGTCATGAACTCATGAATACTATCAAACATTTAATTTTCTCCTTATCCTTTCATTATGCGCATATCATCTACATTCAAAAAATATCTGAATAACCTTTCATGGATACTGGTAACATTAATCATACACTTTCAAAACTCAAGGAAAGACAACAGTGTAACAATCCTTAGATGTCTCTTTATTTCATAGTACCACGAGATTACTTATACAACATTACACATGATAAACATGTAATCATTCCACTACATTCTTAAACCATTGACCGAGCTTCAACAATTCTTTCATCACACATATCATTTGTAGTCTTTTCATCATCATCAACATAAATACTACCCATACGACCATACTGATTCTCTTCAGGAGACTTTCCCTTAGGGCATTGGTTTGCATAATGCCCGTACATTCCACATTTAAAACATTTAACCATTGTTGATGTCATAGCAATACCATTATCCTCATCCCTGGTGTTAACTGAACCTTTTCCTTTGCACTTACTGGATTTGTGTCCTTCTTTTCCACACCCAAAGCATCTTCCAGTTCCTTTGAAACATTCTCCTTGATTCCTCTTCCCACATGATTTACATAGGGGAAATTGAACTTTCTTTCCTCTATGATCATCATAAAACTCCATCTTTCTCTTATTAGCCGAGTCAGGAAACTTACCAAATTTTACTTTATTGATCATATTATGAGATTGCTGATTCGGCATAATAATGATGTTTGGACTTCCAAATCCCATTTCATTTGGTTTCTCATGAATAATATCATTCCATTGTCCATCATATCCTCCATTATCGTGAATCATCTTGTTTCCAGCCATTTTCTAAAACCCAAAAAGAATAGTGTGAGAGGCAAAAATCATAATAAAGGGGGAGTAACTTCAATATCTAACATCTTTGGTTTAATCTAATATCGTTACCATAGTTCTAGGACTATATCCTATACATATACTTATCCTTAGGTACATCCCTAGACATACCTTAGAAATATCTCTAGGGATCTCACTAACGTTTTCGCATCCTAGTTTCCAAAGGTTGACTAAACCTTTCCTCTGATACCAACTGTAGAGACCAGAAGCTTGACGTACATGGACATTACATTACTTTTGCGGAATACTTAGTACATAACAAAAACACACACACAAGGATCGTAATAGTTTAGTGTCTTTGGAAACTCGGAATATAATCTTCTAATCGTGGTGAAAGATCTTCAACATCTCCCATAAAGATCTTCCCTTTTTTTTACGTAAAACATTTCTTTATATCCTGGGGAAAAGAAAACATAAAAGGGTGAGCTCAAATGCTCAGTAAGGGTAAACAAAATAAATATCAATCACATCATATTCATAAGAACATAACATTTTGGAAATCTTAACCTGCAAAAGAGAGCATAATTTCATAACATGGGATAAATCATAATAGTGAAATGGAATCCCAATAATCATAACCTAAAACATGAAACTTTGTAGCATACACAAATAATCATAGAGAATCATTTCTTATTAGTCAAGACTCATTTCCAAGACTATCTTAGTGGACAAAGTCCATTTCTGAACCGAGTCACCCTCGTTTCAGTCCTGTTTCACTGAACCGGTATAACCTACCATTCCAGCCATTTCTATCTCATGAGATATAAAATCTTTACCCAATGCATTGGAGGGAGATATAGGTCCCACCCATCTCATAATGATACCATTCTTATGTGTGCCACAAAATCATAAACCATATATCATTGCATAACCCATGTAATAAAAATGGGAATCTTAAACATCATGACATCATAAAACAATTCATATAAGATAAAGGAATTCATAAAAATAATTCCATCACAACATAATCAAATCAATTTAATAATAGGGATAAAAACAGAACCCTTTATTATCTTAGATGGAAAATAATTTTGATAAAACACTTGAACTCCATTCTTGAGGAAAATATCCTTTCTACTTCAAAAACATTTTTCCTTTCTTAACATGTCATACAATTTTAACTAAAAGAAGTTGATTAAAAATAAAATTGAAAACTTGTAAAGGAAGCTTCTTGGAAATAATGTTTTAAAAATCCATTCATGCTGTATAAGTTAAAAAAAACATTCTTCGTACTTTTGTCGGAAAAGTCAAAAAGTACCTCGCACGAAAAACGACAAAAGATTCATTTCATATCCTTTACTAAAAACTCACCGAAGGGTAAAATTGGATTTAAAAAATTTTAGGTGGATGGACATAATATTACATATTGAGGAAACATGGATTTGGATGATAAAATACACCCCAGTAAATGCCAAAGTATAAACAATCTCGGATAAAAATGAGATTGTGATATTTCCCTTACCTTATGTCCGATATGCTTTGTACGTATCCGAACCTCCTATATAATGATTTAAATAATATCATTAACTTATTAAAGAATCATATTCATTGTTATGATATCATATATGGTTCACTTATGACTTTATATTACCCGTTCTTTTGTAAATTCCATTTTAAAGAAGCGTTTTGGGTAAAATCGTTTCATTTATCGTAGGCGTTTGGACTTGTTGTTCTTGACATTATTATTACTTATATTATGATTTAATTACTTCCAGAATATAAAACATGATTTATATATCATATATATTCAGTATATATATATATAATAGATAGATAAATGAAATGAAACACACCGTTCATGGAGACGGTAGTCCGTACGTACGCATGAACGTTGTTTTCCTTTCCTTATTGTCTTGAATGGAAGTAAGTAGCTGAAATACATATATATATATACATAAATCCAGTAGATTTAACATGTAATATATTTCATTATTATTCATTATATATACTTTATAATCATTCATGAATGGTTAATATGGAGAATGAATCTCATCGCGTCGTGGAGACGGTAGTCCATACGTACGCACGAGCGATGATATCGTTCTCATGATCGTGAAATTGTGTTGAAGTGTATGTATACTATTTCAGTATCAATATAAATTTATAATAATCATATATAGTTACTAATTACACCATTATACCCATCCAATTAAGGTGGTGGCGGAAAATATATTACACCACGGCGTGGAGACGATATTCCGTACGTACGCACGCGCGGTGATTTCCTTTTTCCGTAGGATGGATAGAAGGTTAATTAGAGTTGTTTCATATTTATAATAACATATCAGTATATAAGAAATACTGATGTTATTAATTTATCATGAAACAACTAAAGGATAAGAATTTGAAGAAGAAAGAAATTGAAAAAGATCGGTAATGGATATTACCTCTTTTTGACGCGCCTTCACTTAACCTCCACTTAAATAACTAAGGATGGTATTTGAAGAAGACCAGGACCTCTAGGATGATACTAGGGAAGTGTAGAAGGGATTTTGGTGGGGGTTTGACGAGCTTGAATGCTCAAATTGGTGTGAGGAGGAGAGGGAGGAGGTGCCCTTTTATAAGGGAGGAGAGGGGCACCTTAGGAAAATCTCAAAATATTATTTTATATTAAGGTCAAATTCGGTTTATAATGATTCCAAAGGGTCTTATTTCGAAGATAAAGTGGGGATGGGTCAAAATCCTCTCATAAAATAGGATTTAGACAAGTTTAGGTTATTATTTTAACCTTATCAATTAGATTTAACTCTAAGTTAAATAATTTAACTTTTACAGTGTCTTTTTGTTTTCTTACACTATATGGTTAATAAACTTACTATATCAAGCCAAACGAATCCCAAGTTGTTTATTATTAATATATATAACCTTATCTAAGTCATTTGGCCGAACCTTAGATTTTTAGGAATAAAATAACAATTAATAATATAATAGTTTTTTAAAAACTATTTTATGTCAATTTTGACACTATTTAGTAATCGATTTTTGTGAAAATCATAACAGAATGATAAGTTCGAAAAAAGTTAATTAAATCAATAATAACATGTCATATTAACCTAGAAAATTAGTGTAATTCATAAAAAGTCTCAAATTATATTTATTTGGGTATTTATAACATCAATTATGTCAATATTTCATTAATAAGATAATTACTGCATCATCATTGTGTCATAAATAAATTAAATTATTTAATTTCTAAAAATTACAAATAAAATACCATTCTATAGGAAATCTTTTTATCTTTCTAATGAATATTTATAGTCGAATTTATCTTATGTATAACCCCATAATAAAAATGCTTTACTTATTAAACTTTGATTTTAACTATTTTAACCCTTCTTTAAATAAATTAATAATAAATGTCCTAATCTAATTCAAGTGGGCCTAAATGGTCATATTTTATTTCTAAGGTTGTTTTTGGTCGAATTAAACTTATCCAATAGAATTAGGACATGTGTTAGGGTAATAATAATATCATTTGTACCCTTAATTACCCTATTTACTTTTAACTGTGGTAAAAAAAGTAAAAAGTTACTATTCACCAAAAATTATTTTCATCTCATTGAACCACATTTTACTTACTGACATAAACCGTGTCTCTCGGATTTTTGAAATTCCACTCACAGAAGCGGTAAAATTAAGTTTTATGAAAAATTCAGTTTTTAACTACCACTTAGTGGTTTCACTATTCATCAAAAATGAAAGTTTCCAGAAAAATACCAAAAATTAGGCCTATTCTATATTTGATATTATGAACTCAAAAAATGATGTCTATTTTACCAAATTCAAAACATATCAGTTGCACTAATTTATTTAAAAATTAATTCCCGTCGTCTAAACAAATAGCGTGTTCTTAAGAGATAATAACTATCAAAAGATTGACACTTGTTTATGTTTTGTTTAAATGTGAAATTACATCCAATGACCAACATTGTATTAAATTGTAAAAATATATTCTAAATATACTTTAAAACCACTCAAATTAATAATTTACCACTATTAATTATTTCGATTAAAAAAGTTGTTTTTAATTAAAATTTAGTAATTTTCACTATTCATCAGAATATGAAAGTTATCCGAAAAGTACCAAAATTTTACCTTAGGCTAAATTTGATACTCCGAATCCAGAAATGAAGTCCATTTTGAAAAATAAAATTTAAAAAAATTCAAAAAGTGGTTATTACTTTTCATAACGGCTAGTTTTAATAATATTTTAATGGCATATCGTTGTTTAGTGAAACTCAGTATTGCGTACTACACACGCTACCGAGGAAGTTCGTGATTGCATGTAATGCAAGGCAAGTCAAGGATGCGTGTATTTCACAACTCCTTTGTTGTTGCGTATAACAGAATCCAACCATATTTTATTTATACATTGAATATATATATATATACACTCAATGTTGCGTAGAATAACTTCTATCAAACGAACTTGAAATTGTGTGTAAAAAGAGCCAAGAAAAGTGTTGCGTATACTGCAAGCTAATACAGTGTTGCGTATAGCGCAAGATAATCTTGGTGTGTCGTACAATAGAAGATATGAATGAAATTAAAAAGAATGTATCTTATAAAATCTCGGGTTGTTACAATGAATACCTTCTACTATAGATGTTAGGAATAAAATTATAATTAGTTATTCTAATGGCTAGTTTAAGGTATTTAATGAAAGACCAAGACACATGGATTTAAGAATGATTATTCTTAAAATGACCAAAGGTGCATTAAAGGGAAATTATGAATTTTTATAGATATTACTCAGTACAAGGATTCATATTATTTTATTATTATTATATAATAGATAATTGGAGTTCTAAAAAGATATAAAGTTAGAGTAAATCCTCTTCCACTAGGGATTTTGGTTGATTTTTCCTACTATTGTCTGATTGGCCATGTTTTAGTGCCTACTGAAACCATAAAATTTTATCCAATTCTTCACACGACACACTTTTTTTCCACAAAAACAAAAATGTTACAATGATTATTCAAAGTTTCCTCAAAGAAAGATTTAAAGACAACATGAAATAAGAAGAACATTACTAATCAACTCCTTGATTGACCAAAGTAATAAGAACTACACAAAAATTTCTACAATTTTTTTCTTTTTCTTCTCTATTTTATTTACATTCAAGTTGTGCTTACTTTAATTTGTACCTCAATATCATGGGATTCTATACTATATTGGATAGTACTTAGACACTCTATTGTTATTATTTTTATATTTGTTATCCCACATATAACTGTGGAAGAGGATTCATATAGCATGAACTTTCTTGTGTGAAATTGTATGTAAAAATCCAATCTAGGTTGTGGATCAAGTTTATTATTTAATAAACTACTTGGTAGCAGAATATTTTCGACTAGATTAGATCTGGTATTGTATTGAGACTAAACCTCTTGTTTTTATTCTTCCATGCATTTTATTATTTTACTCACTTTGTTTTAAAATCAAATCAGTTTTAGTTTTCAAAAACTCTTTAGAAAAATATTACACTAAAAATTAACTTTAATTAGTAATTTATATACTATGTTTAAAGTGATTAGATTTTTTTCAAAATTTAAATTGATTTTGAAATTGTTTTAACTGGGCTGTGATTGAATTTTTATGAAATATTTCAAAAAAATTAAATTATATATCTTATTCCATTTTAGTTAACTGGGATGTTTTTATAAATTGTGGGATTTAGTTTGAATTGTTTTTAAACTATTTTAAATTTTATTGGAAACTCAATTAAACCCTTCTAGAGTTGTCCATTGGGATTAACATTTGGTATCAGGGAAATAGTTTTTCATTCTATTTTATTAATTTTAAACTTGATCAAGTTTTTATCAAGATGTTTTTAATTTTTGTTTATTATTTAATTTTTTAGTATGGATTCTAAGTCTAAAGGTCATGCTACTAATAGAAATAACTACTTTATCAGTAAAAATTATGCTCAATGAAAAATAAAAATGAAAATCCATCTTGAGGGAATGGGTGTTGATATTTAGGTATCTATTTAAGGTAAATATGAAAAACCCAAGACTATTAGAAAAGAATGAGATGCTCTTACTAAATCTATAGATGATTCAAACTACAAATCAATGAATTATTTATTTTGTGTTTTAGGATATGATTAATTTAATAGGATATCCTATTTTTATACTAATTATCAAATTTGGGATACTCTTTATATGCCTCATGATTGAACTTATAATGTTAAGTAAATGAGATTAAAAACATGAACTATTAAATATGATACTTTTAAAATGAAAAATGATGAATTTATCATTTATATGTATCTCTAGTTTAATGGGATCATAAATACCTTGATTACACTTAGAAAAATGATGATCAAAAAATCTCATGTGATGAGGATCTAGAGATACTTACTTGATTGATGGAGAGGTTCTGTAATCTCTATCAGAGAATCACGTGACATCATAAAACTGTAAGTCAAGGGTTTTATTGGAAAGATAATGATGTAAAAAGAAGATTTGGAAGTTAATAATAATGATAATGAACCTAATAGGACATATAATTCTTTTAAGTCATCATAGTCGAAATATAAGGATGTTGTCAAACTATATTGTGCCAGTAGTTAAGTTGATACTATAATGATTGGGAGATGGATCAACTATCCATAAAGTTTAAGAAGTTTTATAGAAATAAGAAATCATTTCATAATAAAAATTATAAAGTAAATTGTGATAAATGAGGAAATTGGAGGAAAGATTGGAAAAAGGATGACTCCTCAAATGAGATCACCTATTATGAATGTAAGAGAAAAGGACACATAAAAGACGAATAATTCAATCTTAAGTATAATAAAAGATATTAGGATAATGATAAAATACCAAATAAATCAAAAAATACCACTTAGAGTTCATCTATGGATAACTCTAATAATTCTAACTCTAGTCAAGAATATATGAATGAAAAATAAAACTTATGCTTTATGGATATGACTTTTGAGGTACCGTCTTCATATTATTCTCATTTATCTGATAATTCTGAAATTTCAAATGAAGAGTTAGAAGAAAAATGTGCTATGATGGGATAAAAAATGAATGTGCTAAATGATAAATATAAAAATATGAAAAAATTCACGTGTTATGTGTCATAGATAAATTAGATCTTAGTATAGAAAAGGAAAATAACGCCAATCTAATAAAGGAAGAATACTAAACTGAAACTAGTAAATGAATAGATTAAAAGGACTTGTAACAATTTTTTGATAGAAGAAAAAACTTGAATATCATGCTAGGTGAAAAAAAATCCAAAATCCTAATATGGAATTGGGTATGGATTCAAACAACAAGGGAATATGTATAAAAATTATTTCATTCCTAGTTCAAAAAAAACATTAGTTTCTAGAAAATCTACTAGTTTTAGAAATAATTCTAAAAATGTTCTACCTAAAAATGATTTTGTATCTAAATATGTTAATTATTTTGTAAGTAATCTCATGAAAAAAATATGTATTTCAAAATCTTTGATTACTAATATATTTTTACCCAAATAGATCTGGATAACGAATTCAATATTCATTTAATTGATTATAGAAAAAATGCTTGAATAGATCTAGTAAAAATCTATGGTATCTTGATAGTGTATTTTCTAAATATATCACCATAGACTAATAAATCTTCAAGAATACTATATTAGTGAATGTTGGATATGTCAATTTTGGTGTAAATGCGAAAGGAAAGATTGTTGGACTTGGAAAAATTGGTAACTCTGAATATGCTATTATTTCTAAAGTATTATTTGTTGATGGTTTAAAATATAATCTTATGTATTTATCAATTATGTGATGATGGTTTTAATGTTAAATTTGAAAATAATTCTTGTATGATTTATGATTCCAAGAATAATTTAGTATTTACTAATTTAAGGAATGATAATATTTTTGTTGTTAGTTTAGACTCCTTATTTTCTCAAAATGTTTTCTGTTTGAGTACTTTTTATAGAGAATACTGGTTTTAGAATAGGAGAATATGCCACTAAAATATATACTCACTTAAAAATATAAATAAGAAAGGTTTAGTTAAGGCTCTATCTAAGCTATAATTCATTAAATATAAAGTATTAAATCCCTGTTAAAAGGGAAAGAAATAGAAAATATCTTTCAAACCAAAGAAAGTGGTGTCTACATCTCGACCACTTGAATCAGTTCACATGGATTTATTTAGACCATCTAGAGTTTCTAGTTTAGCAATAAAACACTATGATTATTTGATTTTTGTTTATTATTCAAGATATACTGGGTGTTTTTACCTACTCATAAAAGTGAAGCTCCATTGGGTTTTGAAAAATATACAGAGTTAGTAGAATACCTTAGCTGAATCACCATCAAGACCTTGAGAAGTGATCATCGATGAGAGTTTGAGAATCAAGATTTTTAATCTCTCTTCTCACAATAAGTCTATACTCAGAATTTCTCTAAACTTCTAACACCTAAAAAAATAGGGTTGTTGAAATAATAAATATGACCCTTTAGAAAAATTTTCAAACTATGATCAATGAATATGACACTCTTATATAATTTTGGGATGAAGTTATCGACACAAATTGTTAAATAATTAATAGATTTATTATTAGAACTATCTTGAAAAATAATTCATACGAGTTATGGAATGATAGAATACCCAAAGTAAATTACTTTATAGTTTTTGGATGTAAAGTATATATTCTAAACAAAAAGTAAATTTTGGATAAATTTGTACCTAAAAGATATGAAGGAATTTTTCTTGGTTATAAAATCACTAGTAAAAATTATTGAGTCATTAATAAGAAATATAAATCTTTGGATGAAATTGTTCATATCACTTTTTAGGATACATATCCACATAAAATCAAACATTCTCTAGAAGATCTTGAGAATGATATGTCAAATTTAAATATCAATACTACCTCTAAATATTCTGAACATTATACCAATTTACTTGATAAATCTTCTAGTATAGATCATAAATTCCTTCCATACTAAGGATAATACTTATAATAGAAAGTTCTTGAGTCCCTAGAACCATTAAAACCCTTAAAAACCATCCCCTGGACACTATTGTAGGATACCTAGATAAAGGTACTCAAACTCAAGACTCACTGAGAAACCATGTTGAAAATTAAGCCTTATTATCCCAACTTGAACCTAAGAACATCAATGAAACAATCAGTGATGAACATTGGGTAGTTTTTATAAAAGAATAATTAAATCATTTTGAAAGAAATAAAGTCAAGGAATTAATAGATAGACCTAAAGACTACCTAACTATTGACACCAAGTGGGTATATAGGAACAAGTTTGATGAATATTACACAGTAATTAGAAACAAATCTATATTATTTTCATAATTATATACTCAATAATAAGGTATTGACTATGAAGAAACATTTTAACCAATATCTAGACTTGAATTCATCAGAATAACACTTTCATATGCAATATATATTAATTTCAAACTATATCAAATGGACGTCCAGAGTTAATTTATAAATTTTTATATTTATTAGGATGTTTTTGTTGAGAAACTATATGGATTTAAAAATTTTCATGTTCCAAATATTGTTTTTAAATTAACAACCACTTTTTATGGTTTAAAATAGACCCCTAGAGCTAGGTATGAAAGGCTGAGCACTTTTCTTATTTAAAATGTATTTGAAAAAGGGATTTCCGACCCTAATATATTTATAAAAATAATTTTCAAGGATATTTTAGTAGTTAAAATATATGTTTATGATATTATTTTTTTGATCATCCAAAACTCCTTGTGTATTGAATTTTCTAAAATGATGCAAAATGAATTTGAAATGAGTTTAATGGGTGAGTTAAAATTATTTCTTGGTTTTAAAATTTTTCAAAACAAAGATGGATTTTTTTAAATCAAATCAAATACACAAATATCATTTAAAATGTTTTGGTATGGATAACACTAAAGGTAATGAAACTACTTTGAGTACAAGATATAAGATAGATTTATATGAAACTAGAAAGTTAGTTGACCAAACTACTTACAGAGGTATGATTGTAAGTTTAATGTACTTAACTATTATCCAACTTGATATTATGTTTAGTGTGCATATGTGTTCCAATTTTAAAGAAAACCCAAAATAATCTCATTTAAATTCTATTAAATGAATTTTAAAATACTTCAAAATTTAACCAATCTAGTATTGTTCTATTCTAATGGGAATGTATTTGACTTAGTTAGTTATTTAGATATCGATTTTGGTGGTTGTAAGTTAGATAGAAAAATCATATCTGTAACATGTAACTTTTTGGGAAAGTATCTAGTATCATGTTTTAGTAAAAAGAATATTTCTATTTCATTGTGTAATACGGATGCTGAGTACATAGCTATATACAGTTATTGTGCACAAATTCTATGGGTAAAACACAAATTGCTAGACTATGGTTATTATTTTAGACATTTCCCTATAAACCATAACAAGAAAAGTTCTATAAAACTCTATAATAATATCATGTCCCACTCTAGGACAAGACACATTGATATAAGACATCACTTTTTGAGATATCATTTTCAAATGGGTGGTATAACTCTAGATTTTATTGGCACTGAACATCAGCTTGGTGACATATTTATAATTCCTTTGATTATTGAGAGATAAGATATATCATATATTAACTTGGAATGATAAATTTATATTATTATTTTATTTTATTGAATTATTTTGTTTCTGATAGAGTTAAGCCATAAACCTGGTTGCTACCGTTTCTTACGACCATGGCTTACTACCGTTATGCACTACTGTCTGGTTTCCTACCGTTCTAGGTTCCACTATTACTATTTTTTTTATTTAAATTTAAAATTTTATATATCATTTTAATTAAAATATTTTATATTTTAATTTAGTTTAATGACCTAAATGATAAAAACCCTTATTTCAAGTCTAAATAAGAACCCTCATTCATACGCACCCTTTAAACCTCTTTATTTCTCTCCTGAACCCATAAACATTGTCCTTCAACTTTCAACACTAGAATCTATGAAACAATGATGAGAGTGAATCATGCAACTGGTTCTATGGATGAGTTTTTACTTCACAAGAAATTAAAAAGGAGAATCAAGTTGAACCATTGATCCAAGAAACCCTCTACTTTTATCACGAGTTGCAATAGATGAAAAAGAGATATATGCTACTTGGTTGACTTAAAGTATGTCATTGGTGTGGAAAGTTATCCATGAAAAAGGTTGTAATCAATGGTTCTCGATCAATAAGTAACCAATCTATCCATGATTAGTTCATGATTTCTATTTGTTTGTTGATTTCAATTTTGAGTACAAAAAATATTTCATCAGAATGATCATAGATGGAAAGGAATTGTCATTCTCTTCAAAACAATGGGTTAAGTTTTTAAAAGTTCATAAGGAAGGAATATTTGAGGATTATCAAGGTTCATATAGCATTAACCTAGAAAATTTTCTTTTTTAAAGATTCCCTTATCAAACTTATCGGGGATGTTTCTTTGATAAGGCCTGCTGTAGTGGAACCGAATGGTGAGTGTTAGTTGATTTTTAAATTTATTCAACACATTTTATGTCCCTAAAAGGGGGATTTAAGTATTATGAGATATAAATATGTTTTATTTTTTATTTTTTATGATAAGAACATAAAAAATAAACTTTTGTATATATTTGATGGTTCCCATGATGGCGTTTTTCAAGCCCACTTGAAGGTCAAATTCTCTTATCTATATAAAGTTAATTTTAGAAATAATGGAAGATAGGGGACTTGTTCTTGAGGTTGAATAAAAGGTGACTAAATGTGATGGTTTCTATCTTAGTCAATTCACCTGTAAAACAATGAAGGTAAATTGAAACCCTTGGTTAAAGAGATGGGTTATAAACATTGAGAGACTATATTGGATTTATTTCAATACCTACTAAAACCATATATTATTTTCCAGTGCTTCATACAAAAATCTATTTTCCCACAAAAATAGAGATCTTGTAATGAGTGTTTGAAGTTTCCTTAATGACATATTTAAAGACAATCCACAAAAAGGGGAAGAACGTTCCTAATGAACTCTTTGCTCGATCATAGAAATAACAACTACAAAAAAATTTACATAATATTTATTTATTATTCTCATTTTTATTTATATTTGAGTTGTGCATATTTTACTTTGTACACTTAATAGCATAAGCTCCTATACTATATTAGACAGTACTAAGATACTCTCTTCTTATTATTTTTATATATGTTATCCGATGTATAACCGTGAAAGTGGATGTGTGTAGACTATACTTCCTTGTGTGTAGTTGTATGTAACAACTTGATCTGGGTTATGTGCTAAGTTTATTTTTTAATAAACTACTTGGAAGCAGTTTATTTCCAAGTGGAGAGGATTATGTCTTGGCTTGATATTGAACCACTTGTTTTTATTACACTATGCACTTTCTTGTTTTTCTTACTTTTTTTTAAAATGAAAAGAATTTAATTTTTCAAAAAAACTTCATAAAGAAATTACTATGATAATTAAATTTAATTAGGGATTTATATATTGTGTTTAATGTGATTAGATTTGTTTTAAAAGTTAAAGTGATTTTGAAATTGTTTTAGATGGGCTGTGATTCACCCTTTGAGAAATATTTCAAAAAACTTAAATTATATATCTTATAATATTTTAGTTAATTGAGATGTTTTATTAAATTTGGGGGCTTAGTTTAATTTTTTTAAACATTATAAATTTTATTGGAAACTCAATTCACCCCCTCTTCTGTTTTCCACTGGGACCAACATTGAGTTTTTAGAGATTAATGTTTTATACTTATCCACATTGGATAACTTGATCCCACCATTTTGGTTTTTTTAAATATTTAGTGATATAAAAAATGACCTATAATTGTTTTATAGATCTTATGATCCATTAAAAGTTAATTTTAGCGATTCAAGTATGAAAAATTCATCTTAAATATTCATTTCATGGAGAAAGAGATGAATTGAAAATTTATCGAAGCACAACCAAAGGATGGAATTTTGTTTATAAAATGGAAATATATCAAGTAAGTGTATCTTATCATGTTTTATATCTTGATAGTAAAATAATACATAAAATTTAGTAAAAGGATGTTGAAATAAAAATTTTATTCTTTTACATCCATTTCTGATGAATTGATGGTCTTTTAACCCCTCATCGATTTATGGTTTTTTGGTCATTAACTTTCTCATGACCATGTTCTCTATCACTCTTTATCAGCACCTCGCCATTACTATTCTTCTAATTGTCTATATTGTAACTTCCATATAATTTTATCCCTATTTAGGAACCTGATTATATGTTATTTCAGGTAACCTTTATGTTTCCCACTCCCCTTTTCAAATAAAGTTTTATTATCCCTTTGTATGATGGGAGTTTTCAACAAAGGTATTTTCAAATATTGAGCTAGTGATGACCAATATAAAATTTTGAGGATACAATTTATTTAAGGGGAGAATATATCACCCCAAAAATTTAGTTTAAAAGAATAATAATCTTGATAGCTTTCTTAATAGACAATACTGATATTTAAGTGAATTGTGATATATTATAAAAATATTATTATTTAAATGTGATAGTTATAACCTAGCCATTGAATTTGTGGTTATGAATATGAGTAGCCATATTATAAAATATAGGGATAATTTTCTTACTCAATACAAATTTATTGATTAATTCTTATGAAATAATCACTCAATTTTTAGTAAATTCATTTTATGTATCAAAAATATTTTTTCTTCAAAAAATAATTTTTATTACTTTTTGTGAGTAAAAATTGTAACAATTTTTTGTAACTTTTATAGATTGTATTTTATTAAATGAAAATAATTTTTTAAAAACTCATTTCAAAATTAAATTAGGGTGAAATTTTGAGATTTTTCTGAAGTGATTTACTTTTCAGTAAATAGTGAAAAATACCTTTTTTTTAAATACCATAATTTATTTTCATTAAAAAATGTAATTTAAAATTATTATTCTATTTTTTATTTGGTATTAAATTTAAATATAATCCATTTTACTTATAATAATGTAATTAATTCTTTTTTAATTAGTAATATTCATGGTTTTGATATAAGTTAATTTTTAGTCTTAAAAACACATTCTTCTAAATTTTTTTCATTACATTTTATGAATTTATATTAAAATTATTTCTTCCACTTCTAAAAATATAATATTGAAAAATATACCCTATATTTGAAATAAAGTGGTCAAATTTTATTAAATATTCCCCTTTTATTTTTTTTCATTATGAATAGAAACCATGTTAAATATTTATCACCTCGATAAGGGTAAAACAGGTAAAGAATAGGTTAAACTATGGGTTTGGAATTTAAAATAACCCTAAAACTTAAATTTAATCTATTTTATGAGTGGTGACAGACCATCCTCATCCAATATTCAATTTTATTGCAATTTTGTGTCATTTTTCTTTGATAATGACATATATTATTTTAAGTAATGGAAAAAATGTCACTCTCTTTTATTTTAATGATTATAATATTTTATCATGGGGATAAAAAGAAGTTATGTTTGGTTATAAAAAAAATTATTTTTGAATATGGATAAATTATTTTTATGATATTAATTTATTTTTAATTTTTAATGATAATATAATTACCTTAAATTCTTATGTAACACCAACACAGTGCTTGTGAAAATAGTAGAAAAATTTACTAAATAAATTTTTTAAAAATTAAAATAAAGATGTTTTGGATTAATTATGGTGTGAAATTTTTTTATGGGTAATTATAATGTATAATTTCTAGTTAAATGGTTTATATTGAAAATAAATTTCTTTCTTCCTAACTTTAATGTCAAATTAAATGAATAGTCCCAAAAATGACATAATGATATTTTATGTTATATAATTTTTTATTAAATGATTTAAAAATCATAAAAATATTGAAATTTGATAATGGGATGATATATGGTCTAAAATATCATACCTTTACCATTTGTGTGACAATTTTTTATCTTATAAGTAAATTTATAACCCTTAATTATTGAAAAATGTGTTACCACGGTTAAGGATAAAAAGAGTCAATAGGGGGGTTAAACTAAAGAGATAAGGGTTAAAATGACCTAAAAAAATATATAAATCCTATTGTAAGAGTTTATTTCAGCCCTATATTATATTTAATTCAAAATTAATCCAATTTGGAACCAATTACAATTGAATGTGACTTTATAATATTTTAATGTTTTTAAAAATTACAAGAATGACTCTTTACTCCCTTATAAAAGGACTCCCATAACCTATCTTATTTACACCACTTAGATCCACCTATATTGAAAAAATATTCTAAATTATATTCTAAACTTCCCTATACATGAATTATAGGTTTTTATTCTTAAAATTCCATTAAAAGTGTCCCTAATAAGGAATCTAAAGGAGTTCTACTGAAGAAGTTATAATCATCCTACCCAATATCTTTCAATTTATTTCTTCTTATATCACCTTTAAATATGTGTTATTAATCATAAAATAATAACTTCAATATATTAAATATATTTTAACTTTATTATTATTATTGAATCATCGTTATCCACCCTCTTTTATAATAAACAGGAAATGAAAGTATCGCTCGTGCATATGTGTGGACTACCGTCTCCACATAGTGATATGATTCATTCTCCATAATCATAATTCATGATTGGTTGTTATGATGGATTTAATTTTTATATATGATATTTTTGAAATAGTTATACATTTTTAATTATAATATCTTATCTACCTTCTTACCATTCCATCCTTTGAAAATTGATAACATCGCTCGTGTGTACATGTGGACTACCACCTCCATGAAGTGATGTAATTTATTTTTCATTTTCAATTTACAAGTATGATAATAAGGATATATTTAATGAAAATATATGATATATATGATATAATAATGATTTTGTAAAGGTGAATTATTATTTTCCATTATTTCTTTCCAACCATCGAAAAGTGGTAACATCACTCATGCATACGTACAGACTACCATCTCTATGAAGTGATGTGATTAAATTTTTATCACCTATTTATATGAATAATTATAAAATAATATATATTGAATGTTGACACTTGAAAATTGAGCATCCTAAAATTTAATATTTAAGAAATACCTGAAGAATGGGTATTATTTTCTCTAAAAAACAAAGGGAAGGTGGTCAAATCACATGGATCACATAACCCTCAAAAGGAAATGAGATCACATGATCTTTAGAAGGTAATGAGAATAGATAATGAGCTATTCATAATATCATATTGATCATGTAAGGACACTCTAACAAACTCTCTTGTTCTTGTGAAGGTTCCCAGTCAAGTGCTAAAGATCCCATGAATCCCCTAGAGACATGTAAACTTTATTGCATGAGATAATGTTGGCATGTCACCTTCAAAATATAAAGGAACTTGGACATAGACATTTGATCATGAGATAACCCTTATACTCCATAGAAAAATGGAGGTATTTTATATGAAAATGCTCACACATCATCTCAAGACTCAACATTGATCACTCGATGCACCACAGATAGACAAGGGGATCTTCCATGAAAATGATTACATATCATCACAAGACACAACATTGATCATGCGACACATCATAGACAAGAAGAGTGGTTTTCCATGACAACTCCCACATGAAATCGTGAGATCCCCTATCCTTGTAAATATGAGGAACAAAAATAAAATTATTAAAGGTGAAAGCTTCTCACATAGGGAAGATACGATGATATTCATGTGAAAGGTGTTATACGATTTGGGAAATCACTATTGATCACACGAAGTTTTCTAAGCATGTCATCCTAATCCTGTGAAGGCCCCTTGACAAGTCACCTTTGTCTCACGAAGAACCCCATATAGAACACCCTAACCTTGGAAATTCCTTTATTTTATTCTTTTCTTAGTCTTGGATATTTTTCTTAAAGTTCAGGTTGAGTCCCAATTTAAAATTTTTAGTATTGGAAGTTTTGGGTGAATTTTTGGCCTACACATGATTTACACATGGTTAGTGGAAACCATGCACCTTCTATAGGAAACTGTGGGGCTTGGTGTCATTTTCAGGAAGATCCATTTTTCATGGTTGACTCATGGTTTAGAAATCATGCCAAAAATCCACGTGGGGTGTCCCTTATGGTTAGTGAGGGGTGCACGATTGGTGTATAGTTTATTAAACCATGCGATCAACCCAGATTCTTAAAATTTTAAAATACCTAATCTACCTTACCTCTATTTTACCCTAACTCAACCCCATCCATTTTGGTTGAATTTGGAACATGAAGGGGACCCAAATCTCCCTTCCCTTTGGTTCTACTCCCTCCACTGGTGCTCCTCCAAGATTCCAAGGTAAGATTCTTTAGATTTTTGGTGTTTTTCCTCCTCCTCTCTCTTTTCCCTCTTGTTTTATTGGTTTTTTCCGTGGGGGTTTCTTTCTTGGATGAACCCTAACAGCTAGTGTTTGTGTTTAGGTTGTGTTTACTTGGTTTCTAGGGTGCATGAATAGTATATTAGGCTTAGATCTCTCTTCTATGAATGTTTCATTGCATTTTCACTCCATTGAGGCAGGTGTTTCCATTATTTTCCTTTATGATGCAATCTATTTGATTCTTGGGTGTTTCAATTATTTTTTAAAACATGATTCACATATTTATAATATATATGATTAGTTTTTATGGTGTTTTCTTGTTGGTAGAATTTGTTAAAAATAGGTTTCAAAGTGATTCCTTGTTTATGACAATGTGTATGCACACCAAATGTTTTTTATAAAATAAAAATTGAGAATTTAAGGGTATAATTGACTGATTTGGGTGGTGTTTTCCCATATAAATGTTTTATTAATTTGATTGGATTTTGTTTAGGTTTGTTATGTGAAATATAATAATTTTTATAAAATGGTTTGTTGTACTAGTTGTAAAACACATGTTGTTTCTTTTGAAATTGTTTAGGGAAACACTACTTATGGAATAGAATTAGATGTGGGCACATACATGGGTGCATAGAGTGCACTCATAGATGGAATTTCAAATAATGATAGCATTGCAGGTGGTTCTCTCCTTGAAATTTGGTTTTCTAAAAAGGTTCCTTATCTTCTCTTACTACTTATTTTTATAATATGGTTATATGTTTTCCCAAAAGGCATAAATTAGTTTTAAGATTTTATTAGAAGTTATGGTCTGCTTGGTACTTTATAAAGGATCATTGGTTTCTAAATGATATGGAAGCTTGTTTTCCATCTTTAAATGCATTTTTTGTTTTTATCTCAGTTTGAAATAAAGTTGGATTTGGAATAAAGGACCATTTGGCATTTTTCTCTTGAAAGTGTATGTTTGTATTAGATTTTAGAATAGTTGAGAAATTATTTGAAAGTATATTTGAGTTATACTTGATATGAGGCTCAGTTGTCACCTTGTAATATTAGGAAATGAATGTAGTTTTGAAAATGTAAATGCCTGATTGGCATCTTGGAAGGTTTAAGAAATGTTTCATTGGATTACATGATGTGATGTCCCAATTGACACTTTTGATGATGTCATATATATATATATTGGGTAATCCTATTGGGGATTTCCCTATATGGGTTATCATGTAGGTGGTGTTCGTGTTTGGGGTAGGAAAATGCAATGACAGAAGGTAAGATGAATCACGCGTGTGAGGGACTCTTACTTACACAATATATTATTACCATGGGTTCCTATGAATCTTTTAGAGGATTGGGTGATGGTTGATTTCCAGCCTCAATTAGATTTGTTGGTACCCATTGGATTTTTTGAGAGGCCAGGTGGGATGTTCCACTGGATTGGTCAGTTGAGGGAGGTTGGTTGGTTATAGACTAGGGAGATTTACCAATACGCCGATAGGTGGTTCCAAACCGAGTACATCCATAGATTACTCTAGGGATATTTAGGATAATCCCATGGTTACTAAATTGTTTGTGCTTGATTACTTTCTATTTTATTTTATTCCCAACTAGCATTGTTTATTTATTTTCAGCATAGCCCTGATATTTTTTGACTTGGGTTTTAGTTTAAAATGGAAATCTATTTTGAAAATAGAAACACGGTGTGCATAGTATTAAAAGAAAAAGAAAGAAATTTGTTTTTTTATAAAAAATTTCAAAACCCTATTTTATAACTGAATTTTCAAACTAGTGTTGATGGATTGTTTTTGGGAAAGTAAACACATGGATTCTTTGGTGGTTTCCTACTGAGCTGTGAATCTCACACCCTACTTGTACCATTCAGTGTCGGTAGACCCGAACTATTTTGAAGGTCCTATTTCTTGACCAGGTTCTTAGTTCACATTCTCGTGGTTGGAGTAGGTTTATTGGTGGATGGTGGTGACCATAAGGTCATGTGAATATTGTGTTGGTATTTGTTTAGTTCGGTTTTTGTATAGTTTCAGTTTTGCTCTTGCTCAGTTGTATTTTGTGCCCGGATCAGGTTGTGTATTTTTATATGATTAGTTATAGGTTCTATCTTTCTTAAATATTTTATTGATCCTGATATTTGGGCTAAAATCATTCCCACATGTATTATATTTGATGCCCGACACTAGTTTCTAGCCCATGGGGATCTGGAATTCCCTTCGAACCACGCCATGGACCGGGTCAGGTGTTGGGTTGGATGAAATCCCAGCCTAGTTCATGAAAAAATGGTATCATAGTAGGCCCTTTCTATTTGGGGTATTTGGTAGTTGGATATTAGGACTTTTAGGGCTCATGAGGTAGGTTATGGGTTGGTGCCTGATCACCACCACTCATGACGAAACATGAGTTATGAAGGGTAGTCTGGGATTTGAGTCTTTTAGCTTTATTTTGAATTGAGTGATGAAAATGGAGGTGAGTCGATGTTATGTCATGATCCAAAATGGAGTAGTGACCTATGTGGAGTCTAAGTATATGGTTGAAGCATCTCTTAGTTGTTTATTCTTACTTGGGGCATTTCCCACTACCATGTCACCGGGTTAGGCATATATGCTAATTCCTTCTTTCGGTAGTTTGGGGTAAGTTGTGATTCTTCTTGGTTTGGGTTTTTTTAAGTGTGTTTTTGAAAATGGAAATGGTTTTCAAATGAAAAAACTTTCTTTCAAGTGGATTTAAAATTAGTAAAATGGGTTTCAAAGGAACGTGTTTTGGAGTGGAAATCTGGTGAATGTTTGGATTTTCTAGGGAAATGGTTTGGGTGCACCCTTGGTGTTCTTTATAATAATTTTTGAATGTGAGGGTTTGTGTGTGGAAAGTTCAGGTTGTCACGTGTGGATTGAATCAGATGAACACATGTGAAATGGTTCATGGGATTCCATGGGCGTATGTTGAGATCGAAGGCTAGAACCTGTTTTTTTCAAAGGGATTTTGAAAGGGGAAAATGATTCCAAAAAGTGGGTTTTTTTATAATGTGGATTTTTTTTTGTGAAAAGTTGCTTTTGGGTTTGGAAAGTGGCCTTGGAAAAAGTCAGTTTTGAAATTTAAATGGAAATGGTGGTTTTTGAAAGGGATGTTTTTGACCGTGCTTTTATGATTTTGGATTTTAAGCCAGTTGTTTGGGATCAAGTTACTCGTTTTGACTATGATTTAGTTTTATGTTGGTTTTGGTTTTGTGTTTCTCATGATTCTTAGAAAATGCTACCCATAAAGGTCCCCAAAGTTTCTAATGAGTCATGCCTTGTTTTTGATTCTTCGTGGTTGTTTCATATTCTTCCTGGTAACTGAGGTTTTTTAGAGGTAGTATAGTGGCTTGAGGAGGTGGAGTGTATCTTCAGATTATTGGGATCTCCTGAATCTATTAGGGTTTGTAGTGTTCAAGGTTTCTTTGAGGGTCTAACATTAGAAAAATGGGGTTTTTTTCCCTACCATTGATTCAAGTTGGGATGATGTGATAAGTGTTTAAGTCCATATTCATTCAATGGTTTATACCTAAAGAGGTGAAGATTAATAAAATGGAAGATCTCATGTGTATTCAACTAGGCCAGCGGGTAATGAAGGCCTATGTTGACCACTTTATGGAACTGGTTTCCAATTATCTAGAGGTGGAATCACAAGATCTGTTGAAAACTTATCTTTTCATCGAGGGTCCTCATCCAGATATCAAGGAGAGATTCCTCTCATACAAGGATATTCATTTCAATAAGTTGGTGGATGAAGATTTTCTAGTTGAGTTGGTTTCCAGGGAATAGGAATTTCACTATCTATTGTCTCTTATTTCTCATGAAGGTTCCCCATCTGGAAAGGAGTTCATGATGGAGGAACCTATCTCTAAGGAGTCTCATTCATTGGTTCTAGATTTTAGATCATTAGACCATTCTATTGTGTGCTACCAGTGTGGCCGGTCCAGGCATTTGAATCCATCTTGTCACATCCTTCCAAATATATTCCATCATTGTGGCCTTCTGGTTCATCTGGAGAAGTTCTATAGTAAGCATTGCTTGAAGGAGTTTTGATCGGAGGATACTAGTACTTGACCGTGAGGTAGGAGATTCTTCAGCCTTCAAGGCTCTAACCACAGGCCTTAGAGTGAATCTTGCACACATTTAGGAGTTTTTAGGGATGTGTGAAACCATGGACTGATTTTTATATTTCTATTTGGGATAGAGACATTTAAAGTTTCCTTATTCCTATTTTTCTACTATCATATGTTCATCGATTCATTGTAAATATGTGATGGACTTTCTCCATTGTAATCCAAGTAGTTGTACGTGTCTGAATGTGGCCTTTTTGAATCATTCATTTTTCTTAAAGTGTTTTTGGACCTTGGGTGATTGGTTTCAGTTTTAGTTGTGAATGTTAGAAATTTTTTGAGTTTTGTGGAAGTAATGGATGGTGTTTTTGGTTTTGGGTTGAATTCTCTTCATGGGTTCCAATAGTATTGGGGGTTCGGCTGGTGTGGGGAAATTTTGAGTTCTAATGGTGGTGATGTTTCATTCGTGATAAGGAAGTGGGATGTGTTAGTATTGGGAGTTACCTAGTTCCTAGTAGTGATGAAGGTATTTTTTGGATAGTGCGTGGAGGTTGAGTTAGTTCCCAGGGTCCCAGTCTTCCGATTTTCTCCGTAGTGGGTTTCCTATTTAAGTTCTGGTGGTGTTGGATGGGTTATAAAGTTCCCGTTTTGGTTGAGTTCTTGTGGTAGGGAGAACCCTCTCGTGTTCTCCCATTATTTTGTTCTATGTTTTATTCTTGATCGGTCAGGTGTGACTTATGGAGAGAATGGTCACCCCAAGGCTCTTAGTTTCCTTTTGTTTTAATCGGGCATAGATATGAGTTTTGGCTATCTTTCATCTTGGTGACTTTCTGAGGACAGAAAGTGTCTACGGTGGGGAGAATTTTCATACACCGGCCTTGTAAATTAATTTATTTTATTCTTTTCTTAGTCTTGGATATTTTTATTGAAGTTTGTGTCGAGTCCTAGTTTAAATTTTTGAATATTGGAAGTTCTGGGTGGATTTTTGGCCTGCGCACGATTTGCACACGGTTAGTGGAAACCGCGAGCCTTCTATGGGAAACCATGTGGTTTGGTGTCAGTTTTGGGCTGAGGTGTTAGGAACGATTGGCGCACAGTTTTCAAACCTTGTGGACAAGCCATGTAGTGTGTCCCTTATGGGAAGTGAGGGGCATACAGTTTGGTACATAGTTTATCAAATCATGCGATCGACCCAGATTTTTAAAATGTTAAATCCCTAATATACCCTCCTTCTATTTTACCCTAACTCAATACCCATCCCTTTTGGTTGAATTTGGTTCATGAAGGGGACCCAAATCCCCCTTCCCTTTGGTTATTCTCCCTCCATTGGTGCTCCTCCAAGCTTCCAATGTAAGATTCTTTGGATTTTTGGTGTTTCCCTCCTCTCTCTTTCCCCCCTTGTTTTATTGTTTTTTCCATGGGGGTTTCTTTCTTAGCCAAACCCTAATGTCTAGGGTTTGTGTGTAGGTTTTGTTTCCTTGGGTTATAGGGTGTGCAAATGGTCTTTGGGTCTTAGATATCTCTTTTCTAAAGGTTTCATTGCATTCACATGCCATTGAGGTAGGTGTTTTTGTTAGTTTCCTTTCTGATGCAATATATATAATTCTTGGATGCTTTAATTAATTTTTAAAACATGAGTCGCATATTTATAATACACATGGTTAGTTTATTGGGGTGTTTTATTATAGGTAGAATTTGTTAAAAATAGGATTTGAAGTGATTCCTTGTTTATGCCTATGTGTATGCACACCAAATTCATTTGATAAAATGATAATTGATATTTTAAGGGTATAATTGGATGATTTGGGTGGGTTTTCCCATATAAATGTTTTATTAAATTTATTAGATTGTTTTTGGGTTTTTTATGTGAAATGTGGTGATTTTTATAAAATGGTTTGTTGTACTAGTTATAAATCACATGTTGTTTCTTTGGAAATTGTTTGGAGAAACACTACTTGTGGAATGCCATTGTATGTGGCCACATCCATGGGTGTACAGAGTGCACACATGGAAAGGATTTCAAATGGTGATGGAATTGAAAGTGGATCTCTCCTTGAAATTTGGTTTTCTAAAAAGGTTCCTCATCTTCTCTTCCTCCTTTTTATAAAATGGTTCCATGTTCCCCAGAGGACATAAAGTTGTTTCAAGATTGTATTGGAAGTTATGGTCTGCTTAGTGTTTTATAAAGGAGGATTGGTTTCTAAATGAAATGGAATCCTGTTTAGAATCTTTAACTACACTGTGTGTTTTTATCCCTATTTTGAAATAAAGTTGGATTTGGAATGAAGGCCCATTTGGCATTGTGCTCTTGAAAGTGGATGTTTGTATTATATTTGAGAATTTTTAAGAAATTATTTGAAAGTATATTTGGGATAGAATTGATATGAGGCCTAGTTTGAACCTTTTAATATTAGGAAATGAATGTAGTTTGTCAAATGTAAATTCCCTATTGGCATCTTGAAAGGTTTAAGAAATGTTTCATAGGCTTACATGATGTTATGACCCATTTGTCAATTTTGATGATGTGATATATATATATATATATATATTGTGGGAACTCCTATTGGGGATTTCCCTAGATGGGTTATTGTATAGGTGGTGTCTGTGTTTCGAGCCGACAAGTGCGGTGAATGTAGGTAAGATGAGTCACACATGCGAGGGACTCCTAATTACACAGTATATTATTACCATGGGTTCTTGGGTTTCTTTTATAGGATTGAGTGTTGGTTTCTTTCCAGCCCCGATTTGATAGGTTGGTACCCCCTAGATTTGTTGAGAGTCTAGGTGGGCTGTGCCACTAGATCAGTCGGTTGAGGGCCTCTAGTTGGTTATAGACAAGAGATCTTCATAGATATACCAACAGGTGGTTCCGAACCGATTACGTCCAGGGATCACTCTAGGGATACTTAGGAGAATACCATGGTTACTAAATTGTTTTTACTTGATTACTTTTTGTTGTATTTTATTCCCATCTAGCACTGTTTATTTACTTTCAGCACAACCCTGATATTGTTTGACTTGGGTTTTGGTTTAAAATGTCAATCTATTTTGATGGTGTGCATAGTCATAAAAGAAAAAGAAATAAATGTGTTTTTTTATAAAAAATTTGAAAACCCTATTTTTATAACTAAATTTTCAAACTAGTGTTGATGTACTGTTTTTAGTAAAGGAAACACATGGATTCTTTGGTGGTTGCCTACTGAGCTATGAATATCACACCCTACTTATACCATTCGATGTTGGTAGACCTGAATTATTTTGTAGGTCCTATTTCTTATTTAGGTTCTTGGTTAATGTGCTCATGGTTGGATTAGGTTGGTTGGTGGATAGTGGTGACCTTGAGGTCATGTGGAGATCATGTTGGTAGCAGCTTTGTTTTTGTTTTAGTTTTAGTTTTTCTCCTATTTAGTTGTATTTTATGCCAGGATCAGGTTTTGTATTTTTATATGATCAGTCATTGGTTCTCACTTGACTCACTATTTTATTGATCCTAGTATTTGGGATAAAATAATTCCCACATGTATTATATTTGATGCTTGACACTAGTTTCCATCCCATGGGGATCGAGAATGCCCTTCAGGCTATACCGCAGACCAGGTCGGGTGTTGGTTTGAATGACATCCCAGCCTGGTTCGTAACACCATAAAATTTGTCTTCAATCATGAAAAATCCTTTCCTTGGGAATCCTAATCTCAAAAATACTCCTATACATGTCAGCCAAACCTTATGAATGCTGTTTGACATGTCAATATGATCATGCAAAATCCATTTGATCAGATGAATAGAAATAATCATAGTGATGGCGGGACATTATGGTGGTCACTGAATGCTAGGCGACGCTTCAGACGACCTATGGTAGGATCATGTGAAGCATGTGATACAAAAATCCCTCCACCGAATCCATATCATATTTTTGAGATACATGCTAAGAATGGAGGCATATTACTAGGGTAGTGAGGCCTATAAATTCTCCCCACCCTCAACACAAAAAAGGAACCATCATTGATCGAACACATGTAGAGATGATGGTGAGAGTGCATGAGTGGACTTCTTGGAGCATAGTATCTTGCAATCGTAAGGTCTTACACCATGTAAAATCTAGGGAATGACCTAAGTGATGATGCAACATGAATACGTGCTTTGTGTGTTTACTTTATAGATCACATCAAGGACTTCTGCTGTGTCAGCCAGATTATGTGAAAGGGGCCTTGTATGTCGACTAGGTCACACAAAGCTTAGAATAAAATGAGACTTATAAAAAATTAGGACACATGTGAAATAAAGACTAAAAAATTTTGGATGAATTATGAAAATACGGACTCACTAATCTTCATACACCTTGCATGACTCACTCAAATCATGAGACAAAACTAGGGCATGTCTCCTAAATCATACGACACCCTTCAGACATACCATAAAACTTATATGAAGTCCTCCAGACATTTCATCCAAAACTTTTGACATCCTTAGAGCATGCCTCCATGGTATTGAAAAGTCCTTTAAACATATCAACCAGGTCTTGTGATGTCATCGGAACGAGTCTAGATGGTCTTGAGAAGTCCCCTGGACATGTCGAGCAAGTCATGTGGTAGCACCAAGACATGTCTGTGTCAATCATGCGATAACCTACTAAACATGTTATCTATCTCATGCTATGGAACTTATATATGTTAGTCAAGCCAGGAAAAATCCTCCCAAACATGTCATACAAGTCTCGTGGCACCCTCCATGCATGCTAGCCAAGCCATACAATGACCCCCGAACATGTCATTTAGTTACTACGGTGACACTTGTACATGTCACCCAAGTCTCATAGAGTCCTCTAGACATATCAGGTGAGTCTTGGGGAAGTACTAGGATATGTCAGCCAAGACATGTGGCAGCACCAAGACATGTCTGTTTTCATCATGCAAAAAACTCATAGACATGTCATCCAAGTCTTACAAATCCCTTCGGGCTAGCCATCCAGATCATGCGACGTCCTCCAAATATGTCAACCTTGATCATGCATTGTCTTCCAGACATTCCATACATATCATGTGATGTTATTTAGAGAAATAAAATACATCATGTGATTATCTTTGGAACTTTCTTCTAGGAAACTAGGATATGTCTAGACATCTTCAGACATGTTAGGAAGACACCCAAGACATGTCATGAAGACAATCAGGACATGTAAGAATGATACCCTAGGACATGATAACCTTTCTCGATGGACATATTTGGGCATACCCCAAAATTGAACTATGAGAACTTGAATTCCTACTATAACTAGGATACATAGTATGCCTTCTTGAGGCCCGATATCAAATGGGAATCCACCGTAGTTAAATTCCCTCCATATCCAAATTGAATTATGATAAATTTAATTCATTCTATAACCAGGATACGTAGGATGCCTTCCTAAGGCCCAAGCCCAAATGGGCATCCACCTAAGTGTAAGTCCCTCCATATCAAAATTGAAATATGAGAAATATAATTCTTGTCATAACCAAGATACACAGGACACATTCCTAAGGCCTAAGTTCAAATGGGAATACACCTCAATGTAAGTACTTCCCTATCCAAATTAAACTATAATAACTTTGATTCCTACTGTAACCAGGATATGTAGGATACCTTCCTAAGGCCTGAGCTTAAATAGGAATCCATCTTAGTGTAAGTCCCTCCATATCTAAATTGAACTATGAAAACTCTAATTCCTTCCATAACCAAGATAAATAGGATGAATTCTTTAGGCCCAATCTTAATGGGCATCTACCTCAGTGTAATTCACCCATATTTCGAGAATCCAATCCCTTAGGACCCAATATCTCCCATGGGATTGTCATTCTTCCTCATCCATTAGTTGATCAAGAAGCCATCTGAACTATGAGAACACTGATTCCAACTATAACCAAGACATGTAGGATTCCTTCCTAAGGTATAAGCTCCATATTAAACACTCCATCAGTGATTCCTCAGTGCACAAGTCCAAAGTCCTTATACACTAAGACTAGTCACTTGCTACCCCTTTTTTATCACACCAAGAATGGATCACATGAGATTAAAGATTTTCAATGATCGTATCATTTGTATCATGAATTTTCCATAGCTAGGGAAACCTCAGTGTAAGACCCACTCAGTGTCATGATATGAATACCCCCATATAATGGAATCCATCTTGGGGTAGGTCCCGAAATCACATAAAACTAAAATGACTATAATTCATGTCATAACTAGGATACTTAGGATGCCTTCTTAAGGATTGAGCTCAATACCCAATGCCTAATATCACCCACATATATCCTCTTCATATGATATTAAAATGTATGGTTTCAATGCACTATGTGTGTTTTGATTCTTTTCATAAATAAGATACATAGGATGCCTCATAAATGATCAATCCCATCCTCTAAATATTAATCTCCTCCCTATATGGAAGTAAACTCCAAAGTTCCTGGTTATATGGCTTCAAAATATAAGAAGCTACCCATTTATAAGAAATAGCGGGAATGAATGAAGAACCTAAAATTCATATAGATGGGCTCGTTAATAGAACCCCATTTATAGATAAAATGATTCAACCCCAGGTCATTTTTATTAGGGTAACCGATTCCATATCAGGATTAGGAAGATATTCATGAACATATATTAAATCTATAAGATAGTCCTAGAGTAGGTAATAATTCCCCCCAAAAGGGTGGGATGATCTCAAAATCCCATCCTCTCGACCAATGTGAGTTCTTAAGCATCATCAGGTATGAAACCCCAAATGACCACCAACCTTTAGAATGAAGGTCCGTACTCAGTTTGGATATGGGATCCATTAGGATTTTCAATGGAAGGTTAAAAAATTGTAAACTCAACATGAATTATTCTACAAACATGAAATCCCCCAAAATAAACTATTGGTAAAAACCTTCCATGTCTTTATGGGAAATAAAAATGGTGAACCCAACGTGAAACATTTAACTATAGAATCTATTTCATAGGATAAAAAGGATAGAACATTCAATTATTGTCAGACCATTTTGTTCCTATATCATGCATGTGATCTTTTCCATGAAACAAAAATAGTGAACCTAATGTGAAACATTTAACTACAACATATCCTTCATAGGATAAAAATGATAGACTTCCCAATTCTCTTCAGAACATTTTGTTCCTATATCATGTGTGTGATATTTTCCACAAAACAAAAATAGTGAACTCAATGTGAAACATTTAACCATAAAAACTACTTCACAGGATAAAAATGATAGAATTATCAGTTCTCATCAGACCATTTTGTTCCTACATCATGTGTGTGATCTTTTCCATAAAATAAAAATGGTGAACTGGACATGAATCTCATAAATGAAAAAAATTATTGGTTGACAAAATGTGATTAGGGTTGTCATGAAATAAGTATACCCTCACGCGACAAGTCTACATGAGTAGGTGAAAAAACTAGAAATAAAAAAAGAAAATTATGTTACCTGTTCATATCTGATTGATCATGTATCATACATATGATAATGCGCTGATTGGTGACCTTGATCCTTATTGTATTCATGACTGAAGATACTACTCTCAAAAACAACACCCGACTTGAGATCATGTCTTTATCTAGTGTATATTCTCAAAAATAAACTATGCCTGTAACCCCTATGAATTGCAGAACAACCTCAACCACCCAAAACCTTCAGTGTTGGGTGGAAAATATAATGGTCATGGAATACCATTGAAATAGTATAATCCTGACCCTTGAGGCTGCACATAAGGGTCTCAAAATTCTGAAACTGACAAGTCTACATCATCCAAAAAAAGTTATAGTAAAGTAAATAACACTCGTTTCTATGACCAATCACTTCAGAATCTTATCCATAGAGTATGAAAATCACTACCTTCAGTATCAGATGAATGTGGATCAAGGATTTAGCTATGGAACCCTACCTGTTCAGGATATATCAAGAAGGGATCCTATTAACTGCCGTCACCAATTCCATCCCATCAGTTCTCCTCAGTTGCCTACTAAGGGCACCACCAGACACATTTCTGCCTATGAACCTCATGAATATGAACCAAGTAAGTCACATAATGTGTTGAAATATTTGGATAAATGGTAGTGGGATCATATCCTTACTTCCACTGATGAAGCCCGCCAACATATTCTGGTGGTATCCAGTGAGTAGGCTTATATCCCTACTCACTCAGAGTAAGCCTATAGGAATATTCCAACAAAAAATGGGGGATGAACAGATCCCAACCCCTATGTATGAATCCCATCATCATATTCTAATGGAATAAGGGGGAAAGGAGTGGGATTATATTCCCACTTAAAATCTAAGATATCTTTCAATACACATTAGAGACTGAAAATGTGCAAGCCTACATTCGAGCAAACACTTTGATAAAGTGTCACTACATTCTAGAAACAACTGAAGTACTTATCTGATATATTCCCCATTGGTATAGATATAGGGATAGGTACATATTACTATCCCTATATCTAGAGAAATAAAACACTCTAATCAGTACGAATAAGTGGCTACTCCAGAGTAATCTCATATTCTTGCTCATATCCAAGAGGATTATCAGCATATTATGGTAAAGGAAGAGGCATTGTATCATTATCATATTACTATTACAACTAGGGATCACCAAGTGAAAGAGACACATGAATTAGGAAAGACACACATTCCTACTGAGAAAGACTGACGACATACTACAAAGGCACCAGACCGAGCTCATATTCCCATTCCAAACGGGGCTCACCAAGTGAGAGTGGCACATGCCTCAGGATAGGCTCATGTTCCTATCGAAAAAGACTGATGACATACTCTAAAGAAATAGAATCAGGATCATATCCCCACTTAAAATGGGCTCACCATGTGAGAGAATAACATGACTTGGGGCATGATCATATTCTTATAAGTGAAGCTACATGGTATATTCTAGTAGCCCATAGAAGCCAGGATCATATCCCTACTTCTGATGATGAATGACTACACTAACATACTTTAGAGGTTATAAAAGAGGAGTCTCATATCCCTTATCCCATTCTGATGGTCTATCAACCTATTCCGACTGGTAATGCATATTCAAACTAGGCTCATATCCCTACTTCATCTAGGGTTGACTGAAATATTCTGAAAATCATCCATAGGCAAGCTCATATTCCCGCTGATGATATAGAATCTCATTGTTATACTCCAGCAGTGGGATCGTATTCCCATATAACCAAATGTTTATCAACATGTTACATCAATATCCATACAACAAGATCATATTTCTTCTCAATCCCAAAAGGTAGGTTGACATATTATGACCACGACACAGAATGAGGTTTATATCCCTAATATTCTCAATGAAAGTGTCCATGAGGATATTAGAGACACATTATCAAAACCTCAAGGGTCCTTAAACTATTTAATTTAAGTATAATTCAATCATTACATTGATAGTCCTACTCATGGTAGTGTGGAGATGGATCATGTGGACTATACACCTAACATCCACTATGGTCAACCTCCCCATGGTGATACCTCTCTCAAACATAGAAATCATCCCCTTTCCTAGGAACCTTCATATATATAGGTTCTTAAAATATAAGAACCATCGTATAAATAGGTGCTCGAAACATCAATGTAAACCATATATAGTTCCCCATCAACTACCAACAATACTTCACCATGGTCAACAAGAAACCTAGGGAAGCAACCTCTGTGTTCTGACCAGGTGGAGGAATGTAAGTCTGACGAAGAAGAAGAATACATTTATATATGGAGAGAGTTATCCTAATACAACCTCCCGAACATGTTCTATCCCCTTATCACTTATTAATATGTGATCGTAGCTGATCTAGAAAAGGATTTAATTCCTTATATATGCCAAACTATATGGTAAACTCATAATCAATTGAAAGATAGAAACCTCCCTTATCTAGGATATGAGGGTCACCTTCAGACCATCAATATACTATATTTTCATCTATACCTAGCTTCTATCTCCATGGCCCAGGACCCGAGACAAAAAAAACACAGTGAAAATATAAAACATGCTTGCCGCCATTGAATCACAACTCTTTGGAAACTGATCACTGAATACATGTCATGTATCCATATCTAAAGATGGGGAAAGTATAGAGAGTCACACTACAACTCACCCTTAGATCAACAAAACTTCCTAGATACAGTATCTTATAATTTCATAGCCTCTATAGAGATCAAGGTACTGGGTAATGCATGAGCCATTTGGTCACTACAATATAATTCCCCCACTTTAATGATGCCAATACATCATGAATGGAGGGAGAGGAATACCAAAATATCTTTAAAATGGGACTCTTGAAGCAATGAGAATGCATTTTATACATAGAATCCAAAGTTACAGTCAAATTGATAACTTCTTTTAGAAAATGACTCCCATCATGGGATGCCATTTCACCCATATCATACATGAGCATAATTGTTCCAAATCAAATAGGTTGCAATAGTATATGCTATAGGATCTGTTTAGGAGAAAACCCATCCCATCAGGCTGGGGGAATATCTACCACTGCCTCCACCCCTCAAATAATCAATCACTAAGAGAATTTAGGATTCACTAGAAGAATCCTAAAACCAACCCCAACCCACATGGCTAGGGTAATTTTTATATCAATCATCATTACTAGGTTCTTGACACCCTAAGAGGGTCTCTGAGAAATTATTGGTGGTTCTAGATCAACCCCATCCTGTTGGGATAGGGGAATTATATCTCAATTTTCTTCCCAAGAGTCATAAAATCCTCAAATAGAATCATAAAATACTCAAAAAAATCAAAAAATTCCAATGGTGGACCTGGATAGCCCTTAGTTCATAGGGATGGGGAAATTTTCATCATCATCATCAATGTAAAGGGAATCAGCCTTCTCCAGGTTGGGAGTTAAATATTGATGGTTGACATCCCATCCATTTCTCCTACCACAAGATGAAACTTTGCTATTTGGGACCTATTTGGAAAACATGACCAGAAACTCCATCAAGTTCACCATTAATAAAACAAGATGGGAGGAACATTTAGAAAAGTAAATCAAACCCCATAGGGGGCATGAGTTGAAAAGGTATAATTTGTCCAGGGGTATACAAAATGACACTGATGTGAGCAGTGAAGAACCACCCTATTACGTTAAGAGTAACGAGATAAATAACATTTCCTGATACACCTCTTTTAATGTCATCACCATAAAAACAATAAATAATGTGTATCAAGATAAAAATGTATAGGGGTGCAATACAGAAAACATACCTCTAGAAGAGGGTGATCTAGATGCACCAATTGAGAATGTACATACATGTAACTAGAGGAGATCCCTAAACCTGGAACCTCTGAATATTGAGTTTCCACATTTACAATGAAACACTACCAAATATTAAGGAAAATGTGTGGTTAAATCATAATAACTACCCATAATATCTAAAATTCCATTCATAGAGGAGAAAATAGAACAATATGAGAATGAGATTCAAAAATATAAAACAAATCAATGGGGAGCTGCTTAGGGGAAACATTCCCAATGGGTATCATCTTCAGACATAGGTGAATACCCCCCCACATATCAAGAAGGATCTTATTTTCTTGAAAGAGTGGAATCTGAGCATCAGGTTGGATCTAGATCAAGGAAAACAGTCTATATAAATGAATAAATCGAAGATGATAGCAACTTGCCTCCATTACAAAAATATCCTCTCCTTCACCATGGTGATCATTCCGTATTATCATGGATCTAAAATCACAGGGATATAAAAATGGGACCACCTAATCAAGCCATTCCCACTCCTTATATATGTGAGTCATCTCGGATAATAGTACCGCTAGAACTACTCAATGTCATCAAGTCCATGACTTCTTGAATAGAAGTCATGGAAAGGTGACACACACCTGTGTAGCCTAAGAAGAATCCATATCCCAAATAGGTGGATGAAAATTTCACCCCACCCAACTTCAAGAATCCTACCTTCTCCACATTTCATGGCATGGTAGATCACAATAGCATATCATGCATTTCATGTCCTGATATAGTCTGATAATAGGCCCTCAAGATTAGATAGAGGTGACCAAGATAAGTAATTTTGTATAGAATTTGGTAGCACTAGACTTAATTTGGTATAAAATACTCCCAATAGGATCCATTTTAGGATGGGATACCTTCATTATAAATTCCTTTATAAGTTTATCTCCACACAAAGGAAAAACACAATCTTCGACCTTATGAACTGCAAGCAGCACAAAAACGACAGGGTATTTAACTTTATTATTATATGTAAATGATTAAACTATTCACTTAGTATCCCTCTATCACAAGAGAAATTAATGGAAATATATGTTGAAAATATTAGGGATGAGCTACAACCACCTCAAATATCGATTAAATATCCAGCCACATTCTGTGAATGTTCAGAAAAAGTACAACACCTAGAGGATGCCATTTGGTTGACCTGAGCTAAATCTTGAATCATTCCTTCTACCCTGCGGAAAAGGCTTCGTAAGGTTTAGAATACCTCTATTACCCTCTAACTAGTAGCGGTACCCATTAATGCACCTGAACATGCCCCAAATTTCCCAACACCTCATGTCGAGTGGCAACAACAATAAAATATCCCTCGACTAGAAGTGAAAAAAGATCAAGGTCACCTGGGATTTGAGGAATGGATGGAAAAATCACACTTATTATGAAATGAGAAGGTCACTGGTTATTTCCTTACAACCATGGATAATAACCTACTCAATCTTCTATATCCCAGGAAACCCAACAATGCCAACCTCACTGATCTTCTTGAATATTTCCCTTTCTATAGGAGACTGGGTCACACTATCTAGGATTGTTGTATCTTCAAAGATGTTTTTCCAAAGAATGGTTGATTCTGGATAAGTGATTTTGGAAAATTTCCTAGAACAAGTGACCTTTGTAACTATTTCCCAACCAAAGGAATAGGGTGATTAGCAAGAAGTTCCAACTAGGTGTGGACAGAAGTTCGATAACTGGATGAATCGAAAGACAATTGACCGAGATCATGCCACTCTGAGAGAACATATTTTCAAACCCATAACTATACTTTCACCTAGGGAAGTGACATAAAAAATACCCCTTGGAGGTGAAAATAACCATCAGGCATGGGAAGAGATAGAAGAAGAAGAGTCATATTCAACTCCTATGTGAGCTCTAACTCATGCCAATTTCATTCCTTGAACATTTGGAGGATGGGTTCTACCTCACAAAATGGAACCATCATCAGATAAAGAGATCATATTTGGTTCTGTTAACATAATAAACATGGAAGACCCATTACCTAATGATGAATACATCACAAAATATGAGTTCCCCATACCTAAACAGGGAGATGGAGGCTGAAGGAATAAGATTCAAGGATAAAGGGGACAACATGGGCATGGTTAGACTCAATATCTAGGTCATGTCCTTGTAGAGGAAATATATTCATCCAAGACCCATGGTAAAGCACTCCATAAAGAACAAAAAAACATGGAGGTGTCCCAAATCCCTCCAATAGTTATCCAAGCCTAGTCTTCTTACACAACTGTTTGGTGGGGGTGTGATTTTATGATCAACTTAGAAAAAGGGGAAGGTCAGTGTAGCCTATGCCACTAGAAGTGGATTCTCCATCAACCATAGATCAAGCACCAAGCCAGTCCACCAAAAAAACCTAATCTCTTGAGTCATACAATATAGAGTAACCCCATATCTAGAAGTGTCGACCTTTGGCATAAAAGTATGAAATTATGGAACAATTGGAAATTGTCCCAGTCAAACTCTCAATCCTAGATGATATCCATATTTCAAAAGAACTCATAGAAGCACTCATCAAGGCCCTTAAAATCCCATTGAAGTTCAAGATATAAGTTTTTTCATCCGAGGTTTATTGAGTGGAGACTGTACCATAAAAATTCCATGTTTCCATCAAATTCATAGATCATGATCAATATGTTGTCATCCAGGGACATATTTGACCCCTATATGTTTTGAGAAATTTTGATAATGTTTACATCCAAAGGGTTCTGATTGGAAATGGTTCAAGGATCAACCTCATCTTGATTCAGATCCTTTGACATTTTGGATAAGAAAAGGGGACTTATATCCTACAAAGCTAACCATTAAAGGGTTAGATAAGAGCAAGAAAAGGCCTCTCAGGAAGATCAAGCTTAGGGACCGGTTTAGGGATCACACATCTAACACTGAGTTCATGGTTATCCAATAAAACACCACATATAATTCCATGATTGAAATAAGTTGTCTTTACAACAATGTGGTGGTACCTTCGACATTTCATTAATGCTTGAAATACCCCATCTCCAGAAAGGTCAACATACTACATGGTGACAATTCTCCCTTAAATTCTTGAAAATCCATATATTCTATGGTAGGTTTTTATAAATGGGAGGAAAAAAACCAATTATGGATGAGAATATATAGGTTTCATCTCCCAATATCTTGGGGACCGCTGATACAAATCCATGTAGCATGATCGACAATAATTATGTGCTACCCATAAACTTGGTTAAGGTATTATACTTAATCCTAGATTCCCAAGATCCTCCTATCCACAATGAAAACATGAAAGAATATAATCAGTTTTGGGATCTCTCTGCAAGAACTATGGAAATTTATGGTGACAATGTTTCTTCCCATGGCCTTTCTCATCTTTTAATGATAAATATGCCCCTAGATTACCTACCATGTTTTAAAATTCCTCCATAAACTCAGAGGTGGAGAAATAAGAGAATGATCTCAGGAACACTTATCCTAAATTTGAGGAGGGAATATATACCAACATCAATGATCTCAGGTAGGTAAATATGGGAACATAAGAAGACCCATAACCTATATAGATTAGCTCATCCATGACTCTCAATAAGCAGGATAATTATATTTCATTTATAAAGATATATTGATATGTGTTTTCTTGAAATTACATAGAAATGCCTAGACTAAACCTAGATGTGGATATAAACCATCTCATCTTAACCAATGAACATAGAGGTTTCAATAAGGTTTCCAGGAGGATGAACCCCTATCATGATAATAATGTAGAGTTGGTAGTTGAAAAATTGATTAAATCCAATTTTTTGGGAGGTGAAATACCCAAGATGGATCACCAACATCATCCCTGTAAATAAAAAGAATAGGTAGATTAGGGTCTACATTTATTCCAGAGACCTTAATCAACATTTTTCGAAGGGAGATTTCTCATTGTTGATCACATAACTCTTGATCAATGCAACCACTAGATTCCAAGCCATTTCCTTCATGGATGGGTATAAATGGTACAATCAAATAAATATGGACCCTAAATATGAGGAATCCACTACCTTCAGATCACATAAAGTGATATTTTTCTTTTAGGTCACGCCCTTTGGATTGAAGAATATTGGCACTACTTATCAATTTTACATGCATAATATCTTTAAACCCTTCTTGGGACAAATAATAGAATGTTATGTTGATGACCTGATTATCAATTATCGATAGTGATGTGATCACTTCATGGATCTTCAAACAAAAATTGACAATTTGTAGAAGCACAGTCTGAAGATGAATCCACTAAACTAAAAATTCAGAGAAACATTAGGGAAATTCCATGGATTTGTGGAATGCCACTATGTAATTGAGGTTGACCACAAAAATACTGGTGAAATTATAGTAATTTCATCCCCTTATAATATCAAATAACTGATGAGGATCTAGGGAGACCACACTTAAATTCAGTGTTTCATAGATATCCTGGTTGGAAAGTCTCTCCCCTTCACCAAGTTAATGAAGAATGGGGTCACCTACCAATGGGATGAGAATTCGATGAATCCTTTGAGAGTATTAAGAAATACTAGCTGCACCCACTGACCTTGATGCCTCTGGTGGAAGGAAAGCCACTCATCTTATATGTGTTCACCATAGAGAGATATCTTGGTGATCTCGTCTCACAAAAAATGACGTGGAGAGTGAAAACTGTCTCTACTACCTCATTCTAATGATGCTAGGTACTAAGACTCAATATTATAATATTGAAAAGAACTACCTTGAACTCATCTTTTCTATGAAAAGGATGAGGAATTACTTGAAGCACCATGAAGTCCACTAGGTATCTTATATTGATCCTCTCAAGTACATTCTTGGAAATCCTATGCTAGCTAGGTGTTTGGCCTGATGGGAAGTTATTATACAATAATAATACATCCAGTTTGTATCACAGAAGTCAGTGAAAGGGTAGTCCCTAGATAATTTCCTTATGGAACATCCGACCTTGGAAAGCATACTAGTAGACACCAAACTTCTAGATGAGGAGGTTTTATATGCCTGTGAAACTCCCTATAAATGGGATATGTATTTTGATGGAACCTACTAAATATATATTATAAAGATATTGAAAAACATTAAGCACAACCTAGTTGGTTTTGGGATTGTATTGGTTTCTACAAACAAATAATTTTTACCTACTCTTTCTCACTATCTGAGCGCTGCACTAATAATGAGGCCGAATAATAATCCCTCATTACTCATTTAGAACTATACCTATAGCATTAGATAACATACCTTTACATCAAATGGGATTCATAGCTACTGATAAAATAGATCAGCGGTGAATATTCCATCAATAAGGTGGAATTGGATCCTATAACTAGTTATATCAGAGGACTGATAGAAGATTTCCCTTTTGAACCCACATTGCATCATGTCCCTCAATCACAAAAATTATTGTGATGAATCACTGGATAATGCAGCCACAAATTTGGTTGACCCTAATCAGGATGAGGTGGTATTTTGTATCATTCATGGAAGGATGGTATCATCGGTAATCATCTATAAAATGGAGGAAATAAATCATATAAACACTCCCATTGATCATGATTAACTGATATCCACCCTTAGATGGATGGATCCTATAATTGATTATGTCAAAAATGGGACCCTCCTGACAGACCAAGTTGAAAGGGAACTAATTGGATGTCATGAATCAAACTTCACCCTTAGGGATGGTCCAAATGAGAAAAAAACCCTATACAAATGAGGATTTGATAGAATCATCTTAAGATATATAACATAAATAAATATTCCCATTGTCATGGAGAAATTACATGTAGGATCCTGCAACACTCATTAATTTGGGACCAGACTCTCCCCTCAAACTAGGAGTCTTGATTACTACTAGAAAACCATGATATAGGGATGTGTGGAATTCAAAATGAGATTTTATGCATGATATATTCATGAAAACATCATCCATAAAACCCTGTAATTACTACATACATCTAAATATTCATAGTTTTTCCATATGGGGAATGAATGTTGTGGGGCCATGTACCCCAGCCATGACTAAGGAGTTTAAGTACAACCTTACTACTACAGAATTATTTTCCATGTGGGATGAGGTAATACCCCTAAAATAATTTGATATGAATAATATCATTAACTTCATGAAGTCCCATATCATTACTATATTCAGAGTACCTCACATGATACTAACAAAAAATGACACCAACTTATATTATATCGAGTTAATGAAATTATACCAGGATTAAAAAATCGATTCCAACCACTCATTCTGCTATCATGCAGTAGCAAAGGGACATATTGAGTATTTAAATAATAATCAATTTAATATACTATAGAAGATGGTAGAAAATGATAAAAAGTATTGTCCAAAAAATATCCTCCATGATTTATGGGCTTACCATACTACCACACACACTTCTATATAAGAGACTCTGTATTCATTGATGTATGGAACTGAGGAAGTATTTACCATAGAAGTCTAGTTGAACTCGCTTCGAATAGCTATATGTGGGAAACTCTCAGATGATGAGAAATCAAAAAAGAAGTTGGATGAGTTGGAATGACTCTATGAGAAAAGGTTGTGTACATTAAACAACCTTGAATTCCATCATAATCGGATCACATAATCCTTCAATAAAATGGTTCACCTCCATTCATTCCTTTAAGGAGAACTGGAATTGGATCTCAAAAACCCAATGATATTAGGAAAGAAACCTATAAAGGTAGAACCCAAATGGGAAGGATCTTATATCATAAATAAGTTATATCATAATGGAGCTTACTCACTAGCCATGATGGATGGGGAACATGTCATTCCCCCCAAAAATGTGAGGTTCCTTAAGAAATACTTTTCATAGCCACCATCAAAGCCTCCCACATCCTGACCACATGACGTTAAACTGTACGAAGCATGTCTTGATCACATGAAATTAAATTGTATAGAAGAAGTCCTAACCACATGATGTTAAACTGTAGGGAAGGATTTCTAGAAAAAAGACTCTAAATTGAATAGTGTATTATGTCCTGACCACATGAAAATAAACTACAAGGAAAATGTCCTGGTCGCATGATGTTAAACTAAAAAATATTTCTTGACAACATGATGTTAAATTGCATAGAAGAGGTTCTAGTAGAAATATATTAAACTATATAGTGCCTCACATCCTAACCACATGACATTAAACTATATAAAAGACATCTTGAAATCATGAAATTAAACCGCATGAAAAAAAATCCTCAATGAATGAAATTAAACTACATGAGAAGAATCATTTCACCAATGATTTGCCACACATAAGGTAGATCTATGCAAAAGATAAATAAAGTTCCACCATCCCTATGTGAGATTCAGATCCATATAGGGAATCTCCTCAATCAAGAACTATATCTGGCTTGATTACTGCCATCAAAATATATTTAGTGATGCATAGATCTCAAATCTTGGGTCTATTTACAACATATCTAACTTGGTCACAAGATATCAGACTATCTGAAAACATCCTCAGAATATGATGTTAAAATGTATTCTTACCCTAGGTACTAAGAAAAATATGCATTGGGAAACCATCTTAGGAAGCCTCATATCACAAAAATAGGATCCCTCTCATGATACGATTTCTTGAATTCCCATATATCATTTATAGGTATTTAAGACTTCTTTATTTTCACATCCGGTACCCTTCGTCTTTACCACATGACGTTAAACTGCATGGATGATGTCCTCACTGCATGACACTGAACTGTATGGTTTTTCAAGAACTACATGTGGATTTATTCCTGCTATCAAAGGATATGTAGTGATTCCAATATCTTCATTCTTAGGTTTATCCATGTTACTTTTTCATGTTGGGTATCCTCCATCCTTACCGTATGACGTTAAACTACCTGGATGATGTCCTCACCGCATGACACTAAACAACATGGTTTTTCAAGAACTATGTGTGGATTGATTCCTTCCATAAAAGGATATATAGTGACACCTAGATCTATATTATTATATCTATCCATGATACTTCTTCACGTAGAGTCATATTCATCCTTACCGCATGACATTAAATTGCATGGATGCTCTCCTCACCGCATGACACTAAAATGCATGGTTTCCTAGAACTACGTGTGGATTGATTATCATCCCAATGAAATATGTAGGGACACATAGATCCAATATATTTTCCAACCACCACATGATACAAAATACCCCTGTCCTAACCTTTGTTCTAATCCATTTCATGAAAGAAACCTTTTCTATTACTTGTTTCTCACACTGAGCATAGCTCACGTGGGATTAGGAACATTGGTAAAGGTTTCCCCACATGATCAATACATATCAGTTCACTTAAGGGTTATCATAGTCCTGGATGTATGAATTTAAAAGGAACACCGTGATTCCTTTCCGCATGATGTTAAACTTCATGGTTGATGTCTCCTGCATGGCATAAAACTACGCATTACTAGTGACCTCACCTGAGAGACCACTATCCTTGTTGTTGGTTTTCTACCAAACCTATATTCAAGAACTAAATGTGTCTCTATTCCTATTATCACATGATACATAGTGACACCTAGATCTCTGATCTGGGGTTTAGCTACAACAATCAATAGGAACAATTCCCCCTCTGCGCATGGGTCAGACTTGTATAGAGAGTTTCCTATTCAAGAACTATGCATGGCTAGATTCCTATCATCATAGGATACACAGTGATGCCTAGATCTCCAATCCCAAGTCCATATAGAATAATAAATATAAAAAATATCCCCCATCTCTATGTATAGGTTAGACTTGCACATATAGATTTCATTCAAGAACTATGTGTGTCTTGATTCCTGCCATCACAGGATATGTAGTGACACTTGGATATCCAACCTTAGGTTCATATGAAAAATATAAAATGATAAAAATACACCCATAAATACATATGGTTTGGACCTATGTATTAATCCATCTGATACCCTCTCTCACATAGCATAATATACTACCTAGTTGTCCCTTATTTCTAATGATGAGTATAGATCATACGAGCTTAGGGAACCTGGCAGGCTCATCTGGCCAACACGATTGAGGCACAATTTAGGTTAGGAACAATATACTTACCACATGACATTAAACTTCATGAAAAATGTCCTTACCGTATGACATTAAACTATAATGGAAAACGTCCTTATCACATGATGTTAAATTGTATGACAAATATGTCCATAATACATGATGTTAAAGTGTACATGCTATCATTCATCATCATTCATTATCAAAGGACTATAATAACCTAAAATCGGTAAAATAGGGAATAGGGTGATTCCATCATCTTTTAATCCACATGACCTATAAAGAAAACTTCATGATTTAATCACCTCAAATCACCACAAACCTTCCATGGCCCATGGAAAAGGGCATCAAGCTTCAAGGGCCCCTTTTTTTGATTATGCATGTTTTCCCTTGGTTCCTACATATGAGATCCTGACTATCAACCAAATGTTTCATTACCTTGTAAAAAGGGTTTCTTGATCCTTATGATCCCTAACATCATCATGGTGGAACCCAACATCTTAGAGTGTTTTGGGCCATACCTAGTATGATTTTCCCATATCATTTCTCATGGCTTGAGAACCTTGAATCATGATTTAATTTTTTTTAACTTCTAATCAAAAGGAAGTTGGACTAATCTTGAACCTAGGTATCCTAATTAGTTTATTGTGTAACATTACCCTCACACCAGTTCCATGTGAGGCATGACCTTAAACTGTATGCACTTTGGTTAAATTTGCATGACCTTAAATTTTATACTTTGATGGTCTAAATCACAAGACCTTAAACTGCTAGTGAAAGAGGCACAAAACTTTTTAGGTTGAAAAATAAAAAAGGGTGGATTGAAAAAAATTCAAGTTTATTGTTATTAAACTCTTCATATCCAGAGTTTAGGTAAAATTTAGAGCATCATAAACTAGGCACAAAGCTCATAGGGCCCACTTTGTGGCCCTAGTAAATATTGAACCATGCTCGCTAGACCCCCTAGTCCATGAAATAGTTAGAGTAATGATTTTTCACACCTTCTCTATATGATAACATGTTCATTAGGTGAAGAATTTTTTTTAGAGTTCTCAAACCCTTCTTGAAAACTGTGTTATCCATAAATCACACTTTATGATTAAGCGCCTTAGGTCGGTGAAAATTTTTTAGGGCCCTTGGAAAGGGATACCTAGATTTAAGAGACCCTTTATTTTACTATGAATGTATACCTATGGATCCTGTATATGATCTCTGGGATGTTAATAAAATGTGTCATTATCTTTTAAAAAGGTCTTTTTGATCCTCATGAGCCCTGAAATCAACATTGTGGAACATAACACCCTAGTGTGTTTTGGGTCATACCAGGCATGATTGTACCATATCATACTCATGACCCAAGAACTTTGGAACATGATTTAAAATCCTTGTAACCAAACTATTCAATCATATTTTAAATCCACAACATTACATTTCTGTGTTTTTTCACCCTTTCTCAAAGAAGGAATGTGGCACTCTATACCTAAACCTTTTGATGGACTATGCCACATAATTTGAAACCACATGGTGTAGGGCCCGAGACCCCCATAAAATGATAAAATACTCTAGGGAACTATAAACCTTTCATGGATAGCTATTATTCCATGACCACTTCATTGTCAAGATGTTTGAGTCCTCAAAAATCTTTGATGGTAATTGGAAAAGAGTAGGGATCCTCTTTTCTTGACCATGCATGTAAGCCATATGGAATTATTCATAAGGGATTTGAACTAAAAACTAGAGGCATCTCATCCTTATAAAAAAGGAACTCCAATCCTCATGAGCCCCAATAATGCTATGGTGTAACCTGACACCTCAGGGTGTTATATGTCATCCCCGGTATATCTTCCCTATCCCATATTCATTGATTCAAACTTTTGGGTTATGAATTACACCATCTGTATTCCAACTATCTAGGTGGACTTTTCTACTTTAATATTTTACCCTAAGTCTATGATACCCCCATAAATATTTCATGTCCCTTGGAAAAGAGTAGGGATCCTCTTTGAATCACCATTGTAATGACATTTAAGGGATTTTAACTACCAACTAGAGGTATCTCCTACTTGAAATAAAGGAAGTCCAATCCTAATGATCCCTTGAAACACTGTAGAGGAAATAAACACCTTAGGGTATTTTGGGTTACCCCTGGTACATCTTCCCCATTCTATATTAATCAATCACGTCCTGGAAGAAATAATTTAAACTACATAACATATTTACATCCTTATTGCATGATGTTAAAACACATGAAAGATGTTCTTACCACATGAAATTAAACTGCATGGAGAATGCTACTTTGAATATGGTATATTACTAGAAATAGATGGTCTGAGATAAAAGACTCTAAACTATAATAATAGAAAGTATGAGCCAAAAGAACCTAAAATAAAACACAACAATGGTCTAGTTTTTAAGACCTTAAAACATCCAACCAAAAGAGATGCAATGATCGCCAGGTTGAAAAACTGATAAGGGAATCCTGGAAAAAATTCAGGTCTCTTCTCATTGGACATGCACTTTATGTGATCCAAGAAATATTTAGAACTAAAAAACAGAAAAGGAACAACATTTTTCATGTCAAAAATCATTAAGAGGGAATCTTGAGTAAAAGAAAAGTACAAACCCTCTAAGCCTTCCCCTATATGAATCTTAAAAAAAATTAGGCAATATAAATGAAGAGCTTCAAATCTCATGGGGCCTACTATATGGCCTTATAAAAAATCAAGCTATGCTTGCTAAGTCCACTTACTTTATAAAAAAATAGTGAATTCTCCATCTGATTAATTCATATTTTACCCAAATTATCCTTTTGAATCATGTGTTCTCAAGACAATTGGATAAGATACATTAACAAGGAATGTCAAGTCGGTGGTAATTCATGATAATTTCATAAGAAAAAACTTTTTTTATTTAAGAATTCAAACATGTTGGTGTTATAAAAAGGATGGGTATTGTCAATGATCTACATGGCATCAAATCAATGAAACTTCATGTACATCATAAATGAAAGTAAGCAAGACAATAATATGAAAAGATCAAAAAATTAATTCATTAATAAAGTGAAAAAAAGGAATAATATCCACATTTGATAGACTCTATAAGGATTCCATCAAAAAAGTAAAACTTTTTTTATTAGAATACAACATAATTTGATTGGATGAATTCTCTAATCTGACTAGAGTCTGATGAGAAGCATTGATTTGGTGTCAAAGTTCCACCCACCTTTCTTCTTTTACTACAACCTAATGATGGAGAGTATCGATCCAAGAAGAAAAATCCTTAACTCTTTTTTGAGTGTTCATTAATGAGAATAATTATTATGAAAGGTCATATTTTTAGTGAGTTATGATCTCTTCACCTCTCGATATCTATGTGGTTAAGGCATCCATTTGGGAATATAGCTATAAGATTATATGATTACTCTGTTCTAGTGCCTTTGAAGATTCCCTTATTAGTTCAACCAATGGAGTCCCGTAATTGAAACTATATAGGACCTTATCACTATAAAATAGTTTTTTTCTGGTCAGGATGATTTTCCATATAATATTATACAGTGGATGATGATCAATGCTGCCCACCCCAAAATCATGAAAGATCCAGCAGAGGTGTTCCTATTTACCATGAAATGTTTCTAGGGTATTCTCAGTGACCAGGGTTTGAATTTACTACCAAATTATCTTGCTTCATGCTTGTTTCTCTACAACTATCAGGGTAGGTAGTTAAAATGAGGAATGATTGGTTGATTTGGTGAAGAAGTAAGAGATAAAGTCCCATGTGCTTCTCCCTTAAATGATGCATTGCCCGTCACTCATATTGAAGGACCAACTTCCTCAAAACATTCTGCCCCACTAATTGGATGTCCATCAAAGGGATTATGATGCTTCCTCAAAGGCTTGCCTAAGTATTGAATCAATTCTATTATTGCTATAGATAAGGGGGGTAGTGAATCACAAGGTGTATCCACCTGATAGACCAATCTATTTATCACCCTACCTGGGTAGGCTTCCACCCAATCTTAGGCACAATCCTAAGATAGGAAATTAGGGGCACTAGCAGGTAGAAATATAATCTTAGATTTTGTGTATTCATGCACCAATATAAGCTAAAATTGCTAGATAATCCCAGGATATTGTTCTACTTGTACACCCTTAGAAGGGAGAGGAGAAACCCTTTGGATGAAACTGAACTTTAGAGAGAATTGATACAGGTTATATGGTCCAAAAATAATCTTCTCATCTATATAGGCTATAATAACCCCATCTTGATGAGATATTTTGTATAACCACTCATCAAGAAATCCACTAACATTATAAAAAATTATCCTAAATGGTGTGATATAGGGTATAATGTTGGAATAATTAGGATGAATCAGTATTTAAGAAACCTCATTAGGGCCTAGAAACATTACCTCAACCACATAAATGTTTAGTATCCTGGTACATAATGCGGCGTCAAGAATCTAGATAGTGTTATGGTATTTGTAGCAAAAAAATTCTTTATGATCCAACCGAATAAGAACCATAAAGGACTGATAATTTTATAAGGGACACTTCCATGTTGAATATGTCCTAGGAGCTGTTAGAGGTGAAAAAGATTTGGTACAGTTAGATTGAGAGGTCTCACCTATTCTAATAAAGACTCCATTACCAACCCGCCAACTTAGATTCCTGAACATGCATCCCCAGTTGGGAAAAAATATCCATTCAATAACATGTCTAAGAAACCCACCAATCTAAGGCTCATGGATGTCTCAAGTCTCACCCAATAACCCCATACGACATACTCCCTGGCCTCAAGGATTTCCCAATAGGATCCTACAATATCACTAACCTATCGGGAGGCACACCAGTGAGGGATTATAGTGGTCAGATGAGCTCCTCTATGGAAGAGAAATATGATAATCCAATCCTTAAATTAAATGAGAGACTATATATTAAAAATCCTTACTTAAGTTCTATTTCACAATATTAAGCATGTCCCTTTACAAGGTTGGAGTCTGTGAGGGGTCATCCCAAACTTCTATGTTAGGAAGGAACTCGCCGTACATATCCCCAAGAGGATACATCCTACCCAATCAGTAGATATACCACAAGTTAATTCCTTCTTCACAATGGGATAAATGGAATGAATTATTGTTAGGTCACCAATAGACAATAAATTATTTAAGAATATTCTATTGATGATATATAACGAATTGGGAAAACCATACTACCACATAAATATGAATAGTGTACAGCTGATTGAAAAATTATGACTAGCTCTGTATAACCCAAAATGGATATGCTCATTCATCAGAAAATTTCCACCTGATCACAGGTCCCATTCTGAGCTCCAAACACTTATAAAATCATTCAGGGAGGAGATTAATATGCTCAAATAACTTTGAGTGATGGGATGGTGGAAAAAATCACAACCGTTTAGACCCTAAGGAGAGTTCTCCAACACATAGGAAAACCCTTGTGACTGTTCCATGACCAATTTAATAAATTTATAGATAATAATTTGAACATAATTTAGGGAAGATGATAACCACTGAGATGAAAGATTGTAGTCAGGCGGGGGAATGAAAACAACATCCAGTATCCCAAAACCATACAAGGTAAGATGATGTGATAAGGGATAGATTTGAAGTTCAGGAGAGAGAATATTTTTCAAGACCTCATTTTCAGAATTCACATGGTATTTAGGGTCGACGTTATGATTACCAGTAATCATGGAACTCTAGATAGCCATGATGGAAAATTTATGGGAACTGGATTCCATCTATATAAAATAGGAACACATGTCAGATGAGTGAGAAATCTTGTCAATAGAGATGCATGAATCTAGTAGAATCATGTGAATTGAATGAACCATGGAGGAATTCATGATCACATGACCTGATATGGGTCTCATGAACCGCATGGACTACAGAGACTTCATGAACCACATGACCCATGAAGATCTTGAAGATCTCATGAACCATGTCACATCTCACGACTGCATGACTAGTCATAATACTCTAAGTCATGTGGCCTTGAAATGGTCACATGAACCACATGATGATCAAACAATCACACAACTAAACTAGTAGGTCATGTAGAGCGTTCCAAGATATCCATGCAATCAATGATCTGGGTCAAGGATCAATCAATTACCGAGAGTTTATTCATAGGTTCATCTAAGAATGTTATGAGGTGAAACAAAGCATGAAATTGAATGAATCCCATGAAGTGGTCTCATGAAACAGTATTGAAAAATAGTCTCGTGATTAGTTCCTATAAACCAGTCTTACGAATGAGGTCTTGTGAATGAGATCTTGCAAAGGGATAAAACAAAAGAATCAATAGTGAGAGATCTATAAATTTGGAGTCAGTAGTGAAATAAGGTGACCATTTCTCCCTTATTTATAGGGAATTCCACAGAATAACAAGGGTCACCTAAAATCCCAAGCATCTCCCAAGACACCGATCAATGGTAGCCTCAAAGACTTAGGAGGGAATTTACTTTCCTCAGATGTGAGTCTTTGTACCTACAGATTTTGTTCCTGAGGGTGGGCATTTAGTGATGCTCACATATTGATCATTAGAAAATCTATTATTGAAGAAATACTTGTAGAATGAGTATTATTTTATCTATAAAACAAAGGAAGAGAAGGTGGAAAAATCAGTCAGATCACGTAACCCTTATAAGGACATGCAATTTCATGACCTTCGTAAGGTCATGCAAACTAATCATGCATTACACATGATCTCCTATTGATCATACGAGCCCCCTATGAAAAACCCTCCTGCTCTTATGAAGTTTCCCAAACATAAGCTAAAGATCCATTGAATCCCTTGGATACATGTCCACTTTTTGGGAGAGAGAATGTTGGCATGTAACCTTCATCATATGAAGGACCTTGAACATAACCATTCAATTATGAAATACCCCTTCATCTTCGTAGAAAAATATAGGGATCATCCATGATAATTCTCACACATTATCTTAAGGCCTGACATTGATCACGCGATGCACCACATATAGGCGGGGGTATTGTACATGAAAATGATCTCATATCATCTCAATACACAAAATTGATCATGCGAAACATCATATACAAGAAGAGTGGTTTTCCATCACAATGACATCACGACGTCATGAGTTCCCCTTTCCTTGTAAATTTGAGGAAGAAAAGTAAAAAAAGTAAAGGAGGATGATTTTCATGAAGGGAAGATATATTTATCTTCATGTGAAAGGGTTTATACACCCCATATGATCACTGTTAATCATGAAAAGTCTCCTTGACATGTCAGCATGATCCTACAGAGCCCCCCTTGACAATCCATCTTTGTCCCATGAAGGACCACATACAAGTTGTCTTTGATCAAGTGAAGGCCTTTCCCCGAGAGTCCTAATCTTGTGAATACTCCAAGACACATTGGAATAACCTTATGAAGACCATTTTACATGTAAAAATGATCATAATAAATCCATTTGACTGATCAAAGACTAATAAACATAGTAATGGTGGTATATTCTTGTGGTCGTTGAACACTATGTGACACATTTGAAAACATGTGGAAGGATCATGCGAAGCACATGATACAAAAAAATCCATCCAATGAATCCAAATAATATTTGTGAGATATGAATTGCACAAGGAAGTGTATAACTAGAGTGGTGAGGTATATTAATTTCCCCCACCCTCATCACAAAAAAGGATCCATCATCCATCAAATGCACACATAGAAAATGGAGAGAGCACAAGAGTGGAATTATCAGAGAAGAAGATCATGTGATCACAAGGTATTCCACTAGGTAAAATCTCAGGTATGACCTAAGGTATCACACAAAAATAATATGTACTTCATTTGGTCACTTTATAGATCATGTGAAGGACTTCTGGCATGTCATCCATATCACATGAAAGGGGCCCCGTATGTCTACTGGGTAACATGAAACCTAGAATAGGATGAGGATTATCAAACCTTGGGACACATGTGTAATAAAGACTAAAACAATGATGAAGAATTAGGAAAATATATACCATATAATCTTCATTAACTTTGCATGAATCACTCAAATCATGCAACAACACCAAGGCATGTCGCCCAAGTCATGTGACACCCGTCGAACATGTCATCAAGATTATGAAAAGTACTCTGAACATGTTAGCCAAGTATTGAGGCATCCTTAGGGAATCCCACCCAGGTCTTACAAATCCCCTTCAACATACATTCCAGGTCTTTCAATGTACTCCAAAAAAGTCATCCAGGTCTTTCAAATCCCCCCATACATGTCAAGAAAGTCATGTGGCAACACCAAGACATTTCTATGTCAATCATGTGGCATTCTACTGAACATGTCATCCAGTTCATGTGATGGAACTTAGAAATGTCATCCAAGTCATGCGGTGGCCTCCCAGACATGTCAGTCAAGTATCACGGTGCCCTTCGGGCATGTCATCCAAGTATTGTGATGACCCCCATACATGTTATCTAGTTCATGCGACGACACTCATACCTATCACTCAAGTATCACAGAGTCCTCTGGACATATCAAGATATTCATGCAGTAGCACTAGGAAATGTCGTCTAAATCATGTGGAAATACTAAGATATATCTATGTTGATCATGTGATAGTCTCCTAGACATGCCATCCAGGTCTTGCGAAGACCTCTGGGATTTCCATCGAGATCATGCGGCGTCCTCTAGACATGTCGACCTTGATCATAAAATGTATTCTAGAAATTCCATCCATATCATGTGATGTACTTTAGATAAATCATCTGGATCATGTTATTGTCTCTGGACCTATTAGTTAAGCAACTAGGACATGTAGAAACATATTTATACATGTCATCATGACACTCAGGACATGTCAGACATACAATCAGGACATGTCATGAAGATACCCTAGGACATGATAACCTTTCCTGGTGGACATATTCAGGCATAACCAAATTGAACTATGAGAACTATGATTCCTAATATAACTAGGATACGTAAGATTACTTCCTAAGGCCCAATCTCAAATGGGAATCCACCTAAATGTAAGTCCATCCTTATCCAAATTGAACTATGATAACTATGATTCATGATAGAACTAGGATATGTAGGATGCCATCCTAAGGCCCAAGCTCAAATGGGAATCCACATCAATGCAAGTCCCTACATATCCAAATTGAACTATGATAACTCTGAAGTCTACTATAACTAGAATATGTAGGATGCCTTCCTAAGGCCTAAGCTCAAATGGGAATCCACATCAGTGTAAGTACCTTCATATCCAAATTAAAATACAAGAACTACGATTCCTTCTATAACTAGGATACATAGGTCACCTTCATAAGGCCTGATCTCAAATGGGTATCCAACTTTGTGTAAGTATTTCCATATCCAAATTGAACTACAAAAAATCCAATTCCTACTATAACCAAGACACATAGGATGCTTTCTTAAAGCCTAAGATCAATGGGCATCCACCTCAGTGCAAGACCCCCATATTTCAGACATCCTACCCCTTGGGACCCAATCTCCCCTATGGGATTTTCATTTTTCCTCATCTATCAGTGGATCGAGAAGACATATGAACTACTAGAACTATAATTCATTCTATAAAAAGGATACATATGACTCCTTATTAAGGTCTGAGATCCATATTAAACACTCCATCTCCTTAGTGTACAATTCCCAACTCCATATGCAGTGAGACCGGTCACTTCATATCCCTTGTTTCTCACACCATGAATGGATCATGTGGTCTTAGATATTTTCAATGATCATATCATTTTCATCATGAACTTTACCTAGCTAGGGAAACCTCAGTGTGTGAGCCCCACTTAGTGGCAAGATATGACTGACCATATATAAGGGAATCCACCTCATGGTATATCCCAATGGAATGTCATATAGTGTATTGTCTTTTATGTAATATTTTGGGATATTTCTTGGAATATTTTTGGAGCTAGGTGCCGAGACATCATGAGATTTTGAGACCCGGTGTGCCCAAAATTAATTTTTGAAATATATAAAATATATTAATATCAAACACTTGCAATTTTATTGAAAAATTAGAATAAATCTGGAATAGGGGCTTAGATCAGAAATATAAGGGCACCATTGAGCTTAGAGTGAGGGATCTTTACCCTAGGCTTGACATAAAATTTGTTAATGTCACGCATTTGGTTAAAGTGAAGTCATGAGAAAATTAATAAAATAAATAAATTATATTATTTATTTTATTTTGTTGATATAGATACCTAGTATTTTCACTTTAAATATCACTACCACAAAACTGGGCAAGGCATGCGCCTGCCTTTATCAGCGCTAACGGAAAAGCGCTGATAAAGGGCCAGACCTTTATCAGCGCTTTTTTAGCGCTGATAAAGTGTAACTTTATCAGCGCTTTTGTTAGCGCTGATAAAGGTTGTATTTATCAGCGCTTTTCATTTTAGCGATGATAAATACATCCTTTATCAGCGCTTTTTACTAGCGCTGATAAAGGCTCACACGGATTTTTTAAAAACCCGCGGGTCCTCTTCCTCCTCCCTGCACCCGGTCAAGCTCTCGCGGAAGCCCTCCTCTGCACTGCTGCCGCTGCCTCCTCCTCCTCCTCCGCGACCGCCGCCTCCTCCTGCTCCTCCTCCTCCGGCCGCCGCCTCCTCCTCCGGCCACCGCCTCCTCCTTCTCCTCCTCCTCCGGCCGCCGCCTCCTCCTCCGGCCGCCGCCTCCTCCTTCTTCTCCTCCTCCTCCGGCTGCCTCCTCCTCCTCCTCCTCTGCTCCTCCTCCTCCTCCTCCTTCTCCTCCACCGCAGCCTCGTCCTCCTCCTCCTCCATCGGCGCTTCCTCCTCCTCCTCCTAGTCTGCTGCCTCATCCTCCTCCTCCACTGGCGCCTCCTCCTCCTCCTCCTCTGCCTACTCTGCTGCCTCCTCCTTCACCGCGGTTTGAGAGGTGCCTCAAGTACTCAGGTGAGTCTCACAAGCTTTATTTTAGTTTTATATGATTTTTTTTGGAGATTTTTCAAATGAAACATGGTTTTGTGTTCATATTTTTTGAGAAACAATGTAGAACCTTGAGCATGAGGAGGTTTTCAGTCCTCTTTCTAAATCACATAGTTGACTTTCATGGTTAGTGAAGGTTAACCATGGGATATCTTAGAGGAAAACATGTGAGGTGGATTTTAGTTAGGGATTAACATACCATTTTTTCATGATTTCATACAAAACATGTGAAATTTTGTAGACTGAGGTAGTTCCAATTTACATAATTAATGCATAGTTTGGTAAACTATGTTGACCAAATATTTGAAGGGGTTTTCTTGTACAGTGCCACCACATTATTAATATATGGTTTGGAAAATTGTGTAGAACATTAAAATTATATTTTCATCTTTTTCCCTCTGAAATTCCAATAGGGGAAGCCCCCATTTCTCATCCTCCCTCTTATACAATGCCCAATCGACCCACCCCCTTATTCCTCTTTGATTCCCCTTTCCATGGGGAGTTTTTTAGTGGATTTATTCAACAATTCTAAGTGATTTCACCATCTTCCTTACCATTTTATTCTTTATATTTAGTTTCTATTGATTTTTGATTTATCTAGATTAGGTTTTATGGGTGATTCAACTGGAGCACGGTGGTATCATATTGATTTGATGGGGGTGTTTTCCTACCTCATGTATAAGAGGCATCATGATGGTATCTGCAAGTCACCAATCATTATGAAGGATTTGTGTTTCCTTTTGTAGTTTTCTTGGATATTGGATCAAATTATATAATGTTGTCTATGGATTTGATTCTGATGGTTGGGTATTTTTCCTAAGATGGCACTAAGATCCCACTTCAGATCTTATATGGATTTTTGGTCTTGGTTCTAACATGAAAAGTCCACAAGATGAGTTTCTAGTGAATATAAAAGTTTAAATTGATTTGGATAATTAATTATAAATGTTATAATTTAATAATTTTGGTTTTTTGGAGAGAGGAAGGAGCTATATTGATGAGTTGATCTTGGGGTAGACATTGGACGAGGCTTAGCGAGCCTAGGAAAAGTTTTCAACTTGGAATTAAAATAGTAGAAACATATAAAATAGTTATGTGGTCCTGGTAATTTCTTTATGGATTTATAAATTCTTTAATGGGTGTTATTAGAGTGAGTGTTACTTAGAGGATCTTGTTATGGGGAACCCTGAGACCTCTTGGAATACATTCTGTGACTTTTATGTATTTGTTCCCATAGGCCACACATGGAACTAGTGATACATCAGATCCCTTGGCCTTATTGAATTGAACCTAAAGTGTGTGAACATCCCCCTTGGGGATGCGACTACTTGGGTGGGTATAACTTTGTAAGGTTGTTGATAGGATGGATGTGTAGACTGACCCAGAACAAACCTATATATTGAAATGGGACATGAGCCATCTCTTGAGACTATTTATAGTATGGAATATTACCATGTAAATATTATGAGGCTATACCATGTAAGACACTGATAAATAATATGATGCTCTCATGCGATGAGTGTTTCACTACATCATGTGCTTCTGTTGGATGGTGACGTTGCAATGATGGTCTTCATTCTTAACAGCTTATTTATCCAAACCTTTAATGGTTTTACTTTCTAAAAATTGGTTTTAATGTATTAAGGTCTTTCTCAGGTTTCATTTCAGCCCTTCATTTTAAAATAACAACTGTATAACAGCATGAATAACATAACTCAAGTTGATAGAGAAGAAAATTTATGAAGGCATTGGATTCCCTTCGAGCCAGATGGATTAGTGATGTCCCCATGGATAGTAAAACCCCTTTTGGAGATCATGGAATAGTTGATAATAGGTTGTTTGGATCATTCATTGATTCTAGATATTTTTCCAGATTTTCCTTGGTGTTTTTGGTTCATACTTCTCTAAATACCTACTGGTGTAAGTTCTTTTCACCTTGTGTTTGTACTTATACTCTTTTTTTTAATTGAGTCCTTTGGGGCATGAATTAGGTGACCAATTCATGTCACCACTTTTATTAAAAAAATGACCTTGAGGTGGTATTTTATTGAAATGGAAAAAATTAAATAGTAGTGAGGTCTATGATACTACTAATAGGGATGCCATTGATTTTGATTAGTGATTATATTTGTTATGAAAAGTGGATAGGTGAGAGATTTCAGTCCTTATTGTGTATTTGGCCTGTTTGGTTGAGTGTCCTGCACTACTGGGGTTAAGTTGTTGGGAACAATTTTATACTAGTATGGATACTACTCAAGTTGTGATAATGGGATGGAGGTTTTCCAGGTTATTATCATATTCACCAGGGTGAGTTTATATCTAGGGTAATTATCAATGTATACTAGGGTGAAAGACCTCATGATTATTGTTATGGTTGGTATAGTCATCACAATGTTCTCAAATACACTTTGGCACTAGCCAAAGTTGGTATGGATGATCGAGGCTACGAACCTGAGGATCAATGATGATTTATTTATTTATTTATTTATTAGATATTATTTATTTATTCAGAGCATGAAACATGCACATATAACTAAAAATTAGAATTTATGAAACCACATTGGTGGTTCCCTACTGATTACCCAAGAAATCCTCATGTATTGAAGTTCAGGTAGAATTGGGTCCCAGTGTTTCCAGATCGAGTTGGAGTAACTTTGATGGGTTTTATAGATCTAGATGATGTGAGGCTTGGGGATTGTAGTGGTTCCCAATATATTTTTTATTTTGGTATTTATTTATTCCTTTATTTCCTTGAAGTATCTTGTTTTTTATCTAAATTATACTCATATCCCTTCTCCTTTAACCTATATACTTATCCTATGGATTTTAAATAGGATGAATATAAATAAAGAATGGATGAATGCCAATCGGTTGACAAAAGAGTATGAAGAAGGCGTGAAAGAATTTATCAAGTTTGCAAAAGATCATGCATGTGACTCTTCTCAAATCCTTTGTCCATGTTTACGTTGTTGTTATTCAAAACAAATTAGTCCAGATGAGTTGGAAGAACCCTTGATCTGTCACGGAATAGATCAAAGTTATACATGTTGGAATAAACACGGGGAAACAACGAATGTAGGTAGTGACTGGGGTGACACTGCGTTTTATGGATCATTTGATATGATTACAAACATGAACAATAAATATGACTGTATGGAGGATGTGATTACAGATGTGAATTATGATGAAGATCGTATTGAGAAAATGACAAGGACCTTCGAAGATGAACTTTGTGATTGCCCAAAATTGTTTGAGAAGTTAAAAAGTTGTGCAAAGACGCCATTGTATGCTGGTTGCACTAAATATACAGCATTGTCAGCCGTACTGAAGCTGTATAATTTGAAAGAAGATAACGGGTGGAGTGACGACAGTTTTATGAAACTACTTGCCCTCTTGAATGACATGCTCCCAGAAGACAATGAGCTCCCGGGCCAAACATACGATGCCAAACGAATGCTACGCTCTATGGGTATGATCTCTGAAAGAATACACGCCTGCCCGAATGACTGTATACTGTTTCTCAAGGACCACAAATCACTTAAAGAATGCCCAAAGTGTGGTGCTTCTCGATACAAGAAAGATGAATCCAGTCCTACTAAATTTGTATGGTAATTTCCAATCATTCCAAGGTTTAGACGCCTATATGGAAGTGAGGAGACTGTAGAACAATTAACATGGCATGCAGATACAAGAATTAAAGATGGGATACTACGTCACCTGACAGACTCTACTCAGTGGAAGAGAATCAATCATGAGTATCCTGAATTTGGAAACGAGTCGAGAAACCTTTGTCTTGCGTTATCTACAGATGGAGTGAATCCTTTTGGTTTTCAAAGCAGCAGTCACAGTACATGGCCGGTTATGTTGATAAATTATAACTTACCACCGTGGTTATGCATGAAACGAAAATACATCATGTTATCTATGCTTATATCAGGACCAAAACAACCGGGTAATGATATTGATGTTTATTTAGCTCCATTGATCGAAGATTTGAAATTATTGTGGGATTCAGGTGTTACATTGTATGATGCTTACAGAAAGGAAGATTTCACTTTGAGAGTCATGTTTTATGGGACGATAAATGACTTCCCAGCTTATGGAAATTTGTTAGGATATAGCATTAAAGGAACTCAAGGCTGTCCCGTTTGCGAAGAAGGTACACAATCAATTAGGTTGAAACATTCATCGAAAACCGTGTTTCTAGGACATCGCAGATTTCTACCGCGATGACATAAGTACCGTTCTTGGAAGACATCATTCGATGGAAGTTCAGAAGAATGTACAATACCGTCTCCACTAACAGGAAATCAATTTTTTGAGAAAGTTAAAAATTTGGACACTACTTTTGGTAAACCGGCTTCGAAAAACCTTATGAAAATCGGTTGGAAAAAGAGATCAATTTTTTTTGAATTACAATACTGGAATTGTCTGTATGTAAGAAATTTTATTGATGTTATGCATGTAGAAAAAAATGTATTTGACAGTGTTATCGGCACGTTGCTAAATACATCTGGCAAAACAAAAGATTGAATTAAGGCTAGGTTGGACATGGTTGAGATGGGAATACGAGAAGAGTTGGCACCAGTAAAGGGTGAAAAACGAACATTTCTTCCTCCTGCTGCTTACACTCTTTCCAGGCAGGAGAGATATCAGTTTTGCAACTTCTTGAATGACATAAAGGTTCTAGAGGGGTATTCGTCAAATATCAGTAACCTTGTGTCAATGAGAGGCTTGAAGTTAAAAGGTCTGAAATCACATGACTGTCATGTTTTGATGCAAAATCTCATTCCAATTGCTTTACGTTGAATTTTTTCCAAGAATGTCCGCCATAAATTAATGAAACTGTGTTTCTTCTTCAAAGCTATATGCAACAAAGTTATAGACCCGGCGAAATTGCCAGCTATCGAAAAAGAAATTTCCGTCATATTATGTGAATTAGAAATGTTCTTCCCGCCTTCATTTTTTGATATGATGGTTCATTTGATGGTCCACTTGGTGAGAGAGATTCGACTATGTGGTCCTGTACATTACAGATGGATGTACCCCATTGAACGGTATATGAATATTTTGAAAGGGTATGTCAAAAATCGAAGTCGGCCAGAGGGTTGTATTGCAGAGCGATATATTGTTGAGGAAGCCGTTGAATTCTGTACCGAATACTTGTCTGGTGTGGAAAGAATTGGCTTACCGAAATATCGTCACACTGGGCGGCTAGAGGGTGAAGGAATTTCTGGAAGAAAGGTTGTCACAATCAATATTACAGATCGGGAGCAGGCCCACCTTTATGTTTTGCATAACAGTTTGGACGTTGACCCATATGTTGAAATCCAAAAAGAAATTCTTAGGCAATTGAATCCATCAAGGGCTGAAAAATGGATATCAGATACACATAATCAACAGTTTATAGGATGGTTTCGAGATCATATTTTTAAGAAGTCAGATGAAAATCCAAAGTCTATTTCGGAACGACTTCGATGGCTAGCCAGAGGACCAAGTGTGTATGCATTATCTTACAATGCTTATGTAGTTAATGGTTATACATTTTATACTAATGAACATGATGAAGACAGTACCATGCAGAATAGTGGGGTTACACTTGTGGCTGAAGCGATGCATGTTTCCGGTGCTAATGACAGAAATCCAATTTATGCGAATATTTCATACTTTGGCATCATCAAACAAATATGGGAGTTGGATTATACGGAATTTCAAGTTCCGATATTTCAATGAAAGTGGTTTGATAACAAGAGTGCTGTTAAAATAGATGATTTGGGATTTGTGAAAGTTGATTTCAGTAAGGAAGGGGAGAAAGACGAACCATTTATAATGGCATCACAGGCAGTGCAAGTATTTTATGTTCCCGATCCCTCAAACTGAAACTGGTCAATTGTTCTGTTATCGACCAAAACAGCTGAAGGGTCAGATGAAAATTCAATGGAAGATGATCCTTTCATTGGGATTTTGCAATCATTTCGTAGTGGTCCCAATGTAGACGATGTTTTTTATGTCAGAGGAGACCACAATGAAGGGATATGGATAGTTGATAGAGGGGTCAAATCCCTTCAGCCTTTTAAAAAAAAGGGAGTTCAATAATCAGGTTATTGATTTTTATTGTAATATAGATTATGTTACATTATGTTATTATCTATTCGCTGCTGCTTTTATGTGATCTAACTTAAATTTTAAACCAGTTCTGCAAATAATGACTTCTTCACCTGCTGATGCACCCAATCCCGAGACACAACACGTCTCTCAACCTGTTGCAGCTGGTCCCACTGCTGATGTACAACAGGTCTCTCAACCTATTGCAGCTGGTCCCACTGCTGAGAGACAACAGGTCTCTCAACCTGTTGCAGCTGGTCCCACTACTGACGTACAACAGGTCTCTCAACCTGTTGCAGCTGGTGTCAGTGCCGAAGCTAGTGCTTCGGAGAAACATAATGATGATGCAGAAACTGAAGAAATGGTAGGCGATGAAACCCCAGCGACACAAAAAAAACAGGTGCACCGTAGTTTGACAGTTTTAGCAAAAATACTTAAGGCAAAAGCAAAAGGCATCAAATATGAGGTGGGATGGAATAAGCTAGGCCAGCATGTAAACCCCAACAAATCCATGTTTAGTAGCTACATTGGAATCGTCACTCGACAACGCGTGCCGATTGACGTAGAGTCATGGCACCATGTTGTCAGCGGGTTGAAAACATTAATGTGGGAAGAGATTACGGTAACATTACTATATCATCTATTTAATTTATTAAAATAAAATAAAATATTGAAATATTGACTAACCCTTAATCATCTCTTGAAGAGTGCATTTATAGTAGATGTTTCGCACAAAGAATATGTTTTCAGACTGGCAGGAAGGATTCATAGAGGCTTTCGCACCATTTTAATAAAAAATCATCTGAAAGATGCCGAAGGGAAAATCAAGCCGCACCCGCCTCCTCTTTATGCACACTTGATATCCCAAGGAACGTGGGATGCATTTTGCAACCATCATGCGGAAAAGAATTTTCAGGTACATTGTGTTTGGTTACACGTTGTGTAACGTTGCTTGTATTCATCGCATTGATTGATAGGTTTTTATTTATGAAACAACAACTGAGTGCTGAAAATAAAGAACGGGCAGCAAAACCAGCGTACCCCTACTATAAAGCAAGGTTGGGGTACGCTTCAATTGAAAAACAATTGGTATGTATTTTAACAGTACTGTAATAATTTTATGTGACATAAAACAACACTGTAACCATGTTTCTCTGTTTATAAGTAGATTGATGAAGCAAAATCTCAAGTCACTTCCATTCCACGCCATGTGCTATGGAAGGAGGCTCGTGTTAATAAAGAGGGGAAACTGATAGATGAAAACACACAAAAAGTGTGGGAAACATGTGTAAGTATGACATAATATAAACTTGTTTTTCTTTAAATCACTATTACATAACGATGCTTACTTATTTTTTCATATTTTCTATTTGACATAGTCACAGGAAACAAAAACACCCGCACCGGATGCAGACATACTTTCAACGGCCTTGAAATAGCCAGAACAGTATGGCCGCGTCAGAGGTGTGGGTTTTGGGGTGTCACCCAAGACATATTTTAAGAAAAAAAACAAGAGGATGAACAAACTAAATAATTGCATGTAATGAGAGATAGAGTAGCTAACCTTGAAGAACTAATCCAAACTCAGGGAGAGATGCTAAAGAGTTTGATGGAGGAGAGGCGAAGAGAACAAACAACTCAAGAACAACCCCCGCGAGAAGATCCACCCCTCACCAACTTTGAGGCGAGCCATTACCCTCAAAGACCTGACTTAACCGAGGTAATCAATGTTATAATATTCGTTTTTGTGAGATGTGAATCACATAGACACTGATACCTTTCATTTAATGATATTCTGTAGGGTGAAAATGACTGTGATTTATATCTGTCAACTCCCACCCATCGCCTTGTAGCGAGGGCTACGGTGTTCAATATGCAGAATGACACGCTACACTCCAGAACACTTCCAACCGGTCATGTCAAAGTGTCGATTAACGTAGCTCATGAGCCGAGCGCCGAGCTACCCGTGCCAAATGACGATGACGACATTCATTCGGTGGAAAAAGCTATTGGAACATTCGTTGCATGGCCGTCGAATCTTGTAAAAAAACACGTCGAGCATGAGGTATTCATTTCCAGTTCATTTTTCAAGCAGAACCTTTAACATTAAATTAGAAAATGGCTGAACTAATGAATGTTATTACAGAAGGATAAAATGGAGAAGATAAAACGAAAGAGCGGCTCCAAGATTGGATCAACCAACCGATCAAAACTATCTACTGAGAGCGTGTTCACCCCGCCCGTTCTATATCCTCATTTAATATCATTGCAAGCTCATGTGGATACGAAAATGAAAGATGGAAAGAATCATACAATTGTTTGTGAAAAAGACATGTACGGAGAGGAAACAATGAATTTTGTTAGTGCGGATGCTGTTTCTGAGATCATCACATACGACTGGTTAGGCGCCTCAGTTATAAATGTATACATGAGGTATGTTTTCATGATTTGATTTTACAGAAGATGATATACTTTGATAATTATGGATAAATACATCTCATATTTTTCACAGGCGTATATATGAAAAACAATTGAAGGTATTTTCCCATGAATACAAATTTGGACTCGTTAGTCCTCACACCATTTCTACACAACGAACAGAAATAGATTCTAATTTTCAGGCTGAATTGATGTCAAATCTGCTCAGAACATTTCAAAGAAGAATTACGACTGACATGCTCTTTTTAATACCAATGATGCAAGGGTAAAACTCTACATTTTAATCATATCAATTATATTTTCATTTCTATCAGTACTTATTTCTTTTTGTGTTTTTAGGGAACATTGGATGCTCATTGCAGTCAATTTGGATACTCCAAAGATTTATTTTCTGGATTCATTGCATGGATATCCAACTAACCAACCACACATGATGGCGATTGTCAATTTGTAATACACTATATCCAACATTTTAGAACTAAATATCTAGTTATATAATTTATATTATCTTTTAATGAGGATTTTGTTATGATAGGGCGGTGTATGAATATCGTCTAAAGGCTGGAATGAATCCAGGGCGTAAGGACGACAATGCCCACAAGATCTACAAATGGAGAAGTATCTGGGTATATATAATTATATTTCACTATCCAAATACATATCAAAACAAATTACTTATTTTTCTCGATGTTTCTCTAGTGTCCGAAACAAACAAATGACAAGGACTGCGGTTATTATGTTTGTAAATTTATGAAAGATATCGTATTTTATGGACAAACTAGCATCCCTGAAGAGGTATTTTTGAAAATAATTACTACTTTATTTAAAATAATTATTAATCCTTTGTGTATTTATATTTTTTCAGTACTACTATGACTGTCGCAAAAACTCCTATTCAGAAGATGATATAAATGTCTTTAGAAACGAATGGGCAGCGTACCTGATCGAAGAATGTAAACAAATAGGACAATGAAGGTGAATTCATAATACTTATGTTATATTTATATGGTCATTGATATCTCCCTTTACACTTATTGAGCATCTATGATCTCCCTTTCTTATGTTTCATATCCTTAGATTAGTGAATTCCTACTACTTAGTTTGAAAATGACATAAACTTTGGAAAACAACACCAATGACATACGCCAAATCGAGCAAACTCCTTCAGATTGTTTTGATACTTTAGTAAAACGATCCATGAGTCATTTGTGATGTGTAAGAATCGACCATACCTCAATCCGACGCACAGTGTGACCGGTATGGCTAAAAGTGTCTGATATCAGTTTGAAAATGACATAAACTTTGGAAAACAACACCAATGACATACGCCAAACCGAGCAAACGCCTTCGGATTGTTTTGATACTTTAGGAAAACGATGCAAGAGTCATTTTTGACGTGTACGAATCGACCACACCTCAATCCGACGCACGGTGTGACCGGTATGGCTAAAAGTGTCTGATATCAGTTTCAAATTGAGATAAACTTTGGAAAACAACACCAATGACATATGCCAAACCGAGCAAACGCGTTCGTATTGTTTTGATACTTTAGGACAACGATCCACGAGTCATTTGTGATTTTTACGAATCGAACGAACCTCAATCCGACGCACGGTGTGACCGGTATGGCTAAAAGTGTCTGATATCAGTTTGAAAATGACATAAACTTTGGAAAACAACACTAATGACATACGCCAAACCGAGAAAACGCCTTCGGATTGTTTTGATACTTAAGGAAAACGATCCAAGAGTCATTTGTGACATGTAAGAATCAACCGCACCTCAATCCGACACACGGTGTGACCGGTATGGCTAAAATTGTCTGATATCAGTTTGAAAATGACATAAACTTTGGAAAACAACACCAATGACATACGCCAAACCGAGTAAACGCGTTTGGATTGTTTTGATACTTTAGGAAAATAATCCAAGAGTCATTTGTGACGTGTACGAATTGACCACACCTCAATCTGATGCACGGTGTGACCGGTATGACTAAAAGTGTCTGATATCAGTTTCAAATTGAGATAAACTTTGGAAAACAACACCAATGACATACGCCAAACCGAGCAAACACGTTCGGATTGTTTTGATACTTTAGGACAACAATCCACGAGTCATTTGTGACATGTAAAAATCGACCACACCTCAATCAAACGCACAGTGTGACTGGTATGGCTAAAATTGTCTGATATCAGTTTGAAAATGACATAAAATTTGGAAAACAACACCAATGACATACGACAAACCAAGAAAACGCGTTCGGATTGTTTTGATACTTTAGGAAAACGATCCACGAGTCATTTTTGACGTGTACAAATTGACCGCACCTCAATCCGACGCACGGTGTGACCGGTATGGCTAAAATTGTCTGATATCATTTTGAAAATGACATAAACTTTGGAAAACAACACCAATGACATACACCAAATCGAGCAAACGCCTTCGGATTATTTTGATACTTTAGGAAAACGATCCACGAGTCATTTGTGATGTGTACGAATTGACCGCACCTCAATCCGACGCACGGTGTGACCGGTATGGCTAAAAGTGTCTGATATCAGTTTGAAAATGACATAAACTTTGGAAAACAACACCAATGACATACACCAAACCGAGCAAACGCCTTCGGATTGTTTTGATAATTTAGGAAAACAATCCACGAGTCATTTGTGACGTGTACGAATTGACCGCACCTCAATCCGACGAACGGTGTGACCGGTATGGCTAAAATTGTCTGATATCAGTTTGAAAATGACATAAACTTTGGAAAACAACACCAATGACATACGCCAAACCGAGCAAACACGTTCGGATTGTTTTGATACTTTAGGACAACGATCCACGAATCATTTGTGACGTGTACGAATCGACCACACTTCAATCCGATGCACGGTGTGACCGGTAAAGATTTTCATTAGATAAAGAATCAGTATTTATTAAATGAGATAAATCAATCAAAAACATATTGATTTTACATTATTCCCTTTCATTGTTATGAAAATGAAAACTTTTGAGTTTAAAATTTAATATTCTAGTTTCACATTTCCATATTAATGTTTTCTTTCATATTACTGTTTTAATTTCTTTCATTATTGCATTACTAACATAATATTTGTTTTCTTATATAGGTGAATTTTTTTCCTTGAGTTCGGATGCTTTGTTCGGCAACAAATACCATCGAGAGCGGATCACGGATATCAAAGGATGAAACATGAATGTTTATAACTATTGTTGAATAATTGTAAATGTAACCATGTAAAACAATGTTTGAAATGTATATAGCAATGCATTTTTTTGTATTCATGATGTTAAGTAAATGTATATACCGTTGTCAGTCAAAATATTGGGTGCGGGTGCTATGGTGTGCAGGTGTGCATGTGCTACTTTGTGCAGGTATTCTGGTGTGCAAGTGTGCAGGTACTATTTTTTAGGTGCAGGCGTTGGGGCCTTTATCAGCGCTTTTTTAGCACTGATAAAGGACACCTTTAACAACGCTAGAGGAGCGCTGATAAAGGGACCCTGTATTAGTGCTCCGAGAAGCGCTGATATAGTTGACCTTTATCAGTGCTCCACGACGCGCTGATAAAGGACCCCTTTATCAGCGCTCCAAGAAGTGCTGATATAGGGGACCTTTATCAGCGCTAAATTAGCGCTGATAAAGGGGACCCCCCCCCCCTTTATCTATGCCGGAATTAACAGCGCTTTTCTAGCGCTGTTAATGCTGGTTTTTAGCACTGATAAAGGGGAAGGTTGTAGTAGTGTATGATATTATAACCAATTTATAGGGTCATCCTCATAACATTTATAATTGATAAGGTGAGCATGGAGGAGCATTGGCAGACATCGAGATTGAAAATCAAAGGATCGAGATTTGACGATCAATGTGGCAAAGGAAATCAAGGATCTCACCCTTGAAAATGATAAAGATTCATTATTTATTAGTGATCAATAAAAATAGTGGTAGGACATTGATTTTTGGATTTATACCCACTTTTTATCCCACGATAATTGTGATCAATCAGATAATAGATTGATTTGCGTATCAGTCATTTTTTGGGTATGTGATTTTGCAGGATTTGGGGATAATTATCACTACTGGAAATATCACCTATACCCACGGTTTAAAACCATGGGTATAGCCCATAAAACTGTGGGTATAGGCTATACCCATGATTTTATGAACCGTGGGATGCAGTGGTGTCGACATAGCCCTATCCCCACGGTTTTTACAAAACCGTGGGGATGTTCAGTCGAAATTTTGTAATACCCACAGTTTGTTTAAACCGTGGGTATATTATCTATTCCCATGGTTTTCAGAACCGTGGGAATAACAGTTACCTAGAAAACTAAAATACCCACAGTTTGAACCATGGGTATTTTTGATTCCTGGAAAACTCATATACCCACGGTTCAGTGAAACGTGGGAAAAGATTCTTCTCCCAGACCGGCAGCTGCTACCCGCAGCCTCCCTCCTGCTTCCAGTGCGCACCCAGCTGCCTCCCTCCTACTTCCAGTACGCACCCAGCTGCTGCCTGCTTCTAGTGCGCCTGCTTCCAGAGCACCCAGCTTCCCACAGCCTTCCTGCTTTCTACTTCTAGTGCACCCATTAAAACAAATCAAAATATAATATCAGTTGGAATTGATACCATGAGGGATATCAGCATGAATGAATAATTATTTAACAGCATTAACCACCTCATTATGAATGAGTTACCAACAAAACATGTTGAATTTATTGGAGAACCCATCATGACATTAAATACTATCAATTTTATGATAAAAAAGTTCTACCTGAACCTCCTCTTTAAATTTACATGTAAATAGATTCATTAGGATACAATGAAAACTAATATCCTAGGCTTCTGGAACAATTTCTCTACACCCAGGGATCAAAATCAATCCATTCTTGAACATCAAGGGAAGGGGTACAACCCTTTTGAGTAGGTGAATCCATGGAAGTGGAGAACTCATGGTACATAAATTGTTGAAGGTGTAGTCAATATCATGTTCAGTGAAGGCCTCCACTCACTGCAAGTAGTGTCCTATAAAAAAACATGAAATAGAAAATAATTGGAATGTTTAAGAACACCATCCATTTTCTAAGTTATCTAAACAGAAATTTCATCATTTCATGCAGTATAATGAAATATAGATAACAGACTTACATTTCCAATGCAACAAACTGCCTATTATTATGAAGTATATCAGGAGTTATCAGAAAAAATATATATTTTTGGAATTATACAAATCCTAAACAGGTGAAGAGAAATCAGTGGAACTTTAGACCACTTAAATAGGGATTTCAAACATCATCATAGTTTAATGAAATATAAACAAATCTATTATAGACCTAACCCAAAACATTTAATGATAATTTGATCCATATAAGTAACATTATAATTGAATAACTGATTAAAACTATGAAACACTATAAACCAAAGATTAATGTCCCCACCAGACCCTCCCCTCTACCCAGCCCCATCCCCCCTGCCCAGCCCCATCCCCCACCAGCCCCTCTCCCCTGCCCAGCCCCATCCCCCCTTCCCAGCCCCATACCCCACCAGCCCCACCCCCCCTGCCCATCCCCAGCCCCTGCCCAACCCCTCCCCCCAGCCCAGCCCCATCCCCCATGCCCAGCCCCATCCCCCACCAGCCCCTCCCCCTGCCCAACCCCATCCCCCTTCCCAGCCCCATCCCCCACCAGCCCCTCCCCCCTGCCCAGCCCCATCCCCTCTGCCCAGCCCCAACCCCCAGATAGCAGGAGAAATGTTAACCATTTTTAGATGATAGTAATTTTAAACATGTTTGTCAAAAAATGTATAGATTACAAATAGAAGAAATCACACTAATCATAAGATTACATGAAAAACTTGTTTGTCATCAAAACAAATTTAAGTACTGTAGGTTCTTAAGCAGATAAAACAAATACTAAAAATATACATATTACATGATAAATAGGTTTGTCAACAATGGTTACCAGATAAGGTGTTAGTTCCATCTTTGTGGTTCATTGTCATGATAAAACAGATAGAAAAAATTGAAATATTTATGACAATGCTAATATTTAAATGTACACACTCATGTAACTGTAGAAAATTACGAGATGGAAGGAACAGTTTGTTTGAAAGACTTAGAATAAAATTTCTATATTGAATTAATACACACGTTTTTATGTTAATGGAATTAAATTAGTAGTCATTAAATATAACTATTGAATACCTGAGCAGTGGACATATTCAAGGTTGTAGTATCAAATCGTGTGCCAATGCTTGAATTCCTTGGAGAAGACCTAATATTTCTATGCTCCAATCATGAATTGTTAAAATTAACATAACAATAATAATAATTTCAATTGTTATTAAAACAAATTAAAGACCAAAGAAATTTTACCTGGATATATTCGATGCCACTACTTATGAATATGCATTGCTTTGATCTCCCTGTTCAATAATGAGGAAAAATTTAGTATTTTGTGTATTTTGTTTTCTAATATAAATATAAATTTTTATACACTCCTACCTAACTGAATGTCTTCAAAGAATTCAGTAAATATGCTGATGTAGTTGTCATTATTGTTGATGAAAATTACTTTGTAGCTCTTATGTTCGAAAGAAGCATTCAGATTCACGTCACAGAAGATGAGTTCAAGTTCATATAGTAAACCACATGCTGATGTTTTGATGCTCTCCAACAATAGAAAAATGATACACACTAAATTAAATGTCCATTAAACTTCGATGTAGCCTACTCATGCATTGAAAAATAATTAAAAAAAAGTACTATAAATATAAATAGATGATATTACGGGCATATTAAAAAATAATAATTTTTAAATCTAGTAGAATCTTAATGAGATCCCAAAAAGAAAACAGTACAACTAATTAAAAAGGAATAAGAAACATAAAATAATCAAAATTTCAAAGATACTTGGACCCCTAACTTGAATAGTATGCATTGTGACCAGAAAACAGTAATCTATAGCAGTTGTTTCAAGGATTCTCATACTTTAGTAACATGAAATTTTGATTTCCAGGCTTTACAAAATCCGTCAATTGCTCAATGGATGTGATTTTTTTTCAGAATGTAGTTCAATCAAACCGATGCATATAATAGATATGCGCATTCATAAATAGTATTTCTAGGTATGAATGTGATCATACAAAAAAGGAAACCCTAGATTGGGGAGGTGAAGCAAACCCTAGATTGGGGTTTCCAAAGGAGGTGAAGCCGGATTTAGCAGTTATTGTAGGCGAAGATGGAGGAGTATGTTATCATCGGTAATCCAGATGTAGAGATAGAGGATGGAGGTGAAGGAGGTGAAGGAGGTGAAGGAGGTCAATGACGAAGGAGCAGTGGAAGGTGAGCAGGAAGGAGTTGGAACCTAGATTGGGGAGACCGAATGGAGAAGCTAGTTTGGGGAGACCGAATGGAGAAACATAGAAAAGCGTCGATTGGGGAGAATGAAATAGGTGAAGGTGGAGTATCAAGATGTAGCACAAACCCTATTTTTGTGAGACCGACGAAGGTGAAGTCAACAGACGTCGAGGAAGGAAAATTGGGGGAGAAGCGCAAATAGGAGATTGGGGGGACGAAATTCGCGGAGGAGGCATAGGATCCAGACGCGAAGTAGATGGAGAAGGAGGCGTAGAAGCCAGAGGCTCCGAGGGTTGTTGCAGAGGCGTTGCACTTGGGAGAGCTTCGATGAGACGATAACGTCCGGGAAGTGTAGGAGAAAGTGATGAAAACCGTGAGCAAGAGTAGTGCGGGTTGGGGGGTAATTGGGAAGGGGAGCGAGAGAGGGGAATTGAGGAGGGGATCGAGAAAACTACGGGATTTTCAGAGGGGACCGAGAACTAGAGAGCGGGATAGGGGTTTCGGGGAGGGGTTTCAGGGAGGAGAGCGCGGGTCGAAGCAAATTCCCGAGCGGGGGATCGATAATGGGTTAGATTTTAGGGTATGGAGGACGTAATAGAGAATTAATGGTGACGTGGATGCATGGTGAGGTGACACATACGCAAAGAGAAAGCCTACTTTAGTATAGATAATAGATAAAAGATACCCCCAGAAATTTGAATGTTAACAATGTTGCATTGAACAATACACATAGATAAATCATGAGAGGCCAATCTATGAATATTAATTTTAGTCCTCTCTTCAGGTCACATAGAATATTCCTCTATTTTACCCTTTTCATTTTATATTTTCTCTCCCCTCCATAGGGATCCTAAATCATCTATATTTGAAACACTACCTCTATGAACAGGTTCCACTACAATATCCTAAAGTATACCACCTAAAGCAATATCCCTGGATGGAAGAGATACCACAGTAATCATATAATCTAGGTTAACTTCCCCCTTATTATAATTAACCACTATCATTGTTTAAGATTTTGGATGCCTTCACGACATCTACATAGGATCTAGATTATAGTCCTTAAAAAGTGGGTTAACAACCTCTTTACCAGAGGGGGAATTATCCAAGAAGGATTTACCCAACATCTGAGAAGATGACCACCCCCAATATGATTCTTTATTAGATGGAGAAAATCTAGGGAATCCACTGGTACCTCTATGTCCCAATTTAAATATACTATAAGAAAAGGAAGGGTAAAAACTATATTGATATGTATATGTGAGTGTTTTCCTCTAGAATTGGGGATGACCTCATCGATTTAAGGTTCAAACATTCCAAGCAGTTTCTAACGGGTTTTTTCATAGAACCAGAAACATCCAATGATTCTATATCCATTTGAACCTACTTTCCAAAGGTAGGCGCTCATTAGTTGTAGATTGATGAGGCTTAGAAATTTGCATTGGTCGAGAGGATGGGAGGTCGGACTCATCACACCTTTTTGAGGGGAATTATTGTCTACTCCGGGACTCTCTTTATAGATTTAAGTTATGTCCGTGAATCCTTATTACATTACCAAGTATAAAATGAGTTTTCCTTTAGATATGACAATCAATGATTGATATGTAGGAAATTTAGAGAATCTTTTATATGTATTTGAGGTTCTTCATTGACAGAGAATCATCTGTATTTGTTAGTGATTCTTAGTCAATGGTATCCTTTGATACATAAAAGTCTCTTGGTCATTATGATGACCATACTGGTTTTAAAGCCACTCAGTGGGGCACTTGAAGTTTATTTTCATTCAGAAGGACATGAATTATTTCAAAGTTGGGATCGTACCCGCAGATGGGCTGCCTACGTATCCTTTATTTTGGAAAAGGAATCATAACCCACGTAGTTCAAGTAAGGGAGTATGATGTTTATGATTGATGGATCAAAGAAATATGTCATAATTACTTTTACACTCTAAGCTCACGTGAGTCATGCTCGGTGTGAGAAACAAGAGGTATTGGTAAAGCCAGACAATTGTGCCATGAAAGATGCAATCATAAGAAATGAGGATTAAGATTTACTTCAGGGAAGAAATACAGGAACAGGGTCTATAAAGGTATATGTGCATCATGGAGATTTGGATACTCTAATCTTAGGGGTTACTCCTAAGGAAGATGCCCAAATTAGAAGAGGTCTTATGATTGGGTTTTACTCCTAAGAAGGAATCCCAGATCAAAGGTAAATTAGGACTGGTTAAGAGAAATTAATACTGGGGATTACTCCTGAAAAGGATGCCCAGGTTAATGAGGACTTGGGGCTAACTCCTAAGGAGGAGGCCCATATTTGAGAATTATGACTGAGGATTACTCCTGAAGAGGATTCCCATATTTGAGACTGGGGATTACTCCTGAAAAGGAGGCCCAGGTTAATGAGGACTTGGGGCTTACTCCTAAGGAGGATTCCCATATTTGAGAATTATGACTGGGGCTTACTCCTGAAGAGGATGCCCATATTTGAGACTGGGGCTTACTCCTGAAAAGGAGGCCCAGGTTAATGAGGACTTGGGGATTACTCCTAAGGAGGATGACCATATTTGAGAATTATTACTAGGGCTTACTCCTGAAGAGGATGCCCATATTTGAGACTGGGGCTTACTCCTGAAAAGGAGGCCTAGGTTAATGAGGACTTGGGGCTTACTCCAAAGGAGGATGCCCATATTTGAGAATTATGACTGGGGCTTACTTTTGAAGAGGATGCCCATATTTGAGACTGGGGATTACTTATGAAAAGGAGGCCTAGGTTAATGGGGACTTGGGGCTTACTCCTAAGGAGGATGCCCATATTTGAGAATTATGACTGGGGCTTACTCCTGAAGAGGATGCCCATATTTGAGACTGGGGATTACTCCTGAAAAGGAGGCCCAGGTTAATGAGGACTTGGGGCTTACTCCTAAGGAGGATACCCATATTTGAGAATTATGACTGGGGCTTACTCCTGAAGAGGATGCCCATATTTGAGACTGGGGCTTACTCCTGAAAAGGAGGCCCAGGTTAATGAGGACTTGGGGCTTACTCCTAAGGAGGATGCCCATATTTGAGAATTATGACTGGGGCTTACTCCTGAAGAGGATGCCCATATTTGAGACTGGGGCTTACTCCTTAAAAGGAGGCCCAGGTTAATGAGGACTTGGGGCTTACTCCTAAGGAGGATGCCCATATTTGAGAATTATGACTGGGGCTTACTTCTGAAGAGGATTCCCATATTTGATACTGGGGCTTACTCCTGAAAAGTAGGCCCAGGTTAATGAGGACTTGGGGATTACTCCTAAGGAGGATGCCTATATTTGAGAATTATGACTGGGGATTACTCCTGAAGAGGATTCCCATATTTGAGACTGGGGCTTACTCCTGAAAAGGAGGCCCAGGTTAATGAGGACTTGGGGCTTACTCCTAAGGAGGATGCCCATATTTGATAATTATGACTGGGGCTTACTCCTGAAGAGGATGCCCATATTTGATACTGGGGCTTACTCCTGAAAAGGAGGCCCAGGTTAATGAGGACTTGGGGCTTACTCCTAAGGAGGATGCCCATATTTGAGAATTATGACTGGGGCTTACTCCTGAAGAGGATTCCCATATTTGAGACTGGGGATTACTCCTGAAAAGGAGGCCCGGGTTAATGAGGACTTGGGGCTTACTCCTAAGGAGGATGCCCATATTTGAGAATTATGACTGGGGATTACTCCTGAAGAGGATTCCCATATTTGAGACTGGGGCTTACTCCTGAAAAGGAGGCCCATGTTAATGAGGACTTGGGGCTTACTCCTAAGAAGGATTCCCATGTTTGAGAATTATGACTGGGGATTACTCCTGAAGAGGATGCCCATATTTGAGACTGGGGCTTACTCCTGAAAAGGAGTCCTAGGTTAATGAGGACTTGGGGCTTACTCCTAAGGAGGATGCCCATATTTGAGAATTATGACTAGGGATTACTCCTGAAGAGGATGCCCATATTAATGGGTTCTCTCATCTTAAAGGATGAGGTTGAATGAATGAAATATCAATCTTTAGTGACATAAAGATGTGAAAATCACTAGGTTTTGAGAAATGTTCCACGGAGTTCCTTTCAGATAAGGAATCCAAATCAAGAAATCATGCCATAAATGGCTTTGAAGAGTGTCTTGAAGACTGAATCTTGAATAGGAGATGTGTAATGACATAAGAGGGGTTAAATGGGCAAGAAAGGCACCCAAAAAGGCAGGGGCGTGCAATTCCTGGCAGGTGCGCAAGTACTGCATGGTCGCGCAAGTCCTGGTCGCGCAGGTATACCTGTGCGACACATGGGTACTTGCGCATTTGTAAACCAACATGGTAATACTTGGGAAATCCTTGACCAATGCCTTTATAATTATCCTAAGGTACTTCCATAAGAGAGGCGCACAAGTTTTGGTGAGGAAGTAGGGCGGCGCGCAAGTATATTTATTTCCCTTAAGGGTAAAACACCTTAGGCGCGCAAGTGTTAGTGAATTATAACACTTAGACCTTATTACTCTTGTTTAGACCTTCCATTATAGGTAAATAATTACCTTAGAAGTGTTCAGAAGACCTGAAGAAGAGACTTGGGCATTCAGAGCTCTAAATCTGAATTTTAAAAACAATCTACTCCCGAAATGGGGAGGCCCACAGGGTCTATTTATAGGCTGGAGAAGACCCCAGGCGGTTATCCTTTAGGGTGCGCAAGTCACTTGCGTGACTATTAGGTGGCGCGCAAGTATACTTGCACGACAGTGATGGAACTTGCGCGACCCTTGTGCATTTGAAGCCTTGTTCATGCCTTTGTCGATTTTTGATGTTTTCTTCAAAGGATGAATCAATTTGTGCTAAGTCATTTCCCTTTCAATTATTTTAGACAATGTGACAAAAAGGAGCTTCAATAGTGAGAATATACAGAATACACATATCATACCTGAAACTATCTCAAGCAGTACCTGATCATGTCCTTGTTCATGTTATGTTCGGTTAATTCTATATCACAGCTATTTTTGTACAGGGAGGCCTGCAAGAAAATTATCACACATCAAATTTCACCCTAGAAAACAAACGAACTCAAACTGGGTTGACATTCCAAAAAAATATTATTTGTGATCGTTCAGAATCATTTTCATACAAGGGAGAGAGTTGGGGATACTTCCCCATGGAAACCATATCCAATCCAATGGTTATTGCGCTGCTGTAGAAGAAAACAACGGACTTACTCAATGAGGTTTCCAATGCCCACATAAAAATTCCGATGACTAAAAATGCAATGTGATGCATGTGAAATTCTGCACAAATAAAACAGCAACATAAAAAACAACCAGTTTAATAATGATTAAAAGGTTATCGACACTTTATACATTAATTTTACCCTCTTTAATGGACACGTCAATGTTTTCAGTAGAAGAACCCAACCCTTGTAAGGCACATTGCAATGCCATTGTCAATACTATTTGTAATGATGCTTGACCTGAAATCCTAAATCACAATAATGAAATGATAAAAATATCATTTGTTCATTAATTACAAGAGTAAACATATTAATTTTAATCTTGAAAATAAGATGATATCACAATTTTACCCTTTTCAATGCCATTGATGTTGGAAGATGAATCAACATCACCTAAACTGGAGATTTCACCCATACATTGAAAACATTAAACAACCAAACATGAAACTGCATCATATTATGAAAATATGAGTCTGGGGTTAAATTGCATATTTGAGGATGCAGTTAAGTAAAAAGAAAACTTGTCATGATGTATAAAATGGTGTGGTAAAACCATACCTTTAGCAACGGTGGATAAGTCAACACCGTGTCCAGCTCCTCCCCCAGCCCCTCCCCCTCCCCCTCCTTCCCCACTGCCTGACCCCTCCCCCTCCCTCCCCACTACCAATCTCCTCCCCCTCCCCCTCCCTCCCTATTGCCCAGCCCCTCCCCCTCCCTCCCCACTGCCCAGCCCCCCCCCCCCCCCCCTCTCCTATCCACTGCCCAACCCCCCTGCCCAGCCCCTCCCCACTGCCCAGCCCCCCTGCCCAACCCCTCCCCCTCCCTCCCCACTGCCCAGCCCCCCTACTCAGCCCCTCCCCACTACCCAAACCCCCTGACCAACCCCTCCCCCTCCCTCCCCACTGCCCAGCCCCTCCCCCTCCCCACCTTCCCAGCCCCTCCCCCTCCCTCCCCACTAAACATGAATTTTCTTTTGTGTTTGGAGTCTTCCTAAAACACACAAAACTACATTAAAAAATTAGAGAAAGTAAAGCTGAAAACCAAAAATAGAATATGAAAAATCTAAATAATTTAGTCAACTCCGAATATTCATATAACTATCAGATTACATACCAATCAGTTACTTTAAGTTCAAAGCAAAAGATCAGAAGCAACTAAACCTTCTCAACGCCTTCAATAGATGAGCTCTTCTGCTTCAAAGTGGAGGACATGGTCATACTCACCTGATGAACATCCTCTACATGTCGAGTATATGAAAAAGATATTAAGTGAATGCAGTCCCCTCCCCTCCCATCCCTCCACTGCACCCCCCCTCCCAACCTTCCCCTCCCAGCCCCCCTCCCAACCCTCCACTGCAGCCCCCCCATCCTAAGCCTCCCCTCCACTGCTAAGGACAATATTAGATGGAGAGATAATAATAAAGACCCCAAACCATAAAAAAATATATGGCATGTGAATATTACTTAAATAATTGTCAAATAACACCCCTGATGAAAACATAATCCAAAATGAATTTCATTGCATAAAAAAATTCGCATACAAGCAGTCCAACAATACAAAAAAAAATTAAAACTCCAACAAAAGTCTCTATGCTAAGTCAAAAATGGAGGGGATTAATATCCCCCCATCACCATCATCGTCATCCCCATGTACAGCATCATCATCATCAGCAGAAACATCATCAGCATCATCATCACTAGCAGCATCATCATCATTATCATCAGCAATCTCATCACCAACAACAGCATCAACAACATCCTCGCCAGCTCTATCACCACCACCATCATCGCCACTAGGACCCTCATGGGAATCACTCGATGTATTATGTAAAGAGCTCATTGATTCCATACATGAATGAAAAGTGGCAGCAACCTCTGGTGGTAGTGACTGACTCAAAACTAACATAGATTTCATGAAATTTTCATTCATTAGCTTACTTTTTTCACGCTCCTCTAATACTATTTTCTTTGTTGCAGCTAATTCAGCACACATACTTTCCAACTCAGAGGCCTTAGAGGCTTTAGAGGAGTCCGATGATGACCAATACCTAGAGGGGACAATTTTTTTTCCTGGTCTACAATGGACTCTTCCTGGATGCTCCACACCTAACACCTGACTCAAATGATCATTTGGCCCTAAGTTGTCAGCTTTTTCATCCATGGCCTCCAAGGCAGACTGTTGAAATTATAAACATATTAAATTATGAATATCATATAAATGTTTGAAATATAAATAAAAAAACCTACAATTTTTTCTTGTGTTTGTGAATTAACTGCAGTTCCATCTTTTCTTTTCCTACTTAAGTAGAATAATTTGGCACGAGGTATAGGACCTTCAATGCCCCATTCACCTTGCTGCATATGAGAAATGCACAAATTTGGATTACAACCATATATGATAAATGTAAAAAATTGGATTGAACATACTAGTCACTTCTCATGATCGGGCATTGTAGTGCGCCCCAATGTGTGTAGATATGTCATTTCATCTTTGTTTTTTTTGTTTTTCGCTGACACTTACTAAGAAAAAAAAAACAATACAAGTAATAAGAATTAAATTTTATATAAAAACCATTAAAGATGGGTAGTACCTTATACTATTCAGTATTCTAATGTGCGATCATTTTTTGATATTGACTTTTTGGACAGTCAGGGTTTGTGGGTACACCCTCTAACTCAGTACCCACTCTGCTCCTCTAACCAATATGTAACTCATACTTGTATGACCGCCAATACTCTCCAAGATCACTCAACCTAGCAGCTTAGCCAGCTTCACTATTAGGAAAGTTAAATCGACTCTGAAACAAAAATGTTAAGTCATATAAATACATTACTAATATAAATATAAATTTATAAAATTTACATACCCATATCTACGCCCATGCCCTATCCTTGATGTCAGCACTGATATGTCTCCATGAGACCGGTTCCACCGGAACAATATCATGATATTTTGATAAAGTATCCATGAAACTTCTACACTCCTTATCATTTTTACCTACCATTTGATTTTGAGGATTGTAATCCACCATAATCTGAGTTTCGCGATTCCAGGCATCCCGCATTCGAGTGCGCCCATGTCGCCTACTAGAAGATCCCACTAAATAACATAAGAGGTGAAAAGAGAAGAGTTAAGTGACAATACAATAGGAAAAAAGTGAAATGATATAATTTGAAACATTTATAATAAAAAAACCCGATGCAGGCTCCTGAATAGGCTGTGAGGCATCCGTGGACTGTGCTGGATCAGCATCCTCCAAAGGAAGTATCTGTTCCACAGCATGCTCTGGCTGATCTTCATGAACATGAGTGGAAACTGAAGAAACATACTCCATATGTGTAGGATGGATGGTAGGAAAAGGAGGTGGCGTAGAAATGTCAGAATATGCGTAGTAGGTCTGGGGATACATGAATGGATATGAAAATTGTGCAGGTGAGAACATCGGTCGAGTCGGCGTGGACATGGAATGGGAAAAAGAGGGTAAATGGGATGATGAAGGCAGCATGTATGGGAACATCCCAGGGGTCTCAAGTAGAGGGTGTACATGTGTGGTAGATGGGATGTCCACTGATGGGTCAGTGTGGGGAGTGGTAAGATGGGAGATCCGCCTAGGTCTAGGAGGATCCCTGCTCGGTCCCATACTAGGAAGAGGAATCTATGGAGTTATATATCCCTAAAATAAATTTGATCAAAAATATGAACTTAATATTATATGTAATGTGGAAGATAAATATTAGAATTATTATACTCACTGAAGACAACTCACGCTCGCATCTAACAGGATCAACATCAAATAATCTTTTCTTGCGAGCTTATGTAGTTTTCTTCATAATCTATATAAGAATGAAATAAATATTTTTTAGCAACAATTTTTACAAATCATACATACAACTTATAAGCCAAAGAAGAAAAAAAATGTCATAAAATATTTCATTAATGATAATTTATAACCAAGTTATACAATTTTTAAAACCACATTTTAAACCCAGTTTTCTGAATTGAAATAAATATAATTAAATGAAACGAAACCAAACAATACTGAAATAGACATATCATTCCAAACTAAAACTAAATTAAAGTAATTACATTCATACCAACCTGAGAAACTCACGTCAAGGTAAACTAAATGAACTCTGAATATATATGGTTTCTTTTATATATTACCCTCCACTACCTCAGGTTCAACATCATCTCTCACAATGGGGCAATTTGTGTCATCAAATACAATATTTTGGCTAACACCGATGGGGGTGTCAATGGTGAAAATTTCATCCCTAGAATCATGAAAAATATGTCTTGGGATTACTTCATTAATGACACCGTAATCAGATTTCAGACGATCTTTCACATAAAACACTTGTTTTTCCATTGATGCCAAAATGTATGGTTCATCGGTATGTAGGAATCGACTCATGTCAATAACTCTAAATCCGAAATCATCAATAAATGTACCATGTCACTTCATTGAATCAAACCATTTAAATTTCATCATAGTGACTCGACCTTGAGAGTAGTAATCCAATAACAATATTTTCTCAACCATTCCATAATAATACACATCTTCATATCAAGGTCGACTATCTGATGCACTGGCATAACGATCTGTTCTAGAAATTAACATAACACCATCATGTTGTGTTCTCATTTTCACCGCTTTATCAGTTGTAACAAATTTATATCCATTGATTATTAAATATTTTCAGTCACGAACCAAAGAATTGGGATCAAAAGCCAGCGCTCTTAATTCTTGAGAAATGAAGTCAGCAGGTAAACTCAATACCTGGATTACATATGAGTAATATAATTAAATATATATCTATATTTTAAGGTATATAATGTAATGGTCATACCTTTGATTTCAACCAATATGGGAACTATTGGCTATGCATAGCCTCTCTCTTTCTCAACGGAAAAGATCGATGAACTCTACTTATAATTTGTTTATGTTCTCTACATAAAATGACAATAAAAGTATAAGGTATATGTGATATGATATCGTATGAGATAACATATATATATTCAAATTACTTACTTGATATAGGAATCGAAAAAACCACAATTAAACAAGACTGTACAATGTGACATATTCTGCTCTTCAAATATCAATGTAACCAATGTATATGACCCGAAAATTCGACCTGTTTGGGGAAGAGATGGAAATGAGGGATGGATTTCCTCATACTTCTCATCTTCATTTCTTATTGGTCGATTATGTCTTGTGCTCACATCAGACAAATACATTGAACAAAAATCCATACATTCTTGGGCCAGATAACTCCTCACAATGAAACCTTTAGGATAATTCTTATTTCAGACATATGATTTCAAAGTGCACATATTTCTTTCAGTGGGATACATCCACCAAAAAGCAACTGGTCCCCCAAGAAGTGTCTCAGTTGGAAGATGAACTGTTAAATGCAACATGCAAGTGAAAAAGGATGGAGGGAAAGTTTTTCTAACTCACACAGAATTAACGGAGCCTCTTGCTGCATTTTTATCAACATTGATTTGGATAACCTTTTAGCAAAAAGGTCTCTAAAAAAATGACACAACCAAATCACTTCCACCCTTACATTATTGGATAGAAAATGCCGAATTGCTATTGAAATCAATTCATGAAGAAGGATGTGATAATCATGAATTTTTAGGGATTTCAATTTCAAATGTCTTATGTTGACTCATTTAGATATATTGTTGGAACAGTCATTTGGGAACTTTATATTCTCCAATATTGCTAGAAATTGATCTTTCTCTACAGGTGTCATCACATAAGAAGCACATGGAACTTTCCAATTGTTTTCACCGATACAAACAGGATGTAGTTCTGGTCGAATACCCCAATTCAATAAATCCCGACGAGATTGGAAGTCATCTTTGGTCTTCCCCTTAATATTCAAAATAATTGTAAGAAACATTTCACATATATTTTTCCCAATATGCATTATATCTAAACAATGACTTAACAAATTAGTAGACCAATATGTCGACACAAAAAATACTTCTCTTTTTCCAATTGTAAGTGACTTCAGTATCAACATTCTTCTTATTTTGAGATTTCAACTGACCTTTCCCTAATGAAAAGATGAAATATTTCAATTCATCAAGAACATCACTTACTGACATACGTTGAGGTGGTTCTTCAGTGTCAACATTATTATCAAACCTCTGACGATTCTTCCTATATTGATGATCCATTGGCAAGAATCGGCGATGCCCCATGAAACTAAAACTACGATGATATTTAAGCGTTCTCGATCATTTATTATTCATACAAATGGGACATGATAGTTTTCCCTTCATGCTCCACCCAGAAATCATTACATAGGTAGGGAAATCATTTATGGTCCATAGAAGGGCATCACGCATCTAAAACGTATTCTTTGAAGAAGCATCAAATGTCTGCACACCTAAATCCCAAAGTTGTTTCAACTCTTTTATTAAAGGCTGCAAGTAGACATCTATATCATTACCAGGATCTGAAGGTCCAAATATCAGTATACTCAAGAAATTTAAAGGTTTTTTCATACACATACACAAAGGAAGATTATAAACATGAATAAAAACCGGCCACGTGCTATGAGCAGTAAGCATCTGACCAAACGGATTAAAACCATCACATGATAGGCCCAATATAACATTGCGCACCTCAGCTGCAAAATCAGGATATTGTGCATCAAATGTCCACCATGATAATCCATCTGCAGGATGGACCAGCTCATCATTACCTTTAATTCTCTCAACATCGCGCCATCGCATATTGACTGATATTTCTGGAGACATGAATAGATATTGAAGTCTGGGAATCAATGGAAAGTGCCACATGACTTTATGTGGCACACGAGATGGTTTTCCATCTGCATTTGTCTTCCCTCGAGATGTACCACATTCTTTACAGTCATTACGGTCAGCTGTTTCCTCCAAATATAAACTGCAATCTTTCGGACAAGCATGGACTTTATTAGTAGCAAATCCAAACTACTTAATTAACTTCCATGCCATGTAATGATTTGAGGGAATATCTACACCATCAGGAAGCAATTCCTTCAAAAATGTAAGAATATAATCAATGGCAGTATTAGAAATCCCATACATGGGTTTTCCATGATATAACCACATTAAAAATTCCAACTTGGTCGTTTTAGTACATTCTTGATAGACTGGAGTTCTGGCATCATCCAATAAATTTTTCACTCTCTCGACATCATCATCTTCAACATTTTACTCATGTGTACTGATATCATTGTCTTCTTGCACCGACATGCTATCTCTCTCGGAATGATGCACATATGGAAACTGATCAAATATCAAATTCTCCATGTCACTTCTTTCATTTCGTTTATGAAAATTCGAAGATTGACTTGTCTCTCCATGGTGAAACCAAACATTATAGTTATCTTGAAATCCAAATTTCATTAAATGGTAACTAACTTATTCTCATCTTAACCATGGTATTCCAACACAATTATAGCAGGGACACTATATAAAACCTCCATCTGATGCATTATTAAATGAAAAATCTAAAAAATTCTCCAAATTACTTTGAAACTCGGTTGAAATCCGATCAGTACGATACATCCAGCTTTTATCCATTCTATAACAAGAAAAAAATTATCATTCAATCAACAATGTAAATCATATTTAAAAAATTCATTACAATCAATTTTATTATTAAATTAATCAAATCATATTAGTATCTAGCAAAACATATTTAATGACAAGAGGAGTCCATGATTGAATAAGTAGGAAAAAAGAAAAAAGGTATATCTTGTGATGTAAACTAAAGAAAAAAGTTAAAAAAGTCACTCCCAAGTGGTCATTTATGGGGAATAAAAAAGAAAATTTCAATGTAAAATACTCCATTATAGATATAGAGGCATTATACACATGGGAAGAAAATTTTATTTTAATAATATGAATTTATAATTTTATAGATTATTTGGTAGGGGTTATTTGATGGGGAATAAAAAATTCAATGAAAATAGAGTAGTTATAACTTTAATGTTTTGGAATTAATATTGAAAAAATGTTTCAAGGTATCCTATAAATTTTGTACAACATGATGCTTACAAGATATACTTTTTATGAATTCTATTGGAACTTTGGAATATTTGTTCATATGGAAAAGATATTTTTTTTTAAAATATACATCATGATATACTTGGGAGTATTGATAATAAATGTTTGGGGGTTTCAACCCATTTAAAGTAATAAAAGTTAGAAACGTATTGTAAATTCTATATAGAAATCACATAACATGTTTGATATTCTTGAATAGTTCTATGGAAGGTGTGACCATCCTATTCATGATAAAAATGAATGCCTCATCAATATACCATCCTAAACATATTTGAGTTTTAATACTCAAAATCATCAAAATAATAATATAAAAGTGAAGGAGAAAGATTTAGTTGTTGAAGTTTCACCCAAAATATCCAAAGGGGAAAGTCCATAGATCTTGGAAAGTGGATGTTCAGCTCACATGAGATTTTTTGGTTTTGAAAATTCTCAAAACAAACCACAAGACCAATTTATGTATCTCAATGGGTGTATAGGCCATTATGCCTTGGGTTAGTCCATAAGGATATCATCCCCTATCAACTATCTCAGGTCATACTACAATGTCATCATTCCCCACTTCCGGACTCCATTAATGCCTCAAGGCCTTCATTCCCTTCCATTTTTCATTAAAGACCCCACCATACTCATCATGAATCACATCTCAAATTCTCCCCCTATATAGGATTAATGAATTCATGAAGGATCCACTTTTAACTTTGATACAAGATAGTATAAGTCTACTATCCATACACATATATATATACCCAAGTCCTAGTAAGGAAACTTCTTTTCTATATAGAGGCATAAGCATATCATTTTAAAAGAATTATCATGGTCTGTACACACACGCATGAGTATTTCATATCATACATTTTTATGTAATTGCAAAATCATAACATGGTAAGAACTTCTTGCATTCAACATATTGAAGCCCAACATCAATGTTCACCACTTGAATCAATCTCACAAACCAAATATCCATGGAAGCATCCCCAAATCACTACATGAGTATTCAAGGGTTATGATATATTATGAAGAATATGTTATGGGCTGGGATCATTTTAGACCTATCCATCAAGATACTACAAAATTAAGAGATCTAGATGGATTTGAGAATGATCAGGAAAAACCATCTTTCCATATTTATTTTCCATATAAATCTAGAAAGGATCACATTGGATATCATTGTAAATCCTAAACCTGGATAAGAAATCCGATATATAGTTCCTTTACAAGGATAATAAATAATATCTAGCAATAATAAGAATAACAACAAACAAATGATAAATTATATTTAAATCTCAAGGACTGATTAAATTCTATGCAAATGGTTTGGTTACTTGGCTTAAAAAATCATGCTCTAACCATGGGAAGTTCACTACCTATTCAAGTCACCTGCATGGTTTGGAGACATGGTTTTGTAAACCCTATGACAATCATGATATTGATTCTCTTTAGAGTTACATAGTTACCATGGAATTTTTTCCATGTTAGCTCTAAAAGTACCCCTACCACATATCACCCACTACTCCTCTGCAATAGGCTTCATAGTTACGTTGGGGGACTACACTATTACCTCTAACCATTATCACCATTAAATTCTTCAAACCCCCCCAATCTCCCAAAATCTACCCAATACATCACCCAATAAATGTAATAACTCAAATAAACTCTTAATAAAGGCTAAAAATAAGGCATAATGCACCTAGAAAGTGAGTGGTTGTTCCAATATCCCCCTCTAATGACTTGTTGACCATAATATGTGTCTCTAGAGGTATAAATCTAACAAGTAGGTCTAGTAATACTAAACATATGATTCCTTATCACATTTATCTTCTTTAATATGTATGTTCTTCCATAAAACCTTAACAAGAGGCTTCATCTTCCTTCATAGTTCCTTTATTCATCGATCAACAATCCATATTGGACCTTTCTAAAACGAATCATTTACCCCCAACAAAACATTCTCAATATCAATTATAGTTGAAGGATAATTATTGAAATTTATAAGTAGTAATGCATGGGAAACATCATATATAATAGAAAACTGATGAATTTGATGATACCCGGAGGAGAGGGAGCCGAGAGGGGGGAGCGGGGACGTCGCCCGAGCTGGGGGTAGGAGGCGAAGGCCTGGATGTTGAGGCAGAGACAAAGTTCGGCAGGTCCAGGTTGAGAGAGGAGGCAGAGGTTGGGAGGTGGAGCCGGGACGCGGAGCCAGGAGGTGGAGCCGAGAGGTAGGGTTAAAGTGGGGGGAGCACAGCGGAGCCAGGACGCGGAGCCAGGTGGCGGAGCCGAGAGGTAGGGTTGAAGTGGGGGGAGCGCGGCAGAGCCGGTACGCGGAGCCGGGAGGTAGGTTTGAAGTGGGGGGAGCTCGGAAGAGCCAGGAGGTGGAGCCGGGAGGTGGATCCATGAGGTAGGGTTGAAGTGGGGGGAGCGCGACGGAGGGTTGAAGTGTGGGGAGCGAGATGGAGCCCGATAGTTAGGGGATGAATACCCACATTTTTAATAAAACTGTAGGTATAGATGGTTAAAAATCATCTATCCCCATGGTTTAAAGAACCGTGGGGATAGATGCGTGGGGATAAACCCCATTTCCATTTCTTGTTTATTGAATGATATAACTATTTGTTCATCATTCATATGACAATATATTGAGGCTAAAATAAACAAAAGATGATTTTTGTTCCTCATGTTTATGTTTTATGGTTTTCTCTCCCCGTTCTATATGAATTCATATTTGGAATTTCTATTTAGCCTATGATTCTACGAATACCCATTGAACGGATATTGTGCATTCGATATTTGGATAAATGGATCGTTATCGCTATTCAGGGATGAAGATTTGATGATAATATTGTAGTTCATGACTATGAAAGTGGATTCACATATGGATTGGGGGTTCACATTACCTGTTTGGGTGTGAGATACTGATGAGGTGTGACATCATTGTTTCTTGAGTGGCGGATATGATCAGAATGTGAGAAAATATGGCCAGTGATGGAAAGGGGTTCAGTAAACCACAGATCTATGATGCATGACATGATTCCCAGAAAAATTAGTGGGTGAGGACAACTTAATTGAATGCGTGAATGTTATGGAATTTATATGAAATTTCTTACAAGATAGCATGTAATCCTATGAAAACACATCATGTAATCCCTTCTATGTAGTGATATTATTTTAGTACATATAAAATTATAAAAATTGATGTGAAGCATGAAACACTTCATGTGAAACTTATTAAACCTATTTAGCATGTATAGGGGTAAATTCCCATGAGGTCATGTAGTGTTGTACGTCGTGTGTGCCTATTTGCACACCATGTAATACATGGAAGATGGCTTGGTGTGTATAGTGAGTACATGCCCAGGTGGCCAAGTGCCCCCACCCATTTTTTACTTGGGGCAGTACATGGGTATGATGGAGTACATGGGTAGATCCATGCAATCATACATGACCAAGTACACAGGCATGGGTAGAATGATACACCATGTTACGGGATGAGTTCTAAACATCACAAACCTTAGTTACACACCACATATTTTGAAAAAGTGTATACCATGTGAGTGAGAGACATAGGTAGTTCCAGGCTTAGTGAGACACACCATGTACCCCCAAGGACACGTCGTGTACTTCTTGAGGATAAGTTGGATTTCTATTTCCTTATAATAGTATCTATGTTGAGATATTTTGTGAGCTTCCTCAGACTAGTATCAGTTGATCTTGCTTCCTTGGTCCATTCCTTGAAGTTTAGTATGGAATCACATCCTACACATAGGATGGTGATCACTTCAGTGGTACTTCTTGGATAGAGTTGTTGGAATCCTTCCATGAGGCCTGGAAAGAGATCCTCTATCATCATCTTACCCTAGGTGGAGTTCTTGGTATCATCATGACCAAAACTACATTGAAACCAATTTTCTACTTAGTAGGTTATTCTAGATTGAGTTATTAGTATACCATATGACCTTGGGTGTGATCCTCATACGTGTATCGTTCTATTCCTATTTCCTATGTATACTTCTTATGGAGAGACCTGATGAGTAGTATATCTCGGATGGACACCATCAGTGCTATATAACTCCTAGAGTGTGATCTATCAGTTGAGTTCTATTAGGTATGGAAAAACTCATGGAGTAAAATCTCTTGGATGAGCATTTCCTTGAAACCTTCACAGTGGTTCTATGGGTGGAAGCGATTATGACCATGTGGGACATTGCATCTTTTTGAGTATATCTATATATTTCTTTGTATGTCTCACTTTATAATTGACATATCCTGGGATGATATCACTACTTTTGATGCTTTGTGATTGGTTATTTCAAGATTTCCTATTGGGTATTGTTATACTCACCCCTGAATGGTCTCTACCTGCACATGTTGTGTCTTATGTAGATGATGTACCTTTTTACGAAGTACTTGGTGGAATAAGAGTATGTGGAGCTAGTTTGGGTTTGGAAGACTAGGGTGTATACCAGTGTTTCATTTGATAGCAGTCCCCTCCTCCTAAGCAGGTCAAACTTTACTTTCCAATTTTTAGTGGGCTTGTATTTGGAACCTTTTTATGTTTTCTAGTATTTATATGATACTCTGATTGTGGGATTATAGATGTATTTGTGAATTTCCAATTATTTTAATTTTATCATTGTATGGGCTTGGATATTTTTCATGCGTACATGTAATTAAGTTTAATACCTCCCATTTGTGTGATATACCTTTTGGTGATAGTCACCAGCGCTTGTCCTATTAGAGGTGGCTTTGGCGTAGTTGCATCTTAGGCCTCATTGGGTTGGTTCATGACAAAATAGTATCAGACCGGTACCCATCTGGAATTCTTATGAAATTTTCTAGGTTTAGGACCATATTTTAGGGTTTTCTTTTGTCTAGTTGTAAGGTTTGGTTTAGGGAAACAATTTTAAGTGTTTTGAGTTTGGATTTTAGAATATGGACTCTAGTGTTGGTCTGATGACCAATGTATCCATACACCAGCACCATGATCACCTACCTTTCGACTCAGTACATGTAGAATTTTGTTTTGGGGAAAGATTTGGTACATGCATCATATAGTAATGGGTTGTGGTTTCCATGTCCTTCTTGAGTCATCTCTCAATATATACTCATTAACCATGGTACATCTTGAAAATATTCAAGATATCTCTACGATGATAGAAAACTAGGATTCCAAGATGACTTCATAATGAATACTAGATGTGTGATGAGGTTTTAGTTTAGGGACCAAATCATGGGGTATTTTTCTCTATGTGGGTACTAAGTAGTTCTACCCCTTATTGAGTACCACATGAGTCTTTTTGTGGATCAGGTAGATGATCATCCACATGTTGAGTAGTCGATAACTCCAGTAGGATAGGATGATGTTATGCATATGCTTAGAGAATTACATGAGTTACATCAATGGGTATCATTGAGTTTTTGTGATGAGATATACCATCAGTAAATAGAGGTTTGACCCAAGGGAGTGGTACAAGTTTCCAGTGTGTGCAGATCCCGACTGATTGGATGGATGCAATTGAGACCCATTTTCTATGTGGAGAAGCAGCTGTATCTAGTGGTACCAATAGGTTACACACCTATGTTGAGTTTGAATTGTAAGTTCTATAGTTTCAAATCACCCATGTTACAATGTGGGCCATACCCCCTTTCTCTGGTGGTGGAGGACTAGCGTGAGCCTTCGGTTTGAATGTCTTGTTTGGATGAGACCCCTTCCTAATGGTGGTCTTGGTGGAAATAATTCTCCAGCATGACGTAGGGTATTAGTTGATCCCTATAATGGTGATGTTTGATGTGAATTTGGATATTCATGGAAGATGGACAATACCCCCACTGAGACTCATTATTAAGATGCGATCCAAAACTGTACCGAAGAATTAGTTCTTCCCAATGCGAATAGTATAATGGTATGGTGGATGAATTTATCTAAATTGTGTGTTTAAGGTTTTTGATGTACTAATGTGTCATAGAAATCCATTATTGTGGTAAATTGGTGGAAAAATGAAAGTATGATTTTCAAATGGTAGGATCTCTCAAAGTCTTTGAGTGCATTTTGTGGTACGATGTGTGTCCTCACTACCCCAGTTTCAGTTATCACATGGTTTCATGATCCACTTATCCCTGATTGAATCCTTTATTCAAGTCCTTATGATACAAGTGGAGCCCTTTTTTCTTGACCCATGTGTTGGTGGTTTTTGTAGAGAGGATCAATTATTGCATACTTCTACCGATAGTGTGACTTAACTATTGGAGGATATGGAGAGAATCATGTGGAATCTCTTCCTAGTGGCAGTAATACCATATGATTTTTTCCTTGGTATGGATCGGTTTCTTTCTATCCATACTCAGATCTTGCTACTAGAGAGAGTACCGGTGATTTCATTTTAGTTTTCCTACTTTGATAAGGATTGATACCAGGTAGATAAGGATGAGATCATGTTCAAGATGTTTTGAATGAATTCTAATCAATTGGATAGTGATACCTTTAGAGCAGTAGATTATATGAGTTTTCACTTCTTGCGGTGGTTTAGGAGTATGAGTGAATCCTTCTTGAGAACATTCTATGTTTAACTCATCATCGAGAGTTGGATTTATCTATGTACTTACACTAGGGATGACCCAATATATGTGTTATCATATCATATGACACCTTTTAGCTTTGAGATATTGAGGTGTGGTTAGAGAAGTTTGTAGAGAATGGGATTTTTAAGACCTAGTGTGTTTTCCTGGGAATCCATATGTTGTTCTATTGAGAGTTGGATGGGTTCTTGAGTTTGGGTGTGGATTCATATCACTTAGACCGAGAAACATGAGGAAATATATCCACTCCTGAGAATCTATGGCCTCATCTCCTAATGAATGGAGGAAAATTAAGTCTCAGAGTTTGAACTCTGCATGGGTTATAACCAGTTCCAGGTTTGAGGGGTGGATATACCAAGTGTGGTTTCCTAGATCTGCTATGGTTTCTTTGATTCCATGGTGATACCCTTTTGTGTGTTGAGAACCACAACCAAGTTTATGAGACTTATGAGCCAAATCCTTAACCTTTCTTAGACCGGTTTGTGGTATCCTTCTACAATGGTACCCTCATGTCCTTGGCATCAGAGTTTGGGAACAAAATACACAGGAGGATGCTTCTATACATTCTCCAAGTGATCTATTCATATGAAAAGTCTCATGGAGTCAGTTCTCAAAATATGTATTCTTAAACATGGGAGTGATAGTGGGACCTTTAGAGGTTGAGATGGTGTGAGCTTGAGATCCACACAGGCCGTGGTCGTGGAAGAAAATGATCACAATAAGGTTTTGCATCTACTGTTGTCGAGAAAGGTGAAAAAGTCGATCACTTTATAGATGAACTCATGTAGGTGAGGATGGTAAAGTGTACCTATAGTTGATAGTTTTTACCCTTCACTTATTCTGAGAGATAGGGAGGTACGACTCGAGGATATCAATTTCGAGATGTTGCATGAAAAGATATCCCCTTGATACATTCCTAGTGAATTCCATGAATAAGGTAACAATATCACCCATTTTATAGGTACATATAGTGATTCTAGTTTCTATTTGAGAGGGGGTGTTGAGGAGGTTGTTTTCCCTTAGTAGTACATCTAATAGAGGTGTGTATGTGCTGAGATATCTTAGAATTAGTTGGATAGACAAGGTATTTGTAGGAATTTTGTGATCTAAACTCTTGTTATTTCATATATCTATGGGTGATAGAAAAAAATATTTATGGAGACTTTAGGACACTTATACAGGCAGTAGGTAGTTTAGATTCATGGAATTCCATCAACAATCATTGTAGACTATGATTCTTACTTTAAAAAATTATCAAGGAGAGGATGAGGGGAGCCTTTAGGGACTTAGTTGTAGTTGTTCACAATGTTTTAACCCAGCCAAATGGATAGGTAGAATGGTCTGTTTAGGTTCTAGTGAACACTCCTTGGGTTTTCATGTCTGTTTTGAGATATTATTGGGCGGAACATCTACCATTACTGAAGTTTGCGTATCATAATTATTATCACTACACCACAAAAGTAGCACATTTTTGAGGTCATGTATGAGATAACTTATAATAAACTATTATACTAGTTGGAGCTAGTGGGTAATAGTGATTGGGTCATATTTTTGGTGCTAGTGATGGTTGTAAAGGTAATAGTTCATCCCAGGGTGGATGAGGATTGACTGGTAAATGTTTGGAGTCCTCAATAGACTGATAGAAATGGACTTTAAAGATAGTGAGTTACAGAGTCTTATCTATTGTGGTATACTATCTATGAGGATCTTAGGAACTTTATTTTCTTACTGCTATGTTGTGTTAGAGAGGTGGTGTACCAATTAACATAGAGGCCACAATATTTTTTGGTTTCTTGGAGTTCTCCACATGTCATAGCATAGGAGTCATGTGCATGATTCGTTGCATGATATCGACTTGGGTGAACTGAGCTATGAGAGTGGAGTTTGTTTTTCTTCAAATATCCAAGGATTTTGAGTACTAGTAGGAGAAAGACCCTTTGTGGGAAAGTGTTTTCATTGGTTGTGTATTTGATGAAAACAAAAGAAACCATCAAGAGATCTCGAGGGAGTGGGAGACTTAGTTTAGAGCTCAATATTTCTACCTTTTACATAGTTTTTACTTTTCAGGGATGAAAATCCTTAAAGAGGGGAATAATTGAGTGTACCCATTTTTACTGTGTAAGAATTTGGGATATTTCTAGGAATATTTCTAGAGTCAAGCACAGAGATGGTGTGAGATTTTGATGATTGGTGTTCCTAGAATTATTTTTTGAAATATATTAAATACATTAATATCATACACGTGCAATTTTCCTAAAAAAATGGAATAACTCCTGAATGGGGGACCAAATTAGAAATCCAAGGTCACCAATGAACTCAAAGTGTGAAATTTTCCCTAGGTATGACATAAGATTTTTCAGCGTTCAGTGTTTGGTAAAGTACAGTCACAGGAAAATTAGTAAAATAAATTAATTCAATTATTTATTTTATTTCATTAACACAGCAAAATAACATTTATTATTTAAATATTTTTTTTATAACCAATTCATAGGGTTAGCCTCATAACCCTGAGAAATGAGAATTAGAGCATGGAGGAGATCTGGTGGACATCAAGATTGTAGATCGACTGATCAAGATTTGAAATTTAGTGTGCCAAATGAAATCAAGGATCTCACCAATAACAATGAAGCATATTTTTTCTTCATTAGTGATCAATTAAAATTGAGGTAGGACATTGATTTGTTGATTTATCCCTATTTTTATCCCATGATGAACATGAATCAATTGGATAACAGATTGATTCGTAGATTGATCATTTTGTGGGTATGGGCTATTTTTCGGATTTGGGGATAATTATTTGTTTTGTTTGTTAATTAAATGTTATACCTATTATTTAATCTTTCCTAAAACAATATATCACGGATGAAATGAACAAAGGCCAAGGTTATTTCCATAAATTTATGTTTTTTGTTTTTCTTTCCTTGTTCTACGTTCATTCATCATTGGCATTTCTATTTGGCCTACAATTCAAAGAATACACAGTGAATGATCTTTGCACATTCAATCTTTGGTGAAAAATATTGTTACTGTGGGTCAAGAATAGAGATTAAATTACATGAATGCAATAAAAAAATATAGAAGCAGAACTACAGACTAATTGGTGGTTCACAACACTAGTTTGGGATTGCGGTACTGACAAGGTGATAAAACGTTGTTTCACGAGCATTGGATAGGGATGGAACAAATCGAAATCTAGACAAATATATTAAGGGGTTTGGTCAACCATAGATTCATGACGTGCAGGGTGATTCCTAATAGAATTTATGGGTGTGGATAACTTGGATGAATGTGTGAAATTTCTGTATTTTCCATGAAATTCTCAACTACACGGTGTGTTGTCCTATGAACACATGTCGTGTAGTCCCTTCCGAGTAGTGCTAGGGTTTTAGATAAGAGAAAATTATCACACGTCATGTGAAGCATGCCACAAGTTGTGTGACCCTTAAACGACCAGTTTAACATGTAAAATATAGACCTAGGAGGCCATGTAGTGTCCCATGACGTGTGTTCCTAGTCGCACACCATGTAACACATGCTATAAGACTTGGCGTCTATAGGTAATACACACCCATGTGTCCAAGTGGCCCCACACATTGTGTACTTGGGTAGTACATGGGTAGAGCCGTGTGCATGAACACGACCAAGTACACAAACACGGTTTGGTGTACATGGGCATGGGAAGAATAGAATGCTGAGTTACAGGGTGACTTCTACACACCATGTATATTAGACACATGCCATGTATTTTCAAAAATTTAATTCCATATGAATGAGAGACACGATGAGTGGCAGTCTTAGTAAGACATGTCGTGTACCCCCAGGGGCACATTGTGTACTCCTTGAGGACAAGTTGGATTCCTCTTTCCTTATCATCTCAACTATGTTGAGAGATTTTTTGATCTTCCTTGAACCATTATCGATGGCGAGTGTTCCTTTGGTCCATTCCTTGAATTTTAGTTTGGAATCTCATCCTACACATAGAATGGTGATCCCTTCAGTGGGACTTTTTTCATAGAGTTGTTGGAATCCTTCCATGAGGCCTGTAGTGATATCCACTATAATCATCTTTTGTTATGTGGAGTTCTTAGTATCATTGTGACCAACACTATATGGGAATCAATCCCCTACTTTGGGGGTTATTCTAGATTGAGTTTTTGGTATAATCCATGGCTCTGGGTGTGATCCTCATCTATGTATATTTCTCTTCGGATTTACCATGTATACTTCTTATGGTGAGACCTGATGTGTAGTAAATCTAGGAAGAACATCATTAGTGCTATCCTACTCATGGAGTGTATTCTCTCAGTTGAGTTCCATTAGGGATGGAATGGATCATGGAGTGAAATATAATAGACGAGCATTACATTGAAACCTTTGTAGTGGTTCTATGGTTAGAAGTGATTATGACCACATGGGACGTGGCATATTTCTAAGTATATATGGATGTCTATTTATATATCTCACTTTATAATTGACATACCCTAGTTTGAGATGAAAACTTTTGATGATTTTTTATTGGTTATTTCGGGGTTTCCTATGGGGTATTATCATACTCACCCCTACATGGGCTCTTCCTGCACGTGTCGTGTCTTATGTAGATGACTGGTATTTTTATAGTGTCCTTGGTGGACTAGGAGTAGGTGGAGCTAGTTTAGGATAGGTATATCGAGGTGTATACTAGTGTTGTATTTGATACCAGTCTCCTCCTCTCAAAAATGCCAGAATTTAATTTCCAGTTTTGGGTGGGCTTGTATTTGGCCCCTTTTTATGCTTTCTAGTACTTTATGTCATACTATAATTATGGGATTATAGATGTATGAATGTATTTTCAATTATTTTAATTTTAGACATTGTATGGGCTTGGATATTTGTATATATATACAAGTACTTAAGAATATTTCCTCACATTTGTGTGATATTACTTCTTGGTGCTAGTTTCCATCCCCTAGCCTTTTAGAGGTAGGCTTGGGGTAGTTGCATATTAGGCCTCACCAAGTTGAGTTGTGATGCATAAAACTATGATAAATTTGATTCCTATCATAACTAGGATACATAGGACACATTCCTAAGTATTGAACTCAATACCCAGTGCCTAATTTCCCCCATATACATCCTTTTCCTCATGACATTAGTGTGACGCCCCGACCCTTATAGCCTGGAGCCAGTGCATTACTTTATTACATTGGAATGATTACAAGGAATAAAATCCAGAAGGACCGATCAATTTAGTAGTATTAGAGAAACTATATATATACATGGATCCCATTTTACATTGTGAAAAGAAAATAAAACATAATGCATAACAAAACTAATAAACTACAACCATGAAAACTCAATAAATGATCCCTTCTTCATAACCTATGGAAGGAAAAAAAATTAAAGGGGTGAGATCAAATGCTCAGTAAGGGTTACATATAGTGGAATCATGAATCAATAATAATTTAAACATAATCAATTTGACATAATCAATGTGGCATAGTGAATAAATTAAAAACACACACCATCAATAAACTGAGAATGATAATGCATCCATAGATTTTGTCATAGTGAAAACCTCATAGAAATTAATAAATGTATAATGAATAAATAGAATTATTATTATTTGGAGGTCATGTATCTGGAACATGAACTATTATACCATCAATATGGTTTATGTCTATGGGTAGAAACTTGTTTGATTTTTTGGAAACAAACTCGAAGGGTTTGTCGCCAACTAATTTATCTCAAGAGCCCGTTGATGCATCCATGGGATATAGGAGGCCCCAAACATCACTTCTAGTCCAAATAATTATTTATAAAAATATTTAAAACAAGAATAATATGCCTTTTCAATATCCATATTGTGTACAGGATATGAATTTATCAATATTTCCATAGTTAAAGAAACATTCCACATAAACACCATATGTAAAATGGAATACAACTTAGAAAATAATCATATACATGTAAAAAAAATATGGATTTGTAATTTAATTACAATTTCAAATGAAAAATTATCTCAAAGGGTTAGTATTTACACCAAATAATAATGATTATGTGCACAATACCAAATAAATCACAATGAAATGGAAACCTAAACAAAGTCCCTTACAACATTGTAATCAATCGAGTTAATAATCACCAAGAGAATCAATGAATACCATGAATATAAAGAGAATCATGATATTATATATCAAATGGAAGTAAAAATTCATGACATGCAAGAAATAAGTGGCGAACAATAGAAATATCACAAAAATAAAAGTGAGATGAGAAACCCCTTACCTTAAGTCTGAATGTGTTATGCACTTGATCTTAATGTTCAAAATAATAAAATTAGATTCATTAATTATGAATTCTAGAACCTTATATACATAGAATTGATTTATTATATCTTCATTAAGTTCATTTATGGCCTTTTTGATGGGTTAAGAGATTCAATTTCATCATTTGGGAGTGTATGTTTTCTTAGTTTTCATGATCATTTTTCTTGTATAAGAGTATAGAAGTTTGTGTAAAATGGAAATTGAAAACTAGAATTGAAGTTATGAGTTTTTAATGATAATCTGTAAGGATAAATTATCATATAAATACTTTGGTTATTTTGGGAGAGGATGAATCATTGTATAAAATTTTAATGATAAACACTTGGATTATTTTGATGGGTTTTCGATCACCACAAACTCATTTTGTTTTATAATTAAATAACATATGTAAAAAACTATTCCAGAATACTAAATAAGATATATTAAATATATTATTACCTGTTTCAACCATAAAAATGGTTTCATGACTAGAATTGAATACGGTAATAGAAATTGAAAACCCTTCATCCTTGAATGTAATAAATTAACACATCTTGGACGGTGTTTTCATTTTTTGTATATAAGGAGGAGAAATGAGAGATTATGATGAATTATTACATTATCATAAAAAAATTCCAATATATGTAAATTAATGTTGTTATAATACCTTTTTTATTAGGGTATTTTAGTAGAGAAAAATGAAAGAAAGGAACTTAAAAGAAAAAGAGAAGTTGAGAAATCCCATACGAAAATTCAGCAGCCTAACGATGTTAATTATAAATTCATAAAATATTTTGATGAGAGAAAAATGGATCTATCATAATTATTACATAATATGGAAATTAAGGGGGATATGGAATGACATATCCCAACATAATCCAATTGAAATTAAAAGAGAATAACCTAAAAAGAGTGCTTGAAAAAGAGAAGCGTGGTAGATTCCCTTACCTTGTAGAGTAGCTCCTAAAACTTGAAGGTTAGGACCTTGCGGGACTGAGGAAACCTTGGGAGGAATCATAGGGAGGTATAACTACCATATATTCTAGGATGATGACTTTTTAATGAAATAAAATGAATGAATGAGTGGGTATTTATTGTAAAAGAGAGAGAGTTTTTTTATTAATTTCAAAGGACACCTCATTAGTGTTATTTAAAAAACCATGGGTTTTACCATGGTATTTTCCCATGGTATTGGCCACTTAGTACACCTCATATAATATTTTAATTTAACCAAGTCTACCAGAATTTTATTTTAATTATTACATCATTATGATGTAATTAATCATATCAAAAACTCAAAACTGTATTTTTACTATTCACAAAAAACTTAAGTATTTTATAAAATTATCATAAATTTAGAGTAAACTAATATCAATGTTATGAATTCAAAATTTAACTCCATTTTTTGAAAATAATTTTTTAAATATGATTAATTTAATTTTTAAATAAAATCATAATTTATTCAAAAAATAACAAATTTTAAACTATAATTCATTTTGTATCACCTTGAAAAATTAATCAAGATCTCATTATCTTATAACCTTAAGACAAGAAAATAATAATGCAATTTACTATTCATAAGTTTCATATTAATATTCATATTACTATTCATAAGGGTATGTTACTATTCACTAAAAATTAAGTTTGTCTTATCAGACTCTAAATATCATAATGAATGCAATTGTGTATATCAGTTTTTCAAAATTCAAATCACAGAGGTTGAAAGATTATGTTTACTGGCTAGTTTATAACAATATCCTATAACCATGTGTTGTTTCAAAAATAATTAGTGTTTCATGCATTATAATTTATCTAATGAATTGAAATTATTTAAGAAGAAACATACCATAAAATTTTGGGGTGTTATATTCTTCCCTCCTTCAGAAATTTCCTCCTTTAAATTTTTTTCATGTATAAAGCCCTCTAAAAAGATGTGGGTGGTTATTATTCATGAAATCCTCAAGTTCCCATGTTGCTACCTCCATTTTATGAATTTCTCTCCCCATTCTACATGCGTTCATATTTGGAATTTCTATTTAGCTTATGATTCTACAAATACCCAGTGAACGAACATTACACATTCGATCTTTGGAGAAATGGATCATTATTTCTATTTAGGGATGAAGATTCAATGAAAATATTGTAGTTCATGACTATGAAAGTAGATCCATGGATGGATCGGGGTTTCAAATTACCGTTTTGGGTGTACGATGCTGATGAGGCATGACATCATTGTTTCCCAAGTGGCGGATATGATCGGATTGTCCGGAAATATGGACAATAATGGAAATGGGTTCTATCAACCATAGATCTGCGATGTGTGACATGATTCCTAGAATAATTGATGGGTGAGAATAGCTCAAATGAATGAATGAATGTTTTGTAATTTCTATGAAATTCCTAGCAACACAGCATGTAATCCTATGAAAACACATCATTTAATCCCTTTTGTGTGGTGTTAGTCTTTCAGTACATATAAAAGTATAATAATATATGTGAAGCATGAAAAACTTCATGTGATACTTATCCAACATATTTAGCATGTATAGGGGTAAATTCCCATGAGGACATGTAGTGTTGTACGCCGTGTGTGCCTAGTCATACACCATGTAACACATGGAAGATGGCTTGGTGTATACATGGAGTACATGCCTAGGTGGAAAAGTGCCCCCAAACTTTTTTAAATTGGGGTAGTACATGGGTAGAGCCATGCACTCATACATGACCAAGTACACAGACACAATTTGGTGTACACAGGAATGGTTAGAACAATACACCAAGTTCCATGATGACTTTTACACATCATGAACCTTAGTTACACATTGTTTATTTTGATAAATTGAATACCATGTGGGAGATAGACATAGGTAGTTCCAGGCTTAGTGAGACACGTCGTGCACCCCCAAGGACACATCATTTAATTCTTGAGGATAAGTTGGTTTTCTTTTTCCTTATTATATTATCTATGTTGAGAGCTTGTGTGAGATTCCTTGGACCGGTATTAGTTGAGAATGTTACCTTAGTCCATTCCTTGAAGGTTAGTATGTAATCGAATCCTACACATAGGATGGTGATCCCTTCAGTTGTACTTCTTGGATAGAGTTGTTGGAATACTTCCATGAGTCCTGAAGAGAGATCCTCTATCATCATCTTACCCTATGTGGAGTTATTAGTATCATCATGAACAACACTACATTGAAACCAATCCTCTACTTAAAAAGTTATTCTAGATTGAGTTTTTAGTATACCCTATGACCCCGGGTGTGATCCTCATATGTGTATCATTATTTTCATATTTCCCATGTATACTTCTTATAGCGAGACCCGACGAGTAGTACATATCAGATGGAGACCATCAGTGCTATATAACTCTTGGAGTGTGATCTCTTAGTTGAGTTTTATCAGGGATATAAAATCTCATGGAGTAAAATCTACAAATGAGCATTACCTTGAAACCTTCACAGTGGTTCTATGGGTGGAAGCAGTTATGACCATGTGGGACATTGCATCTTTTTGAGTATACTGTATGTTTATTTTTATGTCTCAATTTATTATTGACATATCCTGGGATGTGATGACTACTTTTTATGCTTTGTGATTGGTTATTTCAAGATTTCCTTTTGGGTATTGTTATACTCACCCTTGAATGGTCTCTACCCACATGTGTTGTATCTTATGTAGATAATGTTCCTTTTTTGTGAAGTACTTAGTGTACTAGGAGTAGGTGGAGCTAGTTTGGGTTAGGAAGACCAGGGTGTATACCTATGTTTCATTTAAGAGTAGTCCCATCCTCCTGAGTAGGTCAAAATTTACTTTCCAGTTTTGAGTGGGATTATATTTGGGACCTTGTATGATTTCCAGTACTTTATATGATACACTGATTATGGTATTATAGATTTATTCATGAATTTACAATTATTTTAATTTTTATCATTGTATGGGTTTGGAGATTTGTGTATGCATACATGTACTTGAGGTCAATGCCTCCCATTTGTGAGATATACCTTCCTGTTCTAGTAACCAGCCCTTGTTTTATTGAAGGTGGGCTTGGGGTAGTTGTATATTAGGCCCTATTGGGTTGGGTCATAACAAAATAATATCATAACAGTACCCATCCTGAAGTCTTATAAAATTTCCTAGGTTTTGGACCAGGGTTTTTAGTGTTTGTTTTTCTAGTCTTAAGGTTTGGTTTAAGGAAAAAAATTTAAGTGCTTGGAGTTTGGCTTTAAGGATATGGACTCTAGTGTTGGTTTGGCGACCAATGTATCCATACACTAGAACTCTGATCACCTACATTTTGACTCAGTACATGTAGACTCTGGTTTTGGGGAAAAATTTGGTACATGCATCATATAGGAATGGGTTGTGGTTTCCATGTCCTTATTGAGTCAGCTCTCAAGATATACTCATTGACCATGGTACATCTTAAAAATATTCAAGATACCTCTATGATGATAGAAAATTAGGATTTCAAGATGATATATTAATGAATACTAGATGCGTGATGAGTTTTTAATTTAGGGACCCAATCATGGGGTATTTTTCTCTAGATGGGTACTAAGTAGTTCTACCCCTTATTGAGTAGCACATGAGTCTTTCTGTGGATCATGAAGATGATCATCCACATGTTGAGCAGTCGATATATCTAATAGAATAGTATGATGCTACACATATGCTTATCACATTACACAAGTTCCATCAATGGGGATCAATAATGTTTCTTGATGAGATATACCCTTAGGAAATAGAGGTTTGACTCAAGGAAGTGGTACAAGTTTCCTATGTGTGCAGATCTCAACTGATTGGATGGATGCGATTGCAACCCATTTTCTATGTGGAGCAGCAGATGGCTCTAGCTGTACTGATAGGTGACACACCTATACTTAGTGTTAATTGTAAGTTCTAGAGTTTCAGATCACCCATATTACAATGTGGGCCATACCCCCTTTCTCGGGTGGTGGAGGACTAGCGTGAGCCTTCAGTTTGAATGTCCTTCTTGGATGAGACCCCTTACCAATGGTGGTCTTGGTGGAAATAATTCTCTAGGGTGACATAGGGCATTAGTGGAACCCTATGTTGGTGATGTTTGATGTGACTTTGGACATTCAAGGAAGATGGACAATTCCCCCACTGAGACACATTCTTGAGATGCGATCCAAAACCGTGTAGGCGAGTTAGTTCTTCCCAAATTTAATAGTGTTAATGTATGCTGGGTGAGTTTATCTAACTCATATGTTTAAGGTTTTTCGATGCATTAATGTGTCAAAGAAAACCATGGTTGTGGTAAATAGGTGGAAAAGGGAAAGTATTATTTTCTAATGGTAGGAGCTCTCAAAGTCTTTGAGTGTAGTTTGTGGTATGACGTGTGTCCTCATTTCCCCAGTTTCAGTTATCACATGGTTTCATGATCCACTTATCACTAAGTGAATCCTCTATTTGAGACCTTGTGATACAAGTGGAGCCCTTTTTTCTTGACCCTTATGTTGGAGGATCCCGTAGAGTGGATCAGTTATTGCACGCTTCTACCAACAATGTGACTTAACTATGGGAGGATATGGAGAGACTCATGTGGAATCTCTTCATAGTGGTAGTAATACCCTATGATTTTTTCCTCAGTATAGATTGGTTTATTACCATCCATGCTCAGATCTTTCTACTAGTGAGAGTACCAATGCTTCCAGTTTATTTTTCCACCTTCAATAAGGATTGATACAAGGTAGAGTAAGATGAGATCATGTGTAGGATGTTATGACTGAATTCTTATCAGTTGGATAGTGAAACCTTTGGAGAAGTAGATTCTATTAGTTTTCACTTTTTTCGGTGGTGTAGGAGTACGAGGGAATCATTCTTGGAGACATTATAGGTTTAACTCACCATCGACAGTTGGATTTCTATATTTAATTTCACTAGGGATGACCTGATATGTGTGCTTGGATATCAGATGACCCCTTGTAGCTTTGAGAGATGGAGGTGTGGTTAGAGGAGTCTATAGAGAAGAAGCTTTTTAAGACCCAGTGTGTTTTCCTAGGATGACATAAGTTTTTCTCTTGAGATTTGGATGGGTGCTTGAGGTTGGGTGTGGATTTCTGTCACTTGGACTGAGAAACATGAGGGAATGTATCCACTCCCAAGAATCGATGGAATCATCTCCTAATAGATGGAGGAAAATTAAATCTCAGAGTTTGACATTTTCATGGGTTATCAATAGCTCTAGGTTAGAGGGGTGGATATGCTAAGCGTGGTTTCCTAGATCTATTATGGTTTCATTGATTCCATGGTGATACCCTTTTGTGTGTTGGGAACTACAACTGAGTTCATGATACTTATGAGACGAATCCTTAAACTTTCTTGGAAAGGTTTGTGGTATCCTTCTGTAATGGTACCCTCGTGTCCTTGGCATTAGAGTTTTGGGAACGCAATACATAGGAGGATGATTCTATACATTCTCTAAGTGATCTAGTCACATGAAAACTCTCATGGATTCAGTTCTCAAAATATGTATTCTCAAACATGGGAGTGATAGTGGACCCTATAGAGGTTGAGGTGGCGTGATCTTGAGATCCAAACAGGGCATGGTCGTGGACGCATATGATCACAACATGGTTTTACATCTACTATTTTTGAGCGAGGTGAAAAAGAATTCAATCTTTTTGTAGCTGACCTAATGTGGGTGAGGATGGTGAAGTGTACCTATAGTTGATAGTTTTTATCCTTCACTTATTATGAGAGATAGGGAGGAACAACTCAGGGATATCGATTGTAATATGTTGCATGATCAGACATTCACTTGATACAATCCTGGTGGATTCCTTGAATAAGGTAACCACATCACCCATGTTCTAGGTATATATTGTGATTCCAATTTCTATGTGAGAGGGGGTGCTAAAGAGGTTGTTTTCCCTTAGAAGTGCATCTAGTGGAGCTGAGGATGTGCAGAGATATCTTAGAATTAGTTGGATAGCCAAGGAATTTTTAGGAATTTTACGATCTAAACTCTTTTTATTTTTTATACCTATAGGTGAGGGAAAAAATATATTTTTTGAGACTTAAGGACTATTATGCATGCAATAGGTAGTATATATTCATGTAATTCCATCAAAAATCAATGTAGACTGTGATTCTTACTTTATGGCATGATCAGGGAGAAGATGAGGGGAGCCTTTGGGGACTTAGTTGTAGTTGGTCACAATATTTTACCCCAGTGAACTGGATAAGTATAATGGTCCGTTCAGTTTCTTGTAAACATTCCTTGGATTTTCATATCAGTTTTGAGATACAATTAGAAGGAACATCTACCATCCCTGAAGTTTGTGTATCCTGATGATTATCACTCCACCACCAGAGTAGCACCGTTTTGAGGTCATGTATGAGAGACTATATAGGAAACTATTATATTGGTTGGATTTAGTGGGTAACAGTTCTTGGGTCTTATTTTTGGTTTTAGTGATGGTTGTAAAGGGATCAGTTCATCCAAGGGTGGATGAGGACTAGTCGGTAAACGTTAGGAGTCCTCAGTAGACTGATGGAAAAGACTTTTGAATATAGTGAGTTACAAAGTCTTATCTATTGTGGTATACTATCTAGGAGGATATTAGGACCTTTCTTTTCTTACTACTTTTTTGGGTTAGAGAGGTGGTGTAACAATTAACCCTGAGGCCACAATAATTTTTGGTTTCTTGGTGTTCTCTACATGTCATTGAAGAGGATGAATGTTCATGAATCATTTCACGATATTGACATGGGTTAACTGAGCTATGAGAGTGGAGTTTCTTTTTTTTCAAAGATCCATGGATGTTGAGTACTGGTAGGAGAAATACCCTTTGTGAGAAAGTGTTTTCCACAGGTGTGTGTTTGATTAAAACATAAGAAACCGTTAAGAGATCTTTTGGGAGTGGGATACCTAGTTTAGAGATCAATATCCCAACCTTTTACTTAGTTTGTACTTTTCAAGGATGAAAATCATTAAAGGAGGGAATAATTAAATGTACTATTTTTTACTGTGTAAGAATTTGGGATATTTCTAGGAATATTTTTGGAGTCAGGCATTGAGGCGGTGTGAGATTCCAAGGCTCAGTGTTCCCAGAATTAATTTTTGAAATATATTAAATATATTAATATCATACATGTGCAATTTTCCTAAAAAAGTGGAATAAACCCTTAATGGGGGACTACATTATAAATCTAAGGTCACCATTGATCTTAGAGTGTGGAATTTACCCTAGGCATGAAATAATATTCGTCGGCGTCGGGTGTTTGGTTAAAGTGCAGTCACAGGAGAATTAATAAAATAAATTATTTCAAATTGTTTATTTTATTTCATTAACACAGTGACATAACCTTTACTCTTTAAATATTGTTTTATAACTAATTAATAGGGTTAGCCTCATAACCTAGAGAAATGAGAAGGAGAGCATGGTGGAGCATTGGTGGACATCGAGACTGTAGACCGACTGATCAAGATTTGGAATTTAGTGTGCCAAAGGAAATCAAGGATATCACCAATGACAATGATGAAAATCTCTTATTCATTATTGATCAATACAAATTGAGGTTGGACATTGATGTGTGGATTTATTCCTATTTTTTATCCCATGATGAATGTGAATTAATTGGATAACAGATTGATTTGCAGATCGGTCGTTTTGTGGGTATGGGCAATTTGTGGGATTTTGGGATAATTATTTGTTTTGTTTGTTAATTGAATATTATACCTATTATTTTATCTTTATTAAAACAATATATCAAGTCCAAAATGAACAAAGGCCAAGTTTATTTACTTAAATTTTTGTTTTATGGTTTTCTCTCCTCTTTCAATGTGAATTCATCATTGGAATTTCTTTTTGGCCTACGATTAAAAGAATACCTAGTGAATGATCATTGCACATTTGATCTTTGGTTCAACAGGTTGTTATTATGGGTCAGGTATGGAGATTCAATGACATTAATGTAGTGAAAAACTATATAAAGAGATCTACGAAATAATTGGGGGTTCACAATACCAGTTTTGGAATGTGGTACCGACAAGGTGAGACAACGTTGTTTCCCAAGCATTTGATTCAGACTAAACAGCCAGAAATCTATCCAAAGATAGTAAGGGGTTTGGTAAACCATAGATTTTTGATGTGCAGCCTAATTCCCGATGGAATTGATGGGTGTAGAAAACATGGATGAATGTGTGAAATTTCTGTAATTTCTATGAAATTCCCAAGGACACGGTGTGTTGTCCTATAAACACGCACATTGTAGTCCCCTCTGAGTAGTGCTAGGGTTTTAGAAAATAAAAAATTAGCACACATAATGTGAAGCTTTCCACATGTCCTGTGACCCTTGAATGATGAATTTAGAATGTAAAATACACACCTAGGAGGCCATGTAGTGTCCCATGACATGTGTTCCTAGTCTCACACCATGTAACACATGCCAGAAGATTTGGCATGTATAGGGAATACACACCCAGGTGTCCAAGTGGCCCCACACATTGTGTACTTGGGTAGTACATGGGTAGGATGGAGTACATGGGTAGAGCAGTGTACTCGGACATGACCAAGTACACAGACATAGTTTGGTGTACATGGGCATGGGAAGAATGGCATGCTGAGTTCCAAGGTGACTTCTACCCACTGTGTAGCATAGGGACATGTTGTATATTTTTAAAAAGTGAATTTCATACAAGCGAGAGACATGACCAGTGACAATCTTAGTGATACATGCTGTGTACCCCCATGGGAACAATATGTACTCCTTGAGGATAAGTTGGATTCCTCTTTCCTTCTCAGCTCAACTATGTTGAGGAATTTTGTGAGATTACTCGAACCATTATCAATGGAGAGTGTTCCCTTGGTCCATTCCATGAAGTTTAGTTTGGAATCGCATCCTACACATAGGATGGTGATCCATTTAGTGGGAATTCTTGGATAGAGTTGTTGGAATCCTTCTGTGAGTCCTGGAGAGAGATCCTCTATAATCATCCTTCCCTATGTAGAGTTCTTGGTATCATTGTGATCAACACTATGTGGGAAACAATTATCTATATAGAGGGTTAATCTAGATTGAGCTGTTGGTATAACCCAAGGAATTGGGTGTGATCCTCTTCTGTTTATATTTCTCTTCAGATTTACCATGTATACTTATTATAGAGAGACCCGATGTGTAGTACATATAGGAAGAACATAATCAATGCAATTGTACTCATGGAGTGTGTTTTCTTAGTTGAGTTCCATTAGGGATGTAAGGGATCATGGAGTGAAATATACTCTATGAGCATTACCTTGAAACCTTCGTAGCGGTTCTATGGATGGTGGGGATTATGACCACATGGGACGTGTCATCTTTCTGAGTATATCGGGATGCCTATTTATATATCTCAATTTATGATTGACATATCCTGGGTTGAGATGACTACTTTTGATGTTTTTTATTAGTTATTTCGGGAGGACCTATGGGGTATTGTTATACTCACTCCAGCATGAGATCTTCCCGCACATGTCATGTTTTATGCAGATGACAAACTTTTTTATGGGGTCATTGGTGGACTAGGAGTAGGTGGAGCTAGTTTAGGATAGGAAGATCAAGGTGTATACTAGTGTTGTATTTGATAGAAGTCCCCTCCTCCTGAGAAGGATAGAATTTGATTTCTAGTTTTGGGTTGGCTTGTATTTGGCCCCTTTTTATGCTTTCCAATACTTTATGTCATACTATAATTATGGGATTATAGATGTATGCATGCATTGTCAATTCTTTTACTTTTAGATATTATATGGGCTTGGAGATGTGTAAATCTATACAAGTACTTAAGACTATTTACTCAAATTAGTGTGATATTCCTTCTTGGTGCTAGTTTCCATCCCCTAGCCTATTAGAGCCAGGCTTGGGGTAGTTGGATCTTGGGCTTCATCAGGTTGAGTTGTGACACATCAAACTATGGATACTTTGATTCATGTTATAAACATGATACATAGGACACATTCCTAAGGCATGAACTCCATACCTAGTGCCTAAGTTCCCCCATATATATCCTTTCCTCACGATGTTAATGTAATGCCCAAAACTCTATAGACTGGTGCTGATGCATTACTTTATTACATTGGCATGATTATAAGGAATAAAATCCCTAAGGACCAATTAGTTTAGTATTCTTGAAGAAACTATATACCTACATGGATCCCATTTTACATTGGTAAAAGAAAACAAAATATAATACATAGAAAAAGCTAATAACTGCATCAATGAAAACTCAATAAATGATCCCTTCTTCGTAATGTGTGGAAAGAAAATAAATTAAAGGGGTGAGATCAAATTCTTAGTAAAGGTTATATATAATGGAAACATGAATCAATAATAATTTAAACATAATCAATTTGACATAATCATTGTGGAATAGTGAATAAATGAAAAAACACACCCTTAATAAACTGATAATGATAATGCATCCATAGATTTTTTCATAGTGAAAACCTCATGGAAGGTAATAAATGTATAATGAATAAAGAGAATGATTATTATTTAGACGTCATGTATCTGGAACATGAACCATTATAGCGTTGAGATGGTTTAAGCCTATGGGTAGAAACCTGTTTTATTTTTTAGAAACAAACTCGAAGGGTTTGTCACAAATTGATTTGTCTCATGAGACCTGTCGATGCATCAATGAGATTTAGAAGGACCCAACAAACACTTCCAGTCCCAATAATTCTTTATATAAATATTTAATAGAATAATAATATTCCTTTTCAAAATCCATATTGAGTAGAGGATACAAATTCATCAATATTTCCACAGTTAAAGCAACATTCCACATAAACATTATATATAAAATGGTATATGGATAAGACAATAATAATATACACATAACAAGAATATAGATATATAATTTAATTAAAATTTAAAATGAAAAATGATCTCAAATTTTCAGTAGTTACACCACATAAGAATGATTAGGCGCACAATACCAAGTAAATCACAATGAAATGGAAACTGAAACAAAGTCCCTTACAACATTGTAATGAATCGAGTTAATAATAACTAAGTGAATAATTGAATACCATGAATATAAAGATAATAATGATATTATATATAAAATGGTAGTAAAAATACACCATATAAAATAAATAAGTGGTGAACAATGGAAATATCACAGAAATAAAAGTGAGATGAGAAACCCCTTACCTTAAGACAGAATGTATTCTGTACTTGATATTAATGTCCTGAATAATAAAATTAGATTCAATAATTATGAATTACAGAATCTTATCTTCATGAAATTGATTTATTATATCTTCATTAAGTTCATTTATGGATTTTTTTATGGGTCAAGAGATTCAATTTCATCATTTGGGAGTTCACGTTTTCTTAATTTTCATGATCATTTTTCTTGTATAAGAGTATGGAAGTTTGTGTAAAATGGAAATTGAAAACTAGAATTGAAGTTATGATTTGTTAATGATAATATAGAATGTTAAATGATCATATAAATCGTTTGGTTATTTTGGGATAGGATGAATCATTATATAAAATATTAATGATAAACACTTGGATTATTTTGATGTTTTTTCAATCACCACGAACTCATTTTGTTTTATAATTAAATAACTTATTAAAAAAATGATTATAGAACATTAAATATCATATATTAAATATATTATGACGTGGTTCAACTATAAAAATGGTTTAATGACCATAATTTAAGAAATTAATAGAAATTGAAAACCCATCATACTTGCATGCGATAAATTAACACATCTCAGACGGTGTTTTCATTTTTTTGTATATAATGATGGGAAAATAGATATGATGGTGAATTATTCCATTATCATAACAAAATTATATTATATTTAAATTAATGGAGTTATCATACCTTTTGGATAATGGAATTTGAGGAGAGAAAAAGGAAAAAAAGGAACTTGAAAGAGAAAGAGAAGTTAGGAAATCCCTTACGAAAATTCGGCAGTCTGCCGACACCACTTAAAAATTTGTAAAATATTTTTATGATAGAAAAATGGGTATATCATAGTTATTACATAATACTGACAGTAAGGAGGATATTTAATGGCATATCCCAACATAATCCAATTTAAATTAAAAGAGAATAACATAAAAAGAGTGCTTGAAAAAGAGAAGGGTGGTAGATTTCATTACCTTGTAGAGTAGCTCCTAAAACATTATGGTTGAGACCTTGGGGGCTTGAGGAAACCTTGGGAGGACTCCTAGGGAGGTAAAAATACCATATCTTATAGGATGATTAATTTTTAATGAAATAAAATGAAGTAATGAGTGTGTATTTATAGTAAAAGAGAGAGAGTTTTTTTATTAATTTCAATGGACACCTCCTTAGTGGTATTTGAAAAACCATGGGATTTCCCATGGTATTTTCCTATGGTATTGGCTAATTAGGACACATCATATCATTTTTTAATTTGAAAAAGTCTACAATAATTTTATATTAATTATTACATCATCATTATGTCATTAATCATATCGAAAACTCAAAACTATTTTTTTACTATTCATGAAAAACTAAAGTATTTTATAAAATTCTCTTAAATTCAGCATAAACTAATATAGATGTTCTGAATTCAAAAATGAACTCCATTTTTTTTAAAATAATTTTTTAAATATGATTAATTTAATTTTTAAATAAAATCATAATTAATTCTTAAAAATAACAATTTTAATACTACAATTCGTTTTATATCACCTTGAAAAATTAATCAAGATCTCATTATATTATAACCTTAAGACAATAAAATAATAATACTATTTAATATTCATAACGGTCATATTAATATTCATATTACTATTCATAAACGTATGTTACTATTCACCAAAAATTTTGTTTGTCTTATCAAACTCTAAATATCTTATTGAACGCAACTGTGTATGTCAATTTTTCGAATTTTAAATCATAGAGGTGGAAAATTATGTTTAATGTCTAGTTTATAACTATCTCCTATAAACAAGTGTTGTTTCACAAATACCCAGTGTTTCATGCATTATAAGTTATCTAAGGAATCGAAATTATTTAAGAAGAAACATACCGTAAAATATTGGGGTGTTATATTCTTCCCAATTTCAGAAATTTATTACTCGAATTTTTTTATGTATAAAGCCCTCTAAAAAGATGCAGGTGTTTATTATTCATGACATCCTTAGGTTCCCACGTTGCTTCCTCCCTTTTATGGTTTCTCTAAAGAACATTTATCAGTCGAGTTTTCTAATTTCAATACTTTCTCTTTAGTGTCAAGAATCTATATAGTCTCTTCACAGTAAGACAAGTTAGGTTCCAGTTCTATTTCTTCATAGGTGAGTACATGCGTTGGGTCTGGCATGTAATTCTTTAACAATGAAACATGGAACACATCATGAAATTTTCATAGACTTGGCACCATCTCTATATGGTAATATACAGCTCCAATTCTATCCTTAATTTCAAATTTTCCGATGTACCTGGGGGTCAGTTCCCATTTCTTATTGAACCTTAGGACACCCTTCCATGAAGATACTTTTAGAAAGACATGATCTCCCACTTTAAATTCCAAATTCTTTCGATGATTATCAGCATAGCTCTTATTCCTACTTTGGGATGATTTAATATGGGCCTGAATTTTATTTATATTTATCGTTGTCTCTTCAATAAGTTCTAGGCCTATAAGTTACCTCTCACCAACTTCATCCAACAAGTTGGAGTTCGACATCTCTTTCCATATAATGATTCATATGGAACCTTTTGAATTCTAGAATGGAAACTATTATTATAGGAAAACTCCCCCAAAGGTAAGTATTTATCCCACATACCTCAAAAGTCAAGATATCTTGATATCAACATGTATTATAGTGTTTTAATAGTCCTTTCATACTTTTCATCAGTTTGGGGGTTATAATCAGTACTCATATGAAGCTCAGTATCCAAAGCCTTTTGGAGACTTTTCTAGAATTTTAATATAAATCGGGGATCTCAATCAGACACAATAAATATATCTACACCATGAATTATTACAACTTCATTAATATAATGTCTTACCAGGTTCTTAAGTGGTAAATCCTCTCTTATAGCAAGGAAATGTGCAGATTTTGTAAGACGATCAACAATTACCCACATTGTATCATCCCTTTTATGTGTCCTTGGTAGTTCTATAACAAAGTCCATCATAATTTCATCCCACTTCCACATAGGAATAGATAGAGGTTGCATGACCCTCTAGGATGTTGTCTCTCAACCTTCACTTGTTAGTAAACTATACACCTTGGCACATAGTCAACAATTTCTCTCTTCATTTTATCCCACTAAGAATTTTCATTTAGATATCTATACATATTGGTGCTACTAGGGTGTATAGAGAAATTTGAGCTATGATCATCATATAATAGTTCCCTTTTTAGATCAGGTATTGATGGAACACATAACCTCTTTCCAAATTTCAGGACTCCATCCTCATACATGAAGTCTAACAATCTTCCTTCCTTAACAGCTTTAATTTTCATTTGTAGATTCTCAGAATCAGATTGTGAGATTTTTATCTTCTTTAGTAAAGATGCTTTATAAATCATTTTAAAAAGTAAATATGTTTCCCCTTTCTTAACAATTCCCATATCAATATTTATCAGATCCATGAATATAGGATCTCTCTTAATCCTCATTTGGGTCAGAAGTCTATGATCCTTCCTAATTAATGCATCTTCCAATTTATTTTCCTTTCCTGGGTGGTAGTGTATTGAAAAATCATAATCTTTGAGTAAATAGAGCCATCCACTTTTCCTCATATTGATTTATTTATATGTAAAAATGTATTTCAAACTCTTGTGATTCATATATAACTCACATATTTCACCATGGAGATAGTGTATCCATATTTTTAGAGAAAATATTACGACTGCTAACTCAAGATCATGAGTTGGATAATTTTTCTCATGAGTCTTCAACTGCCTTGATGCATAAGCAATAACTTTATCATTTTTCATATGGATACAACCCAATCCATTCTTTGATGCATCACTGTATATCACAAACCCATCATTTCCATATGGAAGTGTCAAAATTGGGGCATTGACCAATCTTCTTTTCAATTATTCAAAGCATTAGGTACATTATTTTTTCTATACAAACTTAACCCCTTTATGTGTGAGCTTGGTTAGCAGGTTAGCCAATCTGGCAAGAATCTAAACGAAACACCAATAGTAACCTGCTAAGCCAATAAAACTATTTACCTCAGTTATGTTCATTGGTGTGTGCCATTCTTGGATTGCCTTTGTCTTTGCAGGATCAAATAAGATTCTATCCTTAGAGACAATATGGCCAAGAAAAGAAACCGATTGAAGCCAAAAACCACACTTGATAAACTTACCATATAATTCATTTCTTCTAAGAGTTTTCAGAATGCTCCACAAATGATTCTCATGGTCTTCATAGATTTTAGAGTGTACCAGGATATCATTGATAAATAACAAAACAATGTCATCAAGATATTCCTTGAAAACTATATTCATTAGATTTATGAAAACAGATGGTGCATTATTCAGTCCAAAAGGCATCACTATAAACTTGTAATGCCCATACCTGGTTCGAAATGATGTTTTTGGAATATCTTCCTTCCTCACACACAACTGATGATATCTAGATCTAAGTTTAATCTTCAAAAAATATTTGCCTCCATGAAGTTGATCAAATAAATCATCAATGTGAGGAAGAGGATACTTGTTCTTTATCTTAATAGAATTGATCTCCCTGTAGTCAATGCAAAACCTCATAGACTCGTCTTTCTTCTTGACAAAGAGAACAGGGACTCCCCATGGAGAAACACGAGGGAGAATAAATCCTTTATCACTCAATTACTCTAGTTTTTTATTGATTTCTACTAATTCCACAATGGCTATTATATAAGGAGTATTTGATATAGGTCTTGAACCAAGAATTAAATCAATAGTGAACTCAACTTCCCGCTCTGGAGGATGTCTAGGTAAATCCTCTGGAAACACATGATCATATTATGGAACAATAGGTACATACTTAATTTGAATATTTCATTCTTCACTCATAGATATTGATTTCTCATCCTCCCCAATAATTTCATTCAGTAGAGCTACTCGGTGTGGATCTAGATAAGAATCAGATGGCGAGGCTTTTACTCCAAAGACAAAGTATTCTACATCATCCTCAAAAATTGTAACTTCCTTCTTCTTATAATAGTTTTTTGCATCATGATAAGAAATCCAATCCATACAAAGAATTATATCTAAGTCAATCATGGGTATAATGATAAAATTAGTAGATACGACATGTTTATATGCCATAATGGGAACGTCCTGACACATCTTTATTGCAACGATACTCCCCTTTGGAGTTTTTATTGACAAATCCTTTATAAAATAAAATTGGAAATATCTAATTTTCATGGAAAAATGGGAAGATATAAAGTAATGAGATGATCCAGAATCAAATAAATCATTGGAAAAGTTTGAGGAAACAATTAAAGTACCCACCACCACATCATTAGGAACTTCAACCTCCGTAGTTGTGATCAGCTAAGCTTTCCCTTTCTCTCATGGACTTTTATGAGGTATGTTTCCTTATCAATTAGGATAATCATTTTCATAGTGTCCCATATCTCTACAATTTTAGCATTGAACTTCATTGACTTGTTTATTCCCCTTACATTCATTAGATCGATGACCGTTTTCTCCACACTTATAGAAAACTCCCATGCCTTTAAAAAATTTCCCATGATGATTATTTCCACAGTTCTTGCATAATGGGAATTTATTCATTCCTTTCTTCTTCTTTGGTGCTTCACCTTTTCCATGGTTATCAGAATACCACTTCTTATCTTAGTTTCCCTTAAAAAAATTTGATCTAGAAAATTCCTTCTCTATTTTATGGAACTTAATACAATTTCATAATATGATGAAAATGTTTGAGAAGCCAATTTCATTTGAAGAATTGGATTAATACCTTCAAATAAATGACCAATCTTGTCTTCTGAGTCATGTACGTAATCTATGGCATACCTGGATATTCTTGTGAAGGTAGGTTCATACCCCGCAACACTCTCTTCTTCCCTTTTATTTAATTTAAGTAATTCCTATTCATTTCAATTCATTGTTCACGGGGGAAATATTTGTCAAAAAATATTTCCTTAAAAGTTCTCCATTCCATATATTCTATTTCTTCTTCCAATGTGGTATTCTGGATCAAGGACCACCATTGATCAGTATCACCCTTGAGGAAATATACTTCCAGTACTACCTTTTCATTTTCATTACATATTAATGCAATAAATATCTTTCCAATGGACTTGATCTACTAATTAGTTATCACTAGATCAGTAGTCACACTGAAATATGGGGGATTCTATCACATGAAAGGATCCAACACAGTTTTAACATGGTTATTCGTCATAGCCTGAGTAAGTTGTCCCAATATGGGAATGATCTGATCCACTATAACATTGATTGTGTTGACTTTATTAGTGGTGAAATCCCTACATTTTATATGGGTATTGATTCCATTTCTTCCATTATGTTCCATCACTAAACAATGGAATATTCTAAATTAAGTTATAATGTATAATTTCTATCTAACAAACACTTAACATAATTTGAAAATTTATGCATAGCTAATCTCATAATCATAATCATGGTTTCTATTTACATTTAAATCCTTCATAATGGTTTTTAAAGAAAATGTGAATTATCCTAAGCATATCCCCCAGGAGTGTCAAACCAGGTGTGTAGTAAGACCCATTGTCATGTACGAAGATACCTTGGGTCAAGCCTGAAACTCCTTGTCAGAGTTATTACTCTTAGGTAAATTTGTTCCAGAACTATGTTCACTTGTAGTATCCAAACATTGATGTATTTTCTAGGAAGACCCACATAGTATCTACCTTAGATAAGTTCTAGGATTTTACTCTTTTATTATCCTAAAATTATATATTAGGGTTATGTTAAGCTATGTTTACTAAATCTAGTTCCCATGGTTTCCACTAAACTTCCTCTGATACCAACTGTAACGCCCTGACCCCTATAACCCAGAGCTAGTGCATTACTTTATTAAATTGACATGATTACAAGGAATCAAATCCTGAAGTACCGATCAGTTTAGTAGTCTTATAGAAACTATATACATACATGGATCCCATTTTACATTGGGAAAAGAAAACAAAAAATAATACATAAAAAAAATATATAATAAACTACATCCATGAAAATCAATAAATGATCCCTTATTCATAACCTATGGAAGGAAAAAAATGTAAGGGGTGATCTCAAATACTCAGTAAGGTTTACATATAGAATAATAATGAATCAATAATAATTGAAACATAATAAATTTGACATAATCAATGTGTCATGGTGAATAAATGGAAACACACAATATCAATACACTGAGAATGATAATGCATCCATAGATTTTGTCATAGTGAAAACCTCATGGAAAGTGATAACTGTATAATGAATAAAGAGAATGATTATTATTTGGACATAATGTTCTGGAACATGAACCATTATACCATCAAGATAGTTTATGTCTCTGGGTAGAAACCCATTTGATTTTTTGGAAACAAAATCGAATGGTTTGTCGCCAACTGATTTGTCTCATGAGACCTATCGATTCATCAAGGAGCTATATCGGGCCCCTCCCGTCACTGCCAGTCTGAAGAATTATTTATAAAAATATTTAATACAAGAACAATATGCCTTTGTAATATCCATATTGAGTAGAGGATACAAATTCATCAATATTTCCACAGTTAAAGCAACATTCCACTTAAAAACTGTATGTAAAATGGTATACGACTAAGACAACAATCTTATCCATGTAACAAAAATATGGATATATAATTTAATTAAAATTTTAAATGAAAAATGATCTCAAATGGGAAATATTTACAGCAAATAATAATGATTAGGCACACAATACCAAGTAAATCACAATGAAATGAAAACCAAAACAAAGTCCCTTACACCATTTTAATCAATTGAGTTTATAATCACTAAGTGAATCACTGAATACCATGAATATAAAGAGAATCATGATATTATATATCAAATGGAAGTAAAAATACACCAAATACAAGAAATAAGTGGAAAAAAAGAATATGTATATATAATTTAATTACAATTTCAATTGAAAAATGATCTCAAAGGGGTAGTAGTTACACCACATAAGAATGATTAGGGGCACAATACCAAGTAAATCACAATAAAATGGAAACCAAAACAAAGTCCCCTATAATATCATAATTAATAGAGTTAATAATCACAAAGTGAATCAATGATTACCATGAATATAAAGAGAATAATTATATTATATATCAAATGAAAGTAAACATACACCACATAAAATAAATAAGTGGAAAACAATGGAAATCTCATAGAAATAAAAGTTAGATGAGAAACCCCTTACCTTAAGCCCGAATGTATTCTGAACTTTATCTTAATGTTCTGAATAAAAAAAATTAGATTAATTTATTACATATTAAATAACCTTATATACATGTAATTTATTTACTATATCTTCATTAAGTTAATTTTTGGCCCTTTTGATGGGTTAATAGATTCAATTTCATCGTTTAGGAGTGCACACTTTCTTAGTTTTCATGATTGTTTTTCTTGTATAAGAGTATGGAAGTTTGTGTAAAATGGAAATTGAAAACCAGAATTTATGTTATGAGTTTTTAATTATAATACAAAAGGTTAAATGATCATATAAATCCTTTGGTTATTTTTGGAGAGGATGAATCATTATATAAAATTTTAATGATAAACACTTGGATTATTTTGATGTTTTTTCGACCACCACAAACTCATTTTGTTTTATAATTAAATACCATATGTAAAAAATGATTCCAGAACATTAAATATGATATATTACATATATTATGACCTGTTTCAACCATAAAAATGATTTCATGACCATAATTTAAGATTGTAATAGAAATTGAAAACCCATCATCCTTGAATGCGATAAATTAACACATCTCAGACGGTGTTTTTATTTTTTGTACATAAGGAGGGCAGAAGAGAGATGATGATGAATTATTCCACTATAATATCAAAATTTTAGTATATTTAAGGTAATGAAGTTGTCATACCTTTTGTATAAGGGTATTTTAGGAGAGAAAAATGAAATAAAGGAACTTGAAAGAAAAAGAGAAGTTGAGAAATCCCTTAAGAAAATTCGGTAACCTATTGACATCACTTAAAAATTTATAAAATATTTTGAGGAGAGAAAAAGGGGTCTCTAGTAACTTTTACATATTATGTAAAGTAAGGGTAATATGGAATGAAATATCCCAACATAATCCAATTGAAATTAAAATATAATAACATAAAAAGAGTGCTTGAAAAAGAGAAGGGTGGTAGATTCCCATACCTTGTAGAGTATCTCCTAAAACTTGATGTTTGGGACCTTGGGAGCTTGAGGGAACATTGGTAGGACTACTAGTGAGTTTAAACTTCTATATATTAGAGAATAATGAAATTTTAATGAAAGAAACTGATGTAATGGGTGGGAATTTATAGTAAGAGAGAGAGATTTTTTTATTAATTTCAAAGGACACCTCATCTGTGGTATTTACAAAACCATGGGCTTTACCATGGTATTTTCCCATGGTATTGGCCACTTGGGACACCTCATATCATATTTTAATGTACACAAGTCAACCAGAATCTTATATTAATTATTACATCATTATGTTGTCATTAATCATACCAAAAACTCAAAACCATATTTTTACTATTCATGAAAAACTAAAGTATTTTATAAAACTCTTATAAATTCAGCATAACATAATATCGATGTTATAAATTTAAAAATGAAATCCATTTTTCAAAAATAATTTTCTAAATATGATTAATTTAATTTTGAAATAAAATCATAATTTATTCAAAAAATAACAATTTTAAAACTATAATTCATTTTATATCACCTTTAAAAATTAATCAAGATATCATTATCTTATAACCTTAAGATAATAAAATAATAATTAGATTTTATATTAATAAAGGTCATATTACTATTCATATTACTATTCATAAGTGTATGTTACTATTCACCAAAAATTAAGTTTGTCTTATTAGACTCTAAATATCTTACTGAACGCAACTATGTATGTCAGTTTTTCGAAATTCAAATTATAGAGGTAGAAAAATGATGATGACTGGCTAGTTTATAATTATATCCTATAACCAAGTGTTGTTTCATAAATACTCAATGTTTCATGCATTATAATTTATCTAATGAATTGAAATTATTTAAGATGAAACATACCATAAAATATGGGGGTGTTATAGTTAAACTGCATAATTTCAACAAACTAGGTGGTTTTTCATTCATGTTGTAAAAAAGATACGTAGGAAGCATCATAAAGGTTAAATCCCATATTAAAAATATTAATCCCCTCCTTGGATGGCACCAAACCCCAAATTTCCTAGTTATATGGATTCAAAATATAAGCAGTTACCCATTTCTAAGAAATATCCATAAATGATGAAGAACCTCAGATATATACAAATGAAACCGTTAATGAAACACCCTCTATAGATAAAAGGATTCAAACCCCAATAATTTTTTTAGGGTAAATGGTTCCATATTGGGATTAGAAAGAGATTCATGAACATATCTTAAATCTATAACTGAGTCCTATATTACCTAATAATTTCCCCCAAAAGGGTGTGATGTGCCTAACCTTTCATCCTCTTGACCAATGTGAGTTCCTATGCATTATTAGGACTAAAAACCTGAATAACTACCTACATTTAGAAAAAATTCCTTTACTCTTTTATGGATGTGGGAACCATTTTGAGTTTCATTGGAAGGTTAAAAAATTGTAAACTCAGCATGAATGATTATACATATATCAAACCCCCCATAATCAACTATCGAGAAAAACTATCCAAATATTTCGAGGAAAAAAAATGGTGAACCCAATGTGAAACATTTAACTAAAACATCTCATTCAAAAGATAAAAATGATAGACTACCTAGTACTCATTGAATTTTTTTCCTATATCATGTGTGTGATCTTTTACATGAAAAAAACTGTGATCCTAATGTAAAAAAATTTACCTACGTTATCTAATTAACATGATAAAAAGGATAGACTACCCAGTTATCATCAGAAAATTATATTCCAACATAATTTGTGTTATCTCTTCCACAAAAAAAATGGTGAACCCAATGTGAAACATTTAACTACCACATCTCCTTAACAAGCTAAAAAGGATAGATTACCCTGTTCTCATCGGAGCATTTTGTTACTACGTTATTCATATGATCTTTTACATGAAATAATGAACAAATATGATAATTATTTCCTGATTAATATTTTTATGATGATGAAACCATGACTAAGGTGAAAGTTCAAAAACCATCTAACCAAAACATATATGAAAAATGAACCGGTTATCACCTAAAACAATGATTTAAATAAATAATTGTTAATAAATAGGTGATGAGATGTTATAAGTAATTTATATTTTATATGATATATATGAATATTATTTTGGAATATATGTATAATAAATATATATTTATTATATAGGACATTTGTATGTGTATGAATCAAGAAGAGAGTTGAGTTAAGGGATTAATTTTTCAATCCCAATTTAATCAGGATTGTTTATTCTTTAATTTATATTAAGGAAATTATATGGTACTTATTTGATAAAATTACTTAATTTTTATTCTACTCTATTTATTTCTATAATTTTTAACTTTTAGTAGCATTTTCTCTCTTTGGTACTCAAAATGATTCATAAAATGTTTATAAGAAAAGAAAACCTTATTTCTCTTCTTTCAGTCGGAATTTTTTTTCTTCCACATCCATTTTTTCTAATTTTTTCAAGAATATTTTTAACTATCCTTAAATTATTGTTTAAAGTTAAATTTACCCATGTTTTACCTATTATAATAAGTTTATAAAGAATAATTTTTATTTTTCTGAACAAAGTACTTTTTACTAAAGGATTTATTTTAGAAATTATGATAAGAACTAAATTTCCCACCATCATGACTGCTCAATAATTTAAAGATTCATCTACAAGTTTCCATGGTTCTTTTCAAATAAAATAATTTCCTTAATATTTTAGAAATAGTTGGATTTTAAATAAGTTATTTCAAAATTGAAATGGAATTTTCTTTAAAAATATTCAAATGATATTTTAAAGATTTTTTTATCTATGATAACATCCTTTGATGTTAATTATGATGTACCAATGATGTGATAAAATGATACCATCCTCATTCTTTCTCTGGGTAGTTTGTGATTATGACAATGAGATGATTGTAAAACTTGTTTATTTTCCATGGGTTATGCTATGATGAAATGATGAAATGATTATGAAACTTGTTTCCTTTATATGGGTTATGATATGATGATATGATAAATGTTTCAGGATCTTATGACACACATATGTATGGTTTTTATTATGTAAAAATGGGACCAAAATTATATATACCTTCAATTAATTGGGTAAAAATGGATATCTCATGTGGGGAGTGAACCCAGTTTAGTAAGGTATGTTATCCACTATAATAGACTTGAGAGTTAACCTTGACTAAGGATATGATGGAATGTGCATTAAACCCAATCCACTATGATAGTCTTGGAAGTTTGCCTTGACTAAGTAAATTATTTTCTATGATTATGTGTATTTCAAAAATTTATGACTTATGCTTATGATGTGTTTTCATGGATGTCGATTAATTATTGATGATTCCAAAAACTTATGGATTTAATATTTTTTTATGATGGAGACTTTTTCCATGATTTTTTATTAATGATATTTGAATGATTGGGTGTGATTATTATAAGTCATGATCATGTTCTTATAACCTTATTATTATATTATATTCACTTATGATCATCGATTGATATCTCTTATTCTTACCCTTACCGAGCATCTGAGATCACCATTTATTATGTTCCCCTTTCCCCAGGATATTAAGAAAGGTTTAAAATATGAAATGTTTAAGAATGGTTCTTTCTATAAAGAAATTTTTGTGAGATGATTCAAATATTTTATGTACCAATTGTTTATGTTGAGTTGAAAGTTTAATTTTAACACTTTATAACCTTAGTTTCGAAAATCACAACTCACATCCTAAAATATGTTATTTTACTACCTTTATACTTCCCAAGTATTTAGAATGTTTTTGCAGAAAACATATATTTTATACCAGATGCAGAATACTTTCTAAACAGGATAGAACTTTGCTTAAGTCTTTTGGATGAACCAAACTAGACATAATCTTATAAATATGAAGGATTTTTACTTTGTACATTGGATGAAAAAATTTAAGGTAAATTGGAATATGGTATATAAAATCCATAAGAATAATTATAACAATGTCTCACTAAATGAAGTTATATAAAATCTACTGAATAAACTTATCAGATAGAGGTAGAAATTATGTTGATATGATATTTTATAAAGACCTACCAGATGAACCTTATATATTTTTCTAGAAAAACTAAAATCGTTCTACTAGATATAACCTTTTAATCATTTTAATAGTGCTTTATCAGAATAATACATCAGATAAAGAAGATGTATTGAATCTTATCAAGTGGAGGTGAGTTTTTTTGAAGTCATTTCAACCACCTTAGAGAAATGAAGAAAATGACCATTTATGAAATTCCTATAAATAGAAGAATAATTCTAGGAGGACGAATCTTTTTTAAAAACCAATGATCTGAATTTAATTTTAAGATTTTGTAAAATCTTGTTACTTGCACACTCCATTTTAATATTTAGAGAGTTTTTATCTTAAGGAATTTGTTTGAGGTTTTTAAATACGTCAATATTTTTTTCTTTTAATTTTCTATATGGTATTGTGTTTGATCAAGGGATTCCAGGGATAGAAAGACATAGGCTATTATAAAATTTCTATTCATGGGTTCTCAGGGATAAGGAAACAGAATATTGTCCAATCATTATATATAGGGATTCCTTGCCTAAGGAATACATACCTTTATGATTTGGTGAAAACCATGGATACCCTAAGTGTGGGTTATCGAATTCCTTAACTCTCAAGGTTAAAGAGTTGATATATTTATTATAAAAACTTATGTAATTTTTATTACTTGTTTTATAAAGTTTACTTTACCTGTTTTTACAGGTTTCTATTTCCATTATGCATGTGTTAAGGAAAGTTTAGGAAAAGTTTCAAACATATATTATAATTTTCCATAACATGTGCACAATGAAAATATAAACTTTTAAAAACAAGTAAAGTAAACTTTATAAAATATGTAAGGAAAAATTACATAAGTTTTTATAAAAAATATATCTACTCTTTAACCTTAAGAGTTAAGGAAGTCAATAATATTGACTTTGGTTATCGATAGTTTTCACAAAAAAAAAAAAAAGTTCTATCTTCCTTTAGTAAGGAATCCCCCAATACAAATATTAGACTATCATATTTTTCTTTATCCAAAAGAACCCTCAATCAAAAAGATTAGAATAGTCTCTATCTTACTATCCCCACAATCCCTCAGTCAAACACAAGACCAGATAGAAAATGATGAACCCAAAATAACTTAAGTCATTTATAATCCTCAAACTTATTCTTTAAGATAAACACTCTCTAAATATTACATTGTAGTGTGTGAGTAAAAAAATGTTAAAATAGCATCAAAGTAACTTTAGATCATTGGTGATGCAACAAGACTCCCCCTCTTAAATTATGCATTTGTTTATTGGAATTTCATCAATGATATTTTTCTACATTTCTCAGAGGTGGTTGCAATGAATTCAGATGAACTCATATTCACTTGATAAGATTCATTATATATTCTTTATCAGATGGTTTATTCTGATGAAGCACTATTACAATATTTTTATATTTTCATCCAATAAAATGATTTTGGTTTGTCTAAAAAATATAAGGTTAATTAAATAGGTCTTTATAAAAGATAATCCTAAGGGGATATTTACCTCTATTCGATAAGTTTTTTTGGTAGATTTTATATAACTTGATATGGTTGGAATTTTTTATACTCCATCTTATGGACTTTATAGAACTCCATTCGATTCCCCTTGAAATATTTCATCCTATGTAGAAAGTAAAAGTTCATCCAATTTATAGGATTCCATCTAGAAGAATTAAGAAAGGTTCTGTTCGATTTAAAAAGTATTCTATATTTTGTAAAAATATATATTTTTTCTAAAAAAACATTCTAAACACTTGGGTATTATAGAATTTATTAAAATGATTCATTTAAGAAAGTATGTTGTAATTTTCGAAATTAAGTTTAGAAAGTGTTGAAAGTAAACTTTTTTACTCAACAATCTACCCCTTTCAAAAAAGAACAAAAATCAACTCTCATAGAAAAAACAAAAGTTTAAGTAACTTTGAAAATACTTACTCCCCATGATTTACATATTTAATAACTTCACCATTTTTAATTATTTCTATATTTCTACCCCTTTATTTTCCCTCTTTATTGAACAATTATTCTATAAATTTTTTTTTTGAATATTAGGTTTTATCATTATTTCCCCCCTTTGTCTGAGAGTGTTTGTTTTATAGTTCCAAGGCTGGATAACTTATGGATAATTATTGATGTTATTATCAAATGGGAATAAAAATAAAAAAGTTAAATGAAATGGTATTAATTTCCTTATATGAATTTAAATTGTAACAATAATCCTTTTGTGATCACACATATGAATGATTCGTTTAGTAAAAATGTTCACATTATACAGTTAGTTCATTTAGGTGATTTCACCGACCATCTCAAACTAGTTTAGTTTTGTTTAATATTATGTCTATATATTCATTATAGAACATTTAATAAGTTATAATTTAATTATAATCATATTATTTAACCATGATAATATTTTTATGACCATCCTTGAAGACGGTGGAAAAAAACAAAGTACATTGTTCATGGAGGCGGTGAACTAACCATATTGTAAAGAATGCTTTCATCTTAGAAACAAAAACAGGGTATGGTATAAGATGAATATTAAATAATAATAATAACATATAAATAACATTTTTATACTGATGCTAATATGTTTAAGTTGATGGGGATTATATGGGGGTGGTATGAGAAAAATAAAATTGAAAGAGATTAATCAAGAATCTTACCTCTTACTTTGGTTCTCTCCTCTTAGGATACACCTAATAGCTCCTTGAAATGGTATTTGGATGAGACCAATAGTACTAGGATATAGGATATAGGATTGGAAAGACAATTGAGTGGAAATTTAGAAATATCCAAGGCTTAGATTTTGCGAGGAGAAGAGGAGGTATTTATAAGGGGAGGAGAGGGGTGTTTTTGAATATTATAAATATTAATTTATAATTTTAGCTCAAGACTACAAATAATATTGATTATTATGACTATATTTAGTGAATAGTTCATTTTAGTGTGAGAAAATGGGTGCTTAAATCATCCCATGACTAAACAATTTATGACCGAAAAAGTCAGATCCAAGCAAGCTTGGACCCCAAATTTATTAATAAAAAGAAAAGTGTAGAGACAAGAAAGAGAGAGAGAACAAGATTACAAGTCGGAATAATCATAATCATCACATTCATACCTGTTCATGTCATCAGCATCAGCTGATTCTTATTCTGATTGAGGCTCAAGCTGTTTAAACATCTTGATATATTCCTTCCTTCGCTGCAGTTGCTCCGTAGATAACTTCTCCTTGCCCTTCATGGCAGACGACCTAGTGGTCACCATCTTCGGAACTACAGAGTAATCTTTCCTTGGTTTCCTTTTAACTGAAGCATTCATGATATCCTCCCTGTCAGAGGTTCTTTTCTTTTCTCCTTGAACAATATCACTGTATGAGATTTTTTTTCTTACCCTTGTCATTGTCCTTATCATCCTCACGATCATCCCCCACCTAAAGCGGATGGGCACCTCATTTACCGAATTATTGACCTCGACCCTGTCCTTTCCTTCATTAGAGCAGTTCCTCCATTCAACAGAAGAAGACCGATTCTTCTGGACATTCAGTTTTGTAGAAGTATTCACCACTAACGTTGGTGCAAGGCACAGACTTTCAAAAGTAGTTGGCTCATGAACTCTTGAAGGGCCACTATGAGATGCTATTAGAGTTGTATCAATAATCAACTCTTTAACTTTATTAGGAGTCATCACATCAAGAGGAATTGGCTTCATAGGAAGGTCATTGTCCTTTGTGTCATGCTTTGGCAAGGACGACTCCTTCAAGTTATCATTTTTTCGGCAGAGGTTGGAGAAGTGCCCTCGCATTCCACACTCTTTACAGGTGTTATTTTTACAACACAACTCTAGAGAGTGTCCCAAACTCATGCATTTTGTGCAGAAAAGTGGTTTTTTTTATATTCAACATCAATTAAAATTTGATTAGAGGGAATAGAAAGTGTTACCGTGTCAATGAGAGTGGATCTGAGATCAACTTCCACCAGCATTCTATCAAAATTCCCATATCTGACATCTGTCGTTTCTTTATCAAGACGAATGGGTGTTCCAATTGCCATTCCAATATCATGCAGAATCTTTGGATGCCAAAGAACCCAATTAAGCCCATAAAGCCGTACCCATATCTGAGCAAATACATTTTCTGCATTAGAGATATTAAAGTCACGTGACCATTCATGTAGATGAATCCACCCCGGCTTAAGAAACATCGAGCCAAAACTCCATGCCCTAAGCTTCAAGTCCGCCGATGGGAACAAGCAGTGAAAAAATCTCTTTCCAAGGGAGACACATTTCCAGCAAGCAAAGCCCCACAACATCGAAATTCGACGGTATAAATCTTCACATTTCCAGGGCTACGCACCTTTAGGAAGAATAATGCGAGCAATCAGTGAATTCTCACCCAAAGCCAATCTCTCAGCAATCACACCAGGATTGGATTCAACATGAGCTAAATAACTCTTTAGAAGAATCTTCCTATGACAGATATCCTCATTTCTTTTCTGATTTGATGAAGACTCCTTCATCACATCAGCAAAGGATTGCTGACCACATGGTGTAGCACTAGTGGGCACCCTCATAGGTTCCTCAATATGTCTAGTATTGACATTAGAATAGGGATACTCCTTTACCATGTACCCGGTCGAATCTCGAGCATACTGAGACTAGGAATTGCAGGTCGGAGGGTTCACTGCTACACCATCCGCCATAGCCTTCACCTGATCCGCCTTCAACGTCGAATCCTCATACCTCCACCCGAAAGATAGAGGCATGTCGCCGTCCGATGTAGGCACACCCGTCACGCCTCCTCTGGCCGATGCAAATGCGCCAGTTACAGCCAGTGCAAGCTCGCCGGAAGAAGAAGACAACGGCTTCTTCGAAACAGGGTTTGGTGCAGAGGGGAACCTGCTCAAGACCACGCCTTTCCTACAGATCTCTCGCTCACCAAGACAGTTGAAGCCAAGAAAAAAGGGTATCGCCATCGAAAATCAGGAACCCTAAGCGCCGCCATCGCTGCGCCTCGCCTTCCATCCCCCCTCCAACATCTTCCCTCAAAGCACCACTAAACAATTTATGTATTTATCTTATAATGTTAAATATTGTATTTTTCCATATTTCACTATTCACATTAATTTATCTATTTTAGAAAAATAAAAAAAATAACCCTGACCATTTTTTAACATGTATATTCTAAAAATTAAATCAATTTTATGAAAATATTTGTCTAAATATGAGAAATTTAATTTTTAAATAAAATTCTCATTTATTTGTAAAATACTAATTTTAATATTATGATCAATTTTATAACCCTTTGAAAAATTAATTATGGTCTCAAAAAACTATCTTTTAATTATAATAAAACTTAATATTAATTTATAAATCTATTTTATGAAAATAAAATTTCTTTTAAATCATTATATTTGTTATAAAAATTAAAATAAAACATATATTCTTTACAAAAATAAAAACTCTTATTTTATCATTTTAAAAAAAATTATTTAATTGTATAATGATATAAATATATCATATTTTCATTTTATAGGATACTTAAATATTATTTTTCACTTCCATAAGTGAGGATACTATTCTAATGGTCAAGTTACTATTCCTAACTGCTAGATTACTATTCTAACAGTCAGATTACCATTCCAAAGATCAGATTTGTAATGATCATATGGATTCCCATATTTCTATAAATATATCATATTTAATTAATTCTTCATTCACTTATCTTATCTATCAATTACACACACACAAACACACACACACACACACACACACACACACATATATATATATATATATATTCATATTCAAATATTCATATTTCATTACTAACAACCTGTGTTATTTCAACAATTTTGTTCATGAGTGTGATTATTCTAAGGGTTTGAGAAGATCCAAATTTTACTATTATTATATTATTTTCTTTTATTTGTGACATTATAATACTTTCTATTGTTATAGAAATTATTATTCTCTAAATTCAATTTTCAAATTAATATAATAACAAATTGTTGGTTTCATTAGGTACTGCATGTTCTTTATACTAAATTACTAAATATGACACAATTATAAGAAGGTAAATTTCATTGATAAAATTATGGGTTGTTACAGTACTCACGTTCACAGATAAGAACATTTAATTGCACGTATTGATGTTGATTTCCCACTTGTGGGTCTCATTCTCATAATTTCCTACTCTGGAAATTTACAAGGGTTCACACCATTAGATGTTTTCTTAAGGTCCTATGAGTCTTCATACATAATAACCTATACTATTTGTGTCCAATAAAATTATTTAATCTGGCTAGAGAACATATATATTCTAGAATATTATCATGTCACCTCCAGGTTCTAATAATCGTGGAGAACTTCTATGACCTTTTCAGTGTGATAGATATTCTTAAGAAATTATCACATACTATATCATATAGAGAAACAATCAAGATATGAATATAAACATCATTATTATCCGAGACAATGAATACATGTAATCATCAAGTACATAGAAGTTAGTTATAGGGTATCAATTCCAATATTAGGATAGTAATTTTACCATTAAGAATATTAACCTGATTGTTAGAATAGTTTCCTCAACTAGGGAAGTGTAAAATGATATTTAGATATCTTATAAAATGAAAATATGATTTATTTATATCATGATACAAGTAAATAAATGATTCAAAAATTTTGAAATAAGTGTTTATATTTTTGTAAAACTGATATTTTTTATTTAAAATTTTATAAAAAATATAAATATTTGAATTAAAATTTATCTTCATAAAATGTTTTTACAAAATAATGTTAAGTTTCATTATAATTATAACATAATTTTATGAGAAAATAATTAAAATTTCAAAGGATCATAATATTAAAATTGGTAATTTTAAAATAAAAAAGGATTTCATTTAAAAATAAATTTCTCATATTTGTAAATTTATTTTTAAAAAATGGATATAATTTTTTGAATTTATGGGTTGAAAAATAGTCAGGGTGATTTTTTTTGATATTTTTCTAAAATTGATAAATTTTTGGTGAATAGAAAAATATAACAAAATATAGTAATTTTCATTATATGAAAAATACTTGTGGAAATGAACCATGAGTGATGTAAATAACCATTAAATCAACCTCAAATGAACTAATTACCATATATAGTTATAATATTCATCATTATTGGTGGTCTTGAGATAAAATAATAAACTAATGAATATAATATTCAAAAAATACCCCTCTCCTCTTATAAATACCTCTTGTCACCACCCATTATCCTCTCACCTTTTAAGCATTTTATCTTATCCAAACCCTACCAAAATACACCCTTATCTATGTACCCACCTACCTATAATACCAAGTCTCACCAAATCCCATTCTGAGGAGCCTTAATGGGTATCCAAAAAGGAGACAACCAAAGGAAGAGGTAAACTGTCAACTAAACAACTTTCAATTTTATTTTTCTTATACCACCCCCATATGTTTTAATCCACCTATAATGATATACTAATATACTGATATATTATTCTTATGGTTCTATATCCATATTATACCCTCCCTTCAATTTATTATAATATGAAAACATTGTTCACAATATGTTGTTTCACATTTTCTATGAGAAAATTACTTCGTTTTTCTACACCACCTTCAAGAATAGTTAATATTATGGTTAAAAAGGATGATAATAAGAATTTTATAACTTATTTTATGTTTCTAATGTATTAATAACCTTTTAATAAAGTAAAATAAATCATTTTCATGATTTTCGGTAAAACCGCCTAAATGAGATAACTTTATAACTGCAATGATTATACTAAAGTAATCATACCTATGTTGGAATGAATATAGAGATATGTGACTATTTAAATTTCTATAATTATTTAAATATCATTTCATTTCACTTCTAGATCTATATTCCCATTTGATAGGAACTTCATTAATTACCCACTAGTGATCTGACCTTAGAACCATGAAATGAATGCCCTCAGAAAAAAAATTAAAATTTATATCTCATTGAAATATTTTTAAATGAACATAAAAAAATTATAGTAGATCAAGTATAGATGAAAAATGTTTTTAATTAAGTAATTAACAAATATAAATTTATTTTTGGTGACTTTAAGTGCAAGTGTAGAACAATTCTGGACCTAAGGTAGGGATCTCTCTGAACCACCCTATTTTCTTTGGGTTATGAAATTTCTCTCTATTACTCACATAATATATCTCTTTTATATTAGGTAATGTTTACAAATTATGTATATATATATCTTACATATATACCTATCTTATTATCTCTTTATTTGATGGGGGTTATTGTAACATCCCAGGTAAATAAAGAATATGACATTTTCATATTTATTAATATTTGTGAATAAAATGTTAATATTACTTTAAAGGTAATTCTATGTTTGATGGAGTACCCAATACACAACAATGAGTTTCTTTGAAATCTTACGTTGCACACTAATAATATAATAATATTATTTTAAATGGTAGTTAACGCCTAGCCATTGTAATGGCGGGAATGAAAAGAACTAACTACAAAATGATTATATATATTTGTTAAATATTTTAACAATTATCCAATAAATGATAGAGGCTTAAAATGCGAATTAATCCAATTTTAAGCATAAATATTCTAATATTCTTTAAAAGGTAGATTAACTGCCTTTTAATGGAGAACCCTTTTTAAAACTACTTTTTTTTCAATTTTACATGTTATATTTGACAAAATAAAATCCTTCTTTAGAATCAGGACATCAAAATTTACTTTTTGTAAATTTTTGTTATTTTCCCGATAAAGTTCATTTTTTAATGAATAGTGAAAATGTTGTATTTTAATTAAAAACCTCCTTTTAATCTAATTTATTTATATTATTAGATTATCTTTTTAATTAGTTTTAAAGTGTAGTTAAAATATATTTTTACCATTTAATACAATGGTGGTCATTGGAATTAATTTCACTTTGAAATTGGACATAAATAAGTTTCAATCTTTGGATAGATATTGTTTCTTAAAAACACGCTATTTGTTTTGACAGCGGGAATTAATTATAAAATTAATTAATGAAAATTATATGTTTTGAATTTGGTAAAATGGAAATCATTTTTGAATTTGGAATATCAAATTTACTTTGGATAAATTTTTGGTATTTTTCTGACAAATGTTCATTTTTAACGAATAGTGAAAAATACTGCATTTTACTTCAAAACTGCTTTTTCATATAATTTAATTATATATTTATATTGCTCTTTTAACTGGTTTTAAAGTGTAATTGAATTATTTTTTTATCACTTAAAACAATTTTTTTCATTGGATGTAATTTCACTTTTCAATTGGATGTAAAAACATGTCAATCTTTTGATAAATTGTACTTCTTAAAAACCCGTCTTTGGTTGTGACAACAGGAATTATTTTTAAATTAATTACTGCAATTTCTGTGTTTAGAATTTGGTAAAATGGATTCCATATTTGTAATCATAAGTTCCAAATTATGTAATTAAGACTCTTTTGTTTCTGGACATTATGAATAGTAACGACGGTAATTATATTTAATTATCGTGATTAATTAGTAATCAGGTAGTTAAGGGTAATAAAATAATATCATAATAATATAAAATGACCCCAACATGTGTCCAAATCCTCATTTTTATGTCATGGCCGACCATTGGAAGCTTTTTACCAAACTTGAGGGGCCCTGGAGTCACATGGGTGTGATAGTGACATTTATGACATTATTTTTTTTAAAAAGAAGAGAAATATAACAAAGGTTTGTATATCCTAAGTAAAAAAAAATTAATTTTGTTTAAATAAAATATATATTAGATTATAAATATTCATTGGAAAGATAAAAATATTTCATATATCATGGTATTTTTTTTATAATTTTTAGACATTAAATAAATAAATTTATTTATGACACCATGATGATGTAGTGATTACCTCATTAATGAACGATTTAAAGAAAATGAAAATATAAGGTACAATCTAAGACTTAAACTTGTATAAAACCTATTTTATGGGTGTATTTAAAACCCTTATCACCTTATCCTCAAAATATATCATTATGGGACCTTTAAAATCCGAAAATCATTTTATAATAAAGTAACATTTCAAGACTTTCCAAAAGTGACCCTCCTCCCTCTTATAAAAGGCCCCCACCTCTACCCCCTTACCCACACCTCTCAAGCCCTTGTATCTTCCAAAATCTACTCATATTATCTCTACAAATCCCTATCTTACTCCTAGAAGCCTCACTTTGGGTAGAAGTCTTTCCAAGGTAGCTTTTGGCTCAAATCAAGAAGAGTTACCCGATTAGAGGTAATGTCTTCTCTCGAGTTTATTTCTTTTATTTTCCTTATTCACTCACCATTATCTTCTTATTATTTTATATCATAATAAAAAAAGTATTCTAAATATACTAGGATGTTTTCATGATAATGATTCTACCTACACTTACTCACACCTCCGTCTAATGGTTAAAGAACATACTGTTTCCGTGGATGGTGAATTACTGCCTCACGAAACGATGATTATTCAATCTTCTACTACCACCTCTCATGGTGGCCATTATGATGGAACTATATTTATATATGATATATATTATATTTATTTCCTTTAAATTATTCTTTATTTTATATTTAAAACATACCTTTATGCTTTTCATGTTGTGCAAATGCGATAATTTCATTTGTGGAAGTCTGGACTACCGCCCCCTCAAGTGATATGACTCGTTCATGTAATACATGGAATGTATAAATAATGAAATTAATGAACTTATGTGACCTATATAAATTATATATTATACTTGAATTATAATATATATATATCTCATTTAGTTTTATTTCCATTAATATGACAAAGAAATGAAAGTATTGTTCATGTGTACATACAGCCTACCGTCTCCATGAACGGTGAATTTCTTTTTTTATCTCCAAATGTTATGGTATAGTATAAAATGAATATATACTGGATATATATGATATTAAAATCATTAATAATATTCTGTATATTATGTACTTATAACTACATGGACAATTCTTTTCAAACAAGTTCATTTTTGACTCATGTACCGAACATCGACAAAACGTATGATATGAGCTCAGATAATTAAATAATTATTATAACATGATAATATGTGATATGAATTGAATAATAAAATTTAAATAAGTCCTTAATAAATTATAAATTCACCTAAGTTTATTATTCAGTAATATAAAGAACGAACGAGAACAAGTCAGACTTGAGGTAAGGGATCCTACCTCTCTCTTTCTTTTTAAGTACTCTCTTTTATGTCATTTATTTTAAGCTCCTCTTACTTATGTTGGGGGATTCTCTTTTATATTAATCTTACAGTAATTTTTATGTTCATATTATGAGAGACCCTATTTTATCTCATCAATCCATTTTTGGATGTTTTAAGTGGCGTCGTTAGGCTGCCAAATTTTCGTAAGTGATCCTCACTTTCCACTCCTCCTTTCAAATTCAAGCATCTTATTGGAAATAAGTTCTTGTATTTTCAAATGGTTATAATGTCATACATTTATAATAAAGATATTAATTTCCATTATATTCTATTTCAATGAAGGATCATTTATCCTCCCACATTTGGGCCATTACCTAAGTCGTTACCATGACGAAATTTTGTAAGGGAGTATCGTCTCGATTTACATTCTGTTGAGACTAATTTATAATTATACACCAATTAACTTTTATTTGGAATGTATACTACCTATTTTATGTTATATCATGAATCCCATTATTATCATGATATTATATGTTTTGTTTAATGTCATACCCTTCTAGAGTTATGATTAAAATGTTCAAAGTGGTAATGGAACTTCTTAACCCGATTTACATTCTTTAGGTTAATCTTATACTTCATTGATTTTATTATGAAAATATTACATGTGGAATATATATGTTGTAATTTACACTTCCCTTTGTTTGGATATACTATTTCTACACATAATCGTCTCATTGATAAATTCTTACGTCATTTATACGAACTTGTATGGGAAATCATAACTCAATCTCATTTCATTGAGTTAAATATCCATGTCATTGGTTTTGTTTTTCCAAGAATATGTGTGAATGACCTATGATTGTTTTACACTTTATATCCACTTATATTGGTTGTATTTATACTTTTCACACATAAATATGTTATTTCTTTATCCTTTCTCAAATTGCATGATCTTTACAAGGGACTTCCTCTCAATCTTCTTTCATTGGGCATACTTCAATTTATATACGAATTTCTTTTATTAGTTGTATAATAAACCCTTTTGACTTTTAATTTCATTAAAAAGGAATATTTTTACACGAATCATTTTACTAAACGACAAAAGGAATGTTTTTGTCTTACGTATGCAGTGAAAACGAATTCTCCGCCGTCGTGACCATTATTTGAGTTTCAGTTTCCTCTATAAGCCATACCTTTTTTAAATGAAAAATAAATACCATGTTTTACTTTTCTTTTATTTTGGTATTGAAAATGGTTTTGATAATGTTTTGATTATATCAATGTGTTGTATTGATATCTTGTTATTGAAATGTGGAAATGTTATGTTTTCTTTATGCATGTTTTATGTGATATGATTATGTAATGGTTCTTGGTCATTGTTTATGAAGTCATGTGGTTCCGTGATAAACTAAGGGAGGGTGATCCCGAGATAGATCTCCAATTCATTGGGTAATGCGAATTAGTTAAAGTCTAAGGTTTCTCCGAAGAGATTTAGGGAATATATTGTGATGGGTATTCCAAACGTAACCATAAGGGTTACTCCCTACGTAAGAATGTTATGAATGCCTAAACTTACCTTTATGTCTTATGATTTATATGATTTATTCATAAATCTTATGATTTCATGAGGTATGTTAAAGTGATTATGTTTTATGAGTAAAGTATGATTTCACTGATTCTTATGTATACATGGACTAATGTTTTCTTTCCATATTTTTATATCCCTTACTGAGCTTTTTATGCTCATCCCAAGTTTTTGAAATGTTTTTTAGAGGACTTAAAGATGAATAGGGTCAAGGATGAGATCAAGGAAAGACAAGCTATCTAAAACATGGAACTAGACATGTTTCTTTTTAAGAGTTATTATTTTATTAAAAAAATGGAAACTCAGTAGAAGTGTATACTTTTTAATCTTTTGAGATGTAATAGTTATGTCGTAATTCTATAAAACGCTAAACCTGAAAAGATCTTCAATGTTAATTATTCATTTAATTAAAGATTATGTAATGTTATAAGGCCAGGTCCTTATATTTGGTATCAAAGGTCGGTTTAGATAACTTTAGAGGTTAGGGTATTCTTTAAGCATAAGTGACATTACCATAATGGTTAGGATTTCAGAAAGATTCATAGTTTTTTAGATAAATTGAATGAGTTTAAGATAACAAAAATAATTTTATCTTAGTATTTACCCTCCTCATAAGATATTATATGATGATTTTACTGACATACTCACATTGACCTTTTTGGTTTTAGTAAATGGTTGGATCTAGCAGGCACCAAAGTAACAATGGATGTGAAGAAAACTATGATGGTTTTCTGAACGAGCAACTGAATGATATGGTAGATTCAATGAGAACTCTTGTGGTTATTCTCAAATGACTATCTGGAGTTATGATTGACCACTTGAACCTTAGTAATTTTTATAAGGCATCATATATGCGAGAAACAAATCCATACGGAAGTTCAGGTAATAATCATAAAGGTAAGTATGTTCAAAAACATATGTGTCAAAAATGTGGAAAGAAACACATAAGAAAATGTTTCAAAGGGACAAAAATATTCTATAGATGTGGAAATGAAGGTCATAAAGCAAGAACCTACCATGGAAAAAGGAATCATCTAGTTGACTCTAGGAAAGGGAACGAAGTTCTTTATGAAGGATCAATTGAATGTTTTAAATGTGGTGTGCATGGTCATTATGTAAACACATGTCCTATAAAGAAGTTTTAGGAATGGGATCACCAGGATAGTACAAATATTCGTATACCAATCCCTAATTCCATTTCGATTGAGGATGAAGAAACTGACAATGACCAATGAAAGGTATGGATTATTTCTTAACATATGTTTTCCAATTATTGAAATATTAGGATATGATTCATGATTTTGTTTGTAGGAAATAAGTATTTCAGAATAAGTTGGAAAGAAATGGTTAATGGATCATGAAGAATTTTGAATGAGTAAGAAGTCAACATATAAGGGATTCAAGAGTTATGTTAGATTTTAGGATGGTGAAATGCTTAGAAGTATTAAGGCTCTTTTGATGATGGGATTACATTAGAAGACTTTTTATAGTATGTGTAACCCTGAATTTTGATATATGAAAATTTTATTTAAGGAATATTTATCATTTCTTTTGTGGATATATTTATAAAGAACCATTTGGGTTTATATGATCCTTGAATTTGAGGCAATTACCGGTTAATACATTTTAGGATGCAAAACGAAAGTTATTAGATAACCTTCCTGGTTGAATTATGTTATGGTTATTTTTGATTAATTTATCTATTTTTGAGGAATGTTATAAAATGTTATAGGTTTTGAAAAAGGACAACACGTAGACTATGTGACAACCTGTCGCGTCGGATGAAGCTGTAGGAATCAAACCCACAACCAAAGTGCAACCAGTATTTATCACCTACCACTGGAATACGTGAAGTCCCTGGTTAGTATGACAAATTCTTTTTAGTTAGATGATTTTATGAATCAATAATAAGTTGATTTTGGGTTATCTTTGGAAACTATTAACCTATCATGTAGGATATGCGATTAGGTTAATTACTTTTTAGTATGAGACTTTAAGAGTAACTGATGTTATTTGGAGATAATTGTTAAGATTTACCTTAGAAGACTATGTGATTAAATCCTTCAAAGATTTGGGTTTCAATCTTAGTTTGTATTAATTTGAAGAATTTTATGAATGGCTGTTTATTGAATGGTCTTTGATGAACTTTGGGTTTTGTTGGACAAATTTTAGAGATTAAGAGTAGTTTTTCTTTTTGTAAAAGATTATCCTTTTTGGGGATTATCTGATCTTGTACTAATAATTTTGGTTTTGGTTAAGGTCTAAAGACATGGGAAATATATAGTTCATATTTTGTTTATTAGGTGATTCTCAAGAAGTTGATTATAGCGCTCTTAATGTGAACAAGTCATCCTAAATACTCATCTTTTGGAGAAAATATGAGTTTGTGTAAGAAATATAGTAAGAGATAAAAGTCTACATAATAGGTAAGTAGGTTTATTTATGATTTAGTTAAGCTTATAAATAAATTCCTCAATTAAAAGTAACTTAAAACAAAAACGTTGTCTGTTAACGTTTCCTACTGGGGAATCAAATACCGTTTAACCCATCACAAGTTTGTGATTTTCTGGTGGTTAACTTTTTTCTAGACATATTTTCTATCACTCCCCATCAGAACTTGATGGTTTGTTTTCTCCTCCATATCCACATTTTCATGGAATCCTAGTATCTGTTGTCTCGGGTGACCTTTGTACTTTTCTTTCTTTATTTTAAAGTGATAATTTAATTTACTCCTTTTCCAATGTGGGGTTTTCAATGAAGTTTCTGAGCCCAATTTTAAAATTACAAGGATGCAATTCCCAATAGGGGGAAGGATATAACATCCCAGGTAAATAAAGAATATGAAATTTTCATATTTATTAATATTTGTGAATAAAATGTTAATATTAATTTAAAGGGAATGCTATGTTTGATGGTGTACCCAATACGCAACAACGAGATTCTCTGAAATCTTACAGTGCACACTAATAATATAATATTATTATTTTAAATGGTAGTTAACGCCTAGCCGTTGTAATGGTGGGAATGAACCGAAATAACTACAAAATGATTTTTTTGTTAAATATTTTAACAATTACCCAATAAATGATAGAGGCTTAAAATGCGAATGAATCCAATTTTAAGCATAAATATTCTAATATTTTTTAAAAGTTAGATTAACCGCCTTTTGATGGAGAACCCTTTTTAAAACTAATTTTTGTCAATTTTATATGTTATATTTGAAAAAAATAAAATCCTTCTTTAGAATTGGGACATAAAAATTTACTTTGTGTAAATATTTGTTATTTTTCTGATAAAGTTCATTTTTTAATGAATAGTGAAAATGCTGTATTTTAATTCAAAACCTCCTTTTAATCTAATTTATTTATATGGTTAGATTATATTTTTAATTGGTTTTAAAGTGTATTTAAAATATATTTTGACTATTTAATCCAATGGTGGTTATTGGAATTAATTTCACTTTGAAATTGGATATAAACAAGTGCCAATATTTTGATAGATATTGTTTTTTAAAAACACGCTATTTGTTTTGACAGTGAGAATTAATTATAAAATTAATTAATTAAACTTATATGTTTTGAATTTGGTAAAATGTAAATCATTTTTAAATTTGGAATATCAAATTTACTTTGGATAAATTTTTTGGTATTTTTCTGACAAATGTTCATTTTTAATGAATAGTGAAAAATACTGCATTTTACTTCAAAACTGATTTTTCATCTAATTTAATTATATAGTTAGATTGTTCTTTTAATTTGTTTTAAAGTGTAATTGAATTATTTTTTTATTACTTAATACAATGTTGTTCATTGGAAGTAATTTCACTTTTCAATTGGATGTAAAAACATGTCAATCTTTTGATAAATTTTACTTCTTAAAAACCCATCTTTGGTTGTGACAACGATAATTATTTTTAAATTAATTAATGAAATTTCTATGTTTATAATTTGGTAAAATGGATTCCATATTTTAAAATGGTTTTGAGAATGTTTTGATTATATAAATGGGTTGTATTGATATATTGTGATTGAAATGTGGAAATGTTATGTTTCCTTTATGCATGTTTTATGTGATACGATTATGTTATGGTTCTTGGCCATTGTTTATGAAGTCGGGTGGTTCCATGATAAAATAAGGGAGGGTGAGCCCGAGATATATCTCTAATTAATTGGGTAATGTTAAGGAGTTAAATGTTAAAGTTTCTCCGAATAGATTTAGCGAATATACTCTGATGGGTATTCCAAACGTAACCATGAGGGTTACTCCCTATGTAAGAATGTTATGAATGACTCAAGTTACCTTTATGTATTATTATTTCTATGAGTTATTCATAAATATTATGATTTCATGAGGTATGTTAAAGTGCTTATGTTTTATGAGTAAAGTATGATTTCATTGATTCTTATGTATACATGGACTAATGTTTTCTTTATGTATTTTTATATCCCTTACTGAGCTTTTTATGCTCATCCCAAGTTTTTGAAATGTTTTCCACAAGAATTAAAGATGAATATGGTCAAGGATGTGATCAAGGAAATACATGATATCTAAAACATGGAACTAGACATGTTTCTTTTTAAGAGTTTTTATTTTATGAAAAAAATGGAAACTGAGTAGAAGTGTCTACTTTTTAATCTTTTGAGATGTAATAGTTATGTCCTAATTCTCTAAAACTATAAATCTAAAAATTCCCTCAATGTGAATTATTCATTTAATTAAAGATTATGTAATGTTATAAGGCCGGGTCATTATAGTTATACTTGGCTTAAGTTCATTTCTCAATGAATTTTTTAAAACCAAACTCAATCAGAGGGAAATTTTCTATCCCTTAATTTTTTTATATAACACTATTTTAAATTATTTTTTACCATTAATTATTTAATTAAATAAATGAATAATTTAGGTAAAACCATTATAGTTTACCTATATTTTTCAAAGAAAATTACATATTCTTTCTTACTTCAAAATCCTTCAACCGATATTTAAAAATATTGTTTTAAAAGTTCATTTATATACACAATTCTATACCCATTCTCATGAATTTTATTAAATGAACACCATAATTAGGACCTATTATTATTTATTTAGAAAAGAAATTCCTAAATATTTAATTCCATATTCTATTTAAAATATTTATGAAATATAATTTTATTGTGATATATAGAAAGTTTATGTATGCGGATGATCATCCTCTGAGTGACGTCTTACATCTCTCCTGAGATGGCTAGGGTTTCCCTTAATCTTACTCCCCTTCCCCCTTCGGATTGGATCGGCTCAGATTCTTCTAGCCTCGGTTTGGTGCGGATGTGATCTAGCTTCAAATTGGTGAATCTAGGATTCATGTTTCATTTCGCCGAATCCCATTCCCAGTGTCGATGGTTTGGTACTGCTATGGTGTTCATCTCGGCATCACTCCTCGACGACGTTAGAAATAATATCTCAGCGTGCTCTAGAATTCTGTTTGGTGCCTGTTTCATTGGAGATGACTCATTGTGGTTTTTATGGATCGGTTCATTTAGGGTTGAGGGTGGTTCTAGCTCGGTGCTTCTGGGGTAATCTAGCGATGCCATGAGTGGTTCTGGTAGGTTTCCAGTGGGATGTGGCATCGATCTATAGTTCTCAGGAGGGGGAGGCATTTTATCTCTGCTGCTATGAGTTTTTTTAGGGTTTATGCTTTGTTGATTTGGATTTATTTGATTGAATGTGAAACTAGAATTTTTTGGGTCTTTCTTTGACGTTACTGGTTCTTCTCTGCATCTTCACGCTAATTTTATTATCACCATGACTGGCCTGCTTCGGAACCCGATGAGGGTTCTTTCCTGGTCTGAATGAAGCAGATTCATGCCTAGAGCAGAACTTCTGGTTCTAGATGACCCGAATCCTCTCATCGGTGGAGTTCCCTTGGAATGATGATGGCCCATCCAGTCCTAGGTGATGATGGATTGAATTCATGTCCCTTGGAATGTCTTCTGGGACTCTGCGGTTGTGGTGGTAGGGTGTCTCATGGAGTGCGATGAGATTCAATCAGGATAGTCGCTGATGGTGGTGTCATGGTCTCATGATTGCTTCATGTTGGGGTACCCAGATAATATACTTGAAATTTATTCAGATCAAGATAGAGTTGGTTGCTTTATCCATTCATGGCTATTCGAATTTGGAATATTGAGAGGGTATAGAGCTTCCATCGGTACTGGGCCCATGCATTTTTGCACGGGACGACTATCTGAGAAACCACGCTCTGGTGGAGACGTGCCTTATCAACATCGATGCTGGGAAAGGGTACTTCTATATAGTCTTGTGTTGGGTTTTAACCCTCATGTTTTGTGGATTTTGTTAATGTCCCTATGTCCTTGAAGTCTTGTTTTTCCCCTTTACCCTTAAAAGGGGTTTTTTCCAAAATCAATAAAAATTTTGGCCTTCAGGCCATTCAGTCTAAGGAAAGTTTATGTAGCCCATTTATTTCCATGGAAATTTGTTATGTTTATGACCTATGTTTTATTCCCTTATGTGAAACACATATTCATGTACATTTTGTTATGGGTGAGCCCAAATTGTTCTTCAATTCCTTGGGTAATTTTTATGTCTAATTAAAAAATATTTATGGGGTCAGGGAGTAAAACTAATCCATGATGGGACTCTATCCACCATGTGAGGCTGTCTTGGCATTAGACTTGAATTATGCTTGTTACATGTTTTATGTTATTGTCACATTCCTATATTTCCATGATTTTATTATTACATGTTCTTTATATCATGACCCCATATGATTATCCATGATCCTTGTCTTTTATTATATCATGTTATTCATTTGGACTCATATGTTATGATTATTTATCATGTTTATTCCTTTATTGGGGTTTATAGCTCACCCATTTTGTTTATGTATCCCCTAGGTTATCCTATACAGTTTTCAGAGATCAAATAGATTTAGGATCTCATTATGAGGATTTAAATAAATACATTTTATTTTAGTTTCATATTGATATTTTATGTACCAAGTCTTCCAATGACATCAGGCCTCTCGATCTTTGGGTTGTGTTTATTGGATATTTATTTTTAAAATTATGTGATAATATTTGTAAGATACTTGGGTCACTATATTCAGTATTAGAGAACGGTCTAGTTATTTTTAAGGATTATGAATATAATAATTTAATGATAACCCTAAGAATATGTCTATGTATAGTAAAATATGTTGAAATTTTAGTGAAGTATAGAGAAATTGGTTTCCAAAAATTACATCTCTATCTAGATACTACAAGTTGATGTGGATCTAGAACAAATATACCTGGGGGTAATAACCTATAAATGGATTGTTGGGTATTAACTCAAACTTCTCTTAGTACATGACAAAGATATCTTGGTGAAAATCTAGTTTTACACTCACATAGGATATGCTTTGGAAAATTTTAAAACTCATTACAAACCATTATAAAGGACTTGAATAGATATTAGGTTAGAAAAACTAAAAGAAAAATTACCATATACAACCTATATTGAAACATAGAGACTCATAAGTTAGGATATATGTGTCATTTATAATTTATTACTTTTAAGTTCATAGTTGAACTTTTTTATGTTTTTTTACTTTTAGTATTCTCATTCCAAATTTTTTTATTTCCTTTATTTTAGTTAATGGTAGTAAATAGGAGGAGCCATGCCAACAACCAATGTGATAGGAAGTGTGATTAATGTACTAATGTGATTCATAACATAATGGGAGTGGGAAATAATAAATTCATGGTTGTACTAGCTCAAATAACTCAAGTTATGAATAATAACTTGAATCTTGTAGAACACCCTCCTTCTCCAAAGAAATAGAAAGTTGCAGTTGTGTCATTATGAAATAAAGGCCTCATAAATTTATTGGATCTTCTGATCCCATCATTTTAGAAAAATGTATTAACTTCATTAAGAAGATATTATCTAACCACTAATTCTTGGTTTAAGAGAAATTCATACTGGTCGTTTATCACTTAGAAGGGAAAGCAGATCAATGGTGGAAAGTGATCAAGAAAAAAAGACCAAGAAGGAAATTGATTCCATGGAATTGAAATGATTCTAGAAAATATTTTTCAATAAATATTTTCTCTAAACTCTCCATATTAAAATGGATAGGGAGTTTATCAGACTGATGTAAAAGGATGATAAGTTTATTGGGGAGTAAGAGGAAAACTTCACAAGGATTTCATGGTACACCTATAACCTTTTCATGGATATTTAAAGTATTGTGGTTTGATTATTTAGTGGGTTAAAGCTGAGTCTATGAAAATATTTTTTTGATTTGATACTTTCACCACTATGAAGAGATTTTGTGTTGTTTCCTTAAGTTTTATATATAGATTGGTGACTCTAAGTGGTCACATGGGGATATATATAGAAAGTATAAAATGTAGTTTAATTTGAAAGGATCAATGAATAAATCCCATGGAATAAAGAAAACCCAACTACCCATAAGTAAAAAATGTGGGAAGAATAATCCTAGAAATTATCTCAAGGGAATAGGGAGATTCTTCAATCATGGAAAAGAGGGGAATTGGGATCATCAATACCCAAGAGAGATGAAAAATCCCAATAATTACAATCAAAACAAAGTTTATAGTTCAGTGTTTCAAATATAAGGAACACATGCATTATACAATAAAATTCCCTAATATAAGGGTTTTCTAATAAAATCAGTGGAAAAACCTCCAAGGAGTATAGAGTAAGGAAGGGAATGTTCCATCACTACTACTAAGGTGAAACCTGATATTGATGTGGTGATCAGTATGCTAGTTATTCATTAAATAATAGAAAAATATGCTATTTTATTTTGGTTCTACACATTCTTTTATATCTTGAAAGTTTAGTAGAGTTATTCATAAACCACCTCAAAAAATGGACATTAAGTTATCTGTGAGAATAATAGATAGGGAAATTAAATCATATCAAGTGTATAACTCCACCATGGTCAATGTTTGTGGAATGAACAACCCATAAAATCATGTCATACTTAATTTAGTGTATTTTTATACTACATTGAGAATAGATTGAATATCCTTCTATAAAACCAACATTAACTGTTAGAATAGGGAAATAAGTTTTAACATCCTGAATCACCCTCTGATTCTGTACAGGGGTAAAGGGGATGGCGAATCTCCTTTATAATCTTTTTCTAAAGCATTGATATTATTACATTATGAAAAATAATATCTAGATAAAATGATTGAGACAAAGGAGATAATGTTTTATGGACCCATCCTTAAAAATTATATAATCTGGTGTCTTAATATTAGAATTCAATTTTTTTCATTCCCAAATATTTTTTAGGTTTATAGTTTTAGAGAATTAGGCCATAACTATTAAATAGAAAAACCATATATTAAAAGTGTAAACTTATACTTAGTATCCATTTTTCCCACAATATAGAACTTATATATTTTTTTTTCTTTTCATGAAAAATATTTATGAATTTCAACTTAACTTCTTATTTGGTCTTACTCATCCGTAAACCCTATGAAAAATAATAAAAAACATGGGACGAGGACCAAAATATCAATAGGGTACATAAAAGAAATAATTATGATAGTCACTTGAAAAGCATTAAAAGACATAAATTTTTTATCTTTATCACAATATTCTATTATCATATGAAATAAATAATATCCACATGAAAAACCTACACATTTTTCTCAAAGAAAACCATTAAAATCCAAATTAAGTAAATAGAAACCCTTTCAGAAAACTTAGAGAAATTTATTTCATAACTTGTGTCAGAAATAACCAGATCCCAATTAAATTCATTTTTGAAACATCCCTGGTTAACTAAATCCTTCCTTCCTTTTAAGATGAGGAACGCTACACAATTCATTGTAGAGTTATATTGGTCTCACCCGTTATATAAGCTGTATTGGGCTTACACATCGTATAATATTTGTCAGGATCTCCCGCTATATAAGTTTCATCGGGCTCTCCCATCATCATCTATATTTCTAAAGTACCATATCATGAATAAATTTTTTTAATCTTTTCCCTTTTCATAATAAAACCCCTAAAAACCTTTTTAACCCATATAAAAAACACTTTCAGATATTGAAAGACCCTTTCCTTTTAAAAACCCATTCTCAAAACTGAAATACCCAGAACAATAGGAACATGGATTTTTTTAAAGAAAACATGAAATATTTAAAGGAAGAAAAAAATTAAATAATGGTTTGGTGGTGTGAAAATCAATTTATTCTATATATATTAAAACATAACATTCCCTTTTTTTCCTTTTATAAAAAAGTGAAAATGTTCCAAGAAAAATATGTAAAATGATTCATTTTGAAAAAAATTGTATGAGATTAAATAGATACATAAAATTACCTTTATAATTAATTTATATATATATATATAAATACATTTATAAAATAATTTTTAGAATATTTTCATGGAATAAGAATACTTAGAAAATAAATGTTTAAAAATATATTTTTAAGTTAAAGTGTCCCTTACCTCGAGTTCAATTTGTCAAGTACATTATTTATATTCATGAATAATTTTTTTGCCGATTATTTAATTAATTAAGAACTTTTTTGAAATTTATTATTCCTTTTATTTTATTTATTACCATGTTATATTCAATTACTTAATCAATTAAGTTCACATCGAACATTTTGATGATATTCAACTCATATTTCCAAAATGACTTTGGTAGGTTAACTATGGACAATGAGGATATTATTAAATCATCTCTAGAAAAAATTCATGAAATGATTATAATTTTTATATATAAATTATTCTTTAAAAAACTAAGAAAGGGGATTATGGGAAATGAACTACATTACAATCATGAAGACGGTGGGCCATACGTACGCAGAAGTAACGTTTCCATTTTTCAACGATAATGACGGAAAGAAGGTGAGTATTATTTTATCTTTATAAAATTATAATTATATCATAAATATAATATTATATATATAAATAAACTTATATATATATAATACAATTGACGTGGCAATGAAAAACAAATTACATCACTTTGTGGAGGTGGTAGTCCACATGTATGCACGAATGACATTATCATTTTTCAATGGATGGAAAGGTAAGAAGGTAGATAATATATTATCCATAAATAATGTTAATTATGTATTTAATATAATATATATTAATTAAATCCATCATAATAAACATCCATGAGAGTTAGTGATGTAAAATTAAACACATTGATTCGTGGAGGTGGTGATCCACATGTACGCACAAGAGATGTTTTCGTTTCTCATAGGATGGAAAAAGAGATAAAAAGGGTTATACAATAATAGTGATAAAATATAATTATATGGAATATATTTATTTTATTATTCCATCATGGTTAAAGAATATTTGAAGGTGTGGAAGAATAAATAAACTTGAAATAGTTCGGTTAGGACTTATACCTTTACCTCAGAAAATCTCTTTTACTTACACCTTAAGCCTCATAGCTTTGGTATTTAGGTGAGACCAATACCTATAGGATGTGGGTAGTAATTTTTTTGAGATACTTGGATAGGTATTTGTAGAAATAGAGTTCTCAAAATGTGTGAGGAATAGATGAGAGGAGGCACCATTTTATAAGTGAGGGGAGGAACACTCTTGGAATTTTATAAAGCATTAAATTAATATAAATTAATTTTCCTGAAAAAAGGGATAAAAATTGATATAATAAGAATATAATATGATTATGAGTCTGAATAATCTTATAAAATAAAATTTTACAATTTTAAATTATGTTTTTACCCATATCACTTTTTTTTAACCCCCGTTAACCCTTTTGATGATTACAGTGACATCAATGTTTTTTACACTATATGTGACAAGAAAGTTACTATAAAAGAAAAAGTGGCCCATAAATGGTCCATGATTAGTGTTATAAACCATATCACATTAACTTAGCCTAGAATAAGATTTTTATGAATTTTTAATCAATTAATAAAATATTGTTTATTATTAAATATCATTAATTTCATTTTGAGATTTATTAATTTAATTTGAATTTAATGTCATAAAGATAGAAATAGAATTGGAATATAAACATTTAAAACATCCTTAATATATTTTTTGATATATAAAATTTTTGAGACACTAAAAATCACACAAAAAACTTAATTTTATATTTTCTAAAATTATTTATTTTATTTTTCTACTTCTTACATAAGCTCTGTATCTATGTTGCATAAGAATTTAAGGTAATTATTTTATTTATAAAAATTAAAAGTAAATTAACATAATAAATAAAATAATTTTTATTTAAAATAACCATTTATAATGAAATATAAACTATTTTTATTATAATTAAAAAAATTATTATATTAAAAAAAGTGAGTGACAATTTTTTTTTATTATTTATTTAAAATTATATTATTGTCATTATCAAAGCAAAGTGAAATTAAATTGAATTTTTTTTAAACAATTAGTGTTCATGGAAGATTTTTTTTATAAAATTAAATAAATAAAAGTGTTATGAATATTTTGAAGTCTTATCACATTATTTTTAACCCTAGTTAACTAATTTACCTCACCAAGGTGACAAATATTTTCTATGATTACTATTCATAATGATAAAAAATAAAATGGACCAATTTAAAAAATTTGGATCTCATAATTCCAAATCTTAATACATTTTTAAGATTCATTTTCTATAAGTGGAAGAAATTAATTTGATATTAAAATGTAAAACACAATGAAAAATAGTTTTTAGAAAAATGCATTTTAATCCCAAAAATGAACTTATACAAAAATAAGGTATAATAATTATTCCTAATTAATTAATTGGATTAATTATAATTAAAGGTGAACTATGTTAATATAATATCCAATTTTAATTCTAAATTAATTTATCTAATGAAAATAAATGATACTTTTAAAAAATCATTATTTTTTATTATTCCCTGAAAAATAAATATTTTAAGAAAAATATCAAAATTTTACCCTAACCTAATTTTGATATGTTGATTTCAAAAATGAATTTCATTTTTTAAAATTTAAATTATAAAATTTAGAAATTATTCTTTTAAATAAAACCTTATAATATATAAAAATGAGTTTAATAAGGATAAAACTATTTCCTTTTGGATTAAAAAATTACTTAATATTCTTATAATAACTATATAAAATCTGATTCATGAATACTAATAAGGCAGGAAATTGATTTAGTATTAACTTTACTTGGTTTTTTTATATTCTTATCCCCTTCTAGAAATTTCATCCTAGTAATTTTATTCATTACTTAAATAAGTGGGAATATTTTTCCTTTATAGCATTTTCACCCATGTTTCTTCTTTAACCATATGGTTTTCCCAAAAAATCTTAAAATTTTTAATTACATTATTACACAACGCTTGATATATGTGGTCAAGAATCTATAATGGATGTTACTAGTAATAAAGGTTTTCTTCTAACTAAACTAATTTATGGATGAAAATATTTGTTGTATCCAAAATATATTTTCTTAACAAAAAAACGTGAAGTATGTCATGTACCTGAGATAAAATCAGAAGAAATACCACTTGATAGGAAACTGATCCAACTTTATCTAGGATTTTATATGGTCCAATGAACCTTATACTTAGCTTCCCCTTTCTACCAAAACACATAATACATTTCTATAAGTTCCCAGTCAGTGTAATTGTATCACTGTGGGGGGGTGAATTAGAGATACATTTTTCTTTTATATTTCCTTGAAACAACTTTCACCTCCTGCTAAATATTTCAATCCCTGCTGAAAACAATTCAAACACACATCCATAGGTACACAAGTATTTATAAGGTTAACAATTCAATAAGAATATCTACGTCCTTAATATGGTTTGGAAATGATCTAATACCACAAAATCCACTAAAAAAATCCTTAGATTACAACGAGTAGGATATGACCTTTCGCTTATAAAGCACATTGAAAATAATCCAATAGTGTGTGTGAAACCTCTTAGCACAAATATGGTAATACAAAATTTGTGTAATAACTCATGTTACCTGTACTTATATTCAATTCCAAAAATGTATTCTTTATAAAAAAACTACTCCAATTTCCTACCAAGAAGATGGTAAGAAAATCCTAGACTTTATAATGAAAACTCAAAATAATTTCTCAGTCTAATTTTCTCAATACAACATGCCCACTACGATTCTTCAAATCTGATTCTCCAAATCCGATTTCCTAATATGATGTATATAAATTTGTCAGAATATAGTTGAGAAAATTCAAAATAATTCCTTCCTCAGTCTAGAAATCCCAATACAGAAATCCCATATCTGATTATTCAGCTGGATATGATGACCAGCTGAATAAGATGATAAAAAGAAAATGGTAAACAACTAAATATAATGAACACCTAATATGATGATTATCTAAGTAAAGTTTCAATCTTGTATCTTATACTATCAATTCCATCAAAATTTATTCAACAAATATCAATATGGAAACTTATTTATCTCCCTAGAAAGTCAGATATTATCTCTCATAAATAGTAAACCCATTTTAGAAATAGTGTAAAGTACATCACCTTATATAAGTGACCCATGGATGGTTTTGGTGGGAATCCCAAAAACTTTCCCGATCATCCAAATTCTCCCAAATCTCAATTTCCCTTGAATTTAGGGTAAATATTGACTTCATCAACGCTTCTCAAATCTTCTCAAATATTCTTCAAAATTTATATCTTCTTAAGATTTATTTTTCAATCTCCATTCTGGATATGATTCCTGAATCCAGTTTTCTCAATATGATTTCTTCAATACAATTCTCTGTACCAATTTAATAAACAATATTTGAAATTCGGTCTCCCCCTAGACAACATATACATCTATTTTATTCAGCTATTCTATTAACCCACTTGAAGAGGAAAAATATTTTATTTGAATTTCATACCCCCTTGAAAATTAATCCATTTATCTCCTTCAACTCTTCTCTTGACCCACTTGAAAGGTAAACAAGGTAATTAAACCCTATTTGAAATGTTTAAATACATCATTGATCACATTATTTCATTTTATTTTCATTCATTGATACCAAAAAATTGTTCTGCTGATTCCAATGGCATATTGAATCTGATCAGTAGCTTATTTCATTTCTAAATAAAATATAACTTGAAGACTTCTTTCTCTTTCACAAAACTTCATCCTGTATCACAAATTCTTTCATGAATTTGAAAACATTAAAGATCATCTTCAAAATCATCTGACTTCCCAAGGAAAGTAGTGTAACTTACCTTTCTTTCATCAACACTCTTCTTTTCTTATTATCCTGAATATTTTTGTCTAGAATACAATTTCCTTGAATACGATCAAACTGAATACAATCTCCAACACCCTTCTTATTTTCCATCTAGATCTGATCATTCTGAATACAATCGACTACATCTCCTTCACCCACTCTTTTCCATCAAGATTGAATCATAAGTTTCAAAAATTACATATGATTTATGAGAACTCCAAGATCAGTGAATCGCCTTCACATTTAATTTACCGTAGTCATGAAGGCTCCGATTTTACATCAATAAAGTCACATATTTCATACTAGATCCATAGTGAATCTGATGACCATTTACTTCTAGAAATATGCACTCTCAATATGATCAATCCTTTCATTCTGGATTCAGAGTGAATCTGATGAGACATTTCTTCCAGCTTCTTCTGAATACAATGGACCTTTTTCAAGCATTGTGAGTCTGATTCTTTTGAATTCAATGGTCAATCCAAACATCACCAAATAAAAATTGAGGTGATTTTCCTTTATTATAAAACTTATTTGACAACAAAAAACAAAACTTTAATACTATCAACTTCCTCACCATATTATTCCTAACAATATCCCCCTTTTTATTTTGTTGTCAACCAAGTTTCATAAACCACTAAACTTTGTATCCTTAAGAAATGGATTACTTATCAACAATTCTAAGCCTACTTGGGATAACTAATTATAGGAAACATGAATCATTGAAAAAAGACCTTGCTGTCTAAAAGTAGTGATTATGAAAACTTTCTTCACCTTTCTTACTCAGTTTTTCTTCCCCATATTTTCAAGTTTCCTATCATACCAAAGAAATTATTTCCTATAACCACTCCACAAACATTTATAATAGCTCACACATAATACAATGTTGAATTCACATCTTACCTATAACTCCCTATTTTAAATGAATTCATTGGACTACAATCTAAATAGTTTACATTTTCAAGCATACCTCAACTCATATTTTCCCCATATACACAATACTATTGGATACAAAAAAATCATTCATTACTAGGTCTAAGACCACACCCCCACACCTTTTCCGTCCCTACCACAATCCCATCATCCAAAATTAAATAAAAAATGGGTTATCATTTAATAATGGTTTAAATTTTCTCTCAGTGATGGATCCACTACTAGAACTAAATATTTAAATTTACATTGAATTATTAGTGATAGATTTTCAAAATCATCAATGAAATTTTTTTAACATTTAATGATGATTTTCAGATCCACTATCAAAAGTCATCACTAAATGATTTTTTGATATCTTGTTTTTTATATACAATCGTGATGAGACATATGTTTCCCTTAAGACACAAACCAAGTTTATTTTTTTATTTTATCATTTAGTGACAATGATTTAACCAAGAATGTGTCTTATATTTAATATCCAAGGCATTAAATGTCCATAATTGAACATATAAAATTTATTTTTTTAGTAAAAGATGATAATGTTTATTGGATGATTTAAAAAGATTAAAAAAATATGAATAAAGATAAATAATATACATATTTAATTGGAAAATTTAATGTATTAATTATCTCATTATAAAGTATATCAAGACATAAATATTGTTTTATTTTAAGGAGAAGAATATCTTATAGACTTTGTAGGAGCTATTTTCATCATTTTACTTTTTGGATCATTTTTTACTTATTAGGATTTGTGTTTGTCTAATAGAGTCTATGATTTTTAGGAGTTATGTTTATCTTTTCTCATTTATAAAAAAATTATTTTCTTAAGAGATATTTTCATTTTCATTTATGAGTTATGTTTATGATTTTAAGATAAAATATTATTGATCTATGTATTCACATGGGATCATGAATATAACATTTCAGGTAATATTTTCAAAAAGATTATGCCATTCAACATGGCCAAGAGGAAGGGTTGTGCTTCTAATGGGGAAGGTATGGGGAGATAATTTTATTTTGTGGTGGGTTTAATATTATAATTTTTTAGGGAGGTGGGGTATAGAGTTTTAGTTCTAACTAGATTGTAAGAAGACCTTGATCTTGGCCTTGAAGATTGAATACATGGGTAGATAGTTAATTTTCATCCCATTTTCATAATATTATCAAATTTTAAACCTTTAAAAGGTTCTTATTTTTTGATTCTAGAATAAATTAGTACATAAATTACATGAAGAACTATATTTTGTTCTTAGGTATCCATTAGTATTGAATGACTGATTGAAATCCCAATGATTGGATATGGGCATAAAACATGATATTTAATCCCATATCTCATTCACAATGTTTTCCACCTACATGGAAGTGGTGGATAGTTCCCTAATATTATTGATAAAAATGGTTTGTATGTTTCGGATGATTAATTAACTTCCTGTTTTAAGTGGAATTACAGGTGGATTTTCAAAAAAGAAGAGGTAACATGGTGAATCTAATAGGGGTAGCAGTGGGGGATCATGAAGTCCATATCTTACAACATATATCCCATTAGTGTGGTAGGGTTAATCATATAATACTAAAATACCAAGAGGAACCCAAGAATCATAAAGCATATGGGAAAATGAGCCGTCTCAAGAGATTATGTAGTTAAAACCCCTCTCTCAGAAGAGTATCATGCTCATAAGCTATAAGTGGAACCATTGTTCAATTAGATTCCTTAAAATTATTTGGTATGATAGGTTAGATACCCTAAAATGGGGGGGTGAATTAGGTTATGACAAGTAAAAACTACCACCCCTATTGACCTTGTTTCGTTGTTAGAAAAAACTCTCTTCTCTCTCCTTCCCATTGAAGAGAATGAACAAATATTAAAGCAAGAACAGAACAAATTTTTTTTACTTGGTTCACCCTCACTGGGATACGCCCAAGGAGCATACACTGGAGATGTGCCGATGTAACAAATCCACTAGAAGTGCACTATTATTTACAATTTCCTGTGAAGACTCACTATACCTCCTAGTTTACAACCACTCACAATACGAAATCTCACTGCTCACTCAGCTGAAGTGTGCTCACCACTTCTTCATAAGGTCCACTCACAGTTTAATGACTTGTAGGTCCCATAATTCTCACTAATTAATGAATCCTTCACTATATGTAGATGCTCTATGGAAGTCCAATTTTCCTCCAATGATGAAAACCTCTTTACCACAATACTACTGGGTTACTCCAAATATTTCATGCACCCCTACTGCATCTTGTGCACAACTTAATTCCTTACGTGAAAGATTTCAATTTTGTCACGAAACAACCCTTTCTCTAAACTTCAATCTTATGTGCAAATCAAATCTTATACATATCATTCTTATCTTCCACAAAACTCAAAATCTTTCACTCAACTCCCTTTTCTTACAATCATTACACGATCCATAGCTCAGATTCTCTCTAATTGTGGAGATTTTTATAATGAGGGGGGTAACGTCTTATTTATAGGCATCACTGACCCCTTCACGTAAGATTTACCATGTCACACAATATTCTATTTGAGCACGTAAAACCCCATTTCATGTCACATTGGGTGCGCAAGTTTCTCTCGCACAACATCATCTTTCTCACACCTTTCCAAATCTTTCACGCACTTCATGCCTTTTCCATTTTTCGATGTTCTAATATTAAAAAATACCTTGTGTGAAAGTTTCCAAACCACCTTAGATCTTGCATGTAACTTTATTTTCCAAAAACATGTTTCCCCATTTTCTGATTTTGAGGCCCAAAAATTTGGCAAACACTAGAAAATGACGCCACCTTAGATATATTCTTTTTGTACCACCTCCAGATCATACATTCCATTTTAATCATTCATTGTCAACATAGGTTGTCAAAAATATCTCTGGAACGCAAAAAATTACCAAGTAAACCCCCCTTTTCAACATGTTGAACATAGTTGTCTGCTTTGTCAAAAAACAAAATCACCTCAAAAATGCTTCAATGATACCTTGATGGATTTTTGCCCAATAATCTCCCCCTCTGGGTTTGTTGAAAAATATTCTCGTAAAATGATATTGCATTAATTATTCGGACACCATTTTCCTCTTGCGATTCTGATAGTGATCAAGGATTTACTCAGCACATACTCTAAGCCCACATGAGCAATGATTGGTGTGAGAAATAAGAGTAAATAAAAATTTCATCAATGAATCACTTCATTTAAAACTCCAATTGGTGATACCAAACTGATACCAATTGTTGATTGCTGGAAACCTTCTAACACCATTCCAACACCACTCTTTTGCTTTCATCATGATCCTCAACTATCGTGATATCTATTCTTTAATCGATCACTTCTAGCATCTTCAGATTTAAAACACCTCTTCAGCTTTCAAATCCCCCTATCCCGCTGCTCCACCTGTCAGTTTCTCCCCATATCTTTCATGATTTCTCAAATAGCCATAATTTCTCCCCCTTGAACTATCACTGTTTTATCCCCCTTTATCAATGAATCCAAAGGGAACTCCTTTACGTTCTGTAACAGGGTAAAAAAACATATCAGTACATTAGGGGGAAAATTCATACTTTAGTGAGAGGGGGTTCACATCCATACTTTTTCAAGTCCGAGGAGTTAACTAGACTCCCAGAGAAAGTCGATGTCTCTCAAAATCTTCCTTGAGTAAGGTCTTTGTCAGAATGTCAGTAACCTATAATTCTATGGGCACATACTCTAACTTTACAATTCCCTGCTCAACCTTCTCCTTGATAAAATGATACTTTATCTCAATGTGCTTTGTCCATGAGTGATGAACTGGATTTTTTCTAAGATTAATAGAACTTGAGTTATCACACTAGATTCTGATTGGAGACTTCACTTTAACTCCAATATCATCAAGCTTCTTCTTCATCCACAATAAATGTGTGCATTCTTGAGTGGCTGCAATATACTCAGCTTATATAGTGCTTAATGAAATGAAATATTGCTTATGGTTTAGCCAAGAAATACACAATACACCAAGATAGAAAGCACCTCCCGACGTTGATTTCCTGTCATCCGCTGAACTGGCCTAATCTGCATCAATATATCCCAATAACTATGACTGTGACTTTTCATTATATTTCAATACAAAATCCACCATGACCTTGATATACCAAAGTATTCTTTTCACTATAAGCATGTGGATATCCTTGGGATTTCCTTGATATTGCACTTCTTGTAATGTGGAAAATACAATTTTAGGTCGTGTTACTATCAGATACAGTAGAATTCCAATGATTTTCCTATACTCTGTGATATTAACCACCTTGCCTTCATCATCATTCGATAGTTTCATTTTGATAGCAACCGAAGTCTTCATTTCCTTTGAATTATCCATTCCAAATCTCCTCAGAACCTCCTTGTCATATTTGGATTGATAGATAAATGTGCCATTCCTTCCTTCTGTTACATGTAAACTAAGGAAAAATGTCATCTCTATAATCATTGACATTTCGAACTCACTTTTCATGAATTTAGAAAACTGTCTGCACTGAGCTTCATATGATCCTACAAATATTATGTCATCGACATAAACCAACACCACCATACTTTTATTACTGTCATTGTTTAAATAGAGATTGTAATCAACTCCACCACACTGGAAACCAAGCTTCTTCAAATACTGATCAAGCCTTGAGTACCATGCTCTTGGTGCTTGTTTCAGCCCATATAATTCCTTCTTTAGCAGACAAACCTTGTTTTCATCCTCATGAATGAGAAATCAATCTGGATGCTCGATATACACTTCTTCCTCTAGAATCCCATTTAATAATGCAGATTTGACATCCATCTAGAATATTTGGAACTTCCATTTCACTACAATGGCTAGGAATAATCTGATTGTCTCCAGCTTTGCAACCGGTGCAAATGTATCATTGAAATATATTACCTCAATATGGGAGTATCCTTTGCACACTAGTCATGGTTTGTTTTGAAACACTATTCCATATTCATTCATCTTGTTGTGATAAACCCATTTAGTCCCAATGAAATTCTTATTTGTTGGCCTCAAAACAATATCCCATGTCTGATTTTTCTCAATATAATACAGCTCTTCATGCATAGCTTGAACCCAGTTTTCATCTTCAGCTACATCAGAAAACCATTTAGGCTCCACCTGAGATAAGAAAGATGTATGCTGTACTGATTTCATTCTTCTTGTCTGAACTATAGCTGATTGATCACCAATGATATTCTACCTATCAATTTTATTTCAACTTCTTGGTTTTTGTACAGATATGGATTTTAATTCCTCATGCTCATCATCAGCATCTTCTTCTGAATCAGTGTCAACCACTTATTCTTCCTTTGCGTTGCTTTTCTCCTCATCACTTTCATCAAGAAATTTTTCACTTTTCTGTTGAATATTCTCTTCATTTTCCACAACAGTGACATCATTTCTATCAACAACTTTTCCCAGCCTTTTATTAAAACATTTATATGCTTTGCTTTTTCCTGAGTAGCCAAGGAATATTCCCTCATCTCCTCGTGACTCAAATTTCTTGTGTTTTTCTTTATTGATTATAAAGCACTTACTTCCAAGTATTAAAAATTACTTCACTGTTGGCTTCTTCACATACCAAATCTCATAAGAAGTTTTTCCTTCAAACACAACAGATCCCTGTTAGAAATGTAGACCGACGTAAATACTGATTCCTTCCAAAATTTCTCTGGTAGGTCTTTTTCTATAAACATCATTCTATCCATGTTGTTGATGATTAGATTTCTACTTTCAACCACTCCATTCTATTGGGGAGTTCTTATTAAATAAACTTGATTCCTTATCCTATGTTTCTCGATATAGTCTTCCACCCAACTGTTGGTGAATTCCGTACCATTTTCAGTACGAAACTTCAGCATTTTCTACCCAAGCATCCTTTTAGATTCACTCTAGTATTTTTTTAGGCAACTGAACACATCATACTTATGGGAAATGAAGAATACCCATGCCATTCTACTATATTCATCAACGAAAAGAACATAATACCTTTTTTTATCAATTGATCTTGGTGAAATAGGTCCATACACATCATCATGAACCAATTCAAGAACTCTTGTTTTCTTATTTTACTTTGCTTTATACATCTTTCTAATGGTCTTTACTTGTTGACATGCATCGCACATATGTGTATAATCATGTGATAGAATGCCCTGAGTCACACTTTTTACTAACACTGAGAAAATTGTGACTCAAACCTTCTACAACCAAGACATTATCACGTCTTATTTCTTTTCCCCCAAACTTGGCCTTTCCCGATCCAATTATCTTTAGGCCTTTATCATTTCCAAACTTGAAAAATCCTTCTTTGTCATATTTTATACCTGTAACCAGATCCTTATTTCCTTTCATGTGAGACGTGCAACCTCTATCAAGGATCCATACACCATAATGGTCTGATGCTTTAAGGAAAATTTCAACAACCACTGTCTTCTCTGCTCTCTTCTTCTTGGTCCATATTTTTGTCTTCACACTCGGTATAGACTGAGACTTCTGATCTTTCTCCAAGTATGATAGACCGACTTCATCTTTCAAGTCTGAAAATCTATTTTTCATTTTCAACTCACTTGTTGGTTCATTGATCTCCTATTTGCGAACATTTTGATCCTTCTGTTGCACATTCCTTTGTATGGTCAATGTACAATATCTAGCCATGTGCCCAAATCATCCACAGCAAAAACAATTTCCTTCAAAATATATTCTAGATAATCATTATTTGTTTGGATGTCACCTTTGTTCTTGTGCCCTTCAGTACCTTCTGGCTATAGAACACACATTTTGTGAGTGTACCATCTTTCCACAGCAATAACACCTGATGAAAGGTGCATTCATGTGTGTCACTTCTATACTTCTAATTTTCCCTTGGGTTCTCTGAATCTTCTGATTTTTCTTTGTACCCAAATCAATCTTCAATTTTGGAATGGGCACTTGTTGTCTGACTTCAACCCTGACTTCTTTTTGTTTCTGATCGAGCCTTAAGTCAGCCTTATCATCAGAGCTTCATTGCTGCTTCTTTTATACTGAACTACTTGGCCCCTCTTTCATATTTTCAGTATTCTTAATGATATTCTTTCCCAATGTCACATTGGGGGTCAAAAGTTTTTCTTGATCCTTCACTTTTTTTTTGTAGATTGACGACTTCCTATTTAAGTTATTCTATACGCTTGAATTGATCTTTCAATTTTCTATTCAAGAAATAGATATCCCTTTTCTATTCTTTAATATTGATCATATGTCCATCAACCTTTTATGAGCTCTCTAGCCTGGATGACTTAAGGTCTTCAATTTATTTTACCAAATTAGACTTCTCTTCTTCCTTTTGTTTCATGTAGATTTTGGCATCATGTACTACCTTGTTGTATTTCTTTGTTTTTGCTTGCCAAAAATATATCTCTTCAAAATATGCTTCTAATTCCGCTTACATGTCAATTATTACTTCAATTTCCTCTTTTCCATAGCATCATTATCATCATTTGTCATTTCATATGAAATAAGGGTGTTGCGCAGGTTATCCAATGTCAGCTCTTTCAGGTATTTATCTTCCAAAACTGAAACTTTCAGATTGAACTGAGGTGGAAGTTTCCCCAGGATGTGCTTCACTATATTTATATCATCAATGAATTCACCAAGACCTCGCATGTCTTCCACTACCACATTTACCTTATCAAAGAATACATCAATAGACTCATTCAGGATCATTCTCAGATCTTCATATTTGTTCCACAGAACTTGTAACTTCGCCTATCTAACCTTTTTATATCCTTCATATATGTTTAGAATTTTTTCCTACATGAAATGTGATGTTTTTCATGACATCACCTTAGTATAGATAGCATTGTATAGGGCTCCCCATAAAGAATTTATTCCCTTGGAATCAACATCCAATTCTGTTCACTCAGCATCTGATAAAGCACCACTATTAATATCGGCTATTATACCATGCATTGATGCTGTAAACACATCCATTCCCAAAGATCGGAAGTAGTGTTGCATCTGATTCTTCCATAGCCAAAAAATTTTCCCATCGAATATTAGAATCCCTTTATGATTGGTGACCTCAATTTGAGAGAGAAATGTGATATTAACCTTTCCCTCTGATACTAATTGTTAGTTTTTCTAGGTTAGATTCCCTGAGAGGGAGGGGTGGTGAATCAGGGTATGATAGATAAAAACTAATACCCCTATTGACATTGTTTCATTGTAAGACAAAAATCTATTCTATCTCCTTATTATTACAGAGAATGAACATATATTAAAGAAAGTACATGAAATAACAATTTTACTTGGTTCACCCTCACTGGGCTACGCTCGAGGAGCATACACCAGAGATGTTCTAATGTAAAAAATCCACTAGAAGTGCACTGATTTTTACTATGTTCGGAGCGAACTCACTGTCCCACCTGGTTTACAACCACTCACAATACAAAATCTCATTACTCTCTCAACTGAAGTGTTATAATTGCTTCTTCAGAAGGTCCACTTATAGTTTAATGACTTGTAGGTCCCTTCATTTTCACTAATTAATGCATCCTCCACTGTATGTAGATGCTCTATTGAAGTCCAATTTTCCTCTAATGATGAAAACCACTGTACCACAGTACTACTGGGTAACTCCAAATCTTTCACGCACCCCTTACTGCATATTGTGCACAGTATAATGGCTTGCACTCAAGATTCCACTTTCGTTGCGAAACACCCCTTGCACACAACTTTAATCTTACATGCAACTCAAATCTTACGTGCAACTTTCTTATCTTGCGCTCAACTGAAAATATTTCACACAACTCCCTTTGCTTAAAATTCTTACACGATCCGGAGATCAGATTATCTTTAAGTGTGGAGATTTTTAGAATGAGGAGGTCACCTCTTATTTATAGGCTTCATTGACCCCTACGTGGAAGATTTACCATGTCGCGCAAGATTCTCTTCGAGCGTGAAAAACCCCGTTTGACGTCGCATTAGGCACACAAGTTTCTCTCGTGCATCCTCATATTTCACACACCTTTCCAAATCTTTCACTCACTTCATGAATTTTTCATTTTATGATGTTCTGATCACAAAACCTGCCTTTCTATAAAGTTTCCAAACCAACTTATACCTTGCACGCAACATCATTTTCCAGAAACATGTTTCCCCATTTTCCGATTTTGAGGCCCAAAAATTTGGAAAATGTTGGAAAATGGCGCCACTTTAGATATGTTATTTTTGTATAGAATCCATATCATCCATTCCTTTTTCATCATTCATTGTCAAAATAGGTTTTCAACAATATCTCTAGACCACAACAACTTACCTAGTAAACCCCTTTTGTCAATATGTTGAACATCATGGTCTTCTTTGTCAACAAACACAATCACCTCAAAAATGATTCAATGATATTTTGAGGGATTTCTTCCCAACAAAAATAAATGAGGTACTTACCACATAAAAGTGGAGGTATATGTGATTAATCCTAGGTAATGATTTAGTTGATCACTGAGACACATCTCGATAGTTGTCTCCATGCCCATTCTGAAGTAAAACAATTTTATGTGGTAGAGCAAGCTCTTTCAAAAGCAGACACAAGACTGAAAACTATGCGAGGTATAATTATTTTTGCATTATGTATGGATACTATATTATTTTATATAGTTACCTATAATTTATATATATCTACCCATGTTGTGGAATTTTTTAAACTTTCATATGAACTTATGCTATATCTTAAGAAGATATCTACACTTCTTTGAAGAAAAGGAGTATAGATTCGGATGCCCTTCATGCACTATCTGCATGTCTAAGGTAGAGATATCATGGGATTTACTCATTATTAAGATGAAACTATTTTATGTTATTACAGGGATGGTTTTTATGACCACTTTTTAATTCTCATATTGATTGTTATCATCAATGAGTAAACTTAACTTCTCCTAATAGAAGATCTCATTTATTTCAAATAGAATGGGACACATGGTATAGTCAAGAAAGACATCCTCTTCTTGTGGTCAGTAGGTTGATATTCCATTATATCTTCTGGTTTCAATAATGGGGATTCTAATAAAAATCTTCCTACCATAGTCTGGGAGATTCCTAAAGTGTTCCTGGATTATTTCTTGGGGTTTCCTCTTTAGAAAATAGATGGGTTTTTTATTGAACTGATTCCCAAGATGTTTCAGATTAATTACCCAAACATTAAAATATAAAACTCCCTTCTAGAATGAATAAATATATTATTAAGTAATGTAGTTATATAAAACAAATGAACTAATTTGATTATTTTAGACCGTTATATCACATTGCATTTAAAATACTGTTAATCATCATAACCATTGTTAATATAGCTATTGTACTATGACTATTTTTTAGTATATGGTAATGGTTATGATAAAACCCAACTAACACAGATTGAATAAGTTATGAACTCAACTAGTAAAATCATAACCTATGAAGATCATTTATCAAAGATTCTAAGGGAGATATAATCATTGTGATTTGATCTTTACAATGCCTATACTGAGATCTAGAAACTAATGCACAGTCGAAACCATTTACATGATAAATTAAAGCTTATTGAGATCACCGTGAAAACCGTGTTCTCTAAAATAATCTAACAAAGCCCTATCATCGCACAACTTACCCATAGGGAGTACACTTGTGTAATAGGGGTTATGTATCTAGACCCCATTAATATAATTTATATATATTATTTTAAATTAATTAATGATTATATTTACCCCTTTTCATTATTACAATTTTATGAGTGATGAAAATTAGGTTTTGATATGGATAAACCAAAATTGTATTTTTTTTGAAAATATACAATTTTAATTAAGAAAATATTTTGATAAATTTAATAAATTTGAAATAAATGTTATTTTATTAAATAATATTTACCTATGTTCAAAATATAATATAATTTAATGAATCCCAATGTAATATTTATAAGGGTAAGGAAAGAACTATTGTTGTAAAAACTAGTATTTTCAATAAATAAGTTTTTTATTTAAAAATTAAACTTCTCATATTTATAAAGATATTTTGGTAAAATAAATATTATTTTTGAAATCATCAAATCAAAATTTTCCAACAGTGATTTTTTTTTAATTTTATGAGGAAGCCATATTTTTGAATAAAAATTAAATATAGTATAAACATATGGAATGTATTATGACATCATAAAAGCTGATAAGTGATTTAATAAATAATAAAATCAGTATCCACAACTCAAATTATTTTACCTTTTTAAAATAATTCGTTTTTAAAGTTATTTTATTATTTTTATAACCCCTTAATAAATATTCTAAAACCTATATTATATTTTTATGTTTTAAAATTAATTATTTTTGAACATGAATCAATTCTAAATCACTAATATTATTATTTTAATGTGTTTGGTTCTTGTACTTATAAAATATTTAAAACCACTCCTATTTCATTGAAACTATGGAAAAAAACCATGTGATGGTTTGTGGTTTGGATTAATTTATCATATAAAGTCCCAAATCTATGTTTATAAATTAACAAAGAATCTCCCCGTCTTTTTATATATATACCCACCCAACCTCCCACTCCTCTTCACTCAAAGTACATTGAATAGTATGTTTCTATGACTTTCCCTCTATATATCCCTCCCAATGTGTCCCAAAGATATCAATAATAACATCCCAAGAATTTACAAGTTCCCTCTCAAGGTAAAGGATCCTCTCATCCCATACTTTATTCAAGTAATATATTTGAATTATGCCTTTTTTATTTCCATTTTTTCCATGATGCAATGTTTTTTACACATCCCTTTACTATCCTCACGATTTAAATGTAACGAGAGACCGATTTTACTATCATTAAACCCTTCCATGAATCTTTATGTACACCCGTTCTGCTACCAAAAATATCCTTTGATTTTCAATGAAAAACACTTATGCAGTGAATACCCATAAAAATTTCTACTCAAGGGTATTAAACTAGATGTACATATCCTTAATTGATTGTTTACATCAATATATGTAACCAACACTCCTTAATCATGGGATTACTAGTGATTAAATAAGATCTTATGATGTATGATCTATGTGGCACACATAAGCATGTCTATAATAGGAATGTGACAGGTGAGATTGAAATTATATATCCCTCTAATGAATTTGGTAATGTTTTTATCTTATGAGGTACCATATATGTTGAATGATAGGGTATCATAATAACACTATGTTATGAAGTATTAATGTTTATCTTTGACTTACGTTTATGAAGTCATGTTTTATGTTGTTTTCACATTCCTATATTGCCTTCAAGTTAACATCTTATACCTTGCATCAATGTTCATGATTATGATTCCCACCTTTACATGACATCATGTTATTCCCCTTGACTCACATGTACTGCTTTACCTTATGTCATAATTTGATTATTAACTTACTAGGCTTTATAGCTCACCCCTTTCTTATGTACATCCCCATGTTATCCAGTGCAGTTTTAGAAGATCAGAGGATTTTAAATACATGTTGTGAAGTTTTAAATACTGTTGTTGTATCCCTATTTCAAGTTAATATATTATGTACCTAATTTTTTAAAGAATCTATGCATCTTGATCTTTTGGGTTTGTATTAAGTGTGATTTTATATAATAAATTATAAATTAAATTGTATTAATGATAAGGGTTCTCATAGTTTGTATCATAGAAAAGTCTTGTTAATTTTGGGATTAGGATTATAAAACCGTATTTAAAGCATTTGGGATTATACTAAACAATGTAAAACATACCTAAATTTTTGTAATGTTTACAGTAACTGGATTCCATGAATAAAATACCAATTTGGATACTACAGGAGGATGTGGCTCAAACATAGTTGTACATAGGGGTAATAAACATGAAAAGAGAACATTGAGATTTTACTCGATTGTTACCTAGTAGAAGACAAAGGGGCCTTGTTGTACAATTATTTTTACACTCTTGAGGGATATTATTTAGTAAATTCACAATATCCATACTAACCATTATAAATGGAACATAATTCCCATAATATTTTATGTTAGGAAATAGATAATGGATAACTTAGATTGAAACCTAGAAATTCATAGGCTATGCTTGTCATTCCCTTGGATTATTAATAATTTCCATTTTATTTGTTTAATTTTTTGAAAATTATCAACCCTATGTTTGTCTTAGATGAAGTAAAATATAAAAACCGAAATGAAATAATGAAATTATGGATAATTTTCTATTCACAAACATCAAATTACCTATGGTTCTATGCATTATTTTATCACGCCCAAGATTAGTAAAACTATTCAAACACCACCTTAAAACATGTAAGTTGAGTTATTGGTAAAGTTAGAAAATGGGGTAATTATTGAATCCCAAGTATAATACTTATCCACTATAAAATTTGTGGGTTGAATTTCTAAGTGAACATAGTGTTACCACCTTTAGATAAATTTGATATAATTCTTGGTATGGATTGGATTTTTTTATATTGAGAAAACAAAAATTTATGATAGATATAAATCTCCCTATGTATCATGAGTCTCACTCTAATTCTATTCAAGTTAAAGTAAGAGGGTAGATCTCCTTTGGTATCATCATCTCAAAAATAGATATTACTACCTTATGAGAAAGTGTTTCTTTCTCAAATTAATAAAACTAAGGAAAAGATAATCCTTGATGATAGGCCCATTTTGAGAGAATATGTTGATGTGTTTCCTAATGAATTTCTTGGTCTTCCTCCAAGTTGTGAGGTTGAGTTCTGAATAAATCTTATTACTGGAGATTTTTCGATATCCAAAACCCTATATGGAATTTTCATTTCTGAATATGAATAGTTGAAGAAGTAACTATACATAAATATAGATAAAGGGTTTATAAAAACTTGTTATTGACCATGGGGTGCAGTAGTCTTATTCATCAAGAATAAGGACGATTCAATGTGAAAATTCATTTATTATATTGAACTCAATATGATCATGATAGATAACATGTATCCTCTATCAAGGATTGATGACTTGTTCGATCAGCTGTGTGGATCCTAGTACATCTATAAGGTAGATCTTCAGTTAGTATATTACCAAGTAAAGGTGAAAAAGGAATATATATATATATGACTAGTTTTCATACAAGGTATAGGAACTACATTTCCATAATTTTTCCATTTAGACTCATTAATTCTCCAATAACATTTATATACTTAATGGATAGTATCTTTAGGATTACCTTGATAGATTTTTTGTTGAATTAATAGAATATATTCATATCTACTCCAAAATAAAGGTAGAACATGTTGAGCATTTAAATTATGTAATCAAGACCTTGCACAAGGATATGTTATTGTAAAAGTATAGAAAATGCGTTTTTTAGTTGTATAACTTAACTTTACTAGGGTAATTCATCACCAACAAAGGGATATCCATGGATCCTTCAAAAACAGATGCAATTGAAAGATGAGCTAGACCTAAAACTATGATGGAAATGTAAAGATTCCTTAGTTTATCTGGTAATTATCATCGATTTTTTATAAACTTCTTATGATTGTAAATTCTACTAACCAAGATAACTCTAGTGGGAGTGAAGTTTTTTTGGACTAATGAATGTGAGTAAAGTGTTAAAAATCTAAAGAAGAGGCTCATCACTACACCTGTTCTATCATTACGCACTAGTGAAGAAGGATTTTTGACCTATAATGATTCATCTAAAAAATTATTGGCATGTGTAATCATGCAAGAAGAAAAGTTGATTACATATGCCTCCTTCCAATTAAATATCCTTGAGCCGAACTATCAATATCATGATCTAGAATTAGATACAATGATATTCACATTAAGGATTTGACAACGTTATCTCTATAGGGAGGGGTGTGACATATATATGGATCATATAAGCATCAATTATATATTCAAAAAAATGTAACTTAATATGTAACATTGAAGGCTTTTAGAGATGATCAATTGTTATAATTGTTCAATCCATTACAATCTCAGGAAGGTGAACAATGCGGAAGATGCTCTGAGTATAAATAATCCCACAACCCTAATTTGGATGAGGATTAAAAGGGATCCAATCGTCTTGTAAATTAAATGGATGTACATGTAAATAATAAAATGATATTCATCCTAACTTACTCATATAACTAATCAACCATCCATTCATGAAAGTATCATAGAGGCTCAAAAAGATGATGAGGTGCTATAGAAGAAGGTGGAAAATATTTTGATGTTCAACTTTTCTAAAGATGGTTTCATAAGGTTTTGGATCCCAGATATGTGGCCCATAAAAACCATAATAGAAGAGGGGATGTCAGGATTATGTGCATAAATCATCATTCTATATTCATATAGAAAGATCTAAGATGTATATCAATCTAATTAAAAACATATCATGGGATAACATGAAGACAGAGATTATAGAATTTGTATCTCGATGTTTGGTATGCCGACTAGTCAAGGATAAATGATAGAATTCTATTATTATGATGAAAACATTTCCCATACCATTATGGAAATGGGAAAACATATCCATGTATTTTATCATAGGACTCTATAGGATATCTAAAGGAAATAATTTCATCTGGGTGGTAGTTGATCTCCATATACTATCAACACATTTCATTTATATAAATAAATATTTAACTCTTGACCAAATAACCAAGATATATATAAGGGAAGTGGTAAGAATACATGGAGTACCCCTCTCCATTGTTTTTTATTGAGATCTGAGGTTTACCTCGAGGTTCTATAGAACCCTTCTGAATGTGTTGGATATAGAGTTGAGTTCTAGCACTTCTTATCACCCTCATACGGATGATCAATATGAAAGAACCATTAAAAATCTATAATATATGTTGATATCATGTTTAATGGATATATAAGTATTTTAGGATCAACACCTTCCCCAAGTGGAGTTATTATATACCAACACTTTCTATTTTCGTATTCAAATGGATCCTTATGAGGATCTATATTAGAAAAGGTTTAAGACTCCAACATGCTGGGATGATGATGGAGAGTATAATATTATGGGACTTGATATTATCCAATATGTGATAAAGAATTTTCAAACCATTCAATTTTATATTAAATATGTGTAAATTTAGAAGAAAATTTATGAAGACAACATTTGATGTGATCTAGAGTTTAGAGGTTGTAGATAAATCATTCCTTTATATACCACTATCGAAAAAATTCATGAGATTTAGGGAGAAGGAAAATCTTATTCCAAGATAAATCTCCCCCATTGATACCATTAATCACATTAGAGATGTGGAATATTGACTAGAACTCCCACATAACATATATGAAGTACATGATGTGTTCAATGTATCCCTCTTGAGGAAGTACATACTAGCCTCCTCACATGTACTAAATTCAGAGGTGGTACCCTTGGAGAATAATATTTCATGCAAGTATAATCTAGTGAAGATCAAATATCATATAGACAATGTTCAATGAAACAAGACAACTCACTTCGTAAAAGTGTTATGATAGAACCATAAGTCTGAGGAAGAAACATGGGAACCAGAAGAGGCAATGAAATAGAAGTACCATCATTTGTTTTATTGTATAAAATGATAATTTTGAGGTTGAAATTTCTAAATTTTGAAAAATGTAACGACAATAATAGTCATAAATAAAATTATTGTCTTTAATGAATAAATGTCATATTAAGTAATGTAGTTATTGAAAAAAAATGCACTTCTTTAGTTATTTTGTACCATTATAGTATGTCAGATTTAAAATTCTATTAATAATCATAACCATAAAAAATATATCTGATGTACAATTACTATTATCATTAGTATATATTTAGGGTTTGGATAAAATCTAATTGACACAGACAAAAGAAGCGATGACCTCAACTAGTTGGATCATACCCTATAAATCCCATTTATCGGTGCTTTTGAGGGAGATGGAATAATTTGGATTTTAACATGACCAATCCTAATCCATTATCCAGCAACTAAAGCATGATAAAAATAGTTAATGGGAGATGTTGAAGCATATCGAGATCACAACCCAAACTATTTCATCGAACCACCCCTAGAAAGCCCCACTATCGCACACCTTACCCTTAGGGAATACGCTTCTGTAATAAAGGATTATGTATCTCAACCCTAGTAGTATGGATTTTTATATATTATTTTAAATTAAATAATTATTATATTTATTCCTTTTCATTATTTCAATTTTATTTTTTTTATGAAAATTAGGTTTTGATACGATGATATGAAAATTGATTTTCTTTGAGATATACAGTTCTAGTTTAGACACTATTTTGATAAATTTAATAATTTTAAAATAAATTTAATTTTCATTAAATATTATTTTTAATTAATATTTATATATGTGAAAAAGATAATATATTTTTATTATGCCCAATGTAATCTTTAAAAGGGTTATAAAATTTTTATTGTACTAAAAACCAGTATTTTTCAATAAATGATGATTTTGATTTAAAAATTAAAATTATAATATATAAAAAATTATTTTGGAAAAATAAATATTATTTATAAAATCATCACATCAAAATTTTCTAATGTTTATTTTTCATAATTTTCTGAGACATTCAAATTATTGAGTGAAAATTAAGTACATATAAATATACGACATGTATTATGATATAATAAAAGTGAAAAATTGATGTAATAAATATTATAAAGAATATAAACGAACCAAATTACATTTCACCTTTAAAATAACGTGATTTTTATGTTATTTTATAAATTTTATAAACCCTTAATGAATCCTCCAAATCCAATATTATATTTTATGATTTTAAAATTAATTCTTTATGAACATAATTCACTTCCACATCACCAAGGGTATTATTTTAATTAGTTAGATTAATGAACTTATAAAATATTTTAAACCAATCCACTTTTTTTTGAAATTATGGGAAAAACCATGGGATACTTTTTGGTTTTTAATAATTTATCATATAGAGTCTAAAACCTAAGTATAGAATTTAATACAGAATATCCCCCTCTTATGCTATAAATACCCACCCAACCTCCCACTCATCTTCACTCAAGATCCATTGATCATAAATTTACACTTTACTTCCATATATATAATCCTACCAAGGTTTCTCCAATATCTCAATGATATCCTCGTAATATTTTAGAAGATCCCTCTCAAGGTAAGGGATCATCTCCTCCCCCTCTTTATTCAAGTTATATCTTTGAATTATGGCCTCTTTATTTACATTTTTTCATGATGTAATATGTTTTTAAACATTAATTTACTACCCTCATTATCTACATGTAATTATATACCCCTTTTACTCTCATAAAACCCTTTGATGAATCCTTATGTACACCTGTTATGCTACCGAAATTATCTTACTATTTCTCGATGCCAAACATTTGTATAGTGAATACACATCCACATTTATACTCAAGGGTATTCACTTAGATTTAAATATACTTTATTGATTTTTTAATTCCATTTATGTAACTGACACTCCTTAATCATGGGATTAAAAGTGTTGAAATAAGTTCTTAGGGTATATGATCTATGTGGGATACTTATGCATGTGAATGATATGAATGTGATGGGTGGCCCTAGAGTTATATATCCCTCCAATGAATTGGATAATGTTTTTATCTCATGATATACCATGTATGGTTCTCATGAGAGTATATTAACAACACTATGTTATGATATCTCAGTAGTTAGTTATAACTTATTTTTATGATGCCTTGTTTTTGGTTGTTTCCACATTCCTATGTTGCCTAAATGTTAAAATATTATACAATGCTATGATATTCATGATTTTGATTCTCATATTTATTTGTCATCATTTTATGTCTCTTGAATCAAATATAATAAATTACCTTATTTTATACTTTTATTATTACCATATTGGGCTTTATAGATCACCCCTTTCTTATGTATGTCCCCAGGTTATCCTGTGCAATTTTAAAAGATCAAAAGGGTTTTAAGTACACATTGTGTTTTTTTAAAATAATTTTGTTATATCACTACATCATGTTAATGTGTTATGCACCTAATTTTTAAAATAAACTAAGATTTATGATATTCCAGGTTCATATTAAATTTTATTTAATAAAAAATGAAATAAAGTCTATTAAAGATAGGATTTTTCATACATATGGTTCCTACTAATTTAAAAGAGTTGAAGGTTATTGTTTAATGATTTGGAATCCAAAGGATTTATTCAACCTAGTTTCCCAATATGGGAAACTCTTTTGATATTTTCCAAAAAATCAAATACGACTCTTAATTTTTTTCATCGATTACTAGAAGCTTAATCAAGTGATCATAAATAAAAAATAACTTTTCCCACACATTGATGACCACTTCAATCAGTTGAATGCATTAAGGTTTTTTTGATGATTGGCCATTGATCATGTTATTACCTACTCATGGAGGAGTATTATAACACTCCCAATACTGATCTCAGAAGTGGACATGGGGATATGAATACCTTGTGATGTCATGTGGTTTAACCAATGCTCCTGTGATATTCATAGATGTTATAAACTGCATATTTCATTGATATATAGACCCCTTCATCATGGTATAAATGGATGACATCAAATTTTATTCCAAAATAGATGACCGTCAACATCAAATGAATATTTATTTATGAACACTCCATGATAAAATACTCAATGAAATATTATCAATGAATAGTTTTTGGATAAAGGAAATTCGGTTCTTATGTTATGTGGTGTTAGAACATGGAATTTTAGTTGATCCTGATAAGGTAAAGGATTTTATATCCTTAGAGGAACAAAAATATGTCATTAATATATGTTTATTCTTAGATATAGTTGGTTACAATTGGTGGTATGTTAATGAGTTCTCTAGGATTACATCACCATTAAACTCCCTCACTTAGAAGGTGGTGATTTTTCTATAGATCCCAGTGCGTCAAGCACATTTGATTATTTGAAAGGATGTTTGAAATTAGATCTTATTTTGGTTATACTTGGGGATGGATAGGGATATGTTTGTTATTGTGATTCATCAACATGTATGAGAGTGGGTATCATACTTATATAGGGTTATCGTGTGGTGGTGTATGGTTCTTTTCAACTTTGTCACATGAAAGGAATTATCGTCCCATGAACATGAGATAAAAGTGGTTGTACATTATCTCAAATATTGAAATCACTAAATTTCCAATGATAAATTCCCAATTTATACCATTCCTAAATGCTTGGGCTATATTTTATCTCAAAAGGAATAAAGTCTCAAGCAACGGAAATGCGTGGAATATTCTCAGAGCTAATTTTTAAACTCACCTTTATACCTATAAATGGAAATATGCTTGTCATACTCTTAGTGAGAAGTTATCACTTAAATCCTTAAAGAATATAGTGATGAGTGGAACCTAATGAGTCTCTTTTATGAAATTCATTTAGAGATAAAGAGAATGATTATATGATTCTAACTAATATTCTGTTAACACTTTCCCTTATTTGAATTAACCATCAATAAAAATCAAGGGATGGTGGATTAAAGTGTATCAAGAAAACATAACATGGTGGGGAGTCCATTGATGAGTGATTTATGTATATTGAATGTAATCTCTATTTCAGGAGACAATATGTGGTTCCTCTATCCATGATCAAATCAAGTCTGAAACATTTTTTCATTGAATATAGGTTCTATAAAATGTATTATAAAATGAGATTCTGATATTGATTTCATGTCATGAGATGTGATATAGAATAATTTGTGTCATGATGATATACCTATCAAAAAGTTAAAGCAGATAACTAAAAAATTATCTAGTTTGATTCATCCTTTTCATATCCCCACCTATAAATATTATGAGGTATCCATAGACTTCATCATCAGAATACTTCATACCAATTGGGGAAAGAATTATATTTGGGTTGTGATTGATAAGTTTACTAGGTTAGCACATTTCATACCAATAAAGGATAGTACCAAGGTGAAGGATCTAGAGAAGTTATATATGTTCAAGATTGTGAAGCTATACATATTTCCTTCTATTGTCATATGTAATAGATATCCCTAATTCTTGAAAGTAATTCAAGAGGATTTGGGGTTACAAGTGATGCTACACATGGATAATAATCCACAAATGGAAGGGAAAATAAATTGGGTAATTCATATTCATAAGGTCATGATATGTGATTGTTCCGGTATCCTCATAGTTGGACTGAGGTGTACAAAAATTATCTGGTGGGATAGAAAATTTTTTAGGAGAAGACTGAAAAGATCCAAAGCATCCAATAGAGAATTATAATGGTCCAAGACATCATAAATATTATGTAATATTCATTACCATAATTTTCATTTCTCAATTATTGACCATGTATTTTTAAAGTTATCACCTCATATGGGTCACTAATTGCTCGATAAGCAAGGGAAGATTACATAGAGGTACGTGGGACCCTTTGAGATCAAAAAATTGATTGGGAAGGTTTTTTTATCAAATTTAACTTCATCCTAAGATTTCATCAATTCATAACATCTTCCATGTTCCAAAGTTAAGGAAATTCCATCATAAACCTTACTTATTATGTTGAGAGGAACTAGAGAGAAATATGAATGATTCAATAAAAGCACAATAGATCCAGGTTATTGACTTGTAGAGTGAGGTGATGCATAGAAAATATTTTCCATTGGTTTTGGTATTAAGGTAACATGAATGTGATTCTCCTAGGACATGGGAGTAGGGATAATGGACTTTTCTTTTCTATAATCATGTTGTGGGTTGAATTTTTAAAGGTATAAGGTCATATGTTAGAGATAATTGAAGCACTTTTTATATCATTTTAAGGAATAAAATTTATTATCTATTGATTTATATTTCTATTTATTTATTTTGGTGACATTTTAGTTCAACCATGTGATTTTAGACCTCATAGAGGTGTTGGGGGTGTTAGTGTAGGTTAAGAATTGAGTATCAGATGTTGGACCATGCTTGAGGATGAATTTTTGTAGCATGAAATAACATCATGTCATATCATAGGAAAAAATGATGCGTTGAGGTGTTTTTTGAGGGATGTTGTTTTTTAGGGTCTATATGTCAATCCATAGCCTAATATATATCACAACATGAAGGGTTGGAGGTTAATTTGTTATTTGAGGTTGATTGGGGGAAACTACATATCCAAGGGGAATCACATCATGAAAGGTGTATAGGGAAACTAAAAATGGAAATTTCCCACATGTAAGTTTCACTGTGTGTAAGAGTTTACCCTTATACATAGATACCCTTATACTTAATGGGTCCATACTTCATGAAAATTTGAGTATGGAGTATAATCGACACAATGACCAAGGGGAATGAAAAATTTATGGGTGTCTAGAAAATATAGGAAATGGATAAGTCCCATATTATGGATCACTGTGCATAAGAGCTTACCCATACACACAGAAGCCCTCATTCGTAATGGTTTTAGAATTAGTGAAAAATAGGGTTTTATGGTTCGGACAAGTATAATGACACCATGATGAGGGGAGGTCATGATGTGACAATGCTTAATGGTTGGGTAATACGTAAAGATTCAATACATTTTTAAATTTATGTTTGAGGGGGAATGATGAAACTATGAGAGTGGGGGATATATCATGTATCAACCTAGGGAAGTGGGGTCATAATTTATCCTAGATTCGGGGGAGGTGTATCACACTATGATAATGGGAGGTTATTGTGTGACCTCCCATGCCTAATTTATTTAAAATATTGATTAATTGATTAAATTAATTATTAAAAAGAGGTTTTTTATTTTGATCAGTGCTATCATGGAAATTAATTATTCAAACCGCTTAGTTCATAAACACAAACCCTCTTACTTATCTTCCACTTGAACTTAATTTAATTGGATCTATCATCATGAAATCACTAACTGGTTTTCTCCCTCCTTTGAGATCTAATCTCCTCTTATCTTTGGATTCAGTCCTTCCCAAAATCCATGGTGTCCTATAATTCAATTTGGATAAAAAATTTATCAGGTTTTATTGATTTTATAGATTTCCGTCTTCTTCCTTGGTGTATTCTCATTATCAGCTAGTGGTTTCATCAGATTGAGATTGGCCATTCCATGCTATTCCATTGTTTGAAGGACCATGTGTGCTTAATTTTTAAAATCGATATTTTAATGTTTTAAAAATTTTATTCCATCTATGAGGATTTATATATATGTTATTTGGGTTTTTAATTATTCCATTTAATATGAGTAAGAAAAGTGATTTCAATAGCATGTTTTACTTGTGGAAATTAATGTTGTCTACTATGTGATTGATGAAATGCATCTGTTCAAAGAATTGTTTATTAGATGAAAATGAAATCATTTGAAATGATTATTACTATTCAGAACCTTAGGTACATGGGTAAGGATTATTATACATGTGCATACTAAATAATGATTCCACTTTACCTAGAATATGATCCCTAGTTATGATTCCACTTTGACTAGTATAGATGGTGCTCGCTAAGTATGCCACTCTGACTAGTGGCTTGTGCATAGTTTGAGATGTTGGATATGGATTAGTACGAGTATATATGAGGTATTTTACTTTAGTGACCCTAGGTTATATTCCCTTAATCTTGTTTGGAAATGAATAGTTACATTAAACTTTATTTTTAGGTTTAAATATATTAAATATGGTTACTTTATCTTTATAATTAAATGTGTATCTTCATATATTTATTTTAAAACTAGAATTATTTGACTACTTAACTGAACATTTTCATGTAAAATAAGGTGATATCCAACTATATTAGTTTTTTACACCCTATATATAACCATCATGTGTATGTAGGCATTGTTTTCAGTAATATAGGTAATAGAAAGGCACTGTTTGAAGGTGGAGAATGTTCTTAATAGATGACCTTGGGTCATATGGTGTTGACATCATGGGAGTAAGACCTTACTTCACATGAATATAGGAAGAATTTTTTTTTCTTTGGTTTTTGTTGTAAACTCATTTGATGTATTACCTTGATGTACCCCCTTATCATCTTCCAATTCAATTCCCTTTTTTATATTATTTTGAATCTTCTTTTATAATTTATATTGTTTTATGTTTATATTTAATGTTGTGGATGTTTCTTTAAAAATTTGAGTGGATTTTTATTGATGAGAAGATGACCAATACTAGATAAATATGGGTTGTAAATTTCAGATAAAGACCTAGGGATGAAAATTTTAATAGGGAAAGCGTAATGAAGAACCTACTTACTAAAAGAGGTACAAGTAGACCTCAAATAATGCTTAAACAATTATTTCATTATGGTCTTATTGTAAATGGTTTCAATGAAAATATGGGTTTCAATTAAGTTAATTGGTGTTTTTTTATCCATATAGTCAACCCAATTTAATCGAATTTAAGGATTATTTGTTTGTTGATGTTTTTGTTGTAATATCATTTTGCTTATTTGAGTACATGAATCAACAACTCATTGTGAGTACATGTCAGGTTCTTGGTCATGAACCTCTTTTTAGTTGCTTGAAATATTTAGAAAAACTGTTCACAATGGTGTTTCCTTCATTCTTAGACACGTTTTCCCAACCTACAGGGATAGAAAAAATTCTTCAGGACTTGTTGCGGGTAGGATCAGTTATCTGGGAAAATGGTATCCTATTGGTTTGAGACGCAAAAAATCAACTATTTATTTTATATCAAGTTATTTTCATCTCATTTATCAATAAAAAATAGGTAGTGTTGAAATTATAACTAATTAATAGAACATGTTAAATTCCTACAAGTGTAAATGGAGAAGATATGTTAAAGCTCAAAAAATGAAAATACATCGCTCCTTAAACATTATAAATATCTCAAAAAATTAAATTGGTAAAAATGGTAGTTAGAATCCCAAATATAATATTCATCTATTCATTACATCATAAAACTAAAAGGTAGTACCTTAAGAATGCATAATAAGAAAAATTTAAATTTTTTAAATGTTTGGAGATATGGTTTTATAAAATAAATAACGAGAGATACAAATTTTCATGATTTCCCCCCATTAAGACCCCTCTTAGTCCAATTGTGAAGACATGTGTAACCCTCAAAGACTACCTCTAAAGGGAAACTATTTGGAGACTAACACTGAGGGTATAAAGCACACACATATGAGATAAATTTTTCCTCATAATTCCTAAAAATATTAAAGAACCACCAATAAAATTCATTAATATAATATATAATCCAACCATATATTCATGACATGTTATACAAAAAATACTCAAAAAGGGAAATATACCATGAGAAATCCCTATAGTAGTGAATCCTCACTCACTAGCTTACCATAAACCACCTCCAAAATATAGTAAGGTCAAACTCATTCACCAAAATCATCTTGAAAACATGATACAAACACACACACACACATATATATTTATATATATGAGTGAGAAAAAAGTATACACAGTATGAACCTTCCTAAAAATTTTCATGAAAATTTAGAAGAATCATACTAAATGCTTAGAGAATAAAAAATTGAACCAACACACTTCCTAAAGTAGATAAAATAGGTTCGTAGTCCCACAAATCCTCACTTTCCAAATCTTACATGAAAATAGATAACATAATATAAAAAAAATTATAGAATAAGACAGGCACCCCGTTTCCACTTTCCCATTGAATTAGTCACCCTAAACCCCAACTTCACATGCCTCGGTGCTCTCATCACCTCTAGAAACCATACTAACACATACCATGTCCCAACCCCATCCACTTAATTTTAGCCACAACTACATAGCATGAAATATCACGAACAGATTCCCATCCCAACATAATAAATGAGGTTCATTACAAATCATATACGTAGGAAATATACCTTGATCCCTTACATCCCATACATAAATACACATATCATTAACAAAATAAATTTAACCCTTGATACATTTATATACTATATCCATAAGCCATCATAGCATGTATATATATATATAAGTCACAATCCTAAGCCCTTATGACCTATATGTATTCTAATCCTATAATTTTAAGACAACATAGTCCAAATTTCCATAAATAGGATACCATGTCTAGAAGAGAGATCTGATTAGGGGTTTATAAGTCATCTGTTACCTCTATAACCAAATGTCTGGAAAAAAACATGTAACCTATTTAAGAACTGGTAATGTAACCTTATATGGGTGTTCTAGCATATGAAAAAAATTGAATATATAATAGTTCACAACCAAACTAATGGTAACTATCTAAAAATAAGACACCAGATTAAACTAACTTCTTCACATAACTCAACTACCAACTGTAACCATAAGGGAAAGAATCAATACCTCGAACAACATCAAGCAAAACCAACCATTTCTTATCTCTATTAAATTATTATTATTCAATTATTAGCCACTAATATTACTTCTTCAATACCTAATTAACCATCACCTTAACAATAATTTAAACTATTTAACATCGTACTTACATTAAAACATAAAAATTTCTATTAAATAATAGTTCAGCTATAATATATTATCATTCATAAATTAATTATTAATTACCAAGTAATCATAATCCATTATAGTTAATTTATTTATTAATTAATTACCATTATATAAATTTTGAAATTTCAAGACACAACTATTTCTACTTAAATGGAAAAATATAATTAAATAATTTTCAACCAATACAACTTTATTCCTATCTCCTTTAAATGAAAAAAAACATCCCACCATCAAAAATTACCACAAAAACATCATAAACAAACCATCTCTTACAATATCAGCAAACCAAACTAGGTTTTAATTTAAATAACATAAATTGATAAATTATGGAAACCATGGTAGTAAAACAATAATTATAACAACAATAAATATCTATAAATATCAACCACAACACTAACCAATACAATCAAGATTATGGAAATCATACCTCAAACATAAATGGACACAAACACTATTTATAGCCCTCATTATCTTATTTTACCATATTTAATCAACTAATACATTGTAAACATGTTTAAGTATCCATTAACATAATATTTTAGCAACTATTAATAGTGACCAATATAAAATAAACATTCTTAAATAAATTATTGGTCATACCATATAATTCTAAGAAGGATTATTGACAACTATAAATTTCATATTTAATATCCTCTTCTTCTTAACATATTTAAGTTGCTTGACCATTTTTATTCATGAATCAAAAAATGATGAACATATAATCATAGAAAAGAACTAAAACACATTCTATAAAATATCATATAACCATTTACATGAATAAGAGAATAAACACATGCATTTCTCGACCTTTCCATTTCCAATTATTTAATTTTGGATTCTTGTCTTCTTAGGTAAATTAAAACTCATTAACCATTGAGAAATAAAAAATGTGAATAACATATTTAAAAATAACATATAAAAGGATAATTGTAGAATAAACTACCAATAAATAAGGTCTAAATGTTCTCCAATCATGAATGAAAGAAAGGGTGAAGAATAAACCACCACGAATCCTTACAACGAATTCATGAACCCTAAGAACATCAACCCATATCATAAATCCTCCATAAAACCCCATATAATGAACCCCCAAATCCATGAAAAAGGGATTACATGGACCTATTATAACATTAGAATAAGATTAGGAGGACCAAAGGAAAATATCTTGGAGAGATACATTTAACTATGAGGAAACAATTGCACAAAGTAAGACCTAGAGATCAATTTAAAGAGCCTAAGACCACCATTAAATACTCCCAATACTGCATAGGGTTTGAGAGAATGAGGAGAAAAAAAATAAAATAGGAGTTGATAAAAAAATTTACAAAAAAAACGTGAGACAAAACATCACAACATGACTCGTAGAACTATGTTGGAACAGTGATCAAATATGAGAATCAATGTATGATACTTCTACACATTTTCCTCTTTCTCAATGTCAATGACTATTTCAATCAATGATATCAATGAGAATCACTGTGTAATAAGAGACATCACACCACAATGACTATATCATTGGAAATGAAATCCCAAGTCCGAGCCTCCTCTCTAAAACCCAAAACAACCCAGAACTAAGGCCATAATGCAACCAATTCACTAAAACACAACAACCCCTAAAAGTTGGGACTAAGGAATTTTGATATAAAAATCTTTATGTAGAATCTTATATCATCATAGAATAATGGTATTTTAATGATATTAATAAAAACCCTCAATATTTATGTAATCTTAAACTAAAAACCTAATAAGACCCTCCACACCAAAATGAGACCCACTATGCTACAAAAAACTCATTCAAAGTGAAATCTTCCATGTTCATAGTGTAAATAAAGACAAATAAAAATTTATATTGAATATATTCTATCTCCAACCAAGTTACCTTCAATAAATACCCAAAATTGAAAAGTATGTGTTTGGGAAAATATAGGATTTTACATTAAATACATCTAAAATGATTCTCATCCTCAAGAATCAGAACCAAATTTGGGAAAATAAAAACATCCAACAAACTATAAATCTCAAGGTGTAACACTTAAAAATGAATCTCACCACTCTACGAGAACATCAAGCACATAATAACATAAGAGGAAAGAAACTAAAATCATTGAAAATGATAACAATAACTACATATCACAAACCATCACAAGATCAAACATATCATCTCATCAAGAATATATAAATCTAAACTCAGGATACTGAGAATACATCTTCAACTCGTGTTCACAAGTACACCCCTCCAACACATTATGATTCTAAAAAACATTAACATGCGAATAACACACCAACATAACACCTTCTCCTGATAGCGATGAATCACAAAAGGCTACTCTATGAATGTTTCATAATATTTAACATCTAACCCACCCCAATCAATGATAAGAGTTTCATCATGAAGATACCAATGAAGCTATGACACATGGAAAATTTTATTGATTTAATATCTATGGATTAAGATTAATTGATTTGAAACCTCACTAACATGATCCAAAACCAATAAAGGTTCAAGGTGTCCTGAATAAATCTTACTCTCATGATTGATCCTTTACTACCCATGTAAAGGAGAAACCTAAATAAATACATGATCTCTTATGTCCAAAACCATTTTTCTCCTCTTGTGATCATCATAGGACTTATAATGATCTCGAGTGGCCTTTATCTACTCATTAATGGCATACATATTCATTTTCATGATCTACACCAATTCTAGTCTAAGAACTATCGATTGTCCCACCTTCATCCAACTCAATGGAGATATACTATGTCATCCATACAATGATTCATAAATAGATATAAAAATGGATGAGTGGTAGCTTCTATTGAAGGGAAACTCAACCAAAGGAACTTACTTTGCTAATGAACCTCTAAAATATATAGCATATACATGTAATATGTATTCTAAAGTACGAATAGTCTGTCCTATAAGACCACTCATCTATGGGTGAATAGTTGGGTTGAGGAAAAGTTGAGAGTCAAAAGAATATTGAAGACCCCTCTATACCTAAAATGTAAAATAAGGATCATGATCAATGATAATCATCCATGGAACCACACAGAGCTACACAATATCCTCTAAATACCACCATGGAAAACATCTACCATGCTCAAATCCTTGATTTTCAATAAGTGATATGCTTTCATCAATCAATCATCAATCAACAAGATGACATCATATCACCCCTAAGATTGAGATAATCCAATAAAAAAATAAATTGAAATGTCCTCCCACTTTAAATGAGGAATATACAATGGCTGCAACAAACCACCAAAAACATGATGCTTGATATTCACCTTATGTCCTACCAAATATCGATATATGAACTCCACAACATGCCAACTTTTTTCTAGCCACCAAAATTGACTACATAGGGTATGATATTGTTGAAATATTGGGTGCCCTAGACCCAACTATTAAGTGTTTTTTATTACCATATTGTGTATGTAGTTAGATATGCATGATGTCATCTTACCATTATAGTGTAGACTGTTCTGCATCCACTATTGAAATGGTAATGTCCAAATATTAATTGTCGTATCAAAATATTATAGCAGTTCTCAGGCTATAATGAGAACCTCTAGATACTATGACATTAATCCTAAATATATGTTCTATAGTCTAGATACATCTTACTGATTGGAAACAATATATGGTTGACTATTAGGTGTTGGGGGATCATAAGCATTAATACTTCTTCTCGTGAAGTTCTCACTTGGTGATCTCTAGTAGTGAGATCATGAGGACTGACCCGCCAATAGGAACACCACATGTTTCGGGTGTAATTAGATGTTCCTATCTACGATCATGTGTAATGGTCTCCTGACTTGAGATCATTACCAATGTATGTCACTTGATTACGTACTTTTATGCAAGACAAAAACCATGGCGATGAAGTTGTGGCGAGGTAGTTTGTGTCGGGTGCATCGTTGGTGGCATGACATCGGTTGAATGGTCAAGAAAGGATTTGTCGCTTCCGGGTTATGGAAATAATATATCTCAGGCCATGTTGATATGGATGGCAGTACCTTTATAAGACCAGGGCCATGGAAGTCAAGGGTAAATCCATCCAGCTAAATCAACAAACTATAAAGCAAGAAAAGGGAGATGACACATGAGTGCATCCTGCTTTATGAGATATTACAGAAAAAGAGATTATATTACACAGTACGTGTTTGTAGGTTGGTTGTCGCTACTGTGACAATCCTTATTTCTTCAGGGGCCATGATGGGTTGCTAGATCCCACTCTTGGTCTATGAATACTATTCAATACTATTGAGATAAGATCCTAGAGGGTCACACGCAACAGCGTTTTCAAGAATCTGCCCTATTCAGTTGAATAGGAGTTTTGGACATGGTGGGCCCCACCAATAGTGTCCTGGAATTGTCCAAGGTTAAATGATCACCAATGAAATAAATAAATTCATATTATTCGAGTTTAGAATAATGAGTATTGAATTTATTTATTAAATGTATTTAGAAGTTTTAGTAAATACATAAAAAATATTAATTGACGAATGTAGGTTCAATCAATATTTATGGGAGTGACGAGTCGAGTTAATGACTCAATTATTATCATGTAATATATTTTAATATTTTACAAGTAAATGATAATAATATTTATGACTCAGTTTAGTAGTCATAAATGTTGTTGATAGTGCATTAAGTATTCGGGGTTGGTGAGGCGATACATGGTATTTTAATTAACCACTATAAATAGAAGAGGAGGGGCTTTTGCCAAATTTTTTTCATGGGGCTTCTCTCTCCTATCCTCTCTCCCATAATCTAGAGAGAGATAATCTGGATCCAAGGAGTATGGGTCAAGAATTCTCTTATGCATCGCTAGTGAAGTGGTGCGGTGATCGTTGGAGCGTCGATGGTGTCGTCGCAATTCCGCGCTAGCCCTTAGATTACAATGAACGGTGCTCCTGCAGATTCTTTGAAGCATGTGTGGATGATCTAGAGGAATTCAACTTCAGATTCTTCGATCAATGATCGCCAACAATGAGTAGACGTCGTGCACGACTTCATAATTAAACCAGGTATTTTTACGGTTTACTTTGTGCTTAAAATCCTTCACGCGGGATCCTTGGCTTTGACCGGGCTTCCCTTCACGAACATAGACAAGTTTATGTTGATCGTCGGTGAAATTTTTTAAAAACCAACCTGTTTGGGGCTTCTGTTGCGCGCCCGGTTCCGACAAGTGGTATCAAAGGGAACGCGTGTCGATTTTAAGACAAGAAAAATTAAATTTGAATTAAAATAGGAAGATGGCATCCTTACCGTTCCAAGGCCATAGACCACGTTTGAATCCGATATCGGATGACCCATCTGCTGTCATCTGAAGTTTAAAATCGGAATTAAACCAGTTTTTTTATCACCGGGTGGACATCCGATTATCAGAATAGTGTTTTCCAGTGAACTGTAATAATTATTATTGTTATAATAATTCTATTATAATAATAATAGTTTATTTATAATAATAATTTTATTATTATAATATTATATTATAATGATATTTTATTATTATAATGTTATAAATTTTCTATTCTAAATATAGACTTTAGAAAAAAAATTGGAAGGGAGGGGAGACCTGCAAAGAAGGTCTCCAACTTTTTTTTTAAAATAAAAAAATGATTTTTTTATGCCAAGGGGGATGACTGGAAAGGAAGTCAATATTTAAAAAAAAAAGAGGGTGGAAGTGTGGGAGACCCGACCGGGTCTCCCTTATCCAGCGCACGACGGCCCTAGTGGGCGCCTCCTCCTTGCCTGCTCCATGGAGCAAGCACCACCGCGGAGCAGCTTTTGCACTAGGGGTCTCCCGCTCTAGATAAAGCAGCCACCCGACAGCGCACCGCCCCGGCCATCAGACCACCTGGAACGAGATGCCTCTCCCATGTAGTAGGCCAGGCTTCTTCTCCTTCCCCGCGGACCTACAGCGGAGCTAGGTCACACAAGACCCCAACCCGCACTGCCTCCTCTCCGCCTTGCTGTAGCAGGTGTCTCCCTCCTGCGTAGTGGGATGCCCACTGCACCGCGGCACACCCCGGCCGTCACCTGAACCCAGGCAGCCCGCCACACGCTCCGTTCGGCATTCTCCCTGCAGCAGCGAACCTACTTCCCTAATCCCGGCGCCAGCCCTGCACGAACTATCTCTGCTCGCAATGACCACCTCACACCCCACCAGGCCGGCAACCCTCCCCGCAGTGGCTCCCTACCATGCTCCGGTCCTGGCCAGCCTCACACTCGGTCTTACCGAAGCAGTGCACCAGGTCCAGCACAGCAGCAGACATGTTCCCCTTGCAACAGTGGCACCCCGCAACCTTCTCCGTCCGACTAGTTCGCAGCGGCACACTCCCCCGGACCAGTCTTCCTCCTTCCATAGATGCTGGTTACCCTAGACTGACGCACTAGGCTGGTGTCGAGCCAGTCACCACCGCAGTCTTATCTCCACCGTCCTGGTATGTGCACAACCAGCACCCCGTAAACCCGCCACCAGCTATCCACAACCATTAGATTTCTGAGTTCGGGCAATCCGGGTGAGGTAACTTGTGAGTTGACCCAAAAGAGGCCCAGGTGGGTCCACCCAGTCCAGAACAACCTTGGGCGGACCACCCGACCCAGAACGCCCCTTCACGTGGTTGGTATCACCAGGATTGGGCCTGTGCAGGTTCGCCCCGAACCGCACAGGCCCAGCCCGAAGTTAAATGGGTCCGGGTGATTTAATTTTATCAAAAAATAATTAAATTAATTAATTAAATTATAGATTCTAATTAAATTAATAAAATATTAATTTTGGTTATTAATAATGTTATGCGGCATAATTAATTTAATTTGGGTGATAATTAAATTAATTAATTTATTTATTTTTTAGTTTTAAAATTAAATTAAAGAATCAGGTCAGAATGACGTTAAATTGAATTAAAAACAAGAGTGATATTTTTAATTCGATTAAATGCCCTCAAGTTTATTTTAATTCAAGTTTAATTTTTTTTTCTGCATTTAGTTTATATACACGAGTTAATGCGTATACTAGTCATGAGCCGTCGAACTACCAATGAATGTCTGGTGCATTTTGTATGAATCCAGATCTTCTTTTCTGGTATGTTTTTCCTTTTTCTAGAGTTTTTGAGAAAAGATGAGTTTTTGGAAAATTTTGAAGTACACGCCGTGTACTTTATGAGTACACGTTGTGTACTTCGTTGCCACAGGAGGTCGTGTGCGGCTGTGCCATGGCCACGCACATGGTCGTGTGGGGTGACGTGGAGGCTGCCTAAAGCGGAGTATAGAAAAGGTAAGTACACGCCGTGTACTTAAAAAGTACATGCTGTGTATTTTGTTTTTTTAATTAAACGCACCGGGGTCACGTCTGACGGAAAAAACCATCTTCTTTTAGGTTTCGTTCGTCCGAGAGAACCCGTACAACCGCATATCTTTGACAAACCCCCGAGCCTCCGTCCATCCTCTGAATCAAACACCGTTTATTGCATTGGAACCGCATCGGTGATTTCTCTCTTCTGCTGGAACCTCGTTTTCCAATTTCTCTTCTTTTCTGATTTATCGTGGGTTGAAAATTTTAGACGTTTTCTTAGATCTACGACGTTCTAAGGAGTTTAAAGCTTCGAGGTTCAAGTATATTGATCTCCTAACCCCGAGGTAGGTGGTTTGTGCCTTTCTATAGAAAGTCTTTGAGTTTTATGTGCAAATTCGCCCAATACCCATGAACAGGGTATTGCGCGTTTACCGTTTTAGCCCTATTTTCTCTGATATGTTGGTATTACTGAGTAGATGATTATTGATTGTGAATAGGGAGATTTTTTGTGCTTTAGATTTATTTTCCATGCATGTTTTTCCTGTTTTGACCTTTTGGGTCTTGTTTGCCTGTTAGGCTACTGTTTACTTTCCCATGACTAGTATTGTAGGATGATGTGACTATTGTTCTATTATGATGTTGTGCCATATAATGTTAGCCAAGTAGTTCATGAGGTTTACCTTGGCCATTACGCACTGCTACACTTGCTTGACTTACACAGGGCCGTGAGAACCTGGTTTATAGACCACATGAATAATTGACGTTGAGGTATTCTTTTGAGTGTCTTTATAATTTTACGATGTGAGACCACAGGGGGAATTGATGTTGAGTGCTTCCCTAGAGTGTCTGTAGTTCCTTGACATGGGCCACAAGGGAGAATTGACATTGAGTGATTCCCCAGAGCGCCTTTAGTATGATATGAGACTATAGGGGGAATTGACGGTGAGTGCTTCCTCAGAGAGTCTATACTTTAGCTAAACCAGAGGGGTGAGACTGTGTGTGCTGCCCATAGGGTTGATTGTATCTATTAGGTAGGACCAAAGGGAATAGGCTGTGAGTACTTCCCAGAGGGTTACCTATTGTGTTTATCTTTTTTGATTAGCTGTTGCTTGACATTTGGACTGTGGATTGGTTACTGCTGAGTGCTTTCCTATTTACTGCTTTCTATACTTTCACTTGCCATATACTCACTGAATATTAGGAACAAATCTTGTGGTGGTTGCCTACTAGGATTCACCTCACACCCTATTTGGGCTATGCTTTTGGGCCCAAACAGATTATATTTTTGCAGGTATAGACAAGGGCAAACACCCTTCTACTTCAAGTACATGATTTGTTGCGGAGCTAGAGAGCATGAGACCAAGATATAGCTTGTGATGCTAAAGAGTTTATCTACTTTATTTTGTACTTTGGATTAGTACTGTATTCAGCATTGTGAATTGTTTGGATGCTTTCCTAGACATATATGTATAATGCATCATTTATATATGTATGCTCCAGTTGTTTCCTTATCTCAGTCTTCCGATGTTTACTGTTGTTGGATATTTACTGCTTTCACTATTGTATATTAGTTTTTCTTCCACTGTGTTACTCTACCAATGATGGCATAGTTTTCCCATTATCACACCCAAGGTCCTCGCTGCTAGTCGGCAGCCTCTGGCGTTCGGAGAAATGCGCTTGAGGCCATGTGACCAACCGGTTAAGGGGCACCTCTGGGTGGCTTCCAGAACTGGGATGTTACAAAGTGATATCAGAGGAATTCTTTTCTCTTGATTTACTCTTTGGAGCCTTTATCCAGGGATAGGAAGGGACAGGTACTTGGTAATAAGTTGTTCTCGGGAGTAGCTAACCCTTGTACAGGGAAAAACCAATCTACCTCGTTTATTGCAATTTCTTCTGGTATTGCAAGTTTACAGTTGATCTGATTTTCACCAATGGGTGACTCACATGTTTTGTGTTATTACTGTTGACATTATTGGGGTTCTATTTCTGTCACAACCCGATGAGATGAGGGTATGTCATCTCATGCATCATATAGGAACTTTTTATAAATCACATTCCATGCATTCTTTCCATGCCATCTAGGATGAATTAGCGACTGTATGTTGTTGTGATTGATGTTGTGTAGAATATGAATTCTGTTGTGATATATTCCTTAATAGGAATACTTGATGTTTGATAGGATATTGTGTGTAAGGTATTGTTTGGATGAATGCCAAAATTTGGTTCATGAGGTGTTATGGGCCCTCATGGACCGAGATTTGGTGGATCATCCGGTTGTGCATGCCGTGTGGTGTTGACCCTGTGTCCGCCGTGTAACTAACAACACAAACGGATAAAACTTAAGCTATACATGCCGTGTCGGCCTTGAACACACTTTGTAGTATAATCCTAGGAACCTGGCCATGTATCTAACAACACGGGTCAGTGGAGTATCTTCTTATACACGCCGTGTCCACCTTGAACACACCATGTTGTCTGACCCAGGTAACCAGCTGTGTCACGAACAACACGAGTCAATGTTATCCCTCCACATACATGCCGTGTCTGTTTGGAACACGCCGTGTAGTGTCAGGCTGCGTGTCAGGCTGTGTCACTAACAACACGGGCCAGGTGAAGCTTGTCCAGTACATGCCATGTCTGCCTCGAACACACCATGTAGTCTTGTCTTAGGAGATCCGTGTGGCTTAACCATGTTGAAGGACCCGGGAAAGGGAAGATGATTCAAGTACACGCCGTGTGTTTTGAGAACACACCGTGTGTTTGGGGTGTTACACGACCAATTTAGGAAAAAGTAAACGCCCATGTGAATGACTTAAGGGAACACGCCGTGTAGGGAGTGTACATGCCGTGTTTTCATGTTATGTAAAACTTGAATGCTTTCTTCCTCCCGTTCCCTTCTTATACCTCTAGTTTTCAGTCCTTGATAATTATGATATAAGGTGTGTGCTTGACCTTGTAGAGTCATGCCACCGAGACGTCCTCCAGCTGTCTTCCAGTTACAGGGCAGTGATCAGACGCTGGATACGGCTGATCAGGGACTTCTAGCCAATCATCATGATGTGCCAGTCATGGCACCAACAGTTATACCTGATACTGGTACAGATGCACAGTTCAAGGAAGGCTTCATGAGGATGTTGGAGATCCTTTCAGGGAGCACCGCCTCCTGTCCTGTCGATGGCTGATTTGACATAGGTCTTCCAACAACAGCATCCTCCCACTCTCTCAGGGGAAGGAGGACCTCAGGCTACAGAGTGATGGATAGAAATAATGCTGACGATCTTTGAGCATCTAGATATGCCTCCAGAGAGGAGGGTCAAGCTCGCTACCTATATGCTACAAGATTCCACCAAGAGATGGTGGGATGTAATATCACAGTAAAGTCATCAACATGCTATGTCTTTGGAGGAGTTCCAATGTGTCTTCTATGACTACTTCTATCTGGAGACCTTGAGGGCCAACTGAGCCTGGGAGTTTATGAGACTTGAGTAGGGTACCCTATAAGTTATGGAGTATTCCTCTCATTTCACTAATCTTCAGCATTTCACACCCTTACAGGGAGGAGATGGGTTATTTCTAACAAGGAAGTTTGAGGATGGCCTCAGACAAGACATCTGATCTCAGGTGAATATCTTCAGGTTGAATTCCATCGCTTCCATCGTCAACAAGGCACTGATCACGGAGTGGAATCTGAAGGAATCTGGAGTTGTGAGCTAGGGCGGCTCGACATCCAGAGTTAGTGCTTCACCAGCTAATAGCCAAAAGCGCCGTAGAGAGACTACACGGGGAGATCCGAGTAGGCGGGATACATCCTCTGGTATCTAGGTGATGTACTAACAGTGTGGGAGAAGTGGGAATATGCGGCTGTAGTGCCATAGAGACCCGGTGGAGTGCCGATATCACGCCAATATGGGACACCTTCAGCGTTTCTGTTAGGTCTTCTCACTATAAAACAGTGACTGAGGTTCATCTATGACCCCTCGTACAGGAGCAGCTCCACAAGTTTCTCTCTAGTCCGAGAATTGGAGTTCTTCCAGCCATTCAGGTCGAGGTGGAGGTTGCAGCCACGGTGGTCAGTCACCAGGCTACCAACGAAAACAGGGTGGATCAGCTCAGAGTAGTCAGGCAGTGTCACAGGGCCGGGGAGCTAGCCAGACCTTTGCAGTAGAGCAGACCCATCAGGAGCAAGATCCCGACCCCTCTACGGTTCGAGGTACGATCCTAGTTGCCTCGGTTTTATCTTAAACTCTTTTCGATACTGGTGATACACATAGATTTATATCTATCTCTGTTGTGGAGAGCCTTGGGCTCTGTATCTTTTCTCCTACTGATGTTTTGACACTAGACACTTCGTTGGGGAAAAGAAAATCCGGTGTATGTCTGTACAAGGAGTGCCCTCTTGAGGTTGGTGGGTGTCACTTCCTTTGGGATCTTTTTGTTCTAGAGATGACATACTATAATTTCATTCTCAGAATGAACTGGCTAGCTTCCATTTAGGCATTCATCGATTGTTATTGCCGAAGGGTGATTTTCATATCACCCGAGGGTGGATCTTTTCTACATAAGGGTGAGTGGGATGTCCAGGAGAGCAGAGTGGGACCATAACATCATGGGTTGGGAGCAGTTATAGCCCAGATTTCTAGTCTTTATATGGATGACCAGGGGACTTCACAGTTAGACTTTCCTCCAGCGGTGGATCATTTCAGAGATGTCTTTCCAGAGGACTTTTCAGGTTTTCCTCCAGAGCATGAGGTAGACTTTTCGATCGAGCTTTTTCCAGGAGCAGAACTAATGTCCATTCCTCCTTATAGGATGGCTACACCTGAGTTGTAGGATCTCAAGAAGCAGTTGGAGGAGTTGTAGGGAAAGGGTTTCATCTGACTTAGTACTTCTCCTTGGGGTTTGCCTGGCCTATTTATAAAGAAGGCAGATGGAACTCTTAGGATTTTTGTGGATTATCGGAAGCTAAAACAATTGACAGTCAAGAACCGATATCCCTTGCCTAGGATTGATGATCTATTTGATCAGCTTCGAGGATCCCGGGTGTTCTCGAAGATTGACTTGAGGTCTGGTTATCATCAGTTGCGTGTTAGACCATCTGATATACCTCTCATAGCCTTTTGTAGTAGGTATGGTCTATACGAGTATAGGGTTATGCCGTACAGTCTCACGAACGCGCATGTAGCTTTCATGACACTGATGAACCAAGTATTCCATCCATACTTGGATTCCTTTGTGGTGGTTTTCATGGACGATATCTTGGTGTACTCTCACACTCGACACGACCATACTACACATGTTGATATCGTCTTGAGTACACTGAGGGAGCATCAATTATATGATAAGCTCTCAAAATGTCACTTTTGGATGGACCAGATTCACTTCTTGGGTCATGTTATCTCAGAGATAGGAGTATCTGTAGACCCATAGAAAGTGAGCGCTGTAGTTTCCTAGGAGTAGTCGAAGAACGTCTTTGAGGTGCGGAGTTTTCTAGGGATATATGGATACTACAGGTGTTTCATACAGTACTTTTAACTCTTAGCATCACTACTGACGAGCCTGACTAAGAAGGGTGTGAAGTTCTTATGGTCAGATCCTTGTGAGTCAACCTTTCAGGAGCTGAAAGGGAGGTTGAATTCAGCACCAATACTAGTCTTTCTAGAGTTGAGTATGATATATACTATTTATTGTGATGCTTCAGGTATTGGGCTTGGACCTATGCTTATACAGGGATATGGAGTCGTTGTGTATGGGTCTCGATAGTTGAGGCCACATGAGAGGAATTAACCAATGCATGATCTAGAGTTAGCTGTTGTTGTCCATGCCTTACGCTGTTGGAGACATTATCTTCTGGGAGAGCACTTTGTGGTTTTCACTGACCACAAGAGTCTCAAGTACATATTCACTCAGTTTGATCTGAATTTGAGACAACGAAGGTGGGTTGAGTACCTTCGGTCTTTTGAATTTGAGCTTTCCTACACGCCTAGGAAAGGAAACACAGTGACTAATGCATTGAGCAGGAGGACTCAGATACAGGCAGTTCAGGAGGCCAGTAGTGAGTGTCAGCTGATGACCCTATTCTTGGAGATGCATTTGGAGGTGCACGACAGATAGGGACATACCTTTCTTTCTTCTGTAGCTGTTACCTCTACCCTTCTTGATTGAGTACGAATGAGGAAACTATCAGATTTTGAAGGCCTAGTTCTGTGGGAAAGTGTGTCAGGAGAGGACCCTATTCCTGGATGGACCATAGGTGAGGATGATATCTTGCGTTTCTAGGGACGTGTATGGGTTCCAGCAGATATATGTGGGGAGTTGATGTGGGATTTTTATTCCTCAGTTTGGACAGTTCATCCTGGTGTCACCAAGATGTATCGTGATCAACACCATCAGTATTGGAGGATAGGTATGAAAAGGAATGTTGCTGGTTTCATCATGAGGTGTTCCACTTTTCAGTAGGTGAAGGTGGAGCATTAGCGACCAGTAGGGCTTCTACAGCAGTTACCCATTCCCGAGTGGAAGTGGAACGACATCGCGATGGATTTCGTGACAGGGTTGTCGAGGTCATCTCGTGGGAATGATGAAGTATGGGTTGACATTGACAAACTTACAGAGGTTTCTCACTTCTTTCCAATCATGGAGACCTTCAGTGTTGATGAGCTGGGACGATTGTACATCCGAGAGATCGTATGTCTTCATGTAGTTCCACACTCTATTATTTCAGACAGAGATGCTCATTTTACTTCTCGGGTTTGGCAGGGGCTCTAGAAGGCTTTGGGTACAAAAGTACTTTTGAGTACATCTTACCACCCCTAGACAGATGGAAAGTCTGATCATACGATTCAGGTGCTTGAGGACATGCTCCGAGCATGCATCCTGGATTTTGGAGGTTCTTGGGAGAATTATATACCTCTTGTAGAGTTTTCCTACAACAATAGTTTTCAAGAAACTATTTAGATGGAACCTTATGAGGCTTTGTATGGTAGGCCATGCCGATCACCCTTATGTTGGCTGGAGGTAGGAGAGGTAGCTTTGTTGGGACTTTATCTTGTTCAGGAGACCACATAGCAGATAGAGTTGATTCAAAAATGGATGGCTACATCATAGTCTCGTCAGAAGTCTTATGCTGATCAGCGAAGACGACCTCTGGAGTTCGAGGTCGGGGATCAGGTTTTCTTGCATGTCACACTGAGGTTGGGACACAAGAGGATTAGAAGACAGGGTAAGATTTCACTGAGGTATGTCAGGCCGTTTGAGGTGTTGGAGAGAGTTGGTCCAGTTGCCTATCGGTTGCAGTTACCTCAGAGGTACTGGGATATGCATGACATCTTCCATGTTTCTCAGCTTCGGTGTTACTTTTCAAACTTGTCTCATGTTTTCCAACCTGAGGTAGTCAAGTTGGAGGTGGATGCATCTTCCGAAGAACATCCTATCCGTATTTTCAATCGCAGTACGAAGGTTCTCCGTGTTCGGTCTGCTCCTCTAGTACGGGTGCTATGGCAGCATGAGCATGTACAGGACAAGACTTGGGAGAGGGAGGCTGATGTGCGATCATAGTGGCCAGAGTTGTTCGGGGTTTCTTCTTCTACGTCACGCTAGGGAAATTTATGGATGAATTTCCTTAAATGGGGAAGTTTTTAAGAACCCGGATCTTCTTTTCAAGTATGTTTTTCCTTTTTCTAGAGTTTTTGAGAAAAGAGGAGTTTCTGTAAATTTTTGAAGTACATGCCGTTTACTTTATGAGTACAAGCCCTGTACTTCATTGCCGCAGGAGTCCGTGTGCTGGCCGTGTCATGGCCACACACACGGTCGTGTGGGGTGATGTGGAGGCCGCCTAAAGTAGAGTATAGAAAAGTCAAGTACATGCCATGTACTTAAAAAGTACACGCCGTGTATTTTGTTTTTTTCATTAAACGCACCGGGGTCGTTTCTGACGGACATAACCATATTCTTTTAGGTCCTATTCGTCCGAGAGAACCCGTACGACCACAGATATTCAACAAACCCCAGAGCCTCTGTCCGTCCTCTGAATCAAACACTGTTGATTGCATTGTAATCGCATCAGTGAGTTCTCTCTTCTTCTAGAACCTTGTTTTCCAATTTATCTTCTTTTCCTAGTTATCGTGGGCTGAACGTTTTAGACTTTCTCTTAGATCTATGGTGTTCTAAGGAGTTTCAATCTTTGAGGTTCAAGTATATTGATCTCCTAACCCTGAGGTAGGTGGTTTGTGCCTTTCTGTAGAAATTCTTTGAGTTTTATGTGCAAATTATCCCAATACCCATGAAAGGGGTATTGCACATTTACCATTTTATCCCTATTGTTTTTCTTCTATGCTGGTATGCCTGAGTGGATGATTATTGATTGTGAATAGGGTGATTTTTTGTGCTTTGGATGTATTTTCCATGCATGTTTTCCTGTTTTGACCTTTTGGGTCTTGTTTGCCTGTTAGGCTACTATTTACTTTCCCATTCCTAGTATTGCAGGATGGTGTGACTGTTGTTCTATTATGCTGTTGTGCTATAGAATGCAAGCCAAGTAGTTCATGAGGTTTACCTTTGCTGTTATGTGCTGCTACACTTGCTTGACTTACACAGGGCCGTGAGAACCTGGTGTGTATACCACAGGGAGAATTGACATTGAGGGATTCTCTAGAGTGTCTTTATAATTATACAATGTGAGACCACAGGGGGAATTGACGTTGAGTGCTTCCCTAGAGTGTCTGTATTTCCTCAATGTGGGCCACAAGGGGAATTGACGTTGAGTGATTCTCCAGAGCGCCTTTAGTAAGATACAAGACTATAGGGGGAATTGACGGTGAGTGCTTCCTTAGAGAGTCTATACTTTAGCTAAACTAGAGGTGTGAGACTGTGTGTGCTGCCCATAGGGTTGATTGTATCTGTTAGGTAGGACCGGAGGGGATAGGTTGTGAGTACTTCCCAGAGGGTTACCTGTTATGTTTATCTTCTTTTATTAGCTGTTGCTTGAAATTTGGACTATGGATTGGTTAATGCTGAGTGATTTCCTGTTTACTGCTTTCCGTACTTTCACCTGCCATATACTCACTGACTGTTAGGCACAGATCTTATGGTGGTTTCCTACTGGGATTCGTCTCACACCATATTCAGGCCATGCTTTTGGGCCCAAACAGATTATATTACTATAGGTATAGAGAAGGGAAAACGCCCTTCTACTTTAGGTACTTGATTTTTTGCTGAGCTGGAGATCATGGGACCAAGCTATAGCTTGCAATGCTGAGGAGTTTATCTGCTTTCTTTTGTACTTTGTCTTAGTACTGTATTCAGAATTGTGACTTGTTTGGCTGCTTTCCTAGACATATATGTATCATGCATCATTTATATATGTATGCTCCAGCTGTTTCCTTATCTTAGTCTTTCGCTGTTTACTATTGTTGGATATTTACTGCTTCTGCTATTGTATATTTGTTTCTCTTCCGCTGTGTTACTCTTCCAATGAGGGCATAGTTTCCCCATTATCACACCCAAGGCCCTCGCTGCTAGTCAGAAGCCTTTGGCATTTGGTGAAATGCGCTTGAGGCCATGTGACCAACTGGGTACGGGGCACCTCTGGGTGGCTTCCGGAACCGGGACATTACACATTTCATTTAATTAATTAATTAATTAATTTATTTAATTATTGCATGTCGATTGTAATAATTATTTTAATTAAATAAAAGACGATCTACGTGTCGTCTCAAGGGTCATTATATGTATAAGGGCCTGCACGCCCATTCTCAGAGTTGTAATTTCATACCCTGAGAACCCCTTGCCTGCGTGCGAGTACAAATGTATAATGATGAGACGACCAGCGACGCACTTCGTGCCAAGTGATGGTGACGCACCAGACAGAAGTCAGATGTATTGGATGAGAAGATGTTGTTGTTCAAGTTGCAAGCCGCGTGACTAAAAGGTACTTACCACTAGGGTTTCAATTGTTCCATTATTCACTCAACAGATCAACCAATAATACTGGCTCATGATCAGGTGTTCATTTTATTTTTGCATGGTTTATTATTTTTTGTGCATGTGTAATTTATTGCACGATCACATAGTATAATAATAAAAAGCATGTAAGATAAAATGAACATGTGTCACGATGAAATTTCTATTTCTTGGATGATCAGTTGTGAGTGTGATCACATAGTACGTGCTTATAAAAATAGAAAATGATTTCTTTCATCACATTAAAATAATAGAACCCTCAAAAATATATTAAGTCATAACCACCTTCTATCATTTAAGTTTGGACATAACCAGCTATTTGAGGTTCCGATCATGCCATAGATGAGGGTTCCTCTTACTACCTGAGAGTACTTATAAGAATGATGGGTTGACTTAACTAAAATTGAAGCAATGAAATAACCATAGCTAGCTTGTTGTAATTTTAGAGGCAAGCATTGAGTAAATCAAGTTATGATTTTAAGAAGCTGGGACTTCACTCAACAGATCAAGGAGCCGCAAGTTAAAGCGATTGGCCAGACAAAAGCCTACCTAGAACCCTCCAAGTAGTGGCGTAGTCATAGCTTGTAGACTATGATGGGTGGTTCCGGGATCCTTGCCACTAGAATACTCAAGCGACAGAGTATCTTGATTCTAGAATAGAGGGTTCCTAGAATCCAATAAAATAGTAAGAGACATAAAATGATTTAAGTAATTAATAAAAAATGTCTTAATGGTAATCTAGATAAAAGGAACTCATCTGCTAAAATTCATTTTTATAGAAAAAAGGCAAGTTCCACCACAGGTTTAAACTGCGATAAATATTTGACAAAGTAAATGTCTTCACTGACATGAGTATCCATGAATAGTACAGGCGCGTGCGCATAGTACTATGATATAGGAAACTTAGGGTTCCAGTGTCCTCAATACTATTAACTACCTCAAGAAGCAAGGGTGAAAATTTCTTATAGGAGACTAATGAACAAATCATATGATAGTTATATCATTATGATTTCATCAACGTCCGGTGTTAGTTACGGTCGCTACACCGGGACATGGATGATATAAACATGAAGTCTCATCTGTGGGATGTTTGCAAAGAGAAAGCGAATCAATGATATGAATAAGGCGATGTACACCGACATGTGAAATTGAAAGATTGATCATGATATTTAAATGGATCCCTTTCTCGTATCATTTTCACCACCTTTAATCAAGTTTCATTTTAAGTTATAAAATGAGAAAGTATTGAGTAAACGCTCCATTACCTATCTAGGTAAGGTTCTCCAAGTGAATAAGAATAAAATACAATTAATGAGGTATTAAAAAAGGTTATTTACATTGTATATTATAAAATAAAACAATGGAAGTTTAAAAGTAATAAATTGATTTAAAGAAGAAAGTTGTTGCTTCTACATCAGGAATATTCATCAATGTGATGTTTCCTTTTACTACTTGGGTATTAAATACAATATTCTGGTGACATATGTGTATTCTAATATGATAACCAAGTTAGTATGAAAACCTTACTGGAAGTCAGGTGTATTCTCCAAGTGGATGCGAAAGGGTGATGCCTAGGCCAATGGTGAGGAGTACATGACTTCTTAATTGCCAAGTGAAAGATTCGTGTTGAAATATTGTTGAGTATAACCACAAACATTAATCTCATGGGTCCTTGGATGCAAGGAGACATTGTTTCAGTTTCTGGAATGAATTTAGTTTTTGGTAAACTCAATCACTAGTTCAGTAATACATGAATCATAGGCAATTAGTGATGAATATAAATATAATACTTATACCCAGTTGTGACAAGATAATTCTTTGTCATGTAATACTAAAAATGGACATCAGGAATATACCAAGTATGTTATTTAGGCTCGGCACAACTAAAGACTAAAACACACTCACCGATGAGATAATGTATTAAAAAATTCAAGAAAAAACAACTACAATAATCACGATATCACGGATAGTGATGTTAAAATTTTGAGGTCCCAATTGTAAATACACATAGGAGATGGCAATAATTTGTTTCATCAAAACAAATACCCAAAAAATAAACAAAGCATCACAAAAAAAACAAGGACCCATCCTCTAGTAGATGTAGAATTAGACCAATCATCAGTTTCTTCTCTAAGTATTAAAAAGAATCCTGAAATTGGTTTGACCATACAAAGGCTTGGTCCTTTATGGTCAATTTTATCTGTGGAGTCTCATTCTGAGAAAAATAGAGCATGAAACTACTATAATAGTTTGGAAACCAAGATAACTCTAAAACTCTATAAAATTCTTGGGAGGTACCCAAGAAAAAACTACCACATTATTTAAAAGATACACAACAAATATCTATTGAGATACAACATACCCTATGAAATGTACCCCCTAAACCCAAAAATTACACTTAGAGAGCTTCCAATAATGTTAAAAATGAAAAAAACCTCTAGAACACCTCTCAAATTCTCTATATACTCCTCCATAGACCTTGAATATATGATAATTTCATTAATTAACATTACCACAAACTGAACTAGGATCTCAAGAAACATAGAGTTCACTAGTATGATGAACAAGGATGGTGAATTCATGACATTTAAAGGAATAACCACAAAAATGAACTGTTTAAAGAAACACCTAAAGTAATTCTTTGGGAAATTCTTATCCTTCACCCATATCTAATGATACCTGAACTATAGATAAATATTTAAAAACTATCTAGACCCCTTAAAATGATCGAATAAATCATCAATACTCAGGAGAGTATAGTATTTATCATTTTTAAAATTTAATTTATGGTAATTGATGAACTATTGAAAAATATTATCTATTTTATTTGTGAAAAATATTGGAGAACATCATGCTCATACATTGGGATAAATGAAAACCTTCTACAAAATGGTATCAATATAGATCCTCAACTCACATAACTAATAAGGTGTCATAATATACAAAGACATTGAAATCAAGATACACCATGTTGTAACATTATCTCAAACTTGATATCACTTTAAGGGGTAGCATCAAAATAACATTAGGGAATACATTGAGTAACTCTTCCATGAACTTCAAAAAAACCATTGCTAGAACCTCATCTAAACTGAAAAATGACTCATGAATCATAGAAGATTGAGTTTCCACACACCTTGGGATTATTTGATGCTATCTCCCACTAATAAACACAACATATTCACCATTATCATTAAAGAATTCAACACTCCACTAGAATCAATCAACAATAGAATGCATCAAATATAACATTCTCATTCAAGGGAAAAATATTTTGGTTGTACCTAAAAATATAATATCTCTATGATGAATAATTTTACACTAAAATCATCTCATAATATCCGCACACATTATATAATAAATCCTAACACCCAACTAGTGTAGGAAGCACCACGGGCACTAGAAGTTCCTCTACCTTTAATCCAAGATATCTGACTAAGCTAGGTGTAATAAATGTGTATATAGATTGAAAATAAAATAAATCAAATACCATAGTATAATATAAGAATATAATATGATTTATAATGTATGGTATTACTATTATTAGAAACTCTACAACATGTAGCTGACCCCATCCTACCCCTTTGCCTCACTGACATTGCTGAAGACCAATACATCAGCCAAAATTTGATCTGTCTCCTAGAGGATGAGGGGAATCAAATGAATATCCTCTACCTATGTAATATCCTTTATATTATCTAGAACCATAGGAATACTATTGCTAATACTTCATCAAAATAAACTCCTACAAGGGTTGAACTTATAGAAGGTCATCAAATCCTAACTAACTATAAAGGAAGGTTAGAAACTCAAGAATCTGATGTAAAAACCCTCTATAAAAAAATAAAACAACACTTGAGTTCTTGGTAGATGCCATATTATTACCATATCTAGTGAATCGTGGTGATGAAAGATGAGTATGACTCCCTTATGGGAGAAACTTTGATTGATCAGATTAATTAGAACCTCTATCCAATACTCCTCTCCTCAGAGAGTCCTAACAACTTCAATATAAAGATGACTTGATCCAAGAAAACATCTTATGTGTAACTTATACCTTCTCCAACACTATTAGAAACATTGTGAATGTAAATGGATAGACTTGGAACTAGATCTATGGGAATAATACCTCCTCTAAATGTCTCTCTATATCCTATTTATCTGATAGAGGATATAAATCATAATGAATGGTATCTTAAAACTAAACTAAAAAATCTATCACACTATAACATCCCTATCAGAGTGAAATAATCTATTGTCCACCACCGAAAAGTATCTCTAGAAAATAAGTCCATAGCCAGAGGTACTTGACCCTAAACTAATCATGAAACTTATCTCATGAAACCTCTAACTCCTTATGATCACCAAGAAATAAGAACTTCCACTAAAAAGTATATCTACACAATAAACTATAATCCATAGGAATATAGTGCTCTTTCCTAGCATAGATCAAACTGAAGGTGATCTTTTGATCCACCATCCATCTCTTGGTCTCATGGTCATAATTATAGCCCTCATACTATGTAAACAAATGGAACTAAAACTCATTCAATGTCTTCCTCTAAGTATCATCCTCACTATTCTAAACCCTTTAATTTTTTTAAGCCTCTTATTTCACATCATCATCCCAAAGGTCAAATAGATGCCATCCATGACCCATATCTATAAAAAAGTATAATATTATGGACACATAACATGAAACTATATAATCTTAGTGGTTTATTTAATTTAACATTCATCCATTATCCCTTATCTACTCAATTAAATCATAGTCACAAAAATTAAATTGCATAAATCTTATATAGGAATCTACCTTGATAGAAAAAAAATCTCATATAGCATGTTTAGTAAAATTAAGTTCATCACATTTGATCATTGGGGGACCAGATCACTAGTGTCCAAGTTAGTCTCACATTCCTACTTCACATACTATGTTTAGTTAAAACTATTTCCCTACAAAACCAATGTAATCATAACTATTTAATAACTCTAAACATCATCGTATATCATAAACAAAATTATTGATACCACTATATCATGAACTTTCCCACTAAAACACCACCCTTTCTATCATCGAAGAAAAGAGTTTCCCCTGGAGCATACCTCTTATGGGTTATAGGTTGGCGACTAACACTGAGGGTATATAAAACACAAAAATTGGAAGAATTACCCTTATTATTCCCATGAATATAAAATAAGAAACATTAAAATCCATAAATATAATTAATATACCAATCCCAGATGCATATGATTCCATACAAAAAGGATCAAAAAGGAAAATATACCATGTTTAATCCCTAAGGCAGTGATTTCTCTATCACCAGCTAACCATGAGCAATCACCATGAGCTAGTATGATAAAAATCATTCATTAATTTAATCTTGTTGGATATATATATATATATATATATATATGGATGAAGATAAAAGTATACTAAATTTTATCCTTCCCAAAACCTTTCATGAAAATGTGCAAGAAGTATACTAAATCATTTGTGAATAAATAGTGGAACCAACAAGTTATATAAACTGGATCAACTATGTTCTCATCCTTACCAAGGCTCACTGAACACATATCACCTCAAAATGGGTAACATAATATTTAAAGGATTTATATAGTAGTAATGGTACCCCAATTCCACTTTCCTACAGAACTGGTCTACTTAAACCCCAACATCACACATCCTGGTGCTCTCATCCCCTCTATAAAAAATTCCACTCTATACCATGTCACAACCACGTCAACCTAATATCATCCAAAAATACATAGCATGGTCATATTACCAATATATTAATATCATAATATAATAATTGAGACCTATCAAAGCTAGTGTATATATGAAATATACCTTAATCCATTACTACACATGCATAAACACGCATTCCATAACCGTAATAAATTATAGTCTAGGTAAACATATATACTATAACCCAAATTCATTATAGACCACATATATATTTAAGTCATAACCATATTACATTATATTCTATTTATAGACACCCCACAACCATAATCCATTATATGCTAGATATGTACACATATTGTACCATGTTTGGAAGAGAGAGTGGGGTTGGGGGAGTAATCAATCATTTGTAACATCTATAACCTAGATGTTGAGAAACATCCCCAGGAAACCAAAAACCATTTGGGTGTTGGTATAATTACTTTACATAGGTGGTGGATTATATGAAATCAAAAAACCATAATGAATATATAATATCTCACTATTAGAATAATTTTTTCCATGCACATTGCCTAAAAACTCGTGATGCAACCCTCTCATAGACAATAGAAGTCAAGTTGGAGTAGAAAAGTATCTTCATGCCTGAATAAGAAGAAAAAATGACATCTATGTGCTTCATTATTTATCACAAAATATGGGATAGATATCCCTTATAAACATTTCTCATCTTAGTTATGTGTTCGTGAAGACCTCCCCCCTCTAGAGTAGGCTATAGATTTCATGAATTTCTAATAAAAAGGTTGTCAAAGTCATTTTTAGGTGCTTATGTTCAATTTTTATCCTAGGAAGACATCAATATATGGGGTATACTCCCATATATAGGGAAAAATTTTACTTCATAGTCATTGATATTACTATTAATAGAGATAAAATTGAGATAAAAAGTGATGACCATTTTAATTCATGCTTCATTTTATCATAAAGGATATTTGTAAAAGGGTTAAATTTTGTGCATCTACCTAAAATATCAAGTAGTTACCACAAATGTGTGAATCTATGATGTGTTAATTAAATATTCCCTTATTTTTTTGAGATATAAACCTTTGATAATACACACTTCCTTCATAGTTAGAAGGCATATCCCCCTATGCAGCTACATACTTTCCAAGCAGTTGAGAACTCTCCTGGTGGTCATGAACTTCATTCACGGTTACTTATTGGTATGAAATTATTAGAAAGACTATTATTTTATTTTTATTATAAATATAGATTCCCATTTCTAGAAAATGGAGACAAAATATTTTATAACTTTGATAAATAAAATACTTCGAGAGACCCTTCTGGTAATCCTTTGCAGAAGTCCCTTCTCACACACCTCCCACATGGGCCTACCATGTGGAGCCATACCATGTGAAGATATCATGTGAGGGACCTACTGATTCATATACTACATTATTTCACCTCTCATGATTTTTCCCACACAATTCCATGATCACATGCTTTACTGAAAATCTTGTACCGATGTCGCGCACCATTAAGACAGTCATGCGTCGTCCGGTCTATCATGAACCTTTCACATGAGGCCATTGTCTTCTCTCTTGGATAGTGTTCATGCACCTTCTAGGTGACTTCACATCTTACTGGTAGTCACAAATCTTCCATGAGGTTGTAGAACCTCTAAATGAGGCCACATCTCATGCGCTTTCTAGGTAGCCATGAACCTTCCATGTAGTTTCTCACTACTCACGTGAGTCCCTTCCCACATACACCTACCATGAAAACTCATTCCTAAAAAATATTATTACTAAGAATTCTATACCCTTGTGAACTTACCATGTAGACCAATTCATTCACACATCTACCAAGCAACCCCTTTTATCACACACTTACCTTACACCCCATTCATGATGCCAAAATCATTAGTTTTCCTTCACTCCATACCATGGGGGATCCACCATCACATCCCCTATTGTGATCAATGATGGGATATGGTCCCAAAACTTCAAATTTATCCCTTATAGTATGTCACTAACCCCCATGAAAAATATAGAGTTTCACCATGAACATTTAGGATTATTCAGACATATTTGGGGTTATAATACATGTGACCCCAACCATGATCCTATAAGAATTCCTTGACATAAGATACTGCTCATGAATTTCAAAATACCTTGAGTTGAGATAATCTTATTGATTTTATTACCAAAATGATTTGAGATAGTCCTCTTAGTCTTCCACGGGTAACTCTTTCATAATCCCCACTCAGCCTTCTATTATTTCCCTCTAAAGAAATAGGGATCACATACAGGCTTCCTATTAGGTTTAAGCCCCTACTCTACCTCAAATCCAAACTGATGTGTAAGCCCTACTCAGTCTCATATTATCACCCAGTTTATGAAACATGCTTCTTCCATGGTCCTCTTACTAGGTGTAACCCCCAACCATATCTTATCCTATCTAGTTACCAATAGAAAAATTTATCCAAAAGGGGAGCCCAATGTATAATCCCCACTCAATCCCTAGTTTCTAACTCTCATGAAGTATAGTTGATTTACTATCATATCTTGTTTCTCACATCAAACCTAACTCGCATGGTATTAGAGATATTTAGTTGATCGCTTCATTAGAATGAATAATATGCATCATAGTTATAATAAAGGAGCACTATATATTTATAAAAATAATCATTACTGCATAGAAAACTTCCATACCACATGTCGTTAAATTGCATGGGTTAGTCCTCACATATGACCTTAAACTGTGTCCTTAGAACTATATGGTATATGAATCCTATTCTCATAGGATATATAGGACACCTCTATGAGGTTTGAACCCAATATCCACAAACATCCATTTCTCTTATGTGAAATGTATAAGGAGTACTTATATCTTGAGTTGAGATACTCTTCTTGGTACCCTTATATACAATTTGAGTTTATATTTTCCTATTGTTTTCTTCATACGCCTTGAGTCGTGATTCTCTTATTGGTCCCCTAATATACATCGAGTTGAGAAACTTATATTGGTTCATACATATAGCCCACTATTTAGTATAATCCCCAACCAAAGCTAGCTACCTTCTATGTGATGATCATAAGACCTTCTTATAATTAAAAATATAAGGAGAATCATCCTTATCCAGTGATGATATAAGGATACATCTAGTGAAAAGTGAGAGATGATCCATGAATTCTACAATTTAGTTTCCAATGGATAGGATAAACCAGTAAGGTATACACATACATACGTCACAAACCATCAATTACTAGGCACCTTTATACCTAGTGTCCCTAACTTCATGACCTTAAATTGCATGGATTGGTCCTTGGAACACAACCTTAAAAGGTTTAATGTGTACCACTACATAGAAACAAACTATGTGGGTTATAATTCCCATCACGTAGATACATAGGAACCCCTCTCACATGTATGATCCTAACTCCAAAACAATAATAGCCTCATTTGACGATGATAAACTCCAATGTTTTGGATTTTTGACTTTAACATATAGCATATCTAACTAATAATAAAGATATAGAGAACCTATGATACATATAACTATGTACATCTCTTTATAGATTTAATCATATCATTAGCATAGGGGTAAAAAGTCTCATATTGGACATGATAATGATTCATAAAAACATCTTAAATATTTAATAGAGACCAATAATAGGAAATATTCCCCTCAAAAGGTGTGATGAGACCAAACTCCAAACCTTTTGACTGACGTGCATTCGGAAGCATTTCTAGAAAACACTCTAGTAACAACCTACCTTCTGAAAGAAAGTATAGAGTGACAGTCATGTTGAAGCATCACAAATGAGAGAATTAATTGGATTTTTACTAAAAAACACTCAAAACAAAACTTAAGGAAACTGTCTAAAATAAGAACACTAACTCAAACTAATTTTATCACATAATCCAGATTACAAATATAAATATAATGGATATAAACTTTACCTATAAGAACATAAAACATCACCAACCATTTATTATCTTATTTTAATTCTCATTATTCAATTATTAACCTCTAATATTCTTTATTAAATTCATGGTAACCCATCACATTAAGAATCATTTAAACCATATGAACATTACCCTTACATTAAAACCTAACTTTTTCTAATTAGTGAAAATAATCAATAATATATTTCCATTAATAAATTCATTCATAGTTACCAAATAATAATAACCCATTCCTATTAATTAATTTATCAATTCACTACCAATTCATAATTCATGAAATCCCAAAACCATATTATTTCAACACAATGGAAGACAATCTCATAAAATAAATAATAAACCAGTAGAAAAATAACCCTTATAACTGTTTAAAACACCCACACCATCATCCCAATAATCTTTCCTTACCAAAAATACCATCCCACCATCAACCATATAAATCACCACCACAAAAACGTCATAAATAGCCCAACCCTCACCAAATCAACCAAGAAAACCGGGTTTTATTTTAAGTCAAAAAATATAAAATATGAAAAAAACTCTTTTATAGAAAAAAAATTCTAGTAACCATAATCATCTATAAATATCAACCACTACTTAAAGAAATGAAATCAAGCTTTGGGAAATAATACCCTAAATATAAATAGACGTAAACATTGTTTCTATCACTCAATATCCTCTTTTACCATCATTAATCAATTAATCCCTTATCAATAGGATTATAAAATCATCAAAATAACATCTGAGTAAATAATATTATAAATAAACAACAAATAAATATACAAAACTAAAGGATCAATCATACAAAACAATTATATGAAGGAATATTAACAAAAATTAATTTCACATTAAATTTCCTCTTCTTCTTACTATCATTGAGTTGTATAATCATTTCTATTCATGAATCAAATAGAAATGAATATATAATTATAGAAACAAACTAACAAACATTCTATGAAATATAATAAAATCATTAGAAAGAATAAGAGTTTAAACACATGTGTTTCTCGACCTTTCCCTTCCTAATTTTTAAATATCAAATTTTTATCTTCTTAGGAAAATTCTTACTCTTTAACCAATAAAAAATAATATAAATCTAAAACTTTCACATAATATATAATAAGGTAAGTCTCAAATAACTTCCCTAAATATGAATATTGAATGTTTACCATGAAACTGTAAAAGAAGGAATGAATAAAAAACCCCCATGAATCCATACAATGGATTAATGAACCCTAAGAATAAAACATTTTCCTGAAACCTCCATCAAACCCTAAATAATGAACTATAAAAAGTAAGAAAAAAATTCTATCATGGTCTTATGAGAATAGAAGAAGATTAGTAGGAGGTGGAATATGGGAAAATATCAACGTGTGATACCTTTGATTGAGGCAAATTCCCACAGAAATCAAGATCATATGAATTAATTTCAAGAGCATAGGACCACCAAGATATGATCTCATATCCACCTTGGGTTTGAGAGGAGGAAATAAAATGAACCCGAATGAAACCCCAATTAAAAAAATCAACGATACAAGATGATTTTATGAATATATTTACAATATAACATTTCCTATATATGAGAATCACAACATAAAATTATTCATCCTGTTGTAATGCCCAAATCCTCAGGAATTAAGGCACAATTCCAAACCACCTCCCTCAAACCTAATCTACCCTATAATAATTCCATGTAAAAAGCTATAAACTATGGTGAAATGATCCTAAAAATTGTAACTAATAAATACAGATAGCCAAAGCTTCATAATGCATCATCTATCATCATGTTTTATGGTCCTTATGTAATATTAAACAAAATATCGATTCATATGTATGATTTAAAAAATAACTAGAAAATAACCTTCATTCCATAATTAGAATCACCACACCACAATAGAACCATTCATGGGGAAATATTCCTTGTTCATGGTGAAAATTAAACCACCAATTAAAAATTAAACATGAACTCCTCACTCACACTGAGAAAACTCCATACACTCCCCAACACCTTTAGCACCCCAAAATGGCAGAGTAAGGTTCTGGGAAAGTATGAGCCATTACAAAAATAACCATCAACCAAAAACATAGTGGATTTTTAAAAGAAAATAAGAATATAATTATCATTATTGAAGGATTAAAATTATATATTACATTATATTTACATTCAATGAATAAAATAAATATAAATATTTGTAAAAGTCTACCTAAAATGCATCACCACTGTACTTCCCCGAGACATTGAACTCTTGTGTGTACCTAGAACCTAAAATTTGTCTTTATATAATAATCACTAATGAAATCCACATATAATTAATTAGAATTAAATATTCTAAATAAATATTACATTCTCTACAAGGAGGATAAGTTTTGTGGAAGAGGTAAACCCTAAAATATTATTAGAGATTCTCCATCACTATTGGGCTTAAAAAATTCATCGAGATAGTAATGGGATTTACCAAAAATTCCATATGAAATAAAAATAAATAAATATAAATTTATTATTGTATTCCTAAAAAAAAAATATCTTATAAAAATTTTAGATGAATTAGATCCCATGAAACAACTTCACCAAAAATTGTCAAAAGGACCAAAATGAACATTATAATCAAACATAAAAATTTCTATTGAATAGAGTAAATATAAAGAAATATATAACACAATAACTTGAAAATTTAAATACATTCTTAAAAATATTACCCTTAAGAAAATGATATTATTTTCTAAAATAATAACAATATAAGAGACTAAAATATTGAAAAATTTGTCAACTCACACGAAAAAATTAAACATTACATCATAAAAATTATCGTGTTATATAATATAAATAAAAAAATAAATATCAAATATAACTTTAAATAGTGAATTATAAGTTGTGTTTTCATATTTTTCACAAGTTGTTAGAAGTATATGATCCATGGATAGAAAAAAAATCAAAACTAAAAGTGTTTCAATATAGTATGTTCCTCTTTATTTTGTATACAAGAAACATATGAATTAATCATGCCAATTTATATTGTGGATATAACACTAGTAATTAAATAAGTGGAATAAAGTATAATATTATGTCATTTATAAAATTAAATATCCATATATTTGTTTTCCAATCACTAGTTACCCAATGTAGATGAAACATATACTCAACCATAAAATGAAAAATAAGGGCATCCATATGGAAGATCAAGATATGAATGAAACTAGTAAGAAATCAGATAGTATACTTTTATAGAATTCATAAACATTAATAACATCTAAATGAGGATAAGTTATGTTTGGAAGAATAAATGAAGATTAATAAGGAGTAAAACGAATTATCAAAAGTAGAGTATGATATGAGAAGAAGAAGAAAGTGGAAATGAATAAAAAAAGATAAATAAAATATAATAGGAAAAGTGGATGGAAGATATAAAAAATTAAATTTTTTCTTAAATATAAATAAATATTAAAAATGTAATAAGAATATCCCAAGGACCCCAACTAAATGTTGATAACTAAAACCATCAAACAAATGACAAAAAAAAATAGACTGATGAAAATATTTGATGAATTATATAAATGAAAGAGAAAGTAACCGACCATAGAACTTGGTAATCTGACCAAGCCAAATGAACCAAATTTGAAGAGACTAAAAAGAAACATAGTCCATAAGAATTTTAGAAACCCTAGTTTATGTGTGAATATTAAAATAGTGATCTTAATGGGGTGGGTTGATACTGCCTATGGTACAGACCATGCGAGCTACAAATTTAGTAGAGCGGGTCATCCTAGATTATGTAGAATGTGGGGTATAAGGCCCTAATCCTTCCTGATAACCATAGATTCATGGAAACCTAAACCAATTTGATTTGGATTATTGACGATCTAGAAATGGAAATGGTTGATTAAAAGAACCATAGTTGAGTGAGGGGATTCTATTGGGAATCTATAGATTTGATTTCTTCTAAATGATTTATAATAAGTATCCATGACACCACCAAGAAAACAAATATGTAACATCCATCTGAAATATAACACCATGACTTTGACTTCTAGAACTATGAAGGCTAGAAACCCCAACCACTATGCCATTTGGAAAATCTAATCCTAGTTTAATTCCTTCTTTGTATATACTTGTAGTTGATGAACAAGCATATGAAAACCATAAAAACATGTTGGTTAAAACACATGCACAATTAACAACAAGGATTAACATGGTTTAGACTTGTGTCCTATATCTATTTGAGATGCAGAATCTCTTCCTTTCACCCAAGGAGAAGTTTGGGTTATAAGGAAACTCACACCTTATGTTCACCCTAATCATATTATCTGAAGAAGTATCAATAATGTATACACCCATTTCTTCTTCTCAAACCCTATTTATAGTTATCATCCTTCTCGATATTCACCCATTTCCTTAATCTCTAATACCTCTAGAACATGTTTGTGCCCAGATTGGATTCCATGAAGGGGAGCTACCTTAACCTTTTTTCAGGACTCGTTAATTCCACATAGTCATACTTTGTACTGGTGGTTAATGTTATTCCTATAGAGGGCCTAGGATGGTCTCCCAGTCAACACCATCATCTGAAATCTATTATCCTCTATCCATTGGCTCTTGTGACTTCCAATTACATGTAACAATCACTACCTTAACTACCAACTTCTAATTTACCATACGTGTCACATTTCAATATTCTTACTCATGATTCTCTACAAATATCCTTTAAAAAATTTACATGGAGTGCTTCGATCAATTCATCTTCTATTTCTTCTTATTAGAGTAACTTTTGTACTATACTCCACTAAGAAACCTCTGAATCATCCCTTTAGCATCTGAAATAATACCCTTTTAGTTACTACACTAGAGTCATTTAAAGCACGACTGGGTGCCTCTGAGATGCTTCCAAAAGTATCCCCCTCTGATACTTTAACTCCAATATTCTTCCACCAAATTGTTTAATACCCTAATATTTTATGATATATTTCCCTTCAAAATATTTCAATTTTTTTGATAGCTAGTGCTACACGCAACCCCAAGCCTAAACATACCATACTGTAGTATAAAAGTATATTATAGGTGTTAAATTATCGTTGTGAATAAGAATAAGAACATTTTAAAAAAATATAAATAAATTTTTAGATTAATCAAATATCCTGACAAAAAATTACTCATTTTTTATTAAAGTCATTATATGCATTAAAAATACATTTTCCTTCAAAAATAATATTTATTGATTTTTGTGTGTAAATAATATAATTAATATATACTAATTTTATAAAATTAAATTGAAAAAATAAACTTCATTTTTGAAATTAGAAATTAAAAATAATCATATAGTGAATTATTGATATTTTTCTATCAATAGTGAAAAATACTAATTTTTATTAAAAACTGTCATCTCATTTATAGTTTTTTAAAGTTATATATTTTTTAAAATGGTTTTAAAATTAAAATTAGTTTATTTATGTTATTAATTATCAAAATAAGGTCATTATAATTAATTTTATTTTGTATTTTGGTATAAAAACTATTTATTCTTAAGAGATGTTTTTTTTAGAAAACATAATTCCATCATGTTTCAGGGTTTAATTTTAAATTAAATTATGACACTTATGTTAATTGAATTTAATAAATTTTTTTAAATTTTTGGAATCAAAATGTAATTTTTTATAATTCCATTTTAATTCTTTTTCATAATTAATAACAAAAAAAAATAAAAAAATCATTGTGGTTAATGTTAAAACTGGTTTACCAGGGGATTAATCCAAGAGATAATTGTATGTTTTCCAATTAAACATGTGAAAATACTATTTTGTAACATCATTTCTACCCCATAATCTCCCAACATCTAATATATTTCTATATGTAAGCATTTGGTTTTACTATGAAATTATTATATTTTAATCATTTAAGATATTCCATGTATGTCCTCTCCCCCACTTTTTGATGGACACTCCACATTTATATTATTTACATAACATTTAACCATATACATTGACCAACCTAAAAACAATATATTATCAAATTTGGTATCCTTGAATTAAATTTTTATTTATTTCTAAAATACAATTCCAAGAATCCTTATGAATGGATCTAAAGGAGGCCTATTGAAGAATACACAGTTATCTTACACGAACTATTTAAATTTATTTCTTCTTATACCTCTTATAAATATATATAATTCACTGTAAAATAATAAATTTAGTATCATAAATATAATGATATTTTATTATCATTATGGAACTTCCACTATTCCCCTCTTTTCCATCAAATGATAAGTGAATGTATCACTAGTGCGTACATGTGGAATTCCTTCTCCTGGTAGCGATACAATTCATTCTCAATTACCATATTTCATGTATGTTTATTATGATTGGTTTAATGTATATATATTTTATTTATTAAATAATTATTCTTTTAGAATTATAATATAAAACACACCTTATTACCTTCCAATTCTTTTAAAAATGATAACATCGCTCGTGCGTATATGTGGGATACAACTTCCACAAATCTATATGATTCGTTGTTCATTTCCATTTTACATTTATGATTATAAGGATTGATATAATTCATATATATGATATATATGATATATTAATTATTCTAAATAGTTTAATTATTATTTACCTTTCTTTCTTTCTATCCGTCAATATGTGAAAAGCATTCATGCGTACATATGAGCTTCTGTCTACATGAATAGTGTAATTCATTTTTATATATCTATCTTTTATGGATGATTATAACTTTATATAATGAATATATATTATATTTATATAGTTATTAAAATTAATTAGTTTATGTAACCACGATCTAAGTACCCAGACTGAAAGTATCAAATCAATGTTCTCATAAAAAACGCAACAATGAATACATGGAAACCGTGATTTTAATAAACAATTATTAAAAAATGGGTATTAAAATGTTAAAAGTGTTACTTATATGATACTATAAGTATTTAAATTATTATTTATAATTATAATAAAATTAAATTTATTATATAGGAGTTAAGATCACTTGTGAAGCATGTCAAACATGAGGTAAGGGATTTATGTTACAATCTCATTGTTTATTAGGATTGTTTATTATTAAGTTTTTAATGATAAAAATTAATAACAAACCTATCAATAATCCAATTAATTTTGTTATAATTTTTTTATATCTAAATATTACATGGTTTATATTCATTTTACCCTATTTAATTATTCAATATACCTAATTAATATTTTTAATGGAAACCAACTTTATTTCTCTCTTCGATCAAAAATATTTTTTATTCTATATCCATGATTTATAAAAATGCTTTAATTTTTTTTATATTCTCCGATGATTGTTTAAATTCATTTTTATCAATTATTGTCTTTATAAAAAATAATTTAAAAGGAATATTATTTTCATTTTCTGAATGAAGTATTTTTGACTTTTTCCCAAAAATGTGCAAGGAATATTTTTTTTAACATATACGACATGGACATAATTTACAATAATCATGACCACTCAATGTTTTGAAGAATAATTTACATGTTTCCAATGTTATTTTAAAAGAATTATTTTCCATAAAATTTGGGTAATTTTATGATTTTAAATAATTAATCCCAAAGTGAAAAGGATATTTTCCACAAGAAATATTCTAGAGACCTTTTAAAGGAATTTTTATCTTTCATAACCTCTTTGATGTTACTTATACATTAATGGGGATATGATATAATTATAAAATACAATTTCATTATTTGTATGGATTATAATTATTTTTATTTAAGAATGATTCTATGAAACCCATTTCTTTCCCATAGGTCAATTAAGTTATGATGAATCCTTTACGAAACTTGTTTCATTTCTATAGGTTATGATATGATGAAATGTTAATGAAACATATTAATTTTCCAAATGTTACACTATGATGAATGTTTCATGATCTCATTTCACACATATTTATGATTTTCATTATGTGATAAGTGGATCGAGAATTATATTTCCCTCATTTTGATTGGGTAATGATGGATATCTCATGAGATATTAAAGACCAGAATGAGGAGTGATCCTAGTTTAGTAAGGTAATTTTTCCTCTATAATTGTCTTGGGAGTGAACCTTGATTAAAGATATGATAGAATTTAGAGAGGATAAAATCCACTATTATAATCTTAGTAGTGATCCTTAACTAAGGAATTTTTTTTCTATTATTTTTTGTATGCCACAAACATATGTCTTATGCCAATATTATGCTATCATGGATCATGTTATTTTGTTAATTTATGAATAAGGTCTTATAAAATGTCAAAAATTCTGTCATGAATCATGATTATGATTTATAATATGCTAGGTATGTTTTTTTAATGTAAATATGATGTTCAAAAAACCTTATTCTCATTTTTTATTTAAGTGGTCATTTATGTGTCCCTTGTTTACCCTTACTAAGAATCTAAGGTTGTGCTTTCATATGTTTCCTTACCCATAGTTATTATGAATGGTTTTAAGTATGATATGTCTAAGAAGGGTTATTGTTATATAGATAATAGTGGTAGATGATTTATATCTCTTATGAACAAGTTTCTTATGTATCTATGTTTCCAAAGACACTAATCCTATACAATCATGGCTTGGATCATAATTTCACGTATTTAATATTCATCTATTAAGATTTGACATGTTTATATGTAATGTTTTTATCACTATATTTCATGTCAAAGAATGGTTTAATTACCTTTGGAAACTTGGATGAGAAAACTTTAGTGAGAACTCATAGGATAATCCTATTTCTAGTAGAACATCCTATGTTAGGGAAAATAAAGGAGCATGGGTTTCCTAGAAATAGTCCCATTATTGGATACTAAAAGTGGATATGGTTTTGGAACAAATGAATACAGGTTTAATTAACTTGATAATAGTTGTAAAAGTATATCTCAACAATTATTTGGGTTCATGGTGAGGATTCCCTTACTATGCACGTGGTTTGACACTCATGAGGGATTTGTTTGGGCTAATTTACATTTTATTTATGAACCATTATATAGGATTGGAATAGATGATGAATAGAAATGATATAGGTTGAAAATATGATGTTATTGATTAAAAATAAAGTTTCATGATTTAGATATCATAGGAATTATTTTCATGGTTATATGATTTACCAATCTGATTAATTATGTTTTGTGGTCACAAAAACATTAGTTTTAATATAGGATTGAATATAGAAAGATTAAGTTGAGGTGATAATATGTATGTTCATATATTGATGCACCCTATTTGATATTAGTTCTATGTACATTTTTATATCAATAAAATAATCAAGGAATTTTAATTCATAGCTTCAATGATTAGATGTTGAATTAGAAGTGAATACTTTTAATTGTATGATGATCACATCTCAGGTCTATTATTCTTTTCCTATTTAATTTTTTTTGGGAATATTCTTCCTAAAAATCTAATTATTCTCCCTCTAGTTGAATTTGATTTTATCTTAAGAATGTATTTGATTTCTTTATATAAGTACCACATTAATTATTGAGGAAAGGATTTCACATTTTATATTATGAACCAACCGATTATTTTATATTGGTGAGCTTATAAATATGAAATTCTAATGGAAATTAAATCCATTATATGGGTATTTATTAGTATTCAAAAGGGTTTTTATCTCAGATAGTTTGGTATCAACTCAATATTGAACACATGCCTATTTTACTGGTGTTTGTTGATTTATTTTTAGATGAATTTCCTAATCTCCCTATGAATCATGAAGTTGTGTTTTCAGTAGAATCCATACCTGCTGTTACACCTATTTAAAAGACTTTATATAGAATGGACTTGATTGAACTACAATATTTCAGGAAGAAAATCAAGGAGAATCTTGATAAGGGATTCATTCCACCACATGTATCACCTTGTGGTTCATCTATCATTTTTGTTAATAATAAATATCTATTAATGTTACCCTTCCTTGATTATCAAGAACTAAATAAGATCATAATTAAGAGTAAGCATCATATTACCTTTATTTTTTATTTATTTTATCAATTATGAGGAGCTCAATATTTTTCTATGATTGATATTTGATTTGGATACTACTGGTTCATGGTCAAAAATAAAATACATACCCAATATAGCCTTCTATATGAGGAATAAACACTATGAATTTGTAGTGATTATATTTGGTCTTATTAATTCCCCAATTATCTTCATGGATTTATTGAATACAGTCTTTATTTATTATTTAGATCAGTTTTTGTAAGACTTTATAGATGTCATTATTATATATTCCAAGAGTAAGGGAGAGCATGAAGACCAATCAATGATTATAAGACAATATGTAAGGGGAAGTTGGATGAAAATTTTACCAACTGTGAATTTTGGATACATAAACTTTCATTTTTGGGTCATATAATCTCATATTAGTGTATATTGGTGGATCTATCATTGTTGAGAGTTATTGAACATTAGACATGACCAACTATGGGTCATATAATCTCATATGATGGTATATTAACGTATCTATCAATGTTGAGAGTTATTAAACATTAGACTAGACCAACAACTATGACTAAGATCTCTTGTTTCCTTGGTTTGGTTGAATATTATTTAAACCTTGTGGAATATTTATCAAAACAATATAATACACTCACAAAGTTAACTCATAAGTGATTCAAGTTCCTTTGAGAGGATGAATATGAATAAAATTTCAAGTAACTGAAGAGAAGTTTAATCAGTGCATCAGTCCTTCCCTATAGCGGGGAAGGGTTTGTGATCTATATTGATGCATTAAATAAGTTATTGGGATCTGTATTCATGAATAATGATATGTTTATAGCTTATTATTCATGAAAATTGAATTTTCATGAGAAAAATTACCCAACTCATGATCTGGATTTAGTTAAGGTAATTTTTTCATTAAAGATATAAAATTATTATCTTTATGATGAAAAGTGTGTTATATATAACAATAATAAAAGTTTAAATTATATATATACTCATAAATAGTTGAATATGTTCTATAGAATATGGTCTGAGTTGATTAATTATTATGAATACTCAATACATTACCACTATGGGAAAGAGAATAAGGAAGAAGATTCTCTGAGTCGAAAGGATCATACTAGATTATCTATGATGAGGATAATAAAAGATCCAATATTTTTAGATTTTCAAAGTATGAGTCTAGAAATTTTTAAGGAATTTTATAAATATTATCCTAATCAAGGGTGAATTCAACCATATATACATGTGAATACTAGAGAGTCATATCAAGAATATGCGAAGTTACAAAAGAAGGTGAGAAATTTGTCTGAGTTTAACATTGATTGTTATGGAATGATAAGGTTCTGGAATCATTTATTTTTACCATCCATACTATATTTTAGGGTGTTGTTCAATTAATCTCATAGTTTATCATTACATTTCATCTACTAAGTATGAAGATGTATAGATATCTGAAAGAGTATTTTTTTTGGGACAATATGAAGAAAGATATTGCAAAATATGAATCTTGATTCTTAATATTTCATCAAGTTAAGGCTGAGATATATAGTTCTAAGGGGATTTCAAAACCATTAGTCATACCATTATGTAAATGGTAAAACATAAACATGGATTTTTTCATCCGAAAACCCAAAATGTTTAATCTCTACAATGTTATTTCTATTTTAGTCTATCACCTTACAAAGTTACCACACTTCATTAATATCAGGAAATATTTCACTCTTCTTCATATTTTTAAAATATATATTAAGGAATTGGTAAGGTTCCATTGAGTATCACATTCTATTATATCTTATAAAGTTATAAGGTTTATCGTAGTGTTTTGGAAACATATTTAACAAACTATGGGTACATAGTTAAGTTTTAGTAATTCTATTCATCTTTAGACATATGGTAGGTTTGAGAGAACCATCCGAACCCTAGAGGAAATACCGAGGAATTGTTATTTGTATTTCAATGGTGGTTGGGATCAATATCCTCCTTTAGTCATTTTTTTGTTGAATAATAGATTTCACTAATGAATTCAAATGGCTCATTATGAAGTCCTGTATAGAAAGATGTATAGAACTCCAATTTTATTGGATGAAGTTGTAGAATGAAAAATCATGGGACCTGAGCTACCTAAGGATATGGTAGAGAAATTGGATCTATTTAGTAGCTTAGAGTCATCATAAAAGTTATATTGACAATTGTATGGGAAATATAAGATTTCATGTTGGTGAGAAGTAATTCCTATGAATTTCTCTATTTAAAAAGGTTATAAGATTTAGAATGAAGGGAAAGTTGATCCCTATGTATATTTTCCCCTTTGATATTACTGATCGAGTAGGAATCATATCTTATCTATTAGAGCTTCCCCTAAACCTCTCTCAGTTCATGATGTGTTCCATGTATCTCTCTTGAGGAATTACATACCTAATTATTCAAATTTACTGAACTCGTAGGTTGTACCACTGAAGAACAAAAATTATAAATCTTAGATCATTGAGATAATGTACTACAGAACAAGACTACTCACTTGATTAAAGTTATCTAGAGGGATAAAAAATTCCAAGAAGCTACATGGGAACCTATGTATGTGATGAAATAGAGATATCCTTTTTTTTGTATCTGAGTGATGGAATTTTGATAATGAAATTCATTTTAATGAGGGTATAACGTAACACCTCAGGATGTTAAAATATATTTCTCTCCAAATAAATTTAATTTCTTTGATATCTTGTGATACTCGCAAGCCTGAGTCAAAATGTTCCATTATATAATATATCATTATTAAAAATCCATTAAATTATTGAAGTGAATAAGAATAATTTTTAAAAAAATATATGTATAAAGGTTTTAGAAAAATCAAATACATTGATAAATAACTACTCAATTTTTACTAATGTTATTATATGAAGTAAATATTCATTTTTCTAGAAAAATTATTTGTATTTATTTTTGTGAGAAAAAATTTTAATTTATTTTCACAATTATAAAAATTTTATTTAAAAAAACAAAATTATTTTTTAAATCATTAATTCAAAATTATCTTAGAGTGATTTTTTTAGAATTTTCTGAAAATATTGATTTTTTCTTGAATAGAGAAAAATAAAGAATTGTTTTTTGATTTTATTTTTCATTTAAAGAATTTAAAAAGTTATATTTTATTTTAAAATGGTTTAAAAAATAAAATTATTTCTTTTATATTGTGTTTAATAAAATTAAGGTCATTATAGTTAAGTTTATATTGTATTTTGTGACACAAATTTTTAAACTCAAGAATAAATTTTTTTCTAGAAAACTGCATTTCCTCATGTTTTATGGGTTTAATTTTAAATTAAATTATACCACTTTTGTGAATTTAATTTTAGAAAATTCATTAGATATTTTTAATAAAAATTTCAAAATTTTGTAATAAGGAAACTTTCATTTGTGTCATAACGAATAGTAAATATAGTAAAAAATTTTCACAATACTTATGGTTTAAATGGGTTTACTGGGGGTTAACCTATTACATACAAACATGTTTTCCAATTAAAATTTTATAAAAAATATTGGACGGACATATTTAAACATCATATTTTCCCACCATAAAATATCTATCCATTTTAAGCATTTGGTTTTATTATTACATTATTATATTTTAATCTTTCATGAAATTCAAAGTGTGTCCTCTCCCCCACTTATAAAAGGACACCCACCTTTATCTTCTTTACACCACTTTGAGCCATATATAATGAATAAAAACTACCCAATTATCATATCAACTCCCCTATTCATGAATTATAGGTTCTCATTTTATTAAAATTCTATTGCAATATCCTTACGAAGGGATGTAAATGAGTCATAATGAAGAAGAGTTAATCATCTTACCCGAACTATATCAAATTATTTCTTCTTATACCTCCTCTAAATATGTCGTATTTATTCTAAAATAAAAACTTCAGTAGAATAAATATAGTGAAATATTATGATTATGTAACCACCATTTATCACCCTCTTTTCCATCAAATGGGAAGTTAAAGTATCACTTGGGTGTATGGGTGGGATACCGCCACCATGTACCGATGTAATTCATTCCCCATCACCATATATCATGGAAATATATTATTGTGGGATTAATTTTTATATCTGATATTTATGACATAAATATTAATATTGAAATATAATATAAAATCTACCTTCTAACCATCCATTTTTTTGAGAAATGACAACGTCACTCCTGCATGCGTATGGATTACCACCTCTACGAAGCGATGCGTTTTGTATTTCATTTCCTTTTTACATGGATGTTAATAAGGATAGATTTAATGAATATATATGATATATATGATATATTAATTATTCTATAAAGGTGAACTATTATTTATCATTTTTTATTCAATTCTTAAAAAGGTGAAAACATATTTCATGCGTACATATGTCCTACCGTCTCCATGAACAGCGTAATTCATTTTTCCATATTTATATTTTATTGATGAATCTAAGTATATATAATGAATATATATTAAATTTATATTAGGATTAAAATTATGTATATGATGGTACCCTGATCAAATTACATTGACCGAAAGTACCGAACTAAAATTCTAATGGAAAAAATAGTTAACACCTGGAAATTATGATTTTAATAAGTAATTATTAATAAATAGTAATTATTAATTTATAAGTGGTATATACATGATACTATAAGTATGTAAATTATTCTGGTATATAATTATAATAAATTTTATTTTATTATATAGGAGGTCATAGAGCTTTTGAATAATGCCTAACTTGAGGAAATTTCTTTATGTTACAATCTATTTGTTTAATGAGATTGTTTATAATTATGTTTTTGATGATGAAATTTTATGAAAAAATTCTCAATAATCCCATGAACTTTATTATTATCTGGTTATTTCTATATATTTCATGTTTTCCATTCATTTTCCTCCCATTAAATACTCAATAGACTTAAATAATGTTTCTTAAATAAAACCCACTTTATTTCTCTCATTGGTCCAAAATATGTCTTCTAAAAAAGTTTAAAAGAATGTTTTAATAAAATCCTATAATTTTTAAAGTAATTTTGAACCATGATTTACTTTATTAAAAATTATTTTAAAGGAATCTTATTTTAGTTTTCAAAATGAGGAAATTTTTACTTTTTTTTTCTGAAAATGTGAATGGAATATTTGTTTTAATGTACATGACATTAAAAAATTTCCCTCCATCACGACCACTCAATATTTTAAAACTTCTTTCAAAAGTTTCCAAATATTTGTTCAAAGAAACATTTTACTTTATATTTAGAAAATTTTTCGATTTTCAAAAAGTTATTTCAAAATGAAAAGTTTATTTTCCTCAAGAAATACTATAGAGATATTTTAAAGGAATTTTTATCTATTATAACATCATAGAATGATACTTATGATTTATTGGGGATATGGTCCAATGATACCATAAATTTTAAATCTTTGGATGGACTATGATGATTATATTTTAAGAATGATTCTATGAAACTCAATTCTTTTTCCTGGGATAATTTTGTTACAATTAAACCATTATGAAACAAATTTATTTTCCACTGGTTTTTCAATGATGAAATGTTTATGGACCTATTTAATTTCCATAGGTTATTCTGTGATGAACATTTTTTTATATTGAAGCACATATTTGTATGAATTTGATTATGTGATAGGTGGGCCCAAAATTATATATCCATCCAATGAATTGAGTAAATTTTAATATCTCATGAGATAATATAGATTGGAATGGGGAGTAAAATCAGTTCAATAAGGGACTCTATCAACTATGATAGTATTAGGTGTGTACCGTGACAATGTATATGATGTAATGGGGAGTGAACCCAATATAATATGATAGTCTTGGAAGTGAGACTTTACTAAGGAAATTATTTTCAATACTTTTTCTCATGAAACAAACTTATGTATTATTATAATGTTATGCTCTCACAACCCTTTTTTTGATTCCTTTATGATTCATGTGATATATTATACCAAACATTATGTCATGACTCAGGATTATGATCTATGATATTATAGGTATGTTTTTCAAAGGTAAATCCCATGTTCCTATACACTTATGTTTTTTTTTGTTTAATTGATCATTGATATCTCCCTTGTTTACCCTTTTTGATCATCTGAGAACACCCTTTCTGTTGTTTCATTTCCCTAGGTTATGAACAAAGGTTTTATGTATGATATTTATAATAAGGGTTATAGTTATTAATAAATTTGTAGGAGTTTATGTAGATCACTTATGAATAAGCTGTTTATCTATATATGTTTCCAAGGACACAAAGCCTATATGATTATGGAATTTATCATAATGTTATATATTGAATATTAATTTAATAAGATATTATGTTTATGTAAGTAATGTTTGGAATTTATGTTCCCTACCTCATTCCTCTAATCTGGAAAATAATGTTTCCTTTAGAATATTCTTTTGGAAGACTCTGTATTTGGTCAAAATGAACTTCTTTTGGTGAAGTTCAATTCACCCACACTGCATCCACTGAACTCAAACTGTTCAACCCCTTCTGATGATGGTTCTTCTACTAGCCTTATTTATGACATTCCATAGTGCTGGTGCAATATCTTCATCTGGGTTCCAAGGTGTTGATTTTGTAGATCATCCTTATGATATTACCGAAACATTACCCAGAAAAAATTTCTTATAAAAAATCCCTAAAATCCCCTAATTGAGATGTGTTTTCTCGAATTGAGTCCAACAATCACCCCGTAACAACTCGTTCCCCTTGATAGATGATAAACCTAATTTATATGTATATTTTTCTATCATTTATTCATAGTTTTTCATTTAATTATTCGATAATGGACATGGTATGTGTCCAATTTTTTAGGAATAAGAGCTTCACAGGTTTCCAAGGAAGAAAAGGCAGAAAAGGTGAAAAACTGGCCAAGTACACATCATGATGATGCATTTCACATTGTGTAGTTGAGGATCAAAGCCTAACCCAAGTTGTAAAGCCAAGTCGTGACCATGCCACATATCCAGAATGAAAAAGCCTCTATATGTCGTGTCAAGACCGACCATGTCTTGATGCCAGTCAAACCAGTTAGTGAGAAATATTTGAGGATTCCACGCAAAATCCATCTAGACAAAGATTACACGTCGTGAACAACCAGTACATGTCATGTACCTGGTCAAACTTCTTAATCCACAAGACCCATGTTGCATGCTGGAGATCAAAGAAAAAATGACGTGGATCAAGGTTACACATCGTGTACCTACGATACAAGTTGTAAAGAAAAACTTCTATTTAACCAGTGAAGTGGTAGACCATTTCAGAGATTTTCCAGATTTGGTTATCTTCTTACTCTCGATCCCATGCAAACAAATTTTCCCTTTTACCTTTTATAAACCTCAAATTATTCATGTTTTCATAATTTGTATCAATTCAAGAGTCGTGGAACCTCCTTTTTTCAGCACCTTCTTTTCAATTATACATTTAAATTCATGTCCTATTCCTATCTCAAGTAAGTAATTTAATTTAATTCATAATTATCATGTGTATTTGTTTCACTTTATCACCCCAAACCCCCTTGAATGAGTATAATTCTATCACGACCAATCAACATGTCAAGCATGCTCTATTCTGTTTATTTAGTTGTTTATCTATCCCTAATGAGTAGATAAAATTCTTAGGGGTAGTGATTAAGCGATGTATCTGCATAATTAAATATACCTTTAAGTCTAAACTTTGAAAATCTATTTGAATTAGTAATTAGGATATAAACCAATGGTCTATTCCATTTGTGTCAACGTCCTTAACTACAAGATGGTCAAGAAAATGACCCTATCCTAATTGGAGTATACTAAGCTATAACCACTATCTTAGGAAACTTTATTCCCTAAAAAATCCAAAATTACTGCACCTAGGCCTTCACTATCTCCTGACCACGAAATAACTACTTCCTAGGTAGGACTAGGAGTCTAAGGTCAAAGTCAACAAGTGACCCCTGTTTGCTTTGCATACTAAGACATATGATCTTTACAAGGTTATAATTAAAGGATATCCTTCACTCAGATACTCGACATGATCCTGACCCCTCGTTTCTCATTTAAAGTCACCCCAAAATAGAAATTAGATCAAACTCCCAAATGGAAACTTCTATAAAGTACTCCCTTATAGGTTTAGGAACTATATTTCCCCTAAATCAAATGGTAGTATCCCTATGGATTCAACCTCGTACTGCCACTACACTACGTCTCTATAGTTAGTGAAAGTTTGGGACCATTTATAAATTCTAATTTTTTTACACACCATAGGAAGTAATGACACCGTCGCGCGGGTGCATCAAATTTTTGGCACCGTTTCCAGGGAGGTAACACTGATTTGGAAGAAAAGAACTCTGGTTTTCTACCCTAGTATTACCTTTAACTCATCCCCTTTCTTATTGAAACCATTTCGTCCTCTTCATTATTTTTAGTGCATGTACCAAGGTCTCTTGACCCAATCAAGGAACCTTGAAGCACTTGAACCCTTGGCCTTCGATCCTGAGATTGAAAGGTGTTTGTCTTCACTCTACTGGTTAGCGATGGCTGAGAAACATCACCATGTAGGACCAAACATGCAAAACACCCATCAAATTTTGGAACACCTAATGCACCCAAAGAATACCATTATGTAATATGGTTTACCATTGATCCATGGCGCAACTCCAAGAATTGTGCACTCTTCTATCCAAGCCCACATGTTTGAAATTAAACTTGGACTCATTCACATGATCTAGAACATGGGGAAGTTTAGTAGTCTTCAAAATGAAGACCCATTTGAACATATTTCTATCTTCCTAGAAGTCTGTGATACCCTTCGCAACTAGGGATTATCATATGATGTTATAAGACTTCACATTTTCCCCTTTTCACTCAGAGACCAAATAAAATATTGGATCAAATTCCAAGTTCCTGAGTCAATTATGACTTGGGATGATCACACTAAAAAGTTTCTTGTTAAGTAAATTCCACCAATCTGGACCTGAAAGGTCCGGAATGACATTTATAACTTTTCATAAGTGGATGGAGAATATGATTAGTAATCATGAGATTTATTCAAAGAACTAATGAGAAAGTGTCCACATCACAGACTCAACACTTGGATTTAAATGAAAACATTCTATCAAGGATTCCAACTAGCGGCACAAACAGTCATCGATGCTGCCACTAGGGAAGGTTTGATGTTTAAAACACCCAATGTTGGAAGAACTATTTTGGACGAAGTATCCCACAATTCCAATTTGTGGAAAAGTGAACATAGACCACCGTGATATGGAATCCACCAAGTTGATGAGACCACCTGGTTATCTGTATAATTTAAAGTGCTAACCAAGAAGGTTGAGTCATTTTAGATACCTACCACACAACCCCCTTCTACCCTAGTCATGGAGATTCATTCATGTGAGATGTGTGTTGGACTACACTCATATCAAGATTTAAAAGAAGGATATGAAGAACCACATGATTGTTATTATGTTAATTTCAATAAAAAAATCATCCATTTCAGCATAAAAAAAACCATTGTTTTAGTAAAGTCCTACTCAAAAGTAGCCTCAAAACAATCAAGGATATTTTTAGTAGCGTAGTGATCAATCTTAGTTTCACAACCATGGACCACCAGGGTATCCACCAACTAACCCTGTCTTAAGACCACAATACCATACATATCCGCAAAAACCCTTTCTGAGGCCCCAACAACAACAATAACAATTTCCACCTACCCAGCCAAGACCACAACAGCCACCTCGACCACTAAAAAGTAACTTGGAGAACCTACTGAAATCCTTTATTCAAAAGTCATATTAATGGATGACCACACATGATATGGAGATGAAAAACCAGTGAGCATATTTGAGAAACTTGGAGATTCAAATGGGTCATATCTCCAAAACCTTATCTAAAAGATTACCGGGTAATCTACCTAATAACACTGAGACATAAACATAAGAGGAAAACAAGGATATAGTGTTGAGGATTGGAAAAGTTTTATATTTACAACAACCAAAAGAAAAAATTCCACAAGAAGAGCCCAAGAAACAACAGAAAGAAGTAGAGGAAGCCATTCCCTTAGCACCACAAGAAGCAATACCAGCTGAGAATGAGTAAGCCCCAGAAAAATAGAAGGAACCAATTTATGTATCCCCACCTCCATAAAATCCACCTCTTACCTTTCTAGAAAGATTGAGGCATGGTATGCAAAAGGCTCATTATAAAATGTTCCTCAAAATGTTAAAAAAATCATATCAATATTCCTTTTGTTGAAGAAATCTCCCAAATGCCTATTTATGAAAAATTTCTCAAACAATTACTATCCAAAAATAGAAATATAGAAGATCTGGGAGTCATCTCGTTAAACAAAAAATTTTCTACTATTGTACAGTAAAAAATCCCACCAAATATGAGATATCCTGAAACCTTTTCAATCCCTTATGCAATAGGAGAGTGAAAATTTGGAAGATCACTCTGTGATCTTGGATAAAAAATTAACCTGATGTCGATGAGGTTTTTACACAAGATCATACTCCAAAATCTCAAGGCAAAAAGGGTAGAATTGCAGTTAGCTGATCGTTCAGTTGAGTACCCAAGTGGTATTCTTGAAGATGTTCTGGTTAAAGTCGGAAAATTCATTTTCCTATTAGAATTTCTCTTTTTGGACATGGAAGAGGAAGGAGATGTACCGATCATTCTTTAAAGACCCTTCCTAGAGACAGGAAAGGCCTTGATTGATGTTTATCAAGAATGTATCATCTTTAGAGTCAGAGAATAATAAGTAGTGTTTAACCTGATAAAGGCTGCACAATATTCAGATGATACAATGGACTGTAACTCCATCTCTCTCGCTCAACAAGGAGAGGAGTACATGGCTATTGAGGAAGAGATCAATGACTCATGTTCAGAAAAATAATAATACTTTGAATTTGAGGAATTTATATTTATTTAGCCACTCACCAAAGACACCATGCCACCATTTATCCCATCCATCATTTTTCCACCCCAGTTGGACTTGAAACCTTTACCAAATACATTGAGGTACTCGTACTTAGGAGAGTCATTCTATTTACCCATTATTATCAATGTCGAACTATCCTAGTATTAGGGAGAAAAATGGTTAATGTCCTAAAAAGACACAATAAATCAATTTCTTAGGGAGTGGAAGATATTAAGGGAATCAATCCTTCATAGTACACCCACCGAATTTTATTAGAAGAGGATGAAAAACTGAAAACAAAACCTCATAAGTGGATCATGATGCTAATGAATGAGGTTTTTAAGAAGTAATTAATAAAGATTATGGATTCTGGAATAATATATCCTATCTCAGATAGTGAATGGGTGAGTCCCCTCCAAGTAGTTCCTAAAAAATAAGGACTCACTATAGAAAAGACAACTGATAATGAACTCATTCCAACTTGTAGCATCACTGGATGGAGAGTTTGCGTGGATTACAGATGTTTTAATGAAAAAATAAGGAAAGATCATTTTCACTTACTATTTATGGATCAGATTCTAGAGATACTAATAGGTAATGATTTCTATTGTTTCTTGGATGGCTATTTATGATACAATCAAATTGTAGTTGACCCTGCTGACTGGCCCAAAACCACCTTCACCTACCCATTTGGTACTTTTTCATATAGATGCATGTCATTAGGTATGTGAAATTCACTATAAACATTACAAAGATTCATGAGACACATATTTTAGGATATGGATGAATAATTTCTCAAAATATTAATGGATGATTTTTAATAAATGGGATATCGTTTGATGTCTCTTTAAGAAATATATAATTGGTTCTCCAGCGCTGTGAGGAGCGAAGTTTGGTAATGAATTTGGAAAAATTTCACTTCATGGTATATGAAGGAATTGTAATGGGACACTATATTTACAAATAAGGCATCGAGGTTGATCTATAAAAGATCAAAGTTATCAATGATCTACCAGAACCATCAATCAATAAAGGGATTAGAAGTTTCCTTGGGCATACTGGGTTCTACAGATGCTACGTAAAAGATTTCGCTAAAGTCACACATCCACTAACACACTTTTTTTCAAATGATATTCCTTTCTAATTCAATGAGGTCTATCAAAAATATTTTGAAACACTAAAAAATAGTCTGATTGCATCTCCAGTTATCATTGTAAAAAACTGGGAAAAAGAGTTTGAGCTATTGTGCGACAACAGTGACCTAGCGATAGGAGTAGACAACACATTGAAAACAACTTTTATCCAATCTACTATTCTATCCATACTTTAAATGATGCCAAGGTCAATTATACGACTACAAAGAAGAGCTACTAGATGTCGTATATTCCTTTGAAAAATTCCATTCATATTTCGTTCTATCCAAATTCATTGTCCATACAGATCATGCCACCCTTCGATACCTGATAAACAAGAAAGATTCAAAACCAAGATTGATACGCTGGATTCTTTTGTTGCAAGATTTCAACCTTGTAATCAATGACACTAAAGGAATATAAAATTTCATTACAGACCACCTCTCTCGATTACCCCTGACCATCATTAAAGAAGACATCGAGGCTGATATTGAAGTTGATTTTCCAGATGAGACATTATTTCGTGTTGGGACCACCTTGTGTATAAGTTGTATTTGTTGTCAGATGGTGTCAATAATGGTCAAAATGAAGAATGAAATTCAAAGAGAATGGATATTTATTGAAGTGAAGGTGTTTGGAGAATTTTTAGGGATTGGATCCATAGCATTGGATGCCATGCTTGAACAATTCTCTATGTTGTTGTAAATCAGACGATTGATGCACTGATCTTGAAAAGTTTGAAGAACTTGTATCATGCGTGATTCAATGTATACAACATTAAAGTATCATCCTTTTAAGGATGAATGAAGTACTTTGGATTTGATAATCCAAAAAGAAATGAAGAGGAGAAGAATGTTAAAAAGAATCTTGGAACTTGTAGGTGGTATCCATGCATGTGCATTATGTTTTAAGGTGGCCATGCATTTTTGTATACTCAGTTTCCTACTAAGTATTTATTATGTGGCCTACTAAAAATTGGGGCCATCCCACAAGATAGCTACCCTAGCCTCAACCTGAGGTGTAAAGACCCATAAATTTTATGGAATTTTTTTAAAACATGGGAATTTTACGAGACCGCGGAAACTGACGGTGCGTGATTCTGAGGACCGGTGTGCTCGAAATCAATTTCTAAAGTTTTGTTCAGGTACATTCAGTAAACGTATGAGTGGGTATTTTTAACTTTTGAACCGGTGCTCAGAATTGAAATCTGAGAGTACCGTTGAACTCGCAATGCCGGTGTTCTCTTAAGAAGGCTTTCACCTCAACGAAAGATGGTCGGGAATGAAAGTTAGTTTTTGGGTTTTACATGGAAATAATAAAATAAATTAAGTGCTTGACTTAATTTATTTTTAGTTGGTTAAAACCTCCAAGTGGAGGTTGGAGGTGGGGGCCACCACACCTTAACCTCCCATGAGAGGTTATGGTGGTGGGGCCCACCCGAGGTCTAAACACCTCTTCTTATTAATTTGGTGGGGACCACCCAAGGTATAACCTCTTGGACCCCCATTAAGTAGGGAGAAACCCCCTTGAACTCCCCAATTATGGTGCCAACCCTCTCATTTTTTAATTGAAAACATTCAATTAATTAATTTAAACCTTTTGTATTCTATGCCAACAATTTAATAAGAAGTCATAATCTATTTTTTTGTTGGAATTTGTATTTTTCGTGGAGCTTGGGAGGAAAAGAACTCTCCAACAAAGAACACTTCTTCCGCCAATGAAGAACGATATTCAACCGGGGCAAGGGGAGAAGCACCGTCCTTGAAGAACGCAGACGACGTCGTCCTCAACTTCTTCATCTTCATTCCCGACGCCAACGAATCGACACCCGCCATTTCGAAACATCGTCAACAAACAACAAACCCGAGGTAGGGGTTCAAGCTTGCTAACTGTTGCGTGTTCTTCATCTTCCATCATGGTTTAGAATTTGAAGCTGCTTGATATCACCCTAACGCGGAGGGTGCGGGCCGAACAAACACGACCCAACCCCTCCGAATTCTTTGTGGATTTTGACGCTCAACGCAGCATGAGTCTGGGTTGAGAGTTACCCATCAAAATTTGTTTAGGATCGAAGGAGACAACCCGAGAAATGCGTGAATTCTTCCGGAGTGAGAATCGGGCCACCGAAACTCGTCCGGTGACCCGTGGAAAGTTCGTCGATAGTTGGTGCGACGATCGTCACCGCATGGACGGTGGCGGTGCAACCGCGGCGCTGGAGGAGAAGGCCGCGGCCGATGGACCGCATAGGTGCAGCGGCGGCCGGCCGCGAAGAAAGCCGGCAGCCCAAGCTTCCAGGACGCCGGAGAAGGCGCAACGCAACCGACACCGCGCGGTGGACAGAAGGAGGGCCGCGACCCCTGGCCGCGGCGGTGCAACAACGGCCGACTTGAGCCCGGCCGCGAATAGGTCTGACAGCCCGAGCCGTCGGGCCGCCAGAAGAGGTACAGTGTAACCGGCACCGTGCGAGGAGACGGCTGCCCGCTCAGCCAACCGGGAACAGTGAGACCCCGCTGGGACCCGCATGACACACCGGCTCCAGCCTGGCGCCGGTTCCACCTGCCCGAATGGATAAGACGTTCAAAAACTAGGGGGCGTGGTCTCATCCCTGGACGTGGCTAGGGCGGACCCCCACGGGTTGCAGGGCCATACCCATCGCAGGCCGGACCCATCGCGGGCTGGACCCAGTGTGGGTGGGACACAGCGCGGGCCAGGCCGCCAGCGTGGGTCGGGCCGCCCCCTCAAGCCGGGCCTCCCCCTCAGACCGGGTGGGACCCCCGGGCCAGGTGGGACCCCCAGGCCGGGTCGGACCCCCGGGCCGGGTCGGACCCCCGGGCCCGGTTAGACCCCCAGGCCGGGTCGGACCCCCGAGCCGGGTCGGACCCACAGACCCGGTCGGACGGGACCCGGACCCATTTGACCCGATTTCACCTTTTCACCCATAACTTGAGCTACGAGTGTCCGATTGACAAACCATCTGCGGGGATGGAAAGTTTGGAGCGAGATAGATCTTTTGGAATACCCCAATTGAGGTTTGGATGTAGTTGAGGTATGGTCAGGTTGGATTGAACCTAAATCCAATCGGGCCCTCAGAACGGAAATGCCAATAACTCTCAGATCGAGCGTCCGATTGATGCACCGTCTGTCGCATTGTGTTCATTTTGACGAGATGGAACTTCGGGATACATGAAATTGGGATGAAGTGGTAGTTGATGTATCAACTCTTGGCTTGTGGAGCAGACCCTCTAGGAATCAAGAATAATAGTGGAAACCCTAAGGCTGGCTCTCCACTAACGACTGTTCCTGGATCTTATGTTGGTCCGACAGTTCTGACTTCTTTTCCTGGTTGGTCTGACAGAATAGATGGTCGTGGATCATGTGTTGGTCTGATAGATCTGACGATTGTTCCTGGAACATGTGTTGGTTTGACAGTTCTAACTTCTATCCCGGGATCATGTGTTGGTCCGACAGAATAGCTGGTCCTAGATCATGTGTTGGTCCAGCAGCTCTGATGATTAAGTGGATATATCTGATCATCTCTATCTCTCTACATAAGTTGAATACCTGTGTGAGCTCTGTATGAGCAGAGTCAGTGAATTTTTTATTTACCTCATGATTGAGATGGATTACTTGATAACTTAGGTATATGTATGGGCATATACCTAAGTGGGGTCATTTGTTGATTTCATGCTTTGTAGTTTATCCTTGTTGGATTTTGTGAGACCTTGAGGATATCGGGGTCCCAAATGAGTATCGTTATAGTCACCCATACACGGGATATGCCCACTCGTTGTTTTGTTGGATGCAGACGGCGGACAACACTGACCAAGGCTGAGTAGCAGGACTGGACGGTACCCGAAGGTGGACCTTACGATGAGTCGGTACATGGAGGAGACTGACGGACGTGGAGTGCCGATGAGGCCATATGTACCTACCCTTCAGTTAGGAACCCTAGAGGATGACTCAATAGATTATTTTATTTTTCAATTGTACTTGTTTTTCAGTTGTACTTACACTTTCTAGTTGGTCTTGTATTTCCGGCCCCCTTTACTTTTCAGCACTCTTTTGTATTCAGCTTTACTTAGCGTTTACTTTCAACTCGTACTCTGTTGTGTGTGTGTTTTATGTTTATAAAAGAAATTCCTTCCCAGTTTTAGGGATTTATGCCTTTATTGCTAGTTGCCAGCCCCTGGCCTATGGAAGGCGGGCTTGGGGTAGTCACGACACGGGCCCCGAGGGATGAGTCGTGAAAAATTGGTATCGAAGGGGTCGGTTCTACCGTAGAACTTAGGACTCTGATCTTTATTTTCTATGAAGCAATAGAGTTAGGGGTACTGAGTGTGGTTCTCAGTTCAGGGAGTCCAGTGTTGTTGCGGCGACCGACGTATCCATACACTAGGACCCTGACTTCTGATTTCTGACTCAGTGCACGAAAACACTGATTGCATGTCTGTTTTCAGGAGTTTTCTTTGTGATATCTTGAGTCAGCTCACCAGGTATAATTTATTGACTGTGGGGAACCTGTTTATTTTAAGGATGCCTCCACACAGACATCCATCCAGGGTTCCAAGAGTTGTATGAGATGACAGTCCACCGATCGACGAGGCCTCGGTGTAGGGCCCCATTACAGTGGAGATAACAGCGGTACCACTACCCATTGGGCCACCGATACCACCATCCCCAGCAGTAGAGAGTGCACGCCACTTGAGTGCATTTCACAAGTTCCATCGCTAGAGGTCGCCCAGGTTCAAGGGAGAGACAGACCCATAGACAGTTGAGGATTGGCTGGAGGCTGTGGTGAGAGTCTTCAGACTAATAGGCACACCAGCAGACCTTATGGTGATCCTTGTCGCGAGTATCCTTCAGAAAACAGCAGACAGATGGTGGATCCTGATGCTCTAGGTTCATGATGAGGCGATACTTCTCTGGGCAGACTTCGAGAGCCTGTTTCAGGCGGAGTTTTTCCCAGCCACACTATGTGCGGTGCAAATACGGGATCTACAACATCTACAACAGGGTAGCATGACGGTGGAACAATACTTAGTGAGGTTCACCGATATCTCACGCTACTCTAAAGATATGGTGCGGGACCCATTCTTCATGGCCCAGACCTTCGAGCAGCGGCTCAGGTGAGAGATTAGAGCTTCAATGATCTCCCTCAGCATCCCAACGCAAGCATGGGTGTTAGAGAGAGCCCTCCTAGTGGAGAGTTTCCTTGCTGAGAAGTCACCAGCAATGAGACCCATCACTAGTCGACATTGTAACACCCCAAGATCTCATAGTACATTATCTCATTAAAGTAATTTAATAGCGTGTGCTACACGCAACACCAAGTTCAAGCGCACCACGGCTTACCAAACTAGCCTTTCAAAAGCGGTTATGAATAATATTAACTAAATTTTGAAGTTTATATAATCCTTATAATTTTAGAATCTATAGTATGGGTTTCCTAGACATAATGTAAGAACTAATTCATTTTTTCAGATAAAAGAAGTCTTTTTCAAAAAATGCACTTTTACTGCCTTTTAATGGTGAACCCTTGTTGAATCTAATATTTGAAACTTTTATATATTAAATTTGACAAAATAAACTTATTATTTAGAATAGAGACATAATAATTTAGTTTCAAATTTTTTTTGGTGTTTTTCGGATAACTTTAATATTTGGGTGAATAGTGAAAAATACTATATTTTAACCGAAAACAACTTTTTTAATCAAAAAAATTTATAGTGTTAAATTATACATTTTAATCATTTGGAAGTATAAATAGATTATATTTTTACAATTTAATACAATTCTGGTCATTTTAAGTAATTTCACTTTGATATTGGACATAAACAAGTGTCTATCTATTGATAGATATTATTTCTTAAAAATACGCCTTTTGGTTTTGACAACAGGAATTAATTTTAAATTAATAAATTCAACTTCTATGTTTTGAATTTGGTAAAATAGACTTCATTTTTTAATTCATAATATCAAAATTATCTTAGGGTGAATTTTTGGTATTTTTCTAAAAACTTTCAATTTTTGATGAATAGTGAAAAACAATGAGTTATTGTTTAAAACCGAATTTTTTATTTAAATAATTTTTTATTTTATTTAAAATTTTTAGGTAAAAATAGATACATAATACCAATATATCTTCAATGTAATTCATTGGAGTCATTTTGTAATAATATTAGATATATAAAATTTTATAGAACTTTTCACTGTCTTTTACCCACCTCCTAGGAGAATTTGCAAATTCGTATAAAACTAAATTTTACCACTTCTGTGAATGGAATTTCAAAAATCCGAGAGACACGGTTGATATCAGTAAGAAAAATTTGGTTCAATAAGATAGAAATAATTTTTTGTTAATAGTAACTTTTTTACTTTTATTTACCACAGTTAAAAGTAAAAAAGGGTAATTTGGGGTAAAAATGATATTATTCTTACCCTAAACCATGTACTAATTCTATTGGATAATATTAATTCGACCAAAAACAACCTTAGGAATAAAATATGATCCTTTAGGTCAACTTGTATTAGATTATGACATTTATTATTATTTAATTCAAAGAAGAGTTAAAAGAGTTAAAATCAAAGTTTAATAACTAAAACATTTTTAATATAGGTTTATACATAAGATAGACGAGAATATAAATATTCATTAGAAATATAAAAATATTTTCTACATAATGGTATTTTATTTATAATTTTTAGACATTAAATAATTAAATTTATTTATGACACAATGGTGATGCAGTAATTACCGTATTAATGAGAGATTAAAATAATTGACATTATAAATAACCAAATAAATGTAATTTGAGACTTTTTATAAATTACACTAATTTTCTAGGTTATAATTACATGTTAGGGTTGGTTAGATCAATTATTTTCTAAATAATCATGCTGTTATGATTTTAACAAAAAACAAATACCAAATAGTGTCAAAATTGATATAAAATAGTTTGTAAAACAAATATTATATTATTAATTGATGTAATAGTCCTAAAAATATAAGGTTCGACCAAAATACTTATATAATAATATATATGACATTAATGAACCAATTGGGGTAATATTGTCACATTATAGTAAGTTTATTAACCATATAATATAAAAATACAAAGAGACGTGGTAAATGTCAAACTATTTAACTAAGAGTTAAATCTAAAGGTTAAGGTTAATATGGTAACCTAAACCTGTTTAAAACCTATTAGTTGAGGGGTGATCGACCCATACCCACCTTATCCTTTAAATAATTCATTTTGGATCCATTAGAAATCTAAAATGAATTTATTATAAAATAATATTTTAAGTTTTTCCTAAGGTGCCCCTCACCCCTCTTATAAAAGGACACTTCCCCTTTTCTCAAATTCACACCTCCAAAGCCATTTGGATCAGACAAAACCTTCCCAAATATCCTCCCAAATATCCTAAATTTATTCTAGAGGTCTTCATTTGGTCCGAAATCCAACCTTAGGATCCCTTTTGATCAAATCAAAAGGAAGAACCCGAAGAAGAGGTAATGATTTCCCCACCCTCTTTCAAGTTCTCTTATTCTTCCACTTACTCTTTCTTTGTTGTTTCAATTATAAAATAATAACTCTAGTATATTCTATATACTGTGATGTTATTATAAATATTTCACAACTATATTTATTATTCTATCCATCTTATTAATGATAATTTCACCATGCTTGCGTACGTACGACTTACCGTCTCCACACTGTGGTGTAATTTGTTATTTAACACTATGTTATTTGGATGGATATAATGATGAGTAATATGTATATAAATAATGAAAATTACATGATAATGTCACTGTAAAATTAATATACCATCTAATTCCACACCTTTAAGTAAGTTATATTGTCGCTCGTGTGTTCGTACGGATTACCATCTCCACGACGCGATGAGATTCATTTCCACGTTCACCATTCATCGAAGATTATAAAAATATATATTACTAATAAGTATGTAATATATGAAATAATAATTCTACTGGATATATATATATATATATATATATATATATGTACTTACATATATCTTATTCACTTAGTTCCGTTCAATACAATATGAAAATGGAAACAATGTTTATGCGTACGTACAGACTACCGTCTCCATAAACGGTGTTTTTCATTTCATATATATGTCTATTATACATATTTATATTCTAAATATATATGATATGTAAATAATGTTTTATATTATAGAAGTATTTAAATCTTTATCTAAGTGATACAATCAAGAGTATCAAGTTAATACACGTATGATAAAGAAAGCGATTATTACCCGAAATGTTAATTTAACATGGAAATTATTATTAAATGGGTAGTATAAAGTCATAAATGAATCATGTATGATATCATAAATATTAATATGGTTCTGGTATAATTTAATAACATAATAAGATCTTCATACAGGAGGTTAAACGTACCCTCGACTAAAGGAGAGTGCAAGGTAAGGGCAAATTCCTCAATCTCATTATTATCCGAGATTGTTTATGTGTAAGTATTTATTGGGAAATTTTTATCATACATGTCCATTTCTCATAAAAATGATTTCAAAATGAATATTTTAAGGATTTGTGAAAGGTACTCTTTATCAATATCAGAATTTTAAATGTTTTAAAGATTTATCTTTCTAAATCTTTTTAATTAATGTCCATATTTTCAATATGATTTTAAGGATTTATATATATGGACATGAATGTTTTGAAATGACAATTATTTTAAAAAGTTTCAAAGTGGTATGGGAAACTTTGATTCAAATATCTCTTTTAAATTACTTCCTTTATAAATGTGTGACTTTTAAAGGATTTTACAAAAAAGGATATTTCTCTCAAAAAGTTTTACTCATCATTTTCATCTATGTCAGAATCCTTTACTGGATATTATTTTTGATTGAGGTTGATTTATTATAATACAATCTTTCATATTGTATTGAATGAGTTATGATATTTTTGACTGTGGATTTTCTATTTTTATACCATTCATGGTTTATAGTTAATGTATTGACATTTCTTATGCTAGTTTTAATAATAATGTTTATGTTATGTTTCAACTTTTTCATATGTGGAATGAAGTGGACTTAGTAAGTGATAGGTAGAGCCCACTATAGATCCTAGATGCATCAGTAGGTCTCATGAGACAAACTAGTGTCTTGAAACAAGTCCTTGACAAATGTTTTCTTTGTAGTCTTGGTACAAGGCCTTGACTATGTGGTAATGATGTCCGGTGTTAGGCATTCCCTCGTTATGAAATTAGTTATTACATGTTATTATTAAACTAGTAGAATATCCATGTGCATGTTTATATGGTAATTTTTGATTTATTTTTTCCATATTATGTTCAAGTTTATGTTTAAAAAGGCTGTTGTTTTTATCAGACATCTTGCCTGAAAAATTTATAGCTTCTGCTAAATTATTTACCTTTACTGGGCATTGGAGATCACCCCTTTATTATGTTTTATTTTCCCAAGATCCCAAGAAGTGTTTTATGTTTGAGATGTAGGGTTAAGCTAAGGGAGAAATGGAATTCTCAAAGGATTGATTTTTTGTGTTGTATTTTAAAAAGTGTAATGTAACGTCCATGTATGTAATCTATTTTCCAAGAATGCTAAACTGATCGGTCTTTCGGGACTTGATTCCTTGTAATCATGCCAATGTATTAAAATAATGCACCAACTCTGGGTAACTAGGGTCGAGGAATTACAGTTGGTATCTGAGGAAGTTTAGCAATAACCTTGGAAACTAGATTTAGATAAACTCCAATTAGAGTACATTTCCCTAAGATAGATTTTGAGGATTAGTATATAAGAACTTCCAAGAATTTTGGTAATGTAGAGATTTTGTGAGTTTTACAAGAAAATACATCCCTGTCTGGATATGAGCAGGTAGAGGTGGATCTGGCACAGATGTACCTAAGAGTAAAACCAAAAAACACTGCTTTGAGCTAAACTCAAACGAGAACTGGTGCATGACAATGGGCTTTGCTTCACTCTTGGTTACGACACTCCCAGGTGATATTCTTAGGATAATTATCATTTTCATTCCAAATAATTATGAAGGATTTATGAGTATATAGCTCCTCAAAGAAAATATTTTTATGGATTATATCCCTAAACTATTCAATTTACGTTAGGTATTTTACTAGTTTGGAATTATTCATTGCAATTCATAAACTGACCTAGTGTATTCCATTGTATAGAAATGGTTCCCAATAGAAGGAATATGATCTCCATCAATACATATGATCCAAAGAGTAAGAAGGATCATATCTTTCATGGTATTAAGCCAACATTTAGAAGGGAAATAGTCTCCCATGTATTCTTAACATATGAAGAAATAATATCATGTGTTAATAAGATAAGTAAATAATTATATGAGTCCTATGACTTTGAAGGGAATCAAGAGAAGAAGAGGATATGAGAGAGAAATATGGATAAAGGGAAGAGGGAAAATAAGGATTTTCCCATATGTGATAACTATGGAAAGAATAATCTTGGTAAATGTTTGAAGGAAATGGGAGTTTGTTATAAGTGTAGAGAAAAAGGACACCAAGTACGTGATTTCAAGGGTAATAAATAGGTTTCAAATATACAATTCTTCATTTATAAGGAGTTGGGACACTACGTGAATTAATGTACCAGTCATCAGAGTATACCTTAAATGATGCTATTGGATAATAATAAAGTTATGGTATTACTAAAGATGAAGAGGAATGATTAGATTTTTTACGTTCTTATTAAAGTATTGTGTCATTTGAGTATTTTATTAATGATGTACATGTTATAAGAATTATAGAGTATATAAGGATTGTATTGCAGTACAATTTCATTAAGGACTTGAGATTGTGTGGAACCAAGAAAAGTGACTCAATAGCAGGTTAAATTTTTGGAAAATATATGATTGAAAGAAAGATAAACCATAATATGATTCTGATACCGAGGTAGTGATTTTGGAATAATACATGATTGATTTGGATAAATTATATTGGATATTCTTGACTACCTTGAAACTGATTAATGATTTGTATATTCCATCATTGTTGGAGTTTACAACATTTTTGGATAGAAGGAGTATATCCAGTATTCTATAAGGAATAAGGGAGTATGAATGTAATAAATAAAGTTTTATAGTAATTCAGGGTGTTACCATGTTTTAAAATAATACATGATGAAGGTGTTCACATGTTATCATGTGGAAAAAATGATCTTTATTATGTTTAACCTCCTTATAAATTTTGGACTATGAGTTTGGATAGAAGTATTTTGGATAAGTCTAAAGGTTGGAATGAATTAAGTTTGAAATTGGATACTATTGTTAAGGTTATTTTTGAATTTTTATAAAAAGGACAACACGTAGACCGTGTAACAACCCGTCACATCGGACAAAGCTATGAGAATCGAACCCACAACCAAAGTGTGATTGGGATTTATCACCTACCACTGGACTACGTGAAGTCCCTGTATTATATAATGTAGTTTCTTTTTTAAAAGGTCTGATAGGTGAGTTATAAATTCATTTTTCTGGAACCCTATACGAATAGGATAAATAGAATATTTTTTTAAATTTCTATTATCTTTTAGAGTGAAAGATGAGTATGTGGTAGAAATTAGTTAAAGGATGGAACACTACTTGTCAAGTATATATATATTTTTCTTCACTTATTCTATGAAGAAATTAATTCATAAACTTTAGGTAAGGGATATTACAACTAAAAATGTGTTATCTAAATACCTTATGTTTTGTTGAACTGATGATATTTTAAATCATCATAGATTCATGGATTTTAGGCCCTCAATTATACAATTTTTTGTGACTCATGACCTCAATAACTCCCTATAAATATTTACGTTTTACCTCCAATTATCTGTCTCTAATTTCCACCAATGTTCTCCCAATAGAGGTCATAATTTGGTGGTGACTTTCTCATTCCCCTTTTCCTCTTATTAAGACTAAATTTTATTAACCCAACTTCTGATGTGGGTTTTCCACAAAGGTATTTCTCTATTTTTAACCTTTTATTTTCGATTTTTTTTCAAATTGTGAGGACGCAATTTATTGAAGTAGGGGAGAATGTAACACCCCAAGATCTCATAGTACATTATCTCATTAAAGTAATTTAATAGCTTTCGCTACACGCAACACCGAGTTCAAGCGCACCACGACTTACCAAACTAGCCGTTCAAAAGCGGTTATGAATAGTATTAACTGAATTTTGAACTTTATATAACCCTTATAATTTTAGAATCTATAGTATGAGTTTCCTAGACATAATGTAAGAACTAATTCATTTTTTTAGATAAAAGAAGTATTTTTCAAAAAATGCACTTTTACCGCCTTTTAATGGTGAACCCTTGTTGAATCTAATATTTCAAACTTTTATATATTCAATTTGACAAAATAAACTTCTTATTTATAATCATGACACAATAATTTAGTTTCAATAAATTTTTGGTTTTTTTTGATAACTTTCATATTTGGGTGAATATTGAAAAATACTATATTTTAACTGAAAAAACTTTTTTAATAAAAAAAATTTACAGTGTTAAATTATAAATTTTAATGATTTGAAAGTATAAATAGATTATATTTTTACCATTTAATCCAATGCTGGTCATTGTAAGTAATTTCACTTTGATATTGGACATAAACAAGTGCCAATCTTTTGATAGATATTGTTTCTAAAAAATACACCTTTTGGTTTTGACAATGGGAATTAATTTTAAATTAATAAATGCAACTTATATGTTTTTAATTTAGTAAAATAGAATTCATTTTTGAATTTGGAATATCAAAATTATCTTAGGGTGGATTTTTGGTATTTTTCTGAAAACTTTCAATTTTTGATGAATAATGAAAAACAATGAGTTATTGTTTAAAACCGAATTTTTATTTAAATAATTATTTATTTTATTTAAATTTATTTTAGGTCAAAATAGATACATAATACCTATATATGTTCAATGTAATTCATTGGATTCATTTTGTAATAATATTAGATATATAAAATTTTGTTGAACTTTTCACTATCTTTTACCCACCTCCTAGGAGAAGTTTCAAATTCGCATAAAACTTAGTTTTACTGCTTCTATGAGTATAATTTCAAAAATACGAGAGACACAGTTGATATTAGTAAGAAAAATGTGGTTCAATAAGATAAAAATAATTTTTGGTGAATAGTAACTTTTTTACTTTTATTTACCACAGTTAAAAGTAAAAAAGGGTAATTCAGGGTAAAAATGATATTATTCTTACCCTAACACATGTTATAATTCTATTGGATAAATGTAATTCGACCAAAAACTTCGTTAGGAATTAAATATTATCCTTTAGGTCCACTTGGATTAGATTATGACATTTATTATTATTTAATTCAAAGAAGAGTTAAAAGTGTTAAAATCAATGTTTAATAACTAAAACAATTTTAATATAGGGTTATACGTAAGATAGATTAGACTATAAATATTAATTATAAATATAAAAAGATTTCCTACTTAATTGTATTTTATTTACAATTTTTATACATTAAATAATTAAATTTATTTACAACACAATGATGATGCAGTAATTACCGTATTAATGAAAGATTAAAATAATTGACATTATAAATATCCAAATAAATGTAATTTGAGACTTTTTATAAATTCAACTAATTTTCTAGGTTATTATGAAATTTTAGGGTTGGTTAGATCAATTTTTTTCGAAGTAATCATGCTGTTATGATTTTAACAAAAAAACAAATACCAAATAGTGTCAAAATTGACATAAAATAGTTTTTAAAACAAATATTATATTATTAATTGATATAATAGTACTAAAAATATAAGGTTTAGCCAAAATACTTATATAATAATATATATGAAATTAATGAACCAAGTGGGGTTCTATTGGCATTTTATAGTAAGTTTATTAACCATATAATATAAAAATACAAAGAGACGTGGTAAATGTCAAACTATTTAACTAAGAGTTAAATCTAAAGGTTAAGGTTAATATGGTGACCTAAACCTGTCTAAAACCTATTGGTTGAGTTGTTTTAGACCCATACCCACCTTAACCTTTAAATAATTCATTTTTGAGCCATTAGAACCCAAAAATGAATTTATTATGAAATAATATTTTAAGTTTTTCCTAAGGTGGCCCTCACCCCTCTTATAAAAGGACACTTCCCCTTATCTCAAATTTACACCTCCAAAGCCATTTGGATCAGCCAACCACTACCCAAATATCCTCCAAAATATCCTAACTTCATCCCAGAGACCTTATTTTGGTCAGAAAGCCAACCTAAGGATCCCTTTTGATCAAATCAAAAGGAAGAAACCGAAGAAGAGGTAATGATTTCACCACCCTCTTTCAAGTTCTCTTATTCTTCCACTTACTCTTTCTTTGTTGTTTCAATTATAAAATAATAAATCCAGTATATTCTATATATTTTTATGTCATTATAAATATGGAACAACTATATTAATTATTCTGTCCATCTTATGAATGATAATGTCACCATTCGTGCGTACGTACGACATACCATCTCCACGCCGTGGTGTAATTTTTTATTCAACACTATATTACTTGGATGGATATAATGATGAGTAATATGTATATAAATAATGAAAATAACATTATAATGTTTCTGTAAAATTAATATAACATCCAATTCCACACCTTTAAGGAAATTATATTGTCGCTCGTGCGTAACATATGAATTATCGTCTCCATGACGCGATGAGATTGATTTCTACGTTCACCATTCATCGACGATTATAAAAAAATATATTAATAATAAGTATGTAATATATGAAATAATAATGCTACTGTATATATATATATATATATGTACTTACATATATCTTATTCACTTAGTTCCGTTCAATACGATATGAAAATGGAAACAACGTTTATGCGTACGTACAGACTACCATCTCCATAAACGATGTTTTTCATTTCTTATATATGTCTATAATACATATTTATATTCTAAATATATATTATGTATAAATAATTTTTTATATTCTGGAAGTATTTAAATCTTGATCTAAGTGATACAATCAAGAGTAACAAGTTAAAACACGTACGATAAAGAAAGCGATTATTACCCAAAATGTTAATTTGACATGGAAATTATTTTTAAATGGGTAGTATAAAGTCATAAATGAATCATTTATGATATCATAAATATTAATATGGTTCTGGTATAATTTAATAACATACTACGATCTTCATACAAGAGGTTAAACGTACCCTCGAATAAAGGAAAGTTCAAGGTAAAGGCTAATTCCTCAATCTCATTATTATCTGAGATTGTTTATGTGTAAGTATTTACTGGGAATTTTTTATCATCCATGTACATTTTTCATAAAAATTATTTCAAAATTAATATTTTAAGTATTTTTGAAAGGTAATCTTTATCAAGATCAGAATTTTAAATTTTTTAAAGATTTATCTTTCTAAATTTTTTTAATTAATGTCCATGTTTTCAAAATGATTTTAAGGATTTATTTATATATACATGAATGTTTTGAAATGATAATTCTTTTAAAAAGTTTCAAAGTGGTATGGGACAATTTGATTCAAAAATATCTTTTAAATTACTTCCTTTATAAATGTGTGTCTTTTAAATGATTTTACAAAAAAGGATATTTATCTCAAAAAGTTTTACTCATCATTTTTACCTATGTCAACACCCTTTACTGGATATTATTTTTGATTAAGGTTGATTTATTATAAAAAAATATTCCATATTGTATTGAATGGGTTTTGATATTTTTGACTGTGGATGTTCTATTTTTATACCATTCATGGTTTATGGTTAATGTATTGACATTTCATATGCTATTTTTAATACGAATGTTTATGTTATGTTTCAACTTTTTCATATGAGGAATGCAGTGGACTTAGTAAGTGACGGGTGGAGCCCGCTAAAGCTCCTCGATGCATCGGTAGGTCTCATGAGAAAAACTAGTGTCTTGGCACAAGGCCATGATAAAAATTTTATTTTTAGTCTTGGTATATGGCCTTGACCATATGGTAATGATGTCCAACATTAGGCATTCCCTCATTATGAAATTAGTTATTACATGTGATTCTTCGACTATTAGAATATCCATGTGCATGTTTATATGGTAATGTTTGATTTATTTTTTCCATATTATTTTCAAGTTTATGTTTGAAAAGTATGTTGTTATTATCATACATCTTTCCTTAAAAGTTTATAGCTTTCGCTAAATTATTTACCCTTATTGGAAATCTGAGCTCACCCCTTTCTTATGTTTTATTTTCCCAAGATCCCAAGAAATGTTTTATGTTTGAGATGCAGGGTTAAGCTAAGGGAGCAATGGCATTCTCAAAGGATTATTTTTTTTGTGTTGTATGTTAGAAAGTGTAATGTAACGTCCATATATGTAATCTATTTTCCAAGACTTATAAACTGATCGGTCTTTCGGGACTTGATTCCTTATAATCATGACAATGTATTAAAATAATGCATCGGCTCTGGGTAACTGGGGTCGGGGAGTTACAGGCATGCAGTGAAGTATTTTTCAGCTGGCAGTAGATAGATGTCGTAGAGGTCCAAGCGGACTAGGACATCTGGTGGGTGACCTCAGGATACAGGTTCAGTTGTGCGGGACACACGAGACAGAGCCAGTCATGCCAGGAGCGGGCAATGTTACTCTTGCGGCGGACATGGTCACATGGCTCGTGACTGTCCGACCCACCGTACTAATGATCAACCTACATTTGAGGGACCACCTAGGTAGAGGAAGAAGTTCGATTGAGGAAAACCATAGGGAGCAGGTGGATGTGGTAGAGGAGCTGGCCGTGTAGCTGGTGGCGGACGACGATTCGAGGTGTTACCACCACCACCAGCAGGAGGTCCACCCCGACCGCAGGGAGTAGGTGGAAATGGGAGATCTCAGATCTAGGAAGCTAAGGCATATGACCATGGCGCTCCGGAGATTATTTAAGGTATGATCTATGTCTACTCCACCATAGCTGCAGTTCTTATAGACACAGGTGTCAGCCACTCTTTCATTGCCACTGCCCTCGTTCAAAGATCAGAGATTCCGACGGAGCTGTTGGCTCGATCCTTACGTCTAGAGACTCCTACGGGGGTAGACTTGATGATTACGAACTAGTTCCGGTAGTGTAAGATTACTCTAAGCGGTGAGAGCTTCAACTGGTATCTCCTTGTAGCGGCGTCAAGGCCTTATGACGTCATCTTGGGTATGTACTGGTTATATATAGTCCATGCTCAGATCGACTGTATTAGGTGCAAAGTGCGGTGTGTATGCACATATGGGACCAGGTTCACCTTCACTGGTGAGAAGGGAGTCTTTGCAGCACAGGACAGACTTACTCGGAGGAGGGTGCAACCGATCACTCATCAGTTGGCCTGCTTTACCCTCAGAGCAGTAGATGTGAAGAGTCCGAGTTATCCTGTAGTGGTGGACCAGTACACGGATATTTTCCCTAATGATGTCCCAGGTCTACATCCTCATAGATAGGTGGAATTATACATTGACATGTACCCCAAGATGGAACCGATATCTACACCAGTGTATCGGATGGCTCCCATGGAGCTTCACGAGCTACAGGTATAGCTAGAGGACTTGCAAGGGAATGGATTCATCCGGCCCAGTGTTTCTCCCTGGGCAGCCCCGATTCTGTTTGTCAAGAAGGCGGAAGGGATCTTGAGGTTTTGTTTCGATTACCATCACCTGAACCAGGTGACCGTGAAGAACAAGTACCCACTCCCGAGGATTGATGACCTCTTTTACCAGCTGAAGGGAGCACGATGCTTCTCGAAGATAGACCTCAGATCAGGCTATCACCAGCTCAGAGTTTGAGATGAGAATGTGTAGAAGACAGCTTTCAGATGTTGGTATGGCCACTACGTGTTCTTTTTTATGCCTTTCGGTGTAACCAATGCTTCAGCAGTGTTTATGGGACTCATGAATAGGATTTTCCAGCCTTACCTGGATCGCTTTTTCATAGTCTTCATCGATGACATACTGATCTACTCGACTACTGAGGAGGAGCATGCCTACCATTTGCGGGTAGTACTAGACACACTCTGATAGCACCAGATTTATGGTAAGCTCTCGAAGTGCCAGATTTGGATCCAAGAGGCTCACTTCTAGGGACACGTCATCTCAGAGGCTAGATTTGCAGTAGATCCAACGAATATTGAGGCGGTACTTGCTTGGGAGCCACCCCGGAGTGTGATGGAGGTGAGGAGTTTCTTGGGTTTGGATGGATATTACTGGAGGTTCGTACCAGACTTCTCCAGATTTGCAGCACCACTATGATCCTTGACGAAGAAGGGTCAACCCTTCATGTGGTCGGAGAGATGCCAACAGAGCTTTCAGGAGTTGAGGTAGAGGTTGACTGGTGCCACCATCTTGAGGCTTCCAGAGGAAGGAATAGGGTACGTAGTCTACTACGACGCATGATGGACTAGACTCGGGTGTGTCCTGATGTAGGAGTGAGTAGTGATCGCGTATGGTTCTCAGCAGCTGAGAAAGAACGAGCAGAACTACGCTACCCATGACTTAGAGTTAGCAGCAGTGGTCTTCGCCTTGAAGATGTGGTGACACTGTCTGATGAGAGAGCTTTTTACTGTGTACTATGATCACAAGAGTCTCATGTATATCTTGTATCAGAATGACCTGAACCTGAGACAACAAAGTTGGCTTGAGTTCCTCCAGGACTATGACATCGAGGTAGTCTATACTCATGGAAAGGGGAACGTTGTTGCGGATTCTCTCAGTAGGAGATCTGGTATACAGCTGCTAGGCGAGGCGACAGAGTAGCTGGATGCCTTACAGATATCCTTTGTGGATAGAGATGGAGTAGCCTTCTTTCAGTCTCTTACAGTCACTCCCCCACTTCTTCAATGAGTCAGAGAGGCACAACATGGGGACACTGACTGCGAGATGCGGCGTGCTCAGATATCCACAGGGCAGGCACCTGATAGATTCTATGAAGGTGGGGAGCACGTCATCCTCTTTAGAGGATATACCATGGTACCAGTGGCACTTCAAGAGGAAGTGTTGAGGGAGTTCCACACTTCCCCTCTAGTGGTACATCTAGAATTGGTGAAGATGTACCAGGACCTTCGGTGATAGCACTGGTGGCCAGGTATGAAGAAGGCAGTAGCAGAGTTTGTCTCTCGATGCCTCACTTGTCAGCAAGTGAAGGCAGAGCACTAGGTACCAGCAGGCTTGGTACAACCTTTAGAGGTCCTAGAGTGGAAGTGGTATGGGATATCCATGGACTTCATGATGGGTCTTCCACGTACATCCAGGGGTCACGACTCAATTTGGGTGATCGTCGACCGACTCACCAAGTCGGACCACTTCCTACTGATCAGAGAGCAGAGCTCAGTAGAGAGATTGGGACTCCTCTATGTGCAGGATATTGTGCGGCTACATGGAGTACCTACTTCTATTGTCTTCGATTGTGACACACAGTTTACTTCCCGGCTATGGAAGGGGTTTCTGGAGGCTTTTGAGACATAGCTTTGTCTGAGCACTGCCTTCCATCCTCAGACAGATGGTCAGACCGAGCAGACCATTCAGACCCTTGAAGACATTCTCCGTGCTTGTATCTTTGACTTCGGTCGTAGTTGGGAGGATCACTTTCCTTTGGTGGAGTTTTCATACAACAACAGCTATCCCTCCACCATTGCGATGACACCTTTTGAGTCCTTGTAAGGTCGACCTTGCAGATTGCCACTGTGCTGGACAGACCCAGGGGAGTCAACACTAGTGGGACCATAGATAGTACGAGCTACCACAGAGAAGGTGTAGATCATCCAGGAGCGGATGAAGACTTCACAGAGAAGGAAGAAATAGTATGCTGACAGGAGACGAAGACCTCTGGAGTTCGAGGATGGAGACCACGTCTTTCTACGGGTCTCACCCCAATGAGGTTTATGGAGATTTGGCCGAGACGAAAAGTTATCTATGAGATTCATTGAACCTTTTCATGTAATCAGTAGAGTTGACAAGGTGGATTACCCTTTATCTCTTCCACCTCAGTTACACTGGATGCACGAATTCTTCCACGTATCTCATTTGAGGAGATACGTGCATAAACCTTCTCACATCATCGACCATGGGGAGCTAGACCTCGACGATGGGGCGACCTTCACTGAGGTTCCATTGGATATTGAAGATCGATAGGATCAGGCCCTTTGTGGACGGTCGATACCCCTGGTGCGCGTTCATTGGCAGCATGAGAACCTCTAGGAGAGCACATGGGATCGGGAGGCTCAAATGCGTGGTCAGTACACCCATTTCTTCCCATAGTTTGAGTTGTAGATTACGGGGACGTGAAGCCCTGAGGTGGGGAGAATGTAAAGACCCGGAAATTCCATGGATTTTTTTTAAATACATGGGAATTTTACGAGACTAACGAAACTGACGACGCGTGATTCTAAGGCCCGGTGTGCCCGGAATCAATTTCTGAAGTTTTTTTCAGGTATGTCCAGTAAACATACGAGAATGTATTTTTAACTTTTTAACCGGTGCTCGGAATTGAAATCTGGGATCACCGTTGAACTCGCAGCACCAATATTCGCTTAATAAGGCTTTCACCTCGACGGTAGATGGTCGGGAATGAAAGTTAGTTTTTGGATTTTACGTGGAAATAATAAAATAAATTAAGTGCTTGTCTTAATTTATTTTTAGTTGGTTAAAACCTCCAAGTGGAGGTTAGAGGTGGGGGCCGCCACTCCTTAACCTCCCATGAGAGGTTATGGTGGTGGGGCCCACCCAAGGTCTAAACACCTCTTCTTATTAATTTGGTGGGGACCACCCGAGGTATAACCTCTTGGACCCCCCATTAAGTAGGGAGAAACCCCCTTGAATTCCCCACTTATGGTGCCAACCCTCTCATTTATTAATTGAACACATTTAATTAATTAATTTAAACATTTTGAATTCTGTGCCAAAAATTTAATAAGATGTCAAAATCTATTGTTTTGTTGGTATTTTTCTTTTTGGTGGAGCATGGGAGGAAAATAACTCTCCAACGAAGAACACTTCTTCTGCCAACGAAGAACGATCTTCAACCGGGGCAATGGGGGAAGCACCATCCTTGAAGAACACCATCGACGTCATCCTCGACTTCTTTATCTTCTTTCTTGACGTCAATGAATTGATGTCCTCCTTTCTGAAACATCGTCAACGAATAAAGAACCCCAGGTAGGGGTTCAAGCTTGCTAATTGTTGTGTGTTCTTTGTCTTCCATCATGGTTTAGAATTCGAAGCCACTTGATATCACCCTAACGCAGAGGGTACAAGCCGAACAAACACGGCCCGACCCCTCCGCATTCTTTGTGGTTTTTGATGCTCAACGCAGCATGAGTCCAGGTTGAGTGTTACCCATCAACAATGGTTGTAGATCAAAGGAGATGGCCTGAGGAATGCACGACTTCTTCCATAGCGATAATCGGTCCACCAGAACTCGTCCGGTGACCTGTAGAAAGTTCGCTGATGGTTGGTGCGACGATTGTCACCGTATGGACAGTGGTGGAGCAACCTCAATACTAGAGGAGAAGGCCACAACCGATGGACCGTGGAGGTGCAGCGATGGCGACGCAATGCCAGCCGCGAAGGAAGCCGGTGGCCCGAGCCGTCAGGACGCCGGAGAAGGTGCAGTGCAACCGACGCCGCATGGTGGACCGAAGGAGGGCCATGGCCCCTCGCCATGATGGTGCTGTAGTGGGCGGATCGAGCCTGGCCGCGAAGAGGTCCAGCGGCCTGAGCCTCCGGGCCGCCGGAAGAGGCATGTCACAACCGGTGCCGCGTGAGGAGACGGCTGGCCGCTCGGCCAGCTGGGAACAGCGGGACCCTGCTGGGTCCTGTATTACACACCAGCACCAGCCTGGCTCCGGTTCCACCTGCCTGAATAGCTAAGTCATTCGGGAACCAGGGGGCGCAGACTCCTTACCTAGATACGGCTTGGACGGACCCCCATGGGCCACTGGGCCAGACCCAGCGCATGCCGAACCTAGCCCGGGTCGGACCCAGCGCGGGCCGGGCCGCCCCCTCGGACCGGGTCAGAACCACGGGCTGGGTCGGTCCCGTGGACTGGGTCATACCCGTAGAACGGTTCGTACCCCAGTTCGGACCCGGGTCGGTCCGACTGGGCCAGATGGGACCCGGACCCGTTTGACCTGATTTCACCCTTTCACCCATAACTTGGGCTACGAGTGTCCGATTCATGAACCATCTGCAGTGACAGAAATCTTGGAGTGAGACGGTTCTTTTGGAATACCACACTTGAGGTTTGGATGCAGTTGGTTTATGGTCGGGTTGTATTGAACCTAAATCCAAGCAGGCCCTCGGAAGGGAAATACCAATAACTCTCAGACCGGGCGTTTGATTGACGCACCATCTATCGCGTTGTGTTACTTTTGACAAGACAGAACTTCGGGATACATCAACTTGGGACGACGTGGCAGTTGATGTATCGAATCTTGGCTTGAGGAGTAGAACCTCCCGGAATCAAGCATACTAGTGGAAACCCTGAGGCTGTCTGTGCACTAACGACTGTTCCTAGATCATCTGTTGGTTCAACAGTTCTGACTTCTATTCCTGGATCATGTGTTGGTCTGAAAGAATAGCTGTTTCTAGATCATGTGTTGGTCCGACAGCTGTGAAGACTGTTCCTGGATCATGTGTTGGTCCAACAGTTCTGACTTCTGTTCCTGGATCATGTGTTGGTCCGACAGAATAGCTGGTCCTGGATCATGTGTTGGTCTGACAGCTCTGATGATTCAGTGGCTATATCTGATTATTTCTGTCTCTCTACATAAGTTGTATACCTATGTGAGCTGAGTCAGTGACTTTTTTATTTACCACATGATTGAGATGGATTATTTGATAACTTAGGTATATGTATGGGCATATACCTAAGTGGGGTTATTTGTCGATTTCATGCTTTATGGATTATCCTTGTTGGATTTTGTGAGACCTTGAGGGTCTCGGGGTCCCTACTGAGTATCGTTATACTCACCCCTGCATGGGCTATGCCCACACCTCGTTGTGTTGGATGAAAACGAAGGAAAATGCTGACCGAGGCTGAGTAACAGGACTGGATGGTAGACGGAGGTGGACATTACGACGAGTCGGTACACGGAGGATACTGACGGATGTGGAGTGCTGAGGAGGCCATCTGTACCTACCCTTCAGGTAGGAACCCCAGAGGATGAACCAGTAGCTGCTTTTCTTTTTCAGTTGTACTTGTTTTTCAATTGTACTTACACTTTCCAGTTGGGCTTGTATTTCCAAACCCCTTTACTTTTCAGCACTCTTTTGTATTCAGCTTTAATTAGTGTTTACTTTCAACTCGTACTCTATTGTGTGTGTGTTTTCAATTTATAAAGGAAATTACTTCCGAGTTTTAGGGATTTACGCCTTTGGTGCTAGTCTCCAGCCCCTGGCCTATGGAAGGAGGGCTTGGGGTAGTCACAGCCTGGGTCCCGGGGGGAAGGTCGTGATACGAGGCACATGTAGGACCACTGGGGGTCGACCGCGCCCATGGGGAGGCCTAGGATGAGGCATCTCGCAAGAGGCATGTGAGGGCCGTGTATAATCCCATAGGAGTGTGTGCATGGTGATCAACCTCTGCACAGGGATGCATAGTGGGCGCTAATAGCGCGACCACATGAGGCATAGGTGGGCACAGAAGCACACTCACAGAGAATCAGTGCAAGGTGGAACTAGAAGGGGGAGAGGAGAATTCTGAGCTATGTTCGAGAGGAGTTTATTGATAAACCGCACGAAAACCACTCCACATTTTGATTTGGGGTTCGTTTTTAAAACGGGGAGGAAATCTTGGCCGCACATCTGATCTCGCAAGAGATCTCGACCACACACCTCGTCCTGCATCGTACGTTATAATTTTGGTCATCCGAGATCAATCCAAGCGATCCAATGGCTGCGACCTCTTCTTCAACCTATGATCGCATGGAGAGTAACCTGATGCCACTGATCGCTATCGCCATTTCCGATCACCATGATCGTGCTCCCAGTCAGTATTGATGATGAAAACTCCTACATGGTGATTGTCAGATCAAACCGAAATGATGCATGCGATCTACATCTTGCATGCATGAAGTATCCCGAGTTTGAAGGTTCAACTGAGGAAAAAGGATTTGCCGAGGCCACGTAGGTTCGAGCAAGATTCATGCATGGGAATCGTACATATGATCTTGACTCCATGCACAAAGATAGGAGCCTGAGTTTGAAAAAGAAAACAACCCAAGGATCTCGAGATATCTTCACCTGCGGGTTTTAATATTTTCAAAACCCTAAAAATCCCGAGCATTCAAAACGCAATTCCAATGGCCTCTCACATGGTTTGTGAATGCAGAAGAGGTGATCCCCTTGCATATAAAAGGAGGAGCCTTAGAAGAGAAGAGTATCTACTCCCACTTACCCAAGAGCTCATATTTCAAAAAACAGAGTATCTCCCTGTGCATCATTCCGCGAAGAGCAACTAGGAGTCCCGCGAGCTTTCTGCTCTACAAAGAAGAGTTTCCGAAAGCATTCGACAGGTTCTACACACCCTCGAATAGCTTTGTGAAGAAATATCACCCAAACACACGATAGGTTTTGTAAAAAAAAACTCTCACTGTGCTTTGCGAAAGCCATGCCATCGTGAGCCAGTGCTTGAGATATTCTCTCACTGTGCTTTTCAAAGAGGAAAGATTGTGCACCTCATGCACAAAGAAGAACTATGTATCCTTGCATGAAGAATAAAACCCAAGGCCACATTGTTTTCATAAGGTGAATAAGAACTCTTTGAGGTACACATTTTTACATTACATTGTTTTCAGGAGTTCATGTTCTAGTGAAGAAGGAAGGGAAGTACTTATTTCATGCACCCATGTGCATTGTTTGAAGAAGCCCGAGGACTTAAAGAAGGAGTTTTCACAAAGGAAGGGTTATACCCCTTCAGGTATGATTATTCAAGCATATAAACTTAAGGAAACACCCAAATTAAGTTCAAGAGGAAGAAAGAAAAGAAAGAGGAGGAAGAGGTCTTGAGTAGTAACTTGTACAAAGAAATGGTATCACCCATTCGGGTTTGAAGAAACACACACAAACACCCAAACCTAGTGCAAGAGGAAGAAATAAAATTAATAGGAGGAAGAGGCCTAATGTGTGTGGGTTTAAAGAACCATATTCATTAAGGTTTTTTCACACAAGAAGAAGAAGAGGAGAATGCATGCTTGCATGCAAGAACATGCACATGTGAAGTGACTTAAATAAAGAATCAAAAACTAGTTTGTGAATGTGTATAAAGAAGAAGAAGAAAGAAAGGGAAGAAAAGGTTCAATGTAATGTCATATGAACGATCACATGCATGCATGAACAAGAAGAAAATAATTGATTCAGATGATGCCAAGTGAACCGATCTTTACTTCCTGAATAATCACATTGGTGTATGTGATTCTAGCCAAGAAGAAAGAAGGAGAATAGTGAAGTTGGTTATTACACTAAGAAGAAGAAAGAAGAAGTCTAGTGTAGTTGGTGTTAAACTAGAAAAGAAGAGAAATAAAGAAGGAAGAATTTCTTACCTATTTATTTGTAATCAATCAAGTGAAGAGCACTAAAGAAGACCAAGAGCAGAACCTACCTTTTGAAGAAGGAAGAAGAATGTCTCCATAGGCAGTATAAAGAACCAACAAGAGGTTTTAAGTTGGTCTAGGCTATCACTAGTCCAGGGAAGTGGATTGTTTCCCACCCCCCTCTAAAGTGTAGGGACTCACACTGGATATAGGATTGTTTTCCTAGCCACTCCACTGTAATAGAATATCACATCATAGTGGAGAATCCATGCACTGGTCATATCCATGCATGGAAAGGATGTAACAACTCTTATTGAGTGGTGAACCTTTTACAAATATTGTGTGCATATTTTTATTTCTTTCTATTATTGCATGTAATAGGGGAAAGAGAATAATAGAACCAAGATCCTAATAGGTCAAGAGGTACAGGGATAAAATTTGGAATTGGTTTAAAAATTACCCAACACTGATTCACCCCCTCTCAGTGTTAGGTATATCCCAAACTGGTCCTCTCATTTAGTGTCCAGACCCCACCCTAATTCTCAAACAAGGCTAAATATCTTGCCACATGATATCTCCATCATGACCTCTCATACCAGCAACACAATAAGTTTATTTCTGATGCCAAATACTACTTTTGGGATGAACCATTGCTATTCAAGAATTTTTTCAATGGATTTTGAAGACTCTACATTGAAGAACAAGAGACACAAAATGTGATCGAAATGTTCCACACTTCGCCAACTGGAAAACATCATGCACCTAAGCACAAAATGGCTAGGATCCTATAAATAAGATTTTTCTGGCCCTCATTCAACACGATGCCAGTGGATTCTACCTTCGATTTGATAGATGCCAAATAATGAGGAACATCCATATAAGAAATGAGATGCCACATAACCCCATTCTATAATTTGAAGTTTTTGATGTTTAGGGCATAAAATTTTTGGGACTATTCCCCACATCACATGGCAGGAATTACATTTTGGTTTTAGTAGACTATGTATCAAAATGGGTTGAAACCAAAGCTATAACACATGACAGAACAAAGGTTGTCATGAATTTTATTCAAAATAATGTATTTTAATGTTTTGTATTTCCACGATTACTCACCAGTGATCATGGAACATATTTCCCAAATCCTTTAGTGTGAAAAATTCATGAGAAATATGGCATTTTATACAACACTAGAACTACATATCACCCACAAACAAGTGATAAAGTCAAACTATCAAACATGGAGGTGAAAAAATTATTTGAGAAAATTGTAAACATAAGAAAAAGTGATTGGAGCCTGAAGTTGGATGATTCATTATGGGCATACAGAACTACATACAAAACACCCATATGCACCACCCCATTTAAACTGGTTTATGGTAAACCATGTCATCTTCTGGTGGATCTAGAACATCGTTTATTCTGGGCAATTAAAAAGATGAATCTGGATGTAGAAAAGGATGGAGATGAAAAATTATTACAATAAACCACATTGGAAGAAATAAGGAGAGATTCATATGAAAACACAAGGATTTACAAGGAAAAAACAAAAAAAATGGCATGACCAAAAAATTACATGTCGTTCCTTCATCCCATGGAATACGATTTTTCTATTCAATTCAACATTAAAGCTATTTCTAGGAAAATTGAAGTCAATATGGTATAATCATTTTGAGGTTGTCCAAGTTATTCCTTGTGGAACAATTGAAATTCAATAAGATGAAGGACCACTATTCAAGGTGAGTGGTCAAAGTTTGAAGATATTTTAGGTGCCATTTCATGAAGGCTATGTCATTAGCCTCAAGTTCCACCAATTTTTGAAGGATTAAAGCTCCTGACTTTAAAGGAAGCACTGAATGGGAGGTAACCCAAGTTAGGAAAGTTTTAGATGAGTTAGATTAGGATCATTGTCCAATAATTTCAAGTATAAATGAGGATGAGGTGTTGAAGGAATAGAAAAAATGGCCCAGACATAGTTTAGTACACATCATGTACACCATGTTCATGACATGTCTCTTTTTCACCTGAAATTCCAAAATTTTTTCCCCATAAATGATGTGACTCATCTATACACATCGTGTATAGGGTCAGTTTGGTTTTAAAAAATCATAGGTCATAACTTTCAAGTCACGACCCACAACCCTTTCCCCCCTGACCCCTCGTGTCCCTCATCTCCCCCTCTCCCATTGCAACAGACCGGACCTCTCACCCCATCCTATACTCTCAAACCCATGCACCCCATTCCCTCTTCCCTTTATGAACCATCCCACTCCCATATCATCTTCCCTAACTGCCCAACCAAGACACCAGCCAACCCCTATCTTATAGCGCACAAATTTCACCCTCCCTGCGCACCACCCTCCTACATCCATGGTGTGCACCAAGTGACCCCAACCTGATCCCAAACCCTCTGCTTCCTCCTCAGAATTTGAGATCCATAAACTAGCTTCTAAGCACCCCCTGCTACATCCAATTCTCAAGATGACACATCCTCTCCATCCACCGATGAGAACCTATATTTTCACCCGATGCTCTGCTTCATCAACCCACAACATCAGGTAAATTTTCTTCACTTATAGAAAAACTTGATGTGAAGAAACAAAACATTGGACTTGGACGTGCTCGCCAAGTTGAACATTGTCGATGATGTCATTCACCTATTAGAGACAATACATATCGACAAAATTATAAATTTACATGAGGAGATGTACCAAGATCTATTCCTTGAGTTCTTGGCCATGTTCAAGATCACCATTGACTGCCTACATTACCAGTTTGGCGGTAGACCTCACCAGCTCAGTTTTTCTAAATTCAGAGTCAGGCTCGGTATCTACACGGAGGAGTTCATTATCTCCAATGTTTAACCCACCCTACAAACATGTAAAAACTTCGAGACAACACCAAAACTATAACCCCTCATTTCTTGTGACCCCCAGTCGCATCACAACCCTCGACTCATGAACTCGACTTAGCTACGGGGCCCGACATTGCACATATTTCATAAATCCATAGTACATGGCTAGTTTTTGTGTGGAGAGACCCATGGAATCATCCATCAAATGAACTTATTGATTCTAGTAGCTGTCATGGGTGGGCCACCCATCAATATGGCCACCTAGTCTGTAAATTCTCGGACTTGGACTCAAAACGGTGGCCCAAACCCAGTTGGTCACATGGCCTCAAGCGTATCTACCCAAATTCCATAGGATTCCGACTAGTAGTGAGGGCCTAGGTGAGTCAGTGGGGAGACTATTCTCTCATTTCCAATTATCACACTATAACTCAAATACATACAATAGCAGAAGCGAAATAAACAATAGACAATTGAAACTAAGGTAAAACAAGAATACATATCAATAACCAGAAGTGTCTCATATACAAAATCATGAATATGGTACATGTATCTAGAAAGCATCCAAATAGGTACATGGAAATATAGTATAGTACAATTATCCTAAAAAAACCAAAAGACCAAAAAGGTATCCCAGCATCACAAGCCTCAGCTCGGTCCTATGCTCCACTGCTCTAAATCTAGAGTGAACAACCTGTACTAGGGCGCTTGCCCCTATCATCACCTACAACCATATAATATATTTAGGTCCTTGAGGAGGCCCAAATTGTGTGTGAGATAAAAATACAAGTATGCAACCACTCAGGTCTATACAATTTTAACAAAAATTCTACAAAAGTTCTAGAAAGTGTAAACAATAGGTAAGTAAGTGTGTATTACCATGGAATAAGTCTACTACAACAAGTGAAACCAACTAGCCCTCAAGGCTACCTACAAAATAGATTCAGCTCCTGAAAGTCAACTATCACATGTAAACAACAAAGTCACATGACCACGCCATACATCCACCTATAATATGAAACCCACATCCACAATGTATAATGAATTCAAGTATCTCACCACCACACAGTATAGTGAAAGTAGCATCCCATGACCACACCATATAGTGATGTAGAAGACCTCAAGGGCTGAATCTAAGGTGTCAGTACACCAAGGAATCCAAATAATATATATTTAGACCACAGAGGGACAGATCCAAGGAGATTGTCAAAGGAATACCATCGAGTCCCATGGTCATCCCTAGTGGAAACTCGGTTAAGCACTAGTTGTGGTCCTAGGATCATGGCAATAGAAAGTCCTACATGAGCCCAAGCAATCTGGATCCAAGGGGTATCAAGGCCTGAGGCATCCCACAGAATCAAGACCCAATGGGTAGAGTTAACCCAAGGCACCCACTACTGCATTCCAAACTATTCATTCAATTTATACAATTAAAAAAATTTAAATAATTCAAAACCATGTGAGTATACCCACTCAAAAAATTATCATAACCATGATTATACCCACTAATGCATTCCATTTACCATTTTCCATTTATATGGGCATACCCTCCCATATTATCCATTTATCTTTCCATTAACCATTTTATATAGGGATACCCACACATATCAACACATTTCATTTAAGACAAGCTATCAAAATAGGTATGGTGTCACAAGTTATCAATATACAAGGAGTTATTACATCTTATAAGATATCTATTAAATATAGAAAGGCATTAAAGGGCTTCCTCTAACTAAGAAAGCACAAGCACACACCCCTTGGGTGGTTTAAATAGGCATAAACATGTTAAATTCAAAAAGCACACCCCACGTGTGACCTTGAAATGAGAAATGGGTTCCAATGAACCTAAACAGAACCTGTGGGGAGCCTCACTAGGTACGAGTATAGCTATGACAAGAAACATGCTTAAAAATGAGGCCTCTTCGGAAAGTCTGACGGGTGGAGAAATGGCCGAACGTTCGAAAATCACCTGAAAAGATGAAAGAAAGTATAGACCACCTACCTCACCTCAGTAGTATACACCTTATCCAATATCAATTCTCGATTTGTCCTAGTTTGGAAGAAATATGAATAACTGACGAAGAATGGGATATTAGTGCATGTGAACCTAAATCCAAATAGTGTAGTCATTGTTATGAAGAATCAAGAGCGGCAAAAAACGAACCAAGGACTCACCGTTGTGGATCCAATGAGATGATCGATGATCAAAATGGAGATCAGATGGAAGAACTGGCTCAAATCCTATCTTAGGTTCCAAAAAGTAGAGTTAGGGGAGGCCCTCTATGTGCCGAAGAAGAAAATCCTATTTGGGTTTAAAAATGAAAATTGATTTTAATTTTATTTAAAAAACAAACAATAGGGTCACAAGTTTTACTCGCACAGTTTCCCAAACTGTGCAGAAACCATGTACACCTTTCTACCTAGGAGGGGCACTTCGTACGGTTACCCCACACCATTTAACTAATTGTAGAGACCCGAAGCTTGACGTACATGGACATTACATTACTTTTGCGGAATACTTGGTACATAACAAAAACACACACACAAGGATCGTAATAGTTTAGTGTCTTTGGAAACTCGGAACATAATCTTCTTATCGTGGTGAAAGATATTCAATATCTCGCATAAAGATCTTCTCTTTTTTTTACCTAAAACCTTTCTTTATATCCTGGGGAAAAGAAAACATAAAAGGGTGAGCTCAAATGCTCAGTAAGGGTAAACAAAAGAAATATCAATCACATCGTATACACAAGCACATAACTTTTGGAAATCTTAACCTGCAAAAGAGATCATAATTTCATAACATGGGATAAATCATGGCAGTGAAATGTAATCACAATAATCATAACTTAAAACATGAAACTTTGTGTCATTCACACATAATCATAGAGAATCATTTATTTTTAGTCAAGACTCATTGCCAAGACTATCTTAGTGGACAAAGTCCCTTTCTGAATCGAGTAACCCTCGTTTCAGTCCTGTTTCACTGAACCGGTATAACCTACCATTCCAGCCATGTCTATCTCATGAGATATAAAATATTTACCCAATGAATTGGAGGGAGATATAGGTCCCACCCATCTCATAATGATACCATTCTTATGTGTGCCACAAAATCATAAATCATACATCATTGCATAACCCATGTAATAAAAATGGGATTCTTAAACAACATGACATCATAAAACCATTCATATAAGATAAAGGAATTAATAAACATAATTCCATCACAACATAGTCAAATCAATGTAAAAATATGGATAGAAATAGAACCCTTTATTATCTTAGATGGAAAATAATTTTGATAAAACACTTGAATTGAATTCTTGAGGAAAATATCCTTTCTTCTTCAAAATCAATTTCTTTTCACAAAACATCATGCAATTTTAAAAGAAAGAGATTTTATTGAAAATATTCATGAAATATTTTGGAGGAAGGTTCATGAAAATAAGGCTTTATAAAACCGTAAAAATCCGTTCGTGCCGTATAAGTTAAAAAAAAACATTCTTCTCGTACTTTTGTCGGAAAGTCAAAAAGTACCTTGTATGAAAAAAACGAAAAAATATTCCTTTCATATCCTTTACTAAAAACTCACCGAAGGGTAAAATTGTATTTAAAAAATTGTATGTGGATGGAAATAATATTACATATTGAGGAAACATGGATGTGGATGATAAAATACACCCCAGTAAATACTAATGTATAAACAATCTCGGATAAAAATGAGATTGTGATATTTCCCTTACCTTAGGTCCGACTTGTTTTGTAAGTGTCTGAACCTCCTGTATAATGATTTAAATCATGTTATTGACTTATTCCAGAATCATATTCATTGTTATTATATCATATATGGTCCACTTATGACTTTATATTACCCGTTCTTTTGTAAATTCATGTTAAAGTAGCGTTTTGGGTAGAATCGTCTCATTTGTCGTTCGTGTTTTTAACTTGTAATTATTCATATGATTACTTAGATCATGATTACTTAATTCCAGAATATAAAACATGATTTATATATAATATATATTCAGAATATACATATATAATAAATCAGTAAATGGAAAGAAATACACCGTTCATAGAGACGGTAGTCCGTACGTACGCATGAACGCTGTTTTCGTTTCCTTATTGAATTGAATGGAATTAAGTAGGTGACATACATATAAATATAAATAATTCCAGTATCATTATAAGGTAATATATTTCATTAGTACTTATTATATATACTTTATAATCATTCATGAATGGTTAATCATTGAGAATGAATCTCATCGCGTCGTGGAGACGGTAGTCCGTACGTACGCACGAGCGATGATATCGTTCCCATGGTCGTGGAATTGTGTTGAAGTGTATGTATACTATTTCAGTATCAATATCAATTTATAATAATCATATATAGTTACTAATTAAACCATTATACCCATCCAATTAAGGTGGTGACGGAAAATATATTACACCACGGCGTGGAGACGGTATTCCGTACGTACGCACGCGCGGTGATTTCATTTTTCCGTAGGATGAATAGAAGGTGAATTAGAGTTGTTTCATATTTATAATAACATATAAGTATGTAACTAATACTGATGTTATTACTTTATCATGAAACAACTAAAGAAGAAGAAGTTGAAGAAGAAAGAAATTGAAAAGATCGGTAATGGATATTACCTCTTCTTTGGAACGCCTCTTTGAATCCTCCACTTAGGGAACTAAGATTGGTCTTTGAAGAAGACCAGGACCTCTAGGATTATTCTAGGGAAGTGGAGAAGGGATTTTGGCAGGGTTTGGACGAGATTGAGTGCTCAAATTGGTGTGAGGAGGAGGGGGAGGAGGTACCCTTTTATAAGGGAGGAGAGGGGCACCTTAGGAATATCTCAAAATATTATTTTATATTAAAGTCAAAATCGGTTTATAATGGTTCTAAAGGGTCTTATTTCGAAGCTAAAGTGGGGATGGGTCTAAATCCTATCATCCAATATGATTTATACAAGTTTAGGGTATTATTTTAACCTTATCAATTAGATTTAACTCTAAGTTAAATAATTTAACTTTTACCGTGTCTTTTTGTTTTCTTTCACTATATGGTTAATACACTTACTATAACATGCCAAACGAACCCCAAATTGTTTATTATTAATATATATATCCTTATCTAAGTCCTTTGGCCGAACCTTAGATTTTTATGAATAAAATAACAATTAATAATATAATATTTGATTTAAAAACTATTTTGTGTTAATTTTGACACTATTTGATATATGATTTTTGTGAAAGTCATAACAGAATTATATGTTCGAACCAAGTTGATTAAATCAACACTAATATATCATAGTAACCTAGAAAATTAGTGGAATTCATAAAAAGTCTCAAATTACATTCATTTGAGCATTTATAACATCAATTATGTTAATATTTCCTTCAAAGGGTAATTACTGCATCATCGTTGTGTCATAAATAAATTAATTTATTTAAAGTCTAAAAATTATAAATAAAATATCATTATGTAAGAAATATTTTTATATTTCTAATGAATATTTATAGTTGAATTTATCTTATGTATAACCCCATATTAAAAATGTTTTAGTTATTAAACTTTGATTTTAACTATTTTAACTATTCATTAAATAAAATAATATTAAATGTCATAATCTAATCCAAGTGGACCTAAATGGTCATATTATATTCATAAAGTTGTTTTTGGTCGAATTACACTTATCCAATATAAATAGGACATGTGTTAGGGTAATAGTAATATCATATTTACCCTTAGTTACCCTATTTACTATTAACCGTGGTAAAAAAAAGTAAAAAGTTACTATTCACCAAAAATTATTTTCATCTCATTGAACCACATTTTAGTCCTTGATATTAACCGTGTCTGTCGGATTTTCGAAATTCCATTCACAGAAGCGGTAAAATTAAGTTTTATGCAAAATTCAGTTTTTAACCTACCACTTAGTGGTTTCACTATTCATCAAAAATTGAAAGTTTTCAGAAAAATGCCAAAATTTCATCCTAAGCTATATTTCATATTCCGAATTCAAAAATGAAGTCTATTTTACCAAGTTCATAACATAGAAATTTAATTAATTAATTTTATAATTAAATCCCGCTGTTAAAACAAATATCGTGTTTTTAAGAAACAATATCTATCAAAAGATTGACACTTGATTATGTCTGGTTTAAATGTGAAATTACATCCAATGACCAACATTGTATTAAATTGTAAAAATATATTCTAAATATACTTTAAAACAACTCAAATTAATAATTTATCACTATTAATTATTTTGATTAAAAAAGTTGTTTTTAATTCTAATTTAGTAATTTTCACTATTCATCAGAATATGAAAGTTATCCGGAAAGTACCGAAATTTCACCTTAGGCTAAATTCGATACTCCGAATGAAGTCCATTTTGAGAGCTAAAATTTCTAAAATTTAAAAAGTGGTTATTACTATTTATAACGGCTAGTTTTAATAATATTTTAATAGCATATCGTTGTTTCGTGAAACTCAGTATTACGTACTACACACGCTATCGAGGAAGGTTGCGATTGCGTGTAATGCAAGGCAAGTCAAGGATGCGTGTTGTGCAAGCTCCTTTTTGTGTTGCGTACAACACAAGACATTAGTGAAATTAAAAAGAATATTTTTCATAAAATCTTGGGCTGTTACATTCTACCCCCCTTAAAATGAATTTCGCCCTCGAAATTCATCGGGGTTATAAATGATTTACTATTCGAAAGTTTCTTTAATAGAAACCCACATCGTAAAAAGGAATACCAAAACCAATATTTTAAAACAAAAGTATGAAACTTAACGGTTACCCAAATAAACTAATCACTGGGTTTCCACATAGGTGAAAATATGGATATGGAAGAAAAATCTAACCATCATGTTCTGATGGAGAGTGGTAGAGAACATGGCTATGGAAAAGCCAACAATCACAAATCCCTAAATTTGTGACGATCTAAGGTACCATCCGATTCATCAGGTATAAGATCACTAGGACAACATTTTTTGGTTTTCAAGATCATTTCCCTAAAGTTGAAAATTTGAATTAGAATAAATACTTTCTTTATTTTGGTACAATCTCACTGTTGTTCATGCCTTGAACAATTTACACTTCATCTCTTAAATAAATGAAGTTGAATTTGTTATTCGTGAAGTGTTAGCAGATCATGTGATAGAATGACGGGTCATTCCATCTGTCTCAAACAAAAGGTTAGCAAAAATTATATACATAAGTCGATCTATAGTGAGATTAATCACATATGGTTCCTAAAATGGACTTATACTTCATATATCATATTGCTTAATATAATAAAACTAGTTTCTACTAAACAGGGACTTCCTTAGGCCAGTGGTAGGCGATAAAGGCCAGTCGCACTTCGGTTGTGGGTTCGATTCCCACAGCCTTGTCCGAAGCGATGGGCTGTCGCCCGTCCTGCAGGTTGTCCTTTTTCTAAAACTACATTACTATAACATCCCATCAATAATATCGAAAAAAAACTTCTATCCTTAAACAATACTCACTTATGTCCAACATAATCCATTTCAATCTTTAGGCTTATCCATAATACTGCAGTCCACTCTCATAATATAGTGAAAACGATTACCAGAGATTTAATACCATCGTTGATCCCCATATATCATAAGATATGTTTTGTTGGTCACATTCCAAACATTCAAAGTCCTTAATCATGTATTCTCTTGAATACCTTAGTGAAAACATGAATGCAGTATAAAGTTAACACTTTCCACATACCAAAATCCTCAAAATTCTATATACTCAAACCATGATATCACTTAGTCCTTATATCAATCATGAGCTCATGAAAACTATTAAACATTTCATTTTCTCGTTTTCCCTTCATTATGCGCATATCATCTTATTTCCAAAAAATATCTCAATCACTTTGAATACCACATCAATAAATATTGCAATACTCAATGATACAACATTATTTTGGAATCCCATTACATAAACACTTAATCATTCCACCACATCATTGTCATATTCAACATTGCCAATAGTGATCGCATGTGACTTCCCTTTGTCCTTTGCCTTCAGTGGTTGCTCATGTTGATCATCACTAACCCTTGGATTAGGGCATTTATTAGCATAATGCCCCATTTACTTGCACTTGAAGCATTGAAGTGTTGGTGGTGCGTTCTCTGTAGTGTTTGCTTTATTCACATCATTAGAAACCCTTTTTCCATTACTTTGACACTCAGCTGCTCGATGACCTTCTTTTCCACACTTAAAACATTTTCTAGTCCCTTTAAGACAATCTCCACCATGCTTCTTTCCACACTTTGTGAATAAGGAAACATTCATCTTCTTTTCACCATTATTCTGAGATTTCTCCTTGAACTCCATCTTTCGTTTCTTGTCAAAACCATGAGATGGATATGTAACACCAACTTCCATTTCTACCTTGATAGCACAACACACAATTTCTTCATAGCTACTGAAGTCTCTTATAGCTAATTCCCTTTGAAGACTTGGTTTTAAGCCACTGAAAAATCGATCAACTTTACTTTCAGGTTGGATGATAATGCCAGATGCATACCTTTCAAGTCTTGTAAAATTCACTTCGTATATACCAAAAGATTCATCATCCTTTTGCTTTAGTTCAAGAAACTCCTTCTCCATCTTTGTTCGAAGAATACGAGGGAAGTACTTATTGAAAAATAAGTTCTTGAACTCGTCCCATTCCATGGACTCAATTTCATCTCTTTGACTTGTATTCTTGATAAGATTCCACCATTGATCAGCTTCACCTTCCAAACAATATACTGCTAAGATGACTTTATCATGTTCAGAACATTGAAGAACTGAAAATATCTTTTCAGTAGTACTGATCCATTGTTCAGCAACAAGTGGATCAGAAGACCCACTGAAAGAAGGTGGACATTGCCTCATGAAGGACTCAATAGAATATTGTTCCCTTCTCTGCTCATTTGGAAGTCCAGAATAATTCATAGCTTGTGTAAGTATAGAAATAAGATTTTGCACTCCATCTCCCATAACATTTGTTTGTTCAGGAGGACAATCATTTCATTGTCCACTGCATTGATCAACACGGTTCCTTCGGGTTCCAGCCATCATCTAAAACCCAAAAAGAATAGTGTGAGAGGAAAAAATCATGCTAGGGAAAACAACATAATAAAGGGGAAGTACCTTCAATATCTAACATCTTAGGTTTAATTCTATGATCGTTAGCGTAGTTCTAGTACTATAACCTATACGTATACTTAACCTTAGGGACATCCCTAGACATACCGTAGAAATATCTCTAGGAATCTCACTAACGTTTTCGCATCCTAGTTTCCAAAGGTTGACTAAACCTTTCCTCTGATACCAACTGTAGAGACCCGAAGCTTGACGTACATGGACATTACATTACTTTTGCGGAATACTTGGTACATAACAAAAACACACACACAAGGATCGTAATAGTTTAGTGTCTTTGGAAACTCGGAACATAATCTTCTAATCGTGGTGAAAGATCTTCAATATCTCCCATAAAGATCTTCCCTTTTTTTTACCTAAAACCTTTCTTTATATCCTGGGTAAAAGAAAACATAAAAGGGTGATCTCAAATGCTCAGTAAGGGTAAACAAAAGAAATATCAATCACATCATATACACAAGCACATAACTTTTGGAAATCTTAACCTGCAAAAGAGATCATAATTTCATAACATGGGATAAATCATGGCAGTGAAATGTAATCACAATAATCATAACTTAAAACATGAAACTTTGTGGCATTCACACATAATCATAGAGAATCATTTCTTGTTAGTCAAGACTAATTGCCAAGACTATCTTAGTGGACAAAGTACCTTTCTGAATCGAGTAACCCTCGTTTCAGTCCTGTTTCACTGAACCGGTATAACCTACCATTCCAGCCATGTCTATCTCATGAGATATAAAATCTTTACCCAATGCATTGGAGGGAGATGTAGGTCCCACCCATCTCATAATGATACCATTCTTATGTGTGCCACAAAATCATAAATCATACATCATTGCATAACCCATGTAATAAAAATGGGATTCTTAAACAACATGACATCATAAAACCATTCATATAAGATAAAGGAATTCATAAACATAATTCCATCACAACATAGTCAAATAAATGTAAAAATATGGATAGAAACAGAACCCTTTATTATCTTAGATGGAAAATAATTTTGATAAAACACTTGAATTGAATTCTTGAGGAAAATATCCTTTCTTCTTCAAAATCAATTTCTTTTCACAAAACATCATGAAATTTTAAAAGAAAGAGATTTTATTGAAAATAGTCATGAAATATTTTGGAGGAAGGTTCATGAAAATAAGGCTTTATAAAACCGTAAAAATCCGTTCGTGCCGTATAAGTTAAAAAAACATTCTTCTCGTACTTTTGTCGGAAAGTCAAAAAGTACCTCGTATGAAAAAAACGAAAAAAGATTCCTTTCATATCCTTTACTAAAAACTCACCGATGGGTAAAATTGTATTTAAACAATTGTAGGTGGATGGAAATAATATTACATATTGAGGAAACATGGATGTGGATGATAAAATACACCCCAGTAAATACTAATGTATAAACAATCTCGGATAAAAATGAGATTGTGATATTTCCCTTACCTTAGGTCCGACTTGCTTTGTAAGTGTCCGAACCTCCTGTATAATGATTTAAATCATGTTATTGACTTATTCCAGAATCATATTCATTGTTATTATATCATATATGGTCCACTTATGACTTTATATTACCCGTTCTTTTGTAAATTCATGTTAAAGTTGCGTTTTGGGTAGAATCGTCTCATTTGTCGTTCGTGTTTTTAACTTGTAATTATTCATATGATTACTTAGATCATGATTACTTAATTCCAGAATATAAAACATGATTTATATATAATATATATTCAGAATATACATATATAATAAATCAGTAAATGGAAAGAAATACACCGTTCATGGAGACGGTAGTCCGTACGTACGCATGAACGCTGTTTTCGTTTCCTTATTGAATTGAATGGAATTAAGTAGATGACATACATATAAATATAAATAATTCCAGTATCATTATAAGGTCATATATTTCATTAGTACTTATTATATATACTTTATAATCATTCATGAATGGTTAATCATTGAGAATGAATCTCATCGTGTCGTGGAGACGGTAGTCCGTACGTACGCACGAGCGATGATATCGTTCCCATGGTCGTGGAATTGTGTTGAAGTGTATGTATACTATTTCAGTATCAATATCAATTTATAATAATCATATATAGTTACTAATTAAACCATTATACCCATCCAATTAAGGTGGTGACGGAAAATATATTACACCACGGCGTGGAGACGGTATTCCGTACGTACGCACGCGCGGTGATTTCATTTTTCCGTAGGATGGATAGAAGGTGAATTAGAGTTGTTTCATATTTATAATAACATATCAGTATGTAAGTAATACTGATGTTATTACTTTATCATGAAACAACTAAAGAAGAATAAGTTTAAGAAGAAAGAAATTGAAAAGATCGGTAATGGATATTACCTCTTCTTTGGAACGCCTCTTTGAATCCTCCACTTAGGGAACTAATATTGGTCTTTGAAGAAGACCAGGACCTCTAGGATTATTCTAGGGAAGTGGAGAAGGGATTTTGGCAGGGGTTGGCCGAGCTTGAGTGCTCAAATTGGTGTGAGGAGGAGGGGGAGGAGGTACCCTTTTATAAGGGAGGAGAGGGGCACCTTAGGAATATCTCAAAATATTATTTTATATTAAAGTCAAAATCGGTTTATAATGGTTCCAAAGGGTCTTATTTAGAAGCTAAAGTGGTGATGGGTCGAAATACTATCATCCAATAGGATTTAGACAAGTTTAGGGTATTATTGTAACCTTATCAATTAGATTTAACTCTAAGTTAAATAATTTAACTTTTACCGTGTCTTTTTGTTTTCTTTCACTATACGGTTAATACACTTACTATAACATGCCAAACGAACCCCAAATTGTTTATTATTAATATATATATCCTTATCTAAGTCATTTGGCCGAACCTTAGATTTTTAGGAATAAAATAACAATTAATAATTTAATATTTTATTTAAAAACTATTTTGTGTTAATTTTGACACTATTTGATATATGATTTTTGTGAAAGTCATAACAGAATTATATGTTCAAACCAAGTTGATTAAATCAACACTAATATATCATAGTAACCTAGAAAATTAGTGGAATTCATAAAAAGTCTCAAATTACATTCATTTGAGCATTTATAACATCAATTATGTTAATATTTCCTTAAAAGGGTAATTACTGCATCATCGTTGTGTCATAAATAAATTAATTTATTTAAAGTCTAAAAATTATAAATAAAATATCATTATGTAGGAAATCGTTTTATCTTTCTAATGAATATTTATAGTCGAATTTATCTTATGTATAACCCCATATTAAAAATGTTTTAGTGATTAAACTTTGATTTTAACTATTTTAACTATTCATTAAATAAAATAATATTAAATGTCATAATCTAATCCAAGTGGACCTAAATGGTCATATTATATTCATAAGGTTGTTTTTGGTCGAATTACACTTATCCAATAGAATTAGGACATGTGTTAGGGTAATAGTAATATCATATTTACCCTTAGTTACCCTATTTACTATTAACCGTGGTAAAAAAAAGTAAAAAGTTACTATTCACCAAAAATTATTTTCATCTCATTGAACCACATTTTAGTCCTTGATATTAACCATGTCTTTCGGATTTTCGAAATTCCATTCACAGAAGCGGTAAAATTAAGTTTTATGCAAAATTCAGTTTTTAACCTACCACTTAGTGGTTTCACTATTCATCAAAAATTGAAAGTTTTCAGAAAAATGCCAAAATTTCCTCCTAAGCTATATTTCATATTCCGAATTCAAAAATGAAGTCTATTTTACCAAATTCATAACATAGAAATTGCATTAATTAATTTTATAATTAAATCCCGCTGTTAAAATAAATAGCGTGTTTTTAAGAAACAATATCTATCAAAAGATTGACACTTGATTATGTCTGGTTTAAATGTGAAATTACATCCAATGACCAACATTGTATTAAATTGTAAAAATATATTCTAAATATACTTTAAAACAACTCAAATTAATAATTTATCACTATTAATTATTTTGATTAAAAAAGTTGTTTTTAATTATAATTTAGTAATTTCACTATTCATCAGAATATGAAAGTTATCCGAAAAGTACCGAAATTTCACCTTAGGCTAAATTCGATACTCCGAATGAAGTCCATTTTGAGAGCTAAAATTTCTAAAATTTAAAAAGTGGTTATTACTATTCATAACAGCTAGTTTTAATAATATTTTAATAGCATATCGTTGTTTCGTGAAACTCAGTATTACGTACTACACACGCTATCGAGGAAGGTTGCGATTGCGTGTAATGCAAGGCAAGTCAAGGATGCGTGTTGTGCAAGCTCCTTTTTGTGTTGCGTACAACACAAAACATTAGTGAAATTAAAAAGAATATTTTTCATAAAATCTTGGGCTGTTACACTAATTGTGCAGTAACCATGTGGAAAGATCTACCCAAAAACCTGCACTTTCCAGACCTCTCGCACGGTTTAGACTAACCATGCGTAGGTTGTGCGTAAATCATGCGCCATTTCATTTTCAGGCCAAAACTTAGTTCCAGACTCTGAACGATCCCTAGACACTTCCAAAACACCCATGATCAATCTAGGCACTCACATAAGGCCACAACAAGGCATTTAAACCAAAAATAATAGGATCTGTACCTCATATGACAACCTAGGATCTTACAATATTCCCCCTTAGAGAAATTCATCACCAAATTGCTCTCTTAAGTGTTGTCAAGATTCGTCTAAGAGAAATTCTAGCCACTGAGCATGTACGTCGGCCTCCCTCTCCCAAGTCTCATCCTATAAACGACTGTGCTTCCAAACACCCATACTTGAGGAACTGGCCATTCTCCGAGAACCTTCATGCTTCTATGAAAAATATGAATCAGATTCTCCTCAAAGGATGCATCAACCTGAAGCTCAACCTCCTCAGGATGAAAAACATGAGATAAGTCTGAGTGATAGTGGTGCAACTTAGATACATGGAATTCATCATGTATGGATCAGTACCTCTGAGGTAAATACAACCGATAGGCAACTGACCCGACTCTCTCTAGAATATTAAATGACCCAACTTATCTCTGTGAAAGTTTACCCTATCTCCTAATCCTACGGTGTACCAATATCAGTGAAACATGTAAGAAAACCTGATCCCTGACCTCTAACTCTAGAGGTAATCTGTGGTGATCGACATATGATTTTTGATGAGACTGTGCAGTATCCATCCGCTTATAAATCATCGGGACCTGATCAGAAGTCTCCAACATGAGACACTGTCCCAGTAAAGCTGCCTCTACTACCTCTATCTAGAATAGGGTAGAACAGAATGAACTACCATATAAAGCCTCATAAGGTTCCATATGTATCATCACATGATAACTATTATTTTAGGAGAACTCAATTAGGGGAATATTCCTCTCCCAAGAGCCCCCAAAATCTAGGATGCATGCTCGCACCATGTCCTCTAGAACCTGTATTGTACGATCTGATTGGCCATTAGTATGAGGGTGGTATGCTGTACTTATAAGCACTTGTATACCCATCACCCTCTGAAAAATATATTAGAAACGTGACGTAAAGCGGGAGTTCCTATCTAAAATGATAGTGTGTAGGACCCCATGAAGTTATTCCACCTCTGAAATGTACCACTATCTACGATAATCAGCACTGAAGGTATCCTTAATCGGAAAGAAATGTACGACCTTCGTAATATTGTCAATAAAAACCCACATAGAATCGTTACCTCAAGAAAATCTCAGCAAACCAGTTACGAATTCCATCACGACATCATCCCATTTCCACTTCGGAATTGGTAACTGCTATAAAATCTCAGCTGGTCACTAATGTTATGCCTTCACCTACTGACAGGTCGAACACCTCGTAATAAACCAAACTACTTAATGCTTCATTCCTAAGCACCAATACTGACATCTCAAGTCACGGTACATCTTGGTGACCCCATGATGCACTGCCCCAGCTGAAGCATGAAACTCCTGCATCATCTCCTCACATATATCCTTTGGAACCCAGATACAACCATAGATACACCAGATCTCATCATCACCTACCATCCAACTAGGAGGAGGGTCCTCACCTTCCACACCTTCTCATAGAACTAGGACTTGAGGATCTGATAACTTCCACCTCCTAACTTTGACCAATATTATAGAGGTAACAACTAAGGATAAAAGAAAAGTTTTCCCCTGTCTATCATGCACCTCCAGATGCATCTCATAGAACAACTCCATAAGATTCCACTAACTACTGGCTTGTTTCACTTCCTATATCTAAGTCCTCTTACTCATTTCATCGGCTATGGAATTTCCATTATCTGGCATGTAATCAAGCTCAAAGTCAAAGGACTGTAGTTACTCTACCCACCTTTGTTTCCTCAAATTCAGATCATGCTGCATGAAGATATACTTGATGATTTTGTGGTCTGTGAACACAAACAATTCTCTCCCAGTAAATAGTGTCTCTAATAGTTCAACGTATGAACAACTATATCTAACTTGTGATAGTGCATAGGGTAGTTCTTCTCGTGAGGCCTCAACTACCAAGACCTGTACGCCCCAACTCAATATCCCTACATTAGAACTGTCCCTGGGCCAATACCTGAAGCATCATAGTAAACCGAGTAACTCTTGCTCTACTCTGGTAGTATCAATTTTGGTGCTAAGGTCAGCCTCCCTTTCAGCTCCTAAAAGGCTGTCCCATGAGATTCTAAGCACACAAACTTCACACCCTTCTTAGTTAAGCCCATCAACGACAATTCTAAGTGTGATAAGTCCTGTATAAAACGCATATAGTAACCATCTATCCCCAAGAAACTATGTATGTCAAAACAATTCTTGGGTTGTTACTAGGAAACTATATCTCTCACCTTCTCTGGGTCCATTTACAATTCTGGATCCAAGATAATGTGACCCAGGAAGTTAATTTGATGCATCCAAAAGTGGCTCTTTATGAGATTATCCCGATACTCTCTCAGTGTATTCAAAACGATATCAAAATGGTTGTCATGGTCATGTAGATTTTGAGAATACACCAAGATATCATACCATAAAACCACCACAAAAGAATCCAGGTAAGGATGGAACACTCAGTTCATCAAAGCCATGAAAACCGCTGGTGCGTTCATGAGACCAAACGACATATCCAAATACTCGTATCACCCATACCTTCTATGAAAGGCTATACAAGGTATGTCTGCTGGTTAAACCCACACCTAGTGATATCCGGACATCAATTTGATCTTTGAGAACACTGGATCTCCTCAAAGATAATCAAACATGTCATCTATCTGTGGAAAAGAATATTAGTTTTTAACTATCATTCGGTTCAGTTTCCGATAGTCCATGCAGAACCTAAGGGTACCATCCGCCTTTTTCTCAAAAAGGACCATAAAACCCCATGGAGAAGTATTGGGTATGATAAACCCCTTCGTCTCCAAATCCTCTAGCTTCCTCTTGAGATCATGTAACTCCATCATAAAGATCCTGTAAGGAGGAACAGATACCGACATAGCTCCCGACCCTATATCTATGGATAACTCCACCTCTCTCTCAGGAGGTAAACCAAAATATTTATCGGGAAATACATACCTGAAATGCTCAACCACTAGAGGAAAGTCCACATACCTCATTCCTTAATCATCCAAAAACAAACTAGCAATTTGGGCCATCATCCCACCCATCCCACGATGCTCGGTTCTAGATCTTCTTGCGTGGGCATCCCAATCATCCTTGTGAATAAACATTGCACCCTCTAGTGATGTTAAATTCACCCTCCGATGATAGCAGTCAACATACGCTTGATAATACATGAACCATTCCATTCCAATAATGAAATCAAACCATGTCATCTCGAGGAAATATAAACTCCAGAGGAAGTGGCACCCACCAACCTCAAGGGGAAATTCCATACATTGGCACACATCAAATGTTCTAACTCCAAATAGTTTGTATAGCATCAAAATTTCCTCAGAAAGAAAAACCACAAGACCATGGCTTTTCACCACTCATGAAGAGATAAAACTGTGAGAGGCACCTATATCAAAAAGAGAAGATGCAATAGTAGAAGCTACTAAGATTGTACCTCTCACTATATATGGTCTAGGATCCTAATCCTACTAGGTATGTTTCACAGCATAAGTATGGCCTGTACCATGACCTTGTGACCCTACCTGGCTACCCTGAGATGATCCGCCCTTCTATTTATTAGAACTCGGTGTCTAGCTACCATGACCATGACCACCACTACCCTGGCCTGACCAGCATGCACTGCTCTAGCTCCCGGACTAACATAGAGATGAATAACCTACTCCTGAACCCGATGTCAGATCTGACCCCCACCACTTGCAGTTGGAGGGAAGGTCCTGCAAAACCGTTGCATGTTCCCCATCCTTCCGCAAGCTCGACACTCAATTGGCTCGTGATCACATAGATTTTTCATGTTGTCTCACCTACCACACAGTTGGAAATACACCATGATGCATGCACCCATAGCTTGGCTAGCACTCACGTCACAGGAAGCCTCGAAATGGTGACTCCTTCCTGAAGGTGTATATCCACTGGGTCAAGAAACAACACTCCCCTATTCAGTACCCCCAGTTTCCCTTAGGTTCTGCTCTATAATCAGCACCGGATTCACAATCTTAGTGATAAAAGGCTACCTGAACATGTTGAACTGAGATCTGATAGCATGTTTGAGACCTTCCTCGAAGCACCTCACCCTTGGAAGCTCATCAGTAAGATACATCGATGAAAAATGTTGTAGATCCATAAAGTGTTCTGAGTATTCCATAACTGTCATCGCGCCCTACTTTAGATGCATAAACTCAGTAGCCCGATCTACCCGTAGAGTCGTGGGGTAAAATTAGTCATAGAAGCGGGTTGAGAATTCATCCCAACCCATATTACATAGCCCATCAGCCTAGATCAAAATGTCGCGCCAGCTCTTTTCCGTTCCACGTAGCATATAAGTCGCAAGCTTGACCATCCACTCCAGAGGTGTATCGAGATACTCAAAAATCACTAATGTGGTATTTATCCATAGCTCCATAGCCTGTGGTCCACCATATCCTAAAAAATTAGGAGGATGCTGATTCTGGAACACCTGTGTCTGCTCAGCCATAGTCAAGGCTAGCTGCGCTCCTCCCTGTATAGTCTGCATATAGAGAAAGAAACCCTCACAGAACTGTGCCTCAACACTTGTGTCCGAAATATCCTTAAGTTCCTAACTTGGCACTATAGGAGGATCAAATAGTAGGCCATGGACCACTATCTACGATGTATAGACATCGCCTCCATTATTGTGTACCACCAGAGGTCGTCATAGTGGCATGTCTCTACAATGAAAAACGTACACCTCAGGAAAGAAAAACATCAAAGCACAAAGCTCAAAAGTATAGGACATTTCAAAACCCTCCTAGAAACCAAGTCAAACCCATAGCCTTCTCCCAAATCTAGGACTATATAAAGAACAACTAACAAACCACTAGAAACTATGTCTGTAGCCCACTCAAAAGCCCTGTCTGGGTCAATTCACTATTCACCATTCAAGTTTCCATTCAATTTCACATTCAGTTATTTAGGAAATTTCATCAAGTTTTTACCAATTTATGAATACATGAGGTCCCATAACACCTCATGAGCCCAAAACTTGCTTCCCATTCAAACCATACATGTAAAACGTTCATTCAACATTTACATTTCACTAGTGCATCATTTTCCAATTCATAAGGGCCCATACTACTTATGGATTGAAAGATGATGTCACACCTTCATATACTACCACCAACTTACACAACAACAGACACAACTATCACCTCAAATATCACAACAACATGAAATATCTAATGCATCCTAGATGGCATGGCATAATGCATGAAATGTGATCCTAACAAGAGCCTATATGATTCATGAGATGGAACAACCTCATATCATCAAGTTGAAACTAAAATAGAACCCAAAATTGCATCAATATTAATAGAATAAATCAAGTGTGTCACCCAATGGTGAAATCCAATAAACTATAATAGTCAAAATCCAGAAAATAAGAACTCAATTCGAGGAATTTTGGGTTTTCCCTATACACGGGGTAGCTACTCTTTGGCCCAGTTTATTACCAAACTCAATTTCCTTCCTATCCCTATCCAATTTCTCCAAAAATTAAGTCAAACAAGAAATAGAAATGCTATGATACCACTTTTTAACATCCTAGACCCGGATGCCACCTGAAACAGTGCCCTAAACCCAGTTGGTCACATGGCCTCAAACACATCTCCCCAAATGCCAGAGGCTGCTGACTAGGAACGAGGGCCTAGGTGATTCAGTGGGGAGACTATTCCCACATTACCAAAGTATCACCATGGAAGTCAAATACATACAATAGAGGAATTGAAATAAACAAAATAAAACTGAAAGTAAGGAAAAACTTGAATATATTTCAATAACCAGAATTTTCATATATACAAGATGAAGCAGAGGTTACAATTATCTATAAAGAATCCAAACGGGTACATGGAACTATATTATAGTACAAGTATCCCAAAAAACAAAAGAACCAAAAGGTACCCTAGAATCACAAGCCTCAGTTTAGTCCTATGCTCCCTTGATCCAAAGTCACATTCAACAACCTATACTAGGGTGCTTTATCCTATCATTACCTACAATAATATAATCTGTTTGGGTCCTCAAGGAGGCCCAAATAGGGTATGAGATAACTATCCCAGTAGGAAACAACCTAGGTCAATATAGTTCTAACAACAATTCTACAAAAGTGCTAGAAAGTGTAAAAAATAGATAAGTGTGTATTCCAATGGCATAAGTATACCACAACAAGTAAAACTATCCAGCCCTCAAGGCTACCTGAAAAAGAGATTCAAATCCTAACAAGTCAGCTATCACAAGTAAACAACCAAGTCACATGGCCATTCTGTACATCCACCTGTAATATGCAACCCACAACCACGCTATATAAAGAAGTCATGTATCCCACGACCACCCCGTATAGTGAAAGTTGCATTCAACGACCATGTCGTATAGTGAAGTAGCAGAACTCAAGGGCCATATCCAAGGTTCCAGTAGACCAAGGAATCTAAATAATATGTATCTTGACCAAGGAGGTCTGAATCCAAGGAGCATGTCCAAGGCATCCCATCGAGTCCCATGGGCATCCATGGTGGAAACTCAGTTAGGCACTAGTTGGGGTTCTAGAAGCATGGTAATATAAATTCCTATGTGAGCCCAAGAAAACCAGATCCAAGGGGTAGCAAGGCCCGAGGCATCCCATGGAATCAAGATCCAAGGGCCAGAGTCAACCTAAGGTGTCCACTACTATGTTCCAAACCATTCATTCAATTCATTCAATTTAAAAAATTCAAAACCATGTGAGTATACCCACTCACATAAACAAGAAAAATCATGAGCACACCCACTCATGAATTCCATTAACCATTTACCATTTATATGGGCTTACCCTCCAATATTATCCATTTATCATTCCATTAACCATTTTATATATGTATACCCACCCTTATCCACACATTTCATTTAAGACAAGCTATAAAAATAGGTATGGTGTCATAAGATATCAATATGAAAGGAGGAAGTACATCTCATAAGCAAGATATTCAAGATATCAAGGCATTTATGGGATTCCTCTAACTAGGCAAGCATAAGCACACACCCCTTGGGTGGTTTAAACATGCATAAACAAGTTAAATTCAAAAAGGAACACCCCATAGGTGACCTTGAAACAATAAACAGGTGACAAAACACCTAAAAATAACCTATGAGAATCTTCACTAGGTCAGTCTACATCTATGACCAACAAATCACTCAAAAACAAGGCCACACCGAAAAGTCCGATGGGCGGAGAAATGGATGAAAGTCCGAAAAGGACCCGAAAAGATGATAGAAAGTATAGAACACCTACCTCACCTCAGTAGTAGATAGATCGTCCAGTATTAAGTATTGATTCATCCTATTTTGGAATAAATCTGAAGAACAGATGAAGAATGAGATATTTGGGCATATGAGGATAAATCCAAAGAGTGTAGTTGTTGTTCTAAAGAATCAAGAATGACTAAAAAGGAATCGAGGACTTACCATTGCGGATCCAATGAGACGATTGATGATCAAAACAGAGAGTGGATGGAAGAACTGGATCAAATCCAATCTTAGGATCCAAAAGGGAGAGCTATGGGAGTCTCTATATTAATGGGAGAAGAAAACCCTATTTGGGTATAAAAATGAAAATTGATTTTAATGTAAAAAAAACACAAAGAAGGGTCACACGGTTTACCCGCACAGTTTCCCAAACCGTGCAGAAACCGTGTGCACCTCTCTGCCTAGGATGGGCACTTCTCATGGTTATTGTGCATGGTTTTACTAGTCATGTAGAAACTCTCTTCCCAAAAACCTGCACTTTCTAGACCTCTCGCACGGTTTCGACTAACCATGCGCAGGCTGTGCACAAACCGTGCACCATGTCATTTTCAGCCCAAAACATGGTTCCAGACTCTGAAGGAGCCCCGTACACCTATAAAACACCCATTATCGAGATAATAACTCACATAAGGCCATAAAAATACATTGAAACCAAAAATTAAAGGATCCTTACCTTGTAAGAAAACCCCAGTTCTTACATAGTTCGCTTCATACTTCAAAGTCCTGACTCAGAGGAAGCCGAGCACACTCATGGGTGGATCCTTCATCACCCACCTGGCCAAGTACCTAGGCATATTTGATTCATCTCTACCCCACCTCTTTTGGAACCGTAGATCTGATTGATCTTGTACTTCTCCACAAGATGCAGATGCTTGTGAGAGAGGATGAAATTTCCTTTTGGGCACTAGGAATCCAGGAGGCCGCACCTCAGGAGCAGCCAGTAGGAGAAGCAGCAGAAGAGCCACCCCAACCTTCTTCCACCAGTACACCTACTCCATCCATACCCACCACCACCTCAGCCACCACACCATCGACCATACCACCACCATCCTATCACACCCTCATCGAGCTTCCAACCAACCTCCAGTGCATTTTGGAAAATTTTCACCAAATATCGACCTACCTCCATCTCCTATTCATTGAGTGCACTACATTTACCCTTCCACCATCTACGACGCCAGCTAGACTTTTATCCTCTACAATTCCCCTACCCCTTCTAACCTATGGGACCTCCCTGCTGATCTCACTGACCTTTCCTCCCAGAAGGAGTTCCTGGCAGAGCAGGCTAGGAGGGGCAAGGGAGTTTCCACTAAGCCCATCCCTGAGGTACTATTCAACGATCCTGTTACCAGACCCAGCAACCCGGTGTAGATTATTACATCACCACCCACTACCCCATACTATCTCCCTGCATCCACTAACACACCATCCACCATAGCTACCCCTCCATCCTTTACTGCTGCTACTATTGATGCTGACACGCCTGACTAGTTAGTCGAGACTTTGGGCAGTGGGATGACACTCAAAGAGATTTTTGGTGTGGATATTTGATCTGAATTTTATCCATCTTTTGGTATTTTTGGGATTATTTTCATTTACTTGGGTGGTTGGTTGTTTTAGTCATTTTTTCCCACCTCTGTACAAACTTTGGCTATATATATATTCATGGGATTTCGTTTTTATGTTTTGTTGTGTTTTGATTTTCGTATCTTTTTTTTGTATCTTTAGTATGCCAAACTCCTCAAAATCATATTCCATCCTCGATTTTCTAGTCCCTCCAAGGTCTTATAAAAAAGGGTACTTGAGAGAGTCATCAATATTTCCCGAAAACTTCACAAGATATCACTCGAAATTCACCGCCAATAGCAGCTACTGTGACCAATGATTCCATTCTTACCACAACTCATTCATGCTCTTGTGGATATGGCCAAAGTGATTAAACCACTGAATTGACCATGCAAGCTTTAGGACACAACCTATAGCAGCTATAAGAGGTGAAGGAGCAACTAATCCGGTGGACCATCTATAAAAAATCTCCATCCACCTGTCTGGATGATGATATTTATTCAGCGCTTTATGGGAGGCAACCCATAGTTCATCTCTTATTTTGTCGAGTTTTAATTTCCATGTATTTTTCATTTTCGTTTCATTCTTCATTTTATGTCTTTCATGAAGCTACATTGTAAAACTATCACAATTTGAACAAAATGAATATCCCACTTTCTCGCTCTGTGTGCCTGCCTTTTTTCTCTACTATTTCAAATGATTATACCTGTGAACTAATGTTTGTTATCTAGTACAAGATTTTATTTTCTATCAATTTTGTATGTACATTGAATTTTCATGCTATGATAGCTCAAACACCCCCATGGAATACCACTTTTACCAAGGACCTCTTTATTCCCTCTAATTTTAATTTTGTCTAATATTCCATTTCCAATTATTTAAAATTCACTACCATAATGCTCCCACAATAATTTCATTAATAGTGGGGACACTATATCTTACTAAGGGCGTGGGGGGGGGGGTGTCTTCTGACAGTTTTAATGGTGATACACTTGAATTTTTTATTGTTCTCACTTGTATAGGATACATTTTTAAAAATAATAAGAATTCTTTAAACAGGAAAATTATTATTCCCTTGTAATTAAAGAAAACGTCAAGTGGAAAAGTGTTAAGGACTATGTTTCAATCCTGCTTATACTTGTTTATAATGATTTCTGAGTTTACAGAATTAATTAAAATTCAAAATATTTGAAATTATGATGAATTGACCCACTACATAAGATTTATGCCCTTTGTGATTAAAAGATTGTTTTTGATTATCATTACCAGTGAGGAATATCAGCCTACAATAGCATATTCTTGTCTAATTATATTAATTGACAGATACCTAGGGCATGTAAACCGACTAGAACTTGCACTGAGATCATATCAAATTAATTACCGAACAAGTATAAAACTCTAATGATTGAGGCACTCTTTGATAGACAATTTTCCTGAGACTCACCATAAATCTATCCTTCATTGTTCCCATAGTTCCCATGAATAAACTGTTAGAATGAAGCTATTTCAAGCCTATTTCCCTTCCTACCCTTCTCCTTGTACAATGATTTTGGATATCATTGAAAAACCATGGGGAAGAAATTCAGATAGTATGAGATGCTTTCAGTTTTAGATATGTACGTTGCACTCACCTGACTACGAGGTTGTGATCCATATACCATTTTTTATATCTCATTCATATTCTGTTCCTTTAAAAAATACAATAAGAAAAGAAAAATTGATGTGGGTTGTGTACTAGGAAGGTAAAAAATCACTATTTTCCAGACCGATAAGGATCATATGTGGTTAGGTGATGGATATGAGATCTTTCCTAGGAATAACTTTCTTAAAATAAATGTGCAAAATAAAAATAAAGAGGAAATCAATAGAATCATTTCTTTGTATACATAATTTCTATATATATGGATCCAACCTGAGATGATGGAGAACAGATGCGAATGAATAAAAGAAGGAACACCATCACACTTGTTCTTTCACTTTTTTCATTGCACTATAGAGCTTACCCTCCCATTTGTTCCATATTTTTCACATTTTACCTACCTACCCATAGCCGTAGAGTCATTAGAACCTGATTTATTAAGCCCTCAAGATTAATATTATAAATGTATTTTCATAGTGGAGATGATAGAACAAGTAAAATCATAAGTTTAGGAACATGTACTCAGGGTATGATCCTACCTCTACTTTCATTTTCTACCCTAAGTGATGAGGGAAAATAATGGTGAGGTATATTATAATTGGGAATATAAATTAAGGAACAGTTAAGTGGTTATGATTATAATACTAGATTTTTTTTTGAAAACTAAACTGTGAGGAATGACTAACTTTCTTTGTTGGTTTAGTTATAGAACTTGACCCTTTTTTTCTTACACTTAAATTGAATTTCAAGGATATAATGAATATTTATTTATTTAAAAATTACATATCCTTTGTGAAATCTTTGTTGAGATGTATTTCTTTAGGACAAGAAATTGTTCAAGTGTGGGGGAATTTGATAAGCCTAATTAATATACATATATTTTTGTCATTTATTCATAGTTTTTCATTTAATTATTCTATAATGCATGTGGTATGTTTCTAATTTTGTAGGAATAAGAGATTCAAAAGTTTCCATGGAAGAAAAGGAAGAAAATGTGAAAAAACTTCCAAGTACACGTTGTGATGATGTAGTTCACATCATGTGCATGAGGATCACAACCTAACCCAAGTTGTGAACCTAAGTCATGACCATGCCAAGAATCCAGAAGGAAAAATCCTTTACACGTTGTTTCTAGACTGGACATGTCGTGATTCAGTCTAACCAGTTAGTGAGAAAGCCATAAGGATTCCATGAAAAATCTAGCTAGATAGAGAGTACATGTCGTGAACAAACAATACACGTCGTATACCTGGTCAAACCTCTTAATCCATGAGACCCGCATGCTACACTAGATACCCAGGGAAAATGACATGGATCAAGGTCTCATGTCATGTACCTACGATACGCATCATTATAAAAAATTACTATTTAATAATTAGATCATTTTAGTGATTTTGTAGACGTTCTTCTATTCTTTATCTTGATCCCCTATGAACTATTTTGCCCTTTTCCCTTTCTAAACCTAAAATTGTTCACGTTTTCACAATTTGTATCAATTCAAGAGCCATGGAACCTCCTTTATTTAACACCTTCTTTTCCATTCTACATTTAAATTCAAGTCATATTCCTGTCTCAAGTAAGAAATTTAATTTAAGTCATAATTCTTGTGTGTATGTTTTTCTGTTTGTCACCCAAAACCCCCTTGCATGAGTATAATTCTATCACGACCAATAAACATGTCAAGGATGGTTTATTTTTTTTATTTAGTTGTTTATCTAGTCTTAATGAGTAGATAAACTTCATAGGGGCAGGGATTAAGAGATGTATTTGTATAATTAAATACACCTATAATTCTAAAATTGGAAAATATATTTGAATTAGTAATTAGGATATAAACCAACAGTCTATACCATTTTTGAAAACATCCCCAACCATGGGATAGTTAAGAAAACTACCCTATCCTAATTGGTGTAGACTAATCTATGACCACTAGCTTAGGAAACTTTCTACCCTATAAAATCAAAAACCTAATGCACTAAGATCTTTTCTACCTCACAACCATGGAATAGCTACTTCCTAGGTAGGACTAGGAGGCTAAGACCAAAGTCAACTAGTAATACCTGTTTGCTTCGCAGACTAAGACATAAGATCTTTCCAAGGTAATAATTAAAGGACATACTTCAATCATATAATAAACATGATCCAAACCCATCATTTATCATTTATAGCCATCCCAAAATAGAACTTAGATCAAAATCCCAAATAGAAAATTCTAGAAAGGACTCCTTTACAGGTTCAGGAACCAGATTTCCCAAAAATCAAATGGTAGTATCCTTGTGGTTTCGACCTCGTACTTCCACTACACAATGTCTCTATAGTTTGTGAAGTTTGGGACCATTTATAAATTCAAAATTTGATACACACTAGAGGAAGTAATGACATCGCCGCACATGCGCATCAATAGAACAAAAACCCTACCTTAACATGGCCATCAGGTCCTGACCCTCAAGGAACCACCAGTTGCCCCGCAGAAATGTTGCCCCCTACCTAGGTCCCAACCACATACCCGAACAGGTCCTCATACTAATGAATATACCCCATAATCCAACACATTATATTTCTAGTGTTAATTTTCCCCACTCTCACACATGATTAGAAACTTTCCAGGAGGTTACCCATCCAAATCACTACTTAACGCCAAGCACACTTAACCATGGAGTTCTAATTAGGCAGGATCTCAAAAATTAAGCTGCACCTTGTTAAATTGAGTCATATCATTTAGAATTATAACCCTATAACATTTTTGGGTAATATATTATCCCCCTAGAGACCAAAATCCTTTTTGTATACCATATATCTCAACCCAGGAAGTACCACCACACTTTTTGCCAGGTATATCCTCTGATACCAATGAAACACTTAGGCACCGATAATAGCACGAACACCCCACCTTAACATTTATTCTTGATTGTCACACCCCAATCATGGAATATTAATTATTTTATTTATTTAATTATTTTTTTATCCACAATTTTATGTTTTTGTATGGTCTAGGTTTAAATTTTAAAATTTTTCATTTATAGAATAGGCACACAGTTAAAACATGGTTAGTAGAAACCATGTGATCCATCTGTAGTTTTTGAAATAGAAAAATCACACTATGAACACACAATTTTCTAAACCATGCATCCTGCCCAAGAGAGGTGCACCTGGGGCCTAGTGAGAGGTTCCTAGTTGGAATACATTTTGGAAAACCTTGCAGCCAAACCATGCTCAGTGTCCAACCTTTAAATTTTTTTAATGATAATAATAATAATAATGAAATAATTATTATTATTATGACTTCATTATTATTATTATGATTATTATTATTATTATCATCATTATTTTTATCAAAAACTTTCTACCATTCTCTTCCCCCATTATTGATGCAACCCAGCCTGTATGGGGCTCCGTCGCATGCATGAAGTCCCTCCTCCCAGCTCCTTTCCTCAACTATTTTTCTTATCAATTCCTTGTGAAATCACCTCAGGTAATTCTTATTACTCCTCCATCATCTTCTTCTTCATTTTTTTTGTTTATCTTTTCCTCCTTATGGTACATGTGACCTAGTGTAAACCCTGTCCCGATTTTGGTTGTTTCTTTTTTTTTTGTCTTTTGGTGTCTAGGGTCCTCGAGTCCCATTAAGGATAATTCAAACCATGCCCATTGAAGGCAGTGGATTCATCATTGGTTCTGAGTAGGGGTTCTTGTAATTTAAATATTTGGCCCATTTTTATAAAGGTATTTCTTAATTATTGTGCATATGGTATTTTTATAGTTCATTTTGGATCATCTTTCATAATGGAAACTTACACACATATGCATGGGTAAGACACACACACACGCACAAATATATATATATATATATGCCCTCTTTGTACATATTCTCTCATGATGAGGGGAATATGCACAATTCATCTATGGGTAACTATATATATATATAAGTGTATATGTGTGTAAGTGTGTAAAGATGGACTTTTTCTTATGTGGGCCATTTTGGGGGGATCCAGATTATCTTCATAAAAAGTGACATGTTTTGAAGTAGGTTCCCTATGTATGATCCTTGAATTTGAATTAATTTTTTTTCTTGAGTGTTTAAAAAAAATATGTTTTATTTTTATGTTGTAAATATATGCTTTTAAAATTAGTTGTGGAAATTGGAAATTTTAATTTCATTCATTTCAAAAAATTTACATAAACCTTCAATACTAGTTATTTATGTTAATATTTTATTTCTTCTTTTTATTGGAAAATGTAAATTATTTCCAATGTACAATTGGTTTTAGAGAGTATGTTTCAGTAAATGTGGTGTGACATGTTTGGATACTTTATTTTTTTTTTAAAATAGTTTTGAAATATAATGATGTGTAGGACTAGTTTTCACCTTCAGAATTATTTCTGTAGTAATGTAACAACCATGGTTTTCCTCCTATTATATTGGGTTAACACATAAATGGTGTTGGGAAGTGGGAAGACATGCATGTTGGAACCCATGTTAGTTTCAAGTGTTTGATGACCTCATAAATTCAACTTTATTCTACTATCATGGTATCCTTGGGGTCATAGTGGTAGTTGATATAAAGTTTCTATTTAGACCAGATTAGATAGACTAGATCCCCATGGTATGGAAAGTATGAGGACCCGACCTTAAACATTACATAATATTGAATTAAATGAATAATTCACATTGAGGATCTTTTCAGGTTTAGAGTTTTATAGAATTAGGACATAACTATTACATCTCAAAATATTACTAAGTAGACACTTCTACACAGTTTCCATTTTTCTTCATAAAATAAAAACTCTTAAAAAAAGGAGACATGTCTAGTTTCATGTTTTAGACAACATGGATTTTCCTTGATATCATCCTTGACCCTATTCATCTTTATGTCTTGTGAAAAACATTTCAAGACATGGTATGAGCATAAAAAGCTCAGTAAGGGTTATAAAATAATGAAAAGAAACATTATCCCATAAATAAATACAAATCAATGAAACCATACTTTTTAATCATAACATACCTCATGAAATCATAAGATTTATGAATAACATACAGAAATCATAAATCATAAAGGTAACTTATGGCATTCATAACATACTTACATTGTAGATATCACAGCTACATAGGGAGCCACATTTGGAATACCCATAATAGTATATTCCCTAAATCTCTTAGGAGAAACATTAACATTTACCTCTGTCATGTTACCCAATGCATTAGAGAGCTATCTCAAGCTCAACTGCCCTAGGTTTATCACGAAACCACCCATATACGTAAACAATTCCCAATAACAAAAAAATATTCATAACACATAAACCAAGCATAAAGGAAAGATAAAATTTCCACATTGCAGTCACAATATATCATTTCAAGATATTGACATAATCAAGGCTTTATCAAACCATTTTCAAAACCATTTAAAACATTTAATAAAGAGATTTTTGAATCAAAGTGTCCCATACCACTTTGAAGATTTTGAAAGGAATTTTAATTTTAAAACTTTAATGTCTATATAAATAAATCCTTAAAACCATTTTTAAAACATGGACATTAATGAGAAATATTTAGAATAATAAATATTTAAAACATTTAAAATGATATTTTAGTTAGAGTTCCTAACCAAAGGAGAGAAACTTGAATACAAATAATTGAGGTAATAAAAACTTTATAATATCATGAGAATAAAGGGATTCATGATATACTATGTAAAAGTAAATTATATACACCATATAAAAGTGAATTGGTGTATAACAACAAAGAAGTCTCAATGGAATGTAAATTGAGATGAAATCTATTATAAAGACCGTATCCTTAGGTTAAGGATAAATGAACGATATAATTATGTGTGACAAATATAAATACACTCCATATTATTGGATATTCAGTGTAAACCAATCAGAGTATATTCACACATATTCTTGTAAAAACAACACTAATGAATTGGATTTTTAACTCAATAAATAGAGATTGAGTTAAAATTACTCTTATCAAGTTCATATCGATGACTTGAGAATTTATCAACGGAGTGATTATATGTATCAAAAGTATATCCAAATAAAGGGGAGTGGAAATTACTACAAAAATAATAAATAGTGATTCCACACATAATCATAGCATGACATAATCAAGAATTATATATAAGATTAACCTAAGGAATGGAAATTGGGTTAAAAGGTTCCCTTACCGATTTGGTAACTTACGAAACATACAACCCATGAAATAAGGATAAAAAAATGAAGATGTAAATACCCATAGATTGAAGTATATTACAAAATGAATACAATATCGGGAATTACATACACCACACAAAAGTAAATAGTGGAAAATATAGCATGAATCTCACGGGAATAAAAAGTGAGATGAAAACCCCTTACCACATTGTAATCAATCGAGTCGTATGACCAAAATTTAATAACCACCAAATGAATCATAGAATACCATGAATATAAGGATAATTATGATAATATATATCAAATGGCAGTACACAATTTACCACATGAAATAAATATGTGGTGAATAATAGAAATCTCACAGAATTAAAAGTGAGATAAGAAATCTCTTACCTCATGTCCGACTTGACTCGTTTGTTCCTTGTTATTCCTAAATAATAAACTAAAGTTAATTTATACTTGATTAAGAACATTTTTCAATTTTATTATTCCTTTAATATCACTTATTACCATGTTATAAACATTATGTAATCATTTAAGTTAATAACGTTTGTTTTGTTGATATTTGATACATGAGTAAAAAATGAACACCTTATATTTACAAGTTGTCCATGTGGTCAATAGTCCATTATATCCAGAATGAAATTAATTATTTAGATATCATATATATCATATATATCCAGTATATATATATATATATATATATATATATATATATATATATATTTATAATAGTACATATCATTTGGAGGTAAGAAATGAAATGCACCGTTCATGGAGATGGTAAGCCGTACGTACGCATGAACGCTACGTTAATTTATATTTCTTATTTTAATGTAATTAAAACATAATCATACATAGTTATATTATAATTCCAGTATAATATGATATATAATATCATTAAATCCATCCTTTATACATCCCACATATGGCATTAATGAGTCATATCACTTTGAGGGGGCGGTAGTCCGTACTTCCTCAAATGAAATTATCGTGTTTACCCATAATGGAAACCATAAAGGCATGGTATAAATGGAAAATACAGAAGCATAAAGAAAACATAAACATAATATATATCATATATAAATAAAGTTCCATCATAATGGCCACCATGAGAGGTGGTAGGAGGTAATTGAACAATCATCATTTCGTGAGGCGTTAGTTTTCTATCCACAGAAACATTATGTTCTTCACCCATTAGATGGAAGTGTGTGTAAGTTTAGTTCTAATAATTCTCATAAAATCATCCTAGCATATTGACGATACTGGTGTTGTTATAAAATAAAAGAATAAAAAGAGTTTAGGGGTTGGAGAAGTAAAATAAAAGAAAAGAAGTTAAGAGAAACCGTTACATTTAAATTGGGTAACTTCTTTTGGTTTGAACCAAAAGGACTTTTGAAGTTCCTTCTGCCAAAGGTAATACTTCTAGGTGGAAGAAAGAGTTGTAGGGAGCTTAACTGGGCATAGTTTGGACAAGCCAAAAGGCTTGATAGATGTGAGTAATTGGTTATAAGTGAGGGCTTTTTATAAGGGGGAGGAGGGGCTCTTTAGGAAAGTGTGATAATATTATTTTATTATATAATGATATTCGGTTTCTAAAGGACAGAAAATAATTAGAGTCCAAGATAAAATGAATAAAGGTATAAATAAAATCATCCAATAAGAATTGGACATGTTTTGGATGTTATTTTAATATTTATAATCTTATTTATTTAAATAATTTATTAATGAGGTAAATACTGCATCATTATTGTGTCATAAATAATTTAATTTATTTGATGTCTAAAAATTATAAAAAAAAAAATTCCATGATGTAGGAAATATTTTTATCTTTCCAATGAATATTTATAGTCAAAAATATTACTTATATAACACCATATAAAAATTAATTTACTAAAAGATTTTTGTTTATGTCATTTTTGCCTTTACATTAAATTAATTAATCTAAAGTGTCATTAACATTCATAAGTGGATCCATGGGGTCCCAAAATCGACCCAAGGATTCCCATGGTCGGCCATTACACATCCAATAAGGTTAAGACAAGTGTTAAGGTGATTTTGAATTATTATAATATTATTTTTACCTTGAATTACCCTATTTACCGTTAACCGCGGTAAATAAAAGTAAAAATTTACTATTCACCAAAAATTATTTTCATCTTATTGAACCACATTTTACTTATTAATAAGAACCATGTATATCAGATTTTTGAAATTAAATTTTCATAAGCGGTAAAAATTCATTTAAATGAAAAAGTTAGTTTTTTTAACTACTACTAAGTGGTTTCACTATTCATCAAAAAATGAAGTTTTTCAAAAAAATACCAATAATTCAGCCTAATCTCTATTTGGTATTCCAAATTAAAAAATTATGTCTATTTTACCAAATTAAAAACATAGAATTTGCATTAATTAATTTAAAATTAATTCCTATGGTCAAAACAAAGAGCGTGTTTTTAAGAAACAATATCTATCCAAATATTGACACTTGCTTATGTTCAATTTCAATATGAAATTAATTCCAATGACCAAAATTGGTTGAAATGGTAAAAATATATTATAATTAAAATTTAAAACCAATTAAAAAGATAATCTAACCATATAAATAAATAAGATTAAAATGCAGTTTTGAATTAAAATACAATATTTTTCACTATTCATTAAAAAATGAACTTTATCGGAAAAATTTCAAAAATTTACACAAAGTAAATTTTGATGTCCCCATTCTAAAGAAGGATTTTATTTTTTCAAATATAATGTATTAAAGTGACCAAAACTATATTTAAATAAGGTTTCCATTAAAAGCCAGTAAATTGACCTTTTAATGTAAATTATGCTTAAAATTAGATTCATTCACATTTTAAGGATCTAAATTTTATTGGATAAATTTAAATACATTTAAAAAACATGTATAATCATATTGTAGTTAGTTTGGTTCATTCCCGTTAATACAACAACTAGGAGTTAACTACCATTTAAAATAATAATATTAAATTATTAGTATGCAACGTAAGATTTCAAAGAAACCTCTTGTTATGTATCAGGTACACTATCAAACATAGAAACCCCTTTAAAGTAAAATTAATATTTAATTCAGAAATATTAATAAATATGAAAATTTCATATTCTTTATTTTCCTGGGATGTTACATCCTTCCCCCCTTTTGGGAATTGCATCCTTGCAATTTAAAAATTGGGCTCAGAAACATCTTTGAAAGTCCCACATCGAAAAAAGGGTCAATAAAACAATCACTTTAAAATAAATAAAGACATATAAAAAGGTCACCCGAGACAACCCATACTAGGATTCCATGTAGGAAAACATGGATATGGAAGATAAAACAAACCGTCAAGTTCTTATGGACAGTGGTAGAAAACATGATTTGGAGAAAGTTAACCACCAGAAAATCACAAACTTGTGATGGGTTAAACAGTCATTGATTCCATAGTAGGAAAAGTTAACAGAAAACTTTTTTTTAAGTTACTTTTCATTGAGGAATTTATTTACGATCTTAACTAAAAACATAAGGAAACATAATTACTTGTCATGTATACTTTCATCCTTTACTATATTTCTAACACAAAATCATATTTTCTTCAAATGATGAGTATTCAAGATGACTTGTTCAAATTAAAATCCCAATAATCTACTTCTATAGAATCACATAATCCACAAAAGATGAACTATATATTTCCCATGTCTTTATACCTTAACCAAAACCATAATTGGTTAGTAGAAGATAAGATAATCCCCAAAAGTATAATCTTTTACAAAAAGAAAAACCTCCCTTAATCTCCAAAATTTGTCAAACAATACCCAAAGTTCAAATAAGAACATTAAATAAACAATTGTCCATAAAATTATTCAAAGTAATCCAAAATTAGATTGAAACCGAAATCTCAGAAGGATTTAATCACGTAGTCTTCCAAGATAAATCTTAACATTTATCTCCAAATAACATCAGTTACTCTTAATATATCTTATTGAAAATTAATTAAACTAATAACATATTCTCCATGATAGGTTAATCATTTCCATAGATAACCCAAAATAAACTTATTATTGATTCATAAAATCATCTAACTAAAAAGAATTAGTCATACTAACCAGGGACTTCACATAGTCCAATGGTAGGTGATAAATCCCAATTGCACTTTGGTTGTGGGTTCAATTCCCGCAGCTTTGTCTGATGCGACGGGTTGTCACACGGTCTGCGTGTCATCCTCTTTCAAAAATTAAATAATTTTATAACATTCCCAAAAAGAGATAAATTAATCAAAAATAACCATAACATATTTTAACCACAAAGTTTATCTAATAACTTTCATTTTGCATCCCAAAATCTATTAACCTATAATTGCCTCAAATTCAAGGATCATATAAACCCAAATGGTTCTTTATAACTATATGTACAAAAGAAAAGATAATTAATCCTTGAATAAAATTTTCATACATCAAACTTCAGGGTTACACATACTATAAAAAGTCTTCTAATGTAATCCCATCATCAAAAGAGCCTTAATACTTTTAAGCATTTCACCATCCTAAAATCTACCATAACACTTGAATCCCATATATGTTGACTTCTTACTCATTCAACATTCTTCATGATCCATTAACCATTCCTTTCCAAATTATTCTGAAATACTTCTTTCCTACAAAAAAAATCACGAATCATATCCTAAGATTCAATAATGTCAAAACATATGTTAAGAAATAATCCATACCTTTCATTGGTCATTGTCAGTTTCTTCATCCTCAATCGGAATGACATTAGGTATTGGTAAACATATATTTGTACGATCACAGTGATACCATTACCGAAACTTCTTCGTAAGACATCTATTTGTATAATGACCATAAACACCACATTTAAAACATTCAATTGATCCCTTAGAAAGAACTTCTTTCCCTTTCCTAGAGTCAACTGGATGATTTCTTTTTTCCATGGAAGGTTCTTGCTTTATGACCTTAATTTCCATATCTATAGAATCTTCCCGTCCCTTTGAAACATTTTCCTAGGTGTTTCTTTCCACATCCTTGACACATAGGTTTTTGAACATACATACCTTTATGATTATTACCTGAACTTCTGTGGGGATTTGTTTCTCACATATACAATGCCTTATAAAAATCACCAAGGTTCAAGTGGTCAATCATGACTCCAGATAGTTGGTTGAGAATAACCAAAAGATTTCTCATTGCAGGTCCCATTTCATTCAATATCTCATTCAGAAAACTGTCACAGTTTTCGTCACATCCATTGTTACTTTGATGCCTGCTAGATCCAACCATTGACTAAAGAAAAGGTAAGTGAGAGTATTTCAGTAAAATAATCATATAGTATCTTATGAGGAGGGTAAATATTAAGATATAATTATTCATGTTATCTTAAACTCATTCACTTTATCTAAAATAACTATTATTCTTTCTAAAATCCTAACCATTATGGTAATTTCACTTATTCTTAAAGAACACCCTAACCTCTAAAGTTATCTAAACCTACATATGATACCAAATATAAGGACCCAACCTTAAACATTACATAATATTGAATTAAATGAATAATTCACATTGAGGATATTTTCATGTTTAGAGTTTTAGAGAATTATGACATAACTATTACATCTCAAAAGATTATAAAGTAGACACTTCTACACATTTTCTATTTTTTTCATAAAATAAAAACTCTTAAAAAAAGGAGACATGTCTAGTTCCATTTTTTAGACAACTTGACTTTTCTTTTATCTCATCCTTGACCCTATTCATTTTTATGTCCTATGAATTTTTTTTCCAAACTTGGGATGAGCATAAAAAGATTACTAAGGGTTACAAAATAATGAAAAGAAACATTTTCCCATCAATAAATACAAATCAATGAAACCATACTTTTTAATCATAACATACCTCATGAAATCATAAGATTTATTAATAAAATATAGAAATCATAAATCATAAAGGTAACTTATGACATTCATAACATACTTACATTGTAGCTATCACAGCTATATAGGGATTCAAATTTGGAATTCCCATCACATTATATTCCCTAAATCTCTTAGGAGAAACATTCATGTTTACCTCCGTCATGTTACCCAATGTATTGGAGAGCTATCTCGGGCTCACCCGCCCTAGGTTTATCACGGAACCACCCGTATACGTAAACAATGCCCAATAACCAAAACATATTCCTAACACATAAACCAAGCATAAAGGAAAGATAACATTTCCACATTGTAATCACAATATATCATTTCAAGATATTGACAAAATCAAGGCTTTATCATACCATTTTCAAAACCATTTAAAACATTTAATAAAGAGATTTTTTAATCAAAGTGTCCCATACCACTTTGAAGATTTTGAAAGGAATTTTAATTTTAAAACATTAATTTCCATATAAATAAATACTTAAAACCATTTTTAAAACATGGACATTAATGACAAAGATTTAGAATAATAAATCTTTAAAACATTTAAAATGATATTTTAGTTAGAGTTCCTAACAAAAGGAGAGACACTTGAATAAAAATAATTGAGGTAATAAAAAATTTATAATATCATGAGGAAAAATGGATTCATGATATACTATGTCAAAGTACAATATATACACCATATAAAAGTGAATTTGTGTATAATAACAAAGAAGTCTCAATGGAATGTAAATTGAGATGAAATCTCTTATAAAGAACGTATCCTGAGTTTAGGGATAAATCAACGACATAATTATGTGTGAAAAATATAAATACACTCAATATGATTGGATATTTAGTGTAAATAAATCAGAGGAAATTCTCCAATATTCTTGTAAAAACAACACCAGTGAATTGGATTTTTAACTCAATAAATAGAGATTGAGTTAAAATTACTCTTATCAAGTTTATATCAATGACTTGAGAATTTATCAATGGAGTGATTATGTGTATCAAAAGTATATCCACATAAAGGGGAGTGTAAATTACTACAAAATAATAAATAGTAATTCCCCACATAATCATAGCATGACATAATCAAGAATTAGAAGATTAACCCAAGGAATGGAAATTGGGTTAAAAGGTTCCCTTACTAATTTGGTAACTTACAAAATGTACAACCCATGAAAGAAGGATCAAAAAATGAAGATGTAAATACCCATAGATTGAAGTATATTACACAATGAATACAATCTTGGGTAGTACATAAACCACACAAAAGTAAATAGTGTCAAATATAGCATGAATCTCACTGGAATAAAAAGTGAGATGAAAACCCCTTACCACATTGTAATCAATTGAGTCGTATGACCAAAAGTTAATAACCACCAAATGAATCATAGAATACCATGAATATAAATATAATAATGATAATATATATCAAATGGTAGTACACAATACATTACATGGAATAAATAAGTGGCGAACAATTTAAATCTCACGGAATTAAAAGTGAGATAAGAAATCTCTTACCTCGTGTTCGACTTGACTCGTTTGTTCCTTGTTATTCCTGAATAATAAACTAAAGTTAATTTCTACTTGATTAATAACCTTTTTCAAGTTTATTATTCCTTTTATATAACTTATTATCAGGTTATAAAAATTATGTAATAATTTAAATTAATAACGTTCGTTTTGCCGATATTTGATACTTGAGTAAAAAATTAACACCTTATATTTACAAGTTGTCCATGTAGTCAATAGTCCATTATATCCAGAATGACATTCATTATTTAGATATCATATATATAATATATATCCAGTATATATATATATATATATATTTATAACAATACATATCATTTGGAGGTAAGAAATGAAATGCACAGTTCATGGAGATGGTAAGCCGTACGTACACATGAACACTACTTTCATTTCTATTTCTTATTTTAATGTAATTAAAACATAATGATACATAGGTATATTATAATTACAGTATAATATCATATATAATATCATTAAATCCATCCTTTATACGTCTCACATATGGCATTAACGAGTCATATCACTTTGAGGGGGCGGTAGTCCACACTTCCTCAAATGAAATTACCGCGTTTACCCATAATGGAAACCATAATGGTATGGTATAAATGGAAAATACATAAGAATAAAGAAAACATTAACATAATATATATCATATATAAATACATTTCCTTCATAATGGCCACCATGAGAGGCGGTTGGAGGTAATTGAACAATCATCATTTCGTGAGGCGTTAGTTTTCCATCCACAGAAACATTATGTTCTTCACCCATTAGATGGATGTGTGTGTAATTTAATTTGAATCCTTCTCATAAAAACATACTATTATATTGAGTATACTGGTGTTTTTATAAAATAAAAGAATAAAAAGAGTTTAGGGGTTGGAGAAATAAAATAAAAGAAAAGAAGTTAAGAGAAACCGTTACCTTTAATTTGGGTAACATCATTTGGTTTAAACCAAAAGGACTTATTGAAGTGCCTTCTTCCTAAGGTAAGGCTTCTAGGTGGAAGATAGGGATGTAGGAGTTTATTTGGGCAGAGGTGTTAGGAATTGGTTAGAAGTGAGGGCTTTTTATAAGGGGGAGGATGGGCTCTTTAGGAAAGTGTGATAGTATTATTTTATTATATAATGATATTCGATTTCTAAAGGTCCAAAAATCATTAGAGTTGAAGATAAGATGAATCATGGTCTAAATAAAATTAGTCAATAATAATTGTACTGGTTTTGGATGTTATTTTAATATTTATAATCTTATTTATTTAAAGGATTTATTAATGAGGTAAATACTGCATCATTATTGTGTCATAAATAATTTAATCTACTTGATGTCTAAAAATTATAAAAAAAATACCATGATGTAGGAAATATTATTATCTTTCCAATGAATATTTATAGTAAAAAATATTACTTATATAACACCATATAAAATTTAATTTACTAAAATATTTTTGTTTATGTCATTTTTTCCTTTACTTTAATTTAATTAATCTAAAGTGTCATTATCATTCCTAAGTGGCTAGATGGGGTCCCAAAATTGACCAAGGATTCCCATGGTCGACCATTACTCATCCAATAAGGTTAGGACAAGTGTTAAGGTAATTTTGAATTATTATAATATTATTTTTATCTTGAATTACCCTATTTACCTTTAACCACGGTAAATAAAAGTAAAAAGTTACTATTCACCAAAAATTATTTTAATCTTATTGAACCACATTTTACTTATTAATAATAACCATGTATATCGGATTTTTGAAATTCAATTCACAGAAGTGGTAAAATTTCATTTAAATGAAAACGTCAGTTTTTATTAACTACTACTAAGTGGTTTCACTATTCATAAAAAATTGAAGTTTTTCAGAAAAATACCAAAAATTCAGACTAAGCTATATTTGGTATTAAAAATTCAAAAATGGTGTCAATTTTACCAAATTTAAAACATAAAATTTTCATTAATTAATTTAAAATTAATTCCCGTTGTCAAAACAAATAGCGTGTTTTTAAGAAACAATATCTATCAAAAGATTGACACTTGCTTATATCCAATTTCAATGTGAAATTAAATTTCAATGACCAAAATTGGATTAAATGGTAAAAATATATTCTAATTACACTTTAAAACCAATTAAAAAGATAATCTAACCATATAAATAAATTAGATTAAAAGGCAGTTTTGAATTAAAATACAATATTTTCACTATTCATTAAAAAATGAACTTTATCTGAAAAATTCCAAAAAATTACACAAAGTAAATTTTGATGTACCCATTATAAAAAAGAATTTTATTTGGTCAAATAGAATGTATTAAAGTGACCAAAACTATATTTAAATAGGGGATTCCATTGAAAGGCGGTAAATCAACCTTTTAATGTAATTTATGCTTAAAATTAGATTCATTCACATTTTAAGCCTCTAACTTTTATTGGATAAATGTAAATACATTTAACAAACATGTATAATCATATTGTAGTTAGTTTTTTTCATTCCTACCAATACAACAACTAGGTGGTAAATACCATTTAAAATAATAATATTAAATTATTAGTGTGCAACGTAAGATTTCAAAGAAACCTATTGTTGGGTATCGGGTATGCTATCGAACATAGCAACCCCTTTAAAGTAAAATTAATATTTTATTCAAAAATATTAATAAATATGAAAATTTCATATTCCTTATTTTCTTGGGATGTTAGAGAAAGGCGATGGGGGTTATGCTCTTAGTGATGCCAGTTGAGACCAGCTAGGTTGGATTTTCACTATCGATCCCAGCGATAGGCCAACAAGTGGATTCCAAACTAAGTACATCTATGGTCTCTTTACTTGATATCTAGGTATATCTAGTGATATTATATTGACATGTATTCTACTTTCCCTCATTTTGTGATGTTTTTAATAAAATCATATCAACTGTTATTTTCCATAGGTAGTTCTTATATCAGCCCTTATTTACTTCTATTATAATTTCCACTACTTTTTTTTACTAGGGTATATTCTCCACTGCATGTTCTTATTTTTAAAATTTTTTATTATAAAAAAATTTATTCTTTGGAAATAATTTTGGAAAAATAATAAGATTTTTTTTAAATTGTTAAGTTGTTACTTGTTTTAAAAACAATTTAAAACCTTATTTTAAATATATGTATTTCAAACTAGAATGACATGGTTTAATTATTAAAGGTATGGTTTTTGGTGTAGATCATATATTGGAATCACTAATGGGAATTTTAATGGTCAAGCCTTTATTCTTTATCATCTTTCATTTTAGGTTCTACCAAGATCTAGTTCATTCATTGAGTGACTATCTTCCTATAGATTTTAGTGACCCGTGAGGTCACATAGTGGTACGTCTAGTTTATTACTTTTCCATTGCAAGTTAATGTTTTATTTATCTTCATATTTTTTTGGGCCAAATCATTTCCAATATATTTATTCTTGATTCCTCTCACTTTTATCAAACCTAGAAGGATTGGGAATGCCTCTCAGGGCTTGTTGTGGGACAACTCGAGTGACTGGTTTGGGGTCAACTCAGGTTGGTTAGTGAAAAAAATTTGTCAGTCGGAGTGGACACTCAAGAGGGGGGTGAATTGAGTTCCAATTAAAATTTCTGTTTAAAAATCATATACCAAATTCCCCCAAATAAAACACAGGATTAAGTTGTAGTGAATTTATATCAAAGTAATGGTTCTGTTAGGTTCTCAAAGGATTGATTATTTCCCAGTTAATCAAATCAGAAGAGTTGATTAACTTTTGAAACTAACTTACTGATTTACAATAAACACTTGCGAGTTTAATTATCAAAGTGACTTTAAAACAGATTTTGGTTTTAAAGTAGTTTGCAGTGGAATAAAAATAACTTTGAAAAGAAATAATCACAGCAGATATAACCAAGAGGTTTAGTCTCAAGCTGAGACTTAGTCCTCTCAAAAATTTATATAAAAGTGATCCACACCCTGGATCGGGGATTACAACAGTATACAACTATCCAGGACTACGACCTCTACCACTGTTATTCATGGGAAACAAACACAATAGCAAACCAGCTGTCCAGGTCACACACGACCTCTACCACTATCCCAGTGGGAAATAAAAGATCTAAAAGTTTGAGTGATGATTTAAAGATCCTCCAATTAAAGTTCAGGAGACAGTGTGTGTGTAAAAATACAGCAGATGACACACACTACTCGAAAAGTAAATAATAAATCACAGAGGCAAATATGTAGAGTTTAGAATGGCTCTAGTGATTGCAGTGCAGCTCTGGACTTCTTCAAATATGATCAGAAATGGTTCTGAGTCCTATTACGGTTTTTTTCTGAAAAAACAGAGTGTCGTTCGCTTGACATCCAGGTTTAGAGACAATGAAACTGTAATCGATGAAGTTCTTGTGTGGATGTTCTCGTTCTCGTTCTCAGCTCTTTCTGGTATGCAGGAATGTATGAGCTCTTTGTGTAAGTTCAGTCATCTCTTTTCATGCACACACCTTCTTATTTTTTGTCACGCTCTTATTTTTTTTTCAACCTCTTATTTCAGCAGCAGGAGCATCTCTTATTTAAAGCATGAGCTCGAGCAACAGAAGTGATTTCCTTTTTGCAGGTACGAGGTACGGTTCCCTGACATCCAACAACACACAATAAATAAATGTCAGTGTATTAAAATATACCTGATACGACCGTTGGTTAGATTAAATAATGATAAAGAAATTAAAGCAGCATCGGGTTCTGTCTCTGGAATGGTAGCCTCGGATATTGGTAGGTAGGTGTCACAGTAAGTGTCACGGTTGGTCTGAGTATCGGTAGACTTCATTTGTAACGGTAGACTTTCTATCGGTAGACTTGATTGCATCGAAAGTGGTAGAATTTCTTGTATCGGTAGCTGTAGACTTGTCTTATATCAGTAGCGGTAGACTTGTCTGTATCAGTAGCGGTAGACTTGTCTTGTATCAGTAGCGGTAGACTTGTCTGTATCAGTAGCGGTAGACTTGTCTTGTATTAGTAGCGGTAGACTTGTCTGTATCAGTAGCGGTAAGCCCCTATAGGTAGCTTCCTTGATGTATCGGTAGACTTTGATGTATCGGTAGACTTGTGTAACGGTGACTAATCTGTACCGGTAGCTCTCACATAGCGGTAGACTTAACTATATCGGTAGCTCTGTTCTGTATCGGTAGATCTATTCTGTTTAAGAATTCTATTGGAAGAATTAGTTAAGTCAGAGTATACATACATCCAGTAACCAAAAGTCTAATACTAAACATAAAATATTAGAGCATTTCTTAACCATATTCTTTGATTATAATATAATTATCATAACATATAAATATGTTTCTGAAGTACAAAATACTAAAGTAAGTATTTATCCACAATAAGAATAATCAAACTATAAATAAGCAATATTGATATTATCAACATATAATAAAGCATAATTTGTATTATCAAAATATAGTAAAGCAACTAGATTCCTAGAGGGTTCAACAATATCCCCCTTTTTGATAATCACAACTTATGCCAAAATGAAAAGAATTACAATCAGAGAAGAATTAGAATTGGAGGAAAAGATTGCCTTTATTAAAACAAAGCTTCCATATTCCTCCCCCTGTCAAATTTACTACAAGATTCTCTTAGGTCTCATTTCCCCCCTTTGTGTTTTCTCCCCTTTGTGGTTTTCTCCCCATTGTGTTTTTATCCCCTTTGTTAACTCTTAGGACTCATGTTTTTATCCCCCTTTGTGATTACAGAAAATAAGGGATCAGAGAAAAGATAAAGACTAGCAAAGTAATAGAAACATAGTACAGTAGATAAAGTAAGAGTTATTTCATTAATGGACAAGATATACACTGATAAAATCAGAAGGTTAAAAATACAAGTGAATACTATCAAAAAGATATAGAATCACTCAATCTTTCTCTTGAACAGGAGTCTTTCCCTTAAGATCAGAAGAGGGTGTAGGGTCAGATTCAGTAGAAGGCTTAGGAATAGCTGAAAGAACAACCGGAGGGTCAGCCACTGAAACTGTTATGGATTTGAAATCTCTGCTCTTATGTGGGATCATAGGTGTCAACCTGCGAATAACCTGAGCTGGAGTCAACTGAGGTGTACTCCCAGAGGCAGAAGCAGGAAGAGCAGGAGGTACAATCATAAGTCTAGAATCCACATGCAAGAAGGGTAGAAACATATTCCGGAAATCCATAATAATACTCCCTCGTCTCTCCATTGCAAACACAAAATCATCTCGATTTTCAATGAATTTATCCAAGACAGGAGTAAGCTCCCTGAGCTTACTAACCTGTTCTCTGAAAGCCTGTGTCACTGGAGGCAAATTCATATTTTCTTGCAAGATCTTGAAATGGTTGGTCATTTGATGCTTAGTATAGACCTTCTCAAAATAAGCATCCACTTTATTTTTAATTGCCTCTTGAGAAGCAGTAGCTGCCCGTAGGTGATCATGAACAAAACTACTAACTTCCCTAGTGGTAGCAAGGATCTGAGTATCCGAGGAGCCAATGGTACTGGCCTTAGCCAACTCTTCCTGAATAACAGTTCTAATCTGGTCAAGGTTCACAGAGGAGCTGGATGAGGGAAGGGGTTTAACTGAGAAAGCTAATGTCTCCTTGAAAGATTGTGTCAGATTACTAACCACCTTCTGGACAAGTTCATCTTGACTGTTCAAGTGTTCTTTGACTGATTTCTTAAAAGCCCCAAAAACATCCACAAATTGCTTGACTAATTCTTTGATACATCTGATATCAGTGTGCACTTGGGTTTGAGAACTGTTCAAAGCAGTCAATGAAGCAATCGATTGTCTTAGAGCCACTACAGCTCCTGTCCAACTCTCAATTTGAGTATGGCATATTTTAACTTCATCCATCATTCCTTTCACTGGACTAGCATCAGAACATCCCAGAGATAGCTCCAGGGATTTCTCAACACTTCTCATTTCATAAACCAGACTTGTCTTCAAATCTTCCACTGACTCTCTCAGTGCTTCTTTCAATTAAGCCTTTAAGGACTCAAGGTCCTCCTTGGTTGCCACATTTTCAGCCACTACAGGTAGGATAACGAATTCTCTTTGGGGATGGTCTTCCTCATCCGAATCTCTATAGGAAAGTCCAAGAACCATATATCCTGGATTTGATGTCCAACCTTCAATGTCATACAAAATAGATACTGAACCAAGATGATCCCCCTCACTTGGAATATTCTCCTGAGGTATCTCCTCCAATTTTTCTTCTTGATGTAATTCTATAATTTCCTCTACAACTGCAGCAGATTCAATATCCATTTTCTCTGATGGCTCAAGAACTCTCTCAACAATAGATACTACTTCTGCTTCCTGATCAGGCACTATCTTGGTTGTACTATCTATCAGAGGGCTCAAACTGAGCTCTTCTTCTTCATTTTCCTCATCATTTGCTTCACAAGAAGCCTCCTTTTCTCCATTAATGGCACGACCGGATTCGGTTGCCTCATCCTCTTCAGAGGTGTCCTTAACAACATACTGAAATTCTTCTTCTTATTCTTCCTCAGTGTCAGTGTCACTGTCCTTCAAAATAGTTTCTCTCCTTGGTAGTTCTTTTGGAGGGCTATCTGATCCATAGGAAATGGTTTGAGGCATAGGACTAGGAGGTAAATCAGGGTCTCCTCCTTCCTCAACTGATGTCTCTTCCTCCTTAGATTCATCATCACTGTAGACCGGTTCTGGATCATTTGGTCCAAGACCAGGATCTCTCATATTCTTTGGTCTAGTGGGATGGTCCTTTGGTGTGAACTTATCATATATTCTCTCTTCATCATTCACCCATGATTTTCTCCAAGGATTCTAGTTGACTTTCATATATTTACATACAGTCCTGGTGATGCAAAAGTTATCCTTAACTAATATCATTTCATCCTAAGGTCCAACCACCACCTTTTCTTTCATCATAACAGAAATCAACTTTGAGAAGAACAGTTCATTTGACTTAGACTTCGGTCTAGTCATATCCTCAATCTGAATCATAATAAATCTACACAGATTTACCTTAACTCCATGATTCAACAAATGTAACAAATAAATGTCCTGGAATCTCAGTGTAGCAAAGTCTCCTCTCCTTGGACTAACTATATGTTGAATAAACTTGAAAAGAAGTTTATCTTCCCCTGCCATCTCTGCAGCTATGATTTTTCTAGGGGTCCCATTCCCTGTCAGCTCTAACAAAGAATATTCATACTTAAACAAGTCACTGGTTGAGGGTATGGATTTTGAATAAACAGAATAATCACCTTCATGTGGAACTTTTAAGTTCCCATCCCATTCAACTGAAGTAAAGAAAAATTCGTGACCATTTACATAAGAAAACATCTTGTTTTCTTCTTCAGACTTCTCAAAACGAACGAACTCATAGAACTGTTTCACCAGTCTTGGATAATAAGGTCCATTGTTGTTTGTGAAGCACTCGATCCAACCTTGTTCTTTTAAAACCCTAATAACCACAAACTTTCTCTCCATGAGCCATTCTGCACACACCTCTTTCTCAACGACAATCTCTCGCCTTGAGAGATGCGGGTTTACTGGATTCCTTTGAGCTACACTTTCACCGCTTCCACTGGCATCAGCATTGGTCACCTTCTGTCTTTTCGATTGTGGATCATCACTACCATCTGTAACCTGAGGACTCTTAATGTGGGCCATTACATATCTTAGGTTTAGGGTTTTGTGGCTTGAGAGGTTGAGGTTGGAGGGATTCGAACAGACGAGTTCGCAATGAGATTGAGTGAAGTCTAATATCAGGTTTAATATCATTTAGGATTCACAAATAAAATAAATATTTTTTTTAAAAATGGTTTGAAGTCTCGGCTTTACATAAGTTTAAAACATCGCGAGATGTACTAGTAAAGTCTCCTGACAGAGAGGTCTTCTAACGGTGAGGATTATCTAACGGTGAGGGTTCTCTAACGGTGAGGATTCTCTAACAGTGAGGATTCTCTAACAGTGATGATTCTTTAATGGTGAGGATTCTCTAATGGCGAGGATTCTCTAACGGTGGGGATTCTCTAACAGTGAGGATTCTCTAACGGTGAGGATTCTCTAACAGTGAGGATTCTTTAATCGGTGAGGTTTCTCTAACGGTTTAAGAGTAAGTTATCATTCCTAATTCGTGTCTAATGAAACTTAATCTTTATGAACTTAAAGGCTTAGTGAAAATATCAGCTAATTGAAGTTCAATTCCTATAAATTCAAGAGTTATATCACCTATTTGATAATGATCTCTTAGAAAGTGGTTTCTAAAATCAATGTTTTTAGTTCTAGAGTGAGACACAGGGTTCTTTGAGATTTTGATCGCACTGGTGTTGTCACAGTTAATTGAAACATGTTTAAACTCAAATCCATAGTCCAAAAAAGTGTGTTTCATCCACAGAATCTGTTCACAACAACTACCAGCAGCTATATACTCTGCTTCAGCAATAGATAATGCAAATAAGTTCTGTTTCTTACTACACCATGATACTAGGGACTTTCCAAGTAAATGACATGTTCCAGATGTTCTCTTTTTGTCTAACTTTCAACCAGCAAAGTCAGCATCTGAATAACTTATTAAATCAAATGATTGTTCTTTTGGGTAAAACAGTCCCAAATTGGTAGTGTATTTAAGATATTTGAAAATCCTTTTAACAGCAAGTAAGTGTGACTCTTTAGGGTTAGCTTTAAATATAGCACACATACATACACTAAACATAATATCAGGTCGACTAGCAGTAAGATAAAGTAAACTCCCAATCATACCTCTATAATTAGTTTGATCTACTAATTTACCAGTTTCATCAATATCCAATTTACAGGTGGTACTCATAGGTGTATCACTTCCCTTAATACTATCCAAACCAAAACGTTTTAATAAATCCTTAGTATATTTACTCTGATTTAAAATAATACCATCTTTAGTTTGAAAGATTTGAAATCCAAGAAAGTACTTAAGCTCTCCCATTAAGCTCATTTCAAACTCATTTTGCATAACCTTTGAAAAATCAGTACATAAAGAATTTTTCAAAGATCCAAAAATAATATCATCAACATAGATTTGTACTATTAAAACATATTTTGAAATTATTTTTATTTAAAGAGTGGGATTAGAAATTCATTTTTTAAATCCTTTTGAAATAAGAAAATTTGTAAGTCTTTCATACCAAGATCTTGGAGCTTTTTTTAAACCATATAAATCTTTAGAGAGTTTAAAAACATGATTTTGAAAGTGAGGATTTGAAAAACCAGGTGGTTGTTCTACAAAAAAATCTTCAACAATAAAACCATTTAGAAAATCACTTTTCACGTCCATTTGATATAACTTGAAATTCATATGTGATGAAAAGGAAAGTAAGATCCTAATTGCCTCTAATCTAGCTACAGGTGCAAAGGTTTCCTCATAGTCAATTCCTTCTTATTGATTGTAACCTTGTGCAACTAGTCTAGCTTTGTTTCTAATGATATTTCCAGATTCATCAACTTTGTTTCTAAACACCCACATTGTGCCTATGGTCAAAGTGTCTTTAGGTCTTTATACTAGTTCCCAGACTTTATTTCTTTCAAATTGATTTAGTTCTTCTTGCATAGCTATTACCCAAAATTCATAATTGATAGCCTCATTGATATTTTTAGGTTCTAACTGTGAAATAAAAGCTTGATGTTCAACCTGATTTCTTAGAGAAGATCTAGTCTGTGTTCCTCTATCAAGATTTCCTTCAACAGCATCTAAAGGATGGTTCTTTAGAATCCTAGTTGGTCTTGAAAAGGTAGGTCTAGAGATTTCAGGTTCATCAATAGGTTGGGAGTCAACAGAAGCAGGTTCTGGAAAATTTCCAAAACTAGAAGTTTTAACTATAGGTCCACTGTCTTTATCATTAAGGTTCAAAACATAGAGATCATATTCAAGATTTTCAAGAGAGGTCTTAGGTTCATGTGGATCAGTTTCAACAAATTTGATGTGAACAGATTCCTCCACACATTTGGTTATCTTATTGAAAACTCTATAGGCTTTACTAGAAATAGAGTAACCTAGGAAAATTCCTTCATCACTCTTGGATGAAAACATATCAAGATTATCTTTAGTATTAAGAATAAAGAATTTTCAACCAAAAAATATAAAGTAATTAACCTTAGGTTTCCTATGGTTCCACAACTCATAAGGGGTCTGCTTAAGAACAGGTCCGATCAAGACTCTATTGATAATATAACAAGCTGTATTGACAGGTTCGGCCCAAAAATAAACAGGTAGGTCATAATCATTGAGCATGGTTCTGGAAATTTCCTGAAGGGTTCTATTCCTCCTTTCCACTACACCATTTTTCTGAGGTGTCCTAGGGGCAGAGAAATTGTGACTATAGCCATTGTGTGAGCAGTAGGATTCAAACTCATGATTTTAAAACTCATGACCATGATCACTTCTCAAGGTTTTAATCTTAAGTCCACTAAGGTTCTCTGTAGACTTGGAATATTTAACAAAGTAAGAACAAGCTTCACTTTTGTGATCTAGAAAATATACCCAAGTATACCTAGAATAGTCATCTACTAGAACATAGACATAGTGCTTCCCATTTAAACTTGAAACTCTAGAAGGTCCAAACAAATCCATGTGAACCAAATCGAGAGGTTGAGAAGTTGATACTTCTTTATTTGATTTGAAATAAACTTTATGTTGCTTTCCCTTTTGATAGGGATTAAAAACTTTATCTGCTGGGAATTCAAGTTTTGGTAGGTCTCTAACTAAGTTCTTCCTAGAAAGTTTTCTAAGTGAATGTACCTTGCAGTGTCCTAATATTATGTGCCAAAGCCAAGAATCTTTATGAAAAGCATTTAAACAAGTAATATTTTGCATAGATAATGAATTTAAATCAACAACATAAACATTTTCATTTCGCAAGGCAGAAAATACTAAAGCATTTTTAGAATAAACATTACAAGAATCATTTTCAAATTTAACATTGAAACCATCATCACATAACTGAGAAATACTCAGTAAATTATATTTAATTCCATCAACAAATAGAACTTTAGAAATTAATACTGAGTCAGTGTTACCAATCTGGCATAAGCCGATGATTTTCCCTTTAGAATTATCACCAAAAGTGGAAAAACCTCCATCAACTCTGACTAAGCTTTTAAAGCATGAGAAGTCTCCTGACATATGTCTTGAACATCCACTGTCCAAGTACCTGGTCTTTCTACAGGAGCTCTTTAAGTAGGTTCCCTACAAAACAGATTTAGATAGGAAATGATTTTGGTACCTAGATTTTCTTGGGTCCAGACAGGTTAGCATATAAAACTTTAGGTACCCAAATTTGTCTTATGGGTCTCATAAAATTTGTAGAATCAATAGATTTGAAAATATAAACTTTATTAGATCTATAACTATGAATATAACTAGTTGAAGCATATGAACCTACAGAATTATAACTATATACATTCTGTCCAGAATTAGGAATAAATTTAGTTTTGGTAAATTTTCATTGTCCAGGTTGGTATCCAATGCTGGTAGTATATCTAGGTGAAATCTGATTACCTAGAATTTTAGTAAGAGTATCTTTTCCATTTGTGAATTTTTCTAAATCCTTCCTAAGTTTCTCATTTTACAATTTCAGTTCAGTGTTTTCTTTAAGTAATCGAGCATTCTTTTCCATTTCTATGTCAAGATCAGATTTATGATTAACAGTTAAAGCATACTATTTCTTTAAACCTTTGTATTTATCTTTCAGCTCATTACAGGTTTCTTCCAACATATCACTGTATTCAAATAGTTCAGATTTTGACATATTTTTAGAATCAGAATCATCTCCAGAATAATAAGAATTTAAAGTAGGAGTTTCAGATGTTACCTCAGAGGTGTTTGTCATAAAACACATGTTTTCCTTATTTCTGATTTCAGCTTCAGAAGCTTCAGATTCACTGGAGCTATCCTCAGAAGCACTCCAAGTAGCCTTCATGGATTTCTTATACTTATTATCCTTATACTCATATTTCTTCTAGTATTTCAGTTTTGGACAATCTGCTTTTATATGTCCTTTTCTCTTGCACTCATAGCAGACAACTTGATCAGATTTGTCAGATTTCTTCCAGTCCTTTTTCCAGTGTTTCTTGTTGTCATACTTACCTTTGTAATTTGATTTTCTGAAAAACTTCTTTTTCCTATAAAACTTCTTAAGTCTTCTGGCTATGTGAGCCATTTCTGCATCACTGTCAGATGCACTTTCACTTTCTTCACAGCTTGAGCTATCACTTACAGCTTGAAGTTTCTCCTTATTCTTTGAAGTAGATGTCTTGAAGGAAACTGACTTCCTTTTTGGTTCATCTTCTTCATCTTTGTTTACTTTAAGCTCTTCTTCATACATCATCAACTTACCAATAAGTTCCTTAACTGGCAGTTCACCAATATCACAAGATTCTCTAATTGAAACAGAAGTGCCCCTCCATCTTTCAGGTAGGCATCTCAAAATTCTCATGATCTGATCCTTTGATGAAACATATTTTCCTAGTGAGATCATTGTGTTGAAAATTTCGTTAAACTTGAGATACATAACAGAAATGGGTTCATCAGGCTTCATCTTAAAATTATCATATTTAATAGTATAGGCGTTCAATCTCATTTCCTTAACATTAGTTGTTCCCTCATGAGAAACACTTAAGGTATCCCAAATTTCATGTGCAGTCTTACAAGAAGATATTCTATTAAATTCCTCATCTCCTAAATCATAATACAGAGCATTCATAGCTTTGCAATTATAATTATAGGCTGTCTTAGTAGCTTCATTCCAAGTATATCTAACAGTAGTAGTAATTTTATATTCTGATTCTATGGCAGTCCAAATATCAAAACCCATGCTTTCTAAATGGATTTTCATCTTAATCTTCCACTGAGCATAGTTGTTTCCATTGAAAAATGGGGGTCTATTAGTATCAACACGTTCAAGTCTGTTATCCATGAAAACTAGGTTAAAATAAAATTTTTAAAGAGATAAAAATTTAGAAATAACAGAAATTTTAAGAACTTTAAAATTCAAATAAAATCACAGTTGAAAAACAGAGTACTTCAGAAAATCTTTTAATTCCTCTGATACCAAATGTTGGTCAGAGTAGACACTCAAGAGGGGGGGTGAATTGAGTTCCAATTAAAATTTCTGTTTAAAAATCATTTACCAAATTCCCCCAAATAAAACACAGAATTAAGCTGTAGTGAATTTATATCAAAGTAAAGGTTCTGTTAGGTTCTCAAGGGATTGATTATTTCTCAGTTAATCAAATCAGAAGAGTTGATTAACTTTTGAAACTAACTTACTAATTTACAACTAATATAAACACTTGCGAGTTTAATTATCAAAGTGACTTTAAAATAGCTTTTGGTTTTAAAGTAGTTTGCAGCGGAATAAAAATAACTTTGAAAAGAAATAAGAACAGTAGATATAACCAAGAGGTTAAGTCTCAAGCTGAGACTTAGTCCTCTCAAAACTTTATATAAAAGTCATCCACACCCTGGATCGGAGATTACAACAGTATACAACTATCCAGGTCTAAGACCTCTACTACTGTTATTCGTGGGAAACAAACACAACAACAAACCAGCTGTCCAGGTCACACATGACCTCTACCACTATCCCAGTGGGAAATAAAAGGTGTAAAAGTTTGAGTGAGGATTTACAGATTCTCCAGTTAAAGTTCAGGAGACAGTGTGTGTGTAAAAATACAGCAGATGACACACACTGCTTGAAAAGTAAATAATAAATCGCAGAGGCAAAGATGTAGAGTTTAGAATGGATTTAGTGATTGCAGTGAAGCTCTGGACTTCTTCCAATTTGATCAGAAATGGTTCTGATTCCTCTTCTGGTTTTTTCTGAAAAAACAGAGTGTCGTTCGCTTGACATCCAGGTTCAGATACAATGAATCTGTAATCGATTAAGTTCTTGTGTGGATGTTCTCGTTCTCATTCTCATCTCTTTTTGGTATGCAGGAATATATGAGCTCTTCGTGTAAGTTCAGTCGTCTCTTTTCATGCACACTTTTTTAGCACCTTCTTATTTTTTGTCACGCTCTTATTTGTTTTTCCAACCTCTTCTTTCAGAAGCAGGAGCATCTCTTATTTAAAGCACGAGCTTCGACAACAGAAGTGATTTCCTTTTTGCAGGTACGAGGTACGGTTCCTTGACATCCAACAATACACAATAAATAAATGTCAGTGTATTAAAATATACCTGATATGACCATTGGTTAGATTAAATAATGATAAAGAAATTAAAGCAGCATCGAGTTCTATCTCTGGAACGGTAACCTTGGATATCTGTAGGTAGGTGTCACAGTAAGTGTCAGGGTAGGTCTGAGTATCGGTAGACTTCATTTGTAACGGTAGAATTTCTGTCGGTAGACTTGATTGCATCGGTAGCGGTAGACTTTCTTGTATCGGTAGCTGTAGACTTGTCTTGTATCAGTAGCGGTAGACTTGTCTGTATCAGTAGCGGTAGACTTGTCTTGTATCAGTAGCGGTAGACTTGTTTGTATCAGTAGCGGTAGAATTTTCTTGTATCAGTAGCGGTAGACTTATCTGTATTAGTAGTGGTAAGCCCCTATCGGTAGCTTCTTTGATGTATCGGTAGACTTTGATGTATCAGTAGACTTGTGTAATGGTGACTAATTTGTACCAGTATATCTCACATAGTAGTAGACTTAACTGTATTGGTAGCTCTGTTCTGTATCGGTAGCTCTATTCTATTTAAGCATTCTATTGGCAGAATGAGTTAAGTCAGAGTATACATACATCCAGTAACCAAAAGTCTAATACTAAACATAAAATAATAGAGCATTTCTTAACCAAATTCTTTGATTATAATATAATTATCATAACATATAAATATTTTTCTAAAGTACACAAATACTAAAGTAAGTATTTATCCACAATAAGAATCATCAAACTATAAATAAGCAATATTGAGATTATCAACAAATAATAAAGCATAATTGGGATTATCAAAATATAGTAAAGCAACTAGATTCATAGAGGGTTCAACAAAATTTATTTGAAAAATTAGTACTTATTATTTGGGGATGTACACTTGTTTTTAACAAGAGGTTTTTGAATTAAATTATTCATTCATGGCTAGGTCCTTGATCACCCCTAATCATGAATGATGCTTGAATTACTAGGGTGGTCTGATATGTTTTTCCTCAAAATCGAAGGTTTTCTCGTAGTTGTTTTCGAGGTTTTTGATATCTGGTTGAGTGTTTCTAGTAAATATTTAAAATTTTACAATTATATTGGAGGAAATAAAAGGGGTGTGTGGTTTCACTGCATGGTCTAGAAACCCATGTGAAAACTATGAAACTGTCCATACCGACATCCAATGTGCTGACCCAGTTGGTGCACGACCTACCAAACAGTTCGACTATGCCATGTATAGAGTTTTTTCTTTTTATATTTTTAGTTTTCTAATATATTTAGTGATGGGTTGTTTTTTATTGATCTTGGTTATTTTTTGAGTTGGTTTTTTTGGTTTTTCTTTTGGATTTTGAAAATGTCATCTGGTTTGTCAATGTTTTTTTTTTCAAATTGAAAACCATGGGTTGTTTGAAAATCATATGGGTTGTTTTGGAAATGAAATAACTTTAGAATATTTTTTGGGTGTTTTAAAGGTTTTGTATGTTGTTAAATTATAAAATGAAAATGGAATTTGAATGTTTTTTCATCGATGTTAATAGGTGGTTTCAAAATTGGTTGGGGGTATTTTTAATGTGGTTTGGAATGGGATGATGCTTCTTTGAATCATCTGATGGTATTCATATGAGTTATCACATATATGTATATAGACTTATTTGTGTTATAAATGGATATATATTTTTATGTGTGTATGGGATCTTGAGATAGCATAGATTTTTATATATGTGTGTCCTCATAGAGTAAGAATGGTAGGGGTTTTGTTTTTATGGCTTCTTATGTTTTCTGAAAATTGTTTTATAAAAGAGATGATTTCAGTATTTTGAAAAGTATGTAGTTTTTATGTATTCCCATTTTATGTTTGGAGTCTTATTTAATTATATATTTCTTTTAAAATGATGTAAATGTGCTTCGAATGGTTTCTTGAGTAAGGGTTTTTTTAATTGTGATTGAAGTGTGGAATTTTGGCTTATGATGCATTTTGATTTGATTTTGTGTTTATTTTTTTTGGAGTATACCCCAGAAAAGTCTGGATGAGTAGTGGGTGGTCAGTATTTAGGGTGTATTTCTATTCCATTACATGTGGTTTCTTGAGTCACCTGAAGAAGTTCTGTTATTGGCATTGCGGAATGATGAGGTTTTGGTCGAGGATTATCATCTCTTGACTGCAATGCAATAGATGCTTCAAGACATTTGAGAGCCATGCATAGGTTTTAGAGTGAATCTTTTCACGCCTTAAAGGAGAATTATAGTATAGTGAATGTTGACTCAAACTATTTTTTCTAACATCACAATGAAATACTTTTAGTTTTCCCATATTTTGGTTTTTTGTCTTTAGAATTCCTTTCATTTTGGAGATCTTAGTGGCTACAATTTATCAATTTTATTTTGTAATTTTTGTACTGGATAGAATCATTGAGGAATTTCTGAATAACCATTTCTCCGGGTTATCCTCTTTTACTATTCCATGAAGATGGATAATTTCTTAAGTGACCATCCCTCTTATCTTGGTATGGTTGTTTGTGGAATTATTAACATGTCATATTTTCTTATTCTGATTGGTTGGTCCTAGTTGTCTTCAATCTAAGAGTTATCCTTTGAGTTTTAGTATTATTAAAGATTAAAGGTTCTTGTTTGGGTTTTTTTTGTTTCTACTAGGATCTTTCTATTCATTTTACTTTTCCTAGGAATTTGGGTTCCAACCGATGTATATTTTTGGAAAGGATTCTTAATCTTTTTGTTGTGGACAATGATATTTGGTGTTCCATGTAATGACTCTTTTGGGGTTTTGTGTTTCAGTTCTTTTTTTTGTTGGTTCAAGTATTTATACCTCATTAATTGTTTCGTTGGATGTCAAGATGGATCCATAAGGATGGGATGACCATCCTTTTAGGGTCTTGTAGTTTCATGTTTCAGGTGGAAAGTGAGTTTTTAGTTCTCAACATTCTTATGGTTGAGGTTATACTATGGGTATTTTCTTATCCTGTCTTTGTTAGTTAACTCTTTTGGGACTTTTTGGGGGAAGAAACTATCATGGTGGTTATAATTGTCACACCCAAACCAAAGAATACTAATTATTTTAATTTTTTAATTTTTTTAGACTCACTTTTGGGTTTTGGGATAGTTCAGGTTTCAATTTTAAAATTTTGGCTTTTAGAATATGTGTAATTTTTTTTGAGTCGTATAAAGTTTTTTATAGAACTAAATTGCACAGTCAGTGCGTGGTTTTCCAAACCATGAAACCTTATCGTGCGAGGTGATCCAGGGTCCCAGTGAGGGGTGTGTTTTTGGTTCACAATTTAGCCATTCATGTGGAAAAATCGTGCGTAGAGTCCAGTTTTTTAAAAAACGGGAAAAAAGAAATGTTTAAATAATAAGAAAATTAATAATAATAATAATAATATTAATAAGATTATTATTATTTTGATTATTATTATCTAAAACATTACCCTTTATCTTCCCCCCTGGTCGACACGACCCAGCCCCATGGGGGCTCCCTCACACGACTGACCTCCCACCTCTCAGCTCCTCTCATTGACCATTTTCTTCCTAATTCCTTGTTCAACCACCTCAGGTAAGGTTTCCTCCTCCTATTTTATCTTCTTATTCATTTTTTATTTGATTCTATTTTCCCCCTTATGGTGCGTGTGACATAGGGTAAACCCTAACCATACTTTTGTTGTTTTATTTGTTATCTCTTGATTTCTAGGATCCTCGGGTCCCATTGAGGCCAGTTCTAGATACAACCATTGAATGTAGTGGATTCATTATTGGTCCTAGGTAGTTTTTCTTCCATTTTAATTATTTTTTCCAATTTTATTTAGTTATTTTTTAATTTTTGAGTCTCTAGTATTTTTTTACATCATTTTTATCACCTTTCTTGAAGCCAACACACACACATATGCATGAGTAAGGAATATATATATATAAATATATATTCCTTTTTTTTATATATTCCCTCATGGTTTGGTGAATATGTACAATGAATCCAAGGTGATTATATATATATGTTTAAATTCATATGTCTATAAGTGTAAAAAGAGGGTATTTAGATTCCATAGACCTTTTTAGGGTGTATTTAGACTGGCTTCATCAAAAGTATTGTGTTTTGAGGTATTTTCCCTATGTACGAGCCTTTAATTTGAATTTCATGATTGCTTGAGTGTTTTAAAAACATATTTTTTTTATTTTTTTATGCCACATATATGCTATGAAAATTAGTTTTGGCACTTTAAAATGGAATTTTTACTCCTTTAAAATAAATCACCTAAACATGGAATGTGATTTTTTATGTTAATATAAATTTAAACATTGTAATGGGAAACATAATGTATTTTCTATGTTCGATTGGATTTCTATATGATGTTTAATTAAATGTGGCATGTCCTGATTGGATACCTTAATGTTTTTTTGGAAAATGTTTTCAAACTCTCATGATGTGTAGGACTGATTGGAACCTTAAAAAAATTGTGACGGGAACCCCCATGGTTGTCCTCCAACTATAGAGGTTCTCCAGATGGATGGTGTTGGGAAGTGGGAAAGGAACACACCTTGGAACCCATGTTAGCGTTAAGCGTTTGATGGAATCCTCACTTCTCTTTTATGCTACTATCATGGGATCCTAGGTGTCATAGTGGGAGTCAAGTGACAATTTCTATTTGTATTGATTATATTGACTATATCCCCATGGTAGGGAAAGTCCATGTGGTTTGTTCCACTAGTGGGGCTAGTTAAGAGTATTTAGGTTGGTTATTGACTATTGATCACATTGATAGGGTGCCCGATGGATTATGAAAGGAGTATGTCTAGGGTATAATCACTTGGTGTTTTTTATATCCTATGATATTTGATTCACATGTATTATAATATCCTTCATTTTTTGTTTTTTTACAAAATAATTTCAACAGTTTTGTTCCCACAGGCAGTTCTTATATGAACACTTATTTACTTTTACTCTGCATTCTTGTCCTTATTTTTAAATGGGTATTTCCTTAACTAAATGTTCTTATTTGTAAAATGGTTTATTGAAAAACCTTTAATTATTTGAAAACCATTTTTGAAAAAGTATAATAAAATGGTTCTTTTGAAATTATTAGCTTGTTACTTGTTTTAAAAGGAAATGAGAACCTTATTTTAAATATATGTATTTCAAACTGGCATGAATTGGATTTATTTTTAAAGGTAAGGTTTAGGTCATTGTTCTTATTTTGGAATCTTTACTAGGAATTTAATTCTCAAACCAATATTATTTATCATCTTTCAGTTTAGGTTCTACCCATCTTTTATTCACTCATGTATTGAGTGTCATGCTATGGTTGTTGGGGACCCATGAGGTCACATAGAGGTATGTATAGTTTATTTATTTTATGCTTGCAGTTAAAATTTTATTTTGTATGTTTTATTTTTCTACCTATTATTTTTGTCCAAATCATTACAAATAGAGTTATTCTTGATACCTGACAGTAGTTTTCGCCCTAGGAGGATCAGGAATACCTCTCAGACCTTGTTGTGGGACAACTTCGATGACCGGTTCGGGGTCGACAAAAGTTGGTTTGTGACACTCCCACTCGAATACCATTCTAAAGATCACACCAAAGACCCTCATGGATAAAATTTCATTAATTCTTATTTCATTTTAGTGGTTTAATGGATCACCACTCTATGTTCCCTTTTGATCATCTTGGATCCCATTGAAATATGTCTATATTCAACTTCCATAACCACGATATTTCATCCCACTATGTTTTTGAAACTCTTCTAAAATCCTCTATTAATTTACTCCAATTAAAACAAGAAAAAAGAGTTGATATCCTTTGAATATGTTGAAATTTACATCAAAAAGATGTGTCATTCATTGGGTTCCTGGCCTCACTCTATGAGACATATGCTTCTAAAATTTCTAAAACTTGAGCTTATACAAACCAACTATTTTGATTGTAAAACAACATTTAGATACATAATTAGAATAAACACCATATGGAAATTCACCTTACAGGATGTATGATGTCATTATCATAATGAACTCCCACTGAAGCTTCTTTCTGTGAAACTGATACCTTCCATGGTTTTTTCCACCCACATCTTGAGCATGGTCTCTATAATTCCCCAAACCAGAAGCCCGAAGCTGGTGCATTATTTTAATACATTGTCATGATACAAGGAATCATGTCCCGAAAGACTGATCAGTTTAGTAGCCTTGGAAGTACTAGATACATACAGAAGCTTTACATTACATCATGAAATAAAAACAACAACAACATTGTGTCTCCTGTTAACAGACTTATATCCCTTATCCTATCATGTAGGTCAATCATAATTTACTTCTTCATATACTTGGAAAAATAGAACACAATAAATGGGTGAGAACATATGCTAAGTAAGGATAACAATATCATAGAAAATTTCATAAATAAGCATAAAAATTTAAGGCAATGTATAAGACTAAAACAAAATCCTTTTTAAACTTAAACATCAGCATAATATGGAGAATAAAAATAAAAATAATGCTATTTACTTATTCACATAGATATTCTACTATTCAAATAATCACATGTAATAATTAATTTCATAATCAGGGAATACCTAATGCCAGGCATCATTAACACATAGTCAAGGCCTCATGCCAAGACTACAAATAAGATTTTGTTAAGGTCTTATGCCAATACACTAGTTTGCCTCATGAGACCTACCGATGCATCGAGGAGATATAGAGGGATCCACCCGTCACTTACTAAGTCCAATGTATTCTTCATATGAAATGGTTCAAACATAACAGAAACATTTGTATTAAAACTAACATACGAAATGTCAATACTTTAACCATAAACCATGAATGGTATAAAAATAACAATCCCAAGTGAAACATATCACAACACCTTCAATACAATATGGAAGATTTGTATCATAATAAATCAACTTCAAACAAGTGTAAAATCCATCAATATATGTTGACATAAATGAAATCAAAACTATTTGAGAGAAACATCTCTTTCTATTTTGAAATCATTTAAAAGTCACATAATTATAGAAGAAAACGTTTAATTTGATAATATTATTATAATATTATAAGGGAAGCTTCTAAGGTGTTATAATGGCGGAAAATACCATCTCTCACCGTTTAAGTTAAAAAAACATTCTTACCTTAATTTGTCTAAAAGGTCATAAAGTAACTTGTTTGGAAAACGATAGAAAGATTTCTTTCAAAACATTTTATAAAAAGTCAAACAAGGGTATACATGAATTTAACCCATAATATAGGAAATATTAAAGATGTTTTGAAATAAATTTTTAAGAAAACATGGATGTGAATGATAAAGAGGTCCTAGTAGATACTTATGTATTAACAACCTTGGATAATAAAGAGATTGTAAAATTAACCCTTACCTTGCACTTTCCTTTGGTCAAGGGTATGTTTAACCTCTTTTATAATGACCATAGTATGTTATTAAATTATTCTAGAACCATATTCATATTTATTATATCATAAATGATTCATTTATGACTTTATAATACCCATTTAATAGTGATTTCCATGTTAAATTAACATTTCAGGTAATAATCGATTTCTTTATCATATGTGTTTTAACTTGTTATTCTTGATCGTATCATTTAGATAATGATTTAAATGATTCTAGAATATAAAACAGGATTTATATATAGTATATATTTAGAATATAAATATGTATAATATATAGAAATATGAAATGGAAAACACCGTTTATGGAGACGTCTGGCCGTACGTATGCATAAATGCTGTTTCCGTTTTCATATCTTGTTGAATAGAAGTAAGTGAATAAGATATATGTAAGTACATACATACATATACATACATATATATATATATATCCTGTAGCATTATTATGTCATATATTACATACTTATTAATAATATATATTTTTATAATCATCATTGAATGGTGAACCTGGAAATGAATCTCATCGCGTCATGGAGATGGTAAGTTGTATGTACACACGAGTGACAATATCATTTTCTTAATGATTAAAAGGTGTGGAATTGGATGGTATATTAATTTTACATATAAATTATCATGTTATTTTAATTATTTATATTCATATTACTCATCATTATATCCATCCAAATAACATAGTGTTGAATAATAAATTACACCACAACATGGGGATGGTAACCCATACGTACGCATGCATGGTGACATTATCTTTCATAGGATGGATAGAATAATGAATATGGTTTTACAATATTTATAATAACATCAAAGTATGTATAAGGTACCAGAGTTATTATTTTGGTGTGAAAATAAAAAATAAAGAGAAAGTGGAAGAAGAAGATAACTTTGAAAGAGGTGATGAAATTATTACCTCTTCTTCGGGTGATTCCTTTTGATTTGAACAAAAGGGATCCTTAGGATGGATTTATTCTCAAGGGAATGCCTCTAGGTTTAATTGAGTATAGTTTTTATGATATTTGGGAAGGGTTTGACTGAGCCAAATGGCTTTGGAGGTGTGAATTTTAGAGAAGGGGAGGTTCCCTTTTATAAGAGGGGTGAGGGGCACTTTAGGAAAATCTTGAAATATTATTTTATTATACAATCATATTCGGTTTAAAATGGTTAAAAATGCTTTATTTCAAGGATAAGGTGTTTATGGGTCTAAAACCACTCAACCAATAGGTTTTAGATAGGTTTAGGTCACCATATTAACCATATCTTCTAGATTTAACTATTAGTTAAATAGTTTAACTTTTACCATGTATTCTTGTATTATTATAATAAAGGGTTGATAAACTTACTATAAAATTCTAAGAGAACCAAAATTGGTTCATTAATGAAATATATATTATTATATAAGTACTTTGGCCGAACCTTCTATTTTCAAGACTATTATATCATTTAATAATATAGTATTTTCTTTAAAAACTCTTTTATGTTAATTTTGACACTATTTGGTATTTTGTTTTTCTTGAAGTCATGAAACAATGATTACTTAGAAAATAATTTATTGAATCTACCCTAACATGTCATATTAACCTATAAAATTAGTTAAATTCATCAAAAGTCTCAAATTACATTTATTTGGATATTAATAATATCAATTATTTTAATCTTTCATTAATATGGTAACTGCTGCATCATCATTGTGTCATAAATAATTTTAATTATTTAATGTCTAAAAATTATAAATAAAATTCAATTATGTAGGAAATATGTTTATATTTAAAATTCATATTTATAGTGGAAAATATAACTTATATAACCCCATGTAAAAATTGTTTTACTAAAAGATATATGTTTATGTCATTTTTTTCTTTACTTTAAATTAATTAATATAAAGTGTCATTATCAATTTAAAGTGGCTCCATGGGGTCCCAAAATCGACCCAAAGATGCCCATGGTCGTAAATTTATCAGTAAATAGGGTTAGGACATATGTTAGGGTAATTTAATAATATTATAATATTATTTTTTACCCTTATTTACCGGATTTACCTTTTAACTCTGGTAAATAAAATATTTACCAAAATAATTATTCATAATGACTAAAAATAAAATTTAACTATTTACACTATTTGGACCTCCCTATTCTATATATGGAATCCATTTTTCCAAATTCAAAACATAGAAGTGGCATAAATTACTTTAAAATTAATTCTCGTTGTTAAAACAAAATGCGTGTTTTTAAGAAATAATAATTATCAAAAGATTGACACTTGTTTATGTTCAGTTTAAATGTGAAATTACATCCAATGACCTAAATTATATTAAAAGATAAAAATATAATCTAATGATACTTAAAAACCATTAAAATGTATAATTTAACACTATAAATTATTTTGATTAAAAAGTTGTTTTTATTTAAAATTTAGTATTTTTCACTATTCATAAAAAATTGAATGTTTTTAGAAAAGTACAAAAAATTCACCCTAAGATAATTTTGATATCTCGAATGAAAAAACGGAGTCCAAATTGAAAAATAAAATTTATAAAATTTCAAAAAGTTTGTATTACTATTCATAACTCTTTTTAAAACGGCTAGTTTGATAGACCGTGGTGCGCTTGAACTTGGTGTTGCATACATCACACGCTATTGTATTATTCAAAGGGAAATGTACCATGGAAGATTGTGGTGTTACATTATTCCCTAATTTAATAAATTGGGTCCTCACAATTTGAAATTTTTCTTCGTAAATAAAAGGTTAAAAAAAAAATAGAAAATACCTTTGTGGAAAACCCACATTAGAAATAGGTTTAATAAAATTTAGTCTTAATAATAGGTAATGGTTAATGAAAAAGTCAGCACCAAATTAGGATTTCAAATAGAATAACACTGGTGGAAATTATAATTGTAGGAATAATGTAAATATTTATAGGGAGTGATTGAGGTCATCAATCAAAAACAAGTGAATGGAAAATTGAGGGTCTCAAAGCCATAAATCTATAATGATTTAAAATATCGCTAGTTCAACAAAATATAAAGTATTAGGATAATTTTTTTTGGGTTTTAAGATCCTTTCCCTAATGTTTATGAATTAATTTATTCTTAGAATAAGAAAAAAAAGAATATCTGGCAAGTAGAGTGACCTCATTTTACTAATTTCTACCACACACTCATCTTTCACCCCAAAACATAATAGAACTCAAAAATATTCTATTTATCATAATATTATGGGGTTCCAAATATAATAATATACTATTTAAATGAAGAAAAATATTTTTTAATTACCAAGGACTTCTTGTAGGCTAGTGGTAGGTGATAAAGACTTGTGGCACTTTGTTTATGGGTTCGATTCCTGCAACTTTATCGAACGCGATGGGTTATCACCCAACCCACAAGTTTTCGTTTTTCTATAGTATTATAATATTCTAATAATAATCTTAATAAATGTTTTAAACATAAACAATACTATCCAAAGTTCAACTTAATCCATTCCAACCTTTATAGTTATCCAAAATAATTCTGTCCAAACTCCCTCTAAAAGGTCTCTAAATTCCAAAATCAAATGTAACATCAGATTCCCCAAACAATGTAAAGTTTCTCTTACTATCACATACAGAAAATATGATTAGCTTCATCATATTAAAACCTCAATGAAAAAAAATTACTGCATTACAATCTTTATATATATCAAATTCTTCTTATAACCAGAATATAATTCTTGAATCCAAAAACACAAATACATTAATTAATCTGCGTCAACTGTAGCAACATAATAAGCTTGGACTTTCTCCCTTGTCCTTTTCTAAGGTAAGTTTCCTTGGTGCTTAAGAAAATCATTTTAATAATTCCCCATTTCTCAACAATTATAGCATTCAACATTGACAACCTCTTTCTTTCCCTTGCAATCACGATTCTGGTGACCTTTTCTCCACATTTGTAACAAAATCTCATTCCCTTTAGGTAAGTACCAGGGTGTTTCTTCCCAAAATTATCACATAAGGGAAAATACGTATTTCCATTTTTTCCCTTTATCTGTCTCTTGCTCCACCATTCTATTCTTCTCTTGCTTCTCTTTAAAGTCAAACAACTTAGAGAATTCCTTTTCTGTCTTGATAGAACATGAGACAATATCTTCATACGATGAGAAGGATTGTGAGACTAATGCTCTATAGAGAATTTTTTTTAACCCATAAAATAATCGATCAATCTTACTACTTGGGTTTCGTATATAATCTTCAGCATGCCTTGCTAACCTTGTAAGTTTAGCCTCATACTTTTCTACATTCTCATCCTCCTTTTTCCTTAGACTCAGAAATTGTCTTTCCATATCCGCTCGATGGTCACGAGGAAAGTATTTTTCTATAAAAAGCTCTTTAAACTCCCTCCATTCTATATTTTATACTTCTTCATCTTGCTTAGTGTTTTGAATTATTGACCACCATTGATCTGCATCTCCTGTGAGGCGATAAACTGCCATGAAAACTTTTGCCCTTTCGCTACTCCCCAAAGCATAAAATATTTTCTCTAAGGAACTTATCCATTGCTCAGATAAAAATGGATTTTTAGTCCCATTGAATGTTGGTGGTTGTTTCCTCATGAAGCGGACTAACATTGATCCTCCACGTTGTGGATCAGGGTGCTCCATACGGGTAAGGTTATTATTCATAATCTGAGTGAGTTGTCCCAGTATGGTGATATGCTGATCAGAACTTGTTGCATTACGAGATCCACTATATTTATCTTGAGTAGGAGGGAAATACCTACATGGATTACGTACGTTGATACGGTTTCCATTCCTTCCACTAGGCACCATTTCTAAACAATGGCATACACTATATTAGTTTATGAATCGCAGTACATAATTCCAAATTTGTAAAACACTTAACATAAATTGAACAGTTTATGGATATAATCCATAATAATAAGAAAAATTCTTTGAGAAAGTATATACTCATAAATCCTTCATAATATTTTGTAAATAAAATTTGAATTATCTTAAGCATTTTCCCTGGGAGTGTCATAACCAAGTGTGCAGCAAGGCCCATTGTCATGCACCGGTTCCCGTTTGTGTCTAGCTCAAAGTGGTGTTTTTGGATTTTAACCCTAGGTACATCTATGCTAGAGCCGCCACTACCTGCTCATATCCAGATAGGGATGTATTACTTAGAAAAATCACAAAATCTCTACATTACCAAAATTCTAGGAAGTTCATTTATACCAATCCTAAAAGTCTATCTTAGGGTAGTGTTCTCTAATCAGAGTTTTTCTAAATCTACTTTCTGAGGTTAGTAATAAAATTCCTCTGATACCAACTATAATGCCCTAACCCCAGAAGCCCAGAGCGGGTGAATTATTTTAATACATTGTAATGATACAAGGAATCATGTCCCAAAATACCGAATAGTTTAGTAACCTTGGAAGTACTAGATACATACATAAGATTTACATTATATCATGAAATAAAAAAAATAACATTGGGTCTGATGTGAACACACTTATATCCCTTAGCATATCCTGAAGGTCAATCATAATTTACTTCTTCATATCCTTGGAAAAATAAAACATAAGAAAGGGGTGAAATCAGATGCTCAGTAAGGATAACAATATAGCAGAAACTTTCATAAATAAGCATAAATATTTAAGGCAATGTATAAGACTAAATCAAAAGCCTTTTTAGACTTAAAATTAAGAATAATATGGTGAATATAAATCAAAATAATTCCATTTACTTATTCACATGGATATTCTACTAGTCAAATAATAAAATGTAATAATTAATTTCATAATGAGGGAATGCCTAACGCCAGACATCATTAACACATAGTCAAGGCCTCGTGCCAAGACTACAAATAAGATTTTGTCTAGGCCTTATGAAAATACACTAGTTTGTCTCATGAGACCTACCAATGCATTGAGGAGATATAGTTATCTCCACCCATCACTTACTAAGTCCAATTAATTCCTCATATGAAAAGGTTGAAACATAAAATAAACATTTGTATTAAAACTAGAATACAAAATGTCAATAATTTAACCATAAACAATGAATGGTATTAAAATAAAACATCCACATTCAAACATATCACAAAACCTTCAATAAAATATGTAATATTTGTCTCATAATAATTCAACTTCAAACAAGTGTAAAATCCATCAAAGGATGTTGACATAGATGAAATCAAAACTATTTGATAGAAACATATCTTTATATTTTGAAATCATTTAAAATTCACATAATTATAGAAGAAAACATTTAATTTGAGAATATTTTTATAAGATTTTAATTGAAACTTCAAAGGTTTTATAATGGTGGAAAATACCCTCTCTCACCATAAAAGTTAAAAAAATATTCTTACCTTAATTTTTAGAAAAAGTCATAAAGTACATTGTTTGGAAAACGATAGAAAGATTCCTTTGAAAACATTTTATAAAAAGTAAAATGAGGTATAAATGACTTTAACTAATAGTATAGGAAATATTAAAGATGTTTGAAATACATTTTTAATAAAACACGGATGTGTATGATAAAGAGGTCTATGTAGATACTTACGTATTAACAACCTCAGATAATAAAGAGATTGTAAAATTAACCCTTACCTTGCACTTTCATTTGGTAGAGGGTATGCTTAAACTCCTGTATAATGACCATAGTATGTTATTAAATTATTCTAGAACCATATTAATATTTATTATATCATACATGACTCATTTATGACTTTATACTACCCATTTAATAGTGATTTCCATGTTAAATTAACATTTCGGGTAATAATCTCTTTCTTTATCATGTGTGTTTTAACTTGTTATTCTTGATCATATCATTTAGATCATAATTTAAATAATTCCATAATATAAAAAATTATTTATATATAATATAAATTTAGAGTATAAATATGTATAATAGATAGATATATGAAATGTAAAACACCGTTTATGGAGACGGTAGACCGTACATCCGCATAAACGCTGTTTCCGTTTTCATATTGTATTGAAAAAAAGTAAGTGAATAAGATATATGTAAGTACATATATATATATATATATCTCATGTAGAATTATTATTTCATATATTACAAACTTATTAATAATATATTTTTTTATAATCATCATTGAATGGTGAACCTGGAAATGAATCTCACCGCGTCGTGGGGACGGTAAGCCGTACATACACACGAGCAACTATATCATTTACTTAATGATTAAAAGGTGTGTGATTGGATGGTATATTAATTTTACAGAGAAATTATAATGTTATTTTCATTATTTATATACATATTACTCATCATTATATCCATCTAAATAACATAGTGTTGAATAAAAAATTACACCACAGTGTGGAGACGGTAAGTCGTACGTACGGACGCATGGTGGCATCATCATTGATAGGATGGATAGTATAATGAATATGGTCATACCATATTTATAATAACATCAAAGTATGTTTAAGGTACTAGATTTATTATTTTGGTATGGAAATAACAAATAAATAGATAGTGGAAGAAGAAGATAACTTTGAAAGAGGTGATGAAATTATTACCTCTTCTTCAGGTGCTTCCTTTTGATTTGAACAAAAGGGATACTTAGGTTGGATTTATACTCAAGTTAAGGAATCTAGGTTAAATTTAATATAGTTTGGAGGATATTTCCGCAGGGTTTGTTTGAGCCAAATGGAATTTGAGGTGTGAATTTGAGAGAAGGGGAAGTAACCTTTTATAAGAGGGGTGAGGGGCACTTTAGGAAAAGCTTGAAATATTATTTTGTTATACAATCATGTTCGGTTTATAATGGTTCCAAAAATTATTTATTTTAAGTATAAGGTGGGTATGAGTCTAAAATAACTCAACCAATAGGTTTTATACAGGTTTAGGTCGCCATATTAACCTCATCTTCTAGATTTAAATATTAGTTAAATAGTTTAACTTTTACCATGTATTCTGGTATTATTATAATAAATGTTTGATAAACTTACTATAAAATGCCAAGAAAACCCCAAGTGGTTAATTAATAAAATATATATTATTATATAAGTCCTTTTACCAAACCTTATACTTTTAGGACTATTATATCGTTTAATAATATAGTATTTGTTTTCAAAACTCTTTTATGTCAATTTTGACACTATTTGGTATTTTGTTTTTTTGAAGTCATAACAACCTGATTACTTCAAAAAAAATCATTTAATCAACCAAAAAATGTAATATTAACTTATAAAATTAGTTAAATTCATAAAAGGTCTCAAATTAAATTTATTTGGATATTTATACTATCAATTATTTTAATGTTTCATTAATAAGGTAATTAATACATCATCATTGTGTCATAAATAAATTTACTTATTTAATGTATAAAAACTTTAAATAAAATTCCATTATTTAGGAAATATTTTTAGGTTTAAAATGAATATTTATAGTTTAATAGATAACTTATATAACCCCATGTAAAAATCGTTTTACTAAATGATATATGTTTATATCATTTTTGTCTTTACTTTAAATTAATTAATATAAAGTGTCATTATCACTTTAAAGTGGCTCCATGGGGTCCCAAAGTCGACCCAAGGATTTCCATGGTCATAAATTTATCATTAAATAGGGTTAAAAAACATGTTAGGGTAATTTAATATTATTATAATATTATTTTTTACCCTTATTTACAAGATTTACCTTTTAACCGTGGTAAATAAAATATTTACCGAAGTAATTATTCATAATGTCTAAAAATAAGAGTTACATATTTACACTATTTGGACCTATTGATTTCAAATATGGAATCCATTTTTCCAAATTCAAAACATAGAAGTTGCAGAAATTAATTTAAAATTAATTCTCATTGTCAAAACAAAAATCGTGTTTTTAAGAAATAATAATTATCAAAAGAATGACACTTGTTTTTGTTCAGTTTAAATGTGAAATTACATCCAATGACCTAAATTATATTAAATGATACAAATATAATCTAATGATACTTAAAAACCCTTCAAATTTATAATTTAACACTAGAAATTATTTCGATTAAAAAGTTGTTTTTAATTAAAATTTAGTATTTTTCAGTATTCATAAAAAATTGAATGTTTTCAGAAAAGTACCAAAAATTAACTCTAAGCTAATTTAGATATTCAGAATCCAAAAATGAAGTCTAAATTGAAAAATAAAATTTATAAAATTTCAAAAAGTTGGTATTACTATTCATAACTGTTTTTAAAATGGCTAGTTTGATAGTTTGTGGTGCGCTTGAACTTGGTGTTGCGTAAATCGTATGCTATTATATTATTCAAAGGGAAACATATCGTGGAATCTTGGGGTGTTACAATCTCAGTCCATTCAGGAATCCTAACTATATTACAAAGGTTATTCAATTACTCTGATGATCTTTTGAAGGTCATTTCCATTGAATTAGAAGCAACCCATCTCTTTATCACCACTATACAAAAAACATGCACCCTTGACATGGGGTTATCATTCATTAGGTTTTAATGTGGATGTGATATAATTATTATGAAGAATTTCTATATGAGGGAAACAAATTCTATTCAACATTCTGGCTTCCAAGAACTTCATAATAACTTATTAATAACCAAATTCAAGTCCACCTACTTTATGGATCTTCTGATTGTAACACCCTGAACCCAGATTCCCAGAGCTAGTGAATTAATTTATTAAATTTTCATGATTACAAGGAATCAAATCCTGAAGGATCAATCAGTTTAGTATTGCTATAAAACCAGATACATACATGTTACCCATTTTACAATGGTAAAGGAATATAAAACATAGTACATAACACAATCTAAAAAACTACATCCTAGAAACACATTTCAAGAATTAATATTCATATCATAGGTAAAGGAAATAAAATTGGGGTGAGATCAAATTCTTAGTAAGGGTAAAGTATAGCAGAAGAAATAATGAATCAATTACCATAATCAACATGGAAAGGTGAATAACTAAGAACACATTTCATTCATATAATTGGATAAGTCATAATTTATATGAAAAGGTAAATAATTGAAAACATATTCCATTTAATCAATAAACTAAGAATGAACTGAATCTATATATTTTTTTCATATTGAAAATTTCATAGACAATAATAATTGAATTTTTAATTAAGTAAATTCTTTATTATTATAAATATTTTCTAATGCACATGAAAACTTATACCATCAAAACCTTTTATAGGGAATTTTAAAAATACAGGTAGATTCCCATTTAATTTGTACAACTAATTTATCTCACGGGAACCTATCAATGCATCAACGGCTATATAAATTCTGAGACCCTACTATCACTTCCAGGTAAAATAATTCCTTATATATTAAGTAATATATTTAATTACTAAACAATATGTCCTATCAAATATCTGTATTTAGAAAAGAACAAGATATTATCAATATTTACCAATATAATAAAATAAATATGAACGTAAACACCATATATAAAAATGTTATAAATTTTAAAAAATATGAAAAATAAACCCCCAAGAGTTTGGATATCTAAGACAAATGAAAATTAAAATGATAAATTATTACCATAAAGTGATTGATACAAGAGAAAGTAAAAAAACCCAAAAGAATGTGAGAATTCAAAATATAATTAATCAGTTGGTAAATTTAAAATAAAATCCCCTTGATTGAAATTATTCAAATTGAAAAATAAAATATCATGAACTATGAGTGAATAATGATATTAAATGACAAAGAGGTAGTATATACACCACATTAAAGTGAATTGGTTCATTATAAAAAATAAGCCTCAATTTAATCTAAATTAAGATGTAATCCCTTACTACTTGAGTAATTTTTGAATCATAATGCCCCTAAAAAAATGAATATTTAAATACAATTAAGATAAATTTATTCATGATATAAAATAAAATAGGGGCGGTATATACACCACAAAAAATAAATAAGTGGTGAGTATGACATATGCCTCATGAATGTAAAAGTGAGACAGGAATCCAGTACCTTTCACTTCCTTTAGTTTGAATGCTCTTTTATCTATATTCAGTCCAAAATCGAACTAGATACCTTGATAGGGGGTGAATCGAGGTATGGATATTCTTTTCAAAATTCTTCTTACTACACGGGATCTTGACCACTTTATTATGAGGGTCACTTTATTTCCTGTTAAGTGTTTATGCTGATCTTATTCTTTCCTTACTTATCTGATGATGATGAACTAGATGTAAAATAGAAAAGAAAGCAAAAGGACAAATAGATTTTACTTGGTTCACTCTCTTTGGGATATATACAAGGAGCATAAAATGGAACTGTGCTGATGAACCAATCCTTTAAGGCTTGCTACCAAATTTAAAGGTTTATGTTAGATCACTTCTATGCCTAGGCTCACTACCTTAACAAAGTTTAGGGTCAGATCACTACTTTCGCAAGGGTCACTCCCTAACTATATTTCTCTATCTCACTAATATTAGAAATGATCACCTTCTTCCTCTTACTTTTCTCACTACTCTGGAAAGGGTCCACTCACAGATTATGAACATATACGTCCCTTCATTTTCATGAATAAATACATCCTCAATTGTCGGTAGATTCTCTGTTGAAGTCCCTCCTTTCTGTGTACTGTTAGTTTGTAGAAATTACTTTTTTGAATTGTTTTACTCCCTCTAAAAACTATCCTACATCCTCCATGAACTTACTTTAATCCTCCCTGTACTACATTTAGTCGTGTGGCCTGAGTGCTTCGCAGATGCCTTTTTCTTGCACAGACCACCCCTTCTTCACGGACGACTGATGACTTATGGACCGCCTATGCTATGTGGTCCCTTTTCCTCTCTAAGTTTCATAGCCTTGAAACCTCTTATATAAAACTATTATCATGAATTGATTCATCCTTCGTGGAATCCTCCCATGAAAAGTATTCTCTTTCACAGAATTCTCCATCCAGAATAACTTCTGACTTCACTGAATTCTTCCCAGAGTGATTATATTTTCTAATGAAATTCTCTCTCCATAATTTTCTAAATAGAAGTCCTTATATATGAAATTATATTAGAAAAATATACTAATCCAAATTACCTGAAAATTAGATATGGTACAACCTTCACCATGAACTATGCTATGCTGTATGCATAGCGCCTTAATCCTTTCTGGTGACTGATGTCTTCTGCAAACGAAAAACCCCTTTGCAGCTCCTTAAATCACCACCTATCATCTGAAAATGAAAATCCTCCCACAAAAAATGAGATTCATGATAACTAAAAGCCTCATGGGAACTAATTTATCTTCACAGTCCGAGTAGTGCTATTATGAATAAATCTTCCTCTATCGATTTTCCTTCTTTGTTCCATGTAAATACTTTGTGGTCCACAAACTATATTCCATGAACTGCATTGCGAAAAAAATTAATTTTCCATAAACCAAACTCCTAATTTTGACGCCCAAAATTTTTTCAATCACTAGAAAACTTCACCACCTAAAAAAAATGATTTAGAAATACCAACCATACTAATTTTTGGTCATCTGGCTTTGTCAACCAGCACAATCAACCCAAAAACACTAAGAGAAATCCTTGAGGTATTTTTTGCCAAAAAACTCCTATATAAATTTTTAAGGATTTTATTAACTTATAATAGAGCCATATTAATATTTATCATATCATATATAGTCCTTTTATAACCTATTATAACTCATTAATTAATAATCATTCATTATGTTCATCATTTTAGGTGTTAATTTCCTACTTTTTTGAGTATGTTTTGACCTATTTTTTTATTCCTATTAATTATACAATGATTTAATAATCTCTATAATTTGAACCATGATTTAAATATATTATATATTTAGTGTATATTTATTTATATTAATCCATAATATTTAGTGATAGGAGATTAAATGCACTATTTTTGGAGACAATATGCCATACATACAGATGAAAGCTGGCTCCATTTTCTAGTCGTATTAAAAGAAAGAAAAGAAAATGATATATATTTATATTATAATTAAAGTAACATATTAATTTAATATTTATAACATATTTTTATTTTAAACTAACCTTAATAAATTCCATGTAATGCATGAATGAATCACATCACTTTGAGGAGGCAGTTGTCCACACGCCCACAAATGATGTTAACGTATTCCAAAAAACTGGAAATCATGAAGGTATGTGTAATATAAAAATTATAAAATCATAGATTCATCATTAATATCGTATATATCATATAAAAATAGTATGTAAATAATTATTCCCATCCTTGAGATGTGGTAATTGAATAACTAATGACATTAGTTCACGAGGCGATAGCCCGCCGTACACACCAATGATGATTGTGTATCCCTTTTGATGGAAGTGTGTGTGGGTGTAGTTCATAAGTTTTTAATAATTTTTTAGTACATATATTAATCTTATTATATTATATATGAAACATATAAGATTAATTGAAGGAGTTTATGATGATATAAAACAAAATCACTTTTTAAAGAACGTTATATCTGGTAACTCCTTTTGGTTTTCACCAAAGGATTAACTTGTGTTCATTTATTACAAAAGTGAGGATTCTAGTATGAGATTATAGATTATGGGGAGATATTTGGGTAGTTTATTTATGATAAAAATGTATTTATAGGTGTGAATCATGGGTATGGGTGAGTTTCTTTTTATAGTGGAGGAGGAGTAGCATTCTTGTAAATATAAAAAGGTAAATACTATTAAGAAAAATCACTTACATCATGTGCCTCCAATAATGAAAAACAATTATATAATAGGGAGTATATGGTCTAAATATTTCCATGAAATAGGTTTTGGATAAGTCTACTGGTCATTTTGACCCTTATGTTTATGGTTTAGTCACTTGTTAAGCTAGTTTTTCTCTTAATCACTTTAGTTAATTTTAATTTATTTATCTAATATTTTTTGTAAAAGATTAAATTAAAATTATTATAAATTATAAATTATAATTATTTTAAATATTTAATCCATTTTTATATATTATAATCACATAATTAATAGAAATTAATTTAAAATTTATCCCACAAATGGGATGAAAAGGCTAGTTTTTAAAGAGAAAAGTTCAAATATTTGATTTTTATATATCCAATTTCATTTTCAAATTGAATTAAATTTCATAAATTGTATTTATTCATGTATAATTGTACTAATTAAAATCTTAACTAAATTTTAAATATAATTTATGACTATAAATTATTTATACAAAAAGAAGTTTTCAATTAAAATTTATTATTTTTCTATATTCATGAAAAAATTAAACATCACAGAAGAATACCAAAAGTTCAACCTAATATAATTTTTACATTAATATTTAAAAAATTAATTTCCTTTTTTTCCTATGAAATTTATAAATTTTCTAAAATTTAGTTTTAAAATAGGTGATCGATTAAAAGTTGGAAAACTAGCCTTTAGTAAAATATAGCATTTTATGCATAAAATTGGATTTGTTCCAATATTATGCCTATAAAATTTATTTTATGAATGCAAAAAAATATTTGAATGAATATATAATATATAAATTAAATTAATATCATCAAATAATAGTAATAAACTTAATTTATTAAGGAAAATGACTCTCGTGTGTAAAAATAGTTCTTTTTATAAAAAAAATTTCGTTATAATTGGTTTCTATATGAATTTCTAATTAATTGTTCACCATTTGTAAAAAATATTCTCTAAATTTAGTTAATCATTTTAATACATGTAATTACAATGGCTATATGGTAACAATCAAATTAAATAATAATATTAATAATATATTGTAGTTTGGTAAAACCCAGTCTTTCGTGTAAAAAAAGATTTCAAAGGAGATTGGTTTTGTTTATAACACAAGACAACATAGTGTTTTGTGTATAGAATGATAGTCTCATTATTGGGTTTAGTGTAATCATAACTTGGTTTTTTGTATAAATAAAGATAGTAACAAAATAAAATATATTCTAAAAGAAAAATATTGTAAATTCTTAGGGTATTACATTCTTCCCACCTTAAATAAATTGTTTCCTAACAATTGAAAATTAATATTAGTAATCACGGGATTAATATTTGAAAATAATATTATTCAAAAAATATCATCGAAAATTATGTTAATAAAACATCTTATTAATAAGAGGGAAACAAAAATGTAATGGTCACCACAAAACTGGGATTTAGAATTGGAGGACAATAATAAAATAATATACATGGAAGAGAAAAATAACTATGAAGTTATGATGGAGAGTTATAGGGAAAATATTAATGAGAAAGTTGATGAACACAAAGGCATAAATGAGAGGATTGAAAAGGGTCACTGATATCATAAAAAAATGATGATAATAGGATAACATTTTTATTACAAGACCATTTTCCTATAATTGAGGAATTATTTCCTTCTATAAGATTTTAAAGAAATATAATTAATTAATATAAGTCTATTTCATAAACACAATCTTATCATTTGGTTGTCCCTTTAACTATTTATACTTCATATCTTATCACAGATTGCATCATATGGGGATGTAATACATTAACCTCTGAAACCAATTCAAAATATCAACTTAACCCATTTCATAAATGGCTAGCTTTTCCAAAAGGTTATGATCCAACACTTTATAAGGAAGGTCACTGAATTTTAAAAATTGACTTATTATTAGTATTAATTCAACATGAAGTACCTCATTAATCATCACATACCAAACATTTGAACACCTTCATTATGCATTCTCTTAAAAAATGGTAATAATATGAATTTAATTAAAACCATATTGAAAACATGAATGATTCATTATTAATTAAATAGAAAATAGATTATTGGATATATTCCATAAATCCTAAAATGATCTAAACTCCATCAATGATAGAATAAACCATGTTATCAACAAATCATTAATCTGTTCCAAGGTAGTTAGTAATATCCAATTTACTATATCCATATCAATAATCTCTTTATCCAAAAATCATTATATCAGGAACATATTAAGGGTTGTCTTTCCCTCAATCATATGTTTTCCAAGAAGTTCCACTGTTCACTAAATCAATTTTCTATGTCATTGATACTAATAAACATAGTAATTTAAATACATGATGAAAAATCACTACAGGAAAGCACTTATACATTCCATAATACATATAACCATGATACCATTGATAACATACTTTCAAAACATTATTAAAGGCCCAAAATATTGGAGAAAATTAATCATTCCACTTCAGCTATATCAATCACATAAGCTCAACCTTGATAACTTATCCTATTCTATGGTATATTCCCTTATTTCTTAGGTTATTCATTTTCATAGTGACCTATCTCCTTTTTGTTGAAACATTTAATAGCAGTGTTTTCTTTTTTCTTTGAATTATTTTTCTGTGTGAAACTTTTCTCTACAATTATAAAAAACCCCAAATCCCATCAATAAATTCCCACGATGATTCTTTCCTCAGTTATCACATGTGGTAAAATCATTTATTTCCTTATTCCCTTTATTCGTTGTTTTTTCATCTATCCTCTTCTCATATTTCTTCCCTTTGAAGGCATAAGACTTGGAGAATTCATTCTATATCTTTGTAGAATATAAAACTATTTCTTCTCATTAATATAAATATTGAGACACCAACTCCTTTGAGATACTTGGCTTAATCCTTCAAATAAATGGTCAATATTTCATTTCTTGTTGCATATGAAATCTATATCATAATTTTCTAACCTTGTAAAAAGATATTTATACTTTTCAGAACTTTCATACACCCTTTTTATTAAAATATGGAACATTCTATTCATCTCATTTTGATTCAAATGTGGGAAATATTTTCCAATGAATGTTTCCTTAAAATCATTCCATTCCATGAGTTCAATTTTCTCTTCCTCCCAAGTATTCTGGATCAACAACCACCATTGGGAAAATACAATAAAAGTGTAACCATTTCATTTTCACAACATCATAATTCCATAAATATCTTCTCTATATACTTAATCCATATATCAACTTTCATTGGATCAATAGTCCCACTAAATGATGGGGTCTTATGCTGTATAAAGCAATCCAACATAGAAGATTCTCATTGTGGAAAATTTTGTTCCATCCAAGAAAGGTTTTGTGTCATAACATGATTAAGTTTCCATAATACATCCATAACTTCCTCATTTCTAATACCATATATATCATCTTCTCAGATTGAAAAAATTTACAATGTAAATGAGTATTGACACACTTCTTCCTTCCATTTTCCATTTTGAAACAATTTAATACACTATATTAGATCAAAACATTATGTAACATAATGTTTAATCCAAAAACTAGTTAAATACTTATTATAAATTGAAAAATTTATGTATATCTAATGTTATAATCATTAACTTGGTTTTTTGGGACGTTCCTCTATACTTATCCTCAAAGTATATCATAATGTTATATTATTTAATATATTTTTTCCTAAATCTTGTACCCAAGTTTTCTACTAAACTTCATCTAATAGAAATAGTAACACCCTAACCCCAGAAGATCAGATATGGGGAATTAATTTATTACATTGGCATGATTAAAATGAATAAAATCCCAAAGGATAGACCAGTATACCAATTTTGGAATATTAGATACATACATAGAACCCATTTTGTATTGGGAATAAGTAATATAACATAATACATAACAAAAGATAATAAAATGCATCCTTGAAACTCATTTCAAGAATTCAACTTCATATTTTGGGGTAAGGAAACAAAATAATGGTGATCCTAAATACTTATTAAGGGTAATTTAGAGAAGAATAAATAATGAATCAATGCAAATAATCAACATAAATAGGTAAATAACTGAGATCACCTTCCATTCAAATAACTAGATAAGGCATAATTGATATGGACAGGTAATTAACTGAAAACAAATTCCATTTAAATAATAAATTAAGAATGAAATTAATCCATATATTTTTTCATATTTAAAATCACATGGATAATAATAACTTAATTATGAATTAATGAAATTATTTATTAGTGGATGTCATGATTGTGGCACATGGAAACCTATATAGTCAAGTCCCTTCACAAGATGGTTTAAAACTATAGGTAGAAACCCATTTATTTTTCTTAACTAATTTTTTTCATGAGAACCTGTCGATGCATCAAGGGTATATATAAAGTCTAGACCCTACCCGTCACTTCTTATCAAAATAATTCCTCATATATTGAGTAATATATTTAATTGATAAACAATATTCCATATCAAATATCTGTATTGAATGAAGAATATATAATTATCAGTATTTCCCTAGACAGTCAAATAACTATCAATGTAAAAATATATGTCAAAATTTAATATGGTTTAGTATATAATAATATATATGAACCAAGAATATGAATATTTAAGATAAATTAAATTTCCAATGAAAAATTACTACAATAAATTGATTTATTCTAGGGAAATTTATCAACCACAAAAGAATGTGAGAATTTACAAAAAGCTTCATCACTTAGTAATATTGAAATAAAGTCCCCTTAGATGAAATGTTTCAAATTAAAACTTAAAATAACATGAAATATGAGTGAATAATTATATTAAATGACATAATGGTATTATATACACCACATTAAATGGAATTGTGGCATAATAACAAAGAATACTCAATGAAATGTAAATTCTGATGAAATCTCTTACTACTCGAGTAACTATTTAATCAAAAGTCCCATGAAAGAAAAAACTTCAAATGAAACATTAAATAACATTAATATAAATTTATTCATGATATAAAATATAATAGTGGTAGTTTATACACAACCAAAAATAAATAAGTGGCGAATATGATGTATTCCTCACAAAAGTAAAAGTGAGACAAAAAATCCCTTACATTTCACTTACATTAGGTTGAACTATCATTAATCTCGTGTATAAATTTTTTAAAATTTTATTAAATTATTAAACAAACATATTATTATTTATTATATCATATATAATCCTTTTATATCTGATTATAACCCATTCATTAATAATCTTTCATTATTCTCACCATTTCGGGTGTAAAGTTCCAAATTTTTTGAGTATGTTTTGACTCATTATATTTGTTTTGATTAATTTGATCATGATTTCATCAGATAAATAGTGTAAAAAGTATGTAAATATAATATATATTTATGATATGTTCAATTATATAAATCCACAATATTTAGTGATATGAGATGAAATGCATCGTTCGTGGAGATTTTAAGCCAAACGTACACATGAACTCTGCTTCCATTTTCTTATCATATTAAAAGAAAAAAGTAAAGGATATAAATATATATTATAATTATAGTATCATATTAATTTCATATTTATCGCATATTTTTATTTAAAACCATATTTAATACATTCAATGTAAATCATGATCGAATCACATAACTTTGAGAAGGCGGTAGTACACACATCAACAAACGATGTTATTATATTCCCAAAAATTGAAATCATGAAGGTACATGTTATAGAAAAGTTAAATAATATTAAATAAATCATAAATATCTTACATTTAATATAAAAACATTAATTTAATCATTATTTCCATCCTTGAGAGGTGGTAATGGAAGAAAAAATGACATAGGTCTGTGAGGTGGTAGTTCACCATACACACGAACGATGATTGTGTATCCCATTTGATGGAAGTGTGTGTGAGTGTAGGTCATACACATAAAAAATAAAATAAAATAGTATATTTATGATATTTATGTTATTATACAAGAAACATATAAGATGAATTGATGTGGTGTAGGAAGAAATAAAACAAATGTGCTTGTTGAAGAACATTACCTCTTTTTTAGGTAACTCATTTGCGTTTTCTGCAAAGGAAATCCTTTATTTTATTTATTCCAAAATGGAGGCTTCTAGGATTAGGGGAGGGATGTTGGTAAGATATTTTAATGGGATTGTTTTGAGAAAAATGGCTTTATAGGTGTAAATAATTGGGGGGAATGGGTGCCTTTTTATAGTGGAGGAGGTGTGAAATTCTTTTAAATATAAATAGGTAAACAATATTGAGAGAACTCACTTAAATCACATGAAACCAATAATTAACCAAAGTATATAAAAGGTAATATATTGTCAAAATAGTTTTATAAAATAGGTTTTGGAAAAGTCTCTAAGTCACTTTTCCCTTATGATTATGGTTTAGTCCATTGTTAAGCTAGTTTTTCTCTTAATCATTGTAATTATTTTTAATTTATATCAATAATATTTTTTGTAAAAAAATAAGTATACTTTATAAACATTATAAATTAGTATTATTATACATATGGAATCCATTTTGACAAATTCAAATAACATAATCAGTAGAAATTAATTTAAAATCAATCCCACAGAAGGCACAATAATGTAGGGTTTTCAGAAGAAAAGTTCAAAAGTTTGAAATGTTTTTAAAACCAAATACGATGTGAAATTAATTCAAATGACATATACTAGATTTATTCATGTAAAATTTAACTAATTATAATAAAAAATTTAAATATAATTAAATCTATACATTATTTAGATGAAAAAGTAATTTTCAATTAAAATTCAGTATTTTTTACTATTCATTAAAAAATGAAACTTCTCAAAAAAAACCAAAACTTCACCCTAAGATAATTTTTACATTAAAATTTATAAAATGATGTTTATTTTTTCATATAAAATTTATAAACTTTCTAAAATTTTATTTTAAAATAGATACATCATTAAAAGGTGACAAAACTTCCTTTAGAAAAATATAGCTTTTTATGCATAAAATTATATTTGGTCTTATATTATGCCTATGAAATTTATTGTATGAATTTAAAAAATATTTTATTGAATATATAATATATAAATTTTATTATGATCATCCAAAAATATTAATTAATTTGTTTTTTTAATAAAAAATGCATCTTTTTCATTAAAATAATCATTTTTATAAGAACATTTTCTTTTATAATTGGTTTGTATATTCATTTCTAATTAATTGGTCACCATATGTAAAAAATATTCTACAAATGTAGTTAATACATGTCATAAATTTTATTACTGTGGATTTATGATAACTATAATATTAAATAACAATGTTAATATTATATTTTACTTTGGTAAAACATGGTTGTTCGTATAACGCCAACTTTTGAAGGAACTCAGTATTGTGTGTAACACAATCCAAATTAGTGTTGTGTGTACCAAAAGATAATCTCACTATTTTGTGAAGATTAATATTAACATGGTGTTTTGTATAAATAAATATATCAAAAAATATAAATTTATTCTAAAAGGAAAATATTTTAATGTCCTAGGGTGTTACACCGATATAAGGTACATTTCAGTATAATAGAGTTTCATAAGAGAAAAACTATCAGAACATTGAACTTCATCCACTACCACCAAAGACTAAATTCTCTATCACTGAGTTCTAGAGATACTTTGAATTACATATAATTTTCACCCTCCCTTATCAATCACTTTAGTTCACTCTTGACAGTAACAACTCATATTTCTTATTCCGATCATTTGTTCCTTGGCATGCCAACACTCCTTTCAGTCATCACCTTTAAGGAGCCTAAAATGCATCCAAACTTCTCCATAAACCAAAAATCCACCTTATCACGAATCCCATACCCCCCACATTCAACCCTCTTATGTTGATCATCTTCCATATAACACATGAATCATGTAACACCACAACTTCCTCTGATATGGGATCAATAAAACATAGGGAAAAATTTTAATAACCATCCTCATCTACAAGTTGTGGGAACATCCGAAATGAGGCCTTATGGGAGCTAATATTCTGATCACCAAAAATCCTATTGCAATATTTCTTTCCATCCGAAAATACATGAAGAACTAAGGAACTATTTAAAACCCATCACGTTTAAGCTAATAACTTATGGATTCATTTGATACCACCTTCTAGTAACATGCTTTAAACTATTATTACAACTTCTGGAACAATCCATTTGATATTATCAGGGAATCAAGTTCTCCCCATTGCTTCTGATTGTCTTCTCCATCCAAAGGAACATACAAATCTTCCATGTGTAGAATCACCAACATTCTCCATGATTAAAATCCTCCAAAATTAGATAATCATTGGTTCCCATTAGAACTATAGAAGTATTCCACTATATTTTGGAATTCCACCCAATGAATGGAACATAACACATGAAACCTACAACTAGATAGATTTCGATATTAAAAATCATATCTGGTAATTCCACCATCTTCTGGTGAACATCCTTCTGAACTTGATAGACCACTGGACCTAATGAACCTCACTATCTTCCATCTATTCTCGAATAATCACCTATAAAAGTAACACAACTCAAGAATCAATCTAGTTAAGTAGATTTTAAATATCCAGAATCCATTAGGTACTAATACTTATTTAGAGTGACATTCCTTTAAAAATATGATAAACTAATATCCATAAAACTCTATCACTATGCTCTTCTACTAAATAGTGCAACCAAGTCCCTCTGATACCATTTTTGGGAATATGTGGAAGATACTTCTTCCAAAAAATATATTGGAAGCAACGCTGACACCAATAAAAGAAAAAATATGTATCATTACTCTATAAGATCCCCCATGACAATAGCTTCAGAAACTAGGTAGTTCAAGAACCAAGCCAAAATTTCATGTAGAACATTTGAGCCTAGTTCCAATCCCCCTCTATTTCCCATTCTAATCACTGAACAAGTATACACCAATCATAGAAACACAAAAATTCAATCATAATAACAATGAAAAACCGGGATTAATGTGGTTTTTTCATGCATCCAAAGTCCAAAAGAGAAATGGAAACACATATTCCATTCAAAGAGATGTTCAAATTACATGGAAACTCATGACTTCCTATAAAGCCCCAGCCTTAAACCTTACTTAATATTGAATTAAATGAATAATTCACGTTGAGGATCTTTTCAGGTTTAGAGTTTTAGAGAATTAGAACATAACTATTACATCTCAAAAGATTACAAAGTAGTCACTTCTACTAAGTTTCCATAAATAAAAAAAACTCTTAAAAGAAACATGTCTAGTTCCATGTTTTATATATCATGACATTCCCTTGATCCCATCCTTGACCTTATTCCACTTTAAGTCCTGTGAAAAACATTTCGAAAAACTTGGGGTGAGCATAAAAAGCTCAGTAAGGGATACAGAAAGAATGAAAACTGTTAGTTTTTCAAACATTAAGTAAACCATATATACTGTATCAAAGTAATACCTTCACCTTCATGAAGTAGTAAAAACTCTTCACTGAATAAAGTATCATTACTTACCTTTTTGTATCCAAAGGATTACCATAACACCCATAAAAAGAACACATAACATATATAAAGGTAACTTGGGACATAAACATACTTAAGTGGAATAACCATACGGTCGACTTCCACACATATCACTTAATGGAATAGCCATACGGCCAATTTCCATACATACTTAATGGAATAGCCATACGGCCGACTTCCATACCCAATGCATTAGAGGTTATAACGTAACCACCCGTCCTGGTATTCACGGCACCACCCGTCATATGGTTTATAACGTAACCACCCGTTAAAATGTCCAAGTACCAATATAAAATTATAAAACAGAAAACCAATATAAAGGAAAGATAACATTTCCACATTTCAATCACAATATATCATAAATATATTGACATAATAGAATCCTTTATCAAAACCATTTTCAATACCAAAATACATAAAAGAGTATATGGTATTTATTTTATTTTAAAAACATTAGGGCTTGTTGAGGAAGCCAAAGACCAAATAATACTCGCGGCGGCGGAAAAAGTCATTGTCACCGCGTACGTTAGAAAAAACATTCCTTTTTGTCGTTTAGTAAAACGCTTCGTAGAATAAGATTCCTTTTGTATAAAAGTAAAATTAAAAGGAGTTTATACACCGTATAAAATAAAGTTGTGTATAAAACGAAATATGCCTCAATGAAAGGAGATTGAGACAAAGTCCCTTACCTTGGGTCCGACTTGACTCGATCGTTCTTTAACGTCCTGAATAATAAACTTGAGTTAATTTATACTTGATTAAGAACCTTTTTAAACTTCATTATTCCTTTTATATCACTTATTGCCATGTTATAAACATTATGTAACCATTTAAGTTAATAATGTTTGTTTTGTCAATATTTGGTTCTTAAGTCGAAAGTTGACTTCTTACAATTACATGTTGTTCGTGTGGTCAAAAGTTATTTATATCCAGAATGAAATTCCTGATTTGGATATCATAGATATCATATATATCCATCATATACATGTATTTATAATATTACATAATCATTTAGAGGTAAGAAATGAAATGCACCATTCATGGAGACGGTAAGCCGTACGTACGCATGAACGCTACTTTCATTTCTTTGTCATATTAATGGAATTAGAACTAAATGAGAGGTATGTATATTTTAATTCCAGAATTATATTCATCATTTATATATATCATTAATTATATATATACATTATATACATGTAATTTTAATAGTACATTACATTTGGGGATAAGAAATGAAATGCACCGTTCATGGAGACGGTAAGCCGTACGTACGCATGAACGCTACTTTCATTTCTATCTCATATTTTAATGGAAATAAATAATAATGATATAGAGGTATATTATAATTCCAGTATAAAATCATATATAATAACTTTAAATCCATCCTTTACACTTCCCACATATGGCATTAACGAATCACATCACTTTTAGGGGGCGATAGTCCGCACTTCCTTAAATTAAGATATCGTGTTTACCCATAATGGAAACCATAAAGGTATGCCAAAAATGAAAAATACAGTAGCTTAAAGAAAACATAAACATATTATATATCATATATAAAAATAGTGACATCATAATGGCCACCCTTGAAGGTGTTAAATGAGTATTGAACAATCATCGTTTCGGGAGGCAGAATTTCGCCATCCACGGAAACCGTATGTTATTTAACCATTTGATGTAGTTGTGTGAGAGTGTAGCTCAAATAAATATTATAACAACATCCTAGTATATTGAAGATACTGGTGTTGTTACAAAATAAGTAAATAAAAAGAGTTTAGAGGGTTGGAGAAGCAAAATAAAACAAATGAACAAGAGAGAATGAATTACCTTTAAAAGTGTAACTCCTTTTTGATTTGAGCCTAAAGGCTTCCTTTGAAAGGATTATGGCCAAAGGAAATCCTCTAGGATGAGGAGAGGGATGTGGAGAGAGTAAATGGGCAGGGTTTGGCCGAGCAAAAGGCTTGAGGAGTGTGTGAAATGAGGTAGAGGTGGGGGCCTTTTATAAGAGGAGAGGAGGGGCACTTTTGGAAAGTAAAGAAATATTACTTTATTTGAAAATGTGTTTCGGTTTCAAAAGGTCCAAAATTGATATAATTCGTGGATAAGGTGATAAGGGTTCTAAATCCACTCATCCAATAAGTTTTGGACATGTGTAGTTCATATATTTTACATTATCTTTCCATTTTATTTAAATCGTCAAATAATGATGTCATCGCTGCATCATTATTATGTCATAAATAATTTAATTTATTTAATGTCTAAAAATCATAAAAAAAATACTATGATGTAGGAAGTCGTTTTAGCTTTCCAATGACTATTTATAATCAAAAATATTATCTTTATAACCCCATGTAAAAATTGTTTTCGTAAAACATCTCTTGTTTGTGTCATTTTTACTTTAACATTTAATAAAAAGTTATTTATGTCATTTCCAAAACAAAGTGTCTCCATGGGGTCCCCAAGTTGACCCATGGCTTGTCTTGGTCGGCCATTACACAACCAATAAGGTTGGGACATGTGTCTAGGTCATTTCATATTATTAAATCATTATTTATACCTTAAACTACCCTAATTACCTCTAATCACGATTAATGAAAAAAAGTTACTATTCACCAAAAAATTATTTAAATCTCATTGAACCACATTTTACATCTTAATGACAACCATGTATGTCGGATTTTCAAAATTCAATACACATTAGTGGTAAACTTTCATTTAACTGAAAAATCAGTTTGCTTGATTACCACTTAGTGGTTTCACTATTCATCAAAAATTGAAGTTTTTCAGAAAATTACCAAAAATTCACCCTAAGATATATTTGATATTCCGAATTCAAAAATGAAGTCCATTTTACAAAATTCAAAACATATAAGTCAAATTAATTAATTTAATAATTAATTCCCGCTGTCATGACAAATAGCGTGTTTTTGTGAAACAATAAGTATCAAAAGATTGACACCAGTTTAAGTCCAATTTCAAAGTGAAATTGATTCCAATGACCACCATTGGATTAACTGGTAAAAATATTTTCTAATTTCACTTTAAAACCAATTAAAATAATAATCTAATCATATAAATAAATTATATTAAAAAGATGTTTTGAATTAAAATACAACATTTTACACTATTCATAAAAAAAATGAACTTTATCAGAAAGGTACCAAAAATTTACACAAAGTAAATTTTGATGTCCCAATTCTAAAGAAGAGTTATATTTGGTCCAAAATAAAGTATAAGAGTGATCAAAACTATATTTAATGACGGTTCACCATTAAAAGGTGATAAGTGAACCTTTATTGAAAATTAGAGTATATATGCCCTAAAATTGAACTCTTTCCGTATTTTAAGCCTTTATATTTTATTGGGTAAATGTATAAACATTTAAAAACATATCTAATCATATTTTAGTTATTTCTATCCATTCCCGCCAGTACAACGGCTACTCGTTAACTAAAATTTAAAATAATATTATTTTATTACTAGTGTGCTACGTAAGTTTCAAAGAAACTCATCGTTGCGTATCGGGTACGCTATCGAACATAGAAACCCCTTTAAAATAAAATTAATATTTAATTCTTAAATATTAATAAATATGAAAATTCTTTATTCTTTATTTACCTGGGATGTTACATCCTTCCCCCCTTTTGGGAATTGCGTCCTCGCAATTTTATTCACTTATCAAAATAAGTGGGGGTATTTATCCCTCATAGCATTTTCAGATTCCCACGTTGCCTCTTCAATCACATGGTTTTTCCACAAAACCTTTACCTGATGAATCACCTTATTCCGTAACACTTGCTCCCTGTGGTCAAGAATCTGGACCGGTTTTTCCTCATAAGATAGGTTCTCTTCCAGCTAAACTACCTCTGGACTCAAAACATGAGATGGATCTGGCATATACTTTCTCAACATTGAAACATGAAAAACATTGTGTACCTGAGATAAACTCGGAGGTAAATCCACTCGGTATGCAACTGATCCAACTATTTCCAGAATTTTGTATGGTCCAATGAAACTTGGAATCAACTTTCCTTTCTTACCAAATCTCATCACACTTTTCCAAGGAGAAACCTTGAGAAAAACATGATCACCTACCTCGAAAGATAGATCCTTCCTCCAGTTATCCGCATAACTCTTCTGCCTGCTCTGAGCTGTTCTCATGTGCTTCTGAACCTTTTCTGCCATCTCTTCTACCAATTCTGGTCCCATCAGCTTCCTTTCACCCACTTCATTCCAAAATGATGGAGTTCGACACCGCTTCCCATATAATGCCTCAAATAGTGCCATCTGTATACTGGAATGAAAGCTGTTATTATAAGAAAATTCAACCAAAGAAAGATGTTGGTCCCAACTTCCCTGATAATCCATCAAACAAGCTTGTAGCATATCCTCCAATGTCTGAATTGTTCATTCTGACTGCCCATCTGATTGAGGATGAAAAGCTGTAGTAAAATTTAATTCAGTACCCAACGACTTCTGAAGGCCTTTCCAAAAGTTATAAGTAAACCTGGGATCACGATCCGATACAATGGAGAGAGGAACTCCATGTAACCTAACTATCTCTTTAAGATACAAACGGGAAAGTTGATCAAGAGATAAAGTATCTCGTATAGCAAGGAAATGAGCAGATTTGGTCAAGCGATCAACAATAACCCAGATTTCATTATTACCTCGAGATGTCCTTGGTAATCCCACAAAAAAGTCCATGGATATGTTTTCCCATTTCCACTCTGGCACTGGTAAAGGATGAAGCATCCCTTTCGGTAACTGCTGCTCTGCTTTAACCTGTTGACATGTCAAACACTTCACAGTAAAATCAGCAATGTATCTTTTCATTCCATCCCACCAGTAATACTCCCGCAGACCTCTGTACATCTTAGTACTGCCAGGATGAAAAAACAACTCATTCTTCAACTGTGAATCACAAGGCACACATAACCTCTTCACAAACCTCAAAACACAAACACAAACTTATCCAAGAACTCATGGAAAATTTTATTCATAAGGTCCATGAATACAGCAGGTGCATTGGTTAACCCAAAAGGAATAACTACAAATTCATAATGGCCATATCTAGTACGGAACGCAGTCTTCGGAACGTCTTCTTATTTTACTTTCAACTGACGGTACCCCGACCTCAAGTCAATCTTTGAAAAATACTGAGCTCCCTGGAGCTGATACCACTTCATTCGATGGCCCAACATCTGCTGAAGTTGTTGCAAATGATTTTACCACCCCTTTCTGCTTGTAGTCTAGCTGCATTCCCCCAGTTGAGTTCTTAGTTGGACACTCATTTGCATAATGACCCATTTCATTACACTTAAAACATCTTACCGTTGGCTTTTCATTTCCTGCTTGATCATCTTCCTTACAGTTACGAGCAATATGACCAGACTTACCACACCGAAAGCACTTACCAGACTTGGATAAACATTCTCCAGGATGCATTTTACCACACTTCTCACAGGATGGATATTTGGTTTTCTTACCTCCTTGCTTCTTTGATGAATTCTTCCCCTTTTCCTGCCAACTAGACCTCTTATTCTGTTGTTTGTCATAGAAAACCTGATCATCGGCAAACTCCATTTCTACCTTCTCCGCACATCGAACAAGTTTTTCATAACTTTTGAATTCACGAGAAGCTAAAGCCCTTCGATACTTTGGCTTTAACCCTGAGTAAAAACGGTTTATTTTACTATCAAGATCTCGTATGAAGTTTGGAGCATACCTTGCCAATCGAGTGAACTTTTCTTCATAAGCAGCCACTGAATCATCCTCCTGCCTCAATTCTAGGAACTGTTTTTCCATCCTAAGATGAACCACCTTAGGAAAATATTTCTCAAGAAACATACCTTTGAATTCGTCCCAGTGAAGATCCTCAATCTCATCACTATCCCTTATATTTTTCACCATCGACCACCACTGATCAGCTTCACCTTCAAAACAGTAAACAGCAAGACTAACCTTTTGATGTTCTGAACACCCCATGACATCAAAAATATTCTCCAGTGCTTTAATCCACCATTCAGCTTGCACAGGGTCAGATGATCCTCTGAATTGTAACAGCCCAAGATTTTATAAAGAAATATTCTTTTTAATTTTATTAATGTCTTGTGTTGTACGCTACACCAAAAGGAGCTTGCACAACACGCATCCTTGTCTTGCCTTGCATTACACGCAATCGCGACCTTCCTCAATAGCATGTGTAATATGCAATACCGAGTTTCACTAAACAACGATGTGCTATTAAAATATTATTAAAACTAGCCGTTATGAATAGTAATAACCACTTTTTAAAATTCTGTAAATCTTATTTTTCAAAATGAACTTCATTCTTGGATTCGGAGTATCGAATTTAGCCTAAGGTGAAATTTTGGTACTTTTCGGATAACTTTCATATTCTGATGAATAGTGAAAAATTACTAAATTATAATTAAAAACAACTTTTTTAATCGAAATAATTAATAGTGATAAATTATTAATTTGAGTTGTTTTAAAGTATATTTAGAATATATTTTTACAATTTAATACAATGTTGGTCATTGGTTGTAATTTCACATTTAAACAAGACATAATCAAGTGTCAATCTTTTGATATATATTGTTTCCTAAAAACACGCTATTTATTTTAACAGCGGGATTTAATTATAAAATTAATTAATGCAACTTCTATGTTATGAATTTGGTAAAATAGATTTCATTTTTGAATTCGGAATATGAAATATAGCTTAGGATGAAATTTTGGCATTGTTCTGAAAAACATCAATTTTTGATGAATAGTGAAACTACTAAGTGGTAGTTAAAAAAACTGAATTTTTCATAAAACTTAATTTTTACGCTTCTGTGAATGGAATTTCGAAAATCCGAGAGACACGGTTAATATCAAGGACTAAAATGTGGTTCAATGAGATGAAAATAATTTTTTGGTGAATAGTTACTTTTTACTTTTTTACCGCGGTTAATAGTAAATAGGGTAACTAAGGGTAAATATGATATTAATATTACCCTAACACATGTCCTAATTCTATTGGACAAGTGTAATTCGACCAAAAACAAACTTAGGAATAAAATATGACCATTTAGGCCCACTTGGATTAGATTAGGACATTTATTATTAATTTATTTAAAGAAGGGTTAAAATAGTTAAAATCAAAGTTTAATAAGTAAATCATTTTTAATATGGGGTTATACATAAGATAAATTCGATTGTAAATATTCATTAGAAAGCTAAAACGATTTCCTACATGATGGTATTTTATTTGTAATTTTTAGACATAAAATAATTTATTTTATTTATGACACAACGATGATGCAGTAATTATCTTATTAATGAAATATTGACATAATTGATGTTATAAACACCAAAATAAATGTAATTTGAGATTTTTTATGAATTCCACTAATTTTCTAGGTTACTATGATATATTAATGTTGATTTAATCAACTTGGTTTGAACATTTAATTCTGTTATGACTTTCACAAAAATCATATATCAAATAGTGTCAAAATTGACACAAAATAGTTTTTAAATCAAATATTATATTATTAATTGTTATTGTATTCCTAAAAATCTAAGGTTCGTCCAAATGACTTAGATAAGGATATATATATTAATAATAAACAATTTGGGGTTCGTTTGGCATGTTATAGTAAGTTTATTAACCATATAGTGAAAGAAAACAAAAAGACATGGTAAAAGTTAAATTATTTAACTTAGAGTTAAATTTAATTGATAAGGTTAAAATAATATCCTAAACTTGTCTAAATTCTATTGGTTGATAGGATTTCGACCCCTCACCACCTTATCTTCGAAATAAGACCCTTTGGAACCATTATAAACCGATTTTGACTTTAATATAAAATAATATTTTGAGATATTCCTAAGGTGCCCCTCTCCTCCCTTATAAAAGGGCACCTCCTCCCCCTCCTCCTCACACCAAATTGAGCACTCAAGCTCGGCCAACCCCTGCCATTTTCTCCTCTCCACTTTCCTAGAATAATCCTAGAGGTCCTGGTATTCTCCAAAGACCAATCTTAGTTCCTTAAGTGGAGGATTCAAAGAGGCGTTCCAAAGAAGAGGTAATATCCATTACCGATCTTTTCAATTTCTTTCTTCTTCAACTTATTCTTCTTTAGTTGTTTCATGATAAAGTAATAACATCAGTATTACTTACATAATGATATGTTATTATAAATATGAAACAACCCTAATTCACCTTCTATCCATCCTACGGAAAAATGAAATCACCGCGCGTGCGTACGTACGGAATACCGTCTCCACGCCGTGGTGTAATCTATTTTCCACCATCACCTTAAAAGGATGGGTATAATGGTGTAATGAGTAACTATATATGATTATTATGAAGTAATATTGATACTGAAATAATATATATATACTCCAATACAATTCCACGATCATAGGAATGATATCATCACTCGTGCGTACGTACGGAATACCGTCTCCACGATGTGATGCGACTCGTTCTACATGATCTTCATTTCATAATGATTATATAAATGAATTGAATGAATGAATATGGTATATACTACACTAATACCATTCTGGAAATGAATTATCTATAACCTAAAGATAAGAATAAGAATTTATTCGACAAAACACGCATAAGAACAAAAAGTTATAAAGACCCGAGTAACAAGTAACAATGAAATATTACTAACAAGAAGCTAATAATATGACCATATATGATATCATATCAATATGTATGATTCTGGAATAAGTCAATGACATTATTTAAATCATTATACAGGAGGTTCGGACACATACGAAGAAAATTGGACCTAAGGTAAGGGAAATATCACAATCTCATTTTTATCCGAGATTGTTTATTCGTAAGTATTTACTGGGGTGTATTTTATCATCCACATCCATGTTTCATCAATATGTAATATTTCCATACACCTACAACTGTTTAAATCTATTTTTACCCTTCGGTGAGTTTTTAGTAATATGTATGAAAGGAATCTTTTGTCGTTTTTCGTACGAGGTACTTTTTGACTTTTCCGAAAAAAGTACGAAGAATGTTTTTTTAACTTATACGGCATGAATGGATTTTTAAAACATTATTTACAAGAAACTTCCTTTAAAAGTTTTCAAGTTTATTTTAATCAACTTCTTTTATTTTAAAGTTGTATGACATGTTATGAAAGGAAAAATGTTTTTGAAGAAGAAAGGATATTTTCCTCAAGAATGGAGTTCAAGTGTTTTATCAAAATTATTTTCCATATAAGATAATAAAGGGTTCTGTTTTTATCCCTATTATTACATGGATTTGATTATGTTGTGATGGAAATATTTTTATGAATTCCTTTATCTTATATGAATTGTTTTATGATGTCATGATGTTTCAAGAATCCCATTTTTGTTACATGTGTTATGCGATGATGTATGTTTTATGATTATGTGGCACACATAAGAAAGGATTCATTATAAGATGGGTGGGACCTATATCTCCCTCCAATGCATTGGGTAAAGATTTTATATCTCATGAGATAGACATGGCTGGAACGGAAGGTTATTTCGGTTCAGTGATACAGGACTGAAACGAGGAGTGAACTCGGTTCAGAAAGGGACTTTTTCCACTAAGATAGTCTTGGCAATGAGTCATGACTAACAAGAAATGATTTTCCATGATTATGTGTGCATGCCACAAAGTTTCAAGTTTTATGTTATGATTATGGGGATCTCATTTTCACTTCTATGATTTATCCCATGTTATGATATTATGAGCTCTTTTGCAGGTTAAGATTTCCAAAAGCTACGTTCTTATGTATATGATGTGATTGATATTTCTTTTGTTTACCCTTACTGAGCATTTGAGCTCACCCCTTTTTGTTTTTCTTTCCCCAAGATATAAAGAAAGGTTTTAGGTAAAAAAAAGGGAAGATCTTTATGGGAGATATTGAAGATCTTTCACCACGTTTAGAAGATTACGTTCCGAGTTTCCAAATACACTAAACTATTACGATCCTTTAGTGTGTGTTTTTGTTATGTACTAAGTATTCTGCAAATGTAATGTAATGTCCATGTACGTCAAGCTTCGGGTCTCTACAGTTGGTATCAGAGGAAAGGTTTAGTCAACCTTTGGAAACTAGGATGCGAAAACGTTAGTGAGATTCCTAGAGATATTTCTAAGGTATGTCTAGGGATGTCCCTAGGGATAAGTATACGTATAGGTTATAGTAATAGAATTATGCTAACGATCATAGAATTAAACCTAAGATGTTGGATATTGAAGGTAATCCCCCTTTATTATGTTGTTTTCCCTAGCATGATTTTTGCCTCTCACACTATTCTTTTTGGGTTTTAGACGATGGCTGGAACCCGAAGGAACCGTGTTGATCAATGCAATGGACAATGCAATGATTGCCCTCCTAAACAAACAAATGTTATGGGAGATGGAGTGCAAAATCTTATTGCTATACTTACACAAGCTATGAATCATTCTGGACTTCCAAATGAGCAGAGAAGGGAACAATATTCTATTGAGTCCTTCATGAGGCAACGTCCACCTTCTTTCAGTGGGACTTCCGATCCACTTGTTGCTGAACAATGGATCAGTACCACTGAAAAGATATTTTCAGTTCTTCAATGTTCTGAACATGATAAATTCATCTTAGCAGTATATCGTTTGGAAGGTGAAGCTGATCAATGGTGGAATCTTATCAAGAATACGAGGTCAAGGGATGAAATTGAGTCCATGGAATGGGACGAGTTCAAGAGCTTGTTTTTCAGTAAGTACTTCCCTCGTATTCTTCGAACAAAGATGGAAAAGGAGTTTATTGAGCTGAAGCAGAAGGATGATGAATCTGTTGGTATATATGAAGCGAATTTTACAAGACTTGCAAGGTATGCATCTGGAATTATCATCCAACCTGAAAGTAAAGTTGATCGATTTTTCAGTGGCTTAAAACCAAGTCTTAGAAGGGCATTAGCTATAAGAGACTTCAGTAGCTATGAAGAAATTGTGCGTTGTGCTATCAAGGTAGAAATGGAAGTTGGTGTTACATATCCATCTCATGGTTTTGACAAGAAACGAAAGATGGAGTTCAAGGAGAAATCTCATAATAATGGTGAAAAGAAGATGAATGTTTCCTTATGCACAAAGTGTGGAAAGAAGCATGGTGGAGATTGTCTTAAAGGAACTAGAAAATGTTTTAAGTGTGGAAAAGAAGGTCATCGAGCAGCTGAGTGTCGAAGTAATGGAAAAAGGGTTTCTAATGATGTGAATAAAGCAAACACTGCAGAGAACGCACCACCAACACTTCAATGCTTCAAGTGCAAGGAAATGGGGCATTATGCTAATAATTGCCCTAATCCAAGGGTTAGTGATGATCAACATGAGCAACCACTGAAGGCAAAGGACAAAGGGAAGTCACATGCGATCACTATTGGCGATGTTGAATATGATAACGATGTGGTGGAATGATTAAGCGTTTATGTAATGGGATTCCAAAATAATGTTGTATCATTGAGTATTGCAATATTTATTGATGTGGTATTCAAAGTGATTGAGATATTTTTTTTGGAAATAAGATGATATGCGCATAATGAAGACGAGAAAATGAAATGTTTAATAGTATTCATGAGCTCATGATTGATATAAGGACTAAGTGATATCATGGATTGAGTATATAGAATTTTGAGGATTTTGGTATGTGGAAAGTGTTAACTTTTAACTGCATTCATGTTTTCACTAAGGTATTCAAGAGAATACATGATTAAGGACTTTGAATGTTTAGAATGTGACCAACAAAACATATCTTATGATATATGGGGATCAACGATGGTATTAAATCTCTGGTAATCGTTTTCACTATGTTATGAGAGTGGACTGCAGTATTATGGATAAGCCTAAAGATTGAAATGGATTATGTTGGACATAAGTGATTATTGTTTAAGGATAGAAGTTTTTTTTTTCGATATTATTGATGGGATGTTATAGTAATGTAGGACAACCTGCAGGACGGGCGACAGCCCATCGCTTCGGACAAGGCTGTAGGAATCGAACCCACAACCGAAGTGCGACTGGCCTTTATCGCCTACCACTGACCTACAGGAAGTCCCTGTTTAGTAGAAACTAGTTTTATTATATTAAGCAGTATGATATATGAAGTATAAGTCCATTTTAGGAACCATATATGATTAATCTCACTATAGATCGATTTATGCATATAATTTTTGCTAACCTTTTGTTTGAGACAGATGGAATGACCCGTCATTCTATCACATGATCTGCTAACACTTCACGAAGAACAAATTCAACTTCATTTATTTAAGAGATGAAGTGGAAATTGTTCAAGGCACGAACAACAGTGAGATTGTACCAAAATAAAGTAAGTATTTATTCTAATTCAAAATTTCAACTTTAGGGGAAATGATCTTGAAAACCAAAAATGTTGTCCTAGTGATCTTATACCTGATGAATCAGATGGTACCTTATATCATCACAAATCTATGGATTTGTGATTACTGGCTTTTCCATAGCCATGTTCTCTACCACTCTCCATCAGAACATGATGGTTAGATTTCTCTTCCATATCCATATTTTCACCTATCTGGAAACCCAATGATTAGTTTATTTGGGTAACCGTTACGTTTCATACTTTTGTTTTTAAAGATTGGTTTTGATATTCCTTTTTACGATGTGGGTTTCTATTAAAGAAACTTTCGAATAGTAAACCATTTATAACCCCGACGAATTTCGAGGGCGAAATTCATTTTAAGGGGGGTAGAATGTAACAGCCCAAGATTTTATAAAGAAATATTCTTTTTAATTTTATTAATGTCTTGTGTTGTACGCTACACCAAAAGGAGCTTGCACAACACGCATCCTTGTCTTGCCTTGCATTACACGCAATCACGACCTTCCTCAATAGCGTGTGTAATACGCAATACCGAGTTTCCCTAAACAACGATGTGCTATTAAAATATTATTAAAACTAGCCGTTATGAATAGTAATAACCACTTTTTAAAATTCTGTAAATCTTATTTTTCAAAATGAACTTCATTCTTGGATTCGGAGTATCGAATTTAGCCTAAGGTGAAATTTTGGTACTTTTCGGATAACTTTCATATTCTGATAAATAGTGAAAAATTACTAAATTATAATTAAAAACAACTTCTTTAATCGAAATAATTAATAGTGATAAATTATTAATTTGAGTGGTTTTAAAGTATATTTAGAATATATTTTTACAATTTAATACAATGTTGGTCATTGGTTGTAATTTCACATTTAAACAAGACATAATCAAGTGTCAATCTTTTGATATATATTGTTTCCTAAAAACACGCTATTTATTTTAACAGCGGGATTTAATTATAAAATTAATTAATGCAACTTCTATGTTATTAATTTGGTAAAATAGATTTCATTTTTGAATTCGGAATATGAAATATAGCTTAGGATGAAATTTTGGCATTGTTCTGAAAAACATCAATTTTTGATGAATAGTGAAACTACTAAGTGGTAGTTAAAAAAACTGAATTTTTCATAAAACTTAATTTTGCCGCTTCTGTGAATGGAATTTCGAAAATCCGAGAGACACGGTTAATATCAAGGACTAAAATGTGGTTCAATGAGATGAAAATAATTTTTTGGTGAATAGTTACTTTTTACTTTTTTACCGCGGTTAATAGTAAATAGGGTAACTAAGGGTAAATATGATATTAATATTACCCTAACACATGTCCTAATTCTATTGGACAAGTATAATTCGACCAAAAACAAACTTAGGAATAAAATATGACCATTTAGGCCCACTTGGATTAGATTAGGACATTTATTATTAATTTATTTAAAGAAGGGTTAAAATAGTTAAAATCAAAGTTTAATAAGTAAATCATTTTTAATATGGGGTTATACATAAGATAAATTCTATTTTAAATATTCATTAGAAAGCTAAAACGATTTCCTACATGATGGTATTTTATTTGTAATTTTTAGACATAAAATAATTTATTTTATTTATGACACAACGATGATGCAGTAATTATCTTATTAATGAAATATTGACATAATTGATGTTATAAACACCAAAATAAATGTAATTTGAGATTTTTTATGAATTCCACTAATTTTCTAGGTTACTATGATATATTAATGTTGATTTAATCAACTTGTTTCGAACATTTAATTCTGTTATGACTTTCACAAAAATCATATATCAAATAGTGTCAAAATTGACACAAAATAGTTTTTAAATAAAATATTATATTATTAATTGTTATTGTATTCCTAAAAATCTAAGGTTCGGCCAAATGACTTAGATAAGGATATATATATTAATAATAAACAATTTGGGGTTCGTTTGGCATGTTATAGTAAGTTTATTAACCATATAGTGAAAGAAAACAAAAAGACATGGTAAAAGTTAAATTATTTAACTTAGAGTTAAATTTAATTGATAAGGTTAAAATAATATCCTAAACTTGTCTAAATTCTATTGGTTGATAGGATTTCGACCCCTCACCACCTTATCTTCGAAATAAGACCCTTTGGAACCATTATAAACCGATTTTTACTTTAATATAAAATAATATTTTGAGATATTCCTAAGGTGCCCCTCTCCTCCCTTATAAAAGGGCACCTCCTCCCCCTCCTCCTCACACCAAATTGAGCACTCAAGCTCGGCCAACCCCTGCCATTTTCTCCTCTCCACTTTCCTAGAATAATCCTAGAGGTCCTGGTATTCTCCAAAGACCAATCTTAGTTCCTTAAGTGGAGGATTCAAAGAGGCGTTCCAAAGAAGAGGTAATATCCATTACCGATCTTTTCAATTTCTTTCTTCTTCAACTTATTCTTCTTTAGTTGTTTCATGATAAAGTAATAACATCAGTATTACTTACATAATGATATGTTATTATAAATATGAAACAACCCTAATTCACCTTCTATCCATCCTACAGAAAAATGAAATCACCGCGCGTGCGTACGTACGGAATACCGTCTCCACGCCGTGGTGTAATCTATTTTCCACCATCACCTTACAAGGATGGGTATAATGGTGTAATGAGTAACTATATATGATTATTATGAAGTAATATTGATACTGAAATAATATATATATACTCCAATACAATTCCACGATCATAGGAATGATATCATCACTCGTGCGTACGTACGGAATACCGTCTCCACGATGTGATGCGACTCGTTCTACATGATCTTCATTTCATAATGATTATATAAATGAATTGAATGAATGAATATGGTATATACTACACTAATACCATTCTGGAAATGAATTATCTATAACCTAAAGATAAGAATAAGAATTTATTCGACAAAACACGCATAAGAACAAAAAGTTATAAAGACCCGAGTAACAAGTAACAATGAAATATTACTAACAAGAAGCTAATAATATGACCATATATGATATCATATCAATATGTATGATTCTGGAATAAGTCAATGACATTATTTAAATCATTATACAGGAGGTTCGGACACATACGAAGCAAATTGGACCTAAGGTAAGGGAAATATCACAATCTCATTTTTATCCAAGATTGTTTATTCGTAAGTATTTACTGGGGTGTATTTTATCATACACATCCATGTTTCATCAATATGTAATATTTACATCCACCTACAACTGTTTAAATATATTTTTACCCTTCGGTGAGTTTTTAGTAATATGTATGAAAGGAATCTTTTGTCGTTTTTCGTACGAGGTACTTTTTGACTTTTCCGAAAAAAGTACGAAGAATGTTTTTTTTAACTTATACGGCATGAATGGATTTTTAAAACATTATTTACAAGAAACTTCCTTTAAAAGTTTTCAAGTTTATTTTAATCAACTTCTTTTATTTTAAAGTTGTATGACATGTTATGAAAGGAAAAATGTTTTTGAAGAAGAAAGGATATTTTCCTCAAGAATGGAGTTCAAGTGTTTTATCAAAATTATTTTCCATCTAAGATAATAAAGGGTTCTGTTTTTATCCCTATTATTACATGGATTTGATTATGTTGTGATGGAAATATTTTTATGAATTCCTTTATCTTATATGAATTGTTTTATGATGTCATGATGTTTCAAGAATCCCATTTTTGTTACATGTGTTATGCGATGATGTATGTTTTATGATTATGTGGCACACATAAGAAAGGATTCATTATAAGATGGGTGGGACCTATATCTCCCTCCAATGCATTGGGTAAAAATTTTATATCTCATGAGATAGACATGGCTGGAACGGAAGGTTATTTCGGTTCAGTGATACAGGACTGAAACGAGGAGTGAACTCGGTTCAGAAAGGGACTTTGTCCACTAAGATAGTCTTGGCAATGAGTCATGACTAACAAGAGATGATTTTCCATGATTATGTGTGCATGCCACAAAGTTTCAAGTTTTATGTTATGATTATGGGGATCTCATTTTCACTTCTATGATTTATCCCATGTTATGATATTATGAGCTCTTTTGCAGGTTAAGATTTCCAAAAGCTACGTTCTTATGTATATGATGTGATTGATATTTCTTTTGTTTACCCTTACTGAGCATTTGAGCTCACCCCTTTTTGTTTTTCTTTCCCCAGGATATAAAGAAATGTTTTAGGTAAAAAAAAAGGGAAGATCTTTATGGGAGATATTGAAGATCTTTCACCACGTTTAGAAGATTACGTTCCGAGTTTCCAAAGACACTAAACTATTACGATCCTTTAGTGTGTGTTTTTGTTATGTACTAAGTATTCCGCAAATGTAATGTAATTTCCATGTACGTCAAGCTTCGGGTATCTACATGAATGATGGGGGATGTTGCCTCATGAAATGTTCCACCACTGACATGTTCCTCTGCGGTTGATCTGGCTGATCTCGTGCATGGATACCACCACCATTTATAGCCTGAGTCAACTGTGCCATCACTGCAACAAACTGTTCAGTTCTGATTCCGACCATCTCAGGTTGCTGATTTGGAAGGTTATCTTCCTCCTGATGTCGTCCCAACATAGCTGCTTTGTTTCCTCTGCGGAAAACCATTCTGAACATAGAAATATCTTAGGCGAAGCAACATGGTAATCCGTAAATGCTATATCATTTCAATCATATTATAATTTAACACTTTTCTAACTCCTAAAGTTGTCTAAACCGACCTTTGATACCAACTATAAGGCCCCAGCCTTAAACCTTACTTAATATTGAATTAAATGAATAATTCACGTTGAGGATCTTTTCAGGTTTAGAGTTTTAGAGAATTAGAACATAACTATTACATCTCAAAAGATTACAAAGTAGTCACTTCCACTAAGTTTCCATAAATAAATAAAAACTCTTAAAAGAAACATGTCTAGTTCCATGTTTTATATAGCATGACATTCCCTTGATCCCATCCTTGACCTTATTCCACTTTAAGTCCTGTGAAAAACATTTCGAAAAACTTGGGGTGAGCATAAAAAGCTCAGTAAGGGATACAGAAAGAATGAAAACTGTTAGTCTTTCAAAACATCAAGTAAACCATATATACTGTATCAAAGTAATACCTTCACCTTCATGAAGTAGTAAAAACTCTTCACTGAATAAAGTATCATTACTTACCTTTTTGTAACCAAAGGATTACCATAAAACCCATAAAAAGAACACATAACATATATAAAGGTAACTTGGGACATAAACATACTTAAGTGGAATAACCATACGGTCGACTTCCACACATATCACTTAATGGAATAGCCATACGGCCAATTTCCATACATACTTAATGGAATAGCCATACGGCCGACTTCCATACCCAATGCATTGGAGGTTATAACGTAACCACCCGTCCTGGTATTCACGGCACCACCCGTCATATGGTTTATAAAGTAACCACCCGTTAAAATGTCCAAGTACCAATATAAAATCATAAAACAGAAAACCAATATAAAAGAAAGATAACATTTCCACATTTCAATCACAATATATCATAAATATATTGACATAATAGAATCCTTTATCAAAACCATTTTCAATACCAAAATACATAAAAGAGTATATGGTATTTATTTTATTTTAAAAACATTACGGCTTGTTGAGGAAGCCAAAGAACAAATAATACTCGCAGCGGCGGAAAAAGTCATTGTCACCGCGTACGTTAAAAAAACATTCCTTTTTGTCGTTTAGTAAAACGCTTAGTAGAATAAGATTCCTTTTGTATAAAAGTAAAATTCAAAGGAGTTTATACACCGTATAAAAGAAAGTTGTGTATAAAACGAAATATGCCTCAATGAAAGGAGATTGAGACGAAGTCCCTTACCTTGGGTCCGACTTGACTCGATCGTTCTTTAACGTCCTGAATAATAAACTTGAGTTAATTTATACTTGATTAAGAACCTTTTTAAACTTCATTATTCCTTTTATATCACTTATTTCCATGTTATAAACATTATGTAACCATTTAAGTTAATAATGTTTGTTTTGTCAATATTTGGTTCTTAAGTCGAAAGTTGACTTCTTACAAATACATGTTGTTCGTGTGGTCGAAATTTCTTTATATCCAGAATGAAATTACTGATTTGGATATCATAGATATCATATATATCCATCATATACATGTATTTATAATATTACATAATCATTTAGAGGTAAGAAATGAAATGCACCGTTCATGGAGACGGTAAGCCGTACGTACGCATGAACGCTACTTTCATTTCTTTGTCATATTAATGGAATTAAAACTAAATGAGAGGTATGTATATTTTAATTCCAGAATTATATTCATCATTTAGATATATCATTAATTATATATATATATTATATACATGTAATTTTAATAGTACATTACATTTGGGGATAATAAATGAAATGCACCGTTCATGGAGACGGTAAGCCGTACGTACGCATGAACGCTACTTTCATTTCTATCTCATACTTTAATGGAAAGAAATAATAATGATATAGAGGTATATTATAATTCCAGTATAACATCATATATAATAACTTTAAATCCATCCTTTACACGTCCCACATATGGCATTAACGAATCACATCACTTTTAGGGGGCGGTAGTCCGCACTTCCTTAAATGAAGATATCGTGTTTACCCATAATGGAAACCATAAAGGTATGAAAAAAATGAAAAATACAGAAGCTTAAAGAAAACATAAACATATTATATATCATATATAAAAATAGTGACATCATAATGGCCACCCTTGAAGGTGTTAAATGAGTATTGAACAATCATCGTTTCGGGAGGCAGAATTTCGCCATCCACGGAAACCGTATGTTCTTTAACCATTTGATGTAGTTGTGTGAGAGTGTAGCTCAAATAAATATTATAAAAACATCCTAGTATATTTACGATACTGGTGTTGTTACAAAATAAGTAAATAAAAAGAGTTTATAGGGTTGGAGAAGCAAAATAAAACAAATGAACAAGAGAGAATGAATTACCTTTAAAAGTGTAACTCCCTTTTTATTTGAGCCTAAAGGCTTCCTTTGAAAGGATTATGCCCAAAGGGAATCATCTAGGATGAGGAGAGAGATGTGGAGAGAGTAAATGGGCAGGTTTTGGCCGAGCCAAAGGCTTGAGGAGTGTGTGAAATGAGGTAGAGGTGGGGGCCTTTTATAAGAGGAGAGGAGGGTCACTTTTGGAAAGTAAAGAAATATTACTTTATTTGAAAATGTGTTTCGGTTTCAAAAGGTTCCAAATTGATATAATTCATGGATAAGGTGATAAGGGTTCTAAATCCACTCATCCAATAAGTTTTGGACATGTGTAGTTTATAGATTTTACATTATCTTTCCATTTTATTTAAATCGTCAAATAATGATGTCATCGCTGCATCATTATTATGTCATAAATAATTTAATTTATTTAATGTCTAAAAATCATAAAAAAAATACTATGATGTAGGAAGTCGTTTTAGCTTTCCAATGACTATTTATAATCAAAAATCTGATCTTTATAACACTATGTAAAAATTGTTTTCGTAAAACATCTCTTGTTTGTGTCATTTTTACTTTAACATTTAATAAAAAGTTATTTATGTCATTTCCAAAACAAAGTGTCTCCATGGGGTCCCCAAGATGACCCATGGCTTGTCTTGGTCGGCCATTACACAACCAATAAGGTTGGGACATGTTTCTAGGTCATTTCATATTATTAAATCATTATTTATACCATAAACTACCCTAATTACCTCTAATCACGATTAATGAAAAAAAGTTACTATTCACCAAAAAATTATTTTAATCTCATTGAACCACATTTTACATCTTAATGACAACCATGTATGTCGGATTTTCAAAATTCAATACACATTAGTGGTAAACTTTCATTTAACTGAAAAATCAGTTTGCTTGATTACCACTTAGTGGTTTCACTATTCATCAAAAATTGAAGTTTTTCAGAAAATTACCAAAAATTCACCCTAAGCTATATTTGATATTTCGAATTCAAAAATGAAGTCCATTTTACAAAATTCAAAACATATAAGTCAAATTAGTTAATTTAATAATTAATTCCCGCTGTCATGACAAATAGCGTGTTTTTGTGAAACAATAAGTATCAAAAGATTGACACCAGTTTAAGTCCAATTTCAAAGTGAAATTGATTCCAATGACCACCATTGGATTAACTGGTAAAAATATTTTCTAATTTCACTTTAAAACCAATTAAAATAATAATCTAATCATATAAATAAATTAGATTAAAAAGAGGTTTTGAATTAAAATACAACATTTTACACTATTCATAAAAAAATGAACTTTATCAGAAAGGTACCAAAAATTTACACAAAGTAAATTTTGATGTCCCGATTCTAAAGAAGAGTTATATTTGGTCCAAAATAAAGTGTAAGAGTGATCAAAACTATATTTAATGACGGTTCACCATTAAAAGGTGATAAGTGAACCTTTATTGAAAATTAGAGTATATATGCCCTAAAATTGAACTCTTTCTGTATTTTAAGCCTTTATCTTTTATTGGGTAAATGTATAAACATTTAAAAACATATCTAATCATATTTTAGTTATTTATATCCAATCCCGCCAGTACAACGGCTACTCGTTAACTAACATTTAAAATAATATTATTTTATTACTAGTGTGCTACGTAAGTTTCAAAGAAACTCATCGTTGCGTATCGGGTACGCTATCGAACATAGCAACCCCTTTAAAATAAAATTAATATTTAATTCGTAAATATTAATAAATATGAAAATTCTTTATTCTTTATTTACCTGGGATGTTACACTTCCGGTTACCCTACACACACTACTGGAAGAAGTCTCAATAATGTATTCACTTATTTATTCTTCTACATCCACCTTAAAGTTATGATCCTTCTCTAACATTGAACTTCATCTTTGGATATCATTCATTAAGAACTTCTATGTGCCCAGGTTGGCTTCCCCGGTGGGGAACCACCTAAATTTTTAGGCATGTCCCATCAGTGTCGTTCCATACTACTCTACAAAGGTGGACTATTAGACTTCTTATAAAGTATCCGGATCCATTTCCCCTATAAGTAGGTCTTCCAGGCCCAACACAAAGTCCCTTATGGGGTTCCATCCTAAAACCCATGGGTTATAGGAGAAATTTCCCATACTAGTTTATATGTGTGACACCATACTTTGTGAAAATAGATTTGGATTTATTTTTCACCCAAAAATACTCCCCTCAAACCAAAGACCAAAAAACTGAAACTTCCCTTAAATGATAATCATATGATCCAAATTATATTACACTTGTACCATTTTTTATCTCTCCAAAAGGACTCACTGCCTCCCCATTATTATCAGGATGAATTTTGACATAAGGCATGATGGATTCACATGATTAAAATGAGCCATCGTTATCATTTTCAAAATAGTTTGTGGATAACTCTGCAAGACACTTAGGTTGCACCATGCCTATGATACCACTTTTCAGGATCCATTTCCTCCATCCTTAGGTCTTCAAGGACCAACACATAAGTCCTATTAGTGTTTCATCATAAAAACCAGGAGTTATGAGAGGAAATTCCCATTCAATATTATATATTTTCCACCATCCTTTTCAGAAACCAGTATGGGATTGGGTTTTAACACAACAGGACAACCCCATCAGGTCACACGGTCAACACCACCATCCAAAATGTGTGAGTCTCCATCTGTTTTATCACGCAACATCAAATTACCAATAAAAATCACATTCTCAACCGCCATATTCTATTTTACTATGAAAATACCTTACCAATCATCTCATTGATGGATCTATGAAATATATCATTTTGGAAATATTTATAGAGTGTTACCAACGATTCATCATCAGTTCCTTCTAATAGGAATGACTTTCTAAAAATAGTTCATGAAGAAACATATGAAACATCCATTCCACTTTTGAAAGATACAACTTCTAATCACATTAGAGAATTACTCCATATCATGATGGACTATCTTTTATCTTCTTTGAAAAGATACCCCTTTCGGTACTATGAATCTACTATGAATATTTTATACTACCTATGAACCAACTCATTTCACTGATCTTAACTCCAAGGATCCTTATAGAATTTTCTTTCTGAAGTCACTGCATTCATTTCAAATGACCTTCTTTTAGTGCACTCAGATTCACCCAAAATTATTATACTAAACTCAAACTGCTCATCTCCACCCAATGATGGTCCTTCTACTGCCCTTATCCTAAACATTCCATGGTTTAAGTGAATTTTCTACATCTAGGTTCCCATGTGTTACTTCTAGAGTTTTTCATAAAATTCCCAACACTTTAGATATAAAGAATTAATCACACTAAACCCAAAAATATTCCACTTTAGAATTGTTTTTTCATGTTTATTATAAAAAAACCTAATAAGTATGTGTATGAACAACAGATAAACATATGGTTTCAATGAGAGTGGGGTAGGGGTGGGGGATGAAGTATTTTGTTTGTATAAAAAAATAATAATTAATTTTTTAGAAAAATATATTGTACATTTACACTGAGAATCCATATTTGTATATGAAAAAATAAATCCATATATATATATATATATATATATCAATATATATCATATATGGGTCAAGAATTATTTTTATTTATGAATAAATCACATTGGTGGTGACAAATTGAGATTTTGATTCCATTTGAAAAGAATATATTAGATCAAAGATTATGAGTGGGGAAAAATTGAATGGATGATAGAGAAATGAATTTGGTGTTAGTGTTCAAGGACTGAGTATGGGGTGTTTTTGCAATTGAATTTATTTCCATTTAAAATAACATAAATCTATAGAGATGTGATGTCCCGACCTGGGTGCCACACACTAGTGCCCCAAGATGGTTGGCCACATGACCTCAAGTCCGCCTCCTTGTATTCTAGAGGCTTTAACTAGCATAGAGGGTCCAATATTGATCATGGGGAGACATGATCAAATGATAAACAAAACATGAATAAATTTTCAAAAACTAAATCAGTATATATTTCATGATAAGTACGTGTCAAGTGTCAAATTAAAAACCCAAAATAAAGACATTGAAAACTCCCAAGCGGGTCCCGACACCATGTACAGTTCCCTCATCTAGGCACCATATCATACCATCCATATAACAGAGGGATAATTCCTTTATCTTGTCATGAAAACATGAATCCTATTCAAGTATTGATTAGGAAGCTTGATTAGGGTGTGAGTACAACTCAGTAAGCCACCACCGATGTAGTATAAAACAATATCAAGTCAATAATAGTTCTTTTTAGTTGTATAAAGAATAAAATACAAGAAACAAGGTAAAATATTTACATATTCAATTATTCTTTAATTAACCACATAACCCCCGAGTTCCGGAGGACATTAGAACCATCAATACCTATTTTGGCCCACGTCGGAGTCTGAACCACAACACATATTCAATTCAAAATTCATTATAGCACATGGGATTTAATATTCCATTTCATTTAAATTCATATCATAACCACTTGGAACCATACTCTAATGCCAAAATTTTGGGCCTAGAATGCCATCTATATCACCCTGTGAGTATTTGGAGAATCAGTCCCCATCTCCCACCATGTTTATCAGTCTATCACCTATGGGTATTTGGAGCATCATTCTGTTTCCCACACTCATATTTGATTCAACCACATATGGGTAATTGGAGCATCATTCTATGTACCACACTCGTATATCAATCAATCACACATATATCACATATATCACATTAATCAAGGTTAATCAACATTAACCCTCTTATCACATTTCACATCATGATATACCATTTCAAATATCAAAACAAATTATGATTCAATACTTTAATCACATGAAATAATATGATAAATTCACCATTAAAACATTTTTCAATATTTAAATCATATAACCTTTTAACCCGTTAAGGTTAAGTCAATCATCTCATAATTAAATTTTTCAATTAATTCATGAACACATTGATTGACCCATTACCAAATCCCAATTTTCCATCAATTCCTCAATCACAACATTCCATTAATTAGTTTACAAATTTATTATTCCAATTCCACAAATTGAATAATCATATTTACCAAAATTCAATTTCTCCATATTCAACTCATTTTGTACTCACATGGAAAATCAATTAATCAATTTGATGAATCTATAAATTAATTATTCAATTCAATATTCAATTGTAAAATGTGTGAATTTAAATTTCACAAAACATACAAGAAATTGGAATTCAAGACTAGTGGAATTGAATTTAGACCACTTACCTCAAGATGGTTGATGAACATTTTCTAATGGAAATCCCCAATTAAAGTTGAACAACCAAGATCATAAAGAAGAATGAGATCTAGATCCAAAACCTAGATCCATGATAAAATGAATCAATATCCATCAAACCTAGATCTAAACTCATCACCAATGAAGAATATCCTTCCACTTTTTATCTTTAAGGAGATATATAAGAGAATGGAAACCACAAAAATTGAGAATCTCTTATCGGGATAGGTACAGATCCATAAATGGTTCTTTGATTTTTCAATAATGAAGGTTGGAAATCCATGAGACTCATTAGAGAGATGATAAAATTATTAGGAAATAGTCTAGGTACAAGTGGGGGTGATTATGGATTAATAACGGGGGGTTCGTGATTTTATTTTAATTTATAGGGGCTTAAATTTCTGTACGCATGGTTTCTTATACAAGGCACATGGTTTACCCTAACCGTGCACCTTAATCAAGCACCTTGCTTATGGTTGTCGCATAGTTACTACTAAGATGTTTTATGGTTCGAAAAACAGGGTCCCAACCATGAAAATAACCTTTGTTTGGGTTTTCATGGTTTGTTTGGATGGGTGCATGGTTACAGAAAACTGTATTCCCACTGTGCACTGCCCCACTTCCTTCCAAAATTTTCCCATTTCACTAAAAACCTCCCCAAGGTAAAACTTGACCAAGATATACTAAAAATAATGCAAAAAATTACCTATAAATGAGCTTGAGACATTTAAAAAAAGGTTGGTATCTTACAATCTCCACACCTTATAACAGCTCATCTTCGAGCTGTACTCCCAGGAATCTCTATGATTCAAATGTAAAAAGATTAGGACACTGAGACGACATATCTTCTTCTCTCTCACATGTTTCGTCCTGATCCAACCAATACTGGTGTAATATATGAATTATTATAATAGTCGTTCCCTGTTACACTTTCTTACTATGATCCAACACATGTATCAGATTCTCCACAAAGGACACACTAGTCTCAAGATCAACATCACCCACATAGGTCACATGAGAAGGGTTGGTGTGATACCTATGAAGTTGTGAAATAGGTAAAATATCTTGCATATAACTATATATCTCTTAAAGATCCTATTGGTACACCACCGAACCGATTCTCTCCACAACGTCAAACAGTCCAACAAACCTTGGTGCCAGCTTTCTTTGCCTCTTAATCCTACAGTGACCTAATCTTGGTGACACCTGAAGGAAAACATGATCATCCATTGTAAACTCAAGTGGTCTTCGGCATCTATCATCATACAAATTCTATCTAGACAGATCCATATACATACATTTTTAAATTAGCTAAACTTTATCTGACATTTCCTACATGAGAGTTAGTCCCAACAAATCTGACTAACCTACCTCCATACAACATAAAGGTGATCTATAAGGACTACCATAAAGTTCTTCATATGGTTCCATATGAATATTCATCTGATAACTATTGTTACAGGTGAACTCACCAAGCACCGAGTGACTCTCCCAAGACCTTCCAAAGTAAATAACACACGCTCGTAGCATATCCTCAAGAACCTTTATAGTGCGTTATGACTGCCCATATATCTATGGGTGTAAATACTTACTTAGGAGAACCTGTGTCCTAAGCACCTTATTCAATCCCTTCTATATTCATGAAGTAAAACACGAGTCATGGTCTGAAACTATACTCCATGGAACCTCATGTAGACAAACAATATCTCAAATGTAAAATCATCCCAATTGATTGACCGATAAAGTCTCATGTATATGTAAGAAATGTGCTACATTAATTAGTCGATCCACAATCACCCAAATAGTGTCATTCTTTTGAGGAATCATCGAAATAATGAACATGAAGTCCATGTTAACATCATCCCACTTCCATTTCAGAATAGGAAATGACCACATTAAAACACCATGTCATTAATGCTCGGTCTTCACATTTTTATTGGTGTAACATCATGTCAAAAACCCTACAATCACCCTTTTGAAGCCTGGAAAATAATATTGTCTTAATTTTTCATGGTAATTTTTTTTCAAACCTAGACACCCACCCACTTTGAGGCATGAAATTCATGCATCAACTCCTCCCACAAACATGTAGGCACAATAACCCGATTCCCAACCTAGATGATCTCGACCTCATCTTTAGGCCAATATGAAGGTGAATCCACTCCTTTAAGGATTTCCTTCAAGGAAAAAATTTTTGGATCCTTAATCTGCCTTTCCCTGATCCATATCAATAGTGTAGACTCCCATGAAAATGATATGGGATTCATCTACTCCCAACCCTCCTAGACCACAAAATGCATCTCTACCTATAAATTTATCATTTTCCACTCAGCACTAGACTACTAAACTACCTCAGTATGAGTTTTCCAGCTTAATGCATCATCTAAAATATTTCGCTTCCGAAGCATATATAATAGATCAAAATCAAATGATTGAAAATACCTAACTCACCACCGTTTCTGGAGATTCATATCTCATTATGAAAATATATAATTTAAGATCTTGCGATTAGTATATATAGTAAAATTATTTCCCAATAGATTATGCCACCAACACTTCAATGAATAAACACCAACTACTAACTTGAGGTTATACATAGGCTAATTCCATTCATGGGTCCTCAAAAGCCAAGATCTATATGCCACAACTCAATCTCCCTGCACCAACACTACTCCCATGAATATTCATGAAGTGTCACAAAACACTATATACTCCAAACCTGGATAGGGTAGGATCAGGATTGATTCCATTTTCAAGCACTTCCTCAACTCATAGAAGGAATTCTAAAATGGTTCCATTCATTCAATCTTTATCCCCTTCTTGTTCAAGCCTAAAATAGGTGATTCCAAATAGTAAATTTACTCAATGAACCTTTAATAATAACCTTCTATCGTTATAAAGTTAAGGATATTGAAAACATTCCTAGGATACTCCAAAGAAACCACTTATTGAACTTTATTTGGATCAACTAACAGACCTTCCTCTGAGATGATGTGACCCATGAAGTGTACCTGATCAATAAAAAATGAAACTTATATATTTTATTTTATATGCTATGCTCTCTTAGTGTACGTATGACGATGTTAAGATTTTGGGCATGATTTTCATGAGTTTTGGAGTACACAAAGATGTCATCCACAAACACTACAACAAACTAATCCTTATAAAGGTGGATGATTCTATTCTTCATGTCTATAAAAATTGTTTGAGAAATTTTTATCCCAAAATCCATTAGAAAAAACTCATAAATTCCATACCTACTCTTGAAAGTAGTTTTCAGTACACCGTAAGGTCAAAATATCAACCGATGATACCTTGATCTCATGCTAATCTTAGAGAAAACACAAGATCCTATGAACCAATCAAATAGACCATCGATATGCAGAAGAGGATACTAGTTCTCCACATTCATCTAGTTAAACAATTGGTAATCAATACATATGCACAAAGTGTTGTCATACTTCTTAGAAAACAAAACAAGTGAAACCCAAGGTGAAGTACTCTGATGGATAAACCCCTTATCCATTAACTCTTCCAGTTGAGTCTTAAGATCTTGAATATATATTGGTTCCATTATATATGGTAGAATATAAACTATCTTAGCTTCAGAAATGTGCTCAATTGTAAACTCCACATCTCTCTTAGGTGGAAGCCCCGAGACATCCTTAGGAAACACATCCAGGAACCTGTCCACTACGGGGGGAAAGGCATCTTGATTTACCCCTTTGTTATCCAACAAAAGAATTGGAACCTAAATTGTAAGGTCCCCCAGTTGCTGGTGGACTAGCCAGATATGTTTGGCCTTGATATCCCACTATCCATGGTGAATATAATTGTTACCCTAAGGAGATGTAAAAATCACTCACCTTCAATAGTAATCAATGTGTGCTCAGTATGCTACTAATCAGTCCATACCCATAATTAGGTCATAGCCTAACATGTTAAGAATATAAATATCTCAACTAAAATGATAGTCCCCAATATCGATAGATCACCCCCTACATAAAAATATGTCTCTTAGGCATACCCCCAACATCATATCGATCTGTATAACCTAAATCACAAACTCCACTGCCAGACTCAACCAGTTCATAAGGTGTGAAGATATAAAATAATGAGAGGCACCAATATTTAATTAGGTACTAGAAAGTGTAGCAGCTATAAAAGCAATACATATAACTATCAACGGTCTAGTCTCGCTATCCACATGTGTAGGCTGAACTGCATGCAACTGTCTGAAAACTCTTCCCTGTGATGCATTCTATGTACCCAGAGTTGCACCAATCTATAGATACGAGCACTCTTTCCAAGAATCACAAAACCCATTTACTCAACCACCATGGCTAGGAGAAATATATCTTCCATGTTGGTATGGAATAGAATTCCACCTTCCCATAATATAGTTATGTCTATCCGCTCCATCACAACCCATCTTCCATGGGTTCCTGTAGAACCTTTATATATTTCCCATCTTACTATGGGCTTGGCAATGTACCTATGGTCGAGGGAACTATCAATGAAAGTGACCCAACCAACCACACTAGTGATAGATCACTCAAGTAAGATCTTGATTAACTGATCTTCCCACCAGTACACTCTTCTTTCCATGTCACTAGTCATCATTCTCATAATGAAGCTACCTAATCCTGCAAGTCATATCACCTGACCATCCAGAAGAAACCACATGTCCTCCACCTGAAGCCTCCTCTAGGTTCCCCTTAGAAATTATAGCCTGATTCACCACCTATGAAAACATTTTCAGCCAAATTATTTTCACTTGGGGCTTAATTTCATGTTTAGGCCCTTCCTAAAATTGTTTCACCACCATAGCCACATCTCCTGTTAACACTAGAGAAGAGCTCTGCAGATATCTAAAACATCTATCATAGTCCATAACAGACATACTCCATTGTGTAAACCTCATAAAACTAGTCGCTCTCTCCTACCTATGCATCTTAGGGTAAAAGTTTTCCAAGAACTTCTCCTGAAAGTAAATATGCTCCATATTCTATACTTTTCCATCCCGAGTCTCGATGTCCCAAAAATTATTAAATGATCATGTAATGTGTAGGTATCCAGTTTAACTCCATTCTCATTAGGAGTCACCAAGTGGACAAGTATCATTTGGATATACTCAATCCAAAAGTCAGCTACCTCTAGTCCACCCTATTCAGTAAAATTCATAGGGTGATTTCACTGAAACTCCCATGTTAGGTCATAAATACTATTCACATCCCTAGGTGTCTTTCCATAATGTGTGTAAAATAATAAAAGTTCTCACGGTACTAATCTCTAACTTTCTTACCCACTATTATTGATTCCCCAGGTTCTACAGCTGGCGGATCACCTCTAGACATAACCTCTTGTTATCCTCTCAAAAATATTTGTCATAGAGGCATATATCTACAATGAAAAAGCAAACATATTAGGGAACATGATAGAACATTAACCAAAATAGATTAGAGGGATTCAAAATAACCCATAACAAGTATTTCCCCCAAACCCCACTACATATTCAATACCAAGGAATCATCATTACCATTAATCATTCCTCATATTGGTATTGATTGAAGAAGAGTAAACACATTCTCATTATTAAATTTTACCATTAGAAATCAATTTTCCACATTTTTCATCATTTTTTAATTATCAAATCCATATTAGGCACCATATCTGATCAATTATAGAAGTAAGGAAAAACATTTCAATTTCAACAACTTACCCAAAACATTATTTTCCATGACTACCTAAAAATGATGTATTTTATAATAAATATTGATTTTCAAGAATAATTCATTCATAAAAAATTCTTGTTCCATACCGAACCATGAGTCAAATGTCATAAAATCATAGAAAAAATTATCACATCACACAATAAGTGCATCACTTGATGTGAAATAACATCCAATCATAATAGCAGACAACAATAATAACAATCCAACTTTGGGTACTTAGTTTTTCCCCATACATTGGTTAGATACTCCCATGCATGAGCTCATATACAAGGACCAAGTCATTCTAGTATTATATCTACCTTTTCTTAATAGTAAGACGAATGAAATAAAAATAAAACTCCTTTGATATGACTCTGAGACATCCAGACTAGGGTTCTGCACACCGGTGCCCCAAGCCAGTTAGCCACATAACCTTAGGCGTGCCTCCTCATACACCAAAGGTTTCTAACTAGCAGTGAGGGTCTAATATCAAACACGAGTATAGTATACCCTCTTTATCAATGTAGAACAATATCAGAAATAAATAAAAAATAGAAACAAGTTATAACTATAACTAGAATAATACCAGTATCAAATGATAAAAAAACAGGAATAAAATATACAAAACTAAAGCAGAATACATTTCATGCCAGGTACAAGTCAAGTGTCAAATTAAAAACCAAAAATAAAGACATGGAAAACTCCCAAGAAGGTCCTAGGACCATGTTTGGTTCACTCATCCAAGATCCATCCCATATCAACCATCTAACATAGGGATCTTGCCCTAATCATGCCATGTATATGTGAAGTATATTCAGGTTTGGATCAAGAATCCTAAGTATGGTGTGAGTACAACTTATTATGTCTCCACCAAAAATATCTAAAAAAATATCCAGTGAATACTAGTGTATGAAGTTGTATAAAGAATAAAATACATGAAAAAAGGTAAACATTTTACACATTCAATTACTATTTATTTAACCACATAACCTATGGGTTCCTAAGGACACTCGATCCATCAATATATTTTTGGTCTTATACCAGAGTCTAAACCATATGATATATTCAATTCACAATTGATTATTACACAAGGGTTTTCATTATCCATTTCATTTCAACTCATAGCATGACCACTTGGAACTATAGTTCATTGCCAACATTTTGGTCTCAGAATACCATGTATAGAACCCCAAGGGAATTTAGAGCATCATTATCTATCTCACACCACATTTATCATTCAATCACTTATTGGTATTTGTAGCATCATTCTGTGTCTCACAGTCATATATCAATCAATCAAATATTGGTATTTGGAGCATGAGTTCATGTCCCACACTTTTATATCAATAAATCACACATATATCACATATTTCAAATCAATCATGGTTCATCCAAATTAACTCTCCAATCACTCTAAACATCATTATATACCATTTTAGCTATAAAAAATTATGATTCAATGCTTTAATCACAAGGAATAATATGACCAATTCACTACTAAACCATTTTGCAATATTTAAATCATATAACCCACTAACCCATTAAGGTCACATCAACCATCTCATAATTCCCATTATCAACTAAATCATAGAAACATTAATTGATCCATTACACTATAACACTCTGATATTTTGTGAAATATTTTTTATCGAATTAATTTAATCTTTTTGATATTTTTTATTTCACACAACACTGAATATAGATTTTGTTATATGAAATAACTAAGTTTGGATATCATTATATACAACACCAAGTTAAGAATATTATATACAAAAACTTAGATTAACTTTTTTATGGGCACCACTATTTTTTTCTTATTTTATATACAATTCTTAGTTTCTTTGATAGCTAGAATTACATGCAAGGTTGAGTTTTACCGAACTACAATATATTGTTAATATGGTTATTAAAATATTATTATAGTAACCACCTAACCATTGGAATGAAAATTAAAAATAATATTAATTAAACTGTGAAAATATTATTTAATCTTGTATATAATATGAATCACTTGGTTATCAATTAGCTAGAAATTAAAGTAAGAACTGTTTTGAAAAAAAATTCTTTCTAAGAAAACTACTTCTCTACGTATAAACCCCAATTTATTTAAATTAATTAAACAAAAAACTTTTTATGAATTTTTTAAATAAATTTTATTTATTATATATAAAACCAATATTTTTTATACTCATCTAATTTATTTTATATGTATAAGGTAATAATAAATCCAATTCAATGACAAGTTTCCTTTATTGATGGACAATTAAAAACACTGAATTTTAATACAAAAAATCTTTTTTGTATAATTTGTTATTATAGTAAAATTATATTTTAATTTGGATTTAAATTATAATTATAAATATTATACATCAATTAATCTAATTTAGTTCATTAGAATTAATTTTAGATTGAAATTGGATATAAAAACAATTTAAACATTTGACCATTCTTACTTTAAAAACCTTCTTTCCCTTCCTGTATGTGGAATTAATTTCAAATTAATTTCTACCACTTATGTGATTAGAATTTGGTAATATGGTATTAATATTTTGAATTAGAATAATTTATAATTGATAATAATTTCAACCAAGTTTTTTTTACCAAAAACAATAGTAAAATAAATTAAAATCAATTACAATGATTAAGGGAAAAATTAGTTTACTTAGTTGTTAAACTTTAACTTCAGGTAAGAAATACCATAGAAACATATCAAAAAGATATTTTATGGCCATATTAAGACTATATACTCACATTTATCAAAAATTAAAAATTATTAGAGGAACATGATGTTAGGGAGACCTCTCAATAGAGTTTATATTTTTTTATTAACAAGAATGATACTCCTCCACTATAAAAGGGAACACACTTCCATCACATACTAGCCCCTATAAAAAAACTTTTACCCTTTAAAAATATTCCAAAATAATCTCCCAAATTCCCTACCTTCATCCTCAAATCCCCCCTTTTGTAAAAAATCTAACCAAGTAAGCCCTCTAGTGAAAACTAAAAGAAGTTACCCAAAGAAGATGTAACATCTTTCCACAAGATCTATTGTTTCATTTTTATTCTACACCACCTCAAATATTCTTATTCCACATTTAAATAATAACCTAATTATCCTCAATATACTAATATGTTTTTATTATAATGGTTTGACCTAAACCTACACACATTTCCATCAAATGAGTATCAAACTTTCCATTCGTGTGTATGACGGACTAATACCTTGACAAATGATGTTGTTTGTTTTTCTATACAACCTGTAATGGTTTGTAATTATGATGAAAATAATGTTTTTATATGATATATATTATATATATTATTACTTTATGATTATATAGTTGTTATATAAAACATAACCCAATATTTTCCATGTTGTGTAAACAAGATAACTTCATTTGTGGACGTGTGGACTACTGCCTCCTCAAAGTGATGTGATTCGTTCACACTTTACATGAAATATATTAAATATGGGTTTAGTAAATGTATATGATATATGTAAATTAATAATTATAGTGGAATGATATTATATATATATATATATATATATATATATGTTAAAACAGTCTTTCATGTGAACATACGACCTACCATCTCCAGGAAAGGTGTATTTCATTTCATATTTTTATATTTTATATATTATTATGAATATTTAAATAACTAATATATATGATATTTAAATAATGTTTTAAATAATGGAAATAAGAAAATATTTATCTAATGAATAGGACCATGAATAACAAGTCCAAACTTATACGAAAAACAAAGTGAATAATATCCAAAACGTAACATTAACATGAAATTGTTAATAAACAGATTATATAAAGTCATAATAAAATAATATTTTGTGTGATATATAATAATATGGTTTTTAGGGAGATTTATAACTAAATTATATATATATATTATATAGGATGCTCGGACGAGTACTATAAAATTCAAGACTTAAGGTAATGGTTTTCTCATCTCATTCTTATTTCTATGTGAGTTATGCCTAATTCACCAAAACTTTCATTTGTGTGGTGTATATACTACTAATTAATGTATTCAATTATTATTATACATAAATTTTTGAAAATTTACATATCCATTTGATAATCTTTCTTTCATGGAGTTTATGGTTCAAATGTTACCAAATTAGTAAAGTAATATTGTCTCAATTTCCCTTCTTTTCAATACATGTCGTGCTATGCACGTATATTTATCTATGAGGTGTAGGTACTGAACTTTTAAATTTTATATCATTAATATTATTAAATCATGATATTTTAAGATTCATGTAATTCTATTCTTTCATATGGATTATTATTCAATGTTACCAAAGTGGTAACAGTTTATTGCAATAATCTCATTGTTTATCAGGATTTTTTAGGATTATTCTTCAATTGATGAAATCTTATAGTCCATCTCTCAATAAATATCATGAATTTAATTATCCTCTAGTTATTAATGATATATTAAAGTAATGGTACCATTTTTACACTCTTTGGAACTTAAGGTAATTTAGAATGTTTTTTTACGAAAATTTTATGTTATCTCTCTCTTCGATCGGAAATATGTGTTCTTCCAAATCCATGTTTTCTATAAAAAAAATCAATTTTTTTTAATATTTTTATAAAATATATTTTTACCAATGTTTTACCTTTTTAATAAAGACTGATTTTAAAATAATCTCTGGGTCGTTTTCTAATTAAGGAACTTTTCTAAAATTTTTAGGGTGCGAAAGGAATGTTTGGAAAGTATAGATTTCCCCTCCATCATGAACATAATTTATTTGAATCTTCCTTTTCATGTTTAGAAGGTAAAATTATTTTAAGAACGATTTTTTTATTAATATTTTGGATGATAAATTTTTTAAAGAGGTTTCCAAAGGAAAATGTTTTGAAAAATGTTTTATGATTTTCAATATTCCTTTATAAGTTTTCATGCTTATTTTCAAAGAAAAGGTTTTTCAAAAAGTCTTATGTTTTAAAAATCGTTCTTCAAATATGAATGTATATTATTATAAAGAAATGTTTTAAATAATATTTAACTCTTACTTAATAAGCTTTCAATGTGGTTTTCAAAGAAATGGATTTTGAATATGTAATATGATATTAAAGGAAAGGTGATTTTACATTAGAACTGTTCCAAGTGGTATTTCAAAATACTCCTCCATCTAAGATGATATACTTTATCATAGTTTATGATTTACTAGGGATATTATAAAATAATACCATTCATATTCATTGTGAATGGTTTATGTTTTTATGGAATGGTGTTCATGAAACTTGTTTCTCGTTAATGCGTTATATTTTTATGAAACCAATTTCTATTTAATGGGTTATATTCTTATGAATCCCAATTCTTTTCATGGGTTTTAATTTGATGAAATTATTATGAAATATATCTCTTTTCCATAGGTTATTATATGATGACATGTTTATAATACCAATTTTATTTAATGGGTTATGATATGATTGTTTATAATCTTGTGGCACATGTATTTATGATTTCATTATGAAATGGGTGGGACCTATATCTACCTCCAATGAATTGGGAACAGATTTATATATCATGAGTATGATAGTGATAGAATGAGGAGAGAACTCAATTCAGTATGAAAGGGATGGAATGAGGGGTGAACTCGGTTCAGTTTGATAGGGCTGCAATGCAGAGTGAACTCGGATCAATACGAAAATGCTGGAATGTGGAGTAAACCCGGTTAAGTAAAATAAGGTTGGAATGAGATGTGAAACCAGTTTAGTAATACAAGGATATAATGTGAAGTGAACTATGTTTAGTAATATTGGTATAGAATGAGGAGTGAAATCGGTTCAATAATACATGGATGGAATGGGAAGTGAACCCAATTCAGTAATACATGGCTAGAATGAGGAGTGAAACTGGTTTTTTATGAAGGGATTGAAAAAGGATGGAACTTGGTTCAATAATATTGGGTTGGAATGAGAAGTGAACTCAGTTCATTAATATTGGGCTGGAATGAGAAGTGAACTTGGTTCAATAATATAGATCTAGAATGGGAGGTGAACCCGGTTCAGTAATACAATGATGGAATGGGAGTGAATCTGGTTTAGTAAATGAATTTGTATACTATGATTATCATGGGAGTGAAACTTGACTACTAATATAGTTTGGGGAGTGAAACCATTCCACTATGATGGCCTTGGAATTATTCCTTGACTACTGTGGATATCTTTTTATATTTTTATGTGTAATCTACACTCACATTTATTATGCTTGTGTTATGATCTCATGGATTATGCTCTTGATTCCCTTAAGATTATTATCTTATGAACTACCAATATTTATGCCATGAAAATTGATTATGATATTTGATATATAGGGCATGAAAATATAATGTTAAGATATTGTTCTCATACCCTTATGCTCTGTTATGATTACATATATCCCTTGTTTACGTTGACTGTGTATCTGAGCTCACCTGTTTCTTTTGTTTTCCTTCCCTAGGTTATGAAAAAGTGCATTAAGTAGAAGTACTAATGTGGATGATATTTGTGAGAAATATTAAAGATAATTTACTAATTTAGATTATTTTTTCATGTTTCCAAAGAAACAAAACTATTATTTTCATTGAGAATGTAATTTTTTAATATACTGAATATACATCTAAATTGATTTAATATGCATATATGTTAAGCCTAGGTCTCTATAGTTAGCATCAAAGGAAAGGTTTAGTCAAATTTTAGAAACTAGGATGTGAAAACATTAGTGATATCCCTATGGATATTTCTTAGTATATTTATAGGGATTCCTCTAAGTATTATCCTAAGGTTTTATAGATTTAAATGTAGGTGTCATTATTCAGGCATCATAAAAGTAACTTTTCCTGATTATGTGGTTTTGTGCTATGATAAGTGATACTCAAATTATGCTTTTTTATTCTTATTAAAGAGAAGTAAATAGAATTAAATAGGTTAAAATTTAATGGTTCAGATGTGGAAAGTATGGGAATTATACAAATTGATGTCCTAAGTAGAAATATCTTCAAGATAATCATGATAGTGGAATGAATATTGGTTATACTACTGATTATAAAGAGTTCAAGAATGAAAAGTGAAAGGCATGGGATGTTATAATAGTATTGTTTACTTTAAACATAATTAACATGATTAAATTGAAGTTGAGGAACCTTAAGATATGATTCACATTTCATATTACAGAAAAGGGGTATTGAGGAATAAGATGATGAATCCTGAGTAATGGTTTATGAATAATATTGAATGATTGAATTTTATATGTTTTGGAATTCAATTATTATTTTATGTGAATCTTGAAATATATAATTATTTTCAGTATATGTTTTTTATTAGATATTTAAAAGGATATGTTGAATGGTTCTGATGACATAGAAAAGAGATATAATGGAAAGGTGATATTTTCATTAAGTGAAGGTAACCCTTAATGTTTTCTTGATTTTGAGGTAATGATTTTTGTATAATGAATATTGGATATGAATAAGTAATTTAGATGGTACAGATTACCATGGGACTGATTAAGGATTTATTGATAAAGTGTTTTAGGTTATCATTGATGAAGTTTACAACTTTTTTTATTTAAGGAGTATATTCAATAAACTTTTTCATAAGGAAACATGAATGTTATCAATAAGTATTTATGGTAATTTAGGTGACTACCATGTTTCATAAGAATACATGATGATGGAAATAAATTTTTTGGTTTTTAAAAAATAATAGATACTTTATGATATATGAGGGATCTATACTAAACTGTTTTTGAGAAAATTAGTGAACTTCTTTCTAATTTTTTGGATTTTCATCTCTTGGAATGGTAACATGGTTGACCATTTATAGAATGGTTTATGTTAAAATTCAGATGAGGTTTGAGAGATTCAAGTATAATTTATCCAAATGAGAATTTATACATTTTGGAAAACCTAACCAGACCATTTTGATGTGATTATAACTAAATATCGACCGATTGACTTATCATTCTACCTCATGATCTGTTAGTATTTCATGGATTACAAATTTGCCTTAATTTATTAGAGTAAGAGATGAAGTGGAAATCGATCAAGGAACAACCAAAGTATGAGATTATTCATATGAAAAAGAATAAAATCAAGTATGTATATTTCTTTATGATCTTATATTGTAAAATAATTGATCAACTCAAGGAAAATGATATTGAAAAATATTTTTCCTAATACCTTTATTTCAGTTGATCTTATGGTCTTATAAATCATCATAGATTTATGGTGTTGAGGTCCTTAACTTTCCATAGACCATTAATTTACTAATTATAAATGAACATTATCACTCTCTATAATTATTTATACTTTTCCTCTTTGTACAATCCTTACTCCCAACCTATATTCTCATATGTGGAAACATATTTATGAGTTACTTTCGGTAACCGTTATGGTTTCAAAATTCCCTTTTTAAAGGAAGTTTTAATATTAATTTTTAAGATGTGGATTTCTAAGAAAATAACTTTCAAGTACTAAACATTTTATAACAAAAATAAATTTCAAGGGAGAAATTTATTTAATTGGGGATAGAATGTGACACACCGAGATTTTGTGATTTTTTTAATTAATTTATTCCTTTTGATATTTTTCATTTCACACAACACTAAATATATATTTTTTTATATGAAAGAACCATGTTTGTACTTCATTATATGAAACACAAAGTTAAGTGTCTACTAAAAACAACACATAGATTAAATTTTGGTATGTGAAACACTATTTTTGGTTTATGTTACACATAATGTCGAGTTCCTTTGATAGATTTCATTACATGCAATGCCTAGTTTTACTAAACTAAAATATAATGTTAATATTGCTATTAAAATATTATTAGAGTTACTACCTAGCCATTGGAATATAAATTAAAAATAATATTAATTAAAATTTGAGAATATTATTTAAACATGTATATAAAATAAATCATTTGGTTATCAATTAGCTATAAATGAATATAATAACTATTTGGAAATATATAAATTTATTTTCTAAGAAAACTAATTCTCTACGTACGAACACCATTTTATCTAAATAAATTAAACAAACTAATTTTGATGAATGTTTTAAATAAAATTTATATATTATATATTCCATTAAAATTTTTTATTCTCATCCAATAGATTTTATAGGTATACGATTATCATAAATCAAATTTTATGAATAAAAATATGTATTTTTCGAAAATATAATTTTACCTTATTTTAATGGTTCTCCTATTTTAAATCTAATTATTTATACTTTTAAAACTTTTACTCAAAAAAATAGAATAAATTTTTTAAATCTGAATATCAAAATTTACTTTGGGATTTTATTTTTATTTTTTGGAGAAGTTTCATTATATGATGAATTGCAAAAAACAAATAATTTTAATTCAGAAATTTATTTTTCATATAATTTATTCATATAGTTAAATTATATTTTAATTTGGGTTTAAAGTGTAATTAGAAAAATTGTATATCAATTAATAAAATTTAAGTTATTTGAATCAATTCCACATTGAAATTTGATATAAAAACAATTCAAACCTGTGAACATTCTTACTTTAAAAACCTATTTTATCGTCCCATCTGTGAGTTTAATTTTAAATTAATTTCTTACAATTATGTGATTAAAAATGGAAAATAGATTAAATATTTTGAATCATAATAATTTCTAATTTCTAATAAGGTCAAATTATTTTTTGACCAATAATATTAGTGAATGTAATTTAAATTATTTACAATGATTAAGGGAAAAATTAGTTTACATAGTCGTAAAACATTAACATAAGGGACCAAATACCCTAGAAACTTGTAAAAAATAAATTGGTTGGACATATTCTGATCATATCCTATATTTTCTAAAAAATTGACAATTATTGGAGGTATCTTATTTAAGGGAGACCTCTCAATAGTCTATAGTGATTTATATTTACAAAAATGCCCCCCTCCTCCACTATAAAAGGGCACACACACCCTCACTTTCTCGCCCCTCTAAATAATTGTTGTATTATCCAACCCCTGAAAAAATAATCTCCCAACATCAATACCTTCATCCTATAATCCTCTCTTTATATAGGAGTCAAACCAAGGAATCCCTATGGTGCAAACCAAAAGGAGTTACCCAATGAAGAGTTAGCAACCTTCCACAAACAATTTTGTTTTATTTTCATTATACACCTAAAATAATCTTGTTAAAGGATTTTATAATATCATAATTATCCTAAATATTCTGATATATTTTTATTCTATGTTTTCTACCTACACCTAAACACACTTCCATCAAATGGGTTTCAAACTTACCGATCCTATGTATGACAGACTACCGCCTGGCAAAATGACGTTGTTTGTTTCTCCTTTACCACCTCTCATGGTTGGGAATTATGATGGAAATACTGTTTTAATCTGATATATATGATATTTTATATTTATTGATTCTTATTTAATTATTATGTAAAAAAATCATCATGCATTCCATGTTGTGTAAATATGATAACTTCGTTTGTGGACGTGTGGAATACAGTCTTCTCAAAGTGATGTGATTCATTTATACTTTACATGGAATGTATTAAGGATGAGTTTAGACAATTTAGATGATATATATTTGAAATAATAATTCTACAATAATTATAATATATATATATATATATATATATATGTCATTTACTTTCTTTCTATATATACGACAATAAAACAGAAACATCTTTTATATGTAAGTATGACCTACCATCTTGATGAACGGTGTATTCTATTTCATATTTATATTTTTTATATATTAATATAAATATTAATATAATTAATATATATGATATTTTATTCATTTTTTAAATTATATAAAAATTTAATAATTATCTACTGAATATGACCAAGAATAACGAGTCAAAACTTATACGAAAAACAAAGCAGATATTACATGAAACATAAAATTAACATGAAATTGTTAATAAAGGGATAATATAAAGTCATAATCAAAAAATATATGGTATTATATATAATAATATGTTATTTTTTTTATTTATAATATAATTATATTTATTATATTGGATTATTGAATATGTATGATGAAATTAAAGACTTAAGGTAAGGGTTTTATCGTCTCACTTTTATTTCTATGAGGCTTATGCCTTATTCACAAATAATTTATTTTGTGTGGTTTATATAATAACCATTAATGTATTATATTATTATTATAATTAATATTTTGGTTATTTACATATCCATTAGATGATCATTCTTTCATGGAGTTTATGGTACAGAAGTTACCAAATCGGTAAAGTAATTTTATCTAAATTTCCACTCTTTTAGATACATGCCATACTATGTGACTATATTTTTCTATGAGGTGTATGTACATACCTTTGAGATTTTATATCATTAATATTCTTCCTTAATTATATTTTAAGGTTGATTTAATGTTATTATTTCTTGGGTATTATGATTCAAGGTTACTAAAGTGGTAATAATTTATTGTTACAATCTCATCTTTTATCAGGATTTTTTATGATTATTATTTCATTGATTAAATATTATGATACATATCTAAATAACTATCATGAAATTTTATAACCTATGGTTATTCATTATATCTTCACATATTTTTACCATTTTACACTCTTTGGTACTTAAGATAATACAAAAAGTGCTTTTATGAAAATTTGGTGTCATATCACTCTTTGGTTGGATATCTATGTTATCCACAAACCATGTTTTCTAAAAAAGGATATCAAAAATGTTTTTAAATTTTTTTAAAAGAAATTTTTATCTATGTTTTACATTTTTAATAAAAATTTGTTTTAGAAGGAATCTTTGAGTAATTTTTCGATGAAGGAACTTTTCTAAACTTTTTATAGTGAAAAAGGAATGTTAGGCATGTAAATATTTATCCACTATTATGACCATAATTTCTTTGAAGCTTCCTTTTAATGTTTATAAGGTTAAATTTTTTTAGTAACAATGTTTTCAAAATATTCTTGACATTAATTTTTTTAAATAGGTTTTCAAAGTAAAATATTTTAAAAAATGTTTTATGATTTTCAAGCTTCCTTTTTAATTTTTCAATTCTATTTTCAATGAAAATGGTATTCAAAATGTTTTATGATTTATAAATTGTTTTTCGAAGTGAAAGGATAATTTATTCAAGAAATGTTTTAAATGATTTTTAAATCTTACATAATAAGTTTTCAATGTGGTTTTCAAAGAAAATGATTTATAAAATGTGAAATGATTTCCAAAGAAAGGTAATTTTTCTTTAAAACTATTCCAAGTGATCTTTAAAAATCCTCCTCCATATAAGATGAAATAATTTTTTATAGATTATTATTTACTATAGATATTATCCTATAATACCATTCATATTATTTCTTGGATGGTTTATGTTTTGATGGAATGGTGTTTATGACGCTAGTTTCTCTTTCATAGGGTATATTTTTATAAAACTCATTTCTATTTGATGGGTTATATTATTATGAACACTTATTATTTTAATTGATTATGATTTGATTAAAATATTATGAAACCCATCTCTTTTCTACAGGTTTGGTTATGATATAATTTTTATGATACCCATTTCAATTCTTGGGTTATTATATGATTATTTATAATATTGAGGAACATGTATGTATGATTTCATTATGAGATGGGTGGTACCTATATCTCCCTACAATGCATTGGGTAAAGATTTATATCTCATGATTATGACATGGATGGAATAAGGAGTGAACCCGGTTCAGTATGACTGGGTTGGTATGAGGAGTGAACTTAGTGCGGTATGACAGGGATCGAACGATGAGTAAACTCAGTTCAATATTAAAAGGATGGAATGAGGAGTGAACATGGTTTAGTAATATAGGTATGGATTATAAAGTGAACCCAGTTTAGTATTATAGGGATGGAATGGGAAGTGAACCCAGATTAGTAATCATGGGTGGAATGAGGAGCGAACTCAGTTCAGTAATACAGGGATTGAATAACAAGTGAACCTCAGTCAATAATACAGGGATGGAATGCAGAGTGAATTTAGTTTAGTAATACAGGGATCAAATGAGGATTGAAATTAGTTTAGTAATATTAGTCTAGAATGAGGAGTGAACATGGTTAAGTAATATAGGGATAAAATGAGGAGTGAACTCAGTTCAATAATATAGGGATGAAACTGGAGGTGAACCTAATTTTGTAATACATGGCTAGTTTCTGATGCTTTCCACTGGGGCACACTATGCGGTCATGTTAATGATCACTGGTGTTCATTGTACCATGCATTCATTATTTCCAAAGGTGGGTGGAATCCATCACTTCTTTATAGATGTTTTCTATTTGATCGAAATGTGATGATGGGATGTCAGTCTCTCTTTCTGTGGATTCCTCCTCGAAATTCATCACCTAGTCCGGGTCTCCCTTATAGATTAAGATGTTGTTTGTGAAAATTGTTCTCAGTGCCATATTTTCATGGAAACCTGTTAATTATGTTTATTTTTTCAGGACATTACAAAGGGTCAATTCACAGCAATAACCTTCGGTTAGGAGAGTAGTAATGTTGGGATTCACTGGCATGTTTGGATACTGAAACATTGGTACACCTGAATTCTCCCTTATAAGAGGGATTCTCAAGGGTGTGGAAACCTGAGTAATCCCATGTCGACTGAGGGGGTACTTTATACTAGAGGAATGTCTCTAAGGTTTTCCCTGACATCCCATGTTTAACATGGGGTATACCGAAAGTTTAACATCTAGTGGAGACATATTAGATTGATCAGAAAACTTGTGAAGGTGGATCAGATAGGTACATCCTTAGGAGGAAGAACATAGAAGGTTTACTAGATGGATGGATCAAAACGTCTAATGAGGATGGACCTGAGATGGCGTGTCCCACAAAGGGAATATATCACACTGTGATAGATGATTTAGAAACCACTAAGGATGGATCAGGGAGGTTAATCACAAATAGGGGAACACCAATATCACGGATAACTCTAGATGGATGGTTAGTGCTAATTCCTCTTTGAATTTCTGGATGGACAACTGGACTGGTGTCCCCTTAATCTCAATGTTGACGTCCACCACTTCTCCTGGCAACACCAACTACACTATCAGGGATGTTATTAACTCCCAAAACATCTCCCTTCCAAATCACATCAGTCACATCATTGACAACTATCCTTTCTCTAACACAGACGATTTCCTCATTTGGGAACCTGCTTTTAATGGAGTCCTTGACTCCAAAAGTTTCTACAAAAAAAATTTCAACAATTTTTTTTCTAATTTTGTTTGGTTGAAAGCCTTTAATAAACCCTGGATCAAGCCCTCAAGACTTACTCTTATTTGGCGTGTTTCCCATAATAGGGTCCCCACCGATGTGTGCCTTCAATCCTTTGGGATTCCTCTTTTCTCTAGATGTCATATATGAAATAAACATCGCGAGGATGATAACCATTTGTTTTTGTCTTGTGATACAGCTGTAGCTCTTTGGAATTTCACTTTTGACATTTTTGGTTGCAGATGGTGTATTCCCGCTACTATCAACTCCCATTTGCAGCTCTGTGTTAATTGGGACTCTTCAAAGAAAATCAAGAACCTTTTTCTGACTGCAGTGGCGGAACTCCTGCATGTGATCTGGTATGATAGAAATAACTTCATTCATAATAATTGCGCTTTCAGTTTTAATGCAGGTAAAACGCATATTCTCATTTCCATCAAGGTTGCTTCTTCCCTTTAGAAAGATCATTGTGACAAATTTGTTGGCGATTTTGAGATTATTCGCCACCTTCGGATTGCGGGATATTATAGGCAACCTCGACGCACCTTTGAGGTTTTCTGGCAAGCTCGACTTCCAGGATGGATCAAAGTGAATGTTGACAGTGCCTCTAGAGGAAACCCGGGTCCAACAGGTTGTGGTTCCATTTTTAGAGACTCCCTTGGAAGATGCCTTGGTTGCTTCTTCAGTGGATGTGGCACGACCTCAGCTTTGTAAGCGGAAATGATGGGTGTTATTCATGCGGTGGACTTTTCCAAACAAAAGGGTTGGCACAAACTATGGATTGAATGTGATTCAACCACTGTTGTTCAAGCTATTTGGAAAGGGGTGGTGCAACTCACATGGCCGCTTACCCCTCAATGGATGAAATGACTTGCTTCGCTCATGGACCTCGATTACATTGCCACACATGTGTTCCGTGAAGTGAACATGGTTACAGATAGTCTTTCCAAAAAAGGGGTCAATCAAGATGTTACCTGGCTTGATGAGTTTCCTGATGTTTCGCTCCCATTTTATGATAAAGATTGTAATAAGATTCCATCTTTCAGACTTTTGCAACTCCTTTATTTGAGCAATAAATACTGCCTTGGTCTTTGACCGAGGATCCACCTCTAAAAAAAACAAATAGGGGAACACCAAGGTTTACCATTGGCTAGGATTGAACCCCATGGAGGCTTCCTATATACCCTATTTATAATACAGGGATCAAAACCCATGTACTTATAAGGGGTGATTTAGGGATTACACATGGCTAGATTCCCATCGTAATAGGGGAACTCTTGGCTGTATGAATATGGATTGTGTGGGGATTATGCATGGTTAACTACTCGGGTGCTGCTAGGAGTTGAAATAAGAGGAATGGAATGATCTCACTGAGATGGGGTGGCCCGGGTAAGAATCAGGATAGATATGGTGGTATTGTCAATGGAATGGATGGAATATGGAGGGTGATGGGTTGCTGGTCTTGATTCTCAAGGAGGCATCCTACGTACCCTGTTTAGAAGACAAAGATCAAAGTCCATGCAGTTATGGTTGAAATTAGGGCTTACACATGGCTAGATGCCTGGGTGGATGATGTGAATGGGTCTTATGCACTAAGAAGACCCATATGAGTGCTGACCTGGACATCAGTGAGTGTGGATCAAGGAGGTTCACCCTAAATAGGGGAATACCAAGGTTTACCATTGATTGGGATTGAAACATAGGGAGGCTTCCTACATACCCTATTTAGAAGAAAGGGATCAAAACCCACAGGGTTCAAAGGGGTGATTTGGGGCTCACACATGGCTACCTACCCCTCACAAGATGGGAACTCTTAGTTGGATGAATATGGATTGTGTGGGGCTTATGCATGATTATCTTTTCAGGTGCTTTTAGGAGCAACAATGGGATTGATGGAATGATCTCACCGATATGTGGCAGTCTGGGTAAGAATTAGGATCGATATGGAGGTTGTGTCGATGGAATGGATGGCATATGGTGGGTGATGGGTTGTTGGGATTGAACCTCAAGGAAGCTTCATACGTATCATGTTTATAAGATAGGGATCAAATTCTACGCAGTTTTGGTTGACATCATGGATTACACATGGATAACTACCAGGTTGGATGATGTTAATAAGGATTATACTCTGAGACGACCCATATGAGTGCTGATCAGGACACCACTAAGGGTAGATCAAAGAGGTGCACCCCCATGAGGGGAACACAAAGGTTTACCATTGGATGGGATTGAACCCTAGGGAGGCTTCTTACATAGCCTGTTTAGAATACATGGATCAAAATCCATTTAGTTATAAGGGGTGATTTGGGGCATACACATGGATATATTTCAATCGCAATAGGGGCACTCTTGGTTGGATGAATATGGATTGTTTGGGGATTATGCATGGTTAGATGCCCAGGTGATTCTAGGAGCAGCAATGGGATGAATGAAGATTACACACTGGTATGGTCCATATGATGATGTGACCCCATTGTGATAAGGTTGAGGTGATGGACCAGATTTCTGGGGCTTATATATGGAAGCTACCAGAATGAATTGTGTGATGCCACCGGGATGTGGTTGCCTGGGTAAAGATCAGGATGAATGATGGAGGATTGTATGACGTGGATGGAGTTAATGAGATGGAATAGACATGAATATGATGGTATCAGGCTTGAAATTCAGGGAGGCTTCCTACGAATCCCAGTAGCTGGGAGTCAAATTCCACATAGATTGGGAATGGGGGTGCTGGCACTTATACATAAAGAGGTTCCCCAAGAATGTGGTGTTGGGCTTATACATTGAAGCTTCCCAAATGAGTGATTATTTGGACACCACTGAGGGTGGATCTAGGAGGTGAAATATTAGGAGGGGGGAACAAAATTTACAGTTGGTTGGGATTAAACCTCATAGAGGCCTCCTACATACCCTGTTTAGAAGATAGGGATCAAAACCCATGCAGTTTGACATATAGGGGTATGGGGATTATGCACTAAATCATCCCAGGGAATCGTGACCACTGTTAATCTCTATCCCCACATGAGTCATGATCAATGTTGAAAAAAAGAGGTAGTAGTAGATATAACTATAATGTCATTAAAGGTGTATCCATGAGGTGTGATGTGGGGCTTATGCTCCGAGATGACATAGGGAGAAAGATATTGGTACTTACTCATGGAGGGAGTCCTGAGGAAGATCTCATTACATGGGAGGAGGATACTATTCCCTACTAGGAAGGTGAGGGGGATCTCACTCTGAAGGCGACGAGTGGGTGTAGAGAATGCCTAAGGTGCACATAGATAAAAAGACTAAAGGGGGATAAGGGCGAGAGGCCTCTAGTTCCCATACCCTTTTATGTCCAATTAGACTTACCATGAATGCAAAAACCACATTTTAACATCATTTTTTGAGGATGTTGGGGCTTGGCAGTTTATCGTCTTATAGCTCGGATGATGAGGACTCACTCCTCACCCGTAAGAATTACATAACTACTGCCAACCCACACTTGGGGAAGGGAAGGCACCAGCAATCCCCAATGGGAGTGAGGTGGAGGAGTGGTCAGTCGAGAGGTCCATGTTAGTTTAGCTATGAAAAGAAGAAATATCTATTAGCATACCTATGCGAAGAAGTATTAGGTAGTGCAACATGACATGGAACACCACATGGGGAACCATGAATCACTTCACACATGCCTGGAGGGCCATACGAGAAAGGGGTGTGCAAATCTAGGTGGATCACTAATAGATGATTCATTAAGGAAGGGTGATTTAAAAAGGAAAGGTTATTTAATATGGAAAGGGGATTTTAGAAAGAAAGGGAGTTATGAAGGAAACGAGATTCACGATAGAAAGACCCTCATGGAGCCTGGCCTCACTTTAGCATAGGAATTTTTAGAAGTGTGCTCCATGATATAATACTACTTCATGGAGCCTAGAGAAACCTGAATGGGATCCTTAATTTGTGAAGGGATAATTACATTGAGAATGGAATCCCTACCATAATTAGGGGCCATGAAGAATAAAGGAAATCATGACTCATGATGCTCAAGTACCTTGGGAGATCTACTTTTCTCTCAGGTTCACGATGATCAAGATCTTCATGATATGGGTTCTAGGAAGGAAAAAGGTAGGGTTAACAATGGTTATGAGGGGGGGGGGGGTGTGAGGTGTCTATTTAAAGTAAAAGGGGGTTCACAGGGCTTTCATGGATTTCCGAGAAGTATCCCGCAAAGAAGAAGGGAACCGCGAATCGGTAGGGCTCCATCAGACTCATAGAGGCACCACCAGAATCAATCATAGTTGGGATGCTCTTCGGAATCACGGAGGCACTGTCAATTTAACTCGTGATCTCAATGGCCATAAGACTTGTGAAATCACCATCAAGGTCACTCGTGATTGTGGTGGTAAGTGGTCTCCGTGAAGGAACTTAATGAAGTAGGCTCCTTTGATGAATTTTGGGTCCATTGGGGACTGTATTTGCTTCAAAATGGCCATGAACTTGTTCTTATATTTAGTAGCATGATTTTCAGTTCCCAAAAATTCCCCCCTCAGAATGGGAACCGACGAGAAAGAGGAGGGTCAGATTCTGAGGGTAAGTCTCCAAAGAAATTGTCTGATCATGAAGCTAGCTCGTGAGGCATGCAGGGTGTAACGCGCCACAAAGATCTCAGTGGGAATAGGTTGTTGTGAAGTTCAGGACAACCATAACCTATAAATATTGCATGATGGGCCCAATGTACATACTATATCTCTGCAAACGATTGCTCTGAAGCTCTCTTTTCACAAAGTGATCTGCCCCATGAACATAGCTCCATGAATAGGGTTCCACAATACTTTGCTCTGCGAATTCTTCTTAGATAACTATACACCACAATCTTCTTCTCCTTTATGACGCACATTATAAATAGGGATTCTACTAAAACTACTAATTCATGATCGATCTTCATGAGTGATCTCCATGAACAAACTTCGAAAATTTCCTAAATCTCGGACTGATGGCTACCCAGAAAGCTGCTCAGGAGGTTCATGCTAACATCACTGAGATGGAAGTAATGGAAAACAATATCCTGATTGAGGAGTATGTTCATAGTCACTCTGATTATGATTCACTACTGGATTTTTTGTGAGATTCCCATAAGGATTACCCACTATTCAAAAGGTTTCCATTGTATGACTTCGGTTTGAAAGATGATGTCTTCATCCTAGTGGTGAGAAGAGATGTGCTGAACTACTAGTTCATAGGAATGTTAGGACAACCTCAATGGTATAGGTATACTGACATCCATATCAGGATGGAACATACCCCTATCATGGTGTAATTGCTTTACAATCATCTCAACAACATTGATGAAAATACATTGGATAAAGATTTATCACCATTGTAGTAAAAAAAATACTTAAAGTAGGACTTGGAAACCCAGAGAAGGGGTGGAAAGATGGATGGGATTTGCGGTAGGGAAAAAAATTCAAGAATGAGTGGGCCTGGTCATACTAGGTGTGAACATATTGTGTAGAGTGTAATATGATACTGAAGTGAGTAAGAGTGTATGAAAAAGTATGGGCTCCCCAATTCCATGACTCTCAACTAAATGAAATCATATCGGAGCTATTGAGAGAGTGGTCACCATATACCAATATGTTCCATCTACATCTTGGGGAGGTTGGAAACAACCTCAGGGACCTTCACTAGATTTCTGGAATCCTGATCATGGGAGACATGTATGATGAGTTCCTCCCTACTGAGAATTTGTGGGAGGATGTAGAACAAATTCCACCTTTGGTGAAGTCATTTCTTGACATGGTGTTGGGTTTGAAAAATGACATGAAGACAACTGAATAAATTCAAATCAATTAATGGTTTGGTTTTTTTCTAAACATTCCAGTGAAGGATCCAACCGAGGGAGAAGCAACACACTTGAAACTACCAAAGAGGCCATCTACCTATCCAAGGGGAGCTCAGTGAGGAAGGGATGGATCTTACTGGATGATAACAGTGGATCGTCAGTGGAAGTTATGGGGATACAATTTCAAGACCGAGCATCATCCAATAGTCAAGCTAGTAGGATTCATTTTAGCGCTCATCTGTGTATGGATACTGTTAGTGAGAAATTCACACTTGGGGGCATCATCGAGAATCTTCATCATAGCAGCAATAATTCCCACTAGGTAGGGCATTAATCTTGGCATACCAGTGCTGGTGAAGTTGTAAAATGTATTTCGGAACATCAGTGAGGGAAGAGTCCATTATGTCTATGTGAGCCATATCACTTTTTATATATATGGGTCGCAATGCACGTGGGATGTTATGAATACCTCAACCCCATCTCTCCACCAGGGATAAGCTCTCGACCAATAATCCTGAACATCACGGGGAGTTTCCCACTCAATCTAGGTTCAGTGGCTATACTTAATAAGATGGAGTGAGCGGACCAGTTTATCTTCCACCCATTCCCTCTACCAATAGGGTCATTTACTGAAGATGGTAAATGAACCATAGAGAATCGGTCGTATCTATCGGCCTTCCAAGGTGGAGTGCTGGTGGCATGGGTGGACTACAAGCCAATATGTGAACCATACACCATGCAACAATTTTCATGGTAGTTAAGTGTCTGTAGAGGTTGACCCCAAGGGTGTACCTGGGGGTGTGTTTTGAAAACCACCCATGCGTGATGAGGAAGATTTCGCTCATGTTCACACGAGAATACATGAACATGTGGAATGAGATGCCACCACCCACTACTGAATTCATGATAATACATGAATATTCACAAAGGTGGGAAGCTTCTTATCTAGGTGAGATGCTAAAGCAGTTAATGATATGATCCAATAAAGGTGTGGTCCCTGTGACTCGAGGCTGAGGTCTAGTGGACACAAGATATATTCATGAGGTCAGTGCTGATGCACATCATGGTTGAAAGGATGAATTAGAAAGAGTATTATCCCATTCACTAGCATTGATAGGAGTTTATGAGGGTGAGGAAGCAATACCAGATATAGTATCCCCAACCAAGTGGACCCGAGAGAAAGGGGAGTCATCTAAGGGGTTCTAAAAGGAACCTCCTTAGGCTCTTGGGAACCAATTGAGCCATGCAGTGCTTTATCTTAATGCTATCTATCTGAAGGCTTGGAAATCCAGGGACACCTAAAGACAGTTCCTTATTGTTGAAAACCTATGGGACCATCTAAATAGTTATGGGATGGAGTTTAAAGGGATTGGATTTTCTAAAGATAGATTCAATGCATCCCAAGATGAGAGGAGAAAATTTGTGATAGAATTGTAGGAATTGGAGAACTCTCGAGGAACCACACTTCCCATGGATAATTGAATGAAGGTGATATTGAACATGAATTTCACCTGGTTTTGTTAGTGGATCAACTTTAAAAATGTTTCCCATTTCCTGAAATCTTAGATGGATATTGGGGTGAAGAGGTCAATGAGAAAAACCTTCAGGAGGATGATGAGGACACAACTTTTAGGGAATACTCTTTTGGAGGAAGGAGAGATAATAGCATAAGATGAAACCTCTCTGGGTGGATTTTTTGAAGCTCTTGAAGTAATCTCTAACTCATTTTCCTATGTTATTATCTTCCTTGCTTCGTCTAGGTTCCTCGGCTGATATCTACTTGTGTAGGAGGATCTTGTGTAAATTACCCCTAATAATGGGGACAAAGGCATGATGATAGGCATGGAGGACTGAGCGTTGGGACCAGTGTCTAGAGAAATTGTAGTTTCAGAGTCTAGTAGTGCTGGGTATGCATGGGTGGTCTCTCTGGAATCCTTCGAACCTGCAATAATATACGGGGGACCATTCCCTGGTATCCCAATGATGAAAAAACAGAGTTGAGGACATGAGCATCCATCGCTTGACCACTATAAGTCCTCGCATCATAGATTCATACTTATTATTTTCTCAATTAGATTGACTAAAACAACCCTTGTCTAAAAAGTCCTCAGAGTAAAGGGTGTTCTGCTGGTGTGAATAGTATGAGGGCTCGAGGCCCCTTTCCTAAGAGGGGTGTTGGCTTGTATGGAGAACAATATCCAAGATAACCAGTCCATGATTTATAATGATCAATAAATTGTAATTGTGGGTGACGCCACTGGTGGGGTAGAACCTAGAGTTGGTCGGGATGGCCTTATCGAGATAGAATCAAGCAATGAGGATCCTACTGTTGAAATCCTAGATGCCTATCTAGAATATTAACCTGCTGATCTTGTAGAGTTGGATGAATCTAACTCTAAAGAGGTCAAGAACATTCAAAAAACCCTACGTCGTGCATGAAATTTAATTGAACACTTCATCAAAAAAGATCCAAAAATCAGAGTGGATAAGTCAAATGGTATCACTTCTCCATTAGTTTTGTGATATATGTACTTTAGGGGAAGATGCATGAGGTCTACACATGCTAATCCAGTACTACCTTGTAGAGAAAAAATGGGAAAGCAACCATCACTTTGATGTTGCATGGTTCCAGAAGATGTTCGAGAACATTTAGATGATCCAAGAGGCCAAAAGTGATACAATGCCTATAAGTATAGGGGATCGAGCGTTTCCCCTTTGTTACTAGTCAATAAACATTTTTTGTGTGATTTTAGGATCAGCTAGAGAAAGACTAGGAGTAGCTAGCATAGTAAAGTCATCACATGGATGACCTCCGAGATGAACACAACCAAGTGAAGATCAGGGCCAGTGAGCATATTTCTATGTACATTGATGATGAGAGGGAGTTTAGGAAGTAGTATGATACTCTAGAATCCACACACTATAGGACGGAATAATTAAGGCACTCCATTAATGGGGAAAGTCCATAGGGGTCGTGTTTTGGAAAGACATACAAAACATAATTTCTTGCTTGTTTTATTCTAACTATGTGTATGAGTATATATATTTCTTATTTCAATTACTACACCTCTATCATATCTGTGAAACAACTAATGATCAATACCTAAGCTCATGTGGGTAAGGGCCTGTTTGAGAAACATGGGACAATCACATAATTATCCACTTCGGTATTATAGTGCCAGCTAATCATCCAATATTCAGGGTATGGTATTATTGACTGACCACCCAGAGTATTCAGGTTAGGAGAGACTGTGACTAGAGAATAAGGTTCTCAGAATAGCCAACTTTCCTTTCCCAACGTGCTCTAATGTGTGAGTAGGATAATTCTAGGGGAATCTGAATCAATATAAAAAAGGGGAGATGGAAATAATGAATCACAATGACCAAAATTCAGAACTCAATGATGATGGTGTGATAATACGAGATAACTATTGACATTATTTGAGACATAGTATCTATAAGACCCGGATGAAATGGGGACAAGCAAATAAGGTCTAATGGTTGACCATATTCGAAACACATGGCCAAAATCAAAATGTCATCCAAATTCCTTTGATACATTATCCCAGAATAGTAGGTGAGTTGAAATGGGATGGGTCCAAACCATTAAGGGGGTCCCTTTAGATGTGAAATAGGATGAGGATCCAAATAAGGGGAATAAAAAACATAGAAGTGGAGTGACAGAATGTTTGAAAGGGTTCCAACACTCTTGAAATTATATCACCATGAAAAAATCACATTGGTGTGAGCATATTGGTATGAACCAGGATCAAACCTATTTTCTAGAAAGGACCCTCTGGCAAGGACCTATGATTCCTTGTAGTTTTATGTCATGAAGATGAGGATGGTCGATCTATAGTTTAACATCGTATGGAGAGGAATATGCATTTCATATTTTAATTTCATATAACCAAAACCCTACACATAGTTTAAGGTCTTAATGCCTGGATCATGGAAAACAATTTAAATTCATGTTACACGGACTATGATGTATGTTATTAAAATTCCCACATGGCACGAAGGAGATAATCCTAACATGAATGATCCAACGAAGGCTTCCATACCATAAAAAATGAGGAACATACAGGAAGGAGGCATATGTGACACGATGAGGGTTAAAACCCGACATGGATGAAGTACATAGAGACCCACTTCCACACCACATATCCTTTTGAGGCCCTAGTTTATGGTCATAATGTTTAGACCAAGGAACAAGGCTTTTGAAATAGAAATATACAGTGTAGTGCTATGAACCACCCAATGTGAATGGGGACCAAAGATGGTCTCAAAGCCACACCACACATCCATAAGAAGAAATTATTACATAGTTTAATGTCATAAGATATGAGGAAGAAAAGGATTAGGAGAGTTTATGGCTGGGCTAATGCTCGGGCATCACTATGTATCCCATAAGGACGAGAATCAATACAAACGCTGTTCTCACATTTCGGGTAGTTTAACATTGAGTAGTAAGGATGAAGAAGAAAAAGGGGGAATAAAGATGCATCTGGACCTGAGATTAATGATTCGGGCATCACTACACATCCCACAAGGACATGAATCAAGCCGTACATTCTTAAGAGGTGATTTCACTAGGCCAGTCCAACCCATATATAGAGAGAATAAACATTAGATATTTATTTATTATTATTTTGTTGTTGTTTTGTTTTTGTTTTTTGAGAGACTATCCTTGGATGAAAAGTATGGGTGTCACTAAGAAAATCAAGTTGTGTGTAGGTCTTAACAAGTGGCATGGTGGATGACCAGTGCTAAGGGTGATGCCCTCTCATGTGAGGACACCACAATGTTGCGCCATTTTTAATTTCATGACCAATATGGTGGTGTCTCAGTTCAATGTCATATGATAGGACCAGCCTGTGCATTTTAACATCAGGTAGTAAGGATGAAACAGTTCAATGTCATGCAGGATGAGGTAGCATAGATTAGTGTCATATTTCTTTTATGAAGGAGATCTTACTTTAAGGTCATATAATTTGGACCATAAGTTTACATATCTTTTTATGTGGGTATGACCCTACCAAGACTCCTAAGCCCATGCGGGCGATGCTTGGTGTGGGAAACAAGGAGTGATGTCAGGCTTTCCTGATCACATAAGAGTTCACAACAGTGGAATGGAAACACCATGTGGGAAAGATCCAAACATTCCAAAATTCCTACTCAACATGCGTGGATGCACAGATGGACAACACCAGGGGTGTTGGAGATCTACAAGAACCTGAGAGGGAAGGAAAATGTGAATCATAATGTCAAATATTTGAGACGTAATGGGGGTGTCATAATGATGGAGGATAACATCTGATCATATATAAAACAAAACATCCATATCATATAACTTAGGATGAGAATAGACAAATGGGGGTCGACCCCTGACCATGTTTGAAGTGCAGGACCTATCTCAAAATGCTGTTCAAAATATTTCGGGACATTGTCCTAGGATGGTATGTGAGCCATTGTGGCCAAAACCATCCCATTAGGGGGTCTCTTAAAACTTGAATGATGATAGAGACTCAACTAAATGGATTCATGAAGCATGGATATGGAATCATATGTATGTCTGTGTGAAGTCCAATTATGTAGATTCTCGTACCACTGTACATTCAAACATGATAGTGTGGAATATCCACCAATGGGATTATATATTTCCTCAAGGGTTGGGCTACCAAGAGGTACTGAGAATAGTTTAAAGGCCACGTTTCTCAAACCAAAAACTCTCAGTTTAAGGTCATAGAGTGTGTAACATAGGTAACCAGTTTAACATTGTGCGCGCGGGATGTACCTCTATTGTTTAATTTCATACAGTGAGGTTGAATATGTCACACAAATTTTTTTCATGCAACTGGGACACATAAAATGTGAGGTATAGTAAATAACTTGATGTTTATGAGAACCTAAGGAGGCTCAGACCACACCACACATTTACAAAGGGGAAACTTGGCCAAAGGGAAAAAAAGGAGAGATTATAATTATGTGGTTGGAACTGGGGATAAGATTTTAAGGTATAACTACATATCCTTTGTGTGTAGAAATCAAGCCACGTGTAGTTATGGAAGGTTTCATGGAAGATGGCTAGTTCCAAAAGGGGAGATATCCTCTCAAACTAGAAAATTGTGGTTGTTATATAGTCATGTGAACTAGGAAACTGAAAATATTAGTTTAAGGTCATAGATTTCAGAACATAATGGGAGAAGAGGTGAAATGCATCACCATAAGGCACCCCAATGTGAATGAGGAAAAAAGGGGTCCACACCACACCATGCCTTCTCGAGGAGAAAACCTAGACGAAGAGGTGGGGGAGAAAAGGCTCATGATTCTGTATCTAGGCCTGGGGACAAGATGTCCAGGCATCACTACATATCCTTTGAGGGAAGGAATCAAGCCATATGTAGTTCTGGAAGGTGGTATGGAAGACAACCAGTGCCAAAAGGGAAACATCCTCTCTGGTGAAGACACCGTATCACTGTGTAGTTTACCCTCATACAGCCTGGATGCAGGATGCATAGTTTAACATCATATGATAAGGATGAGGTTCATTATAAAGTTTATCATCATGCAACAAGGATGATGGGGATCATAGTGTAAGAATGGTATAGAGTAAGAGGTTTCCAACCTCTGATACCAATTGTAGGATCGAAATATAATATGAGATGCTCAATATACAAGAGGGGGGGTGAATTGTATACTTTAAAAATTCCTTTGGAACCTTTAAAGTTAGTTATGAATAACTAGAGTTTCCTTAAGAAAAGGAAAGAACTAAGTTTAACAAAGTTAAACTAAGTTGATTCACAACACCTCTAACACCGGACTAAACTTGGAAAGAGATTCCAAAAGAAGGTTCCGGAAATATGGTTCCGGAAATTGAAACTTAACAAAAGTTACAATATGAGATTCTACCTTAAAGCGTATAGAATCTAAACTAATCAAAGTAAGTAGGGAAGTATAAGAAAATTATACTTTCCTTAAGATACAAAATTCAGCGGAATAAAACAAGTACAAGTAGAAGAACTACTAGTAACAAGATGATAGTCTTTTAACCCAAAGAGAAGGGTATCCAACAACCTTGGATAAAGGTCCCTTGATTTATACTTTCAAGCAAGTCTGTCTTACCCACACCAGGGTAAGCCCTCGATACGAAGATCGGTGTATCTGTCTTGCTATCCCCGCAAGCCCTCAACTTCAAGGTAGTTGGCAACCTCTGTCTTTCTCGACAAGAAAGCCCTCGATCTTTAAGGTAGTCGGCACCTCTGTCTTTCTCAGCAAGAAAGCCCTCGATCTTTAAGGTAGTCGGCACCTCTGTCTTCCTATCCCCGGAAGCCCTCGAATGTAATCACCAACATTCGGAGTCGCACGAAGCTTTGAGAGTTAATAAGAGACTCTCTCTCTAGAAATCACTTCAACAGCATGTATGCACAAAGTTCAAATGTTCATCCATCCGTTTTGAGCTTTTTCAAATGAGCTCCTATTTATAGGTGAGGTCGGCTCCTTCTCCAACGGTCATATTTTCCTTAAAGTTCGGAGGGACCTGTACACGTGTCACTTAGACAACGGTTAGTTTATAACAAAATGGACGACATCGTTTTATAACAAAGTAAGTGTAACAGAAAGTACGACATCGTTTTAAAACCTAACATAAAGGTTCGGAATAGAAATTTCGGAGTGAAAGTTCGGAGTGAACAAATTCAGAGTGTATAAAACAATGATATCCAGATTCTGTTTAATGAGTGAATTCGGAATGAGAATTCGGAATAGGAATTCGGAATAGGAATTCTTCATCAGAAATCGTAATGAGAAATCGTCATCAGAATTCGTAATGAGAATTCGGAATGAGATTTCTTCATTAGAATTCGTAATGAGAATTCTTCATTGGAATTCGTAATGAGAATTCTTCTTCAGAATTCGTAATGAGAATTCGAAATGGGATTTCTTCATTAGAATTCGTAATGAGAATTCTTCTTCAGAATTCGTAATGAGAATTCGTAATGAGAATTCTTCATTAGAATTCGTAATGGGAATTCTTCTTCAGAATTCGTATCCTGAATCTGGAATAGAACTTAGTCAGAATTCATAACCGGAATTCGGAGTGAAACTTCCTTATAGTTCTTGTCCAGAATCCGAACCCTAAAACAGAATGCTTTTTATCAGTTTTAATGATTCCGAGAAAGTGAATCCGAATTTCATACTTAAGAAAAATATTAATGAAAATATGATAAGGATAAATTTTTCTTATAAAAGCGTTTTTCCTTAAGAAAACATTTTTCCTTATAAAAGCAATTTTCCTTACAAAAGCGATTTTCCTTAAAGATAAGGTGTTTGTGATTTTCAAAACAAGAAGGAATGGAAAAGTCATAAGGAAAACCTTATTGACTCAACAATCTCCCCCTTTTTGGAAAGCACAAACATCCTTACGAAAAAGCTATTTCTAGGAAGAAAGAAACACAATAAAGCTTATCTCCCTTGGTTTAAGAATATAGATGAATACGACTAACTCCCCCTTAGGCTTTGAATCTCTAAGGATCGTATTCATATTTCCGGAGTGATATTTCTTTAAGATAAAAACTCCCCCTTAAACAAACTCTTATTAGAGTTCTATCTCATTGGGTATTTTTCTTTCTCCCCCTTTGATAAGCACTTATTAGATTTCCTCTTTTTCTTAAGGATCTTTTCCTTCTCCCCCTTTGTGATTTTCAAAAAGAATTTCGAGGGAATGGAAAAAAAATAACAAAGTACCTGAAAGATTAGTAACAAAAACAAAACAGAACAACAAGCACGATTCTCATTAAATTTGAAATGTCAGCAACAAAAACAGATTACAACAAAAAGATCGGATTGATTATTTCGGATCTTTCTCCTTTGACATAAGCCCCTTGAGAATAGTCTTGATCTTTTTGAGGTCCTTATGATCTTCCTCTGCTTGCTTTTCTAAGGCAACTATTCTTGCTGACTGAGCTTGAATGATTTCTTCCTGAGCCTTCAACTTTTCTTCCTGAGCTTCCATTTTCTCTTCCTGAGACTTTATCCCTTCTAGAAAATTGATCCGATGATCCCTTTCAAATTTCCAACTTTGATTAACAGAGTTGAGCTTTCCATTCAGATCTCTTACTTCCTGACTCCGAATGTTCTTTTCCTCTGCCAATTTCTCATCGAATGATGCAGTCATCTCATGAAACTTCTTATCCTCGGTTTGAAAAGCATCCTTAACATTCTCCTGAAACTCATCCAGCAACCTCATCTCTTCCACATTCTTCTTCGACCAGCTAGTCATCCTTTTGCAAGATCTTTTATGGGCTTCGTAACCAATGAAGAAATTTTTGAACTGGGCTTCTATCTCAACACACTTATCCATTACCATGGATACGGAATCGGTTTTCTGATTCAGCGTATGTTGGAGCATCTGGCACCGAGAATCAATACTGGAGAAAGTCGGAATGGTTCCCACCAACTTCTTCAAGGATTGAACAACAAAATCGTGCCCCAACGAAGATGATTCCGAATCTGACATCTTGCTAGGAGAATTTTCTTCTTCAATAAGCTCCAACTTTCTCTTTGAAGAACTACCAGCTTCCTTCCTCATACTCTTTTCTGAACTCGGGGTATCAGCAATAACTTGTTTCCCCTTATCTTTTTTCGGAATAGAAACCTGTTCCGGAGATTTCTTCTCACTGTCAGAAACTTGAACAACCAAATCTTCCTCATCAACAACTTCTATATTTACTTTCTGAGCAGCATCAAGTGAAAGATGTTCTTCTTCTCCATGATAAGAAACTTCTTCCTCTCCTTCCTTTCCTTCTATTACTGGAGTAACTAGTTTTGAAGATTCGGCTTCAGAAGTTCGGAGCGACAGGTGTTTCGAAGGAGTTCCCTTGTATTCATCTACTTGTTTGAGCACATCTCCTGTCTCACCACTTCCTTCAGCAGCTTCTTCCACTTCTTCCACTAGCTCTACTTCCTCAGCATTCTTAGCAGCAGCCTCTTTCGGATCATCGAGATTTCTTCCTGGAGTCTCAGGTAGAGAGTCCAAAGAAAAAGTTCTCGGAACGGGAATGGTTCCTGAAACCATTTCATTAAACTTCAACAAGGCTTGCACAGCCTCAGCTTCTGACAACTTCTTCTTCAGCTTCTTTTCCTTAGCTTGCTTCTCGAGCTCATCAGCAGCCTTTTCTTTCAGAGCTTTAGCCTCTGCGGGATCCAATCCGAACTGCGGATCTCCTTCCTTCCTCTTTTCCTTGTCAGCTCTCCACTTCGCTGCAACCTCATCAGTATATGTCTTCTTCTTCTTAGGCTTAGGAGGTGCGGAATGGACTTCCTTAGACTTAGGTTCTTCAGCTTCACCTACCACTTCTTTCAGCTTCCTCTTCCTTACCGGCTTAGGCGATTCCGGATCAGCCACTTTCGGAGTCACTTCTTCTTGAGGAGGAAGATCAATAAACATGCCAGACTTCTTGTCAAAAGCTATATTCATCCTTTTAAGAGTTGCATCACTGAGCAACATGATCTTGCAAACTTTCGGTTTAGAACTGCAAGCAACCTTGAAGGACTCAAGGCACCGAACTATCAGCTTCGACAATATTGCCGGGTACATTACTATCTGAGCTCTCAGATTCCCTTTCTTTAAATTCTCAAGATTAAGAAGGATATGCTTCATCAGGTTGAACTTCCTTTGATTTATCAAGAAATCTAAGATGTATATCTCACTCTTCTTCAAGCTGTCCTTGTCTCCTTTTCTCGGTACAATAAGCCCTTGCACCCATAACTCCAGAATCCGGAAGTTTGTAGATAGGGTTGCAATTTTCGAAGCCTTATCATCATCCAGTCCGAGAATTTCTAAGGCTTTCTCCTTGTTGAAACTACCCAAGGAGTCTGGCAGAACATGCGAGATAAACTCAGCTTCCCCTTCATAATTCAACCCTACCAAGCTTGCAGCCTTGGTGTAAGATAGCTTATAAGTCTTGCCATACGATTTGAAGGAAAATTTTTCTCTATTGTCTTCCACGAAGAAAGCAACCGACTCATAAAACTCAACAAGCAAGTCTGGGTAAACTTCATCTTGGTTGCCGGTTTTTGATATCGCAACATCTTCCCAGCCATTGAGCTTGATATTCTTTGATATAATAGAATCATAGTTGCTGAAGAAATTCGGATGCACTAACCGCTCTCTGTAGACTAACCACTGTGAAATGGGCTTTGTTGAAGACATCTCTTGAGAAGCTAACTCTGCAGACATTCGGATTAGAAGTCTCTGAGAAGTTCGGAACTGAGAAGACTGAAGTTCGGAACTGGAAAACTGTAGTTCGGAACAGCCTTAAATCAGAGAGACAGAGCTTCAGCACGCAAGAGCTTGAGATCGATGTGGGACGAGAAAATAGGGTCCCCTTTATATAGGCTTTGGGATGACGGTTCAACTTCCTCGGTTGATCTAACGGTTTAGAAAGATCTGAGATCAGATCTGACGGTTGAGAGATTGAATCCGATCTTTTTGAGGTTTTATTAAAACAGAATTCAAGAAATTCAAAAAACCGAAAACAAGCTATAAGAAAATGCCAGCAAGTAAAATATGATTACGAAAACTTCAGTAAGGAAGTCATACCTTTCGGATTAGCTTAGGAAAGTTATTCGTAATGGGTAATGTAAAGACGACTACGAAAAAAAACTCAATACGAAAAACTTGATACGAAAAACTTGATATGGAAGATTCAATACGAAAGTTTTTCCATTATGAAAATACCAGTACGAAAATTTTCCATTCCGGAAATTTTCAATACGAATACTTTTATTCCAGAAGTATTTTGTATGGAAATATCCATTCTGGAAAATTGTAGTTCCGGAAGTTCCATTCCGGAAAATTTCATTCCGAAAAATTTGAAAACAAATTTTGAAAAACTTTGTTAAATAAACAAACAAATGTACTCCCCCTATGAAAAGGAGTTTATTACTGTGAGAAGATTTTTCCAACAGAAAGTTAATTAAGGAGGATTACCTTACGGTTATCATTCCTAACTTCTGTTTAATATATTCAAATCTATCAGAAGGTAAAGATTTTGTGAAAATATCAGCAAGTTGATCTTGCGTTCCGATAAACTGAAGAATAATATCTCCTTTAAGTGTGTGATCCCTAAGAAAGTGATGCCTAATATCTATGTGTTTTGCACGGGAGTGATGTGCAGGGTTTTTACTTAGAGCAATGGCACTTGTGTTATCACACAAAATTTGAGTTTTAGTAAAACTCAAGCCATAGTCTGTGAGTGTGTGTTGCATCCACAACACTTGTGCACAACAACTTCCAGCTGCTACATATTCAGCTTCAGCAGTGGAGAGTGAAACAGAATGTTGCTTCTTGCATGACCAAGAAACTAATGAATCTCCTAAGAAATGAAAAGTTCCGGATGTACTTTTTCTATCCATTCTACAACCACCAAAGTCAGCATCAGAAAAGCTTTTTAGAACAAAATCATTTCCAGAAGTATAAAATAATCCTAGATCCATGGTTCCCTTAAGGTAGCGAAAAATTCTTTTAACTGCCTTTAAGTGAGATTCCTTAGGATTGGATTGATATCTTGCACATAAGCATACTGAAAACATTAAGTCTGGTCGACTAGCAGTTAAGTAAAGTAGACTTCCAATCATACCTCTAAAAGATGTTTGATCTACTGGTTTCCCAGCTTCATCAAGATCTAAAGAGTTTGAGGTACCAATAGAAGTACTTATACTCTTCGTGTTGTCATAACCATACTTTTTAAGAAGATCTTTAATATACTTATGTTGAGATATGTAGGTTCCTTCTGGTTTTTGAGAAATTTGAAAACCAAGGAAAAATGTTAACTCACCCATCATACTCATTTCAAACTCAGATTTCATTAGACTAGCAAAAGAATCAGTCAAAGATTGCTGAGTTGAACCAAATATAATGTCATCAACATAAATTTGAACAATCAAAACATTTTTCTTATCTTTCTTTATAAAAAGGGTTGGATCTGCATTTCCCTTAACATAGTTATTTTGAAGCAAAAATCCAGTGAGTCTATCATACCATGCTCTTGGGGCTTGTTTAAGGCCATACAAAGCTTTGGTAAGTCTAAAAACATGATCAGGATGTTTTGTATCTTCAAAGCCAGGAGGTTGTTCAACAAAAACTTCCTCTTGAACATAACCGTTAAGAAAAGCACATTTCACATCCATTTGAAATAGTTTGAAATTAAAGAATGCTGCAAAGGCAAGTAGAATACGGATAGATTCAAGTCTAGCTACTGGAGCATAGGTTTCTTCATAGTCTATTCCTTCTTGCTGATTATAGCCTTTAGCAACAAGTCTAGCTTTATTTCTAACAATGACTCCATTTTCATCACATTTGTTTCTGAAGACCCATTTTACTCCAATAACAGAAGTTTTCTTAGGTCTTTCAACCAAGGTCCAGACTTTATTCCTTTCGAATTCATTTAGCTCATCTTGCATTGCTTTGATCCAATCATCATCACCTAAAGCTTCATCAGTGCTTTTAGGTTCTAGTTGGGAAAGAAATGCTAGATGTTCTACTTCATTTCTTAAGGAACTTCTAGTCCTTACAGGTTGATTTACATCACCAATGATACTATCACTGGGATGATTCTTAAGAAACATCTGATTTGAGTTTTGTAAAACCTGTTCATCAACATAAGGTAGAAAGTCTTCTGGGGTAAATGTTTCAGAAGTATCTTCTAGAACAATTTCCTTATCAGAAGGTTCTTCTAACAAAGGTTGACAATCAGTTTTTGAAAACACATCTGAAGATGTAAGTTGGGAAGTTTTAAAAACAAAAGGATCTGACTCATCAAATTTCACATATACTGTTTCCTCAACAGTACAAGTATTTTTATTAAAAACTCTATAAGCCTTAGAGGTTGTGGAATATCCTAAGAAAATTCCTTCGTCTGATTTTGGTGCGAATTTATGTAAGTTATCTTTAGTATTCAAAATGAATACTTTGCAACCAAAAACCTTGAAGTAGGAAAGCCTTGGTTTTCTACCATTCCATAACTCATAAGGAGTTTTATTAAGAAAAGGTCTAATCAAAACTCGATGATCACTATGAATAGTTTTCAATGGAAGGTTTTTCTCATTTTTAACTTGAGCTCTAAAACTTTTGAAATAAGAAAAAGCTTCAGATTTCCTTGCTAGAAAATAGACCCAAGTAAATCTAGTGTAATCATCAACTAGAACAAACACATAGTATTTGCCTCCAATGCTTCCAGTTTGTGTAGGACCAAAAAGATCCATGTGCACCAACTGTAATGCATCGGTTGTTGAGACTTCACCGATTGACTTAAAACTAGATTTATGTTGCTTGCCATATTGACAAGGATCACAAACTTTAGAAGAATCAAATCTAAGCTCCGGTAGATCCTTAACTAGTTTCTTCTTAGAGAGTTTACATAGGTTTCTAAGATTACAGTGTCCTAGTCTTCTATGCCATAACCAAGAATGATCTTCCATTGCACTTAGGCAAGGTAAATCTTGGCTTCTTAGGTCTTCTAAGTTTAAGGTGTAAACATTCTCTTGCCTGTTGGCTGAGAGAATAAATTCTTCCTTGGAATTGTGAACTAAGCATTTATCATTCCTAAAATTCACAAGGTAACCTTCATCACATAACTGACTTATGCTAATGAGGTTGTGCTTAAGACCTTTAACAAAAAGAACATTTGAAATCAAAGTTTTACCTAAAAGAACAATATTACCAAAACCAACAATCTCTCCCTTAGCATTGTCTCCGAAAGTTACCTTTCCTCCTTTCGTCTTGATAATTTTTTCAAAGAAGCTTTTGTTACCAGTCATGTGCCGGAAACATCCACTATCCATGTACCAAACATTGTTGCTGGAACTTTCTTTATTTTCCTGAAATTAAGAACAAAGTTAGACTTTCGGAATCCAAACTTGCTTGGATCTGAGATTTCTAGACAATAAAATCTTAGGTACCCACATTTTCTTGGAAAAATAAGCTTTATGAAAACCTAAGGATTGGGTTTTGTTTAAGGAACAATTTCTTGCCCAGTGACCACCACATTGACACTTAGTACAAAATGGGGCACTTTGAGGAACAAAATAATTGTTGCTGAAAACAGGTTTTGCATGGGTATAACCAAATCCGGATTTATTTCTTAAAGGTCGTATTTGAGAATACATCTTATCAAAATTTTCCTTACCATGGGTAAAGTTTGATAAGCACTTCTTTAAGGAAAAAATTTCGGACTTGAGTTTTACAACCAAGTTTTTATCTTCAAAATCATTAGTTTTGGAACTAGATTTAGGCTCGAAAACATTTTTATTAGAAATTACTTTTTCTAACTCTTTAGAAAGTTTATTCTTCTCAGAACTTACTTCCTCAAGATTTTTTGAAATACTTTCAAAATCAGCATTTTTCTTATCAAGATCTTTAGAAAGATCTGATATCTCTTTAGTAAGAATAGAATTCCTAGAATTTGCCTTATCAAGTTTCTTGTTGAGTTTGGAATTCTCAATCTCAAGAAGTTCAGCAAATCTAGAGACTTCTTCAAAAGTAGGTAAAGTATTTTCCTCATCAGAAGTTGATTCTTCATCAGAAGAGTTATAATACTTACTATCATTAGGATTTAAAGAAACATTGGTCAATGATTCAGCATTTCGTACCTTAGCCATAAGACAATGATTATCAATAGGTAATCTGGCTATAAGACCAAGATTCTTCTGTCCTGAAGATTCATATTCAGAAGATTCATCTGAAGAGTCACCACCACTGGCACTCCAGGTGTCATTAGCTTTCAAAACTTTCTTAGCTTTAGCTTTGTAATATTTCTTCCTGTTCCTGTCTGAATGCCTTTCCTTTCTTTCTTTCTTTCTGAGCATAGGGCAATCTGGTCTAATATGTCCTGCTCTCTTACATTCATAACAAGTAACTTCTCCATCTTTCTTATCTTTCCTATCCTTCTTCTTATACTTGGATTGAAAGTTTCTTTGTCCAGCTATCTTGTTCATCCTTCGAGCAAGATTGGCTAATTCATTTTCTGAAACTTCACTTTCACTAGATTCGGATTGGAAAATGACTTTCTTCGATTTGGATCTGGTTACTCTCTCAGGAGTCTTAGCTTTCATCTGATTCGAAGTTGTAGTAAAAGCAACAGTACCATTTCCATTCTTCTTCTTGATGTTGTCAGCATCTCTCTTCATTCTGGTCTCATGTTGTAGAAGAGTTCCAAATAATTCATCAAGAGTTATTTGAGTAACCTTCCTGTTCTCATCTATAGCTGTTCTCTTGGATTCCCACTCATTGGGCATAATGTCAATTATCTTGTCCACAAGAGCTTCATCATCTAAACCTTTCTCTCCCATAGACTGTAGACTATTGACGATTGTCATAAATCTTTGTTGTACTTTACAGATAGGTTCTCCATAAGGAAAATTAAAGCCATGATATTCAGCTCTAAGCATAGCTCTCCTAGTCTCAATCACTTTAGAAGTCCCAAAATGAGTAACCTCTAACTTCTTCCATATACAATTAGCTGCTTCACAAGAAGAAATTTGGCTATATATATTTCTGGTCATTGAACATAATAAAGTGTTGCGTACCTTGTAGTTGAGTTGATATTCTTGCTTCTCCTGGTTAGTAAAGGTTCTGACTTCCTTGTCAGGAATTTTGTAATCACCAGTAAGCATGACAAAGTTATCTACTCCAGTATTGATAACAAACGTCTTCATACGATCTCTCCAGTATTCATAATCATTACCATCAAATATTGGTGGCCTTGTAGGATTCAAATTGTCTATCGAACCAACATTCATTCCTGCCATACTTGAAAATAACTTGGAGACAAACTTGTTAATAACAAAAATTCGGAATTAAAAAGTTCGGAATAGGAAAAGTTCGGAATGGATAATCTGGAATGAAAAAGTTCGGAATTGAAAAGTGAGCAAGAAAAACTTGAACGTGAGTACAAGTATTTCAGTAACCTTGGCTCTGATACCAATTGTAAGAATGGTATAGAGTAAGAGGTTTCCAACCTCTGATACCAATTGTAGGATCGAAATATAATATGAGATGCTCAATATACAAGAGGGGGGGTGAATTTTATACTTTAAAAATTCCTTTGGAACCTTTAAAGTTAGTTATGAATAACTAGAGTTTCCTTAAGAAAAGGAAAGAACTAAGTTTAACAAAGTTAAACTAAGTTGATTCACAACACCTCTAACACCGGACTAAACTTGGAAAGAGATTCCAAAAGAAGGTTCCGGAAATATGGTTCCGGAAATTGAAACTTAACAAAAGTTACAATATGAGATTCTACCTTAAAGCGTATAGAATCTAAACTAATCAAAGTAAGTAGGGAAGTATAAGAAAATTATACTTTCCTTAAGATACAAAATGCAGCGGAATAAAACAAGTACAAGTAGAAGAACTACTAGTAACAAGATGATAGTCTTTTAACCCAAAGAGAAGGGTATCCAACAACCTTGGATAAAGGTCCCTTGATTTATACTTTCAAGCAAGTCTGTCTTACCCACACCAGGGTAAGCCCTCGATACGAAGATCGGTGTATCTGTCTTGCTATCCCCGCAAGCCCTCAACTTCAAGGTAGTTGGCAACCTCTGTCTTTCTCGACAAGAAAGCCCTCGATCTTTAAGGTAGTCGGCACCTTTGTCTTTCTCAGCAAGAAAGCCCTCGATCTTTAAGGTAGTCGGCACCTCTGTCTTCCTATCCCCGGAAGCCCTCGAATGTAATCACCAACATTCGGAGTCGCACGAAGCTTTGAGAGTTAATAAGAGACTCTCTCTCTAGAAATCACTTCAACAGCATGTATGCACAAAGTTCAAATGTTCATCCATCCGTTTTGAGCTTTTTCAAATGAGCTCCTATTTATAGGTGAGGTCGGCTCCTTCTCCAACGGTCATATTTTCCTTAAAGTTCGGAGGGACCTGTACACGTGTCACTTAGACAACGGTTAGTTTATAACAAAATGGACGACATCGTTTTATAACAAAGTAAGTGTAACAGAAAGTACGACATCGTTTTAAAACCTAACATAAAGGTTCGGAATAGAAATTTCGGAGTGAAAGTTCGGAGTGAACAAATTCAGAGTGTATAAAACAATGATATCCAGATTCTGTTTAATGAGTGAATTCGGAATGAGAATTCGGAATAGGAATTCGGAATAGGAATTCTTCATCAGAAATCGTAATGAGAAATCGTCATCAGAATTCGTAATGAGAATTCGGAATGAGATTTCTTCATTAGAATTCGTAATGAGAATTCTTCATTGGAATTCGTAATGAGAATTCTTCTTCAGAATTCGTAATGAGAATTCGAAATGGGATTTCTTCATTAGAATTCGTAATGAGAATTCTTCTTCAGAATTCGTAATGAGAATTCGTAATGAGAATTCTTCATTAGAATTCGTAATGGGAATTCTTCTTCAGAATTCGTATCCTGAATCTGGAATAGAACTTAGTCAGAATTCATAACCGGAATTCGGAGTGAAACTTCCTTATAGTTCTTGTCCAGAATCCGAACCCTAAAACAGAATGCTTTTTATCAGTTTTAATGATTCCGAGAAAGTGAATCCGAATTTCATACTTAAGAAAAATATTAATGAAAATATGATAAGGATAAATTTTTCTTATAAAAGCGTTTTTCCTTAAGAAAACATTTTTCCTTATAAAAGCAATTTTCCTTACAAAAGCGATTTTCCTTAAAGATAAGGTGTTTGTGATTTTCAAAACAAGAAGGAATGGAAAAGTCATAAGGAAAACCTTATTGACTCAACACATAGTTTATGGTAAAAGAGATCAGAACCTAGGATTAAAGTATGTAGGGTGGTGTTATAAGGAAACTTGATGTGAATGGGGACCATGGAGGTCTCAACACACCACACATTCTTGAGAGAACATTCTTACATTTTAAGGTCATGATGCTTGGACTTGGATTCTTAGATTAATGCCATGCACTTGGGATGTGAACTCTTAGTTTAAGGTTATAGATTTTGGATCATAAGGTGATGTGATTCTTCCATGTGGGTATAAACCGTACCAAGACCCCTAATCCCATGTTATCCATGATTTGTGTGGGAAATAAGGCGAGGAAAAGATCCTTATAACACATGGAAGCACATGGAAAAGGGATAGAGGATCCCAATGATGCTGGTATTACTGCTCAATGCACAAAGGTGCACAGAACGATAACACCAAGGGTATTGAAGTCTCTCCTAGACATAGGATGTAGAAAGGGATTTGAATCACATCATCAAATATCAGGGACACAATGGGGGTGGAATAATGATGAGGGATAAATGATGAACATATTCACAAAACAACATCCATATAATATAACATGGGATGTGAATAGAAAGCTAAGGGTTAACCACAGACCATGTTCGAAGCGTGGGACCTGTCTCAAAATATCATTCCAAATATTTCAAGACATTAGCCCATGATGGAATGTGAGCCATTATGGCCAAACACAATTCCATTTGGGGGACCCTTCAGACAACAAAGATGATGGAGACCCAAATAAAGGGACACATGAATCAAGAATATGGAATGATCACTACTACAAAACAGACCTTTAATAGTGCTAGAAATGGCCTTTATCAGCACTAGAAAAGCGCTGACAATGTGAGAGATGTTAAAAGTCTAGCAATTTTATCAACATTACAAAAGTGATGATAAAGGGGTCATTTATCAGCACTAAAAAATCACTGATAAAACCTTTATCAGTTATTTTAAATGTTCTTATAAAGTGTCATACTGTAGGGTTTTGTTACAGCACACTCCAACACCAAAAACACACCAGAAACACACAAGAAACACACTAGATATCAACAAAAACAAGTACCACTAAATAATTTAAATGGAATTGAATTTAAAAAAAATACTAGAAAATATATATATTATATACATTTCAAACATTGGTTTAAACAATTACATAAATAAAAATTATAAAATATGTTAATCTTTTTTTCTAACTATCAATGTTACTATGATTTCCATTGAATTTATTTATAGAACTGCCAACATTTCATGAGTAGTTTAGAACAAACCACCTCAACTTGAAAAAAATAATACACATGTATAAGGAAAAAATTATTACGGGTAATACTAAAAAGAAATAAATTAAACAAAAATATGAAATAATACATTAATTATATGGAAAATTATTTTACTATTCAAATATCAAGATTCACTATGTGATTGAGCTGTGGAGGTAACTCGATGGAAAGTGATAAATTTCAACACTTCAGGAGTGAAAGGTTTTCTGGGATAATAATTCTACGGATGTTTTGGTAATGTAAGGCATGAAAGATGGATAAAGAAACCCAACTCGAACAAAAGAATCCACCTGTATAAGAAAACAATTATTATGAAACTAATACTAAAAAGAAATAATTTAAATATACATATGAATCAATACATTAATTCTATGGACAATGATTTTACTATGAAAACAAAAAAATTACCTCTATCATAGAGCATAGGTAGTGTCGTTTATCTTCTTGAATAGGTAGTGCAAAGAACTTGAAGGAAAGTGATAAATGGAACATTTTAGGGGTGAAAAGGTTTTGAGGGAGAATAAGTCTATGGATGTTTTGTTGCAAAAATGTATTAAAGATGGATAGAGCACCCCAACTCGAACAAAATAATCCAACTTTATAAGAAAACAATTATTATGTGAGTAATACTAAAAAGAAATAAATTAAACATAAATATGAAACAATAAATTAATTTAATGGACAATGATTTTACTATGAAAACATCAAAATTACCTCTTTCATTGAGTAAAGGTAGTGTCATTGCTCTTCCTATAAAGGTAGTGGAAAGAACTTGAAAGAAAGTGATAAATGAAACAATTCTGGGGTGAAATGGTTTTGAGGGAGAAGAATTCTATGGTTGTTTTGGTGCCAAAAGGGATGAAAGATAGACATAACACTCCAACTTGAACAAAAGAATCCAACTCTATAGGAAAAAAATTATTATGTGAGTAATAGTAAGAAGAAATAAATTAAGCATAAATATGAAAAAATACATTAATTCTATGAATATTTATTTTACTATTCAAACATCAAGATTACCTCTATGATTGAGTAGAGACAACATCATTTCTATTCTTAAAATGGCATGATACATGGAGAGAAACATTTTAAAATAAATGAACTCTACAAGGAATAATGAAAATTAAATCAATGTTCCATTATATGATTTTTCGGTAAAATAGACAAAATATATCGTACCATTAACTTTGCATATATCCAAAGGGTTTCCTTAATTATAGTTTGTTCTTCCAAGGGAATGGTAACATAGTCATGTGTAGAAGATATTGTCTGCATGAGTAGTCAAACATTTAATTTTTTTTATGTTAATGAAGAATAGAATATATAATATTATGAGGAAAACATAATATATTAAAAAAACTGTTACCTTCTCATTGAACTCTATTTCTTTTTCTAAAGGTTTCAAGGATTTTTTTCCTCCTTCGAGAATCCAACTCCCCTATTTGTGATCCCTTATAATGTACAAGACATTTTCTACATTGGGACTTGCATGAACTGATTTTGATGTCCCAATGAAAGGGTTATCCTCAATTGAATTTTCATGTGAATCAAAATTTTTATTAGTCTCCATCAAGAAAATCGACAAATTATTTTTTGTCAGATCAAATACCTAAAATACTTTCACTACTTGTCATGCCATTATAAATTGTTTGTCTTTTCCCCTTCTACAATAAAATCCACCTTAAAAAATCCCATTTCTTCAACTTTCACACCATTGATATTGTCAACCCATTTTCAATGGAAATGTGGCACTGGAAATGTTGTATAATACAACCCATATATCTGTTTGATAATGCCAAAATGTGACATATTTTCATAAATTGGATTTCTATCCTTAGAACCAGATATGTTCATCGCTTTATCTACAAGTGTAAAACCACTTTTTTTATTCGAACCGAAGTCATCTTATTCTTTTGTATAGAATGTATAACCATTGATTACAAAACTAGTGTAAGATATAACATTTTTACTCAGTCATCTAGCTAGCCATTAATCTCATTAGGTGATTGAATTTGGATTTTCAGATAACTCATTTTAAATTTGATCTCCAAACCATCATATACACAATGGTTTATGTGTATTTTATATCCATCCTTCAGCCCTAGATGGATTAAAATCTCTAAGAATGTCCTTGTGGGATTTAATGTATGGATAAACATCTTCACTATTATTTAACATGTAATGATGTTCATTCTTTCACTTTGTCAAGGTAATTATAACAAAATGTTTTTCAAAAACCCCTTAGCCTATATGGCGTTTGCTATGGCATGACTTTGGGAGACCAATGATTTCAATATATGATAGGTAATCGGTACATAATTCAATAGCTTATTTAAAAATATATCATTATTTAATAAAACCATCTAGCTGACTTCTATTCTTAACATAACCTTTCAAAATATTTATATACCATTCAATGGGGGTACATCCATCTATAATGGACATGACCAAATAGTTGAACCTCTCTAACCAAGTGATCCATCAGGTGTGCCATTATATCAAATAATTATGGTGGGATAAACATTTCTAATTCACATAATATGACTGTAATATACTTATTTATGATGGTAAAATTTTTAGGGTATACAACTTTACCACTTATGGATTTGAAAAATAAGTAGATTATAGTTAATCTATGTCATAAATTTTTAGGTAGAATGCAATAGAAATAAACAAGCATTAAATATTTCCTCAAAACATGATAGTCATGTGATTTTAGTCCTTGTAACTTAAAATTAGTCATTGACACGACATTCTTGATATTTTATGAATACCCCTATGGAAATTTTAAACTATTAAGGAGAAGGAAAAATTGAAATTATTCCTATCTGGATAGAGTTTAAGCTATTGGAGGAAGAAAAGTCCTCCTTTTACCGCTCACTGGTGACAACTCTTCCCTTATCCCCATTTAAATCAAGTCAATCCTAGCCTTGATTCCATATTTTGTTATTATAGGAACATTTAGTAGCATTCCAATAACACTATCAAATACATTTTCTACTACATGCATGACATCATAAAAATGTATGACATACAAACAATTCCAATACAATAATTCAAAGAAAATTGATCTCTTCTTCTAACATGATCTTGTAATGTTTTTTGAAAATGTTTTAATAAAAAAAGTGTCAATCTTTTTTACTTTTTTGAACAGTTGATCACCTTTTTCTGGAGACTATGTTGTACCTTTTTCGATATTACCATCAAATTTTGTCGTCTAGGATCGTTATTTATGTCGTCAAGGTAAAAATTTATGATGTCCTAAAAACACAGTATTCGAGTAATATTTCAACTGAACTGAGTATGTGCATTTTTCAAAAATGGGAAACCCAAACATTCCTTTAATTCAATATCATGATTAATGTATATAAGTAGGGAAGTCATTTATCATTCCATACAACATTACCCTCAATCTGAATTCTTCACTTATATGAGCATCATACATTGTAACACATGCATCCCAAATCAATTTTAGATCTTCGATCAATGGATCCAAATTTTCATCAATATCATTACTGAGTTTTTTTAGTCTAGATATAAGCAGAGACAACATAATGTATTTTCACATCATGCATGACCATGGAGGAAAGTTATAATTTACCAAAATTAAGGGCCATGTACTATGAGTACTATTTTATACCCCAGAAGGACTTATTCCATATGTAGATAATGCAAGAAAAAAGTTTCTCATCTCATCTCCAAATTCAGGAAACTCGTAATAAATTTTCTTCCATTGAGGAGAATCTAATGGATAAAATAGGTTCCCATATTTAATTCTTGTATCTGCACGCTATGTTAATTTTCTCGTCGTTTCCTAACATCCATATAGTCTTCTAAGATATGGAATAATAGGAAATTACTATACAGATTTTGAAGGTCTTGATTTATTTTTCATGTATCGATCTGCGCCACACTTAGGGAATTTTATGAGTGATTCATGATTCTTGATAAAAAATATTCAATCATTTGGACAAGAATTTATTATTTAGAGATCATTCCCATTTAAGATAACATTCTTTTAGTGTTATATGTTCGACATGGTAGTTCATTTTTTTCTGGCATCATATCTTTCAAAAGACCAAGTCATTCTATAAAGATTGTCACTACTAGAATGTGGGTTTTTTCTAACGCTTCCATACCATCAGTTTCATAAAACCGTTAAAGAAGAGTTTTAACAATGGTTTCATAAAACCGTTGGTAAATCAAGTCCTAAGAAACATTTACCAATAGTTTAAATATAACCGTTGGTAAAAGGATGGCTTAGGGGACCTTTTTCCAATGGTTCCTTAGAACTGTTGGTATAAGTGTGGCCCAAAAATATTTACCAACGGTTTTTAAAAATAGTTGGTAAAATTTCCCCCCAAATTAACATTATCCCATTCTCTCCCCCATTCGCGATATAGAACCGTAAAATGGAGCACTTCCCCCAAATTCCCCCTCTCTCTCAGTGATCTAGGAGCTCCTTCGGATTCCTCTTCCTCCATCCCATCCAAGCTGTTGAATCTCCTTCTGAATCTCCATCCAACCCATCCTAAATTAGGTATTTTCATAACTGGTACCTTATTTTTATTGAAATTTATCTAATATTTCAGTTTTTAGTTTTGATTTTGATGTGTATATGTTTTTGTTTCTATTTTGATTTAACCTATATGTGATGAGCTTGTATCGTCATTAAGATGTGTAATGATGTGGTTTAATTAGAGGTGAGTGGTGCTATATGAGATTTTTTGGGTTATTGTGAGGATTTTCTTTCCCTTTAATTGATTGGTTCATAAAACATAAGTTGGTGCTGCATATATTATGTAATTGGAATTGGTAGAGTAAAATGTTGGTCTCAGATTTCCGAGTTGGTTATTTGGATGGTATTCTCTATCAAAAGTGGGTATATCTCTATTAACTATGGGTGTATTTTCTAATTGACTAATGTATTTATTAAACTGACCATTCAATACACATTCCCCACAATATGGAAACACCACAAAAATCATAGATAGACACTACACACCACCAGACACCCATGGGAGACACCCCTTGACATCTACAGATAGTTAAGGGGCCATTAACTTAGGAACTAAAGTCGATTGGCACTCATGACTTGAGAAATTCCCATTGTTGGTAGAAAAAATACCAACACCTTTATTCTTAGTATAGTATAATGAAAAGTTTTACACCCTCATGACCAAGTAGACCATCTGGTTCATGGACAGGTTCCCAACTAGGTTCAAGAGTAGGATCAACTACTAAACATTGATTGTGGTCCCTATTAGGTTCTTTCCATAGTGAAGAGGGTTATGTGCACAATATTAAACTCAACTAATGTAGCATAGGTGCATATTCAATGACTAAGTTTACTAGTATGGTGTTTCCAACAACGTGCTATATAAAGAACATAATGAAAAATGAAGATATTTTTAAATGGAACTGTTTCCCCCTTTCTTGCAGGAACATGATTTGACCCATGGGGCAGTGTGGTTCTTATATATTGGGCGGTGAAATGTATAGTCATAGGATACATGTATGTTTTTTTAGTTTTTATTTTATTTTCATTATCACATTGGCCACTTAGGTATTTTACTTATTTCTACTGACGGAGGGTAGTGATGTTATCCTGACTAGTTGACGTAGATCACTTGTATACTGTAATACCATAAGGTGTGGGTGTGAGGAAACATTGGAAGATAGAGGAGCCTTGGGGTCTTCCATGAGATGGAATTTGTTTTCTAAAACATTGTGTGGGAATATTCCCGGAGTATGTTGGAGTCATGAAATAACCCCAAGTGTCTCCATGTGATAGCATAAATAACCCCAAGTGTCTACAAGTGTCTCCATACATCGTATCATCCTCGCATGGGTTGGCCACTCACCCAATCCTATCAAACCTATCCTAGTCTATCCTCTCAGTCACATAGTCTAGACTCATCTCCCAAGGATTATCCCATGCCTCGATGCACGTCTCATCATCCAACTAGACAAAGAAGATTATTCACCTTATGATTGTCCTAGTCACAAAATGACACCATGTCGAACCCATCTACATTATATTCTCAATAATCCGGTCAAGAACCTCATCAAAATCATGTATTATAACCCAGACCCACTAACCAGGTTCCATCCTAAGCTAAATCACACCAAGCCTCTTGGCATTATAATGCCAATCTATCTGAAAATACCCAATACCCACACTAGCATCTCATCCTTCATCTCTTTAGTTGAACTCTTGAATCAATAAATGGAGTAAAACCTTTCATAATACATTTTATATACTCATAGGGACCATACCACTCTAAGAACCTAACAATATTCCAATCCATCTTCATAAGTATTTCCTCATCAAACGCTAGATGTACAATTGCCACACCTATAACTACAAGGACCAATCCTCTTAGGAATATTTTACTTGATCTAAATCCTCATTGTTAGTGACATCAATCACATTAAAGCACATAAATTTCAACTGAACCCTACATTCCAAGAATTATTCATGTGGACAAGCCCTATGGAAACATGATAAGAACTAAAAACATAAATAATAATGCCAAATACATGCATCATTTTTAAATAAATATCTCAAGTGTAGACATAAAAACCAAGAATAATAAGACCCCATCCCTTGTATCGAACAAAACCAAACTAAGTTGAAACTCATGCCAAACTGATTATATACCATTAATAGGAAGATTAATTGTTAATTAATAGGAATATACTATTTGATAATACCATTTTGAAACATTGATATGTTTCTCCTACGCTTGCAGGACCATGATTTTACCCATGGGGTGCTGTGGTACTTATATGTTGGTCGGTGATAGGTATAGTCATAGGATACAAGTATGTTTTAGTTTAGTTTTTATTTTATTTTCTTTAACGCATTGGTCCCTTAGATCTTTGACTGCTTTCTATGGATATAGGGTATTTATATTCTACGAAGGGTGCCAGAAGGAGTTCAGATTGATTCAGTGCAATGGATTTGATCCGAGGTAAGATTCTATGGTTACTAATTGACTTGCACCTCATGTATTTGGGGTTTTAGTGTCTTTTACTCCATATTATGTTTTCGGTTGGGTGTTGGATCATTTAGTGTTGGTTCAGGTGGATTTGGTTCTCCACTTCCAATCTAGGTATGGATTTAATGCCATTGGTTGGTTTCTCACTGGTTATGTAGCATCCTTCATGTGTTTTAAGGTTCTTAATATCCTTTGTGTAGTGCATTGATCCCTGCCCATTGGTTTCGAGTTTCCAATTCAAGGGTGACTCGCCTACATGTGCATAGGTAAGTAAGTATATGTATGTGGGTTCCCCCGTTATGTATATAGTCACCCATAGAAGTGATTTTCACGTATGGGGCTAGGTGTGCCCATGTATATATATATATAAATGCATACGCAGGTGATTGGAGACTGATATATGCATATAATCATATGTGCAAGGATCCCCTTGCACATGCTCATGGCCATGCAAGTGTGTGCATAGGGGCTTGGTGTCCTTGAATGTGTGTGAAGGTGTGTATACCCAGTGGAGGAGCAGTAGCTTTTAGTTATAGAGATCCAAGAGCCGAAGTGGACGGCTTGGTTCCACCTTGAGGTAGAGTCCCTCTCGTAGCCTCTTTTATTTAAGAACACTTTAAATTGAATTGAGATTCTTTCTTAATTCTGCTTAATTATATTGAATTGAATATCTTGAATAAGTGTTCTTTAATATAATTGTTTCATTTGATAAATACAGTGATGTTTTTATAATAAAACCCCTCCAATGGATGTGCACTGTCTGCAAAAACTCACAGTGATAGTTTAGGGTGTGATAATTTGACTCTCAATCAGTAGTTTCAACTACCTAGTACTGCTTCTAAAAACAACTAACATAAAATATATATCTTTATCATACCACAATCCTGAATCAAGAGTTTGTTTTTTTATAACATAAGATCAGTTTCTATAATGTGAAGGACAACTACATAAGATTTATTTAGAATCCTAGTAGAAAGATGCTCCCCCGAGGATGTTGCTGGACCGGGCCAACATGTCGTGGTCACGCCTCGGTCGCGCCGCGGTCACGTCGTTGTCACGCCGCGGTCACGCCGTAGTCACGCCGCGGTCACGCCGTGGTCACGCCGCGGTCACGTCGCAGTCACGTCTCGGTCACGCTGTGGTAATGCCGTGATTTGGCCCTACTCTGGGACAACACCCCACGACAGTTCGCAGTCCTGTCGGAATTCGATGTATGATACCTAGATAATGTTTTTGATACATTACCCACCCTCCTCCCTGGACCCCGGACAACCCCCCCCCCCCCGTCCTCCTTTAACCCCGTACCGCCCCCTGGACAGCCCCCCAGACATCCCCCCCAACCCTCCTCCCAGGACCCCGGATCCCAATCTAAGCTCTCTTTAAGATTCACCTAAATCCCAAGGGAAAAGAGGGTTTTATAGATTCAGAAGAAGATGAGAGAAGAGTGAAAACCCTAATCGAAAAGAGGATGCAAGGAGAGGATTAGAATCACCCAGATCTTCAATCCGCACTTGATGGAACTAAAAATTCCCAATTGACCTGTACGAGTAAACCTCATCTCAAACCGATGCACGATGTGGCCTGTACAACTCAACGTTTCTCACTTTTATTTGAAACGGACAACATTTTAAATGAAAACAACAACTGGCATACAAAAAACTGACTAAACGGATTAGTATTGTGTTGATACTCTAGTACAATGATACATGAGTCATTTATGATGTGTACGAGTCAACCCCATCTCAATCCGAGGCATGGTGTTGCTGGTACCACTCAAAGTATCCTTCTTTTATTTAAAATGGATACTCTTTTAAGTAAAAACAACTGGCATACAGAAAACCGAACAAATTCTTTTGGATTGTGTTGATACATTAGGAAAACGATCCATGGTTCATTTTTTATGTGTACACATCAACCCTGTCTCAACATGAGGCACGGTGTGGCCGACACCACTCAAAGTGTCTCTCTTTTGTTTAAAAAGGACATCATTTTAAGTGAATACAACAACTGACATACAGAAAACTAACCAAAGGCATTCAGATTATATTTAAACTTCAGGAAAACGATCCATTGGTCATATGTGATGTGTATGAGTAAGCCCTGCCACAATCTGAGGCACGGTGTGGCCAATACCACTCGAAGTGTCTCACTTTTATTTGAAATGGAAAGGATTTTAAGTGAAAACAAAAACGAGCATACAGAAAACTGAACAAACACATTCAGATTGTGTTGATACTTCAACACAACGATTCATGGGTCATTTTTGACATGTAAGAGTCAACCCCACCTCAATATGAGGCATGGTGTGGCCGGTACCACTCAAATTGTATTTCTTTTGTTTAAAATAGATACTCTTTTCAGTCAAAACAACTGGCATACGGAAAACCGACCAAATGCATTTGGATTGTGTTTATACTTTAGTAAAATGATCCATGGGTCATTTATGACGTGCACGAGTCAACCCCACCTCAATCTGAGGTGTGGTGTGGCTGGAACCACACAATGTGTATCTCTTTTGTTTCAAAAGGACATCATTTTAAGTGAACACAACAACTGACATATGGAAAAATGACCAAAGGCATTCTGATTCTATTGAAACTTTAGGAAAATGATCCATGGGTCATATGTGACATTTATGAGTCAAAACCGCCTCAATATGATGCACGGTATGGCCGGTATTACTTGAAGTGTCTCACTTTTATGTGAAATTGACATGATTTTAAGTGAAAACAACCACTGGCATACGGAAAACTGACCAAACGAATTCAGATTGTGTTGATACTTTAGGAAAACGTTCCATGGGTCATATGTGATGCGTACGAGTCAACCAATCCTTAATACGAGGGCTGGTGTGGCCGAAACCACTCAAACTGTCTCACTTTTATTTGAAATGGACATGATTTTAAGTGAAAACAACAACTGGCATACGAAAAACTGACCAAATGAATTAGGATTGTGTTGATACTTTAGGAAAACTATCCATGGGTCATTTTTTATGTTTAAGAGTCAACCCCACCTCAATCCAAGGCATGGTGTGGCTGACATCACTCAAAATGTCTCTCTTTTGTTTAAAATGGACATCATTTTAAGTGAAAACAATAACTGAGTTACGGAAAACTGACCAAACACATTGAGATTCTGTTGAAACTTTAGGAAAAAGATCCATGGGTCATTTTTGATGTGTACGAGTCAACCCCACCTCAATCTGAGGCATGGTGTAGCCGACACCACTCAAAGTGTCTCACTCTTCTTTGAAATGGAGAACATTTTAAGTGAAAACAACAACTAACATATGGAAAACCCACCAAATGCCTTAGGATTCTGTTGATACATTATAAAAAGGATCCATGAGTCATTTTTGATGCGTAAGAGTCATCCCCGCCTCAATACGAGGCATGGCGTGGCTAGTACCACTCAAAGTTTTTTTATTTTGTTTAAAATGGATACGCTTTTAAGTAAAAAAACTAGCATACAGAACACCAAACAAACACATTATAATTGTGTTGATACATTATTAAAATGATCCATTGTTCTTTTGTGATGTGTACGAGTCAACCCCACCTCAATCTGAGGTGCGGTGTGGCTGAAACCACTCAAAGTGTCTCTCTTTTGTTACAAAAGGACATCATTTTAAGTGAATACAACAAATGACATACGGAAAACCAACCAAAGGCATTTGGATTCTATTGAAACATTAGGAAAACAGTCCATGGGTAATATGTGACATGTAAGAATCAACTGCACATCAATCTGAGATCCAGTGTGGCCGACACCTCTCAAACTATCTCACTTTTATTTGTAATGGACATGATTTTAAGTGAAAACAACAACTGACATACGGAAAAACAACCAAACACATTCATATTTTGTTTATACATTAGTAAAACGTTACATGGGTTATTTGTGACATGTACGAGTCAACCCTGCCTCAATCCTAGGTGTAGTGTGGCCGACACCACTCAAAATGTCTCTCTTTTGTTTAAAATGGACATCATTTTCAGTGAAAACAAAAACTGACATACGGAAAACTAACGAAACACATTCTAATTCTATTGAAACTTTAGGAAAATAATACATGGGTCATTCTGGATGTGTAAAAGTCAACCTCACCTCAATCCAAGCCATGGTGTGGCCAGTACCACTCAAAGTGTCTCACTTTTATTTGAAATGGACAACATTTTAAGTGAAAACAACAACTGACATACGGAAAACTAACCAAACAGATTCAGATTATGTTGATACTTTAGGAAAAGGATCCATGGGTCATTTATGACGTTTATGAGTCAACCCCACCTCCATCTGAGGTATGGCGTGGCCGGTACCACTCAAAGTGTCTTTCTTTTGTTTAAAGTGGATACACTTTTAAGTAAAAACAACTGGCTTACAGAAAACCATCCAAACGCATTAATATTGTGTTGATACTTTTGGAAAATGATCCATGGGTCATTTTTGATGTGTAAAAGTCAACCCCTCCTCAATCCGAGGGGTAGTGCGCCCGGCCCCACTCAAAGTGTCTCTCTTTTGTTTAAAAAAGACATCATTTTATGTGAATACAACAACTGAAATTTACACTCATCAATGATAGTTGCAAACTCTTATTCATGAGTTGGGTAGTTTTAATCAGGGGTTCATAAGTGAAGAGACTCCTAAAAAAATACCTTTTCACCATATATTTTAAAAAATACAATTTCAATGCAAAATGCATCACAAATCAGTACATACCCAAATCTCGGATCAGAAAAAAAAATTGGGATTTGATCCAATTTAAAACTCTTATTCAAATCTAATTAGTATTTATCAGACTATTTTTCCTATTAGAATTTTATGGGGAGGTGGGGGGGCTGTGCTGGTTGGGGGGGTTGTGCAGGGGTGAGGTGAATTACTACTGGAAGAGTGGTTGTCATATGAATATTGAAATGGGTGTAAATAATGTTTGAGTTATTGAAACTGTTATTCAACTCTATTGGATGATTATTGTCATATGAATATTGAAATAAGAAATTGTAGTACATGACATGGTTGAAAGAGTTTGACGGTTTTATGTGTTTTTTGTGCTATTCCAGGTGTTTTTATGCTGTTTTAAGTCCGTTTTCATGTGTTTTTTGTGCTATTTTTTATGCAGGTGTATACTAGAGGGGCTACTGGAGGGGCTGCTGTGCAATAGTTCTAGAAATACACAATACCAATGGTTTTAAACCACTGGTATACTTTGAACGAAATTTAAAAACTATCCCAATGGTTTTAGAACCCTTGGTATAGTGTTTAGTCCTCAATATATACCAACGGTTTCAATGAAACCATTGGTAAAAATGCTATACAAACATATACCAATGGTTATCCTACAACCGTTGGTAAATCAATACATCCAATGTCCTATACCAATGGTTTAGATCAAACCATTGGTATAGGGATTTCCTCAAGGCTTACTGCCCTACGGTTTTCCAAACTATTGGTATAGGCTATACCAATGGTTTTATAGCCTATACCAACGGTTTTAAACCATTGGTATAACCTTCATTTCCAGTAGTGGGTGCAACTCCATCCATTGTCACCTTTCAAATTATATAACTTAAATACAGATGAAAATTTTGTGTATTTAGTACAATCAGTATAAAATGGTTTCTTGTCAGAACTTTTAACTCCTCAAACAACATTGGAAAATCACGAAGGTCATATTCAATTACCAATGTCATTTATTCCATGAAACCTCCATCAACTTTTACAAAGATATCCATATGAAATGATCGATAAACCATAGTATCATCCCAATCGATGTCGATAATCAGTTTTACCCATGTTTAGTCCAACATTTATAGATTTGATCTATTCTGTGAAAATAAAATGTTCTTACAACTCTTCTAGACTAATTTTTCTGGAATAACAACAATTTAAACATAGAAAAAGGATTTTAGGAGGGTCATATGCATGCTCTCTTGAAAACATGATGAACTCTTTAACTCCATATTCATATTATTTTGTTAAACAATTAGCGTTCATCCATTTTCGGTTCATATCCATCTTATTGGGTTCATAGAAGATTAATTTTATACGATATATAAATAAATACACATAGTATATTCATTATCAAAAGTGAATGTTATAGACAATTATAATAAGGGAAATATGGATCATTTCTACTAGAATATCTGTGCGCTTATATATTCCATATACAATAATAAGGGTTGTTGGAGTTTGAAAAAATAGTGGGAGATTATGGTAGATAATACGTGATATTATCACTAATATTTATAGGTGTAAACCAAAAGATAGATAGTGTCATGTCCCTAGCCTAAATTACCCAAACAATACAAGGTCATATCATCGTATGACCTATAACACACCTCAAAGTCACTAAAGGATGGTTTAAACTTTGGGTGTAAAAAACCATAAATGGGAGGTGGTACCCCCCAAATAGAAACAATTAGTACCAGAGGTAAAAAAAATTCTAGCATGACCCTTGGGGTCAATGGACATGCAAACCCAAAATCATAATTACCCAATATAGGTATAAGTTTTATATAAAAAACTATGGAAATAAATGATGCAATAGCTACATAGACACACATACGTGTCAGACCTGTAGAAAAACTCACTTATAGTCTATAAGAGATATCAAATAGATAAAAACCTGAAATTCAAACATAACGTGAACTAAAGGCACCATAATGATTCAAAAAGTGAAAGTTTGATGTGATAAAACCTCATGTGCTTAATTGGAGATGGACACTTTGAATTTTCTCTATAAGAAAACTATGGAGCACAATGAATTCTAAGAGGAATTGATCGTATAATACATATAACCAATATAGGAACATACATCACTCCACTAACTTGGTTCCTAAAAAATATCATTTGAAGATGCATGTCCACTAAGGTGTCCATGAAAGGTTTCATCATATGTATAATCATTAGGGAACCAAAAATGTGCCTCAAATCAGTTGTCAATAAACAAGAATATACATGAAAATTTATTCACATTTATATACATATATGAAAAAATTATTTAGTAAGAAGATATAAAACATAGAAGTAAAATAATAATGAATAAATCCAAGATTCAGTGTCAGATATATACAAAAGATCATACATCGATATTAAATACAAACAACATATGAAAAATAATTTTCTAAACAATGGATCACAAGCAAATCTTAAACAATAGATTATAAACAATGAATCATAAACAAATTTTAGGAGATGAAATCAAAAAACAAAACAAAAAATAATCAATGAAAATCAGAAGGCCTACCTTGCTAGGTTGAAAAAAATATGATACCCTTTTTAGAAACCCTAACTGTAATCGAACACTGGATATCAGAAAAGATATTTGAGAGGCAATTGAGTGGTGTGATTCGACCTTCTATTCAACGAGGAGGAGCACCTGTAGTGGGTGACTTCTGTAGAAAGCATCTATATCGCAACGAGTTTGCAAAAGGTTAGAGTTTTTAAAATATTTGGGGACACTTTTATCATTGATTATAAAATAAGTGCTGATAAGGAGCCCTTTTATCAGCACTTATTACTTAAGCACTGATAAAATGACACTTTATCATCACTAAAAAAGCACTGAAAAAATCATTATTTATCAGCGCTAAAGTTATAACATTAATAATATTAATTTTATCAGCACTTTGTTTAGTGCTGACAAATCCTATCATTATCAGTGATAAAAAAACACTGATAGAGATGATTTTATCATCACTTATTAATGAAGCACTAATAAAGGATTTATAATTATAATTACAATTATAAATAAAAATTGTAACTATTTATATATACTTGATAAATATATATAAATATAAAAATAGTAAATATATTCCTTTTTAAATAGATTTATTATAATTTTATAATTATTTATTTATAAATATAGAAACATTTTTTAAATAATATTTATATCATTATATACATTAATATAATTATACATATATATATTTAATAAATAGATATAAATACAAATATAGTAAATATATTCATTATTTAACTAAATTTATGATAAATTTAATAATTATTTAAATATGTATAATTATTTATTTATAATTATATAAATACTTTAAAAATATATATATTTATTTATAATTATAAATATATAATTTTATAAATATAGTAAATTTACATTTATTAATATATTTATTTATAATTTTTTTAGAAATATATTTTTAACATTATTAATGAATATCTAACTTTAAGTACATGAATATATGTTAAAAATGAGTAAAATTGAATAAATTAAGAATACACACACTCTAAAAATATTGAAAAAATGGATAAGTTTTGTGTGTATGGTTTGTATATAAAAATGAAGTAATTACTTATATGTGAAATCAATATAACAAACATTTGATCTATATTAAATTGAAAAATCAAATGACATTCAATTATATGTTGACTGCTATGCAATTAGTCAATATTTTTAGTTCATATTAATTTTTAATTATAAACCATTGTTCAATAAATATATGACTATTTAATGTAAATCACATAAATATTTTGTAATATATAAATCATAATTATATACATTAATATATATCTATATATTTAATATATACAATTTAACAACATTAATTATCAAAATTATCTAATTTAAAAAATGTTTAATATTTAATAATGTAAAACGAATCTATTCATTTTTATCAATAATTATTTAATTAAAAAATTTTGAAATATTTTTTTAATTTTTTATTTAATTATTTCATTTTATTTATTCAGTCCATTATTAGCACTAAAAATGCGCAATAAATATTTATCAGCTCTAAAAATAAAGAGCTCATAGAGGATACTTGTGTACAATTCTAAAAATAATGCCCTGATAAAGGATACCCATTATCAATGCTAAAAAAAGCACTAATAAATGGTTAAATTTATTAGCGCTTTCTTTAGAGATGATAAACACTAGTGCAGTTAAAGGCCTATTTTGCAGTAGTAGAGGGAATATCTGTGTAGAATACAACACTCTAGGTTATATTCCAAAGCACATTTGAGCACATTATTGAGGCATATTAGATAGAGGGATCCATAGCACTTCTGAAGGGAAGGAGCCTTGAGATCTTGGGTGAGGAATGGTAATGCCGAATGAAGAGGACGGGGGAGAGAAGAGGGTTAATAAACTAGGGGATAGATGAGAAGAAAAAATTTCTAGACATTCCTACGTATCCCATAAGAATGGGAATTAAGTTACACATAGTTCTTGAATGATGTGCTGTTTAATGACATGCGTTAAGGGCGAAAGCAAGGAGGAGTGATTTCAACGTAGGTACATGGTGGAGCTGTAGTAAACCCGACGTGAATAAGGACCGAAGAGGTCTCAACCACAACACATGTTTCCAGGGATGTCTTGTGCATAGATTAAATTCATAATTCCTGGACTTGGATGCTTAGTTTAACATCATTTGCTTGGGACCTGAAATCCTAGTTTAAGTTCATAGAGTTTGGACTATAGGGTTCTTTCCTAATGGATATATATAGCATGGAGATGTCACAAACCTGACATAAATGAGGACCGAGGAGTCCTTTCTTCATACCACATATTCCTAAGGAGACACATATATAGTTTAGAGTTGGGATTCATGGACATGGACTCCCAGTTAAAGGTCGCAGAGTATGAACCATAATAGAGGACAACATGCCACAAAGGTTGATGAACCAGGGGATGGACCTGAAGACAAAATCTTTTGGTGTTCCTACGTATCCCATGAGAATGAGTATCAATCCACACATAGTTCTCTAATTCCATGCAGTTTGACGTCATGTGGTAAGGACGAAATTTGCATCGTAGTTTATTATCATTCGGCTAGGACATTGGGGGGGATTTTATCCCAAAAGGGATACCCATGACATGGTAAAATAATCCCGACATGAATGAGGAAAACAAAAATCCACACCACGCCACACACTCCCAAGTGATAACTCGTGCTAAGAGGTTAGAAGGGTGAAATTGTGGTTGGGACCAAAGCTGAACTATCTAGGAATACCTATGTATCTCATTAGGATGAGAATCAAGTCATATATAGTTCTTGAATTCCATTTAGTTTAATGTCATGCGGTAAGGATGAAGTATCGGTTTGAAATTCATGAAGCAAAAAAGGGGAACTTTCCTTTTAAGCTCATTCAGAAAAGACTATAAATGTTGTGCAACTTAATGTCTTGCAGGCATGAAACAATAGTTTCACATCATGTGGGATGGGGAAACATAGTTTAAGGTCATATTTCTTAGATGAAAGGGATCTTAGTTTAAGGTCATAGAACTTAGACCATAAATTGAAACTACCAACATAGGGGTGTGTAGTGTGGTTCCATAAAGAAACAGATTGTGAATGAAAACTTAAGAGGTCTCAACACCACACCACACACCCCTATGGAAAAAGTTAGGCCATGGGGCCAAAAAGTTGAATTTGTGGTTGTGCCCAAAGATGAACTTTCTGGGAGTTATTATGTATCCCATGAGGGTGGGAATCAAGACACATGTATTTATAATTACCAATGTAGTTTAACATCATGTGGTGATGATGAAGATGCTGAAATGTTTTATGTCCTGTAACTCGGATGAATTGGGTTCTTAGTTTATGGTCATAGAGGTCAGACCGTGGGGTGAATCTATGCAGTTTATCATCATGAAAGACAAATTTTGTGTAGTTTAACATCATTTGGTAAGGACAATAAGGAAGATTCAAGTAGTTTAACATCATATGGGATGTGAAAAAATGTTTTTATGAAATGCACTTCTTGAATAACGTAGCATTGTTTGGAGGAGTAACTCATGCACTAGACATTGTGACCCAGGAGTATACACCATTTGGTTAAACCTTGTAAATGATATAGGTTCCTTACTATTTGGGCTCAGAATTTGGTGGCTTCCTACCAGGTATCATTGGAGTTCTTAGAACCAATAACATTCCACCATGAAGGAAGGTACATAGACAAACATTCTTGTTGAAATCACTAACTATCTTATTCTGGTGCCTCTCCATATTGTGAAAGTCCTAGAGCCTATTCTCATCTAAGGATTCCTATTCATATATATGAACTTATGCTACTCTGTATGATGTCGGCTGATCATAGATAGCTGTGAAATGCAATGTTAACTAAATATCGATGGTCAAAACCGCCGCTATTCCATACACTAGGGAATATGTGTTCACCTCGGTGGAATTTTAAGTTGTCGCCTGATAAGACCAAAGTGGATTGGAGAGTTTGTCCGACCTACTCTTATTATTCTAACCAACCATATTCTGAAGAATGTTGGATAAGGTCTTGTTGAACGTCTCAATATGTCCATTTTCTTATGCATGGTAGTGAGAGGTATGGTTGGACTAGATCCTATACTTGGCATACAATTTATTTAGCTCAGATACTGCAAAATTGGTTCCATTATCAGTGAGAACAGTGTGAGGGGATCCAAATCGATGGATGATATTACAGCTTATGAACTCAGTGATAGAACATTCCTTGACTTCCTTGAGCTGAATCAATTCTTCCCACTTGGAAAGGAAATGCATTGCGGTTAGAATGAACCTGCACTGGAGATCTGTTGCTGGTTGATATGGTCCCATGAAATCGAGTCCTCAAACCACAAATGGCCAAGGGTACTTGGCAGTATAGAGGGGCTCTAGTGGTCAATGTAAATTTTTTGAATTAATTTGACACATGTGTAACCTATTTGAAAACTCAATTCAATCATGGACCATGGTGGGCCAGAAGAAGCCCAACCTTCGAATATAGGGGGAGAGTTTCGACCCTTCCAGATGAGATCCACATGAACCAGCATATACTTCCTTTATAACATGGGGAATATCATCTCCTTGAATATAATGGAGAAATCCATCGAACACATGTTTCTAGAGGACTTGCTTAAGGTTGGGACCACTTTGATGTGTAAACTGCACTATACGTCGATAGATTCACTCACATTTGAATTTGTCTATCAGGATATTTCTGTGGTGGAGATACTCGATAAAAGGAGGTGTCTAATCAAGGATCTATTCTACTCTAGCAGGGATAAATTTAGGTCCGGATGTGGTTGCACCAGTGGTAAGATAGGTTACCTACTGGCCATCACCATTTTCTAGAGTGATGGGAGAGATGACCCTTCGATATGCCACATGGATAATCAGGTTCTCTTGGTCAGGATCTTCGAGATATGTGGCTAGGATTTCCAAGGAATCGGCTCGACCTTTCCATGACTTAGTTACATGAGTGACCTATGGCTAAGAAGGGAACTGAGCCATTAGGTGGAAAGTGCGCTCAAATTGGGGCACAGACTCTAGATTCCTAACAACACAGTCACTATTGATCTACTTGATGACTAACCTAGATACCTCCTTACATGTAAGTATGGAACATAAATATCTAGGGACAACTTGAGACTAATTATGAGATCCTAATACTCTACCTCATTTCTAGTGAAACCTTCTAACAATAATAACGAATAGGGAAAGAAAACCTATGTAGGCATGATGAAGATGATACCCAGACTTACTCTGTTGAGTCTGGGGTCATTGAGCCTTCTACTAGTTAGGCTCTATGACGCGCCATCAAAATGAATCTTCCAACATGGAATGGATTGACCCACTGAGAGGATGGAATCATCTGGAAAATGATGATCCAAGGTCTGCTCTGTAGGTGCTAGATGGGCGATAGAAAACCTTACAGGGCTTGACCTTTGATAACCTTTTTTAGGATGAACCTGATGTAGAACTTATAAAATATCACTACCCACTAAGCTATATGGCCTATCAATATAGGGAGGTTTAAAATTTAGTTTAGAGGATCCATGTGAAACAGTAAATGTATCTCATGATGCTGCAAATATTTTTGCAATTTCCTCACTCCAAATACCATTTTGAGGTAGCTCTTCTCAATAGAGTAATATCTGGTCTCTTTGTAGAGGTGTATTTTCCTTAGATAGTAAAAATTCTCCTCTATACCTTCATTGTTCTTCTATGAAAGAGGGGTGCTAAGGGATCATTCCAAGGCTATCACATAAGGGACCAACGGATTTTCAGAGACATGTGGCATAAGAATTGGAGGCTATAGAAGATATCAATTAATATCCTCAAAATTAGTATGGAACTCTTCACCCCAATGATATAAAACACCTTTCTTCATGAGTCTATAAAAGGTATTACACTTTCCAAACATATTTGTGATGAATCAATGTATGTAGGATAAATGACCATAAAAGCCTCGGAGATCCTTAAGGTTTCTCAGAGGTGGAATCTGACCAATATCCTGGATATTATTTGGATTGATCTCGATGCCTCTTTGTCTAAAAAAATATGATAAACATTCTAGAGGTAACCCCTAAGACACACTTCAAGGGGTCCATATTCATATGGTAGGAGCAGAGGAAGTCAAAAACCTTCTCAAGATCACTAAGAAGGTTCTAACGACGATAGGATTTTACCACCAGATCATCCATGTAGAATTACACTAACTTCCCAAGGATTGATTTGAATATGTGGTTCATAGAATGATTATAAGTGGATCCAGTTTTCATCATATTCAAATGAATTAACTGGTAACAAAAGATACCTTGTAGTGCCCTGAAGGTGGTGGACTCTTCATCCTCAATGGCCATTTGGACTTGTTAATACCCAAAATACCCATCCATGAAGGAGATATGTTGGAATCCAGTGGTGGAATCGATCAATATCTCTATCAAGTGAAGGGGAAATTATTCCTTCAGACAATGGCAGTTGAGATCCTGGAATTCGATGTAGACTCTAATCTGTCTGTTCTTCTTTTTAATGGGAATGTTGTTGGCTAACCACCTGGGGTAATAGAATTCCTTAACAAAGTTGTATTTTTTGATATTATGAACTTCAACCTCCACCATGGAACCATGAGAGGGGTGCATATTCTTTATAGGCTATTTGAACTTGTGATGAATTACTGGGAGACCATGAAGGTGGACAGCGACATGAGGATCCAGTCCTAGAATCTCATCAAAACTCCATGTAAATATATCCTAATTCTAATTCAAGATATCCACATAATAATTTTGTTCCTCTATAGTCATAGATATAATGAGTAGTTTTGTCCTCAAGTCTTCCTCGTTATCAATATTCGTATGTACCAACCCATCGATGGTGGAGGAAATTCCTTCATCGAACGACTGAGAAGTTTCTTTTAAATTCTATTCATAATCCGAGGAAAGAGGATAATGAAAATGAGACAATTATTTTTGTGTTGTCTGATCCTAAAGGGACACTGGTTCTAGCCTGAGTGGAAATGGATTCTTTATTGGGATACTCTTTCACTATTAAAACCATGGAGACAAAATATATTGATCCTATTCCATTAGGTCTTCAACCAAGGGGTCCACTCTTGATAATATCAAAGAAGTAGTGGAATGTCAGATTTTCTCAGTTCAACCCAGCTAGGTAGAACAAGAAGGTATGGAATAAGACTATTTCTATGGGTTGAAAATCCTGATACCTCATAGGAGTAAGGAGATCTGGTATCAATTGGGACTTATTCATGTAAGAATACGAAGTAATCTTATGGAATTTTTTATACCTGGGAACATGACTCCCCCAATTTTCAGAGACAATGAAGAAGTGTCCCTTATTCGGGGTTGTTGCCTCTGACTAGTGAATTGGGAGTATGAAAGCATTGTCCAAGTCCATCCATGGGTTTTCCATAATGGTCGTGTGCTCAACCTCATTGGTTTGAACCCATTTGTCCTTTCTCCTTTAATAGTCATCATCTAGTTAGTGGGCTTCACAAGAGGAAAAAGGAGATGTATCACCTTAGATCACACATACTCAGTTGTTGAGGGAGTACTTGAGGAATTGGTGATATGAAGAGGGAATTTCTATGTGGAGATGGACTCAGGGTCAAACCATAAGCGCATTGTAGGCAGTGTCCTCCGAGAAGACCATGAATTCAGTGTTGGAAATCAGGCTACCGAACTGTTACTTTAGGTGGATTTTTTCACATGGACTTTTCTCTATCCTATTATAAAATTGAATCTTCAGGTTATGGAGACACATATCTACTTTAGTATTTCCTAGATTGAAGAGGATCTGGGTTGGGATGAGATTAATCCCAGAACCTTTCCGATAAGACAATGACAGACTTCCACTCCATTGAACTATCCAATGACATACAATGGATGAATATTCCATTATACGAGAGTTCCTTCATATTCTCCTAAGAATGAGATAATGGCTTGAAATTCTACCCACTCAGATTCCTTGGTATGGAAGAATTCTATGGCTTATACCTCTACTTAAAACTGGAGGGGGATTTTAAAATTCTCTACAAGGGATTCACACATCTCTTATGGAAGGATGAGATCCTAAAGGATCAAGATATTGGTAGGAATGATGGAAAGGTGCTTCTATGCTAGGCATTCATTTCTAATGGTAGGAAGTTTCTATATGGAAGGAGGTATGGCTAGTACTACAGATCGAACTAGTGGATTTTGAATGGTGTTGGGGTTGTCCTTTTACTCACTATCTAAAACATGAAAAATTACTACTAGATGATTATTGAACGATTGAAGTCTGGCCACATCTAGGTGAAACTAATCATGATGGAGTCACTGTAGATCTACTTGGTCAAGTAACACAAATGGTGGTGGCAGTGAATCTAAAGAGACATGATGAGAGGATTGTGCATGCTAAGATCTGCACTAGGAATGCTGCCTAGTATTGGTAGTGTGAATGAATTGGCTGGAAGCGCTGACCTGTTCATTCTGATGATTCACATAAACATGGACTTATCGAAGATGGAATCCACCTAGGACATTAAGAGGACCTTCCTGATGATCCTCATCATCGAGACCCATGTAAGGGTTCACCGGTTTGAAGGAATTTGGTGAGGAATACTATTAATATTCAATTGAGGAATCCTCCAATACTTGGAAAATTCTAGGGGAGACTCCCATATATGGGGGAATGAAATCTCCAAGAGTGTGAGATGGATTCAGTGCTGATAGGGGGATTTAAATTACATTATTCCATCAGTGGATTCTCTTTTGAGAAGTACAAGGATGAGATGTGGATGCAGTAGTGGTAGTGGGGGGAGGCACGACAATCTCAGGAAGCTCATGCCGATTAAAATAGGAACGAATGATGCCATGGGTGTGAGAGAATGCTCTACAGGCTAACCAACTTTCATACTTATGAGACCCAGGGCTCGATACCTACTACCATTCACCTTTACTATCACTATTAGGATTTGTAGAAACACAAGCCACATTTTCCATGGAAGGAACCAATCTTACTACATTATTATCGATCTGGTCCTAGAGCCAATCCTTGAACACATTTCAGTGATTGAGGATAGGTCCAAGGATTTATTGATAGGGGAAGTATTCGGGGTGATCAGTGAAATCAGCTTATTGGTCCCACCTTTATTCTAGAAACATTAGGATTCCCCAATCCAAGGAACTTCAAAAATAACGAGGGACCTGGGCCTTATTAAATGAGTAGTTATAGTTTCTCATGTTCGAGAAAGGGACCTTGGGAGCCTAGCCCTGATGAGGGGATAGAGCCTGATGGGGGACTAATGCCTGATTATCTCCCCTAGGTAGTAGTGCTTGATGGGGTGGAACTTTTCTATTCTATGGAAGGAAATGCTGAGCTTCTGGTTGAGCCTAAGGCTATTTCCCTCGAAGAGGATATGGGTTGGGATCTTACAGTAACAACTCTAGTGGCCAAGTGGCACCTATATGTGTGATTATAGTTGCCTATTCCTTGCTAGATCTTCTTGAAGGAGCTATGGGAGGCAACATTATTACCTTCTTAGATTACTGTAAGGATTCCTCTAAGAATTGGGTCTTTTAAGAGAAATCCTGTAATCCACATGGGAAATTATGAGTGATGAGGGAGGGAAAAAATTCATTCTTTATGTTCCCAACACACATCGTCAATATATTTTCATCAGTTAGCAGAATATCTAATGAATACATGAGGACCTTACAACTGGAAAAAAGTCTACAAATTTCCCATCTGAACATTTGTTTCACTTGAAGAGGTCAGGAATGATGGTATTGCGAGTGGTGGAGATGTAATGATAAAGAAACTATCTATGAATATACTCCTAAACAACTAAGAACCTGATGGGTAACTAGCAGTACTAGATGAATGCATGCTCTTCAAGTGTCTGTAATAAGCACTAGAAATTGGAGGCTTCCGGTTGTGTTGGAGTTACCATCATGGGTCCACACATTGAAATAAAGTGGGTTAGATTCTGTAGTGAGTTTCCCGCCCTATTGGAAGGGGATAATGTAGGATTCGCAAAATCTGGGGGTGCTGGTATATCATCCATCCATGCCAGATATGACTTTCCATCAGGTGGTATTTCCACCTGTCACATTTCAAGGGCCTAAAGGAGGGAAATGAGAGTGTCCATCAGATCACCCTTGTTGGGATTCTAATCCTGTAAAGTATTATTGACCACCAGTGCCATATAAGGTTCCTCAATGCGATTGGTAGTCTCAATAACTCATGGAGCAGATAGAGAAACTTGCGAAGCCACTAGAGGGACATCCTAAGGAACTTCTAGAGGAATGCCCTGAGAAGGGTCTTGAGGAATATTCTCACGCAATTCCGGAGGACTGGGAGATGCATATTGTGGTCATTGGACATAAGATGCAGCCTCTACCCTATCATAATTAATGTGATTGTCTAGATCAATGGGAGGAAACTCGACAAAGTGGAAAAATGTCTGCCCCTACTGCCCTAGTGGAGGATGGACGAGATCACACTAGAGATCACCATAATCCGAGAATCATTCTACAGGGCACTAGACTTGGAGATTTTCAATGATATTTTTATATTTTGTGAGATTTTGAAGGAACACGACCCTATCATGGTCATCCGCCATATTTTATGTTGAAGCAGACATGTTCGAGGACATAACAGTCCCATTTTTTCCCTTACACTTGTTGGGGTCCCGACCAATGGGAAATGACTCAGAAGGCTCATCAAGTATAAGAAATTGAATTTCATAATGAGTGACGATGTCCGTATATGTGCCCATATAGAACTGTGTTACCCCATGAGGCGATTATTCTTCATAAATCCCTACCTCAGTGTCCTTTTCCTTGAGAGGATTAAGGTCATCCATGTTCACCGTGACTACACCCAACAACATATCCTCTAAAGAACTTGATAAGTTGGGTTGGTGTAGGATGGGACTGAATTTAAGAGCAGCATAATACCCATATCCATAGACCTAGACATGTGGGGATTCCTCTACAATAACTATGTGGAGTATGATAAATCTCTTGACACATCATCGTTGAAGGGTCCGATGATAACCAAGTGATGTAGGGTGCTAATCTATGGGGAATTCATCATCCACATAGTTTGATAAAAACACATAACCTCATATTGGGTGAGAAACTCCGGAATGTCAAAGTTAGGAGTAGCGATTGACCCAGACATCTCTGGAAACTAGTTCACAGAGATATTGTCCCATAATCTTCTCTATTCCAAAGTGGGATCTGGACCTTAGTTTCACTATTCCTAAAATGTGGGTTCCTGAGGAACTGAAAATAGAACCGATGTAGACTGTTGAGACTATCGACTGGCCGATGTAGAGGACATCATGAGAGCTGATAAGCCGATTCTCATTGGGTCATATCTCGAGGGTGGTACTAATCGCATCATCATGTCCCTATAGGATGTGGTACCGACCACTGCTTCATGTTCCAAAAAGACACCTACTGGTGGTGGATTTGGATGGTTCCCATCATATAAAATTCACCAGAACAACTCTCTGTGATCTCATGTCAAGATAGAGAATGATCCTGGTGACGATAGAGAGGACTGCATGGAAATATCTTATAAAGCACTACTGAAAATATGGCCGTTATCAGTGCTAGAAATGGGAATTAACAGCGCTATAAAAGCACTATTAATCGATGTGAAGATAAATAGGGGTCCCTTTTATTAGTGCTTTGAAAAGCGCTGATAAAATGTTCCTTTATCATCACTCTTTTTAGTGCTCATAAAATTCAAAAAAAAGTTAAAAAGAAAATACAATGCTCGGAGAGATTTTAACACTGCCTGACCCCCTTTTATCAGCACTAAGCAGACCCATCCCACTCTCTCCAAACACTGCACTTTCCGCACATCCCCACTTTCCTGCACACCCCTGCTTTCACCCAAACTCGAACCCAATACCTCCCCGCTTGCGCACATGCACTTTTACCACTAAACTATTTAGTTTTTTCTCCATTTAATGATATACTTATATATATATATATAGTTATATTTATTCGTATATTAATATAGATTCATATTAATATAAATATATTTAGTTATATTAATACATATATATTTATTCATATATTAACACACACACACATATATATATATTCGTATATTAATATATATATATATATTTATATATATATAGTAATATTTATTCATATATTAATATAGAGTGATACTAATATAAATATATTTCGTTATATATATACACATATATTTATTCATATATTAATATATATATATATATATATATTTATTAATATATTAATATATATTTATATTTATTTATATATATATAGTTCTATTTATTCGTATATTAATAAAGATTCATATTAATGTAAATATATTTAGTTATATTAATAAATATATATTTATTCATATATTAGTATATATATATATTCATATATTAATATATATTTATATTTATTTATATATATATTTTTAGTTATGATTTTTTATCAGTATTTTTACTTGTATATTAATATATTTTTATAATATTTGTTTTAAATAAATTTATAAAATATGTTTTTTATGTCTGTTTATAAATAAATAAATAAATACATACATACATATATACAATACACACACATACACAGACACACAAAGAAAGACATACACACATAGATATATATTTACGAATAAATACAAACATATGTGTGTCTGAAAATCCATAGAATGTTAAAACAATCATAAATTCTAATCCAGAAGTCCATTTCAACTCCAAAACTAGTCAAATAGAATAAAATTTAATGGTATTTGATATGGTATGTAGTACAGGCCTATCAGACATCTTGATTAGAATTTATACCTGTTTTAATGTTAAAAAATTGAGGTATCTTGACTAAAAACTCTGTTTTGAAGGCCTTTTAGGCCTTTTGGGTCACAAAAAATGTGACATAAGGTTTTCTTGGGTTATTAGAGCATAGATCTCATTGAAAGCTTCAATTTTATGTGTTTTAGAGCTTAAACGGAAACCCGGATCAAAAGTTATGACCTTTTGAAGTTTGAGTTACATTTTCAACATATTTTAGATCTTTTATTAATTTTTTTTTATTTTTTTGTCTTAAAATTGTTATTAAATGATTATTAACCGATGATAATTAGATAATTATTAATTAATAATATTTTTTAAAATATTTTAAAGCCGTTTTCACTAAATTTCTTATATATTAAATGTAGTAGTCTATTTATACTTATTTAAAACATATTTAAAAAATATATATTATATTTATATCAATATAAATATTCTTATATAACAATATATTATTTTTCCTGATTTTTTTAAGTACACAATTAATCAATGCTATGAAAAAGAGCTGATAAATCCCCCCCCCTTTATCAGCACTTTTTTTAGTGTTGCTAAAGGGTGGCACCGTGGAAACCCAGTTTTGTGGTAGTGATGGATCCAAATATTCCTCCTCCTCCATGTATCTATGGAGGGTTTTGGGGATATGGTTCATTTTTTTATATGAAGGATGAAGTTCACATGATGGGTTCCTGCCCTAGACTCTGATGTAGAGGATTGGGGTGAAGGCTCCATCACTGAGTCACACTTCACTTTAGAATTTTAAAATAAAATTGGTTTGAAAATGTTCTATCATTTATCATAGTTCTTCCCTCAGTAGCGAAAGTTCCCCCTTCTACCCTAAGAAGGGTCTTTAGGGTAGGGTAAAGCTTTATCATGGGGAGGACCTCTATACCTGTTATCATCAGTGTGGGTAGGACCTCTGCTGGGACTGCTCTGAGAAGGGGTAGGACATCCACTCTGAGCAATGATGAGGACATGGGGAGGGCCTCCATGTTGGGTGTGAGAGCCGGGAGGACCTACACTTGGGTGATCTATGGTGAGAGGATCACCTGAGAAAATGTTGAATGGGACACAAGGAGGACCTCCGTATTGGTGATATTGAGTATGGGGAGGACCTCTATACTAGTTTCTAGATGCGCAAGGAGAACCTTTATAGTTATGAATGTTGGAACAGGGAGGACCTCCAATGGAGATAATGAGAACATGGGGAGGGCCTCAATTTTGGCCGCTTGTGGAATATGGAGGATCTTCACACTGTTTGGCAGTGGTATCAAGAGGAGATCCTTTATACTGATTTAACTATAAATGGGGTGGGACTCTATCTTGACCATCGATGAAGTGGGGAGGGCCTCTGATTTGATGGATGATGGAGTGGGGAGGACCTATATTGTAGTTAGTGAGAACATGGGGAGGGCTTCCATGATGGATTCATGCGGTATGGGGAGGACCTTTACACCTATTGTTAGTGGTATAACATGGAGGAACTTCGTACTAATCGAACTGGACATGGGGAGGGCCTCCATGTTGACCGTCGATGAAGCAGGTAGGGCCTCTAATTTCATGGCTGCTGGAGTGGGGAGGACCTTTTCTAGAACTAGTGAGAATATGGGAAGGGCCTCCATGCTAACATGTGACGGAATGGGGAGGGCCCTATATCTGGTCAATACTGCTACAAGGAGGACCTCTTCATGAGATAGGAATGATGTGAGGAGGACCATGGCATTGATGACCTGAGATATAGAGAGGACCATTGTATATGGAATCATAGTCTTATTAAGAACCTCCATGACGAATGTCAATAATATGGGGAGGACCTCCACTTGGACTGATGCTTGTAACATGGGGAGGACCTCTATGTTGGGTGTGGGAGTGGGGAGGACCTCCATTGTGGTTGGTGATGGTATGGGGAGGACCTCCACACTGGATCTCATCATCACAGATTGGCCCGTGATGACTAGTAATCATGCCAGTGACCGGAAGAGTCAACCCAGCGTACCTATGGGTTGGATGAGGTCTCGATCCCTATTGGGAATAAATGGATCCATGATCTATAGTAGTAGGGACCTGATATAATGTGACTTGGGTGGCATGGGACACTAAAGATGTAGAAGATGATTCCCCTTGACGGGTGACTTCATGATCATACACCCGACGTTGGCATCGAGTCAACCAGAATGGGGATGATGGTGCAGGGATGTAGAGCACTTATTACTCAACCTAAAAAACTAGATTTATTTGTTTTCATAGCCTAGTGGGACCCCTCCTTGGTGTCTCCTGGGCGGCTGTCATAGACAGGATGACTCGGATGTCCCTCACCTCATCGGTGTAGGGGAGTGAGTCATAGGAACGTTTAGTGGAGAGGCTCATGAAATGGTTGAATGTTGGAGTGGGGAGCCGTGGATCCCAACAAAATCCTTGGGGGCTGTGATTTCAGTGAGGAATAAAGGCCTCTAGGTCCAAGTGGGCCATATCCCTCCTGGGAATGACCCCCTCCTATTCGTACCATTGGATGAGGGCATCTATCAACCTCCTTTGAATAATTTCTGAGGGTGAGACGGTGCATGAGAACCTGGTAGACATGGTTGTGGATGAAATCATGGTAGATGTTGAATTGTGAGAGATTTCGACATTGATGTTTCTCCTGCCCCTGTATCTGCGGGTGGGGGTGACTAGTTTTTTATAGCTTAGGTCATGTAAATAAGGAAGATTCAGCTACCGATACAGATAATAGGAATGAAATGACAAATACTCTAGTACTATTTAGTCATCCATGATTGGATAGAGAGATTCATGCTAATAATGTTGTAGACCATAATGCCTGATGATTTAGTGGACCAAATTCTGGAGAGTTCCATGCTAGGCCCACTATTTTGTTGGCAGGACCTGACACCAGATAACTATATCTAGTGACATTATTATTTGCTGAAGTCTCAAATGATACTGATTCCCTTATTGAGAATAATAGATTCACATCAGGTTCACCATTTATGTTTCCAGCACTTTTGGCTGGGGCGTGCCATGTAGGCATGTTGATGCTCACTGATGGTGCATTGTACCCTACATTCCCACATTTCGAAGGCAGACGACATCCATCACATATTCCGAGATGTTTTCTTCCTGATTGAAATGGGATGATGAGATTTCAGTCTCTCTTTCCATGTATTCCTCCTCATAATTAGTCACCTATTCCAAGTCTCCATTATAGATTAAGACTTTGTTCATGAAATTCATTCCTGGTGCCATATTTTAATGGATTCTGGTTAATTATGGTTCTTCTGTCAGGACATTCCAAATGGTCAAGTCAGGGAAGCAACATTTGGTCAGGAGAGTAGTCATATTGGGTATCACTAGAATTTCTGGATCCTGGAACATTGGTACCCCTAAATTATCCATTATAAGAGGGCTTCTTAATGGCATGTAATCTAGAGGAATCCCACATTGATTGTGGTTTAATTTATGCGATAGTCATGTCTCCAAGGTTTTCCTCGGCATCCCATGTTTAACACAGGGTATGTCGCGAGTTTAACATCTAGTGGAGATGGATCAGATTGATTGGAACACTTTTGATGGTGGTTTATATAGATACATACCTATGAGGGAGAACATATATGGTTTACCAGATGGATGGATCATAACACCAAATGATGATGGAATTGGGATGGAGTATCCCATAAAGGTAAGATTTCACACTGAGATGGCTGCTCTGGACACCATTGAGGATGGATCAAGGAGGTGCACCCCAAATAGGAAAAAACCAAGGTTTACCATTAGATGGTATTTAACCTTGGTAGGTTTCCTTCATACCCTGTTGAGAGGAAAGGGATCAAAAACCACATAACTCGATTGGGTGATTTGGGGCTTACACAAGGATATTTTCCTGTCACAAGAGGGGAAATATTGGTTGGATGAATTTGGATTGTGTGGTGGTTATGCATGGTTAGATTCCTGGGTAATTACAAGAGTATTAATGGGAGTAATGGAATGATCTCACCATGATGTGATGGTCTGGGTAATAATTGGATAGATATGGAGGCAGTGTTAATTAAATGAATGGAATATGGAGGGTGATGGTTTGTTGGGATTGAACCTTAGGGAGGCTTCCTACATACCCTTTTTAGAAGACATAGATCAATGTCCATGCATTTATGGATGAAATCAAGGCTTACACATGGATAGATTCTTGGGTGGATGATGTGAATGGGGCTTACACACTGAGACGACCCACATGAGTGATGATTTGGAAACCACCGAGGGTGGATCAGGGAGGTTCACTCTAAATATGGGAACAACAAGGTTTACCACTGGCTTGGATTGAACCTCGGAGAGGCTTCCTTTGTACCCTGTTTAGAAGATAGGGATTAAAACCCAAATAGTTCTAAGGGGTGATTTGGGGCTTACACATGGATAGATTCTCATCGAAAGAGAGGAACTCTTTGTTGGATGAATATGGATTGTGTAGATCTTATGAATGACTAGATGCCCGAGTGATGCTATGAGAAGAAATGGGATGGATGGATTGATCTCACCAAGATGTGGTGGACCAAGAAAGAATCAGGATTGATTTGGAGGAAGTGTTGATGGAATGGATGGAATATGGAGGGTGATGGGTTGTAGGGATTTAACCTTAGGGAGGCTTCCTACATACCCAGTTTAAAAGATAGGGATGAAATTACACACAATTCTAGTTTGTATGAGGGCTTACACATGGCTAGCTACCTAGGTGGATGATGTGAATGGATATTACACTCTCAGAAAACCCATATGAGTGCTGATTTGTACACCACTAAGAGTGTATTAGGGAGGTGAAACTGAAAGAGGGGAACACCATGTTTTACCATTGGATGAGATTAAACCCTGAGGAGGCTTCCTACACACCCTATTTAGAAGACTATGATAAAAATTAACATAGTTCAATGGGGTGATTTGGGGATTACACATGGCTAGCTACCTGTCACAAGAGGGGTAATATTGGTTGGATGAATATGGATTGTGTGGGGGAATATGAACAATTATCATCCTAGGTGATACCTGGAGAAGTAATGGGAGTAATGGGGATTATGGACTATGAAACCCCATATGATGATTAACCCCACTATGATAAGGGTGGGGTGATGTATCAGATATCTAGGGCTTATGCATGGAAGCTGGAGGAATGAAAGGAATGATCCCACTGGGATGTGGGGGCCTGGGTAAGGACCAAGATGAATGATAGAGGATTGTATGAAGTGAATGGAGTGAATAATATTGAACTAATGTGAAGATGAAGATGCTAGGCATGAACCACAAAGAGGATTCCTACATATCCTTGTAGTTGGGAATCAAAGTCCACATAGCTCAGGAATGGGGGCATTGGGGCTTATACCCAAGGAGGAATCCCAAGCCTTCGGTGTGTGGATTATGCATACAAGCTTCCTGAATGAGTGCTAATATGGACACCACTGATGGGGGATCTGGGAGGTTCACTCCAAGGAGGGAGCACCGAAGTTTACCTTTGGTTGGGATTGAACCACCAAGTGGCTGCCTATGTACCCTATTTAGAAGACATAGATCAAAACCTATGAAGTTAGGAAAAGAGAGGCATGTGGATTATTCACTAAGGAAGAATAGGGTGGTGCTACCACTGTTAATCTCTAATCCCACATGATTTAGGATCAATGTGGGAAACAAGTGGTAGCGGTGGACCTAAATATCATGTCTCAAAAGGTGAGACCATGATGTGTGATGTGGGGCTTACGCTCTGAGATTGACTAGGTAGAAGGAGATTGGGACTTACTCATAGAGGGAGGTCAAAGGATGATCCCATTCCTAGGGAGGAGGATACCACTCCCTTCCAGGAAGGCGAGAGGGATCTCACTCAAGTGGAGATGAGGGGGAATTTAGAATTCACAAGGCACACATGGAGAAAAATCCCAACAGGAGATAAGGGTGAGAGGGTTCTGGTGCCCATCCACTTTCTAGTCTGATTGGAATTTACATGCATGTAGAAACCATAGTTTAATATCATGTGTTAAAGATTTAGGGGCATGACAGTTTTATGTCTTGTAGCTCAGATGATGAGGAATGTCTCCTCAGCCCTCTGACTAACATAACGGTGCCAACCCACACTAGGGAAGGCAAGGCAAATGAAATTCCCAATGACAATTAGGTGGAGGAGTGGTCAATCGAGGGGTAAATTTTAGAGTAGCTATGCAAAGAATAAATAGATGTTAGAATACATATGAGAAGAAGCATTATTTATAGAAATGTGACATGGGAAATCACACGAGGAACCATGAAATCACTTCACACAATCCTGAAGGGCTGCATGAGAAAGGGGTTCGTTGCACCTGGGGGATCACCAAGAGATGATTTGTGAAGGAAGGGTGCTTCATGAAGGAATGATTCTTCGTGAAGGAAAGGGGATTTATGAAGGAAAGTGATATCAAAAAGGAAATGTGATTCGCAAAGGAAAGATCCCAACAGAGAATGTCCTTACCTCAACATAGGACTTATTAGAATAGTTCTATGTGAATGTATATTATTTCACAAATCCTTGAGAAACCTGAAGGGGATCCCTCCTTTGTGAAGTGAGTAGTCCTTCATGAAGAGAATCCCTACCATATATAGGGTTCATTAAGAAAAAAGGAAAGTGTAGCTCACGATGCTCAAGTACCTTGGGCAATCCATTTTTCTCTTAGATTCATGATGCTCAAGAGCTTTGAAAAATGGGAGATTGGAAGGTGAATAGTTAGGGTAAAATTGGTTATGATGGGGTGTGATCAAGCTATTTATATGAAATGGGGGTTCGCAGTGCTCATAGGGCTAACTGTGAATAAAAAGGATAACACAAATCATCCCATGAAGAAGAGGGGAGTCGTGAAGCAGTAGGGCTCCGTCGGACTCGCAGAGGCATCATTAAAATTAATCACAGTCATGGTTCCCATTAAACTCACAGAGGCACCATCAATGTCTCTTGTGATCATGGTGGTCATCAGACTTGTGGTGGAACTATCAACATCACTCGCAATCATGGTGGAGAGGGATCTCCATGAAGGAGATTCATGAAGTACACTCCTTTGATGAATTTTAGGGCCATTTGGGTCTCGATTAGTTTCAAACCATCCAAAAAATTGTTCTCATCTTTGTAGCATGATTTTTGATTCCTATAGGGCTGAAATGGGTAGTGAACCCAGTTCAGTAAGTGAATTTTTCCACTAAGATGGTATTGGGAGTGGACCTTGACTACTAATATGGTTTGGGGAGTGAACACATTCCACTAATATGTCCTTTTCATTAAGCCGTGAATACTATTGGAATCATTTTATATGTGTATGTGTCTTCCAAACTCACATGTCATATGATTATGTTATGATCTCATGGATTATTCTCTATATTATATTATGATTACTTTCTTATAAACTACTAATATTTATTCCATGAATCTTTATTATGGTATTTTATATATAGGGTATGATCTTCTAATGTTAAGATCATGTTATCATACCCTTATGATCATGTTAAGCTTAAATCTCTCCCTTTTTACCATTACTAAGCATCTAAGCTCAGCGATTTATTTTGTTTCCTTTCCCCAGGTTATGAAAAAGGTTTTAAGTTGAAGTACAAAGGGGAAGATCTTTAAGGAAAAAATTTAAGATCATTCACCAAGTTTGAATATTTTGTTCCATGTTTCCTAAGACACGAAACTATGATGGTCCTAAGGCATGTAATTTTTGAATATGATGGATATTCATCTAAATTGATATAATATACATTTATTCTATTCTAGGGTCTTGATATACACAATCCTAATTTCCCATAAATTTTACAATGACAACATTACATGAATTAAGTTTCCAATTAATTAATCCAATTCCACCAATTACAAAATCACAATTACCAAAATTCAATTTTACCATATTAAAATCATTTCATAATCACATGGATAATCAATTAGTCAATTACCTGATTCTATAACTTAATTAATAAATTATTTGATTGAATTGAATATTCAATTGTCAACCATGCTAATTGGAATTTCACAAAACATACATGTAATTGGAATTCAATATTATGGGAATTTAATTTAGACCACCTACCTCAATATCATCATCAAATTATCACCAATAGAAATACCCAATTGAAGTGGAACAACCAATATCATTACGAAGATCTAGATTTGAAACCCAGATCCATGATAAAAATAATCTAGGTCCTTCAATCCAAGATCTAAACCCATAACCAACAAAGGAAAACCAAACCCTTTTATCTTGAAAGAGATATAGGAGGGAAAGGAAACCACACAAGATGATAATCTCTTAATGGGAGTGGTGTAGATCCAACAAAGGATCTTTGATTCATCAATAACAGAGGTTTAGAAGCTTTGAAACTCGTATAGGAGACTATAAAATTCCAAGGAAACTGCTTAGGTCTGAGTGGTGGTGATTAGAGATTAATACAGGGGGGTTCAAGATTTTATTTTAATTTTTGGGTGTTTAAATTTCCACACACATGAATTCCTATATAGGGCGCACAATCTACCCTAACCCTGTGACATAACTTTGTGCCTCACCTAGGGGTGTCACAAAGTTACTACTAAGAGGGAACATTGTTTAACAAACCCTGCACCAGTCATGAGAATCCCCGTAGTTTTGGTTCACACAGTTTAATGGATTGGGTGCATGATTTGGGATAACCTTGCACCAACCATGCACTACCCCTCTTTCTTCAAAAATTATTTGATTCCCCCCCAAAACTCTCCTAGGTAAAAACCAACCAAGACATAATCAAAAAAAAGGAAAAACAATTACATGTAAATGATATCGAGATATCTCTAAAAATGGTTGGGATCTTATAGGAGAGGATGAAGATTCTCCTTGTCCGACCTCCCCAGGTCTTCAGTAGATGAACCACCTACCACTATCAAAAAATAGTGTCAGTAGACACTAAGCCTCAATTTACTGACACCAACCATCACCACCACCACCAGTGATGTTCACTTATGAAGTTGATAAATTAATGACCCTTCACATTAAAATACCTTAATCTTTCATGGTATCTATTTTCTAAAAACCCGAGTGATGAGGTGAAGATTTCTGTATGTTGTTAATGTTGAAGCACCCATACCATCCATATAGATCCTTCTCTAAATTCATGCCACCTAGTCCATCCACAAACTAATCTCTGGTGAGATAAAACACCATCATTATAATTTCTTTTATGTAGATTGGTTGCGCCCAAATTTACCCTACAGGTATGCGGTCGTTGTAGTACAGGTAGGGGTCGAATCCACAGGGACCGAAGAAGGAACCTAAAGACACTCAGATCTTGGAAGGATTTGGCTATGAAGTGGCCAACTATTCAGATTGAATTGATTTGAATAACTACTGATTTAATTTAAAGAAAATAAATTAAAACATTCAATTACTTAGTATAAAACAATTAATGGAGATGATTTGATCCTAAGTTGTTACTAGGGTTAGATTGGATGCATTTATTTTCTTATAACATTCATTTCACTAATTCAAGATGTATTCACGAAATGATATAATTCCTCAACATCATTCACCAATTTAATCCCTACACAATTCCAAGGCTAATAACCAATGCACTTGTAGGATCAATTTAATTATCACTCCAAGGAATTGGATCGCACTAGCACTCAAAATGTGTCATTGTTAAAGTTGGCAAAGACGAAGAAGGAAATAAATCATCAAATGGAAATCATAAAATAATGAAATCATTACAGAATTTTAGATCATAAAATAACATCCAATCTTCCCCATGCAACTCCCTAGGACCAACCCATAAGGGTTTAGCCCTCCATTTATGCTATTAAATAAATGGAAGCGGGAAGTTGACTTAAAGAAGCAGGATTGGAGAAGAAAAAAATACAACAATGAAACGATCACTCCACCGTTGTGTGAATAAATTCACAAGTTCTGGTGTGAATTAATTCACACCTTAAAGCAACGGTATCAAAGTGATAAGAAGAAGAAAAGGAAAAGAGGAAATGAAGAACTTTTATTAAGAACTAATGTGATTCAAACAACTTACATGAGAATGAAGAACGATTACAACATCAAATGGACATCATAACATTATAATGAAACAAAGCACCCAACCTCCCAAAATCCATCACCACTACTGCCTTAAATAGGAAAACATGAAGCCTTGGCCGAGCCCCCAACATCCCATGAGCCTTTAATTAATTATGTTGGGGAAAGGTGGGTGGAACATTAATGATGAGAGACTTTTCCACTTCTTGCCCCGAAGTTGCAGCCAGCTTGCATCCACCGGAAAGACGCGCCTCAAGGACCTTCTAGAAAGCCGAATTGGAGTGGGCCATAGAAGACTTAAATGAAGCCCCGGATGTCCCCTAACATCATGTAAAATTTCAGACCAAAAGAATTTTTGGTTCGGGAGATATGATTGAAATGGTGGGCTGCTTTTCTGGGCCGCAGATTCTGGCCCAAAATTAAATCTTCAACTTGGGCCGCCTTGATCACCATCATTGAGGACGAATTAGCACTAGCTCCAGAAGAATGATTTGTTCCCCTATATGTCTTCTATCCTTACATAAATTTTGGGCTTCATTGAGCCTGTATTGTGGGCCCCATAGTCCGATCAGTGGGATGATATACAATCTTCCTTCTCCAGAATTGTTTCCTTTAATCGCCAAATATCTCCCTCATACTTTATTAATAATCCATTGATCCCTGAATAAAAAATGTTCATAATTAAGTGAATATCAAATTAAAACATGGATAGTTACATTCTTTAAAATCAGATGAAACATTGGGCCTAAATTGGTGCACATTAGGCATGAAGTGCACAAATGATGAGAATGAGTGTTCAAAATGTAAAATGCACTAAAATGGTATTTATGAATAGCAAGGCACATGAAAACTACATATATTAGCAATGAGTATTATCCTCTTACAGTGGCTAATCACACCCCCCAACTTGAGTTTTGCTAGTCCCGAGCAAAATATATCTCACAAAAATGAAATTCGAATGCCATTTTCCAAAAACATTTTAATACACATTTCTCACTCAAAGATCACATACCAAACAATTATGAAACCCATCAAAATCATTTAAAACAAGCTATGTCCATAAGCATATCCCAAGCCCAAACCCATTCCTTTTTTCAAATTCATTGCCATATTTCATCCAAATTCAATTAAGCATGATGAAGTGTTGTGTGTCACAATAGACATGGGGGTTCATTTTCATTTGAGGGATAAAAGATGGAAGCGCTAGGAGCAATCAAATTTTAATAATAAGATGGGTACTCATTTTTTATTTTATATATTTTTTTTGGGTTTTTTTTTTTTGCAATTTTGCCATGGTAATTGAAATTGAACTCAATCGAGTCAACCCATGTAGCAAGACTTTGCCGATGACTCTCAGGCTCAAAGACCTTAGGGCACCAAGTGAAGCTCACATACTCGGGCATCATCTCGAGCTAACTCAATCAAAAACAAATTCAAATTACCACAAATAGAGATAAAATGCCCAACTCTGGGCCAGACAACTATGGAGTCGCGATCCCCAAGTGCCAAAAGCCACACATTAGGTCAATTCATTGCTCTACGCGCAATTTTTTTTTTTTTTGAATACTCATGTTAAAATTAAAATGATCGCCAATCCTATGCTATTTATTATGGGTCCCCAAGAACTCAAACTAAAACCCCACAATCTAGAGGATGCGCATTGTGTGTTTTTTTTAAATGGATGAAAATATAACAGTGAAAAATCACATCGGACAACCGCACTTTCCAATAACAATGCACATGAACATAAACTTGCTTTAAAATCAGAATCAAGGCATGCAAAATTATTTGATATCCAATTTCAGAGTTTGGAATGTATGTTATCATGTTCAAGGTTAATGCCATTTTTCATTCCACACATTTTCCTTCATCTCCCCCCCCCCCAACTTGGAATACACTGTCCCCAGTGTTGAAAGAATTGAAACATAGAAGTGGCAGGATAGAAGTGCAATGAAGACATTGAAAATGAAAATTATGGAATGAATTCACCTGGTAGTTGATGTTGGAAATGCATTCCCATGTCTCCCTTCAGTTCTGGTTTATCTCCCAATGGCTTGGACGATTGTGACCAGCTTTTCCCAATGACCTATGACATGCCTTAAATTTTTTTTTTAATATATATATTTTTTGTATTTTTTTTAACCTAAAAAAAAGGTATAAATAACATAAATTGATGATACATTGTCTTCTCTTAAATTTCTGGGTAAGGTATTACTCAAGGATCACACCGCGTGACACGGATGAATACGGTGCTCCCCTTTCATACCCATCCTTACTCATAAAAGAAGAACATGTCAACAATCTATTTTTTTTTTAAAAAAAGAAATACCAACAAAAATATAAAATAAAATAAAATAAACTGATGATACATTGTCTTATTATATTTTCTGGGTAAGGTATTACTCAGGGATCACACCGCGTGACACGGATGAATACAGTGCTCCCCTTTCGTACCCATCCTTACTCATAAAATAAGAACAGGTCAACAGTCTATGTATATATATATTTTTTTAAATAACAAAATGAAGAAGAAGGAAAGAAAGAAGAAAGAAAAAAAAATGATTCACAAAGATTAGAAACATGAAGACCACGGGTTGCCTCCCGTGCAGCGCTTTTGTTTAACGTCACTAGCTCGACATGAACCCCCCAACTTAACCAATTCCAACTTTAAAAATTTTAATTACCTCATCTTTCTCTACTTCAACATGATTGAGAATGCGTATCCCTTGTGGTTGGTATGAAGATTTGGAATTTGATTCATGAACAATCCTATTTTCTAAAATGAATGGGAAAATCCAAGGAATATTAGAAATGGTTGATTCTTTTTCTTCTATAGTCTTTCTTAATAAATCAAAGATCAACCCACCTTTTTGGGTTTCATGAGATGAATGAATGAAACCCCCAAGCACTTTCTTAACAAAAATTATAGGGTACTCAAGTGGGGAAGGAAGGACAATGATTTTGAGCTCGGTTTGGATAGGACATTTAGACACAGGTTGAGAATTTGAATCTAACTTATCTTCATTTTCCAAATTTCTTGACAAAATTGTTTCATTTTGAATAGAAGATTCAACCAAAAAATTGGAAAGAATAGTGTTAGGAGTGGGTATGGACTCAATTTTTTTGATTTCTCTCAGTGGTTCAGTGATTGGTGTTTTTGAAAAATCATCAATAGAGTTACACTTAGGAGACTCAATCCATGATGTCAAATTCCCCTCTTGTGAATACATGAAATCAATTTCCTCCTGATTTAAAGACCCTTCAACAATTTCTTGATTTACTTCCCCTACCCCAAATCCAAAGGTCGGTTCTTCAATAAATTCATGAGAGGATTGTGGAAAACTAGACACTTCACATAAGGTTTTTGAAGGTACAATTGGTGTATGGATGAGTTCCTCACAAGTATTAATGCATTGTAGTTCTAATCTCAATGATGATACCTCAGAACTCATCATCTCCATTTGATTACACAATTTTTCAAGGAGTTTTTGAGGATTAGGCTGGATAGAAGATTGTACATTATTAACTTCATTAAGATTCATCTCTCCAATCATCCTCGAGAGGGTCGGAAATTGATCCTTTAAATAATCATCATCCCATTGATTGTACATCTCATCAGGTGTGTGGTAATTATTCAAGGGTTGATCAAAGAAATTTTCTAATTTAGGGGCTTCCCAATATTCATTTTCCATTGCATTCCAGCATGAGTTTGTGACATGATAATTTGGAAGATACTCCATTGGAGAAGATGGAAAGTTGGATTCTAGATTCTCCGGACACACATAAACAGAAAGGGGTAAAGATAAGAGAGATGGGGGTGAGAATAGAGAAAGTGGGGTGAGAAAAGGATGATGGTGTCTAAGGTAACTTACTTGGGTCCCCGGAAACGGTGCCAAAATTTGGTCTCGCCCAAATTTACCCAAGTTTTAAGGGTCAAGCGGTCGCTTGTAGTGTAGCTTGGGTTGTCGAATCCACAGGGACCGAAGAAGGAACCTAAAGACACTCAGATCTTGGAAGGATTTGGCTATGAAGTGGCCAACTATTCAGATTGAATTGATTTGAATAACTACTGATTTAATTTAAAGAAAATAAATTAAAACATTCAATTACTTAGTCTAAAACAATTAATGGAGATGAGTTGATCCTAAGTTGTTACTAGGGTTAGATTGGATGCATTTATTTTCTTATAACATTCATTTCACTAATTCAAGATGTATTCACGAAATGATATAATTCCTCAACATCATTCACCAATTTAATCCCTACACAATTCCAAGGCTAATAACCAATGCACTTGTAGGATCAATTTAATTATCACTCCAAGGAATTGGATCGCACTAGCACTCAAAATGTGTCATTGTTAAAGTTGGCAAAGACGAAGAAGGAAATAAATCATCAAATGGAAATCATAAAATAATGAAATCATTACAGAATTTTAGATCATAAAATAACATCCAATCTTCCCCATGCAACTCCCTAGGACCAACCCATAAGGGTTTAGCCCTCCATTTATGCTATTAAATAAATGGAAGCGGGAAGTTGACTTAAAGAAGCGGGATTGGAGAAGAAAAAAATACAACAATGAAACGATCACTCCACCGTTGTGTGAATAAATTCACAAGTTCTGGTGTGAATTAATTCACACCTTAAAGCAACGGTATCAAAGTGATAATAAGAAGAAAAGTAAAAGAGGAAATGAAGAAATTTTATTAAGAACTAATGTGATTCAAACAACTTACATGAGAATGAAGAACGATTACAACATCAAATGGACAGCATAACATTATAATGAAACAAAGCACCCAACCTCCCAAAATCCATCACCACTACTGCCTTAAATAGGAAAAAATGAAGCCTTGGCAGAGCCCCCAACATCCCATGAGCCTTTAATTAATTTTGTTGGGGAAAGGTGGGTGGAACATTAATGATGAGAGACTTTTCCACTTCTTGCCCCGAAGTTGCAGCCAGCTTGCATCCACCGGAAAGACGCGCCTAAAGGACCTTCTAGAAGGCCGAATTGGAGTGGGCCATAGAAGACTTAAATAAAGCCCCGGATGTCCCCTAACATCATGTAAAATTTCAGACCAAAATAATTTGTGGTTCGGGAGATATGATTGAAATGGTGGGATGCTTTTCTGGGCCGCAGATTCTGGCCCAAAATTAAATCTTCAACTTGGGCCGCCTTGATCACCACCATTGAGGACGAATTAGCACTAGCCCCAGAAGAATGATTTGTTCCCCTATATGTTTTCTATCCTTCCATAAATTTTGGGCTTCATTGGGCCTGTATGGTGGGCCCCATAGTCCGATCAGTGGGATGATATACAATCTTCCTTCTCCAGAATTGTTTCCTTTAATCGCCAAATATCTCCCTCATACTTTATTAATAATCCATTGATCCCTGAATAAAAAATGTTCATAATTAAGTGAATATCAAATTAAAACATGGATAGTTACATTCTTTAAAATCAGATGAAACATTGGGCCTAAATTGGTGCACAATAGGCATGAAGTGCACAAATGATGAGAATGAGTGTTCAAAATGTAAAATGCACTAAAATGGTATTTATGAATAGCAAGGCACATGAAAACTACATATATTAGCAATTAATATTATCCTCTTACAGTGGCTAATCATAGATCATCTGGTTCTTATTTTTTATTCAACTAACTAAGGATCCATCCAAAAGTGGGGAGGTTCTTCAAAATCAATCTTATATGAGGTTGTGTGTTTCTACATGTTCCCAGTGATGTGATCAAATGGGAATTTGACACAATGATTTTTTGTCGCCATGTTTTTTAGGAAGGTTTGCGGTAGTTATTCAAGTTCTATAGCATCAGGTATACCTACTTCATTATATTCACATGTCAAGACTATTCCAAGATTCTTGTCACCATTTTTGATGCTCTAGCATCTAAAATAACCTACCCCCTATTGATAGGTATAGAAATTTCTTTTAATAATCCCACCATCTAAAAAAATAGTTATATAAATACATATATGAAAATATATTTAATTAAATAGTTCATATTTTAATATAAGTATTTATATAAATATTAAATATTTTAAAATATACACATACACTTGTTCATGTTATAATAGTGTTGGGGATGGCATTATTATCAATGGTGTCTCTCTTTCTCTAATATGATAGTCTCTTATGGATCTATGGTTTCCCTCTCCTTCTTCTTCCAGTCAGTGTTCCCATTTCTGGTTTTAGGGTTAGGAATTATTTTATTCATTTTTATGGTAGTGGCTAGCTATGGAAGCCTTAATTCACTTCTTATCTACTCTTTCCTACTTAGTCTTCATTTTGTTCCTCATGTTGGACTTGTTTGGGGGCTCTCGAGGTGACATGGGATGTGTTTATTGATCATATGAGGGTGGTCCATGAGACACGCCCTATGTTTGTTTCTTCTCTATCTACTATGCATCCAATTTTGTGATTATTTAGGTTATCAAGGATCATTATCTAGGCCACATTCTAGTCAATATTTTCTATTTCTATTGGTTCTATCATGAAATACCCCAATATGGACTTATGCAGTGGTTTCTATGTGGTTTTGGGATGTGAAGGTTGATTGGTTGATGGTGTTTGAGGAGGCTTAATTTGTAATGGTTCCTATTAAGAAAAGTATGGTCATGGGTTATCATCCCCAGTGATGAAGATGATGTTAAGGTGATGTCTTCTATATGGTTTTCTTTCCTATTGGTGTACGGTTCTCGAAAGTGATGGATGACAACATGTTTATGAGGCACTGGTTCATTCAATGAGGGATTCTCATGGTGCTTTCCCCCTTGATGATGTTTTGTTTCTTGCTTTTCTGGTGGTTTCCCTAGGTTTATAGTTTTTAATTTCTACTTTGGCTCAATTCCTAGTGATGTTGTGAATGTGGAAAGTTTGGGGCGATTCTAGTGAATCACCTTTTATCGCTACAAGGGGACATTGAGTAGTTCAATTGATGAAGGTTTAGTGAATTCTCAATTATGAATTGGAGAAGATGACATTTTAAGGGGTGTGACTCGAGGCGCCTCACGATTTGTGGGAATGAGGTGGTGCTGGGATCATTGGACTTTATTGAATTTCAAATATTTGAATATGTGGTATTTTTTTTTGATGTTTTAAATTTTGAATATTGTTTTTGTTGTTTGTTGTTCTAAATTTTGAATTTGAATTTTGAGATTTGGGTGTTGGTGGTTTGTATCCCATTGAATGCGAGGTTACCACAAAACCATAAAGCAGATCTTTAAAAAAATTTAAAAATGGATTTGGGGTGTACGTCTATGTGTGTGTGTAAATGTGTATATGTATGTGCGTATATTTTTTGTGTCGGATGTGTGTGTATTTCGTACATCTAGGTGTACCTATATGTATTTATGTGGAAACATAAATGCATGTATATATGTGCATTAATATGCATGAATGTATGTATGTATATATGTATGTATGTATGTATGTATGTGTTTGTGTGTGTCTATACGTGCATGTATATGTGTCTGTATGTTTATGTGTATGTGTATGTGTATGTGTATGTGTATGTGTATGTGTATGTGTATGTGTATGTGTATGAGTATGTGTATGTGTATGTGTATGTGTATGTCTTTTTGTATGTGTATGTCTATGTGTTTGTGTATATGTATGGGTATGTACATGTATGTATGTCTATATTTCTATTTTTATGTATGTGTATGTATATTTGGCATGTGTATGTTTATGTAGTGTGTGCATATATGCATGTGTAGGTATGTATATGTATGTGTATGTGTATACATGTGTGTACGTGTATATGTATATTCATGTATGTGTATGTTTGTGTATTTGTAGGCATATATATGTGTGTGCATGTTATTGTATGTAATGTGTATATCTGTCTATTTATTTAATATTTTTTATTAATTTGTAATATTTCTCCCTTTTTTTAAAAAATTTCAGTAATTTAATCATTGTTAATGTTTATAAATTTAATATCTCTTTATTATATTCAATTTTGATAATTATTTATACATTTTTAAATATTAATACATTTAATTAAGTAATAGTATTCTAATCAATTATTAAATTTTCTAAAGTTTAATAGTTAATTATATTTTTATATACAATCAATAAAAAACATACATCAATAATTTGTAATAATAATATTATTCATTCATTCATTTTTTCATCTATTATGTGTTTGTAATTCCTATAATTAATGTAATGATTTTTTTTAAAATACCTTTATAGTTTATTCATTTTCAATATCTTTTAATTTAATATTAATTTGTTTCTTCCTTTTTTGATATTTAATAAATTTTATTATTTTTGCAAATTATTCACTATTTAAGATTTATTATAATTTATCTACTATGTTTTAACATTCTCAATATGTTTTTAATTTATATGATTAATATTTATTCATTGTAATTTCATAAGTTTTAAATTTTTCAATGTTTAAAATTTATATATATGATTTATTTTAATTCATTTTAATATTAATATTTTTTTATAGTTAATATAATTAATTTTTAATAATAATGTTATTTATATAATTAATATTATTTATGTATTCATTTTTATACATTATTAAGTGTTTATAATTCATATAATTAATTTTATTAATTATGTTTTGTGATTTTTTTAAATTTATTTATTTATTTATTTAATTTTAAAATTCTTTCACTAAATATTATTTACTCATTTTTAATATTTTTTATTATTTTTATTTGTTTTGAATTATTCATTTTTTTAATATATTATTTTACATATTTATTAATTAAGTTTTAATATTTTCTATATGCTTATAATTTATGTCATTAATATTTATTCATGTTTATTTATTATGTTTTACAATAATTTTTAAATTTTGGAAATTTATATAATTAATTTATTTTAATAAATTTCTACCATTTTTGAAAATTAAATAATTAATATAATTCATTTTAATAATTTTATTTTTTATTTGATTTATATAATTTTTTATTAGTTTGTTTTATTTTTTTATGTGTTTACAATTCATGTAATCAATATAATGAATTCTCTTTTCAAAATATTATGGTAATTTATTATTTTTTTTTCATTTATAATATTCTTTACTTTAATATTTTTTATTCATTTGTAATATTAATTATTTTTTATATATTTTTGGAATTTAATAATTTTTTAATATTTATTTATACATAATTATTTACTATGTTTTAATATTTTCAAAATGGCTGTAATTTATATTATTAGTATTTATAAATTCTTTATTGAGTTTTAATAATTTTAATACATTTGAAATGTATATTATTAATTTTAATAGTTAATATAAATCATTTTTAATAATTGTGTTATTTATGTAATTTTTATAATCTATTCCTTCATTTTTCTTAATTTTTTATGCGCTCACAATTAATGTAATTATTTATACAAATTCACATTTTTTTAATATTTCAAGAATTTATTAAATTTAATTAATTCATTTTTAATATTTATTAATTTCATTATTTTTAAATTTAATTGTTTTTTAATATTTATTTATACATATTTATTTACAATGCCTTAATATTTTCATTATGTTTGTAATTTCTCTAATTAATATTTGATCATTTTTTTATTAAGTTTTAATATTTTTAATAAATTTGTAATTAATATAATTTTTTTATTTAAATGCATTTTCAATCTTCTTTGTAATTTAAATAGTTAATATTATTCATTTTTAATAATTTATTTATTTATATAATTAATATTCTTTATTTATTCATTTTTTTATTTTCTTGTAATTTATCGAATTATTGTTATGAATTAAATTTTATAAATATTTCTCTAATTTATTCAAATTTATTTTACATTTTTAATATTTATTAATTCAATATTTTTTATTAATATTAACTATTTAATATATTTTTTTATTTTCTAAATTTATTCTTTTTTAATATTTATTTATACATACTTATATATTATGTTTTAATATTTTCAATATGTTCGTAATTTAAATAATTAACTTATTCAAATGATTTTTTATCATTTTTTTAATTTAAAAATTTAGTATAATTCATTTTTAATAATTTAGAAATTTATATAATTAATATTATTTATTTATTCATTTTTATCCAATTTTTTCTTTTTTGTCAATGAAAGATTAAACACTAATAAAATTTTATTTTATCAGGGATAAAAAATAAATGTAGAGAAACACCACTGTTATCAATGATGATAAAAGTAATGATTTATCAGCATTAAGAAAGCACTGGAAAAAGTGGTATTTCTCAGTGCTTATTTTTTTAGAACAAAAAAAATGAGATTTTATCAATGTTTTTTATTAAGTACTGAAAAAACTCTTTACCTATTTTGAAAAAGAACACTAGTAGATCGCTTCTTCCTCGTGTTACATTTATTCTCTTCAATAACTGAATCTATCCTACAGCTAAAGTCTCTTGTTTTGGAAAAATCTCTCCTTAGAACTGAAGGTATGAAATTTAGAATTTGTTTTCAAGGATCCACAGTCGATATATCATGTGTTTTTATGATTTTTGGGGGTTTCTTCCCCTCTTCATCTGAATCTACGAAAATCATTTATTTTGGACAAATCGAACCACTTAGACAAATTTATGATATTCTGAATATATTTTTAATGATTCACAATTGATCATTCATTTTATTATAATGACTTTTTTTATTTTATCTTCCCCTAATCTTCTATAATGGTTCTTCCCATTGCGTTTTTTGGTAATAACATTTGTGCAGTGTTCTTCACTATTTTTTAATGAATTGGTTCATTTAGGGTGTTTTCCTATTTGGTTCATAGATCTTTCCTGATTCTCTAAATTTTTGATAATTAAAATACTAGAATAATTTCTACCCCTTTTATAAAGACATATAAGTATAGACTACATACTAGATCTTGCTTAAATAAAACTAATAGAGATTATAATGAAAATTAAGTGTTGGGGGAATGAGAAATAAATACATAATAACACTCCCTATCAAGTATTGTAAATAAAAATCTCCTAATAAAAACACAAGTGCATGAAAAAATGGTTAATGAATATAAAAAATGTTTACTATAGAGAAGTAGATCAATTAATAATTATACAGTGTAAGAATTAAAAGTCACACATAATATATAAATTTTACACTCCCTTAAAATATGGATTCTCATAAGGGATACCAATTGAAAAATAATAATAATAAAATTAATAAAATAATGTATACTCCCCCTTTATCTAAGCCTTTTACCCCTTGAAAAAGAGTGTGATAGTGTAAGTGCATTCTTCCATGAATTGTAGGTTCTGGTAGCAACAGAAGCATGCAATTTGCGGTGCCCAACTTTTCTTTTTTGTCATGATTGATGATCAATCAGTTTTCTATATGATGATAAATCCTGTGAGCAATATAATTGAATAAAAGAAAAAATAAAAATTGAAATCACACCGAAACCAGAGGGAGGATAATCACATATTATTTATAATCTATTTAATTAATTAATAGTTACCTTGATGTAATTATTTCTTCATTGATGAAACTGGTTACATATCTACGGTGAATCATCACTACATTGTGTGAATCAAGTGAAGATTCTCTCTTACATTATGCATACAAGATCCCCGAATGAGCGCTAATATGGACACCACTGATGGGGGATCAGGTAGGTTCACTCCTAGGAGGGAGCACCGAAGTTTACCTTTGGATGGGATTGAGCCACCAAGTGGCTGCCTATGTACCCTATTTAGAAAACATAGATCAAAACCTATGAAGTTAGGAAAAGAGAGGCATGTGGATTATTCACTAAGGAAGACTAGGGTGGTGTGACCACTGTTAATCTCTAATCCCACATGATTTAGGATCAATGTGGGAAACGAGTGGTAGTGGTGGACCTAAATATCGTGTCTCAAAAGGTGAGACCATGATGTGTGATGTGGGGCTTATGCTCTGAGATTGACTATGTAGAAGGAGATTGGGACTTACTCATATAGGGAGGTCAAAGGATGATCCCATTCCTTAGGAGGAGGATACCACTCCCTTCCAGGAAGGCGAAGGGGATCTCACTCAAGTGGAGATGAGGGGGCATTTAGAATTCACAAGGCACACATGGAGAAAAATCCCAATAGGATAGAAGGGTGAGAGGGTTCTGGTGCCCATCCACTTTCTAGTCTGATTGGAATTTCCATGCATGTAGAAACCATAGTTTAAAAACATGTGTTAAAGATTTTGGGGAATGACAGTTTTATGTCCTGTAGCTCAGACGATGAGGAATGTCTCCTCAGCCCTCTGACTAACATAACGGTGCCAACCCACACTAGGGAAGGGAAGGCACATGAAATTCCCAACGACAATTAGGTGGAGGAGTGGTCAATCAAGGGGTACATTTTAGAGTAGCTATGCGAAGAAGAAATAGATGTTAGAATACATATGAGAAGAAGCATTAGTTATAGAAACGTGACATGGGAAATCACACGAGGAACCATGAAATAACTTCACACAATCCTGAAGGGCTTCATGAGAAAGGGGTTCGTTACACCTGGGGGATCACCAAGAGATGATTTGTGAAGGAAGGGTGCTTCAAGAAGGAATGATTATTCATGAAGGAAAGTGGATTTATGAAGGAAAGTGATATAAAAAAGGAAATGTGATTTGCAAAGGAAAGATCCCAACAGAGAATGTCCTTACCTCAACATAGGACTTATTAGAATAGTTCTATGTGAATGTATATTATTTCACAAATCTTTGAGAAACCTGAAGGGGATCCCTCCTTTGTGAATGGAGTAGTCCTTCTTGAAGAGAATCCCTACCATATATAGGATTCATGAAGAAAAAAGTAAAGTGTAGCTCACGATGCCCAAGTACCTTTGGAAATCCATTTTTCTCTCAGATTCATGATGCTCAAGAGCATTGAAAAATGGGGGATTGGAAGTAGAATAGTTAGGGTAAAATTGGTTATGATGGGGTGTGATCAAGCTATTTATAGGAAATGGGGGTTCACAGTTCTCATAGGGATAACTGTGAATTAAAAGGATAACACAAATCATCCCATGAAGAAGAGGGGAGTCGTGAAGCAGTAGGGCTCCGTCGGACTCACAGAGGCATCATTAAAATTAATCACAGTCATGGTGCCCACTAAACTCATAGAGGCACTATCAATGTCGCTTGTGATCATGTTGGTCATCAGACTTGTGGTGGAACTATCAAAATCACTCGCAATCATGGTGGAGAGGGATCTTCGTGAAGGAGATTCATGAAGTACACTCCTTTGATGAATTTTAGGGCCATTTGGGTCTCGATTAGTTTCAAACCAGCCACAAACTTGTTCTCATCTTTGTAGCATGATTTTTGATTCCTATAGGGCTGAAATGGGTAGTGAACCCAGTTTAGTAAGTGAATTTTTCCACTAAGATGGTATTGGGAGTGGACCTTGACTACTAATATGGTTTGGGGAGTGAACACATTCCACTAATATGTCCTTTTCATTAATTCATGAATACTATTGGAATCATTTTATATGTGTATGTGTCTTCCACACTCACATGTCATATGATTATGTTATGATCTCAGGGATTATTCTCTTTATTATATTATGATTACTTTCTAATAAACTACTAATATTTATTCCATGAATCTTTATTATGGTATTTTATATATAGGGTATGATCTTCTAATGTTAAGATCATGTTATCATACCCTTATGATCACGTTAAGCTTAAATCTCTCCCTTTTTACCATTAATAAGAATCTAAGCTCAACGATTTATTTTGTTTCCTTTCCCTAGGTTATGAAAAAGGTTTTAAGTTGAAGTACAAAGGGGAATATATTTAAGGAAAAAATTTAAGATCATTCACCAAGTTTGAATATTTTGTTCCATGTTTCCTAAGACACGAAACTATGATGGTCCTAAGGCATGTAATTTTTTAATATGATGGATATTCATCTAAATTGATATAATATACATTTATGCTATTCTAGGGTCTTGATATACACAATCCCAATTTCCCATAAATTCCACAATCACAACATTACAATAATTAAGTTACCAATTAATTAATCCAATTTCACCAATTACAAAATCACAATTACCAAAATTCAATTTTACCATATTAAAATCATTTCATAATCACATGGCTAATCAATTAGTCAATTACCTGATTCTATAACTTAATTAATAAATTATTTGATTGAATTCAATATTCAATTGTCAACCATGCTAATTGAAATTTCACAAAACATACATGTAATTGGAATTCAATACTATGGGAATTTAATTTAGACCACCTACCTCAATATCATCATCAAATAATCACCAATAGAAATACCCAATTGAAGTGGAACAACCAATATCATGATGAAGATCAAGATCTAGATTTGAAACCCAGATCCAAGATAAAAATAATCTAGGTCCTTCAATCCAAGATCTAAACCCATCACCAACAAAGGAAAACCAACCCCTTTTATCTTGAAAGAGATATAGGAGGGAAAGGAAACCACACAATATGATAATCTCTTAATAGGAGTGGTGTAGATCCAACAAAGGATTTTTGATTCATCAATAACGGTGGTTTAGAAGCTTTGAAACTCATCTAGGAGACTATAAAATTCCAAGGAAACTGCTTAGGTCTGAGTGGTGGTGATTAGATATTAATACAGGGGGGTTCAAGATTTTATTTTAATTTTTGGGTGTTTAAATTTCCACACACATTAATTCTTATATAGGGCGCATAATCTACCCTAACCCTGTGACATAACATTTTGCCTCACCTAGGGGTGTCACAAAGTTACTACTAAGAGGGAAAATTGTTTAACAAACCCTGCACCAGTCATGAGAATCCCCGTAGTTTGGGTTCACACAGTTTAATGGATTGGGTGCATGATTTGGGATAACCGTGCACCAACCATGTAGAGACCCGAAGCTTATCGTACATTGACATTACATTACATTTGCGGAATACTTAGTACATACACACAAGGATCGTAATAGTTTAGTGTCTTTGGAAACTCGGAACGTAATCTTCTAATCGTAGTGAAAGATCTTCAACATCTCCTATAAAGATCTTCCCTTTTTTTTACCTAAAACCTTTCTTTATATCCTGGGGAACAGAAAACATAAAAGGGTGAGCTCAAATGCTCAGTAAGGGTAAACAAAAGAAATATCAATCACATCGTATTCATAAGAACATAACATTTTGGAAATCTTAACCTGCAAAAGAGAGCATAATTTCATAACATGGGATAAATCATGGCAGTGAAATGTAATCACAATAATCATAACTTAAAACATGAAACTTTGTGGCATTCACACATAATCATAGAGAATCATTTCTTGTTAGTCAAGACTCATTTCCAAGACTATCTTAGTGGACAAAGTCCCTTTCTGAATCGAGTAACCCTCGTTTCAGTCCTGTTTCACTGAACCGGTATAACCTACCGTTCCAGCCCTGTCTATCTCATGAGATATAAAATCTTTACCCAATGCATTGGAGGGAGATATAGGTCCCACCCATCTTATAATGAATCCTTTCTTATGTGTGCCACATAATCATAAATCATACATCATCGCATAACCCATGTAATAAAAATGGGATTCTTAAACAACATGACATCATAAAACAATTCATATAAGATAAAGGAATTCATAAAAATGTTTCCATCACAACATAATCAAATCCATGTAATAATAGGGATAAAAACAGAACCCTATATTATCTTACATGGAAAATAATTTTGATAAAACATTTGAACTCCATTCTTGAGGAAAATATCCTTTCTACTTCAAAAACACTTTTCCTTTCTTAACATGTCATAAACTAAAAGAAGTTGATTAAAAATAAACTTGAAAACTTGTAAAGGAAGATTCTTGGAAATAATGTTTTAAAAATCCATTCATGCCGTATAAGTTAAAAAAAACATTCTTCGTACTTTTGTCGGAAAAGTCAAAAAGTACCTCGTACGAAAAACGACAAAAGATTCCTTTCATACATATTACTAAAAACTCACCGAAAGGTAAAAATGGATTTCAACAATTGTAGGTGGATGGAAATAATATTACATATTGATTAAACATGGATGTGGATGATAAAATACACCCCAGTAAATACTTACGAATAAACAATCTCGGATAAAAATGAGATTGTGATATTTCCCTTACCTTAGGTCCGATTTGCTTCATATGTGTCCGAACCTCCTGTATAATGATTTAACTATTGTCATTGACTCATTACAGAATCATATTCATTGTTATGATATCATATATGGTTCACTTATGACATTATATTACCCATTCTTTTGTAAATTCCATGTTAAAGAAGCGTTTTGGGTAAAATCGTTTCATTTATCGTAGGTGTTTTGACTTGTTGTTCTTGACATTATTATTACTTATATCATGATTTACTTACTTACAGAATATAAAATATGATTTATATATCATATATATTCAGTATATATATATATATAATAGATATATAAATGAAATGAAAAACACCGTTCATGGAGACGGTAGTCCGTACGTACGCATGAACGCTGTTTTTCTTTCCTTATTGTCTTGAATGGAAGTAAGTAGATGACATACATATATATATATATATATACATAAATCCAGTATCATTATTATGTCATATATTTCATTAGTACTTATTATATATACTTTATAATCATTCATGAATGGTTAATCATTAAGAATGAATCTCATCGCGTCGTGGAGACGGTAGTCCGTACGTACGCACGAGCGATGATATCATTTCCATAATTATTGAATTGAATTGGAGTGGATTATACAATATATCAGAATCAATATGATGTTGTAATAACTATGTATAGTTATTCTTTACACCATTATAGCCATCCATGTAAGGTGGTGGTGGAAAATAGATTACACCACGGCGTGGAGACGGTATTCCGTACGTACGCACGCACGGTGATTTCTTTTTCCGTAGGATGGATAGATGGTGAAATAGGGTTGTTTTATACTTAAAATAACATATCAGTATATGAGTGATACTGATGTTATTACTTCATAATGAAACAACCTAATAAGAAGAAGTGGAAGAAGAAATAAAGATGAAAGAATTGGTAACGGTAATTACCTCTTCTTTGAAGCGCCTCTTTGAGACCTCCTCTTAGGGCACTAAAATTGGTCTTTGAGGAAGACCAGAACCTCTAGGATGTTTCTAGGGAAGTGGAGAAGATATTTTGGAAGGGTTTGGCCGAGCTTGAGTGCTCAAATTGGTGTGAGGAGGAGGGGGAGGAGGTGTCCTTTTATAAGGGAGGAGAGGGGCACCTTAGGAATACCTCAAAATATTATTTTATATTAATGTCAAAATCGGTTTATAATGGTTCCAAAGGGCCTTATTTCGAAGCTAAAGTGGGTATGGGTCGAAATACTATCAACCAATAATATTTAGACAAGTTTAGGGTATTATTTTAACCTTATCAATTAGATTTAACTCTAAGTTAAATAATTTAACTTTTACCGTGTCTTTTTGTTTTCTTTCACTATATGGTTAATACACTTACTATAACATGCCAAACGAACCCCAAATTGTTTATTATTAATATATATATCCTTATCTAAGTCATTTGGCCGAACCTTAGATTTTTAGAAATAAAATAACAATTAATAATATAATATTTGATTAAAAACACTATTTTGTGTCAATTTTGACACTATTTGATATATGATTTTTGTGAAAGTCATAACAGAATTATATGTTCGAACCAAGTTAATTAAATCAACAATAATATATCATAGTAACCTAGAAAATTAGTTTAATTCATAAAAAGTCTCAAATTACATTCATTTGAGCATTTATAACATCAATTATGTTAATATTTCCTTAAAAGGGTAATTAATGCATCATTGTTGTGTCATAAATAAATTAATTTATTTAAAGTATAAAAATTATAAATAAAATATAATTATGTAGGAAATCTTTTTAGCTTTATAATGAATATTTAAAATCGAATTTATCTTATGTATAACCATATATTAAAAATGTTTTAGTAAATAAACTTTGATTTTAACTCTTTTAACTCTTCTTTGAATTAAATAATAATAAATGTCCTAATCTAATCCAAATGGGCCTAAATGATAATATTTTACACTTAAGGTTGTTTTTGGTCGAGATACACTTGTCCAATAGAATTAGGACATGTGTTAGGGTAATATTAATATCATTCTTACCCTTAATTACCCTATTTACTTTTAACCGTGGTAAATAAAAGTAAAAAGTTACTATTCACCAAAAATTATTTTCATCTCATTGAACCACATTTTACTTACTGACATCAACCGTGTCTCTCGGATTTTTGAAATTCCATTCACAGAAGCGGTACAATTAAGTTTTATGAAAAATTCAGTTTTTTAACTACCACTTAGTAGTTTCACTATTCATAAAAAATTGATGTTTTTCAGAATAATGCCAAAATTTCATCCTAAGCTATATTTCATATTCCGAATTCAAAAATGAAGTCTATTTTACCATATTCATAACATATAAGTTGCATTAATTAATTTTATAATTAAATCCCGCTGTTAAAACAAATAGCGTGTTTTTAAGAAACAATATCTATCAAAAGATTGATACTTGATTATGTCTGGTTTAAATGTGAAATTACATCTAATGACCAAACTTTTATTAAATTGTAAAAATATATTCTAAATATACTTTAAAACCACTAAAATTGATAATTTATCACTATTAATTATTTTGATTAAAAAAGTTGTTTTTAATTATAATTTAGTAATTTTCACTATTCATCAGAATATGAAAGTTATCCGAAAAGTACCAAAATTTCACCTTAGGCTAAATTCGATACTCCAAATCCAAAAATGAAGTCCATTTTGAGAGCTAAAATTTCTAAAATTTTAAAATGTGGTTATTACTATTCATAACGGCTAGTTATAATAATATTTTAATAGCATATCGTTGTTTAGTGAAACTCGGTATTGCGTACTACACACGCTATCGAGGAAGGTCGTGATTGCGTGTAATGCAAGGAAAGTCAAGGATGCGTGTTGTGCAAGCTCCTTTTGGTGTAGCGTACAACACAAGACATTAGTGAAATAAAAAAGAATATTTTTCATAAAATCTCGGGCTGTTACATTCTACCCCCCTTAAAATGAATTTCTCCCTCGAAATTCGTCGGGGTTATAAATGGTTTACTATTCGAAATTTTCTTTAATAGAAACCCACATCGTAAAAAGGAATACCAAAACTTGGCTTTAAAAACTAAGGTATGAAATGTAACGATTACCCAAATAAACTAATCACTAGGTTTCCACATAGGTGAAAATATGGATATGGAAGAGAAATATAACCATCATGTTCTGATGGAGAGTGGTAGAGAACATGGCTATAGAAAATCCAGTAATCACAAATCCATAAATTTGTGACGATCTAAGGTACCATCTGATTCATCAGGTATAAAATCACTAGGACAACATTTTTGGTTTTCAAGATCATTTCCCTAAAGTTGAAAATTTGAATTAGAATAAATAATTTCTTTATTTTGGTACAATCTCACTGTTGTTCATGTCTTGAACAATTTCCACTTCATCTTTTAAATAAATGAAGTTGAATTTGTTATTCGTGAAGTGTTAGCAGATCATGTGATAGAATGACGGGTCATTCCATCTGTCTCAAACAAAAGGTTAGCAAAAATTATATACATAAGTCGATCTATAGTGAGATTAATCACATATGGTTCCTAAAATGGACTTATACTTCATATATCATACTGCTTAATATAATAAAACTATTTTATACTAAACAGGGACTTCCTGTAGGCCAGTGGTAGGGGATAAAGGCCAGTCGCACTTCGGTTGTGGGTTCGATTCCCATATCCTTGTCCGACGTGATGGGCTGTCTCCCGTCCTGCAGGTTGTCCTTTTTCTAAAACTATATTACTATATCATCCCATCAATAATATTGAGAAAACTTCTATCCTTAAAAAATACTAACTTATGTCCATTCCAATCTTTAGGCTTATCCATAATACTGCAGTCCACTCTCATAACATAGTGAAAACGATTACCAGAGATTTAACACCATCATCGATCCCCATATATCATAAGATATGTTTTGTTGGTCACATTCCAAACATTCAAAGGCCTTAATAATGTATTCTCTTGAATACCCATTGAACCATAGTGAAAACTTGAATGCAGTTAAAAGTTAACACTTTTCACATACTAAAATCCTCAAAATTCTTTATACTCAAACCATGATATCACTTAGTCCTTATATCAATCATGAGCTCATGAATACTGTCAAACATTTCATTTTCTCCTTATCCATTCATTATGCACATATCATCTACATTCCAAAAATATCTGAATAACCTTTCATGTATACTTGTACCATTAATCATACACTTTCAAAACTCAAGGAAGGACAACAGTTTAATAATCCTTAGATGTCTCTTTATTCCATAGTACCATGAGATTACTTATACAACATTACACATGATAAACATGTCATCATTCCACTACATTCTTAAACCATTGACCGAGATTCAACAATTCTTTCATCTCACATATCATTTGTAGTCTCTTCATCATCATCAACATAAATACTACCCATACGACCATACTGATTCTCTTCATGAGACTTTCCCTTAGGGCATTGGTTTGCATAATGCCCGTAAATTCCACATTTAAAACATTTAACCATTGTTGATGTCATAGCAATACCATTATCTTCATCCCTGGTGTTAACTGAACCTTTTCATTTGCACTTACTGGCTTTGTGTCCTTATTTTCCACACCCAAAGCATCTTCCAGTTCCTTTGAAACATTCTCCTTGATGCCTCTTCCCACATGATTTACATAGGGGAAATTGAACTTTCTTTCCTCAATGATCATCATGAAACTCCATCTTTCTCTTATTAGCCGAGTCAGGAAACTTACCAAATTTTACTTTATTGATCATATTCTGAGATTGTTGATTCGGCATAATAATGATCCTTAGACTTCCAAATCCCATTTCATTTGGTTGCTCATGAGGAATATCATTCCATTTTCCATCATATCCTCCATTATCGTGAATCATCTTGTTTCCAGCCATTTTCTAAAACCCAAAATGAATAGTGTGAGAGGCAAAAATCATGCTAGGGAAAACAACATAATAAAGGGGGAGTACCTTCAATATCTAACATCTTAGGTTTAATTCTATGATCATTAGCGTAGTTCTATTAATATAAACTATACGTATACTTAACCTTAGGGACATCCCTAGACATACCTTAGAAATATCTCTAGGGATCTCACTAACGTTTTCGCATCCTAGTTTCCAAAGGATGACTAAACCTTTCCTCTGATACCAACTGTAGAGACCCGAAGCTTATCGTACATTGACATTACATTACATTTGTGGAGTACTTAGTACATACACACAAGGATCGTAATAGTTTAGTGTCTTTGGAAACTCGGAACGTAATCTTCTAATCGTGGTGAAAGATCTTCAACATCTCCTATAAAGATCTTCCCTTTTTTTTACCTAAAACCATTCTTTATATCCTGGGGAACAGAAAACATAAAAGGGTGAGCTCAAATGCTCAGTAAGGGTAAACAAAATAAATATCAATCACATCGTATTCATAAGAACATAACATTTTGGAAATCTTAACCTGCAAAAGAGAGCATAATTTCATAACATGGGATAAATCATGGCAGTGAAATGTAATCACAATAATCATAACTTAAAACATGAAACTTTGTGGCATTCACACATAATCATAGAGAATCATTTCTTGTTAGTCAAGACTCATTGTCAAGACTATCTTAGTGGACAAAGTCCCATTCTGAATCGAGTAACCCTCGTTTCAGTCCTGTTTCACTGAACCGGTATAACCTACCGTTCCAGCCCTGTCTATCTCATGAGATATAAAATCTTTACCCAATGCATTGGAGGGATATATAGGTCCCACCCATCTTATAATGAATCCTTTCTTATGTGTTCCACATAATCATAAATCATACATCATCGCATAACCCATGTAATAAAAATGGGATTCTTAAACAACATGACATCATAAAACAATTCATATAAGATAAAGGAATTCATAAAAATGTTTCCATCACAACATAATCAAATCCATGTAATAATAGGGATAAAAATAGAACCCTATATTTTCTTAGATGGAAAATAATTTTGATAAAACCTTTGAACTCCATTCTTGAGGAAAATATCCTTTCTACTTCAAAAACACTTTTCTTTTCTTAACATGTCATAAACTAAAAGAAGTTGATTAAAAATAAACTTGAAAACTTGTAAAGTAAGATTCTTGGAAATAATTTTTTAAAAATCCATTCATGCCGTATAAGTTAAAAAAAACATTCTTCGTACTTTTGTCGGAAAAGTCAAAAAGTACCTCGTACAAAAAACGACAAAAGATTCCTTTCATACATATTACTAAAAACTCACTGAAAGGTAAAAATGGATTTAAACAATTTTAGGTGGATGGAAATAATATTACATATTGATGAAACATGGATGTGGATGATAAAATACACCCCAGTAAATACTTACGAATAAACAATCTCGGATAAAAATGAGATTGTGATATTTCCCTTACCTTAGGTCCGATTTGCTTCGTATGTGTCCGAACCTCCTGTATAATGATTTAACTATTGTCATTGACTCATTACGGAATCATATTCATTGTTATTATATCATATATGGTTCACTTATGACATTATATTACCCGTTCTTTTGTAAATTCCATGTTAAAGAAGCGTTTTGGGTAAAATCGTTTCATTTATCGTAGGTGTTTTGACTTGTTGTTCTTGACATTATTATTACTTATATCATGATTTACTTGCTTACAGAATATAAAATATGATTTATATATCATATATATTCAGTATATATATATATATAATAGATAGATAAATGAAATGAAAAACACCGTTCATGGAGACGGTAGTCCGTACGTACGCATGAACGCTGTTTTTCTTTCCTTATTGTCTTGAATGGAAGTAAGTAGATGAAATACATATATATATATACATGAATCCAGTATCATTATTATGTCATATATTTCATTAGTACTTATTATATATACTTTATAATCATTCATGAATGGTTAATCATTAAGAATGAATCTCATCGCGTCGTGGAGACGGTAGTCCGTACGTACGCACGAGCGATAATATCATTTCCATAATTATTGAATTGAATTGGAGTGGATTATAGAATATATCAGAATCAATATGATGTTTTAATAACTATGTATAGTTATTCTTTACACCATTATACCCATCCATGTAAGGTGGTGGTGGAAAATAGATTACACCACGGCGTGGAGACGGTATTCCGTACGTACGCACGCGCGGTGATTTCTTTTTCCGTAGGATGGATAGATGGTGAAATAGGGTTGTTTCATACTTAAAATAACATATCAGTATATAAGTGATACTGATGTTATTACTTCATAATGAAACAACCTAAGAAGAAGAAGTGGAAGAAGAAATAAAGATGAAAGAATTGGTAACGGTAATTACCTCTTCTTTGAAGCGCCTCTTTGAGACCTCCTCTTAGGGCACTAAAATTGGTCTTTGAGGAAGACCAGAACCTCTAGTATGTTTCTAGGGAAGTGGAGAAGATATTTTGGCAGGGGTTGGACGATCTTGAGTGCTCAAATTGGTGTGAGGAGGAGGGGGAGGAGGTGTCCTTTTATAAGGGAGGAGAGGGGCACCTTAGGAATACCTCAAAATATTATTTTATATTAATGTCAAAATCGGTTTATAATGGTTCCAAAGGGGCTTATTTCGAAGCTAAAGTGGGTATGGGTCGAAATCATATTAACCAATAAGATTTAGACAAGTTTAGGGTATTATTTTAACCTTATCAATTAGATTTAACTCTAAGTTAAATAATTTAACTTTTACCGTGTCTTTTTGTTTTCTTTCACTATATGTTTAATACACTTACTATAACATTCCAAACGAACCCCAAATTGTTTATTATTAATATATATATCCTTATATAAGTCATTTGTCCGAAACATAGATTTTTAGGAATAAAATAACAATTAATAATATAATATTTTATTAAAAAAACTATTTTGTGTCAATTTTGACACTATTTGATATATGATTTTTGTGAAAGTCATAACAGAATTATATGTTCGAAACAAGTTGATTAAATCAACACTAATATATCATAGTAACCGAGAAAATTAGTGGAATTCATAAAAAGTCTCAAATTACATTCATTTGAGCATTTATAACATCAATTATGTTAATATTTCCTTAAAAGGGTAATTACTGCATCATCGTTGTGTCATAAATAAATTAATTTATTTAAAGTATAAAAATTATAAATAAAATATCATTATGTAGGAAATATTTTTAGCTTTATAATGAATATTTAAAATCGAATTTATCTTATGTATAACCATATATTAAAAATGTTTTAGTAAATAAACTTTGATTTTAACTCTTTTAACTCTTCTTTGAATTAAATAATAATAAATGTCCTAATCTAATCCAAGTGGGCCTAAATGATAATATTTTACACTTAAGGTTGTTTTTGGTCGAGATACACTTGTCCAATAGAATTAGGACATGTGTTAGGGTAATATTAATATCATTCTTACCCTTAATTACCCTATTTACTTTTAACCGTGGTAAATAAAAGTAAAAAGTTACTATTCACAAAAAATTATTTTCATCTCATTGAACCAAATTTTACTTACTGACATCAACCGTGTCTCTCGGATTTTTGAAATTCCATTCAAAGAAGCGGTACAATTAAGTTTTATGAAAAATTCAGTTTTTTAACTACCACTTAGTAGTTTCACTATTCATCAAAAATTGATGTTTTTCAGAACAATGCCAAAATTTCATCCTAAGCTATATTTCATATTCCGAATTCAAAAATGAAGTCTATTTTACCATATTCATAACATAGAAGTTGCATTAATTAATTTTATAATTAAATCCCGCTGTTAAAACAAATGGCGTGTTTTTAAGAAACAATATCTATCAAAAGATTGATACTTGATTATGTCTGGTTTAAATGTGAAATTACATCTAATGACCAACATTTTATTAAATTTTAAAAATATATTCTAAATATACTTTAAAACCACTAAAATTAATAATTTATCATTATTAATTATTTTGATTAAAAAAGTTGTTTTTAATTATAATTTAGTAATTTTCACTATTCATCAGAATATGAAAGTTATCCGAAAAGTACCAAAATTTCACCTTAGGCTAAATTCGATACTCCGAATCCAAAAATGAAGTCCATTTTGAGAGCTAAAATTTCTAAAATTTTAAAAGGTGGTTATTACTATTCATAACGGCTAGTTATAATAATATTTTAATAGCATATCGTTGTTTAGTGAAACTCGGTATTGCGTACTACACACGCTATCGAGGAAGGTCGTGATTGCGTGTAATGCAAGGAAGGTCAAGGATGCGTGTTGTGCAAGCTCCTTTTGGTGTAGCGTAGAACACAAGACATTAGTGAAATAAAAAAGAATATTTTTCATAAAATCTCGGGCTGTTACAAACCATGCACTACCCCTCTTTCTTCAAAAATTATTTGATTCCCCCCCCCAAAACTCCCCTAGGTAAAAACCAACCAAGACATACTCAAAAAAAAAGGAAAAACAATTACATGTAAATGATATCGAGATATCTCTAAAAATGGTTGGGATCTTATAGGAGAGGTGCAGATTCTCCTTGTCCGACCTCCCCAAGTCTTCAGTAGATGAACCACCTACCACTATCAAAAAATAGTGTCAGTAGACACTAAGCCTCCATTTGCTGACGCCACCCATCACCACCACCACCAGTGATGGTCACCTATGAAGTTGATAAATTAATGACCCTTCACATTAAAATACCTTAATCGTTCATGGTATCTATTTTCTAAAAACCTGAGTGATGAGGTGAATATTTTTGCATGTTGTTAATGTTGAAGCACCCATACCATCCATATTGATCCTTATCCAAATTCATGCCACCTAGTCCATCCACAACCTAATATTTGGTGAGATAAAACACCATCATTATAATTTCTTTTATGTAGATCATATGATTCTTATTTTTTATTCAACTAACTAAAGATCCCTCCAAAATTGGGGAGGTTCTTTAAAATCAATCTTATATGAGGTTGTGTGTTTCTACATGTTCCCAGTGATGTGATCAAATGGGAATTTGACGCAATGATTTTTTGTCACCATGTTTTTTAGGAAGGTTTGTGGTAGTTATTCAAGTTATATAGCATCAGGTATACCTACTTCATTGTATTCACATGTCAATACCATTCCAAGATTCCTGTCACTATCTTTGATGCTTTAGCATCTAAAATAACCTAACCCTATTGATAGGTATAGAAGAAAATTTTAATAATCCCACCATCTAAAAAAAGAGTTATATAAATACATATATGAAAATATATTTAATTAAATAGTTCATATTTTAATATAGGTATTTATATAAATATTAAATATTTTAAAATATACACATACACTTGTTCATGTTATAATAGTGTTGGGTATGGCATTATTATCAATGGTTTCTCTCTTTCTCTAATATGATAGTCTCTTATGGATCTATGGTTTCCCTCTCCTTCTTCTTCCAGTCAGTGTTCCCATTTCTGGTTTTAGGGTTATGAATTATTGTATTCATTTTTATGGTAGTGGCTAGCTATGGAAGCCTTAATTCACTTCTTATATACTCTTTCCTTCTTAGTCTTCATTATATTCCTTATGTTGGACTTGTTTGGGGGCTCTCGAGGTGACATGAGATGTGTTTATTGATCATATGAGGGTGGTCCATGAGACACGCCCTATGTTTGTTTCTTCTCTATCTACTATGCATCCAATTTTGTGATTATTTAGGTTATCAAGGCTCATTATCTATGCCATATTCTAGTCAATATTTTCTATTTATATTGGTACTATCATGAAATACCCCAATATGGACTTATGCGGTGGTTTCTACGTGGTTTTGGGATGTGAAGGTTGATTGGTTGATGGTGTTTGAGGAGGCGTAATTTTTAATGGTTCCTATTAAAAAAAGTATGGTCATGGGTTATCATCCCCAATGATGAAGATGATGTTAAGGTGATGTTTTCTATATGGTTTTCTTTCCTATTGGTGTAAGTTTCTCTAAAGTGACGGATGCCAACATGTTTATGAGGCACTGGTTCATTCAATAATGGATTCTCATGGTGATTTCCCCCTTGATGATGTTTTGTTTCTTGATTTTCTGGTGGTTTCCCTAGGTTTATAGTTTTCATTTCTACTTTGGCTCAATTCCCAGTGATGTTGTGAATGTGGAAAGTTTGGGGTGATTCTAGCGAATAACCTTTTATCACTACAAGGGGACATTGAGTAGTTTAATCGATGAATGTTTAGTGAATTCTCAATTATGAATTGGAGAAGATGACATTTTAAGGGGTGTGACTTATGGTGCCTCACGATTTGTGGGAATGAGGTGGTTCTGGGATCTTTGGACTTTATTGAATTTTGAATATTTGAATCTATGGTATTTTTGTTTGATGTTTTAAATTTTGAATATTGTTTTTGTTGTTTGTTGTTCTAAATTTTGAATTTGAATTTTGAGATTTGGGTGTTGGTGGTTTCTATCCCATTGAATGCGAGGTTACCACAAAACCATAAAGCAGATCTTTAAAAAATTTAAAAATGGATTTGGGGTGTACGTCTATGTGTGTGTGTAAATGTGTATATGTATGTGTGTATATTTTTTGTGTCGGGTGTGTGTGTATTTCATACGTCTAAGTGTACCTATATGTATGTATGTGAAAACATAAATGCATGTATATATGTGCATTAGTATGCATGCATATATGTATGTATATATGTATGTATGTATGTATGTATGTATGTATGTGTTTGTGTGTGTCTATACGTGCATGTATATCTGTCTGTATGTTTATGTGTATGTGTATGTGTATGTGTATGTGTATGTGTATGAGTATGTGTATGTGTATGTGTATGTGTATGTGTATGTGTATGTCTTTGTGTATGTGTATGTCTATGTGTTTGTGTATATGTATGGGTATGTACATGTATGTATGTCTATATTTCTATGTTTATGTATGTGTATGTATATTTTGCATGTGTATGTTTATGTAGTGTGTGCATATATGCATGTGTAGGTATGTATATGTATGTGTATGTGTATACATGTGTGTACGTGTATATGTATATTCATGTATGTGTATGTTTGTGTATTTTTAGGCATATATATGTGTGTTCATGTTATTGTATGTAATGTGTATGTCTGTTTATTTATTTAATATTTTTTTTATTAATTTGTAATATTTCTCCCTTTTTTTAAAAAATTTCAGTAATTTAATCATTGTAAATATTTATAAATTTAATATCTCTTTATTATATTCAATTTTGATAATTATTTATACATTTTCAAATATTAATACATTTAGTTAAGTAATAGTATTTTAATCAATTATTAAATTTTATAAAGTTTAATAGTTAATTATATTTTTATATACAATCAATAAAAAACATACATCAATAATTTGTAATAATAATATTATTCATTCATTCATTTTTTCATCTATTATGTGTTAGTAATTCCTATAATTAATGTAATTATTTTTTTAAAATACCTTTGTAGTTTATTAATTTTCAATATCTTTTCATTTAATATTAATTTGTTTCTTCCTTTTTTGATATTTAATAAATTTTATTATTTTTTCAACTTATTCACTATTTAAGATTTATTATAATTTATCTATTATGTTTTAACATTCTCAATATGTTTTTAATTTATATGATTAATATTTATTCATTGTAATTTCATAAGTTTTAAATTTTTCAATGTTTGAAATTTATATATATGATTTATTTTAATTCATTTTAATATTAATATTTTTTATAGTTAATATAATTAATTTTTAATAATATTGTTATTTATATAATTAATATTATTTGTGTATTCATTTTTATACATTATTAAGTGTTTATAATTCATATAATTAATTTTATTAATTAACTTTTGTGATTTTTTTAAATTTATTATTTTTATTTATTTAATTTTAAAATTCTTTCACTAAATATTATTTACTCATTTTTAATATTTTTTATTTTTTATATTCTTTTTTGAATTATTAATTTTTTTAATATATTTTTTTACATATTTATTAATTAAGTTTTAATATTTTCTATATTTTTATAATTTATGTCATTAATATTTATTCATATTTATTTATTATGTTTTACAATAATTTTTATATTTTGGAAATTTATATAATTAATTTATTTTAATAAATTTCTACCATTTTTGAAAATTAAATAATTAATATAATTCATTTTAATAATTTTATTTTTTATTTGATTTATATAATTTTTTTATTTGTTTGTTTTAATTTTTTATGTGTTTACAATTCATGTAATCAATATAATGAATTCTCTTTTCAAAATATTATGGTAATTTATAATTTTTTTTCATTTTTAATATTCTTTACTTTAATATTTTTTATTCATTTGTAATATTAATTATTTTTTATATATTTTTGGAATTTAATAATTTTTTAATATTTATTTATACATAATTATTTACTATGTTTTAATAGTATCAAAATGGATGTAATTTATATTATTAGTATTTATAAATTTTTTATTGAGTTTTAATAATTTTAGTACATTTGAAATGTATATTATTAATTTTAACAGTTAATATAAATCATTTTTAATAATTGTGTTATTTATGTAATTTTTATAATCTATTCCTTCATTTTTCTTAATTTTTTATGCGCTCAAAATTCATGTAATTATTTATACAAATTCACATTTTTATAATATTTCAAGAATTTCTTAAATTTAATTAATTCATTTTTAATATTTATTAATTTCATTATTTTTAAATTTAATTGTTTTTTAATATTTATTTATACATATTTATTTACAATGCCTTAATATTTTCATTATGTTTGTAATTTCTCTAATTAATATTTGATCATTTTTTTATTAAGTTTTAATATTTTTAATAAATTTGCAATTAATATATATTTTTTATTTAAATGCATTTTCAATATTCTTAGTAATTTAAATAGTTAATATTATTCATTTTTAATAATTTATTTATTTATATAATTAATATTCTTTATTTATTCATTTTTTTATTTTCTTTTAATTTATCGAATTATTGTTATGAATTAACTTTTATAAATATTTCTCTAATTTATTCAAATTTATTTTACATTTTTAATATTTATTCATTCACTATCTTTTATTAATATTAACTATTTAATATTTTTTTTATTTTCTAAATTTATTCATTTTTAATATTTATTTATACATACTTATATATTATGTTTTAATATTTTCAATATGTTCGTAATTTAAATAATTAACTTATTCAAATTATTTTTTATCATTTTTTAATTTAAAAATTTAGTATAATTCATTTTTAATAATTTAGAATTTTATATAATTGATATTATTTATTTATTCATTTTTATCCAATTTTTTATTTTTTTTCAATGAAATATTAAACACTAATAAAATTTTATTTTATCAGGGATAAAAAATAAATGTAGAGAAACACCACTGTTATCAATGATGATAAAAGTGATGATTTATCAGCATTAAGAAAGCACTGGAAAAAGTGGTATTTCTCAGTGCTTATTTTTTTAGAATAAACAAAATGAGATTTTATCAATGTTTTTTATTTAGTACTGATAAAACTCTTTGCCTATTTTGAAAAAGAACACCAGTAGATCGCTTCTTCCTCGTGTTACATTTATGCTCTTCTATAAATGAATCTCTCCTACAGCTAAAGTCTCTTGTTTTGGACAAATCTCACCTTAGAACTAAAGGTATGAAATTTAGAATTTGTTTTCAAGGATCCACAGTCGATATATCATGTGTTTTTTATGATTTTTTGGGGATTTCTTCCCCTCTTCATCTGAATCTACAAAACTCATTTATTTTGAACAAATCGAACCACTTAGACAAATTTATGATATTCTGAATATATTTTTAATGATTCACAATTGATCATTCATTTTATTATAATGACTTTTTTTATTTTATCTTCCCCTTCTCTTCTATAATGGTTCGTCCCCTTGGGTTTTTTTGGTAATAACATTTGTGCAGTATTCTTCACTATTTTTTAATGAATTGGGTCATTTAGGGTGTTTTCCTATTTGGTTCATAGATCTTTCCTGATTCTCTAAATTTATGATAATTAAAATACAAGAATAATGTCTACCCCTTTTATAAAGACAAATAAGTATAGACTACATAATAGATCTTGCTTAAATAAAACTAATAGAGATGATAATGAAAATTAAGTGTTGGGGGAATGAGAAATAAAGAAATAATAACACTCCCTATCAAGTATTATAAATAAACAGCTCCTAATAAAAACACAAGTGCATGAAAAAATGGTTAATGAATATAAACCATGTTTACTATAGAGAAGTAGATCAATTAATAATTATACAGTGTAAGAATTCAAAGTCACAAATAATATATAAATTTAACACGCCCTTAAAATATGGATTCTCATAAGGGATACCAATTGATAAAAAATAAAAAAAAAATTAATACAATAATGTATACTCCCCCTTTATCTAAGCCTTTTACCCCTTGAAAAAGAGTGTGATAGTGTAAGTGAAGTCTTCCATGAATTGTAGGTTCTGGTAGCAACAGAAGCATGCAATTTGCGGTTCCTATCTTTTCTTTTTTGTCATGATTGACGATCAATCAGTTTTCTATATGATAATAAATCCTGTGAGCAATATAATTGAATCAAAGAAAAAAATAAAAATTGAAATCACACAGAAACCAGAGGGAGGATCATCACATATTATTTATAATCTATTTAATTAATTAATAATTACCTTGATGGAATTATTTCTTCATTGATGAATCTGGTAACATATCTACGGTGAATCATCACTACATTGTGTGAATCAAGTGAAGATTCTCTCTTACAGTGATCCACATGCGTTCCACAAATCTCCAAACATCACCGAAGGAATATCTGGGGGTTATCATGATAGATCTTTGTGCTTGTGTCTTTCGTCTTCGATCACTTCAAGAACTGCTTCCAAATAATTCTCCCCGATCTAGTTGAGGAAGATTGATCTCCATTTTTTGGGAGAATTCTTGGATATGGGATCTCTGTAGGACATGAGAGAATTCTACAAATTTGTTATGCACAACCAAGAAAAATGAATTGCATCGATTGAGAAAAATAATATAATTTTTTATATATTTCTAGGGTTAAATAAAACAATTTCACAAGTTCCCTTAACTATTTATTTAATTTTAGAGAAACCCCATGTTAAATAAAAATGATAATATTATTTATCGACATGTGTTTAACTTGTGAATTATAATTAAATATTATTAAATCAAATAATATTCAATAGTTATTATTTCTCACCAGACCTAAAATCTCAGCCCGCCATTCCTCTATAATATTTATTGGATATTGAATAATGTCTATTTATTTATAAAATAAATATAAGTTCATTTTTGGCCAATAAATAAATATTATATTCACAAAATAAAAAATAAATATTTATATGTGATCAAGCATACATGAATAATTATTAAACCACTTAAGGGAATAATTTTTATTCAACCTATTAAATTATAAATAGTAATATATTATTTAATTGATATTCTCAATAAACTTAGTGTGTGATCCTCTAGGTATCTTTTTCAGTGGAATTAGTCAAAGTAGCCTAAAGTTCGAGGTTAACATCTAACAACATGATAAGGCACCCATAGAGAAAAAAGTTAATGCCACAACAACATGTTACCTCATTCGGATACTCAGTGTGTAATATAATCCCATTATCATGATATTTCAAATCAAGAAGGTTGGATTTTGTGCCATCAACCAATGTTCTTAATGTATCTTTATTTGAATTCCTAGAAATTGAACTTGTGTAATAAACTGACTCGGGTTACCGTCAATCCTGAAACCTAACCCGATTCGTCACATACCCGATGGGCATTCCTGATCCCCACTGGTTGATGATAAGAACCCAAGAATCGATCAAAAAACCAGAGGAAAAAATTTCTCTCAACCTAGAAAAATGCATGGAATATATATACACAAATCAGGAAAGAATAGTGTAAGTCTAACAAAATATATGCCATAACTGTATGGAAAAAGAAAAAAAACAATGGTAAAGTATCCAAACCTCTAATAGACAAGTCAAAATAAAAAGGAACAAGACTAAATGACTACTCCATGTGTTGGAATAGAAGAACTCCAACAATGTCACCACCAGCTCCTCAACTTAGTTGTTAAAAAACCTCACCGCATCAATGTGGTGACTTTACATTCCATGTATTGGAAGACATACATAGGTTTTCACAGCACCAAAGAGGTGCACTAGGTGTGAGCTAAAAGTATTGATAGGATCCCACCTAGTTGTTCCATAAAAATTCTCTATATAACAATTCATATATGGTTATTTTAAATAAAACATGGCATGATAACAATACTTTTTTTATAGAAAACATGTAAATATTTCTTCTTTATCACAGTTCTAAAAAAATGTAGGTATACCAATTTCAAATCATATTTTCCATATCATATTTCTCAAGTATAAACATGTATATCAGAGATAGAACAAAAAAGCAATGAAATACAAAAAAAGCATAGGTATCATCAACAAGGATCACTATAGGTCATACTATCAGACTACTCATTCCACAATCAATCAAGTGCACAATCTGATTCCTAGAACATAGTTCTAAGAAGAAGGGGAATACCCCATGTGTAAACCCCCTAAAAATGTCCATATTAGTCCCCTAGAACAATGGGATTAGGAAATATAGGAATGACCAATGAGAAATCCTCCTGATAATCAAAGAAATATAGATGATATCCTCAAGCTAAACCTTCCACCTAACTAAACAAGGCAACCCATGTGATCATTTTCATAATTCATTTTAATTATTTTAAAACCATTTCAAAAAAAATTCACAAATCAACTTCAATGCTTTTAACATAACCATTTTCATTCCATTTATCAGCTACTAGGGAAAACCATTATTCCTTAAAAACTCTTTTCAACACACACAAAACAATCTTAATAATTCCATGTATAAATCAATTTATAAAGGAAGAACAATAATGGTCACAAATACAGGATAGAGAAAAAACTACCTATATTAAAACTTGGGTCACACACATCCGACCAGATCCACCAATAATGATAACCCAACGACATCTATGAAGTCCCCCAAGAATGACCACCAACAACACCGAAACTAAAAAAGGAACGACTTCTAGAAAGAGACCGAAAAATGGATTTAGAGAGACACATGACAACTAGAATGAAGATATAATGTCGAATGGATTGGTCAGGAAGGAGTAGTGTCTCCAAAAATCATCAGATAGGGACTTTAGTTTGAGAGAAAAGGAGAACTGGTGGGAAAATGGACACCCAAAACTTGAATGACACCCTAAAACTTCCCTTATTAGGTAATTACATGATGTGTAACTCCTTTAAATTTTGGGAAATCCATGATGTCAAAGTACGCAAGAAAATTAGTCACCTCAGATTTAAAATCCAATCTTAAATTGACTCACAATGTGTAACCACTCATCACATCATGTAACCTTTAACAACATGAATTATTCTCAGGACATATACCTAGAAACCATTACACATCGTGTATCCTAGTTACTGTAGAACCCCGGGACACCCTGATTGGGGAGGGGTGAATCATGGTGACAAATTTTTATTTTAATGTGATGGATCTTGTTCCCACATTGGTAGGAACTTGTTGAACCTGTATGATGAATATGATCAGAAAGAAAACATTCACATGAACAGAGAAGACACGACACTTTTTACTTGATTCACCACTAAGGGCTACGTCCAAGGAGCATACGCCGACAGGTTTTCGGTCGTACCTAATTCCACTAAACTTCACTAGATGTGGATTACAAAGGTTCGGGAACAGTCACTATGTCCCGGGATCACTACCTTTACAATTGTTTAGGGATAGCTCACTACATCCCTCAGGTCACTCCTGTTGACTCCCCCTAGCTCAAAGCCCTTGGTGAAGTCACACTCAGTTTATAGACATGAAGGACTCTTCATCATTGCAAGAGAATGCATCCTATATTGTGTGTAGATGCTCTGTTGAAGTCCAACTTTCACTCATAGACTAATATCACTTTGCACTGAAGATAACGGGCAATCTTCCAGCTTTCATGCAGCTCCAAAAAGACCAACGTACTCTAACCTCTCCTAGTGCGCTTCTCCAAGACCGATGCGCAAGTTTCAAGAATGGTGCGCAAGTCACTTGAGTGGTACAAATCGGCACACAGGTGACACCAACCCACTTTGGCGACACTACCTCTTTCAACTCCAAACTTGCGTGACGCTGCGCCTTTAACTCCCAAACAACCTCGGCCGTGCAGCCAACAATCGGCGCACAACCTCTACTTGCGTGATCCAACTACCCCTTGTGCGACTCAACCACTTGCGCGACGAGAGATTGAAAAATCTCTAAGTCTTGAAATTCTTTAAAAATGAGGAGGGGTGGTCCTCTATTTACAGGCAAACTGGACCCCCTACGCGCTGGCACGCAAGTATCCTCTCGGCGCGCAGGTTCTGGCGCATAGCTCATCTCCCCTAGCCTCTGTCGCGCAACCCACTTGCACGACCCGACCAATACTTGGGCGACCCTTATCCCTTTTCCATTTTTACATGTTATGATCTCGAAAAACTATTGGTACGCAAGTTCTCTCTCCTTCAAGTACACGACACATAAGTCTCTTTTCCAAAAACACTTTTATCCATTTGTCGATTTTCAGGCCCAAAAATTTGGCAAACACTGGGAAACTGCACCACCTTCAATACTGTTGCCTGCTTGAACTGTATGATCACTTTACTGATACTCATTATGAACTTCCACTGAGGATTTTCAATAAAAATAACCATACTCCAATTCATGAATAAAAGACCATGGTTCCAACAATCTCCCCCTTTGGGTTTGTTGGCAATCAGAAAATAAATTCAATAGATCCCCATCCATGTGCAAACCAAAAACGCAAGAATCAACTCAGCCAATAGTCTAAGTCTACATGAGCAATGCTCGATGTAGAAAATAAGAGAGGAAGCTTGAATTGGGTTCCAGTGTTTTTTCCAAGAATCATTACAAGACCGATGTATTCCTTCTCATCCTTTGTCATCCTATCACTGACACTGAATTCGCATCGTGTCACAGGATCATTACATGCCTGAATTTATTCCTTTCCCCCCCATTTACAATAAACCCAAAGACCGGTAATTTTTTCATTGTTAAGCTCAAGCCATACTACCCCTAGATAGTATCTCCCCCACAGACCTACATCACATCCATAAACAGATAAAAACAGTTATCATAATCGGGAAGAGGGGGTATTGTGAAACCTCCTTATGCACTGGGAGGTGGCTGAACACCGAGGTTCAACCGATGCTTCTCAAACACTGTTTCTACCAGTGGCTTGGTTAGGATATCAGCCACTTGCTCATCAGTTCCCACATGATTCATCCTAATCACCCCTTCCTCAACTTTTTCTTTGACAAAGTGATACCTGATTTCAATATGTTTTGTTCGAGAATGATGAACATGATTCTTAGTGAGATCAATTGCACACTTGTTATCACAGTAAATTACCATTGGTTGATTTACCTTATCACCAATATCTATTAGTTGTTTCCTCATCCATAGAAGTTGAGTGCATGCCTTAGTGGCATAAATATACTCAGATTCATCAGTACTAAGAGAGGTACTTTCTTGTTTCTTGCTCAACCATCCAACACATTTCTGCCCAATATAGAAGGCTCCACCACTGGTGGACTTTCTGTCTACTACATCACCAGCCCAGTCCGCATCCGTAAATGCTGATAATTCACTGTTCCCGCCTGTATCGAAATATAACCCAATGTTATGTGTACCTTGAATGTATCTCATGATTCTTTTTACTGCCGCCATACGGTCTTGATTTGGATTACTCTGAAAGTGGGCCACAAGACATGTGGAAAAGACAATATTTGGTCATGTCATTTTCAGGTACAGTAGGATCCCAATGATCCTCCTGTACATGGTGGGATCAACAGAGGCCTCATCCTCATTCTTTCCAAGTTTGATTCCAACTACAATCAGAGTTGACATTGGTTTGGAGTCTTGCATATTAAACTTCTTCAGCAGCTCTCTTGCATACTTTTCCTGAGAAATGAAAGTGTATTCCCTCTTTTGAATCACATGCAGCCTGATAAAACACTATTTTATTGAATATTTTATTGATAATAAATGATATAATTTCCTCACATTGTGTTAAACATGTTTATTTATAAAATATTTGGGATTTGATCATTCATTTGAAAATTTGGTGAAAATTCTAGTTTTACCCTTAATAGTGCACTGTAGTATTTCGACGATAAATATTTTTATGTTTATTATTTGAATTTGAAATTTTGTAACAGTGTTCCTAACTTAATTATCTACAACTTTTATTCAGGACACTAAAGCTAAAGAGTTAATTTTGTTGTTGAAATTGGTCCATGAAGTCAAAGTTGGTCTGGACTCGCCAGAATGGAGAAGGTTCTGTATTTGGGCCATATCCTCTACATACGGGCTTGTATTGAGCCCAAATTTTGAGGAAAGCTCGGGGACATGATGTTTCAGAAATCATACCTCTGGAAGGCCGGTCAATTCACGCGTTTTGGAGGTCAAATTGGCGGTGAAAGTTGGAATAAAATATTTAGCCGAGATTTTCATTTCACACTTAAAAAGTTATGTATCCCTAGCCCTCACAAACTCTATTTAAAGGGGGTTTTAACTATTTTAGAGGGCTGGTGGAGGATTTGGGAAGGTGTTTCAGAAATGGTGTCTCTTGGGATCCCCTCACAACTCTTGGAAGAAGTAAGCCTTTGTGCAAACCTCTCTTCCAAAAAGGCTCTCCTCTCTCACCTCTTCTTTGTATTTCTTTTCTTTCATGTTTGTTTCTTGAATTTTTCTTCAAATAATATTCTGTGTTCATCCCTCTTCTTCTTATCATAATATTCTTAATTGGGTTGGAATCAAGAGTGTATACAAGATTGGGTTCTACCCTTTCAATCCGTTGCTTATGCAAAACGTCTCCACGATGACTACACCACCCATGGAAGAGTAGTTCTTTTTAGTAATCGATCGACCTCTATCCTTATTCATTCATTTATTTTGAATCAATGAGATACTGTAATTCATATATTATGATCTATTAATTTAGTTTCTAATTTAAATGAAACTAAGAAAGCAATTTAATAGTTAACACAAAACACGCGAGGTCGGGAATTGTGTGAACTGTGAGAGCGCAACCTTAACCGGTAATTCAAAACCACATGGGATCAATTTGTAGAGTTCAAATATAATCCCTAAACTCAATTAATCCTCATTTACAGAGTGGTTATGTGCCTTAATTTACCACTGGCCATAAGCTAATTTTAGAGCATCAATCAAAGCAGGGTGTCGCGATTGCATGTTCCGAAGTTATCCTAAGGTTAAAATTCACTTCAATCTTCGTGGTAAAGTTAATTCTCGTAGGGTTCGGGATTTAAAAAATTAAGGGATCATAATTAAGTGAATATTAATTTAAATGATAATGATTAATAAATGATTGAAGAGGTAGAGTTAGATTGATTACGCCTTTTAAAATAGATTTCTAAAAAAAACATCTTCTTGTTGTGTCATTCTAATCGAAACTTCATTTCAAAATTAAAAACAAAAAAAATGCAATCTTCTTCCAGCAAACTTCTTCTAGATTCATAAACTATAAACAACCACCCCCATCCTTTCAAGTAGTGTTTTTATTCCCTTTTATTTTGTTTCTAGAATACCTCTGAAAAGTTGTTTTAATTCACTTCCTCCTTTGAGAGACGACCTTGGTCAGCCACTCTGCTGCACCTAAGTACCCCAAAATCACACTAATCATTTGAGGGCGCCCACGACAGCGCTCTTTCAAATTGGCGCCGTTTCCGGGGAGGCAAGTAATTATTTCAACCAATTAGAGGTATTTATTTTATTTTACATTTTAATTCTCTTCCTCTCTTCTTTCTTCCGTCTTTACCCAATCTGATTTTTTTCTTCTTCTTCTTCTTTTATCTCTTTCTACTTCTTTTTGGACCATCAACTCAAACTTCAAATTTTTATTTTACTATGGTCCACATTCCTTCTTTTCATCTTTCATTGATTGATGAAACGAACTAATCCCAAATATCTCTTAGATCTTGACCCTGATATTGAACGTAGCCTTAGGGCACGAATCAGACATTCTCAGTCTACGGGAAGTTTCAACATTCAACCAGTTAGAGAATTACTCCAATATCAGAACATTGAAATTGGAAGCAATTCAAATTCAACCATAAAACAAGAACCAATGGCTGGAAACAATGGAAATGAACTTAATAGAACCTTTCGAGAATTGGCTGCACCTGATATTAACTATCAACCAAATTGTATTGCATACCCAAATCTCGAATCGGACTTCGAACTGAAATCTGGGTTAATTCACTTACTTCCAAAGTTTCATGGCCTCTCTGGTGAGGATCCCAATAAACATTTGAAAGAATTTAATGTGGTTTTCTCAACCCTAAAACCTAGAAATGTCTTTGAAGATCAAATCAAACTAAGAGCATTCCCATTCTCACTTGATGGAGCTATGAAAGATTGGATGTATTATTTACAACCCGAAGATGTAACTTGTTGGAACGATTTGAAACGTCTTTTCTTGCAGAGATTTTTTCCAGCATCAAGGACCACATCCATTCGAAAGGAGATATCGGGGATCAAGCAAGCCCAAGGGGAGTCAATGTATGAGTACTGGGAGAGATTCAAGAAGTTGTGTGCAAGCTGCCCACATCACCAAATCAGTGACCAACTCCTCATCCAATACTTATACGAAGGACTCACACCCAGGGAGAGGAGCATGGTAGATGCTGTGGCTGGAGGAGCATTGGTGGACAAGACACCAGTAGCTGCGCGTGCGTTGATCGACAAGATGGCCCAAAACTCCCAACAATTCGGTGATAGAGGTACACCACATGTTCGAGGAGTACATCAAGTAAGTCCTTCTTCTCTTGAAAGTCATTTTATTGATACTAAGTTAGAAGAATTGACAACTATGGTGAGGCAGATTGCATTGGCTCAAAAGACATCCCAACCCCCTCCTTCAAGGCCTTGTGGTATTTGCACTGAGACAAGCCACCCAACTGACTGTTGCCCACAACTCCAAGAAACAGAAGATTGTGAAGTAGTGTTCCCTGGGAGACCATTTCAGCAGCAACAACAACAACCATATCCCCAAAAGAAGTTTGATCCAACATACAACCAAGGGTGGAAAGATCTAGCGGACATGAGGTATGGCTCTGGACAACAACAAAGGCCCCCTTTTCAACCAAACTTCCAGCAGCCTCCACCTTACCAACAGGGTTTCCAACAACCCCAAAGGAGATTCGAAGCTCAAACATCAACGAGTCAGCAACAAGGGAATATCCAACACAAGGTAGACTCTAACACTGATGATCTTTTGAAACAAATTGTTCTTAATCAACAGAATGAGATGAAGAGTCAAGGTTCGGAGCTGAGAGAGTTGAAGACTCAAATGAGTCAGATTGCCACCGCCCTCCATGAACTTGTGAGTAAGAATTCTGGAAATATAACTTCCCAACCCACTCCAAATCCAAAGGGGAATGTTAGTGCCATCACATTGAGAAGTGGGAAGCAAATGAACGATACATCTGCACCTACCATTCCACCGGGATTCACCTCAACTTCAGAGAATCCGCATTCCATAACAACTGATGAACAATCCAAGGAGAAAGATAAATGTAAGAAAAAGATTGATGATGTTCCTCCTAAACCCCTTCCTTTTCCAAACAGGGTTGTTCAAACCAAGAAGATGGCTGAAGAAGCAATGCAAAAGGAGGTTTTGGACACATTCAAGCGTGTGGAGATCAACATTCCTCTACTTGAAGCCATTAAGCAAATCCCAAGTTATGCCAAATTCTTAAAAGAACTCTGCACCAATCGAAGAGGGCTCAAGGTAAATGAGATGATAAACCTTGGAAGGAATGTCTCAGCACTCATTTCACCAACTCTAGCAATGCCAACAAAGTGAAAGGATCCAGGGACATTCACCATCCCATGCACCATAGGGGAGTTGAACTTTTCTGATGCACTTTGTGATTAGGTGCTTCCATAAATGTGATGACTCACTCTGTATTCTCTTCCTTGCAGGTTGGTGAGTTGAAGCCAACAAGAGTAGTGGTGCAATTGGCGAATAGAGCTACGACATATCCAGCGGGAGTCCTTGAGGATGTACTTGTCCGGGTAAGAGACATGATCTTTCCAGCGGATTTCTATGTTCCTAACATGGAGGATGATCAGGTAAGTTCTCATGCCCCCATTATCTTAGGTAGACCCTTCCTCAAAACTGCAAAAACTATCATAAATGTCAATGAGGGTACACTTTCCATGGAGTTTGGATATGAAGTTGTGATATTTAATGTTATGGATTCCATGAAGTACCCCTCAGAGGACCATTCTGCTTTTGTTATCTCCCATTTTGAACCACCAAGTAAAAACATCATGGAATTGGATTGTCCTATGCTTAGGGAGATTATGATTATTGGTTCTAGTTTAATGACTAAGAGAACTTCCACACCTGTTTCTAATGAACAAGACTCTCTAAGATTTGATTTTGATGTGGATTCATATTCTGATTTTGATCATGTTAACTCTGATTATAAAATGGATGTTGAGTATGCTGATGGATTTGATGCTTTATTCTATGATTTTGATGATGTCTATTCTGATACTGATGCTCTTTGTGCACATATTTCAGTTCCTTCAATGTCTCCATCCATACTACACCCTCCTTCATTAGAACTCAAGCCATTTCCACCAAATCTGAAATACTCATACTTGTTGAGTGGTGAGAGATTACCTGTTATCATTGCTAACAATCTCCCTTTTGAACATGAAGAAAGGCTTTTGAATATTTTGAGGGAGAACATCAGGGCGATTGGGTGGACCTTGGCTGACATATCAGGTATTAGCCCCTCCATTTGCATGCATAGGATTCTCTTGGAGGATGGGGCTAAACCGGTGAGACAACCACAAAGGAGACTCAATCCCACCCTCCTAGAAGTTGTTAAAAAGGAAGTTGAGAAATTGCTCGAGGCAGGTATAATCTTTCCCATTTCAGATTCACAGTGGGTAAGTCCAATTCAGGTTGTACCTAAGAAAACTGGTTTTACTGTTGTTAAAAATGAGAAAGATGATTTAGTTCCAATGAGGGTGCAAAACAGTTGGCGTGTGTGTATTGATTATAGGAAACTAAATCAGACCACTCGTAAGGACCATTTCCCCCTCCCATTTATTGATCAAATGCTCGAGAGACTAGCTGGGAAAACACACTATTGTTTCTTGGATGGATTTTCTGGATATTTTCAGGTTCCTATAGCTCCATAGGATCAGGAGAAGACTACATTCACCTGTCCCTTCGGCACATTTTCCTACCGGAGGATGCCATTTGGACTTTGCAACGCCCCAGGTACCTTCCAGATATGTATGGTGAGTATTTTTTCTGATTTTATTGAGACCTTCATGGAGGTATTTATGGATGATTTTACAGTGTATGGGTCTTCATTTGATGAATGTCTAAGTAGTTTGGGAAATGTGTCAAATCGTTGTATTGAGAAGAATCTGGTCCTGAACTTTGAAAAGTGTCATTTTATGGTAGAGCATGGCATTTTCTTAGGGAATGTGGTTTCAAAACATGGGATAGAGGTTGATAGATCTAAGGTAGAAATTATTTCATCCTTACCCTATCCTTCATGTGTGCGTGATGTTAGATCTTTCCTAGGGCATGCAGGATTTTATCGGCGCTTCATCAAAGATTTTAGTAAGATCGCTCTTCCTATGTCACGATTACTTCAAAAAGATTCTGATTTTGTGTTTGATGATTCTTATAGGACTTCCTTTGATGAGCTAAAGAAGTGTCTGACCACTCCACCTATCATACAGCCCCCACGGTGGGACCTTCCATTTGAGCTTATGTGTGACGCCTCCAACTTCGCGGTTGGAGCTGTCTTATCTCAGAGGGTGGAAGGACGTTCACATGTGATCGCCTATGCATCAAGGACACTAGATTCAGCCCAATCAAATTACACAACCACAGAAAAAGAGTTTCTTGCTGTCATATTTTCTTTAGATAAATTCCGTTCATATTTATTGGGCTCTAAAGTAGTTGTTTTTTCTGACCATGCAGCTTTGAGGTACCTCCTGAAGAAGCCAGATGCAAAGCCGCGACTTATCCGTTGGATGCTCCTTCTTCAAGAGTTTGACATCGAGATAAAGGACAAAAAGGGGTCAGAAAACTTGGTGGCGGACCACATGAGTAGGCTTACTCACACACTAGAGGGTGACACCTTGGACCAGGTACCACTTCGGGACACTTTCCCCGATGAGCATCTCTATACCATCTCAAGTAAGCATCCTTGGTATGCTGATTTAGTTAATTACATTGTTGACTCTGAAATCCCAGTAAATTTGAAGAAACATCAAGTCCAAAAATTAAAGAGTGAGTCAAGATTTTATGTTTGGGATGATCCGTACCTCTGGCGCATGTGTAGTGACCAAGTCATTAGGAGGTGTGTTCCCGATCATGAGTTTGAGTCTGTTTTGCATTTCTGTCATACACTTGCTTGTGGTGGACACTTTGGACCCCAACGGACAGCTAGGAAGGTTTTAGACTCTGGATCATATTGGCCTAGCTTGTTCCATGATGCCCATTTCTTTTGTAAGTCATACTCTCGTTGCCAACACACTGGGAACATTTCTAGGAGACATGAGATTCCCCAACAACCCATACTATTTTGTGAGATTTTTGATGTATGGGGCATCGAATTTATGGGTCCTTTTCCTAGTTCATTTGGATTTTTGTACATTTTGGTTGCGGTTGATTATGTGAGTAAATGGGTGGAGGCCAAGGCCACCAGGACTGACGATTCTCATGTTGTTGTGGACTTTGTCAAAGCACAAATTTTTTGCAGGTTTGGAGTACCAAAGGCCATCATCAGTGACCAAGGGACACACTTTTGCAATAGGAATTTTGCTTCCCTCCTTCGAAAGTATGGGGTGACACACAAAACATCAACACCATACCACCCCCAAACAAATGGACAGGCTGAGGTTTCAAATCGTGAGTTGAAACAAATCTTGGAGAAAACCGTGCAGCCAAATAGGAAGGATTGGAGCAAGCGCTTGGATGATGCATTGTGGGCTTATAGAACAGCATACAAGACCCCCATTGGTATGTCCCCATTTCGGATTGTTTTTGGGAAAGCATGTCATCTCCCAGTGGAAGTCGAGCATCAGGCTTATTGGGCTATAAAGAAATGGAACATGGATTTGGCCCAAGCTGGAATTCAAAGGAAGTTGCAAATTCAAGAGCTTGAGGAGATTCGATTGTCATCATATGAGAACTCAAGGCTCTACAAGTAAAGATCAAAAGCAGCTCATGACAAAATGATCCAACAAAGGGAGTTTCATGTTGGAGAGAAAGTCCTTCTCTATAGTTCACGACTGAAGTTGATGCCTGGTAAGTTGCGTTCCATATGGTTAGGTCCTTATATTGTGTCTAATGTTTTTCCTTATGGTGCAGTGGAGATCACACAAGAGGACACTGGAAGGAGATTTACAGTCAATGGGAAACGTTTGAAGAGATACATTGAGGGACATCCTACTGATGTAGTGGATTTTATCACACTGCATGACCCCATCATCACTTGATCACATCAGGCTGTTCCTAACCCTTTCACTTTTATATTATTTGTCCTACTTAAAAATTCTGAATTTCATGTGCATATATCATCTCATGGGTTCACATTGAGGACAATGCAATATTTTAAGTGTGGGGGAGGGAACCTTTTAGTTTAGTAATTTCAATTGTTTTCCTGTTAAAAAAAACCAAAAAAAAAATTGTGTGTTTTTCAAAATTTGTGTGTTTATTTTACAATTTTCTGTGTGTTTTTGAAACTTTTGAGCTGAAATGATTCTCATCACCATTTTTAAATCCATATCAATAAGTGAAACAATTTACCCCTTGAAACTAAGCTTAAATGAATGCTGAAATGACTTTGTTTCAAGTTCAAATATTTAGTAATTTCATGCAAAGTACGCTGAATTTTGAATCCCATGCCAATCTCACTGTCTTTATATTTGAAATCACTTTCTTGTGAGGCTTCTAAACCATTATTTTCATATTCTTTACATTCACCTCACTTCTTGAGAGAACCAAACCATACTTGATTTAACCAGAATTTGATCTATTCCTGTCAAAACTTGAGGGTTTGAGGTACTTGTGTTTAAATGATTGAGGCATTTGTTTGGTATTAAAACCCCTATTTCAAAGAATCTTTTTTTATAATGGCCTACCTTGAATATTTAATCCTTGTAGCCCTTAGAAGCCATGCACAGCCTGTTAGGTTAAGCCACATTACAAGCCAATTTTCCCTATCCAACCAACTCTTGAAGTGAAATTGCATAATCTAGTTGAGCTTAAGTGTGGGGGAAGCTGTATTGTGTTGTGCCACCACATTATGTGATACTTTGGGTGGAAAATTAAATTCTGAAGAGATGTGTTTGCTGCTAAAGAAATTCATTATATTGAAAGATGTGCCTTTTCTGGAGCTTTCATGACAAGTGAAGCTGTGCCTTTTCTGGAGCTTCTAATTGAGGTGGAAAGCTGTGCCCATCTGGAGCTTTCAAGAAAATCATGTTTTAGAAGATTGAAATTTTTTATGCTGAAATGATGAATGGTGTAAACCTTTCATGACTTTTCATGATGATGGAGCTGGATTGATACTATGGGGATTGAAGAGAAGACCATATTTAAGTGAAAATTAGATTAATGCAATTTTTCTTTAAAAGAGTCAAGCCCTCCTCATTCAGCCTCAGAGTTTTTCACATCTTAATCCTACCAACCGAAATCCACAGAACAACCTTGAAAAGTCCTCATGATAAACATATGTCCTTGACTCACATCGGGTAGCGATGTAGGAATCTATCAAGCCTATGGTGACCCTTGTATGAGTTTGGATGAGAAAGACATTGCAAAATAAATTGATATTTGAGTGATGAGAGAAAATTCAAGCGAGGTAAGTGTTTTGTGCATGGGCGGATAAATGAAGTGGAAATATATTGAATGATATAAATGGAGAACTTGAAATAAGGTTTTTTATGAGGCATTATATCTTTTTTATTATTGGTGTGAAATTGATTGATCTTAACGATATGTGTTTTAAAATTGGTTTTGATTTGATATTGATGTTTACTTGATATGAGGTTTTGCCCAGGTGTGCAAAAGGGTAAGTGTGGGGGAGTTGATAAAACACTATTTTATTGAATATTTTATTGATAATAAATGATATAATTTCCTCACATTGTGTTAAACATGTTTATTTATAAAATATTTGGGATTTGATCATTCATTTGAAAATTTGGTGAAAATTCCAGTTTTACCCTTAACAGTGCACTGTAGTATTTCGAAGATAAATATTTTTATGTTTATTATTTGAATTTTCAATTTTGTAACAGTGTTTATAACTTAATTATCTACAACTTTTATGCAGGACACTAAAGCTAAAGAGTTCATTTGGTTGTTGAAATTGGGCCATGAAGTCAAAGTTGGGCTGGGCTCGCCAGAATGGAGAAGGTTCTGTATTTGGGCCATATCCTCTACATAAGGGCTTGTATTGAGCCCAAATTTTGAGGAAAGCTCGGGGACATGATGTGGAAGAAATCATAATTCTGGAAGGCCGGTCAATTCACGCTTTTTGGAGGTCAAATTGGCGGTGAAAGTTGGAATAAAATATTTAGCCGATATTTTCATTTCACACTTAAAAAGTTATGTATCCCTAGCCCTCACAAACTCTATTTAAAGGGGGTTTTAACTATTTGAGAGGGCTGGTGGAGGATTTGGGAAGGTGTGGCCGAAAGAGTGTCTCTTGGGAGCCCCTCACAACTCTTGGAAGAAGTAAGCCTTTGTGCAAACCTCTCTTCCAAAAAGGCTCTCCTCTCTCACCTCTTCTTTGTATTTCTTTTCTTTCATGTTTGTTTCTAGAATTTTTCTTCAAATAATATTCTGTGTTCATCCCTCTTATTCTTATCATAATATTTTTAATTGGGTTTGAATCAAGAGTGGAGACAAGATTTGGTTCTACCCTTTCAATCCGTTGCTTATGCAAAACGTCTCCACGATGACTACACCACCCATGGAAGAGTAGTTCTTTTTAGTAATCGATCGACCTCTATCCTTCTTCATTCATTTATTTTGAATCAATGAGATACTGTAATTCACATATTATGATCTATTAATTTAGTTTTTAATTTAAATGAAACTAAGTAAGCAATTGAATAGTTAACACAAAACACGCGAGGTCGGGAATTGTGTGAACTGTGAGAGCGCAACCTTAACCGGTAATTCAAAACCACATGGGATCAATTTTTAGAGTTCAAATATAATCCCTAAACTCAATTAATCCTCATTTCCAGAGTGGTTATGTGCCTTAATTTACCACTGGCCATAAGCTAATTTTAGAGCATCAATCAAAGCAGGGTGTCGCGATTGCATGTTCCGAAGTTATCCTAAGGTTAAAATTCACTTCAATCTTCGTGGTAAAGTTAATTCTCGTAGGGTTCGGGATTTAAAAAATTAAGGGATCATAATTAAGTGAATATTAATTTAAATGATAATGATTAATAAATGATTGAAGAGGTAGAGTTAGATCGATTACGCCTTTTAAAATAGATTTCTAAAAAAAACATCTTCTTGTTGTGTCATTCTAATCGAAACTTCATTTCAAAATTAAAAACAAAAAAAAAATGAAATCTTCTTCCAGCAAACTTCTTCTAGATTCATAAACTATAAACAACCACCCACATCCTTTCAAGTAGTGTTTTTATTCCCTTTTATTTTGTTTCTAGAATACCTCTGAAAAGTTGTTTTAATTCACTTCCTCCTTTGAGAGACGACCTTGGTCAGCCACTCTGCTGCACCCAAGTACCCCAAAATCACACTAATCATTTGAGGGCGCCCACGACAGCGCTCTTTCAAATTGGCGCCGTTGCCGGGGAGGAAAGTAATTATTTCAAACAATTAGAGGTATTTATTTTATTTTACATTTTAATTCTCTTCCTCTCTTCTTTCTTCCATCTTTACCCAATCTGATTTTTCTTTCTTCTTCTTCTTTTATCCCTTTCTACTTCTTTTTGGACCATCAACTCAAACTTCAAATTTTTATTTTACTATGGTCCACATTCCTTCTTTTCATCTTTCATTGATTGATGACACGAACTAATCCCGAAGATCTCTTAGATCTTGACCCTGAGATTGAACGTAGCCTTAGGGCACGAATCGGACATTCTCAGTCTACGGGAAGTTTCAACATTCAACCAGTTGGAGAATTACTCCAATATCAGAACATTGAAATTGGAATCAATTCAAATTCAACCATAAAACAAGAACCAATGGCTGGAAACAATGGAAATGAACTTAATAGAACCATTCGAGAATTGGCTGCACCTGATATTAACTATCAACCAAATTGTATTGCATACCCAAATCTCGAATCGGAATTCAAACTGAAATCTGGGTTAATTCACTTACTTCCAAAGTTTCATGGCCTCTCTGGTGAGGATCCCAATAAACATTTGAAAGAATTTAATGTGGTTTGCTCAACCCTAAAACCTAGAAATGTCTCTGAAGATCAAATCAAACTAAGAGCATTCCCATTCTCACTTGATGGAGCTGCGAAAGATTGGATGTATTATTTACAACCCGAAGATGTAACTTGTTGGAACGATTTGAAACGTATTTTCTTGCAGAGATTTATTCCAGCATCAAGAACCACATCCATTCGAAAGGAGATATCTGGGATCAAGAAAGCCCAAGGAGAGTCAATGTATGAGTACTGGGAGAGATTCAAGAAGTTGTGTGCAAGCTGCCCACATCACCAAATCAGTGAGAAACTCCTCATCCAATACTTATATGAAGGACTCACACCCATTGAGAGGAGCATGGTAGATGCTGCGGCTGGAGGAGCAGTGGTGGACAAGACACCAGTAGCTGCGCGTGCGTTGATCGACAAGATGGCCCAAAACTCCCAACAATTCGGTGATAGAGGTACACCACATGTTTGAGGAGTACATAAAGTAAGTCCTTCTTCTCTTGAAAGTCATTTGATTGATACTAAGTTAGAAGAATTGACAACTATGGTGAGGCAGATTGCATTGGCTCAAAAGACATCCCAACCCCCTCCTTCAAGGCCTTGTGGTATTTGCACTGAGACAAGCCACCCAACTGACTGTTGCCCACAACTCCAAGAAACAGAAGATTGTGCAGTAGTGTTCCCTGGGAGACCATTTCAGCAGCAACAACAACAACCATATCCCCAAAAGAAGTTTGATCCAACATACAACCAAGGGTGGAAAGATCTAGAGGACATGAGGTATGGCTCTGGACAACAACAAAGGCCCCCTTTTCAACCAAACTTCCAGCAGCCTCCACCTTACCAACAGGGTTTCCAACAACCCCAAAGGAGATTCGAAGCTCAAACATCAACGAGTCAGCAACAAGGGAATATCCAACACAAGGTAGACTCTAACACTGATGATATTTTGAAACAAATTGTTCTTAATCAACAGAATGAGCTGAAGAGTCAAGGTTCGGAGCTGAGAGAGTTGAAGACTCAAATGAGTCAGATTGCCACCGCCCTCTATGAACTTGTGAGTAAGAATTCTGGAAATCTACCTTCCCAACCCACTCCAAATCCAAAGGGGAATGTTAGTGCCATCACATTGAGAAGTGGGAAGCAAATGAACGATACATCTTCACCTACCATTCCACCGGGATTCACCTCAACTTCAGAGAAGCCGCATTCCATACCAACTGATGAACAATCCAAGGAGAAAGATAAAGGTAAGAAAAAGATTGATGATGTTCCTCCTAAACCCCTTCCTTTTCTAAACTGGGTTGTTCAAACCAAGAAGATGGCTGAAGAAGCAATGCAAAAGGAGGTTTTGGACACATTCAAGCGTGTGGAGATCAACATTCCTCTACTTGAAGCCATTAAGCAAATCCCAAGGTATGCCAAATTATTAAAAGAACTCTACACCAATCGAAGAGGGCTCAAGGGAAATGAGAGGATAAACCTTGGAAGGAATGTCTCAGCACTCATTTCACCAACTCTAGCAATTCCAACAAAGTGCAAGGATCCAGGGACATTCACCATCCCATGCACCATAGGGGAGTTGCACTTTTCTGATGCACTTTGTGATTAGGTGCTTCCATAAATGTGATGCCTCACTCTATATTCTCTTCCTTGCAGGTTGGTGAGTTGAAGCCAACAAGAGTAGTGGTGCAATTGGCGAATAGAGCTACGGAATATCCAGCGGGAGTCCTTGAGGATGTACTTGTCCGGGTAAGAGACATGATCTTTCCAGCGGATTTCTATGTTCCTAACATGGAGGATGATCAGGTAAGTTCTCATGCCCCCATTATCTTAGGTAGACCCTTCCTCAAAACTGCAAAAACTATCATAAATGTCAATGAGGGTACACTTTCCATGGAGTTTGGAGATGAAGTTGTGATATTTAATGTTATGGATTCCATGAAGTACCCCTCAGAGGACCATTCTGCTTTTGTTATCTCCCATTTTGAACCACCAAGTAAAAACATCATGGAATTGGATTGTCCTATGCTTAGGGAGATTATGAGTATTGGTTCTGGTTTAATGAATAAGAGAACTTCCACACCTGTTTCTAATGAACAAGACTCTCTAAGATTTGATTTTGATGTGGATTCATATTCTGATTTTGATCATGTTCACTCTGATTATGAAATGGCTGTTGAGTATGCTGATGGATTTGATGCTTTATTCTATGATTTTGATGATGTCTATTCTGATACTGATGCTCTTTGTGCACATATTTCAGTTCCTTCAATGTCTCCATCCATACTACACCCTCCTTCATTAGAACTCAAGCCATTGCCACCAAATCTGAAATACTCATACTTGTTGATTGGTGAGAGATTACCTGTTATCATTGCTAACAATCTCCCTTTTGAACATGAAGAAAGGCTTTTGAATATTTTGAGGGAGAACATCAGGGTGATTGGGTGGACCTTGGCTGACATATCAGGTATTAGCCCCTCCATTTTCATGCATAGGATTCTCTTGGAGGATGGGGCTCAACCGGTGAGACAACCACAAAGGAGACTCAATCCCACCCTCCTGGAAGTTGTTAAAAAGGAAGTTGAGAAATTGCTCGAGGCAGGTATAATCTTTCCCATTTCAGATTCACAGTGGGTAAGTCCAATTCAGGTTGTGCCTAAGAAAACTGGTTTTACTTTTGTTAAAAATGAGAAAGATGATTTAGTTCCAATGAGGGTGCAAAACAGTTGGTGTGTGTGTATTGATTATAGGAAACTAAATCAGACCACTCGCAAGGACCATTTCCCCCTCCCATTTATTGATCAAATGCTCGAGAGACTAGCTGGGAAAACACACTATTGTTTCTTGGATGGATTTTCTGGATATTTTCAGGATCCTATAGCTCCAGAGGATCAGGAGAAGACTACATTCACCTGTCCCTTTGGCAAATTTGCCTACCGGAGGATGCCATTTGGACTTTGCAACGCCCCAGGTACCTTCCAGAGATGTATGGTGAGTATTTTTTCTGATTTTATTGAGACCTTCATGGAGGTATTTATGTATGATTTTACAGTGTATGGGTCTTCATTTGATGAATGTCTAAGTAGTTTGGGAAATGTGTTGAATCGTTGTATTGAGAAGAATCTGGTCCTGAACTTTGAAAAGTGTCATTTTATGGTAGATCATGGAATTTTCTTAGGGAATGTGGTGTCAAAACATGGGATAGAGGTTGATAGATCTAAGGTAGAAATTATTTCATCCTTACCCTATCCTTCATGTGTGCGTGATGTTAGATCTTTCCTAGGGCATGCAAGATTTTATCGGCGCTTCATCAAAGATTTTAGTAAGATCGCTCTTCCTATGTCACGATTACTTCAAAAAGATTCTGATTTTGTGTTTGATGATTCTTGTAGGACTTCCTTTGATGATCTAAAGAAGTGTCTGACCACTCCACCTATCATACAGCCCCCACGGTGGGACCTTCCATTTGAGCTTATGTGTGACGCCTCCAACTTCGCGGTTGGAGCTGTCTTATCTCAGAGGGTGGAAGGACGTTCACATGTGATCGCCTATGCATCAAGGACACTAGATTCAGCCCAATCAAATTACACAACCACAGAAAAAGAGTTTCTTGTTGTCATATTTTCTTTAGATAAATTCCGTTCATATTTATTGGGCTCTAAAGTAGTTGTTTTTTCTGACCATGCAGCTTTGAGGTACCTCCTAAAGAAGCCAGATGTAAAGCCGCGACTTATCTGTTGGATGATCCTTCTTCAAGAGTTTGACATCGAGATAAAGGACAAAAAGGGGTCAGAAAACTTGGTGGCGGACCACATGAGTAGGCTTACTCACACACTAGAGGGTGACACCTTGGACCAGGTACCACTTCGGGACACTTTCCCCGATGATCATCTCTATACCATCTCAGGTAAGCATCCTTGGTATGCTGATTTAGTTAATTACATTGTTGGCTCTGAAATCCCAGTAAATTTGAAGAAACATCAAGTCCAAAAATTAAAGAGTGAGTCAAGATTTTATGTTTGGGATGATCCGTACCTCTGGCGCATTTGTAGTGACCAAGTCATTAGGAGGTGTGTTCCCGATCATGAGTTTGAGTCTGTTTTGCATTTCTGTCATACACTTTCTTTTGGTGGACACTTTGGACCCCAACGGACAGCTAGGAAGGTTTTAGACTCTGGATTATATTGGCCTAGCTTGTTCCATGATGCCCATTTGTTTTGTAAGTCATGCTCTCGTTGCCAACACACTGGGAACATTTCTAGGAGACATGAGATGCCCAAACAACCCATACTATTTTGTGAGATTTTTGATGTATGGGGCATCGAATTTATGGGTCCTTTTCCTAGTTCATTTGTATTTTTGTACATTTTGGTTTCTGTTGATTATGTGAGTAAATGGGTGGAGGCCAAGGCCACCAGGATTGACGATTCTCATGTTGTTGTGGACTTTGTCAAAGCACAAATTTTTTGCAGGTTTGGAGTACCAAAGGCCATCATCAGTGACCAAGGGACACACTTTTTCAATAGGAATTTTGCTTCCCTCCTTCGAAAGTATGGGGTGACACACAAAACATCAACACCATACCACCCCCAAACAAATGGCCAGGTTGAGGTTTCAAATCGTGAGTTGAAACAAATCTTGGAGAAAACCGTGCAGACAAATAGGAAGGATTGGAGCAAGCGCTTGGATGATGCATTGTGGGCTTATAGAACAGCATACAAGACCCCCATTGGTATGTCCCCATTTCGGATTGTTTTTGGGAAAGCATGTCATCTCCCAGTGGAAGTCGAGCATCGGGCTTATTGGGCTATAAAGAAATGCAACATGGATTTGGCCCAAGCTGGAATTCAAAGGAAGTTGCAAATTCAAGAGCATGAGGAGATTCGATTGTCATCATATGAGAACTCAAGGCTCTACAAGGAAAGATCAAAAGCATCTCATGACAAAATGATCCAACAAAGGGAGTTTCATGTTGGAGAGAGAGTCCTTCTCTATAGTTCACGACTGAAGTTGATGCCTGGTAAGTTGCGTTCCAGATGGTTAGGTCCTTATGTTGTGTCTAATGTTTTTCCTTATGGTGCAGTGGAGATCACACAAGAGGACACTGGAAGGAGATTTACAGTCAATGGGAAACGTTTGAAGAGATACATTGAGGGACATCCTACTGATGCAGTGGATTTTATCACATTGCATGACCCCATCATCACTTGATCACATCAGGCTGTTCCTAACCCTTTCACTTTTATATTATTTGTCCTATTTAAAAATTCTGAATTTCATGTGCATATATCATCTCATGGGTTCACATTGAGGACAATGCAATATTTTAAGTGTGGGGGAGGGAACCTTTTAGTTTAGTAATTTCAATTGTTTTCCTGTTAAAAAAAACCAAAAAAAAAATTGTGTGTTTTTCAAAATTTGTGTGTTTATTTTACAATTTTCTGTGTGTTTTTGAAACTTTTGAGCTGAAATGATTCTCATCACCATTTTTAAATCCATATCAATAAGTGAAACAATTTACCCCTTGAAACTAAGCTTAAATGAATGCTGAAATGACTTTGTTTCAAGTTCAAATATTTAGTAATTTCATGCAAAGTTCGCTGAATTTTGAATCCCATGCCAATCTCACTGTCTTTATATTTGAAATCACTTTCCTGTGAGGCTTCTAAACCATTATTTTCATATTCTTTACATTCACCTCACTTCTTGAGAGAACCAAACCATACTTGATTTAACCAGAATTTGATCTATTCCTATCAAAACTTGAGGGTTTGAGGTACTTGTGTTTAAATGATTGAGGCATTTGTTTGGTATTAAAACCCCTATTTCAAAGAATCTTTTTTTATAATGGCCTACCTTGAATATTTAATCCTTGTATCCCTTAGAATCCATGCACAGCCTGTTAGGTTAAGCCACATTACAAGCCAATTTTCCCAATCCAACCAACTCTTGAAGTGAAATTGCATAATCTAGTTGAGCTTAAGTGTGGGGGAAGCTGTCTTGTGTTGTGCCACCACATTATGTGATACTTTGGGTGGAAAATTAAATTCTGAAGAGATGTGTTTGCTGCTAAAGAAAGTCATTATATTGAAAGTTGTGCCTTTTCTTGAGCTTTCATGACAAGTGAAGCTGTGCCTTTTCTAGAGCTTCTAATTGAGGTGGAAAGTTGTGCCCATCTGGAGCTTTCAAGAAAATCATGTTTTAGAAGATTGACATTTTTTATGCTGAAATGATGAATGGTGTAAACCTTTCATGACTTTTCATGATGATGGAGCTGAATTGATACTATGGGGATTGAAGAGAAGACCATATTTAAGTGAAAATTAGATTAATGCAATTTTGCTTTAAAAGAGTCAATCCCTCCTCATTCAGCCTCAGAGTTTTTCACATCTTAATCCTACCAACCGAAAGCCACAGAACAACCCTGAAAAGTCCTCATGATAAACATATGTCCTTGACTCACATCGGGTAGCGATGTAGGAATCTATCAAGCCTATGGTGACCCTTGTATGAGTTTGGATGAGAAATACATTGCAAAATAAATTGATATTTGAGTGATGAGAGAAAATTCAAGCGAGGTAAGTGTTTTGTGCATGAGCGGATAAATGAAGTGGAAATATATTGAATGATATAAATGGAGAACCTAAAATAAGGTTTTTTATGAGTCATGATATCTTTTTTATTCTTGGTGTGAAATTGATTGATCTTAAAGATATGTGTTTTAAAATTGGTTTTGATTTGATAATGATGTTTACTTGATATGAGGTTTTGCCCAGGTGTGCAAAAGGGTAAGTGTGGGGGAGTTGATAAAACACTATTTTATTGAATATTTTATTGATAATAAATGATATAATTTCCTCACATTGTGTTAAACATGTTTATTTATAAAATATTTGGGATTTGATCATTCATTTGAAAATTTGGTGAAAATTCCAGTTTTACCCTTAATAGTGCACTGTAGTATTTCGAAGATAAATATTTTTATGTTTATTATTTTAATTTGAACTTTTGTAACAGTGTTCCTAACTTAATTATCTACAACTTTTATTCAGGGCACTAAAGCTAAAGAGTTTATTTGGTTGTTGAAATTGGGCCATGAAGTCAAAGTTGGGCTGGGCTCGCCAGAATGGAGAAGGTTCTGTATTTGGGCCATATCCTCTACATAAGGGCTTTGATTGAGCCCAACTTTTTAGGAAAGCTCGGGGACATGATGTGGCACAAATCATCCTTCTGGAAGGCCGGTAAATTCACGCGTTTTGGAGGTCAAATTGGCGGTTCAATTTGGAATAAAATATTTAGCCGAGATTTTCATTTCACACTTAAAAAGTTATGTATCCCTAGCCCTCACAAACTCTATTTAAAGGGGGTTTTAACTCTTTGAGAGGGCTGTTGGAGGATTTGGGAAGGTGTGGCCGAAAGGGTGTCTCTTGGGAGCCCCTCACAACTCTTGGAAGAAGTAAGCCTTTGTGCAAACCTCTCTTCCAAAAAGGCTCTCCTCTCTCACCTCTTCTTTGTATTTCTTTTCTTTCATGTGTTTTTCTTGAATTTTTCTTCAAATAATATTCTGTGTTCATCCCTCTTCTTCTTATCTTAATCTTCTTAATTGGGTTGGAATCAAGAGTGGAGACAAGATTGGGTTCTACCCTTTCAATCCATTGCTTATGCAAAACGTCTCCACGATGACTACACCACCCATGGAAGAGTAGTTCTTTTTAGTAATCGATCGACCTCTATCCTTCTTCATTCATTTATTTTGAATAAATGAGATACTGTAATTCACATATTATGATCTATTAATTGAGTTTTTAATTTAAATGAAACTAAGAAAGCAATTGAATAGTTAACACAAAACACGCGAGGTCGGGAATTGTGTGAACTGTGAGAGCGCAACCTTAACCGGTAATTCAAAACCACATGGGATCAATTTGTAGAGTTCAAATAAATACCTAAACTCAATTAATCCTAATTTCCAGAATGGTTATGTGCCTTAATTTACCACTGACCATAAGCTAATTTTAGAGCATCAATCAAAGCAGGGTGTCGCGATTGCATGTTTCGAAGTTATCCTAAGGTTAAAATTCACTTCAATCTTCGTGGTAAAGTTAATTCTCGTAGGGTTTAGGATTTAACAAATTAAGGGATCATAATTAAGTGAATATTAATTTAAATGATAATGATTAATAAATGATTGAAGAGGTAGAGTTAGATCGATTATGCCTTTTAAAATAGATTTCTAAAAAAAACATCTTCTTGTTGTGTCATTCTAATCGAAACTTCATTTAAAAGTTAAAAACAAAAAAAAATGCAATCTTCTTCCAGCAAACTTCTTCTAGATTCATAAACTATAAACAACCACCCCCATCCTTTCAAGTAGTGTTTTTATTCCCTTTTATTTTGTTTCTAGAATACCTCTGAAAAGTTGTTTTAATTCACTTTCTCCTTTGAGAGACGACCTTGGTCAGCCACTCTGATGCACCTAAGTACCCAAAAATCACACTAATCATTTGAGGGCGCCCACGACAGCGCTCTTTCACAGCCCCATGAAATATGTGAGCTCCCCAACCATAGACATTTAAAATTCTGAATTCATGTGATTGGAAAATTCTTCCACTGATTTCTGCCTACTACCACCAAATATGATATCATCAACGTAGAATAGAACCATGAATTGGTCTTTTGGAGAATTATTCACATAGAGATTCTGATCTACTCCTCCTATTTTGAATTCTAGCTTCTTGAGATATGAATCCAGCCGCGAGTACCATGCCCGTGGTGCCTGCATCAAACCATATAGAGCTTTCTTCAGTTTTCAGACCTTTGTTTCATCAGTACCTAAAACAAAACCCACAGTTTGTTCAATGTAGACTTCTTCTTCGAGTAAAACATTCAAGAATTCTGTCTTGACATCCATTTGATATACTTTATATCCTATTTGAAGTTCCATGGAATGGAAAAGCCTGATTGAATCCATTCTAGCCACTGGAGCAAAGGTTTCTTCAACATCAATGCCTTCAATCTGCGAGTATCCTTTACATACCAGTCATGCCTTATTTTTTATGACACTTCCATGCTCATCAAACTTATTTTTGAAGACCCATTTTGGTACCAATCACATTGTGACCATCGGGTCTCTGGACAAGATCCCATGTCTGATTCTTGTCAATTTGATCTAATTCTTCATTAATGGATTTCACCCAAGATTCATTATTTGCAGCTTCTTCGAATGTGGATGGCTCCACAACTGACAGAAATTCATATTGCGTGTTATTCCTCATCCTTCTTGTTTGAGTGGGTGCACTCATATCCCCAATTATGTTGGATGGACCAATCTCAGCTTTTTGATTTCTCCTATAAGGTTCAGTTGCATTCTCTTCATCCACAGTTTCTTCTTCAGATTCTTCTTCTGAGACAACATCATGATGTGACTGTTGAGTGTTTTGTATAACTTCCTCTATTTCTGTGTTTTTATTTTCTCTATGTTCACTTTCTTACTCACTTTCTATTACATCATTATATAACGTCCTTGAAGAATTTGTGGTTTTATCTTCAATTATCTCGACATCACTACTTTCCACAATCCATCCTAAATGCTTGTCGAATTCTTTGTAGGCTTTGAAGTTCATTGAGTAACTGAAGAAGATTCCTTCATCTGCATTGTCTCCAAACTTCCCCTGATTTTCTTCTTTGTTATTCATGAAGAATTTACTTCCAAAGACACGAAATTATTTTAAATAGGGATTCCTTCCATGCCACAATTCATATGGTGTCTTTGTCTCACCCACATAAAGTCCTGTTTGATTTTGAATATACACTGCAGCTTGAACAACCTCTTTCCAGTAATGCTGTGGAATACAACTCTCAATCCGTATAGTTCGTGCCATGTTGTTCACTTGTCTATTCCTACGTTCAACAACTCCATTTTGTTGTTGAGTTCTCATAGCAGCTACCTCATGCCGTATCCCATGCTTCTCCAGATAATTTTCAAATTCAATGGAAGTGTATTCTCCCCCATTGTCAGATCGCAACACTTTGATTGTTCGTCCGGTATCATTCTCGGCAATTCGCTGATATGTTTTCATGCATTCAAGGACTTGTCATTTCCTGTGAATGACCATCACACATGCCATTCTACTGTAATCATATATGAAAAGGACAAAGTAACTTTCTCCATGAGTTCCAGCAACATTTATCGGCCCACAAACATCTCTATAAATCAGATCAAGAAGTTGAGATGCCTTTTTTTTCTTTGGCCGATATGAACTACAGACCAGCTTCCCACGAATGCAAGCATCACAAGACTTTTCACGCTCATGATTCAGGTTGGGAATGTCCATGACAATCCTAAATTTTGATATTTTCTCCATGTCTTGTTGATTGATGTTCCCCAGTCTTCTGTTCTGTATCCCTTCATAAGTGAGTTTCCTGTCTTTCCCTTGATAGTGCAGCCTTTCTGATTAAAAGTAAATATGAGTCCCGAGTCACAGAGTTGACTCACACTGAGTATATTATGACATAGGTCATCTACGGAAAGGACTTCAGCCTTCTTTAGTTCTACATTAGCTAATTCAGTACTTCCACTCCCTTTGATTTTCAGAGCTCCATCATTACCAAATTGTACTGTACCATCAACCTTCCTTTTGATATCTGTTAACAGGTCGGCATTACCTATCATATGATATGAACAACCGCTATCGAGAGTCCAGGTACTGTTGTTCTTTGTAGATTTAAGGGCCACCTCTGCAAGGTTGGATTTCTCAATCTTCTTCCTTTCCTTCCATGAGACATTGGATTGAGTATAGAGTACTGATGGCCTTTCAATTATCTCTTCCATGTACCCATGTTCTTCATAGTTGAAATCTTCTTTGAGAGGAGAAAACCTGTTTGAAAGAGCAACACTGTCTTGTTGACAAGACTTGACTTGTCTTTAACTTCAGTATGAGGTGTCCATGTCCCTTCTCTGCCTGTAATTATCAGCCTTATGAACAAATTTAGAACAACGAAAACAATATCCATAGAAATTTTTTATTCTATAAGAATTAGGATATGAATTTATTCTCCTTTTTTGAAATCCTACATCTTCTCCATTCAGATAGCTTCTTGCCTTTTTGCAGTAAGACATGATATGGCCCAGATAGCCACAGAACCGACACTTCATGAAGGGAAATGTCTTCTCACTTGAATTTCTCCTCATACCTTTTTCCTTGGTAGAATTGTTATACTGGATGTCATTTATGAATGTTTGAGGATAATTTTTAGTTCTCCTTTTATTTTGGATTGAGGGGTCCTTTTTTATCACTTTAGGCAACGTTTCAACATGTTCAACTTTCATCTTATCTTTCTTTTGGATCTTTTCACTTCCAGTAGTTGATGTCTCAGCTTCACATTCAATTCCACTCTTTCCCATGCAAGCGGGTCTTCGATCACTCAAGATTTTTCCAACCCCATCTGAACCACACTTGGATCTTTCCAGTAATACTGCATCTGATAATCTTTCAAACTATATTTTCTTCCTTGATTCTTTTGGAATTGATTTAGTCTTAAGTTTACTCCATAGAGTAATAAATTCCTCCTCAAGACCCTCAACAGTCTTGGATTTTTCTTCTAGTTTGGAGATGATGCCATTGATGACCTTTTCCTGTTCTTCAATTATAAGATTCAGATCCACTACATCATCATTGCTTTCAATTATTTTAGACTGTACCTTCAAAAATTCTTCAAGTCATTCAATTTCAGCTTGAAGGTGATCAACGTATTCAGTTGATTCTTCTACAATTGATTTCCACTAATTGCAACTCTTACATTTAGTCTTAAGCTTACTAACAGCATCCTTAAGTTGCATCTCGAGATCTGCACAAGTTTTAAATATTTTTTCTCCACCAGTATCTTCTGACTTTTCAACAGTGTCCATCATGGAAGCATGGTTCCCAGTTTTGAATTCTGGTTATTCTTCATCACAGAATTCATTATCATCTTCTTTCTCTTCACAGACAAAACTCTTCCTTTGCATTTTTTTCCATATTTGAAGTATCTATTTTTGAAAAACCTTCTCCGAGGATTCTCGAAGCTTTCATATTCACTATCTTCATCATTGATCTTTCTTAGGCACTGAGAGGCAATGTGCCCAACTTTTCCGCAACGAAAACATGCGAGAGGTAACTTCCCTTTGAATTTCCATTTTCCCTTTTGAAACTTATTTTCACTGAGAGAAATAATTTCGTTTTCTTCATCATCTTCAACACTACTATATTTTGAAAATTTCAGTTTATCCATGGCCTTAAAATCCATTTCCTTGCTCACACGAGTCGTAGCATCTTCTGGTTTGATTCTCATTTCATATGCTACCAAGCTGCTTAGGAGGTCATCCAGAGAAAGTATTGAGAGATCTATTTCCTCAAGTGATGATACCTTTGCATTGTACATGGGTGGAAGTCTTCTCAGTATTTTCTTCACAATGTCAATATCTTTGATTTCTTCTCCAAGGCCCCGAATTGCTCCAACTACTTCAGTGATTCGATTAAAGAAGGAGTCTGCATTCTCATCAGGATGCATGTTTAAATCGTCGAACCTGTTGTGCAACAATTGTAGTTTCGCCTCCTTCACTTTTCTATATCCTTCAGAAATATTCTCTAGCTTATCCCACATGGATTTTTCTGAGGTGCAATTCATCACCTTTAGGTAGATCTAATCAGAAAGGGCTGTGGTGAGTGCATTTTGTGCTTTAGCATCTACATCAAGAATTTTACTTTCTGTGTCAGTCGTAGCCAGCCCTATTGGATTAGTGACTTGTATTCCTTGCATAGTAGAAAATAGAACATCCATTCCAAGAGATCTTAGATGAGATCTCATTCTGTTCTTCCAGATCTGAAAATTACTTCCATCGAAGTGAGGGACTCCCCTGACATTGACTATATTCTCCATGACGACAAAGGAAAAATTCAACACCAGCAACCTCCCTTTGATACCACTTGTAGAACCCCGGGACACCCTGATAGGGGAGGGGTGAATCTAGGTGACAAATTTTTCTTTTAATGTGATGGATCTTGTTCCCACATTGGTAGGAACTTGTTGAACATGTATGATGAATATGATCTGAACGCAAATATTCACATGCACAGAGAATACACGACACTTTTTACTTGGTTCACCACTAAGGGATACGTCCAAGGAGCATACACCGACATGTTGTCGGTCGTACCTAATTCCACTAAACTTCACTAGATGTGGATTACAAAGGTTTAGGAACAGTCACTCTGTCCCGGGCTCACTGCCTTTACAATTGTTCAGGGATAGCTCACTGCGTTCCTCAGGTCACTCTCGTTGACTCCCCCTGGCTCAAAGCCCTTGGTGAAGTAACACTCAGTTTATATACGTGAAGGTCTCTTCATCATTGAAAGAGAATTCATCCTCTATTGTGTTTAGATGCTCTGTTGAAGTTCAAATATCACTCATAGACTAATATCAGTTTGCACCGAAGATATCGGGAAATCTTCCAGCTTTCGTGCAACTCCAAAAAGACCAGCGTACTCTAACCTCCCCGGGTGCGCTTCTCCAAGACCGGCGCACAAGTTTAAAGAATGGCGTCTAAGTCACTTGCGTGGTACAAATCGGCACATAGGTGAGACCAACCCACTTGCGTGACACTGCCTCTTTCAACTCCAAACTTGCGCAACGCTGCGCCTTTAACTCTTAAACCACCTCGGTCGCGCAACCAACAACCAGCGCACAACCTCTACTTGCGCGATCCAACTACCACTTGCACGACTGAACCAATTTCGTGAAGAGAGCTCAAAAAATCTACAAGTCTTGAACTTCGTTACAAATGAGGAGGGGTGGTCCTCTATTTATAGGAGAACTGGACCCCCTGCGCGGTGGAGCGCAAGTATCCTCTCGGTGCGCAGGTTCCGGCACACAGCTCATCTCCCCTAGCCTCTATCGCGCAACCCACTTGCGCGACCCAACCAATACTTGCGTGACCCTTATCCCTTTGCCATTTTCCACGTTCTAATCTTCAAAAACTCTTGGAGCATACGTTCTCTCTCCTTCAAGTACGTGGAATGAAAGTCTCTGCCAAAAACACTTTTCTCTATTTGTCGATTTTCAGGCCCAAAAATTTGGCAAATACTGGGAAACGACACCACCTTCAATACTGTTTTCTACTTGAACTGTATGATCACTTTGCTTGTACTCATTCTAAACTTCCGTTGAGGTTTGTCAACAAACACAAACCATACTCCAATTCATGAATAGAATACCATGGTTCCAATAGTTACATGACGTGAAATCCTTCTATAGCCTACAAAAATCACCGATTAAAGATGAGAGTTCAAGATTTATATGACTTCACCATTATAAGTATCCTTTTAATTCCTTCTTGACTATATATATACAATGATAGAAACAAATCAAGGCACGGTTAAAGATATTCTTGACAGATCGGTAACTGGATGTTACAAACTCCCCACTATAAAGGCTTTCCATACCTGGGAAGTCATGGGGAACATGAAATCCCAGAAAAAGGTTTAGGACACTACTCCCTCATCAATGACCCATGTTCCCTTGTCTCATGACAATCTGGTCCCTATTTCCATAAAAATATGTTCAATGAAATTTAATTACCATGAAATATATTTAATTGAGTGTGAACGATCCCAACTGGTTCTCCAAAATAGAAACATCTGGCACTAACTCAATTTCTTCCTAACTCAAATCTTGAGCGGGATCAGGGGGATACTTCCTGAGCTAAGACAAGTGGAAAACATCATGAATACCTTTCAACTGAACCAAAAATACTAACCAATAAGCAACCTACTCAAGATGTTCAGTGATCTCAAATGGTCCAACATATCTCAGATCCAACTTTCCCTATTTTCTAAGCCAAAAATGACCTAATAAAGGAGAAACATTCAAGAAAACCAGTCACCAATGGAAAAATTCAAAGGGAGATGCCACAAATCCGTGTATGATTTTTTTGACTATGGGATATAACCAGATGTTGATGTACATCCTAAAGATTTGATGCCATCTCTTAAACCAAACTTTTCCCAACTAAAGACACATCACCCACCTCAACCTAACAAAGAGGGTATCTCCATAGATGACCATACAACTCCTAAAAGGGATCCATTCTTATCAAATATTGATAACTATTATTTTAAACAAACTCAACTAGCCCTAGATGGCTATCCCATGATCCAATGAAATTCAAGACATATGTAAAAATCATATATTCTAGAATCTGAATCACTCACTCTGTCAGACCGTCGGTCTGTGGATGGTAACCTATACTTAACTTGACCTGAGTTCCCATCAACTCTTAGAGATTCCTCTAAAACCTAGAGGTAAACCCCATATCCCAATCCGAGACAATGGTAGAAGTAATCCCATGTAACCTCACGATATACTACACATACAACTTACCCAGATCTTCAAAATTAGTGGTATCCTTGATTTGAATGAAATGAGAAGACTTCGTCCAATGATCAAAAACCACGTAGATAACATTCATACCTCGGGGATTCCATGGTAATAAAAAAAGAAAATCCATGGATTCATCATCCTACGTCCAGAATGGAACCAGAAGAGCATGCAGAAAACCAGAGTGTTTCGAGTGCTCTACCTTTATCTTTTGGTAGGTATAAAAATGTGACACATAATCTAAAATTTCATGCTTCATACCCAGCCACCAGAATCATCATCTCATTTCATAATACATCTTCATAGTGCCCGAATGAACATCCCAAGAAGATTAATGATAATAAAACAAAACTAAACTCCTCACAGATGCTGTGATGAAAACTCTATTCTCAAAGTGGATCATACCATATGAATAAAGAGACCAACCAAAAATGGTCTCCCCCATAAATGATTTTACTAAATTCACTAAACTCTTCATCCTACTACTTACTCTAAAAAATAGACTCCAGAAGAGGTTATGATAACTAATAAATGGTTAGAACCATACCTGAAACATCCTCCTAAGAATCCATGTAACACTGAGTGAAAAGACCCATAAGGTTCCAGTATTCCTTCAATTCGATAACATCCTACAATGGTAGTTTCCTACTAAGAGATTCTTCAATGAAATTCACCTTCCCTGAGGTGTAGAAGATATAGAAGTCAAACATTTTAAGGTATTATACCCATAATCTATATCTAAGATTCAAGTGTTTATGAGAAAAAATATAATTAAAACTCTTATGGTCATAAAAGACTGTGAACCTCTCTCCAAAAAGAAAGTGCTACCAATATTTATGCGCATGAATAACTAAATAAAGTTCTAAATCATGATTGGGGTAATTCTTCTCATGTGGATGAAGTTGATAAGATCCGTAAGCTACCACATGGTCATCCTGCATAAGCATGCATCCCAAACTATCACCAAAAGAATCACAAAACACCATGTATCCCTTACTGGTATTATGAAATATTTGAATTGGATCCATTGTAAAAAAGTCATTTTAGTTCATTGAAATAAGGATGACACTTCACATCCCTTGTGAATTTCCCCGATTTCCTATTAAGAGCAATCAAAGGTGAAATCAGCTAAGAGAAATCCTTAATAAATTATCGGTAGTTTTCAGAAAGACCAAGGAAGCTCCAAATATCAATGAAATTCTTTGGTTATTTCTAGGAATATATATCTTTTACCTTATCAAGTTCAACTGATATGAAATGTTTAGAATTATTGTGCCTAAAAAATTTCACTTCTTGAATCCATAAACTAAATTTTGAAAGCTTTCCATACAAACGGTGACTTTAAAAAACTTCCCGAACCAAACTCAGATGGTGCCCGTGATCACACTCAGATTTCAAAAAAACAATAATATCATCTATGAACACTACTGAAAAGGTTTCAATATATTGATGGAATATTCAATTCATCAAATCTATAAAAAATGAAGGAGCATTAGTCATAAAAAGGCATCATAAGATATCCATAATGGCCATACCTGCCCATGAAAGTTGTCTTTGGTATATTAAACTCCTGAAGTCTGAGGTGATGATAAAATGGCCAAATATCATTCTTTAAAAACCACTTTTCCCCCTTTAATTGATCAAACAAGTCATCCACATGAGTTAAAGGATATAGATTCTTAACTGTTACCTGATTCAATATTCGATAGTCCACACACAACCAAACTTAACTATCTTCCTTATTGTAAAAGATTACAGGGGCTACCCAAGGAAAAAAACTAGGGAGAGTGAAACCCATTCCCAATAGTTCATCTAACTGAAGCTTGAGCTCTTTCATCTCTACTGGTTCTATACGATAAGAAGGTATCAATATCAGAGGTTTACATAGAACCAGGTCAATCGTAAACTATAACTCTATTTACAGAGGAAGAACATAGATGTCTTCTATAAAAATGTAAAAAATTTCCCAAACAAAAATGGGAAGATAAACAACAGAAGAAAAATCATTAGGGTTAATCCCAACAACACAAAAAAAACTACTGAGCTCTAGGTGGGAAGGCCCTGCATGACCAAACCTCAGGTCTCACTCCCCTTAAAACATACAAGATCTCCCATTAGCGGTAAGAAAAAAAATACATCGATGATAAAAATCAACCTTATCTCGATGAGAAACAAGTCAATTCATAGCGATGATGATGTCAAATAGATCTAGATCAATAATGGGAAAATACTAGACCAACTCCGCTTTAGCTATCATTGAAAAAAGGACAATGAAACCCCTTCTCCTTCCTCTTACCAAGGGATGTTAATAAATCCATTACAAATGGAATATGTTCCATTATAAGTTTAATACTATAAAAAAACATGCATATATAAATAGGTGGGAGGAACTAGTATAAAATAAATAAATTGCTACGGAAGATGAAATAAGGGTAGTAACTCACACTGTAGGTGTACCTGCATCAACTTCTATTGGACCCACATCTACTGGATGAAATTCCTTCACTCCTAAGGCTATTGGATGGATCCCTTTAGCCCTTAAAGCATCTGACTACCTCACAGTATCCTTTGGATTTGATAAACCCTCATCATAATGAGTCATTTCCATAGCCGAATAGAAGAAATTAAATTGACTAACACATCCATAACTATTGTATATCTTCAAAGGACTATGAATAGAATGAATTGTGTTTCCAACCATGAAATACTGATAGCAATTCATATGCACACTGATAGCTGTAGAAGACGGTGCAGAGGAGGCTCGTTATTGAGACACACCTCCACAAATCATGTGATGATATTTCCACTTCCTCTTATTCCCATGCATGCCACTAAAGCTGCCACTGGATGGAAGAGAAGAGGTGAAAAATCCAACATTTCCTTCCATATTCATCTCTCCCATAATATATTTTTCTATTGTATCCACATAGGTAGAAATATTTAACATAAACACCTATGATATGATATCTAGTTGCAAACCCTACAGGTACTTCTAAGCCTTAAACTGTTCATTCTTCACCACATCCAGAGAAAAATAGGCAAGCTCAACAAACCTATTATAATATGCCGATATAGAATGCTTGCTCTACTGAAAAGAGAGGAACTATAGAGTCTTTTCCAACATCACAGACTTGGGAAAAAACTACTGGAAGAATAGGGTTTTGAAACCCTTCCAATCCAAGTCCATGTGTCTATACTCCGGGACTATGGAATCCCACCATCCCTTACCAAAACCCTAAATCCTAAACACTGTATAATATACCTTCACATTCTCAGGTGTTTCCACAATGTTGAAGATTTTTTTGATCATGTCCAGCCAATCTGCCTCTTGAGGTTCATCTAGTCATTTAAAGGATGATGGATTCTCACACAAGGAATCCCACGATCTCTCTCTCTCTCTCTCTCTCTCTCCTCCAGCTCCTGGATGTACCTAAATAACTGTGTTCTGAACTCATGGTACATTAATATCAATTGTACGAACTACCTGTATGATAGTCTCAATGAGATTATGATATGTTGGAAGATTCCCTTGTGGGGATTCAGTTGTACCCTCTTGAGGAACACATATAAGGCGTCTTGGAGGCATACTACTGCAAACCAAAATAGAAGGAACAACTAGACAATATAAAAATCCCAATTCAAACAAAAAAACCACAAGTAGAAACAAATATTTAAAACAAATCCGACCACTAGAGACACATAAACCAACTTCCCATTGAAACATGAGTTTTTTCATGACAAGATCTGGACATGAACTTACCAGAACATACCTATCAAGTCCCTAAAATTATATCCCTAATATAACAGACATCCCAATAAAAGGACACTTCGGGATAGAAAACCAACTACCTGGATCTGATACCATTTTGTAATGAACTAACCTAGATTACCATCAAACCTGTAACCCAACATGATTCATCACATACTCAAAGGGTATTCCTGATCCACACAGGCTAAAGAAAAGCACCCAAGATTGGAAAAATAAACCAGAGGGAATGATTTATCCCAAAATAAACAAACACATTGAATATATATACACAAAATGAGAAAGAATAGTGGAAATCTAAAAAAATATATGCTATAACTATAAGAAAGTAATGGAAACAAAACAATGGTAAAGTAGAGAAAAATCTAGGAGACAAGTGCAACTACAAAGGACCAAGACCAAATAGATACTCCATGTGATGGCATGGATGAACTCTCACTATCTCACCACCAGCTACCCAACTTAGCTAACATGAAACCTCACCACCTCGATGTGACACCTTTTTATTCCCTAAATTGGAAGAATTACATAGGTCCATTCACCATCGAAGAGGTGCACATAGTGTGAGATAACAAGCTTAATAGGATCCCACCCAGGTGTTTCATAACAAGTATCTGTATAATAATTCATCTAATCTCATTTTCATTAAAACATGGAATGATAATCAGTAAATCTGTTTTATAGAAAACATGGTAAACTTTTCCCCTTTATCAAAATTCTAAAACAAAAGTAGGTATATCAATTTCAAATCATATTTTCCATATCATATTTCTAAAGTATAAACATGCATATTATGGATAAAACAAAAAATCCAATAAATACAAAATAGAATCACATGTATCAACACCCAGGATCACTATAGGCTAGACTAGAAGAATAATCATACCATAATCAATCATGTGAACAATTTGGTTTCTAGAACATAGGACTAGAAAGAAGAGGAATACCCCATGAGTGAACACACTAACAATGCCAGTATTAGTCTCGTAGAATAACAGGCTGAGGAAATAGAGGAAATCCTCATAAGAAAACCTCTATATAATCACAAAAAAATGGATGATGGCCTCAAGATAAACCTTCCACCTAAGTACCCAATGTAACCCATGTTCTCATTTTAACAATTAATTTCAATTCATTTTAAAACATTTGAAATTTTTTTCAAAAATTCATTTCAACTCTTCGAAAATACCCCTTTTCTTTATATTAACCAATAACTAAGAAAAAACCACTATTATTTAAACATTATTTTCAACATACAAAAAAAAATCATGAAAATTTCATGTATAAATCAATTTATAAAGAATGAATAATAAGGTTCATCAACATAGGGTAGAGACAGAACCACCTACCTCGAAACTCGGGTGATACACGCCCACAATAGGATCCACTTGGAAGAAAAATCCAACAATTTCTATGAAGGCCCTCAACCATGAACACTGACCACACAAAAACCAATAAAGGAATGGCCTTCATAAAGAGATCACACAATGTATATGCAGAGATTCACCAAAACCTCATCGAAGATCGAATGCCGTACAGATTGATCGGAAAGGAATGTTGTCTCAAAAAATCACTAAAGAGGGACTTCGGGTCAAGAGAAAAGGATAAATATCAGTCGAATGGGAACCCAAAACCAGAACAATTCCATAAAACTTCCCTAATAATGGAATTATATGACATGTAACTCCTTTACATGTTGTAAAATCCATGGTGTCTAAGTCTTCTGAAAAATCAGTTCCCATGGATTTAAAATCCAGTATTAAATTTACTCATGATGTGTAACCACTCGTCACATCATGTAGCCCTATACAATGTGAATCATTCTCATGACATATACACATCAACAATTACACGTTGTGTAACCAAGTTACATGACATGAAATACATCTACAACCTTCATAAACCATTGGTTAAAGCTGAGACTCCATCAAATATGTTACTTCACCATTATATGTATCCTCCTAATTCCTTCTTGACCCTATACAGACAATGAGAGAAAAATCATGATGAGGTTAAAGATATACCTGATAGATCAGTAATGGGATGTTACGACTTTCCTATTGAACTCAATGGAAATTGATTTATTTTGGAAATATCATTTCCATCAAAATACTTAAGATATCAACTTTCATTGAAGAACATAAGGGACAAAACCTTTATTGGATTATTCATTATTTCAATATTACTCGTGAAACACCCAATGTATCCTACCTCACTTCTAATATCTGTCATCATGGATTTCATAAATATATCTAAGTGCCCAACTAATAATACTCATTAATAATAATCTTAATGTATAAGGATCATTTAACATGTTCTCAAATAGGAACATCCAATGAAAAAGATGAATGTGGAATTACTACCGGTGGTTCTCATCCTTATAATATCCTACTATATATTACCAAGGGTGTACACCATGACAAGGTTCCTCAAAGTCCTATGAGTCTACACCCCTGATAAAATGTATCATTTTTGTCTTTAAAATGATGTCATCTGTCTATATAACTTATATTCAAGAAAAGTTTTGTACCACTTCCATGTTCTCATCATATAAGGGAACTTCTATGAAATTTTAGCGCGACAACTACTCTTAGGATATTATCACATAATGTGTCATGCATAAGAAAAATCATGTTGTTACATTTAGTTTATTTATATTTAAAATAATGAATAAATTTTATCATAAAGTACAGAAATATTGGTTCTAGGGAACCAACTCCAACAGAATCCCACTTACACTGGAGCCAACAACAAATAACATTTTGTTTTTTATCTCTCACATGATACTCATGCTTCTGCTGAGATAGGTATTTAGTCAATGGATCCACTGTGTTGTCTTCCATGGGTACTCTTCTCATTGAAACTTCACCCCTCTGATTAAAATCCTTCAAGATGTGATACTTACAGAGTATATTATTTGTCCATTGGTGTGACCATGGATCTTTTGTAAGAGCCACCGCTGCATTATTATAACAATAAAATGTGATGGGATCTTTACTGATAGAAACCACATAAATATCTTGGACCAAGTTATGAATCTAAATAGCCTCCTTAGCTATATCAGAAGATTCAATATACTCAGAATCCACCATATAATCAATGAAAAATGTATACTTTGAACACTTCTAGCTCACGACTCCTCCATTGAGACAAAAACCATATCCTGATTTCCAAATCATATCATTTTGATTTGTCTGAAAACTTGAATTAGTATATCCCCTAATGAATATCTCCTCATCTCCTCCATACACTAGGAACACATCATTAATTCTTCTCAGATACTTAAGGTTATCCTTAACACGAAAACAATGTTTTTCTCCTATATGTACTTGATATATTCATACCATGTTTAATGCATAGGTAACATCATGTTTAGTACAGAACATGGAATACATGATTGATCCTATCACTAAAGCATATGGGATATTACTCATTCCCTCTTTATCATTTTGTGTCTAAGGATACATTTTTTTAGAAATATGTAAACTATGTGACACTAAAACCAATCCCCTCTTAGATTTTACCATACAAAATATATTTAGTTTCTGGTCAATATATGTACTTTGACTTAGTCCAAGAAACCTCTTGGATCTATCATGAATGATCTGATCCCTAAAATATAGGCTGCTTCACCTAATTCCTTCATGTATAAACACTTGTTTAACCAATACTTAACATACTATAATACCGATATGTCATTTCCAATAATTAATATGTCATCAACATATAATACTGTGATAACAAATCTATTTCCACTAAAACTATTAAAAACACATGAGTCACATTAGTTCTTTATGAAAATATATTCTTTGATGGATTCATCGAATCAAATGTTTCATGACATGGATTCTTTCTTCATTACATAAATTGATCTCTGTAACTTGAAAATAATTTTGGAATCATCTAGAGTCACAAAACCTTCAGGTTGTGTCATATTGAAATCTTCTTGAAGGTTTTTATTAAGTAATTTAGCTTTTAAATCCATCTACCATATCTCTTAGCCATGGTAAGATGCTATAGAAAGCAGAATTTTAATGGATTGAAACATGGAAACCGGTGAAAAGGTTTCATCATAGTCAATTCTTTGACACTATTTAAACCCTTTAGCCACTAGATTTTTTTTATACATATTTACTTTACCTTCTAGGCCCAGTTTTCTATTGAATACCCATTTGTATCCAATGAGATTTAAATCAATCAAAGCATCGAATAGAACTGAAACATGGTTTTGATAGATGGAATCTTCTCAAAATTCATAGATTATTTATATCTTGTAGATTTTATGCTCTCTACAACATCTTTATAGGAGATAGGTTCATCATTGTCAAAAAATATTGATTCACCATCACTGGTGACTAGAAAACCATATATCTATGCTTCTCTTACCTCTCTTTCACTCCTACACAGTACATGTGTTTCAAGAACTACTTATTAAATGGGTACCTATGTAATCTATTCTTGTACCAACTCTTTTCTATCTTGGGCATCAACTTTATCAAAGTAAATATTTCTATCATTATACCTTTTGAGAATATGCTACCTCTCATGAAAGATGGCTTGTATGGAAGCAATTACTTTTTTGTGTGAGGGGTTGTTTGAGTATTATCCTTTATTTACATGGGATTCTCTATAAAGATAAAAATTTTTCTTTGGGGTTCTTGTTTGTTTCCTGAGATGGACTTATCAAATTCCTCACAACTACATACATATGTATGTGAAAAAACAGGTTTCTTTCCAATCCATAACTCGAAATGAATTCCATTTTCCATGTAGTTGGTTCTTGGTTTAATGTGTACGATGTAGTTTGTAATGAATATCCCAAAAAGGATAATGGAAGATCTGCTTGACTCATTATTAAACTTATCATGTCTAAAAAGGTACGATTCCTCCTTTCACTAACACCATTCCACTGTGGTGTGTATGGTGGAGTGAGTAAAGGTAGACTCCCAAACTCCAGTAGAAAGTAAATAAAATCTTGATTAAGATATTCACCACCTCGATCTGATCCATAATTGATTTTTCAAAAGACTAAAACTTATACCTCATTAAGTAAAAATATCCATACCTACTCAAGTCATCTGCAAAATATATTAAGTAAGAATATCCACCTCTAGGTTCTACTGGATATGTTCCACACACATCATTCTGTACCAATCCTAGAATCTCTTTTACCCTTTCACCCTATACACCAAATGGTAGTTTAGTCATTTTTATTTGTAAACAAGTATGAAATCTTTCAAGTTGTTTTATCTCAGAAGATTCGGAATAACCATATTGACATTTCTTTTTCAAACACTTCTTGTTTACATAACTAAGAATATGATTCCAAAGACAGGTGTTATATGATTTGTGTTAACATGATTTTTTATCAATTTACAACACTTGGTTTTTATAATTTAATATATAAATACTATTATTTAAATGTTATATACCATCAATAATGTTTTCCTTACAAAAGAAACAACTTTTATTTCCAAATAAGAAAATAAACCCATTTTCATATAGGCATGATACATAAATTATGTTCTTGGTAATCGTAGGTACATAACAAAGATATTTTAAGACCAAAATCATTATCATTGTAAATGAAAGGTGGTAGTCACCAATGGCCATAGAATTCATCCTTAAACCATTATCAGCTCTTATATCCACCTCTTCTAGGGGAATATTTCAGAATATACTTGGTTCCTATATTTGGATATAGATATGGACACAAAAATATATATCTAATACCCAATGTGTAGGTATGGAAATATTACACTCGATAACAAATTCACCTTCAACATCCCCTAGGTTTTGGGTGTAGTTCCTCTTCTAGTGGCCCATATTTCAACACGCAAAACATACTACCTCATTTTCCTTACCTTTCCTCTGGATATTCCTCTACCTGGAAAGATGGTTATTGGGAGCATTAGACTATGTATAGGTTGTGGGCCACATTTTCTTGTTCCTCATTTTTTTATTTATGATAAGGACCCTAGGTTTTGGACACCCAAAGTCCTTATCCACATGGTGAATCAAAGTACCAAGTTCCAAAATACTATTATCATTGTTTCACATGTTGTAATTAATAATAAAACTGGAGAAGGTATTTGGAAATGATGAATGTATGAGATATGCACACAACTCACATGGGAATTTAATCCCTATGATGACCAAGCATTCAACTTAGCCAATAATATTGACTACATGAGGCCCAACTGGCAAATAATTTCCAATCATAGTTGTTAACAAAAAATTGGAGACATCTTACCTCTATTGTCTCTCCTTCTCTTGATAGAGATCCCAAAGATGATACATAATTATATAAACATCCTTGTACTCATGTTTATTCAAAATAACATTAGACAAGGATGATAACATGAAACATTTAACATCTATGGAATAGTTAAATTGTTTCTAATAGGGTTTTAAATCTTAATCACTAATGTCATTTCCAAGTGATTTAAGAAAATTTTCTTCTATAACATATAATTTCCTTTAATATAGAAGGATGAAACATAGATGAATTTTCAATTCTTGGAAATTTGTGCCACTGGGAAGGTTTCCGTTCTCATATATGGATCCCAATTATATGTTTGATGTCTTTTTAATGCTGTTTCTACAAAATAAGATAACCATAATTTTCGTACATTATCTGATAAATTTAAACAAATAAATAAATATTATATTTACTAATCTCCCATTATTTTATCAAAACCACATTTCCCTCACCATTGGCTTTAGAATATAATATTTCCTGGCTATTTAAGTGGAATGGATCCATATTACCATTCTCATTACCCCAACTTTGGTTGTTCAATAAACATGAATGCTTTAGATTGGCATTCCAAATGACAAATACATTAACTCATAGTTTCTTGATCTATAGATTGGACTCCCCAATCAAGAAATACTTAAATTTTATTTCCTCAAAATTTGCCTCTCATTTAAACCATGTCCTTCTTTGGAATTCAACCCTCGATGTGAACTACGTTAATTCAACCCAAAAATTCATGGTATAATTCCTTGATAATTGAAAGTACCCCAACTTTGGTTGGTCAAACACCTTGAACTATGGTATGATTTTAACTGATGTAGTGGAAGTCTATATAGAATTAATATTTTATTGATGTATTTTATCATTTTATGCATACATTTTTAATTATTATCTTTATCACATGCCTGATAATATTAATTGGGTTTACATAAGTGATTAATAATGAAATAGATAATATTTACGCATATGATAGTTTATTTTAGTTCTATCTTCCATGCTCTTGAATTTATTAATTATGTGATCATGAAAGAAAAATCTATAATGAAGTAACCATAGAACTTCACAGAAATAAAATAATACATAGGTATGATCATAATCTTTACTAACAGTTAGTTTATCTAATAGTTGATAAACTAACTATTGACATAGGAAAAAAACACCTTGATAAAATTAAGGTTTGTGTTATAGATTTCCACCTATAAACCAATGTATATACTTGGATTGGTTACTCCTTGGATCCAAACTTGAACCTAATACACTTTCTTGGTAGCTCCATCCTTTACATATGCTTTTTACTCACATGTAAGTGAGGGGGAAATGGGTTTACAAAAAATAAACCATGGGAATGTATGCCCTTACATAATTAAAGGAGAGATGGAACACATGAAAAAAATTTAATTTAATAATAAATTAAATGAAATGAAACCAATCATAATAAATGGCCTAGTCTATTCTCATGATCATCCACATGCATGCAACAAATAATGCATTTAAAAATACTATTATTCAATTATTAATCATTCTTATTTAAGATAGATCATGATCAAATCAATTAATTATCTTCTTTAATTAATAAATTCCTTTATCTTAATTCTCATATTATTTTCCTTGAGATTACCATCCATCACAATTTTAAAAAAAATTAAAAATTAATTTAAAATTAAATATGAAACTAAATGTACCTTGAAGCCAAAATGGTGAATACCAGTCCAATTCTACCCCAAATGTATTATAATTATTTATTTTTTTACTTTTGTGACATATGGCATACAAAACTTATCACGTACTATCACAACATGTACTTCATGGATGATTATGCGAATTACATGATTTTTCAGTAACATGTTATGCTTCAATACATGTAGAGTAACAACTTATAATATGAACCATACGTGATATGCACATCTGAACATTATATAGATATTAATTAAACACACACACATATATAAATACATATATTTATTAAAACCTATCACATGGAATGTCCTATCTTTATGACCATAATCAAGTACATTTCCCATTGTTTACAAAGTATAATATATAAATTTTAAATCTGTGTAATTTGGTATAAGTACATGACATGTAAAGGAGAGAAACATGATATGTACGTCGCTAACCATCTATCCATAGAACCCACAAAGGTAACTGGCGTGTATAACGTGCCTAATAAAAATTTAGTACATGGAATGGATAATCGACTACATAATGTGTTGTATCCTTGTTATATGGTCACTAGTCTGGTGGTCCGTGTATGGTAATACACGGTCTATCTGTGATTTAAAGGGACTACACACCATGTACATGGGCTATACGACTTGTAATCTAGATGATCATTCTTCACCCTAGTATAGTCATCACACGGTGTAATAATTAACTACATAGCCTGTCATCAATGAACACACTCCGAATAGATTTCCAAATTAATTCTTGATGCATTGAACACAAAAACACAATGTGTAACTCCAATTAAATAGTGTGTACTAATATTTTATCCATCCAGAATTCTTTATAACTCTAGATGAGATCTTAAATTTTATTTTATTCATAAAATTAATCCTATTTATTAGATCTATGAGAAACTAATGAGGAAGAAGCAGATCTCTCTATTCAGATTAAAAGAACAATTAAACTTGAATTGGATGAATGAACTGAAGGCCTTATATTTTTATTCATTTTTGATAATACCCTATTTAATGGTTTAGGGGGAAACCATAATGTGAAATAATAAATGACCCAAAGGTCTTAGAGGAATTTATCCCAGACTATAACTACTTGAAACTTACCCTCCTTAGCATCAATATCATGATGTCAACTCTCCACTTTTTCATAATTGTTCAGCAAGATGTCCTGTGTAGAAATACATAGGCCTGACCCTGATGGAAATTTATATACCCTATCATTCATCCAAATCTGATTATCTCTACTATGGTGAATATGAATGCTCAAATTCCTCATATGGATCTTGTTCCTTATTGAGTATGTATGGTTGCTTCTACACATCAGGTGTCATGAAGGCCTTGGGATGGATTGAAGGCCTTATCAAGGACCAATCCACATTGCATCTTTAGAAAACGAAAACTCAAACACCTCACCGATATGAACACCACCAAAGAATGTATCTAAAAAACATAAAAATATCATAATAGAACTAGATGAAATGAATAATAGAATGAGAAGTACCACGAAACAGTCGAATAATATTGATTTTAAATATTCCTTTAATGGAGAACCAAAACCAATGAAAATCCAATATTACACTGAGAGGGAGAGGAAAAAGGCACTAGAGTATCCCGAAGCACATCGCAGAGGAAACTGGAGCAACCAAAATGTGCATCAGAGAGGCGACTGGAGCAGTTATAAAGTGCATCATAGAGGAAACTAGAGAAACCCAAGACATGCATCCTAGAGGCCTCCAGAGAAGCGTAATAACACTTCATAGGGTCACAAACCTCTATAACCACTGGGTATGAACCCCACTAAAGCCTTGGATAATCAAAATACACCTATAGATTATGACATAAGTTAACCATCATAAGATTCCCAACAGAAAAAAACTTCTTCTGTTGTTTTTGTAAGATCTTCTAAAATAATGCAGGAAAATTGGAATGCTTGGACTCAATGAACTATAATCGCTCGACCCCAGCATCTCCTTCAATTTAGATCAAAGTTGAAGATAACAACGGCTGAAGAAACGATGCCCAAAGAACTCAAGACACAAAAAAGGATATGTAACACCACTCAAATATGAAAACAACCAGAAATTACCCCTTGTCACCATGATTGATGTTGAAAGCTATCCGAAAAGATAAAGCTACAACGATACTCAGAGAAACGTTTCCATATCTGATTCCTCGAATCCATGTTTTAAGCTAATCCATCCAAACTTCCAACATCTGAAGAACCTAGCTGGTGGATCCTCCATTACGGAAAGGCACCAGTCGAAGAACCATAACCGAAGGTACCTCCCCCGAAGAACCTTAGCCGATGACGCAACCATTGCCGCAGCGGAAGTCTGACTAAACTTGAATTGAAAAGATAAATTAAAATTCATAAATCACCAATTATATTTAAGTAATTATAAATAATTATGTGACTACTCTGATACCAATTTTAGGTTCCAACCATAGTGGAAGTGTGCGATGGGAGGTTCCCAACTTTTCTTTTTGTCATGATTGATGATCATTATGAGTTCTACTCGATGATAAATTACAAGAGCAATAGAATTGATTCAAAGAAAACAGAAAAATGGAAATATTTCCAGAACCAGAGGTGGGATAATCACATATTATTTATATTAAATTTAATTAATTATGAATTATGTTGATGTAATTATTTCACCATTGATGGATCTGAGGACAGATTTGCGATGCTCCATCGTTGTGATGTATGAATCAAGTGTATATTCTCTCAAGTGCTGATCCACACATCTTCTATAAATATATAGATGTTTCTGAAGGAATATCTGGGTGCTATCATGAAAAATCCTTTGTCCGGCATCATTCACCTATGATCGCTTTGAGAACTGATTCCAAAGTATTCTGCTTGATCTGGTGGAAGAAGATTTCTTAATGTTCTTAGGAGCATTCTTGGATAATGAAGCTCTTCTTGTCTTGATAAAATTCTCCAAATCCATTGTGCACAACCAAGAAAAATGAATCAGATCTATTGAGAAAAATAACATAATTGGGTTTATAAATTGCTAGGGTTAAAATAAAATAAATTCACAAGTTCCCTTAATTATTTATTTAGTCATAGTAAAACCCCATGTCAAATAATAATAATAATAATAATATTTATTGACTTACAATTAATTTGAAAATTATAATTAAATATTATTTAATAAAATAACAGTCAATATTTATTATATCTCACCAGACCTAAAATTTCAAACTTTCATTCTTCCATAATATTTATCAGACCTTGAATAATATCTATTTATTTATTAAATAATTATCAATCCATTATTATCTAATAAATAAATATTATATTAACCAAATACAAAAAAATTATTTATATGTGATCAAGAATACATGAATAATTACTAATCCACATATGGAAATAATATTTATTCAACCTATTAAATAATAAATAATAATATATTATTTAACTGAGATTCTAGATACACTTAGTGTGTGATCTTATAGGCCTCTTTCTCAGTGGAATTACCAAGGTTAATATCTAGAAAATGCTAACACACCCATATTGAAAAAATTTCATTATGCAATGAAATGTTATCTCATATGACCACTTATGGTGTAATATAATCCCATTATCAGGATACCTCAAATCAAACAGGTTGCATGCTGGTTCCATTAACTTATATACTCGATGTATCTTTCTTTGACTTCTTGGAAATTGAACAATCCTATTGAACACCATGGCCATGGATTTATTTAGGCTATATCATTTCCATCAAAGGGCCTTAGATTTCATGTTTTTTTAAATAAAATAACTGTTGAGCCCTCTGGAAGATTGCTGATTTCATGTTTATAACTGATGTTTTAATAATCACAAATCATCACAACTCATTGATGCTTAATCTGGTTTGATGTCCCATAAACATAATTCCAATCTATGAATGAATCAGTTATCATGTTCTTTTTTAACTATGCTTATTAACTTACAAAGTATGTTTGGAAGCCTTCTGGATCAATCAGACTCACCGATCCATCTGAGTCACCGATCAATCAGACTCACCGATCCATCTGAGTCACCGATCCATCAGACTCACCGATCCATCAGAGTCACTGATCAATCAGACTCACCGATTCATCAGACTCACCGATCCATCAGACTCACCGATCCATCAGAGTCACTGATAAATCAGACTCACCGATCCATCTGAGTCACCGATTCATCAGACTCACCGATCCATCAGAGTCACTGATCAATCAGACTCACCGATCCATCAGAGTCACTGATCAATCAGACTCACCGATTCATCAGACTCACCGATCCATCAGACTCACCGATCCATCAGAGTCACTGATCAATCAGACTCACCGATCCATCTGAGTCACCGATTCATCAGACTCACCGATCCATCAGAGTCACTGATCAATCAGACTCACCGATCCATCAGAGTCACTGATCAATCAGACTCACTGATCAATCAGACTCACCGATCCATCAGAGTCACCGATGCAAATGAGTCACCGATGCAAATGAGTCACTGATGCAAATGAGTCACTGATGCAAATGAGTCACCGATCCAAGGACTCACCGATGCTGATCAAAATGACTCACCGATCAGATGACAGACCGATGCTGATCTATCTGAGTCACCGATCTTTACTCTAATGCTGATGACCTACCGATCTCTTGAACAGTCATAAACAACTGTTTGAATTTCTTTATCTTTATCTTTATTTATTCTAACCAACGGTCATATTAGTTATGTTTTAATACACTGACAATTAATTAATAAAGGTTGTCGGATGTCAGGAAACCGTACCTCGTACCTGCGGAAAGGAAACCTTTTCTATCCTACGGAGCACGTGATATGAATACAAGAAGACTCTGCTGAAAAAGATATATAGAGCTGCGAAGAAGTGTGAGACGAAGATACACAGAGACAAGGGAGCATACGACATACTCGAGAAGAGCTCTGTACATACAAGAAGAACCAAGCAAGACAGAATCAAATATACAATCAAGCCTACTCAAGAAGAGTGGTGTGCATACAATAGATCATTGAAGAGCTTCATCGACTACATCTCACTGCCTGTGAACCTGAAGCATACGACACTCTGCTTCTCAAACAAAATCGAGAAGAGGACTCAGAATCACTTCTGATTAATTCCAAAACGAGTCCAGTGCTACACTGAAATCACTAGAGCCATTTCTAAACTCTACATCTCTGCTCTGTGATTTATTTATTCTACATTTTGAGCAGTGTGTGTTATCTGCTGTATTAAACACACACACTGACTCCTGTACTTTCACTGGAGGATCTGTAAATCCTCAGCAAACTTTTTACACTTCACTTCCCACTGTGGATAGTGGTAGAGGTCTTGTGACCTGGACAGCTGGCTGCTGTTGTTTGTTTTCCCACGTAGAACTGTGGTAGAGGTCTTGTGACCTGGACAGTGTGCTCACTGTTGTTAACCCCGATCCAGGGTGTGGATCACTTTTATATAAACTTTTGAGAGGACTAAGTCTCGGCTTGAGACTGAACCTCTTGGTTACTTCTCTGTGTTTATAGCTATACTATATCCATACTATACATATTTATTTCATATTCCGCTGCTATTACTTTGAAATATAATCTATCTTCAAAGCTACTTTGATAATTAAATTCGCAAGTGTTTATATTTATTATAAATCAGTAAATTGGTTTCAAAAGTTAATTTAATCATAAGATTAAGTTAACTGAGAATTAATCAATCTTTGAGAAGCTAATTGAACCTTTATATTCTATATAAATTCACTACAGTTTAATTGATTTTTGAAATTGGGGGATTTTATTAGAAATTGTTTTTAACAGAAAATTTTGATTGGAACTCAATTCACCCCCCTCTTGAGTGTCCACTCCGACCAACACTTGGTATCAGAGGAAGTAAATACTTTCTAAAAGTGCTCTGCTTTTGAACTGTGATTTTAGTTGTATTTTAAAGTTCTTAAAATTTCTGTTATTTCTAAATTTTTATCTCTTTAAAATTCTTTTTGCAATATCATGGATAATAGACTTGAGGGTGCTGCTACCAACCGGCCACCTTTCTTCAATGGAACTAATTATGCTCAGTGGAAACTGAAAATGAAAATTCATCTAGAAAGCATAGGTTTTGATATTTGGACTGCTATTGAATCTGAATACAAAATTCCCACTACTGCTAGATCTACTTGGGATGAACCTACAAAGACTGCTTACAATAACAATTGTAAAGCTATGAATGCTCTGTACTGTGCTCTAGGAGATGAAGAGTTTAATAGAATTTCTGCATGTAAAACTGCATATGAAATTTGGGATACCTTAGCTGTTTCTCATGAGGGAACAACTAATGTTAAGGAGATGAGATTGAATACCTATACTATTAAGTATGATAATTTTAAGATGAAACCTGATGAACCCATTTCTGATATGTATCTCAGGTTCAATGAAATTGTCAACACAATGACCTCTCTGGGAAAGGATGTTCCAGCAAAGGAACAAATTATGAGAATTTTGAGATGTCTACCTGAAAGATGGAGAGGAACCTCTGTCTCCATTAGAGAATCCTGTGACATTGGTGCTCTACCTGTCAAGGAACTAATTGGCAAGCTGATGATGTATGAAGAAGAGCTTAAAGTGAACAAAGAGGAAGACAATGAACCTGCAAGAAAGTCTATTGCCTTCAAGACTACAACCTCAAAGAATAAGGATAAGGAAAAGCTTCAAGCTATCAATGAAAGTACAAGCAGTGAGGAAAGTGAGAATGATTCTGACAGCGATGATGAGATGGCTCAAATAGCCAGGAGATTCAAAAAGTTCTATAGGAAAAAGAAATTTTTTAGGAAACCAAATTACAAGGGAAAGTATGACCAACAAGGCAAATGGAAAAAGGACTGGAAGAAGAATGACAAATCAGATGATGTTGTCTGCTATGAGTGCAAGAGAAAAGGACACATTAAAGCCGACTGTCCAAAGCTGAAGTATAAAAAGAAATATGAATACAAGAATAACAAGTACAAGAAGGCCATGAAGGCTACTTGGAGTGCTTCAGAAGATAGCACAAGTGAAGCTGAATCTTCAGACTCTGAAAAGAATCGGGCCAACATGTGTTTCATGACAAACACTTCTGAGGTAACATCAGAGACTCCTGCTTTTAATTCATACTATTCTGGAGAAGATTCTGACTCTGAAAACATGTCAAAATCTGAATTGTTTGAATACTGTGACATGCTAGAAGAAACATGTAATGAGCTTAAAGATAAATATAAAGGTCTAAAGAAACAGTATGCTTTAAATGTTAAGCATAAATCTGATCTGGATATAGAAGCAGAAAAGAATGCTCAGCTGCTTAAAGAGAATACTGAACTGAAATTGTCTAATGAGCAACTCAAGAAAGATTTAGAGAAGTTCACCAATGGTAAAAATACTCTAACACAAATGCTAGGAAAGCAAGTTGCACCTAGATACACTACTGGTATAGGATACCAACCTGGACAAAGGAAAGTTGCCAAAACTAGATTCATTCCTAAATCTGGACAGAAGATAGTTAATTCTGGAACTTCTTACGCCTCATCCAGCTATATTCATAGTTATGAATCTAATAAGGTTTATCTTTCAAAGGATGTTATTTCTACAAATTATATGAGACCCATTAGACAAATATGGGTACCTAAAGTGTTATTGGCTAACCTGTCTGGACCCAAGAAGATCTGGGTACCAAAATCATCTTCCATCTAAATCTGTTTTGTAGGAGACCTGCTTGAAGAGCTGTTACAAGAAGATATGGTATTTAGACAGTGGGTGCTCAAGACACATGACTGGAGATTATTCTTGCTTCAAGAGCCTAATAAAAGTTGATGGAGGCTTTGTCACCTTTGGTGATAACTCAAAAGGGAAAATCATCGGCCTAGGCCAGATTGGTAACACTGATTCAATTTTGATTTCTAAAGTTTTATTTGTTGATGGACTTAAATATAACCTATTAAGCATTTCTCAGTTATGTGATGATGGTTTTCATGTTAAATTTGAAAATGATTCTTGCAATGTTTGTAACTCTAAAAATGTTTTAGTATTTTCTGCTTTAAGAAATGAAAATGTTTATGCTGTTGATTTAGATTCTTTAGCTAAACAGAACATTCCATGTTTAAATGCTTTTCATAAAGAGTCTTGGCTTTGGCACAGAAGATTAGGACACTGCAATGTGCACTCACTTAGAAAACTTTCTAGGAAGAACTTGGTTAGAGACTTACCCAAACTTGAATTTCCAGCAGACAAAGTTTGTAATCCCTGTCAAAAGGGAAAACAACACAAAGTTTCTTTTAAATCAAAGAAAGAATTTCAACTTCTCAACCACTTGAATTGGTTCACATGGATTTGTTTGGACCATCAAGAGTTTCTAGTTTAAATGGGAAGCACTATGTCTATGTTCTCGTAGATGACTTTTCTAGATATACTTGGGTATATTTTCTAGCTCACAAAAGTGAAGCCTATTCTTACTTTGTTAAATACTCCAAGTCTGTAGAAAATCTTAATAGACTCAAGATTAAGACCCTAAGAAGTGATCATGGTCGTGAGTTTGAAAATCAAGATTTTGAATCTTATTGCTCACACAATGGCTATACTCATAACTTTTCTGCCCCTAGAACACCCCAACAGAATGGTGTAGTAGAAAGAAGAAACCGAACTCTTCAAGAAATTGCTAGAACCATGCTCAATGAATATGACCTGCCTATTTACTTTTGGGCTGAAGCTGTTAATACAGCTTGTTATGTCATTAATAGAGTCTTGATCAGACCTGTTCTAAAGAAAACCCCTTATGAGTTGTGGAACCATAGGAAACCTAAGGTAAACTACTTCAAAGTTTTTGGCTGCAAAGTCTTTATTCTGAATACTAAAGATAATCTGGATAAATTTGCATCCAAGAGTGATGAAGGAATTTTCCTAGGTTACTCTATCTCTAGTAAAGCCTATAGAGTTTTCAATAAGAGATCCAAATGTGTGGAAGAATCTGTTCACATCAAATTTGATGAAACTGATCCACATGAGCCTAAAACCTCTCTTGGGAATCTTGAAGAAGATTTGTCTATTCTGGACCTTAATGATAAATCTAAAGAACCTGTTATAAAAGCATCCAGTTCTGGACATTCTCCAGAATCTTCTTCTGTTGAACCTCAATCTCTAGATGAACCTGAAACTTCTAGCTCTATCTTTTCAAGACCATCTAGGACTCTAAAGAACCATCCTTTAGATGTTGTTGTAGGAAATCTAGATAGAGGAACACAAACTAGAGCTTCTCTAAGAAACCAGGTTGAACATCAAGCCTTTCTTTCACAGTCAGAACCTAAAAATATCAATGATGCTATCAATGATGAATTTTGGGTAATGGCTATGCAAGAAGAATTAAATCAGTTTGAAAGAAACAAAGTCTGGGAATTAGTTGACAGACCTAAGGACACCTTGACAATAGGCACAAAATGGGTGTTTAGAAATAAAATAGATGAATCTGGAAATATAGTTAGAAACAAAGCTAGACTAGTTGCACAAGGATATAGTCAAGAAGAAGGTATAGACTATGAGGAAACTTTTGCACCTGTAGCTAGACTAGAAGCCATTAGGATCTTACTTGCATATGCTGCACATCTGGATTTCAAGTTATATCAAATGGATGTAAAAAGTGCATTTCTAAATGGTTTTATAATTGAAGATGTTTTTGTAGAACAACCACCTGGATTTGCTAACCCCCATTTTCCAAATCAAGTTTTTAAACTTTCTAAAGCTTTGTATGGTTTAAAACAAGCACCAAGAGCTTGGTATGATAGACTTAGCAATTTCCTTATTTCAAAAGGTTTTACTAAAGGGATTGCTGATCCAACTCTTTTCATTAAAAGAATTTCTAAAGATGTTTTAGTTGTACAAATATATGTTGATGATATTATTTTTGGATCTTCTAAACACTCTTTATGTACTGATTTTTCAAAAAGTATGCAAAATGAATTTGAAATGAGCTTAATGGGAGAGCTTAAGTATTTTCTTGGATTTCAAATCTTTCAAACTAAAAATGGTATTATTTTAAATCAAAGTAAATATACAAAGGATCTTTTAAAACGTTTTGGATTGGATAGTATTAAGGAAAGTAATACACCTATGAGTACTACCTGTAAATTGGATGTCGATGAAACTGGGAAACCAGTTGATCAAACCAATTACAGAGGTATGATTGGAAGCTTACTTTATCTTACTGCTAGTCGACCAGATATTATGTTTAGTGTATGTATGTGTGCTAGATTTCAAGCTAATCCTAAAGAATCACACTTATTAGCTGTTAAACGGATTTTTAAGTATCTTAAGTATACTATAAATTTAGGTTTGTTTTACCCAAAAGAACAATCCTTTGAGTTAATGAGTTATTCAGATGCTGACTTTGCTGGTTGTAAGTTAGATAGAAAAAGCACATCAGGAACATGTCATTTGCTTGGAAAATCCCTAGTATCATGGTGTAGTAAGAAACAGAATTCAGTTGCATTGTCTACTGCCGAGGCAGAATACATAGCTGCTGGTAGTTGCTGTGCACAAATTTTGTGGATGAAACACACTCTATTGGATTATGGATTTGATCTTAAACATGTCTCAATTAACTATGACAACACTAGTGCAATCAACTTATCCAAGAACCCTGTATCTCACTCTAGAACTAAGCACATTGATGTCAGACATCACTTTCTAAGAGATCATTACCAAAAGGGTGATATTTCTCTAGAATTTGTTAGTTCTGAAAATCAATTAGCTGACATCTTCACAAAGCCCTTATGCTCTGAAAGAATGAAATTTATTAAACAAGGATTGTGTATGATTGATCTGTGAAACTGATCTGTGAAACTGATCTGTGAAACTGATCTGTGAAACTGATCTGTGAAACTGATCTGTGAAACTGATCTGTGAAACTGATCTGTGAAACTGATCTGTGAAACTGATCTGTGAAACTGATCTGTGAAACTGATCTGTGAAACTGATCTGTGAAACTGATCTGTGAAACCGATCTGTGGAACCGATCTGTCACACTGTTCTGTCAATCCGATTTTTTTTTAAAAAAAAAATTTAATTAATTACTTTTTATTAATTAGTAAATTACTTTTTATGGGAACCCTAAATGATAAAGTAAATGATACGCGGCTATTTATCTTCCCTAAACCTTTGACCTTTCATTTCCCGCCGAACCTCTCAACCTCTCTTCCCCTCTGCTTCGAACCTTCGAACCTTCGAACTCCTGCCTCTCCAAATCCTCGAATGGCTAAGCAAAAGAGACCGAGCAAAGGACCAGATAGCCCTGTACCTTCAAAGCGTGCTCGAGGCGAGTCGAGCAGTACCTCTCAACGTTCAGTAAATCCGGACCTGGAAACTCGGATTGTAGCTGCAGAAAAAGAAGTAAACTCGGCGTGGCTTCTGTCAAGTAAGTCCCTGTTGCTACGAGTTCTTGAATCTCAAGGATGGATAGACTGGTTTTCAGACAACGCCCGAATAGATTATCCAAAGCTAGTACATGAGTTTTACATGAACATGAAAATCACGCTGGATGGTGTGGAAGCTGCTAGGATGTCATCGGTTGTGAAAGGAAAGAAAATATCTTTCTCATCTAAGCAGTGGGCTGAATGTTTAAACGTACCTCATGAAGGTCGATATGAGGACTATGCTGGCAATATACCCCCAGTCACTGACTATTTTTCTTATGAGCTAGCTCTAGAGCTTCTAACTGGAAACAAAGAATCGAGGAGAATCATAGCGTCAGAATTAGATGGTGAAAGCAGACTCCTATTCAAGTTTATTCAGCACCAACTTTGCCCTCGAAGAGGAGATTTTGCTGCTGTTAAGTATCAAGATGTTTTTCTATTGTTTCTGCTCAAAACCCATGAAAAGATAAATCTGTGCAGATATGTGATGGTCCACATAGCTAGTATGCTGAAACCTTCCAAGAAAGCCACGGCTTTGTTTTATTCAAAAATGATATCTACTATGCTCCAGAATCTGGAATGTGTTGATGAAGATGATGAAGTTGTTGAAACAGAGCCTTCCTTCTGTCTCAACAAAGAGATCTGCAAGAGGATGAAAATCAATTGGAACCCATGGAAGAAGTGCTGGGTTGCAGATGAAGATAAGTTGTATGAAGCCTACAATCCCATAGATCATGGCAAGAGGCCAAAGGATGTGAGAGATCCTGGATTAAAACCAGATGAGGAACCAATTTATTCTGATGATTATGAGCAAGAAAAAGCTGCAACTGAAGAAGGAAGTGTGTCTTCTCCTGATGATAGGAGTGATCCAGACACTGCTAGCCCCAAGAAAAGAATAGAATTTGGACCTGCTAGTCCACCCTTAACCCTACCAGAGTCAGAACCTATTCTTGATGATGAAGAAGATTCTGATACTGAGGAATATCACAGTGAAGCCTCTGAGCAGAGTAATAATGAGCAAGGTGATGCTGAAGACAATCATGATGGTGATGATGATGATGCTGATGTTGTTGAAGCTGCTGCTGATAGTATCAACAGACCAGTGGATGGTCTTGCTGAAGTTCAAGTAGAACAACCTCAGTCAGTACCAGAAATCCATATCAGTGGCAAGACTGACTCATCAAAAATCAGTGGAACAGCATGCTATGAGAAACCCAACTACACCCTGTGTGCTGCTGTGTGGGATGACTACCCTGGATATGCTGTGTTGGGCTTAGACTATTCTGAAGAAGAAGGCGAATTACCAGAATCTGCTGCAACTGTGAAAAGGAACCCTCCAAGAGAAGTAAGGTCTATTCCTACTGATGATCCTGTAACTGTGAATTTACCTGGTTCTGAAATCTCTCGAGCTGATCTTGATAAGTTTAAGACTGAATTGCTAACCACTGTGAGAGATATAGTCAGAGAAGAACTTTCCAATGCCCTTCATCAAGTATCTCTACAAGTTTCTGAAAACTCCTTGAAAGCTTTTTCAACGGCAGTCTCAGATGTTCTCAAGCCAGACTTGACTGCTACGGGTGAATTTGTTGGTAGGCACATAGCCTCTTTGAATCAAACCTTGAAGGATCTCCAAGTTAGCTTACTTTCTCTGTCAAATGAGTTCAGATCAACCATCTCTGGTATGATGGAAGTTTTAAGAAATCTGATTGAACATCTTAACAAGTCTGATCTGAGGAAGTTGAAAGCTGAACTAACTCATATAGTCAGCCAAGCAAGTACAGGCAAGGTAACCAAAATCACTACTCGTGAGATAGAAGCTCTCAGAGAAGTTGTGCATACAGAGCTAGCTGCTGTTAGAAATATTCTTGACTTAGAATCTTTGAGGAGGATGAAAGAGCTCTGTGATAATAGTCATAAGATGGCCTTAGTATATTCAGCAGATGCTAAGAATGCCCTGCAAGAGATCAAGGAAAAAGTTGATGCTTTCTTTTCCAAGATTTATACAAAACATGAGATGGCTGCAAACTTCAAAGTCCTGGCAGAGAATCTGAAATTACCTCCAGTCACTCAGGCCTTCAACACTCAAGTTCGCCAATTGCAAGATTTTGTTCCTTCCTTGGCACAGTTCATGGAAAACAAGGATGATTTTGAAAAAGCTATGAAGTATGGAGCAGAAGTCATTCAGGACTTCATTCATCTGTTGAAGCCTTACTTGGATGCACAGGCCACTGCCATTGTACTCCCTACATCCGAACCTCTAAGTGCCTCTGATGTCGCTCCAAATCAGCTGTCTGTTGCCCAAGCCCTATCTCAATTGCGGCCAGTCTCTCAGAAAGCTTCTCATCCAGCTCCTGCTCCTTCTCCACAACCTTCTGTGACACCTCCAACTGCACCTGCCAGAGTTGTCCTGCCACCACTTCAGCTCCGTGAACCACAGCCTGCCTCCAAGCCTTCTTCCTTACCTACAATTGATCCAAAGGATAAAGGGAAATCCCCTTTGTATCCCACCAAATAGCCATGTATTATTTTTGATGGGGTGCTCTATGTTTTGCTTGTCTTTTTCTGTGCCTTTATAAAATTTATTTTTCCTGTGTGTTATGTTCTATCCTGCCTGCACCCTGCTTCTCTTTTCCCTTAACTATGTTCCCTCCTTTTTGATCATCCCAAAGGGGGAGAAAGAAGATATATAATGGGAGAAAGAAGATATATAATGGGAGAAAGAAGATATATAATGGGAGAAAGAAGATATATAATGGGAGAAAGAAGATATATAATGGGAGAAAGAAGATATATATAAGGAGAAAGAACTATATATCTAAGGGGGAGTACTCTACATATGAAGAGGGAGATCAATATCTCAGGGGGAGAAATCTGAATATTATATATATGGGAATGTTATCTTAAGAGGGAGATTATTTTTTTTTTTTTTTTATTTTTATATATATATATATGAAGATTTGTGATTATCAAAAAGGGGGAGACTGTTGAGCCCTCTGGAAGATTGCTGATTTCATGTTTATAACTGATGTTTTAATAATCACAAATCATCACAACTCATTGATGCTTAATCTGGTTTGATGTCCCATAAACATAATTCCAATCTATGAATGAATCAGTTATCATGTTCTTTTTTAACTATGCTTATTAACTTACAAATTATGTTTGGAAGCCTTCTGGATCAATCAGACTCACCGATCCATCTGAGTCACCGATCAATCAGACTCACCGATCCATCTGAGTCACCGATCCATCAGACTCACCGATCCATCAGAGTCACTGATCAATCAGACTCACCGATTCATCAGACTCACCGATCCATCAGACTCACCGATCCATCAGAGTCACTGATCAATCAGACTCACCGATCCATCTGAGTCACCGATTCATCAGACTCACCGATCCATCAGAGTCACTGATCAATCAGACTCACCGATCCATCAGAGTCACTGATCAATCAGACTCACCGATTCATCAGACTCACCGATCCATCAGACTCACCGATCCATCAGAGTCACTGATCAATCAGACTCACCGATCCATCTGAGTCACCGATTCATCAGACTCACCGATCCATCAGAGTCACTGATCAATCAGACTCACCGATCCATCAGAGTCACTGATCAATCAGACTCACTGATCAATCAGACTCACCGATCCATCAGAGTCACCGATGCAAATGAGTCACCGATGCAAATGAGTCACTGATGCAAATGAGTCACTGATGCAAATGAGTCACCGATCCAAGGACTCACCGATGCTGATCAAAATGACTCACCGATCAGATGACAGACCGATGCTGATCTATCTGAGTCACCGATCTTTACTCTAATGCTGATGACCTACCGATCTCTTGAACATTCATAAACAACTGTTTGAATTTCTTTATCTTTATCTTTATTTATTCTAACCAACGGTCATATTAGTTATGTTTTAATACACTGACAATTAATTAATAAAGGTTGTCGGATGTCAGGAAACCGTACCTCGTACCTGCGGAAAGGAAACCTTTTCTATCCTACGGAGCACGTGATATGAATACAAGAAGACTCTGCTGAAAAAGATATATAGAGCTGCGAAGAAGTGTGAGACGAAGATACACAGAGACAAGGGAGCATACGACATACTCGAGAAGAGCTCTGTACATACAAGAAGAACCAAGCAAGACAGAATCAAATATACAATCAAGCCTACTCAAGAAGAGTGGTGTGCATACAATAGATCATTGAAGAGCTTCATCGACTACATCTCACTGCCTGTGAACCTGAAGCATACGACACTCTGCTTCTCAAACAAAATCGAGAAGAGGAATCAGAATCACTTCTGATTAATTCCAAAACGAGTCCAGTGCTACACTGAAATCACTAGAGCCATTTCTAAACTCTACATCTCTGCTCTGTGATTTATTTATTCTACATTTTGAGCAGTGTGTGTTATCTGCTGTATTAAACACACACACTGACTCCTGTACTTTCACTGGAGGATCTGTAAATCCTCAGCAAACTTTTTACACTTCACTTCCCACTGTGGATAGTGGTAGAGGTCTTGTGACCTGGACAGCTGGCTGCTGTTGTTTGTTTTCCCACGTAGAACTGTGGTAGAGGTCTTGTGACCTGGACAGTGTGCTCACTGTTGTTAACCCCGATCCAGGGTGTGGATCACTTTTATATAAACTTTTGAGAGGACTAAGTCTCGGCTTGAGACTGAACCTCTTGGTTACTTCTCTGTGTTTATAGCTATACTATATCCATACTATACATATTTATTTCATATTCCGCTGCTATTACTTTGAAATATAATCTATCTTCAAAGCTACTTTGATAATTAAATTCGCAAGTGTTTATATTTATTATAAATCAGTAAATTGGTTTCAAAAGTTAATTTAATCATAAGATTAAGTTAACTGAGAATTAATCAATCTTTGAGAAGCTAATTGAACCTTTATATTCTATATAAATTCACTACAGTTTAATTGATTTTTGAAATTGGGGGATTTTATTAGAAATTGTTTTTAACAGAAAATTTTGATTGGAACTCAATTCACCCCCCTCTTGAGTGTCCACTCCGACCAACAATAAGGAAAAAAGTACTTTCTCACATTATTCATTAATGTAATATTACTCGTGACACACCCAACATATCCTACCTCATCATGAACATCTATCATCACGGTTTTCATCAGTGCATCTAAGTGCACGACTCATAATACTCATTAATAATAATAATAAATTCTAAGGATCATTACAAATGTCCAAAAATATGAACATCCAATGAAACATATAAATTTGGATTTCCTACGGGTGGGTCTCGTTCCCATATTATTCTATTGAATATTACCAAGGGCGTACACCATGAGAAGGTTCCTTAATGTCCTATGAGTCTGGACCCATGTTATATTGTATCATTTTTGTCCCTAAAATGATATCATTAGGCTATAGAACATATATTCAATAGTAGTTTCAAAGCACTTCTGGGTTCTCATCATAACGAGGATCTTCTATGACCTTTTAGCGTGACAGCTACTCTTAAGACGTTATCACATACTATGTCATAAATAATAACAATTAGGATGTGGTAAGTACTTTACTAATATTTAAAATAATAAATACATGTTATCATAAAGTACAAAAAGTTGGCTCTAGGGCACCAAATACAACATGAACCCCCTGTATGAAATAATTACTACAAGGAGAAATGAAACATGTTAATGATATTCAATGGGTTTATAAAGATTTTAAATGAATTGAATACAATATTTTTGTATATGTCATATACAAAAATGATATAAAATTAAATATACTAAATAATCATAAGAAATAACATTAGTTTAATACATACCAATAAATTATTAGAAATAAATAATTAATGTATTCATACTCACCAAAAGGAAATAAGTTACATGGGAGTGTGTACTAACCTAGGCCCAAAAATAATTTTATACGATCCTTTTGGAACCTAAAATAAAGAATGTTTGGGAACATTAATATTAAAAATAAAATTTTCAATATTTATTTTCATGAGACTAAATAATTATCAAAGAATAATAGGGAGAATAATGTCTAAATTAGTTGTATTTAAAACAATTAATAGTGGAAGTACCCTCATCTTAACCTTTAATAAAGTAGATGTGGTAATGATTTGGTTCTTACCAACTATATCCAATAAAATTTATCTTATTTTATGTTCTATTAAATCCTTGGAAACTCATAATCTCATCTAGATTTTATCTCCCTTTATGGAATTTTGTAAGAGATTAATTTAACCATTAAATATTGATTTATATCTTCTCATTTTACTTCTATACTTATTCTGAATCATCACACACCTTATACTTGGTACTAGATGTAGTGGTCTATATCCGATCAATATATTTCTTTATTTTGGACACATCACCAATCAATAAATTTTAATAAACATTTTAGTATTTAGAAATCATTGTGACAGTATCTTTAAACTTCTCAATCTCTTATGTGAGAACCTTATTCTCTTCATATAACATCTTGCGGTCCTCTAGTTTATTTTTAAACATCAAGCATACAAAAAATATTATTTTTTTAACTTCTCAATATTTTTATTCAACTCATTTACCATAGGATTATCAAAACTGAGATTAGAGTTATAATAAAAATAATAATTTAAATTTAAATTAAAATAACTAACCTCATTAATATTTTATATTATGTATATATTTCTTCCACCACTTATATTTCAAAAAGATCACTAGAATCTGAATATTTATTATAAACCCATTTAATATAAATAAATAAGAAATAAAATATTGTCACATATAATCATTCTAATAATATTTAATCTAACAAGATACACATCGTGTGCGTGGCTACCTAATCCAAACCAGGAAAAAGTTCGAACCAAGAGATGATACTTAATTTATTCCAAAATAATGGATTTATTATATCATAAAATATGTGTGTGGATCAATGAGTACTCAAGAAATAAATGGTTTTTGGTACCTTTTTACCCCCACAAATTATTTTAGTATATATAAATATGTATTTCTAAAGAAACAAAAATGTTGAATAATTGAATTATTCCAATATATCCAATAAATATGTTCAAAAATAATCTTAGAAATGTTGTTAAATATTTTATAACTAAATTTAAAGAGTGATTACATTTGGGAAGAGTTTACCAACTATTTAGGAGAGTGTGGTACTGTATCATAACCCACTCATTTGAAAAAAAAATATAATGAGATATTAAATAAACAAGAATTTTTAAACGTAGTTCAAACAATGAAATTTTAATATTGATATTCTTATATTAATTTGGTATTATTATCTTGAACAAAATATTCACACCTAACCATTTACTCTGAATGAAAACAAAAAATACACTATTTGTGATGTAGATGTGAAAGCATCCAAATTTTCAATAAGAATTTGTTATTCAAGGTAACTTCTAGTAACTTTTGATGACATTAAAGACCGTTGATGTTCTAAAGTGACTGGATTTAGTGATCTCCATTTGAAAAGTTTATATTATTATCTCCATATATGAACATATTTAGAAAAATATTTATTTTTTTATATGTGCCTTTTTTTACAATAAAAAATAATTTTTATAAATTATTAAATTCACATATTTATAGGTCTTTATATGTTCTGACAAGTTGTTGTTGCAATGGTATATATAGAAAATATAATAACTATATGTGTGTGTATATAAATAATACCATTTTAATATTCTAAGATCATAACTTTTGTGGATTTATTTATTTTGATATATATGAATATTAATGAATAAAATAAGATGGATTTAAATAAAAAAATGGATAGATGATAATTATATATTAAAACATAGTGGGGATGGTGTTAAAGATTTCATCATGTTTGCCAAAGATCATGCATACTACCCCTCTCAAATATATTTTTTTGGGATTAAATTGTTGTTATTAAAGACTAATTAGTACCGATGAGTTGGAAGATTACTTGATATATAAATGAACATATCAATATTATAAATGATAGAATAAACATGATGAAGAACTGAATGAATATAGTGACTAGGATAACACATCATTTTACGAATTGTTAGATATAATTACATGTGTGAACGATGAGGAATACCATATCAAGGATATTATTATAGCTGTAAATAAAGATGAATATCATAATGAGGAAATGACAATGATAATTTATGATGAACACCATGATTTTACAAATAAATTTTAGAAGTCCAAGAGATGTTCATAGATGTCATTTTATGATGGTTGTACAAAATATACAACATTATCTTCCATAATGAATCTATATAATGTAAAATTTGGAAATAAATAGAGTGATATCAACTTTATTGAACTAATTTCTATATTTAATGATATTATAATAGAAGATTACGAGATTCTTTGTGGAAGATAGGCTACTAAATGAATGAAAAGTTAAATGGTTATGATCTCTGATATAATGTTGTTCTATCCAAATGAATTTATATTATTTATAATGAACCATGAGTTATTTAGAAAATTCCCAAAGTTTTGTTCATCCCCAAAAAATAATTATGAATCATGTCATTTAAAATTTTCATGGTACTTTAGTATAATTCCAAGGTTTATGAGCCCATATGGAAGTGAGGAGGTTACAATGAAATTGATAGGGAATACAGATACAAGAAATCACAATGGGAATCATCATCACTCAATAGAATCACCTTAATGTAAGGAATTTGATCATTAGTATCCTAAATTTAGGAATGGTATGAGAAACCTTCATCTTGTTATATCTTCAGAATGATTTAATCATTTTGGTTTACAATTTAGGATACATAGTACATATATAGTCATGTTGGAAAATTATGTCTTTCCACCATGGTTATGCATAATGAAAATATAAATTATGTTATATCTTCTTATGTCAGGACCATAAAAAGAAATTAATGATATTGATGTTTATTGGGATCCATTAATCAAAGATCCAAAATTTTATGGTGTTACATTTTATAACTCTTACAGAAATGAATATTTTATGTTGAGTTCTATTTTATATGGGATGATAAATGAATTTCATACATATATAAATTTTTAAGGTTATATAATTTAATTAACAAAATTTCAACCCATATTTTAAAAAGGTACACACTTGGATAAGTTGAAACATTCCTCAAAGATATTTTTTCTACATCATCAAAAATTTCAACCCCAATTAGATAAATATCGATATTGGATGATATCATTTAATCAGAATTCAGAAGAGGGGACAACACTATCTCCAAAATATAGGATCAACTATTTGAGAATTTAAAGGATATAGTGACCAATTTTGGTAAACCTTCTTTGAAAAAACTATATGAAAACCTATTGAAAAAAGATATAAGTGTTTTTGGGAATTTCCATACTAGAATTGTTTGTAAGTCATACATTTTATTAATGTTATGCTTGTAGAAATTTTTTATATGATTGTTTCATTGTAATGTTACTAAATATACCTAAAAAATTGATGCTATTAAGACTATATTGGACATGATTAATATGGGGATATGGGAAGTGTTGGTGAAACTGAAGGGGGAAAAGAAGAATATTCTTCTCCAAGATTTTTTATATTTTTCCTGCTAAGAGAAATATATGTTTTTCAACTTCCAGAATAATGTAAAAGTGTTATAGGGGGATTCCTGAAATAAAAATAATATCATATCAATGACTTATTTAATATTAAATGGATTAAAATCAAATGATATTCATGTTTTGATGAGATATCTAATGCCTCTATCATTATATTTCATTTTAACAAAAATTCCCATCATACATTAACCATGATTTGTTTCTTTTACAATTCTATATGTCATAATGTTATATACCTATAGAAATTTACAACTATATAGAATGAAATTTCTATCATATTATATGAATTTTATATGTTCTTCCTACCACAATTCATTTATATTATGGTTCACATTTAGAGATATCTAGATATATTGTCCTGTACATTATTGTTGGATGCCCCTAATGAATGTTAGGTGAATATTTTAATCGGGTATATTAAAAATTTAAGTTAGCTATAATGTTGTATTGTAGAGTGATATATTTTTGGGGAATCAATAGAATTATGTACCAACTACCAGTCTGATGTGGAAAGTATTGTTCTGCTGAAATCTCATCACAACAGGTGACTTGTGTGTGAAGGAATTTCCAAAGTAGATGTTGTCACGATGACCACTATAGTGTGGGAGTAAGATCACCTTTACATTGTATATAATATTTTGTTGGTAGCACTATATATTGAAACCCATAATGTAATTAATTTTCTTTTTAATCCATCAATGATTGAAATATAGATATCAAATACTCATAATTGACATTTTTCACAAACCATAGTTTTAATGAGTCAAATGAGAATCTGAAATCAATTACATAAAAAGTTTGATGGATATTTAGGAGGCTAGGTGTGCATATATTATCATATAATGGTTTTAAAAATTAATTTTTATATGTTTATATAAAGTTTCATGATGAACATAGTTCCATACAAAATAGTGGAGTTAATATTATGAAAAAAGTGATGTATGTATCTAGTACCAAGGACATAAATCCAATTTATGAAAATTTTTCATAATTTTTGAATAACAAAAAAAATTTGGTTGTTGGACTATACATAATTCCAACTATTTATTTTTAATGCAAGGGGAGATGATAACAAGAGTACAAGTAAAAGTAATGAATTGGATTCTTGATAATGGATTTCAGTAAGGAAGTGTATAAGGAAAAAAACCAATAATAATGTAATAAAAAATAAATACAAGTGTTTTATGTCCCATATACTATAAATTAAAAGTGTTATATTGTTCTATTATCAACCAAAAACACAGCAGGGTCAGATATTAATTTAATCATGTATGAACCTTTCATTGGTTTATCATAGACATTTCACAACAGTCCTAATACAAAAAAGTTATTGAATGTTATAAGGGACCAAATTGAGGGGATTTGGATACATGATATAGTGGTAAAATCCCTTTAACCTTTAAAGAAAAATAGATAGTTCAATAACAAGTTTAAAGATTTTTTATTATACCATGTGTTACGTCATAGTATTATGTGTACACCACTATATTTATGTAATAAAAATTAAACATTCAACCACATCTATAAATAGTGAATTATTCATATTTTGATGTTACTAATGTTGGGGAGAAACTTATTGATGATTTGTAAAGTGATAAAACATTATAATTTGAATAACCTATTTCTGAGAAAAAACATTAATGTCGTAGCATGCCAGTATTAATAGAAATTATTAATGCAAGAAGATGAGGAAAAAAATTCACGATTTGTTAGAATGAACACAAAAAACCTATTAACTCCAATAAGTCCATTTTCATTAGTCATATTATGGTCACCACTCAAATTCACATGTTATTTGATGAAAATATGTGGCATAATGTTGTGTTTGTGATTAAGGTATGAATTTTGGAAGATATTGGGGTAACTTTATGATATAATTACCTTATTTTACTAAAAACTAATATTATAATTTTTTTATTTACTATTCATTAACCATTACAGAGTTCATTTATATAAGATTACTATTGAATGAAATTTGTATTAATATTCACTCGAAAGGTTCATAGGTCATTTTAAATTTTTTTATGATGAATAATCTCAGGGATGATGATGGGAATGTAAATTTTAGGAACCATAGATATATGAACACATGATAAACCAAGAATCATGGAATACATTTATTGGTCCTCTTGAGGAGGCATCATTTCACGTACCTTGATATTGGTGATACATTACATGGGAATACATGTATAAATCACTTTGATTAGAATATTTTAATTTATGAAAAAACAACAGAGTTCCAAAAATAAGTAGCATGAATCAAAATCGATTTGACCCTACTATAAATAAAGGATAAGTTGTACTTAACTTTAAAAAAGGTATTTATTTTAAATCTATATTAATAATTTTATGTTAAATTGAACAACAACATAATTAAATTTATTTTTTTATATGAATATTGTTGAATTAAAATCCAAAACCACATCCATTCCATGTAATGTTAAATGAAATGAGATTAATGAAAATAAAGATAGAATACTAGTATATGAAATTACATAAAGAGTATGACAACCATGTGTAAGTATGAAATACTAAAAATTTATTCTTATTTAAATCTGTATTACATAACAATTACTACTTATTTTACTATATCCATTATTTGGTTTAGTAACAATAATCATAATAAGCTATACCTGTAGAAAAACTACTTTCAATGGCCCTGAAGCAGCTAGAACAATATGACCATGTCAGAGGTGTGGGTTTTGGAGTGTCACCTCCAACATATTTTGAGAAAATAAATACAAAAAGGGATAAAGATAAAAAATGGATAAGATGCATGCATAAATAAATTTTATAAAAGAAAACCATAATTTAATGTATTAGTTATTTGATAATTTAATGTTAAGGAATGCAAGAGAATAAATAATAATATAATAACCACTGCATGAAGATCCAACCCCTAGCTTTGAGGCGATCCATTATACTTACTAGTGGTAATTGATTTTTTCATATCTCTTTATTGTAAATGTTAATAAGGATGATATTAATACCATTCATATATTTATATTCTATATAGTGAAATTGATTATGATTTATATCTATCAGTACCCACTAATCACATTATTACAAGGGGTTTAGTATTCAATATCTAAAGAGATATTATACAAAAAAAACATCCAAAATATCATATGAGAGTGGGGACTCAAGTAACTCTTGATCTATGAGCTGTGATACTTATTCCTCTTGATCTAAATATTCAAATAGTTGAATGTGATGTTGTAACTTTTGTATCATGGCTTTTTTTACCTTGTAATAATACATATCGACAATGTGTTATTTCCTATCTAATTTTATATTTTTTGAAAAATCATTAATAAATTATAAAAAATCCCTAAACTTAAGATTGTTATTAAAAATAGGGAAAAATAAAGGGAAACATAAGGTTGAATCGAAATAATAAAATGGATCAACCAATCAATTGGAAAGACCTTGAGATAATACCTTTTACCAACTAGTTTAACTACATCATTTAGTGATATTATAAGTTTATATAGATACAATGTTTACATATGGTAATATATCCATAGTTGAACTTAATGAATAAATTCATGGAGCAGCCATTACAAATTCTATTAGTCTTGAGAATGTTGATGAAATCCTCAAGCATGGATGGATGTTAGTCTTAGTTGGAAATTTATAGGTGAGGTATTTTTTAATAATATGATGGTCCAATAAACTAATCTAATATGTTAATTATAGTTCAATACTACTCATATTTTTTTTCAAGAGTATATATCATTATTTTTTAAAAGGAAAATCCTATGAAAAAAATTAGACAAAGTATCCTTACATTACTTCTATGTAAAAAACATCATTATAACATGATTAATATTTTAAAACAATGGACCAGATAACTGTAATTTCTAGAAAGAAACTTACAGATGAAAGAATATTCTTACTACCCATAATGCGGGGTTAAAACTCTATAGTATAATTAAATCAAATATATTTTCATTTCTTTCATTACAAAGTATTTTATTTTTATTTTTTAGAGATCATTGGTTTCTCACTATAATCAATTTAGGATACTCTAGTGATTTATTTTTTGGATTTAATGCATGGATTACCAACTAATCAACAAAACATGATGAAATTAATCATTTTTTAATACACCACAGTCAATATTTTATAAATAAATGTCATTTTATATTTTTTATATTATGTTTTAATGATTTTTTTAAGATAGGGTGATGTTTAAATATCATAAAAATTATGGTATAAGGTTGAACCATGAGCATATAAAGACTAAAAAATTATTTTATTGAGTTTTTATTTGGGTATATATAATAATGTTTCACTATCAAAACATATATAAAAAAATTAAATATTTTTTTGAATGATTTTTCTGTGTATGAAACACACTATTGATAATGAATATGATTAGTAATTTTGCGAATTTATAAAATATGTCTTATTCCATCAAAAAAATTACATCCCCAAAGAGGTATTTATGATGATAAACACAATTTCATTTAATCTTTTCATTAACCATTTGTGTTTTTATATTTTTCCAATACTACCAAGACCGTCGATGGAATATGAACTCAAAAGAGGAAATATATTTGTTTAGAAATAAGTGGATAGAATATGTGGTGTAAAAATGTATACAGAAATCACGAATATGCGACTTTCTATTAATTATTTAGTTAATTTTCCAACCATTTTATCTTCTTCTTCTTTAGTTAATTTTACTATCACTTGTATCTAATACTTATTTAGTTAATTTTCATAGAGTTCATGAAGAAAAGAATTTATTGAGGATTGATTTTTTCACCAAGCATTTTTTGATCCATAAAGAGCAGAAAATGATTTGATAAAAATCAGTTCTTAAAAAATAATTATAATGTATGATGGACTCAGGTACTAATTTTCACGTCATAGAGCCATTTTTTCTTTATTTGGTCTATTTTTATTCAGTACTTTGCATTTTCATTTTACAAATGACTCAAAGTATCTTTTATTAGATTAAAAAAGACGTTTTAGTTAACATCATGTGTCACTTAATAAAAAATGATCACTCATGATCAGATAATCTTGATAGATTAGGAAAATGACCCATGAGTAATTGGTGTGTAGGAATCAGCCACACATTAATTCAGCACATGGTGTACCTGCTATGACTAAAAGTGCATGATTTTAGTTTAAAATAAAAATTTTAGTTCAACATTAATGTCAGTAAATAAATAAATTGATAAAACATTAATACAATCTTAATACATTGGGGAAAAGATACATAAATCATTTGTGTTTTATTAGATTCAACTTCATTTCAATCTGACACATAGTGTGGCTGATATGATTGAAGATGCATGTTTTTATTTAAAATTGATACTTTAGTTCAAAACACACATCAATCAATGATAAATAAAAAAATTCTTATGTTTTTTTGATACTTTATGTAAATAATTCATAAGTCATTTTTGAAATTTAATAATCAATTACATCTCAATCTAATACATAGTGTGACTGATAATCCCGGAAATGTTTTTTAAACCTTAAAATTGACAATTTAACTAAACACAATCTCTTCTCATTTAATGGAAATTAAAGACACTCATATTGTATTGATACTTTAGGATAATGGCCCATAAATAATTTTTGATACAAAATAATTATCCTCACATCAAGCTGATACACAACATGACTAGTATGACTCAAAGTGAATGTTTCTAGTTTAAGATGACAATTTAGTTACGAAATGTGTTACTGAATGAAAACCAAGGAAAAAAATTTGTATTATATTGGTATATTAGTAAAATGATCTATAAGTAATTTTTGATGTATAATAATTAGCTGAAAATCAATCGGAGACATGGTGTGACTAGTATGTCTTAATGTGTTTATTTTCTGTTTAAATTTCCATTTTAGTTAATCATGTGTGTCACTAAATAGAAAAGATGAAAACACTCATAATTTGTCATAATACTTTATGAAAATGTTCCATAAGTCATTTTGGATTTGTAGGAATAAGACACACATTAATCTTACACATGATGTGACTATCATGACTCACAATTTGTGTTTTTAATTTAAATATTATATTTTAGTTTAAAAAGTTTTTCACTAACTAACAACCAATAAAATACAAATGAATTGTATTTATAATTGGTAAAATTATCCATAAGTCAATTTTAATGTGTAGGAATCAGTTTCACATCAATATGAAAAATGATTTGACTCGTATGACTTAAAGAGCATGTTTTTAGTTTAATATTACATATTAGTTATGAATAAGTGTTACTCAGTGAAAAAAACACTCAATTTGATGTGAAACTTTATGAAAATGATCCATAAGTCATTTATGATGTGTAAGAATTATTTTCACATCAATATCACACATGGTGTGACTGGTATGATTCAATGTGTATGTTTTTAGTTTAAAATTACATTTTAGTTAAAAAATGATTCACTCACTCAAAACTAAGGAAACAACCTAATATTTTCATGATTCTTTATGAAAATAATCCATAAGATATTTTTGACATTTATTAATCAATTTATTGTTAATCTGACACACAGTTGGGATATTATGACTCAAATTTCATATTTTAATTTAATATTGACATTTTCATTGAAACGATGTGTGACATATTCAAAATTGGGAAATGAAAATTATATTATTTTGATACATTAGAAAAATTATCCATATGTTAATTTTGATATGTAGGAAGAATAAAAATATCAATATGATACACAATATGACTGATATGACTCAAAATATGTGTTTTCATTATAAAATTTACATTTCAGTTTAAAACATGTGTCACCCACTGAAAACCATTAAAATGAGCTCATATGGTCTTGATTCATTTTAAAAACGATCCAAATTCATTTTGGATGTCTTGGAATCATCTGAATGTCAATCTAATACACATTTTGATTGGAATAACTGATTATGGATGCTTTTAGTTTAAAATGAAATTTTAGTTAAGAATGCATGTCGCTCACTAAAAACCCAGAAAACACACTTGGACTATCAAGATAATCTAAATAAATTATATAATGTCATTTTTGGTGCTTAGTAATTAGCCACACATTAATATGACACATGGTGTGACTGATATTCATTTTAGTAAAACCCATGTTCCACTCACTAAAAACTGATTGACACACAGTGTGACCAATACAAAAAAATGTATGTTTTTTTGGTTTAATAATTTAATTTTAGTTTAAAACAAGTTTCCCACTCTAGAAGATGATAAAAAAATTTATTTTCTTCGTACTTTATGAAAATGGTCTAGAAGTCATTTTTTCATGTAAGAATCACCTATATGTCAATCACACACACAATGTGATCGTTATGACTCAAAGTACATGTTTTAAACGAAAATTGTCTTTTTAGTTAAATGGTGATGTGATAAACTCAAAATTGAGCAAACACATTCATATTTATTAATACTTTAGGAAAAATGATCCATAAGTCTTTTCTGAAATTTTGGAGTCAACATCACCAATCATTGATATGTAGTGTGATTAATATGTCTTGAAATATATTTTTTCAGTTAAAAATTGATATTTTAGTTAAACATATGTGTCTCTCACTGAGTACTGGAAAAAATTTCTTGGATTTCCTTGACACTTAAGGATAACAACCCATAAGTAATTCAGGACATGTAATAATTAATCGCACATCAATATGAGACATGGTGTGATCAGTATGACTCAAGGTGGATGTTTTCAGTTTAAAATTACATTTTAGTTATTAACTTATCTCAGTCCCTAAAAACCAAGAAAAATCACTCATATTTGCTTGATATTTTGGGTATCTACTTAGAATTCATTTATGTCTTGTAAGAATTATACACACATCAATATGACACATGGTGTGAGTAGTACAACTCAAAGTTTGTGTTTTCAGATTAAAAATTACATTTTAGTAAAAAATTGGGCGTCACTCACTTATGACTAATAAAACACATTGATATTATCTTGAAACATTTTTAAAAGGATCCATTATTAATTTTTGATATGTAGGGATCAAATGTTCATTAATTGACACACAGTGTGACCAATATGACTAAATATATGGGTTTTCATTTTAAATTTTCCTTTTAGTTCAAAAGGTGCATGCCATAATTAAAAACAGTAAAAAATATTCATCTCATTTTGATACATTAAGATAATGATCCATCTTTCATAGGTTAAATGAAAAAATCAACCACACCTCAATCTTATACACGGTGTGAATTGTATGACTCAAAATGTGTTTTTCCTATTTAAAAGTGATATTCTAATTAAAAACAAGTGTGAATCACTGAAAACCACTATGAAAAACTTTTATGGTCTTTTAAATTCTGTAATATTATCTTGAAGTAATTTCTGACATGTAGAAATTAGTCAAACATCAATATGATATATGATGTGATCGGTAGGACTCAAATTTTATGCTTTTAGTATAAAATTGTTTTCTAGTTTACAAAATTGATCAGTCAATAAAAACCAAAAGAAAACACTAGGGTTTTCTTAATATTGTTTTTAAAAATATCCATAAATCATTTTTGATGATTAGGAATCAGCAACAAATCAATTTGACACACTGTGCAAGAAACATGACCAAAATTCTATATTTCGATTTCAAATTGACATTTGATTTCAAAACACACATCACATACTCAAACATGAGAATGTGTGCTCATATTTTCTTTATAGTTTAGGAAAATTATTCATAAATAATTTATTACATTTTGAAATCAACCACACATTAATATGAAAAATGGTGTTCCCAGTATGACTCGAAGTGTACGTTTTCAATTTTAGTGTTACATTTTTTTAATTAATTTTAGTATATTTATGTATAATTTATTTCTTTATAATATTAATATCATAGGAAGTGTTTAATTATAAAATTAATCTCTTTTCTATGTGATTTTGATGTTTGATCTATAACTGGTACCATGTTTAGGCTTTTTAAGAGGATTTCACGGTCTAAAGACAACAGAACCTTAATATCAATGAATTTTTTGATGTTTCTAATAAATTTTATGTGCCATATAATTTTAAATTAATATGTTTTAGGTATTTTTAATCATTTTAGTGGTATATTATTGCATTTATATGTCAATTCAATTGAAATTAAATGCTATATTCACTACTTCAGTGTGTTGTAATTTCATCAGCACACTACTGTAGCTTGACTTTATCAATGCTAGAAATAGAATCAATAAAATATTACTTTACAATTTAAAAAAATTATGATAAAGGCCCCACTTTATGAAAGCTATAATAACACTGAAAAAGAACATCATTTATCCATGTTTGTATAGAAATGATGAATACTAATTTAATTATGGTTATTTTTATCACTGATAAAAGTTGTTGACTTTTAAAAGTTCTTAAAACATCAGTTCATTCTTATAATTAGTGAATATGATTTTCCACACTAATAATGGATGTATCTATAGTAGTGAATGGTCCTTATAGAATAGGATCACAAAAATCATCATTATCTAAGTTTAATGAAAATGATAAGAAACCATCTGATTCTTGTGGAAAAGACTAAATAGTCAGTTGTCTAAGTATGATGCAACCTAATTATGCTATTTGGATGCTTTTCACATTTTGATAACATTTTGTTTGTTTTTTTTTTCAAAATTCTGGATTTTTCTCCACACATGACCAATCCAAAACTTTATCTTATTTGGGATATCATGCATGAGAATGATTTTTTATTAGTCCAATTAAAAGTAATGTATTGTTTTAATTTTTTGTATCTACATAACTATTAATAAAAGAGAAAAAAATAAATTGCACGTAATATATTGTTCTAAAACACTAGTGACATTATTATGTTCCACTTTTTATATTTTTCCATTAATTTTTTTTCATATTTTTTCTATTTTTTATCATCATGATTGCTATGTAATTTTTTTTAAAGCTTCCAACCCTATTTTTTGTATCTATTGTTTTTATTTTTAATGTGACACAAAATTTAATCTAATTATTTGTAGGTTACTCTTATAGGATCCTAGAAAATTTCCTTATAAAATTAATATAAAAATATATCTACACTAACAAAGTAACTAGTTGAATTGGAAATCATTTTAATTAAAAAAATCTAATTTTCAGGGAAGGATAATGGTAAAATGAATGAAATGATTTTTTCTATTTTGAATGAAATTTGTTTTACTTTAAAATGAAAATGGAACATAAGATATATCATTATTATAAAAAAAAATTGTATTTATTTTATATTTATCTTAGTTTTTAGATGAATTTCGTCATCATTTGAACCATATCATGACTCCACCCCCATTTTAAATATTGAATGAATTTCATGACCAAGTTGGTACTAATATTTTACTTTTGATTACCATAATATATTCATATATTTCATATCCCATTATCATTTTGTTTCTTAATAACATTAATGTGATATTATCCTTAATATATATTCACATCAAACATTTATAAAAAGTCCACCACTAAAATGATATTCCAAAGTTATTAAGATAATATTCTTAAATAAATACCTCATATAGTTTAGATATATCTATATAACTTGAAATAAATAATGTTTTACTATCAAGTGTTGGGGGATCAAAATCCATGATACCAATTCCCATGAAGATTACACTTGGGGAACTCTAAGTGTGGTGATCATATGGATAGACACACCAATAGAAATTCCACATGTATTATGTGTCATTAGATATTCCTTATTACAGATTTATATATTAGTCATTAGAATTTAGGTCATTGATAATATGTATCATGAATAACCTACTTTTATGTATGGATGAAAACTATGATGAAGTATACTTATTTTTGGGTAGAACGTGTCTGGAGAATCATAAGTGATATGATATTAATTGAGTGGCCAAGAAAGGATATGTATTTTCCATATTAACTGGAAAAAATACCTATGGATCATTGATTGTAATGGAACTATCTTATGAAATACATGACAATGGTAGTTTATAGAATGATTAATTTCATAAAATCAAATAAAGATAAATAGAGTATATATGGGGATGACAGAAGCACACATCCCACTTGATAAGATACCAGCTAATGAAGGGATTATATTACATACTAATATTCACTTGATGGTTGTAATGGTTGTGTTTCTAGATGCTGATCTTTCACTTTAGGTAAGTTTTCCAATTATTATTTTGGTAGTGACCTATATGGACACAAACAAACTATATCTAGAGTATCATTAAATTTTATTTTATTTAAATATAATAAAAAATTTATTTTCTATTCTATGGAATAATATTTATTCAAGTAAAAATTTATCATATAAATTCAACCACATGATATTCAGGTTTAGAATATTTGAGTTAAATTTTATATCTTATATCATAATTTACCAGGAAATAAATAAATATGTATTTATTCTCAAAATATTGTGATTAGATTAATATAAAAGTTTATTTTAGTTAAGTGAATATTTGGAAAAAAATATTTACATTTTTAGTGAATATAGAATTTTATAAGAGGATATGATTCAAGTTTAATGGATCAATATAAATAATTTATTTTATTTAATATCATTTAAATAAATAAATATTTATTTATTTAATAAATTATATCATAATAAAAAATTTCATTAGATATAATAATAATAATGTTATTATATTCAAACATGGGTACAAACATAGATTTAAAAATAGATAAGGGATCTCATACAATCACTACTTTCGATACATGCTTTATCAACGTGAAAAAATGACATTGTCAATGGTAAAAATCACTAATGTTATCATATCCATTAAAATATATACACTTTTATTAGTGCGAGAAATAGAACTAATCAAATCTCCCATTACCGGCTCTAAAAATGCACTTACAAGGAACAAGCTTTTCCAACATTGATGAAGGGTGATTTTATCAGTTCTAATAAAATATATAGGTTGCAGCAATGTGATGCTACATTTAAAACATATTGTAGTAACCCATTTAAAATAAAAATTACAATATAATATCAAATAAAAAATAAATTGAAATTTTAAAAAATCTAAATTAGAAACATTTAAATACACTACAATAACATTGGTTTGTATAATTTATTACAAATATTACATTTTACAAAAAAAATCAAAAACACCATTGGTTCCACTATCTTTGGGACCCCCATTCAAAGGATCTCAAACGTGCTACCACTTTCTAAACACACCACCCTAAATCATGACAAAATTATGAGTTTACCTATTATAAAAATCATTTCTTATGTTTTTAATATGACAAATAATGAAATAAAACATAAATATGATACAATGAATTAATAAAATCAAATTTATAAACTTAAAACACACACTTTGAGTCATATCAAGCACCTTGTGTTCCATATTCACATCAATTTTATTCTTACACAACATAAATGATTTATTGAATATTTTCCTAAATCCTCAAGAAAATCAAACAATGTTTTCTTATTTTTGAATATGGAATATTGTTTTGCAACTAAAATGTTACTTTTAAACAGAAAACATGCACTTTGAGACATACAAGGAATAATATATAATATATTGATGTGAAAATAATTCTTAAATGTCACAAATAATTTATGGATTATTGTCCAAATGTATCAAGAAAATTCAGGCACATTTTTTAGTATTAGTATGTGAAGTGTGTTTTTCACTAAAATATTGATTTTAAATAAAAACAAGAACTTTCATTAATACTAGCCACATCAGGTGTCAAATTTCTGTAAGATATATTTATATGCATAAACAATGAATAATTGGTCATTTTCATAAATTATCAATATAATCTGAGTGTGTTTTCTCAATTTTCAGTGAGTGACAAATATTTTGAAACTTTTAAACCAAAAAACATGATCTTTAAGTCAAAATAGGAACACTAAGTGTTAGATTGGTGTGAAGATGATTCCTACATGTCACACATGAAATATGGGTAATTATCCTAGTTTATTAAGTCTATTCTAATCAGTTTTATTAGTATGTAGTGAGTGGTGCCTGTTTTGAACTAAAATGTAACTTTTAAAGTGAAAATACATACTTTGAATCATATCATGCACACTATGTCTTAGATTTATGTGTGACTAATTCCAAAACATCATAAATCATATATAGATTATTTTTATAATGTATTTAGAAAATAAAATATTTTTTTCTCAGTTTTGAGTATGTGAATTTTGTTTTATACTAAAATGTTTATTTAAAATAAAAAATTCACATTCTATCGTATAGGCCACACCGTGTGTCAGATTGATGCATGGATGGTTCCAATATTTCAAAAATTAATTATGAAACATTCTTTTAAATTATTAAGACAATCATAGAGTGTTTGTTATTTTGAGTTATTGATACATGTTTTGAAATAAAAGGTTACTTTTAAACTGAAAACATGCACTTTGAGGCATGTTAGGCACACCATGATACATATTGACATGAAACAGTTTTCTACATTTGAAAAATGTATTTTGTGTTATTTTACTAAATTATCAAGTTAATATGAGGTAATGTTCTTAGTTTTGTGTATGTGAACTATGTTTTGTAATAAAATGTTGATTTTAAATAAAAACATGTACATTTAGTCATATAGACCACATTGTGTGTCATATTAATAGAAAGATCATTCTTGTTTAAAAAACGAATTATTTATCATTTTCCAAAACTATCAAGGTAATATGAGTATGTTTTCAAGGTTTTCCATTAGTGACATGTGACTTGAACTAAAATGTTTCTTTTAGTATGAAGACACACACTTTGAGTCAATTAGGGAACACCTTGTTTTAGATTTATGTGAGGACGATTCCTATATGTCAAAAATGAATTATAGTTTTTTTAATAAATTATAATGAGAACATTTTGTTTTTTATTGTTTTTTAGTTATTGACACATAATTTGAAATAAATTGTCACATTTTAGACCAAAAACACACATTTTGAGTCATACTAGGAACACCATCTGTTATGTTGGTGTGATATTGATTCCTATATGATGAAAATAACTAATGGATTTTCCAATAATTTATTAAAACAATATATGTATGATTAATAATTTTTGAGTATGTGAAGTGTGTTTTGTACTAAAATGTTTTTTTAAATAAATACACCACTATCAGTCATTTTGGCCACATTGTTTTTCAGATTGATCCGAGGATGAGTATTATATGTAAAAAATGAATCAGTTATAATTTCAGAAAATTATAAAGACAGTATGAGTGTTTTTAGTGGCTTTTAGCCAGTGATAATCATTTTTAACAAAACTTTACTTCTAAATTGATAACATACATATTGAGTCATAACAGGTACACCATTTATTAGGTTTATGTATGACTAATTTAGAAAAATTACTTATGGAAAATTTTCTTATTGTATTAAGATGATCCGAGAATGTTTGATTTGTTTTTTGTATGTATAGTGTTTTTGGTATATAAATGTCAATTTTAAATAGAATCACACACTTTAAATTATTCCATACACATTGTGTGTCAGATTTAAGTGAAATCAATTCCTATAAGTCAAAAATGAATAATGGATCAGTTTCCTAAATTATCATTATATTTTTTCTGTTTTTTTCATGATTTTAAATAAGTGATTCATGTTTTGAACTAAAATGATACTTTTAAACTGAAAACATGAACTTTGATTCATACCAGGAACACCATGTGTTAAATTGATCTATTATTTACTCCAACACATAAAAAAATATTTATGTATATTTTCTTAAATTATCAAAAAATGTGCATGTGGGGTTTCATGGTTTTCAATGAGTGGCACTCGTTTTGTACTGAAATATCACTTATAAACTAAAAACATGAAATTCAAGTCATACTAGGGACATCATGTCTCAGATTGAAGTGCACCCAATTCTTATATATCAAAAATGAATTATGGATCATTTTCTTATAGTATCAAGATAATATAAGTGTGTTTTCTTAGTTTTGAGTAAGTGAAATGTGTTTTTTACTAAAATGATGATTTTATATAAAAACACATTTTCAGTCATATGAACAACTCTATGTGTTATATAGATGTATGGAATATTCTAATTCATCATAAAATGAATTATTTATAATTTAGCTAAATTATCAATAAAATTAGAATTTGATTTCTCAGTTTTTAGTGAGTGATGTGTATTTTAAATTGAAATATTACTTTTAAACTAAAAACAAACACTTTGCATCATGCCAAGTACAACATGTGTTAGATTAAAAATTGGATCATTCCCACATGTCAAAAATGTCCCATGCATCATTTTCCTAAATTATCAAGACAATCTAAATGCATTTTATCAGTTTTGAGTATGTGCAGTGCGTTTTGTAATAAAATGTCAATTTCACATAAAAAACCACCCATAGTCGTATCGTCTATACCAAGTTCTTGATATATTTGTGGATGATTCCTATATATTGGAAATTAATTATGGACAATTTTCCAAAAATATCATGAAAAATTGAGTTTTTTTTATGGTTTTTAGTCACTGATGTGTGTTTTGATCTAAAATGTAATTTTTCAACTAAAAACACACACTTTGAGTCATATTGGGCACACCCTGTGTCATATTGATGTGTGGTTTATTCATTTATGTAAAAAATTACTTATGGTTCATTGTATTAAATTATCAATAGAATTAGAGTTTTTTATAGGTTTTAAGGTAGTGAAACATGTGTTGAACAAATTGTTACTTTTAAACTAAAAACAAGCACTTTGGGTGATATCAGGCAGACCATGTGTTGGATCTATGATTCTTAATCAGTATACATAAGAAATGACTTAGGTATAATTTTACAATTATATATAGTCAATTTGAGTTCATTTTCATATTTTTGAGTGTGTGAAGTGTGTTTTGTTCTAAAATGTTGGTTTTAAAGAAAAATACACTTATTCAATCATACTGGGAATACTGTGTTTCATATTGATGTGCATCGGATTCCTATACATCAAAAATTGCTTATGTTTAATTTTAAAAAATTATTAAGGAAATTTGAGATCATTTTCATATTTTTCACTTATTGACATGTGTTTTGATCCAAAATGTTACTTTTAAACTGAAAACATGAAATTTTAGTCATACCGAGTACACTGTGTAACAGATTAATTTGAGGATGATTCCAACGCATCAAAAGTAATTTTGGATCATTTTATTAAGGTATCAAGAGATCCCAATAATTTTTTCTTAGTTTTGAGTATGTGAAATTCATTTTTTTCTAAAATGAAAATTTCAAATAAAAATAAGCACATTCAGTCATACCAACCCCAATACATATAATATTGATGTGCGACCAATTCCTATAAATAAAAAATTAATTATGGATAATTTTTATAAATTATAAATATAATATGTGTGTGTTTTATTGGTTTTCTATTAGTGACATGTGTTTTTACTTAAGTTGTTAATTTTAATCTAAAAACACACACTTTGAGTCATTCCAGACACAACTTGTATTAGATATATTTGTGGTTGATTCCTACAAGTTAAAAATGATTTATATATATTCTTAATAATATATCAAGAAAATACGATAATTTTTTAATTATTTAAAGTATATCATGTTTCTTTCAATTTAAAAACTTATTTTAAATAAAAACAAAAACATTCAACTATATAAGGAACAATATAAATCAGATAGTGTTTGGTTAATTTTTATACATAAAAAATGTCTTATGAATATTTTTCATAAAGTATCCAAACACTATTATCATGTATTCTTAGTATTTAGGGAGTAACACATGTTTTGGACTGTAAAGTCACTTTTAATTTGAAAACATTCATTTTGTGTTATACTATGTAAAACTTGTTCCAGATTGATATGTGGTTTATTTTTACACATAAAAATGACTTATGGATAATTTTCTTAACGTTGTTTCACTAAAACATTTTTAAAAAATATTGGAGTCAAAATATAATCCATTGCATAATTGATGAACATAAATAAATCAAATAATGAACTAATAGGTTTATGGATAGAAAATTAAACGGACACCTTAGTTCGTCATCCTTGTCAAATAATTCATCTAGAATTTATTTCTTTGTAATCATTTTTTGACTATAAAGATAAAAAAGGACTCCATACATAGTTCATGGTCCTTCATGAAATTTATGACCCCCTTACACCCTTGAATATGGACCATGAACTCTGTATGGAGTCCTTCTGACCTCTTCATAGAAACATTGCACTTCTAAAAAAATACACCCAAACTCAACACTTCTTGATCACTGTGAAAATTGACTAAATAAATAATAGATAAAAATGATAATAGAATTTTCTAAATAAGAAAAAAATATAAAGGTAATAAAAGATTCTAAATAAGAAGTAGATAAACCAAATCTTCATGATTTCTATGAAATAAAAAAATTACAAACATGATAGGATGTCACCTATTCATTATGTATTAAAACATTCCAACACCATTTATTCTACCCCCTTATTTCTAAACAAATATATTTCTTATTTTGAATATCTTTACTTTTTAAAGTCCTAGTTTCATTGAAGAAATATAAATAAACAAAATATTTTCATATATTTTATGTGAAATTGTAATTCCTATAAAAAATATCTCTTTGGTGATGCTCATTTGTTGATGAAATATGATATCCTTCATAAATTTCCAAATGTAATAACCATGTTTTTTTTATTAATTCGTTTTAGACACTACAAAAATATTAAAAATAAATTTTAATTTTGTTTTGATATAGGTTTTTATAGTGAAATGTTACTATATATACCCTAATAATTTTCTAGTTATAAAAATCAATAGGCTTCTTGTGCTCATAGCCTGTACTCATACAATGATTTTGAAAATAATTAAACACCACCCAATCATAAGGAAATTTTCATTAAAATATAATATAAGACATATAACTCAAATATTATTGGTAAATTATAGAATTTAGAGTAATAAAAATTGATAAAAGTCATCATGTATTGTTTATTTTCTCACAATCCATGCATTAAATCCATAAAATATATCTTGGAATATCCCAATTAATTGTAATGTGAAACCAGTGCTGCCTAAAAAAACGAATATGTAGTGAAATAAATTAAAATATATTTGATATGATTATATGAAATAATTCTACCCCTATATAATGTTTATTAATAATATCTTTTCATATGAAAGTTTCTTTTCAAACATCGGGGCTAGTTATTACACTATTTTTAAATATTCATCTTCATATAATTGAATTTTTTATTTAGAAGTGATGTGAGGACTAATGAGTCTAATTTTATGATTGTATGGTTTTCAATTCACATAGTAATAATATATAAACCTATAATAATTATGAATACTATTGAACAAAAATTAATACAGTTGATACGAAAATAGAAAAAAAGAAGAAAAAAATATCATGTATAAATTTACAACTAATACTCCTAACCATCCATACTTGGGGATTTAATCCACATTCTCTAGAAAAATATATTATTTATGTGAATCTTCATAAATTCTTTTTTCAAAATAAACACTGACCATAGTAATATCATTGATTTTTGTATCCATATAAACTTGTAATATTATTAAATGTGGAAGTTAAATTCAATGGGCAATGGTATTCTCTAAAGTTATTTTGGATTGATTGGTCAGTCTGTTATATTATATTGAGTCAACTTTCTGTTTTAACTACATTTTATATATCTATAATAAAATTCCACAGTTTAGGAATGTTTCTTTAATTGATAAATTATTTTAAAAAAAAATAGATTGAATGGAAATACCTTGTTATAAACATGTATTTTTACAAAAACAAACATACATACTATGAAGGATCCAATATAATGTTTGACCGTGTGAATGTCCATATCATTAAGAGGAATATGTATATTAGTGCTTAGCTAATTATTTAAGGGAATACATACTCTCACATGGTATTTTGGATGTCTCTTTTTATGAATAATATATTTATGTATATTGTAAACCACATACCTCACAATAAGGTGATGGGTGGGTGGTGATTGATATAAATAACAGTCAATTTCACCATATAGAATATTGTATATGAAATTTATTTTTGTTTTCCCAATTGAATTTTTTTGAATCAATTATGAAATAAACAATTATTCATGTAATTTAGATCTTTTAGGGGAATGACTACCCTTAAATCTATGGGGTGGGGTTGGATGTTCATGTAGTGGTTGGTGTTGTGTTGTTCCATTTCTTTAACTACTTCCTATAAAAATATGTAAAATCACAATCCATCAATTATGTTTTTCCTATAATATTTATTTTATGTTGTCATATCAATAATTTTATTGTTTTTCCCCCTATTCATTTATTTTCTAAAAATATATTCGAGATGACACTCCAAAATTGCACCTCTGGAATGACCATATTGTTCTACCACCTTCAAGGACATTGAAATTAGTCACTAATCATATAAAACATTGGTTGATTATTGTATCTAAACAAAATAAAATATATAGGAAGATAAATAGACATTTATTAACACAATACCAATTTATATAAGAATAAATCATTAATGTTTAATACTTACACATGATTCCCATACTCATTGTGTGTTTTCATCTACCAGTATTACATATTTATTTACATGATCCTATTTCCACCAAACATGATGTGGGATGGAAGTGGATTTCAATTTTTATTCATCAATCTGCATTTAAACAAATGGACATAATTATGTTTTTGTTTCAGACCACATAAAATTATTACTACAAACCTGAAATACATACCATTTTTTCCAACTAAAGCATACATGATCCTTGATCTATTGTATGGGTATGTTGGTTTTGACACACACTAATAATTTTCAACACTTGGATGGTATTTTTTAAATTATAATTATTAATAAAATTTATTAATACATGTATTTCCATTTATAGTATTACCTATAATAATGTAATTAAAATGGATCCCCCTCATAATGGACAAAAAATGTATTCCATGTTTCTTGGTTTTTCAGTAGTGCACGTATCTATGGTGGGTGTGGGTTTAATTTACCTTTAATATCCTTGAGATGATGCTTCATAATAATATTCCAAAAGGCTCTATGAGCCTTTACAATGTCCATTAAGAAAAATTTTATTTGACAAACATTTAGTATAAATGTAATCTATAATGGATAATGAAGATTAAATCAATGTTTCTCAGTTTTATTTTTTAGTTTCATAGAGAAAGTATATTATAATATTACCCTAATCACTTCCCAAATTACTTCCTTCATCATCTAAATAAAATTTTCCAATATATCTACATCATTTTTTATGTGAATTCAAGCAGTAACCCCAATGCATCTAATGTTTATGGATTTATTAGGGTCAACATGCTTGTTTTGGGAATTCCATCAAACCATAAATTTTATGAATTTTCATCTCACATTAATAATTTTTGTTAATAATATCACACACAAATGCATTGTGATTTATCATACATTGGTTTTTTTCATTCAACCATTTCCTCAGTTTTAATATTTTCAAGATTTTATTCCTCAGGATTCGTATCATCAACATGTGGAGAAACATATTGTTCCTCGATATTGGGATCATCAACATGTAGAGAAACATTTTTTTCATCATGTTTGGAGCATCATAATGTAGAGAATCTATTATACATAGAAGTAGTTTAAAATTTAATATATATTTCATAAACAAAGTAGTGAATACATAATACTATGAGGTAACACAATTAATATTTAGAAAACATAAACATGATTATGGAACTCCATTTTATTATTTATATTTTAAGGGATTTAAAACCCTATCGACTATCCAAATCATCTTATTGTGGTATCATATGACATATAAGACTCCACCTACATTGGGACCATCAAGAAATTATTCTGATGACCCAATAAAATGTTTATCCTTAGATGAATCAACATCTAACCATGCAATGGCTTCAATAAATGACAAAATAATTTACCACTTTCTATATACAAGATTTAGAATGTAAAATAATAATACTCTATGTGATTCCATTAAGAAAAGTTCATCCTTGAAACCTTCCTTACTAAAACCCACTTTTATGAATCCCAATTCATTTATTTTAATTACACTCATATTATCAACCCACTTTCATTGAAAAAATGGCACTTGGAATATTGTTTAATATAACCCCAATATTTGTTTAAGGATTCCAAAGCAATACATATCCACAGAAATTAGATTTCAGTCATTGGTACCAGATACATGCATCACATCCACTATAATAGTACCTCCATTATTTTCATGGAATTTTATTTATCATTTTCCATAGTATATAACCTATAACCATTAATTAATTAAACATTATAAGATAATTCATTCACACTTGGTCCCTTTTATTAACATCAAAGTTGTTTTAAAGTTGAATTTGTATTTACAACCAACTTCTTAAAAACATGGACTCAAAACCATCCTATAAATTGTTTAAATGTGTATTTGATATACATTGTTCATCCCCTAAATTATTTAAATTCCTAATAATTTCTCTGTGATTCTAGACATATGGAACAACCTATAAAATGTTATGTAAAATGTAATGGATACCATGATCCTTGTCTTAAAAAGTAATTTCTACAACATCTATTCAAGATATTCCATCACCCAAAATTCACCCTTGTGATGTGATTTTTATATACCAATGCTCTACACACTAAATAGGTAGTATGGAAAATATTAAAATGTGTCCATGATAATATATCTCTATGTAATACAACCTTTGATTTGATGTATTTATTTGATACACGAAAATTCAAAATCTTCCTATATTATTCAATGAGTAAAATCAATCTACAATGTACAAGAACATATAGTTATATCTCACTAACCAAGTTAACCATCCTATCAAAGAATAAGGGTAGAAATAAAATCTTCAATTCACATAATATGAAAAACATTACTTTTCAATATTGGGAACCTTCTCTAGGTCTATAAATTTAATGTATATATTTTCGAAAAGGAAACAAGTATTGGTTAATGTAAGATGAAAATTTTTATGAAAAATGAATCATAAATCTACATTTATTAAATCTTACATAAAACATGATATCCATGTGTTTTAAGAAACATTAAATTTAAATAAATCATTGACATGATATTCTATATATTTGATGAATTCTCTTATGGAACCTTTATATCATCCACAATGTTTCAATCTCCTTATATCCCTTTCCTAGAAAGAGTGTAATTAGTTGAATGATGAAAAATATGGCTTTCACCCTTCACTAGTGCTAAATCTTCCCATATCAACATCTCAATCATGTCAATCATGTCAAAACTATGCTTAATTCCATAATTTATTTTTCTGTCAATGTTCTAATGGCATTATTAAATTCATTTCTTCTACGTTTATGACATAATGAAAATTCTTCCCTTATAATAAATTTCTGTAAATTTTTTTAAAAAAATCTATTGTCTATTTCTAGTCTGTTTTCAAAATATTTTTCAAAAGTGTTTTACCAAAAGTGGTGACTATATCCTTTATTTTATCAAATATATGATTATATTTTATTGTATTTAGAATTGTACATTCTTCTAAATTTCCATCAAATAATATAATCAAATATAGGTATTTATGTCATTGCTTTCAAAATTTGTGTTTTCCAAGAAACATAGTATTCTTTGAGTGTTTCTACCTAACTAAATGTGTACCTTATTCAAAAACGGGACAACCAATCATTCCTTTAATGTTATATATTGAAAATTTTCCTTATGCCGGAAAACCATTTATCATCATGTACAACATAAATCATAAAAAATATTAATTATTATAATGATAATATGATATAATTCATGATTCATACATTAATTCCATATATTCAATCGATAGATCCCAATAATCAAAAATATCATTTCTGGGTTGGTTTGGTCCTTGAAAAAACTAGGTATATTGTGAAATCACACTAAGAGTGTGTGTGTGGGGGGGGGGGGTTAAATCATGGTTGATTGAATTTTACCTATTATATTCAACATTTTATTTTAATTCCTTTATGTTGATTTAATATATTTTATCGATTATAATGTATTGATCATTAGAAACTCATACTCACTACTTCTCCCTTTTTTATGCACATATTATAATATAAACATCATACAAAGATTTTTACAAGGTTTGACACCAATGTGACAGCCTACATCCTTACGATGTCAACTCCTATTAAGTCATGAATATGTACTATATAATGAGACTAATATAATGAGATAACTCCTTCAAATATCATTATGTCACCCGATATATAATTATATAGACTCCCTATAGTTACAATGTTTTTATTTTTTTCCCAAGACAATGCAATGATACACCTATGAAAGTAGCTCATATATTTAGTTTGGAATCTCTATCTAGAACCTATCAATCTATCATGTCTCCATATGAAGTGCCACTATCCGATCTTCCTCAGTCTCCAACTGGTTCACTTTAAATGAAAGTACCTATATTTGGTGCATCTCTCTCTTTCACCTCTATCCTATACCACTACATTTTATAGACTATCAGATAAGATCTACTATGTAAGAATTTTATGGTACACCTTTATCTATTTCACATATATTAGGTTAACATATTCATCTTTAAATTAGTTGATCCTTGACCGGAAATTCACAATGATCAATCTAAATAATCAATACTTTAGTTCCTTTTTTATAACACACAAAAAAACTAACAAATATCTATCCAGAATTACTTTGTGTGTTTGTCCTTCATCCAGTGAGACTATATCCAATATGCCTCAAACATCACATGGCCAAACTCTATGAGGTTCACCATAATATCTATCGGGTATAAAAATTTAATATATTCCTCAAAACTCTATTAATATATCCATTACCACTTCCCAATGAATGTCTATCTATTGAACCTTTGTATAGAACACCTCTATCTAGTGCCTCTTCATCAACCAAGCATTTCCTTTTATAGAAACTCCACTCTTATCTTCTAATGAAAACATAAAAACACAATATCTCTATCATTAATGAATTGTGTACCATTTTAATTTAATTTCACCACTTTATATAGGTTTACATCCTTTTAAAATCCATGATAAATCATGGTATATCAATTAAATTTTCCATATCAACTTAAATATGAATTTATAATATCCCTCTTATCCCAGATTCATTAGAAAACTTCTCAAACATCAAAGAACATTTGAGGACACCAACCTTCACCAAAATCTTCCATGAATCATAGCATTAAAAAACTTATTTAAATATCCTTAAACTATCTATATAATAAACATTGATGGACAAACATAACATCATCACTGTTAAGTAAATTACCTAGTTTATGTTAAACTCCTCAGAAATGCATGTAATAAATGTCTATTTGATATTTTTGTTAATAAATTCTCCATATGATGCATTGTTCCTCTATCTAGTGAACTATGTGTGAACTCTTCCATCAAATGGTATCATAAAATTAATTCTAATGATAGTCAGATACTTCCTCCATCTAATGGAGTCACATATTCTTTATCAGATTGATCCATCTAATGAATTGGCATGTATTCGTATAGCCATCCTCTGTTCACTAAAACTTTATATAGTCCTTGGTTCACAATACTCAGTCCAGTACATCATCATAGAATCATTCATATGTTGGAATCTTATTTCATTGACCAATGATCATCTATACTATGTATATTTTACTAATCAACATGATTTTCCAAACTCATCCTTATGGATTCATGGATCATCAGTTCACTCTGACTGATGTAGGTCATAATTCTTTAATTTGTAATAAATTTTTAATTTTCCATCCTGTTGAACTCATATTTATCTCATAATTTATAAAATATTACTTAGATCATAGATTCATTTATTAATTTTATAGATATAAATTTACAATTCTACAACCCATGTTATGTAATAAAATATCTATCTTATAAAACTCCATTGATTTCCAAATAATTCTTCACGCATCTCGTTTTATGATGAATCTTTATACAATATGCTTGATTAGTTGGGTTCATTCTAGTGAATGTATCAAAAAATCACTCTCATCGATAAAAAATTTTCATCTCCATCTGGAGTAACTTCGTGCCCATCAGTTCGATAAACATTACACACCAACATCTGATCAACATTATACTTTTCCATCAAATTAATCAAAAAACATACCATATATTGGAGTAAAAATGAATCTTCCATAGAATTTTTATTATAATGGAACCTTTTCGGATGGACTCGAATCCATAAACTTCTTATAGTACCGAAACCCATGATTTCAAAACAAAAATCTTTGTATAACAGTCATCTCAATCTTTGTAATAAATTTCTATATGAAAACTTCATCCTGATATTTGTACAGCCAGAACTCCATATTTTTAGGTGACAAAATGAGATCCTCACCTTCGTAAAAGATCATACATACATATATAGTATCATGAGTATCTTCATTAATTTAGGAACATGAATATCAAAAAATCATCCTATTACATTTTATGGAAACTTTATTAACTTTCAGATGGAATGTTTCTTAAAAAACTCCAACAACTCAAAATAAATTCTTCTTAATCGTTTTTAGTAGTACACAATAAAATATTTTTAAATTTATTTAGAAACTAATTATTTATAATGAAGTTCACCTTACACTCCATAGGAATAATCATAGGAACATTATAAAATATTTTTTGGTTTCACCCTTTTTGATTAACTTGGATAGAATCACTATTTTTCTTTTAATGGTTTTAACTTCAAGATTACTTCCTTCAACAGATATTCAATATTCTTATTTTTTTGGCACATTCTTATTACATATATAGAGATCCTTAATCTATCAATTCCTTTATCTTGAACTAGTTCCTTTGGTGGAATATTTTTGGAAAAGTTATAGTAACCTTTTCCATCAAAAAACTCAATGAATTTACAATATTATATTTAAAAAATATATAATATATCAACATCATCACCTAATAAGAGGCATAATCAGACCCTTCATATTTTTTTTAATATACCTAATTATTTTTTAAAGATAATTATATTATTCCACCCTTATTGAAAATGAATTCAATTTACCCTTATTTTAAGATATTTTAAGCAAGGGAATCATTTTCTCTCTTTATTAATGACCTGAATTCCAATTCTCCCTTTTTCAAATCTTTGGTTTAAGGAAGAATATTCTTAAAAAAATTTCTTATTCTCCCACTTTATTGAACTGAATATAAAATTTATCATCTTGAGAGAAGGAAATAATAACTTTTATGAAATTTATAATTTATATATTAACCATCTTTATATTTATGTCATCCTTGCTCATTATAGAATACTAGTTACTAATGTAGACATTATTGTTTCCCAATAAATTTTCAAGTAATCACAACTTTTAAAAAACCTTATATTAAGGAAAATTTTATAAAATTTTCATTAAAACAAATTTATTTCATCCATATGAGAAAATAGATCAAATAAATTCAAGAAAAAAAATAAATTGGTTTATTCCTAGTTTTATGGTAATTAATACTTTTCCATCAATAAAACAAAATTTCCCTTTTACATTTTAACTACAGTTACTTATGAAAAAATAAGTAGAGATAATATACCATATATATGAAAACAATGTTAAATAATGTAGATTTTTTTAATCTTGAACATACTTATTATCATTAAGAGATTAAATGTTTATTACTCTAGGTAATTAAATTTTTTTATTTAAAAAAATTCAAAATCAGGTACCATAAACTTTGAATGTGAAAAAGTTATCTCTTCATTTCAACATTATTATATATATTTAATCACCATCCTCTACTTTACTTAATGGATGCACCTAAATTACATCCCCATAAAATCCCTTTTCAATGTATATTTTCTAAAACATATAAGGGAATAATTTGGATCTTTTATTTGATCATCTGATTGAGGAACATGGTTGAGAATGTTTCCCCAACCAAGAAACTCTCTTCCCTGCAACATTGTTTTTCATTATTCCTACACCCATTTCTTTCCATGTGGTAACATTATTTAGTGGAATAGATTTCTCCTTCTTACCTTTCTTTCCATATTGTGTGGAAGATTCTTTATATCATCCCCAAGAAAAGAATATGCACTTTTCATATTTTCCTCTACTTCCACCCACCTTGCTTCCACCAACTATCTTGTACATATGACCATGAAAAAAATCTATGTATGTTTGGCTTTATTATTCTAATGAAATTTATTTTTTAGAAAAACGACATCCTTATGAAGATTCACTAATTTTATCAAAAAACACCTCCTACATTGGAAAAATTTCATATAATGTTTAGGATTATAACCATCCAACTCACATCTTCTATATAGCTTCTTATAATTTGATAAGATACTCTTATAAGGAAACATTTGATGAAATTAAACTTTTTCATCAGATATGTCTTCTACCATTCCTATTTTCTTATGTATTTCTTAGATTGATTGAATTTATTACTTGAGTTTCCTTATGTTATGTTGAACATTAATTTTGAGATTACATCTGTGCACGAAGAGACATTTTCTTCTAGAAAAGTAGCATATTTTCTTTGGTAAAGAATATGAGAAATAATTCTTCTCTAATTTAACATTATTATTCAATTAATTTTGTTTGTACTCAAAGGTAGTATTACATTATATCTTTATTACATTTTATTTCATATTTTTGGTCTCCATCTGTTAGTTGTACATGTGTTGTTCTCGGTAGAATTATACCAACATTTTTCTTGACCAAGAACATTTCTTCAGAAATTTCAAGAAAATTTGTAGGATATTTAAAACTTTTAGATGATAACATATCTTTTTATACTTTTTTGAATGTAGGGAATAAATAGTTGAGTTTTCCTTTCCTTTAAATTTCCTAACCCTTAATATTGGCCTTCTTTGTTCTTCAAACCTTATGATATTTTCCAATATTCAATAGACATATCTCTAAACATTAAATAAAACCAACAGTAACCATTAAGACTTTTTTTATTCTAGTGTGTTGTATAAATATTGATAGATACTTATTACAAAACTGTTTTCTTCATGATATTTATTTTTTAATCACGAAATCCCTAAGAAAACTATGTATGTTTTATTTTCATTATTATACTCTATTAGATGAAGTGTTATTATCAACTTTATTTACAAATTTTTTTTCTTGAATTATATAATACACTAAAATTACTAGAGTTGGTGCAAATAGATTCATCAGAATGAAATTTTAACTTTCTTATCATATTATAAGATGCATATTCTTCTAATTCTTTGAAATTCTTAATACCATTGTATTGAGTCTTTCATGATGTAATAATTTTCTTATAAAATTCATAAAATATTATTATCGCAGCTCTATGTGAATATTTAGATTGAATAACTCCCATGTTTCTCAAACTCACTGCTTCCCCACACACTATATGTTTATAGTGTTCCTATGATTTTAAGGAAACCTCAATTAATAATTACCTACCATATCTAATTTGAATATCCTTTCATCTTGAAACTTACTCTCGTCATTCAAGGAAATATTAATTATTTTTTCATGATTTTCAAAAGTACCATGTTAATTATTCTTATCCTTAACAATTTCATTGTGAGTATCTTATATTTCATAGTTATATTCTTTGATAACTTTTTTTAACACATCTTCTTCACAAAAAACACAAAGTAAAAATTATTCCATAATATTGAACTTTTATTCATATGATGTTATTGATTGATACCTATGCTAATTGAATTTAGTAGAGGGGACACATATATGTTACTTCCAAAGTTTTTCTTTACGCATTTTACTTTCTCCATGTAATTATCTTTCATGGTCTTTTATTCTTATAACTTTATCTTCAAATTAAGAGTATCTGAATTCAATTTTTGTTTATAATGCATGGAATATTTCATTAACAACTCCAATTATATTAAAATTCTCACCAAAACATCTATACAATGACATTTTTTCAAGTTTTAAATTTAATTAATAATGTAATACATTTTCGTATATTCATTTAGCACTTTTTAAAAAGGATTTATACTCCTAAAACACTTCCCTTATTCATTTTATAACTCATCTAGTTTGATATTTAGATGTGAAATTTTCTCTTATATTCCCTAGATATATGGTAGTATGTTTATAATACCTTCAATAGGTAAATTTGTTATATATGATTTGAATTCAGTATAAAAATACTCAATTTTTTACAATTGATCATACTCTTCATAGATTGAATAAAATTCTTTTGGAGTATTAATTTTCTCAGATTCATGTGAATTCTTACCCCAAAACATAATATCTAGAAATAATGGATCCTCCTTTTATGTCTTTGGAGATACCAACTTCCAATGATTCTAAGATGATTAATTCCTTAAGTTTTTCATGATTTTTCTTTCTTGAAACTTATTATTAAAAACATAAATAATATAAGTTTTCTTTATCTTAGGTTTAAATTTATTTTCTTATAGGGAAATAAATTCTTCGATTTCTGAAAATCTACACTTCATATAAAATAGTTAAACACAATTGGGATGAAATATTATAGATGAAAACATTAATGACCTTCCCTCTGAGACCAAATGAAAGTCCAAGGTAGACTGTGCAATCACCTTGAAGGGGGGGGGGATGGTTGAATCACGTGTGACTAAATTTTAATGATTTAATTAAATTGAAATTATCACTTACCTTATATCAATTGATTTTTTTATCAATTAGGATGTGTGGATCACAAAAAACACTTCCTCATCACTTCTATCTTATGTTATTAATATAATATATAGTATAAAAAACACATGGTTTTTGAATGGTTTGACATCAATGTGGGAACCTACATCCTTTTCATGTCAACTCCCATCGAGTCACATATATCAAATATAAAATGAATTGAATACAATGGGAAAACTCCTATAAAGATCCATCTATTTACTGATATTTAATTATATTGACTCTCTTAAGTTACTCCTTATTTCTCCTGAGCCAATAGATTGATAAAAACTTGATAGTATCATAAAAACATTACCTTAAATCTATATTTAATAACTCTCCATATGGATGTATCCATCCGGTGTGACACCATCTGATGTTACTTAGCCTCCATCTATTATCTCTCCATCCGATGAGCTTCCAATTAAATATCCTCTATTTAGTGCCTCTATCGATGTCACCTCTTTCTCGTTTCACTATCTGGTATGGTATTTTAGATAATATTTATCTAGTAATATTTATTCGGTATGCCTTTATTTATTTAACATCTATTCGTCATGCCACTTCTTCTTACACCAAGTTGATCCTTGAATCAGAATTCTGTGTATATATTTTATGGTATTTTAATGTAGTTATTTTTGAATTTAATTGATAATTATGGTCCAGATTTGAACTTACTAACACATTTTATGTTTTATGGTAGGATACAATCTATATTTGGAAAATGAGTGAAAAGAAATAAATTTTGGAGATTAAATATACTTCGTGCCGCTAGCTTCACTCGCGGTGTGACACCAGATTTTTTATGATGCAACGTAGTTGGAAAGATAGAGCATAATAGTTACACATCTTGTATTTAATTACAAAATGTGAATTCATCCAGAACCTAGTACAGTTTTGGACAAGTCGTGATGCTACTACACACTGTGAAAATAAGTCACATGTTGTGTAATTTAAATAGACATCAAGAAATATTTAGGTAGGACATATATGAAAATCTTCCATTGACAAGGATTACATGTCATGTAAATTGATACCCTTCATAAATATTTTGACGAACATAAAAATTATGATGTTGGTAGTTGAGGGTTGAATAAAAACCTTATAAAAATAAACTCCATCTGCACAATATATATGATCCATTATGGATGGATTCGAAAGATGAATGATCGATTGATGTACACGCATGGAGTGATATCCAGAACCCTAATTTTCCACCATTATTCTCCTCCTTTATTATTTGCTTATCCATGATACTCATTGTCATCATTCATAATAGGATCATTTAGTTTTATTTTTTCCAAGTGCCGTGATTTTATGGGGAATTTTATTCTTAGGGATTATTTATATTTATTATTCTTGTTTTTGATTATTGTAACTCCATTTATAAATAACTATTCATATTATTTTTTATTTAATGACCATTGCTTCATTATGAGGATTACCATTTAATTGCATCAATTAATTATCCTGTCAATGATGGATGGATTCGGAAGACAACTGATCGAGATATGCACATTCATGGAGTGATATAAAAACCCTAATTTGTCACCATTCTTATCCTCCTTTCTTCCTTGGGTATCCATGATACTCGTTTTCATCATTCATAATATGATCTGGTAGTTTTATTTGTGAAAAGTTACGTAATTTTATGGGAAATTTTCTTCTTAGGGATTATTTATCTTTCTTATTCTTGTTTTGGATTATTATAACTCCATTTATAAATTATAAATCATCTTATTTTTTTATTGAATGACCATGGATTCGTTATGAGGACTATAATTTCATTGCATCAATTAATTATCCTATTTTTTGTATGAGCATTTTTCAATGTAGGTTATTTATCTTTAAATAGGGTTTTTGGGTTTCATAGTTTTGTTAATTCATTTAGTGGATGAACATTTCAGTGGTTTAATAATAGGATAAGTGTTGGGTATCCAGACCAAAGATCAATGCTAACCCAATTCCAACACCAATCCTGAATAAATCCCTAATCAATTGAATCCCTAGTGAAAAAAACTAAAAAACATTGAGTCTTACATACCTCTATTTTGATATCAAACCCAATACTGCTATTTGTTTCTCTTTCTTCAAACAATAAAATAATTGAAATTTCAAATAAATTAATTAATTTATAACATACGGATCATCCCTGTTGGTATGATACTCAGGATATCCAAGTACGATATGTTTAGTGATTTTTCTGAGTCTTATAAATTATAAAATTTGTGTAGCCCCATATGAAATTAACAATGCCCTATATGATGCCAATCATTTACTTATTTAACACCCCCATATTTTATTGTATGTTTATTTTTGAATAAAAAATATTTATTTAATAACATTTAGTTGCATTATCCCTGAGCTGAAATACACTAAATATTGCCCCAAGCCGGGTATCCACATGACCTCAAGCGCACCTCCCCGCATACCAGAGGTTTCCAACTAGCAGCGAGGGTCTAAAAGATAAATTGGGAAGACTATAACCTGTTTACCAAAGTAATCCACAATAGATATCATATGTAATGAAATAAACAATAAATAATAAAAAATAAGATGCATTACCAAGTGATTCCCAAAAAGGGTACAAATCACAACCAACAAAAAAATATGCTATGTCATGCGAACTATGTGAAAAGTGAAGAAAACCAAAATAAAGGAAAACTACCAAACCCCCCATGTGGATCCTGAATCTTTTTTTGGATCCTCATCCATGCACATCCCATGCCCAACTCAACTCCCTAGAATAGAGCCTTTTCCCTTATCTCTACCCTCAACCATGAAATCTTCTCGGGTACTGAATTGAAGCACGAGCAGGGTGTGAGTTTAGCTTAGTAGGACACCACTAATAGTGTCTACAAAATATTGGGTCTAAACAAGTAGTTCATAAAAAAATGATTATGTAAACGAAAGAAAACCTTGGTGCCATTTTTTTTCCAGATAAACTTAACCTATTTTCATTATTATTTCCATGTTATCACTTATACTGTCTTCATTACTAAACTCATCTTCATCACATGTTCCATGGGTTAGGCACTATATCACTTACACTTTAGCCTAAGATAGTTAATTACTATGTATAAGGGATTATTTCATGTTCCCTAACTCTTTAGGTATGTCATTTCACAATAAATACAACACACTTACATAGAGGCCTCGGTCTAGGTAGACCCATAAAATACATCTGTTATGGGTATAGAGCCTCATTCCCCTTCCCTAACACGTGCATTGTGGGGTGGGGTTTAGAGCCATAGTCTAACCCCACTCGTGGGCGTATATCCTCAAGTATAATACCCCCAACAACTAATCCATGTCAACATTATTTTTTATCCATTTTCACATATACCATATCAAAAACCATGAAAAATCAATACACATTACATATACATTTTACATTTCATTTAGAACATAAATCATCCATATGCCTTAACCCATTAACACGTTTTCCATTTACTTAGTGTATCCCATTTAACCAACTTCCATTTACCATACCTTGACCTATGAGTCATTTTTGACAATTTCCCTACATTATCCCTTTGAGAATATTCAATAATTTATATTCCTTAATCAATTTACACATTTATATTATAAATCCATAAGCTATTTGATGCAATTACATTAATCTACATAATCCATTTTAACATCATTCCAAACAATCCCTTATTCCATTTCAATCAACTAGAAACTAATTCCCTTAATTACTCATTATAATCCTAACTAGCATGTCAAAAAATATATCATGGTCTCAACTTTATTATAAGTTAATTTCATGTCTAACCCCACATTTTTTCATGATCAAGAATTCTGTCACACCCCCAGGGTGGCCCTAAATCAGTCAAGTAAACTTAAAATCATCCTAAGGGGATAATTAGGGGTTAAATTAATTAATTAGGAAACCATTTTACCAATTATTACTAATGGAATCAATTACACAACCGGGAGAAGAAAACACACAACCATGCAAGCACAAATCAACATCAAGACTACGAGATATAACTTGTAGAACACCTACCTCGAATCCAAAGATGAACTCACCCTTAACCTTAACCTTAGTTCCACATTCAAGAACTATTAGAAGCCCCATCCTATGATACAACAAAAAGTGGGTTTTATGGCTTTAAAATAATTAGAATGAAACTACAATCCCTAATCCAAAAAATAGATGCAAGAGAAGTATTAGACTCACTCGAAGCTTTGATTCAAAACCAATGACGCTCCAAACATCTTTGAATCGAAGGAGAATGAACGTTGGGAAGCGTTGGAAGTTTTGGTTAATCACTAGGGTTGTGTGGAGAATAATGTGGGAAGAAATCAGGTAAGAAACATAAAATCCCAATGGGAATGTTTGGTAGATTCTCACTTTTAAAAGGGTGAACAGTTTTCCCAATTGTGCGCCAGTCGTGCACCTACCTATATCCAAGAGGGGTCCAAGTCACATGGTTTCTTGGGGACTCCACATGGTTTGAAAATCCATGTGATTACAATGAAGAACACCAAAATATAGGAGGGTTCAAGCCACATTGTTTTCTGGGGAAACTTACATGGTTTGACAAACCATGCGTTAACCAGGAAACATGCACTTGATGGCCTAGTTTCCCCTTTCCTTCAAGTAACACTACTAAAAAAAGGCATTTAATAGCGCTAAAAAATTGATTTACCAGTTCTAAAAAATCATTGATAATAGAAGAGTGGTTAGAAGCCCGAAACATTTATCAGCTCTAATAAATCAGTGCTAAAGGCCCCCTTAAACGCGCTAAAAAAAGTTCTGTTAAAAGGGTCCTTTAATAGTTCTTTTTTAGCATTGTTAAACGAATCTTTTAACAGTACATTTTTTATCACTCTAAAAGGGTTCATTTAACAATAATTTTTTAGTGCTAATAATGGAAAAACTGTTAAAGGGGGAATTTTTTTCCGGGCACATATGCACCCAACCCCTTGAACAACACTTCCACAACCCCTTTAACAGTGCTCCACAACCCTTTATTAGTGATTTTCACCCCAAAACCCCTTTATCTGTGCTTGTAAAAAAGTTCTGATAAAGGTGGGTCTTTAAAATGGAATTTTTTCACTGTAAAAGACCCCCTTTATCAGCATTAAAAGAAAGAGTTTTTAAAGACCCCCTTTAACGTCGATCTTTTTAGCGCTGACAAAGGGGGGTTTTAACAGCATTTTTATCTAGCGCTATTAAAGCCCTAACGCTAGATAAACCAAGTTTTTTAGTAGTTCCCAAACCCCTAGAAAAACCTCAATATTCATCATTCACATGATAAAAATTTATTTATCCAAATTTAAGGGGGTCCAAGCCAAAATATAAACAAGAACATACTTTCATGAAGTTTGAGATCTCGCAACCTCCCCACATATAATGGCCCATCCTCGACCCATAATTCCATCCATCACTAAACCTATGAGGAAAATATATTGGGCCACTGGGTTCGAATATCCTACTATCTTTCTCGTGTATCTTTCTTGACATTACCATACTACCACAAAACTTGATCCATAAGAACAAATTTTCACCTCAATAATTTCTCAATACGATCCAAAATATAAATCAGATGCTTTTCAAAGGACACATGAGCCTCAATATCAACATCCTCAGTATTGAACCCATGCTATGGGTCTGGGTGATACTTCTGAACCTGTGAAAAATGAAAATAATAATGTATACCACTATACCATTGTGGGAGATCCAATTGGTATTCCACTGGTCTAATCATTTCCATAATCTCAAATAGTCTCGTGTACCCAGGTGCCAACATACCCTATTTCTGAATCTGATGGTGACCCAACCTTGGAGATACTTGAAAAAACACATGATCACATAGCATAAACTCAAGAGTTAGATGATCCCTACCCTCATATGACTTATTCCTACTATAAGTAATTTCTATACACTTCCGAATCAACTAAACCTATTCTGAAATATCCTGCATGAGACTCATTCCCAACAAATTTTATTTCCCAACATGCATCCAACACAGCTGAGATCAGAATAATATACCATAGATAAACTCATACAATTCCATCTGAATTTTATCAATGTAACAATTTTTGTAAAAAACTCAATAAGTGAAAAATTATTTTCCCATGATCCATTGAAATATAGGACACATGTCCTCAACATTTCATCTAGTTCCTGATTGGTATGCTCTAACTTCCCGTCCATCTGCGTGTGGAAATCTGTACTAAAATAAACATGGGTACCAAACAACTTTTGTAATCCCTACATGAAGCATGATGTAAATTGTGGATCACAATCCAAAATTATGGTATGCATCACCCTAGGAAACCATAATATCTCCTGAACATACAAATCACCTAACTAATCCATAGTGAATGTATCTCAAATCTCCATGAAATGAACTACCTTAGTCAACTAGTCAAGAACTACCGAGATCACATCATTCTTCAAAGGAACCCTCAAAAGTCATACCACAAAATCCATCATCATGTCCTCCCATTTCTATTCCAGAATGGTAAATGGTTGTAACAAACCACCCTATCAATGATGATCAACCTTCACCTATTGATAGGTAAAGAATCGTGCCATGAAACCCACAACCTATTTCTTCATCCATGGCTACCAATACTTCTTAAAAAGATCATAATGCATTTTTCAGAATCAAGGGTGCACCTCTAACTTTTATGCACGAAAGTCATGTATAATCTATTCCTGCAAACATGTTGGAACAAAAACACATCCAAGAACCTAAATGATCCTATCATCACTAATAGTACAACTAGAAGGTGACTCCCAACCTTTATGATTTTCCTTTAAATCCAAAAATTTCAAAAACTCATGCTTCTTATCATTGATTTAGCTAAGAAGTGCAGACTCAACTACCAAGGATGCAAGGTTAATCTTCCCATGACCATCTTGAACCTCTATTTTCATATCAGTGAACAACTCCATCATCCTTCACTCAGATACAGATTCATGAACTACCTGATTTTAAGTCTTTTGGTACAAAGCATCTGTGACATTGTTTCCCTTTACCAGTGTGAAAACTAGATAAAAGTCAAAATACTACATGTATTCAACCCATATTCACTACCAAAGATTCATTTCACTCTAGTAGAATATGTAATTAAGGATTTTATGATCCTTATACATAATAAAATATCCTTCCGATAAGTAATACCTCCAAAACTTCATGGTATAAACCATTTTAGATAATTCAAGATCATGAGTGGGATAATTTCTTTCATGAGGCCTCAATTTTCATGACTCATACGTGATGAACCAATCATCCTAAATTAACCCTACTCCCTTTCCCACAACAGATGCACCAAATAAAATGATATATCCTTTTCATGAATCATGTAAGATCATAAATTGTGTGGTCATCAACCACTTCTTGAAATCATAGAAAGAATTTTCACATGCCTCAGAGCACTCAAACCTGATGCCCTTCTTGGTAAAACCAGAAAGTGGCACTTCTAAATGAGATAAATATATTACAAAAAATAAATAGTAGCTGGAAAAACCCATAAAACTCCAGACATTGGAATCACTCTTGGATTCCTCCCAAGACACGTCTCCATGAACTTTATTCAGATCCACTAACATGCCTTTATTTGAGACAATCTGAACCAATCAATGAACCCTATCAATATAGAAATGACATTTGGATAGCTTGGAATAGAGCCTATTCTCACTTAGAGTACTTAGAATGATGTCAGAATGTTTGGCATGATCTTCATGAGTTTTGAAGTACACGAAGATGTCATCAAAAAATACAATGAAAAAAATATCTAGATATTGGTGAAATATTCAATTCATTAGATCCATAAACACTACTTATGCATTGGTCAACTCAAACAACATCATAAAAATATCATAAATCCTATACCTACTCTTGAATGTAGTCCATGGAACAACATAAGGTATCACTCCCAAATTATGATACCCCAATATCAAATCTATCTTAGATAAAATTGATGATCATCTCATCTAGTCAATCCTATCATTAATTAGAGGAAGTGGGTTTCTATTCTTTACTTCCATATAATTAAAATTACTATAATCAATGCACAACCACAAAAATCCATTAGCCTTCTTAGAGAATAGGAATGGAGATCCCCAAGGTGATGTACTTGGAAGAATAAACCCTTTATTCTCCAACTCCTATAGTTTAGTTTTAATCTCCTGTTGTTCTGCCAGTTCCATTCTATACGGAGGAATAGAAATTGGTTCTACTTTTGAAAACAACTCTATCTTGAACTCAACATCTCACATGGGAGGAAGCCTTGATAATTCCTCAGGAAACACATTCTAGAACCAAATCACAAAAGTAGGAAATAAATGATGCACTAATCCCATATCATTAAGCTTACGAAAGCCACATAGGTTGTGAGTTTACCCAAATACTGAGAAATTGGCCCTACATGACCTTCCAAAAAATCCCATTCACCATGATAGACATAAGTGTCTCCCTCAAGAGATGCGAATTTTACCCTATGACGGTAAAAGTCAAATTGGGTTTGGTAAAACACTAAAAATACATGCCCAAAATTAGATCAAAACTTGAAATTTCAAGGATGAACAAATCACACAGAAAATGGTACCCACCAACCATGAGAGAACAACCCTTACACTGCATGATATTCTCTATTCTCACACCTAATGGTGTATCAATTTTCATAACCCCACATATACGTTCCACCAACCGGCCCAACCTAACAAAAAAATAATCATAATTAAAGTAATGTGATGCAAATGTATTGATTAAAGTAGTAAAAATCATGGAAGAAACAAAAATCATACTCTGAACAGTCAATGGTCCAGCCTCACCTCCTCCAGGTGTAGACCAGACTGCATGAAGCTAACCAACCCCTTTTACCTAGTCCCTAGAATAGAATCCTAGTGTTACACTACCCTACTGATAGGGTTACTCTCACCCTGGTGTACCACATCCACCACCTATAATAGTGCGTCCATTCGATCTCTAACTTCCTTCTTGACATTTAGTAATCGATCCCCTATTAGTACCTGGAATAAGTGTCACATATCGACCTTAGATAATCCTTTATTTTATCATTTTCTTAGTCTTTGATATTTTGGACAAGGTTCTGGTTGAGACCCAGTCTAAATTTTTGATCTTTTAAAATGTTCAAGTGTTTTTTTGGGTGTCACATGGTTACTGCATGGTTAGATGTAACCGTAAGACAAGGCCATGTAGCTGGTGTAGGTTGGACAAAACCAACCACAAAACCTGCACACATCCATGTGGTAGGTCCTAGGTAACCATGCGTTAGTTCTCCCTTATGTATATAGGCATGCAAAGTTACCGTATGGTTTGGAAAACCATGTGATCAAACCCTGAGGACATTCCAGGTCATTAAAATCTTATTTTCTTTCCCCCTCTGTCCTCCCTTTAACCCAACTCAGATCACTCTCCTCCCTCTTGTTTTGGTAGCCCAGGGGTCCTCCCTAACCCTCCTCCTTTCATTCCAATCATCCAAGGTTGCTCCTCCTTTGGATCTAAGTTATGTTTTTAGGGGTTTGGGTTGTTTTCCCTTCTCTTTCTCTTCCCCTCTTCTTTTCTTGGTTTTTCATTGAGTATTTATCTCTTGGAAAAACCCTAGGGTTAGGGTTGGATAATGTTTTGGTGATTCCTTATGTTTAGGGCATGCAGATCATTCCTCATATTTTTATCTCATACGAATATGGTTTTGGTAGGTGTTTCCATGTATTTCTTTCATAAGAAATTTCCATTCACTACTGAAAAAATGGCCTATACCCACGGTTCAAAACCGTGGGTATAGCCCCCAAAACCATGGGTATAGCCTATACCCACGGTTTTGGGAACCGTGGGCTGGAACGACGTCGGTATAGGTCTACAGCCTATACCCACGGTTTTCCAAAACCATGGGTATAGGTGTTCTGCCACTGTGTCAACAAAACATTCCCAATTTCCACAGTGTCAATGGCTTTTACCCACAGTTTCAAAACCGTGAGTATAGATCCTAAAATAATGCCACATGCGGGTTTCGATCCCGCGACCTCTTCGCTGCAAAGTACCGCATCTAACCACTACCCTACCATCAATTACCTCTATATATGTTTACATTTAGTTAAATATAGTTATATAAACCATGGGTATAGGGGGATGAACCGTGGTTATAGGACTCCCACCAAAAAAAATTTCCTTCCCGCGGAAAAAAAAATTTCCCGCGCACACATGGAAAACCTATACCCACGGCTTTTCAAAACCGAGGGTATAGGTTTTTTATCCCAGACCTATCCCCTTGGTTTTCACCAAAACCATGGGGATAGGTACCCCTATACCCACGGTTTTTGAAAACCGTGGCTATAGGTCAATTTTCAAGACCTATCCCCACTGTTTTGGAAAACCGTGGGGATATATCCCCCTATACCCACGGTTTTGGAAAACCGTGGGTATAGGTCTTGAAAATTGACCTATACCCATGGTTTTCCAAAACCGTGGGTATAGGGGGTACCTATCCCCACGATTTTTGGGAAAACTGTGGGGATAGGTCCATTTTACAGTAGTGATTGAGGCTTGGCATTTTAATTAAGTTTTTAAATTTGATTCAAACCTCTATGTAACCTTTTTTTAACTTGTTATATAATTTTGGAGTTGGGTTGGTTTATTAAAAATAGATTTTCAAAGATATTGGTGTGAAATATCTAGTTTTATGGCACCTAGGGTGTTTATTTTAAATAATAATGTTCTTCTATAGTAAAATGGGGGGTTTTTTAAGAGAGGTTTATCCTTAATTGTGTTATGATGGTATTTTTTTGTGAATTTGGTTTGGTGTGGGTGATTTGGTTATGTTACAGCTTGATGGTTGTGTTGAAACACCTTAGAAAGGGTTTATGGTTTCAAGGGATGGTTTGAGGACTTTTTTAAATTAGGAGAATGGTTGGAATTGGTTTCAAAACAAATGGTGATCCTTTGAAAAAGGGGTTTTAAAATTATTCTTGGATGTTTGGTGTTCCATGGATGTGTCTTCAAATGAATATGGTGATTTTATTAGTGTTCTCTTGAAAACGTGGTCTCTTAAATGGTTGTTTTGTTTCTAAAGGATGTGGGTTCTTTTATGTGGTTTCAAAAGAATTTTTTAAAAATGATATCTCAAAAGTTAATCCCTTTTGGTCCTTGGTGTGCTTTTAGTGAATGTTTGGCTTGAGGTTCCATTTGTCTTTTTTATCATATTGTATATCACTTTAGAGTTATGAAATGATTTCATGGAAATGTTTTGAAACTTGAAACATAAGGTCCCATTTGGAACCATAATATTAAAAGAGATGTTTGATGTTATGTTGGCTAGAGGTTGGGTAATATTTTAGGGAAACATTTTAGAATGTGCTATCATAAAGGTTCATTTGGAAATTTTCATGTTTTAAGGAAAAGGTTTAATTCTTAAATGTCATGATAGCCTTGTTGGAACTTTCGCATGTTATGAAATGTTTTTATATGGGGAACCTTTATAGGAAGGATTTCCCTTCATAGGTTATCATATATTGGTGTCCGTGTTTGGGGTAGTCAAGTGAAATGATAGTAGGTATGTTGAGTCACATGTGTGTTGACCTCCTACTCACACAGCTTTATTACCACCATGGGTTACTTGGAATCTTTTAGATGATCGAGTGATGGTATCTTACCAGCCCCAATTAGATGGGTTGGTACCCTCTAGAGTTATAGACAGTCCATGAGGGTTGTGCCACTGATGAGTGTAGGATAGAGTAGTCAGTTTTTTATTGATATAGGGGCTTCACCACACGCCGATAGGTGGTTCTGAACTGAGTAAAAACCGAGGTTGTCTATGGATGTTTAGGATCACAAATGGTTATTATTTATATTTCTTGTTTATTTTATGTTGTATTAGTTTCTATGCTTGTATTTTTTATCTTTTTCTCTTTAGCACTGCCCTGGTTTTCCTTGTTTTGTAACTTGATTATAAAATGGATTTTGGTTTTAGAAATGACATGTGTTGCATGTTGTTTTGTAAAATGTGGAACACCCTATTTTTGTAACTATATTTCAAAATAGTCACTAAAATATTTTGGGAAATGAAATACTTGGATTCTATGATTCATCTTTGGAATCCCTACTGGGCATTTCGGTGCTCATGCCTACATTATCTTTCCAGTTGTAGGTTCCATTTCTTGATCATGTTCCTCATACAGGTGCTTAGTGGTGGAGAAATTTTGGTCTTTAGGTTGGTGGTGACCAAGAGGTCACATGGTGATCATGTTGTAACAGTTTAGTTTTGTTTTTTTAGTTTTTAGTATGTTTATTGGTACTTTGTATCTGGATTAGTTGTTTATTTATGTGTGATTCAGTTATTTAGTTCCTTAATGTTTTTAGTTTTTTCGGCTTATTTATCTGGTCTTGGTTGTTTCTTTCGGGATTAAATAACTACCAAGTGTATTCTTTGATGCTAGGAACTAGGTTCCATCCAATGGGGATTGGGAACTCCCTTGGGTCCATTCTGTGGACTGGCTCTGATGACCGGTTTAGGGTCAACCCGGTATGGTTCTTGACAAAATAGTATCAAAGTAGGCCCTTGATATTTTGGGTGTATAGTAGAAGGATATCAGGAATGTTCGGACTTGGTAGGTAGGTGTAGGAAGAGAATCGTGAACTCTTGCTCTCATTGATCCTCATGTCACTAGGGGTAGTCTGGGATTTGAGTATTTTGTCTTGGGTTGTCTCAGATTGAGGGATGACAATAGAGGGGGGATGATTCCTTATTGCATCCCAACATGGAGTGGTGACCCATGTGGAGTCCAAGTGCTAAGTTCAAGGTCCTCTTGGTGTTATTCCTTACTTGGGTCATGACCCACAACCTTGTATCCAGGTTAGGCATAAACACTGGTTCCTTATTTTGGTAGCCCATCATTATTCATGTTTCATTTTGGTTTTGATGGGTGTAAGTGTATGATGAAAAAGAAAGGGGATTTTTGAAATGAAAATAGATTTTTAAAATGTAAATACTTTCTTTTACAAGGTATAACATAATTTTCCCTTAGAATTTACAATCACTTATTAACATGTGTAAAATTTAGAATCATCTGTATGTATTCGAGGTTCTTTATTAATGAATATATCTGTATGTATTTGAGGTTCTCCATTAATGTTATCTTCTCATATAATATTTAGAGATTCTTTTAATCATTGTTATGATGATACCGGTTTTTAATCCACTTAGCGGGGAACCCTAGAATTTATTGTTGTCCAGGGAGATGAAGGTTTGTTTTGATATTGGGATCATACCCAAAAATGGGCTACCTACACTACTACAAACACAACCTTTATCAGCTTTAAAAATGGCCTTTATCAGCGCTAGAAAAGCGCTGATAAAGCTAGCATAGATAAGGGGGGGGGGTCCCCTTTATCAGCGCTCTGAAAAGCGCTGATATAGGACCCCTTTATCAGCGCTAAAAAAAGCGCTGATAAAAGTACCCCTTTATCAGCGCTTTTTTTAGCGCTGATAAATGGGTCCTATATCAGCGCTTCCTTTATCAGCGCTCTCGTTTTAGCGCTGATAAAGGACCCTGTTATCAGCGCTTTTAAAAAAGCGCTGATAAAAGTTAAAAAAAATTAAAAAAATTAAAAAAAATTTAAAAAATACTGCCAATCGGGGGGGCTTTTATAGCGCTTGAACCCCCCCTTTTACAGCGCTTTTCAGCCCCTATACAACACCCCATGCACCCCACGCACCCCCCTCCACCCTTTAACAGCGCTTGCTCCAATATTCCCCATGCGCACGCACCCCTGCCTCCACCCGGATTTGAACTCGAGACCTCCCCCCTGCGCGCCTAAGCCCTTACCACTACTCTATTTTGATTTTCTTTCCAATTCATGATATATCTATATATATATATTCATATATTTAGTTATATTTATTCGTATAGTTATATTTATTCGTATAGTAATATATATTTATATTAATATATATATATATAGTTATATTATAATATATATATAGTTATATTATAATATATATAGTAATATTAATATATATATATAGTGGTATTAATATATATCTATATATATATATATATATTTAGTTATATTTATTCATATAGTAATATATATTTATATTAATATATATTTATATTAACATATATATAGTTATATTAACATATATATAGTTATATTAACATATATATAGTTATATGATTATATATTTATATAGTTATATTAATATATATATAGTGTTATTAATATATATATTTATGGTGATATTAATATATATATTTATACTAATACTAATATATATATATATATATGTAGTTATATTAATATATATATATATAGTTATTAGATTAATATATATATAGTTAGATTAATATATATATATAGTTAGATTAATATATAGGTATATAAATATTCATATATTGGTATTTTAAATAAAATGGATATTAGTTATTATTTAGATAAAGCTAATATATTTTATATGTAAATATGTTTAATTATTTATTTAAAAAAATTTAATTTTTAGGTGCGAATATATAAAAAATATGTACATATAGTTATATATTTGATTATAAATATCAGTTCATTATAAAAAAGGATGAAATTTCAATGACATAATATCAATATGAATGTAATACATTGGAATAAATTTAGTCCCCACTAAGAAAAGCCAATAATACCCCCTTAAACGAGTTTGAAAATCCACAAAATGTTAAAAAATCTGGGTACCCCGACAAAAAACTCAGTTTTGGAGGCCTTATGGGCCTCTTTTGGCCTCTAAAAACGCTTGATTGGGGTCCCCCCAGTCATAGAGACGTAGAGCTCGTCGCAGGCTTCGATTTGATATGTGGTAGAGCTCAAACGGACACCCGGATCAAAAGTTACGGTCGTTTGAAGTTTGGGTTGCGTTTTCAACATATTTTGGATCTTTTTTTAATTTTTTAAATTTCTTTAGTCCTCAAATTTTTATTAAATGACTATTACTCCATAATGATTATCAAAATTTTAATTAAAACTATTTTTTTAATTTGTTAAGAAGTCATTTTCACTAAATATCTTAAATATTAAGTATAATAAGTGTAAATGTACATTTATACTTATCTAAAATATATTTAAAAATTATATATTATATTTATATAACAATATAACTATATTTATATATTAATATATTTTTAATTTTTTTTGAATCCGACCCTTTATCAGCGCTAAAAAAAGCGCTGATAAAGGCCCCCCTTTATCAGCGCTACTAAGCAAGCGCTGATAAAGGGGGGCCCTTTATCAACGCTTTTTCGTTAGCGCTGATAAAGGGGGGCACTGTGAAAAACTGTTTTTGTGGTAGTGCTATATATCCTTGTGAAATGAATCAAAACCCTCATAGTTCAATGCCTCTTAATGGGACACATCATAACTTTTAAGGTCATGTGATAAGGACCTAACCATATAGTTTAATGTTATGTGGTAAGTACATCTAAGATAAAGGTGCTTGTAAATGTTTAGTGTGAGACTTATGCCAAAGAAGCCTAAGGAACATGGAAAGGATATGGGTTTCCAAGTAAGATTAGACCCTGTTGGGAATATGTCCCAAGGAGAACATGGTTGATTTGAATTTTTGGGTTTGAAACTCAAGGAGGCTTCCTACGTATCCCATGTGGATGGGAATAAAATCCCACATAGTTCGATGAGTCTCATAGGAGAGTATAGTCCTTTGAGAGAAATGAGCTTGGACTTACTTCTTGAGAAGTTTTCCTTGGTGATTTTGGGGTTTAATTTGGGGATTATTCCTAAGGAGGATTCCCAGATTAATGAAATTAAGGTTGGATTCCTGAAGATGATATCCAATGAGCTCGGGCCCTGAGAAGGATTCCTATGTATCCTTGTTTGAAGAGGAATCAGAGTTCTCATTGTTCAAGTAGTTGTGTAAATGTTGTGATCATAACAAATCTATAATTCCACATGAGTCATGATCGGTGTCAAAAACAAGAGGATTCCAAATATTAAACAAAGGCACCCACACTTTTCCTCATCTACTGGAGGAAGAGGGTGCACCTTCGATGGCCATGGTGGATGAGGTCGAGGGAACCTAGGAAGAGGGAGAGGTGACATGCCCTCCCTTTGTTCTATTTACATTGGACAAGGGTCCAGTGAATGGAAGGAGGGATGAAGGTTAGGGGGTTACACCAGGATGGATTCCCTAGTGGATCTTGGTAGGGGAGGGAGACTTGTCCTTTTTTTCATGGAAAAGAAAGTGTGAACTCTACCTCCCCTACCAGAGACCTGAGGTTTCAGATCTTACAGACAAAAAGGGATGACAGAACCCAAACCCTAATCCTCCAAATCCGGAACATCCCAACACCATTATTAGGAGAAAGTTTCATGTGACTGTGGATATAAAAACCCATAGACAATCCATTAATCCTAACCCCATTGTGAAAAAAATGTGGGAAACCTCTGACTGTGGATATACAAACCCAAATATTAGACACACTGATGTACCTTTTCCAAATGTTTGATAAGTCAAGAGGTTTTGGTGGAGGCTTCAACTTAGTCCCTTTCAGATAAGGGAGCCAAGTAAAATGATACCTTGCCATGAGTGGCCTTAAATAGGGTACCAAAGCTGATATGTAGGCCTTATACACATCTCTTCCATGTAGTTACCCTGCGTAGGTATGCCGCTTAGGTGCCCCGTATAGGTAAGCTGCGCAGCTATACCGTGCAGGTGTGCCGCGTAGGCCTTTATGATGACTGAAAAATGCTTCACAAGACTATGTGAGCTTAGAAATGCGAAAGTCTTTCATAACATGTTTATCCCATATTATTATCTCCTCTCTCGTGTTTTTAGAGAGCTACCTAGGACAATTTTAGGGGTATGGGTGAAAGATCTATGCAATGGGAGCTTCAGAAAGTCCTTCACCTTTTTTAGTCCTTGAAATACGGAGCCCAAGGGTCTTATTTATAGGAATTGATGGGGCCTAGTCAAATGGAAGTTGTCCATGAAGGTCCTCTGTGTAGGTCCTCTGCACAGGTCTGCCAAATTGGGGTATAGAAAGAATGCTTCCACGCAGGTATTCCGCGTAAGTCTGCCACTCAGGTATGCCCCGCAGGTATGACGCACAGGTCTGCCACACATATCTTTGGAGTCTTTGGAATTCCTTTGAATTTTTTGAACCATTTTTTGGATTTTGAAATATCCAAGATATCTTCATAGTCTTTTTGTTTTCTTAATTAGTGTCAACAATATCACATTAGAGTTATTAAAGGCTTTCATGGAATTTTTTATTAAATGTGAATCCTAACAGCCTATTTGGAACATAAATCTTAAAAGATGTGTTTGATGTTATGTTGGGAAGAGGTTGGGTAAAATTTTGGGGAAATGTTTTTGAATGTGCTAACATAAAGGCCCACTTGTAAAATTGAAAATTTTAAGGAAAATATTTAATTCTTGAATGTCATGATGGCCTGGTTTGAAACATTACATGCTATGATATGTTTGTATACGGTGAAACTTTATAGGAGGGATTTCCCTTCATGGGATATCGTATGTTGGTGTATATGTTTGGGGTAGGAAATTGAAGTGATGGTAGGTAAGATGATTCACGTGTGCGTTGGCCTCCTACATACATAGTTTTACTACCACCAAGGGTTTACAGGAACCTTATAGATGATTGAGTGATAGTAGCCTACCCACCCTGATTAGATAGGTTATTACCCTATGGATTCGTACCAGGCCATGAGGGTTATGCCACTGGCGAGCCTAGGATATAGTATCTAGTTAGTTATTAAATTAGGGGATTCACCATACACCGACAAGTGGTTCCAAACCAAGTATATCCAGATGCTGTCTAGGGATGTTTAAGATCACCCATGGTTATTATTTATATTTCTTGTTTACTTTCTATTTTACAAGGTTCTATGCCAGCATTGTTTCTATATTTCTATTTAGCACTACCTAGGTTTTCTTTATTTTGGAACTTGACTATAAAATGTATTTTGGTTTTGAAAATGAGATGCGTTATGTGTTGTTTTGTAAAATTTGGAAAACCCTATTTTTTAATTGTGTTTCAAACTATTCTAATTGGACTATTTTTGGAAATTAAATACTTGGATTCTATAGTTCATCATTGGTATCCCTACTAAGCATTTTGGTGCTCACACCCACTTTATCTTTCAAGTTGTAGGTTGTATTTATTGATATGGTTCCTAGTCCAAGTACTCAATGGTGGAGAAGGTTTGGTCTTGAGGTTGGTGGTGACCAAGAGGTAACATGGAGATCATATGGAAGTGATTTAGATTTGTTTATTTTAGTTTTTAGTTTGTTTAGTTGTACTTTGTTTTTGGATCAGTTGTTTATTTATGTGTGATTCAGTTATTTAGTTCTTATGTGTTTTCAGTGTTTTTCTACATATTTATCTTGTCCTGGTTGTTTTTTTAGATTAAATGATTCCCATGTGTACGTTTTGAGGCCTAACACTAGTTTTCAGCCCATTGTTATTGGGAATGCCCTTCAGGTCGTGCCACAGACTGTCTTGGGTGACCAGTTTAGGGTTGAAATGGGTTAGTTGGTGACAATATTCCTCGATCCTCCAATTGTTTAGGGTTTTGATATAACATCTTCACATGTACCATTCAACCATGTGCCCGAAACACAACTGGAGGTTGGGGGAACTGACCTTGCATGTGTCCCAACCTACCAAACTGATATAAAAAACACCTGATCACAAACTTGATAGGCTAGTCCTCTATTTTGACTACTCTTCACACTTCTACCCTAATGAAGACTTCCAAAACAACACTTATTTCCCTCATAAGTCGCACCACTAGTCCATCCAAATGGAACCCAAAACCCACTACTAGAAGCCTTCTTTAAATTTTCTTCTGAAATAAGGGCCTAATCCACCACCTATGAAAACCTATTCTGAAAAAATATCTTCACTTAGGACTTAGTCTCATACCTAATTCCATTTTGAAATTATCTTTTTGTAGTGACCTCATCCCTTACCAATGCAAGAACAAAGTGTTACGAGTCTATGAAACTGTCAGAATAATCCATTAAAGACATCATTCCTAGGAGTCAACATCATAAAAGTTTCATCCTACTCATGTCTATAGGTTTTTAGATATAAAATCACCATAAATATATCTTTTAATTATTTACATAGCATTCCTTCAGCCTGTTGAGTCTGAACTAAAATATCCCATCAGTTTTTTGCTGGTACCCGCAACATATAGGCTACCAACTCATCTCTTTTATCTTATGTAGTCTCCAAGTGATCCAAAATTGTGTTAATATATTCTCTCTAGAACTCCACAACCTTAGGTACACCCTCTCTAGAAAAACTTGTAGGGTGTTGCAACTAAAATTCTTTGGTTAGGTTGAACATACTCAATATGACACACCCTAGGCCCCTGTCCATCATCTAAACAAAATTAGTGAATTCCAGATAGAACTAATCTTATCCTCAATTATCATTGACCAAAATGTTTCCTTATTCCACTAACAGTGGATCATTCTTAGAAATATCCTCTCATCGCCCAACTAGTACACTTAATCGTGGTGTCATTTCTCTACAATTCCAAACATGAGTCATAGAACATGTAACCCTAATCTTTTATAGTTTATGTAATAGGAGGTTCTCCACTAGAAATAAAATAACTCATTTTGCATATACAATCCAAATGGTTTTTTTCAAACCTATAACAATACCCTCAACCATCCATACCACCTTTCATTTTCATTCATGGGGTTAAACCAACATATATTATCATGAGTATTTCATTACATACCTTTTTAAAACCATTTACACTTTTACAATGCAATTATTTTCCTATTAGGAACATTTCCTATTTCTCAACTTGTTACAACAATCATTTTAACTCATTTACACCCATGCAATAAGAACTATACATTAACCAATACTTAACATTATTTCTGTCTAAGCATTCTCATATTCTTTATTAGACACCATTTTCATCATGTTTTTCAAGGAAGTGAAATTCATTCTACCCTTTATGTCACACACACCCACCCTATGTGCGACTATCATGATGCATGACACTTATATCCCTAGGTTCCTAAAATGATGCATGAATGCACAACATCATGGCATTATTTAATGATAAAAATATCATAATATAGTCACATCACAGAACATGTGCAACACCCAATTATGAAATATCATTCAACTGGAACAACACACATCAAGCACAATAATTCCCGCCTTAGAAACTTGGGGTTTAACTCATTCATGGGGTAGATAATCCCAAGAACAAGCTCATTTACAAGGCCTCACTACAAAAAAATAGAACATTAGAGGGGGTTATTTAGAGGGGGTTATAAACAAAACCCTCTAAATTCATATTCTGTATAATTAGAAGGGGTTCTGCATAACCCCCTCTAATCTTCAAATTTAGAGGGGGTTATGAATGCCCTAAAAATTCATTTTCTATAAAAATTAGAGGTTGGTTATGTATATAAAATTTAGAGGGGGTTATGTACCCCCTCTAGTTTCATAAAATAGATAGGGTTTTGAACTGCCTAGAATTTTTTTAACATTGTTTTATTAATATCGAGTAGGATTTTAGTGGGGGTTCAAAGCCCCCCTCTAATGCCTTAAATTAGAGGGGGTTGACACCCCCCTATAATGTCTTAAATTACAGGGGGTTCAAAATCCCCTTTATTGTCTTTAAATTAGAGGGTATTAAAAACCCCCTCTAATGTCTTAAATTAGAGGGGGTTCAAAACCCCCTCTAATGTCTTAAATTAGAGGGGCTTCACAACCCCCTCTAATTTAAGAGATTAAAGGGGGTTGTGAACCCCCACTATTTTAAAAAAAGAAACTTCCATAATTTGTGTGTGTGTATGTGTAGAAATAAAACACAATATATAAATGCATTTAAATACATTATGTGAACATATTATATAAAATATTTATATGATTGTATTTAATTGTATTTATATGTATACATAAATAAAATTTTATAATGTAATGTACATTAATATATATTTATTTGTATAAATTGTATTTCATATAATTTAAATTATTCATAATATAAAACATAAACATATTATATAAATATATACATAAATATAATTTTTTTAAAAAATATATCATATAAAAACTCAAGCTTGTAGTTTTTTATAATTTATAATATAATAATAAAAAATATATTTGTAAATAATATTTTTATGCTTTTATATTATATATAATTAATATTATATGAAATAGAATTTATTCAAATAAATATATATAAATTTTTCTAATATTATACAATTCTATTTATTGAAATACATATATATTAATGTTCATAATAATAAATATATGTATATATTGGAATACATTATATAAATATTTAAATAAATTTTATTTCATATAATCTTAATTATACATGATATAAAATTATATTTCATATAATATTAATCATATATTTGTATAAATTTTATTCCATATAATATTGATTATATATAATATACATATTAATTATATATAATTTAAAATTTTATTTCATATAAAATTATATAAATATTTTTATAAATCATATTTCATATAATATCAATTATATATAATATAAATATTTGTATAAATTGTATTTCATATAATAATAATTATATATTAATTATATATAAAGTTATACAATTTATACAAATAAATATATATCAATGTAAATAATAATAAATATATGTATTGAAATTCATTATATAAATATATTTTTAAAGACCTTATGTATATATATTAAGTAAATAATTATATATATTCTTTAAATAAACATGTATTTAATAAATAAATATGTATTTAAGTATATAAATATTTTACATAAATATATAAATGTATTTAATATAATATATTTATGATATAAATAATAAAATAATTGTATAATATTTATAAAAACATATAATTTTAATATTTTAAAAGACATGCTTCATGACAATAATAATGTTATTTTTATCACACATACAGACACACATACACTCACATATAAGTATATAAAAAAATTAAATAAATATATATTATAATTATATTATATAAATACATAAATAGGAAAAAAATATAAAGATATATATATATATATATATATATATATATATTTAAATATAATTAGTAGGTGCTTGGGGGTGTGACATGGGGTGCATAGAGGCGCATGGTGCTGAACATGAGGGAGGCGTCAGGGTGCGGGGAACGATGGGATGCGCTTGGGGTGACACGAGAGAGGCGTTTGGGGTGGGGAACATAGAAAAGCTGACATGAGAGCGGTAGGGAGGTGATTGGGGTGACACGAGAGTGACCTGGGGAGCACAGGTCTCTCTAAAAAAATAAACAAATTTAGGAGCGGTTCAGAAAACCGCACCTAAAGTGACCCACTATTAGGGGCAGTCTAAACTACCCCTATTGCCTTTCAATTAGTGGCAGTTCCCCATTTCGATGAATTTATGTCAACATTATATGGGGTTCAAACCCCCTCTAATGTAACCTCCGCTAAAGTTTCCATGACTTTAGCAGCGCATACTCAAAACCGCCACTACTAACAATAGGCAGCCACATTAGCGGTGGTTCCTTACACTCGTCACTAATGTCTTTATAAGGGGTTATAACCCCTTCTAAAGTAAAAAATAACCCCTAATAGGGGCAATTTAAACTACCCCTATTGCCTTTAAATTAGTGGTGGTTCCCCATTTTGGTGAATTTATGTCAACATTATATGGGGTTCAAACCCCCTCTAATGTAACCACCACTAAAGTCACCATGACTTTAGCAACGCATACTCAAAACTGCCACAACTAACAGTAGGTAGCCACATTAGCAGTGGTTCCTTACAACCGGCGCTATTGTCTTTAGAATGGGTTATAACCCCTTCTAAAGTCAAAAATAACCCCTTCTAAAGTGGCCTTTTTAAGTGCCTAACACATCCTAATATTTTTTCAACCATCCCAAATAGTAATATCACAAAAAAGAACATATCTCAGATACCACTTTGTAACGTCCTCGACCCAAAATCCACTAAACGGTGGCCCGATCCAGGCCGCCACATGACCTCAAGCACACCTCCTCATATTCTATAGTCTTATGACTAGTAGCGAGGGTCTAATAGATCACATAGGGAGACTATACCCTCTTTACCAGAGTATGGAACAATATATATCAAATGAAATAAAATTAAAAATAAACAATAAACATAGAAATGCATTACCAAGTCCCTCCCAAACAGGGTAAAAACCACAAGAAACAATAAACATTCCATGTTATGCTAACTATATGAAAAGTGAAGGAACCAAAAATAAAGAAAAAAAGCCAAATTCTTCAAATGCGACCTGACTCCATGTCTGGATCCCTATCCATGAACTTCCAAAGAACAACTCAACTCTCTATCATAGGGACCATTCCCTTTTCTGGAATTTATCCATGAAATCTACTCGGGTACCCAACGGTGGCCCTAGATGGCCATGAGTACAACAAATTAGGACACCACCAATGGAATCTAAAAAATATCCATTCTAAATTGGTTAGGAGTTCAAGTAGTAAATAAATGGAACGGTAATAAAAAGATAGCTCAGGTTCAATTAGTTTTCAAGATACAATTAAATTATTTTCATCATTATTAAAATGTTATCACTTATATTATCTTCATTACTAATGTAATCTTCATCACATGTTCCATGGGTTTTCCATTATGTCATTTATATTATGGCCTAAGCTGGTCAATTACTCTGTATAAAGAATTAAGTCATGTTACCCAACTCTCTTGGGATGAAATTTCACAATAAATAAAAAAAATCTCACCTAGAGTCCTCTATCCATGTAGTCTCATCAAATGAAACCATTAGGGGCATATATCGCCAGCCCCATTCCCCATCCCATGCATTATGGGGTAGGGTTTAGAGCCTCAGTCTAACCAGACCCCTGAGCATAGATCCTCAATACCAATACCCTACAACATCCAATCCATGTTCACTTGGTTATTTATCATTACAACATATACCATATCACAAAACCTAAAAAATCAATACACATAACTGTTGGTTCTAGGTGAAGAGGAAGCACATTTGTGGGTTTTCCCAAATTTAATTTTAGAATTAACAATGATCAACCCGAGATCTATCATGATTTAAAATGTCGGATCATCAGAATAGAACGAAAAAAAAAACAAAAACAAGGGAGTATTAGAACCATAGAGATAAGATCATCATATGTTGGTGATAATTATTTTAATTAGTTGACAAGAATTACCCTGATGGAATTATTTCTTCATTGATGTATCCGGTCATGATCCAGTATGATTCGTCATTGCATCATATAATCCAAGTGTAATATTCCTCTAGAAGTGATCCACACGTGCTCCATGCATCTCTGGACATCACCGAAGGGATCTCCAGGTGCTAGCGCAGAAGAACCTTTGCTTGCGATGTCCGCCTTCGATTTCCTTGATCTGGTGGTGGTGGATCTCTCTCAGTCTTGAGAGCGTTCTTGGAGGAATGAGTTATTTCAGCCTTGAGAGAACTCTCCAGAATTGTTGTGCACAACGATTGGGTAAAAGTGTTTGGGTTGTGAGGATATTTATAATCGGGTTTGAGATTATAGAGTTATGATAATAAATAAACGTGTTACGTGTTTTATTTATTTCATTAAGTCTTATTGAAAACCCCCATGTCAAATAATTAATTCCTTGACATGTTCCCACACTGATTATAATAAATATCATTTAATAAAACAATATTATTTCCTCAAAACCCCGACTAAAAAACTACACGGTGTGTAATCATTAATACACGACATGTACTTATTTTTGTTTCCTTTATTTCCACCACCACATTTATTAGACCTTGAATAATGGCTATTTATTTCTGAAAAAATGTAACTGCATTACTCACTAATAAATATATTATTTCACCCACAATATATTATCTCGAATAAATAGTGTTGAAATAAATGCGTTCAGGCATCCTTGAATAATTATTAAACCACAGCTAGGAATAATATTTATTCAACTTGTTAAATTAATATTTAACTGAGATACATGGACACACTTAGTGTGTGACACTCTAGGCCTCTTTCTTAGTGGCATTAGGCAGAGCCTGCCTAAAGTCCAAGGTTAGCATCTAGAAACACGCCAAGTATCCCATTGAGAAAGAAGTTAATGCCAAAATGACGTGTCACCTCTTACGAACACTTACCATGTAATGTAATCCCTTTGTCTTGATATCTCTAATCAAGCAGGCTTCATGCTAGTGCCATCAACCCATGTGCTCAATTATTCTTTCTTTGAATTCCCAGAATTGAACTCTCCCATATCTTACCATGGCCATGGATTTATTTAGGATATATCAATTAAATCAAAGGGCATGATATATCTACTTCCAATATGGAACAAAAGGAAAAAATCCTTTCTCACATTATCTATTAATGCAATATTACTCGTGATGCACACAACGTATCCTACCTCACTGCGAACAATGTGTCATCAAAATTTTTGTCAATACATCTATGTGAGCGAGTTGTAATACCCTTTAATAATAATCTCTATGTCTAAGGACCAATACACAAGTCCGCATAAAGCAACATCCAATGACACTATGAAATGTGGATTTCCTTTTGTTAGGTCTCATTCTCATAATATCCTCTTGGATATTACCAAGGGCGCACACCATGAGAAGGTGCCTCAAAGTTCTATGAGTCCTCACCCCTAATGACATGTATTATTTGTGTCCCTCAAATAACATCATCCGACCATAGAACATACATTCATGAATAGTGTTATGGTACTTCTGAGTTCTCATCATAGTAGGGATCCGCTATGACCCTTTAATGCAATAGCTATCCATAAGAAATTATCACATGCATTGTCATGAAAAAGAACAATCAAGATGTGATAAGGATTTTATTAATGAATAAAGTAAAAATTAGTTGGTTCTAGGCCACCAACTCAAACAGACTCCCACATGGACTAGAGCCAACTGATAACAACCTTTAACCCGTTAGCTCTCACAAGATATTCTTACTTCTGATAAGATAGGCCTTTAGTCATGGGGTCTGCCACATTCTCTTCTGTGGACACTTTGATAACTGTAACTTCACCCCTTTGATAGAAATTCCTCAAGAGGTGATACTTTCGGAGTATGTGCTTTGTCAGTTGATGTGACCTTGGTTCTTTTGTAAGAGCCACCACTGCAGTATTATCACAATACAATGTGATAGGATCTTTACTACTAGGCACCAAATCAAGATCCTAGAAAATGTTCTGAATCCATACACCTTCCTTGGCTACATCAAAATATGCTATATATTCGCACTCCGCAGTAGAATCGGTGACAATTGGCTGCTTTGAACTCTTCGAGATCAAGCCTCCTCCATTGAGATAGAAAACATATCTAGATTAAGACATCAGATCGTTCTGATCTATCTGAAAACCAGTATCATCATACCCTCTAATGACAAGCTCCTCATCTCTTCCATACACCAGGAACATGTCCTTAGTTCTTCTCATATTCTTAAGGATAGTCTTAACAGTAGTCCAATGCTATTCTCCTGGATCTGCTTTATATCTACCTACCATGCTTAGTGCATAGGCAACATCACGCCTGGTACATAACAAGGCATACATGATGGATCCTATAGCCGAAGCGTATGGAATCTTACTGATTCTATCTTTCTCTTGTTGTGTCTGAGGACACATTTTCTTAGAAATATGTAGGCCATGTGACACTGGACCAATACCCTCTTGGATTGTTCTATAATAAATCTATTTAGTATCTGGTCAATTTATGTACCAAGACTTAGTCCAAGCAGCCTCTTGGATCTATCATGAATGATCTTGATCCCTAGGATGTAGGCTACTTAATCCAAGTCCTTCATGGAAAAACTCTTGTTCAACCAATCCTTAACTGGCTGTAATACTGGTACATCATTTCCAATATGCAATATGTCATCAACATATACTACTAGGATAATAATTGCATTCCAATTAAACCGCTTATAAACACATGGCTCACATTCGTTCTTAATGAAACCAAATTCCTTTATGGATTTATAAAATTAAATGTTCCATGACCTGGATGCTTCTTTAATCCATAAATGGATTTCTGCAACTTGCAAACCTATTTGGCTTCACTTGGTGTCACAAACCCTTCTGTTTGTGTCATATAAAAATCTTCATGAAGGTTCTCATTAAGGAATGATATGTCAACATCCATTTTCCAAATCTTGTAGTCACTGTAAGCTAAAATGGAAAGTATGATTCTTATGGATTTAAAAATGGAAAATGGTGATAATGTTTCATCATAGTCAATTCCTTCATACTGTCTGAATCCTTTAGCCACTAGCCTTGCTTTATAGGTGCTAACTTGACCTTCCTGGTCTAGTTTTCTCTTGAATACCCATTTGCATCCAACAAGCTTTAAATCAACTGGCTCATTGACCAGAACCCATACCTGGTTCTGATACATGGATTCCATATCAGAATTCTTATCTTCTATCTATCTTTCATATTTTGAGCTTTCTACTGCTTCCTTGTAGGAGATAGGTTCATCATTGTCCAAAAATAATGATTCACCATCCTCGGTGACTAGGCAACCAAATCTCTATGGTTCCCTTACCTCTCTTGAGATCCTACGCAGTACTTGTGTTTCTGGAACCTCTTCCATGGGGACCTGTGGAACCTGTTCCTATTCCAACTCCTGTATATCTTGAGCATCAACTTCATCGAAGTCAATCTTTCCCCCACTATACTTTTTCAGGATGTTCTCCCTCTCAAGAAAGACGACTTTCCTGGCGACAATAAATTTCTTGTCTGAATGGTTATATAGGTAATATCCTTTTGTTACCTTGGGATATCCTATAAAGATACACCTCATGCCCCGGGGTGCTAGTGTATTTCTTGAGAAGTCCTTAACAAATGCCTCGCATCCCCATACATGTGTGTGTGAAAAAATGGGATTCTTTCCATTACATAACTCATATGGAATTCCATTTTCCACATTATTTGGTACTCGGTTTAATGTGTATGTTGCAGTTCGTAATGCATATCCCCAAAAGGATAATGGAAGATCTGCATGACTCACCATCAACCTCACCATGTATAACAAGGTGTAGTTCCTCCTTTAACTAACACCATTCCACTGTGGTGTATAAGGAGGAGTGAGCTAAGATAGAATCCCAAACTCCCATAGAAGATTGATGAATTCTTGCATCAGATATTCTCCACCTCAATTTGATCGAATCTTATTTATCTTATTACCAAGATTATTGTCCAATTCATTCTTGAATTCCTTGAATTTATATAAGGAGTCTAACATATACATCATTAATTAGACATATCCATATCTACTTAAATCATCAGTATAAGTAATGAAGTAAGAATATCTACATATAGCCTCTACTGGAAATGGTCCATATACATCCGTGTGTACCAATCCTTGAAGCTCTGTGGCCCTTTCACCCTGTCCACTAAAAGGAAGCTTGTTCATTTTACCTTGTAAACAAGCGTGAAATCTATCAAGTAGTTATAGCTCAGTAGAGTCTAAATATCCATCTTGGTAGAGCTTTTTCAAGCGCTTCTTGTTTACATGACTGAGACTATGATGCCACAACTGGGTGATGTATGAGTCATGTGTGTTTGTTTCATTATCGATTTCCAACACTTGGTTTTCAAAATTTAATACATAAAAACCATTATTTAAATGTGCCATACCATAACATACATTGTTCTTATAAAAGAGAAAACCCTTATTTGCAAACATGAAAATAAATCCATCCATATCCAAACAAGATACATAAATTATGTTCTTGGTAACACTAGGCACATAATAAAAGTTATAAAAAACCAAAATCACCCCAATCGGTAATGAGAGGTGGTAATCGCCAATAGCCAAAACAGCCATCCTTGCTCTATTGGCAGATCAAAGATCCACCTCTCATCTATAAATCTTTCTAAATCTACTTGGTTCCTGCATTTGAATACATATGTGATCCCCACAAGCTGTATCTAATACCCAATGTGTAGAAATAAAAATATTACACAAGATAACGAATGCACATTTTGCATCCCCATGCTTTTGGGCGCAGTTCCTCTTCCTATGGCCTTGTTTGCCTCATGAAAAACACACCACCTCCTATTCCTTACCCTACCTCTAGATCTTCCCCTTCTTGGAGGGATGATGCTCGGGGGATTTAGACCATTTTTAAGTCTTTGGAACATTTTCCTTGACCTTCCATTTCTTTTTCACCATAAGTACTTCGGGTTTGTCATGCCCCATGTCCTTATCTACTAGGCGAATCAAGGTCAGAAGTTTCGATAGACTCTTCTCATTATTTCTCATGTTGTATTTGACAATAAAGATTGAGAAGGTCTTAGGAAGTGATGATAGGATGAGATCTGTACGCAACAGATCTGAGAATTTAATCCGTAAGATGTCCAGGCGTTCAATGTGTCCAATAAGCTTAACTACATGAGGTCCAGCTGGTGAAGACTCTCCATGCTTAGTTGTAAACAAAGTGTTGGAGATCTCATATCTCTATTGTCTCACCTTCTCTTGGTAGAGATCCCTAAGGTGAGACATCATGCTATACGCGTCCATGTTTTCATGTTGCTTTAGAAGCTCATTAGACATGGATGATAACATGGAACATTGGAAATCTATGGCATCATCTATATGTTTTTCATAGAGAGATATTTCCTCATCACTATCATATTCCCTAGTCACAACTGGAATAGGGTCTTCCATCACATTCAATTTCCTTTCGTGGCAAAGGTTGACGGGTAAATGCCTCTGCCACTCTTGGAAATTGGTGCTGGTGAGAAGGTTTTCCTTCTCGAGTATGGTTCAAAATGATATGTTTGAAGTCATCATTCTTTCCATTTCTACAAATTAAGATGAGAAAAGGTTTAGTACTTTATTATAAAAACTAATACAAATAAATAAAACAATGCTTATTAGTCTCCCACTATTTTATCGAAATTCAATAGCCCTCACCATTGACTTCAGAATATTCTCTTGCCTGAATATTCTAGTGGTAAGGATCCATATTTCCCTTTTCATTAGTCCAACTAGGGTTTTTCAAGAAACATGAAGGGTTTTAGGTAGGCTTTCCAAATGACAACTGCATTAACTCGCTACTCCTTGATCCGTTGAGTGGACTCCCCAATCCTGAAATCCTTTTATTTTGGATTTCCTCAACCTTTTCCTCTTGGCCACAACAACTCAAGCTATGGCCATCAACCCTTGATGCAAACCAAGTCAATTCAACCCAAAACCTTGAATAATAATTCCCCGATAATTGAAATCACCCTAACTAGGGTTGGTCAAGCACTTTGAACTATGGTTCGATTCTAACCAAGATTATGGAAGGCAATATCGACTTAATATTTCTTTGAGGAATTTTTTCCTTATACGTAAATTTCTATTTTATCATCTTTGATTACATGCTTGTTAATATTAAGTGGGATATACTTAAGTTATTAACTATTTCTAAGATAATATTTACGCATAAGCTGATCTTATTTTAGTTCCATCTTGCATGCTTGTTAAATTCATTAATTGTGTGATCATGACAACACACCCAAAATAAATAAACAATGAAACTGAAAGAAATTAAATATTTGGTATGATCAGGAGCTTGTTCTATTGGTTAGTTTATCTAGCGGTTGATAAACTAACCCAAGTCCTAGGGGAGAAAACACCTTGAACCTTTTGGGTTCATGTTTACAGCTTTCCACCTATCCACCTTTGTATCTCCTTGGATTAGTTTCTCCTTGGCTCGTGACTTATGCTGCCTCCACTAGGTTGGGAGCTCTATCCATTATATATGCATTTATCTCACACGTAGGTGTGGGGTAAAAAGCAGTTTTTACATAAAAGAATCCTTGGCACGCAGGCCCTACATATTAATTAGGAGAAGGCTCACAGGCCAACAAATTTAATCTCAATAAATAAATTAAAAGAAACCATTCCCATAAAAAGGTCTTGGTCTAGCTCATGATCATACATACATGAAATGATATTTATGCATAAATAAAACTATCATTCAATTATTTAATTGTTCTTTTTTAAGATAAATCACACCCAAATCAATTAATTATCTTTAATTAATCAATCCTTTTATCTTAAACCCTTTTCTGAATTTCCTTGAGATTCTCATCCACCATAATTTTAAACAAATAAATTCATTTAAAATTATCTTTGTACATAACTTGTACCTTGGATGAAACCTAGTGAATTTCCATTCATTACACAGATGTTAAATTAAACCCATATATATAAAACACCTATCACGTGTTGTGCCTAAGGTTTATGCCTGCACTATGGTACACGTCTCAAGGGTTTGTATAATATAATAATAAATTTTAAAAAATCTGCATAATTTGGATGAGTACACATCGTTTAGTTCCGAATACACGGTGTGTACTTTTGTAGTTTCTGCGTTACATGGTTTCCAGCTGGGCAAGCCGTGTACGGGGTATACAGTCCAACCCTAACCCGAAGGGACTACACACCGTGTTCAGTTGGACCACACGACATATAATCCAGAAACCGTGTGCCACCTGTTCCTGGTCAACACACGGTGTCATAAATGACTTAGATAGGATCCAATACACGGCCTGATTTAGTGGACCAGTCTGATGCATTAAACCTAGACTACATGACATATACTTCCGAATACATGTCGTGTCTTCTGGTGTTGTATGGCCAAAAACGTTTGGCACCTCCAGATGAGATCCTCTATTTTATTTTAATCAAAATTAAAAGAAAAATTTCTTTATGTATGTTGAACGAGAAATGTGAGAGGAGGAACAGATCTCAAGATTCAGATTTAAAGAATGATTAAATTGAATTGAAATAAATAAATTATTAAATGCGTAAATCACCAATGAAAAGATAAATAATTATAATCAACTATATGATCCTTATGATACAACTTGTTGGTTCCGGGCGCAGCGGAAGCACGTTTGTGGGTTTGCCCAATATTAATTTTAGCGTTAACAATGATCAATCCAAGATCCATCACGATGTAAAATTATAGATCTATAGAATAGAACAAAGAACGAAAAACAAAAAAAGGGAGTCCTGGAACCATAGAGATAGGATCATCAAATGTTGGTTATAATTAATTTAATTAATTGACAAGAATTACCTTGATGGAATTTTGTCTTCGTTGATGTCTCCAGTCATGATCCGGTGTGATCCATCATTGTGTCGTAGAATCCAAGTGTAGGATTCTTCTAGCAGTGATCCACACATGCTCCATGTATCTCTGGAAGTTTCCGAAGGTATCTCCGGGTGCTAGTGCGGAAGAACCTTTTCTTGTGATGTCCGCCTTCGATCGCCTTGATCCGGTGGTGGTGGATCTCTCTTGGTCTTGAGAGCTATCTTGGAGGATGGATTTCTTTCGGCCTTGAGAGAAATCTCCAGAATTATTGTGCACAATGATTGGGGAAAGTGTTGGTGTTGTGGGGATATTTATAATTGGGTTTGAGGATATAGATTTATGACAATAAATAAATGTGTTACACATTTTATTTATTTAGTTAACTCTTCTTGAAAACCCCCATGTCAAATAATTAATTCCTTGATATGCGCCCACACTGATTATAATAAATATCATTTAATAAAATAATATTATTTCATCAAAATACTGACTAAAAAACTACATGGACTGTAATCATTAATAAACGACGTGTACTTGTTTTTATTTCCTTTATTTCCTCCACCACATGTATTAGACCTTGAATAATGGCTATTTATTTCTGAAATAAATATAACTGCATTACTCGCTAGTAAATATATTATCTCACCCAAAATATATTTTCTCGAATACCTAGTATCAAAATAATTGTGATCAGGCATCCTTGAATAGTTATTAAACCACAGTCAGGAATAATATTTATTCAACTTGTTAAATTAATATTTAACTAAGATACATGGACACACTTAGTGTGTGACCCTCTAGGCCTCTTTCTCAGTTGCATTAGGCGGAGCCTGCCTAAAGTCCAAGGTTAGCGTTTAGAAACACGCCAAAGAACCCATAGAGAATGAAGCTAACACCGCAATGACATGTCATCTCCTACGAACCCTTACTGTGTAATGTAATCCCTTTTTCTCGATATCTCTAATCAAGTGGGTTGCATGATAGTTCCATCAACCCATGTAATCGATTATTCTTTCTTTGAATTCCCAAAAGTTAACTCTCCCATACCTTGCCATGTCCATGGATTTATTTAGGCTATATCAATTCCATCAAAGGTCCTGAGATATCTAATTCCGTTATGGAACAGAAGGGAAAAATCTTTTCTTTCATTATCTATTTATGTAGTATTACTCGTGACGCACCCAACGTATACTACCTCTCCGCTAATAGCGTGTTGTCACAGTTTTCATCATTACATCAAAGTTCACGAGTTTTAATACCCATTAATAATAATATTAAAGTCTAAGGAACAATATACATGTCCGTATATAGGAACATCCAATGACACTCTGAAATGTGGATTTCCTACTGGCGGGTCTCGTTATCATAATATCCTCCTGGATATTACCAAGGGTGCACACCATAAGAAGGTGCCTCAAATTTTTATGATTCCTCACCCCTAATGGCCTATATTATTGGTGTCCCTAAAATAACATCATCCAACCATAGAACATACATTCAAGAACAGTGTTATGGCACTTCTGGGTTCTCATTATAGCAGGGATCCACTATGACCCTTTAATGCAACAGTTACCCTTTGGACATTATCAAATGAATTATCACGCAGAAGAACAATCAAGATGTTATTAGGCTTTTATTAATGAATAAAGTACAATGTAGTTGGTTCTAGGCCACCAAATCCAACAATAACATTCACATGTCACATTTTATTTATCACATAAATCATTCATATTCCTTAACCCATTAACAAATTTATCATTTGCTTATTCTATCCGATTTAACCCATTTCACTTTCCCGTGCCCTGAACTATTAAGTATATTTGACAAATTCCCTATATTAACCCATTAAGAATATTCAAAAATTTATATTCCTTAACCCATTTATAAATTTCTATTACAAATCCATAAGCCATTTTACACATTTCTATTAATCCACTAAACCCATTTAAACATCATGCCAAAAAATATATTATTTATTTTCCAACCACTAGACACCACTTCCATTAATTGAAATTTATAATCAAAAATATCATTTCAACACATTTATCATGGACCGAACTTTATTATAAGTCAATTTCATCATTAACCCAAAAGTTCTCCATGTTTTGGAATTTTGGCACACCCCATGGGTGGCCCTAAATCGGTCAAGTCAACCTCAATGCATCCAATGAGAATCATGATGGGTTAAATTCATCTAGTAACGAACCATTTTACCAAATAATTCTAATGAAATGAATTAGAAAAAACGGTAGAAGAAAATACACAACAATATAAGAACATATCAACATCAAAACTATGTGATATAACTTGTAGACCACCTACCTAGAAGCCGGAGATGAACTCACCCTTAACCTTATTTTTAGATATGGATTAAAGAATCATTTTAATCACTAACCAATGATCCACCAAAAAATGAGGGTTTTTTGAATTTGGAAGAAGAAGAAAGAAACTACAAGACCTAATAAAAAAATAGAAGAAAGAAACAGATTAGGATAACTTGGATATTTGTTTCAAAACCAACAGCTCTCCAAGTGGTTTATAATTAGATATTTATCTTTGAGAAGCTTTGGGAGGTTTGGTTTATCCTTGTGGATGTGGGGAGAAGAATGGGAGTATAAATTAAGTAATAAAATTAAAATCACAAGCCATAGTTTTGTAAATTCACACTTTTCAAAGGGTGAATGGATTGGACACATGGTTTTCCAAACCATGTTCCAACAATGCACCTTCCTCTATCTAAGAGGGGTCCATGTTGCATGGTTTCTTAGGGATTCTACACCGTTTGAAAAACTGTGCAACAAACATGCATAATTCCATTCTACAATAAGGTTAAATCCACAAAGGTTTCTAGGGAAACCCATACAAAACCATGCTCCAACTGTGCAACATGAATTAGATGGCCAAATTTATCCTTTCTTTCAAGTCCCGACCCCCAAAACACCCCATAGAATCCTCAATTTCCTAATAACTATTTAGTTCATCAACTTTAAGGGTGTCCAAAAAAATAAGCAATAACACACCTCCCCAAGGTCCAGGATGTTATAGTTGTGCATGAAACCACTTAATTTTAAAAAAGAACTATGTTTGATATCATATACAACACACGACACTAAACTTAAATGAACAATGATATACTATTAAACTATTAATATTTCAACACGACCGTAATAACATAAACATTAAATTAGATGGTGTGAATAGTATTATCTATATTATTATATATATATAGTGGTATTTATCAAAACAAATTTATTGATCAATTCTTAGTAAATAAACACACAAATTTTAGTAAATTTATTTTATATGTTTTCTTCAAAAATTATTTTTACAACTTTTTATGATAAAATAATATAATTAATTTATTCCACTTATAGTAAATTTGTTCGATAAAATTAACTTTATTTTTTGATATAATCATATCATAATTATCATAATATGAGTTTTCAATTTTGTTGTTGAAAATTGTTGATTTTCCAATGAAAAGTGAAAATTACATTTTTTATAGAAAATTTTATTTTTATTTCAAGCATTTCCAAAGTAACATATTATTTTAAAACAGTTTAAAGGTATATGTATTTCTATTATAATATTTATAATCCTATTATCTTCATTTTAATCTTTTTTATAACCTAATTTATTATAAAAACCTTTTTATACGTAAAAATCATTTTTTTGGAAAACTTCTTTTCATTACATTTTACACATTTTTCATAAATTAACTTCATCCAATTCTAAAAATTCAATAATGAAAAATTAATATAATATAATTAATCTTAGGGTCCAATTTTGGTAAATCATTCCCTCTTTTTTTTTCAATATGAATAGTATATTTATATATTTTTGTTGCCATAGTAAATGGTATATTGGGTAATTAAGGTTAAAAATAAAATGATAAGGACTTGAAAATGACCCTAAAACATTCGTTAATTTTATTATATGAGGCCATTAAATCCATAAACATATCATATTTGGTTATATTACATTTTGTTTCCATTTCAATTATATTATGACATTTATAATACTTTAAGTAAAAAAAGTAAATAATGTCACACTAATGTTTTTATTAGATATCAAATATTAATAGGGGATAAACATAAGATATTTCTAATTATAGATACTATTTGTAAATCTAAATGAGTCATATTCATCATTTTAATTTATTTTTAATTTCTAGTGAAAATATAAATACATAAATTCTTACACAATTCTTACATAGTAATTATTCAATTATTGAAAAATAAAATAATTGTTATTAAAATTGTTAAAAGTATCATAATTTGGAACAATTGATGTTACCCACCAATTAAATAGATAAAAATTATTTATTTGAGATGTGTGGATTCATTTTATTCCAATTCCTTTATTGAATTTATGTTATTAAATTCAAAATAAATGAATAGTTCTAAAATTGAGATTAATGATATTTTATAATAAATAATATTTTATCAAATAATAAAAAATTTATAAAAATATTTTATTTAGTAAAATGATTGGGATATATTTTTCAAAATAAACCATGGTCCATTTATGGGTTTTCTTTTCATCTTATAGTAACATTAACAACAATTAAATTGTAGGAAACATTTTTATTAAGGTAATTATCAAAATGGTTAATGAAGGGTTAAAAAATGTAAGGTTAAAAATGTGAACCAAAAATTCCCAAATATTATTGTATGAGATTATTTAGACTTATAATAATATTATCCTCAACTATTATTAATTTTTATATATTTTTAAATCAATATTAATATACATTAATTTAATATTTTAAGAAATTCTAAAAGTACCCCACACCTCAATTATTAAAGGGATCCTCCTCCCTTACTCATTTTTATTAATATTAGAAATATATCTGAAATAGACCCTAGAAATTAATCTTATCAACACAATTATCCAATTTCTATCTGTTATGTCCCTTCCCAAATAGAAACCCTAGGTTGGTTAAGAATAGATCAAAATGGAGTCCATCAAAGAAGTGGTAATCTCCTTTACAAAATATTTCAAGTTATTTATTCTTCTACTTACTCTTCATGTTTTGTAACCATAATAAAATAATGAATACAACATAATAAATTCACAAATATGTTATTAAGATTATTGTAAAACCATATTACTTCTCTTTTATTTCATATTAAAAGGAAAAAAACCGCTCTAGTGTATGTCTGACTTACTATATCCATTTAGTGGTGTCATTAATTTTTCATTACCACTTTACTTAGATGGTCATAAAGATGGAAATAATGAGTTTATATGATATTTATGAATTAAATATGCTTTTTTAATAATTATTTATTATTTTTCATTCTTTATTTCTATCCCTCGAAAAGAGAAAGAAATGATCATACATATGTACAACCTACTATCTTCATGAACTGTGTAATTAATTATTCTAGATCTATATTTTATGGATGAATCTGATTATCTATATATTGAATATATACATTATTTTTACAATGAAAAAAATTATTGACGTTATGGAACCAAAATTAATATAAAATTACTAAAACTACCAAACTAAAACATATATGAAAAACGAAGCAGTTACCACCAGTTAAAATGATTTGAACAATTAATTTTTAATAAATGAGTGATAAAAGGTTATAAGTAAATAATATATAGTATAATATTTTTTATAATGGTTCCTAAAAAGATTTATAATACATCTATATTTAATATATAGGAGTTTTGGATATTTATAAATGAAATAAGACCTAAGGTAAGGGTTTAATTCCCAACCATATAACTATTCAAGGTCTTTTTGTTTAAATCACTATTTGGGAAATATTTTTATCCATATCTATTTTTTCCTCAACGTGTTTTAATAAATATTTTTACTGTATTTGAATGATTTATTAAAGAAATTTTTACCCATGTTTTACCTTTTTATGAAAGGGGTTTTAATAAAATATTCTTGTGGTTTTCTAAGTGATGTACTTTGGGACTTTTACTAAAAGTGTGAAAGGAATATTTTTTAACTTTTATGAAATGAACATAATTTACCACAAAAATTATTTCTCAATTATTTAAATATTCATTTAAAAGTTTCCATGTTTCTTTTCAAATAAAATGTTTTCCTTAATATTTTAGAAGTTTTTAGATTCTAAAATGCGATTTTCAATGTGGAAGGGTATTTTCCTCAATAAAATTTCCATCGATATTTTTAAGGTATTTTCATAAATGTAAAAATAATTTATTGAATCTTATGTCTAATTTATAATCCAATGATACCTTACAAAATATTTCTTCAAGTGGTTTATGATTAGTTTTATTGGAGAAAGTATTGATTTTCCATATGCTAGTTCATCCAATATAAATAGTTATTGATTTTTAAGTCATGTTAATTAAGTTGTATTGTTTATTCATATGATGATTGAATTGAACTTATTAAGTGATGGAAAAGGCTCTCTATAGACCCTATTTTCATTGGTAGGTCTTATATGACTAATTAAATTGTCCTTTGGCTGATGCATTACCCGTTTATTTTCAAACTTCATGGAAATCTACCTTGATAGTATTTTCATATCTCTTGGACTAGGCCTCGATGGTAAGTTTCAAATGTAAAAAATTATTCATTACATCATTAATATTTCCTATATTTATGTCCATGTGATTATTTTAATTGTTATGATATCTGTGGATGTGTTTTTAGCTCATACAATAATTTAAATGGAATCATTTGATGATCATTTATTAATTCCATATTGTTTATCCCTTAATATATTATGTTGTATTCATACCATTATTTTTCATTTAAGATCACCCATTAATTAAGTTTCCTTTACCTACGGATGAAAGTAAGTGCTTTATGTTCGATATATAGGGATAAGATCAAGGGAATAATGTTTTTCTGGCTGAAAATACTATGTTTTATTTTATGTTTTAAAATTTATTGTGTAATTCAAGTATATATGTCATTTTTCAATACTAAAAAACAATTCATTACTTTGGGTTATTATTTCTTATATCTATTAATAATGAAAATATGTAACCACCAAATCTAGGTTACTTGAGTCGTGGACTTTATAGTTGGCATCAGAGAACGGTTAGTAGAAACATTTGGAACCAGATTTAGAAAAAACATGGATTAGAGAACATAAACATTCAAATGACATTTAGAATATTACTAAAGAAGTAAAGCTTGTAATTTTGATATTTTTTCTCAATTTATTTTATGTGTTTCAATAGTCTTGAAATTATACATTATTAATAATAATTTTATAATATAATCTATTATATTGTATTTTTTATAATGACAGCTAGTGGACGAAATAGAAACTATATCAAGGCCTAAAATCCATGTAGGTATTTCCCTCCTTGAAAATATAATGATGTTTTTGCTTTATATGAAAAAATTATAACTATATTGGGGATATTGACCTTGTTTTTTCCAATAACATAGCCCATATGGATCATCCTAAAGATCTATAGTGTGCGGTAGTAAAGTCAGATAATTTTATGAATCAAAAAATCGAATATTTCAATGGAACTATGAATGCATTTTTATATGAGAAATGAAAATTTACCTTATATAAGGTATTTTAAATATCTGGGAAGTAATGTAAGGGATAATGTTTTCATTGATGTTTGTCATCCTTCATGGGATGTACAATAATGGTGGTCACTAATTCAAAGAAATAAGGATGAGGATAAAATAGCGAGCATGAAATGAAAGGATTTTAAGGAACATTTCATGGGAAAATATTTTTCTCATGGGAAACTAGAAGATATATAGAGACAATACATGATTGTGAGAAAAAAGGAAGAGGAAAATGTTTCTATATATGAAGACAACATTACAAGGTTAGAAATGCATGTTGTAGACTATGTACATAATCTGAAGATTATTTTTTACCATTTCTTTGATGGGTTAAATACAATACTTTGGTGGGCACCGGTCTAGAATATATTCTCATTATAGGAATACATAGTTGTTAGAGATGGTGTCCTATAACCAACTATTTGTACATTGATTTCATGAATATTTTATGTGTTAAATATTAAACTTCTTATTACATATTTTTCATTGTTCTACATAACTATAATTTAATAAAGTCATAGAGTATTAGTCCCATTCATAATGTAATAGAAGTTCCCAACTATAATGAGAACTTTAAAGTGCTATGAAAATATTGTCAATATAAATTTTTTGTTGGATAACATATTATGATGGGTCACATTGTATATAGAACATCAGGTGTGTTTAATCGTAAGAATATGAGACTTATTCTCATGAAGTTTTCACATAGTATTCTCTCAAATAGGAGATTATGAGAACAGACCCACCAGTAAGAATTTGATATGTTTTGGTTTCATCGGATATTCCTATCAATGAGTGTGTGGAATGGTCCTTAGATTTTAATATTACCATTAATACATGTCATGAATCGCACACATAGATTTTTTGATGAAAGTCGTTATTCCATATGTCGGTGGGAAGTAGGGTGTGTTTGGTGCATCAGAAATGACATGTTATTAATGAATAAGTCAAGGAAGGATTTTCCCATTCCATATTTATGGAAGTTGATATCTTGGGCCTTTGATTAAAATAGAACCATAACCCTAAATTCCACAGCCACAATGTAACAATGTGTTTATTTCTGGTAGTCAAAGAATTATATATCAAGAATATAGGTTGATGGCACGGTTGTGCAACCTTCTTGATGAGATATTGCGACAAAGGGATTATATTACACAGTGAGCATTCGTATGTATTTTTCATTGTTGTAAATTAATGTTTTTTTCTCTTAGGTTCCTTGACCTATTTCTAGACAGTAATCTTGGACTTTAGGAAAACTCACCTAATTCCAAAGAAAATTATCCTAGATGGTCACACACTATGTGTTTTTAGTGGTCTCAATTAAATTTTAATTTAATTTAATTAATGTTATAAATATTATTCTGATGACAGGGGAATAATTTTATTCAAGTTAAAAAGATATTATAAATTAAATAAATATTTATTCAATTAATTGTGAATAATTTTTTTTATTGAACATTTAAGAAATAATTATTTAATAGTTTGTGAAAAAAATATTTATTTAAGAATAAAATATTTGTTTGGGTGTTTAATAAATGATAGAGGAGTTCGAATGGACAGAGACCAAGTCCGGTGGTGAAATAATTATTTACAAGACCATAAATATTGTTTATCCATTTTTCACAATTTGGTTCACCATAGAATAATAATTTTGTAATTATTATTATTAGGTGGCTAGGGATTTTTATAATGGTTCCATTTTTTCCAAGTTGGCACAACACAAAATATTAATACTATAATTATTATTATGTGTCATGGAATTACCTTAAAGGTTATAATTATATTTAATGGCTGTTATGAAATTAGATATCATAACCAAAATCCCACTGCAATCCATAGATGGATACATATATTTTGCAATGTACATGAGAATCCAATTCCAATTTAGGAATAAAAAATTGTTAAGCATGGAGAATTTTCTCTCGAATCCTCTCCTCTATTCTTCTCAAGAATGAGAGAAGTTATTTAATACTAAAGAATTAATGTTCAAGAACAATCAAAATAATACATTCGATTCACCATGCTATAACCCAGATATTGAGTGGCATTGCTCGAAGACTATCAGAGCACATGTGGATCACCGTTAGAGGGATTCTACCCTCTGATCCTCCCAAGCACAATGAAGGAAATCTGAAAGGGCCATTTTGAACAACCAATGATCTTCAATGAAGAAATTACCTAAGACCAGATTATTAATTTCTTAAGACATTAATTAAAATAATTATAAACATGATGTTAAAGATCCTCTCTCTCTCAGTTCTGGTGATTTATTTCTTTTCCTATTTCCTTGATTCAATCTGTTGATATTAGCATTTATCATCGTATTCATCCCAAATTGATCATCTGTTACTGAAAAATAGACGTTGGGACCACCCCAACCGTGATTCCACTATGCCTAGAACTAGTAAGTTGTATTAGAGTGGGCATATCATTTTTTATGATTATTTAATAATCAAAGTTAATTTATTCATTTTTTAATTTAGTATTTCAATTATAGTTTGATCGTCCATTAAATCTAAATTATGAGATCCTTTATTCCTATAACATTTCTCATAGATCTAATAGAAATGATTATTTTTTTGATCAAAATTAAATTGAGGATATCATCTGAAGGTTCCAAAGATTCTGTCTAGGTGAGAAAGCAGTACACACCATCTAATCCGGATTATACGCTATGTAGTTTTGTTCAATGCAGGAAGAGTAATCTGCAAAATTACTCAATCCTTGTGAATTAATGAAATGAAGTGTAATTAATTCTTACACCACAAGTTGACCAAACAGACTGGTGCACGGTCAGCGTGATTACACAATGTGTTCCCCACTACACATGCTGTATAGTCCCTTTTTGGTTAGGTCCAAACCGTGTATCCCATACACGGCACAACTGACTGATGACCATATAACCCGGAGGAGACATGGAATGTGAACCAATAGACATACTATGAAATTTGATATTTTTGAAGTAAACCTCACACAGAAAGTCCCTAGGCATGTATTTTAGATAGACAGTAAATTTAGTACATGTCGGGTAGTTGGAACTACACACCGTGTACTATTACAAAATTGCACATAATTAAAACATTAATATTTTTTGTAATGGTCAAAACATCATATCATGTATATATTGTATTACATGTTGTTACTAAAGTAAATTGAAGCATAACATGTGGCCAAAAAAATCATGTGATTCTAGCAATCATCCGTGAAGTGCACATTGTGATAGTAGGCATTAAATCGTGTATGTCATATATCACAAGTGTAAAATATTATACAAGCATAATACCTGATAGGGTAGATTTAGATGACTACTCATCGTGTTACCGCCAAGGTACATTTATGTACAAGGATAATTTTAAATGAATTTATTTGTTTAAATTTATAATGGATGGGAATCTCAAGGAAATTCAGAAAAGGATTAAGATAAAAGGATTGATTAATTAAAGATAATAATTAATCGATTCGAGCATGATTTATCTTAAATAAGAATGATTAAAGAATTGAATGCTAGTTTTATTAAATTATTAATTCTTTTTCATTCACTTGTATGATCATGATCATAGACTATACCTTTTTATGTGATTGGTTTCCTTTTAATTTAATATTAAATTAAATTGTTGTCCTGCAAGCCATCTCTCCTCATTAATATGTAGTGCGTGCGTGAGCATGATTTATTTTATATAAATCCCCTTTTACCCATCACCTATGTGCAAGTAAAAGAATATTTAATGGATGTATCTCCCATGATAGTGGTGTCGGTTCATGTTAGGATATGAGATGAAACCAATCCATGGAGATACAAAGGTGGACAGGTGGTAAGCTGTAAAAATGAAACTCACATTAGTTCAAGGTGTTCCTCCCCAAGGACAACGATTAGTTTATTAACTTCTATATTAACTGAACATTATAACAAGATCATGATCATACCCTTTATTTTATTTATGTTAGTTTCATGGTTTTTTTCATTTTTGATGTGTTTTTGTGATTTCATAATTAAGGAATTAACAAGCATAAAATATGGAACTAAACTAAACCCGGATTATGTGTAAATATTATCTGGGACATGGTTAATCATTTAAGTAAGTTACACCTAATATTAAAAATCTTGTGATAAAATTATTTGGAAATTTATTCATAAAAGTTAAAATACCTCAAAAAAATATTAAGTCATACTAGGCCTTCTGTTACTTGAATAAGAGAAAGACTCGATAAAACTATGTGTTTAGACAACCTTGTTGGGACACTTAATTTTATATAGGAATATATTATGAAAGTTTCAGGTTGAATTAAAAATTTTACATTAATATGATTATCCCTTGATAGAAATGGTGTAAATTTGGAGGCGAGTGTTGAGGAAATCCATGTTAGGATTTCTGGATTGGGGAGTCCACTCATCGGATCAGGGAGCTACAAGCCCACAGTTGGAAAAGACCTGCCTACCTAAATACCTTCAAATAGCCTGACCAACCCTTGTTGGGGTTACACAAAGGGGAATATGGATTCTTGACACTATAATTTCCATGAAACTAGACATTCCGAGTTCAATGGTGAGGGATATTGAGACTTTATAAAATAGTGGGAGATTTAATAAAATTTAATTTATTATTTCTCGTAAAGATGAAATCAAGAAAATTACTAAAAATATGCACTTTCAACTGTAGAATAAAAATGAAAATCTCATCATCCACACTATCCATGATATCAATACTCGATAAAGACAACATCCTTATTGGAGACAACTTCCAGGAATGGTTTAGACACCTTCGGGTTATTCTACACCATGAATGGAAACCTTACGTTCTAGAGTCCTCATTGCTTGATCTGCCTACCCAAGAGGCATGTGATGATGAGTTTCTTATCTATGAGAAACATATGAATGATATAGTCAACAATAATTATTTTATTCTTACATCAATTCATATTGAACTCATGAAGTCTCACGAAAACATGGATGCATACATCATGCTTGAGAACCTATGTGGTCTTTAATCGGGGAGAGATATAGAGGAACAATTTGAGATTTCAAAGGCACTCTTTTAGAGTATGCTTGGAGAGGGTTCCCTATCTGGGCCTCACATAGTCAATATCATTGGCTACATTTAGTGTTTGGAAGTTCTAGGTTTCAAATCCCCAATGAACAAGGCACCAATCTCATTCTTTCATCACTCATTCCTAGATTATCCAATTTTGTTGTGATTTTTATTATGATAAACTATGAGAAGTATATACCATATCTTCTTATCCTGTTTCTCCATGTAGATAAAATTTTGAAGCATAATAATCCTTCTATCCTTATGGTGAACAAAATTAAAGGGAATGAAAATAGATTTAAGTCCAAAGCTTCTTCACAGCCTTCCAAGAGAAGGAAGATCAAAGGGGAGACAATGTAATAAGAAGATGTTTGTTTCATATGTGGTAAGAATGGCCACTGGAGGAAAAAATGTCACCTATCTAAATAAGTATGGGGAAGAATCTGGTGCATTTTTTATCGAGTGAAATTTATCTATTTCTAAAAATTGGGTATTTAATATAGATTTTGGTGTTCAAATATGTATTAAAATATAGAAACCAAGTAGATTTAGAAAAATTGAATGAGGGGAGGTAAAAAAATGAGCATCCAATGAAGCTAGAATTTTGGTTGTAGCTTCCTGGGACTACCACCTCACATTACCAACTAGGATGATCTTGGTTCTAAAGGGTTGTTAGTATGTGCCTTTAGTGATCAAAAATATTTTTTCTATATCCAGACTAGATACAAATAGATTTATTTTCAAGCCCGTAAATGAATGTTTCTTGTTTTATAAAGATATCATTTGTTATGGTAATGCACAATTACATAACGGTGTTTATGTGTTGGATTACAAGAACCAAGTAATGGAAATCAACAAAGATGTTACTTCACATAACTCCTACCACACCAAAATTTGACATCATCATCTAGGTCATGTAAATGAGAAACTCTTGAAAAAATTAAATCAATATGGATATTTATATTCTTTGAAAGTAAAACCACATGGTGCATGTCACACGTTTTTACAAGGCAAAATGACCAAAGCCCCATTTAGTGGGAAAGGTGAAAGGGCTAAATATGTTCTTTAATTAGTTCATACAGATGTGTGTGGTCCATTTCCAATTGAAGAAAGGGGTGGGTATGGATAATTCATAACATTTATGGATGATTTTAGTAGATATGGATATATTTACTTAATGGGGTATAAGTAAGATTTTATTGATAAATTCGAAGAATACAATAATGAAGTTGAAAACCAAATTAGTAAGAATATTAATAAACTCCACTCAGATCGAGGTGGGGAATATCTTAATCAGGACTTTATTTCTTACTTACAGAAATTTAAGATCCTATCTCAACTCACTCCTCCTTACACGCCCTAGTGGAATGTTGTAAGAGAAATGAGGAACCCCACCTTATTGGACATTGTGAGATCAATGATGAGTCATGGAAGTATTCCATTATCCTTGTGGGGATATGTGTTACAAAAAATGTCACACATACTAAACCAAGTAAAATATAAGTCAATAAATGTTATTACATATGAGTTTTGGAGTGGAAGAAAATCCATGTTATCGAATTTACATGTGTAGGGAAGAAACGAGTTTTTTAAGGCCTCTTCAGGTAACAAACATTCACTTGAGGCACAAAGTGTACATTTATATGATAACATAAAGAAACATAGAGATATTACCTATACAACCCCTCATAAAAAATGTTATAGTGGAAATACATGCCATATTTCTTGAGAGGGATGACATCTCAAAAATTTATAGTTGGAGTAAGATAGACTTAGATGAAGTCAAGGCTCAAGGCGCACAAGAGTTGGTACACGATCAGATTCCACAAATCCCTATAGAATAATAATCTATTTGAGAGACACAAAAACTACATAAGAGTACAAGATAGGTTAGAGAACTGAAATGGTATGGTTTTATAGTTACCGAGTACAGTGACTCATTATTAGTTGATAATAATGATTCTCTGACCTAAAAGGAAGTAGTAAGTGTCATAGATGATTCCATGTGGAAAGAATCCATGAATTTAAAAATGGATTCCATGTACCAAAACAATTATGGACTTTGGTAGATCCTCTAGTATATGTAAATCCTATTGGTTACAAATGTGTAATCAAGAAGAAACAAGACATGGAAGGACAAGTTAGTACCTATAAGGCATGACTGGTTTCAAAAGGGTTTAAACAACATTAAGGTATGTAATATGATGAATCCTTTTCACCAGTAGTAATGATGAAATCCATCTGAATTATATTGTCCATTACCACTTACCAAGAATATAAGATTTTGAAAATGGATGCCAAAACAGTTTTCCTTAATGCGAACCTTCAGGAATATGTCTACATGAAAAAACATGAAGGGTTTGTGACTCCAATGGATTCCAAAAGATATTCAAGTTACAAAAATACATTTATAGATTAATGAAAGAATCCAAGTTATGGAAAATTCATTTTGATGAATCCATAATGGAATTTGCTTTTATAAAGAATGAATGTGAGCCTTGTGTCTACAAATGATTTAGTGGTAGTGAAATCATTTTCATAATAGTATATGTTGATGAAATATTACTTATGGGAAACGAAATACCATTCTTATAGTCTGTTAATGAATAGTTGAATAAATTATTCTCCATGAAGGACTTGGGTGAGGCAACATATATTCTTGGGATCAATTTCCATTGTGATAGATCCAAGAGATTGATAGGAATAATTCAAAGTACATACATTGACAAGATATTGAAGAGATTTAGTAATGAAGAATCAAAGAGGGGATTGTTTCTAGCATCACCTAGAATTAATCTTTACAAGAAAACGTGTCTTCAGACACATGAGGAATGAAAGATAATGGAAAAAATTCCATACAAATCAGCATTTGGTTCAATCTTGTATGTTATGCTATGTACTAGGCTAGATGTCACCTACGCATTGTGTGTGGTAGGTAGATATCAAGCCGATCCAGGTGAACGCTATTGGATGGTAGTGAAGACTATCCATAAGTATCTGAGGCATACTAAAAACATGTTCCTAGTTTATGGAGGTAAAGAGGAACTAGTCATCATAGGATATGTATATGATAGATTCTAGACTGATTAAGATGAAATGAAGTCACAAATGGGATACACATTCACTTGTAATAGAGGTTCTATGAGCTGGAAGAGCTCAAAGAAGGGTGTGGTCACTGATTCTATAAAAGAGTCTAAGTATAATGTATATTATGAGGTAGTTAAAGAAGATGTTTGGATACGAAGATTCATCCAAGATTTGGATGTGGTATCAAGAAATAAATATCCCATCACACTCTATTGTGATAATACTACAATGTTGAATATCGCAAAAGATCCAAGGTCACATCAGTGGAAAAAGCACATAATTTGGAAGTATCATCTACTGAGGGATTTTTCTGAGTGAGGTGAAGTTGCAATGATAAGTATTTTTATGGAAGAGAACATGGAAGACCACTTGATTAAAGACTTTACACAATAGAAACATGATCATCATGTGAGTTCTAACAGATTGAATGTCGTAGGCAGTTGGCTCAAGTCCATGTGGGGGTTTGTTAGCACTGGTGTCCTAGAACCAACTTTTTTTACTTTTATTACATGAATATTTAATTTACTAAATTTTAAACTTATTATTACATATTCTTTGGTGTTCTTTAAGAATATAATTTAATAATTTCGTAGAGTATTTTTCCTATTGATAAGGTCATTACAGTACCCCGCTATCATGAGAACCTTCAAGAGCTAGGAAAATATTCTTAATATAGTTCTGCCATTGGATAAAATTCTATGACGGGATACATAATATATAGAACATTAGGTGTGAGTAATTGTAAAAAGATGAGACTTATTCTCCTGAAGTTCGCACTTGGTAATCTCTAAGATGGGAGACTATGAAAGAAGACCCTCGAGTAGGAATTCCATATGTTTTGCTGTCATTGGATATTCCTATCTGCGGGTGTTTGTAATGGTCCTTAGATTTTATGATTATCATTAATACATCTAATGAATCTCACACTTATATTTGATTATGAAAATAGTCATTCAATATGTTGGCGGGATGTAGGGTATGTTGGGTGCGTCACGAATGACATGTTATTAATGGATATGTCGAGGAAGGATTTGTCCCTTCCATATTTATGGATGTTGATATCTCAACCTTTTGATTCCAATAGAACCATCAACCTAAATTCCATGTAAAAGGTGTAATGACATGTTTATTTCAGGTATTCAAAGAATGATATATCAAGATTATAGGTTTATGGCACCATCATGCAACCTACTTGATGAGATATTGTGATAAAGGGATTATATTACACAGTGAGAGTCTGTATATGGTTTTCTTTATTGATACTTAATTTTCATTCTCTTAGGTGCCTTGACCTATTGATATATAGTAATCTGGGACTTTATGCAAGCCCACATAATTCCAACGAGAAATAATCCTAGAGGGTCATACAAAAAGTGTCTTTGGTGGTCTCAATTAAATTCTATTTGAATTTAATTAATGGAAGAAATATTATTCTCAAGACCAAGGAAGAATTTCATTCAAGTTAAAATGATCTTATAAATTAAATAAATATTTATTCATTATATTGTGAATAAAATATATTTATTTATTTTATTGTTTATTAAATAAATATTTATTAACTATTTTTTGAATAAAATATTGACTTAATAGAATAAAATATTTATTCGGGTGTTCAAAAAATTTAAGAGGAGTTCGAATGGACCTAAACCGAGTCTAGAGGTGAAATAATTATTTACAAGACTGTAAATATTGTTTAACCATTCTGCACAAGTTGGCGCACCCAAAAATAATAATACTATTATTATTATTATTAGGTGACATGGGATTTTATTAATGGTTCCATTTTGTGAAAGCTAGCACAAAAAATAATAAAAATTCTATTATTGTTATTATGTGTCCTGGAATTACATTAAAGGTTATAATTATATTTAATGGTTGTTATGCAATTAAATATTGTAACCAAAATCTCACCACTATCAGGAGATGGATAAATCTATTCTATGGTGTACATGTGAATCCTATGACAAGTGAAGAATAGAGAATTTTCAAGAATGAATAATTTTCTCTCGACTCGTCACCTCTATTCCTCTCAAGAACGTGAGAAGTTCTTCAAGGATGAATAAAAAATGATCAAAAAAGATCAATGAAATAAATTTTATTCACTATGATAGCATCTGGAGATCGAGTTACATTTCTCAGAGACCATCAGAGAAAAAGTGGATGACCTTTAGAGCGGTTCTACCCTTGGATCCTCCCAAGCGTAATGAAGGCAATACAAAAGGGACACTTTGGATAACCAACGATCTTCAGCAAAGAAAGTACCTAAGTACTGGTATTTAATTTCTTTAGATTTTAATTAAATTAATTATGAACATGATGTGCAAGATTCTATCCATCAGTTCTATTGATTTTTTGATTTGTTTATTTCCTTGATCCTATCCATGGATACTGGTGTTTATCTTCATTTTGATACTAGATTGATCATTAGTTATGGGAAATACAAAGTTGGTCCCACCCCAAACCGTGCTTCCACTATGCCGAATACCACCAATAGTCTCATGTTCTATCCTGACAAATAATTAATTCTCTAACTCTTATTAATTAATGTTAAAGAAACATTAGAAGTGGTTGGGAGAGAAAAAAATAGACACTGTTAAGAAGATAAAGGTGAATTTTTTAGCATTTGATACTTGTTGAAGTAAAAAAACATGTACCTACATAAAATTAAATAGAGTTTTCATTCATGTTTATGGAAACATACATAATTATCATTATTTCATGGTAAATAAAAATGCTACCGATTTTTTTAATTTATTTAATACATGATGAAAGATCAATATCAAAGATACCATATAGAATGTACAATGTTGAATTAGTGGAGTTAAAGAAACAAATAGAGTAGCTATGTGATAAGGGATTTATACAGCCTTGTGTTTCACCTTGAGAATCCCCCATTATTTTCATTAAGAAGAAAGATGAACCTATGAGTTTATACAATGATTATATGGAAACCAGTTCTATTATGATAAAGAATAAGTATCCTATGCCTCACATTGATGACATATTTGATTAAAATCATGGAGATTAATATTTTTAAAAAATTGACATTCATTATCGGTATTATAAGTTGTATTTAAATAAGGAATATATTTAAAAGAAATCATTTCAAATGAGGTATGGACATTATGTGTTTACAATAACACCCTTTGGATTAAAAAATGATCCCTATTTGTTTATGGACCTAATGAATAGAGTATTCATGGATTATATTGGTAATTATATTTTTCTATTTTTTGAGGATATCTTGGTGTAATATAGGAGATATTAGGACCAAGTGAATCATTCTTGAGAGTCTCAGAAGAAAACAATTGTATTAGAAATTTAGAAAGTTTGAATTATAAATTCATGAAGATTTTTTCTCTTTAATATTTTCCTCATGGATAGAAAATTAGTGAATACTACAAATACAATGTTATTACATGAATGGGATCTTCCAATTAACATTGGATATGTTTGTAGTTTCATTGTTTTGGCATGTTACTATCTGCATTTTTTTTTTAAATTTTCCTGTTTGGATAACCCGTTAACCAAGATTACTGATAAATGGGTTATATTAATTTTAAAAAAGTAATGTGAATGATAGTTTGAATAATTAAAGAGGATATTTTTGAACAATTTTATCAGGAATCTACTATCCATAAATTGTGGATTTGTGATATATAGTGATGCATCGAAGAAGGGGCATGGTTGCGTCCTTATGCAAAATGATAATGTTATTGCCTACACATCAAGGTAGTTAAATAATCATGAAAAAAACTATACAACCAATGATCTTGAATTTTAAAGTGAAATATTTGAATTAATGATACAGAAAAACTATCTCTATGGTGAAAGATGTGAGATATATATAGATTACAATATTTTAAAATATATCTTTTCATATAAATAACTCTACATGAGTAAAATATGATGGATTAATAAAATTAAGGGTTATGATTTCTCAATACACTACCACCCATGAATGGAAAATAAGGAAGAAAATGCTCTATGTAGAAAATATTATGGGGTCCTTACAAAAATGAGGGTTGAAATGGATCCTTTGTCCATGGATTTAGTAAAGAAGAAAATGAGAATTATTATGGAAAGGTATACATCACACCATTTCCCAATGTTATACATTATATCATTATTTTTAATGGTAAAAAGTTCAAAACATGATGATAATAATTTTCAAATCAATATTGAAGTGGTGAAAGATGGAAAATTGAAAGACTATATTTTTGTAGATGGAATTATGAAATTTAGAAAGAGACATTGTCTTTAAAATGTACCCAAGATAAAGGGGGAAATTATTGGATGATGATTTTTGTTCAAATTTATCTATACACCCTAGTATCACCATGATTTATAGAGGCACGGAGGAACATTTTTGGTTAGATAATATGATGTTGGAAATCACTCATTATGTGTCAAGATGTTTTGTTTATCAACATGTGAAGGATGAGAGACAACATCATTGAGTATTAATTAATCATATAACTATTATTTTGTCTAAATGGGTTGGAATTACTTTGTAAATTTTCACTAGATTAACAAAGACTCAGAGAATAAATGATACAATATTTGTTATTATTGATCACCTTACAAAATCTATACATTTTCATGCTATAAGGGATGATTTACCTCTAGATAAAATTCCACGAATCTATATTAATGAAGTTATAAGATATCATGGTGCAACTATTTCAATTGTGTCTTATCATGATCCACAATTTACCTCAAAATTTCGGATAAGTCTTCAATAGGATCTTGATATGGAGCTTAATTTGACCACTTCTTTTTGCCTGCAAACGAATGGATTTTCTAAAAGGAATATCCAATATTTAGTATATTCATTGAGGTTATTCTCACATGAATTAAATGGTATGTGGAATCAGTATTTATCTATGATATAATTCACCAATATCAATTGCTTCCATTCATGGATTCAATTGGATTCGTATAAAGCATTATATCACAACAATTGTCTTCTTCCAAATTGTTGGAATGAATTTAATGAATGAAATATTGTAGGGATATAACTTTTGTTAGAGACAACATAAAATGTAATGACTATTCAAAATTGTATTAAAACATGTCAAATATGTAAAAAGATCTATACTGAAAAACAAAAAGAATGATTTGGAATTTCATATAGGAGATCATTTTTTCTTGAAAATATCTCCATAGAAGGGTGTTATAATATTTGGTAAGAAAAAAAAAGAGTCCCAAGTACATCAGACCTTTTGAAATTTTATTATTAATTAGAGCTGTGGAATATTATTTAGAAATTCAACATGGCCTTTCTAAAATACATGATGTCTTCTATATATAAATGTTAAGGAAGTACATGCCAAAACCAATATTTTATAGTATATTTATTTTTAAATACATTTAATTTTTTATAGGTTACGGTTCACACAAACCTAATATTTTAATATAATTCCATGTTTGAAAAAAATATAAAACCTAGAATGATGAGCTTAAACGTACTACACTATACTATTAAAATATTAATATTTTACCTAATAGTTAATTTGGAAGGTGTGAATAGTATTAAATATATTATGAAATATATATAATGTTATTATTCAATATAAACTTATTTATTAATTATTATGAAATAAATACACAAATTTTAGTAAAATCATTTTATATATTTTTATAAAAAATATTTTTTATTAAATATTATGAGAAAATAATATATGTAATTTTTTCTACATTTATAAAATGTATTTTTCTAAAATTAAATTCGTTTTTATATCCTGATATCAAAAATATTTGAGTGTGAATATTTTAGATTTTGATGAAAAGAATTATTTTCCATTGAGTAGTGAAAAATAAATTTTTTTATTAAAATGTTATTTTTATTTGAAGCATTTTCAAAGTGCCATATTATTATAAAATAGTTTAAAATTAAAACAAGTTCTATTATATTATTAATAATCCAATTATGTAAATTGGAACTATTTTTATATAATAATTTATTATAAGAATCATTTTTATTTAATAAATGGATTTTTTCCATAGATTTGTTTTCATTTATTTTTATTCCTTTATCTTAAATTAATTCCTACAACTTCTAGGATTTTAAAAATGAAGAATAGAGATAATATTTTTAATCAAAATTCCCATGTTTTTTAAATATTTTCCACTCTTTTTGTACAAAATGTGTATAAACATGCAATTTTTTGTTACCTCGGTAAAGGGTAAATCAGGTAATATAGGATAAAAATAAAATGATAAGAATTATCAAGTGAACCTAAAAATTGAATTAATTTTATTGTATGATATAATTTCATCTATTAATTTACATGATTCATTTATATTACCCTTTTTTTCAATTTGGATGATAATTTTACCTTTATAATTATTTATTTAAATAAAAGTAAAAAATGTCATACTCGTGTTTTTATTAACTATAATATTTTTAATAGTGGATAAATAGAAGATTTTTTCAGTTATAAATAATATTTTTGAATATAAATGATTTATATTTATCATGGTATTTTTTTAATTTTCATTGATCAAATAGTTACCTTTAATAGTTACACAATGCTGATGTAGTAATTATTTAATTAATGAATAAACAGAAAAAATGATGATAAAATTATTAAAAGTAGTATAATCTGAAATAATTAATTTTATTCATGAATTTCATATATAAGTATGACATATTATATAGGTTTAAGTTCAATTTATTCTAATTCCTTTTTTTTAATTTTGTAATTAAAGTTAAAGAAATTAAATAGTTCTAAAATTCACGTTAATGATATTTTATAATAAATAACATTTTATTAAATAATATAAAATTAAAAAAGTGTTAAATTAGTAAAAATCAATGGGATATGGTTTTCAAAAACATACATGGTCTATTTATGGTTTGTTTGTCCTTTTATAAAAACATTAATAACCCTTAAAGTGTAGAAGTCATTAATATTACGGTAATAATCAAAAGGGGTAATGAAGGGTTATTAAAAAAAGATAAGGGTATAAATGTGATATAAACATTTCCAAATTTTACTGGATGATATTATTTAGACTCATCCTCATCTTTTTTTCCAATCATAATAATTTGGAACCATTTATAAATAAAAATCAATTTATATTAATTTAATTTTTTTAGAATTCCCAAAAGGTCCCTCAACTCAATTATCCAAGGGAACCTTCCCCTATAATTATATAAACCTCTATGACTCATATAGATCTACCCATACCAAAAAATTACTCTTATAAGATACCTTATAAGAGTTCTTGATGTCTTGGACCTTCCAAAAAGGGAAACCCTAGGTGCCTTAAGAAGAGATCTAAAGGGAGCCCATCGAAGAAGAGGTAATCATCTTAACCAAATCAATCAAGTTATTTATTATTATAATTCCTCTTAAATTGTTGTAACCATAGTAAAATAATAAATTATATATCATAAATATATTGATATGTTATTACTACTATTGTAAAACCATATTCCATATCTTTTGCATCACATGAAAAGTTAAAACATTGCTCATGGGTTTCTAAGACTTACCATCTCCATGCAGTATTGCCATTAATTTTTCATTACTACATTAATTAAATGGATATAAAGGTGGAAATAATGATTTTATATGATATTTATGAAATAAATATTATTTTTTAAAAGAATAATTATTATCCACCTTTCTTTCTGTCCATCAATCTAAAAGTGAAAACATCGTTAATTTGTATGTACGACCTACCATCTCCACGAACTATCTCATTAACTTTTCTATATATATATATATATATTATGGATGAATCTAAATATTTATATATAAAAATTACATATTTTATTTTTACAATGAACAACATTATTGAGATGCTAAATCTAAAATTAATGTACAAGTACCAAAACTACATTACTAAAACATACATGAAAAACGAAGCAGTTAACACATGGAACCAAGATTTTAATAGGGAGTTTTTAATAAAATAGTGATAAAAGGTTATAAGTATATAATATATTGTCTAATATATATGATAATGGTTCTATAATAGATTTATAATAACTGAATATTTATTATATAGGAGGTTTGGACACATATGAAGGAAATCAGACCTAAGGTATGGGCTTAATTCACAATCTTATTGTTAATCTAAGTTATTTATGTTCAAATATATACTAGGTAAATATTTAATTCCATATCCCTATTTTTATCCAAATGTATTAATTATTTTTTTTCTATCCACCAAATATTAAATAAATTTTTTATCCATGTTTTACATTTTTTCAAAATGGTATTTAATAGAATCTTTTTTCCATTTTCCTAATGAGGATATTTTTGTCTTTTATAAAAACTATAAAAGGAATGTTTCTCTATAATATAATAAATTAATTTAATTTCCTTATTCCATGAATTCTCAAAGTTTTGAATATTCCAATATATGTTTCCATGGTTCTCTTCATTGAAAATGGTTTGTTTAATATGTTCAATGTTTTTAGATTTTAAAATGTAATTTTCAAAGTGAGACGAGTGTTTTCCTCATGAAATATTCATATGGTTCGACTATGTCTAGTGTTCCTTAAGATATTTCTCATATACATCTATCTGGAGCTCTAAAAACAACTATTAATATATCCATTTACACCATTCAATGAATCGTTTTTCATTGTATCTATGTACTACACACATGTTTCTAGTTCCTCTTCATCAATAATGTATTTACTTGGTTGGAAACTTATCCTACTCTTCTAATGAAAACATCCAAACAATAGTTCTCTCTTGCACATAAACTGTGTATAATAATATTTAACAATTTTCATTTTATATATTTTCAAATCCATTTAAAATTTATTAGAAAGCACTGGCTCTAAAATTAATATTTCCAGATCAACTAAAATTAGGATTTTTAATGTCCCACTCAGCTCATCTTCATTGTAAAACTTCTAAAAACTTATAAACAATTTGAGATAACAACCATATTAAAGGGTCTTATATAATCTTAGTAAGAAAAATGTTATTAATTTTTTTAAAAATAATTATAATAACAATCATTAAGTTAATAACATAGTATCATCATTACTATGGACATTATACTGTTTATCTAATTCTCCCCATAACTTCATCCACCAAATGATCATCTGGAGAATTCATTTAGAAATTCTATGATGGTAAATTTTTACTATATCTAGTGAAATATTTAACAACTAAACCATATAATGAAATCAAAAAAGTCTATAAACTAAGATTAAGATATTTACTCTATCTAGTGGACTCACATATGTTTAAGTGACTTGATCTGTTTAATGGCTTGGAATGTCTCCATTCGATCATCCTGTGTTCACCCAAACTCTAAGATGGGTTTGGTTCACAAAATTATATTTGGTACATCTTTATAAAATCATTCATCTGATGACATAATATTTATTTATCTGATGCTCATTCCTTGGATTGGTCTTTTAATGATCAACTTGATATGCTAAACTCATCCTGGTGGATTCATTGATGATCATCTAACACTGACTGATGTACAAACCACATCCCTAATAGATAAGAAATTATTAGTTTTCCTTAAGTTAGAAATCATATTCATTCTAAAGATTAATATAACATTTTATTGATTAAATTTTCATTTAGTACATTGACTATAAGAACATCATAATTCTCCAACCAATACAACTTCATGAAAAGTTAATTTGAAATAATTTTTTTATTGCCAAATTTTTATTCATGATTATCTATCTAGTAGAACTAAATCTTATACTATCTAATATAACATGATATGATCAACTTAACCATTTGGTATCATTATGTATACATACATAGAATTTCAATCTAATCGGTAGAAAAAATTTATTTCCATATGGTGTAACTTTATACCTATCCATCTTGTAAACATTACTCACCTCTGTTACATCAATATTATACATTTCTATCTAATGAATTGATAAACATTCCTTTTTCTGGTGAAATAACGAAATTTTCATATAATATTATTTCCTATGTAACTCTTTCTAATGGACTCAACCGATTTCCTTCATATAGTTACATAGTCCATGAATTTTAAATTCAAACATTGTATAATGTTGAGATCCAAATTTTTAATCACTATATATCTAATAAAATATTCATACAATTTTTAAATCCACAACGCCATCATTTTAGAGAAAACTATAACTTCTTCTACTTTGTAAAAAGTCATAAAAACATAGTTAATATCATGAGAATATTTATAATGTTAGGAACTTTAAGATTAGCTATGAATTGTATGCATTTGTTAGGAATAGTTTTTAACCATCATAAGGAAAGTTTTCTATAAAATTCTATAAACTCATAATGAATATTTCATAATATTTTCTAGTATCACATAAGAAAAATTTGATAAACTTCTCCAGAATGTCATAATGTAATGTGAAGGTCACCTTAAATCCACATGAATAAATCATAGGATCTTTATCAAATATTTAGTAGTCACAATAATTTTGGTAAACCTTAATAACTTCACTATTATTATCCTAATGGTTTTAAACTCAAGAATATATCATTTAGTATATCTTCAATAATATTATCTATTGGCACTTTCTCCTTGGATATATGGAGCTCATTATTCCATTGAAACAACCTTAAAGAATATGTTCCTCCAGTGGAATTCTTCCTGAACAACCATATGAACCTTTTTCCATCTAGATACTCATTGAGATTACTGAATTCTATATAAACAAATTTATCAACGTCATCAACCTATAGGATTTATAGTGCTAGTATAAGAAGAGACAACATAATTTATTCTTTCTTCATGTATAACCATGGTGTAAAGTTATAATTTACTAAAAAAACTAGACATATACTATGAATGTTACTTTATACACAAAAAGGATTCACTCCATTTGTAGAAAGTGTAAGAGAAAGAATTCTCAGATCATTTTTAAATTAATGTTTCTCATGAAAATTTTCATGTACCAAGGAAGGTCACTTGGGTGATGATGTTTTCCAAATTTATTTCTTATAATAGTGTGCCACGTTAATTTCCTTATAGTATCATCAGTCCCATATAGGTGGATAAACCTTGAAATTATTGGAATATAAAATAAAACTTTTTATGGACTTGATAAATTGTTTTTGTGTTGAGATGAAAAACACTTTGGGAGTTTTAAGGTTATTAATTTTCCTTGTGAAAGAATATATAGTCATATAGACATCCCAGACTTCTTTTAGAGAGCATACCCATTGAAAATAGAATTCATTTAGAATCATATGTTTGAAAGGGAATATCATTATCTTCTGGTTTCATATCATTAAAAATATAAATTAGTTTAGTAAAGTTTGTTTCATTCCATCTATTTCCATATTTTACAATATATATATTTAGTATGGATGACAATTATTTATATTTAGTAAAACTAACATGAAATAATGTCATTACATATATTTTTTTCATCTGAAATATCTTGGGTAAATCATGAAGCTCATTTTCAATTGTAATTTTAATTTATTTAATATGATCTGCATTATTGTTTACATATGAAAGTATATTCTTCATATGTTCTTCATCATCATTCATAATTTTAATCTTACTAGGAGACACAAAAAACATAGTGTTATCCCAATCACTATAAATATTCAATTATTCCCCATTTTTAGTGTTATATTTACAAATTTAATATATTCCATGAAATATTAAGTGATCTTCAAACTCATGTAGACTAATTTGTCCATAATAACAATAATTTAAACATGGGAAAATGATTTGGGAAGAGTCACATGAATGATCTTTTGCAAATAAGAGGAACTATTTAACCCAATCCAAATAATCTTATAAAATATGATGTGAATTCATCCATTTTAGATTCATATTAATCCTATTTGATTTATAAATAATAATATTTAATAAAAAAATACCCAAAAGGTATGATGTTTGAATCTTAAAAGGATATTATTTATATATACTCATATATAGTCGTCATATTTGATATAAATTTTAATTACATTAATAAATTTTTAGAAAATATAATGAAAAATAATTATATGAATATAAATTATTATACCACTTTATTTTTTATTACAAGAAGTCACATATCAAAAATAATTCAATTTTATGAATTGGATTCATGAATGGAGATAATTCACATAGGGTTAGGGTAATAGTGGGGATATACTAGATTTTCTTGAGTAGTTGATGTTATTTGGTCAACCGTGTAAGGATTGTTCTAATGACTCCCCCAAACATGTGAGAAATTTTGAATTCTTGTGTTTTCTTGTTTGAAGAATCTCAATTTTGATTCAATCTTAACTTGAGTCTTCATTTTTTTGAGATGCATTAAAGAGGGATATTTGTGGCCGTTCTCTTCAAATGAGGTGAAATTATGCGATGCATTGTTTTTTTGTTTGGTATATGTAAAGTGGTTTGAAGAATGTTTGTGTGAAAATGGGAATGTTATAAAAATATTGGTTTCAAATTTTTTCAATTATTTTTTATAGGGTTCAATGATGAAAATGTGATGATTAAGTTCTATGATTATCAAGGATCTCACATAAACATTAGTTAAATTTGGATGATGAATATTCCTAGTTGATTCTTCATTTAAGTTTTTTGTTGGATGTTATACTTTGTATTTATGAAAATGAAAATCAAGTTGTTTATATAGGTGAGAATTATTCCAAAGTGTTATTGACATATTCATGAAATAGAATAACTACATAGATAATGATGAATATTGGAGAATATAAGGTGAGATAGATGCTACATTGTTTGTAAGAATCATTTCATCATTGGTAGAGTTTGAAGAAAATAGCATGGAAGTTGATGCACATTAAAAAGAATTTAATATTTTATTTTTATTTGATCTAAATACTGGAAAAAGTATTCAGAGATGTTTCATGATATTTGTGGTGAATTTAAAATAGTGGTGATTCTATGAAGATGTTTTGAGTTTTATCCAAAAGGATGTATTTTATTTATCCTATATAATATCATCATGGTAGAACCATCTAACCACAAAACCAATAAAAAAATAATGTGTAAAAAATCTATTATAAGGGAAGACATATGTTATGAAAATTAAACTAAAGTTTTTTTGAGTATTAATAAAAATTATAAATTATTTTAAGTGTTTTTAATCAAGTGGAAGTGGTTGAGGTTGTTTAGAGTGAGGTTAAGAAGACTAGAGAATGTTATAGTTATATGTATTCTATATTGAAAGTTTGAACAAGATTATATGATCAGAACCAAAAAATCATGAAAAATGGTAAAATATTTGTTAGAAACAATGATATATTTATTAAAAAATGATTAAATAATACGATACCATTTAATTAAGTGGATGATCAATCCATAAGATTCAAGGGAGTCGACAATAAGGTTCAACTTCTATAAGAGTTTGAACATCGTGAGCATGAGAGATCTCGGTTAAGGTTTTTTGAGAACAGGGGAAGGTGTTTTACTAGAAAATATAAAAAGTATTGATAAAATAATAATTTATCAGTGTTAAAATAGAACATGTGAATAATGGTACGATTTATCAGCACTGAAAAAGATGAGGGTTTATCAATGCTTAAAGAACAATGATAAATCCTACCTTTATCCGAGATCACTGATAAGCTCTAACAAATGTATCTTTTATCAAATATTAATAAAATGTTGAAAAATAAAAGTGAAAAATTAAAATTCAAAATTAAATTTAATCATTACAATAGATTACCAATAATATAAAAATGAATATTAAAAAATAATTTATTGTAAAAAATTATAATTACAAAAAATAAATAAATTAAAAAAATATTAAAAATCAATAAACAATATTATTTTTATTAAATGAATAAATAAATGTGATACTATTTTTATAAATTTATTATATTATTACAAATGTATGAATACCAAGAAGATCTAGGATCTTGGAAAAGCCTACCCTAAAATTTATTAAATAAAAATTCGTAGACCAAATAATGAATTAAAAGGGATTTTTCTATAATGAGAGTAAACAACTCCATGAATATACAGACCCACAGTTGGTACAGAAAAGTTGGGAATCATAAAATACCACATCATACTCCTTTTCATGGTTTATCTCTCTGAAAAAACATCCACTACTTCATTGGATTCATTATATGCATGTGAAAAAATCATGTTGAGATGATTGGAATGATTAATATTGACAATAAAATGTGATAGATGTTTCCTAGGTACATTCCTATTTCTCACTTTTAGAGCCTCAATATAAATTTTTTAATCAGAATCAATTTAAAGGGTATTCCAATTGTGTTGGAAAACATTATTGATAGAGAATATCACATCCCATAACATAACTTCATTGGAATTTCCAATTCAATTATATTGATGAAAACAGTCTTTGGCAAAGCCATGATAGGTTTAGAAGATACCTCCACAACTCAAAGGTCCTATCATGATAGAGAATTAACCATCCTTATTTTCCATTATCCATGAATTCATAATTATGAATACCTTGCATAGTCGGTGAGGGAACGAAATCAGAGCTTTTGGAGTGTGTCATAAGATAAGTAAAGCACATTTTTATCAAGTTTGTAGAAATATTAAAGATGTGTTTGAGTGGTATCACCAGGAAAATAGTTCTACAATAATATATTTTAGGCTGTCTTATTATCCACCACATTGTGTTATGCATTATTACATTAATAAAGTGTTTTATTGAGGGCCAAATCAATGATTCAAGGTAGTATAGGTTCCCACCCAATTGTCTCATTTTGAACCTGTTTGGTAAGAATTAACAGAAAATATCACTAAAAGTCAGAAGGTTCCATGTAAATTTTCCAATAAGACCATTATTGAATATCCTAAATTCTTTAACTCTAAGACCTCGTATCTCAATATGATTTATACATTCATTCCATGAAATAGTACAAGAATTACATTCATTCACTGACCTAGTCCATATAAAATTATTGATTATGCATTAAATCTCCACAATGAGACTTCTTGGGCACCTATAGAGAGAGAAAGAGTAAAAAAATTTAGATGTGTTCACTAAATTAATAAGGCATGCCCTTTTTTCCGGGGACATGGATTTCTCATTCCACTTAGCCAGATGGTTGATGATGAAAGAGCGTATTCCTATGAGATGTTTGCCTTTCACCTCTCCCCAAAATAAGGGGACTCCAATATATTTGAAGGTAAGGGATCCCCTCTTCACCCCAAGTCTTTTAGTGGACATGATTTATTTTCCTATAGAGAGTCCATCACCAAAAAAATGAATTATTTTACCTAGCTGATTTCCTAAAAAACCACTTCCTGAAACTATGAAAAGTGTGCTTTGATGGGAGATGTGTGTTTCCTTGAGGCCTTTCCATGTAAGAGAATATCATGAGAATACAAAAAATGTTATGTAGTAAATCCACACCTCCCATAACTGATTTTATTATAAATGCTAATCCGGTTAAGTTCATTGATAGATTTTCTCATATAATCCAATAATGGAAAAATTTTATTAAAAAAATTATTTAAAATAAATTACTAATTAAAATTGAATAGATAATAGAATTATAATGATTTAAATAAAAAATATTAAAACAACAATGAATAAATATTAATTATGTAAATTACAAACTTATTAAAATATTAAATTTTAATAAACAAAAATGGTTAAATAATATTAAAGATGAATAAATTAAATAAATATTCAGTGAATAAATATTAAAAATGAATAAATTAAACAAATATTAAATGTGAATTATTATTAAAAACTAATAGATAATAATAAATGAATAAGTGTAAAAAATGAATAATATTTAAAAATTAAAAATAAATAATTTGAAAAATTATTAAAAAAATGATTAAATAATTTTTACTATATAACTCAATGAATTATTAAATAAGGATAAAAATTAAAATTAAAAAAAAATAATTTTAAAAAAAGTGACTTATAATAAATTAATTTTTTTTGTGAATGAATATTAATTTTATAAAGGATGAAATATAAATATACTAAAATAAAATAGAATAAATACTAAATAAATAAATTGCAGACACACTCTCTCACACACACACATATATATAATAAAAGTAATGAATATTATCATTTAAAATGTACAAATAACTACCAAAATAAATACAATTAAAAATATTCAATGAATACATATAAAAATGAATAAATATTAAAACTAAATAAATTGGAGAAAATATTAAAAAGATAGAAATATTAAAAATAAAGAAATATTAAAATTAAATAAGTAATATAAAATCAATAAATTGAAAAAATTAATAAAATTGAATAATTAAAATTAAATAAAATACTAAAAAAATTAAAAAATTTAATAAATAATATTACTTACATCGGTTACAAAATAACTAAAAATGAATAATTCTTAAAATAAAAATGAAGAAATATTTTAAATTAAATTAAATAGATTCATAAAAAAACAGTAATTAAAAATGAACGAATAATAACTGTATAACAATTCATATAAAAACAAAAACAAAAACAAATAAATATTAATTGTTTAAAATAGAAACATATTAAAAACATTATATATTAGTAATAAAAAATGTATAAATAATTATTTAAAATTTAAAATATTATACAAATATTAAACATATATAAAAATATTTATATTTAAAATCACATTAAGTATATTTGAAAAACTAAATGATTTTTCCTGTCGTTGTTTGTACACACACACACACACAAAATTATACTACAATGAGATATGTAAAATTGAAACAAGAAATTTCTTTTCTTTCTATACAATGATATATTCATATACATATACACAAATATACACATTACGTATATATCCATAGACATACATGTTCACACACACACACACATTCATATACATACATACACACTTGTGGAAACACATATACACATACACATATAATATATATAATCACATTCACATACATTCACATGCATACACGTATATAAAAATATATACACATAATATATAAACGTACACATACTAGATAATTATACACATACTACATAAACACACAAACACACATAAACATACATACATCTACATCAACATACATACACATACACATACACATACACATACACATACACATAAACATACATATCCTCAAAAAACACATCCATACACATATGTGATCAAAAAAACACACAAAATTTTACAAATAAAAAATACACATAAACAACACATAAATCTATATATGTGACACCTAGGAATATGGATCCAGGTACGGAGGCTCTTTTTTGTATTTTATTTTTAATTCTAGGTCATTTGTATGTCATTATAAGGAATTAGTAATGTTGGTGGTAGAAGGAGGTCACCAACTTACCAATGAAGCCAAAACATAACCCTATGCATATAGTCAAAAAACCTGGTGGTCTGTAGGTTCCACCAACAAATAGATGAATGTCCAAATTCTCACTGATGATGTTGCTGGGTGTGTAGGTGATAAAATATCATTTTAGTCGAGTTTTTTTGTTTATCATCTATAATCTGACTCTCCTAATCCTCATAAGGTATTCATTAACATAGAGGCTCCTTGGTGATGAGTCTGGACCGCTCCATATTATCATTGGAAAGTCTTTATATCACTTGAAAACATAGATATTCGTAAATTATAATCTGGTGAGTTAGGTCTGTTCAAATATGTTTTCTTCTATTATTATCCGTGTGTGTGATTCCAAATGAGAATAGATCATTAGATCTAGTATTGACATGGGGAATCGATGTTGTTTCCTTTGGATCCTGGTTATTTAGGATCTGATCTCTTTCTCACCCATCACTGGCCATGATGATTCTGAGGATTCCTTTATTTTCTTGTGGAAGGTGTCTCTATCCAATGGTCTCTCCCTTGGTGATCAATGAGATCTTATATTACAAATTGGTTTTTGATTTATAAAATCAAATGACAGATCCTTGGTAGAAATTGAAAGTGAAATCAAAATGGGGTTTCTTTGAAGGTAAGGATTTAAGCCGTTCATGTGTTTGATTAAATTATTCATAGAGGATTTTTAAATGGAAATGATTTTTGAATAATGGGAATAGTGTGGTATAACTATAGAAAATGTTTTATGAAATATGGGATTTGTTTTATTTATTTTAATGATGATATATAACACTTTGGGAGACCCTAGAGTATAATGAAAAACTAAATATTGAGGATAATTAGTGGAGTAGGATCTCACTATGTTATGTTCCAGTTATTTCATGGTTTCTAGTTAGTATCCGTATTCTATCATAGTTGTGTAAGTGCTTGTGTCATGGATTTCCATTTGGTTATTTATGGATACATTACGTACATGATTATTTGATAGGATAATTTATCCACTTGAAATGGATATTAATGTTTGGAACCTTTTTTATTAATCTTCCTTCCCTCATGGATATATGTTACGACATATTCCTTTTCTTATTAGAATATGGCATGTTTTTGAAAAGGAAAACCAAATGATGACTTTATATATAAAAAATTTCTATTCAAAGATCTTGAAATTTGTTTTATGCACAAACTAACAAATTCATATGGATAAACCTTGTATAGATTCTTTAGTTGTACCTTACTGAGCTTTAGTGACCACCCACTACGTTTTCCTTTAGAAATTTATAGCCTTAGTCTTCCAGGATATAGGTAAATGGAAAACATCATGTTGAGGACGACTCTCTTGGATCGATTTTCCCTCCAATGGGTTGGGATGGTGGTGAAATATGATGATGAAGAGATGAAACCATGGTTTTTATTGGGTTCCATGTTGATAGTATTTCAATTGTTCATATATACCATATAATCTAGTTTTTTCAAGTTACCTTTTATGGGTTTGTTATTTTTTACATATGATATACCATGGATACGTATTGTGATACTCTAGTTGTTTTTGTATTATCATCTGTCTATTGAGGGTAAAATTGTTCCCACAATTCATTGTCTGATACCTTGGGGCTTTTCCAAAGATTGTGGCGATCGGGAACACACTTCTGGCCATGTGGCTAGAACATTTAGGTTCTATTATGGGTTGACCTAGGTTGGTTTGTTATAACATATATACACATAAACACACACACACACAACACATACATATACAAACATACAGATACATACAAATTTATACACATACATACACATTCATATATATATAAACATATACACGTAAATCTACCTACATACACATGCGTATACATACATACACATATTTTTGTATATTTTAAATTATTTAATATGAATATAAAATATTTATAAACTCAACTATGATTTTTAAGTAAATATATATTAATTTAAATATTTATTCAATTTTTTGATAAAATAATGTTATATTATTTTAAAATATAATTTTTAATTAATGTATATAAATATATCATTAGAAAATATTATTAGTTAATATAAATTTGACATATATATATATATATAATTATGACACTAACATTAATAATAATTTTTTTTTATTATGATATTGTAATATAATTTATATTTATATATTATACCTACATACATATAAAATTCATGATATTAATAATATTTAAAAATATATTAATATGTATATATAAAATAAATTAATTGTGGTTCACTTTTTTCAGGGCTTTTAGTTAGAACTAAAAAGGATCTCCATTTTCAGTGCTTTTAGTGATGATAACGAGAAACACTAAATAATGAAAAATCATTAGTACTGAATTATCATTATTTAACCATAAATATATATTCTATGTTATATCATTTTAAATATTGATATGTGTTGACACAATAGAGAAACATCCTCAAGAATTATATCAATTACAAGAGATAATCCCCTCCCTCTCAAAAACAATGAAAGAATATGATACATTGGTGAGATCGACAGAGAATGTTGTGTGGAAATTGACTACTTTATGCCGACACTTGAAGTTTTGAGAACTTCTTCTAGAGATTTTTGGAGAAAATTTGGATACATCTAATGGAATACTCTATGAGATTCTCCACCTCAATGAAAATACAATTTTTTTGATAGATATTTATCAATAGGACTACACAGTAAGAGGTAATTCCTATTTAAATTAATTATTAATTAAATGTTCATGATCCTATCTATGAGATTTTGAGGAAGCAATCATCTAGTTTTTTATATTCATCTATTAATATCGATGAAAAAAATGAAATTAGGCCACCACCCCAACACTTTTTTGTGCCCCAGAACCAGAAAGTGGTATTATATTAGTCACAATCTAAATTATACTTATTTATAATTAATTTGATCTATTTAATGTGTTGTTTTCTGGTTTTAATGTTTATATTCTCATTATAATTTTATCTGTTGAGACCTTTTTCCCATATAAGTAATATAAATATATTCAATATAGGGAGAATTGAGTATTTTAAATATTTTCTCTAATTTAATATTCCTCTTTTTAATTTGTATATAATTATTCCTTCTCATTTAGTTGTTTAATACAATGAAAATATAATTTTAAGAAAATAATAGGTCACAAAACATTTTTATAGTTGTACTAGGATACAATGAACCTCCCATAGTCATCTCCACCAAAACCCCATATAGGCTTGTGGGTTTTATTCATATCTTATCCCTTGTAATCTAAAAATTGAGTGTATAAAATTTAGATTTAGTATAATAAGGATTTTACTAGGACTTCCGATCCATTTAATTTGGACATAAAAAGAAAGTGAATGTTTTTAACAACTCACCATGGCTCTATAAAAGGAGATTACACTTAGTAAAAATAGATTATATTTAGAAATGGTAAACAAACTTCAGCATAAAAGTTTACTTCCAAAATGATAGTAGAGAATTCCTCTAGAGAAATAAATTGTTTTCAAGGTAAAAAACTTGGAAAAAACTTTTTCAAGATCATAAATAAATCACAATATAAACATTTGATCTTATAGATATTAAAGGCTTAATTATTTCTCATTCCTTAATCATTCATTCCTTTTTTACATCAAATGAAAGAAGTAGAAAGAGGATAAAATACTGTACATTATATTCTTATTCCCATTTCTATGTGTTTCAAATATTGTGTAGTATAAGTCTATACTGAAAATATTGAAATAATTATAGAAAACATATATGTAATACAATGAAATTTTATTACCATTGTAGTCATATCTTTCAATGATAATTAAAAATTAACTATTCAGTGAAACCCATTATCTTTTGCATGATTTCAGAATAGTCATTGAAGTATTTCCTTTCAATAAAACATTGAATAAAAGTTATTGTAAACTTATCTATCTTCAAGATAGTTAATTTAGAATAAATTAATAAATAAATTTCCCTAAATTCTTCCATGTAAATTGGAATTTAATATTTGAATCATCCTTGAAATATCATGATACATCACCCATAAATAATTCAAACATTTAAATTCAAAATATAAATTTTTTAAAATTAACTTCTCCAATGTTCTTTTCTTCTTGACATGGTAATTCTATCTAGGATATATAAATTTTATTTATCTCAAATAGTTTTGCGTTATCATGGTATAGAAACATCCTAACGTTGTGAGAATCTTTATATTACCATAATTAATGAAATTTATCTATATCTCACAATGACATGATAACCTCCAATAAGTTCATAACTGAATAATTCTCCATGTAGTGTACATTTAATATTTTTTAAATTTAAAATTCAGAACATAAGCTTTTATTCATTATCTATCATGAATAATTTTCTTCACATAGTTGTAATTCCAAACTGACAACATCAGAGTCTAATATAATAAGTCTTAATGTACTCATGTTTTTAGAACTCCCATTGCATAAAATATTTCAAAAACATGTATAATTATAAAATCATATTATGGATGTGTAATATATATCCCTATAATTATTTCATAATAATTAATGTTTTCATCAATATGTAGTATACATTACTCCCTTATGCAAGATATTTGAGTTATATGAAACTCTTAACATTCAATATGTATGCATGAGGGATATACTAATAAATATAAAATAAAGTGAAATTATCAAAACATGAATGATGTTGTAATGGACCACTCAAAACAACCCCCATATATGATAATTAAAAAACAAAAACACATCCATTATAGTCTCTCCCTTTTTGTGAGAATAAGAAATTAAATACGTGAATGAGTAATAATGTAAAAAATAAGAAGAAAAAGAAACACATTATCTAATAAAAAATAGAACATAATCATTATGGTCATGAAAATAAATTCTCACCCTTTTAATAAATAATAATGTAATATATAAGACATACATCAATAAATATTTGTTGTAAAACTAGAATGATTAAATAATTAAGAATACATAGAATAAATAACATTATATTGAATATGATTTCTCTCCCTTTCTTTATTTATTTTCCCACTAATACAATTTCAATTCTAAAAAGACATTCCTCTAATAAATAGTAGTGAATAAACCAATGTAGTATTATTTAAAAATAAATAAATAATAATAATAATGATTAAATTTGAAAAACTCTATTAAAGAAAAATTGAACACACACCACATTCATGAATATGTAATAAATAGTTTATGAGAATAACTCCCCATAAATGAATAATCACATGATAAAGCCGTAAAATATCCCCCTTTATATAAGTATATTCATCTTTAAAATATATAACCATGAATGATCATCATGTTAACTACTCCTGTATATAAACTCATACTACAAGGATTAGTGGAAGAAGTTTAACATATTTAGAGAATAATAAATAGTATTTATAATGAATTAAGTAACCAATTAACAATTTTATCTTAGGCTATTACAAATAAAACAGTTAAGTACATGATAACTAATAAATATAACTCTCCTTTAATATAATAATAAATATATAAAATATACATAGAGAATTTAAATAAAAAATATTCAAGCAATAAAAACTATTTCAATACATGTCATATAGATTTAAAATAGAAAATAATACATAATTTATCACCAAAATATAATAGATCAATTAAAACTTTCTTTACACCACATGTAAAAATAAATTATTAAAATAAAAGTTAATAATCCAATTTATTAAACATAAAATATGTTTACTAGAAAAGTATCAACATTCAAATCAACTCATTCCAAGATACCAGTGGATAGAATTTTAATGAGATTTCATGATCGCTAAAAAAATAATTCAAGTAACCAATTCAATGCATAATAAATAAAGTAAAGAAATATAAGTTGAAAAGGTTTAAAAAATTATTAATGTTCTCCCTATATAAAATTGGTTGCGAACATAAAATACCTATCATCATTAATATAAAAGTAAATTAAATACTCCTTGGAAAGATATAAACACATTTCCAGAAATAACTTAGAATAAGGGTTCAAGTAACAACAATGATCCTTAATTTTAATATAATCTCCATGTAATTATTCAATTTAATAATAAGTATAAATTTAATATGTATATATATATTGATTATACAATATATACCATTAAAAATTATAGTTCTTGGGTCATATTCCAATAAAATATCGATAATAAATTTTTTTTGTTTCGCAAATGCTTTTGGTTCCACTAATGTTAGCAATAATAGATTTATGTAACCAAATCTTACAATGTTGAATAGAAATAATAGACTTCAAATTAGATAAATAATTCGAAATGTAGGCAATATTAATACAAAAAAATCAATTACTTTTAATATAAATATCATTATAATAATTTAAAATTGTTCCATAATTAAAACAAGTAATAATAGGCATTATATAATTCTTGAATAAATAAATAAATAAATTTCCTGAAAGTTTTTTCTTTTCACCATTAATTCCATGCCCAAGTTTTATTGTATTTTCATTGATAGTACCATGGATTTTGTTAATGTAATACTTTACTTCAGTGAACACACTTGCATTCAATTTCAATGAATCTACACAAACTAATAAATATGTAATTATACTATCATTCAAGACATAAAATCATCTTTCTTTATCATGTTTATACAATAATTCTAATTTTTTATTAATTTTTTTTGAACAGAATATAATCATAATATTTATTTACAGATTTATGATTTTGCATTAACATATCAAATTTCTCTTCAATCATGAAAAATAATTATTAAGATTATCAAAATAATTTTATTATATTAATAAATATATTTTACGACTTTAGTATAATCCATAAGACATATATTTTAAATTTTGATTTGAATGCTAAACTTTAGAGTTATAATGATATTATTTACTAGAATAATTAGAAGATATCCAAGTAGATTCTATAGCTTTCATTCTGTTTTTTTATTTTTATCTGATTTTCTAGATTTATTTTCATATTTGAGTAAAGGTAAGTCAGTTCTATGATGTCCATATTTATTGGATTCAATTAACCTAACCAATTTTTATTATCTTTCATATTTCATAAATTTTCCCTTTCTCATCTTGTAATTTTTTTTGAATATTTCAAAAATTCTTATAAGTTAATTACTATAATATGAAATAATATAATTTACATTACATGAGTTATAATATGTAATCCAAAGGGAAATATTTTCTTTATTGACTAATATATTTTCAACAGCTTATGCATATCTTATTTATGATAAAAAAATTATATATATATATATATATCTAGTTAGACAATTGTATTTATGTTTTTTTGGTTGAAAATATAAAACTCTAAAGAATAGACTTAGATATACAGATTTTTTCCAAGTAAGTAAGAGACAAAGAGTCGGGGGGGGGGGGGGTTGAATTGAGTCCTTTAAATAATATCACCAATTTGATCATTCCCATTTTATGTTGTATAAAATAAATCATTATCTTTTAATCTAGTAATGTAGTAGAAATATAATTTATGGTGAAAAGAAGGACACATAATTTTATTATTGTGGTTTGGGACTATAATAAATAACACATAGTCTACTCCACCAACAACTAATTCATGCCTAGTGATTTTATTAGGATCCTTTTCCTAGGGATATCACAAGTGATTAAGAACAATTATACTTTTTACAGTAATTAATACCTATGACTTTAGATCCCTTTTACTAATAACCTCATGATAATGTAAAATTATTTCTCACTTCAACACAAATATGTACAAGTTGATGACACTTAATAGATATAATTGGGATTTAAAAGTGGTACAAATATTTTGTACATAATTTCCTATGTAGATAATTGTATAGTATTATTCTAATGAATTAATGAATCTTCAAGTGGATAATCTATAAAATAAAATTTTAAGATCTTAAATAAAGGATAAAAAAATTGATCTATAATACATCATAGGATTCCTTCTTTCACCTTATTTTCTTTTCCTTTTAATATTTCGGTTGAGTGATAACAATAGTAAGGTACTGATAGAATGTGAAAAATATTTTTACTCTCTTTTTTAAGTGTTTTGAATACTTTTCAATGGTATAATATAATATATGTCTTCATATCCTACCCAAAATCATATATATTATAAAAATAAATAATATAATAGGTGAAATATTATCATTCATCAATAATTAAAAATAAATAATTCAATGTAATCCATAATAATGTTTGTGATTTAAGCATAGTGGTTGTAGTTATTCAGTTGAATAAAACATTGAATAATAGTCATTATATATTTATATCTCTCTTTGATAATAAATTTTGAATATCCTAGTCTGTAGGAATTCTATAAATTTATCCATGTCAATCAGAATTAAATCTTTAAATCAACCATAGAATAAATATACCTACCATTGGAAAAAAAATCTGAAATCTGAATATGTATCATTCATACATGACTTATTCTACTGTTAACCTTATATATCACGATAATTCTCTTAAAAACATAACCCTTATTTCTCCTTCTCTAGAGGTTTTCATGATTATGGTGTCGTAACATCTTTATGATCTGAGAGTTTTTAAATTAAAAAAATCTATTAAACTTATATAAGTCTCACTACAATGTGTTATCCTTCATTATGGTCATGATTGAATAATTCTTTATAGAGTGTAAAAGTAGTCTTCTATAAATTCCATATGTATAATGTATGGTTTTCTTCATTATATCTTATGGATATGTTTATTCACTTAGAAACAATTCCAATTTAAGAATAAAAGAGTTATCTCTTATAATAAAAAATATATTCCCATTTTTAGAAATACCAATATTGAATATATTTGAAAATCAAGTAAGATAATCCAATCCACTTATGGATAGCTATGATTTTTCTTGTTTTGAATTATTAATAAAAAAGTTTTTTATCAATACATAATATCCTTTCCAAACTTTTTTATGATATTTGAAAAATTAGAAACCCAAAAAATTGAATAAATAAAACTTTTTTCAATGCATAGTATGAATAAATTCATATGTAAGATATTTATTAACCTCTGGTCATGTGTGAAATTCTTTCCTTTGTTGTATTTTGATCTGTGTTATTTCTAAAAAACTCCATATGCCTGTGTAATATTATGTACATAAGGAATATTTCCTATATGATTTAACATAATATAACTTCTAATTTCATGATTCTATCTACATTAAAAATACCATATACTAGGAAACATTTATCAAATATATAATATTATTGATACAATAAATAACTTCAATAATAATAATAATAATAATAATGAGAATTAATAAAAAATCATGAATAAAAAATAATAACAGTGAATAAAATTGAGCTGCTGATATTATTAGTAGTGAATAATAGTGATTAACATAAATCACTGGAATGTATAAATCCCATAAATCAAACTGTGAAGGATAATTTAATAGATATAAAATAATTTGAGAGATTATGTAGCAATCAAAACATGAATAAAGTGGAATGGAGCCACTCAAGAGAGATATAAAATTATTTTAAGTTCATTTGTCCATGAATGATCTAAAAAAAGATAAATAATTCTTGTATATCCTATTATAAGGTTTCAAGATAACTAGTTTCATGGAATAGTTACACGACATGTAATAGTAAAATACACAAAATGTAATGGTGTTTTTATTGCATAATGAATTGGCTGCGTAAATCGTTACACATCATGTGTGTCGGTACATGATTTCATTATACATAATTCTTTGACTGAGAATATGGACATTGGGTTGATAAGGACTACATGACATGTATATGGAATAAACACACCATGTAACATCACTATTATTACAAACAACATAATTTATAATGCATCATGTGGGTAAATATATATCCTTATTACACTTCGTGAATTAACTTCCAACTTTTTTATATTGGAAGACACCGAATACATGGTGTTTAGCTTACTGTATACTTCTTATTACTCATGTTTCACTATAGAAGGTACATGAACATTGATTTTTAAGGTGTCGTTTGGGTCAAAAATGGTATCAATAAATTATATGAAATTACTTCTAATACATGACATTTAATCATATGTTACAATCCATGTATTGTTCACACATTCTTTTGGTACACATTACATACATTTATGGTGTGTCCTGTGGTCATACATTCCACTAAGATTATGTGGTTTGAAAATGTGGAATAATATAAATTATGTGTTGATACACGCCGTGTGGAATAACATGACGTGTAGTACTTGATAAATGTCCCTAGAAACATGTGGTACATGAAATTCTATCATGAGATTTAAGATTACATCAATATTACACACTATATGACCTCTAATTTACACATCATGTACATAATTACTTTAATAAAAAATTATATTTATTTAACTTATTTAAATATAATTTATGAGATTCTTAAAAAATTTCAATGACCAATAATTAGGATGAATTGAAGAAAATGAATTAATTTATTAATATAACTATAATTTTTTTAATTCAAGTAATTTTTTTATTAATTAAAATAATTATAAATGTATCCTATCAATTACACATGTGGGTTTCATTGCATGTTGTGAATTTTCATGATCTTTGAACAACTTGTTTATGTTTTCTGTTTTATTTAATTATTTTAGTTATTTATTTCATGGTTTTATGTGATATTTATGATAAAATTAAATATGTTGATATATGAATCATCCCGCCCACCTATAGTATTTAAGGGTTTGTGTCTTCATCATGTACCCCTCTGTTGTATCTAGGTATGCATTTGTAAAGGATGAAAATCTTATCTATAGGAGGTGGCATAAGACCTAAGTCCCGATAGATCTAAATAAGGAGATACAAATAAGAAAGGTAAAATGGTGCGACTCAATAAAAGTAAAAACCTAAGGTGTTATTTCACCTAGGCTCATGTTTGATTTATCTCCACATGATAAAACAACTAGTATATAAAATCTCAGGATCATTTAAAATATTTATTTTGTTTTATTAGTTCATCGATATTTATTTGTATATGTGATGAATGGTTTATTTGGATTATTAAATATGATCACATATTATAAATAAATTAAGGGTAATTCTTAAATAAAAAAAATTAATTTTATATGTTTATTTTATTAGGTATAGATAGTTACTTATATATAACCCATATAATGTAATTGACTATGGATTAAATAAAAAAGCATATACGGGTAAATATATGTGTGTAATTTATTTTATCATTCGTGGGTAAAAATTATATATGTGTTTAGATCATAATGAAAATTTTCCTTATGCTTGATTGCGATAGGTTGAGCATGGTGTCACAAACTCCATTACAAGCTTCCAATTTTGTTTTGGTCATTTTTTGATGAGATGTTTTTGTGGAATCAAAAACACTAAATACCTCCCATATCTATAATAGGAGATGTCATTATGGAAATTATCTCCAATGAAATTTAGTCCCTAGGTTTTTTAGAGAGTGATGGTTAGGAATATGAATTTTTCAAGAGGAAGGTAGGTCGAGACCATCACTCCATTTCTGAGTAATTATTATCTACTATGGGGATCTCTTATTGATTTATTTTATGTTTTTGAATCCCTTCCAAATTTATAGGATGGGGCTAGTTACAAATATTCCACATAAGAATCAAAATCATGTTGAGCCATGGACACTTATATGTATTAGAGGTTTTCTATATTTAATTTACATGCTAATGGTACTAAATTTAAGATTCTATGGTTTATATCCTCACAATTTGGTGTTTTAGAGTGTATTACCATCAAGGGAGGTTGTTTTTATTGTAGAGTTTGGATTGAAACAATAGAAAATAATACTTACATGTCCTTAAAAATAATCATAACCCATTTGGTTTAGTGCCAATTAATGGGACACAACATACCTCTTATGGTCATATGACAAGGGTGGAATTATGCAGTTTAAATCTACATGGTATGAATTTATAGGAGAAAAATTGTTACCACTAGTTGGTCGGGTAATTATGTAGGAGGAACGGTTTAAGGTAGAACCTAATGGGAATGTCGACCAATGAAGATAGGTAGGTTTCATAAGGAATGTAGTCCTGTGAAGTATGGGGTTTATTCGACTAGTGGGAGTATGGACTACTAAGAATAATATGAATCCAGTAGGAATATATACTAATAGAGTAAATATAAATCTACTTGGAGAGAATATGGCCTTTTAGGTGGGGTAATGGTTTTCTCAGGTGTATGGTCCAATGAAGACCCCCTAGTGAATGTTTCTCTAGAGCAAATACGGTTAGAGATGTAGGAAATGTGACCCTCCAAGTGGAGGAATTATATTATTTTGAATATGGCCCAATAAGGAGAGTTTCCTAGGGGATATGTCAATAATGAAATGGATTTCCAAGCTCACCGTTATATAGTTAGTTGAGGGATGGACATAGGTGATTTTATGGGGAATATGACCCTAGGACGATGGAAATGATGTAATGGTGATTTTTGATTTGAACCTCTAGGAAGAATATTATGTATCCCAGTTGATAGGAATCAATAACCCCATAGTTTGAGTGAAATTATTTAATTTATTATGATAAGAAAATACACTATAGTTAAATTTCATGGGGTAATGACGTTTTCATATAGTTTTACACAATATGACTTAGATGATATCCAAATAGTTTAACATCATGTTTTGGGAATGTGTGTGTTAATAATGGTTTGGAAATATAGTATCTATTGGGTCATACACCTGTTTGGATTTCCTTATATAGATCTTTAATAAATCACTGGTACAAGATTATTAATAAGGGAATGATTTATAAGGGTTTACACCAAGATAGTTGTCTTGAATTGGAGGCATTTTGATTATGTCAATGATACGATCACATAAAATCCATAAGATCATTCGACCTATGATTATTGTGAGAAATAAGATATATAATATAAATCACATTTCTTGATATTTTTCAATCAAAATGGGGCTTAATCACTGAGGCTTCCCTAATATGCATATCCCAAATTTTGATTTTATTAACATCATGGAGAGCTAGGTTTTACTAGAAAAATACTCACATATTCCTTCTTATTGGTGAGATAAGTTAGAACAAGGAGGAATCATTCAAAAGGAATCCTATAAGAAATACCATTTCATTAATCTAGGAGGGATTTCCTTTCTGGCATTACTCGTTGAGTGGAGAATAAATCAATCATTGGGGGGGAGAGTTCACACTGCTGCTTCTATGAGTAGGGCCCTCATTATCAAGGGAATTCAAAATTTTAAACCCTTGATGTTCTCTATCAATTAGGGAGTATGACAAAGAGAAATGTTTATAATTGGAATTCATGCCTGAAAGGGTTCATACTGATGAGAATCCTCTAACCACATATTTATGGAGGCTCTGGAGGAAACATTAAGTTACAATTTTTTTTGGTTTTGACCCTGGAGAAAAGAATCCATGAAGGTCATTCAAATTTTATTAGCATGGAATGGGAATATGAATTAATTATGATTGCCTTAATTGGATGAATCTATTCAAAAGAAGTTTTTGGAGTTGTTCTCACATGGTTGAACTCATATACTAGCCTCCATGTGGCCATCTTAGAGTCCTCTATGTTTGACTGTACTTCTGTAAGGTCAAATCAATCTCACACCATCAATTCATGGGGATGACATTACATACTAGCCTTCACATGGATGAGCCAAATGTGACTGGAAATCACATGACTTTACTCTAGCTGGTTGGGCATCATGTGGCTGTCCTCTTCTTGGTCGACCATCGCATGGTCAACCTCTACCTGGTCATCCTATACATGGCCAAACTTCATGTTCACGGACTCACAATGTGACCACATGAGGGCCAAGAAACCTCACATAATTATATTTCAGCATTTTAGAGTTCAATTCAACTATTATGAAACAAGTCTATGAGGTTAACTAGGAAAGACATACTTCAATAACTTTTTAAAAAAAGGTTCCTCCTATTCAGGAAACCTTCATTCCTCATACTCCCCTCCTGGTTGAGCTAACTCAAATGACCTTCATACCTTCCCTTTTCCAAGGTCAAAACCCCAAAAAGTATAACTTAAGGTCACATATAAATCCTCTATACATATGAAACTAGGATATGAGAATTAGTGTCCACCACTTATGTTATGCATTCCCTAGATAGAAATTGTCTACCACATGTCATGCATAACTGTCATGGATGCAATTGGGTTTGAAATTATACATTCCCTTGATAATGGGGGATATAATCATAAAACATTTGGTGGGATGTATCCCAACTCAATGATGTATTTCATTCCTTAGTCATACATTCATGAGGCCCTATGTCTCCAACTTTCCTATGCCACAATTTTCAAGTAAAAGGTAAGGAAGAAGGATTGTGCCCTCATGATGCATCTCCCATTTCCATCACATTATTATCCAACTTGGTTAGGCATCTCAGGGTGGTCTCAAGATATATTTCTCACTTTGATCTAACACTATCAAGAATTATTCCCAATATTCTGTCAATTATTTCTCACATTGATCATGTATTCTTTTAGCATGGATATTTTTGGCGATCATGTCATTGATTTAATCAAAATGCCTCTAATTATGGACTCCTATCTTGGTGTAATCCTCGATCTATCATACCCTCATTAATAATCTTATACCTATGATTTTTTAGGGAGTTTTATAAGGTAATCCTCACATGTGTATGCCTGACTCAATCATCTCTTTTCGAAAATTTAATGACCTATACTTCCCATAGATTGATATTAATCTATATGTCATAAATTTGAGTCTCATGGTGTAAAACCACAAAAAAGAAACTTTCCACATGATGTTAAACCTCATGGTGTGGTTCCATCTTGTGCCCTTAAACCGTGTCACTCATACTATGCGGAATTTGATTCATATCAACTAGGATATGTAAGATAAATCTGAGAGGTAGAATCCCGATATCATCAATCCTTGGTTTCTATTCTCATGGGTCCATATTCCACATAATATCATTTATGTACTTCATTATCTTGACCTTCTTCCCATGAAATCAAGTATTACTTTGTCCATGGTATTATCCCCTATGAAAATTTCCTTTTTTGGTCAAATTAAAAATAATATCATGCCCTCTCTTGGGTAGCCAAATTCCCTCAATGTCTTATAATATTTTCTCTAGGACTAAATTCTCGGGGGAAACTTCATTGGTCCATAATCTTGATGAAACCATTCCCCTACCTAGGGGGAATATTCACTTTGGGTAGCCTTATATTTCCTCCTTGAGGCCCTATTCCTAAAAGAATCATATTCTACCCAGTGGTGTATACTCATACAAGATTAATCAAACCCAAAAATCATAAGGAAAAATTCCTTTGGAAAGAAACCTTTCACCATTAGGCTATATTCCCATTATGGTTATCTAGATAGGTTCGGACATTCATAAGACCCACACAAAACTTGGATAGGTATAATTTTCCTAGATTTCCTTACTACACTACATTATAATACATGGATTAGTTTATAGTATATTAACTTAAAGGTATAACATGTCCTGTTTAGTGGAACTATATTATTTGGGTTCTAATTCTCTTTATAAGGATATTTAGGTTCCATTTCCATGGGTGAGATCCCAACTCCCCAATAACCACTACTTCCCTGGGAGATAATGAAATCCATAGCACCCATTTGTGTTAGTTTAAGCCACAATATCCAATATTAAGTTCCATTAATAAATAAATTAAATATGTAGAACCTATATTACAATTCGATGTTCATGCATGCCATGTACCATCCAAGAGGGTCCCATGACATGACTACCCCAAGCCCACCTCTTATAGGATAGGGCCCGATGACTAGTGTCATGTAGGAATATCCCACTAATGAGAGGAATTTCCCTAAGTACCTATACGCACAAACACATCTCCACGCCCAAAATGATGAAATGTAATAACATAAAGAAAAAAAATGCATTCGTACACTAAGATAGAAACCACAGAGTATGATAGGATATATCCGAAAACTAACCATGTTCATAATAGAAGCCCACCAAAATAAAGAGTCTGCAAAAGTGAATGCACAAGTTCTAGAAACTCTTCCACAGAAAACCCTACCTGATGGGTAGTTGTAGGATAGCTGTCTGAAGCCATAGGTGTACACTATGTCTGTCGAATATCTCTAAGAACCACTTGGTACAATTCCACCTAGGACTCCATCAAAGCATCGATCGTCTGCACACGATACAATATGTGCGGTCAAAGACCGTGTATGGGTGAGTAAACCAATACACATTAGGACACCCCGAAACCACAAAGGAAAATCCATAAAGGAAATACAAAAATTGAATAGTACACTTAGCTCTACTTAGGTATATATTTGTAGCAGACATTCCAAGGATATCTAGATATAATTGAAACCTTCCACAAGGTAAAGTGGTAATTCACAACCAATCACCTCCCCAAAGAGAAAATAATCTGGTCAAACATCATAGAAAACAGAAAGGGGATCCTTCCTAGAGAATAGCAAGAACCCAATCTATATTATCCCACAACATAAAGGATACTTCATAGAGAGTACCAAAAACCCTACCGATGCATCTCATAATACAGGGATCCTTATAAGATAATACCAACAACCCTATCGATATGGACAACTAGATGGAGGGAAAATTCCTTGTGCTTAGAGGTCACATAAATTCACACAAAACACCATCAGGGGTGATAGTGGATTACTCGAGTTCTAAGGATGGATACCATAACTCTATTTGGGACTCAGTGTCTAGAGGGGACTGTTGTCCATTGATGTGGACATAATACTCTGGTCAACCCTCGAGGAATGAACGTTGGGAAACTCATCACCTAAACTAGTTGAATCTAAAAACCCACCAAGCCACCTCAAAAAGACCGAATCATCGCAATGGTCCCAAAAACATAGAAAACTCATCAAACTAAACTTCAGTTGGAAATTTATGACCATTTTTATGAAAAAGGTCTGAACTGGGCCCAGTTTGAGTTCGACTCGACCCACCGGACCTGGCCGGACTAAATGTCTGGCCCAACTCATTCTGGCTGACCCAACCTGGTCCAGCCCATCTCGTCCAGAACTGACCTAGTCTGGCCCATCCTAGCCTGTACTGGCCCAGGCTATCCCATCTTAGCTTGAACTGGCCCATACCACTAGAGTGGCCCGACACACCCTAGTTAAACACACATGCACATGGGATGACCTACTCTACCTTACGCGGTCCACCCCAACTGCTTTCCACTAGGCTCCATGTGATGCCGCACCATATCCATGCTGTCGTCCCGCCATTTTCCTGCCCCACAGCCTTGCCACTGCCGTGAGGTACAACTCATGCTATGTAAGTGGCCTCCCATCATCGTGTCCCCTTGTCAATTCCATGACTACCTTCCGCGACCCCACTATAGTGTTCCACCTCCACCGGCTGCCCCACCAGTGGCCTCACCCTATCGACTTGCCGTCATCCACAGACCCACGCTGCCTCGCATGAACCAGCCAATGCTGTGACCTCAGGCCTCCATCATGCACCAAACCCCCAACAAAATCATGTCATCCCTGCCATATCATCTCCATTGTTTCATATCAAGGTCTGATATTTGATCTCGGATCATTAAGTCATGAATCATGGGTGCAACGATCAGTCATTCACATAAGGGTTTCATAGTGTAGGGAGAAAACAAATGATCATGTGAAGGAAACCAGAATTTGTGGGGAGAGAATCAATCAAAATTAACACACAATGAATGGATCTTGGAATTTATTCATATGGGACATTACTATTTCTTATTATAAGGGAGAACGAAAAAGGATAATCACAAAGATATATCTCCCCTCTAAAACCCACAACAATTATCCATCCCAGAACAAGGATCGAACCATGGATCAACATGTTCATGTGTTGGTCCACATTCATTGTTTGAATCTAAGAAGGGGGAAAGGAAATCATAAAGTGATCACCACCCTACCTAGAAGTTGGATCAACCCTTGATGAATGGAGAAGATGTGTTGTTGTCATTCTTTGATCTGTCAAATCCAAGGTTCGTTATTCTTGATTCACCAATCTGTCGGTGTTCTTTGGACGGAGCTCCATATCCTTTCCTCAAAGTATTTACAGGGTTATGTTGTCACCCTAGGTTCATGGATATAGGTAATATTTAAAAGAAACCAATGAAATAGAAAAATAAAATATATATTTTCTTAAAATATTGTAATGACGTTTTCATCCAAAAATTAACTTTTATGGTAAAAGTAGAGGATACTGAGAAAAAATCAGAGCCTTCCACTCCCAAGTACTCTCCAAGAGATTCCCATGCTACCACTGAATGCACACCAATGGAATTGACCACCCATGAAGGTTCCTCTCCTGGTGATCCTAGATCTCTAATAGGTACTCCAAAAAATTCAACCCATCATCAATGTCCATCTTTCCCCAGTCGATGACGTGTGATGGATTACGCATGTACCTCCTCAGTTGTGACACATAGAATATATCATGCTCCCATTGAAACTTACAGGGTAGAGTTGGGAAGTCTGCCACCTCCCCAAATTTACTCATGATTTGAAAAGGGATAATGTATCTCAGAGATAACACGCCACCCCATTCAAATATGCACAATCCGCGTCGAGGTGGGATACAAAGAAACAAATAGTCTTCTTCCTCAAAATATAGAGGCCTTTGTCTCCTATCAGTATTAGAGTTATACCAGATCTATGTAGTCATCATCTACTCCTTGATGATCTGCACCTTCTCAATGGTATCCCACACCAACCCCAGACCCATGAGTTTTAACTCTCCTGGTTTAGTCCTGTAAAGTGGTGACCTGTATGGTTGCATGTATAAGGCCTCAAAATGTTCCATACTAATGGTAGAGTGGTAGGTATTGTTTTATGATAAATCCACCATTGTTAGGTGATCCTCCCAGCTATTATTGAAGTCGAAGTTGTCGGACCATAGAATATCCTCTAGGACCTGAATGGTCTTCTCTGTCAGGGCATCCTTCTAGGGATAAAATTTCATTCTCAAGCATAGTTTAGCTCCAAACGCATCCTAAAATCCCTTCCAAAACCAAGATGTGAAACAAGCATCATGATCAGAAACTTCCATCAATGAAACTATTTGAAGCTAAAATATCTCATTTATATAGAGGTGACTCAATCCCTTTAGTGAAATTTTCTCTTGAATAGGCAGGAAGTGGGCCAACTTGGTGAGTTGTTCAATGATCACACATATGGAATTTTACCACCTAGTCATACACGGTAACCCTGTTAGGAAGTCCATTTATATCCCATACCACTTACTCTATGGTACCTCAATTGGTTGGGTCAATACCATTGTAACTAGGTGCTCAACCTTCACTTGCTGAAAATCAATTCATCGAGAAATGAACTCTGTCACTACCTTCTTGATCACTGACCACCAGAACTGACATCAAAGATCCAAGTACATCTTTTACACACTCAGATGTACCACCAAATGGGATTTGTGGGACTCTTTTAGAACCTCCTCCCACATCACCATTGGTAATACTGTGTGCCCTCTAGGAAGATTGATGATCTCCCCACTAATCGAATATCCATCAGGGGCATGCGCTGTGGACAACTAAGCATGTCAGGTCTAACAATTTATATACCCAAGCTGTGCTTCATTAACTTGCTATAAAAGTGGAGGGGTAACAACCATCGACTATAGGTGATCTTCTCCATCACTGTTGAAAAAGGACATCTACAACGCGAGCAACTTCTCTGATGCATCGTTCAGTAATTATAAGCTGGATCTCCTGCTGAGAGTGACTGCCACTATATTACCCTTCCTAGGAGTATAGACTATATCAAATTCATATTCCTAGAGGATGTTTACCCATTACCTCTATCTCAAGTTCAGATCCTCCCGAGAGAATACATAGTTGAGTCTCTTATGGTTAGAGTTGATGGTAAACCACTCTCCCATTTGGTAATTTTGACACATCTTCAATGAGAAGTCTAACACCATTAGCTTACGATCATGGGTCATGTAGTTCTACTAATGTTTTCTCAACTGGTGTGAACCAAAGGTAATCACTTTTCCCTTCATCAGGACACAACCAAGCCTGATCCCTGATGCATCACAAAACACCACATTCTTGACTCCCTCCTCTAGAAATCTCAAAATGGGAGTGCTTTTCAACCTTTTCATTAGCTACTGAATGAAATGCCACAACCTCTTTATCCCTAAGAAATTCTTCCCCTTCCATGTCAGAACCATCAAAGGTGATGCTACTCTAGAAAATTTTGGTACAAACATTCGATAGCACCCAACCAAACCTAGGAAACTCCACACCTAGATAACACTGTTAGGTGTCTCCCAAGTAAGCACCACCTCAATATTTGCTGGATCCACTACATCTCTAGCCTTTGAAATGACGTGTCCCAAAAATTGGACCTCCTGAAACTAGAACTAACACATAGAGATCTTCATATAAAGATGGTTCTCTCAATGTGTGTATAGGAATATCCTCATGTGTATTTCGTGATCCACCTTGGGTTCTGAGTACACTATGATTTTATCAAGGATGACCACCACAAACTGGTCTAAGTAAGGATAGAATATCCCATTCCTAAGTTCCTTGAACACTGATGGGTGTTGGTTATGTCAAATGGAACCACCAAGTAATCATAGCGGTCATACCAACATCTTAAGGCTATCATTGGCATAACCTCATCCTGTACACAAAAGTGGTGATAGCCAGATATGAAGTCAAATGTGAAGAACAACCTCGCTCCCTTCAGTTGATCAAAGAGGTCATTGATCCTTGGTAGTGGATACCTGTTCTTCACAGTGACCTGATTCCGGTGATATAATTCCACACATAACCTTAAGCTCCCGTATTCCATATTGGAAAACAAAAATGGGGCTGGCCAGGGTGAAAAACTGGGACTCACAAAACCCTTCCTCAGAAAGTTTCCATCGGTACCCTCAACTCACGAATCTCTATAGGAGACATCTGATATGAAGGTGTAGATATTTGGATCTTCCTTGGGTATAGATAAATGCAGAAGTATGCCTCCATGTGGGGAGGAAATATGGGGAAATCCTTAGGAAAGAAGTCCTCATACTCTTCCACTACAACTAGAAACTAAGGACACCTATCATCCACTACACCGAGGGCAAGGCTATCCAACTTATGAGCAATAGGATGCACCCTCCTACGAGTATTTCCATCCTATGTTGCATGCATTTAATTTTCACTAACAAAGGAAAATCTGATCCCATCACCACAAACACACTACACTCTATGCCTAAAATAGTCGACCTAAGGATGGACTATAGATAACCAGCCCATACCGAGAATGACATCATAAGGCATCGACATCGCCCCCAAGATATACAAATCTAAACTCTCACCTACAAGAGTTAGGCCAAACTGTCTAAACCAATGTGTAATCATCGAATCCCCTATCATATGAGTATTTATGTGTAAGGTTCATGTCAGCGGTTCAATCAGAATCTCTGAGCTTCGAACATAGTCCATGGAAAGAAGGAACGAATGGAACCTATTCTTATTAAAATTAAATCTAGGGTTTAAAATACACAGATATTATATCTAATCATCCCTAAAGCACCGGGGTCATAAGACTCCATTGCCTCTACTATCCCCATCCCTTTCCACAGTCTCCCTGAGCCTGGTGTAGACCACCTGGGGGAGGAAGTGGTAATACATTGATCCTCTTCCCACCTCCTACTTCCCTACCTGGTCCTATACCATGTAATTCTACCTACAGACCACCCTACTCCTATTTATACCTCTTCCTCAGTGGTCCCTCTACTATCCATCAATCCACTCTACATCTGGTTAGGCAATCTCATGCCAGATGGCCCTGACCACCGCACACATAACACCGTTTGTCTCTAAGCTGATATGAGCTTCCTTGGGAGATCTATACTACCGAAACAATATCCTTGGGTTTTCTAATGAAGTGTATGACCCTCTTGGGTCTCTATGACTACTTTTAGCTACCTACTACTAAAGTCTAGTCCACCAGGTGCCTACTGGTAGTTACCACTCCTGGTGTCTACTCTGCTATAAGTCTCTCCACTAGTAAATCTCTCTATAGTACCCTAGTATATGTAGGAATGCTAAGGGATATCATGGATTCCATGATCTCCCAATGTTATCCTTTCTCGAAGGTCCAAACCCTATAGAACGGGTTTCACACCTTATCGATGGAGTAACAAGAAAGATCAGTAAAAATCTATGAGTACTCTGACATAGTTTGACTTTCCTGATATAGATGAAGAAGATCCTATATGCATACTTATAAAAAAGATTCTAGAAAGAACTCTCCTATAAAGAGACTCTAGAAGTGTTCCCAAGAGAGAGTTACCTCATCGTGTGACTGGGTCCCTAAGATCCACCACCGTCCCACTAATCCCTAAAGAGGACTCGTGACAAGGACTGACATATGATCAGCATGTGTCCTTATAAGGCGGAAGACACAAGTAACTACCTCCATCCAACCTCATCTATCTAGAGGTTTGGATTACCCCTAAACTTGGGAGGTCACTGCCTCTAGAACTCATGAATCACACTCAGTCTGCGTGTATCCTCAGTCAATAGCCCTAGTAGTAACTATTGTTCAATGGGTGGAACTAAAATAGGAAAACCACATGGTGGTTCCATCTATGGTACAATAACCAATACTGATGCCTCATCGCTAAGCACATCATCCTTATTATCTTGTGACAGAATCTTGGGTATCTGTAAGCATAGAAGAATCCTGAAATAAAACAAGATGGACCATGGTCAATCGAGTATATCTGAAGGGATGAATTGAGAAGGACATGGAAAACATAACCCATTCCTATATGACTCATGTACCATTAAATCCTTACAACTAGAGTTTTCATGTACTAATTTGAAAAGCATGTGTCCAGAGTTTTGGTGTATGGATATGTTGGTTTCCCCATAAACACTTGATTCCCAAGCCTAAAATCCATACTTGAAACACTTAACATTGTTTACCCAAATAAACCTCATAGACTCCCAGTCCTTAAGTTTAACTAACCCAATCAAATATAACTCTTTCATGGCCCATACCAAAGGGGCCTATTCCATGACTACTCCAAGACCACCTCCAATAGGCCAGGGGCTGGCGACTAGCGCTGAGTCAACATATCCCACTAATGGGAGGCATTGGCCTATGTATCTATTTCCAGAAACACATATCTAAGCCCAAAATTATAAAATGTATAAAAAAAGTAAACAATGCATGAATACATTAATATAGAAACCAAAGTGTATGAAATTAGAAAACTGGAGAGTAAACAGGGCCAGAATACAATCCCACCAAAATAATGATTATGAAAAAGTGAATGCATAGTTTACTGAAAATCGTCCATAGAAAACCCTACCTAAAGGGTATGTGTGGGATAGTTTTCTGAATCCATAGGTGTACAACCAAAATTTCTAATCTCTTTATGAACCACCTATTTCTAGTTCACCATGTTCTCCATTAAAGTGTCAATCATCGGCACAAGACACTACATGTGTAGGAAAATCCTGTGGAGGGGTGAGTAAAACAATACTTAGTACAAAACCCTAAAACCACGAAAACAAATCCAAACTGGAAATACTAAAAATGAATAATATATTAAGCTCTACATATGTATATATCTATTACACACATTCCAAGGATATCAAGATGTACTCATAACTAACCTAAAGGTAAAGAGGTAAGTCACAACCAATCACCGCCCCAAAGATAAAATACACTGATCCAAGATCATTGCATACATAGAGGGATCCTTCTGAGAGAATTTTAAAAACCTAATATTTATAATCCCGCAATGTAGGGGATCCTTCTTAGAGAGTACCAACAACCCTACCGATGTGGATTGTATTACTGAGGATACTTATCATTGAATACCAAAAAACCTATTGATACTACCCACTAGATAGAGGAATAACGCCCTATTCTTGGAGGTCATGTCAATTCCCACAAAACTAAATCAAGAGAGAAAGAGGATCTCTCCAGTACCAAAGAGAGATACTATATATCTATAAAGGATTCGGCGTCTAGATGGGACTATTATACTGTGATATGGATGTAATACCATAATGAACCCTCAAGGAATGAACCATGGGAAACTCTCCACCTAAGTTGGTTCAAGATAAAAATCCACCAAGACATCTCATAATTACCACCTCATTGTAAGGGTCCCAATACTGTAAAAAGATCATGAAATGGTCCTTCTGTTTGAAAGTTACAACCATTTTTGTGAAAAAGGTCTGACCCGGATCCGGTCCGGCCGACCCAACCTAGTTCGTCCTGAACTGGCCTAGCCTACTGGGCCACTAGAGTGGCCCAACTCCCCCTGGTCTGGTCCATATGTTCATGGGATGGCATACTCCACTACACACAGTCCTCCCCAACCACATGCCCCTCGACTCCACATAGTGCCACACCACGTCCATGTGGTCAGCCCACCGTCTGTATGCCCCATGGCCTTGTCGACGCCGTGAGGTCCACCTCACTACCGCATATGCAACCTCCCCTCACCGTGTTCCCCATTCAACACCACGACCTCATGACATGGAATGTTCCCTCTAGCCATTCCTTCCCCAACGTGTCCCATTCCCATGTTCTACCTCTGCTGGCTGTCCTACCGGTGACCCCTCTCTATCGGCTTACCATCCGCCATGGAATCGTGCCACCTCGACTGAACTGGCTGGAGCCACTTCCTCCGGCCACTACATTTCACCACAGTGTACCTCTACCCTAACCAAATCATGTTTATCTTTCCATCGTATCTCTGTTATGCCATCACAAGGTCAGATCTTCGATCTCAGATCAATTTTCCTTGAATCGGGGGAGCAATTATCCGTCATTCACATAGGGGTTTCAGAGCATGGGGATAAAATTGAGGATCACATGAAGAACTTGATAAATTGAGAGGAGAGAATAAATTCACACGAAAAACTGAAGAATTGATCTGTTCCTTTTTTTGTGTTGGCCACAATTGATTGTTTTTAGAAGGGAGAACAAAAAAGGATAATCACAACGATATATCTCCCCTTTAAACCCCGCAATGATTATATTTCCCATAAGAATAATTGAAATGAGGATCAACCAATTCATGATTTGGTACATGTTCATCATTTGAATCTAAGAAGGGGGAATAATTCACAGAGACCAATGCCCTACCTAGAATTTGAATTAGACATTGATGAAGGGCGAAGCTACCTCGTCATCGTTCGTTGATCCGTCAAATCTGAGGTTCTTCATTCTTGATTCTCCAATCCATCAACCCCCATTGTATGGATATCCATCTCCTTTACTCAGAAGATTTATAGGGTTATGTAGTAACCCTAGATTCCTGCCAATATGCAATATTTAAAAGAAACCAATGCAGCATCAAAATGAAATAATACTTTTCATAATATTTTAATGACATTTACATCCAAAAAACTAACTTTCATGGTTGACCCATTCCATTTGATGTTAGGCCCCACCTAAGGTAAAGTTGCTATTATGAATTCAAAAGTTACCTTAGATTTCTGATCTAGATATCCGTTTAAGAGTTATTCTAGTTTTAATGTAAAACTGTTTGTTCTCTTTATTAAAAACAGAACATTATTCAACGAATTTTTATTGGAACACCATGCCTTATAATAACATGTCGTATTATCACCTAGTCTCATAATTTTACAAAATTATCTATAAAAAATAAAACTAGAGAAAATCTATGTTATTACAATGCCTCCATAGGATTTCAAACCATCTTTGGGATAGTAGTATCCATTCCCAATCTAGGAATTTGAGATGGATTATAACCACGAAAAAAATAAATAATAGATTTATAGAATAGGTTATAATTCCCTACTGAGGGTGTGTTGAGACTAAAATCTCATATTCCTAACCAATGCGTGTTCCTAAGAAACACTATCTAGAACCCCATGGACCACCTACCTTTGGAATGTGGGTCCATTATGACATACTCTATCTTGGATATTGGAGTAGTTGGGTGTATTTGGTTCCATAAGAAAATAACATATAAAACTAACCAAAAATAAATGGTAAAAACTCCATGAAGATAGTTCCAACATTCTAAACCTCTCACAATCATAAATTTTATTTATTTTTTGTTTCGGGGGAATCACAAATGATGAACCTGACATGAATCCACTTCATGTGAGAATTAATGGTTGAAAATGTGATTATTTCAGATATATAACTAATTTATGTTCTTTTTTTTATTTAAATATTATTTAAGAACCCTTTTTAGTGATCCCTTCAATTCAATGTAATGGAATCCCTTTCAAGCCTGCACACTCATTCTCTAGATGTTGTAAAGGTTGAGGCCCCCAAAACTGAAAAGTCTACATCACCCATCTAGTGCATACAACATAATGCGGGGAATATTAAAGTGAGAGAGTACTATTGACATGGTACATTTATGAACATAGATTCCACATCTGAGAAAATCCATGTATTGAAACTATGCATCCCTCCCTGATAAAAGAAAGCTAAAATGAATCTGGTTGTTCTGGTTTCCCTCTTTGACCACTTTAAGATTCTATCCCTAAAGATCCATATTCAATACACCGTTTTTCTTAGGAAGGTGGATCCAGAATTCATATGTGTCCTCACCTGAGATAAAGTTTCACCTTTTAGGACTCTTGATAATATTTGAAATTGTCAGCATCATTTGGCCACCACTCATCAATGGACTAATGAGGATTCCACTCTATAGATCCACCGATTACTTGTTCAGACCCTTAAATATAGGAGATATCACTAGCCAAAACAAACCATTAATTGAAAAGATTGGTCTTATTTCCCAATTTCCTATAAATAATACTACCATCACACTACTTCAATTACCATTGTGTTGGCCCATATCCCTGTTCACACCGAAAAATATTTCTAGTATATTATAGCAGCATCAACAGGAGTGTTCTGATAAATCACAATAGCCACAAAGGGGATGGAAAATGTTTCCTCCCCAAAACAAAAACCGCAATGGAATATCTTGATGAAAACTAGAAGAAATTATTGGGATCATATACCCACATCCATTAAGTAATGTACACAAATTTTTATTCCCACTAAAAATGCTCATCAATATCACATAAAATAAATAGATATATAGACCTATATTCCTACCCACGTCTTATAGATTTGTCAGTATATTTTGATAGAAATAGTAGATGGTGATAGTTGGAATATCTCAATGGCCATATGGAAGCTGGACTATTTCCTTTATTCCACAAAACTTTGAATAAGATCATTGACGTAACCTGACAACTACTGGAGAAAAGGTACACATCCCTTCTCCCCTTCAGCCTAAAGAATAGTAGAAAAATGGATCAATGGATACTAAATGTTTGTGAATATATAAATGTTCAACATGAATACAACCATTATTATACTATAGTTTAATATCAAGGACACATCCACATCCCTACCCATAACCAAAGAGCACATTATATAGCTCCAATAATGGCACATGAGTCACCCAAAAATACTCCCATTCAAATTTCTAACTAGTATTCCCCATTAAAAGGAACTAAATAAAGGTCTCACCAATAGTATACAATGACCCAATATTAGGATGATATTCATAAATTGATCAACACATATATTCTCAAGGACCTATAACAACTATCTGTAGTGACCTAGGAATCTATTGAGTCCTTATCAGATGGAGAGAACATCATCATTCACATAGGTCCTCCCTATGATACTCTGGTTAGTAGTTCTAGACTTTCTCCCTATATCACAAGAGAATATGGTCCTAATTTTTTTAGCCGAATTTTATGAATTCATCATAAAGAGTTGTGTTTTAAGGATCAAGGGTGGTTATTTCCATAACATACACTTCCACCTAAGGTAATTCATCTTCATCAACCGATGTAGACACTCCACTTATTGATAAAGCATTGAGGAAACATCCAGGTTGTTTTGATTAGGATGGATAAAATTACCTCAAATATGATGTTTATGAATTGGATATGTGTAAAAAACTTGTTGAGGATAACCTCCCAACCATGATCTATCCTATTTACACTCCCCAATATGACATCCCATATGTTTTAAATGATAAATTAGTTCCTTAATTATGTAAGAAATAATGGGAAATACCTTGTAATCTAATAAATAAGAACCTCACTCTATAGGTTTATAAAGAAAAAATCTTGGTTTTTAACAAGATATATTTTTATATCATCATTTATATATTATTTATGGCATGGAATTTGATGTGAGAGAAACACTTTGAGAAATTATACCAGGACTTACTCTATAGTTTTAGAGCTCTTTAATAGATAATATTCAATTCACCATCCGATGAGCATATTTCAAGATGGGGTGAGTATGGAGTGTTTTACTTCACTCCATATCTAGGCCAAAATAGTCCCTCAAAAGGCATCCCATGATTACATTATTGCATGATAGGTCAGAGGTACAAATAATTGATGTGTTAGTTGTTCTACACAATGCAACCCTACATCCTATATAGAGAAAATATTATTTGATCATATGGATAAATCCAATAATAGGGTCATATTTAAATATTAAAAAGTGATCTGATGAGAATATTGGTCGATACAAGTGAAGTCTATAATCACATAAAAACCTATAATAAATAATAACAATTTTCATTCTGAATAGGAATTACACTGATATCACATCAAAGTTAAATCATGATAATTAAGAAGAATTCCGTTTAAAATACTATAGAAATCATTGGGGAGAAACCCTATCTCATAGGTATAGGGTGGGTTTAATGACAACACCACCCCTAGTATAACTTAATCTTCAATGAATGTAAGGTATGGTAGTTTAAGAATAATTTTTTCCTCATCCCATAGGGTCACATGACATTTTACACAATCCTCTAAGAAAGTAGATCTTTACAAGATTGGGAAGTTATCACTAACAGTCCCTACCCCAATAATTATTTACATTACATGACATGCTACTATAAATCATGTCACACTCTTTAAGTAAAACTATAGAATCACTAAGGATAACTATCTATATATCTCATTTGAGGGAATTCCTAATGGGGAAGGTTAATCCCCTTAGAGGTTATAAGACAAAGTGGTCTACTAGGAGAAGAGGAATGGAGGAGGAAACAAATATTCCCTACAAAGAGGGTATAAGTAATGATGATTCAATCTATTAATCAGATGATATTGAAGTGATTATTGTTACTAGGTATATTCCAGCAAAATTTTTTCACTATCAATATAGACAAAGATGTTGACAGAGACATGGATACCAAGGAATGAGATGAATAAATTGATGCATGAGATGTGATTCTCACTAAATCACATGAGTATTGTGTGGATTCCTGAAATTAGTGGCAGGGTTGGAACATGGTATCTCTAAAAAATTAGTTTCCTCCCCCTTAGGTCTTGTCTACTAAAGATTAATGGTAAAGGAATTGTTATAGCTCATTCACCACCCATAGTGGTATAAGTTCACTCCACTAAAGAAATGTTTTTATAACATGAGGAAGATATTGAAAATTATAGATGAATTACCATTAAATTATTGATGGGAAATTTACTACTAAGTAAAAATTTCATGAAGAGGTTAATTCTTCTACTCTCTTTTTACAAAAAATCGTTATCAATACCATGTAAGCAATTTTTTAGCACCATGTTGGTTCTCGATCTAGAAAAATATTTTACATGAACCCTAATATTGTGGAAGACAAAGATTTTCCTCTATTTCGACAATAAATTCCCTCATTTTTGGAATGTCACCCAACCCCAATTGGAACATGGAGTCAAAAGATAATATATAAGACGTTACAACATCAAGATCTACCTACAACCCACATTTTAGGATCAACTCAAACATTAATACCTCAAAACCTTCTCAAATCTGTGAATTCACTTCCCTATTGAATAGAAAAAATAATAGTATGTTTCTCACCGGTGAATCTTGTAATTAACCCTTATAAAAAATTATTGGACCCTCCCCCTCCCCTAACCAACATAGAGAATCCTATATTTTCAATCATTAAGTAAATGGGAGATCTTGGCAAGAACCAATCACATTTCATGTCTTACTGTGACCCCATGTTGGGCCAATTTGATCAGAAAGAGGTAGAAAAAATCAGGTCTTGTATAGAACCTTGTAGGAAGAGTCTCCATTTAGTATTGTAGCTTCTCAAATGGATCCATCACTGTCTGAGATGACCTTCATCATCAATTAATTTACCAATTCAGTACTATAGAAAGGAATAATATGATCATTAATCTCTCTAAATTTATTCAACTTGGGAATTATAGTGTATTTGATTTTATCACTTTATAGAAGGACCTAATTTATTACTCAATATGAAAATATCACATGAGAATTTACTGATTATTTTCATCGAAATTCTATATGACGAGATATAAACACTGTTAATACTATTGAAGTAACCATGATGATTTTGAGTTTTTTAGACACAAAAAATTTATAGAAGATTCTATTTAGTGAAACAAGGCCAACACATATCATGTAAGTCCTGCTTAGGGTAAGTGGTAGGGAAAGTCAAATACTACCATTTTCATTCATAAAATATCATTGGATAATGATGTGGAATTGAGTAAAGCTCTATATCACCTGATTCATCCTAAAAAGGGATAAAAAATAGAAAAAACATTCCACTATAGACATATGAAAGGATGAAGGACACCCATGATATGTGGATCGATAATACAAAACCTATTATTTTTAGAATGAGAAGGTTCCTGGATACTTTATCCCAGCTATGGAAAACAATCTCCACAAGATAATTGAATCTATTAAACATGATGAATTAAGTTTTAGTGAGTGTATTAACAATTTATCTTTTCATCGAATGTTGGGTTACACCTTTAGATAATGCAACATCATTAAGGAAAGCCTCTATAAAATGGTCGAATCTAGAAAGGTTATGTTTGTAAAATCTTAAGAAAAAGTTTCCCATGTGTCCACTATCCAACTAGTAGAAGTGGGAAATTGATAGGAAGTCCCAGCTAGTTAGTAGAAAATGATCAATAATTAGATGATACAAAATATAGTTGATTGAGCTCACACTATCCTTAGAGAACAAGTCAACCCACCAGTGGGGCCATAGTAATTGATATACCTATTATAGATATGGATTCAAATCCATCATTTAGAGGTGGTTGTAATGAGATAAATTAGAATAATGTGTAGGACGATGAGTTTCACCCAATACCTAAACTAATTTAGACTCTCATGGATTTCCTATCTCCATCATTTGGAGTATGGGTGCCACCCCACTAGAAGGAGTCCTCCTTAGACAATGAATCACTTTTCATCACTATTAAAGATACTCACTTAGAAAATCCTACTTCTAAGGAAGAATATGCACACCAAACTATGTTCCCCACATATAACTTGTGGATGAATGATGAGGTCTAAGAAGTCAAGGGATCTATGGAAGATGTTATCATGGAAAATCTTACAATTTCATACACATCCTTGAGGAATCCAATTATACTACTGAAACATGATATTATTCTCTTTAGTGAGCCCAATAAGAACTTGGGGACTCCGCTAAATCTTCTATGGGTTTTCCAGACCCAATTGTCTTAGAATATTAGTTGGTATGTGTAATATTGACTCACAAGTGAAGGCATGTCAGCATGGTAGTTTGAATTGACATAAAAGTGACAAACATGCCCTCAAGTTTCATCCAAGAACTATGTATGTCTACATCAAAGACCTTATACTATGAGAAAATGGCCAAGGAACAACCCCACATTAAAAATAATCTTCTAGAAGGGTATAATTACAACTTTATGAAGTAGTTAGCTATCATATTAGAAAAAATTTCAATCTAGAATACACTTATCATCACATATGAACACATAAAATAACTTTTCTAGGACCTTATGTGCCCCAATTTTTTCATAGATAATGTGTTTCAGTTGAGGAGTATCATATAGAGACTACATAACTTGGGTGACACACAACAATATCATTAACAGTGAAATATCGAGAGGGTTCCATTCAGGGACACATTAGTGCCATGTAAGTCATATGAAGCCTTAAAAATTTCAACCTATGCTGAGTCTTGTTTTACAATAGCTTTGGGATTATTACCATTTAATATTAGAAACTTCGACGGTTAGGAAATGGTGAGGATTTTGTGTCTCGATCAATATTAACCATCCAAGGGTATTAGAAATGTGGTGAAATGATCCTATGAGTGATCAAATTCCAATCCCCATTAGATATCAAATATCAGATTTTGATTTCATGGTTATTCAGTTGGAAACTGCATTTAGTATCCTATTGGGGAGACCATGTCTCAACAAAAATGAAGTAGTACAACCTTCACACCACCAATACATGCCATAACCTATCAATGGATAAGTTTGGTTACTTTTTGGTGACAATTCCCTATTTAAATCATTTGATCCCCAATATGTAATTTTAGGCATCTACAAGAGAGAGTGAAAGTATCTGATGATGATAAGTGGTGTTCAAATTGATTCTCTGAATGGTAGGGGAACCACCATATAAAGACCTTTAAGTCTACTTAATGAGTATTATGTACTGCCCATCAATTTGATCATGGAAATAAACCCAACTCCATGGGTCCACCAAAATACATTATTTTCCCATGTTTATATGATTTCATATAATACATTTAAGGAAATACATTAAAATTTTGATCATGATTTATCAATGGTGGAAAACACTCTCGGTGAATACGTGACTATCAATAGTGCACTTTTTTTATCTCCATGGCCCATGAAAACCCTTTAATCACAATATGTATTGAAGAAAAACCTTCATTTAATTGGGAGAAATAGAAAATTCCTTTCAATTATCTCTTGAGATAGATGATGTTGGTATATTATACATCATTTATGATGTAATACAAGAAATGGATCATATACATCATGTATTTGAGAACTATGATCACACATCAGAACCCTTAGGACTCAGAGATAACTCCCCATATTTCATAGAGGATAAGAATTATCATGTATTTTCTTCTTGTACTGATAACATTAATTCACCACCAACCTATATTAAAATTGAATAAGTGGAAGGGGAGGAATATGATATCAAGAATTATCCTACAACATCTGTGGATTACATCTCTACCACCATTAATGAGCTTAGAAAAATAAATTTGGGCATAGAGGAGGACTCACAGTCCATATTGATTAGTGCTTCCATTCCTCATGAAGGGAATGAAATGTATATTTATTTATTGATCAAAAATAATTATAAATTCACATGGAAGTAGACCGATATTCCAAAAATTGATTATGATTTGGCCACCCATTATCTGGGTCTGCTTATGGCCATCATGGATTCAAGCTGGTAATTGGGGGGATGCATCCAAACAACAATACTATGGTTAATGCTGAAGTTTATATGATTATTAAATACAAATTTATTTCAGAATTTAAGTACCCTAAATTACTCACTAACATCTTATACATTATGAAAAATAATGGTAAGATTATGGATTATAATAATTTCAGGTACATTAATCAGCATTATCTGAAGTATGATTTCCCAATCTTGATCACATTAATTTTAGTTTATGAAACTATATACTTCTATGTCCTATATTTTCTGGATGAGTACCTTGGGTATAATAATATTAAAATTTCCCCTAAGGATGGGGAATCCCCTACCTTTAGATAACCCAAAGGGATATTCTACAATCAATTTATGCCCTTTAGTTTAATGAATATTGGCACCACATATTAACATGATATGCACCACATCTTCCAGTCCATTTTCAGAAGGATCATAGAATGTTATGTCAATAATATAGTTATCATGTCCCAGTAAGGTTGATATCATCTCAATAAACATTAAATATTTTTTAACAAATTGGAGTCACACATATTGAAGATGAACACTCCTAAGTGTTCTTTCAAGGTGATGTTACGAAAATTCATTAGCTTTATAGTACACCATGATGGAATCGATAGTCATCCATGATAATACAATTTTGATCCTTGAAATTATTCCAATTATAATCCTTAGATATTGGAGTTGTATTTTGGGAAACCTTACCTATAGCATGTTTTTTGTTGCTGATCTGTTCAAAAAATGACTCACCTTCATGATGTTTATGAATAAGGGAGTAGCTTACTAATGACATCAAGAAAATTTTGATAGTATTAAGTGATACATGTTTCACAAACTAGTCCTGATTCCATTGGTATAAGCGAGTAAAATCATCATATATGTGGAAACTATGTGACAATATATAAAGGACCTTACTCTAGAAACTTGAAACCAGTGGCCTCTTTATTTCATTGGTTCTAGTTATAAGATTTCTCCTCCCGAAGGACTCAATAGTTTTTTAATCTTGGTAAATAATACACATAAATCTATTTTAAATTTTAAAACATAAAATAATAAATAATTATTTCTTTTAGAATACAATTATTCCCCTTAGAATATAGCAACATAGAAATCAAAAAGTTCTTCATGGAATCTAGGGGAAAGGAAATATAAGAAACATTGACCTTAAATGCTCAGTAATTGTATGGGTATACCCAAAGATATAAATGATCATATAATAATTAAATGAATATAAGTTTATGATAATATTAGAATAAAATTTGAAAATCATACATGCATACCATAGATTATAATCTTGAGTCATGGAATAAATATTGGATGTTCTAAAGGAATGAATCATAAAAGAATCATAGAACACATACCATGATATCATAACATAGGTATATGAAATGGAATTGTGGAATACACATATGTTTATAAAATTATGAACCTGTTTAAATTGAAACATGTTCACTCATTAAATTAAGGACTTGAAATTAGGCCCCTGTATAAAGTTATGGACTGGAAAGCAGGTCCATGAATAACATTGTGAACATGAGATCAGGTTCACATATAACATTAAGAAGATATAAAAAGTTCGACGAATAATATTATGGACATGAAAATAGGTCCACACATAACCTTATAAATATCATTACCATAGTATTCAAGGATCACTTATAATTCTATAATATTGGAATGGTTTTCATCGGAAACTATTTAGGGAGAATTCTTCAAATAGGCTCAAACATGATTTTAGTGGTTCATACATTCCTTTCAGTGATTGTTGTTTATTTTTTCTGAATATGAGTGATTTTAATTTTTTTGCAAAAAAGTTTATGAATGTAATAAAATATAAATTAATGGAATCATAATCATAAACAACCCTGATAAATGATTATATTGTAACATAAAAATCTTACAACTTGGGTAACATTGAATCATAATCCCCATGAAAGAATAAAATTAAAAGAAACATATAATATAATTAAAATAATTATATTAATTATATAACATGTCAAAGGGTAGGTATATACACATCATAGAATAATATGTATGCATAACATAACTTATGTCCCAAAAAAGGCAATTTTGAGACAAAATCCTTTACCAATTTGGTGACTTTTGAACCGTAATAAACATGAAAAAGATAAAAAAAAAATGGAAATTTAAAAACCAAATATTTATGAAAAATATTCATAAAATACATTCATGGGATTTATATGAACCACATAAATTAAATAGTTGGTGAATATTTAATGTGTTTAACAAAAGTAAAAAAGTGAGGCTAGAAATATACTTACATTAAGTCTCGATGTCCATCAAAAATTTTAGAACCTTATTTATAAAAAAATATATGTTTATTATACATATATTAATGAAACGTAATCATCTGTATCATTAAATATATGATTTAATTATTAAAATTCATTAACAATTGTAAATAATTACCTTTGGAAATTACATTTTGGGTAGTAACTTTTTCTTTTTCATGTTGGTTTTGGTTTGGAATTCATGGAACATTTACATTGATTATGGTTCCATAATTTCCAGAATGTTTACCATGATATAAATATCATATATATAAATCATATATGTATTTATTATAACACATTAATGTTATATATAGAATACTAACTCCACTATTTGTAGCGACTCGGGTTTTTGGCCCTGTCAGACTTTGGAATATTTCTACGAATAATTCCAGAGCTAGGAGCGAAGACGGCAAGCGATTCCGAGGACCGGTGTGCCCGAAATTAATTTTATAAAAATATTAAGTATTTTTATACTATGCACGTGGCGGGGGTGTGATATCTCCTAAACGGTAGCTCAGAACGGGAATCTGAGGGCACGGTTGCGTCCGGAACGTGCCGTTTACCCTTGGCGGGGTGTAAACTTTGCGGGCGCGGGCCTGCGGTGAGAAACGCCACCAGGGGCGTTTTCGTAAATAAGTGGCAAGTTAGTGTGCGAGCGTCGGCTCGAATAACTTCTGAACAGAGTCTCGGATGGAAAATCTGAGACCGCCGTTGTGTTCAGAATGACGCGTTTACCCTAGGGGTGACCTTACTTTTGTTCGCATCGGGCGTCGGGTCCGAGGAGTGTTTGGCGCCGGCGGGCCGCTGATATAAATATCAGTGCCCCCCCCCCCCCCTTAATCGTTCTTCGCCATTCTTCGCCGCCACTCTGCCGAATCGAGCCAACGGAGCGCCCACGAGCTCAGAATTCGACGACGAACGTTCCAGGAGCGCGCATCGGAAGCTTTGGAGCGCGGATCTGAGGCAGGACGTCGGCGTTTCGCCCGCGAGGTAGGCGGTTTGAGTTTTACAATCCCGGATCCCATTTTTGTGTTGTTTTTCTTCAAATTTTCATATGGGTTGTATAGTTCGGGTCCCGAGCTTTCCAAAACATGTTTCGGATCTGAATTTGGAGCACCGGGGTGCTCTCGGTGGCTCCCGGAAGTTTTCCGGCGAAAACCCGGTTTTCCGGCGGCGGCCATGGCGGAATCCGGCGACGGCGCGGCGGCGGTTTCCGGTGGCGGCGGCGGCAACGCGGCGGAGTCCGGAGGCGGCGCGGCGGAGTCCGGCGGCGGCGCGGTTTTTTCCGGCGACCCTGCGGTGGTCCGGCCAGTTTTTTCCGGGAGTTCTTTAAACCCCCGTAACTCGCAAACCGAAACTCCGATTTGTGAGCCGTTTGCGGCAACGCGCTCCTTGTGTCGAGACGGACCTTTTGAAATCACTTTGAGAATTTTAAAGGTTCGAGATCGTGGCCCGGGAGCTAGAAACGTCGTATAAAATAATATTATTTTATTATTTTACGACTTCGGGCCGTTGTAACTTCTACCCGGAGCATCCGATTGACGTGCCGTCAGTGGCGTTGAGACCCTGACGGTACGACAGACTTTTTGAGATGGTTTCCGGGTGTTGGGACTGCGAACGGGGTGTGGGCCCCACGAGGGCGGGTTTTGGCGTTTGCGGAGAAACGCAGCTTTTGCACCAGGAGTCCGATTTTGGCAGATGAATAGTCGATCCTGTGTGTTTTTTCAAGAGGATCGCAATGGTGCGTTCCGTTCGATGAGATTCGGAATCCAGGCGTGGGCCCCACCCGAGCTGGCCTTCGGTGAATAGTACCTTTTTCACCGGGTGTCCGTTTTGGGCGAGCGAGTAGTCGATTCCGCTTGTTTTTCCGATGGGATCGCCGTGGTGTGATCCGCCCGATGGGTTTCGGGATCGTTGTGTGGGCCCCGCACGAGCTAGCTATGGTGAATAGTGTCGTTTTCACCGGTGCTCCGTTTCGGGCGAGTAAACAGCCTATCCTGCATGTTTTTCTGCGTGGAACGTGAAGGTGGCCTCAGTTTTGGCATCGGAGGTGCGCAGTGTGGCTTTGGGGCAAGTCGCTCGTGTTAGGGACGTTTGGACCAGCAGTGGTTGAGGGTTCTCCCTTGGTTCGTTCCTAGGAGGGTTCGTGTGGTATCACAACCTTCGTATGGGTTTGTGATCCTCTCGATGTGATGTTTAAACTGTTAGAGTTGTGGTATCCCTCCGGAGGGCCCGGAGTGGATCCTCTAGCATCTTTACCCTAGATCGGGTTCTTGGTATCGCTGTGACCGCTTATTTACGGGCGGCGATCCCCTATCTAGCAGGTTAACCCCGTAGGGTTTGTGGAATCATCAGGAATATGATCCCCTACGCGGTGGGTCGTGCACAGTAGGGTTGTGGCATCGTCGGGTTTACGATCCCCTACTCAGCATGATGTTTATAGTAGGGTTGCGGTATCGTTGGTTATACGATCCCCTACTCAGCGCTTGGTGTCGGTAGGGTTGCGGTATCGTTGGTTATGCGATCCCCTACTCAGCGCGAGGTTTCGGTAGGGTTGTGGCATCGTCGGTTCGATCCCCTACATCGCGAGTTATACCAGATAGAGTTCTGGTATCGTCGTGACCATCTTTATATGGACGATGATCCTCTATCTGAGTGTGGAGCTTCTGTCGAGTGCCAGATCGGGTTGTGGTATCCCCCAGCGGATCCTGGGTGTGATCCCCTATCTGTGAGAACTACGTATGCCAGATCGGGTTGTGGTATCCCCCAGCGGACCCTGGGAGTGATCCCCTATCGGAGAGCTACGTATACCGGAGTGGGTCTTGGTATCCCCCTAGCGGACCCTAGCGGTGATCCCCTCTCCGAGGAGTTTGGTGGTTATGTTGCTACAGTGATGTTTCCTCAGTGATGCTATCCGATGAGCGTGGTCTCTCGGGTGAGCGTCTGTGATGTTTGCGAGTATCCCGATGGAGTGTATCTCTCGGATGAGTGTCATCTGGTATGACAGTGTTCGTGGTGTACTCTCCTGGTTGTGGACAGTTGCTGGTGATGAGGTCGGTACCTCTTGTGGCTTTGTGGCGCGAGCTGTGTATATCTGGATTGTTCTAGGTGTATGTATGGGCATACACCTGAGCTGAGCTGAGCTGACTAGTCGTGATTAGCCGAGGATGGTCACGAGATGGAGTTCATCTCTCGTCTGGGTTCCCTCTGGATGGGTTGAGCGGACTGTTTCCTTTCAGTTGCCCCCTTGGGTTTTGGGTTTTTGGGGTGCCTACTGAGTATGTTTATACTCACCCCTGCACGGGCTTTGCCCGCACATGTTTGTGTCTTGTGCAGACCACATGCCTTTTGACGGAGTCCCAGGAGGACCCGGAGCAGGCGGAGCTTAGTGAGCGGGTTGACCGGGGTGTATACCGGAGCTGTGCCGAGGGAGCTTTGCGGCGGGTGTTTGTGGCAGCGTTTCCCTTCTTCAGAGCAGGTTGGACGCGCTTGTAGTTTTCTTTTGGTGGGCCCTGTTTTTCCCTTGTACTTTTGCTGTTGCACTCTGGTTTGGGATAGATTGTACGCATGCATTTACTTTTCAGTTTCTTTATCTCTGCACTGTTTCATGGAGGTGTTTGTGGGTGCGCGTGTACAGGTACCTTAGGCTAACGCCTCCCATGTGTGTGGTAGCCTACTTGGCGCTGGTCACCAGCCCCTGGCCTATTGGAGGCGGGCTTGGGGAGTCGCGGCTCGATCCCCATTGGGTCGGGTCGCGACAGAGTGGTATCAGAGGAGGTTCCACCTTTTGGATCTCAGAGCGTAGCTGGTCTAGCTGTGAGTTTGGTTTGGGTTGCATAGCGACAGTGTTAGGGTGTTTCGAGTTCGGCTTTCAGGCCAGGGACTCCAGTGTTGGTGCGGCGGCCGACGTATCCATACACCAGGACTCTAATAACCTGCCTTTCGACTCGGGACATTCGTACACTGGTCACGGGGACATCATGGTACATGCATCATATAGGACTGGGTTTTTGGTTTTTCCTTTTCCTTCTTGAGTCAGCTCTCCAGATATACTCTTTGACTGTGGTGTGTCTTGAATGTATTTCAGGATGCCTCCACGACGACAGCCAGCGAGGGTTCCGCAGCAGGATTGTGCTGATGACCCGCCCCGTGTAGTGGCCGAGGAGCAGAGCGCAGGTTCTGAGGTTGCACCTCCAGGTGGTCTGCCAGATGAGCCACCACCTGTCGAGCAGCTGGTTGTGCCGGCGGTGCAGGACGAGGTTGCACGCAGGTTGAGTGTGCTTCACGAGTTCCAGAGGCAGCAACCTCTGAGGTTTCGGGGTGATCCAGACCCCCAGGCAGCTAATGACTGGCTCGAGGCAGTTACTCGAGTTTTCCGCCTAGTAAGGACACCTCCTGATCAGATGGTGGTCCTAGCGGCGAGCCTTCTGCATGGTTCGGCCGGGCGATGGTGGAGTTTGGTGAAGCAGTCCCATGACGAGGAGACGCTCACGTGGGCAGAGTTTGAGCGGCTCTTCAGGGAGGAGTTCTATCCGGTGACGCTGAGGTCAGTGCGGATCCAGGAGCTTCTGCAGCTTCGTCAGGAGAGCATGACTGTGTCGGAGTACTCAGCGAGGTTTACAGACCTGTCGCGTTACTCCCTGGATATGGTTCGATACCCGTTCTTTAGGGCTCAGACCTTCGAGCAGGGCTTACGCAGGGACATCCGAGCGGGTGTGGTTTCCTTGTGCCTGCCCACCTATGCTGGAGTGCTGGAGCGAGCGCTGGTGGTGGAGAGCTTTCTGGCCGAGCAGATCTCTCCTGTTAGTGCTGGGCACACGAGAGCTGAGACTTCGTCAGTCGAATCGGCATCTGGTAGCCGACGACAGACTCAGGGGTCTGGACGTGGACGACGTTTCAGGAGGCGACCCCAGGATGGGGGATCTGAGCCTCGGAGCTCACAGGGCTCGCAGGCCAGTTTTGGTCAGCCGTAGGAGAGGCGGTGTTACGCTTGCGATGGTCGGGGACATCTTGCTAGAGATTGTCCGACCCGACGTGCTGCTGAGAGGGAGCCGGTCGATGGACCGCCTTGGCAGAGGCAGCGTCTCGAGCAAGGAGGTTCGCAGGGCGTCGAACGTGGCATCGGAGCTGGTGCAGCGGGAGGCGGTGGTAGACAGTACCAGTTGCCACCACCCCCACCCCCAGGTGGTCCACGCCAAGCTCAGGGAGCTGGTGGTCGAGGGCGAGGACAGCTGCATGCCTTGGAAGCAGTCGACCCAGAGGCACCACAGATGGATAGAGGTACGCCTTGTGTCTTTTCTACTTACTGCAGTAGTTTGTCAGACACTGTTTAGCGGTACTCATTCCTTTTGTTTCTTGCTCGAGTTTTGTTCAGGGCGTTGGTAAGACCCTGAGTGGTTGTTGTTGATGAGCTCGCTGGTGTGTGAGACCCAGTTGAGAGTCCAGTCGCTTTCCTTGTGCTTAGGGCTTTTCGGGGATGAAAAGTTATAAGGGGGGGAGGATGTAGCGACTCGGGTTTTTGGCCCTGTCAGACTTTGGAATATTTCTACGAATAATTCCAGAGCTAGGAGCGAAGACGGCGTGCGATTCTGAGGCCCGGTGTGCCCGGAATTAATTTTATAAAAATATTAAGTATTTTTATACTATGCACGTGGCGGGGGTGTGATATCTCCTAAACGGTAGCTCAGAACAGGAATCTGAGGGCACGGTTGCGTCCGGAACGTGCCGTTTACCCTAGGCGGGGTGTAAACTTTGCGGGCGCGGGCCTGCGGTGAGAAACGCCACCAGGGGCGTTTTCGTAAATAAGTGGCAAGTTAGTGTGCGAGCGTCGGCTCGAATAACTTCTGAACGGAGTCTCGGATGGAAAATCTGAGACCGCCGTTGCGTTCAGAATGACGCGTTTACCCTAGGGGTGACCTTACTTTTGTTCGCATCGGGCGTCGGGTCCGAGGCGGGTTTGGCGCCGGCGGGCCGCTGATATAAATATCAGCACCCCCCCTTAATCGTTCTTCGCCGTTCTTTGCCGCCACTCTGCCGAATCGAGCCAACGGAGCGCCCACGGGCTCAGAATTCGACGGCGGACGTTCCAGGAGCGCGCATCGGAAGCTTTGGAGCGCGGATCTGAGGCAGGACGTCGGCGTTTCGCCCGCGAGGTAGGCGGTTTGAGTTTTACAATCCCGGATCCCATTTTTGTGTTTTTTTCTCAAATTTTCATATGGGTTGTATAGTTCGGGTCCCGAGCTTTCCAAAACATGTTTCGGATCTGAATTTGGAGCACCGGGGTGCTCTCGGTGGCTCCCGGAAGTTTTCCGGCGAAAACCCGGTTTTCCGGCGGTGGCCATGGCGGAATCCGGCGACGGTGCGGCGGCGCGGCGGCGGTTTCCGGTGGCGGCGGCGGCGGCGCGGCGGAGTCCGGCGGCGACACGGTTGTTTCCGGCGACCCTGCGGTGGTCCGGCCAGTTTTTTCCGGGAGTTCTTTAAACCCCCGTAACTCGCAAACCGAAACTCCGATTTGCGAGCCGTTTGCGGCGACGCGCTCCTTGAGTCGAGACGGACCTTTTGAAATCAATTTGAGAATTTTAAAGGTTCGAGATCGTGGCCCGGGAGCTAGAAATGTCGTATAAAATAATATTATTTTATTATTTTACGACTTCGGGCCGTTGTAACTTCTACCCGGAGCATCCGATTGACGTGCCGTCAGTGGCGTTGAGACCCTGACGGTACGACGGACTTTTTGAGATGGTTTCCGGGTGTTGGGACTGCGAACGGGGTGCGGGCCCCACGAGGGCGGGTTTTGGCGTTTGCGGAGAAACGCAGCTTTTGCACCAGGAGTCCGATTTTGGCAGATGAATAGTCGATCCTGTGTGTTTTTCCGAGAGGATCGCAAGGGTGCGTTCCGTTCGATGAGATTCGGAATCCAGGCGTGGGCCCCAACCGAGCCGGCCTTCGGTGAATAGTACCTTTTTCACCGGGTGTCTGTTTTGGGCGAGCGAGTAGTCGATTCCGCTTGTTTTTCCGAGGGGATCGCCGTGGTGTGATCCGCCCGATGGGTTTCGGGATCGTTGTGTGGGCCCCGCACGAGCTAGCTACGGTGAATAGTATCATTTTCACCAGTGCTCCGTTTCGGGCGAGTAAACAGCCTATCCTGCATGTTTTTCTGCGTGGAACGTGAAGGTGGCCTCGGTTTTGGCTTCGGAGGTGCGCAGTGTGGCTTTGGGGCAAGTCGCTCGTGTTAGGGACGTTTGGACCAGCAGTGGTTGAGGGTTCTCCCTTGGTTCGTTCCTAGGAGGGTTCGTGTGGTATCACAACCTTCGTATGGGTTTGTGATCCTCTCGATGAGATGTTTAAACTGTTGGAGTTGTGATATCCCTCCGGAGGGCCCGGAGTGGATCCTCTAGCATCTTTACCCTAGATCGGGTTCTTGGTATCGTTGTGACCACTTATTTACGGGCGGCGATCCCCTATCTAGCAGGTTAACCCCGTAGGGTTTATGGCATCATCAGGAATATGATCCCCTACGCGGTGGGTCGTGCACAGTAGGGTTGTGGAATCGTCGGGTTTACGATCCCCTACTCAGCATGATGTTTATAGTAGGGTTGCGGTATCGTAGGTTATACGATCCCCTACTCAGCGCTTGGTGTCGGTAGGGTTGCGGTATCGTTGGTTATGCGATCCTCTACTCAGCGCGAGGTTTCGGTAGGGTTGCGGCATCGTCGGTTCGATCCCCTACATCGCGAGTTATACCAGATAGGGTTCCGGTATCGTTGTGACCATCTTTATATGGACGATGATCCTCTATCTGAGTGTGGAGCTTCTGTCGAGTGCCAGATCGGGTTGTGGTATCCCCCAGCGGATCCTGGGTGTGATCCCCTATCTGTGAGAACTACGTATGCCAGATCGGGTTGTGGTATCCCCCAACGGACCCTGGGAGTGATCCCCTATCGGAGAGCTACGTATACCGGAGTGGGTCTTGGTATCCCCCTAGCGGACCCTAGCGGCGATCCCCTCTCCGAGGAGTTTGGTGGTTATGTTGCTACAGTGATGTTTCCTCAGTGATGTTATCCGATTAGAGTGGTCTCTCGGGTGAGCGTCTGTGATGTTTGCGAGTATCCCGATGGAGTGTATCTCTCGGATGAGTGTCATCTGGTATGACAGTGTTCGTGGTGTACTCTCCTGGTTGTGGACAGTTGCTGGTGATGAGGTCGGTACCTCTTGTGGCTTTGTGGCGTGAGCTGTGTATATCTGGATTGTTCTAGGTGTATGTATGGGCATACACCTGAGCTGAGCTGAGCTGACTAGTCGTGATTAGCCAAGGATGGTCACGAGATGGAGTTCCTCTCTCGTCTGGGTTCCCTCTGGCTGGGTTGAGCGGACTGTTTCCTTTCAGTTGCTCCCTTGGGTTTTGGGTTTTTGGGGTGCCTACTGAGTATGTTTATACTCACCCCTGCACGGGCTTTGCCCGCACATGTTTGTGTCTTGTGCAGACTATAGGCCTTTTGACGGAGTCCCAGGAGGACCCGGAGCAGGCGGAGCTTAGTGAGCGGGTTGACTGGGGTGTATACCGGAGCTGTGCCGAGGGAGCTTTCCGGCGGGTGTTTGTGGCAGTGTTTCCCTTCTTCAGAGCAGGTTGGACGCGCTTGTAGTTTTCTTTTGGTGGGCCCTGTTTTGCCCTTGTACTTTTGCTGTTGCACTCTGGTTTGGGATAGATTGTACGCATGCATTTACTTTTCAGTTTCTTTATCTCTGCACTGTTGCATGGAGGTGTTTGTGGGTGCGTGTGTACAGGTACCTTAGGCTAACACCTCCCATGTGTGTGGTAGCCTACTTGGTGCTGGTCGCCAGCCCCTGGCCTATTGGAGGCGGGCTTGGGGAGTCGCGGCTCGATCCCCATTGGGTCGGGTCGCGACACTATTCATGGATATGGTAGGCTGTATGCATGCATCAAAATTGTTTTCATTTTTTTAATGGACAGAACGTAAGAAAGAAAAATAATATATCCCCATTCTATATTCATTATTTCTGTAATATATATCATTTAAATATAATTTATTTATCACAAACACACACACACACACACACACACACACACACATATATATATATATATCCATTTAATCTATATTTATTACCATCCAATTAAAATAGAAATGAAAAATACCTCACATCAGTGTGTGAGGTTGTAGTTGTCCACACACTTGAGTAATGTCATTGTTTTCCATCAGATTGGAATGTAAGAATTTATATGTGATATTATATTTAAAAATTTATGGTTATGTAATTAATATCACATATATTCATTAACATTATCTATTTTACCATTCATGTAAAGTGTTAGTGAAAAATGAATCATATTTCGTCACGGGGCGGTCGTCCACCGTACTCATGAGCTTGGTTACTGTATCCCCAATGAAATAGAATGTAAAAAAATTTATATGTGGTATCACAATTATATAATTATAATAATTTTACATATATCATATATATAATTTAAATTTATCATTATAATAATCCATTATGTTGAGCCCATGCCGGATTGACCACTGAGAGGGGAGGGATGAATCATTGGTTTCCTTGTACGAATTCCTTTTTATTAAATGTAAAACTCTAAAAATTATTAAGGTTATAAATACAATCCATAATATCCCTAAATATCACTCTGTGTGATTAGGAAATAATATAGATATCCAAAAACATTATTTATATAGTTTAGTACAATGACTTATTCCATCCCATGTTGGTTCAAAACAAGTATTGTTTACTATAAAAAGGTGATTAAAATGGCCCAACTCAAACCAATAGAATCATTTTTCATATAGTTTAAACTGAATGACTTATACACTAGATCTTTCTGAGAGACTCCTTTTTCTCCTGGATACAACCATAAGATTTCATCTTCTCCTAGTACCTTCTAGAAGACTTCACTTATGATGATGGATTGATCCACTATAGGATAATATTTAATATCCCCATGAGATTTTATGATATGACTCGCTTGTATAAATTTAATGTATCTTTAAAAATCATTGAATATGTCTATTGGAGTTGATTGATTAATTATGGTCACTTATAATGACTAGTTACCTCAGTAAAATAATGATCAAGCTATTCTTCCTTTTGTCTAAAGTCCCAACCTCGATCAAATGCTTTCAAGAGGTGTACACAATGTTCATCAATATTTTATGCATGATATAAATTGAAAAATATTGAACCAATTATTCTTTGATAATTTATTCAATTCAATCATGTAATTTTTATTCATGGTTTCCATGGAATTTGAAACCACAACACAATTATATATTTATTCTATTACTTAATGTATTATTCAAAGTCTAATTTCAAGTATCTCATTTATTCTTTATTGGATTACATGGGTAGTATGGGTTTATATAAACCATTTTATTCCTATAATCTTAAATTTATCATATAAAAAACATTCTCTAACCATTTTTATATAATCCATTCATTTTCTTCACATGACCCAAGTGTGTCTGCCAAAATTTATTCACATAAGAAAATATATTATTCAAAAGATCTCAAGAACTGTTCACAGGTTGTTGTCTCAATGTATTCTCATTAACTAGATTTATTTTTGGTGTATCATCAATATATTAGTGTAAAAATGATTTCTATGTGAGAGTAACTTCATGTGACACTAGTTTTTCTTGAATATTCCTTCTAAAATGCCTTTACGAGATCAATGTACTCGAATGTCTATCTGAAACTCCCTCACGTAAAAAAGTGTACGTGAGTTTCTTCGTGAGAGTAAAATTATGTCCGTGTGTTAAATTGCATGAAAATAGATGTTCATAGGTTCCTTAAAATGACAAGATATGTCTGTCGATACTCCTTAGTGTATGTAATAATTTCATCATGAGATGGATTCAACTGAATGATTCACACATGTGATCTGTTTTCAGGAGAGCTCTCAATGTTTTCAAGGAACTAAACTCTTAAATGTTTGTTGGTAAATAAAATTAGGTTGGAAAGGTATATCATTGAATTTTAAGGAATATATATTATTTCATAAAATTCACATGTATCATAGGATCTCATGAATGTCGATATTTTCAGGTTCTCTAAGAACCAGTGAGGTGATCATACGATCACATGATCATATCTATTGATCATATGACACCTCAGTGATTAAAATGATCTTCTTATGATTCCTAGATAAAAATATACTTATTAAATCTGATTGAATCATCCAACAATTACCATATAAGACTATAACATTATTCTATCTTTCTTCTTCTTGAGATGTATTCCTACTATTGTGCAATCCAGGATCATTACAAGAAGTCACAGTGATGATAAAAATTCCATCATTGATCATCATAATTATGTTAAATGATATTAAGATCATTATGAAATAGGTGGCTGGACTAATTGAATAGATTCATGTGATGAAACTATATTTTTGATGACCTCATGCAGCGAATTCACAATATCTCGCATGCAGGCACGACACCAACTGCATGTGTATTCATAGTACAATCGAGATAATCTCAATGAATTGTATAGATAAAATTCGATGGCTAGTTTCTTTAATCCAATGTAGAAGCCTCATAATTAGGTTGAATATAATAAATCATTTGAATGACCAAAGTGTAGGATTTAACAGATGTTGTAGATCATCAAGATCAAATAGGGTGTGTTATTTCCATCACTTTAATTACAAGGGAATAGTACATGTGCATCAGCCATCCTACATCAATTTTATTGAATTATATCCTCTCCACTTTATAAGAAAAATGGTGACAACCACTATCTCAAGTTGGGCATGGTGCTGTATCCCATTCTATATGAACACATCCACCATCAGGAGTTGTCCCTATAGGCTTATATCCCAATATATGCATGCATGAGGGTGCACACAATTTATATTCCTTACCCTTGAGCCTACATGAAAATAATAGACACTAAGCGACTCATGGATTATACATGGACCTCACATCCATGATTTATCCTTGTTAAGGATCTCCCATAGGGGTTGACCCATATCCCCCCTATGATTGGTTTAGGGCTAGCCCATTGGGGATTATATGGTTTTCCTATTTTTTTTAGTAAACTTAATTTAAAACTTTTCTAAGTGTACAAAAATCGATCCAAAAAATTCCAACCCATATCTAAAAAATATCATTCTCTTTGCACATATAATAATAATTTATTTTTTAACATGAAATACTCTTTAATAATAATTTTTTTTATAAACAACATGTTTTCCCTAACACATTTTATGGTTATTTAGTAACAACAACAAAAAATGTCACAATTTTCAAGGATAATTTTCATAGGTGATATCCAATTCCATTAGATGAATCGATAAAAATTTTCTAGGCATCACTACATCATCCATATCTAATTAACAAACACATTGGAAAACCATTGAGAATAATTGAAACACTATGTCCTATAATCTCCCCCTATTTATTTTGTTGTCAACATCCAATTAAAATGTTAATAAGTGTGCTCAAAACATTATACCATATTGACAATCAAATGAAAAGGATATGTAGGGAATTTATCACATTTTATTTTTTTATTGGAAATGTGATCATCTCCATTATATGATATTTCCATGATCCCTTATATTAGAGGAATGATCTCACATGGTTCATTTAGAAACGAGACTTCAGTAAATCAATTCTAAGTCTATATGGGAAAACAATATGCTAAAAACTAGAGATATACAACCAAGGATGACTAGGAAATCCATAAACACTATTCATTTGTAATCATGCTCATAATATCTCAACTCTCATTCAAGGGGCTATAAATAATCATATTTATCAATGGAATGTTAAATAATGCACATACATAAACAAACACATTTTAAAGATCTGGAGAAAAAGATACATCTCTCCCTTTTCCATATTTTCTCTTCAACTAAACATTCCCTATTTATTGATAAAATAATACAATTACAAACTAGGGTTGAAAGTCTGATTGTAAAACCTTGAACATTAATGTTTAATTTCTCCCATAGTTTTCATATTCATTATCAAGGTATCACATCCTTAATGGATCCACACTTTTATTCAATTTCATGAAAGTCCGTAGACTCCATGAAGTACAATAACATCATGCTATCCAGATGTGACAACCACAAACATCTCCTTAAATTCTCTACTTTTTTATTTAAAAAAAATAAAATAATAGGTAATAATGAGTGAATTCCTTGGTTATCTTAAGTAATAGTCATAATGTGATCTTCCTCTAAATCTATCAAATTATTTTCTACCAAATTCAACATGGTGAGATTTATTTGTCCCCTTTATCTTGTTTTATGTCTCCTCAGTTTGACTATATTATTTCTTCACATTAACATCCTATTTATGATTAATAATTGTTTCAACTATAGTTTTTTGGACCATCAAGTCTCCAATTGTGGACAATTTCACATAAAATTCACATCAATTTTTAAGAATGATATATTTCTTTAAGATTAAGAATGATTCTCAGCTTCCCCCACTCGTTAAGAATGTTTCCACTGATGTAGTCAAATAACTACGATGTGTTCTTAACCTTGTAAATTTTCTCAAAATAACACATGACTTGTCATTGGTTTTATTTGGGAACCTATCCCCTTTCATAATATAGGTAACTTATCCTTATAATTATTTCTTTCATAACTTAATAGTGTGTTCTTCTAAACTACATGTACCACAAACTACATCCAGAATGTGAAATTTTTATTGTCTAGATAGTTTTGGTGTGGATCTGTTCACATGATTATATCTCAAAGATTATTCCCTTAGAAGCTCATTGAACCATACCATTTGTTATTTCCTCATTATTGGTAATGATATATTGAACCAAGACGAGTAGTATTTGGGACTATGCTTACCACAACACCAATAAAATACATGAAACGTTATTTTCCCCAACTGGTTCTAGATGAATTTAGATATATGTTTTTATTATCTTTTCCTAGGGTGTTATGTCCTTCATTGAAAAATTTTCTCTTCCCTATATGTGGGGTATTTCCTCTCACTCTCATTTTTTCTCATATTTTCAACATTATATTTCATACCTATACTATTAGAAGTAATATATCCATAAAAATGATTATGTTTACTTTTATGTTTATTCTCTCCATATTGAGATGTTTCTCCATTGATTGCAATAGATTTATTGAAATACTATCTGGACATATTCAACTCTTGATGAAGTATGTCACATATGTATTATTTCACAAAGAAATATTCTTATTTATAAGTCAAATTTTCATCAATATCACATATCAGTTTTTATTATTAATCAGTTTTTAATTTGTGTATATTGATGTCACACACAAAAGATTATTATTTCCTTATTAACACCTTCTTTTCTTCATCAATAGGAACTATTTCTACCTTATTAATTCCAGAAGTTAATTTCATGTTTTCTTTCTCAAGATTCCTCATTTCATTCATGATATATTTAACCTATTCCATGCATCATTATAGTTGACCATTTAGCTTCCACTCAAGACTTTCAAATACTAATAAATTTTATTTGGAAACTTGAATTGGAAATATGAGACCACCATAAAGTTATTAAGGGGTTTCTTCATTAGGAGAGGCATAACATCAGATGAAGTGGGCCAGCTGATAAAGAGTGGTTTTGGAGTTAAATTCCATTAAAATAATTTAATATGAAAATTATTTTGTTTACATAGTGTTTACCATAATTAAACACATTTTTATAGAAAATTTATAGGGTAAGATATATAACCCTAGAATCATTGTAGAGTCGATAGAGTGAAACTTTAAACAACTCTCTAAAAGATGGAAACATGTCGTGGAATTAAGATCACCATTGCACCTCATATTCGAAGGATCACTCCAATGTCAATGACTCAGCGACCCCTCTTCATCAGCAAGAAATCCAAATCCATGTTGGGAATTTAATCTCTTCATGATTTTATTCCATGTTTTTAGATTCCAAAGTGAACTCAAACTAACTAATGGACATGTTGATTCGTTGTTCGATCTTTTTTGGGGGATGGTTAATTTTTCAGGGATTTTGGGGAGATATGTCTTTGTGATTATCATTATATTCTTTCTTAGTTCTAACGAGAATGGATCCAGGTAGAATTGAAGAAAGGATGAGGTTCGTTCCTTTGGATGTTATTAGGCTTTATCCCTCCCCCATTTATGGTGTTCTTCTCTATTGAACCCTCATGGTCCTGACACAATATTCTAAGAGGCTCCAAATGAGATCGCACCCACAGAGTGTTAGAAAGATGGATCAAATCCCCAAGGAAGTGAATGTTATGACCCGAGGATAAATGATGTTGCTCTATTTCGAAAAACATTGTAGTAGAGAAGTGGGGATGACCTACAAAACTAGGGTCGTCGACAGAGATGCTAGGTGGAGCCCGATGGAACGTGATGGCTCCTGTGTGCGGGTATGGTGGAGGATGGAGGTCGCCCATGGTGGTGACTTCAGGAGAATAAGGTGGTGACTAGACTACACAGTAGGTGTAGTTAGACCACATGGAGTCGCAACAGTAGGGGACACTGTAGGGACCGGTGATGTGGAGAATGACTATGTTGAACATGGTAGTGTTTCATTGACCTGAAGACATGGGGGGATACATGTGGTCTTGGAAGACTGCATGGATCGAGGTTGCGACTAGGGTGGGCCACGTCGAGTGGAGACAACTAGTCCGCATACAGCAGGCTAGACTAGGGCAGTCGTGCTGCTCTAACGGACCATCAACCCTATGGGTCTAGCCAGTTTGGGCTAGACCAGATAGGTTCAGGTCGGATTAGGTGATGTCCATGTGGGTTGGATAGGGCCCGAACCAGACCTGGGTCAGACCTTTTTACAAAAATAGTCTTAACATTCAAACTGTGTGTCTGTTTGATGAGAAGATTGTAGTGTCTAGACCCTCATTATGAGAATTTAGTGTTGAGATAATCTATTTTTTTTGGAAGTTATAATTTGACCTAATGGCTCGAGGAGTAGGTCCTCCTTGAATAGGCATGCTACGAATGGAATCTTGTTGCTGGAGGTCACCTAAAGATGGCATGTCTTACAAGGATTGTGTGTCTTATCGAGACTATCTATCATGTTGAGATTGTGTGACTTATCGATACAAGGTTTCTTATCATGAATAAGTTGGTACACCCCTATCCTACCAGGGTTTGGGTCCTCTTGTCACTGAGTGGTACCCCTCTACCGATTTAGGGAGCGATTCCTCGAGACTGTCTATCTTATGGAGATTGTGTGTCTTGACTATACTAGGTGTCTTATTGATACTGTGTGTATTATCATGTTTGAGTGGGTCCCCAATTCAAGATGGATCACCTCGGGATATTGTAAAAAGTTTTGTGGAGCTGGAAAATTCACTTTGTGTGAATGATATCTAAATATGAGTTAGAGCTACCTCGATGGATTGGGGAGCGGGAAACTCATTTAGAGAATGATGGATATTTTTGTGGTTTATCTAGGGAAAATACTCTCTCGAATATGGGGCAATGTCGAGGTGTGAGTCCCTCTTATCTCTCTTGTGAGAGAGGATGCACGTGGTGCGTAGTTGGGAGCAGTGCTACCTCAATTGTGTGAAGTGGTGAAGGGTATGTCTGTTCACAAGGGATTCATATCTTCCACTAGGAATAATATAGTGATGACTGGACCACTGGTGATAGGAACTAGAGGTGGACATAGTAAAATGTTTCTGATGGATTTCATCTCTTGGATTTGAGCCATCTAAGATACTTGAGATCATGGTGCATTTCCTCCTCGTTTTCGTATAAAAATTCGAGCCTATGGAGAGAATTCATGTTGATTTCTCTGAGGTTGGAACATTATGATACTTAGTGTCTGAGATGAGTATATCTAGATGTTCTTGATATATGTTCTATAGAAATATATATATATGGTTCTAACAGTACTTTTTGTATTTCATTGTGGTGTACTTCATGTATTTATTTGCATATTACTTCTTGTATCTCTTATCTATATTACTTTGTGGTTTCGGGGTGTCATACTGAGTATTGCTATACTGACCCATACACAAGATCTTCCCACACATGTCACATCTTGTGCGATTGATTGATTCTTTGATTGAGTACTAGGTGGACCAGGACTGGGTGATTCTTAGAGATATTATCCAGTTGAGGTGTGCTCCTATAGCTTTAGATGACTATCCTTGTACTTACCCAACATTTATGGTTTTCTGTGGATGAGTTTTAGGAACTTGTGTATTCAATCTTACAGACTCTTACTTTTGGGGGGGTTTTCTTTCCGATCCTATTTACTTTCTTTTTTTTTATATTTTCTTACATATTTTTTGGTATTATTATTGTTATTCATACTTGTACACATAGTGTATTTACAATTCATCATTTTGGGCATAGATATGTGTGCATGTGTATAGGTAAATAGGAAAGTGCCTCCCATTTGTGGGATTTTCCTACTCCAAAATAGTCATTAGCCCCTTGCCTGTTAGAGGTGGGCTTGGGGTAGTCATGGTATGGGCCCCCCTAGGACGGGTTGTGACAATTTTTTTGATATCTCATATGTTTAAATCCCACATCGTGATAAGGATTCATATGGAATCCACAAAAAAATAGATAATGGAAAGTATAAAGGTCACATGTAATAACATATAACTAGGTTTATAAGTATATGATCATTAGTGGGAAGTAAAAATTCATACATGGAGGAAAACTGTAAATATTTATATAGATTAATTGATGTCATCAATAAAAAACATGTTAGTGATCAATTTAATGTTGAGGGACTCAATACCATAAATCTTTGATGTTTTAGAATACCATCAGGTCAATAAAAATTTGGTTATTAAGAATTTTTTTTTTCTATGTAATTTTCTGGATGTGGGGTAATTATTTTATAGCTTAAGAATATATGGAAATATAAATACTTGATATATTTATATAAACACAATTTCATCCTTAGATTATGATTTGATCAATTTTCTAATTCTTCCAAAATTTTGTTCTGATGCATGAAGCACTAAAATACATTTTTAAAGGATCTTAAGTCCCATAAAATCAAAACAAGTCTAACTATTTGTCTCTAACTAATTTCCAAAGGAAATTTGTTTAAGACAAAAATCTCTAAACCTAAAAAATACACTACTGATTTGTTAATAATAATTATTCAACTAATTGTTAAAATAATAAAATGACATATTAACAAGGAAATTGCATAGCTTAGTGGTTGGAAGGAAACCCTTATCATTCATAGATCATGGGTTCCGACCCACAACCTTGCTAGATTTGATAGGTCGTCACCCAATATAAATGTTTTCCTTTTATAATACCAAATTTAATATAATTTCCAAAATAAATAAGATGGAAAAACCTAAAATAAGGTAAATAAATAAATAGCCTTTTAACTAAGGTTTTCAATGAAGCAAAATTAAAAAATTCTTCATCGATTTATTTTGACATAAGTTTTTCCTTGGTTTAGTGTTCAACCCATATAGATGGGAATTACCTAAAACCAAAAACCATTGTGCGAGCATCAATTATCATAGAAGAAAACCTTATATTCATATTTAGGATATTTAAATAATGACACATTATTTTCAATATAAGACAACTCATTTTTAACCAAGTTCATATATTATCACTATATATTCAAATCCTTAATAATGGTTTGTGACGAAAATGTGTAGTATCCTTATGATATCCTTCAAGATTGTCAAAATAGGTGTGTAGTATAGACCGTTGGCATGTATCAGGTTATTCTGTGTTAGGACCGACACACCTTGTTGGATTTGTAACACCAATTCACATTTGTTCCAGAACCAAGTCCATATGTAGTATCAAGACTAGGGTGTATTTCTATAAACAACCACATAATCAATACCTTAACTAATTTCTATTATTTTATTCTATTATTATCCTCAAATTATAACTTAGGGTTATGTTCTCTAACCTATATATCCTAAAATTTAGTTCCCATGGTTTCTACTAAAATTTTATCAGATACCAACTATAGCAACTCGACCCCAGTAAGCCCAAATTTGGTGTATAGTACCATTATATTGGCATAATATAAAATTAAATCACTTCCCAAAGGAAGAATTTTCTTTGTCTTGGTAATCTAGATACATACATGAGTCTTATATACAATATAAATACATTAATTTCAAAATATATTTTTTACATTTCCAGAAGAATATCTTTATTCGATATATCATATCCTTACATGGATTTCATAGTACACATATTTGTTTCCCTAGAAATTGAAACATAATAATGGTGAGATAAAATTATTAGTATAGATAAATTAAAGTGAAAATAATAATGAATCAATGAGAATATTCAATATAGAATGGTAATAACTGAAGATACATTCTATGAAATAAATAAACTGAGAAATAAGTGCATAAAAAATATAGTAATATAATTACTAGAAATACATTACATTAAAATAAATAAACTAAGAATGAAGTGAATAAAAAATATTGAAATGTAATAATTGGAAATACATTCCATTAAATTATCTAGATAAGGTAAAATCCATGTGGAATGGTTATAAAATGTAATAAATTCCATTTAATCAATGAAATGAAAATGAAATTTATCCATAGATATATTGATCCAAAATCTATGGATAATAACAATGATAAATAAGATTTATATGATGGAAATTCATAATAATTGGAAATCATGTATAAAGCACATGAAAACCTCTATTTTCAAGTTCTATCCACCAGACAATTTAAAACTTTGGGTTGAAACCCATGTATTCTTCATGGAAACAAACTTAAGGGGTTTTTTGCCAACAAATTTCATCTCATGAGACTACTAATTAATGCAGGATATTACATTCATCGGTGTGAAACCTATAGATATTCCCCTAAATGGTCCCCGACCCATGTCATTCATGTCCTAAACATTGCGCATATCTAATAAAAATTATTCCTTATATAATATCTGTATTGAATAATGGATACATATTATTCAATATTTTTCCAAATAATAAAATAAAATTAAAAGTAAAAACCATAAGAAAAAATTTATAAGGTTAGGAAATAATCATATCCATGACGAATAATAGGGATATTTAGGTGAAATTCAATATCAAATCATCATAATAAATTTAATACATAAATGGGAATAAAAGGAATCAAGGATTTTACAGTGGATATTATCCTTAGATAAATCCATTTTAATCGATCCATAGGTATATTAAGGATGATATCAATGAAAAATTTCATAAGTGGAGTAAAATAAAGGGCTTTTGTTTGTGATGAATGGAAAGTTTATAAAATAGATCTCTTCATAACATACTTAAGGAAAATATCCTTCTTATTTGAATAACATTTTGAAAAAAGGTTTCCTTGAAAATAGTTATTGAAAATATTTTATTTAAATGGTAAAATTTTAAACATGAAATGGATGATTAAATGAAATAAATACAGATAAATCCACATATACCATATGAGGTAAAACAATATTCCTTCAGCACGGTAAAGGTTTGGAAAATTTTCTTATTCGGAAAGAAAAAAATAAAATTCTTCTGAAAACATTATTAATAGTAAAAAAGGGAAAAAGGGCTTTGCTAATTTTTTTCAAAAGTTTAAACCCAATTTTGAAATAATTTATATAAAAAGAAGTTTTTATAAGAATTCAGGTTCTCAGACTAATGTGAAAAATAATGTCTGGTTTTAAAAAAAATATTTTCTTAAACATTTTGATTATTAATTAGTGGGAAATGGTACTAATACATGAAAAAGGTCATGGATAACCAAAATAGCGGAAAAGTAATGTTTTTATTGATTTAATTTCAAATAATTTCCTCAAATGGAAATACCATTCAAATATCGTTAAAATTATTCTTAAGGAAAATGTTGATTAAGAAATACAAAGTGTTTGATCCCACATTGAATAATTTTAAACAATAAACCTCATTAAGTAATAAAATTAAATTAAAATTTCAAATACCATGAATATAAATGAATAGATGATATAAAATATAAAAATGTATAGTAGTTACACCACACAAAATAAATTAGTGGTGAATATGAAATTTATATCACATATGTAAAAAGTGAGATGAAATTCCATTACATTGAGTGTGACTTTTCTTGTCTGTCTTTATATTTATGAATAAAAAACAGATGTTAATTATTTAAATAATTAGGAAATTTTTTCATGTTTATAATTAATTTAATTTTATTTACTATAATTTTTTATACAACAACTATATAATTATGTTTATGTCACGTGGTTTGAAAAAATTTGGTTTATGTGTAAAAAACAACTTTGTTCTGAAAAATATAGTCAAAGGGGTCATTACATGATATCACCATAATAATAATCATTAAATAATTATAATATTAATAAAAAATTTAAAAAATTAAATATAAAATTTAAATATGGTTAAGAAAAATAATCCAACGTTATAATCATGGAGACGATAGGTCATTTATACAATGAGTAACGATCCCATTTTTCAATGATTGTTTTGCAAAGAATGTAAATATAATTATATCACTTATAAATGATTATTATATCATAAATACCATATTATTTAATCATTTGTAATTATATATTGAATTATTATGATGTAAAAGGAATCAGATCATGTCGAGGAGGTCGTAGTCTATAGGTCCATGAAAGATGTTATCACTTTTCATGTGAGTGAAAGGGAAATAAATAAAATCATATATCATATTTATAGGAATGTAATTATGTCATTAAAATAATATATATGTTTTTTATTTCAAATTTTTAAATTAAATCCATCATTTATACATTCCATGTATTTCATGAATGAATCACATTTCATTGAGGAGGTTTTATCCCACACATCCATAAATGATGTTATCATATATACATAAAATAGAATGTATAAAGGTATGTGTTATAAAATAATTAAAGAAGAATAAATAAATTGTAAATATCATATATATCATATATAAACATATTTTCCATAATAATTTCCAACCATGAATGGTGGTAAAGGATAAATGAACAACTTCATTCATTAGGTGGTAATTCACCATACACATAAACGATAATTTCATTACCAATTAGATTGTACTATGTGTAAGTGTTGGTTGAAATATTAACAAAAAAATATAATTATATTTATGATACTATTTTTTTTATTTGTCATTGAATAAGGATAATTAAGGAGTGGATAACGGAAATAAAACAAAAGATCTTGAGGAAATATGTGACCTATTTTTCAGGTAACACATTTACGTTTTCACCAATGGGCATACATGGTTTACTTTATTCCCAAGGTGAGACATATAAGTTGAGTGGAGGGATGTTTATGAAGTATTTTCATATATATTGGAGGATACAATTTGACTTTAACGGTGAGAATATGTTGGGAGAAGGGTCCTATTTATAGTTGAGGATGAGAGGAACTCTTGTAAATTATTTAAAAGGGAATTCCAGCAACGTTTTTTCCATTGATTGTGGCTCAAATAATGTACTAAAGTAGATAAAATGGATTATAGGGAAAATATTGAGAAAAATAGGGATTTTAGAAAATTTTATAGGTCATTTTCCCCATAAGTTTAATTTTTAGTCCCCTGATAAGCATAATTTCATGTTTAATGTTGTAATTAATTATAATTACATTCAGAACTTTTTTTGGTCAAAAAATATATTGAATATATTATAAATTTAAAATAATTATAGTTTTTAATATGGAATAAATTTTTCCAAATTCATTAACATATTTTGATGAAGTTAATTTTAATTTAATCCGGCTGTTAGGATGATAAGGTTGGTTTTTAAATTAAAAATGTTCAAATGTTTGCTAGGCTTTTATATCCAATTTCAAAGTGAAATTGATGAAAATTACCTAAATTTTATTTTTTGATAAAATATTTAGGTAAATAAATATTAAAAAAATTGAAATATAAATTAGAACAATATATAAAATATAAGAAAAATATTTTTTTAATTAAAATTCATTATTTTTCAATATTTATTAAAATATGAAATGTCATTGAAAACAATAGAAAATTTACCCTATCCTAATTTTTATGTTTATCATTCAAATATGAAGTATTTATGACATATAATATTTATAAAATTATGAATAATTTGATTTAAAATAGGGTTTTCATTGAAATTGATAAAAGTGCCTTTATTAAAATATTGTATTTTATGTGTAATATTGGGTTTTTCTTATCTTACGCCAATAAAATATATTGGAAATATATTAAACATATATGATTCAATATAATATATATATATATATTAAATTAATATTACTCACTATATGTAATTTATTTCATTAATTATGATAATACATCATTGTGAGGAAAAGTAGTTTTTTTATAATTTTTTTTTATATTCAATTGTTTCATATATTAATTTCTATATAATTGGATACCAATGAATTCATATTATATTTTTATAGAATTTATATTCTCTTATGTTAGTTAATACTATTTATAAATAGTAATTTAATGGCTATGTTAAGTCTTATTATATTAAATAATAATTTTTTAATAATATATTGTTTTTTCAATAAAACTAATATTCTATGTAATGTTTTCTTTCAAATAAGGTCATTGTTGTATGAAAAAAACTAACTCAACTTTGTATTAATTTCAATCTATTAAATATATTATATATATTTAAAACAGTAAAAATATTATAAAGCCTAGGTATATTATATTCCCTAACGCGGTTGGTGTTGTGTGTCATAAACACCATAAAATACTAGTAACTCCTAAAATTTCCATGGTTTTACATATAATAATTGAATGGTTTGAGAAAGAAATAAATCAAAAGTAATTCTCGGAATATTGTAATCACTTTTTGGGTAACTCTTTTTTGTTTTAACCAATTAACATCCTTATATTTATTTCTACACTATGTGAGGCTTCTATGGTGAGGGGAGTAATATTTTTAATCTATTTGGTTATTTTTTTGACGATCCAATGTGGATTTAGAGTTGTGAGTAATGGGAAGAGTGGATGAATTTTTATAGTGGTGAAGGAGGGAAATTCTGGAAAATTAGAAAGGTTAAACACTATTGGGAGGTCTCCCACAAGTCATGTGCTTCAAAAATAGTCAAATAATGTATTAAATTGAAATTATTGTATAGAAAAACCTCCACCACACAAAAAATAAGTGGATTTTTTATCTTGTTCCTTATATTCTATGTTACCCAAATTTTACCATTTTGGTTTTTATTTAGGTATCCAGTTTCATAACCTATGAAATTTAACCATAAAGAATATTGTAATATTATATTTATTAAAAATTTTAGAATAACAATATTAAAAATATTATATATAATTTTAAAAAATATCCCATGTGTGTTGGATGTTATTTTAAAAAAAATATCATGTAACTCATAAAATACTACTTTAGCACGATCCTTGTTATCCATTATTTACTATTTAGGGGTTAATATGTTAATTATAAAAGAAAATTTGGTCCGCTCATAGAAAATATTTTATATTTATTAACATTCAAAAATGAATTATAATATGATAATTTTTTTATAAATTTTAATTCTTTTAAATAACATATCTTTTATTATAAAATATCATTAATTTCAATTCTAGATATTTTATTGAATAATTTAAACATAAAAAATCATGCAAATGAGGTAATTAAAATACATTATGTTCACAACTATGAAATAGAACCTATTAACAAAATAAAATAATTTAACACAATAATTCATTCAATTTATATCACTTTTAATATTTTTATTATCATTTTTATTATTTAATTATTAACTAAATAATCACTATATTAGCATTTCCTAATCATTTTCTGTATGAAATTGACTTATTAAAATTCATTATAAATAATTATGATAAAAATAACTACTTTAAATTTCAAAAGGACATAACTAACTGAAAATATGATGTTTTTAGACTTATGAAGGATTTATAAATGTTCAAGGTAAGGAAGGTTCCTTTTTTGTCTTTTTTCCTTTTATAACATATTATATAGTTCAAATTCAGGAAATAATATCTCAATAATTCATAAAATTTGATCTAATAGGGTATATGGTCAAATATATATGTAGCCAATGGATTTTGGACCAGTGTATAGGTTATTTTTACTATTAAGTTTATGGTTTGTCCCATGTTTAACTTAATTTTTTCATAATCGCGGTAAATTATTTTAATTACATTCACAAATAATTTTGGTAAAAATAATTGTTTATCTTATTAGACTATAAATAGTATAATAATTATAAACATTTATATCTGATTTTTTGAATTCAATTTACATTAGTAGAAGAATTAAATTTAACACTATAACCTTATACGTGGTGAGAAATCTAGTTTTTATAGTAGAAATGTTCAAAATTTCATTATGATTTTTATCAAATTAAATATAAACATTACAAAAATGGTATAAATTTGATTTATATATGTATAATTGATCTATTTTGATTTTCAAACCAATATAAAATATAATTAAAAATTTATAATTAATTAAATGAAAAGGTGGTTTTCAAATAAAATATAGTAGTTTTCACTATTCATAAAAAATGTATCTTCTCATAAAAATTTAAAATATACAGCCAAAGTAAATATTTATAATACTTCTTCAAAAATGCATTATTTTTTTTGAAATAAAAATTTAAATTGTGTCAAAAATTAGACTTAAAATAGGAATGCGATTAAAAGAGGGAAACTATTCCTTTTAAAAATATACACATTTTTATCCATAATATTAGGTTTATTATTATCAAACATGTTGGATGAATTTAAAAATACATGATTAAATATATTCCATATAAATTTCATTGATATATTTCACTAACATGGATTAATTTAATTTATTAGAATTAAACTCCATTTTGGTCTTAAAAATAGTTTTCATAAAAAAACATCCTTCATATTCATTTGGCCTTTATTTTCATTTATAATTAATTTGTATCATGTGAATTTAGTTTATAATCATCTATAAACTATGACTACACAATATATTTAATAATATTCACTCCCTCCATTCCAATGGCTAGGTGATAACTATTTTGTTAAATAAAATAATATGTATATTGTTGTCCAGTAAGACTCAACATTGAGAGTAAAATAAGTCTATAAAGGGAATATATGTTGTAAAAAAACATATGGTAAACTTGTAGTTTCATGTGATGCAAGCTAAACAATGTATTGGGTAAAAAAATCTTCTAATAAATATCAATTAATTTTAGAGAAGTTATTTATTAAAATCTTAAAATGTTACATCCTGCCACCCTTCAAATGCTTTTTGTTTTTGAAATTCACCACTATTATCCAAGGACTGACGTTATTAGAATTCATTTATTGAAACCCACATCATAAAAATGGTTAATAAAACATCTTCCTAATGTGGGAATGTTGGAATTATATAGGTCACTATATTTTACACATAACTAGGATTTCACAAAAGGAAAACATAGGTGGTAATATAGGAAAAGATTAAATAATTATAGAGAGTTAGTGGGATAATTTATCACACCAAGTGAGTTCTCAATGTAATGTTAAGGTACTAAAAAAAATAAAGCCGTGATCATCTAAAATACCAACGGTTCAAAATAATTGAAGGTATTAGTATAATAATTTTGTTTCAAGATCAATTTCATAAAGTTATAGAATTATATTACCATCAAGATCAATAGAAAATGAAAAAGAAAACATACTGACATGATGATTATAGATTAATATAATAATAAATTTTAACTAGAATCTTATCATTTCATACAAACGAAGAGTATTCAAGATGAATTTATAATTTCTAAAGCACTAAAATCAACTTTTAAATAACACATATCCGTAAAATGGTTAGTAATGATATTTCACATACCATTAGAAATTAAATAAAACCAAAATGGTTATAACATGGTATGATAATTCTGAAAAATGTGTAAACCTAAAATTATACATGAATATTAGTAATACCCAATTTTCAAAAAAAAATATTAGATAAATAACTATCCTTAATCTTCTTAAATAATTTATTCACTAATTATAAATCCCGAAGAATATATGGGCATGAACATATATTCTTCCAGGATAAATTAACCATTTTTCATAAAATAAAATTCTATGTGTTTTGAACATAATATTCAACCATAAATAAAAATCTATGCCAACCAAGACATTGTGTAGGCAAGCGGTAGTTCATGAAACCCTTATCATCCTTTGGTTATGGGTTCAAGCCACAATGACTTGTTGGATGCGATGAGTTTTCACTAAGAATAAATATTGTAATTTTCACATTAAAAATGTAAACTAATTTCTCCCTAAAAATACTTCATTTTGATCCATGGGGATAAAAAAACTTATCAAAAACATTTCTCCAAAAATTACTTTAAGATCTCATCGTCTAAAACCTCAATGGGGTGTGTAATTCATTGAGCATATCATTAGCCTTAATATAATTTACCAATGAATATTTACCAATCATTGAGGATAACCTCACATGAAAACATCATAACATACAATGATATCCTTACCTCAATTTGATAACAACTTTAACAACCTAGAACCCACACTCCCAGATCGTGTGCTGAAATCTATAACATTATATTACATCTTTGATTCTATTAATAATGACCCAATATTTTCATATAACTATACAACATCAAAGGAAAACATGGACTAAATACACACCAGATAATGTTTTATAGTTAGAGAATAAGATAATTAAGAAAAAAACCTACATAAATAATTCACATAATCATGGACTCATAAAAAATGGGTTAATAAAGTTGAACAACATCTCCTTTTATTATCATGTTTTCTTATTTCATAATAAGTGATAAATATAATCCTTTTTAAATAATTTATAGACTTAAATAATTCAACATGAATCATTAAGACCTATACAAATGGAATCATAAGAACGATGATGTGAGATGATCAGTAATGTTAACCATAAGTATTAATTATTCAACACCATCAATGAGAATTATAGTGCATATAGGTATGATGACATAATCAATGTGCATGGACGAATCAGAATATAACTCAAACCCATCAATACATGGACCATCAATTATGAATACAAGGAAAATCAAAGAGTTATTAGAAAAAAATTCATGATCCATGTGATTTCAATCTCAATCATTAGAAACATGTTAATCATATAGAAACAATTAAGATTAAAATAAGGGAATATTGGGACATCATCATAGTTTTAACTCTTATAAACATAATAACCATGCAGTAGACTTCCATACATGTCACTCATAGAAATGTAATAGCCATACAATGAACTTCCACGACCAATTCATTGGAAGGATACCACTAACCCACCTATCCTGGGTCTATTATGGAACCACCCATCACTGTATTATCACATAAACACCCATCATATGTTTATCATGGAACCATACATCAAATTTTCACATACTATTGAAAAATCCTCATACCTAAAATAATTCATTTCTTCATAAAATCATAAGAACAAACATTATCATATTTATAACTTGATTGACCCATGGAAAGGAAACGATGTTGTTTTCATTCTCTTTAAAACATGATTAACAAATTCATAAAAGGGTTAAATATCAATATATTCAAAAAATGATTAAACAATGGATAACAAATGAGTTCAATAACAACCCATTTGAATAATGGTTAACTTATGGAAAAGAAATGAGTTCCATAAAATTATTTTCAAAACATGATGAACCCATGGAAAATAAATGGGTTCAATAAAAATATCCTTTAAACATCGTTAACCCTTGGAAAATAAATGGGTTCGAAAAAAATCTATTTGGAACATGGTGGACCCATTGATAATAATTGGGATGAAGAATAATCTCTTAAAAATAGGATTATCCCATGGAAATGAAATTGGTTGGATAACAACATAATTAGAACAAGAATAAACAATGGAAATGATATGAGTTAAATAATAATATCTTTGAAACATTATTAACCATTGGTAAGTAAATGGGTTCTATATCATTCTCTTTAGGACATCATCAACTTGTTAAAACAAAAACAGTTACATAAAAATCCCTTTGAAACAATCATAATACATCCAATAATGAATAGTGAATGTATCAATGAAAATTATCCATAGTTTTGGATATTTATAAACTAGGGTTGATGATGTTAATGAATGTAAATTCACTTAATAGTTCTTTAAATACATTTATAAAGAAAATAAAACTTAATCATTCAAATGTGTCCCACACCACATTAAAACATTTGAACCATAAGCCCCATTAAGGAATAAAATTAAAGGAAACATATAATATCATAAGAATATGGTTATTAATGATTTAAAATTTCAAAGGAGAATAATATATAACTCATAAAATATGAAAGGTGTAAAGAATGAAAAGCGTCTTAGAGAAGGAAAATTGTGACAAAACCCATTATTTCTTTGGTAACATTAAAACAATAAACCCGATTAAAGAGAGATAATAAGGTAGATAAATAAAACTCTAAATTTTTGGGGATTCTAATTTTCAAATACATTCATGTTTTTTATATACACCACATAATAATACTATGTTGTTAATATTGAAAATATCTCACATAAATAAAAGTGAGATGGGAAAAACCCTTAATACTTGAGTATCACTTTGATCATGATCCCCATGTAATAATAACATCAAATAAAAAATTGTATTTATTTAAATAATGATATATAGGACATAATTTTTTTTATTGAAGTATATTAACCATAACAAATATATAATTTGTGAATCTTCCATCTATCTAACAGAAGTTAAAAGTGAAATGAAAATACTTTACTACATGAAAAACTTTTGAATCATGATCCCCATCAATGAATAAACTAAATTAAATATTTTAATATCCTTAAATAATTTAAATTAATTATATTAAATTCCATAGGGAAGTATATACACCATATAAAAGAAACTAACTGGATGAAAATATAATATACCTCAATGAAATGAAATTAAGATGAAATCCCTTATAATCATGGTAACATTTCAATTGGATACCCAAAAATTAATATTCATGAGATTAAAAATTTAATTACCATGAAGTTAAAATAATTTAGCATGTAATATATCAAAAGGGTTAGTTGATACACTACACAATAGAAATAAGTGGTGAATATGCTGTATGCCTCACAAAAGTAAAATAGAAACATCAAAACATGACAAGTCCCATTTTCCATGCTTGTTATCTTTATTCCAAAGTAATAAACTTCTGTTAATTATATAACTGATTTATAACCTTTTCCATGTTTATTAGAATGTTTATTTTACTTATAAAAAAGTTACAAACAATTACTAAATCAGTATTTTTCAAGTAAGATGTTTTGACCATGTTTGGCTTATATCTAAAAAATGACTTCAATAGATCAAATATGGTCAATGATGTTATTATGTTAAAATAAACATGGCATAATTATTATATTCGTCCATATATTATACTTTTTTGAACCAGTGATTAATGTTTTTTATGGAAAAAGAACCAACGTTACAATCACAGAGATGAGAGGCCATACGTACACATAAGTAACGTTCTCATTTTTCAATGATCTTTATGAAAAGAAGGAAAGTAAAATTTATCTTTACGTAATTATAATTATATCATAAATACAATATTATTTAATAATATATACTTACAAATAAAATTATTTTGATGTAAAAAGAATCACATCGTGTTGTGGAGGTCGTAGCCCACCCATCCAAGAATGACGTAATCAATTTTTTAGTATGTGGAAAGGTATTAAAGAAAATAATATATTATATTTATATAATTTTAATTATGTATTAAATTTTATTTATTTCTCATATGATTAATTAATACCATCCTTAATACATTCCCTTTAATGTGTGACTGTATCATGTCACTTTGAGGAGGCAGAGTCTAAACATCCACATATGAATTTATCGTATTTACACAAAATGTAATGTATAGTGGTTTGTGTTAGATAAAAAATTAAATTATCATAAAGAAATAATATATATCATAGAAATATATATATCCAATAAAAATAGTGTTTTCATCATAAATACTTTCCATGGGATTTGGTATAAACAAAATAATTACATCATTTCACGAGGACGTCGTCTGTCGTATGCACAAATGGTAATATATGTTTCACATTTTATGGAAGTGTGTGTAGGTGTTGTTATAAAATATAAAATAAAAAAAATATATTTATCTCTGGGATACTTATATTTTTATATAATAATCTTTTAATAAAATTAAATGGTTTAACAAAGAAATAAAAAAAGTAATTATTGAAAAATGTCACATCTTTTTCAGGTAACTCCTTCTAGTTTTCACCAAAGAACATCCATGAATTACTTTCATAAAAATTTAAGTCTTATAGGATGAGGTTATGTATTTTTGGAAGCTATTTTTTATATTTTGTGATAATTCATAGTTTCTTTATTATTTTATGGAAGGGGATGAGTGAATGCTATTTTATTGTGGGGGAGGAGTGGAATTCTTATAAATACTTAAAGGTAAACACTATTGGAAGGTCTACACTACTAAATTTTGTTCCACAATGGAAAAATAATATATTTAAGTGGAATAATGGTCAATAAAAACCTCCACCATAAAAAATAAGTGAATTTGTATAGTTTGTTTCCGCAACTTCTATATTTCCCAAATTTGACCATTATGTTTTTTATTAAGGTATTTTTTTTAACATAAGTAATTAAACCATAAAGACTGATTTAAAGTGTTATTTATTATTAAATATATCCCAATATAATTATAAATATTTTATATTATATAAAATGTTAAAATCCATATTTGTAATATGTTAATTTTAAAACAAATGCATGTGACATGCAAAAAACCTACATTAAACTGAATCGTGCTAAAAATGTTTGTACTACATAAGAATAAATGTTTTAATTATAAAAGATCAATTTTTCCATGAAAAGAAATTTTTTTGTTTTTATAAAATTTAATATTCAATTTCAAAATGATAAGATTAATAGTAATTTAAATTATTTTAAATAAAACATGTTTTTTTATAAAATATCTTTATTGTCATTTTGACATTATAAACATAATTTAAATATAAAAATATCATGATAGTCATGGAATTTAAATATATTCAGTTAAATTATATGAATAATTAACTATATATAAATCAAAAATAAGGGAAAATAACGATTTATTAAATTTCTTTCAGTTTTATTATTTTTAGTATCGTTTATTTTATTTAATTATTAACTAAATAATCCTTATGTTAGCATTTCATAATAATTTTATGTAACTAATTATTCAATAAAAATTAATTATAATTAAATAGTTTAAAAAAACTCAATTTTATTTCAAAAGGTTATTTATAGCATAATATATGAAATTTTTTCAATATATCAAGGAATTATAAAAGTTAAATGTAAGGAGGGTTCATTTTTGGATTTTTCCATACATGACTTATCATAGAGATAAGATTCTAAAAAAATAACTCTCAAACACATAACAATAATACCAAGATGGGATATGGTCAAAATATAGTTATACAATGGATTTTGGAAAATTTTGATGGTCACTTTGGACCTCAGGTTTAAGGTTCAATCCCTTGTGAAGCTTAATTTTACCTAATCGGTGAAATTAGTTTTAATTACATTTAAAAATATTTTTGGTCAAACAATTACTTTATCTTTTTGGAATATGAACGTTATACATATTACAAGCTTGTATAGACATTTTTATGATGTCAATTAATAGAAGTAGGAAAATTAAATTTAATGTTAATCCCACATACCTGAGAAAATCAGTTTTAAAAGTGAAAAATTTCAAAATTTCATTTTGTTTTCATATAAAATTAAATATAAAAATAGTGAAAATGTCCTAAGTTATAATAATAGATTAAAAGTTTATCATTTTTTATTTGAAAAATAATTTAAAATATTATTTAACATTAATTATTATTTAAATGATAAGTTTTTAACTAAAATATATGTTTTTCACTACTCATCAAAAAACATAACTTCTTAGAAAAATATCAAAATTTCACGAAAAGATTTTTTTATTCCTAATTCATTTTAAAAAAATATATATAATATAAAATTTTCAAAAGTTATATTTAATACTGGTTCTCCATTAAAATGAGGTAATGTTTTTTTTAAAAAAAATATACAAATTTATGCGCTAAAAATTTCAATTAATATAATCAAACATATTTGATGATTTCAAAAATATTTGATTAAATATATAGAATATATATTTAATTAATATACTTCAGTAATAATGATTAATTTATTTTATTTATAATAAATCATTATTCTAGTCATATAAATAGTTTTCATAAAAACACATCCCTTATATTAAATTAGTCATTATTTTCATTTCTAATTAATTGATAATTAATGAATTAATTTTATAAAAATTCATTAACTATTATTTCATAATATGATTAATCATATCTATTATCATAATTCCAAGAGCTAGGTAATAATTATTATGTTATATAATATTTAAAGTATATTTTTTATGGTAAAACTCAGCCTTTCGTGTATCAAAATTCATCCAAGGGGCTCAATGTTTCCTTAAACACAGGATAAACTTGGTATTCTATGTTATGAAAGATAAATAATTTTATTTTGTGTAACAAAATCTATTTAAACAATAATATTATTTTGAAAGAATAGGTTTCCTAAAATAATGGGCAGTCAGAGTACATATGAAGGTCCATGTATGTACTTCATTAAGAGAGATAGTTTAAACATTTCATAAACATGAGAGAGATCTAATGGAAGTACCAAAAAGTAAAATACCATCCCTAATCAAATAATAATATTGAAGTGGATAATATACCTTGGGACCAATGTTTCATTATATATTAAGCACAATTCCACCCTCTATTTGGGCTTTGATCAATTTAAAATTTATCTCTCACACCATAAAATTAAATCTTATGATGACATTTCTATTTGGGAAACACTAAAATCAATATAAGATCCATAAGTAAATCCATAAAAATATTTACCAAATCCAAAATCGATTGAACAGTTAATCCAATTACATCTAAAAAACTACTTAATCCCTTCGATAAATCATTAACATTAAGGATCCCCCCAAAATATTAAAGATAATAAATGAATCCCAACAATTATATGGATTTGAATTGACACCCTTCAATGGTCAACCTAACAATAATTCTAATCACTCATAAGATCTCATACCAATATATATACCATATTCACTTACAAAATAAATTCACAATAAAATCTTATTTTTTACCAAAAAGTTATTCATATTTTATTCAATATATAATGTCACGACCCGTCCTCGAGGCCCATGCTGTGACTACCCCAAGCCCACCTTCCATAGGCCAGGGGATGGTGACTAGCACCAAAGGCGTACATCCTGATAAAAAGGGAATACATTGCTTTTATAAAATTAAACAAACACAACCGAGTATGCAAAAAAAGATAGCACTAATTAATACTGAATACAAAAGTATGTGCTGAAAGGAAAGGGGCCAAAAATACAAGCCCAACTGTAAGTACAACACAACTAAAAAGATGGTACAACTGCATTAAAGTAAAACAAAAACCACTGAGTCATCCTCCGGAAATCCCAGATGAAGGGTGGGTACAGATGGCCTCCTCAGCACCTCAGGTCCGGCAGTCCGCTCCGTGTACGTCTCGCCATGTGGTCCACCTCTGGGTACCGTCCAGCTCCACAAGCCTCCACCTCAATTAGTGATATATGTCGTCTGTATCCAACACAATGTAGTGCGGGCATATCCCATGCAGGGGTGAGTATATGATACTCATTAGGGACCTCAAGACCCCCTAAGGTCTCCCAAAATCCATGAAGGATAAACCACAGAAGAAAGATACAATCACGAAGTATCAACCAACTCTACTTAGGTATATGCCCGTACATATACCTAAGTTATCAATCATAGTTCGACTCCAACTCTCGATCCCAAGCACAATCCAATCCACAATGGAAATCAAGTCAATCACATTGATGATAATGATTGAAATTCAAGACTCAGATCACATAGGTATACATATTTCGTATTGCAATAGAGATGATCAGATGTAGTCACTGATTCATCTAAGCTGTCGGACCCACGTAGGATACTAGACCAGCTAAGCTGTCGGAACCACGTATGATACTAGAATAGCTACTTTGTCAGTCCCAATCAGGATACAAGTACAAAAGTTAAACTTTCAGACCCACTTAGGATACAAGTAGAGTAGTCATCACTGTCAAACCCACGGAGGATCCCAGTACAGAAGTCATCGCCATCGAACCCATGGAGGATTTTAGTAGGGTAGACGTCATTTTCGAACCCACAGAGGATCCTAGTATGGAAGTCATCATCATCGAACCCATGGAGGATCCTAATACGGAAGTCATCGTAGTCAAACCCACGGAGGATCCTAGTATGGTAGACATCGTTCTCGAACCAATAGAGGATCCCAGTACAGTAGTCATCGTAGTCGTAGCCAGCTCTAGGGTTCCCACACACAGCATGCTTGATTCCGAGAGGGTCCACTCCTCGAGAAAAGGGGTTGATACAACAACAATCACGAAGCCTTGAGTTCATGTATCCCAAAGTTCCGTCTCATCATAAGGAATCCAATGCAACAGACGGCGCGCCAATCAGATGTCCGGTCTGAGAGTTATTAACTTTTCCGTTCCAGGGGCCCAGTTGGATTTTGGGTACAATCCAACCTGGACATACTCCAGTCTGATCCGAATCCTGTGTGGAGTAGCCAAAAGGATCTTCTCGTCAAAATTAAACCAATGTAGTTGACGGCATGTCAATCAGACGTCTGATCCTTAAGTAATAAGTGTTTCCACTCCGAGGGCCTGGTTGGTTTTGAGTCCAAACCAACCCGACCATTTTCCAAAGTCGTCCAAAACTCACATAGAGTAACACAAAATTACCATCTCATTGTAAGTGCCCCAGTGTCACTGACGGCGCGTCGATCGGACGCACGATCGTGAACTTATTTTCATTTAAGCGAAACGGGTCCAGCCCGTCAGGCCCGGTGGGATGGCAGGTCGGTCCGTCCTGGCTCGGTGGGTCTGACCCAGCTAATGGGTCATCCCGACCCCATAGTGCATGGCCTGGTCTAGTGGGGCACAGCCCGGGCCGCGGCCCGGTCCAGCTGGCGCGACCCAGCCGGCTGTTGGCCGTAGCTCGACCACCTGGCCGAGCAACGCGGAGCGGGGGGGGGGGGGGACTTCCTGAACCGGCGGTGCCGAGCGGCTCCTCCCTCATTCCCGGTTGACCAAAGCCGGCTAACTTCTCTAGCGTGAGCAGCCCCTTGGGTGGGCTGCTGTCCACCACACGTGGCGCCAGGCGGCGCCATGGCCTCCTCCAACCCAGCCAGCCGACGAGCCAATCGGTTCACTTGTCGAAGATCCCGAAGAGTGCGGGCCGTGAACATCCGCAGCACGGTGCCATGGGGCGCCGCGGTTCCACCAGCCCGGTCGACTACGGCCAACCTGTTCTTCTTTGTCCGAGTGGCCCGAGATTGTGGCCCGCGGTTCTTTCACACGCGGCCGCCGCCTTCGCTCGTTACCTCCTCTTTCAACACACTTCCATCGCAAATAAAATTAGGAAACATCGGAGGGTCGTCGGGCCGTGTTCGTTCGTCCCGTGCCCTCTGGGTTAGGCAGTAACATTTGGCCAAAGACATTCCAACAGATTCAACATGAACGAGATAAGTTATTCATGTAGAATTATACAAAACCCCTACCACGTAATTGACGTCGCACATCGACAAGTCTTGGAAGATGAGAGTTGTAGTAGTCGGGCGTCACGGTAGATGGCATCACGGAGAACGGTGTCGGCCCATCAACATTGGAGGAAGAGTCCTTGACGTAGGCGACGCTTCTCGCGAGCAGTGTCTTCTCCCTTGACGTGGAGGAAGAAGAAGGTAGGAGATGTCATGGAGTGTTCTTCACCGAGAGAGGTTGATGTTCTTCGTGGAAGAATGAAGCTCCTCTAATTCTCCAAAGGTTCCCCACCAAAATATTTTCTAAGGAAAATATTATAATAGACTTCTCAAATTTTAAATAAATTCCATGAAAATAAAAATAATTCAAATGAGGGGTGCCAATTAATTAATATGTTTATTAATTAAATGGGTTGGCATCATTAGTGTTTGGGAGGTGGAGAGGCTCTACCATAATGAGCGGAGGAGTTAATTAATTAAGGGGGGTTTAAGGAAGTTAAGGGAAGATGAAAGGATTAGGGCTCGTGTGGGCCCCACCACACTAAATACCCTCATGGGAGGTTATGTGGGTGTGGACCCCACCTCTAACTCCTCTTGGGAGGAAATAACCACCACTAAATAATAAAATTGGGTACCAACAATTTCATTAATTTATTATGAATTCCTCAAAATATAACAATCAACTTGCATAAAACGTAACTGTGGTAAAGGTCCTCTTAAGTGAATACTGGCACTGCGAGTTCATCGGTGTCCTCGGTTTTCAATTCTGAGCATTGGTTCAAAGGATAGAAAAACTCGTACATAGTTTTACTGAACGTACCCGAACAAAACTTCAGAAATTTATTCTAGGCACACTGGGCCTCAGAATCAAGTGCTGTCAGAAACCATAGTCACGTAAAATTCCAAAGTATTTAGGAAAAAAAATTCTTGGAAAATTCCAGGTCTTTACATTACTCCCACCTCAGGGCTTTACGTTCCCATAAAGCTACAACACACACTTGGGAAACAAATGGGGGTACTGAGCTCGCATCCAAGACTCCCTCTCCCAAGTGCTCTCCTGGAGGTTCCCATGCTGCCAGCGAATGCGCACCAGTGGAATCGACCATCCACATAGGTCCCACTCTTATCGATCCTTGATCTCCACCGGGACCTCCGTAACTATTTCCCGGTCATCAATGTCCGTCTCCCCGTGATCGATGATGTGGGATGGGTCATGCACGTATCTCCTCAACTGAGATACGTGGAAGACATCATGCACCCGAAGCAACTGAAGTGGAAGGGTCAGGCGGTAAGCCACCTCACCTACTCTGTTGAGGACCTAGAAAGGCCTGATGAAACGTAGAGATAACATTCTGCCTCAGTCAAATCTTCGTAGACATCATCGTGGTGAGACCCGTAGGAAGACGTGGTCGCCATCCTCGAACTCCAGTGGTCTTTGTCTCCTATCAGCATTGGACTTCTGTCTGCTCTGTGCAGTCTTCATCCACTCCTAGATGATCTGCACCTTCTCTGTCACAGCCTGCACCATCTCTGATCCTACAAGTGCTAACTCCCCTGGGTCAGTCCAGCACAAAGGTGATCTTGAAGGTTGGCTGTATAGTGCCTCCCTGACTGGCTGAAGTAGTGAAGGAGTGAATGTGAGGGACTACAGAAAGGCTGCTCCATCCCTATCCACAAAGGATATCTGCAACGCGGCCAGCTGCTCTTTCACCTCTCCTAGCAGTTGAATGCCTGATCTCCTACTGATATCATCTACTACAACATTACCCTTCCCAAGAGTATGTACTATCTCAAAGTCATAGTCCTGAAGGGACTCAAGCCATAGTCACCGTCTCAGGTCCAAGTCCTTCTACGAGAAGACACACCTGAGACTTTTGAGATTAGAGTAAACCTGAAACTGTTTGCTCAACTAACTATGGGTGTGAATAGCCATTTGTTAAAGAACTCAACTACACCCTTTCTCGCTTATGTCCTAAAAGAGATTCTAAGATTTCTCCTTTGCCGAAAAGAGAAATCCGGTCTCATCCCCTGGATGAACCACATCCTTTTCCTAATATAGTCAATCCTGACATGAACGGTACTATTTCATACCATGGATGACGTCGTAAGGCCTCGATGCTACTACCAAGAGATCCAACTGTTACTCTCACCTCTAAGGGTTGAGTCACACTGTCGGTAGCAATGTGTGGTCACTGGGTCTCCTTCAGTAGGAATCTCGAATATGAGGGTCGATTCAATAGTTTTAACCAAAACCTCTCAGTATCAACCATACAAAAAGGATAGGGAAGAAAACGTCACAAGGACAAGTTTCATTTATTACTGCAACTCAAATTACAAAGACACAAAGCATCCACAAACAACGACCACAACGAAGCTAGTCCCGCTTCTGCCCACTTGCTGCTCGATCAACTCCTTTTCCACGTCCTCCCTCTCCCGGCAGACCTCCATGGTCGAACCTCTGCCTTTTCCTGGAAGGTTCTTCTACTTCCTACTACTCATCTACAGGGTGTGTTGGGCTATCTCAAGCCATTTGACCCTACCCGCAAAATGCATAGCACTGCTTGCTCCTCATATGGAAAGCTCTGTTTCGTGTGCCCCACAAAACCAAACCTGTATCTTGAGGTCTCCCACCTAATGTATTGGTCCGCTTGGACCTCTGTGTCAACTATCTACTGCCGGCTGCAGAAGAATACGCTACGTGTCATCCAGCGGAGGGTCTCTCCGCTAGTGAATGCTTAGTGAGAAAACTCTCCACTATAAGGGATCTCTCCAACACCCCCACCCGCATTGGGATGTTGAGGGAGATCATCGAAGCCCTGATCTCATGCCTGAGTCCTTTCTCGAAGGTTCGAGCCCTGAATAATTGGTCTCGTACCATATCCGTGGAGTAGAGTGAGAGGTTAATGAACCTCGCTGAGTACTGATCTAATTTCATGTTGCCATACTGCAGACGAAGTAACTCTTGAATCCGCACTGCACGAAGGGTGGCTGGTACAAACTCTACCCAGAACAGGCTCTCGAAGTCTGTCCAGAGTAGTGATGCATCGTCATGCACCTGGAGCATCAGGCTCCACCATCTACATGCCGCTGCATGCAGGAGACTCACGACAAGGATCACCATGAGGTTGACTGGTGTCCCTACCAATACGAAAACTCTGACGATAGCCTCCATCCAATCCTCAGCTGCCTGGGGGGCTATCTCTCCCCGAAACCTAAGCAGCCTCTCTCGCCGGAACTTGTGCAATGCACTCAGATGGCGTTCACTATCTATTGCTGGGGTTGGTGGTATTAGTGGCCCAGTGGGTAATGGTACCGCTGGTGCCTTCGTTGTGATGGGGCCCTGCACCGAGGCCTCGTTGCGTGGTGGCCTACCATCTCATAGGTAACTCGTAACCCTAGATGGCTGCCTTCGTGGAGCCATCATGAAAAGGAATAGGTGTGACATGGATTAAACAGTATAACTGGTGAGCTATCATAAAGTAATCATGGAGAAAACGTTTTCAAAGTAAACACACCCGCAATCAGTTTTTTCGTGCACTAAGTCGGAATTCAGAGATCAAGGTCCTGGTGTATGAATACATTGGCCGCTGCACTAACACTGGACTCCCTGGACTGAGAACCACACTCAATATTTTTAACACTATTGCCTCACAGAAAATAATGATCAGAGTTCTGAGTTCTACGGTAGAACCGACTCCTTTGATACCAATTTGTCACAACCCGTCCTCGGGGCCCGTGCTGTGACTACCCCAAGCCTGCATTCCATAGGCCAGGGGCTAGTGACTAGCACTAAAGGCATAAATCCCGATAAAAAAGGAATTCATTTACTATATAAAAGTAAATAAACAAAATAGAGTATGTAACATAAGATAGCACTAAGTAATACTGAATACAAAAGTATGTGCTGAAAGGAAAGGGGAAGGAAATACAAGCCCAACTGTATGTACAGTACAACTGAAAAGCTGGTACAACTGTAGTAAAGTAAAAAAGAAACCACTGAGTCATCCTCCGGAAATACCACCTGAAGTGTGGGTACAGACGGCCTCCTCAGCTCCTCAGGTCCGTCCATCCGCTCTGTGTACATCTCGCCAAGTGGTCCACCTTCGGGTACCATCCAGCTCCACAAGCCTCCACCTCGATCAGTGTTATCTGTCATCTGCATCCAACACAACATAGTTCGGGCATAGCCTGTGCAGGGGTTAGTATAAGATACTCAGTTGGGACGCCAAGACCCCCGAAGGTCTTCCAGAATCCACGAAGGAAAAACCACAGAAGAAATATATAATCACAAAGTATCAACCAACTCTACTTAGGTATATTCCCATACATATACCTAAGTTATCAATCATAGTTCGGCTCCAACTCTTGAGCCCAAGAACAATCCAATCCACACAGTAAAGCAAATCTATCACATCGATGATAATGATTGAAAGTCAAGACTCATCTCACATAGGTATATATCTTTCGTATTGCGATATAGATGATTAGATGTAGTCACTAATTCATCTAAGCTTTCAGACCCACGTAGGATACTAGACCAGCTAAGCTGTCGGACCCACGTAGGATAATAGACCAGCTACTCTGTCAGACCCACTCAAGATACAAGTACAGAAGTCAAACTGTCGGACCCACTTAGGATACAAGTACAATATTCATCGCTGTCGAACCCACAGAGGATCCCATTACAGAAGTCATCACCGACAAACCCATGAAGGATTTCAGTACGGTAGACATCGTCGTTGAACCCACAGAGGATCCTAGTATGAAAGTAATTGTCGTTGATCCCACGGAGGATCGTAGTATGGAATTCATTGTTGTCTAATCCACATAGGATCCTAGTACGGTATATGTCATCATCGAACCCACAAAGGATCCCAGTACGGTAGTCGTCACAGTTCCAGCCAGCTCTAGGGTTCCCACACACAACACGCTCGATTCCGGGAGGGTCCACTACTCAAGCAAAGGGTTCGATACATAAACTATCACGATGCCCTGAGTTGATGTATCCAGATTAGACTGGAGTATGTCCATGTTCGTTCGGCCCACGCCCTCCACATTAGGCGGTAGAATTTGGCCGAAGAAATTTCAATGGATTCAAAATGAATGAGATAATTTATTCATGTAGAATTATACAAAACCCCTACCACGTAATTGACGTCGCACGACGACAAGCCGCGGAAGATGAGCATCGCGGTAGTCAGGTGTCGCGGTAGATGGCGTCGCGGAGAACGGTGTCGTACAGTCAACGTTGGAGTGTAGAGACCCAAAGCTTGACGTACATAGACATTACATTACTTTTTCGGAATACTTAATACATAACAAAAACACACACACAAGGAAGGTAATAGTTTAGTGTCTATGGAAACTTGGAACGCAATCTTCTAATCGTGGTGAAAGATCTTCAACATCTACCATAAAGATCTTCCCCCTTTTTTTCTTACCTAAAACCTTTCTTTATATCCTGGGGAAAAGAAAACACAAAAACGGTGAGCTCAAATGCTCAGTAAGGGTAAGCATGGATAAAATAAAACATACCATATACATTTGAACTTAATAACATGAACATAATGTTTAAACATCAAAATCTTGAGAAACGACTTAAAACATGGAAGTACATAAGGCATAGATCATAATGGATCATAAATCATGATAACATAGCATGGGATTAAAACATGTAATTGTGGAATCCATTAATCACATGTTATGATTTCCATAGTAGCCAAGACATTGCTGCCAAGACCATCTTAGTGGACAAAGTCCTTTTCTGAATTGAGTTCACTCCTTGTTTCAGTCCTGTAATACTGAACCAGATTAACATACCATTCCAGCCATGTCTATCTCATGAGATATAAATCTTTACCCAATGCATTGGAGGGAGATATAGGTCCCACCCATCTCATAGTGAAATCATTCTTACTTGTGCCACAAAATAAACATAAAACATTCATTATAACCCAAAGAATAAAATGGGTTTCATAAACATCATCCCATCATCACATAATCCATATAAAACAAATGGATATTTCATCATAAGAAAATTGAAACCATGTAAATCGTAGATAAATTATACTTGAAAAATACACATATGAAATAATGTCATCTTAGACAGAAAATGGTTTTGATAAAACACTTGAAATGAATTCTTGAGGAAAATATCCTTTCTTCTTCAAAATCAATTTCTTTTCACAAAACATCATGCAATTTTAAAAGAAAAGGATTTTGTTGAAAATAGTCAGGAAATATTTTGGAGGAAGCTTCATGAAAATAAGGCTTTATAAAACTGTAAAAATCTGTTCATGCCGTATAAGTTAAAAAAAATATTCTTCTCGTACTTTTTCCGGAAAAGTCAAAAAGTACCTCGTAACGTAAACAAAATAAAGATTCCTTACATACCATATAGTAAAAGTCAATAATGGGTAAAAAGTACTTTAAACATACATGAAAATAATTTTATAAAACATGGACATGGATGATAGAAATAACCCTAGTAAATACTTATGAATAAGCAATCTCGGATAAAATTGAGATTTGAAAAATTATCCCTTACCTTAGGTCTGATTTGCTTCGTAAGTGTCCGAACCTCCTGTATAATGATTTACATAATGTTATTGACTTATTCCAGAATCATACTTATTTTTATGATATCATATATGGTCATATTCTTAACTTCTTATTAGTAATATTTCATTACTACTTGTTATTCAGGTGTTTATTAATTTTTTGTTCTTAGGCGTGTTTTGTCGAATAAATTCTTATTCTTCTTTTTAGGTTATAGATATGTCATTTCCAGAATGGTATTAGTGTAATATATATCATATTCATTCATTCAATTCATTTATATAATCATTATGCAATGAAGATCATGTAGAACGAGTCGCATCACATCGTGGAGACGGTATTCCGTACGTACGCACGAGTGATGATATCGTTCCCATGATCGTGAAATTGTAATGGAGTGTATATATACTATTTCAGAATCAATATCACATTAAAATAATCATATATATTCATTACTTTCACCATTATATCCATGAAATTAAGGTGGTGGTGGAAAATAGATTACACCACGACGTGGAGACGGTATTCCATACGTACACACGAGCGATGATTTCATTTTCCATAGGATGGATAGATGGTAAAATATGTTTGTTTCATACATATAATAACATATCAGTATATGAGTGATACTGATGTTCTTACTTCATAATGAAACAATTAAAGAAGAAGAAGTTGAAGATGAAAGAAAATTGAAAGAATCGGTAATAGATATTACCTCTTCTTTGACACGCCTCTTTGAATCCTCCTCTTAGGGTACTAAAATTGGTCTTTGAAGAAAAACAGGACCTCTAGGATGTTTCTAGAGAAGTTGAGAAGGGAAATGGGAAGGTATTGGCCGATATTGAAGGCTCAAATTGGTGTGAGGAGGAGAGGGAGGATGTGCCCTTTTATAAGGGAGGAGAGGGGCACCTTTGGAAATCTTAAAAATATTAATTTATAATAAATCTAAACCCACTTAAAAACCTCAAAAAATGACTCATATTCAAATATAATATGATATAGGGTTGTAATCTCATCAACCAATAAAATTTATACATGTTAGGAAATTATTTTAAACATTATCAACTTGATTTATCCTTACTTAATCAATTTAATTTTACTTGTGGTAATAACATTCTAAATTTTAAATTATAACAAAAAATTATTTATTTGTTGTAAATTGTCTATAATTGGATATTTTATAACATTTTAGACCATATAAACTTAAATTTATATTTTTCAAATATTTTTGTGATTTTTAAACAATTTTATAATATGTTATTTTTATAAAATAACAATAGTGTCAATTTTGACACTATTCATTTATATGAATTTAAATAAACTATATACAGAAGATATGTTCTAACTAAAAGCTTTAATAGATTCCTAAAAGGCCATATGTATCTATAAAATTAGTGGATCACATTAAATAGGTCATATAATATTTATTTTATTATTTTTAAAACCATTTATTTGGTTTATCTCTTAATAAAATAACTACTACAACATTTTTGTATAATTATTTAATATACTTATTTGTCGCATAAAAATTAAAAATAAAATCCTATGATGAAGATAAATCTATTACCTTTCACAATAATACTTTCACTCTAATTTATCATCTTAAAATCACAATATTTAAATTGTTATATTTATTAAATTATGAAGGTGACAACTTTGGCATCATTTAAAATAAAATAATATAAGTGTCATAATCACTTTTATAAGACTCAAAACGGTTATATATTAGGTAATTATATGATAATGGTATATATATACACTAAAAATAAGTTTTTGTCAGGTTTTTGGGCATTTTAATGGGTATTATTATTTCAATAAAAACACTATTACTGATTTTTCACTTAATAAATAATTTCTGCATCATTAATGTATCACCATTAATGATAATTATTTAATCCCTAAAAAATATAAATAAATTATCATGATGTAGATAATTTTATTATATTTCTGGAGACTATTCATGTTCTAAGTTTTATGATGTTTATCACTAAATTAAAATCATTATACTTATAAGATTTAAGAGAGTGACATGCTGTCACTTTCATTGGTTTTAATAATAATTAAATTATTTTCAGGGTCAAAAGTCCATAAAATGAGTCTAATCCGACCCTTAGGTGATATGGGTCGATTTTTAGTCATCCAATAGAATTTTGGCATGTGTTAGGGTAATTTTATAATATTATATTCACCCTTAATTTCCCGATTTACCTTTAACTATGGTAAATAAAATTTATCGTAGTTGCTATTCATAATTCCCAAAAATAAAAAGTATCCTATTAACATAATTTGGACCCACTGAATCCAAATATGGAATCCATTTTTTCAAATTAAATACATAGAAGTTGCAGAAATTAAATTAAAATTAATCCCGTTGTTGAATGAAAACATGTTTTTTATTTAAAACATTGCAAAAGATTGAATTGATTTAACCTACAAATTCAATGTAAAATCAATGATAATGACATAAATTATATTAAATGGTAAAAATATATTCTATTTATACTTTAAAACCATTCAATATTATAATTTAACCACATAAGTTATTACGATGAAAAAAGTTGTTTTTAATTAAAATATAGCGTGTTTTTACTATTCATTAAAATATGAAAGTTATCAGAATAATATTAAAAATTATCCAAGGTAAAATTTTATATCCTGATTCCAAAGAATAATTTTATTTTGTAAAATTTAACTTATAATCATGTCAAAAACTAGATTTAAAGTGGGTGCGCCATCAAAAGGCGGCAAAACTGCATTTTTTGAAAAATACTTATTTTACCCGAAGAATTTATTTTGTTCTTATACCCTGTTCTAGAAAATGTGTAAGATGAATAATAATGTTATAAAATTCAAAATTTAGTTAATACTATTCATAACGGCTAGTTTATAATAATATTATAACCATATATCGTTGTTTAGTGAAACCCGGTATTGCGTACTACACACGCTACCGAGGAAGGTCACGATTGTGTATAATGAAATCCAAGTTGGGGTTGAATGTTGTGCAAGACTCCTTTGTTGCTGCGTATAACAAAATATAACCATATTTCATTTATACATGAACATATATATATATACACTCAATGTTGTGTAGAATGACTATTATTAAACAAACTCAAAATTGTGTATAACATGATCCAAGAATTGTGTTGCGTATACTGCAAGCTAATACGGTGTTGTGTATAACACAAGATAATCATGGTGTAGCATAAACCACATGACATCAAATAAATTAAAATGAATAAAATCTCGGGGTGTTACATTCTACCCCCCTTAAAATGAATTTCGCCCTTGAAATTCGTCAGGGTTATACATGGTTTACTATTCGAAAGTTCCTTTAATAGAAACCCACATCGTAAAAAGGAATACCAAAACTTATCTTTAAGAACTAAAGTATGAAACGTAACGGTTACCCAAATTAACTAATCACTGGGTTTCCACGTAGGAGAACATAGGTCAAAATATAGATATGGAAGAGAAATATAACCATCATGTTTTGATGGAGAGTGGTAGAGAACATGGCTATGAAATAGCCAACAATCACAAAGCCATTGATTTGCGATGATCTAAGGTACCATCTGATTCATCGGATATAAGACCACTAGGACAACATTTTTGGTTTTTGAGATCATTTCTCAAAAGTTGAAGAATTTTTATTAGATGAAATACTTACTTTATTTCAATATAATCTCACCATTGTTTGTGCCTTGAACAATTTACACTTCATCTCTTAAAGAAATGAATTTGAATTTTTCATTTCTGAAGTGTTAGTAGATCATGTGATAGAATGATGGGTCATTCCATCTGTCTTAATCAAAAGGTTACCAATAGTTATATACATAAGTCCATCTATTTTATATCGTTCAAAAATGGACTTATACTTCATCTATCATACCACTTAATAAAATAATACTAGTTTATACTAAATAGGGATTTCTTGTAGTCTAGTAGTAGGCGATAAAGGCCAGTCGCACTTCGGTTGTGGGTTCGATTCCCATAGCCTTGTCCGATGCGATGGGTTGTCGCCCGTCCTGCAAGTTGTCCTTTTTCTATTACTATAACATCCCATCAACAATATCAAAAAAAGGTCTATATAACAAGCATGTTAATACCATCGTTCATCCCCATATATCATGAGATATGTCTTGTTGGTCACATTCCAAACATTCGAAGGCCTTAATCATGTATTCTCTTTAAAAATGTATACCCATTGAATCTTAGTGAAAACATGAGTGCTGTCAAAAGTTAACTCTTTTCACATACCAAAACCTCAAAATTTCTATATAATCAAACCATAATCTTACTTAGTCCTTATATCAGTCATGAGCTTAGGAATACAATCAAACATCTCATTATCTTCTTATCCCTTCATTATGCGCATATCATATACTTTCCAAAAATATCTGAATAACCTTCCATGGTTACCGGTACCATTCAACATATACTTTCATATACTTTAGGAAAAACAATAGTGTAACAATCCTTATATGATTCTTTATTCCATAGTACCATACATTATTCTTTATAAACATACAATCATTCCACTAACTTCTTAAACCACTAGCTGAGCTTCATAATTTATTTCATCTCATATTTCATTTGTAGTCTCTTAATCATCATCCACATAAATACTACCCGTATGACCATGCTGATTCTCTTCATGATATTTTCCCTTAGGGAATTGGTTTTCATAATGCACATTCATTCAACATTTAAAACATCTAATCATTTTTGATGTCGTAGCAATACCATTATCTTTGTCCATGGTGTTAACTGATCCTTTTCCTTTGCACTTACTGGATTTGTGTCCTTGTTTTCCACACCCAAAGAATCTTCCAGTTCCTTTGAAACAATCTCCCTGATGCCTCTTCCCACATGATTTACATGAGGGAAATTGAACTTTCTTTCCTCTATGATCATCATGAAACTCCCTCTTTCTCTTATTATCTGAGTCAGGAAACTTACCAAAGTTGAGATTATTGATCATATTTTGAGATTTCTGATTAGGCATAATAATGATGTTTGGACTTCCAAATCCCGTTTCATTTGTTTTATCATGAAAAATATCATTCCATTGTCCTCCATATCCTCCATTATCATGAATCTTCCTGTTTCCATCCATTTTCTAAAACCCAAAAAGGATAGCGTGAGAGACAAAAATCATGCTAGGGAAAACAACATAGCAATGGAGAAGTACCCTCAATATCTAACATCTTAGGTTAAATTATATGATCGTTACCATAGTTCTATGACTATATCCTATACGTATACTTATCCTTAGTGATATTCCTAGACATACATTAAAAATATCTCTAGGGATCTCACGAACATTTTCGCATCCTAGTTTCCAAAGGTTGACTAAACCTTTCCTCTGATACCAAATGTAGAGACCCAAAGCTTTACGTACATAGACATTACATTAATTTTGCGTAATACTTAATACATAACAAAAACACACACACAAGGACCGTAATAGTTTAGTGTCTTTGGAAACTTGGAACGTAATCTTCTAATCATGGTGAAAGATCTTCAACATCTCCCATAAAGATCTTCCCCCTTTTTTTCTTACCTAAAACCTTTCTTTATATCCTGGGGAAAAGAAAACATAAAAATGGTGAGCTCAAATGCACAGTAAGGGTAAGCATGGATAAAATAAAATGTACCATATACATTTGAACTTAAAAACATGAACATAACGTTTAAACATCAAAATCTTGAGCAACGACTTAAAACATGGAAGTACATAAGGCATAGATCATAATGGAACATAAATCATGATAACATAGCCTGGGAATAAAACATGTAATTGTGGCATCCATTAAGCACATGTTATGATTTCCACAGTAGCCAAGGCATTGCTGCCAAGACCATCTTAGTGGACAAAGTCCCTTTCTGAATCGAGTTCACTCCTCGTTTCAGTCCTATAATACTGAACCAGATTAACATACCATTCCAGACATGTCTATCTCATGAGATATAAATCTTTACCAAATTCATTGGAGGGAGATATAGGTCCCACCCATCTCATAATGAAATCATTCTTACTTGTGCCACAAAATAAACTTAAAACATTCATCATAACCCAAAGAATAAAATGTGTTTCATAAACATCATCCCATCATCACATAATCCATATAAAACAAATGGATATTTCATCATAATAAAATTCAAACCATGTAAATCATAGAGACATTATACTTGAAACATACACATATGAAATAATGTCATCATAGATAGAAAAATGGTTTTTATAAAACACTTGAAATGAATTCTTGAGGAAAATATCCTTTCTTCTTCAAAATCAATTTCTTTTCAAAAAACATCATGCAATTTTAAAAGAAAAGGATTTTGTTGAAAATAGTTATGAAATATTTTGGAGGAATCTTCATGAAAATAAGGCTTTATAAAACCGTAAAAATCTGTTCGTGCCGTATAAGTTAAAAAAACATTCTTCTCGTACTTTTTCCAGAAAAGTCAAAAAGTACATCGTAACGTAAACATAAGAAAGATTCCTTACATACCATGTAGTAAAAGTAAAGAATGGGTAAAAAGGACTTTAAACATACATGAAAATACTTTTATAAAACATGGACATGGATGATAGAAATAACCCCAGTAAATACTTATGAATAAGCAATCTTGGATAAAATTGAGATTTGAAAAATTATCCCTTACCTTAGGTTTGATTTGCTTCGTAAGTGTCCGAAACTCCTGTATAATGATTTAAATAATGTTATTGACTTATTACAGAATCATACTTATTTTTATGATATCATATATGGTCATATTCTTATCTTCTTATTAGTAATATTTCATTACTACTTGTTATTCGGGTGTTTATTACTTTTTTGTTCTTATGCGTGTTTTGTCGAATAAATTATTATTATTCTTTTTAGGTTATAGATACATCATTTACAGAATGGTATTAGTGTATTATATATCATATTCATTCATTCAATTCATTTATATAATCATTATGCAATGAAGATCATGTAGAACGAGTCGCATCACATCGTGGAGACGGTATTCTGTACGTACGCACGAGTGATGATATCGTTCCCATGATCGTGAAATTGTAATGGAGTGTATATATACTATTTAAAAATCAATATAAATTTAAAATAATCATATATATTCATTACTTTGACCATTATACCCATCCATGTAAGGTGGTGGTGGAAAATATATTAAACCACGGCATGAAGACGGTATTTCGTACGTACGCACGCGTGGTGATTTTATTTTCCATAGGATGGATAGATGGTAAAATATGGTTGTTTAATACTTATAATAACATATCAGTATATGAGTGATACTGATGTTATTACTTCATAATTAAACAACTAAAGAAGAAGAAGTTGAAGATTAAAGAAAATTGAAAGAATCGGTAACAGATATTACCTCTTCTTTGACACGCCTCTTTGAATCCTACTCTTAGGGTACTAAAATTGGCATTTGAAGAAGACCAGGACCTCTAGGATGTTTCTAGGGAAGTTGATAAGGGAAATGGTCAGGTATTTGCCGAGCTTGAAGGCACAAATTGTTGTGAGGAGGAGAGGGAGGAGGTTCCCTTTTATAAGGGAGGAGAGGGGCACCTTTGGAAATCTTAAAAATATTAATTTATAATAAATCTAAACCCACTTAAAAACCTCCAAAAATGACTCATATTCGAATATAAGATGATATAGGGTTGCAATATCATCAATATATAAAATTTAGACATGTTAGAAAATTATTTTAAACATTATCAACTTGATTTATCCTTACTTAATCAATTTAATTTTGTTTGTGGTAATAACATTCTAAATTTTAAATTATAACAAAAAATTATTTATTTGTTGTAAATTTTCCATAATTGGATATTTTATAATATTTTAGACCAGATAAATTTATATTTATAATTTTTAAATATTTTTGTGATTTTTAAAAAATTTTATAATATGTTATTTTTATAAAATAACAATAGTGTCAATTTTGACACTATTCATTAATATGAATTTAAATAAAATATATATAGAAGATATGTTCAAACTAAAAGCTTTAATAGATTCATAAAAGGCCATATGTATCTATAAAATTAGTGGAGAACAATAAATAGTTCATATAATATTTATTTTATTATTTTTAAAACCATTTATTTGGTTTATCTCTTAATAAAATAACTACTACAACATTTTTGTATAATTATTTAATATACATATTTGTTGCATAAAAATTAAAAATAAAATCTTATGATGAAGATAAATCTATTAAATTTCAAAATAATACTTTCTTTCTAATTTATCATCTTTAAATCACAATATTTAAATTGTTATATTTATTAAATTATGAAGGTGAAAACTTTGGCATCATTTAAAATAAAATAATATAAGTGTCATAATCACTTTTATAAGACTCCAAACGGTTATATATTATTTCATTAGATGATAATGGTATATCTATACACTAAAAATAAGTTTTTGTTAGGTTTTTGGGCCTTTTAATGGGTATTATTATTTCAATAAAAACTATATTACTGATTTTTCACTTAATAAATAATTTCTGCACCATTAATGTATCACCATTAATGATAATTATTTAATCCCTAAAAAATCTGAATAAATTATCATAATGTAGATAATTTTATTATATTTCTGGATAATATTAATTTTCTAAGTTTTATGATGTTTATAACTAAATTAAAATCATTATACTAATAAGATTTAAGAGAGTGACATGTTGTCACTTTATTTGGTTTTAATAATAATTAAATTATTTTCATTGTCAAAAGTCCATAAAATTAATCTAATCCGACCCTTAGGTGATATGGGTCGACTTGTAGTCATCCAATAGAATTTTTTCATGTGTTAGGGTAATTTTAGAATATTATATTCACCCTTAATTACCCGATTTACCTTTAACTAAGGTAAATAAAATTTACCGTAGTTACTATTCATAATTTGAAAAAATAAAAAGTATCCTATTAACATAATTTGGACCCACTGATTCCAAATATGGAATCCATTTTTTCAAATTCAATACACAGAAGTTTCTGAAATTAAATTAAAATTAATCCCATTGTCGAATGAAAACGGGTTTTTATTTAAAACATTTAAAAAGATTGAATTGATTTAACCTACGAATTCAATGTAAAATCAATGCTAATGAAATACATTATATTAAATGGTAAAAATATATTCTATTTATACTTTTAAACCATTCAATATTATAATTTAACCACATAAGTTATTAAGACGAAAAAAGTTGTTTTTAATTAAAATATAGCGTGTTTTTACTATTCATTAAAATATGAAAGTTATAAGAATAATATGAAACATTTATCCAAGGTAAAATTTTATATCTTGATTCCAAAGAATAATTTTATTTTGTAAAATTGAACTTATAAAAATGTCAAAAACTAGATTTAAAGTGGGTGCACCATCAAAAGGCAGCAAAACTGCATTTTTTGAAAAATACTTATTTTACCCGAAAAATTTATTTTGTTCTTATACCATGTTCTAGAAAATGTGTAATATGAATAATAATGTTATAAAATTCAAAATGTATTTAATACTATTCATAACGGCTAGTTTATAATAATATTATAACCATATATCATTGTTTAGTGAAACCCGGTATTGCGTATTACGCACGCTACTGAGGAAGGTCGCGATTGCGTATAATGAAAGCCAAGTTATGGTTGTGTGTGGTTCAAGACTCCTTTGTTGCTACGTATAAAAAAATCCAACCATATTTCATTTATACAATGAACATATATATATATATATACACTCAATATTGTGTAGAATGACTATTATTAAACGACCACGAAATTGTGTATAACATGATCCAAAAATTGTGTTGCGTATACTGCAAGCTAATACAGTGTTGTGTATAGAACAAGATAATCATGGTGTAGAATAAAACACATGACATCAAATAAATTAAAAAGAATAAAATCTCGGGGTGTTTCATGGAGGAAGAGTTGTTGATGTAGGCGATGCTTCTCACGAGCGGTGTCTTCTCCCTTGACGCAGAGGAAGAAGAAGGTAGGAGAAGTTGTGGAGCGTTCTTCGCTGAGAGAGGATGATGTTCTTCGTGGAAGAATGAAGCTCCTCTAATTCTCCAAAGGTTCCCCATGAAAATATTTGGTAAGGAAAATATTATAATAGACTTCTAAAATTTTAAAAAATTGTCATGAAAATCAAAATAATTCAATTGAGAGGTGCCAATTAATTAATAAGGTTTTTAATTAAATGGGTTGGCATCATCAATGTTTGGGAGGTGGAGAGGCTCCACCCTAATGAGGGGAGGAGTTAATTAATTAAGGGGTGTTTAAGGGTGTTAATGGAAGATTAAAGGATTATAGCTTGTGTGGGCCCCACCACACTAAATCCCTTAATGGGAGGTTATGTGGGTGTGGGCCCCACCTCTTACTCCTCTTGGGAGGAAATAACCGCCAATAAATAATAAAATTGTGTACCAAAAATTTTATTAATTTAGTATGAATTCCTCAAAATATAACTTTCAACCCGCATAAAACGCAACTACGGTAAAGGTCCCCTTAAGAGAATACCGGCGCTGCGAGTTCCTCAATGTCCTCGGTTTTTAATTCCAAGAACCGGTTCAAAAGATAGAAAAACCTGCACGTACGTTTACTGAAAGTACCTGAACAAAACTTCAGAAATTGATTCTGGGCACCCCGGGCCTCAGAATCAAGTGCCGTCAGAAACCACAGACTCGTAAAATACCAAATTATTTAATAAAAAAAATTTCTTGAAATTTTCGGGTCTTTACATATATGATCCAATCACTTCCAAAAAAAATTCTACAAGAAGTCAGGGTTAATCCTTGAACCAATAATCAATCAGAAATTGATTCCAAAAATATAATGGGACTTTCTTATTTTAGAATCTATATAGATTGTGATAATAAATTATTATAATTACAACATGTTCCATTAAATGAATGATTTATAAGATTTTTTAGGGAGCATTAGTAAAACATCCTCCATGAAATTACCCACTATGTAGTTCCCTAGTTATCGTGATTCTCATAAGTTTTTGTGAGGGCATAAGTTTTACAGATGAACATTGTCTTCAAAAGTTTTTGTGTCTTAAAATATCCATCTTCCCTTGGATGAAAACATTGATTCACATAATTCTAACAAACCTTAAATTTGAAAAATTAGAGTGCGGTTGGATCATTAGTTAACATTCTATTATCCTAGATTTCATCAACTAGCCCATTCATCACATTTCAACATTCAAGGTATTTATTACTAGACTTTATATATATATATTTCCTCCAAATCCAATTAAATTCAATACTGTTCTCCTTGTTACAACATTTTTTGCATTTTAATGGATGAAATTTCATTCCACAATGTAATTTTTTTGATTCCTCATGAGACTCAATCATACATTTCTTATCAATTCATGGGAATCGAAGGAATCCCTGATTATAATTTTATACCTTAAAATGAACAAAAAATTATTTCATCATGGTTACCAAAGTATCATTTAACCGTTTACTTTTAGATACATGGTTTTAAACCACCAAATAATTGATCAAATTTTCTTTCTTAAATTGTGATTAAACATGAAGCATATCATGTGACCCTGGAAAATTTAGCGTCATAGGAACCAATAGATTCATAATCCTTATATGTGAGCATATGATATTCCTTCTCAATCCATGTAATTAAAATATTGGGGAATTACTTACTGAAAAATTTCCTCTAAAACTCATCTAATTCCTTAGAGTTAATTTCATCATCTTGGCATGAATTGATAATAATGTATCACTATTGATCTGCTTCATCCTCTATATAATTAAAATATAGAACAAATTTTCATGTTCTTATTATGAGAGAAAAAATATATATCCTGAATGGGGCTGATTCATATAGTGGAAAATAATATGCACTAAAATATGGTTGATGTTTTCTCATGAAAGACTCAAAAGTACGTTATTCCATTCTATTAATATTAGGAAGATCAAAATAATTCGTTTGATGAGAATATTATGTGATCATAACCAAAATGTTCTACATCCCACATACCATAAAATAAGTTTTTTGGAGGACAATCCTTCCATTTTCCATCACATTCAACTTTAAAACTTTTTATTTTGGTTCTAACAATTGATTAAAACCAGAAAATTATCTTGTAGGAAACACTATTTATATTGGGAAAGCACATTATCATGAATTTTTTATGATTTTATATCATGATGCCTTTTTTCATTTTATTAAATGTTAGGTTTGACCTAGGTCATCAATTATTATCATCTATTCAAATCCATAAGAATTTGTTATCATGAACATGTGAATTAACCTGTGCATATCCCTTGGGAGTGTTAAACTGGGTGCATTGAAAATACCATTTTCATATATTGTGTAAAGATCGATCTAATCCTAATGATCCTTTTTCATAGACAGCCTCCCTAGGTACATATATTCTAGAATGATGTCTACTTATACTATTTATATATGGATGTATTATATGAAAACCCCAAATCTTTCATTATAATAATATATGATATTTACCTATACTTAGGATAATCATAAATTTTTTTACTAATATTTCTCATACTAGTTTTAAAATGTTAACTAAACCATTACTCTGATATAAAATATAGAAACACAGAACTTTTATACCATAAATATTAAAACATATTAGATGATTACTCATTATATTAAAAAATTACCACTAGAGTATCATAATTTAAGATAGTCTTTAGAGACTATTAAAATAATATTCTTATTTTAGGAATGATAGTAAATATTTCCCACAATGATATTTTCAAATAGAACCCCATATATGAATACCCAACATAAACCATTCATCATTAGTTATGGACAGAAATAGAATAAAGGGTGAGCTCATATGCCTAGTAAAGGTAAACATAGGATATATTAGTGTATGATCATATGAATGAATAAGATAAGGTTAGGGGTATGTTATTATAAATAGAATGTAACAACTTCATAAATAAACCTACATATATTATAAACATGATTCATGACATAAATCTTATCTGTTTAAGAATACATGGCCCATAAGTGAGTGAAATTATCATAAATAACTAATAAACCATAATATCTTGTCCTAATAGTGATTAATAATCCTATGTATAGAAAAAAACTCTGTGTTAAGGGTAACTACTAAGATAATCAATATACTAGTTTGGGACTCATAACCTAATTCAAAGAGTATATTTGGGCTCAACCCCTTCCCATGTAAATAAGTACTCCCCTATTTCCCATAATGGATCATGACTCACCTGTTTAACATAGTAGATCGAGCTTGTGGACTTGTTTCTCATCATTTTCTAATGATATATAATGCTTTAACTAATTCATTGGAGGGAGATATATTTCTAACACATCACAAAATTAAAAACCTAAATATGTGTTCCATAATATTGTTAAACATTCACAATATAACCACATCATAAACCTTATAATTATTGTGGGTTTCATGAACATTTCATCAATTCAACGTAGAATAACCCTTTAAAAATAAATATATTTCATAAAAATTTCATGAACAAAAATAATTAACCATCCATAAATAGAATAAGGATGGTCTCACTCATTATTATCCCAATTAATGTAGAAGAATACATAAAGGATGTTGTCAGTGATAAATATATATACATGAAAATATGTTTGAGGAAAATAACCTTTCCATTTTGAAAGAACATTTAAAAATAAAAATATTTCCAAAATAAAATGGACTTTTTTTAAAATAACAATTATATCATCAAATAGATGTTTAAAAAATATGGTGGGTCATGATGGTTAAAAATTAAAATGATGTTGTACAAGTTAAAAAAATATTTTGTCACATATTTAGTTAAAGTCAAAAGATCCTTATTTGATAAATGAAAAGAAGATTTATCTTAAACCATTTTTTAAAAATTCAAATATGGGATATTATTTCATGAAATAATTATTATGTAATAGTAATAAATTTCTTATTTTTTAAAATAAATTGATATTTAAGAAAAACATTTTCGATTGAAGGCTTAAATAAAGTTGACTTTTCCATAATTTTTTTTTGATCTCATCAACACTCAAAGAGATGGAAATTATTAGCTGGAATTTATTCTATATAAATATCTTTAGGGTATGAAAATTCATATGTTTGATGAGACATAAATTATATGATATAATCATGATAAACAAAATAATATGAAATCCCTATAAACAATGAGATTCTAACATAAAATTATTACAACCTTGGTAAACTTCTATTCATAATCCCCATAAAAGGGAGATCCCAAAATTGATATTAAATATCCATAATTATCATGAATATCATACTAAATGTAATTAATGGGAATTATATTCACCATATAAAAGGGTAAATGGTGAAAATGGTATATATCACAAATAAGTTATAATGCTACATGGAGTACCACTATATAATGTTTTCGATCGAGATCCAAGATTCACCTCTAAGATCTAGAAAAGACTCCAACATGCTCTAAGAACTGAACTGAATTTCAGTATGGCCTATCATCCTCAAACTGATGTCCAATATGAGGAAAATATTTAGACACTGGAAGATATGTTGATAGCATGTTCTATAGACTTAAAAGGAGGATGGGACCAACATCTTAAACTGGTGAAATTATCTTACAACAATAGTTTATACTCAAGCATCTGAATGGCACCATATGAAGCCCTTTATTGGAAAAGGTGTAGAACACCAGTGTGTTGGGATGAAGTCATTGAGCGTAATCTTCTAGGACTTGAAATGGTTGAAGAAAGGGTGGAGAAGGTGAAAACCATTCAACATCATATCAAGGTAGCCCAAAGTCGACCAAATTGTTATGCATACAATCATCGATGAGGCCATGAGTTCAATGTTGAAGACATGGTATTTTTCCGCATATCTCCTTTGAAGAAGGTCATGAGATTTGGGAAGAAAGGAAAGCTATGTCCTAGGTACATCGACCCCTTCGAGATCCTTGATCGAGTCAGAGATGTATCCTATCGACTGGAACTTCCACCTACCATGTCAAAAGTACATGATCTCTTCAATGTATCCCTCTAAAGAGGTACATAGCAGAACTTACAAATGTACTCTCTTCAGGGGTGGTATAGTTGGAGGATGATATTTCTTATGAGGAGTAGCCAGTGAAGATCCTAGATTATGGAGATAAAGTTCTACGTAACAAGACTACTCACCTGGTCAAAGTACTGTGGTGGAACCATAAGAACACAGAGGCAACGCGGGAACTAGAGGAGGCAATGAAAGAAAAGTGCCCTCACCTGTTTATAGCTTAGAATTTAAAATGAAATTTCGAGGGAGAAATTTAATAAGGGGAGAATAATGTAACATTTAAATGTTTTATCAATGAAAATTCCCTTCTTATAATTATATCATATAATCACATGAAATCACAACACAGTTACCTACTAAGTACTATGTGACCTTTAAATATAATTTTATCACTTCAATGTCTTGAATTTTAAAAATATGATATACAGGGTTTCGTTTATGGTGTTTTTTGTGGTCTGATGGACCAAACATAATTTTGGGCGAATAGTAACCTGCCCTTAAGAATAGTAACCTAACCTTTGGAATAGTAACCCACCCTTATGAATTGTAATACAAACCTTATGAATATTAAATTGTCCAAAATTATAGTAACCTAACTCATGAATGTATAAATAACATTCAGGAATCTTATAAGAGATAACATGACCATAGTAAAGGTATTGGTATTTTTTGTAAGTAATAAATAAATAATTAAAATTAATTAATTAATTTAAAAAGAAATTTTATTTTCTCAAAATGTGTTCATAAATTAACAATTTTATGTCTTCTGGTTTTAAGGTATTTTTATAAGACCTTATGTAATTTTTGAAAGCATTATAAAATCACTTATAGTTTTAAAATCTGAATTTTTCAAGTAAATTATGATTTGAATTTAAAATTAAATTAATCATATTTATAAAATTATTTTTGAAAAATGGAGTCCATTTTTGGAATCTACACATCGAAAAATGGTTATGGTGAATTTTTGGGCTTTTCTAAAATACTTTAATTTTTTATGAATAGTAAAATACAATAATTTGAAAATTAATTTAAATACATGAATTATAGAGTCATGAATGATGTTATGATAATGTAATCCTAATTGGTTCTAACTCACATTCACTTATTACTATTTTTGTTCATGTAATCATCACTATTTCTGGTCCTAAGGGAAATTAATTAATTATAGAATTAAATTTCATGAAAACCCTCCTCTCCTCCACTATAAATACCACCCCTCCTTACCTCTTTTATTTACTCCTATAAAGCCTTGTTCCTTCTATAAATTATTCAAAAATATCTCCCCAAGATCCTCCCCCACCTCCAACATCCCTTAGTCTCTTCAAAATACCATACCCTCTCCACTTGATAGGCTCTCAAGGAAGATTGATTCAAGAGTTAAATTCCACTTTTCAATTCTTTTACTTTCTTTTCATGTTCATTTGTTTTCTTTTCTATCATTACTTATCCTTATAAAAATTTTACAACAACTAAAGTACCTTAAATATACTTGAATGTTGTTCTGATAATGGAAAATTTTATTATCATCTCTCCTTTACTATTCTTTTATACTAGTAGTAAAGACACCATTCGAGATGTGTTAATTGACCACATTTAGAGACGATGAGTTTTCAATTTCTTTTACCATATTAAATTATGTTCATGAAAAGATTTTTTTATGGTCCTACCAGATTATTATTTAATATATCATATATAAGGTTCTATAATCTTTTTTACACATTATATTAATTTATAATTCAAAATGAGTTTGTAGTGATCAAAAACCGCCAATAAACCAAAAGATTATCACTAAAGTTTTATATAATGATTCATCTTCACTCCAAGTAACAAAATTAAATTTTAAAAAATGTAACCTTATGTATGTTAAATAATAAAATATAAATCCAATTCTATAAACCATCCCCATTTTACATCTTCCTCCATTCATGAAAATAAGTAAACCTATCATAAAAACCAAGAAAATAAACAGACCCAAACAATGAAATTGAACGAATTAACCCATGAAAAGTGTCATTAATGAATATAAAAAGGTTAAAATAAATATTTTACTTATATAATATGTTATGGAATAATTAATTAATTAACATAATTTGATTATTCTGGTCATTAATATCAAATGGAGAACACCATCAGACTTAAGGTAAGGGATCCTCTATATTTCACTTTTATTCAAGAATGTCCTCTACGTTATGCCCTTTTATGTGTAACCCATAATGATGGTGTATGATTTTGAACATTCCCCATACATCCATCATGATTTATAAGTTATTATAAACCCCTTTATATCTCATTAATCTATTTTAAGTACACCCTATACCATACCGATAATTTGTAAGGGATTCTACTCGAACCTCCTTTGTTATTTCGGGTTGCCTTATCTTTATTTTACCAAAATGAAGTTATCTTATATATTTTATGTTAATATTCTAAATTCTGTGAACATATACCAAATTAATTTATCAATACCCTTTCATCATTCTATTTTGGGGATATACATTTTTTTAAGTGATTCCCTCCTCAATACTTCCTGATAAGCAGACCTGTTTTGAGGGACCTTCCTGAATTATTACCCAATTTAAAGTGCACTATATCTTCTATTTCAAGGCAAAATTGTCTTTATAAAATCATTATTTTTATTATTAAAACCATCTTGGTTCACTTTGGGTTTTATATAAATGATTTTTTCCTTTTCTATTTTAAATTCTATATAGTATTTTCCTTAAAACCGCAAAAAAATGTTTTAATGCTAACATTTTCTTAAATAATTTTAATACATGTTTTCACTTATACTTGACATCACATAAATTGATACAATCCTTTTTTTTCTTATGAATTTACATGTATGTTTTAGTTACTTTCTTTCATGGACACTTTTATGATAAAACAATTTGTTATGCTTTATGACAATATTATGGTACCCAATTCATTCCATCGGTAACCCATATGTTTATGTAAGATAGATTATGTATGATTATTTATGTGGAAAAAATATTCATGAAAAGTTAGGATGGGTTCACCCAGATAGAGCTCCAATGAATTGGGTAAATTTGAGTCTCATGAGACATTATGTGTGACTGTCTTGGCGGTTTGCCTTGGCTTGTGCTACCATGTGTGACAATCTTGAAAGTTAGACTTGGATTGTGCTACCATATAAAATGGTCTTGGAAATTAGCCTTGACTCATGCTAAAGTCATGTTTTATGATTCTTATACATTACTATGACCCCATGTTTATATGATTCTATGTTTATATGTCTTGATTCCATATGTTATATGCCTTCTATCCCATGTGCTAATGATTTGTTCTTATTTTTATTCCTTTACTGGGATTTTAGCTCATCACTCTATTCATGTTATCTCTTAAGTTATCCTATGCATATGTATAAGAAAACTAGATGACAGAATCTCATTATTGAGATTAAATAAAAATTTGTTTTTTAAACGTTTGACTATGTACCTAGTATTCAAAGACACTAGACTTTATGATCCTTAGATTGTACTCTGATGTATAAATATTCTTAAAATCATGTAATGTAATATGTAAAAGGGTAGGGTCGCTATATCTAAAGTCTTAAAAATAATATATCTATTTTAATAGACATCCCAAGATAAGGACTATTGGGGATATATAACTAATTACCCAGCTCTGATACCATTTTTTATTGAATCGACCTAGGTTACCCAAAAACCTTGAACTTGACCCGATTTGTCACATACCCAAAGGGAATTTCCAATCCACACAGTCTAGAAAAAATCACCTGAGCATCGAAAAAAAAACTAGAGGGAAAGATTTATCCCAACCTGAACAAATTCATAGAATATATATACAAGAAATAAGAAATAACAGTGGAAATATTACAAAATATATGCTATAATAGTAAGAAAAAAAAATAAAGAAAAAAATGGTAAAGTATCCAGAAATCCATGAGATAAGTCCAACTAAAAAGGACTATGACCAAATAGCTACTCCAAGTGATGGTATGAAAGAACTCCCACAATCTCACCACCAACTACACAACTCATCTGACATGAAACATCACCACCTCACCATGGTGTCTTGATATTTCATACATTGGAAGACATATATCGGTCTTCACACCATGGAAGGGGTGCATAGGGTGTGAGTTAATAGGATTCATAGGATCCCACCCAAGTGTTCCATAATAATTCTCTGTATAATAATTATTATATGGTCATTATAAATAAAATATGGCATGATAAGAAGTAAAGTAATTTTATAGAAAGCATGGTAAAAATTTCCCCTTTATCACAGTTCCAAAAGTAAAAGCTGGTAAATAAATTACAAAGAATATTTTTCATATCATCTTTAGAAAGTATAAACATGCATATCAGGGATAAAACAAAAAATCCAAGTAATAAAAAATAGAATCACATGTATTATCACAAAATATCACTATAGGTCAGACTAGAAGACGACTCATACCATAATAAATCAAGTGAACAGTCTAGTTCCTAGAACATAGGCCTCAAAAGCATAGGAAAACCCCATGTGTAAACACCCCTAACAATGTAAATATTAGTCCCCTAGAACAACCGGACTAGGAAACATATGAAATCCTCATAATAAAACCCTTCATTAATTAGAAAAATATGGACGATGGCCTCAAGATAAACCTTCTACCTAAGTACCCAAGGTAAACCATGCCCTCATTTTTACAATTCATTTCAACACTATGAAAACCATTTCAAAACCATTTCATAAATCCATTTAAATGATTTTAAAATACCCATTTTAATTACATTTATCAAAAACCAGGGAAAACAAAATATTAATTAAAAATTATTTTTAATATATGCAAAACAATCATGAAAATTTAATGTATAAATTAATTTATAAAGAATAAAAAATAATTTTCATCAACATAGGCAAGAGATGAAACCACCTACCTTGAAACTTGGGTCACACACGCCCACAATAGGATCCACCAACAATAAATAGCCAATGCCATCTACAAAGGCCCTCAGGAACTAACACATCCCACACCACAACCAATAATGGAACATCCTCTGGAAGGAGATCACACAATGGATCTATAGAGAAAAACCACAACTGCATCAAAGATCGAATTCCGAACGAATCAATTGTGAAGGAATAGTGTTTCTAAAAATCACTAGAGATGGAATTCAGGTTGAGAGAAAATGAGAAATAGAAGCTGAATGGACTCCCAAAACCTGAATGATGCAATAAAACTCCCCTGATTGGGGAATTACATGATGTGAAACTCCTTTACATGTCGGGAAATCCATGTTTTCTAAGTACACAAAAAATCAATTTACTTATATTTAAAATACTGTCTTAAGTTGAATCATGACATATAAACACTCTTCATGTCATGTAACCCATCACAATGTGAATCATTTTCATGAAATATACCCAAAAACAATCACACATTGTGACCTAGTTACAAGACATGAAATCCTTATATAGACTGCATAAAAAAATTTTAAACCCAAGAGTGCAACAAATCTGTGACTTCACCATTAAATATATCTACCCAATTCCTTCTCTACCCTATATAGACAACAAGAAAAAGGAAAATCATAATGAGGTTAAATATATACGTGATAGATCAGTAATGGGATGTTACAACTTTTCAATTGAACAAAATGGAAATTGATTTATTTACACTATATCATTTCCATCATAGGGCCTAATATATCAACATTAATTAAAGAACAGAAGGGAAAAAACATTTCTCGCGTTATTCATTAATGAAATATTACTCATGATGCACCCAACATATCCTACCTCACCACAAACATCTATCATCATTGTTTTCATAAAAAATCTAAGTGAAGAACTCATAATACTCATTAATAATAACTTTAAAGTATAAGGATAATTACAAATTTTTGTAGATAAGAACATCCAATGACACATATAAATGGGAAATTCCTACTAGCAGGTCTCATCCTCATAATATCCTATTAGATATTACTAATAGAGTACATGATGATAAGGTTCCTAAAATCCCTATGAGTCACCACCCCTGATAGACTGTATCATTTTTTTCCTTCAAATGATATCATTTGGATATATAACTTAAATTCAAGAACAAATTCATACTACTTCCACATTCTAATCATAGAGGGGACTACTATGACCTTTTAGTAAAACAACTACTCTTAGGACATTATCACATACTATGTCATGTAGATGAATAATCATGATGTGATAAATTTTTTTATTAATATTGAATACAATGAATAATGTCATCATAATATACACAAAAGTTGGTTCTAGGTCACCTACTCTAGTAGAATCCCAGTTGCATTGGATCCAACTGCTAAAAACCTTTAGTCTAGTAGCTCTCACATGATACTTTTTATTATGTTAAGATTGGACTATTGTCAATGTACCCACCATTTTATCTTCTATGGGTACTCTCCTTACTGAAAATTCACCCCTATGATGAAAATATGTCAAGATATGAAACTTGTAGAGTATATTCATTGTCTGTTTGTGTGAACATGGATCTTTTTTAGGATCCACTGCTATAGTATTATCACAATAAAATGTGATGGTATCTTTACTTATTAGTACCACATCAAGATCATGGACAATGTTTCAAGTCCAAAAAAATTCCTTGGTTGTTTAAGAAGCTGCTATATACTAGGAATCCACTATAGAATCAATGACAATTGGCTGCTTTGAACTCTTCTAGCTCACAAATATTCCATTGAGACAGAAAACATATCATGATTGTGACATCATATCACATTGATCAATTTGAAAGAAGACATCAATATTTCCCTTGATGAATAGATCATCGTCTCCTCAATTTTCTAGGAACATATCCCTAGTTCTTCTTAGATACATAAGGATAGCCTTAAAAACAGACCAATACGGTTCTTTGGGATCTACTTGATATATTCCTACCATGCTCAATGTACAGGCAACATCAAGTCTAGTACATAATATGACATACATGATTTATCCTATAATCAAATCGTATGAGATCTTACTAATTATCTCTTTATCTTTTTGTGTCTATGGACACATTTTGTTAGAAATATGTAAACTATGTGACACTAGAACCAATCCCCTCTTGGAGTGTTCCATACAAAATCTATTTAGTTTATGGTCAACATATGTACTTTGAATTAGCCCATGTAGCTTCTGGGTTCAATCATGAATGATCTTGATCCATAGAATATAGGATGCCTCACCTAATTTATTTATGGAGAAACACTTTTTTAGCCAGTCCTTGATAGGCTATAAGATTGGTATGTTGTTTCCAATAAGTAATATGTCATCAACATATAATACTAGGTTAATGACTTCATTTCCACTAAACCTCTTATAAACACACGAATAACATTCATTCTTTATGAAACCTAATTCTTTGATGGATTCATCAAATCAAATGTTCCATGACCAAGATGCTTGATTCATTCCATAAATGGATCTCTACAACTTGAAAATCATTTTTCCATAATCTAGAGTCACAAAACCTTATGGTTATGTCATATAGAAATTTTCCTGAAGGTTCCCATTAAGTAATGCAGTTTTTACATCCATCTTCCAAATCTCATATCCATGGTAAGAAACTATAGTAAGTAGAATTATAATGGATTTAAAAAATGGAAACCGGTGAAAATGTTTCATTATAGTAAATTCCTTGATGATGCTTATACCCTTTATCCATAAGCGTTTCTTTAAAGGTATTTACTTTACCTTCAATGTCTAGTTTTCTCTTGAATACCCATTTGCATCCCACAAGATTTACATCAACCAAAGAATAAACTAAAACCCAAACATGGTTTTGATACAAGGAATCCCTCTCAGAAATCATGGCTTCTTTACCTCTTGCAGCTTTTAAGATCTCTACTTCCACTTTGTAGGAGATAGGTTTATCACTATAAACCAATAATGATTCACCATATTAAGTAACTAGAAAACCATATATCTCTTGTTCTCTTACCTCTCTTGTCCTCTTATGCAGTACATGTGTTTCAAGAACATATTCTTCCACGGGGACATGTAGAATATGTTCTTATACCAACTCTTATATATCTTTAGAATTCACTTCATTGAAGTAAATATTTCGTTCACTATTCTTTTTTAGTATATTCTCTCTCTCATGAAAGATGGCTTGTCTGGAAACAATTACTTTCTTATTTGAGGGTTTTTTGGGAAGTATCCCCTTATTTCCTTGGTATAAAATATGAAGAAACACTTTGTGACCCGAGGTTCTAATTTGTTACCTGCTAAGGCCTTAAAAAATTCCTCACAACCCTATACACATGTATGAAACAAAACAAGTTTATTTTATCTCCATAACTTGATGGGATTACATTTTCCAATTTAGTTGGTTCTCTATTTAATGTGTATAATGTAGTTTGTAATGCATATCCCAAAAAGGTTAATGGAAGACCTGCATGACTCATTATTGAACTTACCATGTCTAACAAGGTATGATTCCTCCTTTCACTAACACCATTCTACTGTGGTATGTATGGTGGAGTGAGTCGAGATAGAATCACAAACACCAGTAGAAATTCAATAAAACTTGGTTATGATATTCACCACCTTGATCTAATTGATGCTTCATTATCTTATTACCAAGATGATTTTCTACTTCATTCTTGAATTCATTGAATTTCAAAAAATAATTAGACTTATACCTCATTATGTAGAAATATACATATCCACTCAAGTCATTAGAAAAGTTTATGAAGTAAGTGTTAGGTCTACTAGGTTAGATACCCTGAGCAGGTGGGGGTGGGTGAATCAGGGTATGACCGATTAAAACAACTACCCCTATTGATCTTGTCTCGCTGTTAAGTAAGACTCTATTCTCTCTCTTTCCTACAGCACAATATAAACAAAAACTAAAGAAATCACAAGACACAACAATTTTTACTTGGTTCACCCACACTGGGCTACGTCCAAGGTGCATACACCGACAATGTGCTGATGTACCAAATCCACTAAAAGCACACTTCTGTTTACAAAGTTCGGGATAGATCACTTTTATTCTCAGGCTCACTGCCTTTACACTGTTTAGGGTCAGCTCACTGCTTTCCCAAGAGTCACTACCTATTTCTCTCTCTCTGGCTCACTTCCAGTGGAGAGGATCACCTTATTCCACTTCCTTTACTCACTGCTCTGGAAAGGATCCACTCACATTTTATAGACTTGTAGGTCTCTTCATTATAACTAATGAATAAATCCTTTGTTGTATGTAGATGCGCTGTTGAAGTCCAACTTTCACCTGTATATGAATCTAACTTATCACTGATGGTATTGGGAAATCTTTCAGCTTTCACGTAGTCCTGAATCACTACTTTGCTTCAACCATACCTGGCACCCTTCTCCAAGCCGGTGTTCAAGTCTCGGCACACAAGTTAAAATGGCACACATGTTCACCTCAAACACTTGCGCGACACTAGCTTTTGCAACTCCAAACATGCGCAACTCACACCCTTTTATGCCCAAACCAATTTTTGCATGCAACCTTCAACTGTCGCACTTCTTCAAAACCTGGCGCACAAGTTTCACCAAACGACTTGTTCAACACTCCATTCTTCAACTCAAAACTTGGGCGACACCCTTCCTTTCTCACCCAAACCACTCTGGACGCGCAACAATCAACATGCGCGCAACATCTACTTACGCGACCACACCACCACTTGCGTGAACACCAAACCTGCATGATGGGAGCTATGATTTTCTATAAGTGTTGAAATCACACCGAATGAGGAGGGTTCGACCTCTATTTATAGGCATTTGAACACCCTACGCAACGGGCGCACAAGTCTCCTCTCGGCGCGCAAGTCCAGCCGCCCTAGTCACTATTGTGCTAGTCACTACTATGCAAGTCACTTGCGTGACCAAACATAAAAATTGGGCACCCCTTTTCCCTTTTCCATATTTTGATGTTATGATCTTGAAAAAAATATGGTGCACAAGTTTCCAATCCTCTAAGACACTGGCACGCAAGTCCCTTTTCCAAAAACACTTTTCTCCATTTCTCGATTTTGAGGTCCAAAAATTTGGCAAACACTAGAAATTGGTGCCACCTTGTATCTTCTTTTTTGAACCGCCTCCAGATCGGCCATTCCTTTGTTGAAATTTTTGAATCAAACATGGATCATTAACCACATCCATTGAACTCGACATACCACCATGAAATCCCCTTTTTCAATAAATTTATACATCATGGTTTTCTTTGTCAACAAACACAACACAGAGGTCCACTTTGTCAACAAACACAATCACCTCAAAAATGCTTCAATGATACCTTGAGGGATTTTTGCCCAACAATACCCTCCTTTGGGTTTGATAACAACTCTTCCATAAAGAGATACATTGATAATTTTTCATCCACCATTTTCCCATTTCGATTCCGATAGTAATCAAGGATTTACTCAACACGTACTCTAAGCCCACATAAGCAATGCTCGGTGTGAGAAGCAAGAGTAAATGAAAAGTTCATCAATTAATAACTTCAAATTTGACACCCACTGTTGACACCAAACTGATACCAATTTTTGGAAATATTCTTACTGCATTCCAACGCTAATCTTCAGCACCACTCTTCTGTTTTTATCACGATCCCTAGCTGTCGTGATATATATTGTTTGATTGATCACTTATAGCATCGTCAGATTTAATATTCTCCCCTGATCTCATTTCTCTCCCCCTATATCACTGTTCCACCTATCAGCTTCTCCCAATATAAATCACGATTTATCAAATTGCCACACGGTCTCCCCCTTGAACAATCAATGTCTCCCCCTTAAACAATCACTATTTTCTCCCCCTTTGTCAACAAACCCAAAGGTCACTCCTTTGTAGTTTGTAACAGTGTAGAGACCACATATCAACACATTAGGGAAAAACACATCATACCTTAGGGAGAGGGGGGGTGGGTCCACATCCACACTCTTTTAAGTGTGGGGAGTTTACTGAACTCCCAGAGACAGTCGATGCCTTTCAAATGCTTCCTTGGGTAAGGCCTTTTTCAGAATATCTGCAACCTGTAGATCTGTAGGCACATACTCCAACTTCACAAGCCCTTGATCCACCTTCTCCTTAATGAAATGATATTTGATCTCAATGTGTTTTTTCCTTGAGTGATGAACTAGATTTTTTCTAAGATTTATAGAACTTGAGTTATCACACTAGATTTCGATTGGAGACTTCACTTCAACTCCCATATCTTCAAGTTGCTTCTTCATCCACAATTACTGTGTGCATGCTTGAGTGGCCGCAATATACTCAGCTTCCACGGTGCTCAATGAAATGTAATCTTTCTTATTGCTTAGCCAAGAAATACACAATACACCAAGATAGAATGAACCACCCGATGTTGATTTTCTATCATCCGCAGAACCGTCCCAGTCTGAATTAGTATATCCCAATAACTCTGTCTAAGATTTTTCATTATATGTCAAGCCGAAGTCCACTATGTCCTTGATATACCAATGTAATCCTTTCACTGCAAGCATGTGGATTTCCTTGGGATTACTCTGATATCATGCTTCTTTGCATGTGGAGAAAACAATATCAGGCCTTGTTGCGGTCAAGTACAACAAAATTCCAATAATTTGCCTGTATTATGTGATATTAACTACCTTGCAATATTCATCTTTGTACAGTTTCATCTAGGTAGCAACTGATGTCTTCATCTCTTTGTAATTTTCCATTCCAAACCTTTTCAAAACCTCCTTGGCATATTTGGATTGAGAAGCGAATGTTCCATTCCTTACATGGGTCACTTGTAGACCAATGAAAAAATGTTAGCTCTCTAGTCATTGACATTTCAAACTCACTTTTCATGAATTTAGAAAACTGTCTGTAGTGAGTTTCATCTGATCTTCCAAATAATATGTCATCGACATAAACCAACACTATCATCCTTTGATTACTTTCATTGCTGAAATAGAGATTGTAATCAACTCCCCCACGTTGGAAACCAAGATTCTTCAAGTACTGATCAATCCTTGAGTACCATGCTCTTGGTGCTTGTTTCATCCCATACAATGCCTTCTTAAGTCTGCAAACCTTTTTCTCATCCTCATGAATGAGAAAAACATATGGATTCTCAATATACACTTCCTCCTCCAGAATCCCATTCAATAATGAAGATTTAATATCCATCTGGAACACTTTGAACTTTCGTTGCACTGCAATGGCTAGGAATAATACGATTGTCTCTAGCCTTGCCACTGGTGCAAATGTCTCATCAACATCTATTCCATCTATCTAGGAGTACCCCTTTCACACTAGTCATGATTTGTTCTGAATCACTGTTCCATCTTAATACATCTTGTTACGATAGACCCATTTAGTCCCGATGACATTATTATCTGCTGGCCTCGAAACAATCTCCCACATCTAATTCTTCTCAATCTGATCTAGCTCTTCATTCATTTCTTGAATCCAGTTTCCATCTTCAGCTGCATCTGTGAACCATTTCGGCTCAACCTGTGATAGTAAAGATGTCTGCTATAGTGATTTAATTCTTCTTGTCTGAACTGGAGCGGACTGATCACCAATGATATTCTTCCTGTCAATTTCAGCTCGACTCTTTGGCTTCCTTGCAGACATAGACTTGAAACATTCTTGTTCATCATCAGTTTCTTCTTCTGAGTCAGCATCTTCCACTTCTGCTCCTCCTCTGTTATTTTCCTCTTCATCACTTTCATCAAGAAACTGCTCACTGTGTTGTTGAATATTATCTTCATTTTCCACAATAGTGAAATTATTGCTCTCAATTACTTTTCCCAGCCTCTTGTTAAAGCATTTGTATGATTTTCATTTGCCTGAGTAGCCCAGTAATATTCCCTCATCTCCATGTGATTCCCACTTCCTATGCTTTTCTTTGTTGAGAATGAATCACTTAATTCCAAATATATGAAATTATTTCACTATTGGATTCTTTCTGTACCACATTTCATACGAAGTCTTTCCTTCATTCAGACACAACAAATCCCTATTAGAAATGTAGACTGATGTGAATACTACTTCCTTCCAAAACTTCTCTGGAAGGTCTTTTTCTATAAGCATTGTTTTGGCCATGTTGTTGATGATCTGATTTCTCCTTTCAACCACTCCATTCTGTTGGGGAGTTATTACTTTGGAAACTTGATTCCTTATCCCATGTTTCTCAAGATACTCTTTCACCTGATTGTTTGTGAATTCTGTACCATTTTCTGTATGAAACTTCAGAATTTTTTATCCAAGCATCCTTTCATATTCCCTTCGGTATTGTTTTATGTAGCTGAACAGATCAGACTTATGGGAAATAACAAATACCCATGTCATTCTGCTATAGTCATCAATGAAAAGAATGTAATACCTCTTCCCGTCAATGGCTCTTGGTGAAATAGGTCCACAGACATTAGCATGCACCAATTTAAGCACTCTTGTCGACTTCTTTTCCTTAACTTTGTACGTCTTTCTGATAATCTTCTCTTGTTGACAGGCGACACACGTATGTGTACGATCACGTGATAGCTTAGGGAGGTCTCTTGCTATTTCACACTTTACCAGATCTTCCAGGGATTGTTGGAAAAGATGAACAAGTCATTTATGCCACAACTTGTTTTCTTCCTCTCTGGACAGAAACCACATATCTTCTTCTCCACTTACCGGGTAGGGATTTCCCGTTGTTCATTTTCCCTGTAGAACAACTACTCTGTCTCTTCCTTTGAAATCACACATCTTCTTAGTAAACCTTATAGAATTTCCTGAGTCACATAGTTGACTGACGTAGAGTAAATTGTGATTGAGGCCTTCTACTACTAAGACATCAGCATGTCTCCTCTCTTTGCCCCCAGATTTGTCCTTTCCTCCACCAATAATCTTCAAGCCTTCATCATTTACAAACTTTACAACTCCTTCTTTATCATATTTTATGCCTATAACAAGATCTTTGTTACCTATCATGTGATATGTGAAACCACTATAAAGGATCCACACACCAGAGTGATATGATGCTTTAAGGGAAATTTCTACCACCATGACCTTCTCATCCTTCTTCTTTTTGGTCCATATTTTTTCCTTCACACTTTTCATGGATTGAGACTTCTGTTCTTTCTCAAAGTATGATTGACTAGCTTCATCTTGCAAAGATGCAAATATATTATGCATTTTTAAATCACCTGTTGGTTCATTGATCTACTGCTTGAGAACATTTTTATTCTTCTTTGTCACATTCCTCTGGATAGTCAAAGTGCAGTACCTAGCCATGTGCCCAAATCCTCCACACCAAAAATAGTTTCCTTCGAAATATGCTTTGGATAACCGTTCTCTGTTTGGCTGCCTCCTTTGTTCTTGTTCCATTCGATATCTCTTGGATATGGAACACACATACTGTGAATGTCCCATCTTTCCACAATAATAACACCTGATATAAGGTGCATTCCTTCATGTTACTCCCACACTACTAGTTTCCCTTTGGGATCTCTGAATATTCTGATTCTGTTTTCTGCCCAAATAAACCTTCAATCTGAGAGTGGGTGCTTGCGGTCTGACATCCATATTTACAGCTTTTGGTTTTTGATCAAGCCCCAATTCAACCTTAGCATCTGAGCTCGATTACTGCTTCTTTCTTGCTGAACTACAAGCCTCCTCTTCCATCTTTTCTATCTTCTGAATGAAATGATTTTATGATATCACATTGGTGGTCATGAGTTTTTCTTGATCCCTCATATTTCATTGTAGACTGACCAATTCTTCTTCAAGTTCTTCGATACACTTGACTTGATCTTTCAATTTTATATCCAAGCCATCAATATCCCTTTTCTATTTTTAAATTTTTATCTTATACTCACTAAATGATTCTGAGTTTTCTGGTGTTGATAACTTGAGTTTCTCAATTTCTTCCATCAAATCATACTTCTCTTCTTCCTGCTGCTGCATATAGAGTTTGGCATCGCGAACAACTTTTTTAGCTCTCTTTGTTTTGGCTCTCTAAACATCTATCTCTTCGATAGCATCCTCTAACTCATCTTTCATATCTATTCTTCCTTCAACTTCTTCTTCTTCATCATCACCTTTGGTTTCGTTCTTCTCCTGAGAATTTCCAACAACTGCCACCATTTCATTTTCTCCTCGATCTTGCAGTTCTCTATCTCCTTAACCTCCTCAGCTTCAGACTCATCTGAACAGTCTATTTATTGTGAAAGAATATTCTTCTTCTTGAAGAAATTTCTCTTTAACTGCTTCTTCCCCTTTTTACATAGGATGAAGATTTATTCTTGGGAATTTAAAATTCATCTTCATTATTTTATTCTTGAAACTTTTTATGGTACCTTGTGGAAAGATGACAAACTTTTCCACATCTAAAGCAAGAAATTTGAAGTTTACCTTTGAAATTTCCTTTTCCTCTTTGAGGATTTGAGGAGGGGAATGACATTACCTCATCTGTCTCTTCTTCTTCCTGATAATCTTCAATGGTGAGCTTATTAATGTCCTTACATGACACCTCATTGGATTTCCCCTTTTCCATAGCCTCTTTATCATCATTCCTCATTTCATAAGCTACTGGGGTACTGTGCAAACTGTCCAGTGTCACCTCTTTTGGATATTTATCTTCTAGTACTGAAACTTTCGAATTGAACTGAGGTGGAAGTTTCCTCAAGATGCGCTTTATGATCTTTATGTCTTCAATGACTTCTCCAAGACCTCTCATATCTTCCACAATAATATTTACCATGTCAAAGAATGCATCAACAGACTCATTCGGGTTCATTTTCAGATCTTAATACTTATTCCATAGTACTTGTAGATTTGCCTCTCTGACTTTTGAATCTCCTTAATATATATTCAAAAGCTTTTACCACATGGCATTTGATGTTTTACATGACATCACCTTCTTATAGATAGCATTGGATAAGGCTCCCCCTAATGCATTTATGCCCTTTGCGTCAGAATCCAATTCTCTTCGCTCGGCATCTGATAAATCCCCACTGTTGATGTCAGCTATTATACCGTGCATTGCTGTTATGAACACATCCATTCCCAAAGATCGGAAGTAGTGTTTCATCTGATTCTTCCATAACTGAAAAATGTTCCCATCAAAGATCGAAATCCCTTTTTGATTGGTGACCTCTATATGAGAGAGAACCACTGATAAAAACCTTTCCCTTTGATACCAATTGTTAGGTCCACTGGGTTACATACCCTGAGAGGGGGGGGGGGTGAATCAGGGTATGACAGATTAAAACAACTGCCCCTATTGATCTTGTCTCACTGTTAAGAAAGACTCTCTTCTCTCTCTTTCATGCAGCATAGTATAAACAAAAACTAAAGAAAGCACATGAAACAATGATCTTTACTTGGTTCACCCTCACTGGGATACATCCAAGGAGCATACACCGAAAATGTGTCGATGTACCAGATCCACTAAAATCGCACTGCTGTTTACAAAGTTCGGAATAGATCACTTCTATTCCCAGGCTCACTGCATTTACAATGTTTAGGGTCAGCTCACTACTTTCCCAAGGGTCACTCCCTGTTTCTCTCTCTATGGCTTACTGCCAGTGGAGTGGATCACCTTCTTCCTCTTCCTTTGCTCACTGCTCTGAAAAGGATCCACTCACAGTTTATAGACCTTTAGTTTTATTCATTATCACTAATGAATAAATCCTCTGTTGTATGTATATGTGTTGTTAAAGTCCAACTTTCACCCGTAGATGAATCTCAATTTTCACCGAGGCTATCGGGCAATCTTCTAGATTTCACACAGCCCTGAATCACTATCATGCTTCAACCATACCTGGTGCCCTTCTCCAAGCCGGGACACAAGTCTCGGTGTGAAAATTAAAATTTTCATGAAATTTCACCTCAACCACTTGTGAAACACTAGATTCTACAACTCCAAACTTGCGCGACTCACACCCTTTTACGCCCAAACAAATTTTGGCACACAACCATCAACTGTCGCGCTTCTTAAAAACCTGGTGTGAAAGTGTCACCAAACCACTTGCGTGACACCCCCTTCTCCAAATCAAAACTTGGGTGACTCCCTTCCTTTCTCGCCCAAACCGCTATGGACACACAACAATCAACTGGCACACAACTTATACTTGCGCGACCACACCACCACTTGCGCGACCACCACACCTGTGTGACAGGAGCTCTGATTTTCTCTAAGTGTTGAACTCACACTGAATGAGGAGGGGTCGACCTCAATTTATATTCATTTGAACACCCTGCGCGATGGGTGCACAAGTCTCCTCTCGGCGCACAAGTCCAGCTTTCCTAGTCACTACCGCGCTAGTCACTGTCGCACAAGTCACTTGCACGACCAAACCAAAAACTTGGGCGCCCCTTTTCCCTTTTCCATATTTTGATGTTATGATCTTGGAAAACATATGGTGCACAAGTTTCCAATCCTCCACGACATTGATGCACAAGTACCTTTTCCAAAAACAATTTTCTCAATTTCTTGATTTTGAGGTCCAAAAATTTGGCAAACACAAGAAAACGGTTCCACCTTATATCTTCACTTTTGGAACCACCTCCAGATCGACCATTCATTTGTCGACATTCTTAAATCAAACATGGATCATTAACCACATCCATTGAACTCGGAATACCACCATGAAATCCCCTTTTTCAAAAAATTTATACATCATGGTTTGCTTTGTCAACAAACACAACACATAGGCCCACTTTGTCAATAAACACAATCACCTCAAAAATGATTCAATGATACCTTGAGGGATTTTCCCCACAGTAAGAATTTCAACCTCCAGATTCTACTATAAATGGTCCAAAAACACCATTATGTGCCAATACTAGAATCTTTTTTTCCCTTTAACCCAATCCACCAAATAGGGGTGTGGTCATTTTTTCTTGTAAACAAGCATGCAATCTTTAAAGAGGTTTTAGCTCAGAAGATTCTAAATAACCATCTTGAAAGAGATTGATCAAACATTTCTTATTTACATAACCAAGATGATGATGCCTAATTAGGGTGTTATATGAGTAGTGTGAACATGATTCCTTATCAATTTCCAACACTTGGATTTTGTAATTTAATACATAAAGACCATTATTTAAATGTCCCATAACATCACTAATTATTTTCTTATGAATGAAATAATTTTTATTCCCAAACATGAAAATAAAACCATTTGTATCTTGGAATGACATAGAAATTATGTTCTTGGTAACTGTAGGTACATAATAAAAATATTTAAATACCAAAATCAATCCCATTTTCAATGAAAGGTGGTAGTCACCAATGGCTAGAGAAGCCACCCTTTCACCGTTAACAGCTCTCAGATCCAACTCTCATGAAATCATTTGGAATCTACATGGTTCCTATATTTGGATACAAATGTGATCACCATAAGCTGTATCTAATTCCCAATGTGTAGATATGGAAAGATTTCACTTGATGATGGATGCTCCCTTATATTTCCCCTAGGCTATGGGTGTAGTTATTCTTCTAGTGGTATGGCTTTCCACACAAAAAAAAATATTTCCTCCTTTTCCTTTCCATGCCAATACATCTTACTCTACTTGGAAGAACACTTTTTGGGATCTTTAGACAGTTTATTGGTTTTGGACCAAATTGTCACGACCCATCCCCCGGGCCCCATGATGTGACTATCCCAATCCCACCTTTCATAGGCCAGGGGCTGGCGACTAGAACCAAAAGGAATATTCCCTAAATTCAGGAAGGCATTGACTTTATAACCTGTAAACACATGAAACCAAGAACACAACAGGATACGAACATGAGAAAACTAAATAGTAAATAGAGTGAGTATAATAAGTAAAAGGGGCCAGAATAAAATCCCAACATGAAAGTACAAGAAACTAAAATGTAAAAGTAAACTGAAACAACTCCTATGAACACCCAACAAGGATCCTACCTGAAGGGTAGGTACAGCTCTCGAACTGTCATCTCTGCAGTATGACTTGTCTATGGTCCACCTTCGAGCTTCCTCTAGTCCTGGTACCCTCATCCTCAGTCATCACTGTCCATCATCAGCACCAAACACAACAAGGTGCGGGCGTATCCCGTGCATAGGTGAGTATAACGATACTCTGTAGGGACCCCGATGCCCTCAAGGTCTCACACAATTCAAAAAGGATAAACCACAAATCATGAAAACAACTGAGAACCCTAATTAGGTATATGACCATACATATACCTAATTTATCAAGTTACCCCATCTCATTCATGAAGAAACACAAGGCCCAACCCATTAGCCCAATGCTCAACTTTTCCAAAAAGGAAGGAATACCAAAAAGGTTTGTACCACAAAGGTATGCCATAGAGAAGAATACCACAAAGGTATCACCATGAAGGTAAGGACTCTGCTCATACCTGTTATAACAAAGGTACAATAGTAAAGATGATTAGTTGTAACTACTCAATCATCTTACTCTGATAAGAGGAAGACCCACGTAGGATCCTAAATCATCACCAAACCCACACAGGATCCAAGTACATCATCAGACCCATACAGTATCCTGGTACATCATCAGACCCACACAAGATCCTAGTATATCATCAGACCCACACAGGATCCTTGTACATCATCAGACCGACACATGATCCTAGAGTAGTCCCGCATGGATTCCTAGAGCAGATATATGTGGTACCCTCAAACATAGACCTAGATAGGATCCCAAAGCACATACCCACATATGATCCCTTTCTCATGTTACAGCCAGCTTCACTGTTCCCGCACTAAGCTCGCTTGTCTCCGGGAGGGTCCGCTCCTCAATCCACTAGTCAATAATCCAACTGCCATGAAGTCTCATGAAGACGTATCCCAAAGGAACTCCACATTATAGGGGTCTCAACACAATATATGGTGCACCAAACGGATTCCCAGTCTGTAAGTATTATCCTTTTAGTTTCGAGGGCCCGGGTGGATTCATGCTCGATCCAACTCGACCATACCACAACTTTATCCAAATCTTGAGTGGGGTATACCAAAAGGACCGTCTTGCTCCAAGGTTTCTGGATCCATAGATTACTCATCAAACGGACCCCCGTAGATCAAGATATGGTCGAAAGAACGTATAAGGTTGAAACTAGTTCGGGTCCTGTCCGACACTGCCTAGGCCGACCCGACCCAGTTCAGGTCGACCTATCTTGACCCAAGTCTAGCCCTAGGTCATCCTCGGCCCACGGAATTTGGCCTGGCCCACTGGGTCTATCCTGGCCCGCACTGGGCAGCCTGGACTAGCTGTGTGTAGGGGGAGTCATGCGCCCCCACCCTCGATCACTGAACGGCTTCGACCGTTCGGTCGCCAGGTAGCTCGTGGGACCTGTGGCATGTCCCGCTCAGTACAACTCGGCCAAGTGAAATAGTCGACCCCTTTCTCTCCCTAGTGGCGCATCGTGCACCACCCCTCTGTGGCTAGAAGAACATCGACCGCCATCCCTTCACTGCCACAACACAAAGCCACAACCCCTTTCTTGATGAGCAGCGTGGACGCGCGTCGCCACCCCTGTCGTGCGGCCGGCCTCTTCTGGCCACGACCCTTCTTCGACGGCGCGGTTGCGTTGCCGCCGTATTCGCGGCCATCAGTGGTGCCGACCGCCATTTCCGAGCCCCAACAGTGTCGGTTGCCGTCTTCCTCCATCGCAAAGAACACTCCAAGAACCACAAAGATTTTGTGGTGAGGTCGGGCCAAGTTCATTTGGACCATACCCTCTATGTTAGAGTGGTAGAAAGCGGCTCAAGGGTGGTGATTCAACGTGGGAGAAAAATTAACTATGATCAATAGAAAACACACCCCTACCTTGAAGGTTATGAAGGAAGAGGCGTGAGGAAGATGACGAAGTCATTGGGGACGTCGGTGTTCGTAGCTCCCGCAAGAAGCCTCCAATGACATAACTCGTTCTTCGTTCTTCAGTTCATGGTTTGGGGTCACCCATCACTGCCCACCGGAACCAAATCCATCCTCCAAGTGTTTGGCATCGTGACACTTTTCCAGAGCTTTGTCCCTTGGTGAAGCCATGCCAATTCATCCCTCCAAATCTCAATATAAATAGAAGAGGGGGAAGGTAAGTAACGATTGTGGAATTTATGAATGTTCATTAAATAGGAACCATCCTAAATTCCGACGATGTAGTTTCTTAGTATTTAAAAGGGTCAATCTATTTAATTTATGTTGGCGTAATTAAATGGGAGATTTCCAAGAGGCTTCCCACATTAAAGAGTGGTTCGGGTGGTCCCCACCTCCATAACCCATGTAGAGAGATTTCAAAAATAAAATAAAAGTTTGTTATTTGATTTTTTTTCTTCCTCCACGAAATTCACAAAAACTAACTTTCACCCTCGACCTACTGTGGTCGAGGTGAAGGTCTCCTTAAGATAATTTCGGCGCTACGAGTTCAACGGTGTCCTCAAATTTTAATTCTGAGCATCGACTCAAAATTTTCAAAAATCCACTTGCACGTTTACTGAACGTACCTGAAAAAGAGATCAGAAATTCATTTTGGGCACACCTGGCCTCGAAATCACGCACCGTCAATTTTCGCCGACTCATAATATTTCCATATAATTAAAATAAATTACATGTATAATATGGGTCTTTACATTATCCCCACCTCAAGGGTTTGCATCCCTGAAGGCCATGACTCAACTAAGGGAACAAGTGGGGGTACTGAGCATGTATCTGAGCCTCCCGCTCTGATGTGCTCTCTTGGAGGTTCCTGTGCTGCCAACGAACGCGTACCAGATGTATCGAACACCGATGAAGCACCCACTCCTATCAATCCCCAATCTCTACTGGAACCTCCATAAACGTCGCCCCATCGTCGATGTCCAGCTCACCGTGGTCGATGACGTGAGATGGGTCATGCACGTATCTCCTTAGCTGGGATACATGGAAGACGTCGTTCACTCGGTGAAACTGAGGGGGAACTGCTAGGCATTAAGACACCTCTCCAACTTTTATAAGGATCTGAAAGGGTCCGATGAACCTCAGTGATAACTTGTCGCCCAGGCCAAATCTTCACAAACCCTATCGGGGTGAGACCTATAGGAAGACGTGGTTACCATCCTAGAACTCTAGAGGTCTCCATACCCTATTGAAATAAGACTTATGCCTGCTCTGTGCAGTCTTCATCCTCTCCTGGATGATCTGAACCTTCTCCGTGTTAGCCCGTACCATATATGGTCACGCTAGTACTGACTCTCCTGGGTCAGTCCAACACAAAGGTGATATGAAAGGTCGGACGTACAACACCTTGAAAGGTTCCATCCCAATGGTGGAATGATAGCTATTGTTATACTCAAACTCCACTAAAGGAAACTGATCCTCCCAGCTATGACCGAAGTCGAGGACGCAACCATGTAGCATGTCCCCGAGGGTCTGAATGGTCCGCTTAGTTTGGTCATCCGTCTGAGGATGGAAGGTGGATCTCAAACAAAGTTGCATCCAAAAATCCTCCTGCAACCCCTTCCATATCCAGGAAGTGAAACATGTATCACAATCGGAGAAAATCTTCGAGGGTAATCCATGTAGCCGCACAATCTCCTGCACATGGAGGCGTCCCAAGCTCTCTACTGAACCCTGCTCTCTGATCTGTAGGAAGTGGGATGACTTGGTGATTCGGTCGACGATCACCCAGATAGAATCATGACCCATGGATGTACGTGGAAGTCCTATCATGAAGTCCATGGATATCCCATCCCACTTCCACTCCAGGACCTCTAAAGGCTGAACTAAGCCGGCTGGTACCTGATGCCCTGCCTTCACTTGCTGACAAGTGATACACCGAGACACAAACTATGCTATTGATTTCTTCATTCCCAGCCACCAGTGTTGTCTTCGAAGATCCTGGTACATCTTCGCCACTCCTAGATGTGCCGCTAGAGGGGATGTGTGGAACTGCCTCAACACATCCTCCCGAATCGACACTAGTACCATGGTATGTCATCTGAAGAGGATGACGTGCTCCCCACTTTCAGAAAAATCCATAAGGTTCCTGTCCTATAGATATCTGAGAACGTCGAGCCTCGTAGTCCATGTCCCCATGCTACGCCTCCCTGACTCGCTGAAGAAGTGAAGGAGTGACTGTAAGATATTGAAGAAAAGATGCTCCATCTTGATCCACAAAGGATATCTACAAAGCAGCCAGCTCCTCTATCGCCTCACCTAGCAGCTATATACCACATCTTCTGCTGAGTGCATCTTCTACAACGTTTCCTTTCCCAGGAGTATAGAATTTCTCAATGTCATTGTCCTGGAAGAACTCAATCCAACACCACAATCTCATGTTCAGGTCCTTCTATGAGAAGATATACCTGAGACTTTTGTGATCAAAGTAGACTGTAAAACGTTCACCCATCAGATAGTTTCGCCACATCTTCTATGCGAAGACCACCACTGCTAACTCCAGGTCATGGGTAGCATAGGTATGCTCATGCTGTCTCGGCTGTCAAGAACCATATGCGATAAAAACTCACTCCTACATCAGGACACATCTGAGCCTATTCCATAATGTGACGTGGTAGACTACGTACCCAACACCCTCATTTGGGATCCTCAAGATGGGGGCACTATTCAGCTTCTTCCTCAGCTCCTGAAAACTCCGATGGAATCCCTCCGACCACATGAAGGGTTCCCCTTCTTCATCAACACTGATAAATGTGCTGCAACTCTAGATAAATCTAGCACAAATCTTCGGTAGTATCCAGCCCAACCCAGGAAACTTCGTACCTCTGTCACACTCCTGAGTCACTCCCAAGAAAGTACAACCTCAATATTTTCTGGATCCAACACAAATCCAGCCTTTGAGATGACATGTCCCAGAAAGTTTAACCCCTCAGATCCATAACCGACACTTCGAAATCTTACCATAAATCTGGTGCTCTCAGAGTGCTTCTAGAACTATTTGAAAATGATAGGAATTCTCCTCCTAGGTATCTGAGTAGATCAGAATTTTGTCGATGAAGACTACTAAAAAGTGAACAAGGTATGCCTGAATGATCCTGTTCGTGAGTCCCATGAACACTACTGGAGCATTGGTCACGCCGAATGACATAACCAAGAACTCTTCGTGGCCATAATGACATCTAAAAGCCGTCTTCTGCACATCCTCATCATTTACTCTTAGCTAGTGATAGCCTGATCTATGGTCTATCTTCGAGAACCACCATGCTCCCTTTAGCTGATCAAAGAGGTTTCCAATCCTTAGGAGTGGGTACTTGTTCTTCATGGGCACATGATTCATGCGCCGATAGTCAACACAAAGTCTCAAAATCCCATCCTCCTTCTTGGCGAAAAAAATCAGGGCTAACCAAGGAGAAAAACTAGGTCAGATGAACCCTTTCCCCTATAAGTCCTCCAGTAGTACCCACAACTCATGAAGCTCCGTGGGAGCCATCCGATACACTAGTGTAGATATAGGTGCCGTCCCAGGGTACAAATCATTGTAAATTTCCACATCTACGAAGAGGTAGACCTGGGACATCATCAAGGAAGACATCCGCGTACTATTCCACCACTACAGGATAACTTGGACTCTCCACATCAACCGCTCCAAGGTTAAGGATAGACAACTGTTTAGTGATTGGCTGAACTCTCCTCTGAGTAAGTCCATCCTGTGCTTCAAAGGCTCCCTTCTCACCGGTGAAGGTAAACCTAGTCCCATCCATGTGGACACATCGCATTTTGTGCCTAATACAGTCAATCCGAGAATGGAATATAGATAACCAATCCATACCCATGATCACATCATAAGGCCTTGACGCCAATACTAGGAGATCATAGCCTAAGATCTCACCTCCAAGAGTTTTATCACCATGCTGGCACCAGTGCGTAATCGTTTAATCTGATCCTGTAGGTTTCTCTAGCCTTAAGGACCAAGCCAACGACTCCATCGGAATATCCGAGCTCCGAACGAGGGTCGTGGAAGTAAAATAATGACTGGATCCTTTGTCTATAAGTACTGCAGCTAAGATAGCGTAGACATAGATCGTACCTCGTATCATCTCCAGAGTGCCATGGCTGCAGGTCTCATCTGCCTGGAGCTGAACTCGCACCTATCCCCTTGCTCCCTATGGTCGGGGTGGACCACCTGGTGGTGGCGGCGGTAACATCTTGAATTGTCGCCCACCGCCAGCTGCACGACCAGCTCCTCTTCCACGTCCTCATGCTCCTTGTGGACCTCCTCGGTCGAACCTCTATCTATGCCTGGGCGGTCCTTCAACTGTCTACTGATCATCCGTACGGTGGTTCGGGCAGTCACACGCCATGTGACCCTGCCTGCCGCATGTGAAACAATGCCTGCTCCTCGCATGACTGGCTTTGTCTCTAGTGCCCCGCACAACTTACCCTGAATCCTACGGTCATCCACATGTAGGTATGGTCCTCTTGGACCTCTGTGACATCTCTCTGCTAGCAGCTGAAAAATACTTCGCTATGTAATGCCCAGTGGTGGGTCTCGCTAATGGTTACAACTTAGCAATAAAACTCTCCAATAAAAGGGATCTCTCTAGCACCCCCGCCTGCATCGGGATGCTAAGAGAAATCATCAAAGCACTGATCTCTTGCCTGATCCCCTTCTCGAAAGTCCGGGTCCTGAATAATGGGTCCCGTACCATATCAATGGAGTAGTATGAGAGGTCGATGAACCTCGATGAATACTGAGCCACAGTCATGCTGCCTTGCTGCAGATAAAGAAGCTCTTGTATGCGCACTGCGCGAAGGGTCGCTGGAACAAACTCTACCTGAAATAGGATCTCAATGTCTGCCCAGAGACGCGTCACCTCTTCATGAACCTGGAGAATCAGGATCCACCATCTTCCTACTTCTTCCTCTATAAGACTAGCAGAAAGGATCACCATGAGATCAGTGGGTGGCCCTACTAGTTGGAAGACTCTCACCATAGCCTCCATCAAATCCTTAGCCGCCTATGGCTCCGTCTATCCCCGGAACCTTGGTGGCCTCTGGCACTGGAATTCGTGCAATGCAGTAAAGAGGATTATACCCTATGCTGTAGTGGTTGGTGGCATCGGTGTCTCAACGGGTAATGGTACCGCTGGGGCCTCCGTTGGTGCCTCTACTAAAAGAGGGCCCTGCTCTGAGGCCTCATTGCTCCGAGGGATATCATCATGGACTATACCCAAAACCCTAGATGGATGTCTTCATGGAGGCATCCTAAAAAGAAACAGGTGTTCCACGGTCCATAAGTTATACCTGGTGAGCTGACTCAAAGATATCACAAAGAAAACTCTTGAAAACACACGTGCAATCAGTGTTTTCGTGCACTCAGTCGGAAATCATAAGTCAGGGTCCTAGTGTATGGATACGTCGGCCACCACACCAAAACTGGATTCCCTAAACTGATAACCACACTCACTACACTAAATATTATTTCTATTAAAAATATCTGATTCCTATGTTCTATGGTAGAACCGAATCCTCTAATACCAATTTGTCACGACCTGTCCCCCGAGGCCCCTGCCGTGACTACCCTAAGCCCGCCTTCCATAGGCCAGGGGCTGGCGACTAGCACTAGAAGAAGTATTCCCTAAAACTGGGAAGACATTGCCTTTATAACCTGTAAACACATGCAACCAAGAACACATCAGGATACAAACACGAGTAAACTGAATATTAAATAGAGTGAGTATAGTAAGTAAAAGGGGACAGAATACAAGCCCAACTAAAAAGTAAAAGAAACTAAAAAGTACAAGTAAAATGAAACAACTTCTATGTACACCTGCCAAGGATCCTTCCTGAAGGGTAGGTATATCTCTCGAATGCATGTCTTTGCGGTATGCCTCGTCTAAGGTCCACCTCCAAGCTACCTCAAGTACTGGTACCCTTATCCTCAGTCAGCATTGTTTTTCATCTGCCTCAAACACAATAAGGTGTGGGCGTAGCCCATGAAGGGTTGAGTATTAAGATACTTAGTAGGGACCCCGAGGTTCTCATGGTCTCACACAATCTATAAAGGATAAACCACAAAGCATGAAAACAACTAACAACCCTACTTAGGTATATGCCCATACATATACCTAAGTTATCAAGTAAACCCATCTCAATCATGAGGAAACACAAGGAACAACTCATTAGCCCAAATCTCATCTTTTTTCACAAAGGAAGGAATACCAAGAAGGTATGTACCACAAAGGTACACCACACAGAAGAATACCACAAAGGTATCACCATAAAGGTAAGGAATCAGCTCAAACCAAGTATAACATAGGTACGGTAGAAAAGATGATCAGTTGTAACTACTGAATCATCTTACTCCGCTAAGAGGTAGAACCACGTAGGATCCTAAATCATCAGCAGACCCACACAAGATCCTAGTACATCATCAGACCCACAGATGATCCTAGTACATCATCAGACCCACACAGGATCCTAGAGTAGTCATGCATGGATTCCTAGATCAGATCCATGTGGTACCCTCAAACACAGACCCACGTAGGATCTCAAATTATAGACCCACATAGGATCCCTTTCTCATGTTACAGCCATTTTCAGGTTTCCCGCACTAAGCTCGTTTGTCTCTAGAAGGTTACACTCCTCAAGCCACTTTTCAATACTCCAACTGCATGAAGTCACACAAAGAAGTATCCCAAAGGACCGCCACGTCATACGGGTCTCAATGCAACAAATGGTGTGTCAAACAGATGCCCGGTCTATAAGTTATTAGCCTTTTAGTCCCGAGGGACCGGTTGGATTCGTGGTCGATCCAACCTGATCGTACTCCAACATTATCCAAATATCAAGTGGGGTATACCAAAATGACAGTCTCACTCCAAGGTTTTCGAAGCCATAGCAGTTCGTAAAAAGGATGCCAGTAGCTCATGATATGGTCGAAAGAACGTAAAGGTTTGAAAATGGTCCGGGTCCGGTCCGACCTGGTCAGGCCGAACCGGCCTGACCCGACCCGGTTTAGGTCGACCCGGGTCTTGTCCTGGGTCAGACCCAGCCCGTAGAATCCGGCCCGGCCTACTAGGTTCGGCCCAGCCCGCGCTGGGCGGCTCGGCCTGGCCACGTGAGGGGGGGAGTCACCCGCCCCCCATCCTCAATCGCCGAATGACTTTGGTCGTTCAGTCGCCAGGCAGTACGCCGAACCCGCAGTAGGTCGGGCACAGTAAAAATCGGCCGGCCAAAACGGCCGGCCCCTTGCTCCTCCCGGTGGCGCGTCATGCGCTGCCCCTCCGCGGCCGGCCGAATGCCGACCACCTTCCCTTTTCCGTCGCGGCACAAAACTGCGACCCCTTACTTGCCGGGTGGCACAGACGCACGCTGCCTCCCCCGTCATGTGGCTGACCTCCACCAGTCGCTGCCTTTGCTCCGCCATGGCTGACGGGCCGCGACCCTTCTCCGAAGGTGCAGTTGCACAACCACCATCTTCGTGGATGGCCATGGTGCATGCCACTGTTTCCGAGCCCCACCGGTGTCGGTTTCCATCCTCCTCCATCGTGAAGAAAACACGAAGAACCACAAATATTTTGCAGTGATGTCAAGCCCTGTTCGTTTGACCCGTACCCTCCACGTTAGAGAGGTTGCAAGAGGCTCAAGGGTGGTGATTCAACTTGAGATAAGAATTAACGATGATCAATAAAAAACACACCCCTACCTTGAATGTTCCGAAGGGAGATGTGCAAGGAAGAAGATGAAGTAATTGGGGAGATTGGTGTTCGTCACTTCTGCAAGAAGCCTCCAACGACGCCGCTCATTTTTCATTCTTCGGTTCGTGGTTTGGGGTCTCTCTTCACCAACCGCTGGAACCAGCTCCATCTTCCAAGTGTTGGGTGTCACGACACTTTACCAGAGGTCTGTCTCTTGGTGAAGTCGTCCCAATTCCTACCCCTAAGCTCCATATAAATAGGAGTGGGGGAAGGTAAGTAACGATCGTGGAATTTATGAAGGTTCATTAAATAGAAACCTTCCTAAATTCCAACAACGTGGTTACTTATTATTTAAAAGGTTCAATACATTTAATTTACATTGGCACAATTAAGTGGGAGATTTCTAAGAGGATTCTCCACATTAAAGAGGGGTTTGGGTGGTCCCCACCTCCATAACCCATGTAGAGAGGTTTCAAAAATAAAATAAAAGTTTATTATTTTATCTTTCTTCTTCTTCCTCCATGAAATCCCAAAAACAAACATTCACCCTCGACCTACTGCGGTTGAGGTGAAGGTCTCCTTAAGAGAATACGGGCATTGCGTGTTTAACGGTGTCCTCAGATTGTAATTCCAAGCACCAGTTCAAAAAGTTACAAAAACCCACTTGCACGTTTACTGAACGTACCCAAAAAAAGTTGAGAAATTCATTCATGGCACACCAGGCCTCGGAATCACACGCCGCCAATTTTCACGGAATCATAATATTTCCATATAATTAAAAATAATTTAATGGAAAATCTGGGTCTTTACACAAATTTCATTATTCTTCCTTTTCTTATTCACCATAAAGACCATAGGTTTTTGACAACCTATGTCCCTTTTTACTTGGTCAATCAATTTAAGAAGTTCCCAAAGTCTCTTCTCATTTTTTATCATGTTGTAAATAATAATAAAACTTGAGAATGTAATAATAAGTGAATAAAGTATGAGATCTGTATGCAAATCATCTAAGAATTTAATCCCTAAGTTGTCTAAGTGTTCAATGTATCCAATAAACATGAATACATGTGGCCCATCTGTCATAGAATATCTGAGCTTAGTTGTGATCAAATCATTGGAAATCTCTTACCTCTCTTGTCTCTCTTCCTCTCGATAGAGATCCCGAAGATGAGACATCATGCTATATGCATCCATGTCCCCATTTTTCTTCGAAATGTCATTAGACATGGATGATAGCATGAAACATTGAACATTGGTGGAATAGTTTAAATTTTTCTCATAGGGTTTTAACTCTTCATCACTTGCATCACTTCCAGGCACTTTAGGACAACATTTTCCCAGAACATATAATTTCCTTTCATGGTGAAGGATTACATGTATGGGCCTCTTCTATTATTGGAAATTTGTGCCATTGAGAAGGTTTTCCTTCTCAGGAATCATTCATAATTTTATGTTTTATTTCATTTTAATGGTTTTTCGACAAAATAAGTTAAGCATAATTTTAGTACTTTTTCTGATGAAATTTAAACAAACAAATAAATAATATAAATATTAATCTCCCATTATTTTATCGAAACCACAATGCCCTCACTAGTGGATTCAAAATATACTATTTATTGGATATTTAAGTGGAAATGATCCATATTCCCGTTCTCATTACACCAACTTTGGTTGGTGAAGAAAATTGAATGGTTTTAGGTAGGGATTACAAATTCCAACTTCATTAACTCACAGTTCCTTAATCTGTATAGTGGAATCCCCAATCTCTAAATCCATAAATTGGATTTTCTCAACCTTTCCCTCTCAGTTACACTATTCCCTTTTTTTTGAAGTCATCCCTCAATGTGAACTATGTTAATTCAATCCAAAACATTTTGTTATAATTTTTCTATAATTGAAAGTACCCCAACATTGGTTAGTCAATCACTTTGGACTATGGTTTGAAATTAACTCAAGCAGTGGAAGACTATGCTGACATAATATTTTAATGATGAATTTTATCCTTTTATGCATAAATTTTCAAATATTATCTTTCTCACTTTCTAGTTAGTATTAAATGGGTTTTATTAAGTGATTAACAATTACATAGATAATATTTATTCATAAGGGAGTTTATTTTAGTTCTATCTTTCATTCTCTTTAATTAATTAATTATGTTATCATGAAAAAAACATCCATAATAAAATAACCACAAAAATTCATATAAATAAAATAATAAATAGGTATTATCATGATCTTTACTAATGGTTAGTTTATCTATAAGTTGATGAACTCACTGTTGACATAGGGGAAAAACACCATGAACCAATGAAGTTTTTTGTTACAGCTTTCCACCTTTCCACCTATATATCTACTTGGATTGGTTTCTTCTAGGCTCCAAACTTGAACCTGATCCACTTTCTTGGTAGCTTCATCCTTTACATATGGTTTTTACTCAAACATAGGTGATGGGAAAATGGGTTTACAAAAAAGAAACCATAGGAACACTGGATCTTACATAATGAAAGTAAATAATGCATGCATTAAAATAATTTAAATTAATAATAAATTAAATGAGATAAAACCAATCACATTAAAAGGATTAGTCTATACACAAGATCATTCACATGCATGCAATGAATAATTCATATAATAATACTATAATTCAATTCTTAATCATTATTATCTAAGATAAATCACTCTAGAATCAATTAATTATCTTATTTAATTTATAAATTCTTTTATCTTACTTATCATCCAAATTTCCTTAATATTATCATCCATAATAATTTTAAAAAATTAAATGAATTCATTTAAAATTAACTTTTTAAAATAAATTTACCTTGGGGGTAGCATGGGAAATACCAGTATAATTCTACCCAAAATGTATTATAATCACATACTATTGTACTCTTGTGACATATGGCATACACAAATTATCACATACTTTCACAATGTGTACTTCATGGGTGATTACATGAATTACCAGATTTTTTAGTCACGTGTAATGCTTAAATGAATATTGAGTAACAAATTGTAATATGACTCATACATGATATGGAGATCTAAACATTACACAAATATTAATTAAACACACATACACACACACACACACACACATATATATATATATTAAAACCTATCACATGGAATGTCCTATCCTTATGACTAAACTCAAGTACATGTCTCACAGTTTACAAAGTATAATAAATAAATTTTAAAGCTATATAATTTGGTATAAGTACACGATGTGTACAGGAAAGCTACATGGAATGTATATCTCTCACCGTCTATCCGAGACACACACCATGGTACTTGGAGTGTATACAATGCCTCTAAAAATGGAGTACATGGTGTGTACAATCAACTACATAGCGTGTTTTCTCCTTATTACTTGGTAACCAGTCAGGTGAACCATGTACAGTAATACACGGTCTGTCTGTGCCTCAATAAGACCACACTCTTTGTACATGAGCTACACGACATTTACATCGGCTAACCGTGTGCCACCCCGGTTTGGTTAATATGCGGTGTAAGAATTTACTACATAGTGTGTCATTAATGCACACACTCTGAATTAATTTTTGAATTAATTCATGATGTATTGAACACAGCTACATGACATGTAAATCTTGTTAAATGATGTGTATTACTATTTTATCCATCCCTAATCATTGAAAACTATTGATTAGATATTCAATTGAATTTCATTCATAAAATTAATCGTATTGATTAGATATATAAGATACTAAGGAGGAAGAAAAAGATCTCTCAATTTAGATTAAAATAATGATTAAACTTGAATTGAAAAACTAAATTAAAATGAATAAATCACTAAAGATATTTAAATAATTAAAAATAATTATATGACTACTCTGATACCAATTGAAGGATCTTATCACAGTGGAAGAGTGCAATGGGAGGTTCCCAACTTTCCTTTTTGTCACGATCGATGATGAATCTGAATTTTACAGGATGATAAACGCCATGAGCAACAGAATTGATTCAAAGAAAACAAAAAAATGGAAATCATGCTAGAACTGGAGGGATGATCATCACATATTATTTACAATCAATTTAATTAATTAAAAATTACGTTGATGGAATTATTTCTTCATTGATGGACATGGTGATAGATCTATGGTGCGCCATCGTTTCATTGTAGGAATCAAGTGGAGATTCCATCTAGTGGTGATCCACATATGTTCCACAAATATCTAGACACTGATGAAGGAATCTATGGGTGTTATAACGAAAGATCCTTGGTCTTGTGTCATCCACCTATGATCACTTCGAGAACCGATCCCAAAGTGTTGTACTTGATCTGGTAGAGGAATATTTATCTCTGTTTTTGGGAGCGTTCTTGGAGAAGGGAGCTCTCCAGGGATTGAGAGAATTCTCCAAATCCATGGTGCATAGTCGAAACACTTATTTATTTTTTTATTCCTAGAAAAACCCATTCTGAAATAATAATAATAATTTTATTTATCGTATTTCACTTAATTTGTCATTATAAATAAATATTATTTCATCAATAACATTCAATATTTATTATTTATCACTAGACCTAAAATCTCAACCTTCTATTCCTCTATAATATTTATCGAACTTTGAATAATGTATATTTGTTTATTAAATAAATATCACTACATTATTCTATGATTAATAAATATTATATTTAATAAATAGAAAAATAAATATCTATATACGATCAAGACTACATGAATAATTATTAAACCACATATAGGAATAGTATTTACTCAAGATGTTAAATAATAAATAATAATATATTATTTAATTGAGATTCTGGATACACTTAGTGTGTGAACCTATAAGCCTCGTTCTCATTAGCGTTACCAATGTTAGCATCTAGAAACATTCCAAGTAACCCTTATAGAAAGAAGTTAATTACACAATGACATGTTATATCATATGGTTTCTTATTGTGTAATATAATCCCTTTATCATGATATCTCAAATCAAATAGGTTTCATGCTGGTGCCATCAACCAATGCGCTCGATGTCTCTTTCTTTGACTTCCTAGAAACTGAACATGAAAATTGAACACCATGTCCATGGATTTATTTAAGCTATATCATTTCTATCAAAGGGTCTGAGATATCAACTCCTGTTAAAGAATAGAAGGGGAAAATCCTTTATCACATCATTCATTAATGTAATATTACTTGTGGCACACCCAAAATATCATACCTCTCTGTGAACGTCAATAATCATGGTTTTCATAAATACATATAAGTGCGTGATTCATAATAGTAATTTATAATAATCATAAATTATAAGGATCATTACACACGTCCACAAATAGGAACATCCAATGACATATATAAATGTGGATTTCCTTCTGTTCGGGCTCGTTCCCATTAAATCCAACTAGATATTACTAAGGTAATACACCATGTGAAGGTGCCTCAATGTCTTGTGAGTCTGCACCCTTGATATCCTGTATCATTTTCCCCTCAAATGATATCATCTGGATATAGAACATATATTCAAGAATAGTGTCATAGCACTTTCGGGTTCTCATCATAGTGGGGAACTGCTTTGACTATTTAGTTTGGCCACTACTATTAATACATTATCACATAATATCTCATGAATAAGAATAATCATGATGTGATACGTAGTTTATTAATATTCAAAACAATAAATACATATTATCATAATGTACACAAAATTTGGCTCTAGGGAACAAACTCCAATATGAAATCCTATATGAAAAAATTACTACAAGGAGAAATGAAACTTGATAAATATATTCAATTTATTTATAAATATTTTAAATCAATTTAATATAATAGATGTTTATATTTCATATACCCAAATGATAGAAAATTAAATATAATTTAGTATAACTCATGCCAATATATTATTATAAATAAATAATTAAAGTATTCATACTCACCAAAAGAAAATAAGTAACTTGGTCATGTATACTAAACTAGGTAAAAAAATTTTATATGATCCCTTTGGAACCTAAAATGAAAAATGGTTGGGAAATTTAATATTACAAATAAAATTTGAAATATTTTTTTCTTCAAGTGACTTAACAATTCTTAAAGAACTATCAGGAGAATAATGTCTAAAAAAACTACATATAAAACAATTAATAGTGGAAGTACCCATATCTTAACCTTTCATAAAGTAGATATGGTAATAGTCTCGTTCTTACCAACAATATATAGTAAAATTGATCTTATATTAAGTTTTAGTCAATCCTTGGAAACTCATAATCTCATCTAGATTTTCTCTCCTTGTATGGAATTTTGTAAGATATTCATTTAACCATTCAATATTGACTTCCATCTCCTCATTTTAATTCTCTAGTGCTTTTGAATCATCATACACCTTATCCTTGGTTCTAGAATCAGTGTTCCATAACATCTCAATATATTTCTTTATTTTTGATTCATCGTCAATCAATACATTTTAATTAACATTTTCTTGTTTAGAAATCAATGTGACTGTATATTTAAATGTATGAACCCAGACCTTCTTTTCAGGTTTGTTTTTCCTTTTCTGGTCGTTTTGAGAAAAAGATGAAATTTTGGAAATTTCTGATGTACATGCCGTGTACATTATGAGTACACACTGTGTACTAATTTGCCGTAGGGGACTATGTTCTGGACATATGAAGGCCACAAACACATCTATGTGGGGGTGACATTGAGGCCGCCTAAAGTGGAATACGGAAAATTTGAGTACACACAGTGTACTTTTTTTCATTAAACGCACCAGGGTCAAGTCTAATCGACAGAACTCTCTTCTTTTAGGTCTCGTTTGACTGAGAGCTCAATAGGAGCACATATCTTCGACGAAACCCCAAGCGTGCGTCCGTCCTCTAAATCAAACACCGTTGCTTGCATTGGAATCACATCAGTGAGTTCTCTCTTCTCCTAGAGCACCATATTCTGTTTTCTCCTCTCTCGTGAGATATCATGGGTTGAACGTTTTAGAAGTTTTTTATATCTTGGGTGTTATAAGGTAATTATAGCTTCGAGGTTCACGTATAGAAATATCTTAATTCCAAGGTAGGCGGTTTGTGCCTTTTCGTATGAATTATTTGAATATTATGTGCAAAATCTGCCAATACCCTTAAAAAGGGTATTGCACGTTTACCGTTTTAGCCCTATTGTTTGCCTACCCTACTTGTATACTTGTGTAGAGGATAATTGGATATGAATAGGGTTGATTTTATATTCTTTGAATGTTTTTCCCATGAATGTTATGTTTACACCATTTGGTCCTGTTTAGCCAGTTTGGCCGCCTTGCCTGTATTCCATACCTGTTGTTGTTGGATAGAGAGTTCATATTCTGACATGCCTGGTATACTGTAAATTGTTAGCCAAGTAATTTTTTAGGTTTACTCTGGTCATATTTCATTTCTATACTCGTTGTCCTGCACAGGGGCGTGAGAAACAGGTGTATTAGACTATGAGGTGAATTGAACGAGTGACCTTCCTCAAAGAGTCTTTGAGCACTTTAGGCTATAAGGGGATAAACCAAGTGAGCTTCCTTAGAGATTCTTTGTTTACTTTAGAATTTAAGGTGATAGACCGAGTGAGATTCCTCATAGAGTCTTTGAATACTTTAGACTATAAGGGGATAGAACGTGTGAGCTTCCTTAGAGAGTCTTTGTTTTACTTTGAATTACCTTGATTACTCTAGACTATAAAGTTAATTGACATTGAGTGCTTCCTCAGAGAGTCTTTGAATGACCTGGGCTATAAGGGGAATTGACCGAGCGAGCTTCCTTAGAGATTCCTTGACCTTGGGGTTAGAAGGGGGATTGACTGTGTTAGCTTCCTCAGAGAGTCCTTCACTACCTTAGACTATAAGGGGAATTGACAGTGAGTACTTCCTTAGAGAGTCTTTAGTAATTCTTATGACTGAACAAGAGGGGTTAGGCTGAGTATACTGCACATAGGGTTACTTGTACTTGTTAGGTAGGACCAGAGGGGATAGTTGTGAGTTCTTCCCAGAGGGTTACCTGTTATGTTTAGCTGCTACTTGATGTTGAACTGTGGATTGTTTACTGCAGAGTACTTTCCTGTTTACTTCTTTCTGTAATTTTACCTTCCACATATTCACTGATTATTAGGAACATATTTTTGGGTGGTGGCCTACTGGGATTTAGTCTCACACCTTTTTTGGGTTATGCTTTTGGTCCCAAACAGTTTATATTGCTGCAGGTATAGATAAGGGGAAGCGTCATTATACTTCAGGTACTTGACTTGCTGTGAAGCTAGAGAGCATGGGACCAAGCTTAGGCTTGTGATGCTGAGGATTTATTTATCTATTTATTTTGTAATTTGGTTTATTACATTTTGTATTCAGCATTTTTTCTTGTTCAGCTGATTTTCTAGACATATGTATCATGCATCATTTTACATATATGTGCTGCAGTGGTTTATTATTTCAGCCTTCTGCTGTTTACTTTTGTATGGATTATTACTGCTTCTGCTATTGCTTCTATTTTTCTTCCACTATGTAATCTTCCAATGAGGGCATATTTTCCCCACTATCACATCCAAGTCCCTCGCTGCTAGTCAGCAGCCTCTGGCATTCGGGGAAATGCGCTTGAGGCCATGTGACCAACCGGGTATAGGCCACCTCTGGGTGGATTCCAGAACCGGGATGATACAAAGTGGTATCAGAGGAATAATTTTCTCTTGACTTACTATTTGGAGCCTATAGTCAAGGATAGGACAGAATAGGTACTTGGTAATAAGCTATTCAAGGGAGTAGCTAACCCGTGTACAGGGAAAAGCCAATCTACCTCGTTATTGCAATTTTCTAATTTTTCAATTTTACAGTTGATTTGATTTTCACCATTGTGTGAATCACATGTATTGTGCTGCTATCATTGATGTTATTGAGGTTCTGTTTCTGTGGCAACCCAATGAGATGAGGGCATGCCATCTCATGCATCAAATAAGAATTTGCTAGAAATCACTTGTCATTCATTCTTGCCATGCCATTTAGGGTGCATTAGTGATTTCATGTTGTTATGATAGTTGTTGTGCTAGATATGCATACTTTTTTGATAGATGACTTGATATAATACCTTCTATTTGATAAGGTATTGTTTGTGTAAGTCTTGTTTGGAATGAATGCCAAATTATGGTTCCAGAGGTGTTATGGGACCTCATGGACCAGAATTTGGTGGATCATTGACTTGGTTAACCCGTTATAACTTGTATAAGATGCCAAAATATGATTCGCGGGGAGTATATGCCCTCATGGATCGGAATTTGGTACTTAATGGACCGTTTTAGTGTTTTTATGGGCTCCAGAGTAGTTTCTGAGGCTTACTGTCCGGAAAAACCCAAAATACACGCCGTGTAGTTTTGACTACAGGCTATCTGTTCTTCTGTTCGGGGAGAAACAATTTTTATTAAGTACACATCATGTACCTTATGCACCCGCCGTGTAGTCACTAACCGTGTCTTAGGCCGTGTGGGCAGAGACACATGATAGGGAGTTCCTTATAGAGACATGCCATGTACCAGTTTTAGCACGCCGTGTAGTTCTAACCCTGTGTCCGCTCGTGTGACTAACAACATAGATAGATAAACCTTAAGTTATACACACCGAGTCAGGATTGCACACACCGTGCAGTCTGACCTAGGTACCCAATCATGTCACGAAAAACACAGTCCAGTTAAAGCTTGTCTAGTACACACCGTGTCTTCGTTGAGAATGTCGTGTTGTCTTGTCTTAGGAGAGTCATGTGGCTTAACCATGTAGAAGGACTTGGGAAGGGGAAGAGGATTCAAGTACACATCGTATGTTAGGACAACACACCATATGTTTTGCATGTTACACGACCAGTTGTGGCTGGATTACATGCCCGTGTGAATGACTTAAGGGAACACACCATGTAGGGAAAATACATGTCATGTAGTCATGTTTTGCATAAAATGAATTTTTTCTTTCTCCTGTTTACATATTGTGCATATAGTTTTCAGTTCATGATAATCTTGATCTAAGGTGTGTTCTTGACCTTGCAGAGTCATGCCACTGAGACGTCCTTCGGTTGTACGCCAGTTTCTAGACGGTGATCGTACACCAGATATGGCTGATCACAGACTTTCAGCAGATCCTCCCATTATGCCAGTCTTGGTACCAGCCATTATACCCAACACAAGTGCTGATGAACATTTCAGGGAAGGATTTTTTAGGATGATGCAGACCTTTTAGGGAGAAACGCATATTTCCCCGTCGATGGAAGAATTGATGCATGTCTTTCAGCAGCATCATCCTCCAACTTTCTCAGGGGATGGAGGACCCCAGGCTGCAGAGTCGTGGCTGGAAGCCACACTGATGATTTTAGAGAATCTAGAGATACCTCTAGAGAATTGGGTGAATCTCGCTACATATATGCTCTGAGACTCCGCCAAGAGGTGGTGGGAGGTGATCTAATAGGTGGGATGCCAGTAATGTATGACTTGGGATTAGTTTTGATGTATCTTCTACAATTACTTATATCCGGAGACCTTGAGGGCCGATCGAGCCTGGGAGTTTATGAGTTTAGAGGAGGGTACTCTTACTGTTATGAAGTATTCATCTCACTTCACAGAGCTTCAGTGTTACACACCTTTTCTAGAAGGTAATGAGTTGTTACATACACAGATGTGTGAGGATGGTCTGAGGCATGACATCCCATCACAAGTGAACATCTTTAGGTTGACTTCCATATACTCTATCGTCAACCAGGAGCTGACCACAAAGAGAAATATGAGGGATTTTAGAGTAGTGAGCCAGGGTGGTTCGACATCCAGAGTTAGTATTCCTCCTACGGATAGTAGGAAGCGCCGCTGGGAGCCTGCACGAGGAGATCGGAGTAGATGAGATGTATCTTCTGGTAGCCTGGTGGTATGCTACTAGTGAAGTTGGAGAGGGAATAAGATGCCATGTTTCTTGAGAGGCCCAATGGAGTGCCGATATTATGGAAAGATGGTCCTTCTTTAGCGGTTCTGTCAGATCTTCTCACCAGAAGTTGGTGATAAGGGTTCTTCTATGAATCCGCGTTTAGGAGCACTATTGCCAGTTTCTCATCAGTTTGGGAACTAGAGTTCTCATAGCCGTACAGGCCGAGGTGGAGGTCGTGGCCACGAGGTTCAGTCACCAGGATATCATCAACAATAGATTGGATCATCTTAGAGTGGTCAGGCAGGGTCACAAGTCTGTGGGGCATGCCAGAATTTTGCAGTGAAGCAGACCTAGTTGAAGCTGGACCCATGACCTTCTACAGTTTGAGGTACGATATTATTAGCCTCGGTTTTAGCTTATGCTCTTTTAGATACAAGGGCTTACCATAGATTTATATTTGTTTCTTTTGTGGAGAGTCATGGTCTCTGCATCTTTTCCTCTGCTGATATCTTGACGCTAGACACACCATTGGGGACTAGGACGACTACTGTACGTTAGTGCAAGGAGTCCCCTCTAGAGGTTGGTGGGTGTCACTTTTTATGGGACCTCTATGTCCTAGAGATGATAGGATATGAGTTCATTCTCGGGATGGACATGTTAATTCCCTTCATGGCAGTCGTTGACTATTATCGCCGCACGGTCAGTTTAATAACACCAGAGGGTGGATCTTTTTTTCACAGGGGCGAGTGGGATGTCCAGGTGAGCAGAGCGGGTCCATAGCATCATGGGTTAGGAGGAGTTACAACACAGATTTCCAGTCTATATCTGGATGACCAGGGGAATTCACAGTTAGACTATCCTCCAGTGGAGGATCGTTTTAGGTATGTCTTTCTAGAGGAATTTTCAAGTTTTCCTCTAGAGCGCGAGGTAGACTTTTCGATTGTGATTATGCCAGGTTCGGCACTGGTATCCATTCCTCCTTATAGGATGGCTACACCTGAGTTGCAGGAACTCAAGAAGCAGTTGGAGGAGTTGCATGTAAAGGGTTTCATCCAACCTAGTACCTCACCTTGGGGTTCACCTGTCCTGTTTGCAAAGAAGGAAGATGATACTCTCAAGATTTGTGTGGATTATCATAAGTTTAACCAGTTGGCGGTTAAGAACCGATATACCTTGCCGAGGATTGATGATCTCTTTGATAAACTTTGAAGAGCTTGGGAGCTCTCGAATATTTACTTGAGGTCCGATTATCATCATTTTCACGTTAGACCATCAGATATACCTCTTATATCCTTTCGGGGCAGGTATGGTCTATATGAGTATATGGTTATGTTGTTCGGTCTCACGAACGCGCCTACAGTTTTTATGGCACTGATGAACCGAGTGTTCCATCCAAACATGGATTCTTTCATGGTGGTCTTTGTGGACGATATCTTCGTGTACTCTAAAAATCGACACAACCATGCCACACATCTTTATATCATTATGAGTACACTAAGAGAGAATAAGTTATATTCTAAGCACTCAAAATGCCATTTTTGGATGGATCTAATTCACTTCTTCAGTCATGTTATCTCAGAGACAAGAGTATCAGTAGACCCAGAGAAAGTTAGAGAAGTAGTTTCCTAGGAGAAGATGAAGAACTTCTTTGAGGTGTAGAGTTTTCTAGGGCTGGCTGGATACTACAGACACTTCATACAAGACTTTTCACACTTAGAAGCACCGCTGACAGGTCTGAATAAGACAAGAGTAAAGTTATTGTGGTCATATTCCTATGAGTTAGCCCTTTAGAAGCTAAAACGGAGGTTGATGTCAGCAATGATTCTAGTCTTACCAGAGCCAGGAAAGAGCTATACCATTTACTGTGATGCTTCAGGTATTGGGCTGAGAGATGTGATTATTTAGGGAGCTGGAGTCATTGCGTATGGGTCTTGGCAGTTGAGGCCACATGAGAGGAACTACCTGATGCACGATCTGGAGTTGGAAGCTATTGTTTATGCCTTATGTCGTTGGATATATTATCTGTTGGGAGACCATTTTATGGTTTTCACCAACCACAAGAGTCACAAGTAAATTTTAACTCAGTTTGATTTGAATTTGAGACAGTGGAGGTGGGTTGAGTATCTTCAGTCCTTTGATTTCAAGCTCTCCTATACGCCTGGGAAGGGAAACACTGTGGCTGATGCATTGAGTAGGAGGACTCAGATATAGGCAGTTCAGGGGGCCAGTAGTGAGTGGTAGCTTATGGCTCTGTTCTATGAGATGCATTTGGAGGTGCATGAAAGACAGGGGCAAACATTTCTTTCTTCTATAGCTATTACCTCTACCCTTATTGATCGAGTACAAATGAGGCAGCTATCAGATTCTGAGGGACTAGTCCTACGGGAGAGTGTGTCAGGAGAGGACCCCAATCTCGGATGGACCATATGTGGGGATGAGATCTTGCATTTCTAGGGGCACATGTTGGTGCCAGCAGACATACATGAGGAACTGATGCGGGATTTTCATTTCTCAGTTTGGTTAGTTCATCTTGGTGTCACCAAGATGTATCATGATATACACCATCAGTATTGGTGGCTAGGTATGATGAAAGATGTTACTAGTATTGTCATCAGGTGTTCCGCCTGTCAGTAGGTGAAGGCGGAGCATCAGGGACCAGCAAGACTTCTACAGTAGTTACCCATTCCTGAGTGGAAGTCTAATGACATCGTGATGGATTTTGTGACTATTTTTCCGAGGTCTCATCAAGGGAATGATGCAGTTTGGGTTGTCATTGATAGACTCACGAAGGTTTCTCACTTCTTGCCGATCAAGGAGACCTTTAGTGTTGACGAGTTGGGACAATTTTACATTTGGGAGATTGTACATCTGCATGGAGTTCTGAACTCCATTGTTTCAGACTAGGATGCACGTTTTACTTCTCGGGTCTAGCAGGGGCTTCAGAAGGCTTTGGGTACATAGGTACTTTTGTGTATAGCATACCATCCCCAGACAGATGGCTAGTCCGAGTGTACAATTCAAGTGTTTGAGGACATGCTCCGAGCATTCATTCTAGATTTTAGAGATTCTTGGGAGAAACATTTACCTCTTGTGAAGTTTTCCTCCAACAATAGTTTTCAATAAACTGTTCAAATGGAACCTTTTGAGGCTTTGTACGGTCGGCCATGTCGATCACCATTTTGTTGGCTGGAGGTAGGAGAGGTATCTTTGTTGGGACCTTGTCTTGTTCAGGAGACCACAAAGTAGTTAGAGTTGATTCAAAAGAGGATGTATATTGCACAGTCTCTTTAGAAGTCTTATGATGATCAGTGAAGATGACCTCTTGAGTTCAAGGTCGGGGATCGGGTTTTTCTACATGTCGCACTGAGGTTGGGACACAGGAGTATTAGGAGACAGGGTAAGCTTTCGTCGAGGTACGTTGGGCATTTTGAGGTGTTGTATAGAGTTGGGCCAATTGCCTATTGGTTGCAGTTACCTCAGAGGTACCGGGATATGTATGACGTCTTCCATGTTTCACAACCTGGACGTTACTTTTCAGACCTAACTCATGTCATTCAACCTGAGGAGGTTGAGCTAGAAGCGGGTGCATCATTCGAGGAGCATCCTATCTGGATTATTGATCATAGTATAAAGGTTTTATGTGGCTGGTCTTCTCATCTGGTATGAGTGCTATGGTAGCATGAGAGAGTACATGATGAGACTTGGGATATGGAGTTCGATGTACGATCACAGTGGCCAGATATGTTTGAGGTTTCTTCTTCTACGCCTTGCTAGGGAAATTCAGGGACAAATTTCTTTAAGGGGGGAATTTTTTAAGAACTCGGACCTTCTTTTCAGGTATGTTTTTCATTTTCTGGTCCTTTTTAGAAAAAGAGGAAATTCTGGAAATTTCTGAAGTACACACTATGTACTTTATGAGTACACACTGTGTACTGCTTTGCCGCAGGGGACCGTGTGCTGGCCGTGTCATGGCCACACACACAGATTTGTGGGGGTGACATGGAGGCCGCCTAAAGGGGATTACGAAAAAGGAGATTACACACCATGTACTTTAAAAGTACATGCTATGTACTTTTTTCATTTAATGCATGAGGGTTGTGTCTAATTGATAGAACTCCCCTGATTTAGGTCTCGTTCGACCGAGATCTCCGTACGACCATGGACCTTCGATGAACCCCTGAGTGTACATCCATCCTCTCAATCGAACACTGTCACTTGTGTTAGAATCACATCGGTGAGTTCTCTCTTCTCCTAGAGCACCATCTTCTATTTTCTCCTCTCTCCTGAGATATCATTGGTTGAACATTTTATACGTTTTTGTAGATCTTGGGCGTTCTAAGGAGATTCAATCTTTGAGGTTCACGTATAGAGATCTTCTAACTCCAAGGTATGTGGTTTGTGCCTTTACATAGAAAGTGTTTGAATATTATGTGCAAAATTTCCCAATACCCGTGAACAGGGTATTGCACATTTACCATTTTATCCCTATTGTTTGCTTGCCTTTCTTGTATGCTTGTGTAGAGGTTAATTGGATATGAAAAGTGTTGATTTTATATGCTTTGGATGTATTTCACATGCATGTTCTATTTACACCGTTTGGTCCTGTTTAGCCAGTTTGGCCGCCTTTCCTGTATTCCATACTTGTTGTTGTAGGATGGAGAGTTTGTATTCTGACATGTGTGGTATACTGTAAACTATTTTCCAAGTAATTCTATAGGTTCACTCTGGCCATATTTCATTGCTATACTCGTTGACCTACATAGGGCCGTGATAACTTGGTGTAGTAGACTATGAGGGGAATTGACCAAATGAGCTTCCTCAGAGAGTCTTTGAGCACTTTAGGATATAAGGGGATAGACTGAGTGGGCTTCCTCAGAGAGTCTTTGTTTACATTAGAAAATATGGGGATAAACCAAGTGATATTACTCAGAGTGTCTTTGACTACTTTATAGTATAAGGGGATAGACCATGTGAGCTTCCTCAGAGAGTATTTTTTTTACTTTGAATTACCTTGATTACTATAGAATTTAAGGGGAATTGACGGTGAGTGCTTCCTCAGGGAGTCTTTGAACGAATTGGGCTATAAGGGTAATTGACCGAGAGAGCTTCCTCAAAGAGTCCTTGACTTTGGGGCTATAAGGGGATTGACTGTGTGAGCTTCCTCAGAGAGTCCTCAACTACCTTAAACTATAAGGGGAATTAACTGTGAGTACTTCCTCATAGAGTCTTTATTAATTTTTATTACTGAACCAGAGGGGTTAGGCTGAGTGTACTTCCCATAGGGTTACTTGTACTTGTTAGGTAGGACTAGAGGGGATAATTGTGAGTACTTCCCATAGGGTTACCTATTGTGTTTAGCTGCTGCTTGATGTTGAATTGTGGATTGTTTACTACTAAGTACTTTCTTATTTACTGCTTTCTATACATTTACTTGCCATATATTCACTGACTATTAGGTACAGATATTCGGGTGGTTGCCTACTAGGATTTAGTCTCACACCCTGTTTGGGTCTTGCTTTTGGGATGAAACAGATTATATTGCAGCACGTATAGATAAGGGCAAGTGCCCTTCTACTTCAGGTACTTGACTTGCTGTGGAGCTGGAGAGCATGGGACCAAGCTTAGGCTTGCGATGCTGAGGAGCTGTTTATCTATTTCTTTTGTACTTTGGTTTATTAATTTTTTTATTCAGAATTGTGACTTGTTCGACTGCTTTCCTAGATATATGTATCATGCATCATTTTACATACATGTTCTCCAGTTGTTTATTATTTCATTCTTCCATTTTTTACTTTTGTATGGATTATTACTAATTTTTTTATTTCTTCTATTTTTCTTCTGCTGTGTATTCTTCTAATGAAGGCATAGTTTCCCCACTATCACACCCAAGGCCCTCACTGCTCATCGACAGCCTTTGGCATTCGGGAAAATGCCCTTGAGGCCATGTTTCCAACCGGGTACGGGGTGCCTCTGGGTGGCTTCTAGAACTGGGACGTCACATTAAGCATCTCAATCACTTTAGTGAGAAACTTACTTTTCTTAAGTAACATGTTGTGGTCATTTTGTTTATTTTTAAACATCACACCTACTGAAAATATTATTTTTTAGCTCATAAATATTTTCATTCAACTCATTTACCCTAGAATTATCACATCTGATATTAGAGTTATAATAATATTAGTTGAAATCAAAATTAAAACAACTAACCTCATTCATATTTTAAATTATGTATATATTTATTCCACCCATTATATTTTAGAAAGATCACCAGAATCTGAATCTTCAGTATGACTCCATTTAATATAAATAAATAAGAAATATAATATTGGCCCATATAATCATTCTAATCATATTTAATCTAACATGATACACATTGTGCATGTGGTTACCTTCTCCAAACCAGGAAAGAAGTCTGAACCAAGAGATAAGAATTAAATCATTTCAAAACACTAGCTTCATTATATCATCACATATGTGTGTAGATCAATGTTTACATAAGAAATAATTGGTTTACGGTACTTTTTTACCTTCACAAGTTATTTTAGTATATATAAATATGTATTTATAATGAAACAAAAATATCCAATAATTTAAATGTTCTCATATATCCAATAAATATATTAAAAAATATTATTATAAATGTTATTAAAATTTTTATAACCAAATTGATAGAGTTATTAACCATGTGAAGTGTTTACCAACTATTTAAGAGAGTGTGGTATTGTATCGTAACCCAGTCATTTGAAAAAACCATAACATAATGGGCTATTAAGGAAATGAAAATTTTCGAACTTGGTTAAAACAATGAAAGTTAAATATTGATCTTAATATATTAATTTTTTATTATTCTCTAGAAAAAAATATGCACATTTAACAATGTACTCTGAACGAAAACACAAAATACACAATTTGTAATGCAGACATGAAACCATCCAAAATTTTTATAATAATTTTTCTTCCAGGTAACCTCTAGAAACATTTGATAACCTTAATGTATATTGATGTGGTGACTAATTTGAGATAGTGATCTCCATTCAAAAAGGTTACATTATTATCTCCATAGATTATCCAATTTGATAAAATATTGATATTTTATATGTGATTTTTTTTACCATAAAAATGATTTTTTATAAATTATTAAATTTATATACTTATAGGTCTTCATAGGTTATAACTAGTTATTGATGTAATGGTAATCTATATAAAATATAATGATTATATGCATGTGTATATAAATAATACCCTTTTAGGATTATAAGTACATAACTTTTTTTATTTATTAATTTTGATATATATGAATATTAATGAATCAAATAAAATGGATATGAATAAAAATATGGATAGATGTTAATCGTATGTTAAAATAGTGTGAGGAAGGTGTTAAAGAGTTCATGTTTGCAAAAGATCATGCATACTACCCTTATTAAATATTTTTTTTGGGTTTAAATTGTTGTTATTCATGACTAATTTGACCTAAGGAGTTAGAAGAGAACTTAATCTATCAATGAACATATCAAAGGTATAAAGGTTAGAATAAATACGAGGAAGAACTAAAAACAGATAGTGGCTGGGATAACACATAGTTTTATGGATTATTTGATATAATTACATGTGTGACCAATGAGTAATATCGTATCAAGGATATGATTATAGTTGTAAATGAATATTATGATAATGTTGTGGAAATGACAATCACAGTTTATGATGAACACCACGATTTTCTAAAGAAATTTTAATAGTTAAGGATATGTGCATAAATGTCATTCTATGCTGGTTGTACTAAATACACAACATTATCTTTCATAATAAATCTATATAATGTAAATGTTGGAAATAAATGGAGTGATATCTACTTTACTAAACTAATTTCTATGTTGAATGATATTCTACTAGAAGATAATGAAATTATTTGTGGAATGTAGGATACTAAATGAATGAAACATTCAATGGGTATAATCTTTGAAAGAATATACAACTATCCTAATAATTTATATTATTTCTAATGGATCATAAATTTCATAATAAATGCCCAAACATTGGTGCATCTCAAAAAAATAATGATGAATCAAGTCCTTATAAATTTTTATGGTACTTTTCAATCATTAAAAGGTTTAGGATCCCATATGGAAGTGTGGAGATGAAATTGATATTTATGGGGAACGCATATACAAGAACTCAAGATGAAAATCATTATCACTCAATAGACTCACCTCAATGGAAGAAAATTGATAATGAGTATCCTAAATTTAGGAATGATATATGAAAACTTCATCTTGTGCTATCTTTAGATAGATTTAATCATTTTGGTTTACAATGTAGTACACATAGTACATATCTAGTCATGTTGGAAAATTTTATCTTTCCAATATATTTATTCATAAAGAATAAATACATTATGTTTTATCTTCATATATCAAGACCATAACAACTATGTAATGGAATTGATGTTTATTTGGATCCATTGATCGAATATCTGAAATTAATGTGGGATTCAGGTGTTAAATTGTATTACACTTACAAAAATGAATATTTTATGTTGAGATCTATGTTATATGGGATGATAAATTAATTTTGTACTTATGGAAATTTTTCAAGATATAGAATTTAATTAAATAAATTGTATCCCATATTTGAATAAGTTTCACACTCGGTTGGGTTAAAACAATCCTTAAATATTATTTTTCTATGCCATCAAAAATTTAAACCCTAATTTGATAAATATCGATAATGGATGACATTATTTGATGGGAATTTAGAAGAGGGTACAAAACTATCTCCAAAAAATATGATCAAATTATTGGAAATGTAAAGGATATGGTCACCACATTTGGTAAAACATCCTTGAAAAACTATATAAAAACCAGTTGAAAAAAGGAGATGTGTTTTTTGTGAATTACCGTACTAGAATTGTTTGTAATTAAGACAATTTCCTGATGTCATGCCTGTAGAATTTTTTTTATGTCATTGTGTTGTTGGAATGTTACTAAATGTACCTAAAAAACAATGGATACCATTATGGTCAGATTATACATGATTAATATGGGGATATGGGAAGTGTTTTTCCAATTGAAGGGTGAAAAGAAGACTTTTATTCCTCTAGATGCTTAAACATTTTCTGTATAAGACAGATATATGTTTTGCAACTTCCATAATAATTTAAAAGTTCAATAGGGGTATTCCATAAATAAAAATAATATCATGTAAATGACTGATTTAAAGTTAAAGGGACTAAAATAACTTGATTTTCATGTTTTTATGAATGATATAATGACTATATCATTATATTTATTTTTAATAAAAATGTCCACCATACATTAACCATGATTTGTTTCTTTTTCAATGTTATATGTCATAATGTTATATACCTGTAGAAATTTAAAACTATGAGGAATGAGATTTATATCATATTATATGAATTGGAGATGTTCTTCCAACCACCATTAATTGATAGTATGGTTCACATTATGGTTCAATTGGTTAGAGAGACCTAGATGTGTGGTCCTGTACATTATAGTTAGATGCCCCTAGTTAATGGTATGTGAATATTTTAAAAGGGTGTATTAAAAATTAATGTTACTTATATGGTTGTATTGTAGAGAGATATATTTTAGAGTAATCCATTGAATTTTGTACTAACTACCTGTATGATGTAGAAAGCATTGTTCTACAGAAATCTCATCACAATAGGAGACTTGTGGTGAAGGAATTTAGAAATAGATGTAGTCGTAATGACCACTATAGAGTGGGAGTAAAATAACATTTACATAATATATAATAGATTATTATTATCTCTATATATTGAAACCCATAATTTAATTAATAGGAATTTAAATCCATCAATGTCTGAAATCTAGATATAAAATACTCATAATTGACATAGTTTCCAGATCATATTTTTTACGGGTCAAATGAGATTCTAAATTCAATTTTAGAACAAATTTGATGGATATCTAGGAGACCAAGTGTTCATTTATTATCATAGAATGGTTTTACAATTAAGGGGTATATGTTTATAAAAATTTACGTGATGAACATAGTTCAATACAAAACATTGGAGTTACTATTATGGCTAAAGTGATGTACATATCTGGTACCAAGAAAAAAAAACCGATTTATGAAAATTTTTCATACTTTTTGAATCATTAAAAAAATATGGGTGTTAGATTATACAACATTCAAACTGCTGATTTTTTAATTCATCGGGGGTAATATTAGGAGTATATTTAAAATCAATTAATTGGGATTCATGATAGTGGATTTCAGTAAGGAAGTGTACAATGAAAAAACCAATCATAATGTAATCACAAGAAATGAAAGTATTTTATGTCCCAAATCATATAAATTAAAAGTGTTCTATTATTCTATTATTGAACAAAAACCCAGCAGGGTCAGATGTTAATTTAATCAAGGTTGAACTTTTCATTGAGACATCATAGACATTTCACAGTGGTCCTAATGAAAGAACAGTCTTGAATGTTAGAGGGGAATAGGGTGATGGGATTTAGATACTAGATATAAGGGTAAAATACCTTTAAACTTTAAAGGTAAAAATTTAGTTCAATAGCTAGTTTAATGGTTTTTTATTATATACTGTGTTACCTCATTGTATAATGTTTTCACCGCTATATTTATGTACCATAAATTAAATTTTCAACCACATCTATGGATAGTGAATTCTCTATATGCCGATATTACTAATATAGGGGAAAAACTTATTGATGATTTTGAAAGAGAAAAAATTATCTATTTTCAACGACCTATGTCTGAGAAAAAACATTAGCATTATATAATTATAGTATTAATAAAATTTATTAATGAAATATGATGAGGCATAAAATTAAAGGTTGATTAGAATTCACCTGAAAAACCCGTTAACCCTAATAAGTCCATTTTCATTAGTTATATTATGGTCACTACTCAAATTCACATGCTGATGTATAGATGTGGAATAATGTTGTTTATGTGATTAAGGTATGAATTTTGGAAGATATTGGGGTAACTTTATGATATAATTTTCCTATTTTACTAAAACAATAATATAATAAAATGTTGATTCACTCTTTATTAACCATTACAATGTTCATTAATTCAAGATTACTATCTAATGAAATTTTTATTAATATTCACTAGAAAGGTTCTTAGGTCATTTGATTTTTCATGTATGAATAATCTTAGGTATTCTGATGGGAATGTAAAACTGTACCAACCATAGAAATATCAACACATGATAAAACAATAATCATGGATTGAATTAATTCGTCCTCTTGAGGAGGCATCATTTTAGATACATTGTTATTGGTGATACATTACTTGGGATTACATATATAAAACACTGTAATGAAAAGAATTTAATTTATGAAAGAACAACATTGTTCTGAAAATTTGAAGAATGAATCCAAATCGATGTGCCCCTATAATAAAGAAAGGATAAGGAATACTTCAATTTTAAAAAGGTATTTATTCTAAATTCGTAGAAATAATTTTATGTGGAATTGATCAACAACATAATTATATTTATTTGTTTATATGAAAATTGGTGAATCAAAATTAAAATCCACATCCATCCCATGCCATTTTCAATTAAAGGTTATTCTTGAAAATAAAGATAGAATACTAATAGATGAAATTACACAAAGATTATGAGAATCATGTGTAAGTATTGTATAATAAAAGTTTATTCTTATTAGAATCTGTATTACATAAAAATTACTCCATATTTTACTATATATTTTATTTGGTTTGGTAACAAGAATCATTATCAAATGTACGTAATGAAAAACTACTTTCAATGGACTTTAAGTATCTAGAACAATATGCCCATGTCCGAGGTGTGGGTTTTGGAGTGTGGCCTAAAATATATTTTTGAGAAAAGAAATACAGAAAGGGATAACATTAAAAAAATGGACGAGACACATGCATGAATAAATTTTCTAAAATAAAAAAAAATTGAATGTCTGAGTTGTTGGATAATGTAATGGGAAGGAATCAGAGATGAGAAACAATAAATCGATAACCACTGCATGAAGATCCAACCCCTAGCTTTGAGGCGATCCATTACCCTAAAAGGTTTTCCTTACTAGTGGTAATAAATTTTTTCATAACTTTATATTGTAAATGTTAATTAGGATGATACTAATAGCATTCCTATACTAATATTCTATATCATGAAATTGATTATGATTTATATCAATAAGCACCCACCAATCAACTTATTACAAGGGGTTAAATATTCATTATCTAAAGAGATATTATACACACAAAAAACATCCAAAATAACATATGAGAGTGGGGATTCATGTATCTCTTGATCCATGAGTTGGAATACTTATTCCCCTTGATCTGAATATTCACATTGTCAAACGTGATATTGGAACTTTTATAGAATAAATGTTTGATCTTGTAATAATACATGTCAACAATGTGGTATGTACTATCTAATTTTATATTTTATGAAAAAACATTAATAATTAATGAAAAAAATACCTGAACTGAGGATTGTTATTACATATAGTAAAGAATAAGTATAAATAAAAGGTTGAATCAAAACAATATAAAGGTCCAGCTAATGAATTGAAAAGTCTTTAGAATAGTTCCTTTACCCCACTAGTTTAACTACTACATTTTGTGATATTAAAACTTCATATAGATACAATTTTTTACATATGGTAATATATCCATAGTTTACTTTAAAGAATAAATGTATGGAGAGGCCATTACAGATGTTATTAGTCTTGAGAATGTTGATGAAATCCTCAAGAATATATGGTTGGGAGTCTTAATTGTAAATTTTACATGTGGTATTTTTTCATAATATTATTTTCTAATAATTAATCTAATTTGTTAATTGTAGTTCAATACTACTCATATTTTTTTATAGGAGTATATATCATTATTTTGTAAAGGGAAAACCCAAGGAACAAAAAATTAATCTAAGTAGTCCTTACATTACTTATATGTGAAAAACATCAATATAACATGATTAATATTTTAAAATAGTAGACCAAATGACTGTAATGTTTGGAAATAAACTTATAGATGATATGATCTTATTACTACCCATGATGTAGGGTTAAAACTCTATAGTATAATCAAATAAAATATAATTTCATTTCTTTCATTACATAGTCTTTTTTATTTTTTAGGGATCATTGGTTTCCCACTATAATCAATTTGGATACTCCAAAGATTTATTTTTTGGATTCAATGCATGTATTACCAACTAATCCACCATACATGATGAAATTAATCATTTTTAATACACTAAATACTATATTTTATAAATAAACTTCATGTTATATGTTTTATATTATGTTTTAATTATTTTTTAAGATAGTATTATGTTTAAATATCATAAAAATCATGGTATGAGGACGAACCATGAGCATAAAAATCCTAAAAAATTATACAATTAGGTAAGTATTTGTGTATATATAATAATATTACACTATAAAAACATATATAAAAAATTAAATATTTTTTAGAATGCGTTTTTAGTGTACCAAACTATCTATTTGCAATGAATATGATTATTAGGTTTGTGAATTTATGAAAGATGTCACATTCTATAAAAAAATTAGACCCCCAAAGAGGTATTTATGATGGTAATTACAATTTCACTGAAACTATTTATTAATCATTTGAATTTTTATATTTTTCTATTACTAACAAGACTGTTGATGGACCATGTACTCAAAAGTTGAAATATATTTGTTTATAAGTATGTTTACAAAATACATAGTGTTAAATTTATGAAGAAATCACGAATAGGGGGAATTATATTAATATTTTTTTTCAATTTTCCCATCATTTCATATTATTCATATTTATTTAATTTTTTTATCATTTTTATCTTCTACTTATTTAGTTAATTTTCATAGAGTTCATGAAGAAATGAATTTGATGAGAATTTATTTTTCTCCAACAATTTTCTGATCCATAAAGAGAAAAATGTTCTTAGAGAAAAATAAATTCTTTAAAAATACTTAGAAAGTATGATGGACACATGTGCTATTTTTTCTCCCCATAAAGTTATTTTTCTTTATTTGGTGTGATTTTATTCAGTTCTATGTATTTTCATTCTATAAATGACTCAAATTATGTTTTATTAGTTAAAATTGTGTGTCACTTAATAAAAAATTATCACTCATGCTCGGATAGTATTGATAGATTAAGAAAATTACCCATGATTAATTGGATTATAGGAATGAGCTGCACATTAATTCAGTACATGGTGTACCCACTGTGGTGAAAAGTTTATGTTTTTATTTTAAAATAAATATTTTATTACAAAATTAATTTCACTCACTAAAAATGATGAAAAAATAGTCATAATATATTTATACATTGGGAAAGCAATCCATATGTCATTTGTGATTTAGTGGAGTCAACTACAGGTCAATCTGACACACAATGTGGCTGGTATGATTGAACATGCATGTTTTTTTAAAATTAATACTTTAGTTAAAAACACACATCACTCATGGAAAAATAAAAAAAAATCTTTTTCTTTATATATTATGTAAATAATCCATAATTCATTTTGGAAATTTAAGAATCAATGGCATGTAAATCCAACTCATAGTGAGGCTGGTTGGCCTTGAAAAGTTTGTTTAAATCATAAAATTGAAAATTAAACTAAAATAGATTTATAATCATTGAAAATCAATAAAAAACTCATATTGTATTTATAATTTAGGATAATTATCCATAAGTCATTTGTGACACTTAATAATCAACCTCTCATCAAGCTGATATACAACATGACTAGTATGACTCAAAGTGCATGTTTCTAGTTTTAAATGAAATTTTAGTTAAGAAATGTGTATCTTAATTAAAAACAAGAAAAAAAATTAGTATTCCCTTGATACATTAGGAAAATGATCCTTAAGTAATTTGTGACATATAATAATTAGGTGAAAATCAATCTGACAATGGTGCGACCAGTATGACTCAATGTGTATATTTTTAGTTTAAATTTACATTTTAGTTAGGAATGTGTGTCACTCAATGGAAATATTAAATCAAACATAAATTTTCATGATACTTTATGAAAATTATCCATAAGTCATTTTTGATGTGTAGGAATAAGACACACATTAATCCGACACATGATGCGACCAACACGATTCAGAGTTGGTGTTTTCAATTTAAATACTATATTTTAGTTAATTTTTTTCAGCCAATAAAGTCCAATAAAATATACATGAATTGTCTTGATAATAGGTAAAATTATTCATAATCCATTTTTAATGTGTAGGAATAAGTTTCACAATAATATGACACATGATTTGACTAGTATGACTTAAGAAGAATGTTTTCAGTTTAAGATTACATATTAGTTAAGAATTTTTGTCACTTAGTGAAAACCATTTAAAACATGAAAATTGACATGAAACATTATTAAAATGTTCCATAATTCATTTATGATGTGTATGAATTATTTTAAAAACAATTTGACACATGGTATCATCAGTACGGTTCAATGTGTGTGTTTTTTGTGAAAAATGACATTTCAGTTGAAAACCTGTTTCACCCACTCAAAAATGAGAAAACAAACTGATATTGTAATGTTTCCTTATTGAAATAATACATAATATATTTTTGAAATTTATGAATCCATTTCATATTGATTTAACACATAGTGGGTATGATATGACTCAAATTTCATATTTTAATTTAATATCAACATTTTAGTTCAAAAGATGTGTGATATAGTAAAAGTTGGGAAATCAAAATTAGATTATTTTGATACTTTATAAAAATTATACATAAGTAAATTTAGACATTTTATAGGAATAAGAATATCAATATGATACAGAGTATGACTGATATGACCCAAAATATATGTTTTCAATATAAAATTGACATTTTAGTTAAAAACATGTGTCACCCACTGGAAACCATGAAAATGAGCTCACATGGTTCTGATTCATTTTGGAAATGATCCATATGTAATTTGGGATGTGTAGGAATCATTTAAATTTCAATATGATACACGATGTGATTGTCATGACTATATGTGAATTCTTTTAGTTTAAAAGGAAATTTTTGTTATGAACATGGGTCACTCACTGAAAACCCAAAAAACACCCTCAGAATGTAATGAAACTCTACAAAAATATTATAATGTAATTTTTTATATGTTAAAATCAGCCACAAACCAATATGAAACATGGTGTGATTAATAATAATTTTAGTTAAAAACATGTGCAGGTTACTAAAAACCGACTCACACAAAATGCGACCAATACAACTAATGAGTGTGTTTTTGGTTTAATAATGTAATTTTAGTTTAATAAATGATTCTCACTCTAGATGATGATAAAAAACATGTATTTTCTTGGTACTTCTCGAAAAATGATCCATAAGTCTTTTTTTCATGTAAGAATCACATACATGTCAATCTAACAAAAATTGTGATCATTATGACACAAAGTGCATGTTTTAATCTAAAATTGACTTTTTAGTTCAACAGTTATATGATAAAAAAAATCAATAAAACACATTCAGATTTAATGATACTTTAGGAAAAATGATCTGTAATTCATCTTTGAAATTTAGTAGTCAACATCACCAATGATTGATACATAATGTTTTTGATATAACTGGAAATATTTGATTTCTTTTAAAAATTTAAATTTTAGTTAAATATGTGTGTCACTCAAAGAGTAATGAGAAAAAAATGTTTTTATATCCTTGATACTTTAGGAAAACCACCCATAAGTAATTCGGGACATGTAATAATTAATCTCACATCAATCTGAGACATGGTGTGATTGGCATGACTCAAGTTGCATGTTTTTTTGTTTCAAATTACATTTTATTTATGAACATATCTCACATCCTAAAAACCAAGAAAAATCAATCATATTCTCTTGATACTTTAAGGAACTATCCATAAGTCATTTTTGACTTGTAAGGATTATACACAAATCAATCTGACACACTATGTGACCATTAAAACTCATTTTACTTGTTTTTAGATTAAAATTTACATTTTAGTAAAAAACAACACAAATATTATCTTGAAATGTTATTAAAAGAATCCATAATTAATTTTTGAGATGTAGGGATTAACTTTTCATTAATCAGACACACAATGTGACCAATATAAATCAAAGTGTCTGTTTTTATTTTAAATTTTCATTTATGTTAAAAGGTGCATGACACAGTCAAAAACAAGAAAAAACCGTCAGATTATTTTGATACTTTAAGATAATTATCCATCTTTCATTTTTTAGAATAAAAAATCAAACATACCTCAATCTTATACATGGTGTGACTCGTTTGACTCAAAATGTGTTTTTCCAGTTTAAAAGCGATATTTTAGTTTAAAACATGTGTCACTAAATGAAAACCATGAAAAAAAGACTTTTATGGTTATGATAATTTTATAATATGATCGAGAAGTCATTTGTGACATGTAAGAATTAGTGAAACATAAATTTGATACATGATTTGACTGGTATGACTCAAATTTTATGCTTTCCATATAAAATTATTTTTAGTAAAAAATATAGTCTACTCACTAAAAACATTGAAAATAAGCTTATTTTGTCTTAATATTTTATTAAAATGATACATAAATAATTTATGAGGAGTATGAATCATCTATGGATTAATCTGACACACATTGCAGGCCATATGACCAAAAGTGTCTTTTATATTTCAAATTTACACTTAATTTAAAAAAATCATCACATACTCAAACATGATAAATTTCTCTCATATTTTCTTAATACTTTAGTAAAATGATTCATAAATAATTCATAACATTTAGGAATCACCCACACATTAATATGACATATGGTGTTCCTTGTATGACTCGAAGTGTATATTTTCGATGTTAAAGTAACATTTTTTAATTAATTATATTATATGTATGTATGTATAATTTATTTATTTATAATATTACTATCATATGAAGTGTTTTTTGTATATGTAATATTTTTTTTGTGATTTGGTTGTTTTATTAGTAACTCGTAGCATGTTTAGGCTCTTTCAATATGGGTTCAGGGTCCAAAGGCAACATAACATCAATATTTTTGATTTTTTTGATGTTTGTGATAAATTATATTTACCATTTTAATTTTAAATAAAATTAATTAAGTTGTTTTAAATAATTGTGTAGTATTTTATTATTGTATTGAGATGTCAATTTAATTGAAATTATCTGTTATATTCGCTGTAGCAGTGTGTTGTAATTTTATCAACACACTACTGTATCTCATCTTTTATCAATTTTAGAAACAACATAAATAAAATATTACATTATTATTGATAAAAATGATGATAAAGGAACCCATTTATCATAGATAATATAACACTAAAAGGAAACCCTTTATCAATGTTTGTCTAGAAATGATGAATAATGATTTAATTAGTGTTACTTTTATCACAGATAAAAGTTGTTGACTTTTAAAAGTGATTATAACATCAGTTCATTCTTATCATTAATGAAGATGATTTGCAATAATAATAATGTATGTATCTATAGTAATGAATGGGACATATAGAAAGGGATAATCAAAATCATCATTATCTAAGTTCAATGAAAATGATAAGAAACTATCTTATTATTGTGGATACGACTAAATAGTTAGTTTTCTATGTCTGATGGAAACTAATTATGCTATTTGGATGATTTCCTCATTTTACTAACATTTTTTTTATTTTATTTTCAATATTATTTATTTTTCTCCATGAATGATCAATAATAAATGTTTTCTTATACGTGATATCATGCATGAGTATGATTTTTTATTGGTCTAACTGAAAGAAATGAATTTCTTTTTTAATTATATGTATTTACATACATAAAAATAAAATAAAAATAAATAAATTAAACACAATATATTGTTCTAACACACCACCAATATTCTTATTTTCCACTTTTCAGATTTATCCAATCAATTTTTTCATATCATTTTCTATTCTTTCTCTTTTTGATTGAAATTTTATTTTTTTCAACGCTTCCAACCCTATTTATTATATTTTTTGTTTATATTTTCAATGTGACACCAAATTTAATCTAATATTTTATAGGTTCTTCTTATAGGATCTTATAAAGTTTCCTTATAAAATTAATATAAAAGTATATCTATACTAACAAAGTAACTAGTTGAAAAGGAGATATTTTTAATTAAAAAAATCTAATTGTAATGTAATGATAATGGTAAAATGAATGAAATAATGTTTTCTATTTTGATTGAAATTTGTTTTCATTTAAAATGATCATGGAAGATAATATATATCGTGAGTATAAAAAATAACAATTAGATTTATTTTATCTTGATCTTAGCCTTCATATGAATTCTATAATCATTTGAACCCTATCATGACTACACCATCATTTGAAATATTGAATGAATTTCAGGACCAACTTGGTACAAATGTAGTTCTTTTGATTACCATAATATATGTATATATTTCTTATCAAAATTTTGTTATGAAAATATTCTTAAATAAACACTTCCTATGGTCTAGATATATCAATATAACATGATGCAGATAATGTTTGACTATCAAGTGTTTATTGGTCATAATCCTTGATACTTCTTCCCATAAATATTACACTTGGTGATCTCTAAGTGTGGAGATCATAAGGATATACTTTCCAATAATAATTCAACATGTATTATGTGTCATTGGATATTTCTATTTGCAGATTTATGTAATAGTCATTAGAATTTAGGTCATTTCTAATTTGTATCATGAATCACGTACTTTGATGTATGATCGAAAACTTTGATGACATATACTTATGGTGGGGAAGAATGTGTCTAGAGCATCATAAGTGATATGAAATTAATTGAGTGGTCAAGAAAGGATATGGATTTTCCATATTAATGGGAGAAAATATCCATGGATCATTAATTATAAGGGAACCATCTTATTAAATCCATGAAAATGGTAGTTTATAGAATGGTTCATTTCGTAAAATCAAAGAAAGATAAATATAGTATATAGGGTTATCCCAGAATCATGCATCCCGCCTGATAAGATACCAGCTAATGAAGGGATTATATTACATTATAATGTTCACAGGATGGTTGTTGTAGTTTCTATATTAACTTCTTTATCTATGGGTGTCATGATGTGTTTCAAGGTGCCGATCTTTCACTTTAGGTATGTTTACCCATTAATATTTTGACAGTGACCTAGATGACCACAAACTGACTATATCTAGAGTCTCAGAAAATTTTATTTACTTTTAAAATAATAAATAATTTATTTTATATTATATGGAATAAAAAATATTTATGTAAAAACTTATCATATTAATTCAACCACAATATTTTTGAGTTTAGAATATTTGAGTTTAATTTTATCTCTTGTTTAATAATTGATCAGACAATTAATAAATATATATGTACCATCAATTTTTTTTGAGTAGATTAATACAAATATTTATTTTAGTTAATTGAATATTTGGAATGAAAAATTATTCACATTTTTAGTGAATATAGAATTTTATTGGAGTATATGAGTCAAGTTTAATGGATAAATAGAAATAAATTATTTTATTTAATATCATTTAAATAAATAAATAAATATTTATTTAATAAATTATATTATAATAAAAACATTCCAGAGATATACTAATAATAATTTTATTATATTCAAACCTAGGTAAAAATATATATTAAAAAATAGACAAGGGATCTTATACAATCACTACTGCAGATACATGCTTTATTAACACGAAAAATGGACACTCTTAATGCTAAAAATCATTGAAGATATAAGATCCTTCAAATTCATTCAATTTTATTAGTGATATAAATAGAACTAATCAAATACCATATCATCAGCTCTACAAAAGGTACTTTCAATGAACAACATTTTCCAAAATTGATTGAGGGTGCTTTTATCAATGCTAATAAAAGACATAGGTTGCAGCAATGTGTTGTTACATTTAAAAGACATTGTAGGAACCCATTCAAAATAATCTTTATATATAATATCAAATAAAAAATGAATGATTTTTTTTAAAAAATCTACATTAAAAACATTTCAATACATTTTAATAACAATAGTTTGTACAATTTATTACAAACATTACATTTTCCAAAAAATTCAAAAACACAATGCGTTCCACTACCATTGGGACCCCCCATTCAAAGGATCCCAATCGTGATACCAGTATCTAAACACACCATCCAAACTCATGAACAAAATATGAGTTCAACTACTATAAAAATCAATTCTGATGTTCTTAATATGATAATTTAATAAATTAAAGATAAATATGATACAATGAATTAATAAAATCAATCTTTTAATCTTAAAACACACACTTTGGGTCATTTCAAGAACACCGTGTGTCAGACTCACATACAATTTATTCTTACACAAAATAAATTATTTATTGAATATTTTCATAAATCCACATGGTAATCAAATCATGTGTTCGTGTTATTGAATACGTGATATAAGTTTTTAACTAAAATGTAACTTTTAAACAGAAAACATGCACTTTGAGTCATAATGGTAACAATGTGTGATATATTGATTTTAAAATAATTCCTACATGTCACAAATGATTTATGGATATTTTTTCAAATCATCCAAGAAAAACCAAGCATATTTTTTTAGTAACGGGTGTGTGAAGTGTGTTTTTCAATAAAATATTGATTTTAAATAAAAAAAAGTGCTTTATATCATACTAGACACACCGAGTGTTAAACTTTTGTAAGATATATTTCTATAAATAAAAAATGACTCACTGATAATTTTACTAAATTATCAATAAAATCCGGGTGTGTTTTCTCAATTTTCATTGTGTGTTGAATGTTTTGAACTAAAATGTTACTTTTAAACCAAAAAACACAATCTTTTAGTCATACCAGGAACAAAATGTTTTAGATATATGTGAATCTAATTTCTACATGTAACAAATTAAATATGGTTAATTATCCTCATGTATTAAGTCTATTCTATTCAGTTTTATTAGTATCCTATGAGTGGTGCCCATTTTGACCTGAAATGTAACTTTTAATGAGAAAATACACAGTTTGAGTCATATTGGAAAAAACATGGGTCAAATTAATTTTTTCCTGATTCCATCACATCATAAATCACATATATTCTATTTTTAAAATGTATCCATAAAAATATTTTTTTTATCATCATTGAGTATGTGAATTATGTTTTATACTAAAATATTTATTTTAAATAAAAAATCAAATTCTATTATACAGGCCACACTGTGTGTCATATTGATGAGTTGATTATTTATATACTTCAAAAATGAATTATGGAAAATTATTATAAATTATTAAGACAATCATAGAGTGTTGTATGGTTAGTGATGCATGTTCTGAACTAAAATTTTACTTATAAACAGAAAACATGCACTATGTGGGATGTCTGGCACACCATGTAACATATTGTTCTTAAAAAATTTCTTACTTGTTAAAAATGTATTAGGTATTATTTTACTAAATTATCAAGACAATATGAAGTCATTTTCTTAGTTCTATGTCTGTAAAATGTGTTCTCTACTAAAATGTTGATTTTAAATGAAAACATGCACTTTCAGTCATACCGACCAGACTGTGTGTCATATTGATGCGAAAATGATTCTTGTATGAAAAAAATTAATTATGGATCATTTTACAAAATTATCGAGATAATATGAGTGTGTTTTCATGGATTTCAATTAGTTAAGGGTGATTTGAACTAAAATGTTTCTTTTAAACTGAAAACACACACTTTGTGTAATTTCGGGAATACCTTGTTTTGGATTGATGTGTGGATGATTCCTATATGTTCTAAATTACCTATGTTTTGGTTTAGTAATTCATAATGAAAAAATCATGTTTTTCTTAGTTTTCAGTTATTGACACATGTTTCGAAATAATATCTTACTTTTAAACCTAAATCATGAATTTTGAGTCATACCAGGCACACCATGTCTTAAATTGATGTGATGTTGATTCCTACATGTCACAAATGACTAATAGATTGTTTTAATAATGTATTAATACAATATATTCATGATTTTTCAGTTTTGAGTATGTGAAGTGTTTTTTTTAATAAAATATTGATTTTAAAAAAAATACACACACTATTAGTCATTTTGGCCACACAGTGTGTCATATTGATGTGAGGATGAGTATTATATGTAAAACAATTACAAATTTATAATTTTTAAAAAAATTATAAAGACAATAAGAGTGTGTTTTAGTGGTTTTCATCCAGTGATAAACATTTTTTAAGTAAAATTTTTCTTTTAAATTGATAATATACACTTTGAGTCTTACCAGGTACACTATTTATTAGGTTGATGTGTGACTAATTCAGAAAAATACTTATGCATAATCTTCCTATTGTGTTAAGATAATCCAATCATGTTTTCTTAGTTTTTAGTTTGTGAAGAGTTTTTTGTATAAAAATGTCACTTTTAAATAGAAACACACACTTTCAATCATTCCAGCCACACCGTGTGTCATATTGAAGTGAAATAAATTCCTATAAGAGAAAAATTAATTATGGATCAGTTTCCTAAATTATCATGATAGTTTTAGTGTTTTATGGTTTTTATTAAGTGACTCTTGTTTTGAACTAAAATGAAACTTTTAAACTAAAAACATCAACATTGAGTCATACCAGGACCATCGTGTGTCAACTTTATATATGGTTAATTCCTAAAATTAAAAAACTATTTATGTATTTTATTCATAAATTATCAAAAACAATCCTTATGGTGTTGCTCGGTTTTCTATGAGTAACACTCGTTTTATTCTAAAATGTCAGTTTTAAACTAAAAAAATCAAGTTTGAGTCATACTTAGGACATCACGTCTTAGAACGAAGTGTTCCCAATTCCTATATATCATAAATGACTTAGGGATCATTTTCCTATAGTATCAAGTCAATATAATTGTGTATTATTAGTTTTGAGTAAGTGAAGTGTGTTTTGTACTAAAATGTTTATTTTATATAAAAAACACACTTTCAGTCATACCAACCACTCTATGTGGTATATAGATGTGGGGAATATTCCTATTCATCAAAAAATTAATTATTGACAATTTAGCTAAATTATCAATGAAATTACATTGTGATTTCTCAATTTTTAGTGGGTGAAATGCATTTTTAACTAAAGTATTGATTTGAAACTAAAAACACACACTTTAAGTCATGAGAAGCAGAACAAATGGAAGATTGAAAAGTGGACAATCCCCAGATGTCAAAAATATCTCATGTATCATTTTCCTAAATTATCCAGACAATCTGAATTCATTTTATCAGTTTTGAGTATGTGGAGTGTGTTTTTTAATAAAATGTAAATTTTAAATAAATACAACCACCTTTAGTCATACTGGCCACATGGTGTGTTAGATATATGTGTGGATGATTCCTATATATAATAAATGAATTATGGATCATTTTCAATAAATATAAAGAAAAATTAATTTTTTTCATTGTTTTCCATCACTGTTGTGTGTTTACATCTAAAATGGTATTTTTCAATCTAAAACACATACTTTGAGTCATATCGGGCACACCATGTGTTATATCTACGTGTGGTTTATTAATTTTTGTCCAAAATTACTTATAGTTAATTTTATTAAATTATCAAGATAATCATAGATTATTTTATTGGTTTATGGTAGTGACACAAGTTTGGAACTAAAATGCTACTTTTAAACTGAAAACAATCACTTTGAGTCATATCGGGCACAACATGTGTTGGATTTATGATTATTAATAACTATATATAAAAAATTACTTAGGGAACATTTTATTAATATATATAATCAATTTTAGTTCATTTTCATAATATTTATTATGTGAAGTGTGTTTTGTTCTAAAATGTCAGATTTAAATAAAAACAGACACTTTCAATCATATTGGGCACATTGTGTTTCATATTGATGTGAAGTTGATTCATATACATTAAAAATGAATAATGTATAATTTTAATAAATTATTAATGAAATTTGAGTTCAATTTCATCATTTTTTCGTTATTGACATGTGTTTTGAAACAAAATTTTACTTTAAAACTGAAAACGTGAAATTTTAGTCATACTGGGAACACTGTGAAATAGATTATTGTGAGGATGATTCCAAAAAATCAAAAAAGACTTTTGGATCATTTTACTATAGTATCAATACATCCCAAGAATTTTTTAATAGTTTGGAGTGTGTGAATTGAATTTTTTAATAAAATATCAATTTGAAAAAGAAACAAACACATTCAGTCATATGCACTACACCATATGTCAGATTGATGTTTGACTAATTACTATAAATAAAAAACAACTTATGGATCACCCTTATAAATTATCAGGATAATATGTGTGTGTTTTATTGGGTTTTAGTGAGTGATATGTGTTTTTACTTATGTTGTTATTTTTAAACGAAAACACACACTTTGAGTTATACCCGACACACAATGTATTAGATTAATTTATGGATGATTCCTACATATTAACAATGATTTATGGATCTTCTTAGCAATTTATCAAAACAACCCAATTAGTTTTCTTATTTCAAGTATATCATGTGTGTTTTTAATGAAAATAGTGATTTTAAATCAAAACTAAAACATTCAACTATTCAAGGCACACCATTTATTAGAATAATGTTTGGTTAATTCCTAAACATCAAAAATGGCTTATGAATACTTTTCATAAACTATACAAATAATATGATCATCTTTTCTTGGTATTCGTTGAGTGACACATGGTTTGAAATATGAATTTACATTTAAATTGAACACATGCATTTTGTGTTATATCAGGTACAACTTGTGTGAGATTGATATGTGGTTGATTTATACACATAAAAATGAATTATGAATCATTTTATTAATGTTGTTTCACTAGAACATTATTAAAAAATCTTGTATTCAAAAGATCGTCCATTACATTACTACTGAAAATAAATAAATCAAATAATGAACTAACATGTCTATGGATAGAAAATCAAACACGTACCTCAGTCCATCATCCTTATCAAAGCGTTCATCAAGAATTTTTTTTGTAAGCACTTTTTGCCTATAAATATATGAAAAGGCCTCCATACATAGTTCATGGTCCTTAATAAATGTTATTACCCCCTTATACCCTTGAAGATGTACTATGAACTATATATGGATTCCTTTTAACATTTTTATAGGAACAATACCCTTCAAAAAAATACACTCAAACTCAAGAATTCTTTATCACTATGAAAATTAACTAAATAACTTGTAGATAAAAACGATAATAGAATTTTCTAAATGAGAAATAAATATAATGGTAATAAAATATTCTAAATATGTAGTAGATAAACAAACTCTTTATTATCTCTATGAAATACGAAAATGAAAAACATGATAGGATATCACCACATTATGATTAATGAAAACATTCAAACACATTTATTATACACCCATATTTATAAAAAAAATATACTTCCTATTTAGAATATTAAGACTTTTGAAATTCCTAATTTCATTAGAGAAATATAAATAAAAAAATATATCTAAAAATATTTTAAGTGAAATTGTAATTACTATTAGAAATACCTCTTTGGTGGTGCTCATTTATTGATGGAATACGATATCTTTCAAAAATTTCCAAATTTAATAATGATGATATTTTTCATTAATTCATTTTAAAAAATATATAAATATTAAAAATGAATAGTAATTTTGTTTATATATATATTTTTATAGTGAAATGTTACTATATGTACCCTAATACATATCTAGTTATAAAAACCAACATGCTTTTAGTTCTCATATAATGTACCCAAACAATGATTTTGACAAAAATTAAGCACCGCCCAATCATAAGGAAACTTAAATTAAAAAATTATATAAAAAATATAAATCAAATATTATTGGGAAACTATTGAATGTAGTGTACCAAAAATTTATAAATTTCATCATATATGGTTGATTTGTTCATAATCCATGCATTAAATCAGTAATATATATCTTGGAGTATCCCAATTGATTGTAATGTGAAACCAGTCCTACCTAAAAAAATAAAAAGGAATATTTAGTGAAATAAATTAAAATATATTTGATATGATTAGATGGAATATTTTTACCCCTATATAATATGTATTAATATGATTATGTCATATGTAAGTTTCTTTTCAAGAATTGAGGTTATTTAGTCCAATATTTATAAATATTCATCTTGTTCTAACTACATTTATTATTTAGAAGTGATATGAGGACTAATGAATATATTTTTTTATTGTAGGTTTTTCAATTCACTTAGAAACAATTTATACACCCATAAAAACTATGAAAACTTTTTAACAATAATTAACATTTTAGATATAAAAATAGACAAAAAGAATAAGAAAAAAAATCTCATGTATACATTTACAACTAAGACTCCTATCCATCCATACTTGAGAATTTTATATATGTTCTCTAAAAATTTATTCTATAATGGAATATTCATAAAATTTTCCTTAAAAATAAACAAATACCATATTACTATCATTTATTGTTGTGTCTGTATGATCTTGTAATATTATTAAACATGGAAGTAAAATTCAAGGATTAAATTTATTATTTGATTTTATTTTGGACTGATTGGTCAATATTTTAGATTACATTGATTCAAATTTTTGTTTCCACATCATTTTATCTATCTGTAATAACATTCCTATGTTTAGGACTTATTCATTAATTTCTATATGTTTTTTAAAAAATATAAAATGAAAAGTACATACCTTGTTATAATCATGTATTTTTAAAACACCAAACTTGCATACTATGAAGGATAAAATAGCATGTTCGATTGTGTGATTGTCAATATCATCAAGGGGAATAGGTATATTGGTTCTTATATCATGATCTAAGTGAATACCTACTCCAACATGGTATTTTGGATGTTTTTTTATGAAGAATATATGAATGGTTAGTGTCTACTATACCCCTTGTAATAAGGTGATGGGTGGGTGCTGATAGATATAAATCACACTCAATTTCACCATATATAATATTAGCATAGGAAATGTATTGGTGTCTTCCCAATTAACATTTTATTGAATCAATTAAGAAAAAATAAATTACTTTGGGTAATGTAGATATTTGAGGAGAAAGACTCCCCTAAAATCTACAGAGTGTGGTTGAATATCCATGTAGTGGTTATTGTTGTGTTGATTATTTTATTTGATTACTTCAAATAAAAATCTCTAAAAACACAATATTTAAATTATGTTTTTTCTATAATATTTTTTTTATTCTTTCATCTCATTCATTTTCTTGTTTTAACCCCCTTTTCATTTATTTTGTAAAAAATGTCCAATCTAACACTCCAAAATTACACCTCTACAATGACCATATTGTTCTACCAGCTTCAAGGCCACTAAAATTAGTATTTCATCATATAAAACAGGGTATGATTATTGTATCTAAACAAAATAAAATATATAGGAAGATAAATAGACAATTTTTATATAATACCAAATTATATAAGTATAATTTTTTAATATTTAATACTTACACATGTTTCCCATAGTCTTTTTGTGTTTTCATCTAATAATATTACATATTTATTTAAACGAGACTCCTTCCATAGTACATGATGTGGGATGGAAGTGGATTTCAATTTTTATTCATCAATATATATATAAACAAAGGAACTTAATTATGTTTTTTATACCTCATAAAAGTATTGCTATAGGATTAAAATAAATACCATTTTCGTTTCGCATGAAGCAAAAACGATCCTTTGTTTAGGAAATTGGTATATTGGTTTTGGCACACACTAATAATTTTCAACATTTGGATTCTATTTTATAAAATATAAATTTTTAATCAAAGTTATTAATATATGTATTTATATTTAAAGTATTACTAATAACAATGTACATAAAATGGCGCCTCCTCACAATGACCAAAAAATGCATTCCATGTTTCTTATTTTTCATGTGTGCACATTTCTATGTTGGGTGTGGCTTTAATTTACCTCAAATATCCTTGAGATAATGATTCATAATAATATTCCAAAATGATCTATGAGAATTTACAAATCCCATTAATACAAATTTCATTTGACTGTCACCTAGTATAAATGAACTCTATAACGTATAATGAAGTGTAAATCAATGTTTCACAATTTCATTTTGTAGTTTAATAGAGAAAGAATATCATAATGTTACCATAATATCATACCAAATTATTTCCTTCATAATATGAATAAGTTTTTTAAATATATCTACATCAATTTCTATGTGCATTCAATTAGTAACCCCAATGTATCTAATAATGATGGATTTGATAGGGTCAACAAGCTGGTTTTGGGAATTCCATCCAACCATAATTTTTATGATTTTTTTCTCAGCTAAATAAATATTTTTAATACAGTCACACACCAATGAATATTATTTTATCAGACATTGGTTCTTATACTACTACCATTTCTATAGTTTCAACATTGTCAAGATGTTGTTCCTTAGGATTGGGATCATCATCATTTAGAGAAACATGTTATTCCTCTAAATTAAGAGCATCAGAATGTAGAGAAACCAGTTTTTCTGTAGGATTTTGAGCATCATAATTTGGAGAATATATAATATATATAATTAGTTGAACATTTAATTTAGACTGCATAAACAATGTTGTTAATACATAATACTATATGGAAACATAATGTATATTAAAAAAATTAATATTGATTATGGAACTCCCTCTTTTTCTTTAAATTTTTAAGGGATTTGATCCCTCTATCGAGTATCCAAATCATCTTATAGTGGTATCATATGAAATATGAGACTCCATCTATATTGGGAATATCAAGAAATGATTCTGATGATCCAATTAAATGGTTATCCTTAAATGAATCGACATCTAACCATGCAACGACTTCTGCCAACAAAAAATAATTGACAACTTTATACATGCAGTATTCAGAATGAAAAATTCTTATACATTCTATAATTCCATTACAAAAAGATAATCCTTGCACACTTCCATACTAACACCAACTTTCATGATCCTAATTAATCAATTTTAACTGTACTCCTATTATCAATCAACATTCATTGAAAATGCAGAACTAGGAATATTTTTTAATATAACTACTAAATTTTTTTGATGATTACAAAGTAATATATGCTCACATAAATTGGATTTCAGTCATTGGTACTTGATACATTCTTTACATCCACCATAATAGTAACTCTATTATTTTTCTTGGTATTTCATTTATCATTTTACATAATATAAAACTTATAACCATTAATGAATTAAACATTATAAGATAGTACATTCACACTTTGTACCTTTTCTTGACATCAAAGTTGTTTTGAAGTATAATTTGTATTTTCAACCAAATACTTAAAAATATGGACTCTAAACCATCCTTTAAATTGTTTATAATCTGTATTTTATATCCATATTCAATCCCTTGAAGTATTTAAAATCCTAAGAATTTCTTTGTGGTATTCAACACATGGAACAACCTATAAAATGTTTTATAGAATGTAATGGATACCATGATCCTTTTATCTAATGGTAATGGAAAAAACATATACTCAAGAAATTCCATTACAAAAAATTCACCCCTTGTGATGTGATTTTTATATACCAATGCTCTAAATGCCAAAAATAGGTAGTATGACCAATATTAAAAAGATTCCTTGATAATATATGTCTATGTAATACAACCTTCTATCTATCTTAAATTTTTGATACACACACATTCAAAATATTCATATAATATTCAATGGGGAAAATCAATCTACAATGTACAAGGCCATATATTTGGATATCACTGACCAAGTTAACCATCCTATCAAAGAATAATGGTGGAAAGAACTTCTCAAATTTACATTATATGAATTTTTTTTACATTTTCATATGTGGAACCTGCTTCAAGTCTATAAATTTATTGTATAATGTTTTGAAAAGGAAATAAGGATTGGTAAATGTATGATGAAAATTTTTATGAAAAATGAGTCATAAAGCTACATGTATTAAATCTTACATAAAACATGATATCCATGCGATTTAAGATAATTTAACTTTAAATAAATCATTGGCATGATATTTGGGATATTTGATGAATTATCCTATAAGCTTTTATATCATCCATGTTGTTTCAATATCGATATATCTCTTTCCTAGAAAGAGAGTAATCAGTTGATGGATGAAAAATATGGATTTCACCATTCACATGTGCCAAATCATCCCATATAAACATGTTAATCATGTCCAAACTAGACTTAATTCCATCGTTTATTTTTATAATTTCATTTAGTAATTTTCCAATGAAACTATTAAATTATAAATTTTTATATGTGTATTAAATAATGAAAATTTTTAACGTATAATAAATTTCAGTTCAATAATTTTAAAAAAATTAATCTCCCCTTCTAGTCAGTTTTCATAATCTTTTGAAAAAGTGGTTTAACAAAAGTGGTGAATATATCATTTATTATCTCAGAAATTTGATCATTTGTTTATTGGAGTCAGTGTTGTACATTCTTCTAAATCCCCATAAAATAATACCAGACAATAAAGGTATTTATGTCATTGTTGTGAAAATTTGTGATTTCTTAAAAAAAATTATTCTTGGAGTGTTTCAAGTTAACTAAATGTGTTCCTTATTCAAAAAATGGGACAACCAATTATTCCTTTAATGCTATATGTTAAGAAATTTCCATATTCCATAATTACATTTATCATTACATACAACATCGATCATAAAAAAATCTTCATTGTTATAAGCATCATATGATATAATTCTCAAATCCTGCATCAATTCCATATATTCGATTGATATATCCCAATAATCAACAATATCATTATTAGGTTGTTTTTGTACTTGAAATAACTAGGTAGATCATCTAGTCACTCTAAGTGTGAGGGGGGGGGGGGGTAAATCATAGTTGATTGGATTTTACTTATTATATTCAACTTAATCTTTTACATTCTTTATGTTGATTAAACATATTTTATCGATTATAATGTATAGATCATTAGAAAATCGTCTCACTACTTATCCCTTATTTTATAAACATATTATAATGTAAACATCACACAATTATTTTTACAAGGTTCAAACCCAATGTGAGAACCAACATTATTATAGTGTCAAGTCCTATTCAATCATGAATATATACTATATAATGAAGTGAATACAATGACCTAACTCATTCCAGAATCATTATGTCACTTTATATATAATTATATAGACTCCCTCAAGTTACTATCGTTTTCTTTTTCTCCTGAGAAAACATAATGATACACCTTTGAAAGTATCCCATAGACTTTTTTTGGAATATCTATCTCGATCCTATCCATATATTATATCGCCATCTGATGTGTCGTTATCCGATGTACCTTAGTATCCAACTGGTTTCCTTCAAATCATAGTGCCTCTATTTGGTGAAAATGTCTGCTTCACCTATGTCCTACCACACTACCTTGTATGGACTGTCAGATAAGATCTACAAGGTATGAATTTTTTGGTATACCTTTATCTATTTCACATCAATTAGGTCAACCTATTCTTCTTTAACAAATTTGATCCTTGGCTAGAAAGTAACAATTATCACTCTAAATAATTAGTACTTTAGTTTCGTTTTAAAACAAACACAACAACTAAAAAATATATATCCATAAGTACTTTGTGTGTTTGGCCTACATCCAGTGAGACTCCATCCAATACACTTCAATCTTTATCTGGCTTGATTCCATCAAGTGCGCCTTATGATCTATCTGGTATACGAATGTCATGTATTCTTCAAAACTCTTTTAATATATCCATTTCCAATTCCTGATGAATCTCTGTCTATTTTTCCTTTGTATAGCACACCTTTATTTGGCGCCTCTTCCTCAACCAAGTGTTTCCTTATATGGAAACACACTCTTCTCTTCTAATAAAAACATCAACACTCCATCTCTTTGTCATCCTTGAATAGTGTAAAATTTTAATCTACTTTCACAAAATTATATAGGTGTTCTCCTTTTTAAAATTATTGATAAATCATGGGATCTCAATTTAATTTTCCATCTCAATTTAAATATGAATTTATAATCTCCCTCTTAGACCAGATTAATTAGGAAAATTCTCAAACCACCCATAACATTTGATACATCAACCTTCACCATGATTTTTCTTTAATCATAGCATTAAAAACATTTTTAAATATACTTATACAATCTATAATAACAAACACTGCAAAAAAATGTAGCATCATCATTATTAAGGAAATTATATAGTTTAGGTTAAGATCCTAAGAACTTCATGCAGTAAATGTCTATATGATATTTTTATTAAGAAATTCTCCATCTAGTGAAAATTTCCTCTATCTTGTTAAATAAGTATGAACTCCACCATCCAATGGTTTCATTAAAGTAATTATAATCTTCTTCTGAGATTTCCTCCATCTAATGGACTCACATATGCTTGATCGGATTGATCCATCTGATGGATTGAAATGTCTAATTTTAGCCATTGTATGTTCACTAAAACATTATATAGGCCTTGATTCACAAAATTTAGTCTAGTACATCATCATATCATCATTCATATAATGACATCATATTTCATTGTCCAATGATCATCCTCCAGATGGATATTTTACCAATCAATATGATTTTCTAAACTCATCCTTATGGATTCATGGATCATCAGTTCAATATGACTGATGCACTTCCTAATTCCCTGATTTATAAGACATTTTTAATTTTCCATCTTATAAATCTTATTTTTATCTCTGGATTTATAAATAATTTCTTAGATAATAGATTCATATATTAATTTTACTAATATAAATTCATAATTTTATAACTCATGATACTTCCTAAAATTTCTATCTTATAAAACATCATGGATTTCTAAATCATTATTCATGAATCTCTTTTTATGAAGAAAGATCATACAATAAACTTAATTAGTTGGGTTCATTCTTCTGAATGACTCAAAATATCACTCTAATCAATAAAAAAATTCATCTCCATCCAGAGTAACTTTTTTCCCATATTTTCGATAAACATTATACAATAACATCCGATCAAAATTATACATGTCCATCAGATAAACTGAAAAACATAACATCTAAGGGAGTAAAAATGAATATTCCAAACACATTTTTTTATGATTGAACTTTTTCAGATGGACCTGATTCCATATCCTTCATATAATAGCACACTCTATGACTTTAAAAATTATGATTTTTATAACTATCATCTTTATATTTGTAGTCAATTTCTATATGAAAACATCATTATGATCATTGTACATCCACAAATCCTTTTTTTTAGGTGAAGCATTGAGATCATCCAGTTTGTAAAAAATCATATAGACATACATAGTATCATGGGTATCTTCATGATGTTGGGAACATGAATATCAAAAAAGCATCATATTACATTGTATGGAAACTTTCTTAACATTCAGAAGGAATGATTCTTAAACAACTCAAGTAGCTCATAATGAATTTTTATTAATCATTTTCACTAGTACATAATAAAAATTTCTAATAATTATTCAGAATCATATGATTTAAAATAAAGGTCACCTAACACTCTATAGGAATAATTATGAGAATATTATTAAATCTTCTATGGGTACACCCTTTTGATTAACCTAGATAACATCACTATTTATCTTTTAATGGTTTTTACTTTGAGAATACTAGCCTCAGTAGATATTCAACCTCTTTATTTTTTGGAATATTATTTTTTACATCCATGGAGATCATTCATCCATCGATTACTTGATCTTGAATTAGTTCCTTTGGAGGAATAATTCTAGAACACTCGTAGTAACCTTTTCCATGAAAAAACTCATTGAATTTACATTGTTATATTAAAAAACAAGATATCAAAATCATCACCTAATAGGAGGCATAATAACACCCTTCATATTGTTTTCATATACCCAATTATTATTTAATGCCAATGGTATTCTCTCACCCTTATTGAATATGAATTCAATGTATGCTTATTTTAAGATATTTTAAGTGATGGAATACTTTTCTCTCTATATTATTGATCGTAATTCCAAATCTCCCTTTTTTAATTCTTTGGTAGATGGAAGAATATTATTCAAACATTTCTTATTTTCTTACTTTATTGAACTGAATATAAAACTATAGCATCTTGAGAGAAGGAAAGAATCACATTTCTAAAATTAATATGTTTTATATTAACCATCTCTATATCTTTTTCATCCATTATCATTATAGAATATTTGATTGACTAATGCAGACATTATACCTTTCCAATAAATTTTAAAGTTATGACTTTTTTTTAAAAACCATTTATTATGGAAAAGTTCATAAAATTACCATTAAACATAATTATTTCGTACATAAAATAAAATAGATAAAAACATTAAAGAATAAAAATAAATTGGTTTCTTCACATTTTCATGTTAATTAACACTTTTCCCTCAATAAAAACATTTCCCCTTTTACATTTTACTATAGTTGTAATGACAATAGAAGTAGAGATAAAAAATCATAAATTTGAAAAAAAATGTTCAATAATATAGATTTTTTATATGTAGAAAATATTTATTTTCATCAAGAGCTTCAATTTTTATCACTATAGGGAATTCAATTTTTTATTTACCAAAAATTCAAAATCTGATATCATAACATTTCGATATAAAAAATTTATTTCTTTATTTCAACTTTATTGCATGTCTTTAATCACCATCCAATAATTTACTTCAGGGATGCATCAGAATAACATACCGATCAAATCAATTTATAATGTATATTTTTTGAAACAAATATTGGAATAAGGTGGATCTTTTATTTTGATCATCTGATTAATAAATAGGGTTGAGAATTTTTTCCCAACCAAAAAACAATCTTCCTTATAACTTTACTTTTCATTAATCCAACAACCATATATTTCCAACTAGTTATCATTTTTAGTGGAATGGATTCATCCTACTTACCTAATGTCTCATAATTCCATTATTTTTTTTAAAAAATTATATGAGAATATTTCGAGACTAGGTACTGAGATGGCGTGTGATTCCAAGGCTTGGTGTGCCTAGAATGGTCTATCAAAAAATATTATGTTTTAAATAGTGATCGAGTGAGGTTTACCTAAAAAAGATGAATAACTCTTTACTGGGTGCCCTGATAAAAAATCTGATGGAACTGTTGCAATTAGGATGGTGGGTTTACCCTAGGTATGACTTAAGTTTAGTCAGTATGGGCCAATAGTGGAAAGTAGTTTTTGGTCGTAAATAAAATAATCGAATAAAGATTATTTTAGTTTCAAATCCTTATAACTCATAAATGGTATCTTGGATTTGAAATCTGAGAGTACCATTGATCTCAAGAGGTTTTTTCCCTTTTGGATGAGCCAAACATTAGCCGGCGTTGGCCGACTGTGTAAGTTTGTTTTTAGGACGTAAACGTAAATAAAATAATTTTAATAAAATTTATTTTATTTTTGAATCCTCATAACTCAAAAATGGTAAGTGGAATTAAAAATTTGAGACCACCATTTATTTTGAAATGAGATATTATTCTTAATCGGGGCTTAACCACGACCAGTGTTGGTTGAGGGTGAAATTAAATTTTTGGACATTCTAATGGAAAATAAAATAAACATAGAAAATTTTTATTTTATTTCTTCTATTTTTTTGCAGTGACACGTAATCACTACAATGTGGAAACGTGGTGACACTAATACTCATTAACGCAATGCATTAATGAATCTGTGTGGTGATGTTGCAATGTGAATCACATTTTCCTTCTTTAATTAAACAGGGATTCAGGGTTGAAAAATGACCCTAGAATTCCTCTGACGAAGGAAATCTCTCCAATGATGAACACCAGAGAATCAGAAAGCGATTATGATTCCCTTGGAGAGAGAAACAAAAACAGAGATCGACAGACAATGATTTAAATTCTTCATCAACCTATATCTTTTCCCAAGTAGGGGTTTTTTTCTTTATGATTTGGGTTCCCCATTCTTTCTTTCTAAAATAATGAACACAAATCAACCCACTAATAGGTTGATTCGCCGGTCATTTGTTCTTGCTGTATGGGATTTGAATTGAAAATATTTAATGAAGTGGGATTCATGTGGTTTGTTCTTCCTCGTTAAACCATATAAGAAGGAGGAATCTATTCCTTAATGAACAACAACTATGATCCGTCCTTAGTTCTTCCCTTGTGAGTTCTTCTCCCCACTATTTTTCTTCATGTCTTCGTGGCTTATGAACAAGCAGTCGTTGCACCTTTGATCCATGGCGCAATGACCCTTTACCAAAGATCTCACCCCGTAATGACATCAGAGTTTTGCGATGATGAAGGAATGGGACACCCGCAATGACATGGGGATGCCATCTCAATTCACGATGGTGGAGTTGGTGGAGACACACAGCAAAAACTGCATGCGGAAGGCGGCACACTGCAGTGGAGGGGGCCACGACCAGTGAGATGCAGTAGTTCAAGATCCTTGTGTTGATGGGGCACCATGTTAGTTTTAAAAGGCTACGATGATGAAAAATGGAGGCGGTGGAGTCTGCAGCCATCAAGGGACTTGAAAGTGCGGGTTGGGCACCATGTAAGTTTGAGTGGCCCGTGGAATAGGATGGAGCGTGCACTGACACGTGGTCTAGTGTGGGATGCATTAGTTAGGGAGGTGGCCGGCCTCATCCGGACATGTGGTTGCGTGAACCGGATGCCAGCGTGACATCCAGGATGGACCCAATCTGGTCCACCAATGCGAGCCAGAACAGATAGGAAACCGGGCCACTATGCATCCCAAATAGAAATAAACTAATCTGAATAAGTCTGATCATGCCGGAGAATGCAGACCGGGTTACTAGGTGACCCAGCAAGCTGGACCCATGGCCAAACCGGGCCTGGTCCAGAAAGGCCCAATGGGCTTGGCCACTAGGCTAGGATAGACCAGGACGGCCGAGACCCAACCGGGTCTGGTCTGGTTGGCCGAACCATAAGGGGTCATGAGGGACCCTCAGGCCAGGTTTGTCGAGTCAGTTCGACCAAGTCAGACCAGTCCTTGACGCAACTGGACCATATTTACAAGAACACCAATATCATTCACACCGGTCATTCTATTCATGCACCGTCTATGGAATTGGGACCCTTGTGATGAGACGGTCCTTTGGGTATACTCTAAGTGAGTTTTATTGGCATTCGAGACACAAAATATTGATTGAGAAGTAGATTATCCCAGAATCAAGCGCATTGGAGAGCAGGAATCCTACATCTAAATGTTACATGAAGGATATGAAGAGTGGACCTCAGTGGTCTAGTAGCTAAGCGGGCCTCAGTCATACTGTATAAGAGAAGACCTTAGTGGTCTAGTAGTGGAGTGGACCTAAATGTTCCTGTAGCCGAGCAGACCCTAGTGGTCCAGTAGCGGTGCAGACCTCAGTGGTCTAGTAGCCGAGCGAACCTCAGTGACTCATCAGGAATGAGTCCCTCAGAAGTACAATATTATTCTTATTTACTACTGATAATATTACTTTATATACTTTAAGTTATACCTTGTGTGAGATGTCTTTTGTTTGTGGCCATTTCTTTGTGGAGTTTTCTATTTTTTTCTTTCTTTGTGGTCTTTCCTTTTTTGGTTTGGGGTTCCTACAGAGTAATGTGTCACTAAAACCTACATGGGCTTCACCCTCATGTGTCATGTCTCATGAATGTGATCAACTCTTCGATGGAAACCTTGGTGGTGTGAGACTATGTGGTGCTTAGTGATACAGGATGGACGAGCATACTTCTACAGCTACAGGAAGCTACCCTTCACCTACACTTTAGGCAGGGTCTCGAGTGGATGGACCATGGAATTTGCACTTTCCTTTGTGTTTTTGGGATTTTATTATGGCCTCTTTTTACGTTAAGTTTGTACTTTAATCTGATTATTTGTCTTAGTGATAGTTGTGATTTACTTTGTATTTACATTCAGCAGTTTGGGCTTTGTGCGTGTGTATAGGTTTAAATATAATATGTTCCATTTTAGGGATATGCCTACTGTTGGACCCTAGGACCCCATGAGAGGGGATGGGTGAATCAGGGTGTCAAATTTTTCTTTTAAAACAATGATCTTTTTCCCACGTTGGTAGGAACTAGTTAAACCTGTATGATGGATATGATCAGCAATGAAACATTCACATGAAAAGAGATGACAAAACACTTTTTACTTGGTTCACTGCTAAGGGATAATTCCAAGGAGCATACGTCGATAGGTTGTTGGTTGTACCTAATACCACTATTCTTCACTAGTTGTGGATTACAATGGTTTGAAAATAGTCACTCTGTCCCAGGGTCACTGCCTTAACAAATGTTCAGGGATAACCCACTACGTCCCTCGGGTCACTCCCTTTGACTCCACCTGGTTTACTACCTTTGGTGAAGTCTTAGTCATTTTATAGATTTGAGGGTCTCTTTAATAGATTTGTATTGGAGTCTTTGTATCTACTCAACATGAGACTATGCCTGCATCGAAGTTTGGAATTGATTCTCTTGAACACACTAAAGCACTGAACCAGATAATCAGAACGTGCGAACAGGTTGCATTGATGATTTCGTGCAGCACCTACCCTTTGCACGCATTTTCTCACTTTTGCGCTCAATACATGATTTTAGCGTGGAAAAATTTTCGCATAACTTCATTTCGTTTTCGCGAAACCTCTCATTTTTCGCGCAGCTCAGAATTTTTCGTGCAACTACCTTTACGCGAACCTTTTACGTAAATCAAGACAAAAATCTTCTTTAAGTCTTCAATTGTATAGAATGAGGGGGTCACCTCTTATTTATAGGAATCTCAGACCCCTATGTGCAAAACCCCATGTGGTGCGAAAAACCTCTCATTCGACACGTACTATTTCGCACAGGTACCGTTTTTCGCGCACATCTCCTTGTTTTTCACGCAGCCCATGCCTTTTCCATTTTTCGAGATTTTTGATTCTGAAACACTACTTACACAAAAAAACTCACTCCACTATTTCACGCACCGCACTATTTTTCGTGCACAACTCAAGTATTTTGTGCACAAATCACATTTTTCGCGCACCACTTTCTCTTTGCGCGCACCTCCTTTTAACAACAATCCATGTATTCATTTTCCAGTTTTCAGGCCCAAAAAAATTGGCAAACACTGGGAAACGGTGCCACCTTCAATACTGTTGTCTGCTTGAACTGTATGATCACTTTACTGGGACACATTATGAACTTCCAATGAGGATTGACAACAAACAAAAACCATACTATAATTCTTCCATATAACGTCCATGGTTCCAACACCTACTTGGTGCTAGTGGCCTGCCCCAGGCATATGGAAGGTGGGAATTGAGAGAGTCATGGCACGTGCCTTGTGGGACGGGTCATGAAAAATTGGTATCATGGGGTGGTCATTTCTACTAGAAGAACTAAGAATCTTTAAATTTTTATTGGTCATTAGTGTTAAGTGTTTTGTGTTTGGATTTCCGGACAGGGAGTCTAGTTTTTGTGCAGAGAACGACGTATCCATACACAAGGACCTTTAATTCTTTTATCTGACCCGATAATGAAAAAACTAGTTGCAAGCATCTTTGGATGTTTTCTCATGATATTTATGAGTTAGAGTCATCTCACCAGGTATACTCTATTGATCATGGTAGATGTTGTTTTTTTCAAGATGCTTCCACATAGATAGTCAACCTGGATTTCACCTCATTATAATGTGGATGATCTATGGGGTGATGATATGGGTATATGGGTTTGTACTAGAGACACCACCACCAGGTGGTGTATTAGCTATACCACCAACTTGGGCGTAGCACATGGTACTCGTAGTACTAGATGATTTGATTTGAGAGATGAGTGAACTTCAAGAGTTTTAGCGACATAGACCCCTTAGGTTCTGAGGTGAGCCCAAATCATAGGCAACTAAGGATTGGCTTGAGGTGTGATAAAGTTTTTAGTTTAGTCAGGACACCATTAGATCAGATGGTGGTCATGGAAGTGAGCCTTTTGTGTGGATTAGTATAGAAATGGCAGGGTTTAGATTACCCGATCATATGATGAGGTGACTTTTCCATGGCCTGAGCTTTATATCCTTTCCCAAATAAGGGACTCTTTCCATAAATGCTAAAGGCTATATGTGCCCAAGATCTTCTACCGCTTTGGCAGGACGACATGTCAGTAGTTGATTATTCATCCATGCATACCGACCATTCTAGGTACTCGATGAATATGATACAAGCAGTGCTTCAGGGATTAAACCTCTGAGTGATATGTGTTTAGGGACATCTGATCTAGAACTATTACTCTATGCATTCCAACATATGCTAGTGTGCTAGAGAGAACCATTGTGCTTGAATTTCCTTAAGCTGGGAATATACATCCAGTGGATGTCAGTAGTGGGAAAGTTGGAAGCCCACATTAGTCTCAAAGACATGGACATGTGAGACGTTCCAAGAAGAGGTCCCAAGATAGGGGATCTATAACTCAAGGCTCATAGGTTGAGTCCAGTTAGCCTAGAAAGAGGTAATTATTTTCAAAAGACGAAATGGGACATCCCACTAGAGATTTTCCTGCCCATTATGCTTATAGTGAAATGGTTGATGGGCCATCGGGGTAGAGACAATGATAGGAATATTTGAATCTATAGGGTGGAAGATGTGAAAGAGGAGTTATAAGAGAATAAGAAGGTGGTATAAATTTGGCATGTTACAATTACCACCCCAATGTGATCCACACCAGGCTCAGGGAGATGGAGGATATGGGATGGGTGTAGATGCATGCAGTCAAAGAATATGACCCATGGGATCTAGGAATGATTTTAGGTATTGTATGTGTCTACTATTAGCTTCCATGTTAGTAGACATAGGTGCTAATCATTCCTTCTTGTCATGAATCTTATTCAAGACCTAGAGTTTCCGGTTAAACTATTGACTTAACCCTTACGTCTGGAGAAACTTATGGGAGGAGACTCGATAATAAAACTTATATTGAGGATGTGATCTGACCCTTGAGGAGAGAATTTCTGTTGGAAAATCTTTTTGGAAGCATCGAGGTTGTACAAAATTAGTTTGGGTATGGACTGGTGATCCACGGTTCAAGCTCTGATTGACTATTTTAGGTGAAAGCATGCGGTATTTTTGTAGCATTGGAGTGTGGTTTTGCTTGGTCAGAGAAAAAAACCCATGCATCACCGGATAAAATCATGCATAGGAGGGTGTATCCAATCAAACATGAGTCGTAAATCCTTACCCATGTGGTGGTGAATGTTTTGAGATTATAGTTCCTAGTAGTAGTGGCAGAGTACGGGGATGTATTTTCAGAAGATGTTTCCAAAATTACCTCCCCACAGGGAGATGGAATTATGCATTGATCTATACCTTGGGATGACACTAATATATATACATTCATATCGGATGGCTCCCACAGAGCTCTAGGATATGAGGGTACGGTTGGGGGAATTGCTGGGGAAGGGGTTCGTAAGGCCCATCATTTCACTATGGGTAGCCCCAGTGTTGTTTTCCAAGAAGGAAGATAGAAGAATTAGGTTATTCATGGACATCCAAATCCTGAACTAGGTGACCATAAAAGAACGAGTATCCTCTATCAATGATTGATTACCTCTTTGATCTGTTGAAGGGAGCAAGATGGTTCTCGAAGATAGACCTCAAATCAGGCTATCACCAGCTTCGAGTACGAGATAAGGACACCTCGAAGATGGATTTCAGATGTTGTTATGGCCACTATGATTACTTAGTGATTCTGTTTGGCATGAATAACTCCCTACTAGTGTTCATGAGTTTCTTGAACAGGATCATCCATCCGTAGTTAGACCAGTTTGTAGTGGTATTCATGGATGACTTTTTTTTATTCAACATCCAAGGAGGAGAAAGCGATACACCTGAGGATGGTTTTGGACACACTATGAGAGCACCAAATATACATAAATCTCTCAATGTGTGAGTTCTAGATATGAAAAGTCTACTTCTTGGAACATTTCAACTTTGAGGGTGTTGTTGCAGTGGATCCAACGAAGATCAAGGCAGTGTTTTCTTGGGATCCACCCAAGAGCATTACCAAGGTGTGAAGTTTCATTGGGTTTTCTAGGTACTATTGGAGGTTTTTACTCGACTTCTATAGAGTGTTAACACCCATGAAGACATTTTTGAATAAGTGAAAACCCTTCTTATGGACATAAATATGCCACCATAGCTTTCAACAGCTGAGGAAAACCTTGACGAGTGATCTTATTTTGAGGCGGCCAAAGGAGGGAACCGACTGCATAGTGTTCTATGATGCATCATGAACAAGGATTGGTTGTGTCCTGATGTAGGGGCAAGAAATTATTACTTATGGCTCATGAAAATTGAGACCTCATGAGTAGAACAATGTGACTCATGACCTTGAGTTGGTAGTGCTAGTCTTTGCACTAAATATGTGGTGACACTACCTTTTGTTCGAATGATTCATCATCTAATCTAACCCCAAGAGCCTTAAGTATATTTTCTCTCAGAAGGATTTGAACATGAGATAGAGATGGTGGATGGAGATCCTTTTGGACTATGACTTTGAAGTAGACTATAATCTTGGTAAGGGAAAGATGGTTGCATATTCTCTTAGTAGGTGATCCAGTTCATAACTACTGAACAAGGAAACAGAGCAGCTGGCCTCGTTACAGTAATCCTTCATGAATGGGGATGAAGCATCTTATCTACAGTCATTTATTATTACCCATCCACTCTTAAATGAGTCACAGAGGCACAACTCGGTGAAACCAACTGTGAGTCTTTATGAGCTCAATTGTCCACAAGGAATACCCATGATGGACATAAAATATGTGTGGAGCACATTATTATTTTCAAAGGTTGCATAGTTGTATCAGTGACACCTAGAGCAACGAGATGCATTGGGGTATGTGTGTGGGTGTCATGGTGGACATCGGGGATGATGGAATGGGTTGAAGTTGAGCTTACCTGTTGAGATAAAAATCTGAAAACTTGTATGAATTAGGTTTGTGGGTTGTTCTTTCTCTTTCTAGGGGTACTAGGAATGAAGTGGGAAGGAATATAGATGGAATTTATGAAGGTTTTAACATGTACATCTAGGAGACACTATACCATCTGGGTGATTATTGACCAACTCACCGAGCCGACCCTCTTTCTAAATACCCAAGAGCAGAGTTTAGCAGAAAGCTCGGGATGCCTCTACGTGCTAGAGATTTGATTATGGGGAAACATTTGCAGAGTTTTCATAGAGATTGAGGATTGACATGAGAGGACCCTCCATGGGTGATTTATTCCTATAGTACATGTTTGGTGGCATCAAAGGAATCATTAAGAGAGCACGTGGGAGTGTGAGGCTCAAATTTGTGCTCTGTACCCCCCATTTGTTTTTAGCCTTTGTTTTGGCTTACGAGGACGTAAATCCCTAAAAGTGGGGGTAATTTAATGTCCCAAAATTAAATGATTTTTTTAAAAAAATTACATGGGATTATTCCAAGGCCAGGTACTAATACAACATGTGATTCCAAGACCTGTTGTACCCAGAATAGTCCGTCAAAAAATGATAAGTTTTAAATAGAAAGTGTGAGAAGTTATTTTAAAAAATTGGAATAACTCTTAAACGGATTCCTGAATAATAAATCTAAGGGAGCCACCATGTTTAGGATGGTGGGTTTACCATAGGAATGACTTAAGTTTAGACTATCACGACAACAGTGGAAAGTAGTTTTTCACCATAAATAAAATAATTGAATAAATATTATTTTATTTTTAAATCATTATAACTCATAAAAAGTAACTCATATTGGAAATATGAGAGTACCATTGAACTCATTAGGGTGTGCTTCCTTTAACAAGAGCCTAAAATCAGCTGGAATGGCCCGTTTGGGAAAGTTGTTTTTTTGGGACGTAACTGTAAATAAAATAATTTAAATATTTTTTTTTCGAATCCTCATAACTCACAAACAGTAAATCAGATTAAAAATAAAAGACCACCATTGATTTCATAATGATATGTTCTAATTAAGAGGGGCCTAACCTTGACTGGCGTGGGTTCATGGTGAAAGTTATTTTTTGGATGTTTTAAATGATAACAAAACAATCTTTTGAAAATGATTATATTATTTATTTTATCTTTTTACAGTGACACATCATTGCTACAATGCAGTGATGTAGGAAAACTAAAAATCGTTAATGCAATAAATTAATGAATCAGTGTGGTGACACTGCAATGTGGAACACAACTTCCTTCTTTAATTAAACAGGTATTCAGGGTTGAAAAAATACCCTGAAATTCCTATCATGAAGGAAAGCTCTCCAATGATGATTGCCGACTAATCAGAAAGTTGTGAAGATACCCTTAGATAGTGAAATAGAACCGAAGATCGACGAATGGTGATGGGTGATCTTATTTGACTGATCTCCTTTTCCCATATAGTGGTTTTGTTCTTTATGATTTGGGTTCCATAATCTTTCTTTCTAAAACAATGATTATGGATCAACACACTAATAGGTTGATCTGTGGGATGTTTGTTCTTGCAGGATGAGATTTGAATTGCGGAAATTAAAGGAAGTGGGATTCATGTGGTTTTTTATTCCTCATTAAACCATCTAATAAGGACGAATCTTTGCCGACATGAACAACGTCTATGATTATCTTGTGTATTATTATCCCCTGCTATTTTTTCTTCGCATCTTCGTGGATTACGAACAATCGGTCGTCGCACCTTAGATACATGGCACAATGACCTGGGATCGAAGATCCAACCCCGTGAAGACACTGGAGTGGTGCGAAGATAAAGGAATGGGACAAAATCGGTGACATGGTCCGCCAACTCGAAGGCTGACAATGACATGAGGAAATGACCACATGTGGAAGGCAGCGTACCACATCGGATGCGTTCGTGGCCCACAAGCCACAAAAATATGGGATCCCGATGCCGACGGGGTGCCGTGTTGGGAGAATAAGGCCACGGCCAGTAGGTCACGATGATGTGGAGAAGAGGTGGCATGATGAGGCACAAAAAGCCGTAGTGATGCAAGGGTTATGATGGTGTAGGGGGATGGTGTCGGTCAGGTTCTGTGTCAGTTAGTGTGGCCCGCAGAGCGTGTTGCAGCATGCACTGGAACATTTTCTAGCATAGACCACGTGTGAAGAGGAGGTGGCTAGCCTCAGCCGGCCATGTGGCTGTGCGAACCAGATGCCAGCATGACATCGAGGCTTGACCCAAGCCGGTCCACTGATACAGGCTGAGCCACTGGGTGACCCACGCTGAAGGTGAACTGACCCTCCATGCAGGCCAGGACAGATAGAAAACTGGGTCGTTGTGTGGCCCTACTAGAAAGAAACCAGTTCGACTATGTCAGATCGGGCCAGAGAATGTGGACCAGGTCATTGGGTGACCCGGTGGGCTAGACCCACGAATGAACTGGGTTGGGTCCATCAAGGCCCAATGGACCTAGCCAATGGGCCAGGTCAGACCGGGATGGCCCATTCCCAACCAGGTCGAGTCTTGAGGGACCCCCTAAAAAGGTTGGTCTTGTTGGTCTGATCAAGTTGGACTGGGCCCAGATGCAACATGACCATATTTACTAAAACACCAATATCATTCTAACCAGGAATCCAATTGATGTGCCATCTGTGGTGTTGGGACCCTTGTGACGAGAAAGTCCTTTTGGGATACTCTAAGTGTGTTTTAATGTAATTAAAGATATGACCAATGGCTTTAGGAGTATATTCTCCTGGAATCAAGCACATTAGAGAGTGGGAATCCTATGTATATATTTGACATGAAGGATATGAAGAGAAGACCTTGGTGGTAAAATAGCTAAGCAGACCTTAGTGGTATAGTAGCAGAGTGGAAATCATTTGTCCAGTAGCAATGTAGACCTTAGTGGTCCAGTAGTAGACCATACCTCAATGGTCCAATAGCCGAGTAGACCTTAATGGTCTAGTAGTTGAGCGGACCTCAGTGGTGCAGTAGTGAAGTGGACCTCAGTGGTCCATTATCCAAATAGACATTAGTGGTCCAGTAGAGGAGCGGACCTCAATGGTCTAACAGCCGAGAGATCCTCAGTGACTCTTTAGTAATGGGTCCCTCAGCAGTACAAGTGTATTCAACTTTATGACTGATAATCTTACTTTCTATACTTTGAGTTATACATGGTGTGATATTTCTTTGATTTGTGGATTTTTCTTTATTGAATTTTCTTTGTGTTCTTTTCTTTGTGGTTTTACATTGTGTTCTTGCTTTGTGGTATTTCCTTTGTGATTTTGGGTCCCTATTGGGTTTTGTGTTACTCACCTCTGCATAGAATTTCCCCGCACGTGTCGTGTCTCATGCAGGTGATCAACGCTTCGAAAGAAACCTTGGTGGTCTTGGACCAAGTGGAGCTCAGTGAGATGGGATAGAAAGGTGTACTTCTATGTCCAAAGCATCTACCGTTCACTGAACCTTCAGGTAGGGTTTCGAGCAGAAAGACCGTGAAATTTGTACTTTCCTTTGTTGTTTTGGGATTGTATTTTTTCCTCTTTTTACTTTCAGTTTGTATTGTACTATCAGTAGTTGTCTCAGTGATAGTTGTGGTATACATTGTGTTTACATTCCACTGTTTGTGATTTGTGTGTGTGTACAAGTTTAAAGGCAATGGCTTCCCTTTTTGGGATATTCTTACTCGGTGCTAGTCACCATCCCCTAGCCTATGGAAGGTGGTTTTGCGGTAGTCATGGAACTGGCCATGGGGGATGGGTCATGACATTGCCTTTTCTTTCAATATTGCATGGAATATTCTTTATAACCTCACCTATAAAGGAATGTTAAATTTTTATATTTCCCACTACATCCACCCTCCATGCCTCTACCAACAGTTTTGGACATAAAACCATGAAAAATAGTAGTCTATGTTTTAATTTATTATTATAATGATATTTATTTATAGAACAACCACATACTTATGAATTTCAACTAATTTTATCAACAAACTTCTCCAATATTTGGTAAAATTTTCATATAATTTTTAGGAGTGTAGCCATTCAACATACATCTTCAACATAGATTAAGATCATTCGATAAGATAATCTTTAGTGGAAACATTCCATGAAAATCAACTTATTCATCTAAGATGTGTTCTACCATTCTAATTTGAATAAGTATTTTTGGATTGATTTAATTTGTTACATGAGGTTCCTTTCATTAAGTTGAACATTAATTTGGAGTTTACAACTATCAGGGAAGAGATATTTTCTTTAATAAAATTATCATATTTTCTTGGGTATGGAATTTGAGAAAGCATTATTCTCATGTTTAACTTTATTATTCACTTTAGTTTGTTTGTACTGAAAGGTAGACTTACATTCTATTTTTTTTACATTTTCTTTTATATTTTGTGGCCTCCTTCTATTTATAGTACATGTGTAGTTCTTGGTAGAAGTATACAAGCATTTTTCTAGACCATGCACATTTCTTCAACAATTTCAACAAAAACTTTCACAATATTATAATTTTCTAGAAGACAACATATCATTATACATTTCTAAATGTAGGGAATAAATAGATGAGTTTTCAATTTATTTCACTTTCCTCCCCCTCAATGTTGTATTTATTTATTCTTCAGACCTTGAGATATTTTCAAATATTCAATAGCCATGTGTTCAAACATAAAATAATAGAAAAAATAACCAATAACCCTTTTTTATTCTAGTGTGTTATATTTATATTGATAGAAACTTTATCGAAAACTTTTTTGATCATGATATTTATTTTTTAATCATGAAATCTCTGAGAAAAAATTTTTTGTTTTCTTTTCATTCTTATAATATATTAGATGATATGTTATTATCTCCATTCATTACCCATTTTTTCGAGAATTATATCATACACTAAAATTATAAGAGTTAGTGCTAATAGATTCATTAGAACAAATATTTACGCTTTTCTTCATTTTATAATAAGTATATGATTCTAATTCATTCACATTTTTAATACCTTTGCATTGAGTCTTTAATGATGTAATTATTTCCTTATAAACTATATAAAATATTATTATCTCAGATTCATGTGAAGATTTATCTTGAGAAACTCCCTTGTGTTTTTAAACTTACAACTTTCCCCACACACTTTATGTCTATTGTGTTCTTTGGATTTGAAATACTCCTCAATTAATCTTCACCTAAAAAATATTACATGAGTGCCATTTCATCACGAAACACACTCACCTAATTCAAGGAAATATGATGTTATTTTTCATTACTTCCCTTGGTATCAAGTTAATAATCATTATGCTCAATAACTTCTTGGTGAGTATCTTATATTTCATATTTATTTTCTTAGATTACTTTTGTTAACGCATCTTATTCAAAAAAAACCTCAACAAAGCTTCTTCCATTAGAATGGAATTTTTTTCATATAATTTTATTGATTGAAGACTATACTAATTGATTTTAGTGAAGGTTTCACAAATGTGTTACTTATGAAGATTTTCTTTATGCGTTTTACTTTCATCACATAATGATCTTTTGTCATCTTTTATTATTCTAAAATTATCTTCAAATTAAGAGTATCTGAATTCAATAGTTATTTCTAATACATGGAATATTTCATTAACAACATCTTATATAATAAAATTTGTTGAAAAAATTATATACAATGATTTTTCTTCAAGGTTGAACTTTTATTGATAATGTAATAGGTTTTCATACATTACTTTAGCATATTTAGAAATAGATTTTCACACATGTAACCCATACCAATATTTATTTTATAACACATATAGTTCAATCATTAGTTTTGAGATTTTCTCCTATATTCCCTTGATATATGGTAGTATATTTTTAATAACCTCAAGAGGAAAATTATTTATATATGATTTGATTTCAGAGTAAAAATAATCAATTGTTTAAACTTGATCATACTCTTAAAGGAATGAATAAAATACTTTTTGAGTATTAATTTTCTCATATTCATGGGAATTATTACCACAGAACATAACATCTAGAAATAGTGGATCCTACTTTTATGTATTTGGAGATACATGCTTCCAATGATTCTGATATGACTTCTTCTTTATGATTTTTATGGGTTTGGTGTCTCACAACATGTTATTAGAAGCATAAATAATATGGGTTTTCATTATCTCAGGATTAAATTTATTATCTTCTAGAGAAATATATTCTTTAATTTATGAAAATATTAAAATCATATTAAATAGTTAAACACAATTGGGATGAAACATTATAGATGAAAAAAATTCATAGCCTTCCCTCTAATACCAAATGAATTTCCAATGTAGAAAATGAAATCACATTGAAGGGAGGGGGTGAATCTGGGGTGACTAAATTTTACCAATTTACATCAACTAAAACTCTTTCATAGATTATGTTGATTTAATTTATTATATCAGTTAAGATGTATGGATAACCATAAAAACTTCCTCATCACTTCCCCCTTATGTTAGAAATATAATATATATTCAACAAAACACATGGTTTTTTGAATGGGTTGACCTTAATGTGGGAACCTACATCCTTGTTATGTAAACTCCTATTAATTAACAAATATCTACTATAAAATGAAGTGAATAAAATGGGATAACTCCCATAAACGTCCATCTACTTACTGATAGGTAATTATACTAACTATTTTCAGTTAAAATGTTTTGTTCTTTCTCCCATCCAACAGGACGATACACCTTTGATTGTATTAGGAAAACATTTCCCAGAATATCTGTCTAGTAACTCTCATTCTGGATGTCTCTATATTATGTTCCACCATCTTACATTCCTTAGTCTCCCTCTAGTATGTCTCTATCCAATGTGGTTCAAATTAGGGAAACTCTATTTTATTTCACTATCGATTACAACTATGTATTTTCACACTATCTATTATGGTATGTCAGATAAGATCTATCTATGAATATTTATTATGTATACCTTTATCTACTGAACATCAAACCGACGTGCCTCTTCTTCTTCCACCAAGTGGATCCTTGATATTTAAATTTCGTGCATATATTTTATGGTATTTTAATGTAGTGTTTCTAATTTAATTGATAATTCCTACCCATTTTTGAGTTTACTAACCTATTTTATGTTTTATGGTAGGATAAAATCTATCTATGGAAAAGGAGTAAAAATAAATGAATTTTAGAGCTTAAGGGAACTTCATGATGATAGATTTTCTTGTGGTGTGACACCAGATTCTTGAGGATGTAATGTAGATGGGGGAACTAGAGAAGAACAGTTACACATCATGTATTTAATTACATGATATAAATTCATCTGGAAGTTAATGTAATTAAAAACAAGTCATGAGGCCATTACCCAATGTGAAAATAAGTTTGATGTCATGTAATTTCCATACACATCATGGAAGATCTGGGAATAACAGATATGAAAATCCCTCCTTGATGAGGATTGCATGCCATAAAAATTAATACACATTGTTAATATTTTCAAAGACAAAAAATAATGATTTTGGTGTTTGAGGGTTGTCTAAAAACCTTATAAAAATAATCTTTTGCAGTACAACACATATGATCCAGGATGGATGGAGGTGACATATGACTGATCGAGTGACATGCATGCATGGAGTGTTATATGAAGACCTACTTTTCCACTATTATTATCAAGCTTTCTTCCTTGGGTAACCATTATTGTCATTCTCATCATTACTAGAATAAGAAAGCATTTTTATTTGTGCCGAGTGATGTGATTGTCGGGGGAATGTGCATCTTATGGATTATTTCTATTTCTTATTCATGTTTTGTATTTTTGTAACTCCATTTATGAAATACAATTCATTTTATTTTTGAATTGAATTACCATTTAATTATAATGAGAAATATCATTTACATGCATCAACTAATTATCATATTTTTTGTTTGACCATTATGAAATGTTGGTTAGTTATATTTGAATAGGTTATTTAGGTTTCCCAGTTTTACGACTTCATTTAGTAGATGACCATTTCAAGGGTGTAATCACAAGATTAGTGCAGAGTACCTAGACCAAAGATCCCTGCTAACCCAATTCCAACACCAATCTTAAATAAACCCATAATAAATTGAATCCCTAGTGAAAAAACATGAAAATAACTAAGCCTAAAATGCCACTTTTTTTATATCAAACCCAATCCTGCTATTTGTTTATCATTCATCAAAAAATAAAAAAATTACAATTAAAATTTTATTAATTAATTTAGAACATAATTATCATCCTTGTGGGTTTGATAATCATGATTTCCATGTAATATATTTTTAGTATTTTTTCCAAGTCTTATAAATTAATAAATTTGAGTAGCCCCATAGGAAATTAACGATGCCCTGCAGGTTGTCAATCCTTCAGTTATTTAATACCCCAATATTTTATAGTATGTTTAATTTTAAATAAAATATATTTATTTAGTAACTTTTAGTTGTAATATCCCAGAGCCAGAAGCCACTAAATGGTTCCCCAATCCGGGTTTCCACATGACCCAAAGCGCACCTCCCCATATGCCAGAGGTTTCCAACTAGCAATGAGTGTCTAATAGAACATGTGGGGAGACTATATCCCCTATAGAAAAGTAGTCCACAATAGATATCATACGTAATGAAAGAAACATTAAATATTAATAAAAATACATGGATTACCTTGTGCTTCCTAAAAAGGGTACAAACCCCGACCAACAACAAATATGCTATGTTATGATAACTTCGTGAAAAGTGAAGGAACCCAAAATAAATATAAACTATCAAATCACCCATGTGGGTCCTGACTCCAAGTCTGTATCCTCATCCATGAACATCCCAAGCCCAACTCAACTCCCTATCATAGGGCCTTTTCCCCTGTCTCGACTCACAACCATGAAATCTTCTCAGGTACCAAATGGCGGCCTGAGTAGGGTGTGAGTTAAACTTAGTAGGCCACCATCAACAGTGTATAAAAAATATCAAGTCTAAACAGGTAGTGCATGAAAATAATAAATAAATGATAAGGTAAACAAAAGAATACCCAGGTTCCATTAGTTTTCAAAATACACTTAAACTATTTTCATCATTATTACCATGTTATCACTTATACTATCTTCATTATTAAACACTTCTTCATCACATGTTCCATGGGTTAGGCATTATATCATTCACACTACAACCTAAGATAGTCAATTACAATGCATAAGGGATTAAGTCATGTTCCCTAACTCTATATGGATAAAATTTCACAATAAATACAACACACTTACATAGAGGCCTTGGTCTAGGTAGTCCCATCAAATGCACCCATTTGGGGTATAGAGCCTCAGTCCCCTTCCTTGACCTGTGCATTGTGTGGTAGGGTTTGGTGCCTTAGTCAAACCAACCTGTGGGCATATATCCTCAAGTATAAAAACCCCAAAAACCAAGCCATGTGCACATTATTGTTTATCAATTTCCACATATACCATATCACAATCCATGAAAAATCAATACACATAACATAAACACTTCACATTTCATTTAGCACATAAATCTTCTCTATGCCTTAACCCATTAAAACATTTACCATTTACTTGGTGTATCCCTTTTTACCCATTTTACTTTCCCATACCTTAACATATAAATCATATTTTACAATTTACCTACATTATTCCATTTATCATATTCAAAAATTTATATACCTTAATCCATATACACTTTTTTGTTACAAATACAAAATCATGTTGATACATTTTCATTAATCTACTTAACCCATTTTCACATCATGCCAAACAATAAATTATTCTAATTCAATCAACTAGACATAACTACAATTAATTACAATTTGTAATCCAAACTATCATGTCAAAAAATGTATCATGGTCTCCACTTTATTATAAGTCAATTTCATGCTTAACCCCATAGTTTTCTAGGTTTGGGAATTTTGAAACACCCCATTGGTGGCCCTCAAGCAGTCAAGTCAACCGTAACTCATCCCAAGGGGATCATGAGGGGTTAAATTCATCAATTAAATAGAAATTTTACCAAATATTACTTTTGGAATCAATTACACAATAGGGAGAAGTAAACACACAACCATGCAAGAACAAATCAACATTAAGCCTATGAGATAAAACTTGTATACGACCTACCTTAAATCTGAAGATAAAAACACCCTTAACATTAGAATTATTTCTATATTCAAGTTAACTTTTAAGACCCATCCTAAGATCCACTATAAAAAGTGGGTTTTATGGATTCAGATGAAGAATAACAAAACAATCACATTTATTCTAGAAACGGGAATTAAGAGAAGTTTTAGGCTCACCCAGAGCTTCGATTCAAAAAAAATGATGATCCAAATGGATTTGATTCAAAGAATATTGATACTTGGGATGAATTGGTATATTTGGTTCATAACTAGGGATATAAGAATAATAATTTGGGGAATATATTAGTTAATACACTTAAAATCCCAATGGGTCAGATTGGTAAATTCTCACTTTTAAAAGGGTGCACAGTTTCCCAAATCATGCACTAACTATGCACCTAACTCTATCGAAGAGGGGTCCATGTCACAATGTTTCTTGGGGATTCCACAAGTTTTGAAAAACATACCACTATTTTTTTGGAACGCCACAATCCAAGAGGGTTAAAGACACACCGTTTTTTGGGAAACCCACACAGTTTGGAAAACCTTTCACCAAACATGAAACATGCCCTTGATGACCCGATCCTCCCTTTATTTCATGTCCCAAAACCCTAGAAAACCCCCCAATCTTCCTCCTTCACCCAAAAAAAATTCTACCACTTTAAGGGGGTCCAAACCAAAATTTAAACAAGAATTTACCAGCATGAAGTCTCAGATCTTACAAAATCCCCACTATATAACGGCCCATCTAAGAGCCTCACTTCCAGGCATCACTGAGCCTCTGAGGAAAATATATTGGAGCCACTAGGCCTAAATATATAACTCTCTTTCCCATGTATAATCCTTAAAATTACCATACATCCACAAAACTCTAACCAAAGGAACAACTTTTCCCCTCAAGACTTTCTCACTACGATCCACAATACAAAACAGATTCTTCAGGAAGGACACATCAGTCTCAATATCAACATCCCGATCATTGACCACCTGAGATGGGTCAGGGTGACACTAATGAAGTTGTAAAAAATGAAAAAAATCTTGTATACCACTATACCACTACGAGAGATCTAATTGGTATTCCATTGGTCTGATCCTTTCCACAATCACAAATGGCCCCACGTACCTGTGTGCCAAATAAACCTATTTCAGAATCCGAGGGTGACCTTACCTAGGAGACACCTGAGGAAACACATGATCACATACCAAAAACCTGAGAGGTTGATGATTCCTATTCACATAACACTTTTGACTGCACCGAGTTATTTCTATATGCTTCCGAATCAAATGAACCTTTTCTGAAATCTCTTACACGAGACTCAATCCTAATAACTATGATTCCATAGATTTCATCCAATACAATATAGATCAACATAGTTTACCATAAAACACCTCTTGTAATTCAATTTGAATTGCATCATCATAACATTTTTTTAAGAAAAACTCAACAAGTGAGAAATTATTTTTTGATGATTCATTGAAATATAGGACGCACGCCCTCAAAATTTACTCTAGTACTTGAATGGTACACTCTAACTTCCCATCCATTTGTGGGTGGAAAGATATAATCAAAAAAACATTGGTACCAAGCACCATATGTAATCCCTGTTAGAATCATGATGTAAAACATGGATCCCGATATGAAACTATGGCATGAAACACCCTGGGAAAGCATACTATCTCTTGAACATAAAACTCATCCAACTACTCCATAGTGAATGTCTCTCGAATCACCATGAAATAAACCACCATAGTCAACCAATCAACAACTACCTAGATCACATCATTCTTTTAAGGCATCATCATAAGCCTACCACGAAATCCATCAACATCTTATCCCATTTCAATTCTAGATTGGGAAATGGCTATAAAAAACCAACCAATCACTAATGATTAAACTTCACCTCTTGATAAGAAAGGAATCATTCCATTAAACCAACAAACTCATTCTTCATCCATGGAAAACAATAATTCTTATGAATATAATGATGCATTTTTGTCAAACTAGGGTACACCACTAAATTTTATGCATAAAAATTGCATACCACCACTCCCCGAAAACATGTTGGAACATCAACACAACTAAGAACATAAAAAATCCCATCATCAATATTAATATAATAAGAAGTTGACTCCATTTAATTAATATTTTTTTAATGATAAAGATTCTGAATCCTCATGCTGCTTTTCCTTGATCTAGCTCAGAAGTACATACTCAACAACCAAGGACTCAAGGGTCATATTCCCATGAACATCCTAGACCTATATGTGAATCTCAGTGGACAACAACATCATCCCCCAATCAAAACCAGATTCATGAACTAATTAATTTTGAGTCTTCTATCACAAATAATCTATGACTGTATTTTCCTTTACCAGCGTGAAAACCAGCTCAATGTCAAAAGGATACATGTATTCAACCTGTCTTTACTGCCGAATATTCATGTCAAATTGGGAGTAGATGTATTAAAGTATTTTATGATCAGTATACCTAGTAAACCATTATCCCAATAAGTAATACAACCAACACTTCAAGGAATAAACCACCATAGCTAATTCAAGAGATCATGAGTGGGATAATTTCTTTCATGAGGCATCAATTTTTTATTCACATATGCGATGATGTGATCATCATAAATAAACACTACTCCAAGTCCCACACCAGACACATCACATAACACAATTTATCATTTTCATTACTCAGGTAAGATCAGAAATGGGCGGTCCTCAACTACTTCTTCAACTATTGGAATGAATTCTCACATATCTTAGAGAACTCAAACCCGACACCCTTCTTGGTCAAGAATGAATGTGGAACTTCTAAAAAAGATAAGTGTTTTATGAGAAATCAATAGTATCTTGACAAACCCAGAAAACTTTGGACGTTAGAATCATTCATGGGTTTCTCCCAAGACACGTTTCCCGCACTTTCTTTAGATCCCCTAACACACATTTCTCTGAGACAATGTGACCACAAAAATGATCCCAATCAATATCGAAATGACATTTGGATATGTTTGAATATAGACTATGATCTCATAGTGTACTCAAGATGATTCCAAGATGTTTAGAATGGTCATCATGAGATTTGGAGTACATGAAGATGTCATCAAAAATGAAAATGAAATAATGATCTAGATATTGTTGAGATATTTGATTTATTAGATCCGTAAACACTACCAACACAATGGTCAACCCGAACTATATCAAAAAAATATCATTCAACCCGTACCTTCTACTAAATGTAGTTCATGGTATATTAGAAGGTCTTACTCCCTTATGATGATACCCCTATCTAAAATATATCTTAGAGAACCCTGATGCACCACTCAACTGGTCAAACATTTCATCAATTCGAGGAAGTATGCATTTATTCTTGACTGTAATCTAATTCAAATTCCAATAATCAATGAAAAATCACAATAATCAATTAGCCTTCATGGATAATAGTACTAGAAATCCCCAAGGTGATGTACTCAAAATAATAAACCCTTCATTCTCCAAATCCTCCAATTGAGTTTTAATCTCCTGAAGTTATGCCAGTGCCATTCTATATGGAGGAATGGAATAATTTTCCACTTCTAACAGTAAATCTATATTGAACTCAAGAACTCTCTCAGGTAGAATCCCTAAGAATTCGTCTAGAAACACCTCTTGGAACTGATACACCACAGGATGAAATACATGTTTCTCTACTCCCCCATCATTAAGAATAAGAAAATCCACTTGGGTTCTGATTTCACCAAAATACTAACAAACTGGCCATGCATGGCCTATCTAAACATCCCATTAACCATTATATACATAATTTTCTCCCTCAAGAGATGTGAATGTTACTGTATGATGGTAATAGTGAATGTGGGTCTTGTACGACACTAACAATCCTTTCCCAAAATTAGACCGAAACTTGACATTTCAAGAATGAACAAATCCCATAGAAAATGGAACCCACCGACCTCAAGATAAAACCCCTTACACTACTTGATATTATCTATTCAAACCCCTAACGGTTTATCTATTTTGACAACCCCGCATATACATTCAACTATTAGTCCCAACCCAATAAAAAACTAATCATAATCAAATGAATTTGATGCACCTGTATAGAATAAAGCACTGGAAAGAATGGAAGAAATAAGAATCATACCTCAAACAATCGATGGTCTATCCTCACCACCTCTAGATGTAGACTAGACTGCATGAAGCTAAAATTTCCCTTTTCCCTAGGCCCCATAATGAGATCCTGGTGCTATGCTACCCTACTGATGGGGATGCTCTCACCCAGGAGTACCAAATACACCACCTCTAATAGTATGACCTGTTGAGCTCCAAATTCCTTATTTATATGGAGAAACCAATCTCATGTTGGTACTTGGCATCTGACTCAGTCCTCCAACTATTCCTAGTTTTCGAGGGTTCCGACAGAACCTCTTCACATGCCCCATTCTCCCACACACCCGACACATGACTAGAGGTTGGGGGAACAAAAAATTCATGTGTCCTAACCTACCGCACTGATATAAAAACACATGATCACCACCTTGAGAGGGTTTCCCTCTCTTCTGACTACCCTTGACACTTCCACCCTATTGAAGAATCCCAAAAAACTCTTCCTTCCCCAAGAAGTTGCACCAAAATCCCATGCAAAATGGAGCAAAAAACCCACTACCTGAAGCCTCATTCAAGTTCCCTTATGAAATAAGGGCATAATGCACCACCTCTTCAAACCACTTTAGACAAATGTTTTTTCACCTGAGGCTTAGACTCATGCTTAATTCCATCTTGAAAATTTCTTTCTGTAGTGGCCTCATCCCCAACCATCACTGGAACAAAATGTTTCAAGTCCACAAAAAAGTTAGAATAATACATTACAGACATTGTTCCCTAGGTCAACATCATAAAATGTGCTGCCTACACCAATCTCTAGGTCTCTAGATAGAAAATTCTCCAAAAAAACCTCTTGGATGTCTTTCCGTAACATTCCTTCAACCTACTGAGTCCGAACTAGAATATCCCACCTGGATTTTGCTAATTCCTGTAACATATAGTCTATCAGCTTTACTATTTTATCTTATGGATTCCCTAAGTGATCCAAAATTGTCTACATAGAATCTCTCCAGAACTTTAAAGCCTCGGTTCCACCCTCTCCAACAAACATTGGTGGTTTCTCCAACTAAAATTCATTGGTTAGGTGGAATATACTCGCTATAACCCACCCATGGTCCCCTTCCAACATCTAAAAAAATTAGTGATGTTCTCATATAACTACTACTCTCCTCAATTATCTTGTCCTAACATGTTTCCTTACTCCACTACCGGTGGATAATTCTCAATGATATCCTATTATCGCCCAACCAAAAAACTTCATCATGATGTAATTTCTCTACAATACAAAACATGAGTCTTAGAACATGTAAAAATAAGCTTTTACAATTTATGTAATATGACGTTCTCTACTAGAAAAAAATAACTCATTTCACATACACAATCCAAACCATTTTGACACACTTATAACACTACACTCTACCATCCATATCGTGGGTCATGGTCAATCATGGGGTTAAACTAACATAAATAGTAATAATTATTTCGTTAGAAACCTTTTTTAAACTATTTACACTTTTATAATGCATGTGTTTTCCTATTAGGAATATTTCCTATTTCTCAACTTGTTACAACCATTATTTTAACTCATTTACACCCATGCATTAAGCACTATACTTTAACTAATATTTATCATTATTTCTATTTAATCATTTTCATCTTCCTTATTAGACACCATTTCATCAAAATTTTCAAGGAAGCGAATTCCATTCTACCCTTTTTTGAATACACACCCATCCCATGTGTGCCTATCATGAGGAACAACACCTATATAATACGATTCTTAAATTTACATATGAATTCAAAACATCATATCTTTCTTCAATGAGAACAATTTCACAAATTAGTCACATCACACAACAAGTTAAACACTCAATGGTGAAATATAATTCAACTGAAAAAACACACATCAAGAATAGTAATTCCTAAATTAGGACCTTGGGGTTTTCTACATAAATTAATTACATACTCCCAAGCATGAGCACATTCCCAAGGCCTGTCACATACAAATCTCTCTAAACTATCTCAAATAGTAAGATCATAGAAAATAACCTTCCTCTAATACCACTTTGTAACATCCCCAATCTGAAAGCCACTAAAAAGTGGCCCGAGATGGGTCACCACATGACCTCAATTCCACCTACCCATATGCCATAGGTTTCCAACTAGTAGCGAGGGTCTAATAGATCTCTTAGGGAGATTATACCATCATTACCAGAGCATTCCACAACAAATATAAAATGAAATGAAAGAAAAATTGAACAATAGACAATGAAGTTCATTACCAATTCCTTCCCAAACCGGGTACAAACCACAAGTTGTAATAAATATTCCATGCTATGCTAACAGTTTCAAAAGTTATGGGGCCAAAAATAAAGGCAAAAATCCAAATCCCCTAAATGGGTTCTAACTCCATGTTTGGATCCCAATCCATGCACATCCCAAGCCCAACTAAACTCTCTAAAATAGGGGCCTTTCCCTTATCCTAAATTGCAACCATGAAATCTACTCAGGTACCCAATGATGGCCCGAGATGGGTTCGAGTACAATTCATTAGTCCACCACAAATGGTGTCTAAAAATATCCAGTCTAAATAGGTAGTTCATATAATTAATAAATAAATGAAAAGGTAAACAGTAGAAAAATTAGGTTCCATTATTTTTCATGATATTCATAAACTATTTTCATCATTATTACCATGTTATCACTTATGATATCATCATTACTAAACTTATCTTCATCACATGTTCCATTGGTTATGAGTTAAATAATTTATACTGTCGCCAAATCTAGTCAATTACTATGATTAAGAAATTAATTCATGCTCCCAACTCTATAGGGATTACATTTCACAATAAATACAACACACTTACCTAGAGGCCTCAGTACATGTAGTCTCATCATATGAAACTGTTAGGGTCATATATCCTTGGCCCCTTCCCTAACAAATGCATTGTGGGGTAGGGTTTATAGCATCATTGTAACATGACATGTGAGCTTAGATCCTCAATTCCAACACCCCACAAAAACAATGCTATGTGCATATGATTATTTAACTATTACCACATATACCATTTCACAAACCATGAAAAAGTTATACACATAACATTCACATTTCACATTTAATTTATAAAATAAATCATCTTTATGCCTTAACCCATTAACACATTTACCATTTAATTTTTTAGCCCATTTAACACATTTACCTTTCACATGATTTGACATATTAAGAATATTCAAAAAATTCATTTTATTGTCCCATTGAGAATATTCAACAATTTATATTCCTTAATCCCTTTACACATTTCCATTACAAACCCATAATCCATTTGATGAATTTTCATTAATCCACTGAACCCATTTTGAACATCATGCCAAACAATCCCTTATTCCATTTCCAACAAATAGATACAACCAACTTTAATTCAACAATACAATCCAAACTAGAATGCCAACACAATTATCATGGGATTAACTTTATTAGAAGTCAATTTCATGCTTAAACCTAAAGTTTTCCATGTTTTGGAATTTTGGAACACCCCATGGGTTGCCCTAAATAGGTTAAGTCAACCTCAATGATTCACATGAGGATCATGAGGGGTTCAATTCATCAATTAACCAACCATTTTACTAAATATTTAAAATGAAATCAATTAAAAAATTAGGGAGAAGAAAACACAAAACCATAAAAGAAAAAATTAACATCAAGACTACATGATATAACATGTAGACCATCTACCTCGAATCCAAATATGAAAAAACCCATAACCTTAGCCTTAGATTTAGATTCAAGAACCATTTGTAGCCCCAACCTATGATCCATAAAAAAGGAGGTTTTTAGGGATTTGGAAGAAGAATAATGAAACTAAAATCCTTAATTTGAAATAGATAAGCAAGTTAATTATTTTACTAGCTTGGATCATAGATTTACAATCAACATCTCTTCAAATGGTCTAGAATCGGAAATTTATCCTTGAGAAGATTTGGGAGGTTTGGTTCATCACTAGGGATGTGGGGAGAAGAATGGGGGAAGAAATCAGGTAATAAAATTAAATTCCTAAGGGGACGATTTGTAAATTGTCACCTTTTAAAGGGTGCATAGATTGGCTGCACGGTTTTCCAAACGGTGTGCCTAATGTGCACCTAACTCTTTCTAAGAGGGGTCCATGTCACCCAGTTTCCTAGGGATTCTCCACGGTTTGAAAAATTGTGCTCCAACTATGCATAATTCCACTATCCAATAATGTTCAAGCCACGCAATTTTCTGGGGAACCCATATGGTTTGAAAAACCCTGAACCAACCTTGAAACATGCACTAGATGGCCCTATTTCCTCTTTCCTTCAAGTCTCAAACCCATGGGACACCCCTGAGCTTCCTCAATCACTCGATAACCATTTTGTTCACCAACTTTAAGGGGGTAAAATAATTTAAACAAGAACATACCTCCCCAAATTTCATAATATTACAACAGATCATGAGACAACATAATTTTAAAACAAAACCATGTTCGATAGCGTATACAAAACGCAACACTGAGCTTAATCAAACTGTGATACACTATTAAACTATTATTATTTTAACATGACCACAATAACCTAGACATTAAATTGGTTTATTTGAATAGTAATATCTATATTATAATTATATATATATATTTATATATATTTAATTTTCATAATCAATAAAAATTTATTGATCAATTTTTAAGAAATAGACATTCGAATTTTAGTAAATTCATTTTATATGTTTTCTTGAAAAATTATTTTTACTAATTTTTAGGAGAAAATATGATAATTAATTTATTCCACTTATACTAAATATATTTGATATAATTATCCTCATTTTTTGATATAATCATATCATAATTATCATACTCTGAATTTTTAATTTTTTTAGAAAGATTGATTTTCTAGTGAAAATGGATAAATACTATTTTTATTGAAAATTATATTTTTATTTCAAGCATTTTCAAAGTACCATTTTGTTTTTTAAAATGTTTAAATATAAATATAATTCTGTTATATTCTTAATAACCCAATTATCATCAATTGAATCATTTTTTGTCATAATTTATTATAAAAATATTTTTAAACATAAAAATTATTTTTCTGGAAAACAGTTTTCATTTTTTTTCTCATTTATCTAAAACTAAATTCTTCCAATTCTTGGAATTGAACAGAGGAAAATGGTTATCATATATTTAATCAGAAGGTCTAAATTTTCTAAACAATTCCCTCTAATATTTTTTCAAGATGAATAGTATATTTAGATATTTTTTGTTACCATAGTAAAAGGTATATTGGGTAATTATGATTAAAAATAAAATGACAAGGACTAGAAAGTGACCCTAAAACTTTAATTAATTTTATTATATGAGACCATTTCATCCATAAAATTACAATATTTAGTTATATGACATTTTTTTCATTTCAATAAGATTGTGATCTCTATAACACTTTATGTAAACAATATTAAAAAATGTCACTCTATTGTTTTTATTAAATATCATATTTTAACAGGGGATAACCAAAAGATATGTATCATTACAGATACTATTTTAAAATATAAATCACTCATCTTAATCATAGTAATTTATTTTTAATTTCTAGTGAAAATATGATTACATCAATTCTTACACAATGCTGACATAGTAATTATTCAATTATTGAAAAATAAAATAATTCATATTAACATTATTAAAAGTATCATAATTTGAAAGAATTGATGTGACCCATGAATTATCTAGATAGAAATTATATATTAGAGGGGTTTGGATTCATTTTATTCAAATTCCATTATTTCTTTTATGTTATTAAATTCAAAGAAAATTAATAGTTTTAACATTGACATTAATTATATTTTCTAATAATTAATATTTTATCAAAAATAATAAATTTATAAATAAATTATATTTAGAAAAATGATTGGGTATAGTTTTATAAATCAACCATGGCCTATTTATGGGTCCTTTTTTCATTTTATAGTAACATTAATAACCCTTAAAGTGTAGAAAACTATATTGTTAAGGTAATTATCAAAATGGTTAACGATGGGTTAAAAAAATATGTGGTTAAAATGTGATACAAACATTCACAAATATTAATGTATGAGATTATTTCAACTCATAATAATATTATCCTCAAATATTATTAATTTTGATCCCTTTTTAAATAAAAATTAATAAAAATTAATTTAATATTTTAAGAGATTCCAAAAGTGCCCCACTACTCAATTATAAAAGGAAGAATTCTCCCTTGTTTACACTACTATGAGAATTATGGCTCAAAAAAACCCTATAAATTAATCTTATCAACATAATTATCCAATTTATATAGGTTATGTACATTATAAAATAGAAACCCTAGGTTTTTTAAGAGTATATCTAAATGGAGTACATCAATGAAATGATAATCGCCTTTACCAACTCTTTCAAGTTATTTATTCTTCTACTTAATCTTCATGTGTTGTAACCATACTAAAAAAATGAATCCAACATAATAAATACACTGAGATGTTACTATGATTATTTTAAAACCACATTTCTTCTATTTTATATCATATTAAAAGGGAAAACATATCTCTTGTGTATTTCTAACTTACCATCTTCACATAGCGGTGTCATTATTTTTTCATCACCACTTTATCTGGATGGTAATAAAGATTGAAATAATAAGTTTATATGATATTTATGAATTAAATATGATTCTGGAATGATTAATTATTATTCACCTTTCTTTCTCTCCATCCATCAAAAAGGGAAAACAGTGTTCATGCGTGTGTACGACCTAGTATCACTATGAACTATGTAATTCATTATTCTATATCTATATTGTATGGATGACTATATTTATCTATATAGTGAATACATATGGTATTTTTACGATGAATAAAATTATGGATATTATAGAACCCAAATTAGCGTACAAGTACTAAAACTACCGAAGAAAAACTTACATGAAAAATGAATCACTTAAAACCAATTACAATGATTTGAACAAATAATTGTTAATAAATGAGTGATAAAAGGTTATAAGTAAATAATATATATTATAATATATATGATAATGGTTATTTATAAGATTTATAATACATATATATTTAATATATAGGAGTTTTGGAAATGTATGAAGAAAATCAGACATAAGGTAAGGGTTTAATTCACAACGATATCGTTATTCGAGGTTTTTTTGTTCAAATCTCTATTGGGAAAAAATTTTCAACCATATAAATATTTTCCTAAATGTATTTTATTGAATATTTTTTCTAGAACCCAATTATTTATTAATCAAAATTTGACCCATGTTTTACCTTTTTATGAAATGATTTTTAATACCATCTTCTTGTCCTTTTTTGAATGATATACTTTGTGACTTTTACGAAAAGCATAACAAGAATGCTTTATAACATATATGAATTGGAAAAAATTTCCAACCATAATTATTTCTCAATGTTTTATCTATTTTATTACATGTTTCTATTTTTCTTTTCAAATAAAATGTTTTCTTTAATTTCTGTGATGTTTTTAGATTTTAAAAAGTGATTTTAAATGTAAAAGGTAATTTTCCTCAATAAATTCTCCATCGATATTTTCTAAAGTTTTTTCATCAATTTATATATAGACCCTAGAATTTTACACATAAAATTACATGATTTTAAGCATAATAAAACATCATATTATAATCCAATGATCGTGAAGTCTAGTGTCTTGGAAGACAAGGTACATAAAACTAAAATCATGGAACTAAATAAAACATTACCTTATTTAATATTAATAAAGATATCACAACTCCAATTGTGCTCATACATATTCATAGGTTAAACTCGGTATAACATGAATGAACGTATAATTTGAAATCCCAATATTGGAAAAAGCATAGTAATAAACCTTTATCACATGGGTCAGAAGGAATGGAATAATGAAAATAAAAGGAATGGAAAACATGGAATCCGAACAAATAAGCATGGGATAATAAAGAAAATGGAGTCATAATAATGTTTCAGAAACATAAAACATGACTTTATGATGACTCAAGGCTTGTTTCACATAGAGGAGTACATGTAAAGGTTAACCACTCAGACGGTTGCACATGGTAGCATAAGTCAAGGCTAACCGCCATGACCATTGCACATAACATCTCATGAGACTCAAAATTACCCAATGCATTGTATTTCTATCTGGGTGAACCCATCTTAACATGTTCATGAATATATTTTCCATATTAATAATCATTGATAAACCTAAGGGTACCCATTTAATATAAATGGTATCACAATCAAGTCATAAATCATAAGGAATGGGAGTATCATACAAGTGTCCATGAAAGAAAGGATATAAAAAATACATGGGTATTCATAAGGTAAAATAGGAATATATCATGGTAAGTGATTTCAAACATAATTGAAAACATGAAGGAATAATATTTAATAAATTTTAGTGTTAGAACATTTTAGTGTGGTTTTAAGGAAAATACTAATGGAAATTTAAAATAGGAAAGGGAATAATAATTTATATAAAACCATAAGTTATCCAATAATGTTTTCATAATAAAAAAATTGGTTTTATAAAAACATATATTTCTTAAAACATATGGTAGTGGGAAATTGATATTGGGTATGAATTTAGGAAGTTCCCTTAAAGGTGTTTTTTTAAGGAAGCATTGAGGAGGGAACCACATAAAAACATGTATATCCCCAAAAGAGAAATATGATTGGACCTTATTACATGAGTTTGGATAATGTAAAAAACATTTCTAAAATTTACATAAAAATAATAGATAACTTATTTTAGGTAAAAACCAAGATAGAGAAACCCAAATGAATAATGGAGGTTTGTGTAGAATCCCTTACAGAATATCAACATGGTACCAGGTGTACATAAAAGGCATTAATGAGAGTGAAAGGGGGTTTATCTTTTTTTATACATAATTACGGAAGTATGGTGGAGTTGTGAAAGCATACCTCATCATTAGGAACTACGTATAAAATTACATAACATAGAGGAGATTCTTGAATCAATGTGATAAAGAGAGGATCCATAACTTTAAGTTTGATGGTGTTCTTCGCTTGATCTTAATGACCTAAATAATAAAATTAGGTTCATTAATTAACAATTATATAACCTGCAATACATGTTATTGATTTATTATAATCTTATCATGTTCACTCATGTCCTTTTTGATGTGTTAAGAGGTTTAATTTCATTTTTTTGGGACTGTTTGCTTCCTTGGTTTTAATGATCAGTTCACTTATATTCCTGTTCATATAATCATGTATGATGAGGATGGTTGCCTAGAATTTAAGTTAAATAAAATTAGTGAACATAGAGAATATTACATAGTTATAATATTAATTTGGTTTTTTAGTGAAGGTGAATCATTATATAAAAAAATATTGATAAACACTTGGATTAATTGATCGATTTTTCTCATAATTAACTTATTTTGTATTATTATTTTACATCATGTGTGAAAAAGGATTACAAAAAATCACATAACATAAGATAAAATAAATATGTAATAGTATTTTTTAAACCATAAAAATGGTTTCATGACCATAATTGAAGATGGTAATAGAAATTGATAACCCGTCGTCTGTGAATGTGATAAATTAACACATCTTAGACGGTGTTTTCATTTCTTTTCTATAAAAGAAGAGGAAATTACAGATGATAATGAATTATACCATTAGAATAAAAAAAATTCAGTAAATTTATGCTACTATATTTTTAAAACCATTTGGATTATTATGGGTTAGGAATGGAAAGATAACAAAGGAACATGAAAATAAAATGAAAGAAAAGAAAAGAGGAAGTTACCTCTAGATTTAATCTTCCTTGAGAGCCTCTTAAGGGGATGGGATTTGGTCTTTTGGGGAGACCAAGGGATTTTGGACTTGGGGTAGGATCTTGGGGAGATATTTGGAGATAATTTATGGAGGGAACATGTCATGAGAGGAGTGAATAGAAAAGGGGAGTGTGGGTAGTTTTTATAGTGGAGGGGAAGATGGTTTTCTTAATATTTTAATCATTAGTTTATTATTTTTTCATAAGAAAAAAAATTGTAATTATTATTGTGAAAAAAATAGTAATATGTGAATTTTAGTTCGAACAAATGGCCATTTACATCATCCATTACTCAAGCATGATGCAAAATTTTAGGTTTCATCATTTATCTTGAATTATCATACATTACTGTTAATAAAAAAATAAAGTATTTTAGAAAAATCCCAAAAATAAACCCTAACCATTTTTTAATGTGTAGAATCAAAAAATGAGATCCATTTTTCAAAAAATAATAATAAATATGATTATTTTAATTTTTAATTTAAATCACAATTTACTTGAAAAATATGGATTTTAAAACTATAACTGATTTTATAATTCTTTCCAACACTTCACAAGGTCTTATAAATTTATATTAAAACCATATCACATAAAATATTTAATTTATAAACCATTTTATGGAAATAAAATTTATATTAAATTGATTAATTAATTGTAATTAATTATTTATGACTTACAAAAATAACAATACTTTTACTATGGTCATATTATCACTTATAAGTTGCCTAAATTTTATTTATTCAATCATGGGTGAGGTTTGTATTCTTTTGAATGATTTAATATTCATAAGGTTCATATTAATATTCATAAGGGTAACATTACTATTCATAATGGTCATTTACTGTTCTCCAAAAATTATGTTTTCCTTATCGGACTCCACACATATTACTGATCACAACCGTGTATATTAGATTTCTAAAATTCAAATCATAGAAGTGACAATATTATATTTAATGGTCACATAGTACTTAGTAGTTCATTGTGTTGTGATTTCATGTGATTATATGACCTAATTATAAGAAGGGAAATTTCATTGATAAATCATTGGGTCGTTACATTATTCCCCCCTTATGAAATTTCTCCCTCAATTATTCATTTTACATTCAAAGCCACAAACAGGTGTGGGTAATTTTCCTTCATTGCCTCCTCCAGTTCCCTTGTTGCCTCTTTGTACTTATGGTTCCACTAGAGTAATTTGACTAGTTTAGTATTATTGTTATGTAGAACATTATCTCTATGATCCAAGATCTTCACTAGCCACTCCTTGTAAGAAAGATCATTCTCTAACTGTACCACCTCTAAAGAGAGTATATGTGAAGCGTCTGGTATTTACTTCCATAAGAGAGATACATGAAAAGTAATGATATACTTTGGAAATGGTAGGTGTAAGTGCTAGTCGATAGGCCACAACCATGAATCAATCAAGAATATTGAAGTGGCAGATGTAGCTGGGACTTAACATTCCTTTCTTCCCAAACATCATGACATTCTTCCCTAGATATATGCGTAGAAATACCATGTCTCCACCTTTGAACTCTAGGTTCCATCGACGATTGTTTTCATTACTATTTTGTATAATTTGGGATTCCTTGATATGATGTTGAATGTTTTTCACATTCTTCACTATTTCTCTGACCATTTCTAGTCCAAGAATCCTACACTCATCGACTTCATCCCAACACGTTGGTGTTCTGCACCTTTTCCCATAAAGGGCATCATATGGTGTCATTTATATGTTCAAGTAGAAACTATTATTGTAGGAGAATTCGACCAGTTGAAGATGTTGGTCTCATCCTCCTTTTATGCCTACAGAACATTATCTCTACATATCTTCTAGTGTCTGAATAGTTTACTTAGATTTTCCATCAGTTTGAGGAAGATAGGCTATACTAAAGTTCAGTTTACTGCTTAGAGCATGTTAGAGACATTTTTAGAACATTAAGGTGAATCTTGGATCTTGATTGAATAAAATAGATAATGTTATTCCATGAAACCATACCACTTAATTGATAAATACTTGTGCATGTTTATCCAAATATAAGTCCTCTTGAATCATGATAAAGTGAGCTGTCTTTGTATGAAGATCCATGATGACCCATATAGCATTGTTTCCTCTAGATGTCCTAGGAAGTCCAATGAAAACTTCCATAGTAATGTTCTCCCACTTATTATTGGTAAGGGTGGTAGTTGAAACATCGCTTTAGAATTCTTCCTTTAAGCCTTCACTTATTGACAAACCAGGTAAATTGATGTATATTCTGAAATCTCTTTCCTCATATTATCCCACAAAACGTTCTGCCATAGATCTCAAAACATCTTTGTGCTCCCTAGGTGAATAGATAAGGTTGAGATATGTGCATCATTCAAAAGAACCTTCTTTGTCTATAGATCAGATGGTACTCATAATAATGACCCAAATTATAAAACTCTTTCCTCATCAATCATGAACTCTGAGGATTTCCCATTTTTAATGGCTTCAACCCTTTTCTGAATTTATACATCTTTTGTTGGAGAATCCTTTATTTTCTCCATAAGGGATGGTGGAGAAATAATTTGAGAAAGGATTTATGATTTTAATCAATTAATGATTCCCATGTCCATCCTATGAAAATATAATATGAATGGATTTTTTTTTCAATTCTCATCATTCATAAGGATGAATGATCCTTTCTACATAGAGCATCTTCCGCATTTTTTTTCCTTACCGAGATGGTAGTGGATTGAGAAGTCACAATCCTTGATGAGTTATATCCATAGTCCTTGGCACATATTAATCTCTTTTTGTTTGAATAAATACTTGAGACTCCTGTGACTAGTATATATCTCACACTTCTCCCCAAAGAGATAATTCTACAATATTTTTAATGCAATGATCACAACTGCCAACTCTAGATCATGTATAAGAATGTTTTTCTCATGGATTTCCAGCTTCCTTGAGGCATAGTATATCAATTTATCATTTTTCATCAACACACATCCTAGTCTCGACTTTTAATCATCACTATACACCACAAAGAGTTCTCTACTTCTTAGGAGTGTGAGTATTGGCACAGTGATTAACCACTTTTTCAACTCCTAAAAACAGTCTTCACATTCCTATGTCCATACAAACTTTACTCCCTTCCATTTCATCTTGGTCATTGGGTTTGAAAATAATGAAAAGTTATTCACAAATCGTCAATAATACCCATCTAGATATAGAAATATGAGTATCTTTATTACAAATGTTGTCATGGGCCACTCATCAATCGCCTTTGTCTTGGAAGGGTCCACAAATATCTCTATATTGGGGATAACATTCCCCAAGAATGATACTCCCTCCATCTATAACTCACATTTACCGTACTTTTCATATAGATTATCCCTCCACAAAGTCTTTAATAGAGTATTAAAATGCTCATCATGTTCCTCCATGCTCTTGGAGTGTATCAGAATATCATCGATAAAGAATACCAAAATTCTTTCAAGGTAATCTCTTGAGACTCTATTCATTAAATCAATGAAAAATTTATGGAGCATTAGTGAGTCCTAAGGTCATCACAGTGAACTCATTGTGTCCATACCTCATTCTAAAGGTAGACTTGGGAATATCTTCATTCCTCGCCTTTAATTTGTGATATCCCAACTAAAGGTCCACCTTAAAGAAATAGTCAGCCCCATGAAGCTGATCAAACAAGTAATAGATCTAGGGAAGGGGATACTTTTTCTTTCATGGGATTTTATTGATCTCATGATAATCAATTCATAGGTTCATTAATCCATCCTTATTATTGATTAAGAGGACCGGTGCACCCCATAGTGAAGCCGTCAGGCATATAAAACCTTTCTCTAGATTCTCTTGTAACTGTTTATTCAGCTCTTCCATCTCTATGGTGGCTATTATATAAGGTGCCTTTGATATAGGTAAGTATCTAGGAATAAGTTAAATTGATAAATCAACCTCTCGATCTGGAGGAAGACTAGGAAAATCATCAAGGAATACATCAGTGTAATCCCTCATGATGGGCATGTCTTCAAGAATGATTATCTACCTTGTCTTAATCATTTGATCTAAACATGCTTTCTCATAAGGAATTAATATACACACTTAAGAAAATGATTTTAAAGGTTATAAATCTTACTCCTTAGACTGGTAAATAATTGGAGGATGCTTTAGGATGTGAAGAGTGATGTCCATTTCCTGATAGTTGATGTGGTATTTGTATAAAGACCGCCAATCCATGCCCAAGATAGTGTCGAACTCCACTAAAGGAAGTTTGAAAAGATTTTATGTGAGTTTTAGTCCACAAACATTAATTTGGGAGGAGTTATAAATCATGGACACAATAATTTCCCCATTTGTTGTTCTCACAGATAACATATCCTGAAACTTTTGAGGTGGTGTTTGAATTTCTCTACTAAACGTGGAAGATATGAAAGAATGTGTAGAACCATAATAAAATAGTACATTCTCTGTTCTTGAATGAATAATTAGTGTACCTGGTACCACATAGTTTTCTGGCTCCACCTCAACAGTAGTGATAGCATAATCCATTCCTTGTTTCCATGGAGTTTGTTGTTGATTGCCTTCGAAAACCCTCAGCATAGGTAAGTTGTTCGCATAATGCCCATGTTCCTTGTAGTAGTAAAATTGCACCACTGGATGAGATTTTATCTGAACCTTCCTTTATTCTTCCATAATAGTGGGATTATTAATATCCCATTGGCAGTTTTTAGCCAGATGTCCAAACATTCTAGATTTGAACCAATTCCTAGATCAATTTAGATAGATCCAAGGATGCTTCTTCCCACAATTTTTACACATGGTATGATCGATATTTTTTCCATTAGTCAGGATAATTATGTATATGATTCACTCTAGGGTGAAGGTTTATTCCTTCCCACTACATAGTGGCTGTTGATTGATAATTATAAAGAATATATGACTCATACATTTTGAGTGCAATAAGGACTATGTTCTCTCATTGGGTATGAACCTTGTAAAAATATATTTGATTTACTTTATCATTTATATTACATTATGTAGAGAGAATTACCCTTTTTTAAAAGAGTGTATTATAGCTTAATATATTGTATAGGTTATCACCAATTTAATAAAAATTATTAAATGGGAATATTTGATACAACCACCTCTTATTATTGATAAAACCCACTATTAGTTATCAAAAGTGGCATTATAGAAAGGTTCCCTCTATATGATCCATTTTTTACAGAAAAAAAATTAGTGAAAGGATCAGGTACCCCTAAATTTCATAGTGAAAACATCCATAGATAGAAAATATAGGATGATAGAATAAATTTTATCAGTTATCTTGGAAGTATTATATATTTCTAAAATAAGTTTTAAACTAAGGTAAAAATAAGAACCCATTAGTTTTATAGACAAAAGAAATACTGAAATATATGGAAATTATCAAAATGTTATTCCCATTTCTTTATCATATATGGTTTGCACCACGGTAATAGGACAACAATTATCTAAGAAAAGATGGGATAAGTTAAAAGTATCATTTAATGAAATGTAAATGTAAAGGGAGAAAACCATAAAATATAGGGAATCCAGATTATATACATGAAGATAGATACTGAGGAATCTAGAGATGATTATTTCATATGATTCGATGAATTTCTAATTAATACCATGATATTTAGAGACATTATGTCAAACTCTATTATTGTGAAAAATATACTGTGAAATTTTATCGATATATTCAATAGAAAAATATCATTATTACAAGATAGATATTATTTATCTATTGATAAAAATTAAAATATTATTATTTAATATTAAATGAGGAATGATCAAGTAATTATGAAAATGAATAAGGAAGAAATGTCTTATAGTGTAATGAAAAACTCAAATTCAATTTAGTTGATGTAAAATCATTTGATGAAACAAAATAAGAATTAAAGGAGGATAAAGAGAATAAAATGATAATGTCACTTGTCTCCTAAAATTTCTAAATGTTGAATGGGATGTAAAATGGAATACTTTTGTTGAATTTCCTCATGTGTAATTAATTTATAAAATTTTCAATAAATTTTCTAAATAAGAAAGGTCATGAATGTAAAGAATATGAGAATGATGAAATCCCTTGGACGAAGAAGAGGGATAAGGATGAAAATAAAGGTATAAAATTAAATTAATTTAAAAAGTATGATTACCCAAAGTAGGAATATGACCTTACCATGTAATCATGAAAAAGATTAATCAATAGATATATTATCATCCAATGATGAAATTATAGAGAAATTGATAAACATCATAGCTCATGAAAAACATGATAAAAACTAACGTGTAGAATAAGGAGAATGTGAAATATCATATTTGGAACATATTATAAAAATAATAATTTTATTCATAACCTAATAAAAATATTACTCTCAATAAGTAACATCATTTAATGAAAAATAATGGAGAGAATAATATTAAAAGTCAATATGATTATCTCAAAAAAGTGAATGCTTAAGTTTAACAAATAAAATGTGGTTGAATAGTAAAAAATATAAATGATTGAAATGACAAGATTTATATAATAAAAGATAAAATATGAATAAAAAAATAATGTTGTCTTGAAGTTGAAAAAACTATAAATAAGCCATATGATGTTTCTAGTAATGAAATAGTTTTTGAAGGTGAATCTTCAAAATCTATTATGGAAAAAAGTATTTTTTTTCATAATATAAATGAAGATAAATAAATTATTACTAAAAATATAGTTTGTCAACTAAAAATATTGTTTACTAAACAAAAAATGAGAATATATAGATTAAGAAGAAATTTATAAGTACTTCCACTAATTCTAAGGAAAGTAGAAACTCATTAAAATAATAAGATCTTTTGAGATAAAAGTAGAAATAATTCATATATACAAATGAACCACTATATAAATCGTAAAACTAGTTCTTTTTAAATAATGAAATAGACATTAAAAGTTTATTTATAGTGATGTAAATACTATGGGCACAAAGTAAAAAAAAACTATAATAACATGTCATATATTGTAATAATGTGTAATTTTAGGGGGGGACTCCCAAGTAAATGAAAATAAAAATCATAATGTGAGAGACACTTTAATTGGAAAGGAATAATTTGAACTTTAGAACTATTTAAAAAGAAATATTTTCACTATCATAACGAATCCTATGGAACATGTGATATAAAATTTCACTATGAAGATCAGTTCTTGAAAACAATTTATGGACAGTCTCCATACGCTAGAAGATAAAAGGATAAGGGAAAATAAAAGACTGATGAAAATCCATAATTAATAATATTTCCTTAAGAGATATCCAGAAGTAGAAACAATGGATCCCTATTATTGGATTCTCCATGAAAGTGATCAATGTGGTCAAAATCATGAGAAACAATGAATATTAAAATAGTATAGCTATTACAATGGGAAATGATAGTTCCTTAAATTACAAATGAAGTGAAATAGCTATCATAAATGATTTGATGCTGAATTCCAAGGAATATATTTAATTAATGGACATAAACATAACATTTTATTTATAAGTTAGATGTTTGATAATGGAAATAGAGTGATATTTAATAGAAATTATGGAATCATCCAATTCTAGGGTAGAGTCCCATTATTTACTTGTAAGACTTTGAAATATTTATATGTATATTTTTAGAGATATGAAATTATACAACTTTCGATTCTGAGGCCTGGTGTGCCCAGAATTAATTTTATTAAAATATTAAATATATTTTATATTATTCATGAATATTTTATTAAAGAAAATGATATAAATCTTAAAATGAATATCTGATAATATATGCAATACTATGGTTTACTTTTTAACAATACATTTACCTTATGAAAGACCTAAAATAGAACTGTGTAGGACGTTCACATATCTTGACCGTTGGTAGTACCTTCAATGAATTAATTAGGTTATTAATTTAATTAATATAATTTAATGACTTATTTCTATTTTTTTGTATAAATATATCACTATGGATAATTTCTTTGGGTTATCCTCATAACCTTGGGATCAATAAGATCATATTTTTCCAATCCTTTTATGAAGAATCACATCTGATGACATTAAATCTTCTGATGAAAGAAAATCAAAGCACAATGAACACAATGAATGATCTCAATCATTAGTGAACACATTATTCAATTAAGAATAATCCAATATCTAGGTTGGCATTTTCCATTCATGGATTTCTCCATTTTTGGTAATGTTGAATGAGAAGAATTATTCATCCTTTGATTTGTGCCAATTGATAGACTTTTCATGCACCCATGAATTGAAATTTCATTGGTTATTTTTCATTTCTAACCCCAAACATCCACTTTTAGGAACAATATATAAGAACACTAAGAAATTATTGATAAAACTCTTTTTATTATGCCTTTATCCCACTATTTCCTCATGTTCTTCACTAATTGTTCCACATGGCATTGGTTGACATTGTCAGGCGGTATAGAGCCTGATCGGACCCCTGAATTCATGATGGAATCATGGGAAGTGGTTGGAATGTTATATCATGGATGAAAACTGAGGTGTTTCATGTTTTAGGTGATCATTCAGTGGATTTAAATTCTAAATCATAGATGGATAATGATGGAGGCACATTTGTTTTGTACGGTGAAACCCATGGGATGATGGAATCAGTTTCTGGCCACTGGATGGCTGGAAATGGTGAATCGGGTGGAGATACACCATTTTTTGGGTGGTTGGAGGCAAGATCCATGGATGAAGAGATGAATCTAGAACACTTGAGAATAGATCTACCTTTCTGTGAAAAAATTGATTATTTTTCGTGTTTTCCATAGAATAGAATACATGTAGGACCCTGGTTGTGGCATCTAGAGTTTCAAAGAATTACAAGTATCACAAGCTCTGTGGGAGCCCCATATGCCATGTCACCTAGTACTGGTTGACACGACAAGTTATCTTGGATTACACACGGATGGGAATGTCAAGGATCATGCCATGTTCTATGATACATAGACATGGGTGGAACCTCGGGTGGATGGACACATCATTTACCAATGTACTCATACAAGAATTGGATAAACTAACATGGCCATAGAGCACATGTAAGACCTTTTATGGATCAGAAACACAATGTAGATCCACTACATGTAACACCCCAATATTTTAAAGTATGACACTTTTTAAATTTATCATATTGGATAGCTTATGAGCATAACAATTGATTAAATATTTTTATTTAATTATTATAGTTATCTACCAGATATTGGGAATGTAGTGGATCCATTATATTAAGTAAATTATTAAAATATAGATTATATAAGTTTATAAAATTAATTCATTGGCTACCAATTAATTAGAAATGAAAACATATTGAATATAAGGGTTGTATTTTTATGAAAACTATTTTTATTCCCATAATGAAATTTTATATTTATTAATTAAATTAATCACTATCAGTAAGTGATATTAATTAAATTTATATATTATATATTTTTATATCCAACCAAACTATTTTTAGGGGCATAATATAAGAATAAGTCCAATTTTATGCATAAAAGGATATGTATTTCTAAACATAATTTTACCACATTTTAATGGAGATATAGTTTTAAATATAAATATCAAAACTTTTTTAAATTATATTTTACAATAAAAAACATTATTTTTGAACTAGTAATATCAAAATGTACTTTGGGTAATTTTTTGGTATTTTTCTAATAAGTTTTAATTTTTATGAATAGTAATGTGATTGTTGGAATAATATTATGACTCATAGGAATAATAATGTGGTCATTATAATAATAACATCACGTATGAAAGTATAAATAAAATTCAGGCATCTTATAAGTGTTAATATGATATAATTATATTATATTATAAGTAAATAATTGTTTTAAAAATAAAAAATAAAATGTTGGTATTTTTTTAAAATATAAATGTTTATTTATAATTTTATAATTAATATAATAATTTAAAAGAAAATTTATTCCCAAAAAATAGATTCATAAATTAATACATTTTTTCCTTATGATTATATGATAATTTGATGAGACCATAACTAATTTTTCAAAGGGTCATAAAATCTGTTATAATTTTAAAATTGGTACTTTTCCATGTAAATGATGATTTTAATTTAAAATTAATTTTCTCATATTCAAAAAAACTATTTTCATAAAGTGGAGTCCATTTTTGGTTTCTACAGTTTGAAAATTGATTAGGGTGAATTTTTTGGGTTTTTCTAAAATACTTGAATTTTTGGGGAATAAAGAAATACAATAATTTGTTGTATATATACATTATATAACATATACACTATTACATGATTCATGAATGATGTAAGAACCATAATATCATAATTTTTTCCTTATTTTAATAAATTTGATGCTAATTCTCAAACTATTCAGAGTCTTTAGTAAAAATAATAATCAAACAAATAATATTCTCAAAAAACACCCCTCTCTTCCATTATAAATACCACCCCACCTCTTCTCCCCACACCATACAAGGTTTTAACCTTTTCCATTTTCTGACTAACTCTATTCCCAATCCCATCCCACGCATCCAAGAGCTCTTGGTCTCATCAAAATACCAAAACCATTCTTCTAAGGGGGTTCTCAAGGAGGAGAATTTAAGAGATAAAATCCTCTTAATTTTCCTTTTAATTTCTTTTCATATTATTCTCTTTTTCTTATTCTCTCCTCACCTCAAATCATAAAAATGGTATCATAACTCCATTACCTTCAATATACTAGAATTTTATTATTCTAATGGAATAAACCATTATCAAACCACTTCCCCTCTCCCTTTTATTTTAAAAATGGAAACATCGTTTGTGAGGTGTTGTTTTATTGCTTTCACGGATGAAAAATTTTCATTTTACATCACCACCTATAAGTCCAGTCATAAAGAAATTATAATGGTTGATAAAAATTATAAAAGTTATATTATATCACTTTTTATTTTTTGGTTTTAACATATTTACACAATACTAAATGATAAAACAAATTGACTTCATTGTGATAAAAACCCACCGTAATAATCTAAACGGTTATCACTAATGTATTATATAATGATTCATACTCATACCATATATAAAATGATATATATAACCATTTAATCATATTTATGTTAATAAATAACATATAATTCCCATTCTGGATGATTATACCCACTTTACATGAACTTTATTATTTATAAATAATAGAACCGATCATGAAAACTAAGGAAATGAATGCTCCCAAATGATAAAGTTGCATCTTATAAATCATAAAATAACATAAATTAACTTCATAAAATTATAATAATTAAAATAAAATTTTAAAAGTTTATTAATAAATTAATTAATGGATTTAATTTTGTTATCTAGGACATTAAGGTCAAGTGCATAACAATTTCAAACATAAGGTATGGGTTTTCTCATCTCACTGTAATTTCTGTGAGATATGCCTTATTCACCACTATTAATTGTGTATGGGGTATGTGTACTCACCTTTGATGTATCCTATCATGAATTTATTTTTACTCATGTTATTTAATTTTTAATTTTGTTATTATTAACATTATGGGGCATACGATTCTATTGATTAAACAATGGTAAGGGTTTCTTCCCAAACCTCATTTTTCATTTGGGTTATGATTCATCCCTCTTTAAAACAAATTAATTCTTGATTATATTTCTATAATTTTAATAAATTCAATATATATTTTCCAAACTATTGTATCTATATCATTTCGTCTTTTGTTTATAGGTAATACAAGTTTTACAAGGTTCTTGTCTCAAACCTTTCCAATACACAAGCCTTATTAAATGGAATGTCTCGATTTCTTACCCATTTTCATGTGACAATCATAATATATTTTAAGAAATAATTATTTTTATAAAATCACTACCTTCTTCATAAAAATCTATATTTTTTCATTTCTGGTTTTTTACGAAAAAATATTTTTTTTTTCATTTTAATGACTCTTTAATATTTTCCGTAAACCACATTAAATAGGCACATTTCTAAAGTTTCTTTAACACTATTTTTACACATTTTCACTTTAGTTGGAAATAATTTATGTATCAAATATAATTTTTTATCCCTAAAATTTCATTTATGGGATATACATGTTTATAATATGATTTTATGAAAAATAAAAATTATTTTCCAAAATAAATATTGTTTCCAAAAGAAATAGGGTATTTTTATCAAGAATTTCTCATTGATATTATTATAGTAAATTTATATATGATTATTATTCAAATATTTCAAACTATTATGGGACAAGTTTCATTAATGATATCATTTTTCGACATATGATGAATTCATGGGATTTAGTATGTGATTGGTGGGGCCTGCTATAGCCCCTCGATGCATTTGTAGGTTTCATGAGACAAAATAGATATATAATTAGATAATTCCTTGACTATTTATTTGTAGATATGGATTTCACCGATGCCTTAGACATTTATTTTCAAATCTCTTGGATCAGGCCTCAATGCTATGTTTCAGATTTCCGACACTATGAATTCCCTCATTCAGATATATGTAATTGATAATCCATGTGTTTATTTGACTAGTATAATATAATTGGTTAAGTATCTTTATCATGTGAATATTTATGGATTTATTTATTCATATTTTATTCTATCTTTATTATGCTCAAGATTGTGTTTTAATGGTATGTGTTTTTAGTCATTTTCCATTCCTTATTATTTATTTCTATAACTTCCACTATATTAATTACCCTTACTGACCATATAAGCACACCCCTTTCTTATATTTTACTTTTTCATAAGATGAGAATATATATATTATGAATGACTTGCAAGAATAATAGAGATGTTTATGGGTGTTTCCAAGGGTGTTTTATGTTTTTTTTCATTTCAAGTTGTAATGTAATGTTCATGTATATAATCTGGATTACAAAACTAATAAACTGATCAGTACATTGGGATTATATTATTAAATCTATGGAAATGTAATAAAATAAGGCACATGCTTTCAGATACTAGGGTTGGGGTTTTTACAGTTGGTATCAAAGAAAGATTAGTAGAATCCTTATGAACTAGATTAAGAAAACATAGTTCAGGGTACATAATCCGAATATTGAATTTGAGGATAATCATAGAATAACATCCTACAGTTTTGGTAAGGTAGAGATTATGTGGGTATTCCTAGATATTCATCTCTCTCTGGATACCTTAAGTGAACATGGTTCTAGAACAGATGAACCTTGGGGGTAACAACTATGAAAATATGTATCATGCCTAACTAAGTGTATCATAGTACATGATAACGACCCTTACTATGCACCTAGGTTGACACTCCCATGGGGATATTCTTAGGATAATTCACATTTTTATTAAGAAATATTATTAAGTATTTAATAGTAAATATATACTAAAATAAACATTATTTATGACTCTGATATTATATATGCATAAAATTACAATTTATCTTAAGTATTTCACTATTTTAGGGATTATACATTATGTTTCATAATGATATCTTCTAATCTAGTGTATTCAATTATTTTGAAATGAAACCTATCCGAATGAATGTGAAATACATAAATGAAAATAATCCAAAGAGTAAGAATGATTGTTTATTTGATGAGTTTATACCAATATTTTGAAGGGAACTAGTCCCTAAATTGTTATAATCATATGAGGAGATAGTATCATGTTCTAATAATAAGGAGAAAGAGTTTTTTATATATTATAGATTCAGAGGGAATCACGGGAAGAGGAGGAAAACTAAGAGAAAACTTGGATAAATGAAAGAAGAGGTTGAAATATTTTCCCACAATTGATAATTGTGGAAAGTAGAACCCTTGTACATGCTAAAAAGGAATGGGATTTTGCTACAAGTTTCAAGATAAAGGAAAACATGCTTGTGATTTAAAGGGTAAGAAATTTTTTTCTAATATAAAATGCTTCAACAATAAAGATACAAGACACTCTGAAAATTAATGTCTCAAGTGTCCAAGGAATATACCCAAAAAGTGGATAATGGATCATGGAAAATATTATAATACCACCAAAGATGAATAGGGATGAATAATATGCATGGTTTTTTACACAATAATTATTTTATTTTAGTATTACATCTATAATTCTATGGTTATAAGAATCATTAAATATATAAGGATTATATTATAGTACATCTTCATTAATGAATATGAAGCATGTGATGAATAACACCAGTAATCAAGAGAAGTGATTCTATTTTAGTTAGACTTTTCTTTAACACATTACATGGGAAACATAACCCTAAATATCTGTTTGATATTTAGATAATAATAAATACATGTTTATGGGTTAGTATTGGTGACCTTGAATGTGGTTAATGATTTGATGGTTTAATGGAACCTAATCCTTAACAAGATATTTTACTCATGGAAGTATGAATGTTTCATAAATTATTAAAGGAGATTAAGGTATTCATATATTTGGTATTGTAAAATAAGAGACCCATTATTTTGGGAATATTATGATAAGTTTGTTTTTGAAATTTAGTGACCTTCCGTCTTTATTTTTTCATTGAATGTGGGAAAGCATGTTTTAAACGAGTCTTAAGATTATGTACTTATGGAATGGATATAGTTAAACATTGGAAATTATTTTTCATTAATAACATATGACAACATTATTGGTTTCTATAAGTATTTAAAGGTCTAACGAATGACTTAAGGAATATATGATTCCTAAAAAGTGCTTCAGGTGTGAAAAATTCTATCATGAACATTCATTTCTAGGACTAAGGGATGATGTAAAAATATATTGAAAAACAACCAAAGGATAAAATATTTCTTATCTAAAATTTTTACCTATATATTAAAAGAATCCCTCCACACTAGGAAAAATATTTTGGAACCAACATGTTATCTGTTTACTTTTCTTTTGGATAAATCAATGGTTTGTTAACTGATCACAATATTTACAGTTTTTTAGGGTAAAATTTTTACTGAACATGTTCTCTATCACCCCTATCATAACATGATAGTTATATTTCTCTTCTATGTAAATTTTATCACTTTCCACTAATGATTTCTTACCCAAAATCCTTATTTTGGGGCGACCTTTTCATTTCCCTTTCCCTATTATTAAGAGGATATTTAATTAAACCTATTTCTATTGTGGGATTAAAACAAATGAATATTGATGTATCAACCTTTTATTTTAAAATTTCAATTTAAAATTACAAGGATGAAATTAATTGAAGGAGGGGAGAATCTAACACCCAAATATTTTATAGTATATCACTTTTTAAATTTAAATTTTTTGATATCTTACATGAATAATAAGTGATTAAATATTTTTATTTAATTATTATCGTTATCTCCTAGATATTGGGAATATTGGTAATTAATGAGATTAATTAAATTATTAAATTATATATTAAACATATTTATAAAATTAATTCATTGGTTACCAATTAATTAGAAATGAAATCCAATTAAATATTAAGGATGAAATTTTTTAAAAAATAATTTTTTATCACAATGAAATTTTATGTTAAAAAATAAAATTAATAACTATTATTTAAATATATTAATGAAATTTGTATATTATATATTTTTACATTCATCAAAAATATTTTAATATAAATAAGATAAGAATAAATCAAATTTAAAACATAAAATGGCTATATTTTTCTAAACAAAAATTTACCACCTTTTAATGGAGAAATTGTTTTAAATATAAAATTCATCACTTTTATAAATTATATTTTAATAAATAAACATTATTTTTGATAGCATAATATCAAATTTTAATTTTGTTAAATTTTTGGTATTTTTCTGATTACATTCATTTTTAATGAATAGTAATCTGACCGTAAGAATAATAATATGACTGTTAGGAATAGTAATGTTTACATTAAGAAATAACATCATCTATGAAAGCATAAATAAAATTTAGTCCTCTTATAATTGTTAATATGAAATAATTATATTACAGTATAATTAAATAAATGTTTTAAAAATAATAAATAATGTGTTGGTATTATTTTCAAACATAAATGTTTATTTATAATTTTATAATTAAAATAATATTATAAAAGAAAATTAATTTCCATAACATAGTTTAAAAACATAATAATTTTTGGTCTTGTGATTATTGGATAATTTTATGATACCTTAACTAATTTTTCAAAGGGTCATAAAATCAGTTATAATTTTAAAATTGGTATTTTCCATGTAAATGATGATTTTAACAAAAAAATAAATTTCTCATATTAAAATAAATATTTTCATAAAATGGAGTTAATTTTTTAATTATACATTTTGAAAAATGGTTTTGGTTATTTTTGGAATTTTTCTAAAATACATTAATGTTGGTGAATAGTGAAATACTGTAATTTATGATATATATACATTATAAGATAAATTCACTATTCCTTAATTCATTAATGATTTAAGCACCTTAATCTCGAAATTCTCTTAATTATTTTAATATATTTTTTTTGATAATCCTGAAACTATTAATATTCTTGAGAACAAATACAAATAAATGAATAAAATATTCAAAAAACACCCCTCTCCTCTACTATAAATACCACCCTAACCACCTCTTCTCGTCACACATTAAATGATTTTAGACTTATCCATTTACTACCCAGTACACTTCCCATGACCCCCCCACATTTCTAGGATCTCTTGGTCTCATCAAAAGACCAAAACAATTTCCCTAAGGAGGTTCCCAAAGAAGAGAATTCAATAGGTAAAATCCTCTTCCTTTTCATTTTAATTTCTTTTAATGTTATTTTATTTTCTTATTCTCCCCTCACATACCCTCATAAGAAAGGTTTTATAACTATAGTAACTTACATATACTATAATTATATTATTCTAATGGAATATTCCATCATCAAACGCCTCCCCCTCTCCCTTTTATTCTTAAAACGAAAACATATCCTATGAGGTACAGTTTTGTCACATTCAAGGATAAAAAGTTTTCATTTTCATTTACGGCCTTCAGTGATGGTCATAATACCATTATAATGGTTGAAAAGTATTTTAAATTTCATATTATAACCCTTTTTATGTTTTGGAATTAATATATTTACATATTACTAAATGATAAAACAAAACATGTTTGTTGTGGTAAAAAACCGCTGTAATAATCAAAATGATTATAACTTATGTATCATCTAATGATTCACCCTCATACCATATAAAAAATTATATATATAAAAATTTACACATCATTATGATAATTAATAACAAATAATTCAAACTTTTTAGAATTATACCTATTTTACATGAACTTCATTACTTATAAATTTGTGAACCATTCCTGAAAACCAAGGAAACGAACACTCCCGAACAATAATGTTGTATCATATAACTCATCAAAAAATCTATAATTGAACATAAAAAATTTATACTAAATCAAATACATGTATAGAAGGTTATGAATAAATCAATTAATGGATTTAATTTATTTATCTAGGATATTAATGTCATGTGAAGAACACTTTTGGCCATAAGGTAAGGGTTTTCTCATATCACTTTCATTTATATGAGATATGATTTATTCACCACCATTTTCTATGTATGGTGTATGTGTACTTCCATTTTATGTATATTATCATGAATTTATTTTTTTGTGTCATTTAATGTTTTATTTAATAATTATTAACTTTATAGGGCATACAATTCGATTGATTAAAAAGTGGTACGTTTTTCTTCTCGAACATCAATTTTCATTTGGATTATTCTTTCTCCCTCTTTTCACCAAATAGATTCTCCATTATTTTTATATACTTCTTCTACATTATATTTTAATTGTTAAAATCATGTATCGAGACCATTTCATCATTTTTTTGGGGAATATAGGTTTTACAAGGTTCCCTTCTCAATTATTCCTGATACGTAATCCCGATTAAGGGGAACACCTAAATTTATTACCCATTTTCATGTACCATTAATAATATATTTTAAGACACCATTTTTTTTAAATTACTACTTTTTCATGAAAAACTATATTTTTCCATTTCTTGTTTTATACAAATAATTATTCATTTTTCATTTTAAAGACTATTTAATATTATCCTTAAACCACATTAAAGTGGCTCATTTATAAAGGTTATTAAATAATATTTTTACATGATTTAAATTTAGATGGAAATTATTAATGTATAAAATATAATTTAATTGTATCTCACTTTTCATTTCATAGATATATATGTTTATAATCTAATTTTATGACATATACAAATGATTTTCCAAAAGAAATATTCATTCCAAATATAAAAATGGTATTTTTATCAAGAATTTATAAATTATATTATTTTAGTAAATTCATATATGTGTATAATTAAAATATTTCAATGTGGTATGGGGAACTTTTATTTAATGATAACATTTTATTTGGCATATAAGGAATGAATAAGACATAGTAAATGACTGGTAGGTCTCTCTATATCCCCTTAATTCATCGGTAGGTCTAATGAGACAAAAAAATATGGATTTGGCTAAGTCCTTGCCCATTTATTTTTAGATATGGATTTAGGCAAGGCCTTAAAAATTTATTATCAGATGTATTTGTTGAGTCCTCAATGGTATGTTTCAGATATTTGGCATTATGAGTTCCCTCATTATGTTATAAGTAATTGATAATCCATGTGATTGTTCCACTTGTATAATATCAATGGTTATCTTTCTTTATCATATGATTATTTATGGATTTATTTATTCATCTTTTATTCATTCCATATTATGATCTAGATTATGCTTTAATGGCATGTGTTTTTAGTTAGTTACCATGAATTATTATTTGTTCCTATAACTTATTCTATATTATATACCCTTACTGAGAGTTTGATCTCACCCCTTTATTATGTTATATTTTATCTTAGTATGTGAAGATATATATTTTAAATGAATTGCAGGAATAATATAGGAGTTTATGGGTGTTTACAATGAAAATTATATGTTTTTGTTCCTTCTAAGTTGTAATGTAATTCTCATTTATGTAATATGGATTCCCAAACTACTAAACTAATCGGTCTTTTTGGATTTAAGTCTTGTATCTATCAAAATTTAATAAATTAAGGCCCCACATCTGGTCTATTGGGGTCGGGGTCTTTACACAACATGACATGTATGGTTACATGGAAGAGGATCCTTTTACCTCTAGGAACACATCTAGGAAATGGAATGGGACCATATGATATGTGGGTCCCATCACATGTTTTGTGCCCCTTTGTTCCTTTTGAGGAAACTTCAACCTCTCATATCTCCTTCATTTCAACTTGGATTTTGGCATATGAGTAGACTTTGCAAATTTTTTTTGCTTAAAACTTGATGGTTCCATCCACTATGGATTCTGGGTTATGAAAGTGATATTTTTTATGTGATGCTTATTTAGGTGATACTCGACGATGGTATTGAGAAGAAAGAGGATCACCAGTGTCCTATAGAGTAGAAACCCACATCATCTTTAGAATGGGTCCTCTTCATATTGAGTGGACCCCCCCCAATTGGATAGGGAATGGGTCCATGTGACACTAGAGTGGAACCCTCCAGCAGAGTCAGGGAATGGGTCATCAACCATTTTCCTGGAACCCCCTATAGTGTCCGGGAATGTGACCTCAACTAGTAGAGTGGAACCCTCCTATGGAGTCAAGGCATGTGTCCTCTACCATAAGAGTAGAACCCTCCTATGGAATCAAGGAATGGGTATTCTATCTACTATTATAGAGGAGACCTAAAGCTTGGCTAGGCATGGGTTCTCTAACTGCTATTAGAGTGGAACCCTCTTACTGTGAAGTGAAAAAGTCCTCTATTGACTACTAGACTAGAACGCTCTTTCTGCTTAGGGCATGAGTCCTATATTAAATCTTATAGTGGAACCTTCTTGTTGGTATAGGGTATGGGACCTCTATTTATCCACTAAGTGGAACACTCTAGTTGTACCAGGGCATGGGTCCTCTATCTAGAGATTGTGGCCCCTCAAATGTGCAGAAAAATGATTAGGTGTGGATTGACATTGTTTCTTTCGGATGGGGTGATGTGTGAGATATTGTCCATCGTTGATGGACATCTAGAAATGATGGTGACTCTTTTCCAAGGCTAGGCTATGAGATATAGATCCCCTTTTATTTCATTTGTTGTTTTTGATATATATATATATATATATATATATATATCTGTTCCCATGCCTTTGGATATAGATTCTCTCTTTCCATGGGTTGTAGATACACATGGAGTATTCCACCTACTTTATATGTTGATCTACTCATGGTTAGATGAGGTTACACTCCTACTATGGATGGAGAAGACTCAATGTGTAGTCCACCTACACATGGTGTTGGACCCCTTTTGTTTGATAAGGTTACATTATCTTCCTTTTGGTGGATCTCTATCTTTTTCACTATTTAATATCTATTGTCTTTTTATTACTATTGTATCTCTTACTTCTTCCCATAAGATTTTGGGGTGTTCTTATAGGTATCTATATACTCACCCATGTATGGGAATTTTCTAAAATTTTCATACATTATAAAGACAAAGGATGGGTTGGTGGTGACTATAGAGGAGCTTAGGGATAACTGGTATTTTAGACCATGTATGGTGGTCATTGTTTGGAGAATAAGAGGTGGGATCGCTCAGAATTTTAGTTTTTCCTTTTTTTCTAGTAGGGAAATCATTCTGTTTGGGAATGTATTCCCACCTTTTACTTTTTAGTTTTCACTATCGTACTCCTATACACCCAAGAGATCTTTTCATGCTTAGTTTACTTTATATTTTTTCATATTTGTATTATTCTTCATTTTCAATTTGTCCTTGAGATGGTTGGGTGTGTGCATAAAAGTAATTTTGGAAAAGAACTACCATTTATGATATTCCTTTCAATGCATGTCGCCACCCCTAGGTTTTGGTGGCAGGTTTGGGGTAGTCACGGCTCAATCCCTGGTTAGGGTTGGGTCATGAAAAAATTTCATTATAGATTTTAATTCCTTGAGATAATGTTTGGTGTAGTACCATTATTAGGATTCGTGTTGGATTTATGGAAATCATGTCAATGTTTCTTGAGTGTGACTCTTAGTTCAGGGAATCCAGTGATTGTATGGGTGGCTAACGTATCCATTCACTAGGATTTTGACTACATGTTCATCAACTAGACATTCTGAGATATTGGTTTTCGGGATAAATGGTTTCTGAATCATATAGGATTATACATTTGAATATCCTTATTGATTTCTCACCCTATTATATATATATGTATATATATGATCATATAAACATGGTACGTCTTGATTAAATTTTCAAGATTCCTTCGTGATGACAGCCAGCTAGGATACCAGTTCTGGATCATTACGATGATCAAATGAGAGATGTGGCCTTAGTTTAGTGTCTATCCCATGAGACCCTTCCTCCAGGTTGATAGATAGTAGCACCACCACATGTTGAGTAGTACGTCATCTTAGCAGAGTAGGATGAGGATGCACCCAAGATTGGCGTACTTCACAAGTTCCATTTCTAGAGGCCGATGAGATTCCATAGTGAGCCAGATACCCAGGTAGTGGAAGATCATCTAGAGCTAGTGTCCCGTGTTTTAAGGCTCATCTAGACACTGAATGGTAAAGTGGTTTCATTGTAAAATAGCTTTTCATATGGATCAACTGGTCGCTGGTGGAGTCTTGTTACCCATATGCATTATGATTCGACACTCTCATGGCCCAAATTCCAGCTGTTGTTCCATGAGGAGTACTACCCCTCCTTTTTCACTCAATTATGATTTGGGAGCTTCTAGAGTTTTAGCATGGAGGGAATATAGTTTTTGAATATATGGATATATTTATATATCGTTCACTTTACTCCATTGACATGATATGGGATTGATACTTCCGAGAATGGAAGTTTGAATAAAAACTTCACTGAGAGATCCACACCGATGTAGTGACCTTATATATTCCCACCAATATTAGGGTGTTGGAACATGAACTAGTGATAGAGAGCTTCTTATCAGATGTACTCTTTATAGAAGGAGATGGATGTTGGAGTCATAGGTTTGAGTCATTTGCAACAGCTAGTAGATTCCAATCGATAGGATCCCAATGTAGGAGACCTTCCTAGTATTAGGCTCAAGCAGATGGTCAGAGATAATATAGAGGACTAACACAATATATAGAGGGGTGGTGCTATGATTTTGATAGTTGAGGTCACACAACATGTGACTACCTGACCAGACATGCTGAGGAGTGCAGGTAGGTAGCTGACAGAACACTATGGTAGTGTCATCACTGCAACTAGGGATCTCCTAGGCGAGGTAAGGGTGGTCCCTAGGGAGGCAGAACTACAAGAGGAGTAAGAGGAGTCATGGGTGGTGTAAGACACTGTGAGATCCTTCTACCACTACAACCATGTGTCCCACTTCAGTCTCAAAGAGTTTCTGGTATGGGCGATAGAAAACTATAGTCTATAGAGTCTTATAACCCAACAACAAACAATATGATTAAAGGTATGATCTGTGAATTTTCTACTCTTTCAATAGTATTAGTAGACAGGTGTTCAAGTAATTAAATCATCTCAATACCCCTATAGTGAGATCTGAACTCCTAGTATAGGCTTTACCCCAACACCTTCATCTTAAGGTTCTTATATGGAACAGTTCATCTATAACTTTTTTCTAACAGCAGTGAGAGATATTTATTGGTGGATAGAGGTTCACGTGGGAAATTTTGGTCATCATGATGGAACACTATGGAATCATCTTGGGTATGGGTTAGTTTTTCCTAGTCCAAGAACATATTTAATATCATTGCAGACGAGTCAGATTCCCACACACTAATGATATGATATTCACCCTTTGGGTGAGAGAGATATTATGATAGGATGAGTGAATCCTTTGAGCAGGAGGATATATCTTGTAACTCTTCAGTTGGAGAGTATATCCTTTGGTGCGTCAAGAACTTTAGGCATATGGATTCCTTAATTCATGGAGGATTTCATGGATTTATTCCTTGATGATGTTCTAGGACTACCTCTTAGGTGAGAGATAGAGTATTTTATCGATAGGAATCCCGAGAGCATCTTGATATCTTCTTCGGCATATTATATGTCCACTAGAGAGATCTAGATTCTAAATTTATAGTTGGAGGACCTTCAAGAAAAGGGTTTCATCCAGCCCAATGTGTCCCCACTGGGCATCTCTAGTGCTGTTTGTTAAAATGGAAGACAAAAGATTCATTCTTTACATGGATTATCATTTCTTAAACCTAGAAATCATAATAAAAATGTACCCCATGCTGGGAATTGAAACCTCTTTGGGAAGTTCCAAGGTATGAGATGGTTCTCAAAGATCAATCTCATGTCTAGCTACCACCAATTGAGGGTTCTTGTGGTGGATAATAAAAATTTGGAATTCTGATGTTGTAACAGACACTATGAGTTTTTGGTAATTCCCTTTGGTGTGATGAAATCACTTACCATGTTTATGGATTTGATGAAATGAATCTTCCAGCAGTGCATAAAAAAGTTTTTGGTTGTCTTTATCGACAAAATAATCATATACTATGCATCATTAGAGGAGAATGTAGAGCACTTGAGGAAGGTCTTATATTTTCTTCAGGAGTACCCTCTTTATGGTAAGACATCAAAGTTCCAATTATGGATTCATAAGGGTCACGTTATGAAGCATGTCATCTCTAACCATGGTTTAGTCATGGACCCAGTAAAGATCAATGCAGTTCTTTCTTCGGGGCCACCTAAGATAATGTATATGGTGTAGAGATTTCTTGGCATGGTAGTTTACTACATGAGGTTTGTGACATAATTCTCTAGGATTGGATCCCCTTTTATAGTAATAACATAGAATGGGTATCCATTTTCCTAGATATATATGTTCCAGGGGATTCTAGAAGTTGATGATGAGGCTGACGAGGGATCATGTGTCGATACTTTTGGAGGAGGGAATGGAGTACGTAGTGTATTGTGATGACTCAAGAGAAGGTCTTTTTTGGGTGTTGTTGTAATGACACGTAGTTATCACTTATAAGTCAAGGTAATTGAGACCTGATGAGAATAACTATGTGAACAATGACCTAGAGCAGCTAGATTTAGCCTTTACATTGAACATGTGGAGGCACTAACTTCTATGGGAAAACTTTTTGGTTTACTCATACCATCAAAGACTTTGGTACATCTACACATAGAGATACCTAAACCCAATACAAAATCACTTGTTAGATTTATTGTTGGTTCATTATGTAAAGATAGTTTATACTATGGTAAAGGGAAACATGGTTGCATATGCCCATAACAATAAGTCCCAATATCCCTTGGTGCAGGAGGCTCCTGAGCAGTTTTCTTCTATACAACTAACCTAGGTGGAGAAATTGGGAATAGATTTTCTTTAATCGATAGTGTTAAAACCTCTACTTTTCAACCATTTAAGGGAATCCCATATGGTAGACATCAACGGTGAGGTATTATGTGACTAGATTTATATAGGGGATTCACCAGAAGGATATTTTAAGTGAGGGAATCACATCATCATTTTCCTTAGATGGATGGGTGTCCTAGTCATGATGTGGGAGTAGGTGATGTGAGAGTTCGACACTTCTCCCTGGGTTTTGTATCATGGTGTGGGGAAGATGTATAGAGACCTTCAGTAGTAGTTTTTGTGATCAGGCATGAGATGAAGCATGAATGAGGTTTTCTACCAGTGCCTCACCTATCAACAAGTGATGGCTATGCACTAGGTAACAATAGGTTAGTTGCATCCCCTTTAGATCCTAGAGTGGAAATGGGACTTCATATCCATGGACTTTGTCATATGTATTTAACAGATAGAAAAGGCACATGATTTTATATGGGTGATACTTGATCAACTCACAAAGTCGACACACATACTTGTTATCGGGGAACAAAGTTCGGTGGAGATTTTAGGGAAGTTGTATGTACGAGAGATTATTTTAGTCCATGAGGTTCCCTAAATGATTATCTCAAATTATAATGCATGTTTCATGTCATGGTTGTGGAGAGGCCTCCAAGAGTCATTCAATACACACATGTGGATGGGTAAAATCTTTCACTCCAAGATTTTTGGGAAGATCGAGTTCACTATACAGGTATTGGAGGATATGATGAGGTCTTGTGTATAGCCAGAACTAGCAAGATCACATTCCCTTGATAGAGTTTCCATACAAAAACTCCTAGAACTCTAATATCAATATATATCCCTTTGAGATCCTGTACAGTAGACCCTGCATGTCGCCCTTGTGCTGGACAGAGATTGGAGATATATCCCCAGTGTGTCTATAGTTGGGTCAAGTGATGATGGAGATGATCCAAGTCATCCATGAGAACATGAGGAGATCCCAAAGCAGAGATAAATCTTAGACAGATCACCATCGTAGGAAGTTGGAGTTTGATAAGGGGGACCATTTTTTCTTGAGAGTTCTCCAATGATAATTTCTGAGGAGTATTGGTCAGGAAGGAAAGAAACCCCTGACGTTAATTGAGCCATATAATACAATGTAGAGGGTTGGTGAGGTTTCTTATTGCCTCTCCCTACCCCCATAGCTAGAGGAGGTTCACAACATCTTCCATGTGTTGTATTTAGGAGATATGTGCATGAACCCATGCATGTTTTCAATTAGGGTGAGAAATATATTTAGGATAAAGATAATTTTATAGAGAACCTGATGGACCTTGATGAACGATAATAGAGGACCCTGCGTGGATAGGCCATCGCCTTGGTTCATGTTTTGTAGCAGCATGAGAAAGTGGAAGAGATATCCTGGGAGTGGAAGATCTAGATGTGGGAACAATATCCCATGATTTTTGATTTTTTTTCATTTGGGGTTGAAAATATTGAAGGATGAAATGATATTGGGACATCATTTTTTCATTCTTTGACTTTTATATTATATATATATATATATATATATTTGGAGGTAGGTAGTGAGGTGGTGTGCATTTATGAGGCCCTATGTTCCTAGAATTTCTTTATAAAAAATATTAAATATTTTTTATAATATGAATAAATAGTTTCTTAAAGAAAATATGATAACTCATAAATAGATTCTTATATTAGAAATATGAGACCACAATTGGTTCTGGAATGTGCTAATTACTATTGGAACGAACTAAAATATATCAGCGCTATATATTTGGATATGTCAACTGATGGTGGTACATTCAGTGAATTAATTAATTAATTAATTAATTTAATTTAATTTAATGACCTAATTATATTTATCCTATAAATATATGATTATGGATAATTTCCTAGAGTTTGACTCATAACCATGGGATTTATGAGAGCAGATTCTTCATCTACTTTCATTGGATAATCAGATCTGATGACAATGATTCTCTGGATCAATGAAAATCAAAGAACATAAAACGCAAGAACTCCTATCAATTGTTGGAAAGTACTTTATTTGATAAATAATGATCCAATATATAGGTATAAATCATTATATAATGGATTTTTTCCCCATTGATTGAATTATTTGATTAGAATCATTCCTTCTTTAATTTGTGCCAGTTGTTAAACCTTGCATGCACCCATGAATTTAAATTTATTTGGTTATTCTTCATTTATGAGCCATGTTATCACCACTAAGGATAAGTATCCATGAAAAATTATCAACAATCAATAAAACCATTTCTCATGTACCTTTATACATCAATTTCTTTGCATATTTCACTGACTTTCCTACAGGATCTCATTTTGTCTTTGTTGGGCATTACTGAGCCCGATCAGACACCCAGATTCATGGTATAATCTCATAAGATGTTTGTAACATCAAATATGGAATATAAATGGAGGTTTTTCAGATTTTGGGTGATTGATTATATGGTTCAATTTCTGAATAAAAAAATGGAGGACAAAGGAAGATCATGTGGTGCATATAGAAACCACTGATGGGACGACGAAACCGATTTCTGGTGACCTAATGGAATGATGCAATTAATCTAGATGAGATCCACCATATTTTTGTATATGAAGGTGAGATCCATGGTTAACCATATAGATCTATAATTTATGATCACATAGCTAACTTTTTATGAAAATTTTTACTACACGTCATGTAGTCTGAATAACCCATGGTGTGTAAGCCAACATGATTTTCATGAAATTAAAAGTATCACACACATTGTGGGATCCCACATGCCATGTTAAACTATTTTGGAGAACTCTAAGTGTACTATGGGAGTACACAGACATGGAAATGGCTTAGAACACACCACGTTCCCATATACACATACACACATTGAGGCATGGGAGGAAACTCGTGTGGATGGACACGATGTGTAAGAAAGTACATGGACAATTCATGGATATACAGACATGGATAAAGAGAATGGGTAGGACCCCAGATATCTCAGAAATTCCAATGGACCCTCTATATTCCATGTATGGTTACATTGTTGGTAACCCATGTACCTCTAAGGACACGACCAGGTGATGGACTAGGAAAACATGTCGTGTGGGTCCCCTCAAACACCGTGTACCCCTTTGTTCATTTTTATAATACTTCAACCTATCATATATCATTTGTTTGGACTCAAATTGTTTCTCACAAGTATCCTATCCTATTTTTTTCATTTAGAACATGGACATGCCCTCCCTTGAGGCTTTTTGATATGATGTGAGATGCTTAGAGTGTAGTAGTTATCTATGAGGCATAAGATTACATCATTTATCAGAAAGAGGATCATCAGTGACCTATAGAGTGGTACGCCCATCTTACTGGGTGAGTTTCCTTTACCTACTGAGTGGAACCCCCATATCTTATAGAGAATGTGTACTCATGAAACTAGAGTATAACCATCCTAGGAAATTAGGGCATGATTCCTTTACCATTAGAGTGGAACCCACTTATAGGGTTTGGTCATGGGTCCTCTACCATTAGAGTGGAGTCCTCCTAAAGTGTTAGGGGATGGATCATATCTCATTAGAGTGGAACCTTCCTACAGAGTCAGGGAATGGGGCATATATCTACTATTAGAGTTGAACCATCCTACTGGGTAGGGCATGAGTCCTCTATCTACTATTATTATAGACCGTCCAACTAGCCTGGTCATTGGTCCCCTATCAACTAAATGAGTGGAACACTCTTATTGGGTAGGTAATGGGTACTCAATTGACTATTTGAGTGGAACCATCCTGTTCAAATGAGGTATGGTTTCTCTATCTATACATTGAGTGGAAACCTCATCTTTTTCTAGGGCATGGGCCCTCTAATTAGATATTATGGCTTCTAAATTGTGCTGTATAGTGACAAGGTGTGGCTCGACATGAAGGTTTTATTCTAAGAAGATGTGTGAGATGATGGGAATAATTGATCGAATTATAGAATATATTGTGACTCATTTATTTAGGTGGGATGTGATATTGATACACCATTCACTCTTTTTTGGGTTTTAATGGTTTGATAATATGTATATCTATATCCCTTCCTTTGGATTCAGTTACTCTCTTTCCATGGGTTGCAGAGATGTGTCTGGTAGTCCACTTACTCACCATATGGACACCTTGTGGATGGATGAGTATACTCTCCTTCTATGGTTAGTGACGACTCGACATGTAGTACACATACACACTATTTTGATCCCTTTGTATTTGGATGTGGATATTTTCTCTTATTTTGGGTTGTGCGATATATTTTTCACTATTTTCTATATATTATCTTTATATTCCTATATTATCTCTTACTACTCCCCCATTAGATTTTAGGTAGTCCTAAATGGTATGTATATACTCAAACCTTTATGGGACTTTCTTATATATGTCAGGTCTTATGTAGTTGACGAAGATTCCAGTGGTTACTGCAGAGGATCTTAGGGATACTTGGTATTTTGGACCACATATGGTGGTTATATCTTGGAGATCAGGAGTTGGGATCTCTCAGTGTTTTATATTCTAGTTTTGTTAGGTTGTGACATATTTTTGGTTGAGTATGTTCTTTTACCCTTTACTTTTTAGTTTTCAATATCATACTCTTATATTACAAAGAGTTTTTTCATTCTTTGTTTACATTCAAGCTGTTTCATATTTCTATTATTAATCATTTTCACTTCTTCATTGAGTTGCCCAGGTGTGTGTGTTTGTGTGTGTGTAGAAATGTTATGAGAAGGACTCCAATTTAGGATATTCCATCTTACATTTGTTGCCACCCCATGACCAATGGAGGTGGACTTGGGGTAGTCTTGGGTCGAGCCTTTATTTGGGAAAGGTCATGAGATCTTGAAGGATTGATGAAATAATTCTAATTTAGTAAGAATCAATGGAAATATATTTATGATTTAAGATTGGAGAAACTCATGTAACCCAAGTGATAATGATGAAAATCAGTTATTGTATAGAAGGTATGGCCATATTTGCTAAAAAAGTAAGAAAATTATCAAACTAAGAAGATATGAAGGATATACCTCTACTAAAAAAATAATGAACCCTCATTTTTGATACATTTAAGATAGGGATGATGAAAGAAGGGAAATGAAAAAGGGTATAAATTCAGTCCACCAAACCACATAACCATATACATTCTGATGTATGTAGAGCAATGAGGCACCAATCCATAAAATTGGGATTATTCTTTATCACCTTATTTATTATATCACTCAAATGAAAAGTGTGGTATTTTTGAATAAAAATTAGATGTTTTGGAAATATTGAAAAATTATAGGGTGGAAGCTGACAAATAACTAGGTCAACATCTCTTAAAAATAAAAATATTTAATAGAAATATGATTACATTAAATTATTTCAATCAATATTTATCAAATAAATTAATAAAACATTAAAATAGTACTCCCCTTACTCCTAAAAAAAATACATTTGTAGAGAGGAAATACCAAAGGTTAGTTGAAATCGGGAGGACCGTTGTTGTATAATATAAACATCCTATTTTTTCTGTAGGGATGCTATATGTACAGAGGTACATGTTTATAATAGATATCTACATTGGCCAGAAATATTCATTATTCTATATGATATATTGAAAAAAAAATCCAGTAGTTTAATACATGAAAGTATTTGGAAGTCCATTCCTATTAAGGAATAAGAATTTTACTATTTGGAAAATTTGATTAAATTAATTGAAACAAAATATATGGTTACAAAAAAATGGAATGAGTTGCATTGGAGAAAAATAAAGACCACATAAAATTGTGGAAACATGTTATGTTAATGTGATTGCAAATGAGTCCAAGCCAATAGAGGGATAGAAAGATGAAATTGATGAATCAATAGACGATGTCAATTATTATTTCATAATAACTTGTGAAGAATAATTCACGGGTCCAATATTGAATTAATATCTAATTAATCTAGTGATGAAGATGGTTCTATCATAAATTAAAACACAAAATTATAGACATTATAGAAGATGGTTGAATTGAGTAATATCATCCAGTGTTTTTAATCTCTAGTTTAAATATGGGGAAACTGATAATGGAGAATCAAATAACACTTCCCTCTAATGTTGAACCACAGTTTGTATTTAAATTAGTTGATAAAAATAAATGTTTAAAATCAATGAATGAGTTATTTGATTAAATTTATAAGAATGACCCTATGAAAACATGTCCTGATACCAAAAGGAAAAAATATCAATAGAACTAAATGGGTGTTCAATCATATACTCAATGAGATGTGAAATATTTCATGAAATATTGAATGGTTAGTTCACATTGGATACTCAATGGTTGTAGTTATTGATTCTATAGAAATGTTTTTTCCATTTGAAATACTTGAGACCATATGAATGTTTTTTGTAGTTTGTACCCATTTGATGTACAATATTTATTACTTATATTTAATGTCAACATTTATTAATATTGAATTGGAATAATTAGTTCACATTAAACAACCAAATGGATGATCACTTGACATTGATGAAGGTATAGTTTGTAAACTCATTAATGATTTATATGGGTTAAAGTATACCTCTCATGATTGGTATTGTAAACATGATACATGTATGAAGATATTCATATTTTATAATGGAAATATATCATAGAAACTTATGTGTGAAAGTGGAAAATTTAAAAACAATCACAGTAATCATTTATGATGATGATATAATCATTTTAAGAGACAATGATCACACATATAAGTTTATATCATAGAAAATTAAGAGTTCATTAAAATTTCAATGCTTGGGAAGATGGATTTATTTTATGGTCTATAGGTTATAAAAAGCTGATGATACATATTCCAATCAATGTAAAACTATGTCAATGAGCTATTGAAATTTTTTGGCAAGGGAGATTCTAAGGAAGTTTCCACACCTATATATATTGGGTTAAATTTGAGAAAAGACAAATTAGGTAAAAATATCAACCAAAAAATAATCAAGAATTTAATTGGATGTTTACTCTTTCTAACCAAATCTCGAATAGTCATTGTGAATATTGTAAATTTTTTTCAGATATTAGATGGATCTCAATGAGTTACACTAGATGGATTATAAAATGAATATATATATATAAGGGACATTAAGAATTTTCATATTGTATCCAAGATGCATTAACATATACTGAATCAGTTTCACATTTACTAATCTGGCCAATGATTCAAATTACAATAAACCGTCATCAAGAGGAAGATTCATTTTGGGAGAAGGTTGTGTTTTTTGGAATAATAATTATATAAATATAGTGACTTTGATTACATCAGAATCATAATATATTTCCTCCACCCACGATTTCACTGAAATCATGTGGATGAAAGTTTAGTTGGTAGACTTGAAAGTGAATATGTAAAATACTTTAAAAATATGAGTGATAACAAAATTGAAATTTAACTTTGAGATAACCCGATTCAATAATCAAAATAAGAAAATGTTGACACTAGTTTCCATTTCATCTGTGATAATATTGATGTCGGAGTATTTAAGTTAGTGAGTATTTCAAAAAAATTTCAAATTACTAATATTTTATCTATAGATATTCCAAGGGAAAGGTTTTATAAACTAAGGTTGAGACCTTATCTTCATCCTTCTTTTCCTACATAATGGAAGACCTGGGTGAGTCATCCCCCACTATGCCTTCTATCATGTTTACAATGTAGGAGAGAATTTAAAATCATTACATCAAGTAAATATTCAGTATTTTATATAGTCTATTAATTTGAGGATGGATGTGTCATAAAAAGGGGTGGAAATAATGTTGATAAACTAGTGGATGGACTAAGGGGGACTAAATCAAAGTCCAAAAATTTCTTATCACTGAGGTATGGAATTATATTTAAAACAATACATTATAAAATAGTGTTTTGTTAGTATATTTATCCTTGAGTAATGATATGATTAGATATAATGAAAAAATTTATAGGACTGAAAAAAGTGATGCATTGTAAAATAATACAATGGGGGATATTGAGGTTCTCCTAGGGATATAAAGACATTTCACTTAGTTATAACACCATTTGAAATAATGTTTTTGAGTTGGGAATAACATTTAAATCCACATATCTATGTTTGATGGATTTCATATGTTCACTAGAAGATCATGGAGGCATGAACACATTGAGGTACATCAGAGGGAGCTCCATGTAAATTAGTCAAATGATGATGTCTTATTCAATAAACAGAATAGAAGAAATTTAGAGTAAAAAAATAGTGATTAAATAAATAATTATCAATGATTAAGTCAAATGAATGAGATATAAAATATGATTCATGATCGAGAAGAGAGATGAAATGAAATCTAGGATTTCAACTAAACTTGGGGTAATGTAAATCAAAGAATTAGTTTCTTCAAAATAATGGTTACATGATAAAGATCTCGTAATGATTAACTATCGATAATTTAAGATTACCAAGTGAAAAAGTTCATATCAGAGATATTTCATGTTTTAGAGGCTATAGATTGATCATCTAAACTTAATAAGATCAGTAACTAGAAGTATATTCCTTGAAATTTACCATGTAACATTATATAAACACTATGAACTCCCAACTAATGTGATGATGCTAAGATGGATAGTAAATGTCCAATATTTAGGATGAAAATACAATAATTTGAACTAAAATATATATAGGAGTGTAATAAAATTGATATTGAATCTTGGGAGGAACACGATGAATTAAAATCTCCAATTTCATTAGAAATACCTAATGTCTGTTGAACGAATACATGAAGTGACTATGAGATTCAAATATAAGCACATGATTTCTCTCCAAATTTATCAAAGAATGTTTTGTTATATTGTGGGGATAAATTTAAAAAATTTATTAATACTATTATTCTAGATGATTATATTATGTCATTTAAGTGAATAATATTATCTGAGAGGCTGACCTACATTCATTAGAAGATTATATATGTTGGAGAAAGATCATGCATAATTATGTTTACAAGAATTTTAAGTACTGAAATAATGAGGTTTTGAAAAGGAATATTATGATGGTTTTGAATTGTGATTATAAGTTTAATTGAAATTCATGATGCTCAGAGGATTAGTTAAGTCTTATAATTGGTGTAAACTAGTATAATCATCTTGTTGGGATACATCTATACTAGATAAACAATTGTGTGAAGGTTAATCCCTTCCGAAAACATTTTAATTATTGAATGACCATACTATAAAATTTGTGATCCAAAAAAGCTTGGTGCATCAAGTATCTGGTCCCCTCATTATGGTTTAACTATATAACAATCTATATTAAATACATTCTTTTTTAAAAAAAATCTTATAGTGAGATACATGATCATATCTAAGCCATAACAAGTTTTCAAGGTCAACATTATGTAAAAAAAGATGTAAAAAAGGGAACCACTAATTCAACCACCCCTCCCTCTCTATGGTTAAACTCATTCATGGGTATCGTAAGGTTACTTTAAAATGAAAGAGAAATACAAGTTTTATAAACAATTGTTTTCTGGGTCTCCCTCAAATAATGTATGGCCTTAGTTATTTTCTATTAAAAAGTTAAACTACATCTTTTACATCATCATGTTTCTTGAGTATAGTTTCAATAGTGATTGGTGTTGAAGCTAGTTTTCAATTTAACCTGTCAATATTTTTTAACATATAATCTGTATATATTTGTAGAGAAATAATAGTATACTCTTGAATTTCATTTTTTATTCAAATTGAATAAGAAAGTTCCACTTTAATTGAAATACTAATGTTTAATAATTATCAGATTTAAATTTTTTCCATTGAACCCCTCCCGATACCAATAAATATGATGTTGGAAATGTACAAGATTATCATGTACTATTCTTTCTTTGATGACTTTTCATAGAGGTTATAATCAAAACCACATATCCTGAACTCTAGATTCATAAATTATGAATCTAACTAACCATAACAATAGCATGGATCTTTTTTAATCATTTTAAAATATTCTATGAATAATTTACCATTCCAACATCATCTCCAATATAATGTCCCATAAGGTTCAAAATGTAAACTTAATATATTAGTACTCAACTTAAAATATCATCTTCTTATACATTTATAATTTATCCAAATCTATTTTATGTAAAACATAAAATAATAATAAAATTAATTCATGTATTTACACCAGCCAAAATGACTCATGAATATATTTGAATATTATTGGATCATAGAAATTTTATACAATATTTTCTATCTTCTAAATAACATTCCCATTCCCATCATATTTTTTTTCATAAACACCCCATTTCTGACAATGACTGTATGATCAGTTCTTTTATTTTCATGATACAATTTTCTATTCTTCTCTATTTGATATATCTCTTCATTAAGGTCTATTACTCGTGATTTAAAAATTTCTAATTATTTAAATTATGATGGTTCCACCAAAGGTAATAAATATGTTTTTCATAACACTACACATATGTAGAGTATATGATAGAGTAGTCGTTCCCAAAATAATATTAAATTATTAAACATTATATCTTCTCTTTCTCAATTGAGTTATTGAAAAACTAAATTCATCTCTCATTTAATCATTTAATTCAAAATCATTTTCCTCTTCATTAGATATATTTTGATATTCTCTAGAATTTTAATCAAAATCATCCTCTTGTTTACAAATTTCCGTCAAATTTTCATTTCCATGTTTACAACCTGATTTTTATTAAATAAAGTTGACATAGCTTCTCCATACAGTCTTCTTGGTTGATTAAATAATAAATAGACCATTATTCATTACATTATAATATTACCATTGAGTTCCTCCATTATCTAAATAAAACATTAGCTCTTAAATACCCAAAAATTTGTTATCCAGTTTTCTTTCATCCAAGTCATGTTTGAAATGACATCATCATATCACTTGGACAAAATGAAGCCTTATATTTTAAAAACACCACTACATCCATTTATACAATCCATCAGTTCCACAAGATACCACTCAAATGAGGGGTGTCTTTATTGAGTTGTTCATGAAAAATTTTCTCCTTTTAATGAATCCAATTTATAAATGTTTTTTATAGTAGTTAATTCATATTTTATTTCATGTTTTTCAAGATCATTCCCAAATTAAATTGAAATGTACTCTATAACATTATCCCATTTTCAGATCATGATAATTATCCTAATTTTATTTACATCATGCCTCTTATATCTATTAAGGTATATTATTAAATTTTTTTGGGTAAATATCATGAATCATATCATACTGGGAAGGTATATAAACAAGATAAAATACTTTTTTACAAATTTTATAGCATGTTTCGTAGGGCCAAATTGATCTATGAAAACCAAATTGAGTAATTTTGAATTTACATTCTTCTTTTCTATATAATTGATTTATACATTATCCCCCCTCATGTATGGATCAAATGTCTTCTATATGAATATTTTTATATCATAAATATCAGTAACTACATAAATCTTTGAATTTTTTTCATTCTTTGTTAATGAATGTTTCTAATCCGTGAATTCTACAAGAGGGTTTCCACCTTTACCATAAAAAAACATAAATTATATTTGTTGTCCACTTAATTTGGATTTCCATTACTCATTCATCTGTATATAAGTATGTGATTATCTTTTCCACTAATTATGATTCCTTTATATTTTAATATAGAATCTATCTTTATGTCTCAATTTTAGTTAATACTAAACATATTAATTCAAATCCCAAACACATTGAGCAGTTCTATGAATTTTTAACTCATATCTTTTAATCCTAATTTTAACTCATCCCTTAATCTTTATAGATATAGTATTTCTAAAAAACCCTTCAATAATAATAAGCTTTAAAATTATTATATAAATTTACATTTCCCAACACGTGGAATGAAAAAATATATCAACAATACTATTTTATTTGACTGTTCATGCATGAGTGAGATTTTGGTAACGATATCCTTATCCTTGTCTCCTATTTTTCTACAAAAATTTCGGTATTTTGTTGGGAAATGAGTTATTATAACCCATTTAATTTCTTCACATGTATTGATAAAATATTCCTTGTATTCTAATGGTTTTTATTTTATATAATGGTATATGTTTCATTACACAAATTTTAATTATCTTCTTCAATAAAATAGATTTAATTCTATTTATCTATTTCATTAAATCATAGTATTTTTAAACAAATGTAGAGAAATCATTAAATATCCATTAAAAATATATTATTTTTTAAATTTCCTCATATGTTCCCATCCTCCTTTATTAAATTATTATGTTCCTATTTTTTAGATATCTCTTTTCCTTATTACAATAGTATAAGGTCTGAAAAAATAAAAATTGATATTTTTACTTCATTAGAGGAAATCATGTCACCTTAAATATTTATCTTTATATACTTTGAGTAGTACTTTTATTTATAGATAATTGTTGATTAGTGAGTGTGATAATTTACTCTAACCTTTTCTTCTTTTTCTCCATTTATTAATATATAAAACTTATAGTTAATTCACTTTGAATTAAAATATCACATTTACCATAATGTTTAGAATTAAACTAATATAAATTTTCACAAAAAAACAAATGAGCCTTTCAATTATATCCTTTATTTAATATTCATATAAATTATTAATATGATATTTCTTATTAGAACCTATATATTCTAACTCATCACCAAACCATCCCATCAAGGTAACCCTCTCTTCCCTAGGATATTTAATCCTCTATGATACCATTTTGATATGGTAATTAATTTTATTTATTACATTATCTTATCACTCAATCATCACATTGTAATAAAAATAATATCATCGATTTTCTTATTCATCCAGTTTGTCTTCCAAAACCTTATATAAAAGAGAGATTTTGGGTTCATGTTGGTCAACATACTCTAATGATATTTTTTAAAATCCACCTTTCAAAAATATTTTCTTTATTTGGATATCTAACTCCTCTAAATAAAAATAAATATAATATTTGACATCAATAACTCATTCTAATTGATCTACCACTTTATTTTTTGATTTTTTTTAAAAATCATCGAATTATATCATATTATGTGTTTGATTTGAATTTTTTTCATCATTGTACTTGTTGTTATAACCTATTCTGGGGGCCACTAAGATTTTTCCTCAGACCACTCTTCCACAAGATCTCATGGGCACCTCTGAATATTCCATAGGTTGTTGACTTGCAGGGAGGTATAGGGTGTTATTATGGGGAGACTATACCCCCTATTTTAGAGTGCATTGTAATAGATAAAATAACCATGAAACATGTATCAAAAATAAACAACAGAGTACACATCATAAATAAAACAACCCAAGTAGTAAAAAAAAGTGATGCAAAATCTATATAGTCACACAGGCATGATCACCCACCAGCCAATAGAATATACAAATAATTTTTGAATAAAAGAGAGAAAAGTACTAGGGTCTCAACTACACCCTCAAAAATCTCCGAAAATATAGTCTTTAATCCCTCTATATATACTCAACTAAATCAAAACATTGATCTAGGTTGCTTCTAATAATGTGTCTATGAAAGGAGTGATATCTACCCAATAAACAAGTACCATGGAAACTTGAGCAAGGTTTGAGTTCATAAATCAATAGGTAACACGTAATATTGTTCTTTAAAAATAAGAATATATTGTGATATTTTCATGTGAAAATCTCAATATTAAAAATCTATAATAATTAATTAATATAAATAAATAATACATACTTCTTCCATATGAAAGAATATCTTTTAGAATGTCTCATAGTCTATTCTAACCCATGTACCACAACCACACCATTATCGATCCTTCAGAATGTGACCTTGATCGACCATACCAATTTCGATGAGTGTTGGGGTGTTTCTAAGAATGTAACAATATAGTGACAACCCTATAAATTCTTGAACTAGGTGTTTCCTAGTCATACATCATATTCAGGGTAAATTTTCCAACAACTCATCTTGAATGGATGCACAAATAGATCCTAGACACCATAGGAATCTTTGGAAACGAATATATAAATAATGGATCGTTGATGATTCCCGACATCCTGGGAAATAACTGAATTGTTATATGAACCATCTCACTATACAAAAAGGCCAGATCCTAGGCACCCCGGGCATCCTGGTAAGGAAAATGAATCATCAACATGCTCGACTAGTCAGATCCTTGGGATAACCCAGAAATGAAATCACAACAAAAGATACCATAATAAAACCCCCAAGTCTAAATGTATAGATCCTAGACACACTAGGAATCCTATATTCTAAATGCATCTAGGGAATCCCATATATACCCAAGGTTAAATCTCAACATCATGGTCATTCTTTGTGAGGATCCATAGCTAGATCTCGTGAGACACTAGGAATTCATGATTTCATCATGGTCCAATTCATCTCATACTTGTATCACATCATTCCAAAATTTGGATCCCATGAAAAAGAACTAGGAATCCCTACCATACGATCTTCACCACATCAAACATATGATGGTTACCAAGAAGAACATATTCGAACCTTGGATGCATCCAAAATGAAACCATGAAGGCATAAATAAAATTCAATGGTCAGACGAGATGCTAAATACATCATTATAATAAAGAACCCCATATCCTGATGTGTTGAGTTTGAGTTTCATAATGCCCTCATTACCATCTCTACCGAGGTTATACACACCCAATCATGGTTAGAAAATCATTGGGGAAACCACTACAGTACCCTAGGTCATAGTACAATTGAAAAACCAACACATGGGTCCTATCTTTTGATTCATTTCTGAAGTCAAAAATTAATTCTTGGGGATGCTAGATCCCTAGGCATCGTTACTATGATATGGTGGCTTCACTATCTATATGGGGTTCTTCTCATCTTCATTGGTCAAATAGATACACCATGGCCCATCTCAATAAATAGGATCTCACTAGTTTCATCTACATACCCACCCATGATCATTATCCAATGATCATCCCACCTAGGAAATTGATGTCCAAATTTAAGGCCATGAACATCAGAACCCGAGGAGAACAATATAGTACCAAGTTCCATCATGATTTGGCACTTTTTACATAATAGTCAAGGAATTTCATTTATATTAATCAATTTAATTAAGCATGTCAATTCCTAAAGTGTCTCAAACATACAATACATACATAATAAACAAATCTCAAATTTTATAGTGAATGTGTATGGACCACATACCTTGTACCGAAGCAATTTCCCATTTTAAAGAAACTAGAAAACTCTTTTCATGGCCCACTAAGACTATATAGCCTCCATCGAATCGCATGAAGAACAATCTCAAAACCAAACCAAAAAATTAATTAATTAAAAATAATTTCTAAAAAATTAATTAACATTAAATAATTTAAAATAAAAACATATATTTATCGTATAAAGGCCTAAATTTATAGAACATCGCCAATTGAACTATTTTCACTAGAACTGTGATGAACAAATTTCCAAATAACTGAGATACATACTAAATTTGTACCAAGGAAAATATTTTTCACACAGAAAAAATATTTTATATAACCCCAAAATCATTGAAAAAACCACGGGGACATAAAAAATTGAAATGACATGTGACGAAGTGAGGGAAACATCTATGTATTCCCTATACAGAAGAAACGTGAAACACCCCTAATGTTTGGATGATTCCACCATGGTATTGGGTAATCATCCATAAAATCATAATTGGAGTTTGTTAAAATTAGAGAATAAGGAAGGTGAAGAATAAATGAAGTCAATGGAGAAGGAGAATCCCACTAAACATGATGAAATTTTACTATAAATCAACCAAATAAAAGTATACCCAAATGTGGATTTGTGAAGAAGGATTCTAGCTCATGCATGAATAACAATAATTGAAACAGGGGATACCCCAAATTTTTTATTGTGGTAAAACTATAAAAATCCGTTTTTATGAGCCTCACATTATGGAATCATGGATTTCCAAATATTGCACTACCATTTGGTTGGCACTACCTCCAACATAATAACCTCACATAGTTTGACGACACATTTTAATATGCCAATCACCAATGGGTTCTCTTTACCAAATTTCATGTTTTAAAATTAACAATTCCCTAACTATGTAATCCAATCGTGGTTAGATAAAATTGATCTAAAAACATCCATATGAGAAGGATGTCACATGGTTTCCCCTGAACCATGCACTGAAAACCAAGATCCATAGGGTGAATCATCTATAACTATTTAAACCAACCTTAGTTCTCATGAGTATCACCATAAAAAATATTCTACCTTTTTATATACTTTCCTCATCTAAAAACATCACATTTAGGTATTCAAATTGCTGAAATTCCATTTTTTATCTCTGATAAAAATTCAAGCCATTAATTAAAAGAAAAATTTAAATTCCTTATGGAATATTAAACTTATATATACATGGTTTCTTACACAAGGAAAATATCATCATTATATTCTATAATTTCAAAGACCCACATGCCACTCAATAGTGCCCCAAACCCAATTAGATCACATGGCCTCAATCGCATTTCCCCAAACACCAGAGGCTGCCAACTTCTAGTGAGGGCCTTGGTGTGCCTGTGGGGAGACTATGAACTCATCACCAGAGTGTATCATAGTGTAATATCAATAACATACATGTAGAAAAATAATTAATACAATCAAATGAAGAAAGTAAATACTGGAAGACTGATATATAATCAATGCCATAAGACATAACATATAAAAAAAGATTATATGTGTCATATGTCTCTAATAAAGTATCCAAAAAAGGTATACATGGAAGATGTAAAATACATGTAACAAAATTACAAAAATGGAAAAAAAATAAACTAGAATTATGATACTAAACTCAGTCCCATTCTCTCTTACTCATAAGTAGAAATCAAGAACATATAGTAGGGAATTTCCCAAATTAATACCTGTAATCATATAGTCCATTTGGGTACCCAATGGCAGCCCAAAAAGAGTTAGAGTTATAATACTAGTAGGTAACCACCCAAGGACAAGTGGAAATAAATAAGTGAACATATAAACACAATATAATGAATTTAGTAATCAAATTAGTAAACGAAGTACTAAAAGTAAGCATCCTATAAGGTAACAACATAAACAACTTAAACAATGTCAGGTCCTCAGGCTATAAAATCCAACAAACTTCCAATCAATTTTTGTAATTCAATAAGATCAAACTATTTTCCTTCTTCATACTCCCACATACTTTTACCACTAAAAGTGGTGTTGAGGCAAGTTTTTGAGTTTTTTGTGTCGAACCTCTTGAGAAGTACCTTAGCATACTTTTCTTGGGATTGAAAAATGAATTCCTTCCTTTTTAGTATTTGTAACCCAAGAATGTATTTAATTTCCCCTAAAATGTAAATTTAAATTAACTTTTTCATTTATCTAACAAACATTACACATGTTATTTCATCATTCCCAACAATGATAATTTCTTCAACATAGACAATTATGATGAGGGAATATTCTGTACTTTATATAATATAAAGATTACTATCAACTCATCCTTTATGGAAACTCATCGTCCTTAAGAATGTATCTAATTTAGAATAACATGTCCTCATACCTTTTTCATCCAATACAATAACTTATTCAATTTTCATACAAAACTTTCTTCTTTCCTAACAACAAAGCTTCATGTTTATTCGATATAAACTTCTTTATCAAGATCACCATTCACGAATGTGGATTTAACATCCATTTAATGATTTTATAATCTTTTTTGGAATCAATAGAAAGAAAAAATTTAATTGATTATAATATTTCAACCAGAGAAAATGTTTCATCACAATATAATCCTTGAACATGTGAATACCCTTTTCAAAACAGTATTTCTTTTCTTTTTATCACTTAACCTTATTCATTCAGATTATTCTTGAAAACCAACTATTTATAAATATGTTTTGGTTTTATGGTTTGGGAATGAATTCCCATGTATCATTATTCTCAATCTGATCCAACTCTCCATCCAAATCTTGAACCCATTCCAGATACTCAAAAGATTATTTCACATCATTCATCTCCACTTTTGAATACAAAGAAGCATGTGTAATGGAATTTAATGATATAATTGTTTAAACCTTATAATGTTGATCACCAATAGTGTTTTCGTATTCCACTTGTTTCCTCATCCAAGGATGAGATTTTTAAGTATCTTCCTCATCATGGGAAATGGCTGAGTCTGATTCTTCTTCTTGTGTAGGATTACAAATGTCTGTAACCTTATTAGAATTGTTTTCTTCAACTTTCTCAACTTCCTTGGATACCTGATCATGTTTGTATTCCTAATATCTCTCAATTAATTTAACTTAAATATATAAAAAAAATATTCATGTTTCTTTATTGAAACACTTATATACTCTTCCTTCTGGAGAATAGCCAAAAAATATAACATCTTCACATTTCTGCTCAAACTTTCCAAAGTGTTCACCTTTCTTCTTTTTAATACATGGACTCTAGAAAACACTTAAGTGTTTCAAACTTGTAGTTTTTCTATAAAATAATTTGTATGGAGTCATATATAAATCATTCCTATAGAAGCATCCGTTTTGAATAAAAACATCAGTACTCATGGCATGCCTCCAAATGTAATGAAAAAGACCATGTTCAATTAACATGGTTCATCCCATTTATACTATACATCTATTTTTTTTCTTTTAGAATCTCTATTTTGTTGAGGATTGTATGTTGTAATATACTCAAGGTATATTCCATTCTTTTCAAGATACCTTTCAAATTCATCACTTCTATATTCTCCATTATTTTTATTCTCAACTTCTTCAAAGAATACTCTCATTCCTTTTATGCTTTCCTTGTGAAACTTTTAAACATTTTCGAAGAATTTGACTTTTTTTTCATTTACTAGGTTGATTGCATCCTCCACCGTGGAACGTAATCCAATGAATAAAATTGAGGTAAATCGTAGGCCTGGGGACTCGACCCCACGACCAACCCCTCACCCCACCCAAACCCTTACCACCACAATACCAATGGTGGGGAACATGTTATTGGGTAAGGAGGTATAGGTGGGTGCCACACCATGCCTGTCTTGGGACCAATCCACTACCTGCATGCCACACACCCCTATCTAAATTTTACTTGGGAGGACTCAAACATGATCTAGTTTTGTTGCCAATGAGTGCCCTCCTTACACTATACCACTAAGATAACCCCTTTGTCTTATGTTTCATATACATAACACAAGTAATGTGACTAAAATCATAAATGAAATTAATGAATTACTTTTCTCCATTTTTTTATAGTTTTCTCATTGGTCCATGTATATTAGAATGAATCAGCTCTAGGGGTTTTCATGAAAAAATATCAACTTTCATATGAACTAAATTTGTAATATTTCCATTGAATAAAATAGTGAAACTCTAATCCCCACTTCTTAGAAAATCAATAATTTCTCAGACACTATCTATTTTAGATTACATTCTTAGGTTTCATTAACACATGTGTCCCAACCTTTTATTTCACAGTTGATTCTCTTCCACCATACTCAAGTAAAACGTTTTTTGTATTTTACCATCCTAAAGCAAATTTCCTTTTGTACGTTGGCCACTTGTAACAATATTTCCATATTATTCAATTTTCAAGTCAAATCCATATTTTCTAAATATAACTTTGTTACTCACATCCCACAATTGTGAAACACTTAGAAAATTTTGTTTCAACCCATCAACATACAAAAATTTCTTGGAATTCGTTTTTTCATTCCCAATGATGGCTTATCTAACACCTTTGATTTAAAGGATTCATCATTTCCAAATGTAACAGTTTCTTCTTTATGATATTTAAAATTCTTTAAAAACTTTAAATCTCCAATCATATGATAAGAACACCCACTCTCACGATTCCATGGTTGTTCTCCTTTCAAATATTTCAAAGTAGTTTCAATAACAAGAACTTTTCTTCTTCCTTTTCTTTCTTTACATTCAGCATCTAATAATTGTTATGAAACTTTTGTTTTCCCAATAAAGAAACGTGAAATCCTTTTTAAAGATGTTCAAGTTGTTCACATCTTTGAAAAATAGTTTCCAAAGGTTAGAAACTATTCTCAGTCTTTACTCCAACCATTTAAGGTTTCTTCAAAACAACCTTATCAGAATTCTTCCTTTGAGGAGATATAACCCCCCTAAACCTTTTCCTTTCATAACTTGTGGGATAATAGAAATTTTTTTGGTTGAACCAACACATATTTTCCATGTGTATAAATCCCCTACAATACCAGCAATATCCCTAGAAAGAATATTTTCATTTGAAACTTCTATACTGACTGGGAAAGTGAATAATTTTCTCCGCAACATTCTTATCTTTCTTTTTTGAGCCACCAACCATTCTATTATCAATAATATTATTCTTATAAATTTAATATTTATTGGAATTAGAAGTATTTTAATCTTTTCTAGATCTAGATAAAACCTTTTTAGACTCAGGATATTTTGAAATTTCTTCATTACAAACATTTTTTGGTCTTGGCCACATACATAACATTCCAATATTTCTTATCAGAATTAGTTCTATATATATTTTCACCTTTGAAGGTAAATTTTATTGAACCATATCAGTTTTCTCATTATCATAACATTCACCAACATCAGAGATAGAGTTTATGATACTGTTATTCCTCAATTTAGATTTAGATGACTTTTGTTGGACCAATTCCAACTCTTCTTCATTTTTCCTTCAACTTAACCTCTAAATACTCATTAAAATTCTTTTCTTCCTCAATATATTTCTTTAAATACTAAATTTATTTCTTAAAATTCTCCTTCTAATTATAAATATATTCCTGATTTCTTGTTGATTAAAATTAATGTTCCAATTTTCTATTTTTCTTCTCAAGACTTCTAATCTTTCTCAGATATTCTTTCAGCTCTTCCTTAAAATGCAATTCAATATGAGTTTCTTATTCTTTAGAACTAATGATTATGAATTATTCATAATTAACTATTTCAATAAAATTATTTTAAACACCACAGATAACTAATTTTTTGGATTCAACATCACTTCCTTCTTCTTCTTTATCTATAGATAAGAAAATTCTTCTGTTGGATTTGAATATTTTTTTATTTCCCTATAGAATACAATTTCCCATTATCTCCATATTTTTCCCACGATATTCTTGTATTTCATTCTTTTTCACCACTATCCTATTATTTCTTTTTTTAGGAAAATTATCCACAAAGTGACCAACAAATCCACCTTCAAAGTATTTTAATGGAATTTTCCTTTGTATTTTCATATACCTCTTCTAGAATTTTTAGAAAACAATGAAAAAATATCATTAAGATTTTTACATACCTCATTTTCAGAATCGGATTCACTAGCATTATCTTCAATATGAATCTTATTTGAATTTTCTTTCTTCGCAGCCTTAAATGAAATTTCTCTATCAGATTTTTTTGTCCATTTCATAGATTTGTCCCTTCTCTTTTATAAGTAATGACAGTGCCTTGAAAATCATCAAGAGATATTTTTTCAGAATCTATACATTCCAATGAAGAAACTTTTTCATCAAACATTTTAGGAAGGATTCTCAAGATCTTATGAATAAATGTAGAATATTATAACTTTTCACCAAGACATTTGAGAGTGATAACAATTTCCTTCACCCTGGTAATGATTGCCCCAAATGATTCACACTCACTGATTTTCAAATCTTCAAACTTTAATCTCTATATTTGTTACTATTCCTTATTTACTTTTATATTTACTTCGTATATGTTTTTCAATTTATCCCATATACCTTTGATTGTGGAAAAACCTTTCACCCTTAGGAATTCATGTTTAGAAAGTGATGATAATAAATCATTCTTAGACCTTACATCATTCTCAAGATTCTTCTTATCAACAGATGTTAAATAGAATTTATCATCAATAGGAGGAGACCCACCTATTACAGCTTTAATAACATGAAATCCAATAAAAATAAGATAAAGAAACATTATATCTCTCCATATATGATAATTATTTCCATAAAAAATAATAATACCATTGTTTTTCATACAATTAAAATTTTCCATTATCTTCTCTTCAAATATTTAGAAAAGAATAATCCAAGGGAGCCTTCTGCTCTGATACCATTTATAAGTTCCCAGTCAGTGTAATTGTATCACTGATAGGGGGATGGGGAGAATCAATGATAGCTTTTTCTTTTATATTTCCATGAAAACCCCTTTGCCTCCTATTAAATATTTCAATCCCAACTGAAAACAATTCAAACACACATCTGCATGAACCCAAGTATTTACAAGGCTCACTATTCAATAAGAATATATATTTCCTTGGTATGGTTTAGAAATGATCCAATAGAAAAAAATCCACTAGAAAACAATCCTTGGATGACCATGATTAGGATATAGCCTTTCACTCATGTAACACTTTGAAAATTATCCAATAGTACGTGTGTACCCTCTTAGCACAAATAGGGTAATACAATGTTTGTGGAACAACTCATGTTACCTATTCTTCTTTTCAACTACATAAATACATTCTTTAGAAAATAATTCTTTAATTTCTTACCCAAAATATAGCAAGAACTTCCTAGACATTATAAATTAAAATCAGTCCTATTTCCCGGTCTGATTTTATCAATCCAATCTGCCCACTATGATTCTTCAGATAAAATTCTCAAAATATGATTTCCCAATCTGTTGGATATAACTTTTTCAGAATTCAATTGAGAAAATTCAGTGTACTTACTTCCTCAGTTCGGAAATCCCAATACGTAAATCCCAAATCTAATTATTTAGATAGATACAATGAGCATCCAAATAGGATGAAAAGAAGAATACGGTAAACAACTAAATATGATGAACACTAAATATGATAATTAGGTGAGTAACATTGAACTCTTGTCTCTTATACTATCACATAGAAAAAAAATTCTTCAAAAAAGATCATTACAAAAACATAATTCTCTCCCTGCAAAGTCATATCTTCTCTCTCATTAGTAGTACATTCGTGTCAGCAAATGTGAAAAGTACATCGCCTTTTATTGGTGACCCATGGAAGGTTTTTGTGAGAATCCCAAAAACATTCCCACTCAGAAAAATTCTCCCAAATCTTAATTTCACTTGAATTTAGGTTCAATATTTAATTCTTCACATCTTCATTAATCTTATTTAATATTATTCAATATTTATCTCTTTTTTATATGTCCATTTCAGTCGGTAGTTCAGATCTGATTTCTGAATTCAATTTCCATAATCTGTGTTCTTTAATACAATTCTATGTACCAATTAAATAAAATATCATTTTAATTAAAGATCACCCTTGAAAACATATCTATCTATTTTCTTTATCTCTTATCTTGACCCACTTGAAGAGGAAAAACATATTCTTTTAATTTCATGCTCCCCCATGAAAATTCTTATAGATATCTCCTTCAAATCTTCTCTTGACCCACTTGAAAGGTAAACAAGGTAATTTAACTGATTTTAAATGGCTGAAAACATTTTTAATCACATTATTTCCTTTTCTTTATATTCATCAGTCCCAAACAATTCTTCTTCGGATTCTTATGGCATATCGAGTCCGATCAGCAACTTATTTCATTTCTGAATGTTAAACAACTTGAAGACTTCTTTATCTTTCACAAATCTTCATATTGTAACATAAATTCTTTCATGACATTGAAAACATTGAAGATAAACTTCCACATCACCTAACTTCCTAATGAAAATATTTTAATTTCCCTTTATTTATTTAACACTCTTCTTTCCTTCTGATCCTGAATCTGATTTTACAGAATACAATTTCCCTATATAAGATCAGGATGAATATGATATCCAACACCCTACTTCTTTTCCATATAGATCCGGTAAATATGAATATGATCGAAATCATCTCTTTTACACCCCCTTTCTTCCAACAATATTGTATCATATGTTTCACAACATACTTATGATTTATGGGAACTCCAACATCATCAATGAATCGTCACTTTTAATTTATCATTGACATGAAGACATTGATTTTTTTTCAATATGGTCACTTCTTCCATACCAGATCCAAAGTGAATTTGATGACCATTTACTTCTTGTAAGATTAATTCTCAATAAGATCTATCCATTCAGTCTATATTCAGTGTGAATCTGATGAGACATTTATTCCAGCTTCTCTTAAATATGATGGACCTTTTTCACACATTGTGATTCAGATTCCATTGAATCCTATGGTCAATCAAAACAAAAAAAATACAAAATGGGGTGGTTTTTATATTCTTCTCAAACATCTTTGATAAAAAAGGGAAATAACTTGAATATTATTACCTTCATCATCAGCTTGGTCCTAAAAGTTTCCATCTACATACACTAAAATAAATATAATCACTTACCTCAAAAGAAAGAACTTTATTATGGTTATCCATATAAATTTTCTACCCACTAAAATCTATACTCATATATTAATAAATCATATGTACCTTCTCAGAAATTTACTTACAAAAATTTTCCTAAAAACCTCCTTTCTCCTATTTCAACCCAAATTGTTGGATTCTAGCACCTCTTTCCAAATAATGCCTCAAACGGTTCCATCTACATACTGAAATGAAAACTGTTATCATAAGAAAACTCAACTAATGAAATATGGTGATTTTAAAATCCCTATTAAAACATTGAAAAGGCATTAATCATTCATTAAATGGTTTTATTTTTTCACTTGGAATTTCTATCATATTGAGTAGGAAAAGCGACACTACAATTTAATTCAGTTCCCATTTATTTTAGAAGGCCATTCAAAAAATTATAAGTAAACCTAGGATAAAAATAATATATAATATAGAGTTAAAATTCATGTAACCAGATTATATCCTTGAGATAAAATTGACAAATATGATCTAAATACATAGTATCTCAATTGGGAAGGAAATGAGAAGATTTAGTTAGTCAGTCAATAATTACTGAATTGCATTATTACCTTGATATGTATTTGGTACTCCAACCACCGAATCCATGGATCAATTTTCTCATTTCCGCTCTAGTACTGGAAAGGGATTATGTATCCCCTCTATTAATTATTGTTATAATTTACCCTATGTATGAGTAAAATATTTCATGGTAAAATCTATAATATATTCCTTCATTCCATGACACATGTAATACACCCTAATAACTATTGTCATATTAATAATTCTAGGATAAACAAAAAATGAGGAACTGTGAGCTTCAATCAATAAGAATATCTTCAAATGGGAATCCCAAATGACACATAATCTCTTTAAAAATATCAAAAAACCCTTCCTTTTCATTTTTATATTTAGGTAACTTTAATTTCATTATGGGATCTACAATTCCTTATAAATCACGGTCTTAATTGTGACAATTCTTAATTCTTTCTCATAATTTCAACTGAACTAAAACCTGAAACAAAATAAAGGAATTTCTTATAAGTAAAATTTTTAGTTAATCATTCATTAAATCATTTACCAAAGGATCATAATCCAATTGTAGAATAGTTAATGATGAATTATATTTTCAACATAAATGAATATCTAATTTGTTTGATTTTCCAAGATGGAAATGAATCCTGCTATCATAATCTTTAATAAGTTCCATCCATCTTCTCTAGCTCATGTTCAACAATTTTAGAGTGAATAATACTTTAAACATTTATGATCAGTATATATTTTTAAATTTACTCCATATAAATGATGATTTAAATTTTTTAAAGAGAAAACCGTAATATTTAATTCCAGATTATGTGTAAGATAATTTAACTCAATAAATTTCCATTAATTTTAAACATAAGTAGTTACATAATCATTCTGAATTATAACACAACCAAGACACATAAAAGAAGCATCATTGAAGATGAAAAAATCACTATTTTGAGAGGGTAGGGACTAAACTGAAGCATTAACCAATATTATTATTAGTTCTAAGAAATAATCATGACACTATTTTTTTAGATAAATTTAACTACCTTTTGAGTTAACTTAGTTAGTGGTCTAGATAATCGATAAATGATTTCGAAAAACTGATGGTAGTAACTAGCTAATCAAGGAAAAATATGAATCTATCTAACATTTGTTTATATTTTTCTGAATCATTTTTCTTTCAATCTTGATAATTTAAACCCTATATGTCTAACACCAGATATGCATTAGAATAATTAAACAACTAATTATAATTAAATCTTCTCACTATAGGATGGTTACCTGTTACCCCATTCTTGGATTATTCAGGACTCTTTTTTTTGCAGTCATGAGCCATATAACCAAACTTACCACACCAATATCACTTTCTAGATCATGTTGAATGTTCTCTTAAATATTTATTAATACACTAGGAATATTGTATAGGATTGCCTATATATTTATTAGTTGACTTATTATCCATTGCTTTCCACTTTGACTACTTCATACTCTTATCATCTCAAGGAACATATGGTTCAGAAAACTCCATCTTAACATTCTCATCATGATGAAAAACATTCTCATAACTTTAAAATTCTCATGAATATAATTATCTTCATAATTTAGGTTTGAATCCTGAGTAAAATATCTTAAATTTACTATGAAGGCCCCAAATAATATTTAGTGTCTTCCAAGACAATATTGTAAAATTCTCTCCATATGAAGCTACTAAATCATCCTCTTGCCTCAATTCTAAGAATTTTTTTCCATACTAAGTTAAACAATATTAGGGAAATATTTATCCATAAAAATATTCTTTAATTTGTCTCATTCCATGGAATCGTGCTCATATATCCCTACAGTAATCTAAAACAATAATCGACATTGTCCAGATTCACCTTCAAAATGATAAATGGAAATATTTTCCTTTTTATGTTTTGAACATCCCATGACTTTGAATATATATTCTAGATAATTGAACCATCCTTTAGCTAACACTATATTTGAGGTTCCAACAAAATTTAGAGGGTTATATATTTCATAATTTTATCAACTATTGATATGTTCTTCAATGGTAATTCTAGTTTCTCTCTAACATGGATTCAAGCACCATTTATATCTTGTAAGAATTGATCCATCACTACAAAAAATTGTTTATATCCAATTTCAACCATTCCAGGATGCTAGTTTGGAAGGGTTGTTTCCTTTTGATACCTTAATACTGTAGCATCCATATTTAATCTATGGAAAACCATTTTTAATAGACAAAGATTAAATGAAACCATATAATACTATTAAAATTCTATACCATTTAAACTTAACCATAAAGTATAATCTTTTAATGTCAATATATTAACATTATCACAATCTCTAAAGTTATATAAAATTATGCTCAGATACTAACTATAAGGACCCTAACTTATGCATTACATAGTCATGGAGCTTTAGACTATAATTTACTTTCATTCCTTCTAATCGATCTTTTAGGTTTATAGTTTTAGAGAATTGGTTCATAAATCTTACATAAAATAGCTATATATTAAAAGTATGCAGTTCTACTTAGTATTCATTTTTTTAAAATTTAAAACTTTTAAAAAGAAATATATTTTCTTTTCAGGACAAATATTTATGACTTTAAACTTCACTTCATCATTGTTACAAATCATATTTAATCCTTATGTAAAACATTTAAAAACATTGAATGAGCACATAATTATCATTAAGATATAAAATAAAGAAATCCATCAGTCCTATAAAAAAAATGAAAACCCATAAAATATTTACCTTTATTGGAATAAATTTTTAGCATATGAACTAAATTATACCCACAAGAAAAACAAACACTTTTTTCTTAAAGAAAATATTTAAAACACAAAGCAAGAAAGTATAAACCATTTTTCAAAACAAAGATAATTATACTCATAACCCACTTATGAAATAACTGGATCTTACTTAAATCCAAAGGATAAACCTCCCTAGTTAACTCCCTCTTTCCCTTTGAATACAAATAATATTAACCAATTCATTTGAGGTCTATATTGAGATCACCAGTAATATAATTTGTATTAGGCTCACTAGTTTTATAATATATATCAGGAACACCCATCATATAAGTCATATCAGTATCACCTGTTATAATATACAATGATAAAGTACCATATAATGAATAAAAAAAGTTAATATTTCACATTTTCATCATTAAACCACTAAAAAATCATTTAAATTCATAAGAAAAAAACTTTTGGATATCAAAATACTAATTCCTTTTAAAAACCCTTTTTCAAAAAAAGAAATACCTAGAAAAAAGGAAACAAGGGTTATTCCTTGAAGAAAACATCAAAAATTTTAAAGGAATAAAAACAAAAACTAATGGTTTCATCAAAAAGAAAATCCATTTGAGTCACATCTGTTAAAATAGAACATTTATTTTAGAATTTGCAAAGAAAGTCAAAATTGCCCAAATATTATACATAAAAAGATTCCTTTTGAAAACATTTATAAGAAATTAAAAAGATTCATAATTTTTTTATATTTCCTTTATATCCATATCAATATGTCTGTAAAATAATTTTACGAATATGGATATGGGAAAAAATAATTAGAAAATAACTGTTTAAAGAATTTAAAATTTGTTATTATGTTAAAGTGTCTCTGACCTCAAGTCTGACTCATCAAGTACGTTATTTATCATCCATAATAATAAAATTATTATAACTATTTACTTTCCTAAGAACCATTTTCAATTTTATTATTCCTTTTATTTTATTTATTACCATGTTATATTTTATTACTTAATAATTTAAGTTCATATTAGACAATTTGATAATATATTGATCATATGTACAAAATGACTTTGATAGGTTGAATACAGTTAATGAGATAATTATTACACCCTATCCAAAATAATAATCATTTACTCTTAAAAACAGATATATATTTATAAAAAATAGAAAATATTACAGTCATGGAGACGGTAGGGCATACATACGCATGAGTAACATTTCCATTTTTCAATGATCATGATGGAAATAAGTTATGTAATTTCTTGGCTTGATAAAATGAGTATTATATCTTAGATATATTAATATAAAGTTAAAGTAAATTATATATATCATCCATGTGATGTGATGGTAAAACATGAATCACATCGCATTGTGGACGTGGTAGTCCAGTCGTATGCACGAACAACTTTATCATTTTTCAACGAATGTAAATATAAGAAAGTAGATGATATATTATCTTCCCAAAATGATAATTATTCCACAAATATCACATATATATATATGTATGTATTAATTAAATCTATCATAATAAATATACTTGATTTGCATTAATGGAAAATGAAACACGTCGCTTCGTGGAGGTGGTTATCCACACATACACACGAGTGATATATTCATTTACTATAGGGTGGAAAAGATATTAAAAATGGTTGTAACTTAATATAAATGACATATAATTATATTTAAGATATTTCTGTAATTATTTTATAATTTCTTAAAAATATTTCAAGGAGGTGGAAGAAGAAATAAACTTGAATCGGGTCAGTTTGGACTTATACCTTCTCCTAAGACAACCTATTTGTCTTACACTTTAATCATCCTAGGTGTGGTATTTTGGTGAGGAAAATACCTCAAGTATGTGGGGAGGGAAGTTTGGGAGAGACATGGGAAGTTATTTTCCAAAATATTGTGATAAAAATGTGTGAGTAAGAGATGACAGGAGGTGCCTTTTTATAAGTTAGGGTAGGAGAACTCTTGGAATTACTTAAATTATTAAATTAATATAAAATAATTTTCACAGAAAAATGAATAAAAATTGATATTATTAGAATATAGGATGAGTGTTTTTCAAAATCCTCTCATAAAATAAAATTTGGATAATTTAGATTATGTTTTTACCCATATCAATTTATTTTATCCCTCATTAACCCTTTTGATAATTATCGCGACATCGATGTTTTTTACACTATAGGAGTTAAGAAAGTTACTATAAAAGGAAAAGTGTCTCAAAAATAGACCACGGTAGATATTATAAACCATATCCCGTTCACTTTACTAAAGATAATATTTTATGAATTTTTAATCATTTAATAAAATATTTCTTATTATAAAAATCATTAATTTCATTTGAAGAACTATTAATTTGATTTGACTTTAATGAAATCAAGATAGTAATGTAATTAAAATATAAAACTTTCAAAAGTCACTAATATTTTATTATTATCATTAAAATTCATGACATAATAAAATGCATCCAAACAATAATACTTTTATAGTTTTTAATTTTATTTACTTCATTTTTCTACTACTTGTAGAAACACTATGTCAGTGTTTTGTAAGTATTAATTATAATTTTTTAATTTATAAAAATTAAAAGTAAAATTTGATGATAAAAAAATATTTATTTACAAATATAACACATTTTCATCACTATAAATTTTTTAAGAGATTTAAAATGAAGAGAGTGATATTTTGTTTTTATTATTTATTAAAAAAAAATTGTTGTCATTATCAAAGGAATGTGGAAGGAAATTGCTGCATTTTTGAACAATTAACGATCATTGTTGAAAAAAAATTATCCAATTAAATAAATTAATGTTCAATGGATATTTTGAGGCCTAATCAAATTATTTTTAACATTAATGACCTAATTTACCTTTACTAAGGTGATACATATTTACTATAGTTAATATTCAAAATAACCAAAAATAAAAGTAAACTATTTAAAAAATTTGGACCACGTAAATAAATATATTTAATAATATATTAAATTTTAATTTTATATAAGTGGTATAAATTAATTAATTATTAAAATTTAAAATGTAATGAAAAAAGGTTTTTAGTAAAATGGGGGTTTCATCACAAAAATGAACTCATACAAAAATAAGGTATAATAACGATTCATATATAATTTAACTATATTATTTAAAATAAAAATTTATTTATTTTATATTAATATGAAATTTAAATTGTAAATTACATTATTTTATTATAAAATATGATATTTTTATTAAATATGTATTTTTCATTATTCACTAAAAAATTAATCCCTTAAAAAACTAAAATTTCACTATAAGATAATTTTTATATGATGATTTCAAAAAATAAGTTCATTAATTAATATTAAAATTATAAAATATTTAAATTAGTATTTTAAATAAAACCTTGTAATATAAGAAAATTAGTTTATAAAAGAATAAAACTATTTCATTTTTGATTGAAACTTTACTTAATATTCTAATAATAGATATATAAAATATAAGTCATGAATAATAATAGGGCACATAAGTGATTTATGACTAAATTTTCTTGGGTTGTAATAGAATTCTTCTTGAAGACATTTCCATTACGAGCGACTATAAAAATGTATTTCCTAAGGAGTTGTTTGGTTTTCTTCTTGTCCGAGAGGTTGAGTTATCAATTGAACATATACATGGATCTCTATCCACATATAAGACTCCTTACAAAATGGTCTCTATTGAGTTTTAAGAATGGAATAAGTAGTTACAAGAGAATCTGGATAAGGGTTTTATTTTCTTTAGTGCATCACAATGGGGTGCAAAAACACTCTTCACCACGAAGAAGGACGAGTCAATATGCCAATTCATTGAACATCATGAACTCAAAAAGATCAAAATAATGAGAAATTATACCCCCCCACAAATTGATTGCTCATTAGATCAACTAAGTGGAGTCGAATTCTTCACTAAGGTGGAACTTCAGTCAGGATATCACCAATTAAAGGTGAAGAAGGAAGATATCCCCAAGACTGCATTTCTAACAAGGTATGTACAATATGAGTTCATAGAAATTTCCTTAGAACTCACTAATGATCCAAAATTCTTCATGGAATTAATGAATGAATTATTTAGAGAATACCTAGACAATTTTACTGTAGTCTTTATAGATTATATTTTGGTAAAATCCAAAATTAAGGAACAATATGAGATGAATTTGAGTAATATTATAAATATATTTCTAAAGGATAAAATATATTAAAAGTATATTGATGTTGATTTTTTGGATGGAGTAAGATCATTCTTGTGACTTGTTGTCACCAAAAAAAGGATATCTATAAACTCTTATAAGAAAAATAATAATTGAGGAGTGGTTTAGACCAACATCTATTAATATATATAGATCATGAGATCCTATAGTATATATTTACATAGAAGAATTTTAATATGTTCCAGGAAATATGGATATATATAATCAATCACTACGATTTCTCAATCCACTTCCATTCTAGTAAGGTGGATAATGTAGTAAATGATCCAAGTGTAAAGGGTCCTATAACCTTATCCATGATTATAATTTAGATGGATCAAATATTATTATACATTAAAAGGAAATAAAAAGGTGTCCTAAAAGAAGGAACATCCTCATTCCATTCTCAAATTATTCCTCAAATGTCCCTTCTAGAGAAGATAAATGATTCTTAAATAGATTAAGTGGAAATAAAAAAAGAAGGTATAAGCTATACGAAAAGAGAAATACGTAGAGTTAAAAATTTATGATGAAAGAGTATGATGATTTGGTTCATGACTATGTGTACTATAAAATCCTAAGATAAAAAAATATTTATTGGATGATGCACATATCTCAAGAATCTTCATCAACCTCAACAGCATAAAGATGTATTATGATATTCAAGAGCACTTTTGGTGTGACAATATGAGGAATGAGATCATAGAACATACATAAAAGTGAATGTTATGTCATAAATTAAAGTCATAGAGGCCAAATTCTAATGGAACGGTGAAACAATTACCCATAAAAATAATGAAATGATAAAACATCACCATATAATTTGTCACAAGTATTATGAAGACATCTAGAATAATTAAATACATATGGGTTATAGTGGACCATATTAAAAAAACATTTGACTCTATTTAAATTTGAGAAGACTTCTCACTCAATAAAATTTGGAGGATATACCTCAGTGAAATGGAGAGGATGCATGGAACAACACTATTGATTGTATGCAATAGATATTTTATATTTACATAAAAGTTATAGAAAATTAAACAAAATTCTCTAAACACTTAATTGAACTTCGATATGAATTATCATCCAAAAATTTATGTAAAATTTGGGTGTACAATCCAAATACTTTAATACATATTTGCAGTTTGTTTGATGGAAATCAAAGGAGGGTGAAATGAATATCTTCCAATGGTAGAGTTCTTGTACAATAATAGCATTAATTTAATCATCTAAACTGATCCATATGAATAAATTTAAGGGAAGATATAAAGAACACTTGTTTGTTGAGATATAGTTTGTGAATGTAATATAATGGGACCTGAAATGGTTGAAGAAATGATAAAAAATGTAAATATCATTCAGTATAATACCATGGAAAATCATATTTGAAAAAAGATCTATACTAATAATCATCATTGAGACCTAAATTTTATGTTTGGTGATAAAGTGTTCCTCTATATACCTTCATGGAAGAAAATTGCGAGATTTGGGAAGAAAGGAAAGTTATGTCCTAGGTACATCGACCCCTTTGAGATCCATGATCACATTGGAACTGTGGAATATCAAATAGCACTACCACTAACCATGTCTCAAGTATATGACATGTTCTATGTATCCCTCTTGAGGAAGTAAATACTATATCATCATATGTACTGAATTAGGAGGTGGTATAAGTGGAAAATTCTCTCTCTCAAGAGGATAAATCAGTGAAGATATTTCACTATAGAGAAACATTTCTATGTAGTAATACAACTCATCCTATCAAATTATTATGGTAATACCCAAATTACGAGGAGGTAACATGGGAATTGGAGGAAGAAATGAAGAATAATTACCCTCATATATTTTCATATTAGTGGAAGAAATGAAATTTTGAGGATGGAATTTTTTATGGGGGGAATAATGTAATGACCCCAAATTTTATCAATGGAATTTCCCCTTCTGGTTATATAAACATTTCATGTTTTGTAATGTAGTGTTATATAATGAATATGAACCACATGATACAATAAAAAATATTTTATTATATTAATTTTAACATTAAATTTAGAGAATAAATTTGGATACAGTAATTGAAAATATTAAAATTGGATAAAAACAAAAAATAAGATAACTATAATATAAAAATTTGGATCTACTCGATCCCTTAGAATAGTTTTTTTCACATTTTGCGAACATATTTTAAAATGATTTTCTACCACTTATAGAATTTAAATTATGAAAAATGGATTACATATTTGGAATCAAGAGGTCAAATTTGATTAATATGAAACATTTATTTTAAGGCATTATGAATAGAATCCATTATAAATTTTTGTCACCTTGGTAAGGGTGAAATGGGGTTAAAAATTTAAGTTAAGGATTTAAAAATTATATAACACTCTCTTTTAACCTATTTTATGAGTGTATTATGTCCATTTCCAACTAAATATTGAATATATGGCCATTTGGTTCTATATTTATTTGAATATGTGCCTCATATTAATTTTGGAAAATTAAAATACACAATGTCACTATCTTTTAAATATATATTAAGGGTTCACGTAGAGACAAGAAATATTTGAATGAATCTAGATAGTCATTTTTTTCTAATGAAATTTTTATCATTATGATAATTTATTTATAATTTTTAGGAATTATATAATTAGCAAAAATAGTTACGCAATGCCGATATAATATTACATCAATTAGTAGAAAAATAAAATAAATGATTTTAAAAATATTGAAAGTTACATAATTTGAGTGATTTATAGTGTCACATGAATTTTATATATGAATATGAATTATTAGGAATGTGTTGAAGTATTATATTTGAATTCCATCTTCTTCTTGGTGTCTCAAAATTCATGTTAAATTAATAGTTCCAAAATTGACATTAATGAAATTATATAATAAATAAAATGTTATTAATTGATATAAAATTAATAAAAATATTATCCTTGGCCAAGTGAATTTTATATGGATGAAAATATCAATCTTGTTATATTTATGAGTAACATTTATAATTAAGGTAACTTTCTTAACCCTTTAAGATTGACATATTTTTTTGCAGATAAGGTCAAACCTTATTAGAAAGGGGTAAATCATATAAATAATTTGTAAAATGACACAATAACATGTCTAAATTTCATTGGATGGTGTTATTTCGACCCCATCATATTTTTATTCAAATTAATGGTCATTTGGAATAATTTGTATCTATAATTACTTTATAAAATTGTAATCATTTAAGAAATTTCAAGTGTTTCCTCTCCCATCCTAATAAAAGGAAGATCCTTCTTTCTCTTATTAACACAACTTTTGAGTTTACCCAACAAGAATCCAAGTTTCATTTAGAAGGTGGAGGGGTGAAGCAGTGATAACTTTTTCTTTTATGTTTCATTCCTTTTAAAACAACCTCCACCTTATGTATAAGTGTTATACATTTCCTAAAAAAACAATCACATATCCATTGGAACAGAATAATTTACAAGGTTCAATAATCAACAAGAGTAGATAAATCCATGGTATGGTTTATAAACTTTATAATACCACACTATCCACTAGAAAATAATCCTTTTTGTAGATACAACAAGTAGGATATTCTTTTACAATTTTATAGAACTATTATCAATGCAACAATGCATGTACTTAAAGTATCATTAAATTATGTCATACAAGTTTGTGCTCCATTGTAAATTTTTTTATAAATATGAACATAAAAAAATATTCCCTTTCATACCCAACACTACCTAATATATTGTCTAGAAACTATAATGATACTCAGTCTAGTATCTAGTCCAATTCACCAGTCCGATTACTCAGTTTGAAAATATAACTTATCCCAAATACCATTGATACAAATCCGCACTTCTTATATCTCAGTCTAGAAATCCCAGTACCATTCCCCGGTCTGATGATCCAGTCCAAACTAAATAAAAAATTCCTTCTTCATATTCAGACTAGAAAAATTCCTTAGGAATACTCAATCTGGAAACTCATTCTCTTTAAATACATTCAACACTCTACCTTCTCTCTTAAACCATGAATAGTAAAAGTTTTATAAATTACAAATTACTATTTACTATTTAATGGTGAACCAAATTTTTTTAGGAGGGATTCTTAAAATCTTTCCTGCTTAACCAAATTTCCCGAAACATCAAATTTACCCTAAAATTCCACCTTCATCGTTGACATATTCAACGATTATCATCTATTCTTGTTTCCTATCAAAGATTTTTAAATCTTATTAAAACATCATTTCCCTTATGACTCCCAAAACATTCATCAGTCCAATTCTGATTGTCACTATGATTACCTCATTACTATGAATACACATGTGAAAAAATAGATTCTTCATTACATTTATCCGCACCAATTGAACGATATGAAGAGTAATTTTCTTATCATTTTGATTCTCAGAATCAACTGAAACAATCTTCTCATATTGATGCTCTATACCAATTGATAAATATATCACATTGAAATCATTCTTCCATAAACATTATTCCTACTTTGTTATAACTCATTCACACTTCTTTTTCCATAAAAATAGCCAAAAATTCTAAATATTCTAATAATAATTAATAGTACTTTAGTATTATAATCAAAATGAAAGATCCCCATAACAACACTTTTGTAGATGATCTAAATAATTATACTTTTCTTTTTTTTCATAGACCAATGCTATTGTTTATTATGAAGTTATCAGTGTCAAACTATATCTAATGATTTTTTCTCTTCTTTACTCTAATAATTTTATTGATCACCAGTCTGATGAATATTTACCGAATTGATAAAAACACAAGAAATTTATTTTTTTTCTCATTACCCAATTGAAACTATATAAGAGTTTTTCTTTTCAATATTTACTAAATAATTCATCCAGATGAAAATGGTTGAATACATTGTTGATTGATCTATGATACAATTTTTTTATTAGTTCCAAAAACTCCTTCATTCTCTTTTCTTTTTCCCTGGTCCCAACAACTCCCAACAAAACAATTATTCCTCTGATTTATTGGTGAAACACTGTGATTAATGGACCAACATTTGGCTTCAAAAAGTTCATTCCATTTCTAATTATGGTAAACATTGACTTATTCTTCAAAGATATGTATCTTGTAGATTTTTAGCCTATCTAAAAAAATGAATCTTCATCTTATCTCATTTAACACAAAAATATTATCCTTCAAAAAATTATACATATGGTAATCTCACACCGATGAACTGAGACTAGAAACATTGACTTCATCAACTTTTCCCTAACAACCAAACCTCAATATGATTGGTAACACTTATTCTCCCCATTTTTTCATAAGGCTAGAATCAAATGTTTTTATAAAATTATGATTTATGAGAACTACAAGATGATTAAATTATTGTCATATTCTCATCAAAGCCATCCATTTTCTGGAACAACTTCCCATTATGATCCAACCTTTCTTATCAGACCTGAGGTGTGTTCGATGAACCTCTTCTTCCAAAAAACATCTTCCCAATCTGATGGACTTTCTTAAGTATTATATTTTTGATTATATGATTATGATGATGAGTATGTTCACTAACCTTTACAAGGTGAGGTAATGTCCATTTCCTTGATAACAAAAGATAATAACTTTCCACACAAACATCTTCCATCTTACAAAAAAAAACATCTTTCCCTCTTGGTCATAATAATATCCCCATTTGAATATTGTTTTCAACCAAGGTTCATAAATCATTGAACCTTTTGACCTCAAGTAATGGATTACTTATAGAAAATTCTAATCCTATATGTGATTACTCATTGCAGGAAACAACAATTATTGACCAAAATACCATGTTATCCAAAAGTAGTGACTCATAAAAAATCTTCTTCTTTTCTTCACATATTTCATCGCTTATTCCAATTTCCTATAAATAAATGTTTCCTATAACCACTTAAATAAACTACTAAAATCATTCGCACCCTTACATGATGAGTTCACAGCTTACCCAAAATTCCCATACATTCTATATTCTTTAAAATTTTTCGCATAATCAATTTATATATTTATGAACCAACTATACCCCTTGAAAACAATATCCAAAGACAAGATGAGAGATGGGAAAAAATACATAACTAAAAATTTATGAGAAACATGTTGTATTTCCATGTTCAACCTCATTTTTTAAAAATATTCCTTCAGTAAAGGTGTTGTGAAAATTTTAGTAACTTGTTCTAATATAGGAACAGACTTTAGTTTTAATTAATTATTCTCCACATTTTCTTTGATGCAATAATATTTTACATCAATATGTTTTGAATGAGGTTATTGTATTAGATTTATATTAATGTTTATGTCACTTTGATTATCACAACCCAAGATAAAGGTCAACTCTACTTCAATAAGTAAGTCTTCTAACTAAGTCCTTATCCACATAAGGTGAGTCACAGTTTGAGTGGAAAAAACATACTCCTATTTAGATATTATAAGAGTTACTGAATTTTGTGTATTTACATTCCTACTAACACCAATTTTTCCCAAAATAATCCACCATATGTGGATCTTCTATCATGATAATTTCCTACCCAATCATCATCTTAATAATCGAACAACTCAATACTTTTTGAACTGTTATACTCAATTCTGAAGTTTTTTCTTCCATTGATATACCTTATAAATATTTTTCCACCCAATAGAATAGATTCTTTTTGATCACTCTGAAATATTTCACATGATGTAACAATATAAACAATGTTGGGTCTTGAAGTAGTCAAATAAAAAAACTTTCAATTATCTTTCAAAACTATTTAAAATATACTTCGATGACTCATCCAACATTTAATAAATTGTTTCTCACTTAAATAAGTGTGGAAACTAGTCACAAATTTTCTATTATAAAATTATATAGAATTTATTTAGAATAATTTTCTAGAGAAATCAAACGTTTTCCTCTTTTGTTAGATTTTTAACCCTTGAAATTATTTCATTTCACCCATCATGGACATCTCAAACAAATTTTTATTTTCTCTAAAAATATTTCACAAGTTCTTTCATTATTCCTATAAAAGATAATGTCATAACCATAAGCAATTATGATGGTGTAAAAATCTTGACTTTCTTTGGTGTACAAATTACTATCCACTCTTCCATTATTAAAACTCATCTTTTTTAATAATGTATCCATTTTGGAATACCATTACCTCAGAGGTTGTTTTATCCTATACAAATATTTCTTCAACTTACTCAGATAACTTTAATCATTACCAAAATCAAATCCACAAGGTTGTTCAATATAAACTTCTTCATTAACATCCATAATTAGAAATATAGATTTCACATCCATGTGAAATATTTTGTAACTTCATTGTTCAATAATAGAAAGTATGATTCTGATTGTTTCTATCCTTTCCACCAAAACAAAAGTATCATCAAAATCGATGTTATCTATCTGTGAGTAACCTTTTCATACTAATATTGATTTGATTGTTATAACTTCACCATCTTCATTAAGTTTGTTCTGAAGAACCCACTTTGTACTGATAAAATATGTTTCATTTGGATTAGGTATGAGTTCCCAAGTATCATTATTTTCCAACTGATCCATCTCATCATTCATTTCTTGGACCCATTCTGGATGCTAAAAATCATCTTTCACATCTTTCCCCTCAAATTTTGAATAAAAGAATGTATTTTTAATGGATTTTGATGTTTTATTTCTTGAACCTTTTGATGTTGATCACTAATTCTATTTTGATCTTACACATGCTTCATCAACATAGGATGAAATTTTTGATATTCTTCCTCATCATTAGAAATAGATGAGTTTGATTCTTCTTCTTGAGTATGATTACAATTGCTTGCATCCATATTATAATTGTTATCAAAAGTTCTTTCATCCTATTCATCTTCCATGTCACCACAATATTAGTGAACATCTTCTTCAGCCTTTTCAATAAATTTCACATAAAATGAGTCAAGTAATCCTCCTATATCATTGTTGAATCATTTATATACTATTTCTTCTAGAGCATAGAAATGAAAAATTCCATATTTACCTTTCTACTTAAACATTCCAAGGTTTCCACCTTTATTATTTATGAATCTTTGGGACAATTTTCAGAAAAAAAGATCTTTTTATTTCACTTTATCTTTCTTCACAATCAGATTATGAGAATTGTTAAGAATAATTTGTTTTGATGGTTAAAAAATAATAAAATATTTTTCAGGATGTCCAGGTTTTTCACATATTTCACAAATAGTTTATAAATTGTGGAAACTATTTTCAACTTTCACACCAACCTTCTCAGGTTTCATCAAAACATCTTTCTCAAACTTCTTCCTTTGAGTGACGTAACTCCCCCTCAAACATTTCCTTCTATAACTTATAGAATAGTTATAATATTTTTTATTAAACAAACATATATTTGTTGTATGTTTGGATCCACCATAATACCAGAAACAAACATAGAAAGAATATTTTCCTCTTTGACTTCCATAATGTCCAGAATTATGAGTATGTTTCTCAGAAACCTTCACATCTTTATTATCAAAACTTTCTTGGTCACCAACCATTCTGTCATCACCCAGATTCTTCTTTTTCATCGTGGTTTTCTTTTCATCCTTATCATAACAAGAAGTAATAAAAAATTGGACTCAAAATTTTAAGAAACATATGAATTCTTTAATTTATTGGTATTATCCACACACATAAATTTCCTAGCTTTCTTCTTCTCAGAAATAATTTCAACATTATTCTTAACCTTTGAAGGAAACATTCGATACTTTTTAGGTTTACCCTTTCTAGATATTTCACCAACATCAGAGATAGAATTATTGAAACTTGAGACCTTCTGTTCTTCTTTAAATTTTTTTTTGGAAAAGTTCCATATCTTCTTCTTTTTTTAATTCAACATTACTTCTAGATGTTTATTCTGATTCATTTTCTTCTCAATGGATTTATTTAACTAATAAATATCTTCGAGTAGCTTAAGCTTGTCATTGGGAAAACATTCTTGATTATTTTTAGAATAATATTCATTTTTTAACTTCCTGATTTTTTTTCCAGAATCCATTTATTTTGTATACTTTCTTTCAATTCTACATTCAGATGAAATTATAATTGAGTTTATTCTTCCTCATAACTACTTCTTCTACACTCTTCATTGTTAACTTTTTAAATGAAAATATTCTATCAAGCCATTTCATTAGACTTTTTAGATTCAAATTCACTATGTTTTTCTTTATTATATTTAGTCTAAATGATTATCATTTTAGATTTAGAGAACTTTATATCATTCCCATTAATATAATATTTAGCCTTATCACCATGTGTAGTGACCCAGAAATTCTGTAAATTTTTTTAAATTATATGCATTTATTTTGAGACTATGAAATCCGACAGCATGAGATTTTGAGGCCTAGAAATCCCGGAACTGAGTTTTGAACTTTTTTATGGTATGTTAAATAAATGTGCGAGTGATTTTTTCTATCTTTTGAACTGGTGCTCGGATTAAAAATCTGAAGGCACCGTTTAAGTCGCATCACTGAGATTCACTTAGGAAAATATTTACTTTGGTCAGAAAGGGTTGGATGGAAAAGTTAAATTTTAGACTTTTCGGAAATATAATAAAATAATTCATTGAGTTATTTTATTATTTTCTTCAATAATTTTTTGATAGTTGGGAAACCTACAGTGTTACGATGAGCATTAAATGAGGGTCATTTAATGACTCATTTATTTTGTTGTGAAACTGCAACACTTGTTCAATTAATGGTTCAGTAATTAAGGTTCCTTAATAAACCACATTAATGAACAAAACGTGGAAATATTTTCTTTTTAATAAATCCATCAGGGAACCGATTGAAAATTGTGGTAAAACTCTGAAAAAGAATCGATGACATCACCCTTCAATAAACAACGAGGAACGAATGACGACCAATGGAAGAACCAATCCGTAGATCGACGAGTAGTGAAGAAATTTGAATGAAAACGAACACAAAATTCCTTCCTTTGACCGCAACAAATTCCACCGAATCTCGGTAGGGTATTTAATTGTTCTATGTTTTCAATGATTCCACTTATTCCTTTCTTGAAAAATAGAACGAACACGGAACAACTGATAAATGGGTTGATCCGCAACTCATTCATTCTTGTGGGTGGTTGTTATGGGATATTGATTTGGGTATTTCCATATTCTATATGATGATTCTTATCACCCCATGATAAAATGCTAACGCGGAGGGCACGGGCCAATTCGAACAAGGCCCAGACCCTCCGCCACTCTTGGATATTGTGCATTCTTCATGGGTGACTTAGAAATGAGGCGGCATGGGGAATCCGATGGGATCGAAGTGAAGGAGGAGACTTTATAGGCCCGTAGGCACATACATGAAGGAAAACGGACCACCAGATCATCTCTAGTGGCCTATGAAAGGAACCGCCAGCGCGGCACCACCGGCGCGGCAGCGCCGACCAACCCATGCCAGCCATGTGGAGAAGGTGGCGCCTGCAGAAACCTCCGCATAAAGGTGTCCTAGCAAGATGGCCACAACAGGTGGAGTATGAAGCACCGACACACTTCGTAGAGAAGAGTGGCCCGCTCAGGCCGCTCGGTTGGCGCACAATAGTCGTCTCGTGTCGTCCATTTTGGGAGATGGGGCGTCGTCCCGCAGGCACCGCCAGTTGGGAGAACCAGATTCCCCGCATCTGGTCCATCACAACCATCCCAAACCACTTGGGCTGGGTTATCCAAGCAGAATGGACCCCATCAGCCAAGCCAGACCCGCAATCCCAACGGGCCAGTAAGACCGGACCCCTACCGGCCCGATTTCACTAAAACTAACATAACTCGCAAACCGGGTGTCTGATTGATTTATCATCTGTGGAGTGAGGACCCTTGCAATGAGGCAGTTCTTTTGAGATACTCCACTTGGGTTTTAGAAGAATTTAGAATATGGCCAGGTTAGATCGTACTCGAATCTAACCAGGCCCTATTTACCTATTTACCTATATCTTACAGACCGGACGTCCATTTGACATGACGTCTGTTGTGTTGGAACCCTCAACAAGATTGTCCTTTGGGTTACTTCATAGTGGTACTTTGTGGAAGTTGAGATATAACCAGTGGATTGAGGATACGACCCTCTAGAAAACAAGCATGCTAAGTGAGGGAATCTAGTGGCTGGCCGTGATGTGATGAAGGAATAACGATCCTATGTGGGTTATCACTTAGTGTTTCTCTATAGGTCAGAAGTTAGTGATCCTCTATGGGTCATCACTTAGCGATCCTCTATGGGTCAGCATGTAGCGATCCTCTTTGGGTCAACACTTAGTGATCTTCTATGGGTCAGTACATAATGATCCTCTTTGGGTCAGCACAAAGAGATCCTTCATGGGTCAGCACATAGAAATCCTCCGTGGGTCTGCACCTCGTGATCCTCTGTGGGTCAGAACCTAGAGATCCTCTGTGGGTTATCACCTAGTGACCCTATGCGGTCCAGAAGCAAAGGCCTCTCAATATAATTTGATTATCTAGATTTATTACTAATCAACTTTATTCATGTTCTTTAAGTTGTATTCCAGTTGTGAGATGTATTTTACTTTGTTCCCTTTGATTGAGGTCATTATTTGTGTTTTTTCAATGTGGAATTCCAAGAGACCTTAGGGGGTCTCGAGGTCACTACTAAGTATTATTATACTCAACCCTACAAGGGCTTCGCCTGCACCATGCTGTGTCTTGTGAAGATGATGGGAAGCTTGACTGAGACTTTGGAGAGCCATGGCTAGATGGTACATAGAAGTTACCGATTGACGTGGTGAGCTGTAGTGATGAGTTGTACCTACCTTTTAGGTAGGATCCTTTGAAGACGATCTCTGCGGATTTTATTTCCTTTTTTATATACTTATCTTTCAGTTGGGATTTTATACTGGCCCCTTTACTTTCAGTACTTAGTTTTACTCTCAGTGGTGGTTTTTAGTTGTGACTGTGCTTTTTATTCTTCTATGTTTTACTTGTGCACAATGTGCCCTGTCTGTGTATGTACATGTTTAAAGGATATTCCTTCCCTTTTTGGGTTTTTCCTTTCCAGTGCTAGTCACCATCCCCTGGCTTATAGAATGCAGGCTAGGGGTAGTCACAGTGTGGGCCTCCGGGGATAGGTTATGGAACCATGTTTCTTACATGGTCACCTATGCCTTCAATCATATTTATCACTATCTTCTTCATTATGTCATCAAGTGAAATTAGCTACAAAGTTACCTACAGATCCACATTCAAAATGTTTTAAGTGATGTTTCCCTTTATAATTTCCTATACCTTTTTATCATTTTTAATAAACTAAGATAAAAATTCATCAAGATTTTTACATACCTCAGTTTTGGATTTAGATTCCTCGTGTTATTCTTCTTTAGGAACCTTCATATTCTTTCCTTATTATGAATCCATGGAGGAAACTTCTATATCAACTATTTTCCCTTTCATATATTTATCCCTTATTATTTTATATGTGATTATAATGATGTTAAAATCATCTAGAGAAAATGTTTCTAGATCTCTGTCTTCCAAAAAATAAAAAATCAACATCAAACATGTCACGAAATTTTTTTATGATCTTTTGAACAATGGTAGAATATTGGAAATATTCACCAAGACATCTGATGGTGCTAACAATGTCATTAAACCTTAAAATTTTTTATTTATTTATTATAAGAAAACCCCATTTTAAGGGAAGAAGGGGGAGAACCCCAACAGACATCATGGACTTAAAACAAATAACAACCCGAAGGTCAAGAGAGACAAAAACAAACAAACAACATGGAGCACCCCTCCCCAGCATAAAATAATGGTAAAGATTTCCATCGTTACATGGCTGAACAGAAAGCAAGTTTCATGTGTCAAAGCACAGGCCCGATCCGATGGCTGACGCCATACCCTCTTAAACATTCAAATCCATAAAGCACTGTAATGATGAACAGAGAGATCTGAATCCTCCTCTGAGGCCTGATCCATGAGGTCAAGTTTAGGTGCATCTCCATTCCAATAGATTTTACCAATCAAGGCATCACAAAACTCAGCCACAATGTTGAATCATTCTCACCAATATTGGAAGCCAGAACTGACCGCAACCAGCACGCCTCCCCAAATCCAACTCAGACAAAAAAACAACCAGCAGATGATAAAAATCAGACCAACCGAACCAAGTAAGAACATCACCAAATCTTCAAACCTGCAAAGTCAACACAAAAAACATCAGAGACCATGACCTCCCCCTTCTGGGCCTCTCTAGATCCGGTGCCAGCCATCACCCGAAGCACACCAGAGGTAGCGCCTGGCCACCTCATACCGAACCGAAGACAGATCCATCGACCACACAGACCAATCCTTGCCGATCCGGGTCACACACTGACATTAAAAACTGGAGTTCCACCGAGACCGAAGGTGGAAGGTTTTGATCACTATTCTTTCTGTTGAACTTCGGTGACAAACCAACCCAGTAACGCTTTCACTGAAGCCAAATACACCACCTAACTCTCCGAAACCCCATCACGTCACACCATCGCCAAGTCGTGCCACGCCGAGACGATCCTGAGAAAGTTGACCAAGTCGTGTCACACCGAGATGGTCCGGAGGAAGCCAACCAAGTCGCGCCATGCTGAGGCAATCCAGAGAAAGTCGACCCTTGACTGATTTAGGCTGGAGGGGGAAGGGGAAGCGAGGCTGAAGGGGAAACCCTAGTCGCCGTAGAGAGGAGAAGAGAAGCCACTCAGAGGCTTAGACTTCCGATATAAATTCTATGTCATTCAACCTGGTAATGAAGAAAACAATGGATTCATACTCACCCATATTGAGATCGTCATACTTTAGCCTAAAAGTTTGTAACGTAACCTTATTCACCTTTCTATTACCTTTGTAAATTTTCTTCAACTTATCCTAGATACCTTTATCAGTAGAAAACCCCTTCACTCTTAAAAAATCACTTCCAGTAAGTGAAGAATTTAAATCATTCTTAGCTCTTCCATAATTCTCAATATTCTTCTTATCAATAGATGTGAGAGGATATTTTTCATAAATAAGTGGAAATCTATTTGTTATGGATTCAATAACATCATAACTAGGAGATCAAATATAAAAAGACATTATATTTTTATAGATATAATAGTTCTTATCATTAAAAATATAAATCCCCTTACTATTCACACAATTCAGATTCTCTATCACAAGTTCTTTTAAACAACATCAGCAAAGAGAAAATGAAGGGAAACTTCCCTTTGATACAAATTGATATTACCCATCCAAGATCCATGTATTACTGAGAGGGGGAATGGGAGAATTATTGATAAATTTTTCTTTTAATTTTACAAAATTTTCCTCCTATTAAAGAGTTATTACTTTTCTAAAAAAATACCACATTCACAAGAACAACTGAATCTTCAAGGTTCACTACTAATCTACTATAGCCACATCCTCAGAATGGTTTGGAAACAATCTAATACCAAATTATCCACTATAAAATAGTCTTTTTGTGTGGATATAACAAGTAGGATATTCCCTTACACCTATGTATCACTATGATCAATAAAACAATGCATGTGATTCAAGTAGCATGAAATCATGTAATACTAGTTTTTGATACCATGTAAACCTTATCCCAATTATGAACTTCAAAAAATCATCATTTTACTACCCAAAAGTATGAAAGAACTTCTCTGGACTTTGTATTGTTACTCAGTCCGATACTCAGTTTAATTCACCAATCCGATTGCTCAGTAAAAAAATATAACTCTACCAGAGTACCACTAAAACAAATTAGAATTTATTCTATCTCAGTCCTAAAATCCCTATACAATTTCCCAGTCTAATGATCTAGTCCGAACTAAATATGATATTTCTTCTTCTTATTCTTTTGTTTGGAAAAATACTTTAGGAATACTCATCCCAAAAACTCCTTCCCCTAAAAAATTTCATTGCCCTGCCTTCTCCCTTAACCCATGGATAGTACATGTGTCAGAAAGATCAAAAAAATCTCTAATTTTTATAGATGAGAAAAATGTGGTTTAGGAAGGATTATGAAAATATTTTCCACTTAACTAAAATTCCCAAAACTTCAAATTTACCCTGAAATATCAACTTCATATTTAAATTCTTTAATTATTATCATATTTTATCATTTCCTCTTAAACATTCTCAAATATTCTTACAACTGTATATTTCTTCTAACTCCCAAAACATTCTTCAGTTTTATTATGATTATCACTCTGGTTTCCTTATTATGATGACATTATATGTGTACCAGAAAATTATTCATTACATTTCTCCACACCAATTGAAATATATGAAAATCAATTTTCTTCCAATTATGATTCTTAGAACCAACAAAACGGAATAAACTCATACCAATTATTTATACTAACGCATAAATATATCACATCAAAACCATTCTACAATAAAAATTATTTATACTTCATTAGAAATCAGTTTCACTTATTTTTACATAAACATAATTAATACTTCTAAAGATTCCAATACTTATCAACAGTTCTTCTTCATTAGATTCAAACTTTAATCTCCCCTTGAAAATTCTTTTAAACAGCTTTAAAAAATTATTCTTTTTTTTCTTTTTCCCAGACAAATGATCTCTCATCTAATGAAGTTATCAGTGTCAGCATGTGTCTGATGGATCAGTCTTTTCATTAATCTAATGATTCATGTTACAAAAATATGATGAATCTTGAATTAATTGATAAAACTAAGATATAGTTCTTTTTTTTCTCTCTACCTAATTTAAATAATATCTAAGTTATTATTTTCAATCATTACCATACAATTCATCCTAATGAAAATTTTTCACTGCATAGTTTATTGATATCTGATCCCGTTTTTCATTATTTACAAAAACTAATTTATTCTCTATTAATTTGTAACTATTCAAAAAATCACCACAAAAAATCTTCCTTCGGTTAATCAGTGGCACACCGTGTCTGATGGATTGGTATCAACATTTTCAGATACAACAACTACTTTACTTTTTTAATTACAGTACCCACTATCTTATTCATATATTATTTGTATCTTGTGTATTATTGGTATAATTGAGAACCAATATCTTATTTTTCTCACATTTCACACAAAAAATCTCATCCTTCCAACAATTCTTCAACTGGTGATCTCACGCCGATGAACTGAGACAAGAAAACACGACCCAGCAACTTTTTCCTTCCATCAAAACCTCAAAAAGATTGGTAGTACTTGTTCTCACCATTTATTTCATAAGTATATCATCACAATTTTTCATAAAACATATGATTTATGAGAACTCCAAAATTATTAAATCATTTTCATATTTTCATTGGATCCATGCAGACTCTAAAATAGCTTCCCATTATGATCCAACATTTCTTACCAGACCTGAGGTGAGTTTGATAAACTTTTTCTTCCCAAAAACTTCTTCCCAATTTGATGTAATTTATTAATCATTATATGACCAATCATATAATTATGATGATGATTCTTATCACTAAATTTTATAAACTGATGTGATTTCATTTTCCTTGATAACAAAGGACAATACCTTTCAACACAAACATCATCCTGCTTCAAAAAAACTTCTTTCCAACTTGGTAACAACAAATTTGAGACTTATGTCTCAACCCGAACTTTGTAATTTCACTTCTAAAATTCTATAAACAAATTTTAGAGGTTTCATATTCCGAAAATATAATACTTATAGTCCTTAAGATGATATCCAAATGAATTATTTCAAAGAAGAGGTAATCGGATTAACCTATCACTTTGTTCTTTACACCTTCTTTTACCTCCTCTAAATATGTAATTGTTACCATAAAGTCATAAATTATGTATGATAAATATACTTAAATTTTATTTTTATTATTAAATCACCAATATCCACCTTCTTTCCCATTAAATATGAAGTAAATGTATTACTCATGTGTACGTACATCCTACCATCTCTTCATAGAGAAACAATTTATTTTTCATCACCATATTTTATTGATGGGTATTGTGATGGTTATAATGTTTATATAATACATTTATGATATAATTATTCTTCAATAATGATATTATCATATCTACCTTCTTACCAGCTAATCTGTTGGGAAATGATAACATCTCTCATCATACGTGTGGACTACCAGCTCTATAAAGTGATGTGATTCATTTTTTCATTTATGTTTAAATTTGATGGGAATAAGGATATATTTTGTGAATTCATATGAAATATATGATATAATAATGATTTTTAAAGGTTAATTATTATTTATATTTCTTTTTCCCCATATTTCAAAAAATGTAAACTATAATCATGCATACGTATAGCCCACCATCTCCATGAATGGTGTAATTCATTTTTATGTATATAAATATTATGAATAGCTCTAAATATTTATATAATTAATGTATATGATATTTATATCATGATTAAAATTAATTATATGATGTGAAAATGATCAAATTATAAATACCAACACTACTTAAGAAAAATGTACATGAAAAATGAAGCAGTTCTCATTTGGAATAGTGATTTTATTAATGAATTGTTGATAAAAAGTGATAAAAGGTTAAAAGTAAATCATATATGGTTTGATATATATGAGTATTTTTCTATAATATATTTATAATAAATAAAAATTTATTATAAAATAGTTTCGAGAATGTACGAAGAAATATGAGACTTGATATAGTATCCTACACTTTTTATATATTGATATTACATCTTATCAGATGAATATTCATGACATAACACAATGATCCATGATAGCATCATATAGGTCTAGTGCCTTTGGAAACATGGATACATAAATAAATATTTCATTATAAAACTATATCATCTCCCACTATATTCTTTATAACTATCACCTTTCTTATCAAAATCATACACAATACATTTCATCACAATCCGGGGAATGGAAACATAAGAAAGGGTGAGATCTGATAATTAGTAAGGGAAACCATGGGATATATCAATATAATGTGAGAATAAGGGTATTAGAACTATATAATACCATTTTAAAATCCTACCATTCATATCATAGATAATAAACATGATTCATGACATAAGTCATGGGTATTCATAAGACATGAATCATAAAGGAATCAAAGAACATGAACCATGAGAACATAACATTGGTATAAGGAATATATTTGTGGAATACAAAAAATCTATAATATCATTTTATTAGATGTAAATGATCATTGAAAAGGCTATAATAGTGGATTAGTTTCACTCCCCAAACCATAATAGTAGTTTATGTTCACTCCCAAGACTACCATAGTGGATAAAGTGTATTACTGAACCGGTTTCACTCTTGATTCCAATCCAGTATATCTCATAAAATATTAATATTTACTAAATATATTGGAGGGATATATAGTTCCAACCCATAAAATATTGAAAATCATTCATATGTGTTCCATAAGATAAAAAAAATTCATCATATTAGATCCCATGAAAAGATATGGGTTTCAAAAAAATTTCACCGTAGTAGAATCCATATAAATGAAACAAGATTAATAAAAATTTCATTACTTCATCATAACATATCCAATGAAAAAAAGAATGATTTTCATCAAAATATTGTTATCATTAACATAAAATATCCAAAGAAATAAGGGAAAAATGTATTCTATAGAAATAATTAGATGCTAATAAAATATTTTAGTTTCTTGAGAGATACATCTTAATATATCATCATTAAAATCATAATCATAAACAATCCTGACAAACATTTAGATTATAAAAAAAATATTTACCACTTTGGTACTATTTGAATCAAAGCCCTATGAAATAAAGAACCATATATTAACATTCAAATCAAAATAATTTTCATAAAAATAAACTAAAAATAAATTCATGTGTAGAATATACACCACAAAAAAGAAACAATATGTTAATATGGATTGTGTCCCATGGAAATAAAAGTGAGATGAAAATCCCTTAAATTGAGTATCAAATTTATTCATACACATTAAAACCTCTTACATAATAAATATAGGATTATTATAATTATATTATAGATCCATAATAATATATATCTTACCATATATGACTTATTTATGTAATTTTATTACCTATTTATTAATTTTTTCTTGTTAAAATCACATTTTTGATAGTAATTGCTTCCTTTTTCATGAATGATTTTGTTTCGTATTTTCATTCATTTCACTTTGTCATGGTTAATCCATATAATTAATGTTAAAAATGATTGAAATATTATATATATTAATTATATATAAATTTATAGTAGTCCATAAAATATAGAGATTGAAAATGAATCACACCATTCTTGGAGATGGTAGGTCATACATACGCTTGATCACTATTTTCATTTTCTCGACAGATGGAATGAAAAATAGGTATATATTAATTCACATTTATAGAATAATTTTTATAAAATATATATCATATCCATTCATTTAATCTATCTTTATTACTATCCATGTAATGGACTGGACCTCTCTAGTCCATTCCTTTGCGAACATTTGGTTTGTGAGGTTTTCTGGGAGGTCAAGGTGACTTATTTCCAACACATTGCCAAATTCCTAGTTATGTGAACAGTGCAATAATAGCCTAAGGTAAATAGTGCAATGTTAGCCTTAGGTGAATAATGCAATGGTAACCTTATGTGAGTAGTGTCATCGATAGCCTTATGTGAACAGTGTAACAACAACCATATGTGAAAAGTGCCATCGATAGCCTTATGTGAACAATCCCACGGTAACATCTATTTCATTTTCCAAATTTTGAGTTCATTAATAGTGTTTCTAGAATGGCGAGGTCCAATGGTAGCCTCTATTTCCTTTTCCAAATTTTGAGTTCATGAATAGTGTTTCCAGAATAGTGATGTCCAACAGTAACCTCTATTTCCTTTTCCAAATTTTGAGTTCATGAATAGTGTTTCAAGAAAAGTGAGGTCCAACGGTAACCTCTATTTACTTTGCCAAATTTTGAGTTCACAAACCGTGTTTCCAGAATGGTGAGGTCCAATGATAGCCTCTATTTCCTTTTCCAAATTTTCAATTCATGAAGAGTGTTTCTAGAGTGGTGAGGTCCAACAGTAACCACTTTAACCTTACCAAATTTTGAGTTCATGAACAGTGTTTTCATAACACTGAGGTCCAATGGTAACCTCTATTTCCTTTTCCAAATTTTGATTTCATGAAAATTGTTTCCAGAATGGTGAGGTCCAACAGTTGCCTCTATTTCATTTTCCAAATTTGTAGTTCATAAATAGTGTTTCCATAATGGTGAGGTCCAACGGAAGCCTCTATTTCCTCTTCCAAATTTTGAGTTCATGAACCGTGATTCCAGAACGGTGAGGTCCAAAGGTAGCCTCTATTTCCTTTTCTAAATTTTGAGTTCATGAATAGTGTTTCCAGAACAGTGAGGTCCAATGGTAGCCTCTATTACCTTTGCAAATTTTTTAGTTCATGAATTGTGTTTACAGAATGGTGAGGTCCAACAGTAGCCTCTTTTTCCTTTGAAAAATTTCGTGTTCATGAACAGTGTTTCTAGCTTTCTACAGTTTCACCCCTTTGACATTTCCATTGACATAAAATGCATTTAAATCTTCATTTTATGGACTCTAAGGCTGATTCAAAAGCCATAACTCATATATTAATTATTCTTGAGGCTCAGGATGCTTTAATTGGTCAAACCGTGTGGTTTAATGCGATCCAATTTTAATGGAAAATACAGCATATATTAAACCACTGCTTCATTAAATCTTATAAAGGGACGAGATATCTTGCTCCCTAGTTCTTCCTCCTTGTTCTCAGGTTTGAGACACTCAAACCTTCTATTCCTTCCCATATGAGTTTTGTGATCAAATTTCCTCTTTAGATTGGTTCTCCTCTGTTTTTCATGCTACAAAGCAGTATCGATCATTCTTCGATAAAAGTTGTGATCTATTATCATTCTTTTAGGGTTCATCTTCTTATTTTTCTCCTAGCCCATTTATGGAATTCTATACCCATGTTCATGATGGACTTTTCTCAAGTGTTGACTGGTGTGGCGGTGTATGTGCATCCTCGGGTGGATATAGTTGTCACGGGGGGAAGAGATCATAACCAATTATGTGGCATGTTCTCGTATAGAGAATGTCAAGAACTGTTTGAGGTAGGGTATTCGTTGCTTATATTTTCTTTTATGTGGAACTATATAGTTATCATGTTTTATCCCAGTGGATCACAATGTTACTGAAATAATAAATATTTCAACTGGATGAATAAATTGATATCAATCATATGTTATTGCCTCTTATTTGGCTAGATAGTGTGATATCTATGCTTACATTGTTTAGCTTTTCATTCTCGATGGAAATTGGTAATGGACATAAATTCAGAATTAATTTATAATTGTTTGCCTAAAGATAAATAGGCTTGTGAATGAATCTAATTATTGTTGTTGTAATTTGATGTTAATCAAATTGATGCAGTACGAATGTTTAATAAATATGTGACAGATTAAATTTTAGGTTTCCTGAAGTTGGAACCAATGAATAATAAATCGGTTAATTCAAGATGGATTAAATAACTAGTTGTTTGATAAAAGATAATCTCTTGTAGTGTTATGAGTTACCGTCTTTCTTGTTTAAGGTCCAAGATAAAAATTGATATGATGTTTGTTTTCCTATTGCTTGTGTAGTGATGTGATCCTGGATGCAAGTTGTGATATGTGGGGGCATGGAGGACTATTGGTTATGGAAGTAGTTGAATCCTAGAGTGGAAAGATGCATCGATTTATGCATGTGGGTGTCAGGAAGGACATCGGGGATGATGTAACGGGTTGGATGTGAATGTTTTGAGGCTTTCTGATCTTGTTGGTTGTTTATCAACTTTAATTTCCCCACTTCTCAAGGAATATGGTTTTTCTTACCCTCTTTCCAAAAGGGGAGAAGACGTGCGGTGTATTTCACATGCTTTCCATATTTATCTTCCTAAGGGAGGATGGATCTATGCTCTTGCTATAGACGACAAAGACTCGATGGGTAGTTCATCTACTCACCATGCTAAGACTCCTTGTGTTTAGTATCTTAAAATGTTTTTCTAGAATGCCTGTGAATATGGGAAAGTAATGATGAAAATAAATAATTGAATAGATGATGTTAACCCATGGGGTTGGAGCTTGCTAGGGTGCAATGCTGGGGTTAAAATTTAATGAGACAGTGGACTTTGGGTTTGATTCTAATGAAATATAGTGTGGATTTGTTGATGGTTAATTTATGTTTAAAGAATTAATTAATTTAAAGTGAAACTGATAAAAAGGGAACGAAGTAATGTATTAAAGCTTTTTAAATGGTTGTGTGCTTATAGGATACCTATTCTTAGAAGTGTAAGCCAGGAGTCTAATAGATGTTAGATGTAGTTGTGTCTATGAATAGGTTATTCCCATAGTGTGGTTGTAATCTATTATATATTATGTAATTTTTGTGTTTCTTTACGCTACTCCACCCCGTCAGTTAGGGAAACTGACACCCCGAGGATTCTAATCCCCATGGAGTGTTTTCCCCAACATTCCGGTGGGAGGATGGATGACTGACTATGTTGACACTCCTTTTCATCACATTTCCTAAAAGAATGGAAAGGGAAATGACTTAGCACAAATTGATTCAGTCTTTGAAGAAAACATAAAAAATCGACAAAGGCATGAACAAGGCTTCAAATGCACATGCACCGCTCAAGTTCCCTTACTATCACGCAGGTATACTTGCGCGCCGCCTAATGGTCGTGCACGTGACTTGCGCGACCTAAGTGATAACTTCCCGGGGTCTTCTCCAGCCTATAAATAGACCCTGTGGGCCCCCCATTTCAAGGGAGGAATTTTTTCTAGAATTCAGATATAGAGCTCTGAAAGCCCAAGTCTCTTCTTCAGGTCTTCCGAACACTTGTAAGGTAATTATTTACTTATAATGGAAGGTATAAACAAGAAGAGTAAGGTCTAAGTGTTAGAATTCACTAACACATGCGCGCCTAAGGTGTTTTACCCTTAAGGGAAATGAACATACTTGCGCGCCTCCCTACTTCTTCACCAAAACTTGCATGCCTATCTTCTGGAAGTACCTCAGGATAATTCTAAAGGCTTTGGTCAAGGATCACCCAAGTGTTATAATACTAGTTAACAATCGTGCAAGTACCCATGTGTCGTGCAGGTATACCTGCACGACCAGGACTTGCACGCCCACGCAGTACCAGCGCACCTGCCACGACTTGCGCGCCCCTGCCTTTTTGGGTTCCCTTCTTGCCCATTTAACCCCTCTTATACCATTCCACCTTTCCTATTCAAGATTCAGTCTTCAAGACATTCTTCAAAGCCATTTATGGAATGTTTTCTTGATTAACATCCTTATCAGAAAGGAATTTTGTGGAATATCTCCCAAAACCTAGTTATTTATAAATATTTATGTCACTAAAGATTGAGACTTCATTCATTCAGCCTCATACTTTAAGATGAGAGAACCCATAAACTTGGGCATCCTTTTCAGGAATAATCCCCATTCATAATTCTCAAACCTAGGAATCCTCCTTAGGAGTAAGCCCCATGTCCTCTTTAAACTGGGCCTCCTTTTCAGGAATAAGCCCCAGTCATAATTCTCAAATCTGGGCATCCTTTTTATGAGTAAGCCCCAAGTCCTCTTTAACCTGGGCCTCCTTTTTAGGAATAAGCCCTAGTCATAATTCTCAAATCTAGGCATCCTCCTTAGGAGTAATCCCCAAGTCCTCATTAACCTGGTCCTCCTTTTCAGGAGTAATCCCCAATTTTAAAATTCCCAAATATGGGCATCCTCTTCAGGAGTAAGCCCCAAGTCCCTTAATTTTTCAAGTCCCTTAACCTGGGCCTTCTTCTCAAGAGTAAGCCCCAGGCTTAATCTCTCTTAACAAGTCTTAATTTCCTTTTGATCTGGGCTTCCTTCTTATGAGTAAAACCCAATCACAAGTCCCCTCCTAACTTGGACATCTTCCTTAGGAGTAAGCCCCAAGATTAGAGTATCCAAATCTCCATGAAGCACATATACCTTTATGGACCCTATTCATGGATTTCTTTTCTGAAGTAAATCTTAATCCTAATCTATTTTGGGTAGTCATACACACATAAGCCCCACATCATTGCATCTTTCATGGCACAATTGTCTGGTTTCACCAATACCTCTTGTTTTTCACACTGAGCATGACTCATGTGGGCTTATAGTGTAAAAGTAATCATGAAATCTTTATTTGAGCCATCAATCTTGAATAAATATCATACTCCCTTACTCGAACTATGTGGGTTCTGATTACTTTTCAAAAAAACAAAGGATACATAGGTATACCATCTATGGGTACGATCCAAACTCTGAAATAATCAATGTCCTTCTGAATGACAATAAACTTGAAGTGACCCACTGAGTGGCTTTAAAACCAGTATGGTCATCATAATGACCAAGAGACTATTATGTATCAAAGGATACCATTGACTAAGAATCTCTAACAAATACAGATGATTCTATATTGATGAAGAACATCAAATACATATAAAAGATTCTCTAAATTTCTTACATATCAATCATTGTATTTCAGATCAAAAGGGAAGGTCATTTTATACTTGGTAATATAATAAAGATTCATGAACATAACTTAAATCTCTAAAGAGAGTCCCAAAGTAGACAATAATTCCCCTAAAAAAGGTGTGATGAGTCCAACCTCCCATCCTCTCGACCAATGAAAATTCATAAGCCTCATCAGTCCACAACTAATGAGCGCCTACCCTTGGAAAGTAGGTTCAAATGGTTATGGAATCATTGGATATTTCCGGTTCTACAAACAAACCCGTTAGAAACCGCTTGGAATGTTTGAACCTTAAATAGATTAGGTCATCCCCAATTCCAGAGGGAAAAAAAATGGTGAACATGACGTGAATCCTTAACCAAGTTAAAATGATGTTTTGCTTATTTGTTAGGCCCCTATTTAAAACTCAATGAGAGGACCAACAAAAACAGACATTGACATATGTGCTCATCCAAAAGATGTAGTGGCTGAACTTATCTTGATTGCGTCTGTTATATCAAACATGCACTCTTTTCCAAGATTTTCTGCATTCTAAGAAATGGCTGCTTTCAAGTTCACACCTCTGAATACCGCTGCTGCGAATGCCACAACTGTTGCTCCTGCTGGATCGTCGTCTACTCTGAGGACAACATCACCTACTCAGTGTCTTCAATGTTGGGTATCAAACACGCTGGTTAAGGAGTACCGTCAAAATGGTACCATTCCAACTCTGGAGGCTTCCTGACAAGCCCTCCAAGTGAACAACTTACACCGGTCTTCCGCAAAACAACGACCAGTGATCAAGAAGCAGGCGGTGAAAACCACCGTCTCCAATCGTTTTGGGTCGTTATCCCCGGAACACAATCACCATTCACTCCCTTATTCTGGGGAGGTGAATGAGTAGGTCCCTCAGGGCCTTAATTCAAGCAGACATGAGTTCTTCCCAAGGGCACCTATCAAAAATAGCCGCCAGACTCGTGCGGCAGTGTGCCCTCAACATGATAAGGGTACCGACTCCAAGCGTTCGGCTCAGGTTCCCCAAACCCGAGAAGGCAAGATGAATCGCCAGAGGAGAAATCCGGTTAACAGTGAGCAGGTTCTCATATCTGCCATCTCCGGAGAAGTCCACCAACCTAACTTGGTGGAAAGCAATGAGCGGGCACATACATTCGTCCATTTTAATTTGGATATCCAGCAGACTCGTCTGGCTGCATCACGCCAATCCCACCAGGAAATTTCGGTGGAGTACTCTAGGCAGGAACATATACCTGTTTATACATCATCAGATAGTCAGCAGGCTCGTCTGACTATGTATGATGGATCTCGTCAACCACGTTCGGTGAAGTGCAATCAGCAGTCACATAACTCTTCTAGTACTGATCAATCCTACCAATAGTCTCACTTGGTAGCATTCGGAGAAGTCAGTCGGAAAGCTCTGGTGACAAACAGGAGGCAGACTCAACTCTCTTCCCCTACACTTGAGTACTGTCAAGATTCAGTGACAGGAAAAGGAGGACATGAGTAGGCACATACACCTACTCCAAGCACGGAATGGACATATATCTCCGTTCCAGCAGCTGAAGTCCCCAAGCATATTCTATCAATGGTGAAAGAGCAGAAGCAAATCCCTACTCATATTCTGGATGCTTGCTAGGATATGATAACATCTTCAGCAACATCTCTGGGAAAGACACAAAAATATGTCCCTATTAGTGGAGCGACACATCAACAGTTCACTCTAAAGCAGATACACACATCTGTTCCAGTCCAAGAGGGTTGTGGGGCATACTCCCCCATATCATACGAACAACCAAGTCAGGCACATACACCAGATTTGAGTAGAGATCGTCAGCCTAACCTGGACATCTCTCGTGATCAGGCATATACATCTGCTCAGAGAAGCCACTTTCATCAACAAGTGGTTTCCAAGGCGAGTAAGAAGGCGTCTAAGAAGAAGACCTGCCCAACACAGTCAAGAGATCAAGATCCAATCTGTAACAAGGCCTTGCTCGATGATGGAGTTCTTGAAGCCCTCAGACAATTATCTGTTGGAATTCAAGATTCTAATCCCTCATTTCCCAATAGTGGAAACATTAATTTCAAAGGTCTTCAACATACACTTCCTCATGAAGGCTTTCTTCGTGATAATTCGGTTGATCTCGAAGTGTAATCTTCAGATGAGAGCCACAAGAACCCTCTATGTGGTAAGAAGACCAAGGAGTAAGAGATCTCATATTTTGATGTAACCCACCATGGTGGTCCTCCCCATGATGATGAATTTCTCTATGAAAGTCGTCTTCGCAGTAGTGATGAAAATTTCCCGAAAAATGCTCTAGTGGACAATGTAGTGCCGAGAAAGCCATATTATCTTGAGGCACTTGAAAATGTGAAACCAGTCATGTCTGATGCTTCATCGCTAGCAGGTGAAATACTTTCTCAATTGGAAGATATCCCAGGGTGTAGGTAATTCTCTGAACCACCCCTAAGTCATGCATCTTCTAGTTTATTTAGTTATTTCTCTACCAATCTTGATGAATCTGATGAAGCAACAAGGAAGCACCATCTCTGGTCAAATCCGGTAGAAGAATCTTCATTTAATGATAAAGAGGAAATGATGAACATTAGAAAACAACTTGCGAAAGGTGAAGTTCCAGTTATGTTTTGACCTCTGGCTGACTCTCAGTATGACATTCCAGAGATGTTGACAGAAGATGGAATTCATGATATTCGCTTCAACATATGGAAAAATCTTTGTCATTTGAAAAAGAAAGTATTATCTTATGATGAATATGAAAATCATGTTAAGATAATATAAGGGTTACAATGTCAAATTGACTTGGAATCTCTATCAGTCTTTCGATATCCGAAGGCTGAAAAGCAGCAGAGAGCCCTTCAGCATTCATGCCTTGGTGCACTAAGAAGATTGCGCCAGTTAATTGCCAATGCCCCATATGGTATTCATGTCAGAGGATGGGGTGTTCATGGAGAACTGCATTTCACGGTGCTCTCCAGTCAGAAAAGCCCACCGAAAATGGTCTCATGCAATGTTATCGCCCATGGCCGGCCACAAATACCTGTCTTTGTTTGTAATCAAAAGCTTTCCCAAGAATAGGCTTCAACTAGTTCCTCTCAAAATCAAGAATACATAGAACATGTTGTTGAATTACTCCTGCATCAAGACAACTAGAATATTGAACATGCCTCTCGTATGGAGCAAGCACATCATCAAGTGACAGAAGTGTCAGAAATCATCCAATGGTCTTTTGAACTGGGTGATAAAAGTGGATGTCGATTAATGAATCTAGCTAATTTCCGGACTAAGGTCTGCAAGATCAGGAGAGATTTTAAGAAAGTCTTGGACATAGAATGTTAGGAGCCACCCCAGCTCGCCATACTAGGGACTCTTTTAACCCGACCCTTGGAATCAACAAATATGATTCGAGGAGTTGAGCAAAGACAGCAGGAATAGCCCCAGTCCACTGGACTGGGGACTTTTTCAAATAATCTACCCCCTCCTCAGAGAAACTTGGTCTTTTCTCAATTCGGGAAGAATCCTCAAGAGGAACAAAGAGCCAAATTATCAAGAGATTCTATCCAAATTACGGTTCATCAAGAAGTTCTTGAGGGATCGAATCAACAAAAGGCAATGTCTCATCAAAGACATGGAAGGAGAAAATATTGCAGGAATGCCAATAGGAGGGATGCAATGCATTATGCATCAATTAATGTCATCAATTCCATTGTTGATGTTCCACCAGATGAGGCTCAATCAGAGGGATCAGATGAAGAGGTTCCTGTTCAAGAAGTTGTATGCACAGACACAAATGAAGAAGGTGTGCATACACAAAATCATAAGATTAATCAAAACCTAGGTAATCCTTCAAGTAACCCACTTCCCCCTCTCCGAAAGGGATCAAACCAGGGAAAGGGAAAGAATCAGGTCACATATCCTTCCTCTGAAGAAGGAAATCTCTCTCATTAGAACAAATATTTGCACAAGAAGAGGAAGAAATGAAAGAATTGAAAAGGTTGAACGCAGAAATACTTCAGTGTAGTCTTCCTCCTAAATGTGCTGGAGCCAGCCAGTCAAGGGATTTTGTTGAAATTACTGAGATGGATCAAGAATATCCTCCTTTATCAGTACACCCTCACAGGTCTAATACTACGGGTCAAGTGAAACAATAATTGGCAGTGCTACCATCAGTTGCAGTATCAGCTGCCATACATGTCCAAGATCCAGTCAGTGCACCTGTTCAGGTCCAACCTCAACCGGATGTTTATCAAAATTTAATAACTTCTATTGAGTCATTAACAACTCGGTTGGAAGCTATGGAGGGAAATCGTGCTCAGGTTCAACCATAAAAGAGAGCTTACCCTGAATGGGTTGATGCAATCCCTCCCCCATCAAATTTCGGGAACCCTGTATTCCCTATTTTCAATGGATCAGGTGATCCTGAACAACATTTGACGCATTACGTGTGTTGTTGCGGTCTTATGATGGGAACTCCAGAACTGCAAGAAGCAGAGAAACTCAGATACTTCGTGCGAACCTTGCAAGGACCAGCCTTTGTTTGGTACACAAGCTTGAAATCCCAGTCAATTACCAGATGGAAGATCTCCGTCAACGATTTCTTCTTCAATTCAGCTCAACTTTTCCAAAGACAACAGTTTTTATCTTACAAACTGTAAGAAAAGGGATAATGAAAGAGTCTCTGATTTCATTGCTCACTTGAAGGGATTAACATATTCCCTAATCTTAGCACTCCCTCAAGAGGAACTGTTGCCAATCTGTGTGGAAAATCTGCGTGACGAATTATGCACACTGTTGATCCCTGTGAAATACACATGAGGGTTTCAAGACCTTACTTCAATCGCTCAACAGATTGAAGATCCTCTTATACATAATAAGGCTACATCTTGTGTAATTCCATCAGCTTCAGGAAGGAGAATGGGTAAAGCAGAGACTACAACAGTTATGCTTAAACAAGCACCTGTACTTGCTTCTACTTCAAAACCTTCATCTTCTCGAAGGGATCCACCTCCTGAGCGCCAACAATAGAGACCATTTCATCAAGATGATTAAAGATATCAAAGACGAAAACAATTTGAGGATCCGAAAATCAAAGTTTACTCTTTCCGAAATGAACAAGTTACTGGCTACTTCATTTCGGCTCTGGAAAATAATCTGGTTCAATTTCCAAGGTGCAAGAGGCCAAACAAGGAAGGAGATGAAGACCATACCAACTATTGCCCATTTCACCAGATGTTGGGTCATCCCATCTAATAGTGTTTTGTCTTTAAATACCTCCTGCAAAATATGGTCAACTCGGGACAAGTCAAACTGAAAGGCTCTCCAGCAGAGGTGGCATGTGTTACTACTACAGTTCCAGAGGAGGAAGGTGAGTGGCAAGAAGTCAAAAGAAAAAATGCACAAACAAATGATGATTGGATGGTCAAATAAAAGATCAACCGAACTCATGCTATTTTACAAACACAATTGAAGAAACAAATTGTGTCTTCTTCCCTGAATTCCGCAGCAAAGCCCTCATCATCAGAGGGAAAATCCTCAAAGAAACAACACAATTCCAAGAAAGAGGAACAATCAGAAGAAGTTGAGTATGTGTCAAAGCCTAAGCTATCTTTGACTCTGGTAGATTTGATCCCATCTACTTCGAAGCCACGGGCACTGCCCCACCAAACGGTACAACCTAAATTTGCTAGTCAGGAAGAATCTTCATCGGATGAAGAGTTTATATTCGGTTCTGCTAATATGATTCAATTAACAGATCCATAAGCCAGTTGCAGTTTCGATTATGATGATCCCAAATTCCTTATATCAAATAGAGGAATCATAGGATGTTACAGAGGCTCAGGATATAGAGTAAGACATGGATCTTTCAGAATCCACTATTCCAATTCTACCCCTGCTAGAACTGTGTACGCAGCAGAAACTCGTGGTAGAGACCTTTAGCGAGCTCAGTAAGAACAAGAAAGTTCTTCTACCAATAGCAAATTCAGTCCTGACATAGTTATTTGGGAGGATCGGTTGGGGGTTCCACCTTCATACTATCAAAAAGTAAATGGATCTAATCTGTCTAATCTTCCAAAACCAGGAATATTACCAACTCCTATCCCGATACAAGATGCATCAACTTCCAAAGCATCTGTTTCCAAGGCCCCTGCTAAACCACATGTTCCTGTTGGGAAACGCAAACCACTGGATAAAAAGTATGATTTATTGAAACACCTGGCCCAAGTACCGGCCATGTTATCAATTCTGGATGCTCTGAATCTGTCAAAAGATCTTCAGGAGGCACTCATCGAGGCTTTGTCAAGTCCTCAGGAGTTTGAAACTGAAATTGCTGCAGCTGAAGTCTATCACATAGAGAATAATCCTGCATAATTCCATGCAGTAATATCTTTTACTGATGAAGATGAAGATGATGTCATGCATGAACATATTAGACCTTTCTACTTATCTGGCATGGTCAATGTCATAGACGTCCGAAGAGCTTTTATTGATAATGGTTCAGGAGTCAACTTCATGCCCATTCGTACACTTCGTCGATTGGGTCTCACAGAATCTAATTTATCTCCTTCTACCATGATGTTACAAGGATATGATAAAAATGAACAAGAACCACTAGGAGAATTTACACTCAGAACTCAGTTTGGAGATCTTGTATCCAATTCAGGTTTCATGGTTGTTGATCAAGACTCAGCCTTCAACATCTTGCTTGGAAGACCCTGGCTACATCAAAATGCGACTATCTCTTCATCATACCATCAATGTCTCAAATATTGTTTTGATGGTCAAGTTGGGACATTGTATGGTGATAAGGCCCCATTCAAGACATGTGAGTCTCAATACATTGAGGCAGAATTCAATCACATGAAGGAAAAGGATAAATCCACAACCAGGGAGATTACCAAAGTTAATGATACATATGGTTTGGAGAATATTCCACTAAATCCCTTTACACATGTGAGTATAGATTATGTGTTGCCTATCAGTCAAATTGACAAGATAGACCCAAATCAAAATACTCTGATGGAAAGATCCATAATGTCAATTACGGCAATCGAGCCAAACAACATGGGAGAAATTGGTAACCCACCAAGCAGTGATGAAAGCCTGAATGGTGACGTCTTCATTTCATCTGCTGAAATCCAACAAGTATATACTTCTCCAATCAGGCCAGAAGAAGTTATAGCAACATCAGATCTGAACAGTGATGTCGATTATCAATCCATCATCTCCTCTTTATTTTCCATGTAAGACCCTTCATCATCAATCAAGTCAGAAATGGAATCTTATTCTTCAAGATGTTCAAATTTTAACATCTCTCCTGATCATGGAAATTCTGCTTTATCATCTACTATGCAAGTAGAAACTGAAGAAATAACAAATGAAGAAGAAGAAGAGGAAGATCTCAGAGATTCTCCTCCAGCATTTTAAGAGGGTATCTCTACCACTGTGGATGAACATACAGAAATAAATATGGGTTCAAAAGAAGATCCACGCCCCACTTTAATCAGTGCGGCCATGACTCTTGAAGAACAAGAGATGTATATTTAATTTCTAAAGAAAAATCGAGTCATATTTGCTTGGAACTATACAGAAATGCCCGGTCTTGATCCTGATGTTTCTACTCATAATTTTGGTTTACCAGAAGAACATCGAGGATTTAAGCAAGCCGCGAGAAGAACACACCCAGCTTATGCTTCCAAAATTGAAGCTGAATTAGATAAGCTTATCAAAGATAACTTTGTCAGAGATGTTCAATATCCCAAGTGGTTGGTTAATATTGTCCCTGTGAATAAGAAGAACAGACAAATTAGAGTTTTCATTTATTTTAGAGATCTTAATTGGTATTTTCCTAAGGATGATTTTCCAGTTCTGATTACAGAACTCCTGATTAATGAAAAAGCTGGCTATGAAGCACTTTCCTTCATGGATGGATATTCTGGATATAATCAAATCTGAATGGCTCCAGAAGATGAGGAATCTATAACCTTCAGAGCCCCTCAGGGTGTGTTTTGCTACCGGGTAATGCCCTTTGGCTTAAAGAATGCAGGTGCAACATATCAGTGTGCCATGCTTCGTATCTTAAAACCCTTTTTAGGGAAGTTTGTTGAATGTTATGTGGATGATTTTGTGGTTAAATCCAAACAATGTTCTAATCACTTGGCTGGTTTGGAAGTCACATTCTGCAAGCTTCGACAACATAATTTGAAGATGAACCCATTAAAATGTGCTTTTGGGGTAACCTCAGGAAAATTTCTCGGCTTTGTTGTACGCCATCGTGGTATTGAAGTCCATCCTGAGAAGACCAAGTCAATCCTTAGTATGTCACCTCTTCTAAATTTGAAGTAATTAAGAGGACTTCAAGGACACTTATCCTATATTAAGCGTTTCATCACCAATTTGGCAGGAAACATTTTACCCTTCCCCAAATTGATGAAGAAGGGAGTCACTGACCAGTGGACTGAAGAATGTCAAGAAGCATTCGATATTCTCAAGAAATACTTATTGAATCTATCGGTACTCATGAAACCTGTTGAAGGAAGACCACTTATCCTCTACGTGACAGCTTTAGAGCGATCATTGGGTGCCTTTATTGCTCAGAAGAATGATGCAGGGAATGAAAACAACCTCTACTACCTCATTCGGACTATGCTTGAAGAAGAAACCCAATATTCAAGTATTGAGAAGTGCTGCCTGGCATTAATATTTTATATTCAAAAGTTGAGACACTACCTACAACATCACGAGGTCCAATTGGTATCTCGCAATAACCCGCTCAAATTCATCCTTAGTCATCCAATGCTTATAGGATGTCTAGAATGGTGGGTAATTATTTTACAGCAGTTCAACATTCAGTATGTGTCTCAAAAGGCAATAAAGGGCCAAGCTCTGGATGATTTCCTGGCTAAACACCCTTCATTGGAAGACAAATCTTCAGATATTGAACTCCCTGATGGGGAAGTCTTCTCTATTTAGGATAGTCCTCAGACATGGGAAATGTACTTTGATGGTGCTTCCAGAAGTCCAACAGGGAGGAAAATGGAAAATCCTAAATTCAACAAAGTTGTCTTAGTAATTGATCTCATTTATCCAGAATACCAAGCTCTCATCGTAGGCTTGGAGTTGGCGCTTCAAGAACAAGTGAATCACTTAAAGGTGAAAGGTGATTCAGACCTGGTAATCAAACAAGTCAATGGGGATTATGCCATTAGAAAAGAAGAATTAATCCATTTGTATGATTACATCAGAGAGTTAATGGTAGAATTCCCTTCGGAACCGTCATTTTCTTATGTCCCAAGATCAAAAAATGCTCAAGATGATGCACTTCCTAATATAGCCACAAATCTAGCAGATCCAAATCAGGATGAGACAACCATAAATATTTCCCACCGTCATGAAATTTCACCTTATGTTTGAATTAGAATAGAGGAAATTAATGAAATTAGTCCCATTCCGGAACCGTATGGTCATACTATAGGATGGATGTCACCTATCAGGGAATACCTTCAAAATGGAACACTTCTACCTGATAGTGCCGAGAAAGTATAAATTTAGAGACATGTGGTCAATTTTACTCTTTACGATAGTCCAGATCACCAAGAGAAAATTCTCTAAAAACGTGGTTTTGATGGAATTCTCTTCAGATGCATTGATGGTGAAGAGACAATGGTTGTCATGAAAGAAGTGCTTGTAGGAGTCTGTGGTGCCCACCAGTCTGGGCATAGACTGTCTGATCAGATTCGAAGGCTTGGATACTTTTGGCATTCAATGATACAAGATTGTTTTGATTTCACAAATAAGTGTCATTCATGCCAAGTACATGCCAAATTCATTCATAAACCTCTAGAGTTGCTTTATAAAGCTAAATACTCATGGCCATTTGCCACATGGGGAATGGATGTGGTGGGACCTTACCCTTCAGCTACGACCAAGCAGTTTACGTATATTCTTACTACTACTGATTTCTTTTCCAAATGGACAGAGGCAATACCTCTTAAGGAAGTCAGTTCTAAATGAATTTTTAGCTTCATCAAGTCGAACATCATTACCATATTTGGTGTCCCTCATACCATATTGATGGATAATTGCACCAACTTATGTTCATCCGAGGTGAAGAAGTTGTATCAAGAATACAACATCATGTCCAATCATTCATCTCAGTATCATGCAGCAGCCAATGGCCAGATAGAAGCATTCAACAAGACTTTGTCAAATATACTGCAAAAGATGGTGGATAAAGATAAGAAGTCATTGTCTGATAAACTCTTTCATTCTTTATGGGCTTATCGGACTACCACCCGCACTACAACGCGGTCAACTCCATATTCACTGGTATATGGAACGGAAGTCGTCTTGCCTAATGAAGTTCAACTACCCTTACTCAGAGTGGCCATTTTTGATCAGTCATCTACAGATGAACAATCTAAAAAGTGATTGAATGAATTGGAACGGTTAGATGAAAAAATATTGTGCACTTTTCACCACTTAGAAGTCTATCAGAATTGAATAGCACGAGCTTTCAACAAAAAAGTTTGTCTTCGTTCATTCACTCAGGGAGAATTGGTATTAGTTCTCAGAACTTCAATGATACCAGGAAAGAAACCTCCCAAGCTTGAGCCAAAATGGGAAGGACCTTACTCAATAAATAGGTTCTTCTCCAATGGAGCTTATTAATTAATCTCGATGGATGGAGAACTCATCACTATTCCAACCAATGCCATATTTTTGAATAAGTATTTTGTATAAACCCAAAATATTTCATCATTGGACCGATATGACCTTAAACTGCACCACCATCCTGAATGACATTAAAACTGCTCATCATGTCCAGAAAACATGACATTAAACTGTATCCCCTTCATCATCCTTTTTATATGACGTTAAACTATACAACAACGGTCCATGCATAAAACCTTAAACTATTTTCACGTCCCTTACGTCTAGAAAGACGTTAAACTGCATAACCAACGGTCCATGCATACGACCTTAAACTATTCTCACTTACATCCAACATGATGCTAAACTGTATCGTCCCATTTTCGTCCAACATGATGTTAAACTATGAAAAAGTCCATAATACAATCAATATAACATTAAATGGTGTACTCTTTTGTCCTCACTGCATGACATTAAATTGCACAGTCCTCTTTTTGTCCGACATGACAATAAACTGTATTGTCCCTATCATCCTAACTAAATGACGCTAAACTGTACATAAAGTCCTTTAATACATCCTACATGACATTAAACTGTACTTTGTCCCTACTACATGACATTAAACTGTGCAGCACCAATAGTCTTAACTGCAAGATTTTAAACTGCATAGTCCATTTATATGTCCTACATGACATTAAACTGTGCATCGTTAGGGTTTTTCCTACCTCTTGTTTCTCACACTGAGTATGACTCACGTGAGTTTAGAGCAAACATCAACCATAACACTCTCTCTGGGCTACTAACCATGTGTAAGTCCCAACAATATTTTTTTAGGTCGTTGACCCCAAGGACAACTTGATCACTAATTCATTCTTTAATTGAACTACACAGACTTTGATCCATGCCTTCCAGGCTTGGTACGTAGGCAACCTCCCAAGGTTCAAGCCCAAAACCAATCTCTTCACATCGGTTCACCTCCATCTCATATGATGTTGATTCGTGAAACCGCCACTAGAATAAATATATTTAAATTGGTTCACTTTCATCCTTGCTATACGATGTTAAACTATACAACACTTTTTTCCCGTATGACAATATACTACAATATTCTTTGATACCCTCACCTGAGAGGGAATCATTATTTACATTGATTTTCAATGATATTTCATTTCAAAGACTAAGTGAATACATGACAATACCTAAACCTTTTATCTTGGGTAAAACCATCATTGCACTAAGGTCCCCTTTCACCCTTCACATGTACAAACCAAATTTGTACAGAGGTTATTTCTAGAACTACGTGGGCTTGATTCTCATCCTTATAGGATATGTAGGAATGTTCTAGTGTCCCTCGAATCTAGACCCAAGTCTTTTGGGACTAACCCCAAATTCCTCTTTCAGTCCCCTAGCTGAAAAGTCCCCATGAAAACACACACTGTGTATTTCTTATAATGGTCCATGCTCTATGAATCTAAACTAAGATCTCCAATCCTTCTGTCCCATAAGACGTTAAACTGTAGTTCAAGAACTACGTATGGCTTGATTCCCATCCTTATGGGATACGTAGTGAAGTCCAATATTTCAATTCAGGACCCAGCCAAAACATGATTATGGTTAGCATTGATCTGTGTATCTCTGCATACATTGGACAATACCCATATTTATGTGTCATAATCCTAACCATAAATATTTTCAAAACATCATAATCGTTTTCTTCACTTCTAGTCACAAAAATGTCAAATTTCTGAGAGTTCTTTTTCCTGACCATGCAGCACGTGCCCTTAGGTGGCCTTGCATAAACAGTCTACATAACAGACCCATCAACCAAAAGATGATATTATTTGACTATGCAGTCAATGCCCTTAGGTGGCCCTGCATAATTCAACCCCCTAACGGGTTTGTTAAATACTGGTAACTTCATTTTTGGGAAGATAGCCTCTTTTTTCCAAATTGTGGCTTAATGACAATATTTAGGGATCCACAAAAATAGTGATCCTTAACATACTTGTCCCATATCCTTTTTCATGATCTGAAAGTATTCATGTCTATGGTTTATATTCTCCTTCCCTACGTTTGGGTCAGACCTTCGTAGGAGTGATATCTATCCAGTTCTTTGATAATCTTGTTTGGAAATATCTTGTCCATATTCAAGTACCTCTTTCCATACAACAAACTCTATACTTTGGAAAATTTGAATCTCCATAAACTTTCACTGGCTTTTTAGCACTAGGAAAGTAAATTTCTGAGAGTTCTTTTGCCTAACTATACAGCATGTTCCCTTAGGTGGCCTTGCATAAGTAGTCCACATAACAGACCTGTCAGCCAAAAGATGCTATTTATTTGATTATGCAGCCAATTCCCTTAGGTGGCCCTGCATAATTCAACCCCCTAACAGGTTTTTTAGATAACGGTAACTTCATCCTTGGGAATTACTTCTTATAATTCCTTTTAGCTCTTTTTCATATCATTACTCAGATTCAAATATTCTTAAGTCATAGTTTTAATGTTTTCCCTCATACTTGAGTATGGTAATATGTTTTCAGATAAATTGTCAAGGAATTGAGTCAATTTTAATCCATTTCGGTCAAATCTATTTCGACCTTAAACATTAGCCTTTTTAGTCCGACATGCATGACTTTAAACTGCCAGATTTTTTATTTCTTCTCAACTCAGAGTCAAATCCTCTTTTCTCTCCGGATCCAACTATGAGGGGGGACTTTTGTTGATGCTTTTTTTCATCACATTGTCTAAAAGAATGGAAAGGGAAATGAATTCGCACAAATTGATTCATCCTTTGAAGAAAACATCAAAAATCGACAAATGCATAAACAAGGATTCAAATGCACATGCGCCGCGCAAGTTCCCTTACAGTTGCGCAAGTATACTTGCGCGCAACCTAATGGTCCCGCAAGTGACTTGCGCGACCTAAGTGATAACTGCCCGGGGTCTTCTCCCACCTATAAATAGACCCTGTGGGCCCCCAATTTCAAGGGAGTAATTTTTTCCAGAATTCAGATATAGAGCTCTGAAGGCCCAAGTCTCTTCTTCAGGTCTTCCGAACACTTATAAGGTAATTCTTTTCTTAGAATGGAAGGTATAAACAATAGGAGTAAGGTCTAAGTGTTATAATTCACTAACACTTGCATGCCTAAGGTGTTTTACCCTTAAGGGAAATGAACATACTTGCGCGTTGCCCTACTTATTCACCAAAACTTGCACGCCTCTCTTCTGGAAGTACCTCAGGATAATTCTAATGTCTTTGGTCAAGGATCACCCAAGTGTTATCATACTGGTTAACAATCATGCAAGTACCCATGTGTCGCGAAGGTATACCTACGCGACCAGGACTTGCGTGCCCACGTAGTACCTACGTGCCTTCCAGGAGTTGCATGCCCATGCCTTTTTGGGTGCCCTTCTTGCCCATTTAACCCCTCTTATACCATTCCACCTCTCCTATTAAAGATTCAGTCCTTAATAGATTCTTCAAAGCCATTTATGGCATGTTTTCTTGATTAAATTCCTTTTCTAAAAGGAATTCTGTGGAATATCTCTCAAAAACTAGTGATTTATACATCTTTATGTCACTGAAGATTGAGATTTCATTCATTCAACCTCATACTTTAAGATGAGAGAACCCCTTAACTTGGGCCTCCTTTTCAGGAATAATCCCCAGTCATAATTCTCAAATCTGGGCATCCTCATTAGGAGTAATCCCTAAGTCCTCTTCAACCTGGGCCTCCTTTTCAGGAATAAGCCCCAGTCATAATTCTCAAATCTGGGCATCCTCCTTAGCAGTAATCCCCAAGTCCTCTTTAACCTAGGCCCCCTTTTCAGGAATAATCCTCAGTCATAATTCTAAAATCTGGGCATCCTCCTTAAGAGTAATCCCCAAGTCCTCATTAACCTGGGCCTCCTTTTCAGGAGTAAGCCCCAATCTTAAAATTCCCAAATATGGGCATCCTCTTTAGGAGTAAGCCCCAAGTCCCTTAATTTTTCAAGTCCCTTAACCTGGGCCTTCTTCTTAGGAGTAATCCCCAGCCTTAATCTCTTTTAACCAGTCTTAATTTCTTTTTGATCTGGGATTCCTTCTCTGGAGTAAAACCCAATCATAAGTCCCCTCCTAACTTGGGCATCTTCCTTAGGAGTAAGCCCCAATATTAGAGTATCCAAATATCCATGAAGCACATATACCTTTACGGACCCTGTTCCTGGATTTCTTTTCTGAATTAAATCTGAATCCTCTTCTATTTTGGGCAGTCATACACACATAAGCCCCAAATCATTGCATCATTCATGGAAAAATTGTCTAGTTTCACCAATACATCTTGTTTCTCACACCGAGCATGACTCATGTGGGATTAGAGTGTAAAAGTAATCATGAAATCTTTCTTTGAGCCGTCAATAATGCAGAAACATCATACTCCCATACTCGAACTATGTGGGTTCTGATTATTTTTCAAAAAACAAAGGATATGTAGGTAGCCCATCTGTGGGTATGATCCCAACTCTGAAATAATCAATATCTTTCTGAATGACAATAAACATCAATTTCCCCACTGAGTTTCTTTAAAACCAGTATGGTCATCATAATGACCAATATACATTTATGTATCAAAGGATACCATTGACTAAGAATCTCTAACAAATACAGATGATTCTCTATTGATGAAGAACCTCGAATACATATAAAAGATTCTCTAAATTTCCTACATATCAATAATTGTTTTTCAGATCAAAAGGAAAGCTAACTTTATACTTGGTAATATAATAAGGATTCACGAACATAACTTAAATCTGTAAAGAGAGTCTTGGAGTAGACGATAATTCCCCTCAAAAAGGTGTGATGAGTCTGACCTCCCATCCTCTCGACCAATGAAAATTCCAAAGCCTCATCAGTCCACATCTAATGAGCGCCTACCTTTGTAAAGTATGTTCAAATGGATATGGAATCATTGGATGTTTCCGGTTCTATGAACAATCCCGTTATAAACTTCTTGGAATGTTTTAACCTTAAATTGATGACGTCATCCCCAATTCCAGAGGGAAATAGACTACCCCCATTGGCCCCACTCTCTTCTCTTGGTAGTTACTGTTGATGGTAGGCACAATGGTTATTTTTTCCCATATATTTTGTAGAGGGTTGTAATGTCTTATGGTTATTCACACACATATATTATGTATATTGTTTTCTATGGACTACTATAGGCATAAAGTGTATAGGATATTAAGTCTTGAGGATCCTTACTCGGTGTGTGGGCTATAATGGATTGATGTATAATGCCCAACGTATGATACACGTTATGCGAGCTATGGTGGTTCCTGAAAACTACATGGTTACTTTTCTTGCATGAACGTGTTGGTTTTGTTGAATGAGGTGCATGTTGTGGTGCTTCACCCATGTGTATACGGGAAAGAATTTTTTGAGAGAGATTCTTAAGACGTGCGATGTTGGGGAAAAGTGGAAAACCAGTGGGGAAGTAGTAACGGGGTACCCAAAATATTCTTTATTATATTAAATAATCATTTATGATATACAAGGTGAGAGTATCCATGGTGAGGCTGGGAATATAGTATACATGATTAGGTGATGATTTAGTTTCCCTTGTTGTTCACTATGCTTTAGCATGCTTTCTTTACTTTTTCACGAGAGGCTCCGGGGAGGATCCAACTTCGTATACTACTATACTCACACTATGATTATATAAAATGTTTTCCAGGTCACTTAGAGTAGGTTTGAGATCATGATGGTTTCTACTAGCTTGGGGTTGTAGGAGTTGTTTGGGCTTTGTGGTCACTGTTGTTTCCACTTTTTTGGATACTTTCCATTTTTCCCTTTCAGTTATAGTAGTTCTGTATGACATTACATATGTTCACTTGGGGTTTCTTTAATATTTCAGTCTGAGTTGAAGTTGGTTGGTGTCTGTCTTATCTATCTCTTTCGCATGTGTTCTCTTATAGGGTAATGCCTCCCATTTGTGTGTTTACTCTACTATTGGTGCTAGTCTCCAACCCAGGGCCTACTAGAGGAAGGTCTCGGGGGACATTATCTCACATCTCATATTTTTGGACCTAGAGGGGTAGAACTTGTGGGGAGGGGGTCGTGACAGAGTGGCATCACATATCTGGTTGAGGAATAGGATGGAGTTTGGTGTTAGGAACAGGAGAGGATTCATGGGTTGGTAGGGAAACGGTGTCAGTCATGTTTATCAAGTGATGTAAACACTGGAGACTGGCTGAGACATAGGCATTTAGGGTCCCCTATGATCTGATGTGAGGACCTTTCTGTTTATAATGGATAATCATCAAGGTGATACTATTTGAAATGTAGAGACCTAGGAAAGGATCATGCATTATTCTTCCTTGTTCCTATGTTTTAATGGGTAGACCTTGGGATAGGTTAACCTACAATGAATAAAAGAAATCAATTAATTAATTAATGCCGAGTCTTCCATATTCCATGTTTAGGAGCTCTGACTATATGTTATTTTGTAGGTATGGCTCCAAGTCGACGTCCTCATCAAGGTCGCATAGATGATGTCCAACAGGCTGTGCTAGTAAATCGCTGCAGGGTAAAGGTTGATGATGACGACACTTGGAGGAGGAAACTCCGAGAGTTTTAGTGCCAGAGTCTGCAGAAGTATGAGGGATCCATTTCAGATGTAGTTATGGAAGATTGGTTGGAGGAGGTTGATATAGGATTTAGTTTGATCCATGCTTGTAAGGAGCATTGTGTGTCCTTGGTTGTGACGATGTTTCCTCGAGCAGTGAGGCAGTTGTGGTTTTTGTTCCTCTAGGATCTTGAGGAGTCAACGATCTCATTGTAGGAGTTCTAATACATGTTTAGAGTCGAGTTTCATTCTTTGAGCGCAAAGGAGTCCAGTCGCCAGGAGCTTCTTACACTTCGACAGGGGAGCTCCAATGTGCGATTTTTTGGAATCCATTCCAGGAACTTTTTACGATATTCTTCGGACCTGTTGCAAGATTAGGAGGCTAGGGAGATATATTTTGAGGAGGATTTACATCCAATGATCCAGTGCCAGGTCCCCCCATTGATGCTGAAGACTTATCTTGAGGTGCATGAAAAAGAAGATTTCATCGAGAGGACATTGGCTAGAATCGGATCTTCATGATAGGGGAGTCTTCATGAATCCTCACAAAGAAGATTTGTGGTCCGGAGTACTCAGTTTTCAGGGCATAAGAGTTTTTGTTCAGCCGAGGGTATGTCCCAGCACTCAACATCTTGTTTCTCTAGGGGTGGTGGCTCTCAGATCTATTCCAAGGTATTAGGTGATTGTTTTTCTTTTGGTGGTCAAGGTCATCAGCAACAAGAGTTCCCGACCTTTCAGATCAGTCATCGTGCACCAGGTGTTCCGCTCCAGGTTCCTTCATTGAGGCAGTTCTAGCCGAGGCAATAGTATCAGGTTGCACCAGCTTTGGATCAGCATAGGGTAGATGGGGCAGGCAGAGGACAGCCCCGTGATGCTCCCCGTCCTCAGAGATTACACCGCGTCCATGGTGTTGTTCGTCATCAGGGTCATAGAGGTCTTGGAGGAGGTTGTGGTCAGCTTCATGCTTTAGTGTTTCCAGCACTAGGTGAGCAAGGTGTCTTTCGAGGTACCCTTTTCTTTTTTTCTACCTTGGTGTATTCATTTTTTGATTTAGGAGTGACACACTATTTCATATCACCTACCCTTTTCCATGCTTTGGGACTTGAGGTTGAGAGGCTTCCAGTGCCCTTGGCATTAACTACACGAGTTGGAGGTCGATCTGACTTGCTTGAAGTATGCAGAGACTGTGATCTAGTGTTTGGGTAGCACCTCTCTTGGGGAGATTTCCAATGTTTACAAATAAAACCATATTATGTCATCCTTGGCATGGATTGGTTGTATTCAGTGTAGGATATTGTGGATTTCATTAGGAGGAAGGTTGCGTTCTTCGATGAGGATGAAGATATAGTGGCGTTCGTTGGTGAGAGAGATCCTTAGATGGGTCAGAGGCATGTTACATCCTTATCATCCATGATGGTTGAGCTAATGATGAGTTCTTTAGAGGTTAAGCAGTTTGGAATTCATAGGTTCATAGAAGAATACCCTGATTTCTTTCCAGAAGAGGTTGTAGCATTTCCCCCTCGATGAGAGATTGAGTTTGGGATCGAGTTACAACAAGGAGTGTATCCTATCTCTATGTCTCCATATAGGATGACCCCTTATAATTTATGAGAGATACATGTACAACATGATGGTATTTTATAGTGTAGTTTTTTTGGCCGTGTGTGTCACCGTAGGGTGCACCGGTTTTGTTCGTGAAGAAGGATGACGACAGTTTGCGGTTGTGTTTTGATTATCGTTGCTTAAACAAAGTGACAGTAATGAATTGATATCCTCTTTTTCATATTGATGATTTATTCGATCAACTAAAGGGTGAACTTTGGATCTCAAATTTCGACTTGCGGTCAGGATATCATCAGATGCATGTGAAGGATGAGGATATCCTGAAGAATTATTTTTGTTTTTGTCGTGGCCATTACGGGATCATTGTAATGTCGTTCGGTGTGATGAATTCTCCATCTGTGTTCATGGGATTGATGAACTCTGTTGTTCTGTGAGTTCTTATATAAGTTCTTGGTGGTTTTCATTGATGACATCCTTGTGTACTCGACATCTGAGGAGGATCATGCAGATCATCTACACACCATTTTTGGAGTTCTTCGTCAACATCAGCTATTTGGGAAGTTGTTGAAGTGTGTGTTTTGGGCTCGAGAAGTCCGTTTCTTAGGGAATTTTGTTTCCCAGTAGGGAGTAGCTATGGATCCATCACATATAGAAGCTGTTCTGTCTTGGAAATCCCCCAAGAAAATGTTATAGGTGCGAAGTTTCCTGGGTCTCGTTGGCTACTATAGTAGGTTCATAGCCAATTTCTCTTGGGTTGTGACTCCTATGAAAGCTTTGACCAGGAAAGATCAAGTGTTCATGTAGACTGATCAATGTCAGATAACTTTTGAGTATCTGAAGTTGAAGTTAGTAAGTGGTCCAGTTCTTTGTCTTCCAACAGAGGGATTTCTGTTTGATGTTTTCTGTGATGCTTCACATATGGAGTTAGGCTATGTTCTGATGTAGCAAAGATCAGTTGTTTCTTATGGGTCTCTGAAGTTGCATCCCCATGAATGTAACGATGCCACCCATGATCTTGAGTTGGTAGTCGTGGTGTTTTCTCTAATGTTGTGGAGACATTGCCTCATTGGCGAGCGCTTTTTGGTTTTCACCGATCATATGATTTTGAGGTATGTTTTCTCCCAGCATGACTTGAACTTATGAAAACATCAGTGGCTAAAGTTATTACAAGAATACGAAATCAAAATATTGTATACAACTGAAACGGGTAATGTTTTAGCTAATGTGCTGAGTCGGAAGTCTTGTAGTGATGCAGTGCGTGAATCCGGCGATTCTAGGAGAGCAATGGAAGAATTTTCAGCATTACATCTCGATATGGGAGAAGTTGGGGGGAAGAGGTTGTAATTTTTAGATGAAGTTGTAGTCATCTATGGTGTAGCGGGTGGAAGAGTCCCTGTTGGGGGATCCTGAGGTGGATGTCTGGAGAGACTGAGCGGTTTGTGGCGAGGCCCCTGATGTTTGGTCTAAGGATGAACAACACCGAGTGTTGTATCACGGAAGGCTTTTTGTTCCTTTGTCCACTTACGAGATGGTTATCAGATAGTTCCATAGTTCACCATTAGTGGTGCGTCCTGGTGTGATAAAGATGTACTGAGCCTTGCGGAGTCTGTTTTGGTGGCTTGGGCTAAAGCGTGCAGTTGCAGAGTTTGTGTCTCGATGTTTGGTCTTCCAGAAGGTGAAGGATGAACACCGTGTTCCTGGTGGTCTAATCTAGCTGTTAGATGTTCCTCAGTGGAAGTGAGAGGACATATCAATGGACATTTTTACTGGTTTACCTCAAGATCCGAGAGGAAGTGATTATATTTTGGTGGTTGTGGATCGTTTAACAAAATCAGCTTATTTCATAGTGATCAAGGAGTCGAGATCAGTGGAATTTTTGTCAATACAGTATCTGGCGGAGGTAGTGAGACTCCACAGAGTCTTGAGGACGATCATTCCCAATCTAGATCCTCTTTTTTACCTCTAGGGTGTGGAGAGGTCTCCATCATGCTTTCGGTTCTCATCTATTCCTTAGCACTTATTTTCATCCTCAAATGGATTTTTAGACAGAGCAAACCATCCAAACACTTGAAGACATTTTACGCTCTTGTGTCCTGGATTTTGGAGGTTTGTGGATGAGGAACTTACCCTTGGTGGATTTCACTTACGAAAATAGTTTTCACTCCACCATAGATATGGTGCCATTTGAAGCCTTATATGTATGACCATGTCGTTCTCTATTGTGCTAGACTGGGGCTAGAGAGTTTGTAATTCTCGAACTCGAACTAGTGCAGAATACAACATAGATGGTTCAGGTGATTCAAGAGAGGATGAAGGCAGCACAAGAACGTAAGAGATCATATGACGATAAAAGGAGGAGACCTTTGAAGTTTGATGTTGGGGATCATGTGTTTCTGAATGTGACTCCCCATTGTGGGCAGCGATGGTTTGGTCATTAGAGTAAGCTTTCTCCCCAGTTCGTTTGTGCTTTTGATGTTTTGGATCATGTTGCAGTCGTGGCATATCGAGTAGCACTTCCCCTATATATGATCCAGATACATGATGGTTTCCATGTATCATAGCTCTGTAGTTATCTTCATGATGACTCACACATCATTGATTGGGGAGAGATCGATGTTGATGATGATGATACCTTCAAGGAGTGTCCTGATGAGATCCAAGACCACAAAGATAAGGTGTTGCGCGGGCATTTTATCCCATTGGTTAGTGTCTTGCGGTGACACGGTGGCGTGGAGGAGAGTACCTGGGAACGTGATTCACATATATTTGCTTAGTACCTAGAGTTGTTTGATGTTTAACTCTTTTTATGTAACGATGTCCCCTTTGTGGTTATATACCTTTCATGTTTATAAGATAGCTTTCTTTGGATTCTTCTTGTGGTTGGCTCTCTTTTGAGAGGTATCTAGAGGGGTGGTTCTTTAGACTTCTTTTCTATTTCCTTTAGGTTGGTTTTGAATTCTTGAGGATGAGAATGCTTTGAGAGGTATCTGATGTAATGAACCATACTTCTATGATCCATTCCATTGCGAATTTTTGGTGTGTGAGGTGTTTCGAGAGGTCAAGGTGACTTATCCCCAACACTTTTCAAAATTTCCAGTTCTGTGAATAGTGAAACGGTAGCCTTAGGTAAACAGTGCAATGGTAGCCTTTGGTGAATAGTGAAATGGTAATCTTATGTGAATAGTGTCATCGATATCCTTATGTGAATAGTGTAATGGTAACCTTATGTGAACAATGTCATCAGTAACCTTAGGTGAATAGTCCAATGGTAACCTCTATTTCCTTTGCCAAATTTTGAGGTCATGAATAGTGTTTCTAGAACGGTGAGGTACAATAGTAGCCTCTATTTCCTTTTCCAAATTTTGAGTTCATGAACAATGTTTCCATAACAATGAGGTCCAACAGTAACCTCTATTTCCTTTCCCAAATTTTGAGTTCATGAACAATGTTTCTAGAATGGTGAGGTCTAACGGTAACCTCTATTTCCTTTTCCAAATATTGAGTTCAAGAACAATGTTTCTAGAACGTTGAGGTCCAATCATAGCCTCTATTTCCTTTTCCAAATTTTGAGTTCATGAATAGTGTTTCTAAAATGGTGAGATCTAACAGTAACCTTTATTTCTTTTTCCAAATTTTTAGTTCATGAATAGTGTTGCCTGAATGGTGGGGTCCAACGGTAACATGTATTTCCTTTTCCAAATTTTGAGTTCATGAACAATGTTTCTAGAATAGTGAGGTCCAACAGTAGCCTATATTTCCTTTTACAAATATTGAGTTCATGAATAGTGTTTTTAGAACAGTGAGGTCCAACGGTATCCTATATTTCCTTTTCCAAATTTTGAGTTCAGGAATAGTGTTTCCAGAACGGCGAGGTCCAACAGTATCCTCTATTTCCTTTTCCAAATTTTGTGTTCAGGAACAGTGTTTCCGGAACGGTGAGGTCCAACGGTTGTCTCTATTTACCATACAAAATTTTGAGTTCATGAACAGTATTTCCAGAACAGTGAGTTCCAATTGTAGCCTCTTTTCCCTTTTCTAAATTTTGTGTTCATGAACAATGTTTTTAGCTTCCTACAGTTTATCCCCTTAACATTTCTTTTAATATAAAATTCATTCCAAGCCTTTTTTTATGGACTCTAAGGCCGATTCCAAAGCCTTAACTCATATATTAATTTTTCCTAAGGCTCGGGATGCTTTACTTGGTCAAACAGCGTGGGTTATTGTGATCCGCTTTTAATGGAAAATCCAACGTATCTTAAACTGCTGCTCCATTAAATCTTCTAAAGGGATGTGATATCCTCCTCCCTAGTTATTCCTCCTTGTTCTCGAGTGTGAGATGCTTGAACCTTCTATTCCTTCCCATAGGAGTTGTGCGATAAAATTTTCTCCTTGGATTGGTTCCCCTCTCTTTTTTGATGCAACTAAGAAGTATAGATCATTCTTCGATATATGGTATGATCTATCATCATTATTTTAGGGTTCATCTCCTTCTGTATATCCTTTCTCTTTTATGGAATTCTATCCCCATGCTCCTGATGGAATTTTCTTAGGTGTTGACTGGTGTGGTGGTGTCTCTACATCCTCGGGTGGATATAGTTGTCACTGGGGGAGGAGATCGTAACCCGTTGTGTGGATTGTTCTCATATAAAGAACGTCAAGACCCGTTTGAGGTAAGGGATTCATTGGTTATCTTTTCTTTTACACGAAACTGTAGAGTTAGCATGTTTTATCCCTCTTGATCACAATGTAATTTATATAATAAATATTTGAACCAGATAAATAAAATGATATCGATCATATGTTATTGCCTCTTCTTTTTCTAGATAGTGTGATATATATTCATTCTTTGTTAAGATTTTGATTCTTGATGGAAATTGTTAAAGAACGTGAAGTTGGAATTAATTGATAATTGTTTGGCTAAATATAAAGATGCATTTGAATGAATCCAATTGTTGTTGTTTTAGTTTTATGTTAATCAAATTGATTTAGTAAGCATGTTTAATCAATTTTTGATAGCTTATTGTTTAGGTTTCCCAAAGTTGGAACCTAAGAATAATAATTTGGTTAATTAAAGATGGATTAAAGAACTATTTGTTTGATAAAAGGTAATCCCGTGTAGGGTTATGAGTTATCTTATTGCTTGTTTAAGGGACAATATCCCAATTGATATGATGTTTGTTTTCCAACTGATTGTGTTGTGATGTGAGCCTGGATGGATGTTGTGATATGTGGGGGAATGGAGGCCTATTGGTTATTGAAGTAGTTGATGTCTAGAGTGGCGAGATGCATCAGTTTCTGCATGTGGGTGTCGGGAAGGACACCAGTGATGATGGAATGGGTTGGATGTGAATGTTTGGATTCTTTCTTATCTTGTTGGTTGTTTATCTACTTTAATTTCCCTACTACTCAAGATAGCTGGTTTTCTTACCCTCCTTCCGAAAGGGGAAAAAATGCACGGGGTATGCCACGTGTTTTCCGTGTTTATATTATGGATAGAGGACGGGTCTCTACTCTTGCTATAGGTGGAAAAGACTCGACAGGTAGTTCATCTACACACTGTGTTGAGCACCCTTGTGTTTAGTAGCTTAGAATGTTTTTCTATAATTCCTAGGAATATGGGAAAGTAATGATATAAATAAATGATTGAATAAATGATGTTAACCCATGGGGTTGGAACTTACTGGGGCGCATTGCTGAGGGTACAATTTAAAGGGACGTTGAACATTGGGTGTGATGATAATGAAATATAATGTGGATTTTTTTATGGTTAATTAATGTTTAGGTAATTAATTAACGTAAAGTGCAACTGATAAAAAGGGAATGAAGTAATGTATTAAAGATCTTTAAATGGTTTCGTGCTTATAGGATACCTAGTCTTAGAATTGGAAACCGGGATTCCAAGAGACATTAGATGCAATTGATCCTAATAATAGGTTATTCCCATAGTGTGGTTGTGAGATATAGTATATTCTGTAATTTTTGTGTTTCTTTACGATATTCCACCCCGTCAGTTAGGGAAACTAACACCCCTGGGATTCTGATCCCTGGGGGGTGTTTTCCCTAACATTCTAGTGGGAGGATGGATGACTGACTACCCCCTTTGGCCCCGATCTCTTCTCTTGATAGTTACTTGTGATGGTAGGCACAATACTTAGTTTTCCACATATATATGTGTAGATGGCTGTAATGGCTTGTGGTTATTCACAAACATATATTCTGGATATAGTTTTCTATGGACTACTATATGCGTAACGTGTATAGGTTGTGACGACTTGAGGATCCTTACTAGGTGTGTGTGTTGTAATGGCTTGAGGTATAATGCCCGATGTATGATATATGTTATGAGAGATGTGGTGGCTCCCAGAAACTACTTGGTTACTTTTCTTTCATGAACTTGGTAGGTTTGATGCAAGAGGTTCATGTTGTGGTGCTTCTCCTAGGTGTCTGCAGACAAGAATTTTTGGAGAGAGATGCTTATGATGTGAGATGCTGGGGAAAAGCGGCAAAAAAGTGGGGAAGTAGTAGCGGGGTACCCTTGATATTCTTTATTATATTAAATACTATTGTATGCGATACTTGGTGAGTGTATCCTTGGTGAGGCTAGGAACATAGTATACATGTTTAGGTGATGAGTTAGTTTCACTTGTTTTTCATTGTGCTTTAGAATGCTTTCTTTACCTTTTCACGAGAGGCTCCGGGGAGGATCCTACTAAGTATACTACTATACTCACCCTATGTCTATATAAACTGGTTTCAGGTCACTTGGAGTAGGGTGGAGATCAGGCTAGTTTCTACTAGCTTGGGGTTGTAGGAGCTGTTTGGGCTTCGTGGTCACTGCAACTTTCACTTTCTTTTAGGTACTAGTAGTTTTTCCCTTTCAATTGTAGTTGTTTTTCATGAAAATAAAAATTTTCACTTGGTATTTCTTTTATATTTCAGCCTGAGTTGGAGTTTTTTGGTGTCTATCTTATCTCTCTCTTTATGATGTGTTCTCTTAGAGGGTAATGGCTCTTATTTGTGTCTTTACTATACCATCGGTGCAAGTTGCCAACCCAGGGACTACTGGAGGTAGGAATCGTTGGACATTATCTCCCTTCTCATATTACCATCCAAGGAGGGGTACACCTTGTGGGGAGGGGCTCACGACAATCCATTTCAAAATAAAATGAAAAATGTATCACATTGCTTCATAGAGGTGGTAGTCCACATGTACGCACAAACAATGTTATCGTTTTCCACCAACATTTAAGGTAAGAATGTATATGTGATATTATAATTATAGTAGTATAAATTTATCATAAAATATAATATAAAAACATTAAATCTATCATTATCTCAATATATGAGGGACAGTTATGGAAAACTAATTATATTGGTCTAGGAGGTGGTAGTCCACCTTACACATGATCGATAGTTTTGTTTGCCATTTGATTGAGGAGGTGATGGACATAGGTTATTCCATTAAAATAATAGAATATAATTATATTTAACATTATGGTTTTATTATATAAACATATTTTGAGATTATTTTAAGGACGTGGAAGAAGAAATTAAACAAAAATGCTTAGTTAATAATGATACCTCTTTTTCAGAGAACCTCCTTTGGTTAGCAATAAAAGATTCTTCAGAGAGTTTTATAATAATAATAAGGCCTCTATAATGTGTTATGGAATTAAGGAATGTATTTGTGTATTTATTTCCAAAAAATAAGCTTTTTATGAGTCAAAAAGAGAATATAGGGGGTTCCCTTTTATATGTGGGGGAGAGGGCACACTTTTAATTTTTGAAAATAAAAAGGTATAAATATGTTTTAAACCTGAAAATGAATAAAACAATTGATCATTGTTTAACTATAGATGAAATATGGTCAAAATATGACCATAAAATTGTATTTGTATAATTTTTTAGTTCATTTTAACATATACATTTTTAGTTTAACCCATAGTAACCCATTTAATCCTTAACCATGAAAATTAATTATTACTATTTTTTTATTTTTTATTTCCAAAAATTAAGGTAACCTTTTTATATAATATTAATTATAATTATTACAAATATAAAATATAATTTTCCAAATTCAATTAATTTTTTTTCAAAATTTAATTTAAAATTAAACGTGTAGACGAGACAAAAAATTGGTTCTCCAAAGAGAAAATTTTCATAAGTATAGAAAGCTCTATTATTACAAATCAACATGAATTTTATTCCATTGATATAAATTGGATTATTAATAACATAATTTTACTAATTATAATTTTAATTTTTTTAAATAAAAATAAACTTTTTTAATTATTTTAAAAAAGTCATTTTTTAATAAAAAATTTTATTTTTCATTATTCTTCGAAAAAATAATATTTTTAGAAAATTTTTAAAAAAAAATAAACCTAAGATAATTTTAAATTTTTGATTCCAAAAATGAAGTTAATTCTGTGAAAGAAATTTTCTGAAGTGTGTAAATAAATATATTTTATTATTTTTTCATAAAAACTAATGAAAATAATTTTTTAGAAGAATGTATTTTGAATGTATATAATGGCTTTACAAAAAACTAAGTACATATTTATCAATATATTTTAATTATATAAAAAAATTATATTTAATTTAAAAAAAAATTATTATTATTATACATAAAACCATGTTTAATGACTAATTTATAGTGGTCATGTTTAAATAATAATATTAATAATATATCACGGTTTGTAAAAACTTGTTGTTTCATGTAATAAAAACTATCGAAGAAATTAAATTTATTTGAAAAAAAAATCATTCATTAAATCAAGAGTTGTTTAATTATACCCCCTTAAAATTAATTTCTCCCTCTAAATTGCATCACTTTGATATAAAAAAAATGAGAACACTTTTATCTCATCATATCCTAATGTTCACATGTAACTTCCTCAAGTTCGTGGTTTCACCATTAAACCTTGACTAAGTGAGTGGACTTGTTTGATAGAACTTTATCTCTATGATCCATAATCTCCAATGGTTATTCCTTATAGAAAATATCATGATCTAGTGGTATGGACTATGGGTTCAATATGTGTGAAAGATAAAGTATAGAAATCCTTTGGAGAGATATAGGGAACATGTCATTGACTTGAGATAGGTTCGTTGGAAGATCCAGACAAAAAGAAACCATCCATACTCAACTAAGAATATTGAAAGTTCCAATATAAATAGGTAACATATTTCCTTTATTCTTAAATATCATAACATAAAATCCTTCTCTGCAACTTTAAACTCCAGATCACATTGATGATTATCAATATAACTTTTCTATCGACTCTGAGCTGCCTTGATGTGTTGTTGAATGGATTTGACCTTCTTTGTTATTTCCTAAGCTATATCAATTCCCAATAGATTTAATTCTCTCAATCTATCCTAACATGTAGGAGTTCTATAGATATTTTTATAGAGGGATTCATAAGGTTCCATCTGGATGCTCGAGTGAAAGCTATTGTTTTACGAAAACTTGACTAAAGGAAGGTATTGATCCCAAACACCTCTAAAATCCATTATGAATGATCTCAGTATATTCCCAAGGGTTTGAATTATTCTCTCAAACTGATCATTTATCTAAGTACTATAAGTTGTGATAAAACATAACTCTATACCTAATGCCTATTGAAGACTTTTCCAGAACATCAAGGTAAACCTAATATTCCGATATGATATAATAGAATGTGGTACTCCATGAAACCTTACCACTTTCTTTATGTAAATCCTAACAATATAATCTACAAAGAAAAATTCTCTAATATAGACTATATGTGAATGCCTCATAATGTGATCGACTACCACCTATATAGCATTGTTCCCTTTAGATGTTTTGGGGAGTCCAATGACATAATCCATGGTGATGTTTCCCCATTTACATTCTGGTATTGGTAATAATTGTAACATCCTCTTAGACTTTTTTCTCTAAGACATAAATTGATAACATACCTAGAATAGATATATAGACCCAACGATATCTCTCTTCTTTCCTTCACACCTGGAACACACTTTCAAATATCTATAAAAATTTCTACTTCCATGATAAATATAGCGTAAGGAACTTTGAACTTCCTCTAACAGATCCTTCCTAAAATCCGGTATTGATGGGACACATAAAAAAGACCTAATGATTTTCATTTATTCATAATCAAGGTTAAAATGAGGAAAAAAGTTACCTTCTTCTATAACTTTACATCATCCATCTGTGCCTCTTTAATCTTTACTTGGATTGATGGTTGAACACTAATTTGTGAAAGATAATATCTTCCCCTTCCTTCAACATTTCTAGATCAATTCTCTTCAAATCCAAAAATATTGGATCTTTTGTGATCCTCAACATAGATAAGCAAGTATAATCCTTTCAACTCAAAGCATCTACCACCTTGTTTCTATTCATTGGGTGGTAATGTATTGACCAGTCATAATCTTTAATCAGCTCCAACCATCTATTATGGCACGTATTCACCTCCTTCTATGTGAATATATAATTTAGACATTTATTATAAGTTCATATATTACACCTTTCTCCATAAATATAATGTATCCATATATTGAATACCAAAATTCATGTAGCTAACTCCAAATCATTATTTGGGTAATTTTACTCATGGATCATTAATTTTCATGAGATATATTATATCACCACATCATTTTTCAATCCCATGGATATCTCTATGATAAAACATATATTAAAAAAAAACTTAATATTATCTATAACATCAGTTTAAAATATAAATTTCATAATTATGAATACATCATGTAGGCCAGTGGTATGTGTTTCACCCTTTCGTCCCATTAGTTGTGGGTTCAATACCCATGACCTTTCCATATGTGATAGGTTTTCCTTTTCTTTTAAAAATATTTTAATATAATTTTTATAAGAACACCAAAAATCTGATAAACATCCTAAAAAATAATTTTATTCATTAACTATCATATAGAACATAAAATTCATCAATACCTTTAATCATATAAAAATTTCATTCTTCTCAAATAGTACTTCATGTTGGACTTAAGGGTAACATATAAATTATCCTAAATAAACTTCTCCAAAAATATAACTAATCACATTAATATTCCATAACATAGAACCTAAAAATCTGCGTTTTATACTTATGCTCAACCTTTAACTCCTAAACCCATGATGGTATCTATAAATCTTAAGTTAATATTACATATAGAGATATATGCTTCCAAAATTAATACAATCTTTATAAAATTCATAATTTTTATAATCAAAATACCATTGGTGAAAATACTTCTGAAATATAATTCTTCAATCCCAATACATAAACACTTTAATCATTTCACTTCAATGGTTGGAATAACACAATTAATTCCTTGGACTCGGGGTTTACACTTAGTTTATGGAATTTATTTAGATAATACCTAAGCCCCCCCATATAAGACATCAAATTCCTTGTCAATTTAAAGCTCTATGACAACCATTTCCACATAGAAAATATTTTTCCCTAAATTTGATATATTATTTTAGGATCTTATTCAAACCTTATTTACATGTATGAATCTGAATCTTCTTACTTTATGTTTGTTACCACATGAACATTCATAACAGTCCATCCAACTATTATTTCACGCTTTAAGAATCTGATTAAAGTTAAAAAATTTAATCATATTTTATGATAGATTATTAGAAATAATCATAATATATTCCTCTCCAGAAATCATATATAATTTGGTTACTAATAATCACTGAATTTTCTATTATATTCAACGTAAACATAATTCCCCCAGGTTCCAATCATTGAGCAAAACCACAAAGCATAGCATGTGAAACAATAATCATAGTAAGAAATCACCCAATCATGAAAAAATATTTATAGGATTTATAAATCATGATAACTTCTGTTCAATCAATGAAACCTTAGGTTTAATCTAATACATTAATGGTCATCTTCTTTTTAAATACTACATGATGGTTGATAAAGAGTTTTCGAATTTCTCAGACAAATCCCCTTGGAGTGTCAAACCAGCTGTACAGTAAGGGCCACTGTTTTGCCCTATATAATGACTAATTCCATCTTAACACACCCTTTTCAAAGTTATTACCCCTTCGAAAAACTCTTCTTGAGCCTCATCTACTTGGAGTATCCATACAATGATGTATTTTTTATAAAAACCACTCGGTTTATCCTTCACCATAATTCTTGGATATTTTCATATACTTAGAATTATCCTTTTGGTTATCAATAAAGTGTTCTCATCCTAGTTTACAAAGGTTAAATAAACCTTTATCTGATACCAATTATATCAACCCATAGTTTTCATACAATGATATTACACTGTATTAGATGAATAGTCATTACATAACATAAAGATTCATACTTTAATCATATAGGTCCAGTTCCTTTGGAAACATGGATATGTAAACTAATAGTTTGTAAGTGAACAATATCATCTCCCATTATGTTCTTTATAAATAGAAAAATTCTTAGACAAGTCATACATGATACATTTCTCTAAAACATAGATAAATTAAACATAATAAAAGGTGAGTCCATATTCTCAGTAAGGATAAATAATGGAGATTCAATATAATGTGGCCATAGGGGTATGAGAACTTGATAACAAAATTTTAAAACCCTAACATTCATATCATAGATCACAAACATGATTCATGAAATTAGAACTAGAAGTTATTATGACATGAAGGAATCCAATAAAATGAGAGAATATAAAATAATAATGGCATAAGAAATAGATTTTTGGTATACACATAAGCATAGAATATCATTCCCTTAGTAGTCAACAAAAATGATAGGGATATCATAGTGGATTGGGATCACTTCCCAAACCATCGTAGCAGTCAAGGTTTACCCCCATGACTATTATAGCGGACATAGTCCTTTATTGAATTGGGTTCAATCCCCATTCTAGTCATGTTTATCTCATGAGATATCAACCCTTACCCAATGCGTTGGAGGGAGATTTAGGTCCCACCTATCATACATATGTATTCCCTGAGATCATAAAAAATTAAACATATCATAACCCATGAAAATAATTGGGATTCATAAACATTTTATTATAACATAACTCATGGAATATAAACAAGTTTCATAAACATTTTACTATTTCATCATAGAATAACTCGTGGAAAAATGATGGGTTTAATAAAAATCATATCATCATAAACATAAACCATATAGAAAATGAATAAGTATGATATCCTTGTATAATATCCCCAGTAAATATTATATAACATCTAATTATGTCATCTTATATTTAAAATGATTTTCAAAGATCACTTGGAATATTTCATATGGAAAATAACCTTTTCACTATGAAAACACTTATTAAAATCTAAAAATTAACCAAAAATTAAAGAAAAACTATTATTTGAAAATAAAATTTTAAAATTTTATAGGATTATTTAAAACATTTAGTGGTCATGATGTAATAAAAAATGTTAATGCGATACATGTTAAAATAAAGATTCATTTCACATTTTTGGGTAAAAGTCGAAATAGACATGTTCATAAAATGACAAAAAGATTAATTTTAAAAATATTTTTAAAAATTTTAATATGTGTGAACATTTATTTAAAAACTAATTGGATAACATTAAAATATTTATTTAAAACATTTTTATAAAACATAGATATTGAATAAAAATTATTTTTGACCAACTTAAGAAATAAAGTCATTTTTTCTTAAAAATATGCTTTCAATATATTGAGTACTTAAAGAGAGTAAAGCGAAATGGAAATAATTATTCCATATAAATAACTCTTAGATAATAAAAAAATTATCTTTTTGAGATATATCATAATATTTCATCATCATAAGCATAATCATAAATAATCCTAAAAAACAATGAAATTATAACATAAAACCTTTACTACTTTCGTACTATTTGAATCGTAAGCCCCGTGAAAAAAAAATATGGATTTTTAAATACCCATAATTTTCATTATATTATACATAAAAGACATTGATTTGGAATAATTTACACCAAAAAAAAGAAATGAGTGGTGAATATGGCATGTGTCCCACAAAAATAAAATATAGGCAAAAATCTCTTACCTCAAGTCTCAAATTTCTTAGTAGACATTAAAACCTCATGTGTAATAACTATAGGTTTATTATAAATCTATTAAATAACCATTATCATATATATAATACCATATATTATTTACTTATGACCTTTTATCATCCGTTAATTAACAATTCCATGTTAAAATCATGCTTCGGGTAATAGCTGCTTCATTTTTCATGTATATTTTGATTTCATATTTTTGGTCCATTTAATTTGATCATGGTCCCATCATATATATAATTTTTAACAATATATAAATATAATATAGATCCATTATATATATATATATATTAGAGTAATCCATTAAAGTTAGATATAGAAAATGAATTACACCATTCACGGAGATAGTACGTCGTACGTACGCATGAACATTGTTTTCATTTTCTCAAAGGATGGAACGAAATAGTGGTAAATATTAATTAAAAACTAAAGAATAATTTTTATATCATAAATGTAATAAATACTAATATAATATTTCATTATTACCATCCATGTCAAAAAAATGAATAACATATCGCAACGCTTCGTGGAGGCAGTAGTCCACACGTACGCATGAGTGGTATTATCAATTTTCAATGGATTTCAAGATAAGAAGGTATATATGATATTATAATTATAGGAGTATAAATATTTTATAAATATAATATATACAAAATAAATAAAAAATTATCTGTAACTGTGAGAGGCAGTGATGGAAAATGAATTATATTAGTTCGCGAGATGGTAGTCCACTATATGTCCAATCGATGATTTCATTTTCCATTTCATGGAGTAAGAGATGGATATGGGTAATTACATTAACATAATAACATATAAATGTATGGGATGTATTTATTTAATTATATAATCATTTTTGAAGAATATTTTATGTCAGTGAAAGTGTAAATTAAATAAAAAAGCTCAGTTAAGAACGATACATCTTCTTTAGAAAACCACCTTAGTTTAGCTCTAGAAGCCTTATTAAATGGGCTTCCTAATCAAACTAAGGGATACAGGATCTGTTTAGGGAGTTAATTAAGGAATTTGGGTATATATTTTGTGAAGAAAAAGCATGGTTTGAGTGAATAGAAGAGGGTATGGGGTTCCCTTTTACAAGTGGGGGAGATGACACACTTGGAATTCTAAAAAATAAAATTGTAAACCCACATTGTAAACATAGAAAAAGGATAAAAAATGGATCATTCTAAAAAACGAGATTATATAATGTCTAAATATGACCTTAATATAGTATTTGGACCTGTTTTTATGTCATTTATGCCCTTATCTTCTATGGAAATTACTTTTTACTGTTTTTAATATTAATAATGAAAAAAATTAAGTTATAATTATTATATAATATTAATTATTATGATTACAAATATTCAATACATTTTTTCAAATTAAATTCATATAAGTGGAAAATATAAATTTAAAATTAAACCCGTAGTCATGATGAAAAAGCAGTTTTCCAAATATTTTTTTATAAGTATATAATGTTTTAATATAGAAAATCAACATGAATGGGATTAAAACAAGCTAAATTGAATTATTAATAACCCAATTAAACTAATTTTACTTTTAAAATTTTTTCAAAAAGGATATAACATTTTAAATTATTTAAAAGAAAAGTTAGTTTTTAATAAAAATATGTATTTTCATATTTCATAAAAACAATAAATCTTTTTTGAAAAATCTCAAAAACTCCCCGAATGAATATTTTTTCATGTTGACTTAAAAAATGAATTTTTTATTATCAAAAAAATTATATTAAGTGGAAAAAATAAATTTTATTACTTTTTTCATAAAAAAAATAAAATAAATTTTTTATAAGAATACAGTTTTAAAGTACGTAAATACTTTTCCAAAAACAAATTACTTATTTATAAATATATTTTCATTATCTAAAACCATTATATTTAATATTAAAAATATGGTTATTCTTATTCACACCACTAAATTTAATGATTAGGTTATAACATTGATTTATAAATAATATTATTAACAGTATATCGTGGTATTTTAAAACTCATCATTCCATGTAACACATGATATCGATGAAATTAAATTTATTTTAAAAAAATATATTTCATAAAATTTAGAGTTCTTACACTTGAGATAAGGGTTTTTTGTTTCAATCCTATTATAATCAGTATTTTTTGTGGTTGAATTTTGATTGAGGAAATTATGTGATCTTTATATAATAAATCCCTATCATTTTATTCTCTTCTAGTTATTTCTAGAGAATGCATGTTTACTTTAATTTTCCTCTCTTCAAGAACTCGAGAGTCTAGGAAAATATTTTTAAATAAATTATTCTTTATTTATCTCTTTGGACAAAAATCATATCTCTTCTATATCTATTTTCTCAAAAAAATATTTTCATGAATATTTTAATTATTCTCTTATTATTTTTTAAATTAAATTTTACCTATGTTTGAGTTTTTAAAAAATGGTTTAAAAGGAATGATCTGTCATTTTCTTCATGAGGTGATTTTTAATATTTTACAAAGGTGTTAAAGGAATTTTTTATTTTAACTTATACTGCTTGAATAGAATCTCCCACCATCATGATCAATCATTAATTTGAATCTTAATTTACATTTTTCCAAGTTTTTTTTCAAGGAAATCATTTTCCATAATGTTTTGGAAATTTTTCAATTTTAAACAAGCAATTTCAATTTGAGAATTGTATTTTCCTAAATAAATATTACAAGTGATATTTTAATGATATTTTCATCTAAGATGAAATACATTTATGTTACTTATTTCTTATCGAGGGTAAGATCCTAGAATACCATCCTAATTCTTTCTTTGTATGGTTTATGGTTTTTATGATAAGATATTTATAAAACCCATTTCATTTCCATGGGTTATTCCATTATGAAATGTTTATGAAACCTATTTCTTTTTTAAGGTTTATGATATGATGATTATTTTATGATCTTGTAGAATATGTCTGTATTATTTTCATTATGTGAAGGGTGGTCTTAGAAGTATATATCTCTCTAATGTATTAGTTTAATATTGATATCTTATGAGATAAATCATATTGGAATAGAGAGTGAACCAATTTGAGTAAGGGAATCTATCCACTATTATAGTCTTGGGAGTGAACCTTGACTAGTAAGATAATGTGGGAAATTATCCCAATCCACTATTATACTATTGAATGTAATCCTTTACTACTAAAGAAGTTATTTTTATGCTTCTTTATAGTCAAAAAACATATATCCTATGAAAATGTTATGCTCTCATGGATCTTATTTTTTATTACATTTTGATTCATGTGTTATGAACATCCAAGATTTACACCATGACTCAAGATTAAGATATATGGTATAAATGGTATGGTTTTCAAATGTTATTCTAATTTTATCCTACCCTTATTTCCATGTTATGTTTAAGTGATCATTATTATCTCCCTTGTTTACCCTTACTGATCATCTAATCTCGCCCTTTCTTTGGTTTCCTTTCGATTGGTTATGAAGGTTATTTTATGTATGATATGTCTCATAATGGTAATATTTATGAAGAACTAAGTGGGAGATTATGTGGTTCTCTTATGAAAAAGTCTTTTTGTATCTGAATTTCAAAGGATACTAGACTTAAATGATTCTAGTGCAGATCATTATGTCATGAAATTAATATTGATATAATAAGATGTAAAATCTATATATGAAAATTATAGAACACTATAGTTAATATTAGATAAAGGTTTATATAAAAATTAAAAACTAGGATAAGAAAAATTTAGTGATAAACATTAGGATAATACTAAGTATATGATAACTTCCCAAATTGTGGTAAATAAAGAAGTGTGATTTTCTAAGAAAAATATCCATGTATTTATACTAAAAGTGGATGTGGTTTTGAAACAAATTAATCTAGGGGTAATAACCCTGAAAAGAGTTGGTCCAGTACATCTCACCCATGTTTCTGGTGCATGGTATATGTTTTATTACTATGGACCTAGTTTGACACTCTTGGGGGATATGCGTACGTTAATTCATATTTTCTTTACAAACCATCATGAATGATTTTAATAGATAATGATCATGATTAAACTAGGTCCAACATAATGTGTCATAGATTGAATTGAAGGTTTCATGATTTAGATATATTGTAACTATTTTTTCATGATTATATAGTTTTATAATAGGTTTATTATTTATCATACTATGATTTTTTGTTTTAGTAAAAGGATTGAACCTAAAGGCAACATTTTAATACTAAATGTGATAGAAAATTAAATGATTTTCCTCCTAATAAATGAAATGATATGGGATATGGAATTAAAAATCATGTTTTTATACTTAAAATAACATTCTCAAGATATGAATCATGTTGATCATCCAAAAGAGAAAAGGTGGGAAGAATGTTCTATTGATTTCTTTGTGCGGAAACTCCCACCTTCTTTTAGTGGGTTTGTTGATCCACTAGTTGATGAAAAAATTATTAGCACCCTTGAAAATATTTTTCCCATTGTCCAGTGTTTGGAGCATGAAAAGTTAATGTTGGTGGTCTATTGTTTGGAAGGAGAAAAAGATCAATGGTTTACTATTATCAAGAATATGAAGCAACAAGAATAAATTGACTCCATAAAGAGGGATTAATTTAAGAGATTAATTTTTAATAAGAACTTTTATTTAATTTTTCATAAGAAAATATAGAAGGAATTAATAGAGCTAAAATATAAGGATAATGAATTTGTTAGTACCTATGATGTCACATATGAACTTTTGTTTTATTCCATTGTATCAGCTTATCATTTTGATCTTGGTTTTTCTCCCGAGTTCCAGGTATTCTAGATTTTAATTTTATGCATTGGAGTTTTGTGTGGTATTTGAACCTATTCTTGGTTATCATGAAAGGTGTGAGGAGGATATTTCTTTGAAAATGAGTTTATAACACCCCTAATGGAACATTTTTATGGGTTTAGTGTGTGGGATGGTTTATCCCATTGAGTTAGATGATTTTTGGGGTGAAAAGGGTGTTTATTATGGAATTTTTTCCAGGTCACATGGTTAAGGTGTGTAGTTAGTTTAATCATTTAGATAAGTGTGTCGGGGTCACATAGTTTAACTAACAATGAATCCAAAGTGGGCATCCTTTTTAGCACTAGACAGTGGGAAATCGCACTGTTGTCACATGGTTTGATAAATCATGGATGCTAACCATGTAACCCACTCAGGAAATGGTATTTCTGGATTTTATCCATCTTTTCAATTGTTTTTTCTTCCCTTAGCCTTCCCCATTTCAACCTTAGGAAAAAATGCATCCCATGGTCATTTTGGGATCCTCTAAGCCCCTCCAAGTAGATTTTAATGTAGTTTATTCGTGAATCTTCACCCAGTTTGATGGGTTAGGGATCCCCTCTATTTCTACTTTAATTTTATTCCATTTTCACTTTATCTTATGACCCTATTGGGAACTTTTTGATGATTTTAATACCTAGGGTGGTGAAATTTTGTTGGGTTTTTCTTCTTAAGGTTCATTGTGGATGTTCTTGCTTCTTCAAACCTTCAAGGATTCATTTTGGTTGGATGTCATTCAAGCTCAAGCGATTAGAGGTAGTTTTTCCTTTCAAATTCATTTTTAATTTAATAATCATTTATTTAATGACTTTTTCACCTTCCCTATATATTAAATATTGATATACGATACTTTTACTAATTTTTGGGTGAGAAAAATGATCATTGTTTCCTTGTTTTATGATAAAAAGTATTGTTTTGGTTATATTTTCCAACCAAGGGTTAGAGAAAATTCCTAGTTAGATTTTATGATCTATTTTTGATATAAAAATAATTATTTGGATTTTTAAATATATTTTTGACATGTGAAATGATGTTTTGGGTTCCTTTTATGGGTTCCCTTAGTGGTTTGGGTTTTTAAGCAAAATGTGTATTGACTTTAAAATGTGATTTGGCATGTCACGATGTTTAATGGACCATTAGCATTTTTTTATAAAAATGGATTTGTATTAAAAGTGTAATTTGAATATTTTAAATGTTTTTTTAAATTATTTTTAAGTGGAAATGGTGTGTTTACACAATTTTAGAAATTTGGATTTGGTTCTTTTAAAGTGATGGTTTTGTGAAAAAATTCTTAAAGGTCTGTTTGGGATTTTTTTGAAAATGATCGAGTTGTTTATCATGAAAATACTCATATGAAAATTTTAATTCCCTATTTATATATGAATAATAAATGGGTGGGATGTCCTCGCTTCAGAATCCTTGTGACCCATGTACTTTTCATGGAATGTGAGGTCCTCAGTATGGACTCCTTTGTCACTTATGAGTTATATGGAAAGAGATTAATCCTTAGAGTGGTTCGGGGTGATTCTTATTGTTTGGATTAATTATTATATATGAAAAATATTGGATTATTGGTTGGCATAGATAGTCTCACCCCCTTTATACACGAGACATGGGAACCTGGCATAGTGAGAGAATTTTTTGAGAACAATTACTACACTGGCTAGATTACACACTAGCTGGTGGCCCATAGTATGTAGATATATTGAGTTTACTACTATGGGATTTCCCCCCCATTCTGTCCTTAGTTTGGGTATCTAGAAGTATTTATGGTGATTTTTATTTCATCATGTGAGGCATGCATCCTAGGATATGACTCATGTCATAGTATGTTCTGAATTATTCACGAGCTCCAAGGTTCGCCCATGTCTACTGGTACGTAGTTAGATACTCTCATATGCCTATTTCAATTCCCCTAGTTGTATAATTGTTCTGCTTGATTCTAGAGTAGTGTGGATTTATTCCAAAAGTGAAAAATTATTTTTAGGTTATTGTGGAAAAAGTTTTTGGAAATTTTTTACATCCCTTCTCACCCTTATAAATGTAATTCCACCCTTCTTCTTTAGAATAAAAATGATTCCTCCTTGGTAATAAATTGTTGTTCTGAGTGTTAAAAAGGGAAATATACCATATCTTGTTTTAAAGTGAAAATTTTAATGAAATATTACTTTTATATATTGTAAAAAAAACTTTAATTTTATGTTTATTTTATTTTAAAGGAATTTTATTGGGAATATATTTCTCGTGCACACCTACAGAGTTTCTGACTGAGTTAAAAAACTCACACCTATAGTTTCTTCATGTATTTAGATTGTGGTGAAAGTATTATATTGGTCTTAATAGACATGGGTGATAGTGGTTCATGGTATCATAGGGTGACCCTCAGGGTCACATGGTGATGTTGGGTTTCCAAGTTTTATATTGGGTTTTATTTTATAGTTTGGTTGTATTTTGATATTCTTGTATAAAGGATGTTTAGTTTTGATATTGTTATATATATTAGGCTTCTCTGTTTATATTAAATAATTAGTTTAAATATAATTGGGTGAAATCATTCCCTTTGTGCACTCTATTGATTCCCGAGAGTAGTTGCTAGCCTGTGGGGATCAGGGATGCCCTTTGGTCCATGTCGCAAATCAGCTCGAGTGATCGGTTCTGGGTGGACCCAAGTTGGTTAATAAAAAAAGGTATCATTATAGGTCATATATTTTCAGGACCTTGCTTTTCAGAGATCCCATTATTACTTGGGGATGTCTAGGTAGATGGAGTATGATTTTAGGGACATGAGAGGTAAGAACGAGAATGAATTCATGAACCCTTGCTCATTCCAATCACCGAGTTTCCTTGGGATGTCTGGTTTTGTTGGTTTCTTTGGTCATTATGGATTTTTTGGTGTTTCAAATATGAAAATGGAGTTTGGGAAGTGTTATTCATGAGATCGTAGGTCCTGGTAAGCCATATGGAGTAAGGAAATGGTCTTAGAAGGCTCTCTATGATGGTTGGGTGTTTGGAATATAGCTTCCAACCATATGTCCAAGTCAACCATCGACACTAGTTTCCCCCTTGTGAGTTTCTTTGAGACTTCTTTGATTATGAAGTTTTTTCTGAAAACCCTAATTTTGGAATTGTCAAAACGGGCTTTTATTTGTAATGTTTGGGTTTTGGAAAGTGGAAAAATGGATTTTCAGAATTAACCTTGTGGAAGAGTTTTGAAAAAATAATTTTTATAAAATGAACTCTTAGGGTAAAATGTAAAGGATTTTATAAGATTGTACTTTTATAATCAAAACAAAGGGTTTATGGAAAATGGTTTTTTGAAAGTAGATGTTTATTTTTTATTTTGATTAAAATTAAAAATGGTTGTTTTTTAATGAAATGGTTTTGATGGAATGAGTTTTTTTGAGTTGTTGGAAAATTTTCTAAATGAAATGAATTTATTTTTTGGAAGAAAATTCATGGGGTTTTATTATTAAGCATGGTGAAATTGATCAAAACATGGAATTTGAAAATGTTATTTGACTTGGTGGTTAGTAATCCTTTGAAAGGATTCATGAATTTTGAATTTGGGCTAATGATTTTTTTTGGAAAATGAGAATTCATTATTTTTACATTTGGTGTATTCCATGTGTTCTCACTTGCATAGATATGTGAAGGAAGTGGTTGGATGATGATGTGCGTAGGGAGTTTCCAAGATTGGAATGGTTTATGTGTTCTTGGTATGGAATGAGTTGATATGTTCTTAGATTGGAACAAGAATTTTCATGTGTGTGAGTCTCTATGTAACACCCTTGGTGAGTGTGAAAATCCACCAAGCTCGTTTTGTTTTCCAAAATTAATTTTAAGCTGCAAATTGTAGTGTTTTTGTGATCCAATGGTTGTTTGTATTGTTTTTTAATTCTTCAAAAGTGTTGTTTATTTGGTGTTCTTTCTCATGATTTGGGGGAGATGTTTATGTTGTGTTCTGAGATTGAAATTCTATTGGTAATTTGTTCTTGAAGGAGTGTTTAGTGGGTTTCTAGAAAGGTTTTGGGAATCATTGAGCTAGTTTCCCTTTATGATGGTGTATGTTCTATGTGAGTTTTTGTACCCAATATGGGTTCTATATAGCTCTTGGTTTTCTCATTTTCCCTATATTCTCCTCCATTGGGATTTAATGGATATTTTTGGTGTGACTACGGGTGATCCCCCATTAGAAATCATTCCAATTGATCAAACTAGGGATTTTATTTTTGAGTTTTTAAAGTTAAATCGATCTCTTTGAAGGATACCCCAACCCATTTTATGGAGTAGAGAGATATTTGGACTCAATTTAAAGTTCCTTACTGTTATTAAAATTCAATTGATTGTAGAATTTGTTCTCAATGGTGTTTGGTGTGTTTCATCAGATTCCTTATTCATTATGCTCCTTGCTCAGTGTGATATAGAAAGATGTATGCATCTTCCATGTGATTATTTGGGAAAAAGTGTGTTTTTTTGATCTAGTGAGTTTCATGGTGTGTCATGATCTTCTATATCTTCCTGGGTCATTGTGTGACTTCTTGTGGCACAAAAATGAATTCACAGTAGGGATTAGAAGATCCTAACTACAAGTAAGTGGATGATTCAAACATATAGTCTCTAGCCAATGTCCTTTGAGTGAAGATGGCACATATTCAGGAATCCCTAAGGTGTGGGAAACCAAGGTCTCTCTTTTATCTCTAGTGTTGGATGGAGGGTGATTTATGTTTTTATGGTTGGTTTTCCTTATGTGTGGTAGTCCTTTTGGTTCAATTTTAGTTTTTTTATGTCTATCTAGAGGTGGTTGTATCTTATTATGATAATGATGAATCATGGTTCGGTTCATTATTTGATTTGGAGTTTCGTTTGATGAATTTTCGCCCTATGGTGGGTGTTTTTAGCCTATGTTTGTTGGCCTCTATAGAGTGTTTTGGGTTGTCCGATGTTGGTTTTCCCATGTCATTCTAATCTTGTCAGTTCCTAAATGGTGGGGAGACCCACCATAGGTCCCCATTGAGTTTTCCTCAATTTTTTTGGTTCTATTTCATTTCAATTGGTGGGGAGTAGGTTCAGGCCTCCCTATATCTATAATCTAGTGTAGTTTCCAAAGATTACTTAATAACGTGTGGTTTCTTTTGAGGTTATTTAATCTTGAGTTCCTCTAAGTTTGAGGAAATGTTGGGATTTTGGATTACACCCAATGGTTTCTTCTATAGATGGGATATTTGGGTTGTAGTTTGAGTTTTATCTCATGAAGTGGTTTTGGAATGTTGGCTTGTTTCATGTAAGAGGCGCGAGTTTCATTTGGTGGTGGTTGAGGTGTTCTTGATTTGAGAGGTTGGAATGATGCGGTTATGGAAAATCAATTGTCTGGATCGATCATTTGGAAAATGTTGTGTCTTTCTAGGGGAAGAATGTATTTTCGTGGGGAGAATTTTCACACCCATATTTTTTTCATCATTTGTACTAGCTTATCATTTTTCTCTTGATTTTTCTCCTCAGTTTCAGGTGTTCCATATTTAAAGTTGATGTTTTGGAGGTTTTGACTGGTCTTTGGAACTATTCTTGGTTAGCATGAAAGGTATGAGGGGAAGGTGGATTGGAAAATGGGTTTTTAACACCCATAGTGACACATTTTTATTGGGTATGTTTTTTGGATTCTTTATCCCATTGAGTTATATATGTTTTGGGGTGAAAAGTGTGATTTTTAGGGACGTTTTCCATGTCACCATGTAAAGGTGCGTAGTTATTTTAATCATGCAGCTAAGTGTGAATGGGTCTTATAGTTTGGTCGCAAGGTTTAACTAACCATTCCACCAATGTGTGAAGATCGTGCAACACTAGACGATGGGAAATTGCTCAGTTTTCACATGGTTTGTTAAATCCTATGATCTAACCATGCAACCCACTTAGGAAAGGGAACTTATAAGGCCCCAGCCTTAAACCTTACTTAATCTTGAGTTATTACAAGATTACACGTTGAGGATCTTTTCGGGTTTAGAGTTTTAGAGAATTAGATCATAAAACTTGCATTACATTCCACATATAAACAAAGTGGTTACATAAAGATAGTATTCTTCATTCCCATCAATGGAAACACATTTAAAATAAAACATGGATTATTTCTTGACACATCCTTGACTCTATCATCTTATCATGTACCTTTCCCTTGACCTGTGAAAAACATTTCAAAAACTTGGGATGAGCGTAAAAACTCAGTATGGGTTATAAAAACATGGAAAGGAAACATGAGTTCATATATACATAAGAATGAAATCATACTTTACCCATAAAACATAGGCACTTTAACATACCTCATAAAAACATGAATAAATCATATAAATCATAATACGTAAAGGTAACTTGAGGCATTCATAACATTCTTACGTAGGGGGTAACCCTCTTGGTTACGTTTGGAATACCCATCACAGTATATTCCCTAAAATCTCTTCGGAGAAACCTTAACGTTTCACTCCTTCGCGTTACCCAATGCATTGGAGAGCTATAACGGGCTCACCCGCCCTTAGTTTATCACGGAAATAATGCCCAAGAACCATAACATAATCATATCACATAAAACATGCATAAAGGAAACATAACATTTCCACATTTCAATCACGAGATATCAATACAACACATTGATATAATAAAAACATTATGAAAACCATTTTCAATACCAAAGTAAAACATGGTATTTATTTTTCTTTTAAAAAAAAAGGTATGGCTTGTAGAGGAAGCCAAAACTCAAATAACGGTTACGACGGCGGAGAAGTCGTTGTCGCCGCATACGTACGACAAAAACATTCCCTTTTGTCATTTAGTAAACGCTTCGTATAAAAAAGATTCCTTTTGAGTAAACGTAAAAGTCAAAGGGGTTTATACACCGTATAAAAGAAAGTTGTGTATAAAATAAAATATGCCTCAACGAAAGGAGATTGAGACGAAGTCCCATACCTCGTATCCGACTTGACCCGACCGTTCTTTAAACTCCTGAATAATAAACTTTAGTTAATCTCTACTTGCTTATGAATCTTTTTCAAGTTCATTATTCCTTTTATACCATGTTATGAACATCATGTAATCATTTAAGTTAATAATGTTCATTTTGTCGGTATTTGGTTCTTAAGTCAAAAATTGACTTCTTATACTTACAAGTTGTTAATTTGGTCAAAGGTTCATTATATCCAGAATGGTATTCATTATGTAGATATCATATATGTCATATATATCCAGTACATACATTCATTTATAATATTACATCACATTTAGAGGTAAGAAATGAAATGCATCGTTCATGGAGACGGTAAGCCGTACGTACGCATGAACGCTACTTCCATTTCTATTTCATATTTTCTGGAATGGAATCATAATGATATAAAAGTATATTATAATTCCAGTATAACAACATATATAATATCATTAACTTTATCCTTTACACATCCCACATATGGTATTAACGAATCAAATCACTTTTAGGGGGCGGTAGTCCGCACTTCCTAAAATGAAGATATCGTGTTTTACCCATAATGGAAACCATAAAGGTATGCCCAAAATGAAAAAAACAGAAGCTTAAGGAAAACATAAACATATAATATATCATATATAAAAATAGTGACATCATAATGGCCACCTTTGAAGGTGTTAAATGAGTATTGAACAATCATCGTTTCGGGAGGCAGAATTTCGCCATCCACGGAAACCGTATGTTCTTTAACCATTTGATGTAGTTGTGTGAGAGTGTAGCTCAAATATATCTTATAACAACATCCTAGTATATTGAAGATACTGGTGTTGTTACAAAAGAAGTAAATAAAAAGAGTTTAGGGGGTCGGAGAAGCAAAATAAAACAAATGAACATGAGAGAATGAAATACCTTAAAAAGTGTAACTTCTTTTGGTTTGAGCCTAAAGGCTTCCTTTGAAAGGATTCTGCCCAAAGGGAATCCTCTAGGATGAGGAGAGGGATGTGGAGAGAGCAAATGGGCAGGGGTTGGCCGAGCCAATGGCTTGAAGAGTGTGTGAAATGAGGTAGAGGTGGGGGCCTTTTATAAGGGGAGAGGAGGGGCACTTTTGGAAAGTAAAGAAACATTACATTATTTGAAAATGTGTTTCGGTTTTAAAAGGTCCCACATTGATGGAATTCGTGGATAAGGTGATAAGGCATCGAAATCCATTCATCCAATTGCTTTTGGACATGTGTAGTTCATAGATTTTATTTTATCTTTCCATTTTATTTAAATCGTCAAATAATGATGTCATCGCTGCATCATTATTATGTCATAAATAATTAAATTTATTTAATGTCTAAAAATTATAAACAAATTACTATGATGTAGGAAATCTTTTTAGCTTTCCATTGAATATTTATAATCAAAATTTGGACTTGTATAACCCCACTTAAAAATTGTTTTCGCAAAACATATTATGTTTGTGTCATTTTCACTTTAACATTTAATAAAAAGTAATTTATGTTATTTCCCAACAAAAGTGGATACATGGGGTCCCCAAGTTAGGCCATGACTTGTCTTGGTCGGCCATGACACAACCAATGAGGTTGGGACATGTGTCTAGGTCATTTTATATTATTAAAGCATTATTTATACATTAAACTACCCTAATTACCACTAATCGCGATTAAGAACTTAATAAGTTACTATTCACCAAAAAATTATTTTAATCTCATTGAACCACATTTTACTTCTTAATGACAACCATGTATGTCGGATTTTCAAAATTCAATACACATTAGTGGTAAACTTTAATTTAACTGAAAAAAAACAGTTTGCTTGATTACCACTTAGTGGTTTCACTATTCATCAAAATTGAAGTTTTTCAGAAAATTACCAAAAATTCACTCTAAGCTATATTTGATATTACGAATTCAAAAATGAAGTCTATTTTACAAAATTCAAATCATATAAGTCACATTAATTAATTTAATAATTAATTCCCGCTGCCAGAGCAAATAGCGTGTTTTTACAAAACAATAAGTATCAAAAGATTGACACCAGTTTAAGTCTAATTTCAAATCGAAATTGATTCCAATGACCACCATTGGATAAAATGGTAAAAATATATTCTAATTTCACTTCAAAACCAATTCAAAACATAATCTAATCATATAAATAAATTAGATTAAAAAGTAGTTTTGATGTAAAATGCAGTATTTTTCACTATTCATTTAAAAATGAACATTGTCGGAAAAATACCAAAATTTCACACAAGGTAAATTTTGATGTCCAAATCATAAAGAATAAGTTTATTTTGACAAACATAGTTTATAAAATTGTCAAAATATAGATTCAAAAATGGTTTGCCATCACAAGGCAGTAAAACAATCTTTTAAGAATATTAGTGTATTCCATGCATAAGATTGTATTTATTTTCATTTTAAGCCTCTATAACACTATCTTAATCATTAATAGACATAGATAAAAATATCTATTATTCATTACTTACTTGGGATGTTACATCCTTCCCCCCTTTAGAAAATTGCGTCCCCGCAATTTATTTACTTATCGAATAAATGGGGGTACTTATCCCTCATTGCATTTTCAGATTCCCATGTTGCCTCTTCAATCATGTGGTTTTTCCACAAAACCTTTACCTGCTTAATCACCTTATTCCGTAACACTTGCTCCCTGTGGTCAAGAATCTGGACCGGTTGTTCCTCATAAGATAGGTTCTCTTCCAGCTGAACTACCTCTGGGCTCAAAACATGAGATGGATCTGGCATATACTTTCTCAACATCGAAACGTGAAAAACATTGTGTACCTGAGATAAAATCGGAGGTAAAGCCACTCGGTATGCAACTGATCCAACTCTTTCCAGAATTTCGTATGGTCCAATAAACCTTGGACTCAACTTTCCTTTCTTACCAAATCTCATCACACTTTTCCAAGGAGAAACCTTGAGAAAAACATGATCACCTACCTCGAAAGATAGATCCTTCCTCCGGTTATCCGCATAACTCTTCTGCCTGCTCTGAGCTGTTCTCATGTGTTTCTGAATCAGCTGAACTTTTTCTGCCATTTCTTCTACCAATTCTGGTCCCATCAACTTTCTTTCACCCACATCATCCCAGAAAGCTGGAGTTCGACACCGCTTCCCATATAATGCCTGAAATGGTGCCATCTGTATACTAGAATGAAAACTGTTATTATATGAAAACTCAACCAAAGAAAGATGTTGGTCCCAACTTCCCTGATAATCCATAGAACAAGCTCGTAGCATATCCTCCAATGTCTGAATTGTTCGTTCTGACTGCCCATCTGATTGAGGATGAAAAGCTGTACTAAAATTTAATTCAGTACCCAACGACTTCTGAAGGCCTTTCCAAAAGTTAGAGGTAAACCTGGGATCACGATCTGATACAATGGAGAGGGGAACTCCATGTAACCTGACTATCTCTTTAAGATACAAACGGGAAAGTTGATCAAGAGAGAAAGTATCTCGTATAGCAAGGAAATGAGCAGATTTGGTCAAGCGATCAACAATAACCCAGATTGCATTATTACCTCGAGATGTCTTCGGTAATCCAACAACAAAGTCCATGGATATATTCTCCCATTTCCACTCTGGCACTGGTAAAGGCTGAAGCATCCCTTTCGGTAACTGCCGCTCAGCTTTAACCTGCTGACAAGTCAAACACTTCACAGTAAAATCAGCAATATCTCTTTTCATTCCATCCCACCAGTAATACTCCCGCAGATCTCTATACATCTTAGTACTGCCCGGATGAACTGAAAACGGAGAACTATGAGCTTCACATAACAACTCTCTCTTCAACTGTGAATCAGAAGGCACACACAATCTCTTCCCAAATCTCAAAACGCAATCATTATCAATGTTGAATTCAGGCAACTTACCTTTCTGAACCAGCTCTACCCTTTTCTGCAACTCACTGTCTTGCTTCTGTGCTTGCTTGATTCTATCTGATAGAGAAGATCTCACTGATACCTGAAACAAAACAGAAGGACTTCCTGCACCAACAACTTCTATGCCAAATTTCATCAAATCGTTAACCAAATGATCACGTTCCAAACGCAACATTGTTAATAAAGCATTACTTTTTCGACTCAAAGCATCAGCCACTTTATTTGCTTTTCCCGGATGGTAATGAATTGTACAATCATAATCCTTGATTAATTCCAGCCATCTCCTTTGTCTCATGTTCAACTCTTTCTGAGTGAATATATACTTTAAACTTTTGTGATCGGTATAAATTTCACACTTTACTCCATACAAATGATGCCTCCAAATTTTTAAAGCAAAAACAACAGCAGCTAATTCCAAATCATGTGTAGGGTAATTTACCTCATGAGTTTTCAACTGTCGTGAAGCATAAGCAATTACCTGATCATTCTGCATTAGGACGCAACCAAGTCCTTTCAATGAAGCATCGCTGTATATAACAAAGTCACCATTCCTGGAAGGTAGTGCCAAAACTGGAGCATTCACCAATCTTCTTTTCAATTCCTGAAAACAATCATCACATTCTTTTGTCCAGATAAACTTAACACCCTTCCGAGTTAGCTTAGTCATTGGACTAGATAACCGTGAAAAATTTCTAACAAACCTTCGGTAATAGCCCGCCAAACCAAGGAAGCTACGAATCTCGGTTACACTTGTGGGTCTTGGCCATTCTTCCACAACTTTTGTTTTTGCAGGATCAACAGTTATTCCATCTTTAGAAACAATGTGACAAGGAAAGCAATTTGTTGCAACCAAAACTCACACTTGCTGAATTTCCCATACAATTTCTTTTCTTTTAAGGTTTGCAAGATAACCCTTAAATGTTTTTCATGCTCCTCTTTACTTTTAGAAAACACCAAAATATCATCAATGAAAACAACCACAAACTTATCCAAGAACTCATGGAAAATTCTATTCATTAAGTCCATGAATACAGCAGGTGCATTGGTTAGCCCAAAAGGCATTACTACAAATTCATAATGGCCATATCTCGTACGGAAAGCGGTCTTCGGAATATCTGCCTCCTTTACCTTCAGCTGATGGTACCCCGATCTCAAGTCAATCTTTGAAAAAAAACTGAGCTCCCTGGAGCTGATCAAACAAATCATCGATATGAGGCAAAGGATATTTGTTCTTAACAGTGATATTATTCAAGGCTCTATAATCAATGCAAAGTCTCATAGAACCATCTTTCTTTTTAACAAATAAAACAGGAGCACCCCATGGTGATGTGCTAGGTCTAATGAAACCTTTCTCTAATAAATCTTGCAATTGCTCCTTCAACTCTAAAAGTTCAATTTGTGCCATTCGATAAGGGGGTTTTGAAATTGGCTTAGCATCAGGAACTAAGTCAACAGTAAACTCAACTTCCCGATCTGGTATTATTCCAGGCAACTCATCCGGAAAAACATCAGGATACTCATTTACCACTGGCACATCATTAATCTGAACAGTTCCTTTATTTTCAACGACGTGTGCAAGGTAACATTCATTTCCATCTTTTACAAGTTTCTCGGCCTCTTCATATGTTATTAAAAGTAAGGGTTCATTCTTGTAAACAAACTGAAAGTCTTTCTGAAAAGAAACTTCTTTAGCTCTACAGTCAATCTTAGCATGGTAAATAGAGAGCCAATCCATACCCAGGATAACATCAAACTCTACTAGAGGTAGAACAATAAGGTTTGCAAGTAGGTTCTTTCCACAGATAAGGATAGGAAGATTCTTATAAATTCTTTTTGCCTCGACACTTCCCCCAGGTGTTTTTACCAAAAGTTCAGGAGTCATTTCTTGAGATGGTATTCCCATTTTACTAGAAAAGGTCTCAGAGATGAAAGAATGTGTAGACCCCGAATCAAACAACACACTGGCATAGTCTGAAAAAACAAACAAAGTACCTGATACGACTTCATTTGATGGCCCGACATCCGCTGAAGTAGTTGCAAAGGATTTCACCACCCCTTTCTGCTTGTAGTCTAACTGCTTCCCATCACTCAAGCTCCTTGTCGGACACTCGTTTGCATAGTGACCCATCTCATTGCACTTAAAACATTTCACTAACTGTAAATCAAATTTGTTTTTACCTTCACCTTGATCCTTTTCAGTGCAATCACGAGCCTTATGTCCCATCTTACCACATCGGTAGCACTTCCCAGAATTCAGAAGACATTCCCCAGCATGCCTTTTGCCACATTTATCACAAACTGGAAACTTAGTTCTCTTACCATCAGACTTCTTTGAAGAATTCTTACCTTTCTCCTGCCACCTCGGTCTCTTCTTCTGCTGGTTGTTATAGAACACTTGGTCATCGGCAAACTCCATTTCCACCTTCTCAGCACATCGAACAAGCTTTTCATAACTTTTAAACTCTCGAGAAGCTAATGTCCTTCGATACTTTGGATTTAATCCTGAGTAAAAACGATTGATTTTACTATCAAGGTCCCGGATAAAATTGGGAGCATACCTTGCCAATCGAGTGAACCTTTCTTCATAGGCAGCCACTGAGTCTTCCTCTTGCCTCAATTCCAAGAATTGCTTTTCCATCCTAAGTCGAACAGCCTTAGGAAAATACTTCTCAAGAAACATACCTTTGAAATCATCCCAGTCAAGAGCATCAATCTCATCGGCATCCCTGATATTTTTAACCATAGACCACCACTGATCTGCTTCACCCTCCAAACGGTAAATAGCAAGACTAACCTTTTGATTGTCTGAACACCCCATGACATCAAAAATCTTCTCCAGTGCTTTAATCCACCCTTCAGCTTGCACAGGGTCAGATGATCCTCTGAATGATGGTGGATGTTGCCTCATGAAATGTTCCACCACTGACATGTTCCTCTGCGGTTGGTCTGGCTGATCTCGTGCATGGATACCTCCACCATTTATCGCTTGAGTCAACTGCGCCATTACTGCAACAAACTGTTCAGTTCCAATTCCGACCATTTCTGGATGCTGATTCGGAAGGTTATTTCCTTCTGTATGCCTTCCTAGCACTGCTTCCCTGTTTCCTCTGCGGAAAACCATTCTGAACAAACATGTCTTAGATGAAGCAACATGGTAATCTTTAAATGCTATATCATTTCGAAAAAGAAAAAAAAAATATTTTTGGATAATCATTTAATAGAATTCTAACTCCTAAAGTTATCTAAACCGACCTCTGATACCAACTATAAGGCCCCAGCCTTAAACCTTACTTAATCTTGAGTTATTACAATATTACACGTTGAGGATCTTTTCGGGTTTAGAGTTTTAGAGAATTAGATCATAAAACTTGCATTACATTCCACATATAAACAAAGTGGTTACATAAAGATATTATTCTTCATTCCCATCAATGGAAACACATTTAAAATAAAACATGGATTATTTCTTGACACATCCTTGACTCTATCATCTTATCATGTACCTTTCCCTTGACCTGTGAAAAACATTTCAAAAACTTGGGATGAGCGTAAAAACTCAGTATGGGTTATAAAAACATGGAAAGGAAACATGAGTTCATATATACATAAGAATGAAATCATACTTTACCCATAAAACATAGGCACTTTAACATACCTCATAAAAACATGAATAAATCATATAAATCATAATACGTAAAGGTAACTTGAGGCATTCATAACATTCTTACGTAGGGGGTAACCCTCTTGGTTACGTTTGGAATACCCATCACAGTATATTCCCTAAAATCTCTTCGGAGAAACCTTAACGTTTCACTCCTTCGCATTACCCAATGCATTGGAGAGCTATAACGGGCTCACCCGCCCTTAGTTTATCACGGAAATAATGCCCAAGAACCATAACATAATCATATCACATAAAACATGCATAAAGGAAACATAACATTTCCACATTTCAATCACGAGATATCAATACAACACATTGATATAATAAAAACATTATGAAAACCATTTTCAATACCAAAGTAAAACATGGTATTTATTTTTCTTTTAAAAAAAAGGTATGGCTTGTAGAGGAAGCCAAAACTCAAATAACGGTTACGACGGCGGAGAAGTCGTTGTCGCCGCATACGTACGACAAAAACATTCCCTTTTGTCATTTAGTAAACGCTTCGTATAAAAAAGATTCCTTTTGAGTAAACGTAAAAGTCAAAGGGGTTTATACACCGTATAAAAGAAAGTTGTGTATAAAATAAAATATGCCTCAACGAAAGGAGATTGAGACGAAGTCCCATACCTCGTATCCGACTTGACCCGACCGTTCTTTAAACTCCTGAATAATAAACTTGAGTTAATCTCTACTTGCTTATGAATCTTTTTCAAGTTCATTATTCCTTTTATACCATGTTATGAACATCATGTAATCATTTAAGTTAATAATGTTCATTTTGTCGGTATTTGGTTCTTAAGTCAAAAATTGACTTCTTATACTTACAAGTTGTTAATTTGGTCAAAGGTTCATTATATCCAGAATGGTATTCATTATGTAGATATCATATATGTCATATATATCCAGTACATACATTCATTTATAATATTACATCACATTTAGAGGTAAGAAATGAAATGCATCGTTCATGGAGACGGTAAGCCGTACGTACGCATGAACGCTACTTCCATTTCTATTTCATATTTTCTGGAATGGAATCATAATGATATAAAAGTATATTATAATTCCAGTATAACAACATATATAATATCATTAACTTTATCCTTTACACATCCCACATATGGTATTAACGAATCAAATCACTTTTAGGGGGCGGTAGTCCGCACTTCCTAAAATGAAGATATCGTGTTTTACCCATAATGGAAACCATAAAGGTATGCCCAAAATGAAAAAAACAGAAGCTTAAGGAAAACATAAACATATAATATATCATATATAAAAATAGTGACATCATAATGGCCACCTTTGAAGGTGTTAAATGAGTATTGAACAATCATCGTTTCGGGAGGCAGAATTTCGCCATCCACGGAAACCGTATGTTCTTTAACCATTTGATGTAGTTGTGTGAGAGTGTAGCTCAAATATATCTTATAACAACATCCTAGTATATTGAAGATACTGGTGTTGTTACAAAAGAAGTAAATAAAAAGAGTTTAGGGGGTCGGAGAAGCAAAATAAAACAAATGAACATGAGAGAATGAAATACCTTAAAAAGTGTAACTTCTTTTGGTTTGAGCCTAAAGGCTTCCTTTGAAAGGATTCTGCCCAAAGGGAATCCTCTAGGATGAGGAGAGGGATGTGGAGAGAGCAAATGGGCAGGGGTTGGCCGAGCCAATGGCTTGAAGAGTGTGTGAAATGAGGTAGAGGTGGGGGCCTTTTATAAGGGGAGAGGAGGGGCACTTTTGGAAAGTAAAGAAACATTACATTATTTGAAAATGTGTTTCGGTTTTAAAAGGTCCCACATTGATGGAATTCGTGGATAAGGTGATAAGGCATCGAAATCCATTCATCCAATTGCTTTTGGACATGTGTAGTTCATAGATTTTATTTTATCTTTCCATTTTATTTAAATCGTCAAATAATGATGTCATCGCTGCATCATTATTATGTCATAAATAATTAAATTTATTTAATGTCTAAAAATTATAAACAAATTACTATGATGTAGGAAATCTTTTTAGCTTTCCATTGAATATTTATAATCAAAATTTGGACTTGTATAACCCCACTTAAAAATTGTTTTCGCAAAACATATTATGTTTGTGTCATTTTCACTTTAACATTTAATAAAAAGTAATTTATGTTATTTCCCAACAAAAGTGGATACATGGGGTCCCCAAGTTAGGCCATGACTTGTCTTGGTCGGCCATGACACAACCAATGAGGTTGGGACATGTGTCTAGGTCATTTTATATTATTAAAGCATTATTTATACATTAAACTACCCTAATTACCACTAATCGCGATTAAGAACTTAATAAGTTACTATTCACCAAAAAATTATTTTAATCTCATTGAACCACATTTTACTTCTTAATGACAACCATGTATGTCGGATTTTCAAAATTCAATACACATTAGTGGTAAACTTTAATTTAACTGAAAAAAAACAGTTTGCTTGATTACCACTTAGTGGTTTCACTATTCATCAAAATTGAAGTTTTTCAGAAAATTACCAAAAATTCACTCTAAGCTATATTTGATATTACGAATTCAAAAATGAAGTCTATTTTACAAAATTCAAATCATATAAGTCACATTAATTAATTTAATAATTAATTCCCGCTGCCAGAGCAAATAGCGTGTTTTTACAAAACAATAAGTATCAAAAGATTGACACCAGTTTAAGTCTAATTTCAAATCGAAATTGATTCCAATGACCACCATTGGATAAAATGGTAAAAATATATTCTAATTTCACTTCAAAACCAATTCAAAACATAATCTAATCATATAAATAAATTAGATTAAAAAGTAGTTTTGATGTAAAATGCAGTATTTTTCACTATTCATTTAAAAATGAACATTGTCGGAAAAATACCAAAATTTCACACAAGGTAAATTTTGATGTCCCAATCATAAAGAATAAGTTTATTTTGACAAACATAGTTTATAAAATTGTCAAAATATAGATTCAAAAATGGTTTGCCATCACAAGGCAGTAAAACAATCTTTTAAGAATATTAGTGTATTCCATGCATAAGATTGTATTTATTTTCATTTTAAGCCTCTATAACACTATCTTAATCATTAATAGACATAGATAAAAATATCTATTATTCATTACTTACTTGGGATGTTACAGAACTTATGTATTTTATCCATCTTTTAAATTGGGGTTTCTCCCTTTAGCCTCCCCCATTTGAACCCTATGATCAAAACACATCCCACGGTGGTTTTTGGCTCCTCCAAGCCCCTTCAAGTGGATTTCAAGGTGGTTTCTTGGTGAATCTTCACCCAGCCTGAATGGTTAGGGATCACCTCCCTTTCTCCTTTTATTTTCTTCCATTTCCCTTTCTCCTATAACCATAGTGGCCATGTTTGGATGATTCTCATACATAGGGTGGTGTGAAATTAGGGGTTTCTTCTTTTTAGGGTTCCTTGTGGGTGTTTTTGCTTCTTGGAACCTTCATGAAGTCATTTCGGTTGGGCATCGTTGAAGCACACACGATTAGAGGTAGGATTACCTTGAACAATATTTTTTAATTTTGGAATCACTGATTCCATGAATTTTTAACCTTCCTTAAATAATAAATATTTATATATGATCCTTGGAATAATTTTTGGGTCTGAAAATGGTTATTTTTTCCTTGTTTTTTTGATAAATAGTATTGTTTTTGTTATATTGTGGACACCAAGTGTTTGAGAAAATTCCCAGTTGGATTTTATGAGTAATTTTAGATAAAAAGGCATGGTTTGTATTTGTAAATGTATTGGTGACATTTTAAATGATGTTTTTGGTTCCTTTTATGGTTTCTCCATGTGGTTTTGGTTTCATAAGGGGGTGTGTATTGGATTTCAAATGTGGTTTGTCACAGGATGATGGTTAATGGCCCATTTGACATTTTTATAAAAATGAATTTATATTGAATATGTTGTGTGAATGTTTTAAATTAGTTTTGTAAATGAATTTGATGTGGAAAGTGGTGTGTTTACAACCTTTTAGAAAGTTGGATTTGGTTCTTTTAAAGAGATTGTTTTGTGAAAAATGATTAAAGGTCCTTTTGATTATTTTTTAAAATGGTGGAATTGTTCATCATGAAAACCCTCATAGGAAAATTTTATTACCTTGTTTATATGTGAATATTTAATGGGTGGGATGTCCTCACTGTGGAATAATTTTGACCCAGGTACTTTTCATGAAATGATAGATCCTCGGTATGCACTCCTTTGTGACTTATGAGTTATATGGAAAGAGGTTTATCCTTAGAGTGGCTCAGGGTGATGCATGGTTTTTGGATTAATTATTATATATAAATATTATTTTATGCTTATTTGGAATCATTTGTCTCACCCAATTTATACACGATACATGGGAACCTTTCATATTGAGAGAATTTTCACAGAATGATTTACGCACTGGCTTGATTACGCACTAGCTAGTGGCCCATATTAGGTGGATATATTGAGTTTTTTGTTATGGTACTTTCCCCTCAGTCTATATTGAGTAAGGGTTTCTAGGAGTATTTAGGGTTATTTTGATTTCACCATATGAGGCAAGCTTCTGTGGATGGGTTTCATGTATTAGTATGTCCGGGATTATTCATGAGATCCTAGTTTCACCCATTTCTATCAGTACTTAGTTGGTTACTCTTGTATGCTTATTTCAATTACCATGGTTTTGTAATTGTTGTGATTTCTTCTTGAGTATTGTGGATTTATTCCAAAAGTAACAAATGGGTTTTAATTGATTGGGGGAAGAGGTTTTGGAAATTATTTACACCTCTTCTCATCCTTATAAATGAAATACCGCACTTCTTATTTAAAATACTTACGATTCCTCTTGGGTAATAAAGTGTGGTTTTTAGTAGTAAAAAGTGAAATAGACCGTATCTTGTTTTAAAGTGAAAATTTTCATAAAATATTATTTTATATATTATATTTCAAACAAGAATTTAATTTTTCTTTTATTTTAATGAAATTTCATTGGGAATCGATTGTTTGGGGACACATACTGAGTTTTCTATAAGTGTTAATACTAACACCCATAGCTTCTTGTTTTTTAGATTTTGGTGAATGTCTTATATTTGTTTTAATCACCGTGGGTGATAGTGGTTCTTGGTATCAGAGTGTGACCCTCTTGGTCACATGGAGATGTTGGGTTTTAATGTTTCAGTTTTGGTTTTATTGTATAGTTTTATTGTATTTTAGGATTATTGTATAATGGATAATCAGTTTGGATATTGTTATATATATTGGGATTCTTTGTTTATTTTCACTATTTAGTCTACCTATCATTAGGTGAAATCATTCCCTTTGTTCACTTTATTGATTCAAAGCACTTGTTTCTAGCCTGTGGGGATTGGGGATACCCTTTGGTCCATGTCGGGGATCGGATTTGGAGATCAGTTCAGGGTCAACCCAAGTTAGTCCATGATAAAATAGTATCAGAGTAGGTCAGATATTTATAGGACCATACTTTTTATAGATCCCATTACTAATTGGAGATGTCTAGGTATATGGAGTAGTATTTTAGGGACTTGAGTGGTATGAATGAGAATGACATCATGAACCCTTTCTCATTCTGATTGTCGGGTTCCCTTGGAAAGTCTGGTTTTATTGGTTTCTTTGGTATTTGTGGACTGTTTTGTGTTTCAGATATGAAAATGGAGTTTGGGAAGTGTTCTTCATGAGATCGTAGGTCCTGGTAAACCATGTGGAGTTTGTAATGGTTCTATAAGGATCTCTATGATGGTGGTGTGTTTGGAATATAACCGCCAACCATATGGCCAAGTCAACCATTGACAATAGTTTCCCCCTTTTGGGTTTCTTTGAGTCATATTTGATTCTGAATTTTTTTTAAAGCCCTAGTGTTTGACTTGTAATGTCCTATAATATATATATATATATATATATATATATATATATATATATATATTTAATTATAAAAATTATTTTGAGACCGTGAAGTCTGACGGCATGTGATTCGGATTCCCGGGGAGCCCGGAATTATCTGTCGAAAAATGTTATGTTTAAAATAGCATATGTGAGTGGTTTTTTTGAAAAAAGTGTAACAAATATTAAATAGGTGCCTAGATTAGAAATCTGACAGCACCATTGTGTTCAGGAGAGCTGTTTTACCCTAGGCACGACTTATGTTTAGTCGGCCCAGGCCTCTAGTGAGAAAACCTAAAAATGGCATAGCTGTAAATAAAATAATTAAATAAAGTTATTTTATTTTTCAAATGCTTATAACTCATGGACATCAACTCATATTAAAAATTTGAGACCACCACTAAGCTTGTGAGGGTATTATTTCTTTAGCAAGATACTAACATTGGCTGGCACGTGCCAACTATGGAAGTTAGTTTTTGGCTGTAAATAAAATAATTAAGTAACCATTATTTTATTGTTAAAATCTAATACTTCAAAATGGTAAATAGGATTAAAAAATCCGATAGTACCATTGATTTTGTTGCGATGTTTTTCCCTTAGTCAGAGCCTAACCATGACCAGCGCGGGTCGAGAGTGATTGTTAATAATTTTCTTAAATTTTTTTCAGGTACGTTCAGTAAACACGTGGGCGGCGTTTTCTATCTTCTCAGTCGTTGCTCGGATCAAAAGTCCAGAGCACCTTTGAATCTGAAGAAATGGGATTCACATAAAGGAGGCTTCAATTCAACTGCAAGAGGTTGGGAGAAAAATCCAGTTTTTAGACATTTAATATAATAATAAAATAACAAAGTTATTTTATTTTCTCTTTTTATTTTCCTCCTATGGACTTGAGGCGGTGGCGGGACTGATGACACGTCAATCCATTAAATGGAGTGAATCTCTTTTATTCTAGTAACCACATCATTGGAATTAATAAGTTTCCTTAATTAAATGAACCCCATTAATTCCATGTGCGTTACTCACCCTCCCCCTATCCTATTTATATGGAGCTCGGGGTGGAGTGTTGGCACGAATTCCCCAGGTGACAAAGCTCTGGAAAAGTACCACAACGCCAACCACTTGGAGGATGAGACGGGTTTCAGAGAGCGGAGAAAAGTGCCTCCGAATCATGAACCAATGACAATGACGAATGAGTTCCATTGATCATTTTCAGCGAACGTCTCTTCCATGTAGGGGTTTATTTTGAAGTTTTATTTGATGAATTAAATTACTCTCCATCTTGTTATCATGTAACGCCGAGGGCGCGGGCCCGATGAACAAGGCCTAGACCCTCCACCACTTCTTTCTTGATGTGACTTTGAGAAACAATTTCCATCATGATGGAAACACGAAATAGCGGGTCACGCTATGACAGAGGGAACGTAGAAGAGCCGTATGTGCAGACGACACTAAGAACGGACATTAGAGCACGTCTGGTGACCCGCAGAAGAAACCGTTGGCACACCATGTCGGAGGTAGCCGATAGTGGCTAGATAAGAACTACGGAAACCAACAGCGGGTAGTGGATGCCGGCCCGTGACAGTGCGCCACGACGGCCAAGGACGACCGACCCGAGTTGGCTGCATGGGATAAGGGAGGCGTCTGCAGGCGCTTCCAGTGGAAACGGTTGTGGCCAACAGGCCATGCCAGGAAGGTGCGGCGTAGCCTGCTTCATACCACGTTGGCGAAACCCAGTCGGCCAATTGGCTAACCTTTAAATGAAGTGGTTTGGCACCCCACCAGCTAGTGAATGGACCTAAAAGCGCAGGGCTAGTGGGACACAACAGTCCACCTTCGGGTGGAGTGAGCCGGTGTGGACTGGTTAAGAGGGTCGGACCTGTGGCCCGGAAGGCCGGCGCGGGGGGCCACCCCCCCCCCCCGGCGGGCCAGGACCATGAACCGAACTAGGAAGATCCAGATGGGCCGGACCCGAGAGGGGTCAGGTAGACCTTGGGACCCATTGTGTCGGGTTGGTCTGACCGAGTCAGACCGGGCCCAGACCCTACTAGTCCACCGAATAAATAAATTCTCAAAACTGACAAACCAGGTGTCTGTTCGATACATTGTTAGTGGCATTGGGACCCATTTAGGGAAGTGGACCCTTTGTAATATTCACGTGGGCCCGAATGAGCCAGGATAGGCCGATGTGAAATCACCCCCTGTTTCACGGAAATGGATGTAACTTATAGACCGGGCATCTGATTGACGCGCCGTCTGTGGAATATAGAGAAATGTGACAAGGAGATCCTTCAGAAATACTCCACCAGTGTTTTGTAGAAATTTGGAGTATGACAGGGTTGGATCGACTCCAAATCCAAACTGGGACCACGTCACTAAAATGCTAATAACTCACAAACCATGTATCCGATTAACTTTCTATCTTTTATGTTGGGAACCTTATGACGTGACAGATCATCGGGTTACTTTTTCATGGGAGTTCGTGCTAGTTGAAATACGACCGAAGGCTTGAGGAATGGTTCTCCCAGGATCAAGCGTGCTATGAGCAGGAATCCAGTGGTTGGTAGTGAGGCGGAGGATGGATATAGATCATACAGAGTTTAGTACCATTTGATCCTGTGTGGGTCAGCACCCAGCTATCTTGTGTGGATCAGCACCTCATGACCCAAATAGGACATGCCTTAGAGTGGCCCGTTATGGATCAGCAACATTCTAATCCTGTGTGGGTCAAGTCCTGTGTGGGTCAGTGCATACCCATCCTTTATGGTTCAAATCATGTGTGGGTAATTTTGGGTGTTAGTACCTATCGACTCTGGGTGCGTCAGATCCTATGTGGGTCATTGTGGGGGTTAGTACCTATCGAATCTGAGAGCATCAGATCCTATGTGGGTCATCACAGGGGTTAGTACCAATTGATCCTATGTGGGTCAGACTCCGTATGGTTATAATCGGTGCCTCTTGACAGAATAAGATGATCTATCTTCGCGACTAATCATCTGTACTTATATACATCACTTAAACTTGGTTTGAATTGTTTCTATTGTTTTGTTTTTTGTGATTGAGATCATTCTTTTTGGTTTGACTTTGTGGAATTCTGTGAGACCTTCAGGGTTCTCGGGGTCCTTACTGAGTATTGTTATACTCACCCCTATATGGGCTTTGCCCGCACCTTGTTGTGTCTTGTGCAGACGATGAACAGCTAGGATGAGGCTTGAGGGAGCTAGGACCAGGCAGTATGTGGTAGAGACGGGCTGACGTGAAGTGTTGTGGAGATTATCTATACCTACCCTTCATGTAGGATCCTCAGTGGATGATCCAGGATCTGTTTTCTCTTTTTCAGTTGTACTTGTACTTTTAAGTTGGGCTTGTATTCCGGCCCCCTTTACTTTTAGTACACTTTATACTATAGCAGTTTACATCATAGTGGCTTCTCGTTGTATTCATGGATTGTGTGTTTGTACAGGTTTAAGGGAAATGTATTCTCAGTACAGGGATACGCCTTTTTGGTGCTACTCTCCAACCCCTAGCCTATAGATGGAGGGCTTGGGGTAGTCACGGCATGGGCCCCGAGGGATATGTCATGACAAAGTGGTATCAGAGGAGTCGGTTCTACCGAAGAAATAGTACTCTGGTATTTTTAATGGAGCAATAATGTTAAGTGTTTGTTGTGTGGTTTTCAGTATGGGGAATCCAGTGTTGGTGCAACGACTGACGTATCTGTACACCAGGACCCTAAATTTTGATTTTGACCTGGTGCATGAAAACACTGATTGCATGGGTTTTGGAAGTTTTTTACTTTCGAACTCTTTTGAGTCATCTCACAAGGTATATACTTTGACTATGGTTCGAATTTATTCTCTTTCTAGATGCCTCCATGGAGATAGCCATCCAGGATTCCTGAGAGAGTACACAATGACGGCCCACCGAGCGACGAGGCTCCGATGTAGGGCCCTATTATTGAGTTTGAACCTTCGGGGGGTGTACCAGCCGCACTACCACCCATTGGGCAGTAGTTACCATGTTCCACATTGGCATACGGTGCACACCGATTGAGCGGATTGCACGAGTTCTGGTGGTATAGGCCTATGAGGTTTCTAGGTAGGACAGATCCCCATGTAGCTAAGGACTGAGTGGAGGTTGTGGCTAGTGTTTCCCACCTAGTTGGGACACCAATAGATCAGATGGTGCTCCTAGCTTCTAGTCTTTATCAGTGTGTGACCATGAGGATGGTCCGCATAGTGATGATGCTTTGGTACATGGACCATTTCCCAATATGGAACCTTCAGATAGTGTGCAAGCTATATCACTGCCCATTGGTTAGCAGTTACAACCGATGGTGTTGGAAGAGGAAACATGTAGGATTAGTACCTTATAGATGTTTCACCATCAGATACTCCTCAGGTTTCAACATGATCCCGATTTATAAGAGGATAAGGACTCGCTTGAGGAGCTAGATGAGTTTCCATCTTGCCTGGACAACATTTGATCAGATGCTAGTCCTAGTAGAGAGATTTCTATGTGGCTCAGTAGGATGATGAAATGGTTTAGATTACCCTGATATTTTAAAGAGGTGAATTTTCTGTGGACAAGCTTGAGAACCTTCCTCAGGGAAGGGGGTCTCCTTCCAAAAAAAAATCTAAGGGTGAGTGTTCACTAAAGCTTCTAAATTTTCGATAGGTTAACATGTCGGTAGTTGAGTATTCATCAAGGTGTACCCACCATCACAATTACTCGATGAATATGGTATGGTCAGTTCTGTAGGGATCAGACCTCTAAGCGTGGTGTGTTTAGGGACATCTGATCCCTAACTAGTCCTCTATGCATTCCTACTTATGTTAGGGTGCTATAGAGAACCTTTGTGGTTGAATGTTCTTTGGCCGAGTGGATACAGCCAGTGAATGTTAGCATTGGGAAAGTAAGAAACTAACCCCAGTATCAGGGACATAGGCATGTAAAATGATTATGGAAGAGGAATTGATAGGGACAGATGAATATGTAGGGTAGCAGACATGGAAGTGGAGATAGGAGAGCAGCATGAGGTGGAATACATTTCAACATGTTACAACCCCCCCCCCCCAATGTGGTCCCCACCAGGCTTAGGGAGATGGAGGACAGGGGAAGGGAGTAGTTGCAAGCAATCAAGGAGTGTGACCCAAGGGATCTAGGAATGATTCTAGGTATGGTCTGTCTCAACTACTAGGGACCATATTAATAGACATAGGTACCAATCATTCCTTCTTGACACAAATCTTGTTCAAGACCTAGAGTTTTTGGTTAAAACGATGACTTGACCCTTAGGTCAATAGATACATTTGGGAGGAGACTCGATAATCCCACTTATGCCCATGGTGTGATCTAACCCTTAAGGCAAGAGTTTCGGTTGGAACCTCTTGGTGGAAGTGTCAAGGACATATGATTTTAGTTTGGGTATGGACTATACATCCACAATTCATACCCATATTGACTATTTTAGGAAAAAATGATGTAGTATATCTACAATGCTAGAATGGGTTTTTCCATGGTCAGTGAAAAATGAAACCCATGAAACACGGGATAAAATCATGAATAGGAGGGTGCAGTCGATCACTCTTGATTCAGCCAGCCCTACCCTCATGACAACATAAGTTTTAAATTTTTAGTTCCCAACAGTAGTAGCAGAGTGTGGGGACATATTTTCAAAATATGTTTCTTGGCTTACCTCCCCAAAGAGAGAGGGACTTCTCCATAGGATGGGTTCTACCAGATATTTTTACCATACTTCTCTAGGGTAGCAACACCCTTTTCACCTTTGATGAAGAAGGGGGAGACTTTCCTGTGGATGGAGAAGTGTCAACAGAGCTTTCAGGAGTTGAGATAGAGACTGAAGAGTGCCCCCATATTGAGGCCACCTGAAGAGGGTGTTGGGTATATAGTCTACTACAATGCATGAGGGACCAGACTAGGTTATTTCTTAATGAAGGAGTGGGAAGTGATCACCTACGGCTCAAGATAGCTGAGACAACACAAGAATAACTACACTAACCATAACATGTAGTTAAAATTAGTGTTCATTGCGCTAAAGATGTGTCAACACTACTTGATGGGTGAACGGTTTACTGTTTACTTTGATCACAGGAGTCTCAGGTGTATCTTCCCACAGAAGGGACTGAACCTGAGACAACTATGATGGATAGAGTTCCTCTGGGACTATGAATTTGAGATAGTCTGTACTCCTAGGAAGGGGAATGTAGTAGCAGATGCACTCAGCAGGAGGTCTGGTGTACAACTGCTGAGTGACACTTTACAACAGCTAGTCACACTACTAACATCCTTCATTGATTAAGATGGAGCAGCATACCTCCAATCTATGACTGTCACTCCCCCACTTCTTCAGCGAGTTTGGGAGGTAGAGCTTGGGACATTGACTATAAGGCTTGATATTCTCAGATATCCTCAGGACAAGCACCATATGGTTTTTTTGAAGGTGGGGAAAACATCGTTCTCTTCAGAGGATGCACCATGGTACAAGTGACGCTTCAGGAGGAGGGGTTGAGGGAGTTCCATAAATCCACATTCACGGTACATCCTGGGGTGTCGAAGATGTACCAGGAGCTTTGGCATCAGTACTGGTGGCCATGGATGAAGGAAGCAGTGGTAGAGTTTGTATCACAATGCCTCACTTCTCAGCAAGTGAGGACTGCATAGATCTGGTTGAAGTCTTATTTAAACACAGGACAGAGACCATTGGAGTCTGAGGGGGAGACAAAGTCTTCATATAGGTCTCACCCTAACAAGGATTGCAGAGGTTTGGCTGGGATGGTAAGCTATCTTCGTGGTTCATCAGACCTTTCTAGATTCTCAGCAGAGTGGGCGAGGTGGCGTACCATCTATCTCTTCCTCCACATATGCACCGGGTATATGATGTTTTCCATGTGTCGAAGATGAGGAGATGCGTGCATGATCTATCACACATTATTGACTAGGGCGAGTTGGAATTTGAAAATGGGGCGACTTTTATGGAGTTCTCGATGGAGATAGAGGATCCACAGGACCGAGTCCTTCATGGACGATCGATCCCTAGGGTATGAGTTTGGTGGACACACGAGAACCTCTAGGAGACCACATGGCAGCGAGAGGCTCATACATGTGCACAATACCCTCATTTGTTTGATTTTTCTTTGTTTTGGATTTCGGGGACATAAATCTCAAAGGTGGGGAGAATGTAATGTCCAAGAATTTCGGTATATTTTTTTTAATTATATAGAATTATTTCAAGACCGTGAAATCTCAAGGGGAGTGATTCTGATGTCTGAATTGCCCGAAATGATCCATTGAAAAAACGTTAAGTTTAAAATAGAATGTGTGATTGGTATTGCTAAAAAAGTTGAATAACTCTTAAACGGGTGCCCGAATTAGAAATCTGAGGGCACCGTTCCGTTCAGGATAGTGGGTTTACACTAGGGGCGAATTAATTTTAGTCAGCACAGGCCTCCAGTGAGGAAACTCGAAAATGGCATAACCATAAATAAAATAATTAAATAAAGTTATTTTATTTTTTAAATTCTTATAACTCATAGACGATGACTCAGATTAAAAATCTGAGACCACCGCTGAGCTCTTGAGGGTATGCTTTCCTTATGCAGATACTATCAATGGCCGGCGCGAGCCAACTATAGAAATTAGTTTTTGGCCGTAAATAAAAAAATTAAGTAACAATTATTTTATTGTTAAAATCCATACCTTCTAAATGGTAACTCGGATTAAAAATCGGAGAGTACCGTTGACTCATTGCTCAGATTAAAAGTCTGAGAGCTCCGTTGAATCTGCAGTGTCGGGATTCACTTAAGGGAGGCTACACTTCAACCGCAGAAATTCGGGAGAAAAATATTGTTTTTGGACATTAAAGAGAATAAAAAAATAACAAAGTTATTTTATTCTCTCTTTTTCTTTTCCTCCAACAGACAAGCGGCGGTGGCGGGACCAATGACACGTCAAGCCATTAAATGGATTGACTCAACTTTATTTTTGTTACCATACCATTGGAATTAGGAAGGTTCCTTAATTAAATGAACTCCATTAATTCCATGTACATTACTCACACTCCCCCTTTCCTATTGATATAGAGATCGGGGTGGAGTGTTGGCACGACTTCACCAAGTGACGAAGCTCTGGAAAAGTACCGTGATTCCAAACACTTAGAGGATGAGACCGGGTTCAGCGAGAAGTGATGAGTTCCATCGAATCAAGAACCGACGAAAATGACGAAAGAGTTCCGTCGATCATCATCAGTGAAGGTCTCTTCCAGGTAAGGGGTTTATTTTGAAGTTTTCTTTGATGAATTAAATTTCTCTCCTGCTTGTTACCATATAACGTGGAGGGCGCGAGGAAAACGAACAAGGCCCAGACCCTCCACCGATTCATTCTTGATGTGACTTCGGGAAACAATTTCAAACTTTATGGCAACACAAAATAGTAGGTCACATTATAATGACTGCAACACGGAAGATCCGCAGGCGCAGACGACACCAAGAATGGACATCAGAGCACGTCCGGTGACCCATGGAAGAAGCTGTCGGCAAGCCATGTCGACAACGGCCGGCGTGGGACAAATAATAACCGTGGAAACCTTCCATGGGAGGTGGAAGGAGGCATACGATGACACACCACAACAGCCATGGGTAGCGCCCACAGGGGCCACTAGCGGAAGCGGCCATGACCAGCATGATGTGACAGGAAGGTGCGGCACAGCCCGTGCCGTGTTGCGTTGGTGAAACCTGATCAGCCAAACGGCCGACCATTAAATTTGGTGGGGAAGCACCCCACCAGCTATCGAAAAGCCCTGAAAGCATGGGGCCAGTGGGATGTAACGGTCTGCCTTTGGGTGGACTGAGCCAGTGCGGGCCGGCCAATCGAGCCGGACCCGTGCCCAAGCGGGCCAGCGCGGGTGGGCCGAGCCAATCGCGGCCCGGGCCCACGAACCAAACTGGGTTGACCCCGATGGTCTGAACCCCATGAATCGGGCCAACCCTCAATGGGCCGAAACCAGGTAGGGTCAGGTAGTCCCTGGGACCCGTTGCGTCGGGCCGGTCTGACCAAGTTGGACCGGGTTCAGACCCAACCGGTCCCCAAATAAATAAATGCTCATAACTGACAAACCAGGTGTCCGTTCGACATACTGTCAGTGGTGTTGGGACCCATTTAGGGAATTGGTCCCTTTGGAATATTTCGCCAGGCCTGACCGAGAAGGGCCAGAATGAGGTGCGATCACACCCCGTTTCACAGAAAGGGATGGAACTAACAAATCAGGTGTCTGATTGACGCGCTGTCTATGGAAGAAGGACCCTAGTGACAAGACGATCCTTCTGAATTACTTCATGAGAGTTTTGGAGAATGTTGGTGTGTGGCCAGGATGGATAGGCTCCAAATCCAACCAGGCCCTCGGTACTAAAATGCCAATAACTCACAGACCGGGCGTACGATTGACGCTCCGTCTTTTGTTTTGGAAACCTTATCACATGACAAATCATTGGGTTAATTCTTCATGGGACTTCATGCCAGTTTCAATGAAACCTATGGCTTGAGGAGCGCTTCTCCCCGAATCAAGCATTCTATGAGTGAGAATTTAGTGGCTGGGAGTGAGGCGGAGGCTAGAGATAGATCATACAGAGGATAGTACCAAGCGATCCTATGTGGGTCAGTACCTAGAAATCCTATTTGGATTAGTACATCACGAACCAATGAGTACCAGCCTTAGAGTGGCCGATCGTGGATCAACGACATACCAATCCTATGTAGGTCATTTCTTAGTGATCCTGTGTGGGTCAATGCATACCGATCATTTGTGGGTTATATCCTGTGTGGGTCATTGTGAGGGTTACTACCTATCGACTTTGGGTAGGTCAAATCCAGTGTGGGTCATTGCGGGGGTTAGTACTTATCAACACCAAGCGGTTTAGATCCTATGTGTGTCATTGCGAGGGTTAGTACCTATCGATCCTGTGTGGTTCAGACTCCATATGGTCAGCAGTAGTGCCTCTTGATAGAATAAGAAGATCTAGCTTCATGACTAATCATATGTACTACTATACTTCACTTAAACCTGTTTTGAGCTATGTCTATTGCTTTGATATTTGTGATTGAGATCATTCTTTTTGGTTTTCCTTTGTCAAATTCTGTGAGACCTTCGGGGGTCTCAAGGTCCCTACTGATTAATGTTATACTCACCCCTGCACAGGCTTCACCTGGACCTTTTTGTGTCTTTTGCAGATGACGAGCAGCTGGTCTGAGTCCTGAGGGAGCCAGGACCATGCGGTACACGAAAGAGACGGGCTGACGTGGAGTGATGTGAAGACGATCTGTACCTACCTTCCGGTAGGATCCTCGGTGGACAATCCAGGAGATGTTTTCTCTTTTTCAGTTGTACTTGTACTATTTAGTTGGGCTTGTATTCCGTCCCCCTTTACTTTTAGAACACGTTTTACTACAGTAGTTTACTTTGTAGTTGCTTCTTGTTGTATTCTTGGATTGTGTGTTTGTACAAGTTTAAAGGAAATTCCTTATTGATATAGGGATACGCCTTTTGGTGCTATTCTCCAACTCTTAGACTATATATGGTAGGCTTGGGGTAGTCATGACAAATGACCCGGGGGTCGGGTCATGACAGGAATTGTGAAAACGGTGTTTTAGTGGTAATGGTTGGGTTTTGGAAAGTGGAAAAATGGATTTTCCGAATTAACCTTGTGGAAGACTTTATAAAAATGAATTTTTATAAAATTACCTCTTAGGGTAAAATGGAAAGGATTTAATAAGATTGTACTTTTATAATCAATACATGGGGTTTATGAAAAATGGTTGTTTGAAATCAAATTTTAATTTTGGAAATTGTTCAAAATTAAAAAGGGTGGGGTTTTAATCAAATGGTTTTTGATGTAATGAGATTTTTTTTGAGCTGCTAGAAAATACTCTGAATGAAATGAATTTAATTTTTGGATGAAAATTCATGGGATTTTATTTTTGAGAATGGTTAAAGGGATTAAAACATGGAATCTAAAAATAATATTTGACAAGATGGTTAGTAATCCTTTGAATGGACTCAAGAATTTTAAATTGGGTTGAATGCTTTTTTTGGAAAATGAGAATATCTTATTTTGACATTTTTTGTATTCCATCAGTGGTCACTTGCCTGGATATGTGCGGGAACTGGTTTTATGATGATTTGGGTGGGGAGTTCCCGAGATTGGGATTATTGATGAGTGCTTGGTATGGAATGAGTTGATATGTACTCGGATTGGCACAAAAATTTTCATGTGAGTGAGACTCTGTGGAACACCATTGGTGTGTGTGAAAATCCACAATGTTTTTTTAAAAATATTTTTAAGCTATAAACTATAGTGGTTTTTTGAGCCAATGGTTGTGTGGATTGTTTTACCATGATTCAAAAGTGTTGTTTATTTTGTGTCCTTTATCAGGATTTGGGGGTGATGTTTATGTTGTGTTCTGAGATTGAAATTTTATTGGTAATTTGGTATTGATGTAGTGTTTAGTGGGTTTCTAGAATGGTTTTGGGAATCATTGATCTGGTTTCCTTTTATGATGGTGTATGTTATATGTGAGTTTTGGTTCCTAAGATGGTTTCTATAGTGATCTTGGTTTTGTCATTTAACCTTTCTTCCCCTTTATATAGATTTAATGTACATTTGTGGTGAGACTACGGGTGATTACCCATTAGAAAGAATACCAATTGATTAACCTAAGAATTTTATTTTGAAGTTTTGAATGTTAAATCTACCTCTTATAAGGATACACCAACCCATTTTATGGAGTAGAGAGCTATTGGACTCGATTTGAAGTGCCTTATTGTTATGAAAATTCAATCAATTGTAGAATTTTTTCTCAATGGTGTTTGGTTTATTTCATTGGGTTCCATGTTAATTATTCTCCCTGTTCGAGGTGAGAAAGAATGATGTATGCATCTTCCAAGTTCTTATTTGGGTAAAACTATGTTTTTTGAGCTAGTGAGTTTTGTGGTGTGTCATGATCTTATATTTCTTCCTGGGGAACCATGTGGCTTCTTATGGAACCAAAAATTATTCACAATAGGTATTAGAAACTCCTGACTATGAGGGATTGGATGCTTCAAAAATCTTGGCTCTAGCCAAAGGCCTCTGAGTGAAGATGGTTCATAGTCAGAAATCCCTACGGTGTGGGATTCCTTGGTCTCTATTTTATCTCTAGTGTTGAATTGAGGACAATTTATGTTTTTCTGGTTGTTTTTCCTCATGTTGGGTAGTCTTTGGGGTTCAGTTTTAGTTTCTTTATGTTCATCTAGATGTGGTTGTATCTTATGATGATAATGATGATGAATCATGGTTTGGTTCATTATTTGGTTTGGAAATTATTTTGTTGAATTTTCCCCCAATAGTAGGGTTTATTGGCAATATGTTTGTTGGCCTCTGTGGATTGTTATGGGTTGTCCCATGTTGGGTTTCCCATGTCAGTCTAATATTTTCGGTTCCTCAGTGGTGGGGAGACCCACCACGGGTCCCTATTGCATTTTCTTCTATTTTTATCAGTTCTAATTTATTTAAAAGTGTTGGGAGTATTTTAGGGCCTCCCTTTGTTGGAAATCTAGTGTAGTTTCCAAAGTTCACTTGATAACTTGTGGTTTCATTTGAGGTTATCTAATATTGAGTTCCTCTTTATTTGGGGAAACATTTTGATTTTGGATTACACCCAAAAGTTTCTTCTATAGTAAGGTTTTGTGGTTTTTAGTTTGAGTTTTTTCTCTAGAATTGGTTTTGGTTTTTTGGATTGTTTCATGTAAGAAGTTTGAGTTTCATTTGGTGGTGGTTGAGGTGTTCTTGATTTGAGAGGTTAGAATCATGCAGTTATAGAAAATCATTTGTCTTGATCGATTAGTTGGAAAATTGTTTGGATTTATAGGGGGAGAAAGCGTTTTGGTGGAGAGAATTTTCGCACCAAGATTTATTTCATCATTTGTACTAGCTTATCATTTGGCTCTTGGTTTTTCTCTTGAGTTATGAGTTTTCTGTATTCAAAGTTTATGTTTTGGAGGTTCTGAGTTTTCTTTGGACCTATTCTTGGTTAGCATGAATGGTATGAGGAGAATATGGATTAAAAATGGGGTTGTAACACCCATTGTGACACCTTCTTTTGGACAATGTTTATTGGTTACTTTATCCCATTGAGTTGGATAAGTTTTGGGGTGAAAAGGGTGATTTTTAGAGACTTTTTCCATGTAATATTGTTAAGGTGGATAGTTAGTTTAATCATGCAGCTAAGTGTGTAGGGGTCTCAGTGTTTGGTCTCATGGTGTAACTAACCATACAACCAATGTTTGAATCTCGTGCAATACTAGATTGTGGGAAATTGCACAGTTTTCACATGGTTTGTTAAATCTCATGGGCTAACCGTGAAACCCACTAGAGAAAGGTTATATTTTGATTTTATCCATATTTTAAATTGGGGATTCTTCCCTTAGCCTCCCCCATTAAAACCCTATAAAAAAACACCTCCCATGGTGGGTTTTTGGCTCCTCTAAGCCCTCCATGTGGATTTCAAGGTGGTTTCTTAGTGAATCTTCACACAATCTAAATGGTTAGGGATCGCCTCTCTTTCTCCATTTCATTTAATCCATTTTCCTTTTCTCCTATAACCCTAATGGCCATGTTTAGATGATTCTCATACCTAGGGTGGTGTGAAATTGGGAGGTTTTACATTTTAGGTTTCCCTTTGGATGTTCTTGCTTCTTGGAACCTTCATGGAGTTTTTTTTGGTTGGGTATTGTGGAAACACATGCGATTAGAGGTAGGCTTACATTGAAAATTAATTTTTAATTTAGGAATCATTTATTCCATGCCTTTTGATCCTTCCTTAAATAAAAAATATTGATATATGATCCTTGGAATAATTTTTAGGTGTGAAAATGGTTATTATTTCCTTGTTTTTTGATAAATGGTATTATTTTGGTTATATTGAGCACACTAAGTGTTTGAGGAAATGCCCGGTTGAATTTTATGATTGATTTTTGATAAATGAAAACTAGGGTTTGGATTTGTAAATATATTGGTGACATGTGAAATTATTTTTTGGGTTCTTTGTATGTTTTCCCCAAGTGGTGTTGGTTTTAAAAGGCAATGTGTATTGGATTTAAAATGTGGTTTGGCATGGGATGATGGTTAATGGCCCATTTTACATTTTTATAAAAATGGATTTAACATTAATATGTGATGTGAATGTTTTAAAATAGTTTTGTAAATTAATTTTATGTGGAAAATGGTGTGTTTACACCCTTTTAGAATGTTGGATTTGGTTCTTTTAAAGTGATGGTTTTGTTAAAAATGATTAAAGTCCCATTTGGATTTTTTTTTGAAAATGGTGGAATTTTATATCATGAAAACCCTCTTAGGAAAATTTATTTCCTTTCTTATTTTTGAATATTGAATGAGTGGGATGGTCTCACTATGGAATCCTTTGAACCCGCATAATTTTCATGAAACAAGAGATCCTCTATATTCACTCCTTTGTGAATTATGAGTCGTATGGAAAGAGATTTATCCTTAGAGTGGCTTAAGGTGATGAAAGTTGTTTGAAATAATTATTATATATGAAAATTATTGGATGGTCGGTTGGAATCAGTTGTATCACCCCCTTTATACATGATACATGGGAACCTTGCATATTGAGATAATTTTCAGAGAATGATTACTGTACTGGATAGATTACGCAGTAGCTAGTGGCCCATAGTAGGTGGATATATTGTGTTTTTTCTATAAGATTTAACCCTAGGTATATCTTGAGTAAGTATGTAGGGTTATTTTGATTTAATCATCCATGGAATGCTTCCAGGGATGGGTCTCATATATTAATATGTCCTAGATTATTCAATATCTCCTAGGTTCACCCATGTCTATTGGTACATAGTTGGTTACTAATGTATGCTTATTTCCATTAACCTGGTTGTGTAATTGTTGTGATTGATTCTTCAGTAGTGTGTATTTATTCCAAATATAAAAAATGGGTTTTTAGGTGATTATGGAAAAAGGTTTTGGAAATGTTTGGCACCCCTTATCTCCCTTATAAATGAAATTCTACCCTTCTTCCTTAAAATTCATAAGATTACTCCTTGGTAACAAAGTGTGGTTTTGAGTGGTAAAAATAAAAATAGACCATATCTTGTCATGAAGTAAAAATGTACAGAAAATATTAATTTTATATATTGTATTTCAAAATTGAAACTGGTGTTTCTTTTATTTTAAAATATGTTCATTAGGAATAGATTGTTTAGGCATGACTACTATGTTTTAAAACACACACCTATAGTTTCTTTTTATTTTTAACTTATAGTGAAGGTCTTATTTTTGTCTTGATCACTTTGGGAGATAGTGATTCTTGGTATCAGAGGGTGGCCCTTAGGGTCACATAGAGATGTCATGTCGTTATGTTTCAATTTGTGTTTTAGTGCATAGTTTGGTTGAATTTTTAGATTCCAGTATAAAGGATTTTTGGTTTAGATATTTTTATATATATTGGAATATTTTTCTTATTTAATTAATTTAAATTACTTATTATTGGGTGAAATTGGTCTTGTTTTTCACTCTATTGATGCCAGAGACTAGTTACCAGCTAGTGGGGATTGGGAATGCCCTTCAGGACATGTTACGGATCAGATTGGGTGACCGGTTCAGGGTCGACCCAGGTTGGTTTGTAACATATGAAGAAACTTTTACAGGACTTTTGAGGTACCCTTATAGTATTATCATCCTACGTAAAAGTAAGGTTGAGTGATTATTTAGTTTCATAAAACTATGTCTCTAAAGGGAATTATCTATAAGGAAAATTAGTAGTTATTAATAAATTCTTTGATGTTTTTTCAAAATTTAAATAGAGATTAGATTTACCCATCAATCTAATGGTTTTGATAAGAAATGAATGATATAATTTAAAAGAAAACTCTCAAAACTAGTTTTAGCAGAAGATGAGACTTCATTTATGCTTTAAGTGTAGAACGAATCATGGAGAAAATTATTTTAAAGGGACAAGTAAATTTTTGAATTGTGGAAAGGAAATTCATCAAGATTTCAAATTCCTAGGTGATGGGAAGATATTTTTTTAAAAAAAGTTTTAGGGGAAATCCCTCTTTATTAAAGCATAAATAAAAACAACCTCTTAAAGGGACTAGGAAAAGAGGCAACCCATTACATGACAAGGGCATAGATTCCCATAAAGCAATTCCCAAAGGCTTACAAAAAACATTGAATAAAAAAAGGAAGTAGAAGAAAAAACAAGCATCGGAAAGAACCTCTTAGAAAATGATGTTGATGGAGAAAAAGTTCCACAAAATGAACCAACCACACCGAAGTGTTCAAAAGACAAGGAGTATAGGCATTATTCTAAATAGTTATCAAATTCAAAGGTTAAAGATGATGATTAACTTCATAAATATATTAATCCTAGATAAAAGGGGAAATATTATGTAATCATTATTTCGGATGAGGAATACGATAACAATGTGGTGAAAGCTACACTTACCATTCACTATATAACTGCTAATATCTTATATGAATTTGGATCTACCCACTCTTTTATATATAATAATATTATAAGGGTATCAAAATGCCATCCCAATAACTAAATGTTGAATTATAAGTGAAAAAACTTAATCGTAAGATGATTAAATCTCAAGTATATGATTCTTCACTAGTTGAAGTTTTTGGGAATGTGATTCCTGCAAATATTTTTATTCCCCCTCTAGTTGAATTTGTTGTTATATTAGGTATTTGTTGGATTTAACTATATAGATCCCACATCAATTCCCAAGGATGGGAAGTCACATTTGATATTCCAAACCAACCAATGATTGTATATCAGTGTGATGATAAATATGAACTTATAATGGAAATTCCATCAATTATGTGGGTCTTGATTCCTATTCAAAAAGGGTGATTATCTTAGATATTTGGGTACAAGATTAACATTGGTGATATTCATATTTTGTGAGAGTTTTTTTATGTCTTTCTCGAAGATATTCATTGTATTTCACCTAATCATCATGTTTAGTTCTCAACAGAATCCATACTTTGTGATACACCTATTTTAAAGACTCTCTATAGAATGGCCCCGATAGATTTATAGGAATTAAAGAAGAAACCCTAGGAGAATCTTGAAAAGGGATTTTTTCATCCAGGTACATCACCCTAGGGTTCACCTATTCTTTTTGTTAAAAATAAATATGGATAAATGTGACATTACATTGATTATCTGGAACTTAAAAATATCACAACTGATAATAATTGTTATCTTCATCGTATGAATGACTTGTTTGACCAACTGTATAGATCTTAATACTTTTACAAGACTGATAGTCATTCTGGATATCACCAATTGATTTCCAAAAATCTGGATATACCCAAGTCACTATTCATTACGAGGTATGGGAACTATGAATACATAGTGACATTGTTTGGTCTTACTAATATCCTTGATATATTCATTGATTTAATGAATAGAGTCTTCAGATATTTTATTGATTAGTTTTTTTATTCTTTATAGATGATACTGATCTATATTAAAAGATAAATAAAAATCATAAAGATCAATTGAGGATTATACTAAAGACCGTAAGGAAAAGAACAATTTATGAAAAATTTATAATGTTTTATTTTTTTCATAGAAAGTATTATTTTTGGGTTATATAATCTCATGTGAGGATATATTGACGGATCCATTAATGAAAGAATTTGTTGAACACTAGCCTAGAACAACCACTATAACTGAGATAAGTATTTTTCTTTTTTGGTTAGATATTATCAATGATTTTGGAGAATTTCTCATAACTGTCAAATCTAATCACCAAGTTAACTTAGAAGGAAGCTGAGTTCCTTTGAAAGGATGAATATGAGGAAAATCTAAAGGAACTAAAGAGAATTTTATACCATGCACTATTTTTTACATTAACCTATAGTGGTGTGATGCATAAAATAAGAGGCTGGGATATATTCTCATGAAGAATGGTATGGGGAAAGCCTATTACAAAAAAAATTTGATGGTTCATGATAAAAATTACCCAACTCATGATTTGGAGTTATCTATAATGATTTTTATATTAAATATAAATTGGAATTATATTTATGGATAAAGTTGTTTCATATATACTAATCCTAAAAGTTTAAATTATATAATCACAGAAAAATATATTAATATGTTCCATAGAATATGGTTGGAGCTGATAAATGATTATGATTTATCAATACATTACCACCTTAGGAATGTGAACAAGGTTTTGATGCTTCGATTTGAATGGAAGATGCTAGATAATCTATGATGAGGTTTACAAAAGATCTAATAATTCTACATTTAAAAAATATAGATCTAGAAATATTTAAGTAAGGATATAAATCTTATCTTGCTCAAATGACTGTTCAACCATCTATCTAAGTGACAATCAAAGAGGTATAGAAGAAAGATATTAAAGTATAGAAGAAGGTCAGAAATGTTCATAAGTTCAACCTTGATTATGATGTTATGATAAGGTTTTTGAATAATGCATGTGTTCTATCCATACCATATTTGAAGAAGGAGCTATTGGATGAGGCTCATAATTCATCATTCTTTATTCATCTTAGATGTTTGAAGATGTATAGAGATTTAAAAGTATATTTTTGGTGGGATAGAATGACGAGAGATATTTCATGGTAGGTATATTGGTGCTTGGTATGCCAAAAAGTTAAAGATGAGAGATATACGTCTATGGGTATGTTACAACAATTTCGTATACCAGAATGGAAATGGGAAATCATCACCATGCATGTTTTCATTGGACTCCCCAAAACATCTAAATCCCATAATTCTATTTGGGTTGTAGTCAATCATCATAAAAATTTAGTTCACTTCATTTCCATTAGGGAATATTAGTCTCTAGGTCATGTTTGTAGGATATAAATAAAATAAGTGGTAAGGTTTAATGGAGTGCCACATTATATTGGATCTGATTGGGATCCTAGGTTTACCTCAAATATCTTGGGAAGTCATTAGTGGGTTCTAGATATACAGTTGAGTTTTTTATGGCATATCATCCTCTTATAGTTGGTCATTATGATATAAGACATTATAACCTATAGGATTTTTTATGTTCATGTCATGTGTATTTAAAATGTGGTGGGTTTAAAACCATCCTATTTTTTAATTCTCTTATAATTATACTTTTCACTTGATCATTCATATGGATCCTTATGAAACCCTCTATGGAAAGAATTATATAACTCCAATGTGGTGGGATGGAGTTAGAGAAATAAATATATTAGGACCTAAGTAAGATAAGGAAATGGAATAGAAATTTAGTTCCATTTATTCTCACATCAAGGAAACTTAAATTCCATAAATAAGTTTTGCGGAAAAACGTCGACATGAACTGGGATTTGAATTTAGTGAAAAGGTTTTTCTATGAATTTCTCTATGGAAGAATTTTATGGGATACATAAATAAAGTTAATTTGATCCCTAAGTATATTGCCCCTTTTGAGATTCTTAATTGTGTAGGGATAATAGCTTATCACTTTTCACTTCCAACAAACCTCTATCATGTTCACAATGAGTTCCATGTATCTCTCATAAGGATGTAAATACAAGAACTTTCACAAGTACTAAACTCAGAGTTCATACAACTAGAGAATGTTCTTTCTTATAAATAATAGATATTTAAAATCATGGATCATAAAGATAAATCGATACTGAACAAGACTACTCACCCCGTTACAGTTCATTGGAGGAATAAAAAATTTGTAAAAGCTACTTGGGAACCTCAGGATGTGATAAAACATAAATCTCCTCATTTTTTACATTAGAATAATGAAATTTCGAGGGATAAATTCATTTTAAGGGTGGTATAATATGATACCCTAAGCTTTTATGATATATTTCTTTTCAATTAAATTAAATTTATATGATAGCATGATTTATAAAAAATAATGAGTTTAAATGAACCACAATATACAATTAAAATATTATTATTTATTTTGATAGTTATTTCTTAGTCATTGGATTGGTGGGTATGAATAAGTCAAACTAAATAATGAAAAAATATATTGTTTACACATGTATAAAATAAATTCTTTGGTTATCAATTCATTAGAAATGAGAATAAAAATCATTTAAAAAATAAAGGAGATGTCTTCATAAAAAATTATTTTTTTGTGCACAATGTGTTTATATCAAAATAATTTAAATTAATCACTATTACTGAATAATTTTAATGAATTTTATATATTATTTTTTCATTTTTTTTTAAAATTCATCTAATATTTTTTCAAGGAATGAGTTAAGATTATATATTCAGTTTTATTCATAAAATTTATTTTTTAAAAAAATTGGTTTTTTTTCAAGTTTTACAAACTTATTTTAAAATAATTTTCTGATGCATATAGAAATTTAATTACAAAAAAAGATTAAATATTTGTAATAATGAGTTTTAAATTTGGTAAATAAATGTAACACCCAAGCCTCAATTATATTAGGTGAACATTCTATTTTAATAAAACATCAATACAATGCACATTTTAATATTTCATAACAAAAAATTATAATCTTTTACGATGGATATAAATTTTAATTTACTTGGTCAAAATATTCCTAAATTGAATTTTTTAATTTTTCCGTTAGAAATAAGATTTTATGAAAAATATAAAAAATAGTATTTAACTATTCCAAATTTTTTATAATAACATGTAATAATATGTATAATGAATAATTTGTTAATTAAAAATTTTATATGAATAAATATAAGATCATTTGGAGGTAAAAATATGTATTTTTCCAGAAACTATTTTTTTAGAAAACTGTTCTCGTTAAAAAGGCATAATGTCTATCCATTTTAATTAATTAAAATAATATTTAATGATAAATTATTTAACTTATATGTATATAATATATATATATATATCTACAGTAATTTAAATCCATCTAATGATGATTACTAGTCATATAGTTAATATAATACCATCTTTTATTCGAAAAATGCATATTTTGAAAAACTGTTTTTCAATACAATTTGTGGGTTTGTTTTTAAACAAAATTATAAAAATAATGTGATTTGAATTTAATAAAATGGATTTATTATTTTTATAATTGTAATTAATATTATATAATAAAATGAACTTAATTTTTGGTCATAATTATTAGTAAAAAGGGTTAAAATTAATTAGCATGGTTAAATTTAAAACTAGATTTTTCGCATTACATGCAGTTGTGTTAAAATTAATTTTCCACACACATAGAATTTTTATTTGATAAATTTGATTTCATATTTAGAATCATCCGGTTTAAATTATATAATATGGAAAATTTTATTTTTGTCTTAAAGGGTTAATTACCTAAGTTAAGAAAACTAGTTACCATGGTGAAAACTAAAATGGTAAAAGTAAGTAAACATAAAGGATAAGGGAATAACATGTTTAAAATATGTTTTTATTCATGTAATGTATATTTTAATACACCATATAATCCTTCCTCTCCATTATTTATCAATTTTATATTCACTTGTGGTGAGAGTGTATTACCGTTATTGAATAGTTTTTGGTATTTAAAAAAATGTCACTCCCCAATTATAAAAGGGAACTCCCTCCCCTCACATATCTACACCTATAAAGCCATTTGTCTCGACAAAAACCTAATAAAATATATCCAAAAAATTTATATAAACATTATATAGTTTCTAGAATTCCAAAAATATCAACCTTATGGTCCTTAAGAAGATATCTAAAGGTGGTTTCTCTAAGAGAAGGTAATCGTCTTAACAAAGATCTTTCTTTTAATTTATTCTTTGAGAACCTTCAATTGTTGTAACACCTCGACCCAAAAACCATAGAACCACTTCATTATTTTATTACATTATCATTATTACTTGGAATTAAATCCTAAAATACCAATTATTTGGTTATTCTTTAAGAAAATAGATACATACATGGAACCCATTTTACATTGGGAAAAGAAAAAAAATATAATACATAAAAAAGATAATAAATTGAATCCTTGAAAACCGAATAAATGACCTTATCTTCATAACCTGGGGAAGGAAAAAATGAAAGGGTCAGATCAATTTCTCATTAAGGGTTAAATATATAGAAATTATGAAACAATAATAAGTGAATCATAATCAATAAATATGGCATGGTGAATAATTGAAAAACACAAGCCATCAATAAACTGAGAATGAAAAATGCATCTATAGATTTTGTTAAAGTGATAACCTTATGGAAATTAATAATTGAATAATTAATAAATAGTTTTATTATTATATTTATGTCATGTATCTTGTGCATAAACCATCATACAGTTAAGATGGTTTATGTATGTGGGTAGATACCAGTCTGATTCTGTTTGGAAACAAAGACGAAGTGTTTGTCGCTAACTGTTTTGTCTCATAAGACCCATAGATTCATCAAGAGGCTATAACCGGACCCTCCCATAAGTATATCTCTTAACCACTATTTATACATATATTTAATAGAATAATAATATGCCTTTTCTATATCCTTATTTATTAGAGGATATAAATTCTTTAATATTTTCCTAGTTAAAATAACATTCAAAATTAACAACTTTTTTCAAATGGAATACGAATAAGGAAAAAACCATATACATTATAAAAAAAATGTATATTTAATATAAATATAATTCCAAATGATAAATTATCTCAAATGGGTATTAGATACACCACACATGAATAATTAGGTGCACAATACCATGTATGTCTCAAGGAAATGGAAATTGAGATGAAGTCTCTTACCACTTTGTAATCAATCGAATTGTATAACCAAAAACTAATAATCATCCAATGAATATTTGAATACCATGAATATAAATTTATTAATGATATTACATATCAAATGTAAGTATACATAAACCACATATAAGAAATATAGTGGCAAATAATGGAAATCTCATGTAAATAAAAGTGAGGTGAAAAACCCCAAACATTAGGTCTGAATGTGTTCTGCACTTGATCTTAATGTACTGGATAATCATATTAAATCAATTAAAAAATTAATTCAAAAAAATATAAATTTATTTTAATTATTAATATTTTATTATTTCATTTATGGATTTTTTGATGAGGTATATGATAAAATTTATCGCTCCAGATCGTTCGTTTCCTTGGTTTTCATGATCGGTTTGCTTATATACATGTAATGATCTTCATATAAAATGTGTATAATTCTAAAAAATATAAATTATATGTTATTAATGAAAATAAAGACATGTAAATGGTTATATATATCATTTGGTATGAGGGTGAATCATTATAATAAATTTTAGTGATAATTTATTATATTATTTTTGGCATTTTTTTCGTTTATCACACTCTTGTTTTGTTTAATTAATTAATACTATATATATATAATGGATCTAGAAAACTACATAGTATGTAATACATATTTTAAAATATTTTTCAACCATAAAAATGGTTTTATTTCCAGTAATTAGGGATAAATTTATGAATAAAAATCCATCATCCATGATGGTTGTAAATCGACACCTCATGGACGATGATTTCATTTTTAAAATAAAGAGAGATAGAAGTGAGTCTGATGGAGGATATTCCATTAAAATGATATAATTACAGTATATAGTGTATACTATAGTTATCATTCCGATTTGGAAAGTGTATTTTAGGAGATAAAAAGAAAATAAAAATAAATTGAAACGAATTTAAAACAAAAAGGAAGAGGATTTTCCACTGGAATTATCCTCCCCGAGAACCTCCTTGGTGAAAGGGGGTTTGGTCTTTTGGTAAGAATAAGAGATCTTGGAAATGGGGGAGAGAAAATTGAATAGTATTTAAGTATAATTTTGATAATATTAAAGTCTTAGAGGTGTGATGAGAAGAGGGTGGGGGGGGGGTGGTATTTATTGTGAAGGATAGGGGTGATTTTTGAATATTTTATTCATTTGTTTATTATTTCTCTCAAGACTATGAATTGTTTGAGAATTATCATAAAATATATTAAAATAATTAATTTAAGTTCGATATTATGTTTTTTACATCAATCATGATTCAAGGAATTGTCATACTATTTTAAAATGTATTTATACTGTAAATGAGTGTATTTTACTATTCACCAAAATTCATGTATTTCATAAAAATCCCAAAAATTTACCCTACCAATTTTTTGATGTGTAGAATCAAAAAATGAACTCCATTTTATAAAAATAATTTTATAAATATGATAAATTTTATTTTTAATTAAAATCATCATTTACTCGAAAAATATTGATTTTAATATTATAAATGTTTTTATGACACTTTAAAAAATTAACTAAGCTATAACAAAAAAAATACTATAATCATAAGAAAAAAATTAATATATTAATATTTTTTATGACAATATATTTTATATCAAATAATTAAATTAATTATAAAATTGGAAGTTAATATTTATTCTATACAAAAATACCAACACATAATTAATCATTTATAAAATATTTATTAACTTATACTATGATATAATCATATCATAATTTCATCTATAAGATGCTCAAATTTTATTTATATACTCATGGTAGAGGTTACTATTAATTTGGCCAATTTACTATTCAAAATGGTTAAATTACTATTCATAATGGTAATATTACTACTCAAAAAGATAAAGTTACTATTCACCAAAAAAATTAAGTTAATCCTATAAAACTATAAATATCTTACTAATCAAAACTCTGTATATCCATTTTTCTAAACTAAAAACACAGAAGAGGAAAAAATATGTTTAATGGTAAGGTTACAACAATCTTATTTAAATAATTATAATAACAATGTGTTATTTCGCAGAGACTCAGTGTTGTGTGTATTATAATATATTTAATGAATTAAAATTATTTCAGATGAAACATACAATAAAATCTTGGGGGTATTATATTCTTTCCTCCCTCAGAAATTTCATCCTCATAAGTTTTCTTATATATTTAAATCTAAAAATATGTGGGTGGTTCTTCTTTATAACTTCTTATGGTTCCCATGTTTCTTCCTCCATTTTATAGTTTTTCAAAGAACCTTTAATAGTCAAGTTATCCAATTTTTCAATACTTTCTCTCTTGTGTGAAGAATCTCGATAAACTCTTCACAGTAAGAAAAATTAGGTTCCTTTTCTATTTTATCATAGGTGATTACATGTATTGGGTATAACATGTACTTGTTTAATAATGAAATGTGGAAAACATCATGATATTTGGAAAGACTTGGTGGCATCACTAAATGGTGAGCTACAACTCAAATTATTTAAATAATTTCAAATGGCCCGATGTACATGGGGATCAGTTTCTCATTCTTACCAAACCTTAAGACACCCTTCCATGTAAATTATTTTATAAAGACATGATCCCCTACTTGAAATTACAAATCCTTTCTATGATTGTCAGTATAAATCTTTTGCCTACTTTGGGATGCTTTAATATAGGCCTGAATTTTCATTACCTTTGTTGTTGTCTCTTCAATATGTTCTAGGTCTATAAGTTTCCACTCAACAGCTTCATCCTAATAAGTTTTATTATGACACATATTTCCATATAATGCTTCATATGGAGAAATTAGAATATTAGAATGGAAAATATTATAGTAAGAAAATTCCACCAAAGGTACGTATTGATCCCACATACCTTAAAAGTCAAGTGGTAATGATGTCAATATGTCTTCCAGTGTTTAAATAGTCCTTTCAGACTCTCCTTTGATTTGGGGTGATAAGAAGTACTCATATGAAGATCAATATCCAAAGCCTTATCAAGACTCTTCTAGAATTTTTGTGTTAATTGGGGATCTTGATCAGACATAATCGATATATTTTCACCATAAAGTCTTACAAATTCATTAATATAGAGTCTTTATAGGTGCTTGGGTGGTAAATATTCTCTTATAGAAAGTAAATGTTCCAATTCTGTAAGACGATTATCAATTACCTATATTGAATCATTCCTTCTAGGATTCCTTGGTAGTCTTGTGACGATGTATGTCATAATGGAATCCCACATACAAATAGGAATAGTTAGAGGTTTCATGAATCCTGTAGGATTTTGTCTCTCAGCCTTCACTTGTTGACAAACTAGACACCTTTACACATATTCAGTAATCTCTTGTTTCATGTTATCCCACAAAAAATGTTCCTTCAGTTCTCTATACATCATGGTGATACCAGGGTGTATAGAGAAATTTGAGCTATTAGAATCATCTAATTGTTCCATTTTTAGATCAGGTACTAATAGAACACATAAAATCTTCCCAAATTTCAGAACTCCATCCTCATAAAACAAGTCTTATAATTTTCCATCCTTAATTGCTTTAATTTTCTTTTTATGGTTCTAATCATCAGATTCAGATCTATTTCTTCTTCTCTTGTAAAGTTAGTTTTGCAATCATTTGAAAAAGGAGTGTTGTTTCCTCTTCCTTGATAATTCCCATATCTATCTTTACTATATCCATGAACATATGATCTCTTTCAATCCTTGACTAGGTTAGAAGTCCATGATCATTCCTACTTAATTAATCTTCTACCATATTTTCCTTTCCTAGGTTGTAGTGTATTGAATAATCATAATATTTGAGTTACTCATGCCATATCCTTTTCTTTATATTGAGTAATTTCTATGTAAAAAAGATTTTCAAACTCTTTTGATCCATATATATCCCACATATTTCACCATAGAGATAGTGTATCTATATTTTTAGAGTAAATATTACGTCTGGTAACTCATGATCATGAGTTGGATAGTTTTATTCATGAGTCTTCAAATTCTTTGATGCATAACAATTAAATTTGTCATTTTGCATAAGGACACAACCTAGTACATTCTATGATGAATCACTATATATCACAAATCCATAATATCTAGATGGAAGAGTCAAAATTGGAGCATTTACCAATATTATTTTCAATTATTCCAAAACATTTGTACACTCTTTTTTCATATGAACTTAACCCCATTACACATGAGTTTAGTAATCATGTTATCCAATCGGTCAAAATTCTTCCTGAAACACTAATAATAACCTTCTAATCCAATAAAACAATATACCTAGATTATTTTTTTTGGTGTATGAAATTATTGTATTGCATTTTTATTTTTAGGATCAACAGAGATTCCATCCATAGACACAATATTTCCTAAAAAAGAAATACTTTGAATCCAAAACTAACATTTACTAAACATCCCATATAACTCTTTTCTTCTAAGAGTATCTATAAAAATCCGTAAGTGATTCTCATGGTCCTCATATATTTTGGAATATATCAAGATATTGTCAATAAATACCACAAAAAATCATCAACATATTCCTTGACAACTCTATTCAATAGATCCATGAAAATAGAGGGTGCATTATTTAGTCCAAATGTACTTACTGTAGACTTGTAAAGTATATACATGGTTTGAAATATGTTCTTTGGAATATCTTTCTTCCCTACATGAAATTGAAGATATTCAGATCAAATTTCAATCTTCAAAAAATACTGAGCTCAATGACGTTAATCAAATAGATCATCAATGTGAGGTAGAGGAAACTTTTTCTTTATTATAATCGCATTGATTTATCAATAATCAATGAAAAACCTCATGGATCCTTATTTCGTCTTGATAAAGAGAACATGGGATCCCTATGAAGAAACACTATGGTGAATAAATCCATTGTCACTCAATTCCACTATTTATTTTATTAGCTCTACTAATTTCATAGTGACCATTCAATTGAGAGTCTTTGATACAGGTCATTCACCAAGAATTAAATGAATAATGAACTCAACTACCCACTCTGAAGGATGTCCAGGTAAATCCACTTGAAGTACCTAAATATATTTTTTCACAATTGGAACATCCTAAATTTGAATATTACTTTCCTCATCCCAATATGTTTTTTTTCCACCATAAGAATTGAATTTAGTAGAGCCACTAGAGGTGTATCTAGATAAGAACATTATGATGATGTTTATTCTTTAAAGATAAGGTATTCTACATATTCCTCACAAATTTAAACATCCTTATTATTACAATAGACTTTCATGTCATATTTTGAAAGCCATTCCACTAGAAGGATTATATTAAAAACAACCACATGTATGATAATAAGGTTTGAAACTAATGCATATTGATGTGTCGTAAAGGGGACTGATCGAAAAATATTTGTTTCAAGGATACTTCCCTTAAGAGTTTTGACTAACAACTCCTTTATTAAATCAAAAGGGAAATGTATAATTTTCTTGGAAACTGGGAAGATATAAATGAATTCATTAATCAAAAATCAAATAAACATTGGCTAAATTTGAAGAAATGATTAATGTAGCAGCCACCACATCATTGGGAACTTCAACCTCTTCAGTTTTGATTTTATAAGCTTGGACATACCCCCTTGGCCTTTTCCATGGTATATTACCCTAACAATTGGGACATTGATTTGAATAATTCCCCATTACATTGCAGTTGAATCATTTAAAATCATTTATTTTTTTCTTTCCCTTTCATTCATTAGCAGTATGAACCTTTTCCCTTCACTTATAACAAACTCTAATTCCTTTCAAACATTTACTAGCATGATTCATTATAAAATTTCCACATAATGAAAAATTTTCCAATACCTTCTTTTTCCTTGATGCTTCACCCATTCCATGGTTATAAAAATACCTCTCATTTTCAGGATTTCCTTTGAAAAAATTTGATCTAGAAAATTACTTCTCTATTTTGATGGCACTTAATACTATATCATTATACGATAAAAATGTTCTTAAATCCAGTTCCCTTTGAAGGATTTGCTTATAGACTTCAAAGAAATGATCAATATTAACTTCCAAACATGTATGTAATCTATAGCATACCTGGATTGTCTTGTGAAGGTAGCCTCATACTCCACAACACTCTCTTCTTTACTTTTCTTTAAGCTAAGGAATTTTCTCTTCATTTCAGTCCATTTATCACAGGGGAAATATTTCTCAATGAATATTTCCTTAAAAGTTATTCCTTCCATATCTTCTATTTTATCTTCCTCTTTAGTATTTTGGATCAAAGACCACCATTGATCACCATCACCCTTGAGACAATATGATTCCAATACTACCTTTTCATTTTCATTGTATCTTAATGCAAGAAATATCATTTCATGGGACTTAATCCAATGCTGAGCTAACACTGGATTAGTAGTCGCACATCATGATGGGGGATTCTAATGCATGAAATGATCCAACATAGGTGTAGTATGCCTATTTTCCACAACCTGAGTAAGTTGTCCAAATATTGTTATGATCTTCTCATCTCCAACACTAACTATGTTGGCTTTCTTAGTGGGGAAATTTATACATTATATGCTGGTATTGATTTCCTTTATTCCATTAGACACCATCACTAAACAATGGCATTCACTAAATTACGTTATGAATCATAATGCATAATTTCAAACTATAAAATCACTTAATATAAATTAAACTTTTATGCATATCTAATATCATAATCATAAACATGGTTTCTATATAATTCTAATTCATTCATAATGGGTTTTCAAGAAAATGTGAATTATCATAAGCATATCCCATGGGAGAGTCAAAGTAGGTGAGAAGTAAGGCCCTTTGTCATATACCATGTTACCCTGAGATAGGCCAGAGACACCTTGTTCGAGTCGTTACCCCTAGGTACATATGTTCCAAAACCACATCCACTTTTAGTATCCAGACAAGGATGTCTTGATAGGAAGACCCACATAATCTCGACCTTACCGAAATTCTAGGATGATATTGTATACTTATCCCCAAATTATATCTTTGGGTTATGTTCCCAAAACTATGCATTCTAAATCCAGTTCCAAAGGTTTCTACTAAACTTCCTTTGATACAAAATATATCACCCCAACCCTAGAAGCCAGAAGATGGTGCATTATTTAATTACATTGTCATGATTACATGGAATTAAATCCAAAATGACTGATAAGATTGGTATTAATGATGAAATTATATACATAAATGGAACCCATTTTATATTGCGAATAGAAAACAAAATATAATACATAATAAAATCTAATAAATTTCATCCTTGAAAACTCAATAAATGATCTCTTCTTCATAACATGGGGAAGAAAAAAAATTAAAGGGTGAGATCAAATGATTAGAAAGGGTTACATATATAAGAAGTATGAAGCAATAAATGTGAACCATAATTAATTAATATGTCATGTTGAATAATTGGAAAACACGATCCACCAATAAAATGAGAATGAAAATTGCATCCATAGATTTTGACACAGCTAAAAACTCATCTAAAGTAATAAATAAATACTGAATAAAGAGGATTATTATTATTTGGACATCATGTATCAGTCATATGAACCATAATACCATCAATATGGTTTAATTTTGTTGGTATATACTCATCAAATTCTATTTGAAAACAAACATAAAGGGATTTTTGCAAATGTTTTTGTCTAATGAGACATGTCGATGCATCGTGGTGATATAAAAGGCCCCACGCATCACTGGAATTCCATAGAATTCTTTATATGTATATTTAATACAATAAAAATATTCCTCTTCAATATCCATATTCCATTTTTGATACATATTCATTAAAATATCCCCAATTAAAATAGCATTCAAAATAAACACCATATGTAAAGTGGAATAAAACTAACACAAAAATAATATGCATGATACAAGAATATGGTTATTTAATAGAAATATAATCCAAAATGAAAACTTCTCTCAATGTGGAAGTAGATACACCACACAGGAATAATTAGGTGCACAATACCAACTAAGTCTCAATGAAATTGAATTTGAGATGAGGTCTCTTACCACTTTGTAATCAATCGAATCGTATGAAAAATAACTAATAATAATCAGATAAATCATTGAATACCATGAATATAAATGGTTTCATAATATTATATATCAAATATAAGTATAAATATACCACATAAATGAAATATTGTGACAAATAAGGGAAATATCATGGAAATAAAAGTGAGATGAGAAACCCTTTACCTTAAGTCCAAATGTTTCGGCACTTGATATTAATATCGTGGATAATCATATTAAATACATTAATTTATTAATTTCGTAAATTTTATACATGTATTTGAGTTATTATAATTTTATTATGTTTATTAATGGCCTTTTTAGGAGTTATACGATGCAATTTATCGCCTAGGATCTTTTATTTCCTTGGTTATGATGATCTGTTTACTTGTATACATGTTATTATGTTCGTGTAAAATGGGAATAATTATAAAAAATTAGAATTATATGTCATTAATGAACATATAGAGGTGTAAATTAATATATATATAATTTGGTATTAGGATGAAATATTAGATAAAAGTTTAGTGATAACTGCTTTGATTATTTTGGTGTTTTGTTCGACCATCACGCACTAGTTTTGTTTAATTAATTAATACTATGTATATATAATGTTTACAGGACATTAAATATAATTTAATAAATATTTTATAATTTTTTTCAACCATAAAAATGGTTTCATGACCATCCATGATGGAGAAATTGACGAATGAAAATCCGTCATCCAAAAAGGTTGTAAATTGGGAACTCACAAACGATGATTTCGTTTTTAAAATAAAAGAGAGAGAGAGAGAGAGAAAGTAGTTTGTTTAAGTATATTCTATTAATATGATATCATTATAGTATATAGACGATATTGGAGTTTTCATTACCATTTGGAAAGAGTAGGTTAGTAGAGGAAAATAAATGAAAAATAAATTGAAATGAATTTAAAAGAAAATGGAAGGGATTTACCTCTTGAATTCTCCACCTTGAGAACCTCCTTAGTGAAAGGGTTTTGTTATTTTGGTAAGACCAAGAGCTCCTAGACATGGGGCATAGACTATGGAGGATTATTTGGGTAGAATTTTTACAAGATTAAAGTCTTAGATGTGTGAGGGGAATAGGGGGTGGGGTGGTATTTATAGTGGAGGAGAGGGGTGTTTTTTGAATATTTTATTCATTTGTTTATTATTTAGGATCAAAACTATGAATAGTTTGATAATTATGATAAAATATATTTAAATAATAAAGGAAATTTCAAGATTACTATTCTTACATCATTCATGACTCAATAAATAGTGTATTTATCTTAAAATTTATTTATACAGTAAATTACCGTATTTTACTATTCACAAAAATTAAAGTATTTCATAAAAAATCCCAAAAATTCTCCCCATCCATTTTTCAGTGTGTAGAATCTAATAATTAACTCCATTTTATAAAAATAATTTTCTAAATATGATTAATTTATTTTTTAATTAAAATCATCATTTACTTGAAAAATATTGATTTTAATATTATAACTGCTTTTATGACACTTTTAAAAATTATCTCATGTCTCACAAAAATATCCTATAATAATAATAAAAAAATTATTTAAATATTAATATATTTTATGGAAATAAAATTTCTTTTAAATTATTAAATTAATTATAAAATTTTAAATACATATTTATTCCATACAAAAATACCAACACCTAATTAATAATATTTAAAATATTAATTTACTTATATTATGATATAATTAAATCATAATTTCAACTATAAGATACTTAAATTGTATTTATACACTCATGGGTGTGGTTAATATTCATTTGTCTGATTTAATATTTATAAAGGTTATGTTACTATTCATAAGGGCAACATTACTATTCAAAAAGGTCAAGTTACTATTCCCCAAAAATTATGTTGATACTATCAGACTCTAAATATCTTACCGATTGCAATTGTGTATGTTCATTTTTTAAAATTCAAAACAGCAAAGTGGAAAAATTATGTTTAATGGCCATGTTATAACTATCATGATTAAATAATTATAATAACAAAGTGTTGTTTTGGAGAGGCTCAGTGTTGTGTGCATTGTAATCTATCTAATGAATTTAAATTATTTAAGAAGAAACATACCATAAAATCATGGGGTGTTATAATTATGTACTAAAACATCCAATATAACAACACTAGTATATCCCAAATAATAATATTTTATTATTTTGATTTCATAATATTTATCCATATCTTTTTATCCATAAAATGATAAAAAAATCCATCGGTTGTATGTACGGTGGACTACCACCTCATGAACCGATGTAATTTGTTTTCCATCACTGACTCACATGGATAATCATAATAATGAAAATAAAGAATACATATGATATATATTAAATTATATTAATTATTAAAAATTAATATATCATCCACTTCCTTACCCATTCACCCATCAAGGTAATGATATCATCTCTTGTGTGTACGTATGGCTTATCATCTCTACAAATTTATGTGATTTTTTTTTCATGTAAAACATTCAAGAATAGTTCTAAAAATGTATCTAATGAGTAAATTTTGTATTAATTAGATTAGTATCATTATTTAAATTATATAACTATATTATATATGTAATAATTTGATCATTCATGCCAAAACATGCATGGGAAAACATGATAATTAACCCCCAAAACAATAGTAATAATAAAAAAAATTAACGAATGGGAGATAAGATGTTATAAAAGGATCATATATGATATTGTAAATATGAATATGGTTCTGGTATAAATTAATATCACGATTAAAACCATTATAAAAGATGTTAAAGTATTTTCAATAAAAAGGAAACATGGGGTAAGGGATCTCGTCTCAATTTCCATTTCATTGAGACATGTATTTTAATATGAACCTATTCACTTTTATATGGTATATATACAACCCTTTGATGCATTTAACATGAATAATTATTTATTAATTATTATTATTGTTTCAATTCAAGTTTATTCTTTCAAGGGGTTATAATTTAAAAGTTACCAAAGAGATAAGAATCTATCTTAAAATATCTCTTTATTTTGGGGTTGATTTTACTTTCTTTTATAGAATTTTACCATTCATACTTCATAAGATCCCATAATTTTTTTACCCACTAAATATGTAAGGTGTTTCCATATTTTTTTTAAAAATTCCTCTATTTTTTACTCAAATCAAGTAAATCGAATTTTAAAAGAACAATCAATTTTATTTTTATTAAAATCAAATATATTTTTAGTTTATGTATTTTTTTTCAAAATTATTTTATAAAAGTCCTCTTATTTACCCCAATTATTTATTGAGGAAATTTTAATTTATCCTTAAATTTTAAAAAGGGTTTGAATGGAAACTTTATACTATTTTTTGAAAGGTATTTTTTTTATAAAAAGACAAAAGAAATTTTTTTAATATATATATGGAGAAAATGGACTTCCCTAACACCATAACCATTTAAATATTTTATATTACTCTACATATTTTCAAGGGTTGTAAAAATAAAACCCTTTTATTATAGATTCATTTTGATATTTCATTTATTTTCCCTTTATTATTTCAAATGACATGGTTTTATTATAAAAACCTATATTCCTGATGATCCAATGCTCGCATATCATTTCATGATTAATTTTGGGATTGTTAACTTTTTATTGATATAATAAATTTATTTTGATCATTTATACTTAGACATTAAACTTTTCTTAAATATACATATTCCATATATCATGGATATGATTATTTCCTAAACAATATAACATTTTTTACATATGGTGTTTACTTTGACTATTATTTTATTAATTGGGGAAATATTAATAAATCAATATTATTTACTCAATATGGATTTTTATTGATAAGGAATACTGTTCTTGAATAAAAATGACAATTAGATATATGATTAATTCTCTGAAATTTCAATAATGGGTGGGGCTTGGAATTATATATCCCCTCGATAAATTTGTAGGTCTGATAAGACAAACCAGCCAGCTAAATTTAAATAGCCTTTTTCCCATATTTTAAAACTATATTATGATATTTCTTGATGATATACATATCAAAATGTTTGAAATCATGAAATACATATTTAATAATTTACCTTCATTGATAATTCAGTTATTACTATCCAGAGGATTATTGTATTGATATTATACATGGATGAATTTTGTACTCAAGTTATTGATTAAATGGAATGTTTTCTCAGTTATTTACCTTACCATATTGATTATTCATATATAATCCTAATAGTCAAGTTATTGTTTAAATGGAATGTGTGATCAATTACTTTCCTTACCATATTATTAGTGTCTTATTGAATCCTGATAGCTTCCACTGTAAATAACCATTATTATGAATTTGAGCTCACCATTATTTCTTTTTCTTCCCCAAGATATGATGATGAATCCTTTAAATGAGTTTTAAATATACTAAGAATTTTCATTCATTATGTTTTATATTCTATTCCCAAATTAAAATAGGTTTCATATATGTATATAGATCTCGAAATCAACTAAACTAATATACCCTTGGAGATTTTACCCCTTGTATCTATGCCAATATAATAAATTAACCATCAGCTCTGGGAAACTAGGTTTAGTGTTTTTACCGTAGTTATAAGAGCATGTTTAGTATAAATATTTGGAATTTGATAATGGAAAACATAGATTAGGTAATATAACTCTATGGTATAATTTTAGTATTGGTACTGAAGAACATCCTATGGTTTTGATTTGGAAGATATTATGTGGTTTTTCCAAGAAATACATACCTATATGGATAATACAAGTGGATATGGTTCTGGAATAGTTGTACCTATGGGTAATAACTCTGAAATAAAACACTGTGACTTGAATTGATCATTACATAGTGCGCAAAAAACGCCTTACTGTGCCTTTGGTATGACACTTCAAGGGGATATGATTGAGATAATTCACATTTTATTTATCAATCATTTTGAATTATCTTAAAATAAATATATCCCCAAAGAAACAAAGATAAATATTCTAACATTAAAAATTAAAACATTTTCTATTTATGTTAAGTGTTGCACTAGATTTATATTTATATATTATGATTTAAATTTAATAATTTTACAAGAGATTACAGTATATGCCACTATTTATAAATTGAACCCAGAAGAAAGAAGGGTATCTATACTCCTAAAAAAATTATAGATTTCTCTACTAACCAAGACAATATACCTGGTATTGGAACTAAGCATATCATGGCTTTATTAATGCATCTTAACCAGGTGGTGAAAATTAACTTTCCCTAATGGATCAACCTGTTGTTCCACAACATGATTCTCCTATGTTGGATCACTACGATAGAAGCCCCAATAATTTAATAGGACTACTAATCCTATGGTATATGAGAAATGGATTCAGTTCCTTGAAAAGATATTTATTTCCTTGGGAAGAGATGAAAATGAAAATTCTATACTTTAAATATACTATCTAAAGGGAGATTTTGATAAATGGTGATCATTGATCTTGAATACTAGGGAGGAATAAGAAAGGGAACATATGGATTAGAGATATTTTAAGGAGTCATTCTTTTAAAAATATTTCCCTTGGAAAAAATGGACTGAATTGAAGAGAAAGTTCCTTTTTATAATGAAAATGTAAGAAGGGAAAAAAAATCAGTGGATAGAGAATAAAATCTTAAAATTGAGTATATACTTATTGTAAAATTATAAAATGATGTATTTCCTAAGGATTTACTTTCACATCCACCAGAGTGTGAAATTTATTTTTCTATTGATTTAATCATAGATTCAAGACCAATATCCAAGACACCCAATATAATTGGTAATGGTTGCATCACCCCCATGGAGTTTTTTCCTTTCAACATTTACCTACTAATAATCCAATAAATTTGATGTATATCCATGATCTCCTTTTTCATATTGTCCCACCAATAGTTCTCTTGGAGACCATGATAAATATTCATGCTCCATGCGTTGATGGAAAAGGTTGATCTATGTGCATCATTCAACAACTCCTTTATCTCATGATTTTATGGTAAACATATTTGTGGCATAAATCTTACAAGTATTTATTCATTGATTTTGAACTCATTGAATTTCCTTTTTCATATAGCTTCCACCTTTTTTGAATTTCCACATCATCTATTTGAGAATCCATTATCTTCTCTAAAAATGATAGTTGAAAATTAATTTGTGAAAGGAATGATGATTTTATTTCCTTTAGGATCCATATGCCCATTATATTGGATCCTTCTAAATTTATCATCATTGATATGGTCACATGATATTTTATACTTAGTGTATATGCCACGTTATTTTATTTCCTAATATGGTAGAGGATTGATCAGTCCTAATAATTGATAATATCTAAAAATATTTATTGGGGAATATTTAACTGCTTTGGTGTGAAAATATATTTGAGGCTCTTATGATCCATATATATATCTCACTCTTCTCCCCATAGAGATTTAAATGTAAGTTTTTCAATGAAAATATTATTATAGCTACCACCATATCATGCATTGGATAGTTCTAATCAAGAACTTTTAACTACCTTGAGTCATAGGATATCACATTGTTTACATCAATACACATCGAAATCCCTTCTATAAGGACTCACATTTTACAACAATAAGCTCCCCATGTGAGGAAAGTGTGAGTAATGGTGCAGTGATAAGATTTTTTTTTCAATTAGTTGAAGCTTTTTTTTCATTCATCAGTTCATACAAACATTACTCCCTTCCAATTCATCTTGGTTAGAGAGTTTTACAATCATAATACGTTTCTTAAAAATCATCATTAATTTCCAACTAGTCCATATAAACTAAAAATATCCATTAAATTTTTTTGGGCCACTCCTCAATTACCTTTGTCTTAGAAGATTCCACAAATATCCATTTTTTGGTGATAATATTCCTTAATAATTATACATCCTCCATCTAAAACTCACATTTACTATACTTTTCAAATTAATTATCCTTTTAAAAATTCTTTAACACAATATTCAAATGATCATTGTGCCCCTCATTACTTTGGGATTATATTAGAATAATATCTATAAATACTACCATAAATGTTCGAAGGTAATATCAATAGACTCTATTTATTATGTTCATAAAAATTTATAGAAACCTATTGAGTCCGAAGGGAATCACTATGAATTTATAGTGTCCATAACTTGTTCGAATGGTAATCATGGGAATACTTATTCAACTTTAATTAGTGATATCTTGACATAAGTTCCACCTTAGAAAAGTACTAGGCCTCATGTAGTTGATAAATAAAGGTATTTATCAATGGCAAGGGATAATTTTTCTTTATCTTGATTTTATTGAGTTAATTATAATCAACGTAGAGGCACATTGACCCATCCTTCTTCTTGAAAAAGGGGACCGACACACCCCACAGTGAAGAACCTAGGAATATAAATCCGTTATATGTTTTCTATTGTAACTACCTATTTAATTCATTTTACTCAATGGTGTCTATTCTATAAGGAATCTTGGATATGGTTATAGATCTAGGTATAAGTTTTATTGATAACCCTATCTCTCATGTAGGAGGAGGAACATACAATTCCTTAGGGAATACATCAGTAAAATCCCTCACAATAGGCATGTATTCATGTATGATTCTATTCGTTATCTAAAAAATTTGAGCTAGATTTGATTTCTCATAAGGTAATAATATCCCCAATTGAGATGAATATTCTAAAGGAGATTCACCTCCTTCTAACACTTGAACAGAATCAGACGATGACTCTTGACATGAACAATGATCTACCTCTTCATATAGTTGATATTGGGCTTATATAAAGAAAATCAATACATGCCCAATAAAGTATCAAAAACCATTAAAGTAAGTATGAAAAGATTTTCTAGGAGTTTTAGTCCACAAGAATTAACTAGGGGTGAGTTATATACTTGAGATGAAATAATTTCTCTATTTTTTCTAATAGATAGATCAACCCCCATGTTTTTAGGTGGTATTTCAATGGTTCTTCTAAAATCAAATGATTTTAAAGAATTAATAGAATTATACACATATAGAACATTTGAATTTCATGAATGGATGTGGAGAACAACTTCTACTATTTTATTTTCGTTCTAGTAATTTACTATATCAAAAAAAACACAGGGATGATAATACATAAACTAAAAATTATTTAAAAAGACAAAAAATGAATATATAAGGAATAAATTTTTAATGAAAAGTATATCATAAATTTCAAGTATCTCGATTTAAATCTCGGTTATCCACGGAATTTTACATATTAACCTTAAAATTTTATTAATGTCTTTCATAATGGTTCATAATGTGTTTTTGAAATTTTTCATAGCATATCACCCTTGATTTTCAAACTAGGTGTAAAAAGAGTCCTCTTTGTCTTACACAAGGTGATGATTGAGTTAATACCCAATCAAACATTTTTGGGGTCATTACCCATAGATAAAACTATTCTTGATACACATCAACTTGTAGTATCAAGACATGAATATGAGATAAGATCCCATATCACTACAAAGAAATCACGGGTTAATGGTGGTTTATTAGAAGAAATTCTATTAACCACTACTAAATAAATTGGGTAAAAAATTTAATATAGTGGTGGTTTCATCAAACCGTCACTATATATTTTTTATTTTAACAAATATTGGTGGATTCCATTAAACATACACAAAAATGTTTTGAAAGAACTCTATTCCTACCCCTCCCCCACTCCCTTTGCGAACCCCAACCCTGACCCCTATCATCCCTCATTCCCAGCGCAACCCCAACCCCATGGCCCCCCCACCCTCTGACATCCCTCTCCCCAATAGTAATGTGAACCCCCTCTCTATAACCTTTATCCTCTATCCTTAGTGGCTACCCCGACCACCACCAATACCCTTCGACCTCCATCTTCCTAGAGGTGACACAGACCCCCCATGCCTCCCTCTTCCCAATGACGATGTAGATCCCCCCTACGATCACTCACCTCCATCCTCAATGGAAACCCCAACCCCCACGAACCCCCACTCTAACCTCCCACTTCCATATGGTGACGCAAATCCCCCCCGCTGACCTCCCTCTCCCAGGGTTGGTTCTCCTACTCATATCCTCTTATAGATTCATTGGCCTTGCTCTGGTGATTTAGTGTACCACCTTATGAAAGTGGAAAATCATAGGTTAGTTTTCTCTATTTCATATCTCATTATGATGATTGAGTATTTTAATTTTCAAAGGAAATTTTATAAGGAGGATTCCCAAAGTGTTTTCTCTTATGTCCTCCATCTCTAAAAATTGTTTTATTCGTCACAATATACATAATTTGAATCTATTGATTTATCTTGAATTTTTCACCATAATTGGTCGAATAATAACACTTGGTTATAATTCTATAATTTAATTTAAATTTCACACCATATGTGTTTTTACCATAGTTTTCCTCTTTTAACTACATATTCAACTCCATGCGATTAATTAAATTCATCCATGTAGTCTTCCTTCATTTTTCTTCCACAATATTTTCTTAAGACTCTTTGATTCCTATTCATCAACATTATAAATGTAAACTTCGCTCATTCTGTCTTTTGTAACTCTGTTCTTAATAATATTAAGACTCGTTTCTTTATTTTTTTAAACAAATCGTGGGATTATATTGGAAATTTTACTCCATGATTTAATAACCTCCTCCTGAGTAGAATATTCATGGATTAACATTATATAATAATAAATTCCCATTATGAAAACACCAATCCAAAAGATTAAAATTGTAAAAAATAAATGGGGTAAGAAAATATATGTATTATTCTATCAAACATAGTCCTACACTATGTTCAATAGATACATGGTAAAAGTTCTAAAAATGACTAATATTCAATAATCATTACTTATCACATTCGATAAATTTTAGAATTTTAAATATTTGTCTTTGAAATCACTATCTATTAAGGTTTAGTTTGTGTTTAGTAAAAGGTTCCCCTCACCAACTAGTTTTGTAGGAAATTTAGGTGAACATATAAAACAACCTTAAATGGTTGAATGAAGTATAATAACATATAAAAAAATACAACTTCTATGTTTATCAGTTTTATCCATCCAATAGTGTGTGATATTCAAATAAAGTATACTCTTTTTCATATTTTTAAATTGATGATCTTTATCTTAGTTATACCATGGGAAATGGTCCATAAATTGATTAATGTAGATAATTTTTCAATGGAATGAACCCTCCTTAGTTACAACACTACGGTAGAATTCACCATTCTATTTTTCTCCCTTAAAAATAATATCATCTACATATAAAATATCAAAAATGTCTACATCTTTATCATATTTAATGTATAGGTTGTTTTGCAAACTTCCATAATTAAATATTAATTATTTCATTCATGTATCTAACTTCAAATACTATTCTCTTGAGTCTTATTCTAACCCGTATATATTCAACGTTAATTTTTAATGTACATGTTTGATTAATCATTTATTACTTTATATTTGAATGTACATGTTGAATACAATCCAATAACTACGAATAAAAGTTGGATTATTTTACCTCTAAACACATCTCAGTATGTGAAGGGATTGGGGGAATTTTTAGATAATTAAATTGAAAACAAATCCATGGATGTTAGAATAAAATTTATGTTTCACGATTGTGATTTCAAGTGATGATTTAATAGAAATTAAGTATATGATAATTCAATATTGAAACAGTTTCCTACTTGATATGCATGTTGGATTTGGTATGGTGAATCAAATGTTAAGGAAAGTCAAATTGATGACTATAATTTAAATGAAATAAAAGTGACCTAATAGAGGATAATTATATTCAAAATTTGTTAAGTGATGCATTTGGTTTTGCATAATACAATTTTTATGACTTGAATAGATCAAAAAAACCTTCAATTGATCCAAAGATGTTTAATCTTACTCAGAACATCAATGACCGTAAAAATTATTTTTAAGAATTATTTGAAGATGAACAATAAGAACTATATGAAGGGTGTGCCAAGTGTTTGAAGTTGTCTTTTCTACTAACATTGTATCATATCAAGTTTCTATGTGGAATTAATAACAATGAAATGTCCTTGATTTTAGTGTTTCTCCATGATTCATTTAGTAAATATGAGATCCCTAAATCATTATATGAGACGAATAATGTCATAAAAAACATGGACTAATTTATAAAAAGATATATGCATGGCCTAATGATTACATGATTTACTATGTAGAAGATTTTGATAAATAAGAATGTTCATGATTTCATAAAAAAAGATAGAAGTCAATGAACAATAGTGAGAGTATAAATCAATGTAACCCCAAGAAAAAATAAAAGAATAAAACTCATGCAAAGGTATTGCAATACTTTCCTATGAAACCACGCTTGTAACGATTAATCATGTTGTCTAAGACTATATATGACATGAAGTGGAATGCTCAAGTTACTAATGATGGAACAATGACACATCCAAAATATTCAACATCATGGAATATGTTTGATTCACTATATCCATATATTTTTTCAGATCCTATGAATGTATGTTTGGGACTAGTTTCTAATGGTTTTAACCCTTTTGGTACATTAAGTTCATATTATAGCCTTTGGCTAGTAATTTTGATACACTATAATCAGTCCACATGGATGTTTATGAGGAAGAATTCTTTGATTAATTTGATGTCTATTCCTAGAAATAAAATTCATGGAAATGAAATTAATTTATACCTTCAACCACTAATCAAATAATTTCAAGAATTATGGTTTGAAGGTTTGAAAACATATGATGCTTCAATGAGACAACTATTCAAAAGTCATGCTTCTTTAATGTGTACAATTAGTGAATTTCCTATAATAGAAAATTTATCTTGTCAGAATAATCATACTAGTTTGGATTATCCAGTTTGTAATTTTTATTTTAAACCTAAAAGATTACCTCATAGTAGAAAAAAAATTATGTGTCATCATCGATTTCTTGATTCTTCTCTTAAATTCGAGTTTAACAACACATGATTCAATAGAGATATTGAAATGACAAGGTCACTGAAGGTCATATCTGGTTTAGAAATCATAGTAAAATTAATTAATTTCACTAAAGAATTTGGAAAAAATAATCATTTTAATGAAGGGGAAAAGGGTATGAGGTACAGTTTCCGAAGAAGCTGGAACACAATAATGGAAGAAAAGAGAATATTTTTCAATCTTCTTTATTGGGAGTTTAATTTGATACATCATAATCTCTACGTAATACATATTGAGAAGAACATCTATGACAATGGAATTTTTACAGTTCTTAATGTGTATGATAAATAGAAGGACAACCTTAAAGCTCATAAGGATTTAGAGTCAATGAATATAAATCATAGTTCGTGGTAAAATGAAAATGAAATGTACCATTTGGGTATTTTTACAAAGAAAAATCCTAAGAAAGAAATATTACTTTGAACATTAAAAAATGTAAATTTTTCATAAGGATATTCATGTAATATATCATGATGCATTGGCTTGAAACATCAAAAGTTACATGGATTGAAAATTCAAGACTCAAATATTTTTATGGAGCAGTCGTTCCCATTTTATTTGCATAACACTTTAACTGAAAAAGTAAAAATGGTTCTAGTTGACTTTTTTACCTGTTTTAGAGATCTTTTTGGAAAAACATTAAATCCAGCCGAGCTTGATAAACATCAAGAAATAATTGTTTTGACACTATATCATTTAGAGGTGTTAATTTCCCCTTAATTCTTCATAATCATGATTCATTTGACTATTAATTTTTTTGAAGAATCTAAGCATGTTGGACTTGTACACTATTGATGGATGTATCCAATTGAGAGGTATGTTGATATTTTATTTTATTTCCATTGGTGAATTAAATTTTATCAAATAATTGAATAATTTTTTTTAAATATGTTTCTTATTTTTTTTCATTAGGTACTTAGGTCATTTGAAATTATATGTGGGGAGTAAAGCTCAAACAGGAGGATCTATATCTGAACGTTACATAGATGAAGTGATTTTGACCTTCTATTCTATGTATTTAGTTAAGATGATGACTAGATTCAATTGTGATGCATGTGCTAATGAAATCTCTACTAATTCTATTTCTGAAAATATTTCATTTATATTTCTAACTATTGGATGACTAATTGAAAAGGGGTCAAATATTACACTAACTGAATTATAGATGGTACAAGAAGATAAATATATGATACTCAATAGTTTTATTACAGATCCATTTATTGAATAATTGTGACTTCAAATAAAGAGGTGACTAAGTAATTGAGCCCAGAATGAGTTTGAATTAATAAAATATATTAATAATGAGCTTGTCAAATGGATTTCCCATCATGTAAGTATATAATAATATTTATATTATTGTTGTGTAGTTATTTTTCCTATGTTAAAAGTAACATCTTATATCCTTTTATCTAGATAATGAATGTTGATAATAGAACAGAAATATAGAATGATTTGTAGTTTTTGGATTGAGATCTGCTAAGGTCGGCTAACAGATTGAATGCCTACAATATTCATGGTTTATGGTTTTGTACAATTTAGCATGATGAATACTTGAAAACTTAGAATAGTTGTGTATTTATATTTGAAAAGGTGGGATACTATGGGAAGATAATTTATATAATTTAAGTGAACTATAATCGCCAGTTTTTAGTTATCTTATTCAAATTTATGGGGGACAAAATTGATAGGGTTATAATGAAAGAATCGTTAAATTTTAATTTTGTTAACGTCTCTCACTTAATGGATATCAGTGAGCATGCAGAGCATGATCCATTTATCATGGATTCACAAGATAAGATGGTTTATTACGTGGATGATAAAATACATGATGTTTGGAGTGTTGTTATATACTTAATGCTGAGAGACTTATATGATATGAGGGATAAATATCAATTGGAGATTTTTCATAGTGAACCTCATCAACCACCCAATATTGAATAGTTATTTACTTCCAATCTTGAAAGGGTAGAACATACAAGAGAGGATGAAAATGAAGGACACATAATAATGGAGGTTGATAAGGATGAAGACAATGAAGATGAAGATAATTTAATGTATAAATTGGTAATGAAATTTTATTAAAAGTTATCATTGATAAGTGTTTCATACATTTATACATTGTTCTAGTTTTTCTTTCTTTTTGTAACTTTTTTTTCATTATTTATATTTTTAATATACCTTCACCATTTGAAATGAAGGAATGTTGAGAAGAAATTTTTTTTTGGATTCTAACCGATTAGAATCTCGGAGGCATATTCCTAAAACATAGGAAAATGAGGTCTTTGATAATCACATAAAGGTAAAACTAATTTAATATTCCTTGATAAAAAATTTAAAATACTAGAGTAAAATTTTTATTATACTTATAAAGTGTTATGTTTTCTATTTATATATGTTTTTATATTTTGATGTCCCTGACTCTGGTTCACACTCATAGACATTGTAAAGAACACATACCACATCCATAAAAAACTAAAATGAAACTTTTATATAGAAAACACACATTTCTCGTTATATCAACCATGTCTTATGTCATATTTATGTTTGGTTGATTCCTACACATCAATAATAAATTATATATCATTATCTATAAGTTTGAAAACAATCTGAGATTTTTTACCAGTTTTGACTTGGTAAATACTTATGGAAGTTTCAAAATAATATAAAACAAGTTTCAAGGGTTCAAAACCAAGAATGAAACATCATATTATCCTGAAATTAATGTAAATTGATCGTATATTTAATTTGGAAATGTAGGGACTGATGAGACATAATTCTGAATTATGGTTTTCCTATTATGTCTATGAACACATTTTAAGTGTTTTAAAACACTGAAACATGTGTCTAAGGGTAAAAAATAGACAAAAAATGTTGTATTTTCCTGAAATTAGGGTTTCAATGACCACATATTTAATTGTTAAATTTAGGAAGTGATGACATGTCAATTTGAATAATGGTTTTCCAACTATGGCCATAAACACATTTATAGTGTTTTAAAATACTAAAACATGGGTGAGACTATCAAAACCAAGAAAATCATGTTGGATTTTCCTCAAATAAATGGAAAACAACCTCTTAGTTGTTTTTTACATGTATTCAAAGACAACACATTAATCCGATGTGTGGTGTGATCATAATTACTTATTAAACACCTAAGAAAGGTACAAAAGCCTTTAAGAACAAGTGTCAGGAGGTCAAAACTTGAGAATGTTGTTGTATTGTCCTGAAATAATGGGATAATGACCATATATTTAATTTTGAAATGTTGGAACTGATAGGATGTCATTCCAAGTGATGGTTTTACCATTATTGATGTAAACACATTTTAAGTGTTTTAAAATACTAAAACATACTTGGAACGGTAAAAACCTAGAAAAAGATGTCGACTTGTCTTGAAAAAATGGGAAAACTATCATATATTTAACTATGAAATTTACGAATCAATGAAACATCATTCAGAGTGACGATTTTCCCGTTATGTCCATAAATGCATTTTTAGTGTTTTAAAACACTAAAATGTGTGTGAAACAGTTAAAGACTAGAAAAAAACATTGAATTATCTTAAAATTAGGGGACAACAATGATATATTTAATTGAAAAAAGTGGGAACTAATGGAATTTAATTTCTAATGAATATTTTCTTTTTATGGCTGTAAACATGGTTTTTGTTTTTTAAAACACTAAAACGTGCATGGAATGGACCAAAGAATATAAAATGACATCCAATTGATGTGAAATCATTGGAAAATAACCTAATAGTTGTTTTTGTATTATATTACATTCTAAAATATCAAAACCTTTTAAAAATTATTAAATAAATTTCAATCACAATGCACATCCCCTTAAGTAAATTAGAATATTTACATATCCCTTTTCAGTTTCAACTGTTGAATATTATATTAAATAGGTATGTTTCTATTTTCAAATTGTTTCGCATTATTTATTATATTTTTATGTCAAAATTTATTCTATTTGACTAAAAAAATAACAAATTTTATATGCAACAATCCAAATATATTATGTGTCTTTTCTCCTTCACATTTCTTTTCCTAAATGTTTTGGTTTTCATTATAGGTGCCAGATGCCAAAATTAGGCAGAAGGTTTAGCATTTTAACCCATGATATTATTCAAAAGGTAGTCGTGATGGTTCCTAACATCCATGGGTTGTTAAAATTTTATCAATTATTCTACTATAATTCTGATTTTTTATGTATAATTTTATTTTTTGATTCATTTTTTGTTACTGTTTATGAGATGATGTGGTTAGTTTTATACCTAAGAAAAATATTGATATGAACAATGAAAACAAGATAGAGGTAAATTTCTTTAAGGAAGGAAATTTTCCTTATAGAAGTAAAACATGGGTTAAAACATATTTGCTTAAATATAATGTGTTTGTGATTTTCAAAACAAGAAGTAATAGAAAAGTCATAAGGAAAACCTTATTGACTCAACAGTATATTGGGCATGGCTTATTGTTGGACATATTTTATATGTATATATTTATGAATGAGGTATTTATTGATGTAATGGGTGACTAAGACTCAGGTTATAATGACTATGGTTGTGTGTATGATTGTAGATGTGTGATGTATGAATGATGGATTTATCATATATTTATTTTTGAGTTTATAGAACATCAGTTTTTGTATATTTATAGTATATTAACAAATATTTTTCTAAAAAAATGAAAACACCTTTAGAGGAATTTTTTTGTAACCGCTGCTAAACATATATTATTTAATATATTTAGCGGTGGTTCATATTAACCACTCCTAAACATAATCGTCGATAAATTATTTTTGTTAGTTTTCTTATGTTAATTTTTTATCCCAACGTATTTTTTTAAAATTACGAAACTGTAGATCATTAAATATCAAACCACCGCTAATTATAAAAAATGATGCTTAAAAACCATAAAAAAATAAAAAAAAATAGTCTCACTAGATGACTAACGACAATGCAATACATTATTGTTTTAATAACCACCACTAAATAATTACGTGTCAGTTTAAACCACCTCTAGACCAATAAAAAACCGCTGCTAAATGTCATTTTTTTGTAGTGTATTCCCATATAAATTTGATAAACTCTTGGTTAATATATTTAGAACCTCAATCCAATTTAGGTTAACTTGTCTTATTTTCATGATTATTCTTAAATTAATTCTTTAATTCCATTAACTTCTCATAGGATTTAGACATATACCTCATCAATTAGATGTAATCATTCCTAATCTAATCATCATCAAAAGTCATAAAATATGAGAATATACTCTTATATTCTACTTGAAGAGGTCTTCACACATCAACGTTTACTAATTATAGAATCTCTATGGACTTTTAACCTTGACCACGAAATGGTGGTTTGATTATCTCACCTTGTAAACAAGAATGTAATCTTTCAAGGGGATTATGCTCAAAAGAGTCTATGTAACCATCTTGATATAGTTTTGTCTAACACTTTACATATACATGACTATGATGGTGATTCCATAAATGGGTGTGAAATGAGTCATGTGAATTTGATTAATTATCAATTGAAAAAAAATCATAATTTTATATATAACGACCATTATTCAAATATTCCATACCATAAAATATTCTATTTTTATAAATGTAGTATCTCTTACTTCAAAATAGGAAAATAAATCCATCCATGTCTAAAGAAGAAACAAAGATGATGTAATTAGTAACACTAGTCATATAATAGCAGTTCCTTATAAAAATTCTTCCAATTGGAAATGTTATGTGGTAGTCTCCTATGGCTAGAGCATCCACCCTCACCCTATTGGTAACCCAAAGATCCACCTCACCTTTTTATACCTTTTGAAATCTATTTGGTTTAGGTATTTGGATAAAAATATCAGCACCATATATAGTATCTAATAACCAGCATGTGAATATGTGAAAATTATACACAATAATAGAATAACCTAAAGCTTTCACTTCCTTCTTTATTCAGGTGTTGTTCCTCTTCCAATGTCCTTGCTTGCCACATGAAAAACACACTGCATTTTAACCATTTTCTTTACATTGGATATTATTCTTTTTGGAAGGGAAGTGTTCTAGAGCCTTATAATTGTAATGATTCTATGGAACCTTTTTAATTTTCTTCATTTTTTATTTATCATAAGTACTATGATTTTTTCATTCTTCGTGTCTTTTTTAACATGGTAAATAAGAGTAAGAATTTCTGAAAGAGTCTTATCACTATTTATCTTATTGTAATTCACCATGAAACCAAAGAAGGTTTAAGGTAATGAGGTTAGAATGATATATATGAATAACACATCAGTGATCTTAAACCCCAATATATCTAATAATTCTATGTATCCAATCATCTTGACTACATGTGGCCTAGTGGGCTCTGACTCTCTATGTTTTCATGTGAATAATGAATTGGAGTTCCCATGTCTCTCTTATATTTCCTTCTTATAAAAGAGATCATGAAGGTGATATATAATTATATATGATTCCATATCCTTATATTTCTTTATAAGAACACTAGATATGAAGGATATCATGAAACATTGGAAATCCATTGCATTCTCCACATGTTTTGGGCAGAGAGATACTTCTTCCTCACTAGCCTCTTTAGCAAGAAACTTCAGAAGTGGGGATTCTAGTATGTATAATCTATATATATACCATATTTTAATGCGTAAGAATATATACCATTCCTATAAATTCACACCGTTGAGCAGGTTATCCTTCTATAGTATGAATCACAATGATTTGGTTGAATTTTTGTGGTTTTCGTTTCTACAAAAAGTATGAGAATATTATTAATACTTCCTTCAATACCAAATTATATTAATAAATTTATATTTTATTAAATTTTTAGTAGCTCACTATTTTTTAAAAACATAATATCCATCACCATTAGTTTTAGAATATCACATTGCATAGATATTCTAATGAAAAGGACCCATATTCCCCTTCGTAAAACCTAGGCCTGGGCCTGAAAAGTTATTTAAAGGGTTTTAGGTAGGTAATACATTAAAACTAAATTAACTGAAATTTTTTGATCATATGAGTGTAATCCATTATGGTTTTTTATGATCATCACATGACCATGTAAAATACAAGATAACCCAAAACAGGAAAATCTATCTTTGAGAATCAACATGTAAATAAACTTTATAAATAGTTTACGTGGAAATCGCCAGTGACAGCAGTCTACTTATTTCTCTGTGAAGGATGAATCTTGAAGAAGATCACAAGTTAGTGAAAAAAATCACTCTTACTCCATGTGGGTACACTAAATAATGGATCCATGATTATATCTCGAGGATACCCAAATTCTAAAGGGGTGGTAGTTCCTTCATCTCAAATTATGAACAACATTGTGGGAGGAAGAGATAAATGAAGGTTTTGCTCAAAATTTCGTTTCTACAAAAGGAGGGATAAAATCCCTACAAATATCCATTAATGATGTGTTTAATTAAATAAAAAACAATCAAACATATTAATGTATCCATAAACATGTATTTCCATAATTCATTGAATCTGTGCCAATGAGAGATCGAGCCAATTAATCTATTCCCAATGGATTTTAACTGATAATAAAAACATTAAAGAGAAATAAATATATATCATATATATATATATATATTTATTATTGCATGTATTTAATACATGTAGGATAATACATACATCAAATGCATGTTATAAAATTTTCACTTTATATATACATATAATTTTACATATATATATATATACATATTAGTGAATATAAAACACAATCCCACTAACACTAAAATCCTATAAGGACTTTATAAATAACATCACAACTCTTTGTGAATCCATTGAAAATAATTTTAATATAGTTTTTTTCATTAAATGCTCTTCATTTTGAACAGAAACTTTTTCCAAAATAATAACCTTATAAACGGATCTAAATGTGTGACTATATGGGACTTAATAGTGTCAAAAACAACTATAAACTCTGAATTTAATAGATGTAAGTAAAGAGATTCCACTAGAAAAACATCATTATTACTCAAGATACTAAGGGGTATGGTGTGATTTGCATCAAACAAACTCATATCTCTATAAGAAGATGTACACAATAATTTGTATCATCTACATAATATATATCTTTTATAATTCTTTTTTCCATGACAATGAGTGGACACTATACATAGAAAATGTCAATCTAGTATAGGCCACTCATCATTTTCTTTATTATTTAAAAAAGACAGACCAAGTGGATGAATACATCACATGTAATTCATCTATCTGATATGAACATCACATGCCACTTATCCATGTAGTTAAAAACACCATATGTAAAACAACTAATCTTGGAAATGAATTTACTCATTATAATTCAATAATGGGTCAAATGTAATTTCTTGTCATGAAAGTGGATAAATAACATCTTGGTCACACTCTAACTGATGACATGATCATCAAACTACCCAACCACCCTCATATTTGATAAATTCATAAGTTTACTTGTGTAAGTAGGGTATTAAATTATGAAGGTTCTCATGATAGTTATCTTTCTAATCTCATGTAATAAGGATTGAAAATAATCATACAAATCTAATTATATATATGACTATATAAAATTTCATCAGATATACTTAAGTGGATTAACACCAGTAATAAGTCTCTACTTATTACATCATGAATCCATTATTTAATATCTCATATACAACAAATTTTAACAGATATAAGAATCTATCAAAGCTAACCTTTACATATCATCACAACCCATTATACTCCATGATTTTCATCAATTAGGGACAACTCAATGTTTTTACATTAAGTGGAATCTAATCATTTAACCATTCATATAAAATATATTATAGTAGAAATAAATTAATAATAAAAGTATATTTCTATTATAGTAATAACATGACATGTATAGAACCATTACAACCATTCTCTTAAGAGATTCTACAAGACACCCAATATTTTTCTGCAGTAATGGATTTTATACATTACATCCAAATGTAATTCCTATCACATATCTATGAAACCATTTGATAAATCATTTTCTTGAAATCTTTTATAAATAATGTAACTATTTACATTATATCTTTACCAACACATCCTAAACACTTTTAGGATATAATGTGTAATATTTTGAGTTTTAACATGTATAATACTTTATAGAATAGTGATGATCACATGTTATGATAACTAAATATAACTCGTTAGAATTTCGTTATCATTATATCCTAAACTCTTTTATGATATTAAGTGAATTTTAATTTATAGCAGTAACTAATATAACTATTTACCTTTTTCATTATTGTGATATTTAATAACTTATTTTAGGAAATAAAGTGTAATTCACTTTCTTACAATAACTAAATATAACTTTTTATACTTATTTATCTTCATATATCCTAAAAATTTTAAGACATTCAGTGAAGAATAACTATAATATTAAACTTTTTTAATCCTTTAGTTAACAGTAATATTCACTTTCATACAGTGACTAAATGTTACTATTTAAATTTTTAATTACTATTTAATATCCTGAATTTTTATGATATAAAGTAAATAATCACTTAAACTAAATCTGGTACATTATTTTTTTTGTTAACTTTGAACTTCTATATTCCCAAACATACTCCCATTATCCTCTTATGTAACACCCCGACCCCTACTATAACGACCCAAAGTTTCATTAATGAAAATCCCTCTTGATCTAATTAAATGTCTCTTTATGTTTATATAAAGTGTCAACTTTATTGGTTTTATGTTAAGAATTTTGGCCGTTGCTAATATAGTTGTTGAACAGTGATCAAATGATTAGTATAAATATAGGGCTTTAACAAATCCAAATTTACTCTGACAAAGGAAGCGATGGCCTCATACAGTAGAATTGCCCCATACAAAGCCCATTTGTCGGAGCTCGGAAAAGAGGTGGCGTCCTTGGGCTTTGCTCTTGACCAAGCCCAATCTAAGCTTCACCATGTCAAGTTCGAATGAGATCATCTACGAGAAAAGTGGATGTTGATAGAGATTACCACTCGAGTAATGTTAGGTGAGCCACCCCAAGAGTCTATCACCATCGCACACCTTACCCTTAGGTCTTATGCGGATTTTTAAGGGGTTATGTAACAAATAAATAGTACTATGTTAATGTACATTATTTTTGTATATAATAATGAATATAATTTCTAGTCATTATTCATACATTGTAAATAGTTTTTAATGTACAAATAGTGTATTTAGATATTATTTAATTAAGAATTATATTTTATTAAATTAAGGGATTTTTGAATTAAATAATATTTTAATAAAATAATATTATTATTATTAAATTAATTTTTATTAAATATAAATGATCTTATAATTTTATGAATGCAATTATAATTTTTATTAAGGTTTGAAAGCCATTTTTGTCAAAACCCGTGAATTTTCAATAAATAGAAGTTTTTATTTTAAAAGTAAAAATTAACATATTTAGAAAATTATTTAAATAAAATAAATGTTATTTCTGGAATCATGACTTCGAAATTATCCAACGGTGAATTTTTAATAATTTTCTGAGACAGTCAAATTTTTAGGTAGAAATTAAATATCGTTTAAATATATAATGTGTTTTAGGACATCATATGACCCAATAGTGATGTAATAAAATACTATAATCCTTATGTTCTGCCAACATATGTTTTACCATTAAAATAATGTGATTTTGGGTTTTTTTGACTTACTTTTCAAAGCATTAATGGACCCCTCAAGACTTATTAAACACCTTGTCTTTTTAAATTAATTTCCATGGGAGTGTGACTCACCTCCACATAAGCAACCCTAATTTTTTAAGAAGATCGGACTTTGGCCTTATAAAATATTTTTTTCCTCTTCCCTTTTCCAAAAACCATGAGCAAAAACCATGGGTTGGTTTGTGGTTTGGATTAATTTAATGTAAGGGGTCCCAAACCTAAATAATAATGAATTCCCTCACCTTTTCTATATAAACCCACCCAAGCTCCCACTTCATCCCCACTCAATGCCTTTGGAGTTCGTCCAACCTCTGCCCTACTCTCTCTATAATCCTCCCAAGGTTCCCCAAGCTCCCAACAAGCCTCTCACAAGTCTCTCTCTAGCCTTTGTAAGCACACTTCCAAGTAAGGGTTTTTCTTCCCTTCTCATTTTTGTCAATTTTCATTAAGTTGTTTTGCCCTTTTAATTTCAATTATGAATGTTGGGGTATGGTTTCACAACTCCATCATACTTCCCTCTTTATGTTTTAATGATGAGATACCCCTTTCTCTCTCATTATATGCCTCCCATGTACACCCTTTACTATGCCGAAATTCTGAAAGGAACGTCTCCCTCCTCATTTACATTCAAGCAATACTTTTGTATCATGAACCTAAATTCCATTTCAATTGTTGGGACATGTATCTATATGAACTCCTTACTGTCCATTAAATTTAAATATGATGAGGAACCCCTTTCTCTCTCATCAACCATTTTTATGAATTCTTATGTCACGTCGTTACGCTGCCGAAATCGCACCGATTTTCTAAGCCAATGCCATTGTGTAGTGGATACCATGCCCATTTCTCCATCAAGGGTATTCACCATTATGAACACTTAATTATTGATTGAAAAGTTTCCTGTATGAATTCCACATTCCTTTATCGTTGAATAAATTATTATGTTTTATGAATCCATGTTTTATGACGCATGTGGCACACTTATGCATGAAATGAAATTTTTAAGAAGGGTGCACCCTTATAGTGCCTCAATGCATTGGGTAAAGTATAGTATCATGATACGTAATGTGAAATGATTTTTGACTCATTCTAATTCATGTGCAATGAGGGTTTACTCATTGTTCATGTGCAATGAGGATTTACTCATGCTCCATGTGCAATGAGCCTTGGCTCATGCTAATTCCATGTTAAGTGTTGTTGCCACATTTCCATGTTATGATTATCATGATTTATCATGCCTTTATGTTCATGTTTCTCTTATTCTCTACTGATATGCCTATTTTCTAACATGTATTGTAGTCCTCATGTTATTCCATGTGTATTCCCTTACTGGGCTTTGTATCTCACCCTTTTCTTATGCATGTCCTCAGGTTATCCCATGCAATGCTAAGTACGAGGGAATCTAGTGGTCATGTAAAGGATGTTTTCAATAAATATGTTGTATTTCATGTTTTAAGTTTTTATTTAATTATCCTAATCCCCAGATACACTAAAACTCTTGATCTTCTTTGTTGTATCAAGTGAAGTTTTATGTAATAAATCATGTTTAAGTTTGTAATAAAATCAGGGTTTTCATAGTTGGTATCAGAGGATAGATTTAGTTATTTTTGGCATTAGGAAACCATAGTAAAGCCTTAGATACAAGAATAAGTATAATAAAAACATCCCTATGTTTTGGTATGTACTGAGTAAGTGGTTTATCAAACAAATACATCTCTGTCTGGATACGAGCAGGTAGAGGCGGCTCTAGCAGAGATGTATCCTAGAGGTAAAACCTGAAAACACCGCTTTGATCTAGACTCGAACGGGAACTGGTGCACGACAACGGGCCATGATGCACTATTGGTTACGACACTCCCGGGGGATATTTTTTGATAAATTCACAAGATTAGTATGAAACCTTATTAAGGGAATTAAAAAAATTCCCCTAAGTATATATGTTAGAAAGTAGATCATGAAAATCCTAGATTGATGCTTAAAGACTCATGAGTTAACGAAATAAAAGTTTATTTTTGAGTCATCAAATTTTATCTTTGGATTACCCTTTTTGTGTTACCCCTAACTTTCCTTTTATTCTAGCCAATGGCCGGTAATAGGAGGACTCAGGCTAACAACCGTTGTGAAGATCAGTGTGATGACTGTACTAATGAGACGCCAAATCCAATAAGAGAAGGAATCAAGAACTTTGTCATGATTCTCTCTCAGCTAACTCACATTTTGAATAGAAATACGGTTCAAGAGGAACATTCAGCCCCCCCTAAGAAATAACAAGTCACTATTGAGAACTTCATGAGACAAAGACCACCAACTTTTAGTGGATCATCTGATCCCAGGATCGTTGAACAATGGATCAACTCCATTGAAAAGATCTTCTCTATCCTTAAATGTTCTGAACAAGAGAAGGTTCTCCTGGTGGCTTATCGTATGGAGGGTGAAGCTGATCAATGGTGGACGTTGATCAAAAATACGAAGCCTAGGGTGGAGATCGAGGCGTTGGAATGGAAGGATTTTCGGAAGATGTTTTTCGATAAATATTTTCCGCAAACCCTCCGACTTAAGATGGAAAGGGACTTCCTTTCCCTCAAGAAAAAAGATGAAGTATCTTTTGGATCTTACGAGACAAGCTTCACAAGGCTTACACGATACGCTTCCGGCTTTGTCGTTACCCCTGAATGCAAAGTTGACCACTTCTTTGAGGGGCTGAATCCTAGCCTGCAGAAAGCAATAGCGATCAGTGACTTCGAAAGCTATCAGTAAATTGTCCGATTTTCCCTCATGGTCGAAATGGAGATCGGGGAATCACAGGGGTATCATGGGGACAAGAAGTGTAAGGTGGAATTCAATGCTGGTGGTCCGATGGATAAATCCAATGTTGCTAAGAAGATCCAGCACCCCACTTGCCAAAAGTGCGGAAAGAAGCACCTTGGAAATTTCCCTAAGGGGACGAGGAAATGCTTCAGGTGTGGAAGGAAAGGGCACCTAGTTGTTAACTGTCGGCAAGAAAGACCCGTAGCTGCGACAGAGGAGAAGAATGCTCTATTCTAACCTCAACGCATTGTACAATGCTGAAAATGCAAAGAACCAGGTCATTTTGCAAATCAGTGCCCTAATCCAAGGGTTTTAGGAGGAAACCAACAACCTCCAAGACAGCAAGGAAGAGCTTTTTCCATCACTTTTTCCGAAGTGAACCCTGAAAATGAAGTGGTGATCGGTACGCTAGTTATTCATTCAAGAATAGCGAACGTACTTTTTTATTCTGGTTCTACACATTCTTTTATATCTCGAAATTTTAGTATAACAATCCCAGCACCACCACAAATCATGGAAGTGAAGATGTCGGTGAGTACGGAAAATGGGGAAATCATTGCATCCCATGAGTATAAGTCTTCCCCTGTTATAATCTATGGATTGAATTTCCCGGAGAACCTCGTCATACTCCCTCTGGTGAAATTTAATGCAATTCTTGGCATGGATTGGCTTTCCTTATATAGAGCCAACATAAATTTTCAGGAGAGGGAAATCACACTCCATATGGAGAATCGACCCCCGATTCTTTACAAGTGTCAGGAGGAAGATGAATATCCTTTAGCCCCATCATCTAAATCATGGATATTACTGCCCTATGAGCACGCATATCTAGTTCAGATGATTGAGTCCAAAGAAATAATCATCCATGAAGAAATGCCTATTGTGAGGGAATTCACGGAAGTGTTTCCCGAGGAACTGTCTGGTCTTCCTCCTAGAAGAGATGTTGAGTTCTCAATTGAACTTATACCTGGGGTGATACCAATATCCAAGAATCCATATAGAATGGCTGTTTTAGTGCATGAAGAGCTAAAGAAACAACTACAGGAGAATCTAGATAAAGGGTTTATACACCCAAGTGCTTCACCATGGGGTGCACCAGTCCTCTTTGTCAAGAAGAAGGATGGGTCAATGTGGCTTTTCATCGATTATCGTGAACTTAACAAAATCACGATAAAGAACAAGTATCCTCTCCCACGAATTGATGACTTATTCGATCAGCTGTGTGGAGCACAATACTTCTCCAAGGTGGACTTGCGGTCGGGATATTATCAAGTAAGGGTGAAGAAGGAAGATATCCCCAAGACTGCTTTTCGCACAAGATATGGGCACTATGAATTCATAGTAATGCCTTTCGGAATCACTAATGCTCCATCAATATTCATGTACTTGATGAATAGAGTCTTTAGAGATTACCTTGAAAAATTTGTGGTAGTCTTTATAGATGACATTCTAATATACTCCAAAACCAAGGAGGATCATGAGGAGCATTTAAGAACTGTACTAGAGAATTTGCACAAGGATAAGCTCTATGAAAAGTACAACAAGTGTGAGTTCTGGTTGAAGGATGTATCATTCTTGGGCTATATCATCACAAGCAATGGGATATCTGTGGACCCTTCTAAAATAGATGCAATTGTTGGATGGCCGAGGCCAACATTGGTAACGGATATCCGTAGCTTGTTGGGGTTAGTTGGATATTATCGACGATTTGTGAGGAATTTCTCACGATTGTCCAACCCTCTTACCAAGCTAACTCGGAAGGGAGTAAAGTTTGCTTGGAGTGATGAATGCGAAGAAAGCTTTAAGGAGTTGAAAATGAGGCTTATCACAACGCCCATGCTCACTTTACCCACAAGTGGGGAACTTTTTGTGGTATTCAATGATGCTTCGAAGAAGGGATTAGGCTGTGTGATGATGCAGAATGATAAAGTGATATCCTATGCCTCAAGGAAGTTGAAAATCCATGAGAGAAACTATCCAACGCATGATCTGGAGTTGGCAGCTGTGATCTTTGCCTTGAATATCTGGCGGCATTATCTCTATGGAGAGAAATGTGAGATATATACTAACCACAATAGTCTCAAATATATATTCACACAGAAAGAGCATAATATGTGCCAGAGAAGATGGATAGAGCTCATCAAGGATTATGACTGTTCAATACATTACCACGCTGGGAAAGTGAACAAGGTGGCAGATGCCTTAAGTAGAAAGGATCCAGTGATTCTATCAATGATGAGAATTGAGAAGGATCCAATATTCTTAGACTTGATGAAGATGGACATGAGAATCATAGATAAGGGAACATCATTAATCGTTTCACAAATTATTTATCAACCGTCTCTTTTGGAATGGTTAAAGGATGCTCAAAAGGATGATGTGGGAATTCAAGAAAAAGGGGAAGCTATCAAAAAGGGGAAATCCTCAGAGTTTAATGTTAATGAAGAAGGAATTGTGCGGTTTGGGAAAAGAATATGTGTTCCATTAAGTCCGGAGCTGAAGAAGGAACTTTTGGATGATGCACATAGTTTGAATTTCTCTATTCACCCAGGGAGCACAAAAATGTTTCGAGATCTCTGAGAAAACTTATGGTGGGATAATATGAAGAAGGAGATCATTGAATATACATCAATGTGCCTGGTGTGTGAGCAAGTGAAGGTAGAGAGGAAGAAGTCTAAGGGGATGATGAAACAATTGCCCATACCAGAATGGAAATGGGAGAACATCACCATGGAATTTTTCACCGGACTTCCAAGGACATCCAAAGGCAACAATACAATCTGGGTTGTTGTGGATCATCTTACAAAGACTGCACACTTCATTGCAATTCTGGAGGATTTCTCATTGGATCAACTGGCACAGATATATATATCAGGGAAGTGGTAAGGTTTCATGGAGTACCACTATCTATTGTGTCTGAACAAGATCCAAGATTCACCTCTATGTTTTGGAAGAGTCTTCAACATGCTATGAATACAAATAGAACTTCAGTACGTCTTATCATCCTCAAACTGATGGCCAATCCGAGCAGACTATCCAAACACTTGAGGAAATGTTGAGAGCGTTCTCAATGGACTTTAAAGGAGGATGGGATCAGCATCTTCCTCTGGTTGAGTTCTCTTATAATAATAGTTTCCACTCAATCATCCAAATGGCACAATATGAAGACCTCTATGGGAAAAGGTGAAGAACAACTGCATGTTGGGATGAGGTCGGTGAACGTAAGCTTCTTGGACCAAAAATGGTAGAGGAAATGGTGGAGAAGGTTAAAACCATTCAGCAGCATATCAAGGCAGCTCAGAGTCGACAGAAGAGTTATGCAGATAATCATCGACGAGACCTTGAGTTTAAAGTTGGAGACATGGTTTTTCTACGCATATCTCCATGGAAGAAGGTCATGAGATTTGGAAAGAAAGGGAATTTAAGTCCAAGGTACATCGCCCCCTTCGAGATTCTTCATCGTGTCGGGGCTGTAACCTATCGACTAGCACTTCCACCTACAATGGACAAATTACATGATGTCTTTCATGTATCCCTCTTAAGGAAGTACATACCGGACCCTTCACATGTACTCTCTTCTGAGGTGGTATAATTGGAAGATTATCTTTATTATGAGGAGCAACCAGTGAAGATCTTAGATCATAAAGAAAAAGTTCTATGAAATAAGACAATGCCCCTCGTCAAGGTGTTGTGGAGAAACCAAAAGTTTGAATAAGCGACTTGGGAATTAGAGGAAATGATGAAGCTGAGTTACCCACATCTGTTTTAGTGTGGGAAAAGGAAAATTTTGGGGGCGAAATTTCTTAAGGGGGGAATATTGTAACGACCAAAAGTTTCATTAATGGAAATCCCTCTTGATCTAATTAAATATATCTTTATGTTTATATAAAGTGTCAACTTCATTGCTTTTATGTTAAGAATGTTGACCGTTGCTAATATAGCCTTTAAACAGTGATCACATGATTATTATAAATATAGGACTTTAACAAATCCAAATTTACTCAGACAAAGGAAGCGATGGCCTCATCCAGTAGAATTGCGCCATACAAAGCCCATTTTTCAGAGCTCGGAAAATAGGTGGTGTCCTTGGGCTTTGCTCTTGACCAATCCCAAACTGAGCTTCACCATTTCAAGCTCGAACGGGATCTTCTACGGGAAAAGTGGAAGTTGATAGAGATTACCAGTCGAGCAATGTTAGCTGAGCCACCCCAAGAGTCTGTCACCATTGCACTACTTACCCTTAGGTCTTATGCGGCTGTTTTAAGGGGTTATGTAACAAATAAATAGTACTATGTTCATGTAAATTATTTTTGTATATAATAATGAATATAATTTCTAGTCATTATTGATACATTGTAAATAGTTTTTAAAGTACAAATAGTGTTTTTAGATATTATTTAATTAAGAATTCTATTTTATTAAATTAAGGGATTTTTTAATTAAATAATATTTTAATAAAATATTATTATTATTATTAAATTAATTTTTATTAAATATAAATGATCTTATAATTTTATGAATGCAATTATAATTTTTATTATGGTTTGAAAACCATTTTTGTCAAAACCCATGAATTTTCGGTAAATAGCGGTTTTTATTTTAAAAGTGAAAATTAACATATTTAAAATATTATTTAGATAAAATAAATGTTATTTTTTGAATCAAGACGTCGAAATTATCCAATGGTGAATTTTTTATAATTTTCTGAGACAGTCAATTTTTTGCTTAAAATTTAAATATCGTTTAAATATATAATGTGTTTTAGGACATCATAATGACCCAATAGTGATGTAATAAAATACTATAATATTTATTTTCTTCCAATATATGTTTTACCATTAAAATAATGTGATTTTGGGTTTGTTTGACTTACTTTTCAAAGCATTAATGGACCCCTCAAGACTTATTAAACACCATGTATTTTTAAATTAATTTCCATGGGGGTGTGACTCACCTCCACATAAGAAACCCTAATATTTTAAGAAGTTTGGAATTTGGCCTTATAAATTTTTTTCCTCTTCCCTTTTCCAAAAACCATGGTAAAAAACCATGTGATGGTTTGTGGTTTGGATTAATTTAATGTAAGGGGTCCCAAACCTAAATAATAAAGAATTCCCTCACCTTTCCTATATAAACCCATCCAAGCTCCCACTTTGTCCCCACTCAAAGCCTTTAGAGTTCGTCCAAACTCTGCCCTACTCTCTCTAGAATCCTCCCAAGGTGCCTCAAGCTCCCAATAAGCCTCTCAAAAGCCTCTATCTAGCCTTTGGAAGCACACTTCCAAGTAAGGGTTTTTCTTCCATTCTCATTTTTGTCAATTTTCTTTAAGTTGTTTTGCCCTTTTAATTTCAATTATGAATGTTGGGGTATGGTTTCACACCTCCCTCATACTTCCCTCTTTATTTTTGAATGATTGGATACCCCTTTCTCTCTCATTAAATTCCTCCCATGTACACCTGTTACTATGCCAAAATTCGGAAATGAACTTCTCCCTCATCATTTACTTTCAAGCAATACTTTTGTATCATGAACCTAAATTCCATTACAATTGTTGGGACATGTATCTAAATAACCTCCTTACTGTCCATTACATGTAAATATGATTAGGAACCCCTTTCTCTATCATCAAACATTTTTATGAAATCTTATGTCACACCATTATGCTGCCGAAATCACACCGATTTTCTAAGCCAATGCCATTATGTAGTGGATACCATGCCCATTTCTCCATCAAGGGTATTCACCTTTATGCACATTTACTTATTTATTACAATTTTTCATGTATGAATTCCACATTAATTTATATTGTAATAAATGATTATGTTTTATGAATCCATGTTTTATGATCCATGTGGCACACTTATGCATGAAATGAAATGTTTAAGAAGGGTGTGCCCTTATAGAACTCCAATGCATTGGGTAAAGTATAGTATCATGATATGTCATGTAAAATGAGTTTTGAATCATTCTAATTAATGTGCAATGAGGGTTTACTCATTCTTCATTTGCAATGAGGATTTACTCATGCTCCATGTGCAATGAGCCATGGCTCATGCTAATTCCATGTTAAGTGTTGTTGCCACATTTCCCTGTTATGATTATCATGCTTTATCATGCCTTTAAGTTCATGTTTATCTTATTCTCTATTGATATGCCTATTGTCTAACATGTATTTTACTCCTCATGTTATTCCATGTGTATTCCCATACTGGGATTTGTAGCTCACCCTTTTCTTATGCATGTCCTCAGGTTATCCCATGCAATGCTAAGTATGAGGGAATGTAGTGGTCATGTAAAGGAAGTTTTCAATAAAGATGTTTTATTTCATGTTTTATGTTTTTATGTAATGATCCTAAACCCCAAAGACACTAAAACTCTCGATCATATTTGTTTTATCAAGTGACTTTTTATGTAATAAATCATGTTTAAGTTTGTAATAAAACCAGGGTTGTCATACCTACTACCTAGAGCCTGTGCATTATTTTAATACATTTGCATGATACAAGGAGTCAAGTACTGAAGGACCGATCAGTTTATCAGTCTTTGAAAATAGATTACATATGTTAATGTTACATTAAAATTTATAAAATAAAACACAATGAAAAAAATCCCTTGGGAATGAAATTATTCCCCTAGCTTAACCCTACATATCTATCATAACACAATTCTTATAATCCTAGGAAAACAAAACATAAGAAAGGGCTGAGCTCAGATGCTCAGTAAGGGTAAATAATTTAGCGAAAGCTATCGAATTTTATGGAAAGATGTGTAATAATAATAACAGCCTTTTAAACATAAACATGAACTTAATATGCAAAAATTAAAACAAATATTACCAAAAAAACATGTTCACGGATATTCTACTAGTTGAATAATCACATGTAATAACTAATTTCATAATAAGGGAATTCATAATGTAGGACATCATAACCATATAGTCAAGGCCTCGTTCCAAGACGATAAATAAAAATTTTGTCAAGACCTTGTTCTAAGACACTAATTTTTCTCATGAAACCTAACCATGCATTGAGAGGCTATAGCGGGATCCACCTGTCACTTACAAAGTCCAATACATTCCTCATATGAAAATGTTGAAACATAACATAAACATTCATATTAAAAATAGCATAAAAAATGTCAATACATTAACCATAATCCATGAATAGTATAAAAACAACACATCCATAGTCAAACATATCACAACTCATTCAATACAATATATAACATTTTATTGTAATAAATAAACCTAAATCATGAATAATATCCATTAAAGGACGATGAAAAAGGTGAAAATAATCAGTAAAACTCTTTGAGAGAAATATCATTTTTTCATGAAATCATTTAAAAGTCACATAATTTAGAAAGGAATAAATTTAAAAGACATTTTTGAATCAAAGTTTCACATACCACTTTGAATCTTTTTAAAGGAAGTAACATTTTAAACCATTCATGTCCATATAAATAAATCCTTAAAACCATTTTGAAAACATTGACATTAATGAGAATGATTTAGAAGAATAAATATTTAAACCATTTAAAATTATGTTTTAGTTAAATATTCCTAAAAAAATATTCCTTTTGAAAACTTTTTTATGAAACATGGGTATTAATAATAAATATTTCCCAATAAAAACATACATATAAACAATCCTGGTTAATGATGAGATTGAGAAATTAACCCTTACCTTGAACTTTCCTTTGGTTGAGGGAACATTTAACCTCATGTATAATGACCATAGTAAGTTATTAAATTATATCAGAACCAGATTCATATTGATGAGATCATACTTAATTCCTTTATGACTTTATTATATCCATTTAATAATTATTTCCATATTAAAGTAATATTTCGGGTACTAATCGTTTTCTTTATCGTAAGTGTTTTAACTTGTTATTGTTCATTGTATCAATATATCATGATCTAATTGCTTCCAGAATATAAAACATTATTTATATATCATATATATTCAAAATATAAATATGTATAATTGATAGATATATGAAATGGAATACACCGTTTATGGAGACAGTAGGCCGTATGTATGCATAAATGCTGTTTACGTTTTCATATCGTATTGTATGGAAGTAAGTGAATGAGATAAATGTAAATATATATATATATTTATCAAGTATCATTATTATTTAATATATTACATACTTATTAATATTATTTATTTTTATAATCATCGTTGAATGGTGAACATGGAAATGAATCTCATCGCATCGTGGAGACGGTAAGCCGTACGTACGCACGAGTGATGATATCATTATTGTGAAATATTATGTAAATTGATGGTATATTATATATAAATTACAATTAACATTTTATATTTATTATTTACATTGATTATAGTCATTATTATACCCATAGAAATAATGAAGTGTTGAATAACAAACTTCATCACGACGTGTAGACGGTAGGCTGTACGTACGCACGTATGATGACTTTGTCATTTATAGGATAGATAGAATAATGAAAATGGTTTTAACATATTTATAATAACATTGATGTATGTAGAAAGTACTGGATTTATTATTTTTTGTATGGAAACAAAAAATAAAGAGGAAGCGGAAGAAGAATAGAACTTTGAAAGAGGTGATGAAATAATTACCTCTTCTTCTGGTTCTTCCTTTTGATTGAAAAAAAAGGATCCTCAAGTTAGAATTATGATAAAATTAAGGCCTATAGTTTGTATTGAGGGTATTTTGGAGGATATTTGAGAAGTTTGGGGCCAAGAAAAATGTATTTGGAGGTTTGCAATTAAGAGTAGGTGAAGTACCCTTTTATAATAGCGGTGAGGGGAACCTTAGAAAAGGATTGAAATATTATTTTATTATAAAATAATTTTTGGGTTATAATGGCTCAAAATGAATTTATTTTGAAACTAAGGTGGGTATGGGTCGAAATAATATCATCCAATATGTTTTATACAAGTTTATTTTACCATATTAACCTTATCTTTTAGATTTAACTCTTGGTTAAATAGTTTAACATTTACCATGTCTCCTTGTATTTTTATATTATATGGTTAATAAACTTACTACAAAATTACAATAGAATACAAAGTGGTTCATTAATGAAATATATAACCTTATATAAGTCCTCTTTCTGAATATTATAATTTTAGGAGTTTTATATCATTTAATAAAACTGTATTTCTCTTAAAAACTCATATCTTACATTTTTGACACTATTTAGTATTTGGTTTTTTGTGAAAGTAAAAAAACCTGATTACTTCAAAAAAAAATACATTAAATCAACTGTAACATGTCATATTCTCCTATAAAATTATTTTATGGCATCCAAACTTTCAAATTATATTTATCTGAATATTTATAATATCATTTATTTTATTCTTTCATTAATAAGGAAAATACTACATCATTATTATGTCATAAATAAATATATTTATATTATGTATAAAAATTATAAATAAAATATCATGATGTATGAAATATTTTTAGCTTTAAAATTAATATTTATAGTCAAAGAGAGAAATTATATTACCCCATATGAAAATTGTTTTACTAAAAGATACATGATTTTGTTATTTTTGTCTTTACTTTAAATTAATTAATATAAAATGTCATTATCACTCCCAAGTGGCTCCATGGGGTCCCCAAATTAACAAACGTATTTACATGGGAAGACATGTATCATACCATAGGGTTAAGACACATGTTTGGGTAATTTAATATTATGATAATATTATTGTTTACCCTTATTTACTGGATTTACCCTTTAACCATGTTAAATAAAATATTTATTGAAGTAACTATTCATAGTGTATAAAAATAAAACATAAATATTTACACAATTTGGACCTCATGATTTAAATATTAAATCAACTTTTCCAAATTAAAAACACAGAATTTGTAGAAATTAATTTAAATTTAATTCATGTTGTCAAAACCAAAAATGGGTTTTCAGGAAGTAAAAACTGTAAAAAGATTGGCATGTGTTTATATACAATTTAAATGTGAAATTACATAAAATGACCTAAATTATATTAAATGATAATAATATAATCTAATTATACTTTAAAACCACTCAAATGTATAATTTAACAGTATAAATTATTTCGATTAAAAAAGTTGTTTTTAATTAAAATTTATTATTTTTCATTATTCATCAAAATATGAAAGTTATCAGAAAAGTTCCAAAAAATTATCCAAAATAAATTTCAATTTTCCAATTATAAATAAGAATTTAATTTTATCAAATTTAATATATAAAAGTGTCAAATATTGGATTTAAAAAAGTGTTCTTCATTAAAAGGCAGAAAACTACATTTTTAGAAAAATACTTCTTTTATTTGAAAAATTGAATATGTCTCTATAATATGTCTAAAAAAAATATGAATGTTAAAATTATATATAGTATGTAAACTTCAAAATGCAACTATTACTATTCACAACCGCTTTTTGAACGAGTAGTTTGGTAAGTCGTGGTGTGCTTTAACTCGGTGTTACATGTGGAGCAAGCTATTGAATTACATTAAAGAGAAAACATACTATAAAATCCGGGGTTTTTACATTCTCCCCTCCTTAAATAAATTTCACCCTCACAATTTTTAAATTTCAGTTCAAAAATAAAAGGTTGAAAATAGAAAGTACCTTTTTGAAAAACCCACATCGAAAATAGGGTTATTAAAATATAGTCCTAATAAGAGCGAAAGGGAAGTGAAAAAATCACCACCAAATAAGGGTTTTTAATAGTAGAAAATTTGTGTGAATTAGAGACACATAATTGGAGGAAAAACATAAATATTTATAGGGATTGATTGCGGTCATCAACCAAAAACAAGTGAACAATAAACGGGATATTGAGGGCCTCAAATCCATAAATCTATGATGATTTAAATATCATCGGTTAAAAAAACTTAAGGTATTAGGATAAAACTTTTTTGGTTTTAATATCCCTTCCATAATGTTTAAGAATTAATTTCTTCATAGAATAAAAAAATACTTGAAAATAGAGTTCCATCCTTTTACTAATTTTTACCACAAACACATATTTCACTTGAAAAGATAATAGAACTAAAAATTATTCTATTTATCCTAATCATATAGGGTTCAAAAAAATGAATTTATAATTCATATTTTAGAAAATTTAAAATAAAACTACATTATACAAACAAGGACATCACATAGTCCAGTGGTAGGTGATGCACCCTTGTCGCCCTTCGGTTGCGGGTTCAACTCTCATGGCCTTTCCAAATGCGACAGGTTGTCTCCTGACCTCTGGGATGTCCTTTTTATAACAATCCAAAAATAATATTAAGAAATTTTTTAACCTTAAACCATAGTATCTAGTGTCTAACCTAATTCATTCCAATATTTAGACTTATCCAAAATACTTCTGTCAAAACTCATAGTCCAAAATTTATAAGATAAACATATTAAAGATCTCTTTTTCCACATAATAACATGTGCATAATTTCATCATGAATTATATTAAAACATGGTAAAACCCTTAATAATCATAAAACCTTATTGATTTCATTCATTATCCTTTATTCCTTATGTAATATTGGATATATTCATTATATCCAAAAATGTTGTCATCTCCCAATAATGATGGTATAAACCGCTTTTTAAAGAAACCACTAATCAGTTCCAAATATGTAAATAATATCCAATCTACTTTATCCAAATTAATTATCTATTATTAAAAAATCATTATCTCAGTTTCAGAAAAATATTAAGGGTTATATTTCCCCCAACCATAAATTTTCCAAAATGTTTAACTTGAAACTTTTTCACTTTACTTGGTACCATTAAATCTCAAATCCTTAATGAAAACGTAATGAAGTACAATACTTATATACTTTAAAATTCTTATAACTTGTAAATAATTAATAAAATACTCAAATTACACAATTCTTTAATAACTTAAGATCAATATTCTTTGCTATTCATTTGTAGTATTAGCATTACTTGATTATTATCCAATAACATCATTTGTGGTATTCTCTGATTATTGGGATATTGATTCGCATAGTGTCCCAACTCCTTGAAGATGAAGCATTGTACATTTGAAACCTTTTTAGTACCCTTTAAATCACAAACTTGGTTTCATTTTAACCCACACTTATAAAAAACTCCCATTCCTTTCAAGCATTTACTAAGGCGATTCATTCCACAATTATCACATGTGGCAAAATCCTTCTTTCCTTTCTTCCCTTTATCCATCTTTATCTCTTCCATACTCTTCTTCTCTAGATTCCCTTTAAATCCATAGGACTCAGATGATTCATTACATATCTTATTAACACATGATATTTTTTCTTCATATGACATGAATACATGGGAGACTATTTTGCTTCTCAATGATGGCTTAAGACCATGAAAGATCTAGACTGTCAGGTAAGTTCCATCCCTTGAAAACTTTTGAGGGGAGGATATTTTAATCACCTTAAACTTTTGTTTAAAAAATCATCAGTTTCCTTTTTTGTTTGAACTTTTTGATACAGTTTTCACTATCCCCTTAAAAGAGTTAGAAAATAAAAAAAATAAATGTAAGACCATGAAAGATATGATCCATATGACTCTTTAGATCATGTGTATTTCTGGAGTTCTCATTCCTTCTATTGGGAACCATTTCTAAATGACGAAATAAAATAGGTTAGATCATATCATAATGTATAATAAAAAAACTAGAAAAATTCTCAACATTAATTGAATATTTTCACACATATAGTATCAGAATCATAAAAATGGTTTTTTGATGACATATTTACTCATTAATCTTTTATAATGGTTTGTAAAGAAAATGTGATTTATCCTAAGCATATCCCCCGGGAGTGTCATAACCAAGAGTTCAGAAAGACCCGTTGTCATGCACCAGTTCCCATTCGAGTCTAGCTCAAAGAGGTGTTTTCGGGTTTTACCCCTAGGTACATCTATGCCAGAGCCACCTCTACTTGCTCGTATCTAGATAGGGATGTATTTCTTGGAAACCACACATAATATCTACATTACCAATTTTTTTTTTGTTCTTCTATAATAATCCTCAATGTCTATCATAGGGTAGTGTTATCAAATTAGAGTTTTTCTAAATATATTTTCAAGGTTATTTCTAAACTTCCTCGGCTACCGACTTTAATGCTCGGGCCCCAGTTACCTAGAGTTAGTGAATTATTTTAATACATTGGCATGATACAAGGAATCAAGTCCTAAGGGGACGATCAGTTTAGCAGTCTTGGAAAATAGATTCTATATGTGAATGGTACATTACAATTTCTAAAATAAAACACAATGAAAATAATCCTTTGAGAATTCAATTATTCCCCTAGCTTAACCCTACATATCAATCATAACACATCTCTTGGAATCCAGGGAAAAAAATATAAGAAAGGGGAGAGCTCAGATTCTCAGTAAGGGTAAATAATTTAGTAGTAACTATAAACATTTAAGGAAATATGTGTAATAAGAACAACACCTTTTAAACATAAACATGAACATAATATGGAAAAATTAAATCAAAAATTACAACATAAACATGCACATGAATATTCTACTAGTCGAACAATCACATGTAATAACTAATTTCATAACGGGGGAGTGCATAATGCCAAACATCATAAACAAATAGTCAAGGCCTCATGCCAAGACTAAAAATAATTTTTTTTGAAGGCCTTGTTCCAAGACACTAATTTTTCTCATAAGACCTACCGATGCATCGATAAGCTAAAGCGGACTCCACTCATCTATTACTAAGTCCAATGCATTCCTCATATGATATGGTTAAAACGTAACATAAACATTCCTATTAAAACTAGAATACAAAATGTATATAATTTAACCGTAAACCATGAATGGTATAAAAACAGCACATTAATAGTCAAACATACCATAACTCATTCAATACAATATAGAACATTTTATTATAATAAAAAAACCTCGATCATGAATAATATCTCGTAAATTTTGTTGACATAGTTGAAAATAATCAGTAAAACTCTTTGAGAGAAATATAACTTTTTCATGAAATCATTTAAAAGTAACATAATTTATAAAGGAACACATTTAAAAGACATTTTTGAATCAAATTGTCCCAAACCAATTTGAATCTTTTTAAAGGAAGTAACATTTTAAAACATTCATTTCCATATAAATAAATCCTTAAAACCATTTTGAATACATTGAAATTAATGAATGATTTAGAAGAATAAATATTTAAACCATTTAAAATGATGTTTCAGTTAAAGAGTCCATTAAAAAGATTAATTTTGAAATCTTTTTTATGAAACATGGACATGGATAATAAATATGTCTCAGTAAAAAATTACACCTAAATAATCTTGGATAATTATGATATTGAGGAATTAACCCTTATCTTGTACTTTCTTTTGGTCGAGGGTACGTTTAACCTCCTGTATAATGACCATAGTATGTTATTAAATTATATCAGAACCATATTTATATTTGTGATATCATACTTAATTCATTTATGAATTTATTCTATCCATTTTATAATTGTTTCCATGTTAAATTAACATTTCGTGTAGTAATTGTTTTCTTTAACGTAAGTGTTTTAACTTGTTATTCTTGTTCGTATCACTTATATCATGATTTAACTGCTTCAAGAATATAAGACATTATTTATATATCATATATATTCAGAATATAAATATGTATAATTGATAGATATATGAAATGGAATAAACCATTTATGGAGACAATAGGTCGTACGTACTTATAAATGTTGTTTCCATTTTCATATTAGATTGTATGGAAGTAAGTGAATAAGATAAATATAAATACACACACACAGATATATATATATATCTAGTATAATTATTATCTTTTATATTACATACTCATTAATAATATGTATTTTTTATAATCATCGTTGAACGGTGAACGTGGAAATGAATCTCATCGCATCGTGGAGACGGTAAGCCGTGTGTACGCACGAGCAACAATATCATTATTTTGATAGTGAAATCATATGTAAATGGATGGTATATTATGTATAATGAATAAGTAACATGTTATTTTTATTATTAAAATCTATTATACCCATTATTATACCCATCCAAAAAATGAAGTGTTGAACAACAAACTTCACCACGACAAGGAGACGGTAAGTCGTACATACGCACGTATGGTGACTTTGTCATTCATATGATGGATATAATAAGGAATATGGTTTTAACATATTTATAATAACATCATAGTATGTATAAGGTACTTTAATTGTTATTTTTATATGGAAACAACAAAGAAAGAGGAAGTGGAAGAAGAAAAGAACTTTGAAAGAGGTTATGAAATAATTACTTCTTCAGGTTCTTCCTTCTGATTTGAACAAAAGGGATCATTATGATAACATTATGATGAAAGTAAGGCCTATAGTTTTACGTGATGGTAGCTGGGAGGATATTTGAGTAGGGTTTGGTTGATCCAAATGGATTTGGCGATGTGAAATTAAGAGAATAAGAAGTACTCCTTTATAAGAGAGGTGTGGGGCACCTTAGGAAAAGTTTGAAATATTATTTTATTATAAAATAATGTTCAGTTTATAATTTCCCAAATGAATTTATTTCGATCCTAAGGTGGTTAGTGTTGTAAATACTCTCAACCAATAAGTTTTTTACAAGTTTATATTAACATATTAACCTTATATTTTATATTTAAGTCTTGGTTAAATAGATTAACATTTACCATGTCTCTTTATATTTTTAAATATATATGGTTAGTAAACATACTATAAAATGTCAAGAGAACCCCAAGTGGTTCATTAATTAAGTATATAACCCTATATAAGTTTTTTTGGCCAAATCATAGATTTTTATAAGTATTATATCATTTAATAAAATAGTATTTGTTTTAGAAACTCCTTTATGTCAATTTTGACATTATGAAGTATTTGTTTTTTTTAAATTAAAAAAAATTATTACATAAAAAAAATACATTAAATCACATATAAAACGTCATATTAACATGTAAAATTCGTTTATGTCATCAAAACATTCAAATTATATTTATTTTAATAATTATAATATCATTTATTTGATTCATTCATTAATAATGAAAATACTTCATCATTATTGTGTCATAAATTAATATATTTATTTTATGTCGAAAAATTATAAATAAAATATAATGATGTAGGAAATAATTTTAGCTCTAAAATGAATATGTATAGTCTAAGATATTAAATAAATTACCCCATATAAAAATTATTTTACTAAACGATACATGCTTATGTTATTTTTTACTTTACTTTAAATTAATTAATATAAAATGTCATTATCACTCCCAAGTGGCTCCATGGGGTCCCCAAATAGACTCAATTATGCCCATAGTCAGACATGTATCGTCATAAAGGGTTAGGACAAGTTTTATGATAATTTAATATTATTATAATATAATTTTGTTACCCTTATTTACTGGATTTAACCTTTAACCATGGTAAATAAAATATTCACTAAAATAACTATTCACAATGTCTAAAAATAAAAGTTACCTATTTATAAAATTTGGAACTCCTGATTCCAAATATTGAATCCATTTTTCCAATTTAAAAACACGGAATTTTCAGAAATTAATTTAATATTAATTCCCATTTTCAAAACCAAAAAGCTAGTTTTTAAGAAGTAAAAACAATCAAAAGATTGACATGTGTTTTTGTACAATTTAAATTTGAAATTACATCCAATGAACTAAATTATATTACATTATAATAATATAATCTAATGATACGTTAAAACCACTCAAATTTATAATTTAACACTATAAATTATTCTGATTAAAAAGTTGTTTTTAATTAAAATTTAGTATTTTCACTATTCATCAAAATATGAAAGTTATCATAAAAGTACCAAAAATTTATCAAAAATAAATTTTGATGTCCCGATTATAAATAAAAATTTAATTTCATCAAATTGAATATATAAAAGTTTCAAATATTGGATTTAAAAATGTTTCGCCATTAAAAGATGGAAGAATATTTTTTTTAAAAAATACTTCTTTTATCTAAAAAATTGAATTTGTCTCTATAATATGTCTAAGGAAAACATAATATGGATGTTAAAATTATATGGAGTATATAAAATTCAAAATTAACTTAATACTTTTCTTGACCTCTTTTTGAACGTCTAGTTTGGTAAGTCGTGGTGCACTTAAACTCTCTATTGTGTGTGGAGAAAGCTATTGAATTACATTAATGAGATAACGTACTATGAAATCCTATGGTGTCACTTCTTAGACATTATTTTATCTTCATAATATCTTTCTAATATTCAACAAAAACTACTTTGTGTTTTATGAAATACCATTTATTTCTTTTTATTAGGTATATGAACCAAATAAACTATTTTTTGCATATCATATATGGTATTCCATGTGTTTGAAACCTTTCATTTTGTAAATATGATTTTATTAAAATATCTCATAGATGGAGGGTGAGAAAATATTCCAACATATTTTAAAAAATATCTGGATGAACACATTTATCATCAGTAAACACATTTATAAAACTATTCCTCGCAAAAATTGTTATAGAAATAAATGAATCATATACCATGTGTATAAATTTTATTATCTTATAATAACTCTTTTCTGATGAATATTTTCTCTTATCACATAATTGAAATGAAATGAAGATATACATCTTATACTTACATTTATTTAAGATGGATAAACTTATTTGAATTCAAAATAAAAATACAGTGACTATTTATTTTATCTCATGAATACAAACTACAAGATTAATCAATTATTCCAATGATTTTAAACACTTTTAGAATTACAAGACTTTTAAAAAATACATTTATTATCACATACCCTTCAAAATTGATGAATTAGTTCCTATAAAATTAATACCAGACATGTACATTCCATCGAGTTCCCAATACTCTTTAGGTATTTCTTGGATAATCCAATAATATTGAATTTTTACTATTCCATCTTGAAAAAACCAGGTTTCAATGACCATGATCATCATTTTAAAGATAATATTGTTGAACATTTTCAAGAAAAATTTCTTCTTCTAGTTTGAATTTTTACTCACTTGTGATGTTTTCATAGTACCAAAATCCAGACATAATATGCCTAGTTGAACTATTATAAACACATTGAGAGTATCAGGTTAGCTTATTTTAATTTATCCAGCTTCTTAAAACATTTCCATAGATGATAATATGAAAAATTACCTTGCCAGAAGAAGCCTTGTGGGAACTATTTATAATTTTGAAACATATTAAATATAATTGAATATCATGGACTTACCCAATCATATTGAGTTTATGAGACTACAATTACTTATGAAAATTATACATTAAATTACTTTGGAAATATAAATAAATCATCTCATTCTTCTATAAGAAACTATATTCACTCATTGAACAACATCAACAATTGTTTATCGAGGAAGGAAGTTTTCTAAAACATAGAATATTTCTATGGCTTATGAAATTTTTTGAAGTTACTAATATTATGGGTTTCTTACAATAAGATCCTCAATTCAGAGAACCATATAAATTTTTGTTTGATGATGATTATTCATTCATCTATAAAATAATCTTTTATTAAATGAATATCATTTCCTATAACTTTTCATTGAGTATTTTTAATGAAATTGCTCCAACTAAAATGACGACCCCATGCATCATATCCAATTAGTGATCTAGGATCCATATTTCACTCATTAAAGAGTCCACTTGGTATTTACACTAATAAATTAATTATTTAGGTAAGTAATAATCCCCATCACAACATTTATGACTGTTGGATAGTTGAGAAAGTAACCATTTATCCAAATCCATCACTAGGGATTTACTCAATTCTATTTCTCGGGTATCATTCCCAAGAGTTTCCTAGATGAGTGTAGTCCAAATCAAACATAAAAAATATATTAATAAAGTACAATAAAATGGAACCATGTGAAGGAAGAACCTACAAATGTATGATATAATGTCACCCATTACTTTCTTGCTTTACACAAGATAACTCAGGGGAACCATGCGAAGGCATAATCTAACTGGTTGAATGATCAAGGTGTTTAGAAGTGTTTCTTTGGAAGGAGTCTCACACTTAGTATTTTTAGGGTTTTGTTTTAAGGTTTCACAAATTTAATATACATCATATTCATATTAAATTCACAATTGTTACATCCTATGTGATAATTATCTTCTCAAGTTCAATGCAACATCCCGACAAAAAATATCAGGTCTGAGCCAAGTATTACATGATCTCATGAACACCTCCCTACATGCAAGAGGCTACCCATTAATATTGAGGGTCTAATTCCGAAATTGGGAGACTATACCCTCACTATCATGTCATTTGATCAATATTAAACAATAAATAACCTAATAAATAATTAGAGTAAACATACAACAAAGTGGTTAAATGGCAAACATTTCAGGTAAATAAATGCAGCTCCCAAAATTGGAAATGCTTTAAATAGTAAATAAGAAGAATAATAAATAAATAATCATGTTTAGGTCCCATAGGTGTCCATCCTATCCCACCACCAGCTCCATGCTCCTCAGCTCAGTAGTCCACCACAAGGCACTTTCCCTTCTCCAGATCCCTCATGGGATCTACAACCACAAAAAAATGCTTTAGAAGGGTGTGATTACAAGACTTAGTATGACACCACTGATGAATCCTTAACAAAATGTGCTCATGTATACAAGTATTTTCCATAATGATAATAAATTTGTAACAAGCATAGTAACAAACAATCCAATACAAAGCGGTCATATGCTAACCATGTTTCCATGAATCCCTACCCATACCTACTTCATCTCCATGCTGAAAGGATAATCAAGGTGTTAAAAGTATCAAGGAAAATCCAAGATAATGATGAATCGTGCTGCTTGGAATCATGAGATCGCGCAACTCATCATACATTATCCATCAAAGAAGTCATGTTCCCAACATTCGCTAGGCATCAAGAGCTACTCAACATTCACTAGGAATCAAGAGCACCCCCTAGAATCTTCAAGGAATCGAGTGAATTACATAGAATCCATAAGGAACCATAATATACCTAACATTTGCGTAGGTCCCTCATCACTATCTTCGTATGTCATGTGCACTCCTCCTGTAAGGGATAAACATATCACCATATTCCACCTACCTTTGGATACAATAACAATACCACAAAATCACACATAGCATTGTAAGATACATGATAAATATTAACACATAATTATAAGTATGGTAGCACAAAAATACATGTGATCAACATCAAACATGAATAATAAGCTACAAAGTACACATAGTAACAAGTGTCAATAAAGGTTCTCAAGACTACACATACACCCACTTTTTATCATAATGTAGAACGACCATCAAATATGCCTAATCATAAATAATATTAAGGAAACATGTGTAAGAAAAACCCAAGAATGTGAGGAGCTTACTACCTCAAATTCATCAACATCATGACAAGGATAAACCACAAACTATGTTTGGATAATTGGAGTGGAAACCTCAACAGTCAAAACACCTACTTTAGACCATATTATTGTAGTAGTTGACACATTTATTTTCATGGTTCTTTATGGGTTATAAGAATCCAAAACAAATATATTATTTCAAAAATAAAAAAATTATCACATATTGTGATACTTTCTCTCTCTTGGGGAATTTCTAAATTATACATAGAAATATCACACTCAATGATATTATTTTTCTCCTAGATAATTTCAAAATTATAATTTTAGGCCTACAAATGTGCTCAAAATATTATTATCAAGAATAATTATAAAACCAAATTCGATAAAAAAATACATCTCTCAAGATTAAACCAATAACACATGCAGTAATCCTTTATAATTATTCATTAAGAAATAATATATATTCTTCCATGATATTAATATAATTGTATGTTCATAAAAAATTAACCTTTCATTAGTATATAATGATAATTTCTATATAAATTATCCATTATATTTTGGAAAATATATTTTTGATAATAATATATATTTATCGTTGATAACTCTTCATTATTATTTGTCGATAACCTCATGCAAATATCTATGGATAATTATTTATAATTATTTTTTTGATACTTAAAAAATAATTATGTTTTTCTAATTTTTGATAATTATCTTTTAACAACTAAAGTATTATCCTATGATAATTTTATGTAATTATCATATGGGAATTTCGATAAAATATCACATGATTATTCAATGTGATTATCCTTTTAAAAACTATCTTCTGATAAATTTTATAGGTTATATATTGTGATAATTTTTCTTATAACCTATCCATGGAAATTAGTGGAATTATACATTTAAAAAAACTAGGTTTTTTTATTTTTATTATTCAATTATTTTTTTCACAATTTTATGAAAATAAAGATATTTAAAATAAATAGGAAAAAAAAACTTGTATAATTCCTAGACGAGAAGTGGGATTGTGTGCAGGACCCATATGTACAATCCTAAACTGAATCAGATTATCCAATCATGTATAAGGATGGTATGGGGTCTCTCAAACTTGATGAAATCAACCAAAACTAGAATAACTAAATGAATCAGATATTTCATAACCCAAAGCCATGTGCATGTTTGATCAAAACCAATGCCCCTAATTAATCTTCTAAAACCAAAATGACAAAAATCAGCTATTTCAAAACCCAATTCCATGTACATGTTCGGTTAAAATCAATTCCCCTAATTAATATTCAATTTCATCTTAATATTGATGGAGAAGTAATTTATTTAACCCCATTAATGGATTGATGAATCAGGTCCAAAACATGTGAAATCCAAATTTTAGAAATGAAAGGTTATCAGAAATGGTGGTTTAGTGATGAAGAAGACGAGTTAAATAAAAAATAATTTAATTTATAAATTTATTAAAATATAATAAAAAATGGGTAAAATACATTACTGGCATGTGTGACGTTATTAAACCCTGGATGCACATAAGGGTTATGTTGTGCCAAGGGTAAAACCCGCATTACAAACCTAATGGTGGTTTCATATTTCTTATGTGATACACCATTTGGGAGATATTCTGTTATTTTTAGAAAATATATAATTAAAATATTAAATAACTTATTTGAATGTGTGATCTAACCAAATTCCCAATTTACACAAATGTTATGTCACATATAGGGTAAACCCCTCATCCCAGACCTAACAGTGGTATGAGATTTATCATATGAGACACCATTTGGGATATTGTTTTTGGAATATTAATGGGAGTGTAATATAATATTTTTATTATTTTTATTCTTTCATTCTTGAGCCTCTATAGACCCTGAAATCCAGCTCTATCTCAAATGCTAACTCTGAAAATATTCCATATAATATTCCAAGGTGGTAACTAGGTTTTTACCATTACAAAAAGACTTAAAATCATCTATTTAATTTTTTTAAAAAAAAATACATTTTCATATAAAATTAATCATATATTATTATCAACGAGGGTTTTTATTATCCTTAAAAAAATATTGATATTAAATTATATTCACCTCCTACATATTCTTTATTCTTCTTTATTCTAATGATTTATTTTGGGAATACCTATTCTTATCTCTAAATTAACTTATTTACACCACATTATTGTGTAACTCTTTACACAAACCACAAGTATGTGTTAATCACCCGTAAATATAAGTCAAGTATATTCATACATATCCAAATGCATCATATTAATAAGGAACATGAAAACTTCATCTAAAGTCATAAAGCTATATCAGATTGAAAAAACCATATAATTAATCATAGGGTGATAGATAGTAAACCCCATTCACATTCCTATCAAAGAAAAGCCTCTAGGAATGTTGATGGTTTAACCCATGGTCCCTCTAACTGGGGAGGCATTACTCAAGAGATAATTAAATTCATGAAAATTCTAACACATGATATTCAAGAAATATTTCCAAAAACTACACTCAAGGTCATAACTAAATTTAAAAACCGAACTCAAGGTAGATAAAGCTAAATTTTATGATATCAAACCAAGCATGATATGCAAGGCTCTGTCCTAGAAGAAATTCATCATATAAATTCTGGAATATAGTTATTCATTATATAAACTATTTATAACTATAAGCTAAACATGGAATAACATTTAAATAATTTATTAATTCAAATATATAAACATGATATGAAAATTTATGAAAAATTTCACAACTAAAAACCAATTAATTGTTTTAATAATTTCATCACTAACATTATGAACATTACATAAATTCTGAATATGAACTATTTATATTCTTTCCAATGTGAATACTTTCATATTTATAATAATATGGAATCTCATTTTAAATATATGATATTATATTAATTATAAATTATTTCAATTTCTATTTCTATTATGTAAACCTTTTATATAATCAAAATATCATATACTGAATTTTTATTTAAAACATCATCATATCAATTATCAAAACACCATTTTATGTGGCATAAATAATATCCAAATAAATCCCCATTAATTTAAACAATTTTAAATTAATTAATTATGTAATGAACATGAATATTAATGAATTTTAATAAATAAACAATTTATTTATCTTCCAAAATATGGGAAATTTATGAAATATTCAGAAGTAAATGAAAAATAAAAACATTATATAAATTATAAGGAATATAAATATTTTATATTCAGGGAAATGTGAAACCATTTATATTTTATATTAAATTTCATGTATTTTAAATTTTAGAAATTTCAAACATTTTATTATTCAATATCTATTATATAAACATTTTATATAATCTAAATATCATATATTTTGGAATTTATAAACACTTTATAAATCACATTTTATTATTTCTGAATAAAATATTTATTTATATATCATAAAGTATGTCATTAAATTTGTCAAAAAGGTATTTTAAAAATATATTAATCAATTAACCACAAAATGTTCAAAGTTTATTAATTAATAATTTTTTTAGAAAATTATATAAATATTTTAAAATAATATTTTGATTATTTATAAATAATTTATAAATAATAATATTCAATTAAAAATTAAATTCACTTGATTAAAATAAACACTTTATTTATTTTCATAAACAACAGTAATACATATGAACTTTTTTATTTTATTTCCAAGATTGAAAACCCTCTTTTTAATATTAAAAGATATTTTTCAAAATCAATAAACATGTTGATTCATTAAATTATTCTCTCTGATACCACTGATGGGTTTTCTATAATCATCACATAACCATGTGCAGCGGAAGATAACCCAAAAACAGACAGATCTATCTTTGAAAATAATTGTGTAAATAAACAGTATAAATATTGTACCTAGAAATTTCCAACAACATCAGTGTTATTTTATCATGGAGAAGAAGAATTCTTTATAAAGATCATGAAGTAGTGAAGAAAAGCACTCTACCTCTAATGGGGGCACACTTACATATGTATCCTCAATAATATCGCAAGGACACTCGAATGTTGAAGGGGTGCAAGCATCTTCATCTCAGATGATGAAAAATAGTTTGAGAGGAATGGATAAATGAGAGGATTTCTCATAATTTATTATCAACAACACAAGGGATCAAATCCCTTTATATAACCATCAGTGACATGTTTCATTTAATTAAAATGCACGGGCCATATTAATGTATTCATATACATTTATTCCCATAATTCATTGAATAATATTCCATGGGTGGTCAATCCAATTAATCCATTCATAGTGGATTGTAACTAATAATAAAACCATTCAAGAGACATAAATATATATCAGATATATATTAATTATCACATGTATTTAATACATCCATAATAATACATGTATAAAAAGCATGTAATGAAATAAACACTTGTTATATATAATATTATATATATATAGCATATATATAACACTCCCCAATCCCAGAATCTTGGATAAATATTTCCTCATCCATTGACTCTTAGTTACACCAAGTCCTTCTTGTGAAATCAACCCTTTATGTGAACCATGTTACGTGAACTCAAAAAATCATGCCAAAAGATCCCTGATAATTGAAAGAACGCCGAATTGGGTCTTTCAAACACTTTTGAACTATTTTTTAAACTATATATTAAGTAATATAAGGTTATACCAAATTAATATTTTAGTTGAGGTATTTTTATCATTATGTGTAAAAGATTAGTTTTATCTTATCACTTTACTTGTTAATATTAAGTGAATTTTAGTTAATTAATTAACCATGTATAATAAAATTTATTCATAATATGGTTTTATTTTATTCCCTCTTGAATACATGTTAATTAATTTATTTGGTGATTATGTAGTATCCACAAACATAAATAATCATCCATGAAACTCATAGAAATATAAGTTTCATGATCATTCTCCAATTTTTAGCTTTTCTAGTAGATGATAAACTAACCCTCAAACCAAAGGGAAATCACCTTGAAATGTAGCTTGGTTTATGTTGTAGAATTCCACCTCATCTACTTATTTTTCATTGATGGTTTTACATCAACTCTGGGACTCATAATACCTGCTCTCATATATGAGATCAATCCTTACATAAGCTTTAAATCATACCCAGGTTAGGGGATCAAATGATTGGATAAAAAGGGGGTTTAGGTAAAAGGAACTATGGGAAGACATGCCCTTGAATAATGAGGGGATGATATGCATGTCATCATTTTAATTTAACCATAACAATAAATTAAAAGTACCAATCACACAAACTTCTATGGTATAACCTCATGATCATCCGCACATTATGCAATGAGCATACATTTCTAATGTATCCATTAGCTACTTTAATTCATTATTTATTTAAGATAATGCCCCATGAATTAATATAATTAATTCAATTTATCATAATACCATCTTAGCGTCATCAAAATTCTACCATCAAAAATTTTAAAGAAAATAAAAAAATAAATTTTATTTAAAATTAATAAAGTGTACAAGTGTAATGGGAGGAAACAACATGTACATGTCCAAACTACATGTCTTGATCCTTGTTCTTTTGCATTCCCTTGGAATCCAACACACATTGAATGATAGGTAATTTTTAGAATGTTGTATCCAACAAATGAAACATGAAACACATCTGAATTATACTGCATGTGATAATCTTGACATGCATGGATCACACTATATGAAAAGTCTAAAAAAGTGTAATTTTAGTAATTAACATGAAAATTAATTTAATATATAATCAATAATCCAATTACATGGTGTGTACAATAAAATAAATATCATAAAACACATGTATATATGTTTAATTAAATAATGAATTCTTCTCTCTACAACAAAATAAGTACACTAATTTCAGAAGATTACATGGCGTGTTTTTATCTTTTACCAATTCTTGTGACATACACTTAGGGATTTGGCATGTTTCCCTAATATGGACATTCATGAGGTTCACAAAATCTAATCTTTCTACATTATGTGTTTTCTCAATGTTACATGTCCTGTCATTCCCCATATCGTGTAGCAATTACCTGACATTATTGGACACCCATGTTCTCTACTACAATAACATGAGGACTACATGTCTTGTATGTGAGTTACATGACATTTAGTTATTCAAACCATGAGAATTATGGTCTAGATCTTAGTAGTTCCTAATTTACCAAATTTTATTTGATCATCAGCCAGATCTGATAACCATGTGAGATACATGACAAATGCACAGATACACGACATGTAGCTTAGTGGATGACATGAAGTCTTGTGATATCTGACCATAATTCTTGGCATATGTAGATGTTTTTTCATAAGATTATACTTTTAATTTAACCTATTTTTTGGTTATCTTAGAAATAATGAAGAAAGATAAGATAAAATTATGTTCATATTCCAAGAACGAATATATTTGATGTAAAATTAATTGAAAATTCATACAATTCAATCAACAATAAATAAATAATATAAATTTACAATGTAACCACTCAAATATCATATGATGGTTCTGAGTATAGCATAAGAACCTATCAAGGATGGAAATATTGTAATCTTTTCATAATTATTGAATAATTCAAGATGTACACAACAAAATCATTATAAAAAATGTAAATAATTCAAGGGATAATTTACATGAATTCTATAACTAGAAGAGGAGTTTAATCAAATGTAATTTATAATTAATTTAAAAAAAGATATAGAACTACCTAAACATCCAATTATTTCTTCATGGATGATTCTGTTAAATATATCTCAATGTACTATAATTGTATTCCAAGATCAAAGTGGATAATCCCTCTAGAAGTGATCTACACATGCACCAAAATCTATAAACATCATTATAGAATCATCATGTTCTTACATGGTTGATCTCGATCGCTTGAATCATTCAGGGTTGTTCGCTGTAGAATTTTATTTGAGGAACAATAATTCTTGGTTTTATCACTATGTCTTGAGAGAGGAGGATAGAGAACAATATACATCTGTAAAACTTTCTCTAGGGTTTGAGTGAGATTTCCTCTATCCTTTGTGTACAAAAAATCTCACTTATAAAGGATATATAACTAGATATATATTAAAGAATGATTAAGGATGCCTATTTTTATATAATACAACTTACCATTTCCTTAATTATCAGTGAGTCCCATTTCATAATAATAATCGAATTATTATTCACCTCACATGTTCATCTCCTAATAATAAATAAATATCATTTATTTTATTTCTAATTAGACCGTTAAAATTGTTCCTTTTATCCTCATCTACATTTAATGATCATTGAATGAAGACTATTTATTTAATAAATAAATAACACATCATTGTTCATTTATAAATATAATAAATATTATATTTTTTAAACCTTTAAAATAAATATTTATTATTATTATTTATCTCACTTATTATTTCAAATATCTTGTTATTAAATTATGGTTATCAAAGAAACCTGAATAAATATTAAACCATAAGACAAAAATAATATTTATTCCTAGATGTTAAATTCCTCATAAAATTTAACCACGATTTTGGATACACATAGTGTGTGACCCTTTCATATCTTTTATAAGTGGAATTAGAAATAAAAACTTAATGTCTATGGTTAGTGTGCCACCCATCGGGTCACTGGTATGTTTTCTATTGAGTTATATTTATCCTGGGGTATGTTCTTGGAGTTCCTAGGTGTCGGGGGATGAAACTAAGATTTTTTGATGGAGAAAAACCGGGTCTCATGGTTAGCGCACTGTTTGTTCCAACTATGAGCAGACCGTGCATGGGGTGTTTTAGTTTAGACAGTGTGGGTTTTCATGGTTTGAACATGGTTTGTCAATCCATACAACATGCCATATAAAATTGGGTAGCCTATCATGGGTGGACCTTTGAAACCACACAGTTAGAACATTTTTTTCCAGACCCTGAGGCCAAACCATGTGGCCTTTTTTGGGTGGAATGTGGCTCTCATATGGTTGGCGTACGGTTTTCCTAACCATCTAGCCAAACCATGTGACCCTGTCCATTTATTAAAAAATTAAAAAATTACCATTTCCCCTGTCATTTTTTATATTAATAGTGTTCTTTATTATTCTAATGTGTGTACAACCTTCCTCCCATTTCTAGGGATCTCGCCCCCTACTTAGAGGTTTATCCTTGATTTATTGGTGGTTTGGTTTTTGTTAACTAGATTTCTATTTCATTTCTCATTATTTTCTCCACATTAAGTCTTTTTCTTCTATTTTCATAGTGTATTGGAACCCTAGGGGAGGTTTTAGCTGAATCTATGGTTGTTAATGGGTATGTTGGTTTTATTTCTTATGTCATAGATGTATAAGGATTTTCTTTAGCACTTCTGGGTGTTATTTATCATGGTCTATGATCTTTGAACCGAATCCAATGTTGGTGTTTTAATTTAAGGTATTTCTATATTGAATAACTTTTAATTTATAATATTCTTTAGTTTTTATTGTTTAAATTTCAATTAATATGATTTATTCATTTTTTATTTGTATTGTATTTTTGATGTGTTCTATGATTTGGTTTTGACATATGGTATTTAAAGAGGGGTTTTCCAAATGGGTGTTTCCTGTTTGACCAACAAGTGTTTGATAAAATGATTAAAATGGATAAAATGTTTCATGGATTTATAGAAAAAAATTAGAAATATTTTTACCTTGGGATGGATGTTTTGATAAAATAGGAATGTTTTGGTGAGTAATTGGATTATTTTATAGATTTATTTATATTGGAACTTGTTTTTGGATGTGGTTACATTAGAGTAGAACATGGGTTAATCAATGTGTGAGTGAGGTGGTTATCTGAGTGACCATATGATCCTTGAAGGGAGGACTATGCAAGCCCTTATTTGTTTCCAAGGGTATGGGTGAGCCTTTCAGTTGGAAGATATTGTGATCTTCCATGTTTTATTTCCAAGAGATCATGTGATCTCATAGAATTGGGCCCAAGGAAGACCGTGTGAGCTTCCATTGTAAAGCTAGTTGTCATACCTATTTACTCAATAATTCTAAACCCAATGGTTAGAGCCCCAAGATTCACATTACACATTATGGTTTGGTTATTTTGAGTTATAAATTTGATAAGTTCCATTTTTATGTTATGAGATGTGTTATGACTATTTTTTTCATTTCTAATTTTTATGGTTATATGATGTTAATGTTATTCTCACTTATATTATTCCTTTTTTGGTTGGGTATGATCATGTTATCTCGTTTTTATTTGTTTATTTACTATATCCATGTTCAGAGCATGTTTTGGAAAACCATACATTGGCTTGAAAAGTGAAACCAAATGTATTTTAAAATTTACATGGAAATTAAGTAATTTAAAATTAGTTTTTTGTTTTTGAAAATGTTTTCAAAATAGTTTTTTGCTGTATGGGTAAAATACATAAATTGATTCATGGTGGTATCTTAATAAGCTTCTTACCTCACACACTCCTTGGGCCCTATTTTGGTGTTTTCAAATTTCATTTTGTAAGACCACGTAAAGGCAAGGTCACTATGTTCCATGGTGGCTATTGTTGATTACCATCATCAAATTTTTTTTAGAGGAGACATGGTATCATAGGGATAAACTCATGTAAATCCAATTTTTGTATTTTTCACCTGTTGGGTTGTACTTGGGCAATATTTTTCATTTCAATCACTTGTTTAGATTGGGTTTTATTTTTAGGTACCATGCATGGGTATATGTCCTTTTATGGCATGTTTTTTCTATGAAGTGTGTTTTGGTTTATGGTATTTATTTACCTTTTTCAGTTGACTCTAATGATATTGGATTCTCCATACAATTTTATGGATCGTTCATTCCAAATTAACTATGGTGGAATCATTCCCAAGGGATTTTTGTTTATGATCAGTGCTTATTGCCAGCCCATAGTGATTGGGAACGCAATATGGGCCATGTGGTGGGTCAATTAATGTGATGGGTTAGGTCATCCCAGGTTGGTTTATTTTAAAATAGTATCAAAAAAGGTTTTTTTATTTGGTATTTAATGGTAACTTGGAGCTAGGACTATCAGGACATGAGAGGTAGGAATGGGGGAGTGTCTAACTATCTCTTCTTCATGTTTAACCTCATGTTTCCATGGGTGGTTTAAGATTGTGGTTATGTTTGGAACTTGGTTATGGGTAATTTTTAGGATATTTTTCTCTTTCATAGTTGAGGTTTCTTGTGATTACCATGATGGGGGTTTTCTTATGGTACTTTTTTTTTGTGATTTGGGGTTGAAATTTGTTTGATGAATATTGTTATTTGAGTCTTATAGACAATGCCTCCTAGAATGGACTCATGTAGATATAGAGAGTGGGATTAGAGTAAACTCTAGGTGAACCCTATCAATGATCTAGTTTTGATGGAATCAATGATTCATATGATCCAACCCTTGGGTTAAAAGGGTAGTTGGGAGAATAGATGAACTATGGGCCATGCTCAAGAATTTTCAATGGAGAACCCATCATTTCTTCATGGATATAAGATACCCAATGATCCCAAGGAGCAGTTTCATTATATCAAGTATATATTTATGTTTTTGATGAACCCTAAAACCTCTAAAGTGGGGTTTTCTACATGCGTTCTAGTATAAATGGGTAGGAAGTGGTGGGAGTCAATGGTTCATTCAGGAAAGCATGGGGATCTCACATGGACCACTTTGAAAGTGGCATTTAATCAATAATTGTACCCAGATACATTGAGATCCACTAAGGCCTGTGAGTTTCTAAAGCTGGAGCTGGGTTACCTTTCAATGATGGTGTTTGTTGCTTGTTTTACTGAGTTGGTTCATGTGTCTCCAGATCTCACCACAAATTATTTCTTCAAGGATTAGCATTTTGAGATGGTCTGGATCCTAGATATCAGATCTATACTCATTATTATGTGTCTACCGACCTATTCACAGGTGGTTGACAAGGAATCTATGGTTGAGGCAATTTTGAATAAAAAGATAGGTCTTAGTGGTGTTCTTTTTGTGGGAAGTACCCATAGGCTTTCTTCATGAAAAAGTGGAAGTAGAATGAGTCTTAGAGTGGTAGTGGAAAGAGTGTCTGGAAGCCTTCAAGATAAGATCTTGTGGCTTCTACAGGGTGCAGAACAGTTTTATTTAATCAATGTTGGAAGGATAGACACATCGAGCATCAATTCTAAAAGATTTCGAGGATGTGACATCAGTGTGGGATGTCAGGACATATCCAGTGCATTTTTCCACTAGATTTGTGTGGGATTGATTAAGGCTCTTTTTTATCAAAGTGATTGTTGGCGCAGTTATAGGCTTTTTAATATATAGGATATCATACTCATGGAAAAGGGGATTCTCATCAAAGGAATAAAACTCAGAGTGGGTCTGATCTAGGGTGACTCCATGTAGTGGAAGTTATTATAGAAGACATAGATTCTATGATAGCCACCATTCAAGGTACAATGTGTATTGCTTCTTCTATGGCAGCATTTTTATTCTATATAGGTGAATCCCATTCATTTACATCACTTAAGTCAATTGATACCTTTGGTATCTGGGATTAGTTAAATCCTTATGTTATGTTTTTTATAACCGTACTAGGTAGTAAGATGGAGAAATGTTTTAAGTTCCCTATTTTAGTAGATGGAATGGAGGTCATTTGGGAATTAATTTTTTTACAATAGGAGGTTTTTACCTCATTATCAGCATTGTTTAGTTGATTAAATTCAAGGAACTAGTCAACTATTATCTCCAAAGGGACTAGTTTATTATTCTTGATATGATCAACTGCATCTTCTAGGGTGAGTGGGATCTACAATCAGGGATGGAAGGACCCATCACTTCTGAGTTTGGTTTTATCTTCTCATAGTTGTCTAGGTTGTTACTAGAGGATTTTGAGTAGTGTTCTTTGGGTAGAATTTGAGCGGTCATGGATATGTACCCATATGTGCTTCTAAAGGATTTATTGGTATTTACTCCCCATAGAGAGGTCATGTTTACTATCAATATACTACTCATGTTGGGACTTATTTCCATATTATCTTATCGGATGGCTTTGCCTGAGCTGAAGGTGTTGAAAGTTCGGTTAAAGGATATTGATGGAAGGGGTTTTATTCACCCCAACATTTCATCATGGACTTTTCCAATGATATTTGAATATAATTTTGATGGTATCCTCCAAATTTTAAACTAACATTAACTTAACTATGTGATATTAAAGAATAAATAGCTATTTCCTAGAATTGATGATCTTGTTTGACCAGCTAAGAGTGGCCTATTGGTTTCCAAAAGTTGACCTAAGATCAGGATACCTCTAGTAGAGGGTGTATGAAGAGGATATTCCACAGACCACCCTTTGATGTTTTTATGTACCCTTTTAGTATTTGGTTATTCTATTTGGGATTAAAAATTCTCCAACCATTTCCATGGCACTAATTAAATGGATATTTTACCTCTCTTTAGTCTCCTTCATGGTCATGTTTTTTAAACGAAATCTTGGTGTATTATAAGATATAAGTGGAGAATATATACTATATATAGGTTGATTTTATTGTTTTGAGATTGAATCATCTATATTCAAATTTTCCCAAGTGATAGTTTTGGATTCATTAAGTGTTGTTTCTTGGTCATGTGATTTTTGAGGTAGGAGTTTTTGTAGATCCAAGGAAGATTTGTGCAGTCATGTCTTGGGAGAAAACCAATAATGTTTTTCAGATTCATATTTTTCTTTTCTTGGATAGATATTATAGATTTTTCATTCAGGACTTATCCAATATAGTATACCCTTTGTTGACTTTTAATAGGAAAGGGTTAAAGTTTAAATGGGATGAGAAGTGAAAAAATGATTTTGAGAAGTTGTAAACCCATTTGAAATACACTACTATTTAGATTATAATTGATCCTAGGAGATATTATGTAGTGTTTTGTGATGCTTCTAGTGTGGGTTTGGGAATTCTGTTATTGCTAGATGACCATGTGGTGGACTATGGATCCTAAAAGGTATAACAACATGGGCATAATTATCCCACCCAAAACCTAAAATTAGTGTCTATCATGAATGAACTTAAGTCATGGAGAAATTACCTAATTGGATATATTTTCATGATTTATTTGGATCATAAGAGTCTGAAGTATATTTTCACTCAAAGGGACCTAAATCTTAGGAAGGGGTTCTTGGTGGAGTATATTCAGACATTGATTTTGAGACTGTTTATATGCCTAGGAATGGGAATGTAGTTACCGATGTGTTGAGTAGGAAGACACTAGTGTAGGAAATTTGGGAATCAGTGGATGAGTGGGGTATGATGAAATTGTTTTCTGATTTGATACTTGATATACATGTGGAAAGAGGGTAGGTATTCTTGACCAGTGTACAGGTTACACCCACTATATTTGAGTGGATTAGGATTGAATAGGTGTATAACCCAAAATTATATATGATTTTCAATTATTTAAATGGTCAGGAGACCACAAATGATTGGTCTTGGTATCCTGATATTTATATTCTCTTCAAGAAGAATTCAGTTGTTCCTTTGAGTATGAGGTAGAAGGTGATGTAGGAAGTGAATAATTCTATTTGGGTAATTCACCTTGGGGTAAACAATATGTTTTATACCATTAGATGCTCATAATGGTGACCTGTGATGAGACATTCCATGGTGGACATTGTTTCCATATGCTTGACCTACTTGAGGATCAAAGCTGAGCATCAGAGACCAAACATGTTGTTAAAACCATTTCCCATTATAGTGTTTATGTAGGATGATATATCCATTGATTTCTTGATTAGACTACCTCATACTCTGAGTGTGAAAGATTATATATGGTTGATCGTTGATTATTTGACGAAATCCTCCCATTTTCTACCCATTAGGGAGTCGATGAATGTTTAGGACCTCATATTCTTGTATGTTTGAGATTTTGTTCATATCCCTGTAGCGCACACGACGATAGTGTCAGATCTAGAGTCTTGTTTCACATATAATTTTTATATGGGAATCTATGAGGCTTTGGGTACCTAGTTGAGTTTGGGAACTACATATCACCTACAAATGGATGACTAGTCTAAGCGGACAATCTAGACTCTCATGGATATGTTGTGGGCACATGTGATCAATTTGAGTGGTTCATGGTAAATTCAACATCCATTGTCCGGGTTTTCATATAATAATAGCTATCAGGCCTCGATCAAGATGTAACCGTTTGAGGCATTGTGTTTGTAGCTATGATTATTTATAACCAAACATATCTTATCTTTATCACTATGTAAAAAAATTAGATATATTAAAAAAAAATTAGTGACATTTGGTTTATATTATTTTTTTAAAATTATTTTATGGACATTATCAAAGGAAAGTGGAAATAAATTTCCAAATTTTCGAAACATTGATATTAAAGGTATAAAAGAACTTATAAAATAAAATTAATACAATTATTAGGGATATTTTTAGGACTTATCACATTATTTTAAACCTTTATAACTCGATTTACCCTTATCGAGGTGAAAAATATTTACTATGGTTACAATTCATAATACACAAAAATAAAATAGAAATATTTAAAAAAAATAGAACTCATAAATAAAAATAGGAATCCATTATTTTTTATTCATTTTATATAAGTGGAACAAATTAATTTAAGACAAAAATTTAAAACACGGTGAAAAAAATGTTTTTAGAAAAAATGTGTTCTTAAGCACAAAATTGAACTTAAACCAAAATAAGGTATAAATATAATATAAATGTAACTAATTAGATTCTATATAATTAAAGGTTACTTTTTTTAATTTAGGATCAACTTTTAATTTAAAATTTCTTTATCTAATAAAAATAAATGTGAGTTTTACAAAAATCATTATTTTTTACTATTCATTGAAAAATCTATCTTTTCATAAAAATATAAAGAATTTACCCTAAGTTAATTTTGATATACTAGTTTAAAAAATTAATTTCATAATTTCAAATTATAATTCTAAAATTTATAAATTAAACTTTTAAATAATATAATATAAGGAAAAGATTTTAAAAGGAATAAAATTATTTCCATTCTGATTGAAAAAATACTTAATATTCATATAACTACTGTAAAAAATATAATTCATTAATACTAATAAGGCATGAAATTTCTATACAATTAAGTTTAACACATTTTTTACATTCCTCCCCCCTTTTGAAATGTGTCCTAAAAATTTTATTCATTACTTAAACAGGTGGAAATATTTTTCCTTTATAGAATTTTCTGATTCTCATGTTTCTTATTCAATCAAATGGTATTAACATAAAACATTATATTGTATAATTAATTTATTCCACAAACCTTTCTCTCTAGATTAATAAATCTATACTAGTTTTTTCCTCATAATAATGTTTTTCTTTCAACTGAACTACTCCAGGGCTCAAAACATGAGATCCATCTTATACACATTTTCTTAACAACAAAACATGAAATACATCATGTACATGAGTTAAAATCAGAATAAAGTAAATTATTTAGGAAATAGACCCAACATTATCCATGATTTTATATTGTCCAATGAACCTTGGTCTTAGCTTCCCCCTTTTACCAAAAATATTGACACTTTCCCATTGAGATACTTTAAGAAAAAACTATCACTTTCCTTGAAAGAAAGATCTTTCCTATGGTTATTCATATAAAATTTATATCTTCTCTCAGACACCCTCATATATTGATAAATCATCCTTAATTTCTCACCAATTTACTCTAACAACTCTATTCCAAAAAACAACATTTCACCTACTTTATCCCAACATGTAGGTAACTGACACTGATTTCGAAATAATGCCTTAAAAGGTTTCATATGTATACTAAAATGAAAACTATTATCATATGAAAACTTAAATAATGAAATTTGATGATCCCAAATTTCCTAGTAATCCATTTAACAATCACGAATCATGTCTTCCAAGGTATGAAATTTTCACTGGGATTGTCCAACATATTGAGGATGAAAAGCTATACCAAAATTTCATTTATCTCCCAATGACTTCTAAAGGACTTTCCAAAAATTATATGTAAACCTAGGATATTGGCCATATATAATAGAGACTATAAATATATGTAACCTGACTATCTCTTTGATTTATAATAAAAAAAGTTTTTTATAAATACATATTATATTAAATGGGAAAGAAATGAGTATATTTAGTTAGCTGATCAACAATAACCCAAATTGTATTATTACCTCGAGATATCATTGGTAATCCCATACTAAAATTGATGTATAAATTTTAACATTTCTAATCTATCACTAAAAATATACTAAATCATCCCCGTCAATAATTTTCATTCTACTTTATCTTTTTTAATGACTAATAAATTTCATGGTAATGTCTGTAATATCTTCCTTCATTCCACGCCACCAATAATACTCCCAAAGATCTATGTATATTTTAGTGCTTATAGAATTAATATAAAATAAGGAACCATGAGCTTCTCTAAATGATTCTCTCTTCGATTGGGAATCTGAAATCACACATAATATCTTTCCAAATCTAAAAACATCTTCATTTCCAATTTTAAATTTAGGTAACTTCTATTTCCTTACTAGTTCTACATTTCCTTATAAATCCTGGTTTTACTTCTGAGATTTCTTAATTATTTATGAAAATATCAACTGAACTATAACCTAAAACAAAACATATTATGTTCTTCTATGAACAACTTCTAGGAAATAATTCATTAATTCATTTACCAAAGGATCATTTTCCAAATGTAGCATGTTTATTGATGCGTTATCATTATGACTCAAATAATCTGCTAATTTTTTTTCAAGATGGTAATGAATTATGTAAACCTAATGAATAATTAGTTCTATCCATCTTCTCTACCTTATGTTCAACTCTTTCAGATTGAATATATAATTTAAAATTTTATGATTAGTATATATTTAAAACATTACTCCACAGAAATGATTCCTCTAAATTTTTAATGAAAAAACAACAACTAATTCCAGATCATATTTAGCATAATTTAACTCATGTGGTTTTAGTTGTTGTGAAACATAATCAACTACCCAATCATTCTATATTATAAAAAAACTAAACCCCTTCAATGAATGATCACTAAAGATGAAAAATTCATCATTTCTGGAGGGAAGGGCCAAAACTGAAGCATTCAACAATCTTATTTTCAGTTCTTAGAAGAAATCATCACATTATTTTTTCCAAATGAATATATATCCTTTTGAATTTAACATAGTTAGTGGGATAGATAACTGTGAAAAGTATTCAATAAACTGATGGTTATAAATCAATAATTAAAGAAAACTATGAATCTATGTTACAATTTTATGCCTTGTACATTCTTCAATAAAATTACTTTTTGAAAGGTTAATATTTATACCTTCCTTAGAAACAATATTCCCAAGAAAATTAATTTTTTTCAACGAAAATTCACATTTAGTAAATTTTCCATATAATTTTTTTAATTATAAGTTTTGAAAAATAATCCTTAGGTGTCTTCCACAATCATCTTGACTTTTAGAATATACCTATATATCATCAATAAACACCACTTAAAATTATCTAAATATATATAGAAAACTATATTTAATATATCCATGAATATAGTGGGTGTATTAGTCAATCCAAATGGATTAAATACAATCTCATAATACATATATCTATTCTAAAATGATGACTTCATAATATCTTCCCCGTTCACCTTCAACTGATGATACCCTGATCAAAGATCAATATTAAAAAAACTATTAGTATCCATGGATCTAATCGAACAAATCACATATGTGATGAAAATGAGAAATGATCATAAAAGTGATATTATTAATGGTTATATAATTAATGATAAGTCTCATGGAACCATATTTTTTTAAAAAAAATAAAACATCATGACCTCATGGTGATGTTCTCTGATGAATGAAACCATTTTAAAAAAATTCATAGAGTTTATTTTTCAATTCCAAAATTTACACTCGATCCATTCAATAAGAGGATTTTAAAATTTGAATAACATTAGGTACTAAGTCACTAGTAAACTCAAATCCATAATTTGGAATAAGAGTTGAAATTTTATCAAAAATTAAATCCATATATTCATTCACTACTGCTAAATCACTAATCTAAAAATTTTCTTTCTTTTTGAAAACATGATCTATTTAATTTTCATTTCAATATGTAATCAATTTCATAGCCTCTTGATTTGTTATCAAAGATGTGAAATCTTTGAATATAAAATTCTTGGTTTTGTGATCTATCTTATCAGGATAAACTAAAAGTTAATCCATACCTAAAATAATATGAAACTCTGTGATGGATTGTTCAACTAGTTTTTTAGGATAGATCATCCTAATAATAATATAACTAATATTTATGTAAATCTCGGTTACTTAAATATTTACACCTTTAGATTTCACAAAAAGTTATATCAAATTTTTATGAGATTATATTATCATTTTACAAGAAAATTTCCTAAAAATGAAATAACACGAAGATACATAGTCAAAAATGGCATCAACAAAGTTATAATAAATAATTAACATACTTATCCCCACTTCATTATATATCCCAACATATACCATCGTAGTAGTAAATGATTCTTTCATATATTTTTTCTTTGGATCAGGAAAATTTCCACCCTATTTAACTAACAGTAGATGAAAAATATAATAACACACCAACTCATTTCAATTTAAAAATATCATTATTGGTTAGTTATCGGTTACCCCATTTTTGGATTATTCAGGAATATTTTATTTGTAGAAACATGCCTTATTATAAATATTACCACACCAATAACACTTTCTATATCCTATAAAATATAACCTGAATTGTTTTTAACACGCTTTATGGTATTACCCCTGATTTATTAGTTAACCTCTTCTCCATTACAATCCTCATTTACCACTTCTTACTCATATCATCTCAAGGAACATAAGTGTTGAAAAACTCCATCTCAAATTTCTCTAAATAATGATAAAATTTCCTAATACATTATAATTATCTAGAATCCAATGCTCCTCCTAAACATGGTTTTAATCCTAAGTTAAATGTATTAAATTTACTATCAAGGAACCAAATAAAATTAAATTTGTCAATATAAAATCTTATAAAATTTTATTCATACATGGATACTAAATCTTCCTCTTGCCTCAATTCAAAGAATCGTTTCTCCATCCCGATTTGAACAATAATAAGGAAATATTTATCTATAAAAATATTATTAAAAGTGCCCCATTCCATGGAATCATGCTCATCTCTCTATCTAGTATTCTTAACCAATTACCTCCATCAATCAGCTCCACCTTCAAAATGATAAATTGAAATAGTTTCTTTTTGATGCTCTAAACATCTTGTAAATTCAAATATCATTACAAGGGCTTTGATTCATCCTTTTTCTACCACAAGATATGAGGTTCCACTGAACATTTGAGGTTTTTATTTCATAAAATGGTCATCAATCGATATGTTATTCTATGTTAATTCTTATTTATCTCTTTCATGGATGACAACAACCTTTATATCCCATATCAACTTATCCATCACTATAAAAAATTATTTAGTTATAATTCCAACCCTTCCATGATACAAATTTTGAAGGACATCATCCCCTTGATACCTTCCTACTCTAGATTCCTTATTTCCTCTATGGAAAACCAATTTTAACATTTATATATTAGATGAATAAATATGGTAATCTTTAAATTATATATCATGTCAAATTAACCATAATGTGGAATGTTTCAATGGTAATATATTAATATTATCCCAATCTATAATGTTAACTAACCTATTATTTGATACTAGCGATAAGTACCCAACCATAAACATTAAATAATATAGTTTTTTTAGAATCGATTTTACTTTCTTCCATTCCCAAATATATTTTAGGTATATATTTTTAGAAAATTAGTTCATAATTATTACATAAAATAAATATATAATACAAAGTGGAAAATTTTATTCAGTATCAATTTTTCCAATAATATAACTTTTTTTAAAAGAAAAATGTTTCCTTTTCATAAAATAATATTTAGGAATTTCAACTTGACTTCTTATTTGTTCTTACTCATCCTTAAACCTTGTGAAAAAACACTTAAAAATGTGATATAAGTACAAAAAAACATAGTAAGGGGATTAAAATAAATAAATCCATTAGTCCTATGAAAAAAAATTAGAACCCATAAAAGTTTAAACTTTATGATAATATACTTTTGAGTGTATAAAAAAATCACATCCACAGGAAAAAACACACTTTTTTCTCAAAGAAGATGTTTAAAACCCATAATAAGAAAATATAAATCCTTTTGGGAAACTTACAAAATTATATTCATAACCTAGGCCTGAATTAACTTTACCATACTTAAATATATACGAAAAGTATCCCTGGTTAACTCCTTCAAAAAAATTTAATTTAAGGAACTTTACCCAATTAATTTGAGAGTTATATCGAGATAACCTATCATATAAACTATATTAGGACCACCCATCGTATAAGTTGTGTAAGGATCACCAATCATATAAGTTGTATCAGGACCACCCATCATCATTTATAATTATAAAGTATCATATCTTGTATAAAAAAATTTAATCTTTCACCATTTTATCATAAAAACATTAAAAATATCTTCTAAACATATATAAAAACACTTTTAGATATTAAAATACCCTTTCATTTTTTTAAAAACCCATTTTCAAAACTAAAATACCAAGAAAAAATGGTATAGGGTTTTTATTTGAAGAAAACTTGGAATATTTTAAATAAATAAAACTATCAAATAATGGTTGTGTCAACAAAAAAATCTATTCACATCGTATATGTTAAAATAGAACATTACTTTTTTACCTTTGTAAAGTCATTCAAAACATTACATATAAAAAACATAAAAATATTCCTTTTGAAAAAAAATTATACGAAATTGGAAAGTGATATTAAATTTCCATTATAATTATTTTATATCCAAATAAATAGATCTATATTTTTTTTTGAAATGTGTTCAAGGAAAAAAATTATTTAAAAAATAAAATTGTAGAACATTTAAAATTTGATCTTAAGTTAAATTATCTCTGACCTTGAGTCTGACTCATAACGTACATTATTTATCTTATAAAATAAAAAATTATATTAATCATTTACTTTATTATAAACCTTTTTAAATTTTATTATTCCGTTTATTTTATTTGTTACTATGTTATATTCAATTACATAATCAATTTGGTTCACATTGAACATTTTGATGATATTTATCTGATACGTCAAAAATGAATTTGGTAGGCTGACTATGGTCAATGAGATATTTATTACATTATATCTAAAATAATAATAATTTTATAATTATAATTCTTATATATCAATTATACTTTAAGAAAACAACCATGAAAGATGGTTGTGAAAAATAAACTATGATAAAATCATGTCGATGGTAGGCCATACGTAAGCATGAGTTACATTTCCATTTTTCAAGGATAATGATATAAAGAAGTTAAATATTATTTTACCTTTCCAAAATTTTTGTTTTATCATAAATATCAAATTATCTCTTTAAATTAACTTATATATATATCATCAATGTGAGGTGGTGGTGAAAATTTAATCACATCACTTTATAGAGGTGGTATTCCACACATAATAATCTATGATGCTTTCGTGTTTCAATAGATAGAAAGGTAATAAATTATATGATATATTATATTTATATAATTTTAATTATTCCATGAGATGCAGTGATGGAAAATTAAACACCTCTCTTCATTGAGAAATTAATCCACAAGTAATCATGAGTGATGTTTTCATTTACTATATGATGGAAAAATAGATAAAAAGGGTTCTAATTTAATCATAATAACATATCAATATACTTAGGATGCTAATTTTATTATTTATAACATGTTTAAAGATACTTTTAAGGAGGTGGAAGAGGAAATAAACTTGAATCATGTCTATTTGGACTTATAATTTCTCTCTATACAACCTCTTTGTATTACACCTTATGCCTCTTAGGTTTGGTCTTCTGGTGGGACCAAGACCTCTATTACTTAGGTAGTTATTTTTTCAAGATACTTTGTAAAGTATTTTCTGAACTATAATGCTCAAAAGTTTTGAGGAAGAGATGACAGAAGATTCCTTTTTATAATTAAGGGGAGCGATACTCTTGGAATTATTTAAAGTATTAAATACATATAAGTTAATTTTTATAGACAAAGAGCTAAAAATTGATATAATTAGAATATAGGATGAAGATGAGTATAAATTCTCTCATACAATAAAATTTGGATAGTTTTTTATTATGTTTTTACCCATATCACTTTGATCAAACCCCTGTTAACCCTTTAGACAATTAATGAGTCATTAATGTTTTTAAAATTTTAGGAGTAAAGAAAGATACTATAGAAAGAAAATATTCCCATAAATGGACCATGTTTGATATTATATACCATATCCCATTCACTTGACTGAATATATTAATTTATGAATTTTAAATTATTTAATTAAATATTTTTTATTATAAAAAATCATTATCATCTTTTTTTGAAAAATTCACTTAATTTGACTTTAATGGAATACCGATAGAAATAGAATTGAAATACAAACCTTTCACACATCCATAACAATTTATGTTAATCTATAAAGTTTATGGGACCCTAAAACTCATCCAAAAAATATTAATTTTATAGTTTTTAATATTATTTACTTGATTTTTCTAGGGCTTGCAGAAACACTATGTTGGTGTTGTGTAGGTATTTGAGGTAATTATTTCATTTCTAAAAATTAAAAGTCAATTTATATGATAAAAAAACATTCATAACTGAACATAAAATATTTTTATCACTATGAACAAAATTTAGATATATCAAAAAGAAGAAAGTGACATTTTGTTTTTGTTCTTAATTTAAAATTATATTAAGGTCGTTATCAAAGAAAGTGTAAAGAAATTTCCACCTTTTTAAACCATATATAGTAATAATAGAAACAAAATTATTCAATTTAATAAATACTCATGTTAGGGATATTTTTAGGCTTTATCACATTATTTTAATCCTTAATGACCCAATTTATACTTACTAAGGTGATAAATATTAACTACGATTACTATTCATAATGAAGAAAAATAAGAAGTACCTATTTATAAAAAATTAATCATAATTCCAAATATTAAATCAATTTTTCAAGATTCATTTTCTATAAGTGGGATAAATTAATTTAATATTTAAATGAAATGTTTAATGAAAAATATTTTTTAAAGAAATGTGTTTTTAACTCCAAAAATGAACTTGTGCTAATATAAAGTATCATGACGAATCCTATGTAATTAATTAGATTATTCTTAATTAAAGGAGACTTATTTTATTTTAAGTTCAAATGTTAATTTTAAATTACCTTATTAAATGATAATATAACGATGTTTTACGTATTTCTCACTATTCCCTGACAAATCAATATTTTCATTAAAAAAAGAAATATTTCGCCACTAAGATAACCTTGATATGCCAATTTACAAAATGATATTTATTTTTTCAAATTATAATTCTAAAATTTTTAATTTAAAAATTTAAATAAAACCTTATAATATAATAAAATGAGTTTAATAAGAATAAAAATATTTAATTTTTTATTAAAAAATTTCATAATATTTTTATAAAAACTATGTAAAATCTAATTCATGAATACTGATAAGACATGGAATTTATTTATGATTAAATTTTTCTAGGTCCTTAAATAATCATTCTTGAAGACATGCCCACTATGAGGGACCATACTATTGTATTTCCTGATGAGCTTTTTGTTCTTCCTCTTGTCGGAGAGGTTGAGTTATTAATTAAACTTATACTTAGACCTCTTGTTATATATAATAATACTTAAAGAATGGAATCTATTGTTTTCTAATAACTGATAAAGAAGGTACAATGTGATCTAAATAAGGTTTTTATATGCTCAAGTACTTTTCTGTGTGGTTAATCAACTCTCTTCATCAAGAAGAAGGATTGGTCAATGCAACTGTGCATTGATTGTAATGAACTCAACATGATTTAAATAAATATAAAGTATCCACTATCATTGTTTTATGACTTTTTTTCAAGTAATATGGGTCCAACACTTTTTTAAGGTTTACCTTAAGTCATGATATTACTAATTAAATGTGAAGAAGGAATTTATCCCTAATTCATCCTTTTAAACGAGGTATGGGAACTACGATTTCATAGTGATTCCCTTAGGGCTCACTAATGCTCAAAAAACCATCATTGAATAAGTGAATAGAGTATTTAGATATTACAATTACATATTTATGGTAGTCTTTATAGATTATATTTTGATATAATATAAAACCAAGGATGATCATGAGTACCATTTGAATTCTATACTAAAGACTTTTTTTAAAGGAAAAGATATATGAAAAGTACAATGATGTGAGATTTTTATGGAGGAAGTATCATTTTTTAGGAAATTTATCACCGATAAAGGGATATATATAAAAACATCATATAAAAAGATTATTTATGGGTGTCTTAGACCAAAATATGTAACAATTATCCAATGAATCCTTATATTATATGGGTATTATTGATGATTTGTGTGTAAATTCTCATGATTATAAAACTCATTAACAAAAATGATAATGTGATTGCCTATGTCTAATGGTAGTTGAACGTTCATGAAAAAATATATTCAATACATGATCTGGAGTTGGCTATAGTAATCTTCACGATGAAAATTTAGTGGAATTATATCTATGGGGAGAAGATTTAAATAAATATGGATAATAATAGACTCTATTAAATATTCTCATATAGGGATCTTAATATATGCCAACAAATATGGTTAGAGATGATCACAGATTATGAGTTCTTAATCCAGTACCATCTAGGGAAGGTGAATAAAGTGGTAGATTATCTAAGTATAAAGGATCTCAAAAACTTATCCATGATGATAATTGAGAAGAATCCTATATTCTTATATGTTTAAAAGATATACATTGAAGTCATAAAGTAAAGAACATAATCATTCCTTTCTCAAATGATTGCCCAACCATCCCTTTTATAGGAGATATAAGATGAATAATGAGTTGATGTGGAGATAAAAAAAGTATGTGGAAGCTATAAGAAAAGTGAAATGCTTATATTTTGAAATTGATGATAAAGGGGTTGTAATATTTGGGTCATGAATATGTGTACCATAAAATCTTCAGATAAATAAGGAACTTCTGGAAGATGCACATAGCTCAGCCTTCTCCAGCCACTTTGGGAGCATGAAGATGTATGTAAATCTTCATGAGCAATATTGGCCGGACAATATGAGGAATGAGATCATGAAATATACATCAAGGTTCCTAGTATTTATGAATTTAAAGAAATAGAGGAAAAGTTTCAATAGAAGGATGAAATCATTACCCATACCAACATAGAAATGAGAAAAAATCACAATAGAAAGTATCATAGGTATTGTAAAACATACGTAGGAAATAATTCCATATGAGTTATAGTAGATCATATTAGAAAAACGTCTCAATTAATTGTAATTTGATTGGACTGTAAACATGATCAAATTGAGAGGATATAAATCAAGAAAGTGGTGAGGTTTCAAGGAACACCGCTATTGATTACAACTTATTACGATATGAGATTTACCTCAAAGTTATAAAAACATATCCCACATACTCTAAATGATGAGTTTTACTTCAGTACAAATTATCACCCCCAAAATGATATCCAATCTTAGTGGAAATCCCACACATTGGAAGATATGTTAAGATCTTGATCGAGAAACATCAAAAGAGGATGAGATCAATTTCTTCCTCTGGTGGTGTTCTTGTACAATAATAGATTTCATTAAAGCATCCAAATGGCACTATATAAATCCATTTATGGGAAGAGATGTATAAAACCAATGTTTTGAGATGATGTTTGTTAATTCATGATGATGGGAACTAAAATGGTCAAATAAATGATAGAAAATGTCAATATCATTCAATAGAATATTAGGGAAACTTAGATTCGAGAAAAGATCTATTCCCATAGTCATCAATGAGACAAGAAGTCTTTGGTTAGAGATAAAGTGTTCCTCTAAAAATCTCTATGGATCAGATTCATGATATTTGCGAATAAGGGAAACCAAATTCCTAGGTACATCGACCCCTTTGATATTCTTGATCACATTGGAGCTGTGCAAAATTGACTTTCACTACCTTCAACCCTATCTCAGTGATATGAAATGTTCTATTTATCCATATTGAGTAATTAAATACTATACAATTCACATGTAATGAATTTTTTAGTGGTAAAACATAATAATGATCTTTATTTTTTGGCAAAATTGGTGAAGATATTTCACTATCGAGATAAAAGTCTATGCAGTAAGATAACTCATCTAGTTTAATTATTATGGAGGAAAAAAATGTTCAAGATGTTGATATGGTAATGAGAGGAATAAATGTAGCATAATTACCCTCATATGTTTTCATATTAGTGGGATAAATGAAGTTTTAAGTGTGTAATTTCTTATTGGGGGAAGAATGTAACGAACCAGAATTTTATCAATAGAATTTTCCCTTATGATTTTATAAATTTTTCACATCTAGTAATGTAGTATTATATAAATCTTGTGAACTACATGATAGAATCAATAATATTTTATAATATTAATCCCAAAATTATATTTATAGATTAAATATTTACATAATAATAAAAAAATATTACAATGGGTTATAAAATAATAAATAAGATAATTATAATATAATAATTTGAATCTACTCGATCCCCTAGAATGTTGAAATCCATGAACAACACAATAGAAATTAAATAGAATATTGGTATTGAAATTTATATTTTGGAAATAAAAAATAAATATACCCTTGAGAAATAATAGAAGCGAATGAATAATGAATGAAATATAAGGTAATTATAGAATGTAGGGAACCCATATAACCATTAGAAATATGAATGTTTGAATAGTAATCGGACGATTGGAATAGTATTACGACCATTATGAATATTAAATTCACCATTTAAATAATTTCCAAAACAATGGATGTGTAAAATACTATGTAATTATCTTATAAAATGAAAATATGACATATTATATCATGATACAATCAAATAAATTTTTTAAAAATTATAAAATAAGTTGTTCCAATTTTATAAAACACATATTTTTTTGGGAATTCTATAATAAATATAAATAATTTAAATTAAAGTTGTTTTCATAAAATGGTTTTTTAAAACAATTTTAATCAGAATTATAATCATAATATGATTTTATTAGATTATAATTAATTTTTCAATATGACATAAAATTGATCATAATATTAAAATTTTTATTTTTCAAATAAATAAGGATTTTATTTAAAAAATAAATTTCTCATATTTAAAATATTGTTTTCATAACATGGATTTAATTTTTTGAACCTACACATTGAAAAATAATTAGCGTTAATTTTTTGTTTTTTTCTAAAATAGATTAATTTTAGGTGAATTGTAAAATACGAAAAATATGGTAATTTTCCTCATAAGATAAATACATACAGAAATGAGTCATAGATGATGTAGGTGACCATTATATCAGCCTAAAATTAAATAAATACTTTTTATAGTCACATGATTCATCACTATTTATATTATTGATCCAAAATAATAAACTAATGAATATAATATTAAAAAACACCTCTCTCCACCCCTCATAAATAGCTCCGCTCACCAACCCTTAACCTCTCACATTATAATCCATAGATATTACCCAATAAGTACCAAAATATCCCCTAATATATGTTCCCATGTACCTATAGGTACTGGTATTACCAAATATCATTTCAAATAGCCTTAAGGGATAACCTAAAAGGATATAACCAAAGGAAGAAGTAAATTCTCAACTTAACATCTTTCTAATTTATTGTTCTTATAATACCCCCAAAAGTTTCACATAAACATATAAATAGTAATATAAGTATCCTAAATATAATTATATGTTATTATTATTAATTCATATATTTCTTATAATGTTCCTTCAATTTATTCTAAAACTAAATCGTTGTTCCCAAAATGGTTAGTTCACTACCTCCATGAACATCATACATATTTTTTATCCACCTCATTCAAGGATAGTTATAGAAATAGTATTATGGTTAAATATGATGATAATAAGTACATTATAAATCATTTCATGTTTTGGAATGTATTAATAACCTGGTAATATAATAAAATGAATCTAGTTCATGATGGTTTATAAAACCTCCTAAATGAACTATCTGTATATCAATAATGTTTATGCAAAATTAATTATACCTTTTTGGAACACATATGTATATTTGGGACTATTTAAATTTATATAATGAAATTAATATCATTTCATATCATATCTGTAGTTTTAGTCCAATTTTAAAAGAACTTCAATAATTATCTAAAAGTGAACTGACCATGGAACTATGAAATGAACTCCCTCAAAACATCAAAATTAATCTTTATATATCATTTAAATGGTGTTAAATTAACATAATATAATTATATAGAGTAAAATATAGATGTAAAAGGTTCTAAATTAAGTAATTAAGTAATTAATTAATACAATTCGATTATTTTGGATGTTAAGTGAAAGTGAAAAATGATTCTGGACCTAAGGTAACAGATCTCTTTGAACCACCCTAGTTTCTATAGATTATGACCTTTCTCTATCTAAATCACATCATATATCAATTTTATGTTATTTAATACTTATAAATTCTATATATACGTCTCTTTAATATATACCTTTCCTATTCTTTATTCATTTGATGGGGTTATACATTCCTTAAGTTCATCTTTCAATGCCTTAATTAAAATCAAACCCGATTAAAGGGACCATTTCTATCCCTTAATACTTTTGTGTAACACTATTTTAAATTATTTATTCTCACTCATGATTTAATTAAACAAAGTAATATTTTTTGGATAACTATTCTAGTTTACTTATGGTTTTGAAATGAAATCCCATTTTCTTTCTTACTTTAAAAGTATTTTTCTGATTCTTTAAAAACACCATTTTAAAATTTCATTTATGTACTCAATTATTTACTCATTATCATGAATTTTTTTAATGAACACAATATTATTGGGAATATTATTATTTATTTAGATATGAATATCTCAAATATTTAATTCTTTCTTCTCTTTGTAATATTTATGAACCATCCATTGATTGAGGAAAGATTATGTATCCCATTTCTTTCCATGGTAATTTCTTATGTTTCTACCCTATTTTTGTGTAACACCCTAATATTTTATGATATATTTATATTTAAGTAAATTTAATTTATTTGAAAGATATATTTGTGTGCAACACACAGTTATAAATAATTGTGATATACTATTAAAATATTATTATTTAATATGAAAGTTATCGCCTATCCATTGGCTTGGTGGTATGAATAGGATTAATAAAATTATGATAAATATATTGTTTAAATATTTATAAAATAATTTAATTTTTTATTAATTAATTATAAATTAAAATTAAAAAATAGAAAATAAATGAAATATTTTTTTAAAAACTATTTCTATGAGCTTAATGTGTTTCTATCTTAATAAAATAAATTAATCACTATTGGATAATGATTTTTAAAAAAATTATACATTATTTATTTAATAAATTTTTTTAAAATTCAGCTAATATTTTTTATAGTAATGAGATATGAATATATATCCAATTTAATGATTAAAAATATAATTTTTAAAAAATTGTTTTTTTGTATTTTGTGGACTAATTTTAAAATAAATTGTGTCCCCTTATAGAAATTGAATATGGGAAAATAGATTCCATATTTGTAATAAATATGTTCAAATTTATTAAATATTCCCCTTTTATTTTTAGGCATTATGAATATTCACAATATTAAATTTTTGTCACCATAATAAGAATAAAATGGGTAAAATAGGGTTAAAAATTTGGGATAAGGCTTTAAAATTTATATAACACTTTCCTTTATCCTATTTTATGATTGTATTTCATCCATTTACATAAAATTATTTAATATATGGATAATTTGTTCTATATACCTTTGAATATGACATTTATATTAATTTAGGAAAAGACAAATAGAAAATGTTACTCTCTTCCTTTAAAATATCTTTTATGCATTTACATACGAAAAATGAACGTTTTGAATGAATATAAAAGGTAATTTTTATCTAATTAAATGATTTCAATTTTTTTACTTTATTTATAATTTTTAGTGATTATATAATTACCTTAAATGCTTATACAATTCCAACATAGTATTTTTTTCAATTAAAAGAAAAATAAATTTAATGATTTTAAAAATATAAAAAATAATATAATTTGGGTGAGATATAGTTTTATATGAATTTTATATATGAATATTAAATATTTAAGATTTTTGAAAATATTATATTAAAATTAAAACTTTTTATTGGTGTCTTTAATGTCAAATTAAATTCATAGTTCAAAAATTGACATTAATGACATTTTATAATAAATAAATTTTTTTAAAATTATTTAAAATTCATAAAAATGTTATCTTTCACTAAGTGAATAGAATATGGATGAAAATACTATAAATGTTCTATTTAAGAGTCACATTTCCATTCATGCTGATATTCTTAACCATTTATGATGGAAAATGTTTTTATCGTGGTTAAGGACATTAATGATTATCAATGGGGTTAATCATAAAGATATGGTGTAAAATGACACCAAAAAATGTTTACATTTCATTGGATGATGTAATTTAGAACCTATAAATAGTTTTTTAAAATTCATGTTAGTTTGGAATAATTTTTATTCATAACAACTTTTTTATATTTTACACTTTTAGGAAATTCCAAGTGTGTCATCTCCCTCCCTTATATAGGGAACCCCTCCATCGTAATAATTACACAACTTTGACTCTTATATATTGACCATACCATAAAAAAATACCTTATAAAATTACATATATATATTATATGGGTTATTTGATTCCCAAAATACCAACCCTAGGGCCCTTAAGAGGAGATCCAAATGAGTTATTTCAAAGAATAGTTAATCATATTAATCGATCGCTTTATTTTTTTAATTCTTTTTTATCTATAATAAATATTTTATCTTTATCATAAAATATAAAAAAATAAGTATTATAAATATTCTTAAATTTTATTATGATTATTAAACCCCCAATATCCACCCTCATTTCTATTAAATGGGAAGTTATAGTATCGTACGTGCATATGTATTTCTTTCCATCTCCTCATAGCGATACAATTACTTTTTCATCACCATAATTTATTGATTGGTATTGTGATTGGTATAATTTTTATATATGATATTTATGAACTAAATTTTATTCTACAATGAAAATATCATATCTACTATCTTACCATCCAATTAGTTTGAAAACTATAATGTCACTCATCGTACGTGTGGACTACCACCTCCACGGAGCGATGTGATTTTATTTTTTCATTTTTATTTTAGTTGGATGGTAATAAGGATAAATTTATTGAATTTTTATTATATATGATATAATATTTATTTATAATGGTTAATTTTTAATTAACATTCAATAATACCATTTTTTCAAAAAGGAAAACAATGTGCATGCATACATACGACCCACTGTCTCCATGAACAGCATAATTATGTTTCCTATTTATAAATTTTATGGATGACTATAAATATGCATCTAATGAATATATATAATATTTATATCATGATTAAAATTATTTATATGATATAACTATGATCACATTACAAGTATCAAAACTAAAAAATGAAACAATACTTGAAAATGAAGCAATTATCACCCAGAACAATTATTTTTTTATAAGGATTTATTAATAATTGGGTGATAAAACGATAAAATTAAATCATATATGGTATGCCGTAGATAAGTATGGTTCCGTAATATATGTATAATAAACCTATATTTATTATATATGGTATTCAAATGTTTATGAAGAAATATAAGAATTAATACAGCAAACTGCACTTTTCATACATAGATATTACATCTTCTTAGATGAATATTCATTACATAACATAATGATCTATGTTATAAACATACCACTATAATGAATTTGGAATATTTGATGCAAAAAATGTATCATAAGTGAACCAGATAATATATCACTAATTTATTCACAACTTTTACCCTTCTTAGACATATAAAACCCAATACCTTTCTTCATGACCAAAGGAAATGAAACATAATAAAGGGTGAGCTCAGATTCTATGTAAGTTTAAACAAGGGAGATATCAACATAACATGAGAATAAGGGTTTGAGAACATTATAATAACATTTGATAACCATAACCTACATATCTTATATAGTAAACATGATTCCTGTCATAAATCATGGTAATTTATAATATAAAAAATATAAAGGAATCAAAGAACATGGGCCATGATAACATAACATTTTCATAAGACAAATATTTTGGGGATAAACATAAGAAAATAAAATAATTTCCAAAGAAACCAAGGCTAATTTCCAAGGTTATTATAGAAAATTGGGTTTACTCACCAAACCATCATAGTAATAAAGGTTCACACCCAAGACTACCATAGTGGAAAGAGACCCTTACTGAACTAGGTTCACTCCTCATTCAAATATTATTTATCTAATGAGATATCAATTTTTACCCAATGCATTGGAGGGATATATAGGACTAACCCATCACATAATGAAAATAATACATATGTATTATTCAATATCATAAATCATTCATCATATTAGAACCCATGAAAAAGGAATGGGTTTATAAAAACTTCATCATATAATAGCCTATGGAAGAGAAATAGGTTTCATAAGCATTTCATCATTTCATCATAGCATAATGAATGGAAAAATATTGGGGTTCATAAGCATATTATTATCATAAATATAAAATATCCATAGAAATAATAGGTATGTTTTCCTTGCATCTTAACGCTAGTAATTCTTATGTACCATCAAATGATGTCATATTATATGGAAAATGATTTTTAAAGATCACTTGGAACATTTATTTAGGAAAATAACCATTCCACTTTAAAAAAATTATTTATAATTTAAAATTTTCCAAATTTTGAAAGAAAAAAATTATTTTAAAATAACATCGGCAATTTTTAATTTAATATTTAAATCATTGGGTTGTCATGATGGTAGAAATTATTTTCCATTCCGAACACATTAAAGTGAAGAGTCATTTCAATTTTTTTGGAAAAAATTCAAAAGTGACATGTTTAGAAAAATACCAAGAATACTCATTTAAAATAATTTTGAAAAAACATGGTAATAAAATTTATTTAAAAAATAATTATATAATTTTAAAATATTTCTTTAAAATGTTATTATAAAACAGAAACGTGGAAGAAATGTGATTTTTGACTTATGTGAGAAATAAAGTCTATTTTTCTTGAAAACATTATTTTTGTATCATGAGTACTTAAAAGGAGGAAAATTAAATGGGAACATTAATTATATATAAATAACCATATTATAATAAATTAAATGAGTTTATTGGGAGATATATATTAATATTTTCAAATTGGAAGCATAGTCATAAAGAATCTTGATGAACAATGAGATTGTAACATAAAATAGTTACCACTTTGGTATTGTTTGAATTGTTATTTCCATGAAATAAATAACATTAGATGGATATGTAAATCCCTATAATTTTCAAAATAATATTAATAAAATAAATTCATTGGTATAATATACAAGACAAAAAATAATCAAGTGGAGAATATGGCATGTGTCCCTGAGAAATAAAAGTGAGATGAAGAATTCTTTACCTCAGGTCTCGAATTTCATTGTAAATGTTCAAACCTCCAGTATAATAACTATATATTTATTTTAAATTTATTATTGATCCCTAATCATACATATCATACCATTTATGATTTACTTATGACCTTTTATTACCCATTTGTGAAATATTACTTATTAAAATCATGTTGCGGGTAATAGCTGCTTTGTTTTTCATGTATATTTGGTTTTGTAATTTTGGTCCTTTTACTAAATAATGGTTCTATAATATCCATAATTTCAACCGTGATATAAATATTATTTATATTAATTATATAGTTTTATAGTAATCCATTAATGTTATATTTAGAAAATGAATTATACCATTCATTGAGACGGTAGGCCGAACATATGCATGATGGCTGTTTCTAATTTCTCAACAAATGGAATGAAAGAAAGGTAAATATTAATTCAAATTTATAGAATAATATTTTTATCATAGATATAATATATATATTCATTTAATATATCTGTATTATCATATATTTCAATATAAAAAGAAACACGTATCACATTGCTTCATGGGTGGTGGTAGCCCACACATACGCACAAGAAATGTTATCATTCTCCAATAGATTGGATGGTAAGAAGAGAGATATGATATTATAATTATTGGAGTATAAATATTTCATAAATATCATATAAAAACATTAAATATTTCATTATATCCATCCTTGAGAGGTGGTGATGGAAAAAAAATTACATAGATTCATGATGCAATAGTCCTTCATACACATGATTGATGGTTTTGTTACCCATTTGGTGGAGGAGGAGAAGGATATAGGTTATGTTATTAAAATAATAATATATCAGTATATGGAAGTTGTAACAAAAGAAATATATTAATGAAATTTTATTTTTTATAATTATTTCATATAGAATAAATCTCATAAAATCATTTAGATATCACCATAAAAACTTTATAAATGAAGAGTTAATGAAATAATAGATATTTCGGGATGTTAGAGAACTTATACCGATGAAATATCAACTTGACCTTAGGAATAGTAATAGGAAAATTATGAATAGTAAACTATAAAATTGAATTGTAACCTCACACATGAAAGTATAGAGAAAATTTAGGCATCTCATAATTGAAAGTATGATAGAATTATATCATAGTATAAGTAAATGAATATTTTAGAAATTATTAATTAAGTGTTAGTATTTTTGCGAGTCATAAATATTTAATTAAAATTTTATAATTAATAAATTTATTTAAAGGAAAATTAATTTTCATAAAATGGATTAATAAATCAATATTTTATTTTCTTATAATTTTAAAATAATTTTATGTGACCTTAGTTAATTTTTTAGAGTGTTATAAAATCAGTTAAAATTTTAAAATCTGCATTTTTTTTGTAACTGATAATTTTAATTAAAATTAAATTTCTCATATTTAGATAATTATTTTCATAAAATGGAGTTCATTTTATAATTATACATGTCAATAAATTGGTAGAATTAATTTATGGGGGTTTTCTAAAATACATGATTTTTTGTGAATAGTAAAATGTCATAATTAACGATAAATGCTAAATACATGATTTATTGAGTCATAAATGATGTATTATTTATTTAAGCACATAATCTAGAACTATCCTTAATTATTTAAATATATTTTATGATAATTCTCAATATATTCATATTCTTGAGCCAAATATTAAACAAATTAATAAAAAAATCAAGGAAACCCCCCTATCCTCCACTATAAATAAGACCACTCACCCCCTCTTCTCCTCACACCTCTATGCCTTGAATAGTATAAAATTTATGCCCAAATACAATTACTGAGTATCTAACCCACATCTATTATCTCTTGGTCTTTCTAAAATACCAAATCCAATCCAATTAAGGAGGTTCTTGAGGAGGAGTATTCAAGGGCTAAAATCCTCTTCCTTTTCCTTTTAATTTATTTTCAAGTTCTTTATTTTATTATTAATTCCCCAACTCCTATATAAAAATGGTAATGAAAACTAAATTATCATATATATACATTAATGATGTCATTTAAATGTAATATCCTTCATCAAAATCCTTTCTCTCTCACTTTTTTATTTTGAAAATGAAATCACCATCCGTGAGGGGCCGATTTACAACCTTCGTTGATGACAAATTTTCATTCTTAAATTTATCCATAAAGTATGGTAGTAAAACCATTTTTATGGTTAAAAAATACTATCATTAATTTATTACAACCTATTTAATAATATATAACCATTATATATACATAATATTAATTCATACGACAAAACTAGTTCATGATGATCAGAAACCACCAAAATAGTCTACATGACTAATGTTTTATCTAATAACTCATCCTCATACTAAATAAAAAAATTTATTATATAACCATTTAATATTATTTATGTTTATTATAATCATATAAATTCAATTTTTTATAATTATATCCATTCTTTATGAACTTCTATACTCATAAACAAGTATACCGATTGTTAAAACCAAGGAAACAAACACTCTCAAGCGATAACTGTATATCTTATAACTAATAAAAAAGGTCATAAATGAACATAATAAAAATATAATAAATGAAATAAAAATATAAAAGGTTTTTAATTATTTAATTAATGGATTTAATTTGATTATCCATGTTGTTAAGGTCAAGTACATAACTCATTCAATCATAAGGTAAGGGATTCTACCCGAACCGTCATTTTTTCATTTGGGTTATTCTTTTACTACCTTTACCATAATATAATTATTATTTATTTTTTTACTTATTATATATAATTTTTATATGTTATAAACTCATATATCCATATCATCACATCTTTCTTTTATCTTAAAGACACAACTTACAAGGTTCCCTTCTATAATTAGAAAACCCAATTAAAGGGAACATTTTTATTTTTTTACCCATCTTCGAGTGCCAACCATAATTTGGGTCTAGACCCCATTATTTTTATAAAATCACTATTTTTTTAATCAAACGATATATTTTTTCGTTACTGGTTTTATAAAATCAATTATTACAAATAAAAATGATTTTTACAAAAGAACTGTTCTTTTCAAAGTAAAATGGGTATTTCTCTCAATATTTCCTTGATGATTTTATTAGATTATTTTAGGATATTTAAACAAATACATTGTATTTTATATATTTTTGAGATTTATATCTTATTATTATCATATATAATATTTATTTAAATTTTTTATGATCCGGTTGACTGTGGATATTCTATCTTGATACCATGCACCATCCTACTCAGAATGGTTAGAAGTTAGGTTTACTGGTTGGGGAAAGTTATTTACATTAAATGTGTATATAATGTTTATGTTTAACCCCATTCATATAAAGAATCCATTGGTATTAGAAGGTTATGGTAGGGGCCCACTATAGCTCCTCAGTGCATCAGTAGGTCTCATGAGACAAAACCGAATTGGGTTTTGGCCGAGGCCTTACCGTAGTATTTTTAGATGTCTTGGTCAAGGCCTTGAAAACATGTTTGAGGTGATAAAAACTATGAATTACCTCATTATGATATTATTAATTGATAAAAAAGGTATTATTAAACTAGTATAATATTCATTCTTGATTTTCATTTACTTATGATCTTTTATATAGCTATATTTAATCATCATTCATTCCTTCCAAGTTATACTCAAGTATATTTTTAAGGGAATGTGTTTTTAATTGTTCATCATTCCTAATGTTTATGTTTTTGATAACATATGCTATATTATATACCCTTACTAAGTATTTAAGACCATCCCTTCCTTATGTTTTATTTTCTAGGATGTGAAGATTAATATTATGAATGAATTGTAGGGATAATCTAGGAGTTATGGATGTTACAAATGGAATTTCTATATTATTTTTCCTTTCAGTTTGTAATGTAAAAATGATGTTTGTACTTGGTTCTCCAAAACTACTAAACAATTTGGTCAATCGGGATATGACATTCTTGTAATCATGAAAATGTAATAAAATAATGCACCAGATTCGGGAAATTGGAGTCGAGGCATTGTAGTTGGTATCAAATATAGTTTAGTAGAAACCATAGAAAATAGATATAGAAAACATAGACATGGGAAAATGACCCTAAGATAGACTTTGAGGATAAGAATATATGAACATCCTGGAATTTTGGTAATGTAGAGATTCTGTGGGACTTCCTATAAATACACCCTTGTCTTGATACTAAAAATGGACATGGTTATGGCATAGATGTGCCTTGGGGTAAAATCTCTGACAAGGTGTTACAATCCACACTCAGGGTAACCCAGTACATGACAATGGGCCTTACTATGCAACAGGTTTGACACTCCTGGGGGATATTCTTAGGATAATTCATATATTCTTTATAAATCATTATGAATGATTTTTCTCAAATAACCCAGGTTTTGGATTATGAGATTAGCTGTGAAAAAGATGTTAATTAATATTAAGTGTTTTTCTATTTCGAGATTATGCAATATGATTCCAAATAGAATTGAATGTATTACAATATTTAGAAATGGTTCCTATTGTAAGGACAGTGAACCATATCAACATGCATATCCCATATAGGGATTGTCCTTCTATGAAATATAATGACAATGGCACTAGAGCTGCGACTAGTGCTGAGAAAATTATAACTATACCGACATTGTTGACTCATGTTATGAAAAATAACCTTACCCATATAGAGCATACTTATCAACAATGTAGAGGAGAAATGGTATAACTCTTTAGGTGAAAATAGCCTCCATCATTCAATGGGAATACAAACCCATTTATAGAAGAGAAGTGGATATGTTCTTTGGTGAAGATATTACTCTTTTTGGGAAGTAATGAAAGTGATAAGGTTATCATGGCAGTTTTCCATATCATGGGAGATGCAGATCAGTGGTGGTTGTTAATTCAAAACACAAATGAAGTGGAAGAAATATAATAAATGTAATTTAAGGATATTAAGAAAATACAGTTAGGAAAAAAAATCCTCATGAATAGTGAGTGGGTTTGGAGAGTCAATTTTTGATTTTGAAACCAAAGGAGGATGAAAACATTGTGAAGTATGAAACCAATTTTACAAGGTGAGAAAGTCATGTCATGGATTATATATGTAATAAAAGGAGGAAGATTGATCTATTAACTGATTGTTTAAAACCATTCTTCTAAAGGTCACTGGTCTCCCAAAATTTATCATCATGCGAAGATATAGACTCATGTGTTATCAAGATAGTGAAATAATTATCTATATTTTATGAAATTTAGTAAAATAAGTTGAATAAGAGGGCAGAGAAGGAAATAATATGTACAGTGTAGAATAAAAACTATATTTTTCAAACATGTGATACTTGTGGAAGGAAACACCTTGAAGCCTACATAAAATGAAAAAGAGTATGTTACATGTGTGGAGAAAAAGTCCCCTAATCTCATTATTGTAAGGGAATGAAAGAGGCTACCGGTGTTTGATGCTATAATTTTAAAGATATTGGAAATTATGAAAATGATTTTCCTATGCATCGAAATTATGAAAATGATTTTTCTAAACCTCAAGGAAAAATTACCCCAAATATTCCAAGGGTGTAAGTCCAGGATAATGTGACCAAAACTGTGGAGGTTGAAGTTCTTAATGATGTGTTGGAAGATACATTAATAATTTACTCAAACTGAGAAAATGATTTATTTGATTTTGGATCATCACATTCATTTATATCATCCCACTTTTCCAAGAAAATTAGACACTTCTCTTTTGATTTAATAAAGGAGTTGTCAGTAAAAACACATAAGGGAAGTATCATTGCAACAATTATTTGTCGATTAGTCCCCTTTGTGACACATAAACATACTTTATTCACTAACCATATCATCATTCCTCTGATTTACTTTGATATTATCATCATTATGGATTAGATTTCAAATTATGATTTGAAAATATATTTCAAGAAGAATGAAGTTACAATTTTTTAGAATGGTGTAGAATACCTTATCTTTTGAGTAAAAACATCATCTATTTCTTATCTAGATCCACCCCCAGAAGCTCTAATGAATGAAACTATTACAGAAGAAGAAAAAATATAATCTATGAATTTTCAAAATGAATATGTACCATTTGTTCATGAATATATTAATGTATTTCTAGAGGGTTTACCTGGACATCCTCTAGAGTGGTAATTTGAGTTCTCTATTGATTTTATTCTATGTGTGAGACCTATATCAGAGACTCCTTATAGGATTGAAAAAGTGGAATTAGTAAGGCCAAAGAAACAACTAGATGAATTGATTGATAAGGTATTTTTCATCACTAGTGTTTCTTCATGGGGATCCCCTGTTCTCTTTGTGAATAAATAATATGGATCCATGATGTTGTGTATTGAATATAGATAAATCAATGATATTACAATAAATAACAGGTATCCCACACCTCATATTAATGATTTATTTTTTCAACTTCACAGAGCTCAATATTTTTTGAAGATTGACCTTCGATCTGGATATCCTCATTTGCGTGTGAGCATAGAAGATATTCCAAAGATATCATTTCGAACCAGGTATGGAAATTAGGAGTTTACAGTAATTCCATTTGGACTGACTAATGTGCCCTATGTTTTTATGGATATAATGAATAGATTGTTCAAGTAATATCTTGAAAAAAATTGTGGTATTTATTGATGATATCATGATATATTCCAAAATCTACGAGGTCCATGAGAAACACTTGCAGGTTCTTATGGAGACTCTTAGAAGAAAAGGGTTATATATGACGTTTGAAAAATGTGAATTATAGATTTAAATAGTTTACTTTCTGGTACATATTGTATCTATGGATGGAGTCTCATGAAATCCAACAAAGACAAAAGTGTTTCAGGAATTTCATATACCAATGAACGTTACCAAGGTATGTAGGTTTATTGTTTTACCTTGTTATTATCAGTTTTTTGTTCATAAATTTGCCCGATTAGCTAACTCGTTAACCAAGATTACTTATTAAAGGGTGAAGTTCGTAAGGAAAAAACAATATAAATAATGTTTTATAGAATCTAATTGGAGATTATTATATTCTATGATCCTGACTCTACCATTGGGAAATTATGGATTTTTGATTTATAGTGATACATCAAAGAAATAACTTGGTTTTGTCTTATGAATAATGAGAGAAATATTGCCTATTCCTCAAGCCAGTTAAAAATTCATGAATAGAAATATCGAACTCATGATATCAAGTTAGCAACAGTAATCTTTGCTCTGAAAATATAGAGACACTTATCTATGGAGAAATATGTGAGGTATATAGATATCATAGGATCTTGAAATATATCTTCTCATAGAAAGAACTCAACATGTGGAAAAATAGATGGCTCGAACTACTCAAAGATTATTATTTTTCAATACACTATCACCTAGGAAAGGAAAATAATGTAGTCGATGAATTGAGCATGGAGGATCACAGAGTTCTAAACAAATTGTGGATTGAACGGGATCATGTGTTCAAGGATCTTATAAGGATGGATTTGGGAATTATCAAAGAAGGTGAAACATCATAACTTTTTCAATTGGTTTCCCAACCTTAATTTTTATAAGGAATTAAATGTTCTTAGTTTTATGATGAGAATCTTCAAAAGAAAATCAATGTTTTGAATGATGGGAAGTTTCCATGCTTCATGGACGAGGATGGAATTATGAAATTTGGGAGGATATGTGTTCCCTATATACTCAATACAAAGAGGGAGTTGTTGGATGAGTCCCATAGTTATAATTTCAATATACACCCTGGTAACACAAATTTTTATAGATAAGTTACATTTTTTGTTGGAAAATAAGAACCAGGAAATTTCTGATTATGTGTCAAGATGTTTAGTATATCTACAAGTGAAGTACAAAAGGTAACATCCTAGATGATTCATGAAACCTATTCCTCTTTATACAAGTAAATTTCATTATATTAGCATGAAATTTTTCATTGTATTACCAAAAAATCAAATAAATAATGATGCAATATAGGTGATTGTTGATCAAATTACCAAATATGCACATTTCCTCAAAATAAGGGAGGATTTTCCTCTAGAGCGCTTTGCACGAGTCTATATTAATGAAGTTTTAAGACATCATGGAGCACCTCTCTAAATTTTTTCAAATCATGACCCATTATTTACATCTAAATTATATTAATTTCTCTTGAAAGATGTGGAGACTAAGCTTCTTTTGTGTACTGCTTATCATCCTCAAACTGACGGGTATTTAGAAAGGATGGTCCAAACATTAGAAGACGTGTTAAGATCATGATCAATTGATTTTCAAGGTATGTGGGATCATTATATATATTTGGTATATTTTACCTTCAATAATAGTTTCCATTCAAGCATTTAAATGGAACCATATGATTCATTTTATGGAAAGAGATGTCAGACACCAACTTGTTGGGATGAATTTGGTGAAAGGAAGCTTGTACGCCCAGAGCCTGTGGACGAGACAATAGAGAAGTTAAAGAATATTCAAACCCATATAAAATAATATTAGAGATGGAAAATAAGATAGGCCAATAATTGAAGGAAAGAGTTTTAATTTCATGTGGGAGATCATGTTTTCTGAAATTATCTTGATGGAAGGGTGATAAAAGATTTGGGAATAATGGGAAACTGCACCCCAAGTACATTGGTCCTTTTGGAACTATAGAGAGATTCAGAGCTATGGATAATCATTTGGAAATGTTTCCTAGCATTTATAAGGTATATAATGTGTTATGAATCTATTTATTAAGGAATTACATGCCAGAACCAACACATGTACTCACTTCTGAAGGAATAGAATTGGAACCTGACTAATCTTACTATGAAGAGCCTATCCGGATTTTGGACACTAAAGAAAAGGTGTTGAGGAATCGGATGAATCTACTGGTAAAGGTGCTTTGTAAGAATCATAAAATTGAATAGGTGATGTGGGATATTTAGGAACTTATGATGAGGAACTACCCAAATCGTTTTATGAGGTAACATTCTGGAAATTTCAAGGACAAAATTTTAGTAGGAGGGGAGAATGTAACATCCCAAAATTCTATAAATGATATTTTCCATTTTTATAATTATTTCATATAGTATAAATCATATAAAATCACTTAGTGAGCACCATAAAAATTTTATAAATGAAGAATGTATGAAATAATAGGTATTTCGGGACGTTAGGGAACCTATACCAATGAAATAATAACTTGACCTTAGGAATAGTGATACGAACCTTATGAATAGTAAACCATACAAATGAATAGTAACATCATCCATGAAATTATAAATAAAATTTTGGCATCTCATAAGTGAAATAATGATATAATTTTATCATAGTATAAGTAAATGAATATTTTAAAAATTATTAATTAAGCATTGCTATTTTTGTGACTCATAAATATTTAATTAAAAATTTATAATTAATAAAATTATTTAAAAGGAAAATTAATTTTAATAAAATTGATTCATAAATAAATATTTTGGTGTCTTATAATTTTAGGATAATTGTATGTGACTATATTTAATTTTTCAGAGTCTTATAAATTCAGTTATAGATTTAAAATCAGTATTTTTTGAGTAAATGATGTTTTCAATTAAAAACTAAATTTCACATATTTAGAAAATTATTTTCATAAAATGGAGTTCATTTTTTATTATATACATAGAAAAATTGTTAGGGTAAATTTTTGGGGGTTTTATAAAATACTATAATTTTTTGTGAATGGAAAAATACAATAATTAATGATAAAAGCTAAATACATGATTTATTATGTAATAGATGATGTATCATAGATGTAAACCAGTAATATCAAACTATCCTTAATTATTTTAATTTATATGATGATAATACTCAAACTATCCATAGTCTTGATCCATATAGTAAAATATTTAAAAAAATCAATGAACCCCCCCCCCCCTTTCTCCACTATAAATACTACCCCTCACCCCCTCTTCTCCTCACACCTCTATGCCTTGAACTATGTCAATGTTCTACCCAAATACTCTTCCCTAGTCTCTCCCCCACTTCTATGAGAACATTTTCTTTCTAATAGACCAAAACCAATCCCATTAAGAAGGTTTTCAAGGTGGACTATTCAAGTGGAATAATCCTCTTCCTTTTCCTTTTAATTTCTTTTCAAATTCTTAATTTTATTATTTTCTACTCACATCTACTATAGAAATGATCGTGATAAATCCAAAATCATATATATACTATAATCATATTATGTTAATGTAATATCCTTCATCAACGTTTTTTATCTCTCTCTCTCTATCTCTCTTTTATTTTAAAAATGAAATCATCGTCTTTGAGGGGCTGATTTACGACCTTCATGGATGACAAATTTTCGTTCTTGAATTTATCCTTAAAGGCTGGTAATGAAACCATTTTTTTTCTTTAAACAGACATTAATCTATGTATTAAAACTTATTTATTTTTCTATAACCATTATATATACATAATATTAATTCATACGACAAAACTAGTTCATGATGATCAAAAACCGCAAAAATAATCTAAATGATCAATGGTTTATCTAATATCTCATCCTCATACCATATAAACTATTGAATTATATAACCATTTAATATATTTAATGTTAATTAGAATAAAATTAATTCAATTCAGGAGATTTAAATCCATTCCACATGAAATTCCATACTCATATACAAGTATACTAATCGTGGAAATCAATGAAACGAACACTCTCGAGCGATAATTATGTATCATATAACTCATCAAAAATAACAAAAAATGAACCTAATAAAATTATAATAAATAAAATAAAAATATAAATTTTTATTAATTAATTAATTAATGTATTTAATTTGATTATCTAGGATGTTGAGGTCAAGTGAAGAAATCATTCAGACATAAGGTAAGGGATTCTACATGGACCTTCATTTTATTCTTTCTGGTTATTCTTTCACTATAATTAACCTAATATAATGATTCTTTATTTATTTTACTTCCCCTATATACTTCTTATATGTTCCCAACTCATATATCCAGATCATTTCGTATTTATTTTATGGTAACTACATGTTTTACAAGGTTCTCTTCTCAAATAAGAAAACCCAATTAAAGGGGACATCTCAATTTCTTACCCATATTTGAGTACCATCCATACTCTATTTTAAGGCACCATTATTTTTATAAAATAACTATTTTTTTCATGAAAAAATATATTTGGCCATTACTGGTTATATAAATACGACTATTATAAATAAAAATTATTTTTCCAAAAGAACTCTTCTTTGCAAAGTTAAAGGGGTATTTCTCTCAAGATTTCCTTAATGGTTTTATTAGAGTATTTTCAGATTTTTCAACACCCCTATTTAATTTTATGATTTATTGAAACTAATATCTCACTATTATCATCTAATATATTTATTAAAATGTTTTGTGATCCGTTTGACCATGTATGTGCTACCTTTATACCCTTAACCATACTACTCATAATGGTTAGTAATTATGTTTACAGGTTGGGGAAAGTTATTTACATTACATATGTATTTGGTTTTTATGTTTATACCAATTATTATGAGGAATGAATTGGACTTATCAAGTGATTTTGGGGGCCCGATATAGCCCCTCGATGCATCAGTTGGTCTCAAGAGAAAAAAACAGAATTGGCTTTAGGCCAAGTCCTTACCCAACTATTTTCAATCATCTTCATTAAGGCCTCAACGATACGTTTTAGGTGTATGAAATTATACAATCCCTCATTATTATGTTAGTAATTTACAAGCCATGTGATTATTAGACTAGTAGAATATGCATGTTTAATTTCCATTCCCTTATGATAATTTATATGGATTTATTTAATCAGCTTTCATTCCTGCCGTATTATACTCAATTATATTTTTAAAGTCACGTGTTTTTAGTTGATCACCTTGCCTAGTGTTTAGGATTATGATAAATTCTGCTATATTACTTACCATTATTGAGCATCTATTATCACCCATTTCTAATGTTTTATTTTACAATATGAAAAGTTGTATATTATTAAGGAATTTCATGGATAATATAGGAGTTATGGATTCTTCCAATGTAATTTCTATATTGTTTTTCATTTCAAGATGTAATGTAAAACTAATGTTTTTATCTGGTTTCCCAAAACTACAAAACAATTCGGTCTTTCAGGGTACGACTTTCTTGAAATCATGCCAATGTAATAAAATAATGCACTAGCTCCAAGAAACTAGGGTTGAGATGTTATAGAATATACTAGTGTCAATATATCATCATAGTTGAATTATATTTGAATGAGGTGGAAGAATAAATTTGATAAAAATGCTCAGTCAATAACGATACCTCTTCTCCGGACCACCACCATTAGTTTTCAATAAAATCCATACTTGGAGGGATTTATAATCAAAATAAGGCCTCAAGGATGTGGATAGGGATGCACGTAGGGGATTTTGGTAGAGAACGAAAAAAATTTCTTTGGAATAGTGAAAAGGAGAGGATAGGGGATTCCCTTTTACGAGAGGGGGAGAGAACGTAGTTAGAATTTCTGAAAAGATAAAGGTATAACTACCTTCTAAAATTTTACAAAGGCTCCATAATGGTTAATTTGAGAATCATAGATTATATAAAGTCATAATATGACCATAAAATATTACTTGAAAAAAAAATTAGTTCATTTTAACACTCAATTTTTTAGTTTATCCCCTAGTAAACCTATTTTTACTTTATCTGCATTAATTAATTTTTACTATTTTTACTATTTATTGTGACATAAAATTAAGTTTACCTTATTATAAAATTTTAATAATTCTAATTAAAAAATGGAATCCATTTTTTAAAATTCAATTCCAAGAATTTTCAAAATGTAATTTAAAATTAATCTTGTAGACATGACGAGAAGGTAGTTTTCCAAAGAGAAACTTTTCATAAATATAAAAATTTTGAATATCAAAAAATCCAATTATCTTAATTGAGTTAAAAATAATATAATTTAAAAAAAATAATTTTAATTTTTTTAAAAAATATTTAACCTTGAAAATTATTAAAATTAAAAGGAAAATTTAAATAAAATTAGTATTTTCCACTATTCGACAAACAATTAATCTCTTTAGAAAATTCTCAAAAATTAAAATTAAGATAGTTTTAAAATTTTGGTTATAAAATTGAATTTCATTTTTTCAAATAAATTTTCTAAAAATTGGAAAAGAAAATTAATTTTTTCATAACTACAATTAAAATCATTTTTTAGAAGAATTTATTTTCAAAGTATATAAAAAAATTTCATAAAATTCAGTACTTATTTATCAATATATTTTATTTATCAAAATAAATTATACTTAATTTCCAAATTGTGTTTATTAATATGAATACCACCGATTTTGATGGCTATGTTATAATGGTAATGTTTAAATTAAAATATTAATAGTATATCATAGTTTGTTAAAACTCAGTATTATTTGTAATGTAAGCTATCAAAGAAATTAAATTTAATTAAAAAAATATATTGTATAAAATCTCAAGGTGTTACATTCTACCCCCATTAAAATTAATTTCACCTTAAAAATTCCATCACTTTCATATAAATATCCAATGATACTTATGCCTCATCATAACCTCAGGTTACCTTGTAGATTCCTCAAGTTGGTGGTTTTTTCATAAAACCTTGATCGGGTGAGTGGTCTTATTTCATATAACATTCACTATATTATATAGAATAGTCACCAGTTATTACTCATAGGCAATATCATGATCCATTAGTAAAACCTATAATTCTAGTACACGTGAAGCATAGGAAAAAAACCAATAACATGGATGATTATCAGCATATGTTTTCTATTGATAATTTTATAGAAAAAAAACATCTCACAAACATCAAACTCTATATAACATGGATGATTATTAGTATAACTTTTCTATTGAGTCTGAGCTACCATGATGTGTTGTTTAATGGATATGAATTTATCTACTATTTCCTCATCAAGCACAACTCCCAATTGATTTCATTTACCAACTTCATCCCAACACGTTGGATTAGTATACTTCTTTCTATAGATAGATTTATAAAGATCCATTTGAATTCTAGAGTAAAGCCTATTTTTATAAGAGAACATGACCATATGAAAGTGTTGATCCCAACCATAATTGAAATACATAGAATGAGATCTCAATATAAACTATATGGTATTAATTTCTCTCTCAGAATGACCATATGTCTAAGGGTGATAATTTGTGTTTAAAATTAACTTTGTAACCAATGCATGTCGAACAATTCACCAAAACATTGAGTTAAACCACAGATCCCAACTAGATACAATAGAACATGGGACTCCATGAAACCTTACGACTTATTTTATGTATATCATGGAAATAAGATCAAGAAATTTATATTTTCTAATAGTGATGAAGTGTGCTAACTTTCTAAGGTGATAGACTATAACACATATATCAGTGTTCCCTTTATATGGTTTGGGGAGGCCAAAGAAAAAATCCATGGTGATTTTTTCTTATTTCCATTCTATTATGGGTAATGGTTTTAAAATACCCTTATAATTTTATCTCTAAACCTTAACATTCAGACATACCTAACACTAAAATATATACTTATGAAAATCTCTCTTAATGTCATCGCACTAGGAATACTCATTCGAATTTATAAACATACTTGTACTTCTAAGATGAATAAATAATGAAGAACTGAGAGATTCTTCTAATGGAGCCTTCCTCAAATATGGTATGGAAGATATGTATACATGGTTCCTGAACCATATCATTCCATTATAATAAAGTTCATACTCATGAACATTTCTGACCTTCTTCTATATCTCTACATCATTCTTTTGTGCCACTTAAATCTTCACTTAGATATATGGTTGACTTTTATTTGATGAAGATAAGATTTCTCCCCTTCCTTGAAGTTTTACAATATCCATACTTTATAAATCCATAAATATTATATCTTTTGTGATCCCCACCGTAGATAATATAGCATGACACTTTTGAATCAAAGCATCAACCACCTTTTTCTCTTTCCCAGGGTAGTAATGTATTGACTAGTCAAAACCTTTAATCAACTCCAACCATATTCTCTGGAACATATTCACCACATTATTTATGAATATATGATTTAAAATTGTATGATTAGTTTATATATAACACCTTTATACATAAAGATAATTATTTTATATTTTTATTACAAAAACTTACCACAGCTAACTGTAAATTAGGAGTTGGGTAATTTTTCTCATGAACATTTAACATTCATGAGGCATAAGCTATCACCGTATAATTTTTAAAACTCGTGATTATCTATATGATAAAACCTTTATTCCCAAAATCAACATATTATTTATTTATAACATAATTATAAAAAAATCATAATAAACAAGATATCATGTTGGACAATGGTAGGAGTTTTACCATTTTCACCCTTCAGTTGTGGGTTCGAGCACCAAGGCCATTCTATATGTGACATGTTGTCATTTTTTACTAAAATTTTTTATTATAATTTATATAATATCCCTATAAATATTATGAAAATCCTTTAAAATAATTTTATTCATAAAATATCATATAAAAATTGAAGTTTATCAATACCTATAAACTTATAAAAATATTTTTCCTCGCAAATATTACTTCATGTTGAACCTAAGGGTTACGTATACCTTATCCTAAAAAAATATCCCAAGATTTCTATAATAACATTAAAATACCATAAATTAAAACCTCAAAAGTGTTTATTAAGACTAAGTATCACCCTTGAACTCAAAAACCCATGATGGTATCCATAAATCTTAAGTTAGTCTTACATGAAGACGTATATACTTCTAAAATTAACACAATATTTAGATGATTCATGATTCATATAACCAAAATACCATTGGTGAAGATAATTATACAAAAAAAATCATTAATCTCAATAAAAGACACTTCAATATTATAACTTCAATAGTTGTAATAGCATATGTCATTCCTTGGTCTAGGGGATATAAGCATTAGTTTAGGGAATTGACTCTAATATTTCCCAAGTTATCCATATACAATACATCAATTTCATTAAAAATTTATTTCTCTATGACCATCATTTACACATAGAAAAAAATTTACCCTCCAATTGAGATATTCTTCTAGGTGCTTCTTACCACCCTCTTTACGTGTAATAATTGAAATATTCTATACTCTATATTCATTACCACATGAAAGTTCAAAAATGTCCATTTTACTATTATTTGACTTGTTAATAATCTCACAAAAGTTCACATTGTTAATCATATATCTTGATAGACGATTAGGTGAAATCACATTATCATTATCACCATTCATCATCCAATTTGGTTCATAATCATTTAATTTTCCATCACATTTAGTTTTAACATGATTCCTCACGGTTGAATCCATTTACTAAAACCAAAAATCATATCACGAGCAACAATAATCATAGTGGGAAACCACCTCATCAAGAAAATTCATTTATCAGATGTCTAAATCCTAACTCCTTATTTTCAATATATTACACCATAGGTTTAAACTATGTCATTCATGATGATATTCTATTCAAATAATTCTTAATGGTTCATAACACATTTGTAAATTTCCAAAACATATCCCCCTATAGTGTCAAACTAGGTTTGTAAAAAGTCACATTGTCATTCACCATGTGACAAACAATTAAAAATAAATATACCCTTTTAGAGTTATTACCCCTAGGTATAACTATTCAAAATCCACACCCACTTTTAGTATCCAGATAGGGATGCAATTGTTCAAAAACCACAGGCCCTATCCTTCACCAAAATTCTGGTATATTTACATACACTTAGACTTATCCTTTTAGTTCTCACTAAATTTTTGTCATCCTAGTTTACAAAGGTTTAAAAAATCGTTCTATAAAATAAACTATATCAACACACCCTTTTATACAGAGATATAACATTTTATTAGAGGAATATTCTGTATATAACATAACAATCCTTTACGGAATCATATAGGTCTATTAACATAGTAAACATGGATACATAAACAAATAGTTTGTAAGTGAACTATATCATCTCCCACTAAGTTCTTCATAACTATAACCCTTCGTAGGCATATCATAAATAATACATTTCTTCAAACCCGAGGGATAAGAAACATAAGAAAAGATGATCTTAGATGATCGGTATGGGTAAACAAGTGAGATATTAATATAAAATGAGAATAAGAGCATTAAATCATTAGAATAACATTTGAAAACACTACCCTGTATATCATAGTTCATAAACTTGAGTCAAGGAATAAATATAGGCATATTATTAGACATGATTTATAAAGGAATAAAAGAATATGATCCATGAGAAAATATTATTGGCATAATACATTAATTTATGGTACATACATAAGCATTAAATATCATTTCCATAGTAGTAAAGGCTCATTGAAAAGGTTATACCTATGAATCGGGTTCACACCCCAAACCATTGTAATAGTCAAGGCTCACTGCCAAGACTCGCATAGTGGACAAATTCCCTTAATGAACTAGGTTCACTCCTTATTCCAGTCTTATTTATCTCATTAGTTATCAATCTTTACGAAATGTATTAGAGGGAGATATCGGTCCCACCTATAACATAATGAAAACCATACATATGTGTTACAAAATATAATAAAATATTCTTCATATTAGAACCCATGAAAAGAAATGGTTTTCATAAACATTTCATCATAGCAAAATCCATCGAAACACTACTACAAAACATGCCTTTAAAAATGTTAAAATTGGATTTTACCAGTGCTAGAAATGTGCTGACTATCAAAGAACGATTAAAATACCTATGCTTTTATCACTATTGGAAAATTGATAACAAAGGTGCATACTACAGTGTGAAGCAATAGTGCATAGAAACACCAAAAATAGATCCATAAAGCAGAAAAATCATGTACAAATACATATTTTAAATACAATAAAATTTAAAACACATAAACAAGAAAAAAACTATATTATAGACATTTCAAAAATTGTTTTATACAATTACATGAGTAAGTACAAATTATTACATGTGTTCAAAAGAGTCAATGTTTCTTTTTTCCCTTGACCACAAATCATGCTACTGACAAAAAACCACCCATGTTCAAGCAACATAATGCATATGTACAAGAAAAAAATTCTTATGATATAAATAATATAAAGAAATTAATTAAACACAAAGTGTTGATTTTAAATTAAACGTTGAGTCATACCACGAATATTATGTATTGGATTGAGTTGTAGTCGATTCTTGCATGTCACACCATTTCATGATCATCTTAATGAATTATCTCTATAAACATTAACTTAATAAGTATAACATAAAAATGATAAGGAAATTACTTAATTAATAACAGGTATAATGATGAGAAAACAATATAGTCTTTTTTTATTTGTTTTCGCGATGTGACATGCATTTTAAACTAAAATGACACCAATGTATTGAAAACACACACTTAGAGCCATATAGGTCACACTGTGTGTCATATTGGGGTCTAGAGGATTCGTACACATCCGAAGTGATTTATGGATTATTGTTTTAAACTATAAATATACTCTAAATGTGTTTTCTCAGTTTTGATTATGTTACTTGTATTTTTTACAAAATTTTAATTTTAAACTAGAGACATACACATTGATTCATACTAATAACATCATGTTTCATTTTGATGTGGAACTGATTCCTACACATTAAAAAATTATTATGAATAATTGAACGAAATTATGATGATAGTTTGATCTTGTTTCCTCATTTTTCAAGTAGTCGCACTTTTTGACCTAAATTGTTAATTTTAAATTGATAACAGTCACTTTGAGTAATACTAGGCACATCGTGTATCATATTGAAGTGAAGATAATTCCAAAACATCCCAAATGACTTATGGATCATTTTTATAATGTATCAAAACAATTCAAATGTGTTTTATTGGATTTGAGTCTGTCATTTGTCTTTTTTACTAAAATTAATGTCAATTTTAAATAAAAAGACACATTTTGAGTCATATCGGTCACACCGTTCAATGGATTATGGTAGGGATGATTCATACTTGTCCTAAATTACATATGGATATTTATCATAAATAATCAAAACAATCCATATGAATTTTCTCTATTTCAATTACATCACTTGTGTTTTTTACTAAAATTTCATTTTAAACAGGAAACACGCACATTGAGTCATACCGGTCACATCATATGTCAGTTTGACACAAGATTGATTCCTAAATGCCAAAAACAACTAACGAATTTATTTCCTAAATTATCAAGACAATATGAGCACACATTATTGGTTTTTAGTGAGTGGCGCTTTTTCAACAAAAATGTCAATTTTACACTGATAACAGACACTATGATTCATACCAGGAACATTGTGGTTTAGATTGAGTTTCATCTATAATCTAAATATCAAAAATTGATTATATATCATTTTTCCGATGTATTAAAATAATCTTAATGTGTTTGATCATTTCTGAAAATGTCAATTGTCTTTCTTACTAAAATTAAGCTCAATTTTAAATAAAAATACCCACATTGTGTCATACCGGTCACACCATTTGTTAGATTGAGGTTTATATGATTATTACACATTCCAAATTACTTATAGATCATTTTTATAAATTATCAAAACAATATGATTTTTTTTTGAATTTTACTACGTCACTTGTGTTTTTTTACTAAAATGACATTTTAAATTAGAAACATGAACTTTGAGTCATGTCGATCCCATCATCTATTTTTTTATTGTGAGACTATTTCTTGAAATCAAAAATGACTTATGAATCATTGTTATAAATTATCAAGACAATCTGATCATGTTTTTTCATTTTTCAGTGAGTAACACTTCTAGAACAAAATAGTCAACTTGAAACTGATAACAGATAATTTGAGTCATAACATCCAAATCATGTATCAGATTAAGGTGAGTATGATTAATACAAATACAAAATGACATATGGATCATTTTACTAAAGTATTAAAACAATATGATTGTGTTTTCTCAGTTTTGAGTATTTTACATGTCTTTTTACTAAAATTAATGTCAATTTTAAATAAAAAGACGCATTTGGAGTCATATGGATCACACCCTCCGTCATATTGAATTGAATATGATTCCAAAACCTCCCAAATAACTTATTCACCATTTTCCTAAAGTATCAAAACAATTATAATTTTTTATCAGTTTAGAGTACATCGATTTTTCTTTTTCTATAAAATGTAATTTTAAATTGGAAACACATACATTGAGTCATACAGATCACATCATGCGTCTATTTAATGTGAGATATATTGATACACATAAAAAGTATGACTTATGAATTGTTTTAAAAAATTATCAATACAATCCGAGCATATTTTATCATTTTTTAGTGAGGGACACTTTTTGAACTAAAATGTCAGTTTTAAATAGATAACAGACATTTTTATTCATAATAGGAACGTTATGTATCAGATTGATGATCGGATGATTAATAAATGTCAAAAATTAATTATTTAAATTTTTACTAAATTATCAAAAATAATTCAAACGTGCTTTATCGGTTTTGATTATGTCAGTGGTTTCTTTTTAATAAAATTAATGTCAATTTTAAATAAAAATACACATATATAGTCATACTAAAAACACCATGCATCATATTGTGGTTTTATAGATTACTACACGTCCCAAATAAATTATGGATCATTGTACCAAATTATTAAAATGAAGAAAATGTGTTTGATTGGTTTTTAGAACGTCCCATGTGTTTTTTTTACTAAAATGACTTTTTAAAATAGAAACACACACTTTGAGTCATACTGGTCACACCATGTTTTAGTTTGATGTGAGAATTATTTCAATACATTTAAAAATAAAATATAAATAATTTTAAAAATTTATAAAGATAATTTGTGTCTGTTTTCTCAATTTTTAGTGAGTGACACTTTTTGAACAAAAATGTCAAATCCAAACTGATGACAGACACATTGAGTCATACTGGGAAAATCATGTATCATATTCATGTTAGTATGATTCCTACGTGCCACAAATGAATTATATATCATTTTCCTAAAGTATCTAAATAATCTGATTTTTTGCTAATATTTGAGTATGTCAGCTTCCTTTTTTACAAAAATTAATATCAATTTTAAATAAAAAGATACAATTGGAGTCATACTAGTCACACCGTGTGTCATATTGAGGTGCGTATGATTCATAAACATTCCAAATGAGTTATGGATCATTTTCATAAAGTATCAAAATAATATGACTTTTTTTGTTATTGAGTATATAACTTGTGTTTTTTATTATAATGTCATTTTAAACTAGAAACCCACACTTTTTGTAATATTGGTAACATCATGTGTCTGTTTGACTTGATAATTATTACTATATATAAAAAATGAATTACAAATCATTATGATAATTTATCAATACAATCCTATTATTTTTTCTTTGTTTTCAATGAGTGTCACTTTTTAAACAAAAATGTCAATTTTGAACTGATAACAGACAGATTGAGTCATACCAAGCACATCATGGGTTGGATTGAGGTGGAAATAATTTCTACAAGCCCCAAATGACAAATGGATCGTTTAACTAAATTATAAATACAATATGAATGTATTTTTTTGGTTTTGATTATTTCACATGTCTTTTTTTCTAAAATTAATGTCAATTTTAAATAAAAATAGAAACTTGGAGTCATACTGGTTACAAAATGTGTAATATTAAGGTAAGGATGATTCCATAATATCCCAAATGAATTATGGATCATTTCCATAAAGTATCAAAACAATATGAATGTGTTTTATTTGTTTTGAGTGTGTCACATGTGTTTTTTAGTAAAATTTCATTTTAAACTAGAAAAACACACTTCGAGTCAAACCGTTCACATCATGTGTTAGCTTTATGTGAGACTGATTCATACACATCAAAAATGAATTGTGAATTGTTTTCATAAATTATCAAGACAATAATAGTGTGTATTATTGATTTTTAGTTAGTGACACTTTTTGAACTAACATATCAATAATAAATAAATAAAAGTCACTTTGAGTCATACTGGGATCATTATCTATTAGATTGAGGTGAGGTTGATTCCTACACATCAAAAATTACTTATTAATAATTTTCATAAAGTACAAAAACAATCTCAATTCATTTACTATGTTTTAAGGACGTTTGTTGTATTTTTTACTAAAACTAATCTCAATTTTAAATAAAAAGGCACACATGGAGTCATAAGTGTAACAGCCCGAGATTTTATGAAAAATATTCTTTTTTATATCACTAATGTCTTGTGTTGTACGCTACACCAAAAGGAGCTTGCACAACATGCATCCTTGACTTGCCTTGCATTACACGCAATCACGACCTTCCTCGATAGCGTGTGTAGTACGCAATACCGAGTTTCACTAAACAACATTATGCTATTAAAATATTATTATAACTAGCCGTTATGAATAGTAATAACCAGCTTTTAAGATTTTAGAAATTTTAGCTCTCAAAATGGACTTCATTTTTGGATTCAGAGTATCGAATTTAGCCTAAGGTGAAATTTTGGTACTTTTCGGATAACTTTCATATTCTGATGAATATTGAAAATTACTAAATTATTATTAAAAACAACTTTTTTAATCAAAATAATTAATAGTGATAAATTATTAATTTTAGTGGTTTTAAAGTATATTTAGAATATATTTTTAGAAATTTAATAAAATGTTGGTCATTAGATGTAATTTCACATTTAAACCAGACATAATCAAGTATCAATCTTTTGATAGATATTGTTTCTTAAAAACACGCTATTTGTTTTAACAGCGGGATTTAATTATAAAATTAATTAATCCAACTTCTATGTTATGAATATGGTAAAATAGACTTCATTTATGAATTCGGAATATGAAATATAGCTTAGGATGAAATTTTGGCATTGTTCTGAAAAACATCAATTTTTGATGAATAGTGAAACTACTAAGTGGTAGTTAAAAAACTGATTTTTTCATAAAACATAATTTTACCGCTTCTGTGAATGGAATTTCAAAAATCAGAGAGACAAGGTTGATGTCAGTAAGTAAAATGTTGTTCAATGAGATGAAAATAATTTTTGGTGAATAGTAACTTTTTACTTTTATTTACCACGGTTAAAAGTAAATAGGGTAATTAAGGGTAAGAATGATATTAATATTACCCTAACACATGTCCTAATTCTATTGGACAAGTATATATCGACCAAAAAAAACCTTAAGTGTAAAATATTATCATTTAGGCCCACTTGGATTAGATTAGGACATTTATTATTATTTAATTCAAAGAAGAGTTAAAAGAGTTAAAATCAATGTTTATTTACTAAAACATTTTCAATATATGGTTATACATAAGATAAATTCGATTGTAAATATTAATTAGAAAGCTAAAAAGATTTCCTACATAATTATATTTTATTTATAATTTTTAGACTTTAAATAAATTAATTTATTTATCACACAACGATGATGCAGTAATTACCCTTTTAAGGAAATATTAACATAATTGATGTTATAAATGCTCAAATGAATGTAATTTGAGACTTTTTATGAATTACACTAATTTTCTAGGTTACTATGATATATTAGTGTTGATTTAATCAACTTGGTTTGAACATATAATTCTATTATGACTTTCACAAAAATCATATATCAAATAGTGTCAAAATTGACACAAAATAGTTTTTTTAATCAAATATTATATTATTAATTGTTATTTTATTCCTAAAAATATAAGGTTCGGCCAAATGACTTAGATAAGGATATATATATATTAATAATAAACAATTTGGGGTTCGTTTGGCATGTTATAGTAAGTGTATTAACCATATAGTGAAAGAAAACAAAAAGACACTGTAAAAGTTAAATTATTTAACTTAGAGTTAAATCTAATTGATAAGGTTAAAATAATACCCTAAACTTGTCTAAATCTTATTGGTTGATAGGATTTCGACCCATACCCACTTTAGCTTCGAAATAAGACCCTTTTGAACCATTATAAACCGATTTTGACATTAATATAAAATAATATTTTGAGGTATTCCTAAGGTGCCCCTCTCCTCCCTTATAAAAGGACACCTCCTCCCCCTCCTCCTCACACCAATTTGAGCACTCAAGCTCGGCCAACCCTTGCCAAAATATCTTCTCCACTTCCCTAGAAACATCCTAGAGGTTATGGTCTTCCTCAAAGACCAATTTTAGTGCCCTAAGAGGAGGTCTCAAAGAGGCGCTTCAAAGAAGAGGAGGTTCGGACACATACGAAGAAAATCGGACCTAAGGTAAGGGAAATATCACAATCTCATTTTTATCCGAGATTGTTTATCCGTAAGTATTTACTGGGGTGTATTTTATCATCCACATCCATGTTTCATCAATATGTAATATTATTTCCATCCACCTAAAATTGTTTAAATCCATTTTTACCTTTCGGTGAGTTTTTAGTAATATGTATGAAAGGAATCTTTTGTCGTTTTTCGTACGAGGTACTTTTTGACTTTTCCGGAAAAATTACGAAGAATGTTTTTTTTAACTTATACGGCATGAATGGATTTTTAAAACATTATTTCCAAGAATCTTCCTTTACAAGTTTTCAAGTTTATTTTTAATCAACTTCTTTTAGTTTATGACATGTTAAGAAAAGAAAAGTGTTTTTGAAGTAGAAAGGATATTTTTCTCAAGAATGGAGTTCAAATGTTTTATCAAAATTATTTTCCATCTAAGATAATATAGGGTTCTATTTTTATCCCTATTATTACATGGATTTGATTATGTTGTGATGGAAACATTTTTATGAATTCCTTTATCTTATATGAATTTTTTTATGATGTCATGTTGTTTAAGAATCCCATTTTTATTACATGGGTTATGCGATGATGTATGATTTATGATTATGTGGCACACATAAGAAAGGATTCATTATAAGATGGGTGGGACCTATATCTCCCTCCAATGCATTGGGTAAAGATTTTATATCTCATGAGATAGACAGGGCTGGAACGGTAGGTTATATCGGTTCAGTGAAACAGGACTGAAACGAGGGTTACTCGATTCATAAAGGGACTTTGTCCAGTAAGATAGTCTTGGCAATGAGTCTTGACTAACAAGAAATGATTCTCTATGATTATGTGTGAATGCCACAAAATTTCATGTTTTAAGTTATGATTATTGTGATTACATTTCACTGCCATGATTTATCCCATGTTATGAAATTATGCTCTCTTTTGCAGGTTAAGATTTCCAAAATGTTATGTTCTTATGAATAAGATGTGATTGATATTTCTTTTGTTTACCCTTACTGAGAATTTGAGCTCACCCTTTTATGTTTTTTGTTCCCCAGGATATAAAGAAAGGTTTTAGGTAAAAAAAAGTGAAGATCTTTATAGGAGATGTTGAAGATCTTTCACCAAGATTAGAAGATTACGTTCCGAGTTTCCAAAGACACTAAACTATTACGATCCTTGTGTGTATGTACTAAGTATTCCGCAAATGTAATGTAATGTCAATGTACGATAAGCTTCGGGTCTCCACAGTTGGTATCAGAGGAAAGGTTTATTCAACCTTTGGAAACTAGGATGCGAAAACGTTAGTGAGATCCCTAGAGATATTTCTAAGGTATGTCTAGGGATGTCCCTAAAGTTAAGTATACGTATAGGTTATAGTAATAGAACTACGCTAATGATCATAGAATTAAACCTAACATGTTAGATATTGAAGGTACTCCCCCTCTATTATGTTGTTTTCCCTAGCATGATTTTTGCCTCTCACACTATTCATTTTGGGTTTTAGAAAATGGCTGGAAACAAGATGATTCACGATAATGGAGGATATGATGGACAATGGAATGATATTCCTCATGAGCAACCAAATGAAATGGTATTTGGAAGTCCAAAGATCATTATTATGCCGAATCAGCAATCTCATAATATGATCAATAAAGTAAAATTTGGTAAGTTTCCTGACTCGGCTAATAAGAGAAAGATGGAGTTTCATGATGATCATAGAGGAAAGAAAGTTCAATTTCCCCTATGTAAATCATGTGGGAAGAGGCATCAAGGAGAATGTTTCAAAGGAACTGGAAGATGCTTTGGGTGTGGAAAAGAAGGACACAAAGCCAGTAAGTGCAAAGGAAAAGGTTCAGTTAACACCAGGGATGAAGATAATGGTATTGCTATGACATCAACAATGGTTAAATGTTTTAAATGTGGAATGTACGGGCATTATGCAAACCAATGCCCTAAGGGAAAGTCTCATGAAGAGAATCAGTATGGTCGTATGGGTAGTATTTATGTTGATGATGATGAAGAGACTACAAATGATATGTGAGATGAAAGAATTGTTGAATCTCGGTCAATGGTTTAAGAATGTAGTGGAATGATGACATGTTTATCATGTGTAATGTTGTATAAGTAATCTCATGGTACTATGGAATAAAGAGACATCTAAGGATTATTAAACTGTTGTCCTTCCTTGAGTTTTGAAAGTGTATGATTAATGGTACAAGTATCCAGGAAAGGTTATTTAGATATTTTTGGAATGTAGATGATATGTGCATAATGAAGGGATAATGAGAAAATGAAATGTTTGACAGTATTCATGAGCTCATGATTGATATAAGGACTAAGTGATATCATGGTTTGAGTATATAGAATTTTGAGGATTTTAGTATGTGAAAAGTGTTAACTTTTTACTGCATTCAAGTTTTCACTATGGTTCAATGGGTATTCAAGAGAATACATTATTAAGACCTTTGAATGTTTGGAATGTGACCAACAAAACATATCTTATGATGTATGGGGATCGCCGATGGTGTTAAATCTCTGGTAATCGTTTTCACTATGTTATGAGAGTGGACTGCAGTATTATGGATAAGCCTAAAGATTGGAATGGACATAAGTTAGTATTGTTTAAGGATAGAAGTTTTCTCGATATTATTGATGGGATGATATAGTAATATAGTTTTAGAAAAAGGACAACCTGCAGTACGGGCGACAGCCCATCACGTCGGACAAGGATATGGGAATCGAACCCACAACCGAAGTGCGACTGGCCTTTATCCCCTACCACTGGCCTACAGGAAGTCCCCATTTAGTAGAAACTAGTTTTATTATATTAAGCAGTATGATATATGAAGTATAAGTCCATTTTAGGAACCATATGTGATTAATCTCACTATAGATCGACTTATGTATATAATTTTTGCTAACCTTTTGTTTGAGACAGATGGAATGACCCGTAATTCTATCACATGATCTGCTAACACTTCACGAATAACAAATTCAACTTCATTTATTTAAGAGATGAAGTGGAAATTGTTCAAGGCATGAACAACAGTGAGATTGTACCAAAATAAAGAAAGTATTTATTCTAATTCAAATTTTTAACTTTAGGGAAATGATATTGAAAACCAAAAATGTTGTCCTAGTGATCTTATACCTGATGAATCAGATGGTACCTTAGATCGTCACAAATTTATGGATTTGTGATTACTGGATTTTCCATAACCATGTTCTCTACCACTCTTCATCAGAACATGATGGTTAGATTTCTCTTCCATATCCATATTTTCACCTATGTGGAACCCCAGTGATTAGTTTATTTGGGTAATCGTTACATTTCATACCTTAGTTTTTAAAGCCAAGTTTTGGTATTCCTTTTTACGATGTGGGTTTCTATTAAAGAAACTTTCGAATAGTAAACCATTTATAACCCCGACGAATTTCGAGGGCGAAATTCATTTTAAGGGGGGTAGAATGTAACAGCCCGAGATTTTATGAAAAATATTCTTTTTATTTCACTAATGTCTTGTGTTGTACGCTACACCAAAAGGAGCTTGCACAACACGCATCCTTGAATTTCCTTGCATTACACGCAATCACGACCTTCCTCGATAGCGTGTGTAGTACGCAATACCGAGTTTCATTAAACAACGATATGCTATTAAAATATTATTATAACTAGCCGTTATGAATAGTAATAACCACCTTTTAAAATTTTAGAAATTTTAGCTCTCAAAATGGACTTCATTTTTGGATTCGGAGTATCGAATTTATCCTAAGGTGAAATTTTGGTACTTTTCGGATAACTTTCATATTCTGATGAATAGTGAAAATTACTAAATTATAATTAAAAACAACATTATTAATCAAAATAATTAATAGTGATAAATTATTAATTTTAGTGGTTTTAAAGTATATTTAGAATATATTTTTACAATTTAATAAAATGTTGGTCATTAGATGTAATTTTACATTTAAACCAGACATATTCAAGTATCAATCTTTTGATAGATATTGTTTCTTAAAAACACACTATTTGTTTTAACAGCGGGATTTAATTATAAAATTAATTAATGCAACTTCTATGTTATGAATATGGTAAAATAGACTTCATTTTTGAATTAGGAATATGAAATATAGCTTAGGATGAAATTTTGGCATTGTTCTGAAAAACATCAATTTTTGATGAATAGTGAAACTACTAAGTGGTAGTTAAAAAACTGAATTTTTCATAAAACTTAATTTTACCGCTTCTGTGAATGGAATTTCAAAAATCCGAGAGACACGGTTGATGTCAGTAAGTAAAATGTTGTTCAATGAGATGAAAATAATTTTTGGTGAATAGTAACTTTTTACTTTTATTTACCACAGTTAAAAGTAAATAGGGTAATTAAGGGTAAGAATGATATTAATATTACCCTAACACATGTCCTAATTCTATTGGACAAGTGTATCTCGACCAAAAACAACCTTAAGTGTAAAATATTATCATTTAGTCCCACTTGGATTAGATTAAGACATTTATTATTATTTAATTCAAAGAAGAGTTAAAAGAGTTAAAATCAAAGTTTATTTACTAAAACATTTTTAATATATGGTTATACATAAGATAAATTTGATTGTAAATATTCATTAGAAAGATAAAACGATTTCCTACATAATGATATTTTATTTATAATTTTTAGACTTTAAATAAATTAATTTATTTATGACACAACGATGATGCAGTAATTACCCTTTTAAGGAAATATTAACATAATTGATGTTATAAATGCTCAAATGAATGTAATTTGAGACTTTTTATGAATTCCACTAATTTTCTAGGTTACTATGATATATTAGTGTTGATTTAATCAACTTGGTTGGAACATATAATTCTGTTATGACTTTATCAAAAATCATATATCAAATAGTGTCAAAATTGACACAAAATAGCTGTTTTAATCAAATATTATATTATTAATTGTTATTTTATTCCTAAAAATCTAAGGTTCGGCCAAATGACTTAGATAAGGATATATATATTAATAATAAACAATTTGGGGTTCGTTTGGCATGTTATAGTAAGTGTATTAACCATATAGTGAAAGAAAACAAAAAGACACGGTAAAAGTTAAATTTTTTAACTTAGAGTTAAATCTAATTGATAAGGTTAAAATAATACCCTAAACTTGTCTAAATATTATTGGTTGATAGGATTTCGACCCATACCCACTTTAGCTTCGAAATAAGACCCTTTGGAACCATTATAAACCGATTTTGACATTAATATAAAATAATATTTTGAGGTATTCCTAAGGTGCCCCTCTCCTCTCTTATAAAAGGACACCTCCTCCCCCTCCTCCTCACACCAATTTGAGCACTCAAGCTCGGCCAACCCCTGCCAAAATATCTTCTCCACTTCCCTAGATACATCCTAGAGGTTCTGGTATTCCTCAAAGACCAATTTTAGTGCCCTAAGAGGAGGTCTCAAAGAGGCGCTTCAAAGAAGAGGAGGTTCGGACACATACGAAGAAAATCGGACCTAAGGTAAGGGAAATATCACAATCTCATTTTTATCCGAGATTGTTTATCCGTAAGTATTTACTGGGGTGTATTTTATCATCCACATCCATGTTTCATCAATATGTAATATTATTTCCATCCACCTACAATTGTTTAAATCCATTTTTACCTTTCAGTGAGTTTTTAGTAATATGTATGAAATGAATCTTTTGTCGTTTTTCGTACGAGGTACTTTTTGACTTTTCCGACAAAAGTACGAAGAATGTTTTTTTAACTTATACAGAATGAATGGATTTTTAAAACATTATTTCCAAGAATATTCCTTTACAAGTTTTCAAGTTTATTTTTAATCAACTTCTTTTAGTTTATGACATGTTAAGAAAAGAAAAGTTTTTTTGAAGTAGAAAGGATATTTTCCTCAAGAATGGAGTTCAAATGTTTTATCAAAATTATTTTCCATCTATGATAATATAGGGTTCTGTTTTTATCCCTATTATTACATGTATTTGATTATGTTGTGATGGAAACATTTTTATGAATTCCTTTATCTTATATAAATTGTTTTATGATGTCATGTTGTTTAAGAATCCCATTTTTATTACATGGGTTATGCGATGATGTATGATTTATGATTATGTGGCACACATAAGAAAGGATTCATTATAAGATGGGTGGGACCTATATCTCCCTCCAATGCATTGGGTAAAGATTTTATATCTCATGAGATAGACAGGGCTGGAACGGTAGGTTATACCGGTTCAGTGAAATAGGACTGAAACGAGGGTTACTCGATTCAGAAAGGGACTTTGTCCACTAAGATAGTCTTGGCAATGAGTCTTGACTAACAAGAAATGATTCTCTTTGATTATGTGTGAATGCCACAAAGTTTCATGTTTTAAGTTATGATTATTGTGATTACATTTCACTGCCATGATTTATCCCATGTTATGAAATTATGCTCTCTTTTGCAGGTTAATATTTCCAAAATGTTATGTTCTTATGAATACGATGTGATTGATATTTCTTTTGTTTACCCTTACTGAGCATTTGAGCTCACCCTTTTATGTTTTCTGTTCCCCAGGATATAAAGAAAGGTTTTAGGTAAAAAAAAGGGAAGATCTTTATAGGAGATGTTGAAGATCTTTCACCACGATTAGAAGATTACGTTCCGAGTTTCCAAAGTAACTAAACTATTACGATCCTTGTGTGTATGTACTAAGTATTCCGCAAATGTAATGTAATGTCAATGTACGATAAGCTTTGAGTCTCTACAATAAGGATTACAATGTGAATCTAATTAGGGTGAGGATAATTCCTAAACATCCCAAATGAATTATGGATCATTTTCATAAATTATAAAAACAATATGAATATTTATGATCAGTTATGAGTATTTAATTTTTATTTTCTAGAAAAATGTCATTTTAAACTGGAAACACTCACTTTGGATAATACCGGTCACATTATGTGTCGGTTTGATGAGATACTAAATATTCCATGTCAAAAATGAATTTTGAATCATTTTACTTAATTATCAAGACAATCAGAGTGAGTTTTCTTAGTGTCTAGTGAGTTTTATTTTTGAACTAAAATGCCAGTTTTAAACTAATAATGAACACTTTGAGTCATACCTGGAACATTATGTATCATATTGACGTTCAGTTGAATCCTACAAATAGAAAATGACATATGGATCATTTTAATATAGTATCAAAACAATATGAATTTGTTTTCTTAGTTTTGAGTATGTCACTTGTCTTTTTTACAAAATTAATTTCAATTTTAAATAAAAAGACACACCCTGAGTCATACCAGTCACACAGTGTGTCTAATTGAGGTGAATCTAATTACAACACATCCCAAATGACCTATGGATCATTTTATTAAGTATCAAAACAATCTGAATATTTTTTCTTTGTTTTCAGTATGTCACTTTTTTTAGTAAACTGACTTTTTAAACTAAAAACACACACTTTGAGTCATACCAATCACATCATGTATCAGTTTTATGTGAGAATAATTCCGACGTGTAAAAATGAATTATGAGTCATTTTACAAAATTATAAAGACAATTTGAGTGTGTTATCTTAGTTTTCAATGAGTGATACTTTTTGAATTGAAATGTCAATTTTTAAACTAATAACTGACAGTTTGAGTCATAATAGGCACATTATGCATCAGATTGAGATACGACTAATTCCTACATGTCACAAATGACTAATGAATGGTTGTAGTAAAGTATAAAAACAATTTCAATGTGTTTTCTCAATTTTTAGTATGTCAGTTCTCTTTTTTACTAAAATTAATGTAAATTTTAAATAGAGAGACACACTTTGAGTTATACCAATCATGTTGTGTGTCCGATTAAGGTGAAGATAATTACTACACACCCTAAATGACTTATGGATTTTTTCCCTAAACTACAAAAAAAATTGTTTGTTTTTTCTTGGTTTTGAGTATGTCACTTTTTTTTAATAAAATTCCATTTTCAACTAGAACACATACTTTGAGTCATACTTTCCATATCATATGACATTTTGATGTGAAACTAATTCCTACACATAATAAATAACATAAGAATAGTTCTCCAAAATTATTTATACAATACGATTTTGTTTTTTTGGTTTTCAATGACTCACACTTTTTGATCTAAAATTTCAATTGTATACTCATATTGGATACTTTGAGTCATATCGAGAACATCCTACATCAGATTTATGTGGATATTATTCATACAAATCAAAAATTACATATGTATTTTTTCATAATGTATCAAAACAATCCAATTGTGTTTTCTCATTTTTTAGTACATTAGTTTTCTTTTTTACAAAAATTAATGTTGATTTTTAATAAAAACACACTTGGATTCATACCGGTCACACATGTATCATATTGATGTATGGTTGATTCATACAAATCCTAAATTACTTATGGAATGTTTTATAAAGTATAAAAAAATATAAATGAATTTTCTACAATTTGAGTATGTCACTTGGTTTTTTTACAAAAATGTCTTTTTTAATTGGAAACACACCGTTTGAGTCATACCGGTCACATCATGTGTCCGTTTGATGTGATAATAGCTCCTATATGTCAAAAATGACTTATGAATCCTTTTAATAAATTATCAAGACAATCCAATCATGTATTATTAGTTTTAACTGAGTGATAATTTTTTAAATAAAATGTTGATTTTAAAATGATAAGTGGATACTTTGAGTCATACTGGACACATCATGTATCAAATTGATGTTTAGAATAATTCTACATGTCACACATGACTGATGGGTCATTTTACTAAAGTATCAAAATAATATGAATGTTTTTTCTTGGTTTTGAGTATGCCACTTATCTTTTTGCTAAAATTAATCGAAATTTTAAATAAAAAGACACACTTGGAGTCATACTGGTCTCAATGTGCGTTGGATTATAGTTAGGCTGATTCTTACACATCAAAAATTACTTATGAACCATTTTACTAAAGTATCAAAACAAATTGAATATGTTTTCTTAAATTTTTTTACATCACTTGTGTTCTTACTAAAATGATATGTTAAACTGAAAACACATACTTTGAGTCAAATAGGTCACATCATGTGATGGAATGATGTGAGACAGACTCCTAATCAACTCAAATGACTTAAAAAATTCCCTATATTATTAAGAAAATATGAGTGTGTTTTCTTTATTTCCAGTGCATGACACTTTTTTAACTAAAATATAATTTTTAAAATGATAATAGAAAATTTGAGTCATACCGGTAACATCGTGTATCAGATTGTGGTGTGGATAATTCCCCCATTTCAAAAATTACTTTTGGATCATTTCATTAAAGTATAAAAATAATATGAACGTGTTTTCTCAATTATGAGTATGTCAGTTGTATTTTTTACTAAAATTAATTTCAATTATAAAATAAATATACACACTTGGAGTCATACCAGTCTCACCATGTGTCCGATTGAGGTGCTGATGATTCCTATAAATACCACATGACTTATGGAACATTATAGTAAAGTATCAAATCAATCTGAATGTGTGTTCTTGGTTTTGGTTATGTAACTTTTGTTTTTACTAAAATGTCATTTTAAACTAGGGATATTCACGTTTAGTTTTATCAATCACATCATGTGTCACATTGATGTAAAAATGACTCCTACATGTTAAAGATGGATAATAAAAAAAATTCCCAAGTTATCAAGACTATGTGAGTTCATTTTCTTATTTTTTAGTGAGTTACCCTTTTTGTTCTAAAATGTCAATTTTAAATTGATAACATACACATTGAATCAAGAAAGGAACATAATTTATCATATTGTGGTGAATCTAATTAAAACACCTCAAAAATGAATTTTGTATCATTGTCCTAAAGTATCAAAATAATCTAAATGCATTTTCTTGATTATGATTATGAAATTTTCTTTTTTATTAAAATTAATGTAAATTTTAAATAAAAATACTCACTTGGAGTCATAATGGTCACATTGTGAATAAGATAGAGGTGTGTACAATTATTAAATGTCCCAAATGACCTATGGATCATTTTCCTAAAGTATAAAAATAATACGAATGAGTTTTCTCAATTTTGATTATGTTTCTTTTGTTTTTTACTAAAATGTCATTTTAAACTAGAAACAAGCAATTTAAGTCATACCAATAACATAGTTCATCCTTTTTATGTGAGACTTATTACTACACATAAAAATTGAGTTATGAATCATTTTACTAAATTATGAAGACAATATAATTTCATTTTCTTAGTTTTCAGTGAGTGACACTTTTTAAACCTTTGAGTCATATTGGGCATATCATGTATCAGATTGAGGTGAATCCAATTCCTACATCTCCAAAATGACTTATGGGAAATTTTACTAAAGAATTAAATAACCAGAATTTTTTTCACGGATTTGAGTATGTCTCTTGTATTTTTTTACTAAAATTAATGTCAATTTTAAATAAAAATATACACTTAGAGTCATACCAGTCATACCATGCATAATATTGAGGTAGAGTTGATTAATAAATTTCCCAAATTACTTATGGATAATTTTATGAAGTAATAAAATAATCCAAATTCATTTTCTGGGTTTTGAGTATGTCACTTTTGTTTTCTTCTAAAATTTCATTTTAAAATGAAAACACAATCTTTGAGTCATACCAGTGACATCATATACCAGTTTGATGTGATAAAATTTCCTACACATCAAAAATTACTAATGAATAAATTTCCTAAATTATCAAGACAATCCATGTGGGTTTTCGTATTTTTCAGTGAGTGACACTTTGGGAACAAAAATTCCAATTTTAAACTAATAATGGAAACTTTGAGTCATACCAAGAATATCGGGTATCAGCTTGAGGCTCAGTTGATTCCTACATATCAAAAATTACTTATTAATCGTTTTCCTAAAGTATAAAATCAACACAAAAGTATTTACTAGATTTTGATCGTGGCAGATATCATTTTTTTCTAGAATTAATGTCAATTTAAAATAAAAAGACACACTTTGAGTATATTAGTCATACCGTGTGTCGTATTGATGTGAGGCTGAATCCTAAACATCCCAAATAACTTATGGATAGTTTTACTAAAGTTTGAAAATAATATGAATGTGTTTTATATATTTTGAGTATGTCACTTATGATTTTTTTTTCTAAAATGTGACTTTTAATTGGAAACAAGCACTTTGAGTCCTAACGGTCACATAGTGTGTTTGTTTGATGTGAAACTGATTCTTAAAAGTCAAAAATGTATTATTAATCATTTACCTAAATTATCAAGACACTATTATATTGTTTTCTTAGTTTTAAATGAGTGACACTTATTTTAACTAGAATGTCAATTTTAAAATAATAATGGACACTTTGATTCATACCTAGAACAATATGTATCAGATTGACGTGAGAATAATTACTACATATACCTAATGACATTTAGATATTTTTCCTAAATTATCAAAAACAATATGAATGTGTTTGATTTGTTTTGAGTACATGAATTTCGTTTTTTCTAAAATTAATTTGAATTTTAAATAAAAAGACATAGTTAGAGTCAAACCGGTCACACTATGCATCAGATTGATGTGCAGATGATTCCTAAATTTCCCAAATGAAATATGGATCATTCTAATAAATTATAAAAATAATCCAAATATATTTTCTTAGTTTTTAATATGTCACTTGTTTTTTTACTGAAATTTCATTTTAAATTGGAAACAAAAAATTTGAGTCATAGTTATCACATCATGTATTTGTTTGATGTGAAAATGATTTCTATATTTTAAAAATTAATTATGAATCATTATCAAAAATTATTAATAAAATTTGAATGTGTTTTCTTGGTTTCCAGTTAGTGTCACTTTTTGAAGTAAAATGTTGATTTTAAAATGATAACAAATGCTTCGAGTCCTACCAAGAATATCATGTATTAGATTGAGGTGAATTTGATTAATAAACATCAAAAATGACAAATGGATCATTATGATAAAGTACCAAGACCATGAAAATGTTTTTACTCAGTTTTGAGTATGCCAGTTGTCCTTTTTAATGAAATTAATGTCATTTTTAAATAACAAGACGTGAATGGCGTCTTATCGACCATACCATGTTTCAGATTGAGGTTATCAAGATTAATACACATCTCAAATTAATTATGGATAATTTTAATAAATTACCAAAATAATCATAATTTTTTCATGATTTTGAGTGTGTCACTTGTGTTTTTTACTAAAATGTCATTTTAAACTGGAAACATGTGCTTTAAGTAATACCAGTCACATAATGTGTTGGTTTGGAATGAGAATTATTTCTACATGTAACAAATAAATTATAAATCCTTTTTCTAAGTTTTAAATATTATTCGAGTGTGTTTTATTGGTCTTTAGTTAGTGACACTTTTTGAACTAAAATGTCAATTTTAAATTGATAACAGACACTTTCAGTCATACCGAGAACATCGTGTATTAGATTGAGGTGAGGTTGATTCATACACATCGGAAATGAAATATGAATTTTTTTACTAAAGTATCAAAAAATACTAATGTGTTTTATTGGTTTTGAATATGTCACTTTACTTTTTACTAAAATTAATGTTAAATTTAAATAAAAAGACGGACCTGGAGTCATACCAGTTCTACCTTGTGTTAGATTGCAGTGAGGCTAATTCCCACACTTCTTAAATAAAATATTGATTATTTTCCTAAATTATCAAAATAATAAAAATGTGTTTTCTTAGTTCTGATTATGTATCTTATGTTTTTTTACTAAAATGTCATTTTAAACTAGAAACACACACTTTGAGTCATACTGGTAACATCATGTGTCAGTTTCACATGAGACTAATTCATAAAAGTTAAAATCTACATATGAATCATTTTTCAAAATTATAAAGCTAATCTGAACACGTTTTCTCTGTTTTATGTGAGGGACACTATTTGAACTAAAATGTCAATTTCAAACTGATAACGGAAAATTAGAGTAATACTGAGAACATCATGTATCAGATTGAGGTGAAGATTATTCCTACATGGAATAAATGACTGATGGATAGTTTTCTTAATGTATAAAAACAATATAAATGTTTTTTTTCTAAATTTTGAGTATATCAGTTGTCTTTTCTACTAAAATTAATGTTTATTTTAACTAAAAAGACACACTTGTAGTCATAACAGTCACATTGTGTGTATGATTGAGGTTATACTTACTCATACAGATCCCAAATGAATTATATATCATTTTACTAATGTATCAAATCAATCCAATTGTTTTTTCTCAATTTTGGTTACGTCACTTTTGTTTTTTACTAAAATTTCATTTTAAACTAAAAACATGAACACTGTGTTATACCGTTCACATCATATTTTTATTTGACGTGAGACATATTCCTACACATAATAAACAAATTGTGAATATTTTTATTAATTTATCATGAAAATATGAGTGAATTTTCTTATTTTTTAGTGGGTGACACTTTTTGAACTAAAATGTCAATTTTGAATTAATAACAGACACTTTGAGTCATACCGAGCACATTGTGTATCAAATTGAGGTGAATCTAATTCCTACATGTCAAAAATTATTTTTGGATCATTTCAATAATGTATAAAAACAATCCAAATGTCTTCTCTCAATTTTGAGTACATCAGTTGTCTTTTTTAATAAAATTAATGTCAATTTTAAATAAAAAGACACACGAGGAGTCATATTAGACACACCTTGAATTTGATTGAGGTTTGGATAATTCATACACATAAAAAATGACTTATGGATAATTTTCATAATGTATAAAACAATAGGAATGCATTTTATCATTTTTGAGTATGTCACTTGTGTTTTTTACAACAATGTCATTTTAAATTGGAAACACGTACTATGAGTCATACCAGTAACATAGTGTGTCGGTTTGATGTGAGACTAATTCATATAATTCAAAAATAACTTATAAATAATACTACTAAATTATAAAGAAAATATGATTACATTTTATCAGTTTTCAGTGAGTGACACTTTTGAACTAAAATGTAAATTTTAATTTGATAACAGACACTTTGAGTCATACCAAGAACATCATGTATCTAATGAAGGTTTAGATAATTTATAAATGTCAAAAATGTCTTATGGATAACTTTTATAAAGTATAAAAAATCCAAATGTGTTTTCTCGGTTTTTAGTATATCAATTTTCTTTCTTATTAAAATTAATGTCAATTTAAAATAAAAAGATACACTTAGAGTCATACCAGTCACACCATGCATCAGATTTAATTGATGATGATTCCGAAACATCCCAAAATACATATGGATTATTTCAAAAAAGTTATAAAATAAAATCAAATTTTTTTTATTGGTTTTGAGTATTTCACTTGTGTTGTTTTACTAAAATGTGATTTGAAACTGGTAACAAGCATTTTGAGTCATAACAGTCACATCGTGTGTCAGTTTGACCTGATACTAATTCTTTCATGTCAAAAATTACTTATGAATTGTTTTCATAAATTATCAAGAAAATATATGTCCAGATTCTTAGTTTTTAGTGAGTGGAACTTTTTGAACTAAAATGTCAATTTTAAAATGATAACAGACACTTTTAGTCATACCGAGCATATCATGTTTCGGATTGAGGTTAGGTTGATTCATACACCCCAAAAATGAATTATGGATAATTTTTATAATGTATAAAAACAATATGTATGTGTTTTCTCGGTTTTGAGTATGTCAGTTGTTTTTTTATAAAATTAATGTCAATTTTAAACAAAAAGATACACATGAAGTCATATCAATAAAACCATGAATCATATTGAGGTGTGTATAATTCCTACATTTCAAAAATTACTTATATATTTTTTTACTAAATTACAAAAAAAAAATCAAATTCATTTTCTTCATTTTGAGTATGTCGCTTGTTTTTTTAATAAAATGTCATTTTAAACTAGAACAAAAACATTGAGTCATACAGATCACATCATGTGTTGGTTTGACATTATACTGATTCTTATTGATCAAAAATTACATATGATTATTTTTTCCAAATTATCAAGAGAATATGAGTGTGTTTTATTTTTTTTCAGTGAGTGACACATTTTGAAACTAAAATTTAAATTTGAAACTAATAATAGACACATTGAGTCAAACTGGTCACATCGTGTATCGAATTGAGGTGTGGATGATTCCTACACATAAAAAATGAATTATGGATCATCTTACTAAAGTATAAAATCAGTCAAAAATTTTTTCTTAGTTTTGAGTGTGTTAATGGTGTTCTTTACTAAAATTAATGTCAATTTTTAATTAAACAACACACTCAGAGTCATAACGGCCACACTATGTGTCAAATTTATGAGATAATGATTTTTAAATAGCCAAAATGTATTTTTTATAATTTTATTAAATTATGAAATCAATATGAATATATTTTCTTAGTGTTGAGTATATAAATTTTATTTTTACCAAAAAGTCATATTAAACTCGAAACATGCACTTTGAGTTATACTGGTCACATAGTGTATTGGTTTTATGTGAGGTTAATTACTACGCATAAAAATGCCTTATGAATCATTTTCATAAATTATCAATACAATCTAAGTTTTTTTTCTTAGTTTTTAGAGAGTGACATTTTTTAAACTAAAATGTCAATTTTTAACTGGTAACATATGATTTGAGTCATACAGAGAATAATGTGTATCATATTGAGATGTGTATAATTACTATATGTCACAAATGACTTATAGATCATTTTATTAATGTTAAAATACAATTAAAATGTATTTTATTGGTTTTATTTACATTACTCTTCTTTTTTTACAAAAATTAATGCAAATTTAAAATAAAAAAGAAACTCTCGGAGTCATACTAGTTACACCGTATGTTAGATTGAGATGAGGATGATTTTTACATGGCCCAAATGACATATGGATAATTTTAATAAAGTATAAAAATAATTCAAATGTGTTTTATCTATTTTGAGTACATCACATGTGTTTGTTAGTAAAATGTAATTTTAAACTGAAAACATTCTCTTTGAGACATATCGGTCACATCGTGTATCAGTTTGATGTGAGGCTAATTCCTACATACAATTTCAATGTTTTTTTTATCAGTTTTTAATGAGTGAAAATTTTTGAACTAAAATGTGAATTGTAAACTGATAATTGATAGTTTGAGTCATAGTATTAACATCGTGTATCAGATTGAGGTGAGGATGAATCCTACACATAAAAACTTTTATTATATATATTTCTATTAAATTATCAAAGAGATATGAATTTCTTTTCTTAGTTTTGAGTATGTTAGTCTCCTAATTGACTAAAATTAATGTCAATTTTAAATAAAAACACACTTGGAGTCATACCAGTCACACCATGTGTCGTATTGAGGTACATATGATTCCTATATGTCCCAAATGAATATGAATCATTTTAATAAAGTATCAAAACAATACAAATTATTTTTCTCAGTTTTGATTATATCACTTGTGTTTTTTACTAAAATTTCATTTTAAATTGGAAACAAGCACATTGATTCATACCAGTCACATCATGTGTCAGTTCGATGTGAGACTAATTCCTATATATCATAAATTATTATGATTTTTCCCAAAATTATCAATAAAATTCAATAATGTTTTCTAATTTTCTAGTGACTAAAATTTTTTTAACTAAAATGTTAATTTTAAACAGATAACATAAAATTTGAGTCATTTTGGGAACATCGTGTGTCATATTGAGTTGTGGATGATTCCTACATGACAAAATGACTTATGGATCATTTTCCCGAAGTATCAAAACAATATGAATTCATTTTATTGGTTTTTAGTATATTAGTTTTCCTTTTTACTAAATTTAAAGTTAATTTAAAAAAAGAAACACTTGGAGTCATACCGGCCACACCCTGTGTCAAATTGATGTTTGAATGATTCCTATACAACCTAAAAGACATATAGATAATTTTTATAAGATATAAAAATAATATAAATTTATTTTCTCAATTTTAGTATGTCCCTTGTATTTTTTAATAAATTATCATTCTAAATTTGAAACATGGAATTTGATTCATATGAGTCACATCATGTGTCGGTTTGATGTGAGAATGATTCATATATATCACAAATGACTTATTAATAATTTTAATAAATTATCAATACAGTACGATCACCTTTTATTGGTTTTCAATGACTGATACTTTTGGAACTAATATATCAATTTTAAACCAAAAATGAAACTTTGGGTCGTACTGGGACCATCATGTATTAGATTCATGTGTGGGAGATTCCTAAATGTTCAAAATGACTTATGGATCATTTTACTAAAGTATAAAAAAACACGAATTTATTTTATTGGTTTTGAGTATGTTAATTTTTTTAGTAAAACTTAATTTTAAACTAGAATCATGCACTTTGAGTTGTACAGTTACTAACGTGATTCAGTTAAATGTGAGACTAATTTCTACACATAGAAAATGACTTATGAATCATTTTCCAAAATTATTAAGAACATTCGAGCATGTTTTCTCAGTTTTCAGTATGCCACATGTCTTTTTTAATAAAATTAATGTTAATTTTAAATAAACATACACATTTGGAGTAATACCAAGAACAATGTGAATTATATTGAGTTTTAGCTGATTCCTACACATCAAAAATGTCTTATGGGTTGTTTTCTTAAAGTATCAAAATAATATCATTGCATTTTTTTGGTTTTGATTATGTGATGTGTGTTTTGAACTAAAATGTAAATTATTAACTAAAAACATATAGTCTGATTCAAACCGAGCACACTGGGTATCTGTTCGAGGTGTGGCTAATTGAGTATGTGATATGTTTTTTGTGTTAAACTATCTGCAAAAATCTATAAAATAGAGAACATGATATATTTTTAGGGGAGTGGAAAAATCATTTTTTTCTCAAGAACTTCATATTTTTAGTATCATTGGGTTTCCTATTCCATCAAAATGGAACATGATCTCTACTTTATGGCCTTTTAGAGATATCTGATTGAAAAAAATGACTTCCCAAAAGATTTTGAGAAAAACTAAATAACTGTTATGTAAATTTATAAGGATATTAACTTATAAATTGTAGACTAAATAATCACAAGACTAATAAAATATGTAGTAGGAATGAATTTTTTCATGATGGTCGTATACATTCTTAACCCCTTTCCATAATTTCATTATCTCAATTTGCAGCCTCAAGGTCCAATCCCTCATGATCATGATTAGCTTTGAAGAAACCACCCCATCTTGAACAAGATTTTCGACCTGTATAAGAAACAAATTCTTATGTTTGTAATACAAAAAGAAATAAATTAATCGTAAATATAAAACAATATATCACTTATATAGACAATGATTTTACTATGAAAAAATCAATATTTATAGGCATGTTCAAGAGAAGAAGTTTTGATATATTCATAAATCACCATCAAACTAATTTTTAATTTTAAGTAACTAAATTTATTTGATAAAATATATTTATATGTGAATGTATTTTGGATATCTTGGAATTTGATTAATTATTTTTGATTATGTGATGTGTATTTAGAACTAAAATGTAAATTATAAACTAAAACCATACGGGTTGTGTCATACTGAGCACACTATGAATTCTATTGAGGTGAAACTGATTGGGTATGTGATGTGTGTTTTTATTTCAACCATATGTACCAAGCTAGAAAAGAATGAAATGTTCCATTTTGACAGAATAGAAAACTCTATCTTCTTGAAATGCCTCATCCAAAAGGAACGTGTTTGTAATTTCTTGGATCTGGGTGCCACCTAAAGTTGTCCCATACCTGGTGGGTCACATGGCCTCAAGCGCATTTCCCCAAATTCTAGAGGATTCCGACTAGCAGCAAGGACCATGGGTGTGATAGTGGGGAAACTATGACCTCATTGGCAGAGTAACACAGCGGAAACAAATAGTAAACAGTAGTAGAAGCAGTAATTCTATACAACAGAAGTAAACTATGGAATACTGATATTATAAAAAACTGTAGTATACATATATAAATAAACGGGGCATGTCACATGTATCTAGGAAATCATCCAAACAATTCGCAATGCTGGAAATACAATACTATAAACAAAGTACAAAAATAGATCGCAAGGCTCTTCTTGGTCCCATTCTCTGTAGCTCCAATAGCAATCATGTACGTGATGAAGAAGGGAGTTTTCCATTATCTATACCATCATCCATATAATATTTTTGGGTTCAAAATCATGACTTAAATAGGATGTGAGACAAATCCCAGTAGGCAACCACCAAAATATATTTTCCTAACTGCTAATGAATATATGTAGCAGACAATATGCAACATGAAGCAGTAAACTCAGAATTACTCAAAAGTAAAAAATCCTATTGTTTTAAATTACATTCATTTAAATTTATTAATTATTCAAACCATTGAATAATGTAACTTCAAGATTCAACCTAAGATATGTATCCCCATGTATAAAAATAACAAACAGAAGTCTCAAAATACCATATAAACAATCAAGTAAGGCTGAGTCCAATCTTGTGCTTTGACTTGGCAGGATCGTCACAATCAATCATTCATTAACAAGAAACCCTCTGGGAAAGTTCTCACAGAATAATATGTATGGTTAAACATATCATTAATTAACTAAATAATAATAACCCTTTGGGAAAGCTCTTATAATCTTACCCCTTTGGTCCCACATGTCAACAATCAATTACAAAAGACCACCTGGGTAGTGCTCATGGTAAATACCCCTTGGTCTACATAGAGATAATAATAATAATTACCCTATGGTAGATCTAACAATCAATTCCCTACAGTCCAACATACATTTAATAATAACCCTATGGGTACCTCTCACGTTCTAACCCCTTTGGTCAATGACCTCATGGTAGCTCTCACAGTTAATAAGTTTGGTCAAACATAATAACAATTTATAATTAAAAGACCCTACTTTGGGAAGCTCTCAAAGTCAATCCCCCTTGGTCATACTTTCATAATGAGAAACACGTTCATCTCATATAAACAAAAAATCTATCCTAAAAACACTAGGCATGGAAACAAGGAATCCTAACATGAAATTATAGACCAAACGACAATAACCATATAAAACAACGGAAAACACATCTATTTTCAACATATTAAACCATATGCTTAAGAAAATAACCCTTTCTAAATCAAAAAACCATAACATGTATTAAATAGGGGTGAATTCCAAAACTATCAATACCCTAATCATTGGGTATTGGGAACTTTTTTCATATAAAATCCAAACATAACCAAGAAAAGGCACAAACCACCTACCTCGATGTTGGATGGTGAACACTCTGGAAAGTCAACCCTTGAATCATCCTAGAGTGGCGCAGATCTAAAAAAGGTCAAAATTGTTCTACCTTAAATAACTCAAAAGAGAGTAGAAATTATGAAGAGGGGATCTAGGGAAAGACAGAACTCACAGGTGGGAATCCAACGCACCCAAAGGCATCTCAATCTGAGATCAAGTAGAGGAACAGTAGGGGATCTAAGTTCTTGTACTTCTCATTACTCTCTTGTATGAAACACGTGAAGAAGAGATGTGTTCTGGATATGTGACGCAACCCCGATCCGATTAATCAAATAAAAAGAAAAGTACATGGAATTTTTATTTAATGTAAACACCATGTACATGCCTCAACCGGACCCCTCTTTAGGTGGTCCACATGGCCATGTACTCGGACGTTACACGACCTATACATGGCTACATGCGGCAACCAGGTACACAGCATGTACTCAAGAGTACATGGCTCATACTCAAAATATTTTAAAATTCATCCTTTTCCTCAAAAACACTCAAAATCAAGAACCATACCTGAAATGAGGATTCAGGTTCTTACAAACATCCACCTTAAATCAATTCATACATGAATTTCCCTTCCAAGGGTGGAGAAGAAGAAACTTCAAACAACTCTAGCCACTATGATCATACATCGGCCTCCCTCTCCCATGTCTCGTCCTTTACTCACTCATACTACCATAAAACCCATTCTAGAGGTACAGACCCACCACGGAGAACCTTTAGGCTATGATCCACAATCTGAATATGGTGCTCCTCAAATTATGAATCTGCCTCTAACTCAACCTCCTAGGGTTGAAAAACATTATAAAGGTCTGAAAAGTAATGGCGTAGCTGAGAAACATGAAATACATAATGCATAGCCCGTTACTTCTAAGGTAACTACAACTGATAGACAATCGGCCCGACTCTCTCCAAAACCTCAAACATCCCAACATATCTCAGTGAAATCTTCCCCTATATCATAATCCTCCTGTGTCCCATACTCAATGTGACACATAAGAAAACCTGATCTCCAACCTCAAACTCCATAGGTCATCTTCGTCGATCATCATAAGATTTATTGCAAGACTATGTAGTATGAATACTCTTTCGAATCAACTCCACTTGCTCAGTGATCTCCTAGATAAGACAAGGTCCCATCCTAGCTACCTCTCCTACCTCCAGCCTATATAGGGGTGATCATTATGGCCTATCGTACAAATCCTCACAGGGTTCCATTTGAATCTTCGCCTAGAAACTGTTATTGTAGGAAAACTCCACTAGGGGTATGTGTCTCTCCCAAGAACCATTGAAATCTATGATGCATGCTCAGAGCATTTTCTCCCAAACCTAAATTATAGCCTCAGACTGGCCATCTGTTTGGGGTGGTAAGCTATACTCAGAAGTACATGGGTACCCCAAGCCCTCAGTAGTCCCTGCCAGACCAGAGAAGTAAACTCGACATCCCTGTCTGAAACAATAAAGTGCAGAACCCCATGAAAACATAAAATCTCTCAGCTATAAAACCTTCCAAAGCTCATAAACACTGAAGGTTTCATTAATTGGAATGAAACTTGCAACATTCATGAGTCTATCAATGGAAACACAAATTGCATCATTCCTTCGAGGTGACCTCGGTAAACCTATCATGAAATACCTCACAACATCATTACACTTCAACATGGGAATGGGTAACAACTGTAACAACCCTTCAAGTTGATTATTATAAGACTTCACCTACTGACAGGTGGAACATCTCATAACAAAACCATCAACATTTCTCTTCATACCGAGCCACCAATACTGATCTTGTAGATCTCAATACATCTTGGTGACACCAGGATGAACTGCCCAAGCTAAGGAATGAAAATATTGCAAAATCTCTTCATGTATGTCTGCTGACACCCATACACGCCCATGAAAATTCAAGACCTCATCCTTGTCTATGGTCCATCCTGGATTAGGATCCCCTCCTAACACACTCTCCCATAAGACTATGCCTTCGAGATCTGATTGATTCCTTATTCTCTCTCGATCCAAAAGAGTAGAGGTAAGCACTAAAAAACAAAGATAAGTTTACCCTTATCTATCATGAACCTCCAAATGCATCTTAGAGAATGAATCCATAAGCTTCCACTCACTACTGGATTCATGAACAACCTGTATCTGATTCATCCTACTCAAAGCATTAGCCACTACATTGCCTTTCTAAGGCTTTTATGAAAGCTCAATGTCAAAACACTGAAAGTACACAACCCACCTTCTCTATCTCAAATTAATATCACACTGAGTAAAGATATACTTGAGGATTTTGTGGTCAGTGAACACCACAAAATTCTCTCCCAAAAGATAATGTCTCCAATAGTGTAAAGCTTTCACAACCATAGCTAACTCGATATCATGCATTGTGTAGTTCCTATCATGTGGTCTCAACTACTGAGACTCATACGCAACGACTCCTTCCCCTATATAAGCACTCTTCCCAACCTGATATCTTATGCATCACAGTAAATGGTGTAACACTTTCCTAGTTTTGGAAAAATCAGTATCGGTGCTAAAGTCAACCTCCCCTTCGTCTGTTGAAAGGAAAAATCACAGGATTCTGTCCACAAGTACTTCACTCCCTTCTTAGTCAAGCCCATTAGTGGCACTACTAAGCATGAGAAGTCTGAAATAAAGCACCTATAGTAACCAACCAACCCCAGAAAACTCTGTACCTCAAATAAATTCTACAGATTCTCCCAAGAAAATACTGCTCTCACTTTCTCTGGGTCTATTGAAACTCTTGTCTCTTAGATAAAATGACCCAATAAGTGAATCTGATCCATCAAAAAGTGGAATTTTGAGAGCTTAGCATATAACTGATGCTCTCTCAGTGTACTCAAAATGATCCTAAGATGGGTGGTATGGTTTTTTTGAGTGTGAGAGTACACCAAGATATTTTCAATGAAGACTACCACAAAAAAATCCAAGTAAGGATGGAATGCTCAGTTCATTAGTGCCATAAAAACTGTTGTCATGTTTATGAGACCAAACAACATAACCACAAACTCGTATAGACTGTACCTACACTGAAAGGATGTAAGAGGTATATCTGATGGTATAACACGCAACTGATGATAACCGGATCTCAAGTAAATCGTTGAGAACACCTAGGATCCTCGAAGCTAATCAAAGAGAACATCAATCCTCGGTAAGGAATATCGGTTCTTGAACGTCAATTGGTTCAACTTCTAATAATCCACACAAATTTTTAGGGTACTAATCACCTTCTTTGAAAATAGGATAGGAAACCCCCAAGAAGATGTATTGGGTCAGATGAAACCATTTTCCTGTAACTCCTCTAACTGCTTATTGAGTTCCTATAACTCTAGGGTAGTCATCCTATAAGAGGAATTGACACCAGTTCCACTCCAGGAACAAGCTCAAAAGATAAATCTACCTCTTGATTTGGAGGTAAACATTGAAATCCATCTATAAATACATCCCTGAAATGATCCACCACTAGAGGAAAATCCATATGTGAAGTCCCCTGGTCAATCAGTTTTAAACTAGCAATCTGGGTGGTAACTCCTCCCAACCCATGATGCTCAGGTCCCGGTCTACTCACCTGGACATCCCATTATCCCTTGTTTAGAAAAGACCATCCCTATGGTGACATGAAACTCACCCTACGACAATAAAAGTCCAAAAATTCTAGGAAAGATACTAACCAGTCCATTCCAAGAATGAAATCTAAGCCTATAATTTCAAAGACATAGAGGTCCCATAAGAAGTGACACCCACCAACCTCAAGAGGGAACTCCTTGAAATGACTTACACTAGCCATCCTAATCCCCAACAGAGTGTCTAGAATCATAACATCCTCAGAAGTAAAGATACATAGCTCAAGTCTCTCCACATCGGTAATAGATATAAAACTTTGGGAATCCCCTATATCAAAAAGAGAAAAATATAAAATCGAGGCAACTAGAATCATACCTCTTACAATAAAGGGTCTGAGATCCTGCTCCTACTAGGTCTACTCCACTACACAAGTCTGACATGTACCACAGCCCTGTGACCCTTCCTGACTACCCTGAGTTGATCCACCCTACTTTGACTGGAAACCTTCCATCTGGCTACCATGGTCACGACCTCCTCTTCAGCCTGAACGGCTGGACGAACTCTAGTTTCCTAACTGATGTGAAACTAGTGGTATAGATCTCGAACATGGAGTCATTATAGAACACCTATCAATCGCTACTAGTGAGAACACCTTGCAAAAATGTTGTAGATGACCCATCTTTCCACAAGCTCAGCACTCAAATGGGTCTCTCAGGAAAAGTGGTCCTATATGCCCACTCTTCCCACACTGGTAGGATAGCACCTGGATACCTGAAGAAACATCACGTAAAATCTCCCTATGGTGCTTCCTGTTGTTTTTCAACAGATTATGAGCCCTAGATGCCAAACTTTCCTACCTCATAGATCCCAAGTACCTTAGATTATACTCCGTAATCAACGCTTGGTTCACTATTTTCATCATTGAGATCATCTTGAAGACATTAACCTGCAACCGACTGTCATACCTAAGCCCATCCCCAAATCGCCGAGCCAAAGATAACTCGTCACCTCATAGAATAGGTGTGAAGAACTCAAGATCTATAAAATGGGACGATTATTCCATCACTGAAAGAGTTCCCCACTCCAAATGCATGAAATATCAGGCTCGATCACCCTCAACATATCGGGATAGAAATTATCATATAAGATCCTCTGAAACTCTTCCCAAACCATATCATGATGTTGTACTTCTTGTAAGATAAAATCCCACCATCTTATTGAGAAATCACTTAGCATATACGTAGCAAGATTCACCCTCATCTCCGGAGGTGTCTCCAGATTCTCAAATATATAAAGCATGGACTCTAACCATGAATTTGAGACCTATGGTCCTCCATCCCTAGAAAAAGTGGGAGGATGCTGTTGTTGGAACACCCTCATCAACTCTTCCATAGATGGGGCAGGATGAGGTGCTACTTGAAAAGTCTATAACATCATGAAAATTCCTTCTCGGAACTGTGCATTAGCAATTGTGTCTGGTATAACAGCTGGTTCCAGGACGAGAATGACGGGAGGATCTACTGGTAGTATCTAATATACTAGTTCTGGTGTCTGGTCATCAACCTGCACCTAGCATAAAACTAGGGGATTCCTTAGTGGCGAGACTCTGCAAGGTCAAGCCCACACCTTTTTTTCCTGATAATCATGGACTAAAACGCAGAAGTGAAAGAAAGGAACAGAAGAAGAAACATTCAAGTTTTACAAAACAGGGTTACACAGCATGTATAACACCTACAAAACTTGTTCCCTTAAGATTTTAACATGACGTGTACCTCTTCCAAACCTAGTCATGTACCATCCATACACACGGTGTGTTCATCCTCAAACATGGCATGTACTTGAATTTTTCCCTCCTGCCCAAGTTCTTCTACACGGCTTGAGCCACACGGTTCTCTCCCTGGTAACACTAAACGTCATTTTCACCCTAGAAACGACATGTAATACTTTATTTCTAACCACCCATGTCATTAGTCACATGGTTAGAGACATGTTCGACTCTACAAAAAATGCAAGAATGGGATACAATAAGTAAAAACTATGTTTCATCCACCTATGTCATTAGTCACCAGCCGGACACACTGTCTTTACAACACAAAGTGTACAATACAGAAACAACGTGTTCTACCAATCATTTATTACCCCATGTATCTGCTCACATAGTCATTCACATGGCTAAAGACTACATGGAAATTATATATAGTATACAGCATGCACTTAAGAAAAGTTGTTTCTTCCAGAATAGAAGAAAAAATTGCATGTGTTCATAATACCATATGTCGTGTTGTCTAGGATTCCGAATATTAAGCCTCTGAAATTCCTCTGAAACCCGCAAAAACATATATTTTTTCCCAAGGAATGGCAACTTCTGACCTGTGAGATCCCATACTCCCGTGAATCAGAATTTGGCATCCTTATTCATATCATAACTTGACTAAATTAAATTAAAGTTCAAACACAATCCACAAAATTCAGATCCAATAGGTCCCATAACACCTCAAGGACCAAAGTTTGGCATCCATCCAAATGAAACATTACATATTAGTAATAACCTATCAAATAGCAGGTGTTTTATCATGAAATCTATCACTATAGCATGCATACAAAGCACAACATCTATCACAACAACATGAAAATAGTCATTCAACCTAAATGAAATAACAAGAATGCATGACATGCAATATCTAGAAAGTGCATATATGATTCATGAGATGGAATACCCTCATATCATGGATTTCAAAAAAATATAACCACAATGATATAAGTCATAACAGTGTAAAACAAGTGAATCACCCATCGGTGAAATCAAATAAACTGTAATAATTGAAAAACCATAAAAATTGAAATATTCGAGGTAAATTAGATTTTCCCTGTACACGGGTTAGCTACTCCCTAGAATAGATTATTATCAAATACCTATTCCTTCCCATTGTAACACCCCGACCCCAGTTACCCAGAGTCCGTGCATTATTACATAACATTGGCATGATCACAAGAAAGATCAAATCTCGAAAGACCGATTGGTTTAGTAACCTTGGAAACACTAGATATATTCATAAAGTTTTACATTACATCATAAAGTGAAAAACTACTACAACAACATATTGTCTCCATAGACCACACTATTATCCCCTCATAATATCCCTGCAGGACATTCATAATTTACTTCTTCACTTCCTGGGAACAATAAAACATAAAAAAGGGGTGAGCTTAAATGCCCAGTAAGGATAACAATATAGTGGAAACTTTCATAAATAAGAATAAATATTTAAGGAAATGTATAACTAAAACAAAAGCCTTTTAAACTTGAAATTCAACATAGTATGGCAAAAATAAAATTAAATAATGCCATTTACTTATTCACATGGATATTCTACTAATCGAATAATCACATGCAATACCAATAACCACATTCATAATGTTGGAATGCATAATGCTAGACTATCATAACCACATATCCAAGGCCTCGTGCCAAGACTACAAATAAGTTTTTTCCAAGGCCTTGTGCCAAGACACTAGTTTGTCTTATGAGACCTACCGATGCATCGAGGAGCTATAGCGGGCTCCACCCATCACATATTATGTCCAATGCATTTCCATATGAAAAGTTTTAAACATAACAGAAACATTCGTATTAAAACTAGCATACGAAATGTCAATACATTCACCATAAACCATGAATGGTATAAAAATAGCACATCCACAGTCAAAAATATCACAAAACCTTCAATACAATATAGAAGTTTTGTATCATAATAAATCAATTTTAAATAAGCGTAAAATCCATCAAAGGACGTTGACATAGATGAAATCAAAACTCTTTTTAGAGAAATATCTCTTTCTATTTTGAAATCATTTAAGATTCATATATTTATAAAATAAAACATTTTCTTTGAAAATATTCTTATAAGCTTGTAATGGAAGCTTCAAAGATTTTATAATGGTGAAAAATTGCCACACCCGCCGTATAAGTGAAAAAAAAATCTTACCTTAATTCTGTCGAGAAGGTTAAAAAGCACCTTGTTTGGAAAATGACGGAAAGATTCCTTTATAAACCTCTTATAAAAAGTCAAACAAGGGTATAAATTACTTTAAACCATATTCTAGTAAATATTAAAAATGTTTTGAAATACATTTTTATGAAACATGGATGTGGATGATAAAGAGATCCCAGTATATTATTACGTATAAACAACCTCGGATAATGAAGAGATTGTGAAATAAACCCTTACCTTGTACTTTTCCTTGGTTGGGGTAGGTTAACCTCCTGTATAATGGTGAAGTAATTTTTATTAAATTATACAAGAATCATATACATTAATATGATATCATATATTATCTTTTAACATTGATTTGTTAATAATATCTTAGTATTATTGTTGTTTCGGGTGTTAACTTACTCGTTTTCTTTTACATGTTTTGTTACGTAAGCTATGTTTTTCGTGGATAGGTTGTATCTTAATCATATACAGAATGATATCAAGTCCTTAGATACTATTATTAATCATCAAATGAGAATTATTCTTGAATGGATATGATGGAGAATGTATCTTATCGCGTTCGTGAAGACGGTAGTCCGTACGTACGCACGAGCAAAAATATCATTCTTTTGATATTAAAATAATATATAATTGGATGGTATATCATACATACAGAATCATTATCATGTTATTAAATTAGTTACACATCATTATTATACCCATCCAAATAATAATTTATTGAATAACAATTACACCACTACGTGCATACGGTAAGCCGTACGTACGCACGTATGGGGACATGTTATTCAAAAGATGGATAGAATACTGAATATAGTTGTACCATATTTATAATATTATTGTATATAGGAGATACTGGATTCATTATTTTAGAATGGGAATAACAAAGAAAGAATAAGTGGAAGAAGAAAGGAACTTGGAAAAGGGTGGTGAAATCATTACCTCTTCTTCGGGTTCTTCTTTTTGATTTGATCAAAAGGGCTCCTTCAGTTAGATTTGTGACTAAAGGAAGGCCTCTAGGATGAATTGAGGGAAGTTGAGAGAGTATTTGGGCAGATTTTGGACGAACCAAAAGGCTTTTAAGGTGTGATTTAATGAGAAGGGAGAGTGCCCTTTTATAAGAGGGGTGATGGGAACCTTTGGAAAAGCTTGAAATATTATTTTATAATAAATTCATATTCGGTTTCGAATGGCTCCAAAGTGGATTATTTAAATGTTAAGGTGGGGATACGTCTAAAACCACCCAACAAATAGAATTTGGAAAGGTTTGGGTCATTATACTAACCTTATCTTTAAGTATTAACTCTTAGTTAATTAGTTTCACTTTTACAATGTCTCTTTGTATTTTTATATCGTATGGTTAATAAACGTACTATATACATCCAAACGACCACCAAGTGGTCCATTAATGATACAACTATCATGATATAAGTCCCTTGGCCGAACCTTAGATTTTTATGAATTTAATATCAATTAATAATATAATATTTGTTTTAAAAACTCTTTTATGTCAATTTTGACACTATTCAATAGTTGATTTTTGTAAAACTCATAACAGAATTATTAGATCAAAAAAAGTTGATTAAATAAATCCTAATATGTCATATTATCCTATTAAATTAGTTTAATTCATTAAAATCCTCAAATTGAATTTATTTGGGTATTTATAATATCAATTACTTTAATTTTTCACTATTATGGTAATTACTGCATCATGATTTTGTCATAAATAACTAAAATTATTTAATGTCTAAATATTTTAAATAAAATACCATTATGTAGGAAATATTTTTATATTTCTAATTAATATTTATAGTCGAAAATCCAACATATATAACCCTATGTAAAAATTGTTTTTCAAAAAGATATATGCTTGTGTTATTTTTGTATTCATTTTAACTTAATTAAAATAAAGTGTCCCTATCACTTACAAGTGGCACCATGGGGTCCCAAAATCGACCCAAAGATGCCCATGGTCGAACATGTATCAACCAATAAGGTTAGGACACATTTTAGAGTAATTTTTTGTTATTATAGTTTTTTTAACCCTTATTTACCGGATTTACCCTTTAACCATGGTAAAAAAAATATTTACCGAAGTAATTATTCAAAATGTATAAAAATAAAAGTTACCTATTTACACAATTTGAACATCCTGATTCCAAATATGGAATCCATTTTCCCAAATTCAAAACACAGAAGTGGCAGAAATTAATTTAAAATTAATTCCCGCTGTCAAAACAAAAAGCGTGTTTTTAAGATATAATAACTATCAAAAGATTGATACTTGTTTATGTTCGGTTTAATTGTGAAATTATGTCCAATGACCAACATTGTATTAAATGGTAAAAATATATTCTAAATAGACTTTAAAACCACTAAAATTCATAATTTATCACTATTAATTATTTTAATTAAAAAATCTGTTTTTAATTAAAATTTAGTAATTTTCACTATTCATCAAAATATTAAAGTTATCCGAAAAGTACCAAAATTTCACCTTAGGCTAAATTCATTACTCCGAATTCAAAAATGAAGTCCATTTTGAGAGATAAAATTTCAAAAAGTGGGTATTACTATTCATAATGGCTAGTTTGATCGGTTGTGGTGTGTGTTAGAACTCGATGTTGCGTACAACACACGCTATTGCATTATTCTTAGGGAAGCGTACCGTAGAAGCTTGGGGTGTTAAATTCTCCCCTCCTTCAAATAATTTCGTCCTCGAAATTTCTAGAATACTACCGCATGAAATGACTAGAGTGGTTCTTCATCATAAGTTCTTCGGGTTCCCATGTTGCCTCTTCCATCTTATGGTTTCTCCACAAAACTTATACTAGATGCATCGTCCGGTTTCTCAGTACTTGTTCTCTCGTATAAAGAATCTTGACAGGCTCTTCACAATAAGACAGATCGGGTTCCAGTTCTAATTCCTCGTAGGTGAGTACATGCGTTGGGTCAGGCATGTATTTCCTCAACAGAGATACGTGGAACACATCATGAACATTGGAGAGACTTGGCGGCATTGCCAATCGGTAAGCTACAACCCCAATTCATTCTAGAATTTCGAAAGGTCCGATGTACCTGGGACTCAATTTACCTTTCTTACCAAAATGTATGCCTCCCTTCCATGGAGATAACTTCATGAAAACATGATCACCGACTTGAAATTCCAAATCCTTCCTTCGATTATCGGCATAGGTCTTCTGCCTACTTTGAGCTACTTTGTTGTGTTTTTGGATTACCTTCACCTTTTCCATTGTTTCCTCTACCAGTTCTGGACATACAAGTTTTCTTTCACCAACATCATCCCAACAGGTTGGTGTACGACATCTCTTTCTGTATAATGCTTCATATGGTTCCATATGAATACTCAAATGGAAGCTATTGTTATAGGAAAATTCTACCAGAGGTAAATATTGATCCCACATACCCTGAAAGTCAAGTGAGAAGGATCTCAACATGTCTTCTATGGTTTGAATAGTTCATTCTGATTGTCCATCTGTTTGAGGGTGGTAGGCAGTGCTCAAATGAAGTTCAGTATCCAAGGATTTCTGAAGACTTTTCATGAATCTTGAATTAAAATAGGGATCATGATCAGAAACAATTGATAGGGGTACTCCATGAAGTCTCACAACTTCATCAATATATAGTCTTGCTAGAAGTTCCAGTGGTAGATCTTCTCTTATAGAAATAAAATGTGTTGACTTGGTAAGACGATCAACAATAACCCATATTGCATCATTCCTTCTAGGATTCTTTGGTAGTCACATGACAAAGTCCATCGTAATATTTTCCCATTTCCACTCCGGTATGGGAAGAGGTTGCATAACTCCTCCAGGATGTTGCCTTCCAACTTTCACTTGTTCACAAACCATACATCTTGACATAAAATCAGCAATATCCCTCTTCATGTTGTCCCACCAAAAATGTTCCTTCAAATCTCTATACATTTTTGTGCTCCCAGGGTGTATAGATAAATTGTAACTATGAGCATCATCCCGCAATTCCCTTTTTAGATCATGTATATTGGGAACACAAAGTCTCTTCCCAAATTTCAAAATTCCATCTTCATACACAAAGTCTCTCAATCTCCTATCATTCACAGCTTTAATCTTCTTTTTCAATTCTTCATCATCGGTCTGAGAACTCTTAATTCTTTCTAGTAAAGATGGTTTGGCATCCATTTGAAAAAGCATTGATGTTTCACCTTCCCTGGTTATTCCCATGTCCATCTTCACTAGATCCATGAAAATTGGATCCCTTTCAATTCTCATATTGTTCAAAACTCCATGCTCTTTTCTACTCAAAGCATCTGCCACCTTTTTTGCCTTCCCCGGGTGGTAGTGTATCGTGCAATCATAATCCTTATGTAATTTAAGCCATCTCCTTTCCCTCATGTTGAGTTCTTTTTGTGAAAAAATATACTTCAAACTCTTTTGATCAGTATAAATCTCACATTTTTCACCATAGAGGTAGTGCCTCCATATCTTCAAAGCAAAGATCATAGCTGCTAACTCAAGATCATGAGTAGGATAGTTTTTCTCATGAATTTTCAACTGTCGTGATGCATAGGCAATAACCCTATCATTCTGCATTAGGACAAAACGAAGTCCTTTCTTCGATGCATCACTATAAATAAAAAACCCATCATTCCCCGATGGTAGAGTCAATATAGGAGCATTTACTAATCTTCTCTTTAGTTCTTCGAAACATTCTTCACACTCTTTTTTCCAAAAAAAATTAACCCCTTTACGTGTGGACTTCGTTAATGGGTTTGCCAATCGGGAAAAATTCTAGACGAAAGGTCAATAATAACCTGCCAAACCAATAAAACTGCGTACCTCAGTTATACTCGTAGGTGCTGGCCATTCTTGGATTGCCTTGGTCTTAGAAGGATCAACAGAGATTCCATATTTTGAGACAATATGGCCAAGAAAAGAAATCTCCAGAAGCCAAAATTCACACTTTCTAAACTTCCCATATAATTCATGTCTTCTCAGAGTCTTCAGGATAGTGCGCAAGTGATTTTCATGATCTTAGTAGCTTTTGGAGTATACCAAGATATCATCAATAAATACCACCAAAAATTCATCGAGATATTCCTTGAAAACTATATTCATCAGATCCATGAATACAGAGGGTGCATTAGTCAATCCAAAAGGTATTACAGTAAACTCCTAATGCCCGTACCTGGCTCGAAATGCTATCTTCAGAATGTCTTCCTTATTTACACACAACTGATGGTATCCAGATCGAAGTTCAATCTTTGAAAAGTATTCAGCTCCATGAAGTTGGTCAAATAAATCATCAATGCGAGGTAGGGGATACTTGTTCTTTATTGTTATAGCATTGATCTCTCTATAGTGGATACATAACCTCATAGATCCATCTTTCTTTTTAACAAAAAGAACAGGGGCTCCCCATGGAGAAACACTAGGGTGAATAAATACCTTATTACTCAATTCCTATAGTTGTTTCTTTAGTTCAACGAATTCTATAGTGGCCATTCTATAAGGGGTCTTCCATATAGACCTTGATCCAAGAATTAAATCAATGGAAAACTCAACTTCTCGTTCTGGAGGATGTCCAGGTAAATCTTCCGAAAACACATCTACATATTCTTTCACAATAGGTACATCCTCTATTTGGACATTCCTTTCCTCACCCACAGTCATTTCATTCTCTCCCTCCCCAATAATTGAATTTAGTTGAGCTACTGGGGGAGGATCTAGATAAGAATTAGGTGGTGACGATTCTGCTCTAAAGATAAGGTGTTCCTTATTATCATCATCAAAAATCATAACCTCCTTCTTCTTACAATAAATCTTTGCATCATAGTCCGAAATCCAATCAATACCGAGGATTATATCAAACTCAATCATAGGTATGACGATGAGATCAGCAGATAAAGAACATTTATGTGCTCTAATGGGGACTGATTCACAAAACATTGTTGCAATGATACTTCCCTTAGGAGTTTTAATTGATAACTCCATTGTTAAATCAAATTAGAAATATTTAATTTTCTTAGAAAACTGGAAATATATGAAACAATGAGAGGATCCGGAATCAAATAATGCATTTTCTAAACTTGAGGAAACCATTAAATTACATGCCACCACGTCTTTTGGAGCTTCTACCTCAGCTGTAGTGATAGCAAAAGCTTGGAATTGATCCCTTGGACTTTTCTGAGGTATGTTCCCCTGACAATTAGAACATTCATTTTCATAATGTCCCATCTCCCTGAAATTATAGCATTGAACATTGGTATCTTCCTTCTTCCCTTTTCAATCACGAGCTTGGTGGCCTTTTTCACCACATTTGTAACAGACACCCATTCCCTTCAAGCAAGTACTGAGGTGTTTCTTCCCACATTTACCACAGTGTGGATATTCAACCTTTCCCTTCTTCTCCTTATTTACATTCCCAGATTGATCAGCAGTTCTCTTCTTCTCTTGCTTTGCTTTAAATTCATAAGACTTAGAGAATTCCTTTTCTGTCTTGATAGCACATGAGACAATGTCTTCGTACGACGAGAAGGATTGTGAGACTAATGCTCGATGGAGAAATGGTTTTAACCCATCAAATAAACGATCAATCTTAATTCTTGTGTTACTTATATAATATCCATCATACCTTGCTAACCTTGTAAAGTTAGCCTCATACTTTGCGACATTCTCATCCTCCTTTTGTCTCAGACTCAGAAATTGTCTTTCCATATCTGCTCGATGGTCAGGAGGAAATTATTTTTCTAAAAATAGATCTTTGAACTCCCTCCATTCCATATTTGATACATCATCATCTTCCTTTTTGTTTTGATTCAATGACCACCATTGATCAGCATCTCCAGTGAGGCGTTAAACTGCCATGATAACTTTTTCCCTTTCACTACTCCCGAAAGCCTGAAATATTTTCTCTAGGGAATTTATCCATTGCTCAGCTACTAAGGGATTTGTACTCCCATTGAACGTTTGTGGTTGTTGCCTCATGAATCGATCTAACATTGATCCTCCACGCTGCGGATCAGGGTTATCCATATGGGTAAGGTTATTATTCATAACCTGAGTGAGTTGTCCTAGTATGGTGATTAGCTGATCGGCACCAGTTGCATCACCAGCTCCACTATAATTATCTTGAGCAGGAGGGAAATCCCTACATGGAGTGCGTGCATTGATAAGGTTTCCATTTCTTCCACTAGGCGCCATTTCTAAACAATGGCATAAACTATATCAGTTTATGAATCAAAATACATAATTCCATACTTATAAAACACTTAACATAAATTGAACTATTTATGGATATAATCCATAATCATAAAAATGTTTTCATTAAAGAAGTATATACTCATAAACCTTTAATAATTATTTGTATAGAAAATGAGAGTTATCCTAAGCATATCCCCCGAGAGTGTCGTAAACAAGAGTGCAGAAAGGCCCGTTGTCATGCACTAATTCCCGTTCGAGTCTAGCTCAAAGCGGTGTTTTCGGATTTTACCCCTAGGTACATCTGTACCAGAGCCGCCTCTACCTGCTCGTATCCAGACAGGGATGTATTGCTAAAAAACTCACAAAATCTCTGCAATACCAAAATTCTAGGATGTTCTTCTATACTAATCCTCAAAGTCCATCTTCGGTCTATGTGCTCTAATCGGGGTTTATCTAAATCTAGCTTCCAAGGTTTGTACTAAACTTTCTCTGATACCAACTGTAATGCCCCGACCCCAGTTACCCAGAGTCGGTGAATTATTACATAACATTGGCATGATCACAAGAAAGATCAAATCTCAAAAGACCGATTGGTTTAGTAGACTTAGAAACACTAGATATATTCATAAAGTTTTACATTAGATCATAAAGTGAAAAACTACTACAATAACATATTGTCTCCATAGACCACACTATTATCCCCTCATAAAATCCCTGTAGGTCATTCATAATTTACTTCTTCACATCCTGGGAAAAATAAAACATAAAAAAGGGCTGAGCTGAAATGCCCAGTAAGGATAACAATATAGTGGAAACTTTCATAAATAAGAATAAATATTTAAGGCAATGTATAACTAAAAAAGCCTTTTAAACATGAACTTCAACATAGTATGGCAAAAATAAAATGAAATAATTCCACTTACTTATTCACATGGATATTCTACTAATCGAATAATCACATGCAATACCAATAACCATTTTCATAATGTTGGAATGCATAATGCCAGACTATCATAACCACATAGCCAAGGCCTCGTGCCAAGACTACAAATAAGATTTTGCCAAGCCCTTGTTCCAAGACACTAGTTTGTCTCATGAGACCTACCGATGCATCGAGGAGCTATAGCGGGCTCCACCCGTCACATATTTAGTCCAATGCATTCCCATATGAAAAGGTTTAAACATAACATAAACATTCGTATTAAAACTAGCATACGAAATGTCAATACTTTCACTATAAACCATGAATGGTATAAAAATAGCACATCCACAGTCAAACATATCACAAAACCTTTAATAGAATATAGAAGTTTTGTATTATAAAAAATCAACTTCAAATAAGCATAAAATCCATCAAAGGAAGTTGACATAGATGAAATCAAAACTCTTTTTAGAGAAATATCTCTTTCTATTTTGAAATCATTTAAGAGTCATATATTTATAAAATAAAACATTTTCTATGAAAATATTCTTATAATATTTAAGGGATGCTTCAAAGATTTTATAATGGTGAAATATAGCCGCACCCTCCGTATAAGTTAAAAAAAACATTCTTACCTTAATTCTGTCGAAAAGGATAAAAAGCACCTTGTTTGAAAAAAGACGGAAAGATTCCTTTATAAAACTCTTATAAAATGTCAAACAAGGGTATATATGACTTTAAACCATATTCTAGTAAATAGTAAAAATGTTTTGAAAAACGTTTTTAAGAAACATGGATGTGGATGATAAAGAGCTCCCAGTATATTATTACGTATAAACAATCTCAGATAATGAAGAGATTGCGAAATAAACCCTTAACTTGTACTTTTACTTGGTTGGGGTAGGTGAAACTCCTGTATAATGGGGAAATAATTGTTATTAAATAATACAAGAATCATATACATTAATATGATATCATATATGATCTTTTAACATTGATTTGTTAATAATATCTTAGTATTATCGTTGTTTCGGGTGTAAACTTACTCGTTTTCTTTTATATGTTTTGTTACGTAAGCAATTTTTTTCATGGATAGGTTGTATATTAATCATATCCAAAATGATATCAAGTCTTTAGATACTATTATTAATCATCAAATGAGAATTATACTTGAATGGATACGATGTAGAATGAATCTTATCGCGTTCGTGGAGACGGTAGTCCGTACGTACGTACGAGCGACAATATCACTCTTTTGATATTGAAATAATATATAATTGGATGTTATATCATATATACAGAATCATTATCATGTTATTAAATGAGTTACACATCATTATTATACCCATCCAAATAATAATTTATTGAATAACAATTACACCACGACGTGGAGACGGTAAGTCGTACATACACACGTATGGAGACATGTTATTCAAAGGATGGATATAATACTGAATATGGTTGTACCATATTTATAATATTTCAGTATATAGGAGATAATGGATTCATTATTTTAGAATGGGAATAAAAAAGAAAGAGGAAGTGGAAGAAGAAAGGAACTTGGAAAAGGGTGGTGAAATCATTACCTCTTCTTCGGGTTCTTCCTTTTGATTTGATAAAAAGGGATCCTTAAGTTAGCTTTCTGACTAAAGGAAGGCCTCTAGGATGAAGTTAGGGAATTTGAGAGAGTATTTGGGCAGTGTTTGGCCGAACCAAAAGGCTTTAAAGGTGTGCGTTAATGAGAAGGGAGAGTGCCCTTTTATAAGAGGGGTGAGGGGCACCTTTGGAAAAGCTAGAAATATTATTTTATAATAAATTTATATTCGGTTTCTAATGGCTCCAAAGTGGATAATTTAAATTTTAAGGTGGGGATAGGTCGAAAACCACCCAGACAATATAATTTAGACAGGTTTGGGTCATTATAATAACTTTATCTTTAAGTATTAACTCTTAGTTAATTAGTTTCACTTTTACAATGTCTCTTTGTATTTTTATATTATATGGTTAATAAACTTACTATATACATCCAAAAGACCAAAAAGTGGTCCATTAATGATACACCTATCATTATATAAGTCCCTTGGCTTAACCATAGATTTTTAGGAATTTAATATCAATTAATAATATAATATTTGTTTTAAAAACTCTTTTATGTCAATTTTGACACTATTCAATAGTTGATTTTTGTAAAAATCATAACAGAATTATTAGATCAAAAAAAGTCGATTAAATCAATCCTAATATGTCATATTACCCTATGAAATTAGTGTAATTCATTAAAAGCCTCAAATTGTATTTATTTGGGTATTTATAATATCAATTATTTTAATTTTTTACTATTATGGTAATTACTGCATCATCATTGTGTCATAAATAAATTAAATTATTTAATGTCTTAAAATTATAAATAAAATACCCTTATGTATGAAATATTTTTATCTTTATAAGGAATATTTATAGTCTAAAATACAACATATATAACCCTATTTAAAAATTCTTTTCAAAAAGATATATGCTTCTATCATTTTTGTATTCATTTTAACTTAATTAAAATAAAGTGTCCCTATCACTTACAAGTGGAACCATGGGGTCCCAAAATCAACCCAAAGATGCCCATGGTCGAACATGTACCAACCAATAAGGTTAGGACACGTTTTAGGGTAATTTTGTATTATTATATTATTATTTTTTAACCCTTATTTACCGGATTTACCCTTTAACCATGGTAAAAAAATATTTACCTACGTAATTTTTCAAAATGTCTAAAAATAAAAGTTACCTATTTACACAATTTGAACATAATGATTCTAAATATGGAATCCATTTTTCCAAATTCAAAACACAGAAGTGTCAAGAATTAATTTAAAATTAATTCCCGCTGTCAAAACAAGAAGTGTGTTTTTAAGATATAATAACTATCAAAAGATTGATACTTGTTTATGTTCGGTTTATTTGTTAAATTATCTCCAATTACCAAAATTGTATTAAATGGTAAAAATATATTCTAAATATACTTTAAAACCACTCAAATTCATAATTTATCACTATTAATTATTTTTATTAAAAAAGTTGTTTTTAATTAAAATTTAGTAATTTTCACTATTCATCAAAATATTAAAGTTATCTGAAAAGTACCAAAATTTCATCTTAGGCTAAATTCGATACCTTGAATCCAAAAATTAAGTCCATTTTGAGAGATAAAATTTCATAAAGTATGTATTACTATTTATAACGGCTAGTTTGATCGGTTGTGGTGTGTGTTAGAACTCGATGTTGCGTACAACACACGCTATTTCATTATTCAATGGAAAGCGTACCATAGAATCTTGGGGTGTTAAACCCATCCCTATATATAGGATCCAAATAGTAAGACAAAGAAGAAAAGAAAACCCTTCGATACCACTTTGTTACGTCCCTGATCTGGGTGCCTCCCAAAGGTTCCATGTACCCGGTGGGTCACGTGGCCTCAAGAGCATTTCCACGAATCCCAGAGGCTGCCTACTAGTAGCGCGGTCCATAGGTGTGATAGTAGGGAAACTAATCCTTCATTGGTACAGTAACACAGTAGAAACAAATAGTAAATAGTAGCGAATGCAGTAATGCCATAAAATAGAAGTAAATAGCGGAAGACTGATAGTATAAACAAGTACATCATATATATATGATGCATGTCACATGTATCTTGGAAATAATCCATACAAATCACAATTATAGAAATAAAATACTAGAACCAAAGTGCAGAAAATAATAACCCCAAAAACATCACAAGCCTCAGTTTGGTCCCATGCTCTCCAGCTCCAACAAAAATCATTTACCAGATGAAGAAGGGTGTTTTCCTTATATATACCTGAAACAATATAATCTTTTTGTGTCTAAATTAATGAAAAAAGAGGGTGTGAAATGAATCCCAGTAGGTAACCAAAAAAATATCTGTGCCTATCTGTCAGTGAATATATATAGCAGGCAATATGTAGAATAAAGAAATAAACTAGGATGTACTCAAAATTAAACAATCATACAGTTTTCAATTGCATTCATTTACAACTATTAATTATTTAAATCATTGCATAATATAACCTTAGGATCTAGCCTAAGCTCTATATCCCCCAATATAACAAGAACAAACATACTTATCAAAAGACCATCTAAATAATCGAGTAAGACTAAGTCCATGCCTGTGCTTTGACTTGGAAGGCTCATCACAGTCAATCAATCATTCACAAGAAACCCTATGGGAATTTTCTCATAGTCTAACCACTCTAGTTTAGCATATCATCAATTATATAAATAATAATGACAATCTGGGAAATCTCTCACAGTCTAACCCCTTTGGTCCCACATATCAACAATCAATTACAGACTACTACTTAGTTATCTCTCATGATCAATACACCTCGGTTTTCACAGAGATAATAATTATAAGAACCCTATGGCAGCTCTCATATTCAATTCCCTATGGTCTAACTTACTTTTAATAACGACCCTCTGGGTAGCTCTCACGGTCTAACCCCTATGGTCAATGACCCATTGGTAGCTCACACATTCAATACCTCTGGTCAAACATAGTAAAAAATCATAATTGAAAGGCCATAATTAGGTAATCTCTCATTGTCAATACCCCCTTTCATACTTTTATTATGCAAAACACGTGCATCTAATATAAACAGCAACTCCATCCTAACAACAATAGGCATGGAAACAAGGCATCCTAACATGAAATTCTAGACCAAACAGCCATAACCAAATCAAAAATGAAAAAACACATCCATTATCAAGGTATTAAACCTTACACTTAATAAAATAACCCTTTCTCAATCAAAAACCCATAATAGGTATTAAATAGGGTCAAAGTCCATAACACGCAATAACCTAAACATCGGTATTGAGAACTTTTAGAATATAAAATCCAAAGACAATCAAGGAAAGGCCCAACCCACCTACCTCGATATTGTACAGTGAAAAATCATGAATGTTGTCCCTTAAATAATCCTAGAATGTTGTAGATCTATAAAAAGGTAAAAATAATTCTAACTTAATTAACTCATGATAGAGGGGAAATCAAGAAGAGAGGATATAAGGAAAAAAGAGAACTCACCAGTGGGAATCCAATGCACCCGACAGCATCTCAATCAGATCTCAGATAGAGGAATGGTATGGGTTCAAACTTCTCAGTCGTCTCATCACTCTCATGTATGAAACATGGGAAGAAGATATGTGTTCTAGAGATGAGACGCGACATCGATATGATTAATCAAATAAAAATAAAATTACACAATGTGTTCATTTAATTTTCATGTTGTGTACATGCCTCAACCGGCCCCCGGTTTAGGCGGTCTACATGGCCATGTACTTAGCCATTACACGGTCAGTACATGGCTACATGTCGTAATTGGGCATACAGCATGTACTCAAGATTACACAACATGTACTTAGAAAATTTCCAAATTCTTCTTTTTTCCTCAAAAAACACAAAATCAAGATCCATACCTGAAATGAAAATACAGGTTCTTACAATGTTCTCTTTTTATAGCCTACAAAATATTCTACATAGAGAAATATGACTTTCCAAAGGATTTTCCAAAAAAATAAACAAATCTCAGGTAAAATTGATTAGGAAATTAACTTAAAAATAATAGATAAAATGGTGGAAATTTTAACTAAATATGTATATGGAACTCAAATTTTTGTGATCAGATTAAAGGAGTTAATTGTACTTATTTAAAAATACATTTCATCACAATCTATATGAAAATTTAAAAAATAATAATATGATAAAAATAATAAAGAAATTAATAAACAAGGTAGATAAAATGATTATAAAATCAACTCAAAGAAAATTTTTCTAGTTATATGTTATTAATATGTAATATAATTATTATTGATCATATGAAACTAAAATACAATGAATTTATTTAATATTACAAGACCGTAAAAGAAAATATTTTAGTACCTCAATCCTAACAGCATGATTTATCCAACCAATTTATAATTACATAACATTCACGTATTATGTAAAAATTTTATAAAAAAATTTACCCTTTTTGGTTGGTCTAAATCTCTTATATAAAAATTTTCGTTCTTATTTTCTACAAAAAAAATATCATTACACATTATAAATTCTTGGATTATACTAAACATTAGTTTATCTCTTTATTTATTCCTATAAAATAGTAACTATTATTTTAAACCTATTAGCTTTTATTGATTGATCTAAAATTTATATCTTCATTTGAGTTTTCATGGAACATAATAAAATCTATCATTCTCTTTAACTATCATAGGGATTATAAACTCCATGATAAACCATTTACCTTATTTGATGGAAAATCTTCAGTATAGTACATTATGTATTTGTAGAAGATAGTAAACTCCATTATAAATTGTTTACTCTTTTTTAATGGTATTAAACATCATTATGGTCATTTATATCATCCAAATTTCACTAAAATATAATTCATAAATTATGTCTTTGTGGATTGTGCTATAAATTAATATACCCTTTTCTATTTTTTGGGTGATGATAAACTCTAACATAACATCATCATTATTTGTTCATCAAAATGGGAATATCCCTATTCTCATGTAATTTTTATATTGAGATTGATGATGAGTTTTTTATTAATGATCTTATGAACGTGGATCATTTTACACAATGAATGTGAACATTCATATTAGTAAAAAACTAGTGGACACATTTTTTTATGATGATCTGGTGAGAAAGTATCTATATGCCTAATAAGGATAGGTTAAACACCACTAATCATGTATATATTGTGATATTTTATGTGATATAATTGTGGGATGATTTAATTTCACATCATGTTAATTCAGAAGAATCGGTTTTAGCCAATACATTTCATAATGTAAACATTATGTGTTACCTGTATGGGTTTCACAATTTTTTATGATATTATATCATTCATCTAATTAATGATCAAATATCCCAAATAATACCACCACCCTCCAATGTTAATCCACTTTTTTGTTCTTTTTTGAAAATTTATGATTCAATCGATGAAATTTTGTATTGATTTATTTTTTTATATTTTTTTGGATCAAGTTACTAGCTTCTTTTTCAAAGGGGTCTTCATTTTTATTTTTGGTGCTTTATGATTTCATTTGAAGAGGGTTTTTAATTTTTGGGGTTTTATTTATATAGACTTTTTTTCATTTGATTTTGTGTTTCCTTTGACACCATCCCTCTTCAATAAACCTGATCTTTCAAAGCTGGTTGTCCTCCAATAGTTCTCTCAAACACCCGTAGGCTTCAGTGGATGATTACATAAAAATTGATTCAAATTTTTGAGTAGGGTCATATACCCATTTTATTATGGGATTAGTGTTTTATGACTCTCAATTGACTATTGAAATCATTACATAATACATTTTTGGTTTCAATAGATTAGTTATATGTTATTGTTTTTAATTTTTTGTGTTTGTATTGTTGCATTGTTAGTTTTATTTACATTTATATTATTTATATCTAAAAAGTTTGATATCTTTAATACATGTGATGTCTCATTATCCTCATCAAAATGAAAGGATTATTTACATTATGTAACTAATTTTCCTTTGATTTATATTTGAATATATTTTTACATTTGTCTGCATGTTTTTTTACTAATATTGCACCTATATAATTTCGAAATTATGTTTTTAAGTTAAATTAATTATGGAAATTATATATTATTAATCCATACATTCTTAGTGGAAATTACTTTATAAGAATATTGAATAGATTATTATTTTTGTTATTATATACTAATATGACCCTTTCCTTGTAGTGTAGAGAGTCCATGGGAAGATAACTACATCTATTTTTTTTATTGTAGTTCAGTTTGTTCTCAGTGGAGGGTTTCTTTCACAATTAATTAATATTTCATTATACTTGGAATGTGATAATATAAATTTTAGCATACGATGATTAGTTTGAAAAAATAAGTGGTGTTGTATTTTTTTAAAAAAAATCCCTCCACTTAAATTCCTATACAAAATCACTTAAAAAAGTGGTAAAAAATTCAATAAGGAACCTAAAACACATCAAAGATGGATCTTATCTTAAGTGAAAGTAGTTGTATAAACATCTAAAAAAAATTCTCAATCAAAAACATTGTATAATATCCATTCTACTCTATTTCCCGGCAATTTTATTGTGTGTAGGCTGGTGCTCCATCTCCTCATCCACCTCAGTCTCTACATCTATCTCCTCCACTACCTCAGTATCCAACTCCACCTCTTCCTCTACCTACAACTCCACCTCCACCATTTCCCAACAATTTTATTTTATGTATTCCAGTGCTTTTAAAAAAATTGACTTCCTCCATTATACTTATCCTTTAAAAACATTTCAAAAGTAATATACAATCATTCTTATACTAATTATTCACACCCCAAATATATTTATAAGGTCATATCCCATACCATATCACTTATTGTATCTAATCACCTAAATTTATTTTCAAAAAAAGTTCCAACACCATGTACGCTTCCCACTCATATCTAAACAAATCTCCTATTTTTTTGAGTATGAAGGTTTTTAGAAATCTTGGTAGTACTGAGAAAATATAGACAAACTTATTATTAATAATTAATTTTATTGAAATTAATTACCTTCCAAAATTACCTCTTTGGGGGAGGCTAGTGTTTTCATCATTTATGATATCTCTCACAAATTTTCAAACATAATATCTACAATTGTTTCCATTATATTTCTTTGGAAACTACAGAATCAATGACCAAAATAAATACATTGTTTTGAAATATGTTTTTAGAGTTAAATCTTTCAATGTATAAATTAATCTATTTCCGTTTGAAGTAATCCATAGAATATTTTGTTCTATCAATGACTTCACTCGATGAAGTAGCCCATATTTAGTTACCTCCATATCATAATAAAATTCTTATTAAAAGATAGACTGAAACATATAATGGGAATATTATCTATAAAATTTTGATTTCAGTACATTAAAACTTCACAATACACATCATGTGGGGTTGGTTTGTTGGATATCCATGCATTGGATCTAAAACTTAAATATTTAGGGTATCCATATTGACTGTGATCAACATCTAGTTCTTCCTATAAAAATAGAAAACAAATAATTAATTCCAAAAAATATTTTTTATGTTATTAGAATGTAGATTTTTACCCATTTTTATAGGCATCAAAAAGAGTCTTTCATTTTTTATTTTTTTATAAAACACATCATATAGATCATAATTATTTTTATCAATTTCTTCTATCTCCAAAAACGTTTTTTATGTACAAATGAAAAAGGGATTAATGAATCCAAATCGTTATTTTCATGGTTCTACCTTTATATTAATAGTAATATAAACTCATTTAGAAATAATAATAGTTATTAACTTCAATGAACATATTATACCTCTTTTTTGATAGAAGTATTATGAAAATATACCTTATGTATGTATTCACAACTAAGGCTCACAACCATTCAAATTTGAGAATATCATTTATATTCTTGAGACCAACTACATTTGTATTTCCAAATTTTTCTTCTTTATATGGAATGTGAGATATATTTTTTATCTTTAAATGTGTTTTACATATGAAATTCTAATGATAATAAATTTTGATGTGGAACTGGTGGGGATAAGGTACTTCTAAAAATTCCTTTTGATTTCTAGGTTGATTCACTAGATTGTCTTGATTCAACCTCCTGTTTCTCCATTACTTCATCCATTTATAATACTATACCACACTTCATACATTTATTCATCAACTGTTATAGGTTCTTTATAAAAAAAAATTGTTAGATACATAGCTCATGTATCTTTATAAGATTAGGTGGCCACGCTATGAAAGTTACAATAGAATTATTAACCATTGTAATATCTCCTTCATCAAATTGAATGGACAACTATATATTCATCTATTGAGATACCTCAATACACACTTTAATGTGAGATTTTGGGACTTATTTACAGTGTAGATTTTCTCCCATTATATTATACACCATACCCATCACAAAAAGGTAGTGTGTGGGTGTTGATAGATATAAATCTCATACAACTTTACTCTGCAAGAACTTTTTTAATATAGAGTTATCGAATGTTTTCCAAGTAAAATTTAGGAGAAAGATTAATCACAAAATTGATTACATCGGGTAAGGTATGCGGTTGAGGGGAATGAATATCCTCAAATCTATCTGGTTCATTTAGTTCTCCATGTGCGGATATTGGTTCTACCACCAGTTCACTTTGATCATTTCTCATATATTGTCTTTCCAAACCAGAGTAGTCAATAATATCTTCAATATAATCTAATAATTCATGTAATCATTTCATCATATTATATTCATCTTCCTATTGTTTTTTCATCTTAAAATATGTTTTGTGAGACACTCTAAAACCTATTACTCTAATGAGACCATAGTGTTTTGGCCACTTTAAAACTATTGAAAGTAGTTTTTCATCTAGTATAGTCACTGTTGATTCTTATGTCAAACCACATATAAAAAAATTTGAACATAAATATATATTTTTAGGTAATATTACTATATATCATCATAAATTAATAATATTTCATAATTACTCATGTTTCCCATACCTCTTTCATGTTTTCATCAACTAGTTTAGCATCCTAATTTACATGATCATCCTTCCATAGCACATGACATGGGATGGAAGTGGATTCGGATTTTGATTTATAAATCCACATATAAACAAAGAAACATATGTTTTTTCATATCATATAAAACTTCTGGTCTTGATTTAAAATACATAAGAAATTATTCCCTACTTAAGCGTACCCCATAATTTCTTTTTGATAGGGGTACATTGGTTTTGATGCACGTTCATTATTTTCATCACTCTTTTACAGTTTCATAAATTATAAATTTTGAATAAAATTGGATAAAATAAAAAATGTCAAATAATATATTATCGAATAAAATGAACCTGAAATTATTTCTCATCATGACTTCTAATGAAAGCATTCAATTTTCCCTACTTTATAACGTCTGCAAAATGAACTAGTGGGTGGGACTTTACATTCCCCTCAGTATCCCTAAGTTATAACATGGTAAGAAGAGTCTAGAAACCTCTATTGTATTCCCCAATATCCATTAAGAGATTCTTCTTATGAAAATCATCTAAAATAAATTAACTCTCAAAGGAATAATAAAATTAAATCAATGTTTCATTAAATACTTTTTTAGTAAAATAGATAAATTATATCATCACATTACCTTTATATATTCCCAAAGGTTTTCCATCATTACAGGATGATGATGACACCACGAATCAATATCAATTAGACAATTCATCCTCATTGTGACCCCATCATGACTAATGAACATTGACTTATTAGGGTCAATAGGTTGGTCGCGTTGATTCCAGCCAACCTCAAATTTTCTTAAACATACTTCTTACATTGATAATTTTAGTCAAAAATTGTGATGTTGCATCATTATAGTTTTTTCATCGACATCTTATTCATCCCCTAATTATTATGTAGTTTCAGCATCAATAGTCTATTATTCCCCAGGATTGGTGACATCATCATGTGAAAAAGACATTGTTTATCTACATGATTAGTCAATCATTTAATTTATATTATATTAATGTGGTAGAGAATAGATAATATTGTGAGGAAAATCATAGTCTATTAAAAAAATAACCATCTCAATTAAATCACTTTTTTAATGGTTGATGAAATTTGGATCCTCTATGAAGAATCCAAATACCCTCTTTGGGGTCCCCTCTAATGTATAATACATCATCTACATTGGGACTTACATGAACTAATTGTAATCTCATAGTGTAAGGGCCATCTTCGATTGAATTTTCATCTGACCCTATGGTTATTTTAGTTTCCAGCAAGACAATAGACCAATCCTTGTTTGCTAGATCTGAGACAGAAAATACTTTCACTACTTGTGATTACATTATGAACAACTCATCCTTTTCCCCATCCACATTTAATGTAGCACCCCGACCCATTTATCCATCTGAACAGTACTTTTATTTTGGTGCCATTGGGCCTTAATCACGCCACCCCAAATGAAAAGGGATAATGACTAGTCGTGAGGGTTTAAAGAGATGATAGTGGGGAGAATATACACTCTTATGATGATATAATAATGGTCTATATAAACATAAACCAGCAGAAATGAAAGACCATTAGACACAGACCAGTAACCCACCCATGGAAGAAGAACAAGCACTAACATAGAATGGCAGAAACATAAGCAATAATTGGAATGGAAAAAATAAACAACACACCATTCCATTTTTAGATACTAAATGAGAACATACATATAAGATAGGTCATACAATATAATAATTAGAATGGTTTCCAATGGTCAACCTAATTATATACATATAATAGAATTCTGATATAAAATGAAACTCCAAAAGGAAACTCCAGTTGACACGAGAACTCGTGGTCTCTTTCCTTCCATCACATGCCAACTCAATTACTAAGATCCAACTCATGTTACCGAACCTTTACCTAAACATAACGGCATAAAGTCAATATTCATCTCAAATGGCCCATGTACTGTGTGAGAAAGAATCTCAGTAGGCCACCATGAACATGGTTTTATCATACATATGTTATTAATTAGGTGTGTCAAAATAATAAATAAAACAACACATTCACATCAAAATAATAAACTGCTCCCCTTATTCTCAGTAGCCACAAGGGAGATGTCACCTACTTCGGCCAACACCGGTATACCATAGTAGAGTGGATCCTTTTTCTATGCCCAAGGAATCCACTGATGTATATTAGTCAAGGTGAACCCTCAAGTTCCACCTCTAATAATACCACCCAACACCTCATTCCAACCGAAACCTCTTGTCTAAAAATATCCAACATCTTAAAGGAATGTCTTAATAATCAGAACCTAGTCCATTAGACCTCATCTCAGAAGTAACTTCTCCAGCTTGAAGCATGGAATATGAGGCATAATGATATATGTACTCCAAATAATATCAATGTCATCTCAACATATAACATACTGAGGAACAGTGATGTCTGTCACCCCCAAATAAGTCCTTGCCTAATGGCCTCATGTACGGAGAGCCTCATCCCCAACTGACAGTCTCAACACTGTCATTTGTCGACTCCTTAGCATCCTTTTGGATTTTTATGGAAATAACCTCCACCCATTTTCTTAAGACGCAACTAACAGAAGCCTCTACCCACATGAGTGGTCAATACCATCTCATCATCTAAGTCATACTATGTTCACACAACTCCAAACTATGCATTAGCCTGAACGGGTGAGTGATACTCACCAAAAAAGAACCAAATCCACACTAATCTAGCACCTCGTACCCCTATAACCATTTCACTCAACCTGATTTTCATCACCATCTCATATCACACAAGCCTCACCCATATCCTGATGACATCATTGCCTCATCCCGATGACCAAGTCACTCAACCGGTGATCAATATCACCCAGAATACATACATACATACATACATACATACATACATATATATATATATACTTCATGCCACACCCTTCTTGATGATCACATCGTCTCAAAAAATGTAGCCAATGCTATCTCAATCCTTGGGCCAAGCTTCTCATATTCCTATGGAACTCAAAATTTCATAAAAATAGATAATAAAATTCATATAATTCTAAAAACTCAATTTAATTAAAAAAACACACCCAGCATAAATTCCCAACGTGTTTTAATCCCCATACCCAGCTCATTCGTGGACAAAATGGCTTGGGTAGGCCTAGAGGAATCCCATATAGTCACTCAATTAATTTAAAGGAAATGAATTAATTAATTTGGGTCTCGCTCAATCTACCCAATGGCATGATCAAATATTTACCCCAGAAACAACTGAATAATCACTAAGACTGATTAGAACCACATTCCTCTTGTTGGTATATGTCCACTAATCTAATCTTATCCTCTAACATGATTTTATTTGGAAGAAATTAGTATTTTATATGAAATCCTTGAAAATATTGTAAATCATCTCACATGTATTTAGTGGTCCTTATAGTGAGATAAAATAGGAAAGGAAGAAACATGATTCAAGGGATTACCGATATAGATCCAACACCAAAGACTCATCAAGAAACAAAACCTGGACAAAGAACTTTACTCAATACCTAGGTAAGGAAGAAACGCGGGGCCCCCTATTCTATTCATGACAAAAAGAGGAAGAAGGAGGAGGAAATAGGTAAAAGGGAAGGAGGAAAAAATGGAAAAATTTTCAATTTAATGATTTGCATGGTTGTATCACATGGTTTGGCTAACTGTGTAATAGCCTTGAGACACCCACTATCCAAAGGGGTACCTCGCACTGTTTTACTACGTGGTTTTCCAAACAGTGAAAAAAACGTGTGAATCACCTATGATAAAAACTATAGAGGTTTATCATGGTCATTTTCCCCCTCTAGCATGATTTACCAAACTATATTTAGAATACATCGATGGCCACATAGTTACTCCTTTGAGGTTTCATGTTTACTTCTTAGAGGCCACACAGTTTGTCTAAACTTTGCGTCTTATTCTGCGCACCTTGAGAACTTGGGTTTTCTGCCTCTAAGGGATCTGAAACTCGAGACACTTACCGATCATTAATACTCATTTAAAATAGGACTTTGTTCAAATTAAAAATAGAAATTAATTTCATTTATATTAGAAAATATTATTTCTACTCGCCAAAATATGAAAATTCAAAATTAGAAAGAATTCTTACCCACACAAAAAACCAGTCACATTAAAGTTTCCCCACATTAACATAGCTCATCCCCGAGCTATAAAACAAAACTTGGAGATGGTACTAAATATACCAATCATATTAAAATTATCTTGGAAAAAACTAATCTCAAATGCACTAGTCAGCTACCTCAAGGGATCCCCACCTTAGGAGTTACCTACCCCAGTTATATCGGAACCCATAACTCCAATAAAATCAAGGATCCATTGATAATATGTAGAAAAAAAAGACCTCTTGTGATGCATCATCACACCTAAACCTCATTAGGTTCACCTATCTCATACCCAACACCCATAAATTAACACATCTCCCTGGATTCTCGCCTCATGAACATGTCATACATGGAACCTATGAGGTACCATATCTAATTAGATGCTCAAAATCAGTCATTATGCCTCACACCTTAACAAATACCACATCATAATGATGCCCAAATTCCTACACACTTCATTTAATCCCACATCACATCGATTCCAAGATTCCATCAGACATCATACTAGCCACACATCTAATGATGATAATAAAATATCCCGGTTCCACAAACATCATACACAAACACACAAACACACACATAGATATATATATATATATATAACACATCTAAGTAGATGAAAACATACTAACCAATGTTTGGTTAGTCTATAGATACATCCCATGCACCTCGTATAACCAAAACAGACATGCTTCTAAAAATATCATGCCAAAATAAAAAAAATCCCTAGAATTTCCCATGGAATACCTCTGACAGTAACTAGATCACCAGAAAACTCTTCACCTAGAAGCTCCACTCTGTGAATCTAGTCTAAATCCCAATTTCCATAATCCTAATCTCCCCAAGGTGATTCACTCGACACCTTCCACTGACCCCAATACTAGGTCCCTCTGTCTCTGCGAAAATATTTTCATGTAATAGTCTCACGGTTTCAAGCTCCTCGTAATGCTACCGATACAATCTTAGACCCCTGAGTTTGCCTTGGTCCCTAACATCCAGCTATCTAAGAAGGATTCATCTAGAACCTCTTGAGAATACTGATCTGAAAAATTTCTCATAAATCCTTTGATGCTCAATCGCACTACATCCACACATGACCCAAATTCCTACACTGAAACCACCCCACTGATAACCCACTATGAGGTGGTTTTCCTGAGTCCTTTGACTGATTTCCATACTGGAACTTCTATCAGGCCCATTTTCTGCTATCTGAATCATCACTTCTATAATCACCATAATACTTCACCTGGATGGAATATGACTTGTTTGTAAAATTTCCCTCCATTATGACAACCGAATTCACTACCTTTGATAATGATTCAAACCTGAAGATATTCACCTACACATGAATGGACAACTATAAACCATCCTCAAAACACCTCACCCTTTAGGTGTCAACTCCCACTATACTAGATGAAAATTGAAATAAATTAGTTAATGTCTATTCATAGTACATGAAGGACATGTCTCCCTATTTTAGGCTCATAAAACCCTAAGATCATTATTCCCTCATCATCCCTAGGATTAATTTCTCAAATAACCTTTCCTCAAAATCCTTCAAGGCCAGTCCCTTGTGTCTACCTGCCTCAACCTTCATGTCTAACCATCAATTTTACGATCCTCTGAGCATGTATTTTTTCAGCTTCACCCTCCTCCTTCAAGGCATCTCTAACTACTCGAAGATCATTTGCATTGATTCAATCCAGTTATCAGCCTCAGGTAGTCTTCCGTCACCCTGGAATAGTTGTGTGTGGTGCGAATGGAAATACCAATTTAGGTATTCCATGGAATCATCTCATCCCCGAGTTACTATTTCAATCCCCTAGATGACACACACCATGATCGCTCTGAGATGATCACCAAGCCACTACAAAAAATCTATAAAATCTAACGTCTCACATTCTTGCACTGGAACCTATACCAATAGTTCATGCTCTACCTAACCCTCCAGGGTATCAACTTGTGCTTTCTCTTGTGGCACCACATCACTTCCCACCTAATGGTCCATAGGATACCATCTTGGTGGAAACCCACCGAATACCAATATATGGTCAGACAACCAACATATCATATATATATATATATATATATAACATTTGGATAACAGTAAGTGGTAGAAAAAACTCAGTTCCCTTACCCTCCACCATCGTAACCATACCTCATGACATCCGGCCTCTTGGCCCCTTACCCACCAATATTAGATCCAGGTATCACATATTACTTAGGCCACACCCTTCCAAATGAACCATGTTTCCTCAATCTGACGACCACGTCACCCAAACTGGTGATAAAAATCACCACATATCATCATTCATTCCTACTCTTATAAGATCATTTACCATATATACATATAGTTATGAAATATTGCACAACAATTTATCACAGACATATTTTCATATATATATATATATAACATCCTATGTGCCTAACCAGAAATCATAAACAATCACCCCTTTCAATACTGGTCCAAGGGTCAAAAAATCCTCCCTTTCCATATCAATAAAAAGGTCACATGTCATAAAATATAATAATCCATGTCCAAATTCACAACTAAAGATGAAAATCATATCAACTATAATTAGAGAAACACAGAATAGAAAATCCCAGCTATGGAAACCTAGTCCAACCCCCATGCATGGGGTTGGAGGAACCCAAACACAAGTTATAAACATAGTTCTCACAACATATCAATCTAAGGTATACCACATCCAAATTATTAATACTCATAAAGTGGTAAAATAAACTCTTATAATACCATTTTCAGTGCCCCTACCCATTTATCCACACAAACTGTGCTTCAGTTCGAGTGCCATTAGGCCTTACGAATGCCTCCCCAAAGACCAAATGTTGAAGACTAGAAGTGAGGGTTTAAATAGGTGATACTGAGGAGACTATAACCTTTGTTGATGCTATAATAATAGTATTTATAAATATAAATTGGTGGAAAAGAAAGGAAATCAAACAGGGACCATTAATCAACCCATGGCAGAAGAATAAGCAATAACATACAATGGTGAAAATATAATCAACAATAGAATTAGAATAAATAAATAACACAACATTACATTTATAGATACTAGATCAGAACATGAATACAAGACAAGTTATATAATACAATAATCAGAAGGGTTGCTAATGGTTGACCTTAGTATGTAGAAATAGTAGCATGTTGATACAAAAGGAAACTCACAAAGGAAACTCTAATTGAAGTAATAACCCATGGTCCCTTTCCTTCCATCCCATTCCAACTCAAGTACTATGAAACATATCCTTATCTTAAAACATAACCTAAATGAAAATCCATAATGTATAAACGTGTCCCAAAGGGGTCGTGTTCGGTGTGAGAAAGAAGATCAGCAGTCCACCACCAATGTTTGTCTATCATACATCTATGATTAATTAGGTGTGTCTAAATAATAAATAAAATAGCACATGAACATCAAAATAATAATTTGATTCCCTTGTGCTCAGCATCCACAAGGGAGTAATCACCAGATCCGACAAACAAAATTATACCATAGTGGAGGGGATCCTTTGCCTAAGGCCAAGGCATCCCACTGTTGTATATTTTTCCAATTGAACCATTAGGTTTCACCTCTAATAACATCACCCGATAACTCATGCCAACCAACAGCTCTTGTCCAACAATATCCAACGTCCGAAGGAATGCCCCAATAATCAATACCTATTACCTCGAACATCAGCTTAGAAATAACATTTTTGGATCGAAGCCTGATTTCCATGGCATGATGATATATTTCCTCTAAATAATATCATCAACAGATCAACAACTAATATCCCAAGAAACAAAGATGTGTATCCCCACAAATAGGTCCCAAACCAATGGTATCAGGTACAACGAGCATCATCTGCCAACTGATAGCATGAACACTGTAATATGATGGCTCCCCACCATCTGTGTGAAATTATAGAACAAACGCCTCCAACCATTTTCCTAAGGTGCAACTAACTGAGGCCTATACCCACATGAGTGGTCAATACCACCTCATCATATGAGTCCAAATGCATGCACATGGCTCCAAACAGCACATTGGATAACATGGGTGAGAAACAATCACCAAAAAAGAACCTAAACCACACCATTCCCACACTTCATGCCCCTTCGACCGTGTTTCTCAAGTTAATGGTCATCACCATCTCATATCAAATGAGCCAAGCCCATAGCCTGAAAGCATCATCACCACATACCAATGACCAAGTTTCCTAATCGGTGACCAATATCACCCACAATATATATATATATATATATATATATATATATATATATATATAGTTCCATGACCAGCCAAATGATCAGACCGTCTTAAATCAGATATCCAATTCTCTCTCAATCCTTGGTCTGAGACCATCACATTCCCATGGAACTCAGTAATTCATAGCTGCAATATAATAATATTCATAAAATTAAAAAAACTCAATTTAATTAAATAAACACATATTGAATAAATAACCATGTGGTCTCAAGCCTCATATATATCTCAGTCATGGATACAATGTCTTGGGAACTCCTAGTGGCATCCCGTATTGTCTCACAATTAATTTAAATGAAAGGTGTTGATTAATTTTGGTCTCACTCAATCTACCCAATGACGCTCTCATAATGACAACCCTAAAACAACTATAACATCATTGAGAACTATGAGCACCACAAACCACATGTTGGTATATGTCCACTCATCTGATCTTAGCCTATAACTTGATCTGATTTAGATTGTATCGGTATTTTAGACAAACACCATGAAAATGGGTTAAATCAGCTCGTACAGATTTAGTGCTCTGTATCGCAAGATAAAAGAATAAAGTAAGCATGTGGATTCAAGGGATTACCGATACAGATCCAACGTCACATACAAATCTAGAAACAGATCCTGAATGAAGAACTTGTATCAATACCTAGGGGGAGGAATAAATGAGGGGCTCCCCTCTACTATGTGTGACCAAAGGAGGAATAAAGGGGAGAAAATATGTAAAATATAAGGAGGGAAATGATAAATTTTCCTCCTTTGTGAGGCTCACGGTTGGATCACATGGTTTCACTAACCCTGTGCTAACCATACGAACCCCATTGTACAAAGGGGTACCTTTCACAGTTGTCCTGCACAGTGCTCCAAACTGTGCGGAAACCCTGAGAATCACCTTACCAAAAAACTGCAGAGTTGTTGCATGATCATGAACCCCTCTAGCATGGTTTCTTAAACCATGTCCAAAAGACCAGGAGGGCCACATAGTTACTCCTTGGAGGCCACACGGTTTGTCCAAACCATGTTCCTTAGTCAGTGAACCTTGAAAACGTGGGTTTTCATCCTCCTACGATCCTAAAACCCAACTAAAACGTTGAGACACTTTCTAAGCATTAATAATCATCTAGAAACAAAATCTTGGGTAAAAATAAAAGTCAGAATTACGTTTTTTTAAATTATAAAAGTGTTGGTATACCAACCAAACTCTTAAAATTCAAAACTGGTGATAATATCAACCTGCTCTAAAAAACCGGGATTTTACAATGAAATTCACCTTCTTGAAGCCCATTTCATCAACTTTCACTACACACCAATTTTCAACCCATTTAGAATGGAAAATAGGCACTTGAAATGTTATATAATCCAAATTCTCTATCTATTCAATAATACCTAAATATTAAATCTTTGCATACATTGGATATATATCCTTGGAACCAGATATGCGAATCACTTCAACCATAATTGTAACTCCACTATTTTTCATCATATTATAATCATCATACTATTTTGATGAAATGTATAACCATTGATTACAAAACCAATGTGAGATATAGCATTTTCATTTTCTCCCTTAGCTAGCCATCAAAGTCATTCAATAATTGAATTTGGATTTTTAGATAACTCCTTATAAATTTGATCTTAGGACAACCTTATAAACTATTGATTAGGTGTATTTGATATCCATCCTTCATCCCTTTATGGATTTAAATATATAATAATTTCTTTGGGGGATTCAATTTATGGATCAACATCTTCAATATTATGTAAAATTTAATGGTGTGCTTGATCCCGCTCTATGATGGTAATCGTAATTACATCTCTTCTAAAAATACCTTTCCCCATAATGTGTTCATTGTAATGAGGCTTTTGGATACTCAGGTTTTCAATATCAGATAGGAAATAAATACAAAATTCAATAGCTTCTTCTACAATATCATTCATCAATATAACCTTTTTTCCAACATTGATTTTGACATTACCATTCAAAAATTTTATATACCATTAAACAGGATATATCCATCTGTAATGGATAAGATCACATAGTTGAACCTCTCTAACCAAGTGAACCATCTTGTGGATCATTATATCAAACAACGATGGTGGAAAGAACAACTCTAATTCACATAATATGAATGAAACCTTATTATTTATGATTTTAAACTTCATCAACTCTATAAATTTACTTTATATGGCTTTGAAAAAGTAGCTGAGTTGGGTTAATGATTTTCATTCATTTTATGTAGAATGAAATGGAAAGTAAGGAGCCTCAAATCTTGACTCAAAACATGTTACTCGTGTGATTTTATTTCATGTAACTCCAAATTAGTCATTGAAATGACATTATTTATATTTTATGAATACCACTATGGAACTGTTAAAACATTAAGGAAGATGAAAAATTGTAATTTTTCCTATTTGGGTAGAGTGAAAGCTATTAGAGAAAGAAAATTCCACCTTTTACCCTTCATTGGTGTTAACTCTTCCTTTATCGCCATGTCAATTAGGTTAGAGAAGCACCCATATATTTCCATCCTCTATATGATTTCGAATGTGAAAACAAAAAAACAATCCACTTGGTAATCATCCATTCCATTAACAATAACAACCCATAATTATGAAAACAATTCAAAACATGCCTCAATTAGAAAACCCATTTGAAAGATTACTAGAAAAGCAATCATTTTTCTTGAGGCCATTTTAGAAAAAAATTGGTAATCTCAAAACTATTTTTAAATGATAAAAGTCATTTTAAAACCCGTATTTATAAAACTATATAAGAAAACAAAATTTAATCAACGTGTTTAAATTTGAAAGCTTATCTTTAAATGTTTTAAACATATGGAATTACACACATATATATCTAAACACCCCTCAATACAAACACTCACATATTTTCATGTGAATACGTGTATGTGTCTAATATATATATATATATACACACACAAACCAATACATATGTGTATAAGAATAAAACATGAAAAGAGTAATGAATAACATTGTACATGAATAAATAATACATGAACACTATAAAACATAAGAAAACTTCTCAAAAAACCCCAATTAATCAATTTCATGAACTCATGGATCACCCAAATAGATTTCATAAACAACCTCAAATAATTTTAAAACATTTAATTACTTTATAAAAACCATCATAAATATTTTATTAGCCAAAAATATAATTTATATTTTCAATATAGATAAAAAATAAGGCCAAATATACAATAACCCGATTGGAAATCAATTATAATCCATTAAAAACTTTGAGCAATAAGCATATTTAAATAAAATTAAACCCAAAAAATAATTATAATTATAGAGAAACCAATTTCAAAAACCCAAGAACATGAAACGAATTAGGTAATGGATGAAGCATAAATACACCTAACTATTGATATGTTAGATGGTGCAAAACCTTCTATAACAACAAGTGGGAAAGAAATGATGGAACCATAGTGGAAAAAAAGGTAATGAATAGTAAGAGAGAATGAAAAAAACAACACAATTAGAAATGAAAATGTAGAAACTTCTAAATCACCAGACTACTGGAAAATATATAGTCAAAAGCACCATATGCAGAACCCAAACAAGCAATCAAAAAGTGAGGAGGAGGAGAAAATAACATACCTTCGATTCAAGAATTGATTATTGTAAGAGAAAGTAGAGATATCACAAGTGAAATATTTGATTCGTTTGAGCCTTGGATTCATTCAAGAATAATTCATTTGACACATGGATGTGTTTGAGAATGGATTTGAGTCTTTATTTGATCCTGGATTCGAGGAGAATGAATATCGACAGTAGGTGGCTTTCACATAATTCTTGAGATATCACTACTAAAAAAGTCACATTTCGCATTCTTTAAATAAATCAGGAGACTTTTTTCAGCACAACTAAAAAAGCATTGAAAAGGATACCATTTATCAATGCTAAATTAATAAGCGTTGATATAATTTATCTTTGTCATCACTAAAGAAGCACTCATAAAATATAGCTTTATCAGCGCTAAAACATTAGCCCTAATAAATGATTTATAATTATTATTATAAAAAAATTAATGTATTTATATAATTATATATTTATTTATGATAATTTTATAATTACATAAATATATAATTATTTATTTATAATTAAATAAATACTTTAAAAAATTATAATTTTTTATTTATAATTATTATATATAATTTTATAAATATAGTAAATATACATTTATAAATACATTTATAAATATGTTTTTAAATGTATTTATATCATCATATCTATTTATATAATTATATATATACTTAATATATATATAACTATAAATATAGTAAATATATTCATTAATTAAATATATTTATTATAATCTTATGATTATAACTATATTTATATCATTATATATATTTGATAAATATATATATATATATAATTAATAAATATATATAAATATAATTATAAATATAAATATAGTAAATATATTCATTATTTAAATAAATTTATTAGAATTTTATAATTATTTAAAAATATATAATTATTTATTTATAACTATAGAAATACTTTTAAAAAATAATATTTATCTATATATAGTTATAAATTTAAAAATTTATTTATATAGTAAATATAAATCTACAAATATATTTATTTACAAATATGGTTTTAATATTATTAATGAATATATAATCTTAAATGCATGCATGTTAAAAATGATTAAAACTGAATAATTAAAAATGATTACAATTTAACGATATTGAAAAATTGATAAGTTTTATTAATTAAATATGAATTGTTAAACAAAACGTGGATATATATATTGAAGTAAATATGAATACATATTGAAAATATTAAAACATAGTAAACAAATATATATATAAATAAATGATAGAAAAAGACTAAATTCCCAAAAAAAAAAAATAAATAAATAATATTAAAAATGAATACCTAAAACTAATAATATTAAACATAAATAAATAATATTTACCAATTAAAAACATAATATATTAAATTTATCATATTATAATGAAATTATAAGATGAATACTAAAATAATAAATCACATAAATATTAAGTGTATATATTTGTGTGTGTGCATCATATACAAAAATGAATTAATTATTTATATGTAAGTGATATCAATGTAGCACATTTTTGATATATGTTAAATTGAAAAATAAAACTACATTCAATTATGTCCTTTACTTGATGAAATTAGAAAATATTTTTAATTAATATTATTTTTCAATTATAAACCATTTTTCACTAAATATATGACTTATTTAATGTAAAGAATAAATATTTTGTATTATATAAATCATATTTTAGGAAATAATATATATATATATATATATGAATATATTTCTATATTAAATGTATTAATGAATAATTATGTATAAAACCCATTAAAAATGAATAAGGCATTAATATGTTTGTAATTATTATATTTTATTCATTTTCTACATTTATATTAAGTATATATTATTTATTACTATCTATAATTAATATATATATATATATTAATCTTATTCATTTTGATTAATAATTATTTCATTGATAATTTTTATTGTCAATTTCTTAATTTATTCATTTTTATTTTTTGAAATTATTAAAATTTATTCATTTTTAAATTTTCTGTCTAATTATTACAATTTATTCATTTTATATATCTATATTTAATACATACTATTATTAATATTTACAATCTATATATATACTACATATATTCATTTTTTTCAATAATTATTTAATTAATAAAATATTTAATATTTTTCTTAATTTACTAATTTTTAATTTTTATATGTATATTAAATTTAATAATTTTATAAATAAATATTTAAATAATAATAATTTTAATATTTTATAAATTTAATCATATTTAATTTATATTTTTTTAATTATTTCATTTTTTTGGGACCTTTATTAGTGCTAAAAAAGTGATTATAATTGGTACCATTTATCAATGCTAAAAATAAGTTGATGGTAAATGGTAATTTTATCCGCACAAAAAAATTAATTGATAAAGGGTACCCTTTATCAATGCTAAAAAATGTGCTGATAAAGGGTACCTTTTATTAGTGATTTTTTTTAGTGTTGAAAAAAAGGTACCCTTTATCTGCGCTTTTTTCTAGCACTGATAAATACTAACACTATTAAAGGCATGTTTTGTAGAATTGAAAAGAAAATAGTTTCATAAACATTTCCCCATTTCATCATAGAATAACCAATAGAAAAAGAGTGGGTTTTGAAATCATATTTACATCATAAACAAAAATCATATAGAGAAATAAATAGGATGGTATCCATATATAATATCCCTGGTAAAGCTTAATTAACATCAAAGGATGTTATCTTAGTTGTAAAATGATTTTGAAATATCATTTGGATTATTTATGGTGGAAATAAACTTCCCAATTTGATAACACTTACATAAAATATAAAAATTTAGAAAATATCAATGAAAACATTTTATTTCAAAATTACTATGGAAAAACATAATGGAAGCTTTAAATCATTGAGCGGTCTTAACAGTGGAAAGTATTGTTCACGTCATATATGTTAAAATGAAGCTTCCATTAAAATATTTAGAAAAGGTCAAAATAACCATGTTTAGAATACAATAAAAATATTCCTTTTAATTTTTTTAAAAAATTCAGACATGTGTAAAAATGATTTTAAATAGTTATTGGAGAATTTTAAAAAAAAGTAAAACATTTTTAGAAAACATAGACATGGAAAAAAAATTATTTTCGACCGAATTGAGAAATAAAGTGAATTTTTCTTAAAAAAACTCTTTTAGTATCATGAGTACTTAAAATCGGAAATTGAAAGGGAAATTTTTTTTCTCTAGAAATAACTATAGGAGATGAAAAATCATTTGTTTCTTGAGATATAGATCATAATATTTCTTCATTATAAGCATAATCATAAACAATCCCAAAAAACAACGAGATTGTAATATAAAACCTTCACAGCCATGGTGTTATTTGAATCATAAGTCCCATGAAAGAAAAAAACATAAATAAATATATAATTCTCCATAATTTTCATTATAATCATCATAAGGTAAAATCATGGGCATAATATACACCACACTAAAAAAAAGTGGTGAATATGGCATGTGTCTCATAGAAATAATGTGAGACTAAAATATCTTTCCTCAAGTCTCAAATTTCTTCTTACATTTTTGAAACTCAAATATAATAAATAGAGGTTTATTATATATCTATTACATAACCGTAATAATATATATCAAACCATATATGATTTATTTAAGACCTTTTATAACCCATTTATTAACAATTCCCTATTAAAATCACAATCTAGGTAATAACTGCTTCATTTTTCATGTATATTTTGGTTTGGTATTTTCATTCCATTTAATTTAATGATGGTTACATAATCTATAGAAATATAAACATATTATAAATATAATATATATTAATTATATATGTCTTTAGAGTAATCCATTAATGTTATGGATGAAAAATGAATTAAATTGTTCATGGAGACGGTAGGTCGTACGTACACATGAACACTATTGACGTTTTCATAATGGATGAAACAAAAGAAAGGTAAATATAAATTATCCCTTACAGAATAGTTTTTATATCATATATATTCATTTAATCTATCCTTATTTCCATCTATGTCAAAATAAAATGAAAAACGTATCACATCAATTTGTGGAGGCGGTAGTCCACACATATGCCCGAGCGATGTTATCGTTTTACAATAAATTGCATGTTAAGAAGGTATATATGATATTATAATTCAAAAGTATAAATATGTCATAAATATAATATATAAACATTAAATAAATAATTATATCCATAATTGAGAGGTGTTCATGGAAAATGAATTACATCATTTTGCGAGGCGGAAGTCCGTCGTACACACGATCAATAGTTTCGTTCCCCATTTGATGGAGGAGTATATGGATATAGGTTATTACATTGATATAATAAAATATCAATAGATGTAATATAATTATGTTTTTATACGATCATATTTTAAGAAGATTTTATAGAGGTTGAAGATGAATTAATTATAAACACTCGATTGAGAAGGATACATCTTCATTAGACAACATCCTTAGGTTAGCACCAAAGATATTATTAGGATAGTTTACTAATAAAAATAATTACTTTAATATATGTTTAGTGAAGTAATTAATGTATTTTTTCAGGTATTTTCTTAACCAAAAGTACTTGGAAGAGTGAATAGGATAGTAGAGTAGGTTCCCTTTTATTATTGGGGGATTTTTTATTAGTGGGGGAGAGAACACACATGGATTTTTTGTAAATAAAAAGGTATAAACATGTTTTAAAAGTTAAAAAAGGATCATAAGTGGATCATTATCAAACCTTATATGATATAAGGTCGAAATATTATATTACTATAGGATTTGGGCAAGTTTTTTATCATTTTAAACCATATCCTTTTAGTTTAACCCCTCTATAAACCAGCATTATCCTTAACCATGGTATTCAATTTTTAATATTTTTACTATTTATTATAACCAAAAATTTTGTTGAAATTATTATAAAATATTAATTATTATTATTCCTAATATGGAATCCATTTTCCAAGTTTAATTAAAAAATATGGGAAAAAGTAATTTAAATTTAGACCCGCAGATGCGATGAAAAAGCGGTTTTCCAAAGAAATTGTTTTCTTAAGTATAAAATGTTTTAATATCAAAAAATCAGTATGAATTTGATTCTAATGACCTATGTAGGATTAATAATAAAATTATGTAACTCATTTTAGTTTTAAAAAATTATGGAACAAAATGTAACTTTCTAAACACTTTAAACAAAACGGAAGTTTTTAATAAAAATATGTATTTTTCATCATTCATCGAAAAATTAATATTTTCAAAAATATTCTAAAAATTCACCCTATTAAAATTTTGACATGTTCACCCCAAAAATGAATCCAATTATTTCAAATAAATTTTCTAAAAATGTGAAAAATATTTTTTATTTTATTATTTCACAAAATCAATGAGGAACATTTTTTTAGGAGAATGCATTCCCGAAGATTATAAAGACGTTGCAAAAAAATTAAGTACTTATTTATCAATAAATTTTCCTTATCTAAAAACATTATATTTAATTTTCAAAAATATGGATATTCATATTCATACTACCAAGATTAATTTTTAGGTTATAATGATCATGTTTAAATAAAAATATTAATAGTATATTGTGGTTTGTTAAAACTCGGTGTTTCATGTAACACAAGCTATCAAAGAAATTAAATTTACTTAAAAAATATTTCATAAAATCTTGGGATGTTACACTTGAGGTAATATATTTATGTTTTAATCCCATTATAATTAGGATTTTAGTGTTTGAATTTACATTGAAGAAATTATAGTCTTTATCTAATAAATCCCTTTCATTTTCTACTAATCAGGCTATTTATGGACAATACATGGTTCCTTTAATTTTCCTCTCTTTAAGAACTCAATAGGATGGAACAATATTTTTAAGCATAATATTTTTTTTTCTCTCTTTGGTAGAAAATCCATTCTCATTCATATCTATGTTTTATAAGAATGTTTTCATGAATAATTTTACCATTCTCCCTTAACTATTTAATGTAATTTATACCATTATTTTACTTTTAACAAAATGGTTTATAAGGAATTATCTTGTTATTTTCCAAAATGAGGTACATTTTTTATTTTTTACAAAGGTCTAAAAGGAATGTTTTATTGTAACTTATACGACATAAATTAAATCTCCCAGCATCATGAACACTCAATACTTTGAAGATTATTTTATATGTTTACAATGTTGTTTTCAAAGAAAATTTTTTCTATAATATTTTATAAATTTAAATATTTTAAAGTAGTGATTTAAATGTTAAAATAGTACATTCATAAAGAATTATTCTAAGTGATCTTTTATAGGTATATTCTTCTATGATGAAATAATTTGATGTTACTAATGATTTACTGCGAATACGATCCAATTATACCACCTTTATTCTTTCTATGGATTTTTTAGGATTATGAGGAAAAGGTGTTTTCAAAACACATTTCTTTTTAATGGGTTATTCTATGATGATTTTTTTGAAATCTATTTATTTTTTATGGGTTTTGTATGATGAATTTTTTATAATCTTGTGGAACATGTATGTATGATTTTCACTATGTTAAGGGTGGGAACATAATTATTATGCCCTCCAATGTATTGGGTAAATATGGATATATCATGTGATAAATAGAAATTGAATGGGGATTGAACCTAGCTTAGTAAGGGACTATGTCCACTGTGATAGTCTTTGGAGTGAACCTTTACTCATATATTGTTTGGTGATTAAACCCAATCTACTATGATAGTCCTGGAAGTAATAATTGAATACTAAGGAAATGATTTTATATGATTATGTTTATTCTAAAAACTTATGTCTTATTCCAATGTTATGATCTCATGGATCTTGTTCTTTGGATCCCTTATGATTCATGTCTTATAAAATGCCAATGTTTATTTCATGACTCAAGATTATGATATATGATATGAAGGGAATGGTTTTCAAATGTTATGATCGTGTTATCATACCCTTTTTCTCATGTTATGTTTATGTGGTAATTGATATCTCCCTTGTTTATCCTTAATGTTCATCTGATCTCACACTTTCTTATGTTTCCTTTCTCCATGTTATTAAGAAAGGTTTTCAGTATGATATGTATAATAATGGTTATAGTTATGAAGAACTAAGTTGTAAATGATTTGGTTCACTTATGAACCAATTTTTTATGTATCCAAGTTCCCAAAAATACTTGAACTATATAATTAATATTCATCTAATAAGATATAACATTTATATATGAATTAAATGGGTGGAAATAGTTGGTATCAATAAAGGGTTTAGTTAACCTTTTGAAAATAGGATAAAAAAACATTAGTGATAACCCTTAGGATAATCCTATGTATTGGAGAATATCCAAAGTTATTTTAAAGAAAGGAGTGTGGTATTACAAGAAAAACATCATTTTTTGGATATTATAAGTGGATATGGTTTTGGAACAGATGTATCTAGGGGTAAAATCCCCAAAACAAGTTATTCAAGTATATCTCATCTATCGTTCTGGTTCATGGTGAGTGTTCCCTTACTGTGCACCTATTTTGGAACTTGGGAGATATGCTTAGGTTAATTCACATTTTATATATGAACCATAATGAAGGATTTGAATGGAAAATGATCATGACTGGCCTATTTAAACCCAATGGTGTCATAGATTGAAAAAAAAGTTTTCATTATTTAGACATCTTATAAATTATTTTTTGTGATTATATAGTTTTCATTATGATTATTATTGATTGCACTATAATTTTTTGTTTTAGTAAATGGTTGGAACTTGGAGGAAACGTATTAATGGTGAATGTAACAGAAAATGAAATAATTATCCTCCTAATAAACTAAATGTTATGGGAGATATAATGTAAAATTTTATTGCTATGCATACACAACTTTCACGATATATGAATCATAAATAACTCCCAAATGATAAAAGGTTGGAATAATGTTTTGTTGAGTCCTTCATTAAGAAATATCAACCTTCTTTTAGAGGGCCTACTGATCCACATGTTTATGAAAAATTGATAAGTACCATTTAAAATATATTTTCAATTCTTCTGTGTTATAATATTGAAAAAGTCATTTTGGTTTCCTATCATTTTAAAGGTAAAGTAGATAAATGGTGGAAAATTATCAATAACATGAGGCAATATAAAGAAATTGACTCCATGTAGTGGGATACCTTTAAGTGATTATTTTTTAATAAGTACCTTCCTTGTATTCTTCATATGAAAGTAGGGTAGGAATTCATTGAGATAAAATAGAAGGATAATGAATTTTTTGATACCTATGAGGAAAGTTTTACATGACTTATGAGGTATGATTCTAGTGTTATCATCTTACATAAAATTATGGTTGATAAATTCTTTAGTGGATTAAAACTATGTCATTGAAGGGAATTACCCATAAATTACTTCAGTAGATTTGAATAAATCATTTGATGTTCTATCAATGTGTAAATAAATATTGTTGTAAACCATTAATCTCATGGGTTTGATAAAAAAATAATGATGGAATTCATAGTAAACTCTAAAACCATATTGATAAGAATAATTTCCTTCAATTATGCACAAAGTGTGGAAAGAAACTTGGAGGAAAATGTTTTTAGGGTACTAGTATATGTTTCAATTTATGTAAAGGAATTTTATCAAGAAATTGAATTCCAATGTGATGGAAAGAAGTTAGTAAATGATTCAAATTTGGAGAAAAATTTATAGAATGTACCACCCACAATATAGTGTTTTAAATACAAGGAGTATTAGCATTATTCTAACCAATTCTCAAATCATACGGTTAATAATGATTATCAATATCAGCAACCTCTTAAGACCAATTATAAATTAAAATATCATGTGATCATTATTTCTGATGAGGGATGTGATAACGATGTGGTGAAAGGAAAACTTACCATAAAATCTCAAATATATGATATATTATTTTACTATTGATCTACCCACTCTTTTATATCTAAAGAATTTTTTAAGGGTATCAAAATGACTCCCCAACAATTAAATGTTGAATTAGAAATGAAAAAACCTAATGTTATGATGATTACTAGTTAATGTTTGTGGGAATGTGCTTCATAGAATTCTTTTTATTATCACTCTCATTGAATTTGATGTTATATTTAGCATGGATTGGATTTATATACATAAATCCCACATCAATTTCCAAGGAAGGGGATTTTTGTTTGATATTCTAGACCAAACTATGGTTTTCTATTAGTGAGATAATAAATATGAACCTATAATGGAAATTACATCTGTAATATGGTTTTGATTCTTATTCAAAAAGGGTATGTATCTTAGATGAATGGGGATAAACTTAGCATCTATGATATGCCAATTATGTAAGATTTTGTTGATGTATTTCTATAAGAGTTTTCTATTATTTAACTAAATCATGAAGTAGATTTATCAATAGAACTCATACATGGTGATACACCAATTAAAAATACTCACTATAGAATGGCCTCGATAGAGTTATAGGAAATTAATAATAAAATATATGAAAATATTGACAATGAATTTATTTATAAAAGTGTGACACCTTGGAGATCACATATTATTTTTTAAAGAATAATGATGAATAAATGACACTCTACATTGATTATTAGGAACTAAACAATATCACAATCAAGAATAATTATCCTTTTCCTCAAATCAATGATTTGTTTGATCAAATACAGAGAGCTCAATACTTTTAAAATATTTCTACTAATTGTGGATATAATCAATTGAGGTTAAAAAGGTGGATATACTTAAGAAAATAATTTGTATAAGGTATGGGAACTATGATTAAATTATGATTCCATTTGGCCGTACAAATTCCCCCAATATATCTATGGATTTAATGAATGGATTCTTTAGAGATTAACTTGATAATTTTATGATAGTATTTATAGATAATATTCTAATATATTCAAAGATAATGGAAGATCATGATGATCACATAAGGATTGTGTTGAAGACCCTAAATAAATAAAACTTGAATGACGAAACTACAAAGTGTGAATTTTGGATATAGAATATTTCATTTTTTGGTTATATATTCTCAAGAGAGGGTGTATCGGTGGATCCTTCAAAGAATAATTTTATTGAAAATTGGCCTAGAAAAACCACTATGACTGAGATACCTAGTTTTATTCGTTTGGATTGATATTAGTATTGATTTTTGGATAATATTTCATGACTATATAATCTAATCACCATGTTAAATCATAATGGAGCCAATTTCTTTTGGATAGATGAATATAATTAAAATTACAAGGAACGAAAGATAAGGTTATTAAGAACACCTATTCTTACATTACCCAAAATAGATAACATATTTTGATCTATAGTGATGCATTGAAAAAGTTAATGGGATGAATTCTCAGGAATAATGATATTGTGATAGCATGTGGCATATGAAAATTGACGTTCCTTGTGAAAAATTACCAAAATAATGATTTGGAGTTAGCTGTATTGATTCTTTAATTAAATATATGGGAGAAATATCTTTTCACAGAAAGGTGTGACATATATATTGATCATAAATGTGAAAATTATATATTCACTCAATAGGATTTGAATATGTTCTAAATAATATGTTTACAGCTTATTAAAGATCATGATTTATCAATACATTACCACCAGGGGAAAGAAAACATGTTGGTCAATGCTGTGAGTTGAAATGGATATTATAGATTATCAATAATGATGTGAAAAAAAATCCAATATTTATTATAGATTAGTAAATAATGGATCTAGAAATCTTAAAGGAATAAGAGAAATCCAATCTTTCTCAAATGAGGTTTCAACCATCTATCCATGTGATAATTATATAGGTGTAGAAAGAATATGTGGAACTACATAAGATGTTCAGAAGTGTCTTTGATTTTGACCATAATTATGATGGAATGATAAGGGTTAAGAACCATGTACGTGTTTCATCTATACTAGATTTTAATAAATATCTATTGGATGGGGATTATAGTTTATCATTTTTTATTCATCTTGGAAGTAAAAAATATGTATAGATATTTGAAAGGATATTTATGTTGGGATAGAATGAAGAGAGATATTATAGAGAATATATCTCGGTGCTTGGTATGTTTCATAGTTAAGGATAATAGATATAATTCTAAGTGGTTGTCACAACCATTTCCCATACCAGAATAAAAATGGGAAAATATCACTATTGATTTTGTTATTAGACTCCCAAAAACATCTAAGGTCCATAATGCTCTTTGGATTATAGTCAATCTCCTTTCAAAGTAATCATACTTCGTTTACATTAGATAATCGTTCTCTCTAGATCAACATTCTAGGATATGAATTAAGTATGTGGTAAGTTTGCATGGTGTACTAGTTTATATTGTATCTGATTGGGATCTTAGGTTACCATGAAGTTCCAGATGAAGTCTTCAATAGTCATTAGATAAAAAGATGAGGTTGTTATGGTGTATCAAACATAGATTGATGGTCAATCTGTGATAACCCTCCAAACCAAAGGGGATATTCTAATATGATGTTCTATAGATATCAATTGTGGTGGGATCAATACCTTCCAATTGTCAGATTCTCCCGTAACAACATATTTCACTCAAGCGGCTAGATTGATCCTTATGAATCCCTATATGGAAAGAAGTGTATAACTCCAATGTGCTATCAAGAAGTTAGGGAAATAGCTATTGGGACCCGATATAGAAAATTAAATGGAAGAGAAATTCATATCCATTCAGTAGAACATCAAGGCATATCAATTTAGATAGATTAATTATACTGAAAAACATCAGTGTGATATGGAATTTGATGTTACTAAGAAGGTTTTTATGTTAATTTCTCCAAGGAATGAGTTTTGAGGTTTTAAAATAAAGGATATATGATCCCAAATAATATTGTACCTGTTGAAATTATTGATTGATTAGGGACAATATATTATCACTAGGTGCTTCCAAATAACCTCTATCAAGTCTACAATGTGTTTTATGTATCTCTTATGAGTATGCATATACCTAATCCTTCACATGTATTGAAATCAGAGGTCCAAAAACTACAGAATGATTTTCACAATGAAGAAAAATAATAACAAATATTGGATCATTGATATAATGTGATATATAACAAGAATAATCACATGGTTAATGTTCCCTGGAGGAATCAAAAATTTAAGGAAGCTACTTGGGAAACTAATGATGTCATGAAAAAAAAATGTCCTCATTTTTTTAGTATTAGAGTAATGAAATTTCAAGGGAATTTTCATTTTAAGGGGGTAGATTCTATAAACGTGAGATTTTTTTGATATATTCATTTTCAAATAAATTTAATTGCTTTGATATCTTGAATTACACAAAACATTGAGTTTAAATGAACCAAAATATACTATTAAAATATTATTATTTAATGTGGTAGTTGTCACCTGGTTGTTGGATTGGAGTGTATGAATATAACTAACTAAATTATGAAAAATATATGATTTAAACATTTATAAAATAAATTAAATGGTTATAAATTATTTATAAATGAAAATATAAATCATTAGAAAAATAAAGGAGTTGTTTTCCTAAAAAACTGTTTTTATACATCCAATGTGTTTTTATTCTAATAAATTAATGAATCACTATTGGTGAATGATTTTAATGAAATTTATATATTACTTATTCAATAATTTTTTTTAACATTCATCTAATATTTTTTCTAGTAATGATATAGGAATATATATCAAATTTTATTCTTTATATGAATTTTTATAAAAATGGTTTTTTCATGTTTAGTGAACTGTTTTTTAAAATTAATTTCTTTAACTTATATAAATTAATTTTGAAAATAGATTACATAATTGGATCAAGAGTTACATATTTGGTAAATAGGTGTAACACCTGATCCTAGATTATAGTAGGAGAAAATTATATTTTAATAACACTACAATACAATGAAATTTTTTATATTTCATTGTAAAAAATTATAATTTTATAGGATGAATATTTATTTTGATCTTACTTGGTCAAAATAAACATTGAATTAATCTTTTTAAATTTCACTTAGAAATAAGATTTTATGAAAAAATAAACAATTTTGAATTTAATTATTTTTCATTTTATTTATAAAAATGTTTAATAATATTTATAATTAATAATTTTTTAACATTATATTTTATAAAAATTAATATAAGTTCATTTGGAGGTAAAAAATGTGTATTTTTTAGAAAAATATTTTTTTTCAGAAAGTTGTTTTTGTTAAAAAGTCATAATGGCTATCCATTTTAATTAATTAAAATAATATTTAATGATGAATAATTTCAATTAAATTTATAGATTATAAATCTTTATATAATAACTTAAATACATCTAAATAATATTACTAGTCATATAGCTAATATAAGATCATCATTTAATCAAAAAAATGTGTTTCTTGAAAAATCATTTTTCAACACAATTTTCTGGTTTGTTTTTAAACTAAATTATATCACTTAGATGAATTTAATTTAATATATTTTATTATATATTTTATATCATCATAATTAATATTGTTTAATAATTTATAATTAATTTTTTATCATAATTATAAGTAAAAAATAGTAAAAATTAATTAACACGGATCAGGTTAAAACGTGGTTTTATGCATTACATACTCTTGGGATAAAATTAATTTTCCACTCACATAAAATTTTTATTCAATAAATTTGATTTCAAATTTATAATAATTAGTTTCAAATTATCTAATAAGGTACATTTTATTATAGGATTAATGCATTAATTACTTAGGATGAAAAACTACTTACTATAGTGAAAACCAAAATAGTAAAAGTAAGTAAACATAGAATATAAGGGAATAAAATATTAAAAACTTTTTTATATTTTAGTTTTGAGATTTTTATTAACCATATCATTCCTAAAATACATTATTTATCAGTTTTTTGGGAAGTTGTTGTGTGAGTGACTTCCCATTAGTGATTGTTTTTAGGTATTTACAAAAATGTCACTCTTTTTCAATTATAAAAGGGAACTCCCTACCCCCACATATTCACACTTATAAAGACCATTTTATTTATATAAACTAGAAAACAATATCTCCCAAACATAATTAACGTAATTCTATAGTTTCTTCTCTTCCAAAAAATACAAACCATAGTGTCCTTAAGAAGATATCCAAATGAGGTTTCTCTATGTGAAGGTATTCATCTTGACATAGATATTTCCTTTAATTTCTTATTTTACAACCTTTAATTATATATTAAAAAATTATATATAATAACACCAATATCTACAACATAGATTTATGTTATTATGTTAATATTTATCTATCACTTTCTCCATCAAATGTGAAATAAATTCATCGCTCGTGTGTACTGTAGACTACCGCCTTGCAAATATATGTAATTTTTTTATTCACTAAATCACATGGATAGTATTTATGATGAAAATAATAATATATATTATACATATTACATGGAATTAAATATTAAAAATTAATATATCATCCACTTCACTACACTTTCACCTATTAAGGTAATGATACTTCTACTCGTGCGTTCGTATAGACCACCGTCTCTATGAAGCGATGCGATTCATTTTCATTTAGAAGCTTTATTTAATGGTTATAAAAATATTTCTAATGATTAAATATTGTATTTATAACATTCATATAATTAATTACATTATGTACCTATATCCTATTCATAATAATTGGAACTTTCAGTACGAAACATGCCAGAGCAAAAGAGGCAATTAACACCCAAAACAATAGTAATAATAAAATATTATTAATAAAAATACAATAAGATTTTATAAAAGGATCCCATATGTTATTTTAAATATTAATATTTTTTATTTTATAAATTTAATAATAATATTTAAACCGTTATACATGATATTAAATCAAATTCAATGAAAGTGAAGCGTGACGTATGGTATTTCATCTCAATTTCCATTTCATTGGGACCTATTTGTTAATATGTACCTATTAAATTTTATGTGTTGTATATACTTACCCTTTTATTAATTTAACACTAATACCTATTTATCAATGATTATTAATATTTCAATTCAAGTTTAATCTTTAAAGGGTTTATAATTTAAAAGCAACCAAAGAGGTAAGAATATATTTTACAATCTCACTTTCTTTTGGGATTTATTTTACATTCTTTGAGGCAATATTATCATCTATCCTTAATAATATCCAATAATTTTTTTATCCAATACATATCTAAGGAGTTTCCATATTTTCATCAAACTTTTCCTCTCTTTGGTAATTGAATCAAGGAACGAAAAGTTTAAAATATAAACTAATTTTATTACTTTTAAAATCAGATCTTTTTTCTATGGGCATGTTATTAGAAATTGTTTTAAAAAGTTATTTTACTTACAAAAATTATTTATTGAGAAAATTTTAAGTTACTCTTAAATTTTAAAAAAATTATAATGTATTCCTTATACTTTTTTTGAAAGGTTCGGTTTTTAAAAAAATAAAAAGGAATGTTTTTTAATATACAAAAAGAACTTATGGACTTCACAGTCATTATAACCGTTTTAAAAAATTAGATTCTTCAACACATTTTAAATGGTTTTACAAATTAAACTCTTTTAAGAAATATTAATATTAATTTTTTCCTTTCAATTCCCTTTGTTATTTTAATTTTCATGATTTTTTTAATACCTATATTCTCGACGAACAAATAGCCACATCTAATTTCTTAATTAATTTTGTGATTGTTAACTTTCTGTTCAGATAATCAATTTATTTTTATCATTTATTTGTAGATATTATGTTTCACTTAAATATCCATATTTTTTGTCTTATGGATATGATTATTGCCAAAAACTATTTACCATTTTTACATTCAGTTTTTACTTTGAATTTAATCTGATTAGCTGGGGAGATACTGATAAATCCATAATATTTACTCAATATAGATATTTTATGATAAGGCACATTATTATTGAATTAAATCGATCATTAGATCTATGAGGAATGCATTGGACATGAAGTGATTGTGTTTCATACAATTATATATCCTCTCAATGCATCGATAGACCTCCTAAGACAAATCATTTGGCCATACTAAATGAGTTCTTACCCATAGTTTTAAACTATCTTGTGAAAGGTCTTTATAGTATAGATATTAGGATGACTATTATCATGAAATCCAAAATCAATCATTTTCATTCATTGTGAATTTGGTTATTATTATCCATGATATTATTTAATTGATATTATATTTGGATTCATTTTGTGTTCAAGTTATTGAATAAATGGAATGTGTTTTCAGTTATTTACATTTAGATATTGACTATTCCTTATCTAATAATGATAGTCAATTTTTTGATTAGATGGAATGTTTGTTCATTTATTTACCTTCCCATATTGATTGTGCCTTATTGATTCATGGTAGCTTCCACTGTACATAACCGTTACTGAGAATTTGAGTTAACCCTTATTTTTTTCCATTCCCTGGGAAATGAACATGAATCCTTTAAATCAATTTCAGAGATTCCAAGAATTTTATTTTTCTATGTTTTTAATTTTATTCCTAATGTAAAATTGGAATCATGTATCTATATGGATCTACAATACTACTAAACTGATCAATGCTTTTGTATTTTATTCCTTGTATCTATACCAATTTAATAAATTAACCCCCAGCTCTGGGCTACTGGGGTCAAGGTTGTTATAGTTGGTATTAAAGAATTTTTAGTATAACCCTTGGAACTATATCCGGAAAAACATAGCTAAGGAAATATAACCCTATAGTATTATTTGAGGATAACTATAGAATAACATTTTAAATCTTTGGTAAGGAAGATATTATATCATTTTTCTTAGCAATACATCCATGTCTGGATAATAAAAGTAGACATAGTTCTGGGCTAGTTTTACCTAGGGTTAAAAACTCCAAAAAGGGAACATTCTACACTGACTCGATCATTACCTAGTGCATGGAAATAGACCTTACTGCACACCTGGTTTGAAAATCCCTTTGGATATTCTTAGGATAATTCAAATTTTATTTATAAATAATTATTAAGGATTTTAAAATTAAGATATCCCTAGAGAAGCCAAGTTTAACATTATGATATTAAAGATTCATAAATTTTTTATTTATATTAAGTGTTTTACTTAATTTAGAATTATACATTATGATTTAAATTTTGTAATTTCTTGAACTAATCAATTATATGACATTTTTTATAAAAGGATCATGGAAGAAGGAATAGTACCAAAACTTGTGTCCAATATAGAGATTTTCATGCTGAATAGACCAATACATCTAGTATTGGAACTGAGTAGATCATGGGTATATTAGGGTAGATTAATCAGGTTATGAAAAATAACCTTACACTAATGGAGTAACCGATTATTCCATAGTGTAATTATACTACGGTTTATCACTTTATGTTATATAATCCCTTATCATTCAGTGATACTACTAATCCTATGTTAATTGAACAATAAATTAATTCCCTTGAAAAGATATTTTTAGCCTTGGATTTGATGAAAAGGAAAATATTTTTTATAAATATACTATCCCAAGGGAGATACCAATCAATGGTGGTCCTTTATCTAGAATACTAGGGAAAGATAAGAAATATTAAAAATGGATTGAAGAAATTTTATGAGAAATTCTTCAACTAATATTTCTCTCATGAGAAATGGACTAAAATGAAGATAAACTTTCTTACATTAAAGCAAAACAAACAAGTTATAAAAATTAGGGGATGGAGAAAGTAATATTCATATTTAGTAAGTAAATATTTTATATGAATACATTAATGTATTTCATGAGGAATTACCTGAACATCCACTAGAGTATAAAGTTTAGTTTTCCAATGATTTAGTTCCTGAGGCAAGAATAATTCCATAGACTCCCTATAGAATGGCCGCTATGGAGTTAGTGGAGTTAAAGGAAAACACTAGATAAATTGTGTGATAAAGGATTTATTCTCCTCAGTGTTTCACAATGAACATACCCTATTCTCTTAATTTAGAATAATGATGGATCCCTGAGGAAATGAATTTATTATTAACAAATCAATGGAATTATAATAAAGAACAAGTATCCTCTGCCATTTATTATTGAATTATTTTATCAACATCATGAAGATCAATATTTTTTAAAGATTTACCATAATTCTAGGAATTTGTAACATCTCAGGTAAATAAAGAATAAATCATTTTCGTATTTATTAATATTTACTAATTAAATATTAATTTTACTTTAAATGTATTGCTATGTTCGATAGCGTACCCGATACGCAACAAAGAGTTTCTTTGAAATATTACGTTGCACACTAGTAATAAAATAATATTATTTTAAATGGTAGTTAACACGTAGTCGTTGTATTGGATGGAATGAATAAAATAAATAAAATATGATTATATATGTTTGTTAAATGTTTTTACATTTATCCAATAAATGATAAAGGCTTAAAATACGAAAAGAATTCAATTTTAGGCATATATACTCTAACATTCACTAAAGATCGACTTATCGCCTTTTGATGGAGAAATTTCTATAAATATAGTTTTGGTCACTCTTATACATTATATTGGACCAAATAAAATTCTTCTTTAGAATAGGGACATCAAAATTTACTTTGTGTAAATTTTTGGTATTTTTCCGATAAAGTTCAATTTTAATGAATAGTGAAAATTTTGTATTCTAATTCAAAACCTCTTGTTAATATAATTTATTTATATGATTAGATTATCTTTTGAATTGGTTTTAAAGTTCAATTATAATATATTTTTACCATATAATCCAATAGTGGTCATTGGAATTAATTTCACATTGAAATTGGACTTAAACTAGTGTCAATCTTTTGATACTTATTGTTTCATAAAAACACGCTATTTGCTTGGATAGTGGGAATTAATTATTACATTAATTTATGTAAATTATATATTTTGAATTTTTTAAAATAGACATGATTTTTTAATTCGGAATATCAAATATAGCTTAGGGTGAAGTTTTGGTATTTTTCTGAAAAACATAAATTTTTGCTGAATAGTGAAACCACTAAGTGGTACTTATAAAAATTGATTTTCCTTTTAAATGAAATTTTACCACCTCTATGTTCTTAATTTAAAAAATCCGACATACATGGTTGTAATTAGGAATTAAAATGTGGTTCAATGGGATTAAAATAATTTTTGGTGAATAATAACTTTTAAGTTTTAATCGTGATTAGAGGTAATTAGTGTAGTTTAAGGTAAAAATAATGTTTTAATAATATGAAATGACATAGAAACATTTACTACCCTTATTTTATGTGTTCTAGCCGACCATGGGATGACTTGTGCAAAACTTGGGGTCCCCATGGAATCAATTTAGTGTGAAAGTGATTTTTATCTTTTTATTTTTAAAGAAAGTTAAATATAACAAAGAGTATATAACCTGAGTAAAACATTTTTAATTTTGTCTACATAAATGATCTATTGAACTATAAATAGTCATTGGAAAGATAAAACTATTTCCTATATCATAGTATTTGTTTTTTAATTTTTAGACATTAAGAAAATTACATTATTTATGACATCATGATGATGCAACGATTACCTCATTATTTAACGATTTAAATAAAACAAAACGATAATGTAAAATTTAAGACCTACACTTGTCAAAGACCTATTGGATGAGTATATTTAGACCCCTTATAACCTTATCCTAGAAATACATCAATTTGGGACCTTTAAAATATGAAACTCATTTGAAAATAAAGTAACATTTTGTAACTTTCCAAGAGTGCCCCTCCTCTCCTCTTATAAAAAGCCCCAACCTCTACCACATTACCCACACCTCTCAAGCCTTTGGCTCCGCCAAAACCTGTCCATTTTGTCTCTACAAATCCCTCTATAACTCCTAGAAGCCTCACTTTGGGTAGAAGTCTTCCCAAGGAAGCCTTTGAGCTCAAATCAAAAAGAGTTACCTGATTTAAAGGTAGTGTCTTCTCTTGTGTTCTTATGTTTTATTTTGATTCTCCAACCCCCTGAACTCTTTTTATTTATTTCTTTTATAACAAATCCAGTATCTTCAATATACTAGGATGTTTTTATAAGAATTAGTCGAGCTACACTTACACACACCTTCATCTAATGGTTAAAGAACACACTGTTTCTGTGGATGGCGAATTTCTGCCTCACGAAATGATGATTGTTCAATATTCTTTTAACACCTTCAAAGGTGGCCATTAATATGACACTATATTTATATATGATATATAATATGTTTATGTTTTACTTAAGCTTCTATATTTTTCATTTATGGCATACCTTTCTGGTTTTTTCATTATGGGTAAACACGATATCTTCATTTTAGGAAGTGCGGACTACCGTCCCCTCAAAGTGATTTGATTCGTTAATTCCATATGTGGGACGTATAAATTATGGAGTTAATATTATTATATATACTGGAATTATAATATACCTTTATATCATTATTATTTCTTTCTATTAAATTATGGGATAGAAATGAAAGTACCGTTCATGCGTACGCACGGCTTACCGTCTCCATGAACGGTGCATTTCATTTTTTATCCCCAAATGTAATGTACTATTATCAGTACATATATATAATGGATATATATGATGTACGTTACATATAAATGATGAATATAATTCTGGAATTAAAATATACATATCTATCATTTAGTTTTAATTCCATTAATATGACATAGAAATGAAAGTAGCGTTCATGCGTACGTACGGCTTACCGTCTCCATGAACGGTGCATTTAATTTCTTACCTCTAAATGATTATGTAATATTATAAATGAATGTATATACTGGATATATATGATATATATGATATCTACATCATGAATATAATTCTTTATATAATGGATATTTTACCACATGAACAACTTGTAATTATAAAGAGTTTATTTTTGACTCAAGTACCAATGATCGACAAAACAACCATTATTAACATAAATAATTACATAGTGTTCATAACATGGTAATAAGTGATATAAAAGGAATAATGAACTTGAAAAAGGTTCTTAATCAAGTAGAAATTAACTAATGTTTATTATTCAGGATGTTAAAGAACGATCGAGTCAAGTCGGACCCGAGGTAAGGGAACTTCTTAACCCAATTTCTGTTCTTTGGGATAATCTCCTACTTTCAAATTATGTCATGATATTATTATGTCCTATCTTGTATTTAAACTTTCTTTATGTGTACTTATATTTCATACACATAATAGATCTATTTTATTTAAAAAAATGATCTTTTTATGGGACATCGTCTCAATCTCCTTTCATTGAGGCATATTTTGTTTTATACACAACTTTCTTTTATACGGTGTATAAACCCCTTTGACTTTTAAGTTTATCCAAAAGGAATATTTTTTATACAAAGCGTTTTAGTAAACGACAAAAGGGAATGTTTTTGTCGTACGTATGCAGCGACAATGACTTCTCCGCCGCCATGACCATTATTTGAGTTTCGGCTTCCTCTACAAGCCATACCTTTTTTTTAATTGAAAAATAAATACCATGTTTTACTTTTCTTTTCTTTTGGTATTGAATATGGTTTTATTATATCAATGTGTTGTATTGATATCTTGTGATTGAAATGTGGAAATGTTATGTTTCCTTTATGCATGTTTTATGTGATACTATTATATTATGGTTCTTGGGCATTGTTATGAAGACGGGTGGTTCCGTGATAAACTTAGGGAGGGTGAGCCCGATATAGCTCTCCAATGCATTGGGTAACGCGAAGGAGTTAAACATTAAGGTTTCTCCGAAGAGATTTAGGGAATATACTGTGATGGGTATTCCAAACATAACCAAGAGGGTTACTCCCTACGTAAGAATGTTATGAATGCCTCAAGTTACCTTTATGTCTTATGATTTCTATGTTTTATTCATAATTTGATGAGGTATGTTAAAGTGATTATGTTTTATGAGTAGAGTATGATTTCATTGATTCTTATGTATACATGTACTCATGTTTCCTTTCCATATTTTTATATCCCTTACTGAGCTTTTTATGCTCATCCCAAGTTTTTGAAATGTTTTTCACAGGTCAATGGAAAGGTACATGATATGATGATAGTTTCAAGGAAGTGTCAAGAAAGAATCCATGTTTTATTTTAAATATGTTTCCGTTGATGGGGAAAAACGAATACTATCTTTTATGTAACCACTTTGTTGAAATGTGGAATGTAATGCAAGTTTTATGATCTAATTCTCTAAAACTCTAAAAATGAAAAGATCCTCAATGTGTAATCTTTTAATAACTCAAGATTAAGTAAGGATTAAGGCTAGAGACTTATAGTATTATCATTTGTGAGTAAACATGGAAGGTATTTTGAAGACAACATTTTAAACGAGGTATTGACATTTTCAGTTTACAGTATTGCCATTTTTATTGAATAATACACCATCATTTTTTACAGATCTAATGAACAGATTATTTAAGGAATATCTTGGTGATTTTTTGTGGTATTTATTGATGAAATATTTGTGTATTCTAAACCCCATTAGTACCATGAAAATCACTTTTTTATCATTATTTATATTCTTAGAAGAAAAGAGTTATATGTAAAATTTATTAAGTGTGATTTATGGAATTGGGAAGTTAATTTTGTTGTCTATATTTTCTCTTGGGTAAAATATCAATTGATCTTTCAAATATGAAGGTATTAATAAAATTTACACACTAAAAAACATAACTATGGTAAAATTTTTAGTTGGTTTGGCATGTCACTATCAATGGTGCGCCAATAATGTTTCCTGATTCGCTAGCTCGTTAGCTAAACATACATGTAAATGAGTTATGTATATATAGAAAAAGGAATGTGAAGAATGTTTTGAATAATTAACTATGATATTGGTCAATGCAATAATTTTGACTCTATGATCAGAAAATGATGGGATTTTAATATATAGTGATGCATTAAAGAAGGGGCATGGTTTCATCCTTATGAAAAATGATAAAGTTATTGTATATTCATCGAGGATGTAAAAAACTCCCGAATAGAACTATCCAACCCATGATCTTGATTTTGAATTCATAATCATTTCTTTGAATATATAGAGAGATTATATCTATGGTGAATTATGTGAGTTATAAACAGACTATATGATCCAAAATATAACATCTTGGCCCATGTGACACATAAAAGGTCCCCAAGCTGGTTGATTATGTGACCTCAAAATCCCCTCCCCATATACCAGAAGCAACTGACTAGTAGTGAGGGTCTAATATATTGAACATAGGGAGACTATACCCTCTTTATAAAAGTATGAAAATAGAGGAAATAACCATGAAATAACAAAACATTGATAATAACCAACAACCAGAATGATGCAATAACCATAACAAACAAGTATCTCATGATGAACCAAAATTGGAAACAATATCCAAAACTAAAATAGTATATATTTCATTCAAAATATGTTACCAGTGTCAAATGAAAATAGAAAAATACGGATACTAAAAACTCGCAATTGGGTCCTGGAACCATGTTGGGTTACCTCATCCCTTCTCCATCCTAACTCAACCATCTAATATACGACTCTTTCCCTTATCATGTCCTACAAACATGAAGTCTATTCTGGTACCAATTATGAATCCCAAGTATGGTTTGAGTATAACATAATAGGAAACCACTGACTACGTCTAATATAATTTCTAGTCAATAACAGTGTATTCAGTTATATAAAGAATAATGTATAACCAATAAGGTAAACAGTTTACATATTCAATTATTATTTATTTAATGACATAATTTCCTAGGACCATGATGACACTCATACCATCATTTCCTACTTTGTCCTATGAATAAATATGAATCATATCACATATGGAAAAAAATTCATTACAACACATGGTCTTTCACTATCAATTTAATTCCATTTCATAACATAACCTTCCAGAACCACAGTCTAATGCCAAATCCAGGCGTGTAAAATTTTGTGTCTAGAACCCCATTGAAATTTGGATCATCAACCCCTATCTTATACCCCATGGGTATTTAGAGCATCAGTACCCATCTCATTAAATAATATTCTCATGCATTCATTTGGGTCTAGAATGTCATGGATAGTACCCCATTGGAATTTGGAGCATCATTCTATATCCCACACACCATTTCTCAATCAATCACATATATCACTCATATCATATTTAACAATGTTACTCAATATTACCCCTCTAGCCAGCATTTCGCATCATGCTATACATTTTAATTAATAAAATCAATCATAATACTTCACTTTAATCACATGGAATAATATGAAAAATTCATAATTAATTTATTTATTTGTCATTCATTCAAATAACCCATTAGCCCTTAAAGGTTAATCTAAACATTCCTTTATTCTCATATCAATCAATTCCATATCGAAAAAATTAACCAATTACACAATCCCATTTAATTGACCAATTACATAATCACAAGATCCCATTAATTTCATAATCACATAATTCCATTAATTAATTAACGAATTAATTAATCCAATTGAATATGTGATTTCCAAACATGGATATTTCTATTTCACAATTCCATTCACACAAATATAATCAAGAATATGAGGTTTTCAATTTATACCACCTACCTCAACATCGTTGATGGAAGCTCACCAATAAAAATCCCCAAATTGAAGAAGAACGTTGAATTTCACTATGAAGAGTGAGATCTAGATTCAAAACATAGATCCAAGATCAAATGGAGTAAGATTTATCATAAAAAATATATAAAACAACCCCAATAAAGAAAATAATCCTTTCAAAAGATGAGATTAATATGGGAGAGAGGGAGGAATCCAATCAAGATGATAATGTCTTACCAGGAGAGGTGTAGGTTCTTCAATTCATTAAGAACGGAGTTTGGAAGGCCTTGTAATCTAATCGAATGCTTCAAAAAATGAAATAATGAGTTTATGTTCGATTGGGGGCGATTAGGGGTTAATACTGAGTGGTTTGGGATTTTTTATAATTTGTTGGGGGATTAATATCCCACGTGCACAATTTCCGGTATGGGGAACATGGTTTAACCTAACTATCAGCCTCCTCTTAGGTGTCCAACAATTACTACAAGAAGGTAACATTGTTAGATAAATCGTGAACCAATCTTGTGAATCCCCTCTACTTTGGTTTGCATGATTTTCTAGGGGTAGGCACACAGTTTGGGAAAACCCTGTGCCAACCATGCACTTCCCCTCTTCCTCCAAAATTCTCAATTTTTCACTTGAAACAGCACAAAAAAATCAACCCATGATATACCAAAAAAGGGTAAAATAGTACCAAAAAATGAGCCTAATACATCTCTCTAAAAGGTGAGGATCTTACAATCTCCCAGTATTATAACAACTCATCCTCAAGATGTACTCCCAGGCATCTCTAAGATTCTGATATAAAAAGATCAGGATAAGGAGCTTGTATATCTGCTTCTCTCTCCCAAGTTTCCTCCTGCACAATCCCATGTTTCCACAATACTCAAAATATCAGCATGGTATTTCCCCACAAAACTTTCTCACTACGATCCAACACATGTATCAGATTCTCCACAAAGGAAACATTAGTCTCAAGATCGACATCATCCACATCGATTTCATGAGGAGGGTCGGGGTGATACCCCCAAAGATGGGACCCTTGACAAACATTGTGCATAACACTATACCTCTATGTAAGATGAAATAGGTAAGCCATCAACCTGATTCTCTCTACAACATAAAATGGTCCAACAAAACTATTCTCCAACTTTACCTATCATTGAATCCTATGATGACCTAATTGAAGAGACACGTGAAGGAATAAACAATCACCCACTACAAACTCTAAGGGTTATCGATGTCTAACAGCATACAACTTATGCCTACTCTGATCCATATCCATATGTTTCAAAATCAGCTGAACCTTCTTCGATGTCTCCTATATGAGTCTCGATCCCAACTACTATTAATTATTAGCCGCCATCCAGCATAGATGGGATCTGTATGGCCTACCATAAAAAACCTCATATGGTTCCATCTGTATAGTTTCTTGATAACTGTTTCTATAGGCTAACTCCACTAATTCTAGATTTTTATTCCAAGACCCACCAAAGTCTAGGACACACACCTTATGCATATCATCACGAACTTTTATAGTACATTCCAACTTCCCATCTATCTATGGGTGGAATTCTATACTTAGTAAAACATCTATACCAAGAACCTTGTACAATCCCTTCCATAAGTGTGACGTAAAATTAAATTCATGGCCTAAAGTAATACTCTGTGGCACCCCTTGGAAAAATACTATCTGTAAAATGTACAAGTCCCTCAACCAATCCACTGGGAAAGCCTTTTGTATAAGAAATAAATGCACTACTTTTTTCATTCAATCCATAACCACCAAAATATAATCATTATTCTGAGGCAACCTTAGGATACCCACCCCCATGTTTGTAGTAACATCATCTCACATCCATTTTGAAATGGGAAATGGTTGTAATAAACCATAAGGTCATTGATTCTCAGCCTTCATCTATTGATAAGAGTATAATCATGCTGGAAACCCTATAATCTCCTTTTTCATGCCCAACCACAAATATTCATGATTTTGGTACCGATACATTTGTGTTAAACATAAATGTACCGCCCACTTTGATGCATGAAATTCATGAATCATCTCTACACATATAAAAGTATGAAAAAATACATGGACCAAGATATAGATGATATCATCCTCATATATATTCTAAGCTGAAGGTGTCTCCCCACCTTCATGGATATCCCACAAGGATAAACACTCCATATACTCATACTTCCTCTCCCTAATCTGACACAAAAGTGTGGATTCAACTATCACTAAGATTATGTTCATATACTCTCATCCCCCCAAACTAAAATATACAGCTCATCTAGAAAGGTAATCATCTTCTATAATGATATATACTCTTGAACTGATTATGTTTCAGTATTTTGGTTCAAGGTTTCAACAAAACTATTCCCCTTCTTGGGTGTATATGCTATCTTGAAATTAAATGACTGTATATACTCCACACATATCTATAGTCAGATATTCAAATATTGTTGTGAGAATATGTACTTTAAGATATTATGGTTAGTATACACAATACACCATTCTCCTGAGAGATAATTTCACCAACACTTCAAAGCATAATCCAATGAATCCAACTCTATGTCATGCGTATTGTAGTTTCATTCATGTGGACTCAATTAATATGAAACATACATCAGATATCAATCAGATTACATTAACACTACACCAATCCACAATCCTGAAGCATCAAAAAACACTTTATACTCTTACCATAGCTCGTGTAGGATCAAGATTGGTGTAGTAGTCAAGCACTTATTCAACTCATGGAAAGAATTACCACATGATCTGGACCATTAAAACTTTATTATATTCTTCTTCATGCTATAAATTGTGCATCTCAATGAGAAACGTTTTAGATGAACCTCCCATAATATCATGCTAACCACTGAAGGCTACAAATATCAAAAACATTTTTGGGATTCTCCTAAGAAACAACTTCCTGCACTTTCTCTAGGTCTACTAACACACCTTCCTATAAGATGATGTGACCTAATAAATGCACCTAAATAATCCAAAATTTACACATTGATAGCTTGGAATATATATGATTCTCTCTCAATGTACTCAAGATGATGTCAAGATTTTGTTGAAATTAATGATTCTTAGAATACCCCAAGATGTCATCCATAAAATACTACCACAAACTGATCCAGGTAAGAGTGGAATATTCTGTTCATCAAATCCATAAACATTATCGGAGCATTCATCATCCCGAATGACATCACAAAGAAATCATGAAGGTCATTCCTACTTCTGAAATTAGTGTGTAGTATATCAGAAAGTTGAACTCTTAGCTTCTTATAACATGATCTTAATTTTATTTACATAAAACACTAGATCCTCTCAACTATTAAAATATATCATTGATATTTGTAAGAGGATATTGATTCACCATAGTCATCCATTTCACTTCTGGTAATCAACACATAGGTGGAAGGTACCATCAACATTCATTGAAAAGAAGACTAGGGAAACCCAAGGTGATGTACTCAGATAGATAATACCATTATCCATTATGTATTTGAGTTGTGTCATAACCTCTTAAATCTCGATTGGTTTCATTTTTTATGGTGTAATAGAAATTATCTCATCCATGTGGATGAGATCAATAGTAATTTCCACAATTCTATCATGTGGCAACCCTCAGATTCCCTCAAGAAACACATCCTAGAACATATAATGAGGTTTAAAAAAGATCCAATATTTATAAATTATAAAATCCTAGATCTAGAAATTTTAAATGATTAAGAGAAATATTGTATTTCTTAAATGAGGCTTCAACCATATATCCATGTGATAATTAAATAGGCGTAGAAAGAATATGTGGAACTATAGAAGAAGGTCAGATGTTTCCCTGATTTTACCTTGATTATGATGGAATGATAAGTTTTAGTAACCTTGTACATTTTCCATCCATACCATATTTTAATAAACATCTATTGGATGAGGATCGTAGTTTATCATTATTTATTCATCCTGGAAGCTTAAAGATATATAGATATTTGAAAGAGTATTTCTGGTGGGAAAGAATGAAGAAAGATATTATAGAGCATGTATTTCGATGCTTGGAATGTTGTTGAGTTAAGGCAGATAAATTGAAGTCTAAGGGGTTGTTATAACCATTACCCATACCAAAATTGAAATGCGAAAACATCACTATTGATTTTGTCATTAGACTCCCAAAAACATCTAAGGTCCATAATGCTATTTGGGTTATATTCTATCACCTTAAAAAGTCATTACACTTCATTAACATTAGATAATATTTCTCTCTAGATCATATTTCTAGGATATTAATAATGTATTTGGTAAGGTTTCCTGGTGTGTTAGTTTCTATCGAATATTATTGAGATATGGGGTTTACCATGAAGTTCATGTTGAAGTCTTAAATAGGCTCTAGATAAAAAGAAGTTGAGTTTTTGTATGGTGTATCATGCTTATATTGGTGGTCAGTCTGTGAGAACCCTCCAAACCAAATAGGATATTCTAATATCATGTTCTATAGATATCAAATGTAGTGAGATCAACACCGTCCTCTTGTCAGATTCTCGTGTTACAACATCTTTCACTAGAGAATTCAGATGGATACATATGAATCCCAATATAGAAAGAAGTGTAGAAATCCAAAATTCTTTCATGAAGTTAGGGATAGATATCTATTGGTACCAGATATAGAAAATGAAATGGAGGAGAAAGTTAGATCCATTAAATAGCACATCACGTCAGATCAATGTCGATCAAAAATTTATACTAAACATCATCAGTGTGATCTGTAATTTGACGTTACTAAGAAAGTTTTTATGTTATTTTCTCCCTATAAGAAGTTTATGTGGTTTTAAAATAAAGGAAATATGGTCCCAAAGTATATTGTACCTTTTGAGATTATTTATTGAGTAGGGAGAATATCTTATCCCAAGGAGCTTCAAAATAACCTCTGTCATGTTTTCAATGTGTTTCATGTATCTCTTAGGAGTACATATATAACTAATCCTTCACATTTATTGAATTAAGTGGTCAAAAAACTAGATAATGATTTTTTCAATAAAGAAAAATAATTACAAATTTGGGATCATGGATATAAAGTGATATGGAACAAGGCTAATCACTTGGTTAAAGTTCCTTAGAGGAATCATAAATTTGAAGAAGCTAATTGGGAACCTGATGATATGATGAAAAAAATATCCTCATTTTTTTAGTATCGAATTAATGAAATTTCAAGGGAAAATTTCATTTTAATGGGGTATAATCTAACAACATGAGAATTTTTGATATATTCCTTTTCAAATAAATTTAATTTCTTTGATAGCTTTCATTACACACAATATTGTATTTAAATGAATGAAAATATACTATTAAAATTTTATTATTTAATGTGATAGTTATCTCCTAGTTGTTGGATTAGAGAGTATGAATATGACTAACTAAATTATGAAAAATACATGCTTTACACATTTATAAAATAAAATCATTGGCTATCAATTAATTATTAATGAAAATAAAAATCATTAGGAAAATAAAGGAGTTATGTCTCTAAAAAAATTATGAATCCATTGTTTTTTATCTTAATAAATTAATGAATTTCTATTGGTGAAGGATTTTAATTAAATTTTTATATTATTTTTTAAAAAAATTAACATTCATCTTATATTTTTTCTAATAATGAGATAGGAATATATATCAAATTTTATTTGTTAAATGTATTTTTCTAAAAAAAATGGGGTTTTTATGTTTAGTGCACTTATTTTAAAATGAATTTCCTTAATTTATATAAATTTAATTATGAAAATATATTCCATATTTGGAATCAAGAGGTACATATTTGGTAAATAGGTTTGATTATAGAAGAAGAACATTCTATTTTAATAAAACTATAATAAAATGAAAATTTTAATATTTCATTTTATAAAAATTTTAATTTGATAGGATGAATATTGATTTTGAAATTACTTGGTCAAAATAATCCTAGAATGTTTCTTTTTAAAATTTCCCTTAGAAATAAGATTTTATAAAACATAAAAAAATGTTGTATTTAACTATTTTTCCTTTTATTTATAAAAATTTGTAATTATATTTATAATAAATGATTTATTTAAATTATATTTTATACAAATAAATATAAGTTCATTTGGAGGTAAAAATGCGTATCTTTCATAATTTTTTTTCAGAAAATTGTTTTTGTTAAAAAGTCATAATATCTATCCATTTTAATTAATTAAAAAAATATATAATGATGAATAATTTAAATGAAATTTATAGATTATATATATTTGTATAATAACTTAAATACATAGAATTAATATTAATATTCATACAGTTAATATAAAATCATCATATAATCAAAAAAATGTGTTTCTTGAAAAATCATTTTTTAACACCATTTGCAGGATTGATTTTAAACTGAATTATGTCACTTATGTGAATTTAATTTGATAAAATTTATTCCATATTTTATATCATAATAGTTAATATTATTTAATAATTTATAATTAATTTTTACTCATAATGATAAGTAAAAATAGTAAAAATTAATTAACGCGGATAAGGTTAAAATGCGGTTTTACGCATTACATGCGCTTGTGTAAAAATTAATTTTACACTCACATAGAAATTTTATTTGATAAAATTGATTTCATATTTATAATAATTAGTTCAAAATTATCTTATATGGTGCATTTTATTTTAAGATTACTGGATTAATTACTTAGGATGAAAAACTACCTACCGTAGTGAAAACTAAAATTGTAAAAGTAAGTAAACTTAAAAGATAGGGTTATAAAATATTTAAAACACATTTATATTTTAGTTTTGGATATTTTTATTAACCATATAATTCCTCCAATCCATTATTTAGCTAATTTGTAGAACATGTGGTGTGAGTGACTTCCCATTATTTATTGTTTTTGGGTATTTACCAAAATGTCACTATTTTTCAATTATAAATGGGAACTCCATACCCTAACTTATTCACACCTGTAAATAATTTTTTTTGATAAAAAATTAAAAAAATATCCCAAAAAATAATTATCCAAATTATATAGTTTCTTCTCTTCCGAAAATACCAACCCTAGGGTCCTTTAAAAGATATCCAAAAGAAGGTATCTCTATGTGAAGGTAATCATCTTAACAAAGATCTTTCTTTTTTCTTTCTTCTTTTACAACCTTAAATTATGTATTTAAACATAAAATATAATAACAAAAATATCTACCACATAATATTATGTTATTATGTTGATATAATAATATTTATTTATCTTTATCTCCATCAAATGTGATATAAATTCATCGCTCGTGTGTACGGTAGACTATCACCTTGGGAATATATGTAATCTTTTTCCATCCCCAAATATTTTGGATAGTAACGAGGATATAAATAATAATATATATCATACATATGACATTATATTAAATATTATTAATTAATATGCCATCAACTTCTTCACCCTTTCACCCATTAAGGGAATGATATTGTCGCTCGTGCATATGTATGGCCCACCGTCTCTATGAAGCGATGCAATTCATTTTACTTTTAAAAATTTAAATAATGGTTATAAAATATATCTAATTAGTAAATATTTTATTTATAGAAATCACATAATTCTGTACATTATGGAAATATATATTATTCATAATAATTGAAACTTTCAACATGAAACAGGCCAAAGAAAACAAAGAAATTAAGACCCGCAACAATTGTAATAATAAAATATTGTTAATAAAAAGACAATAAGATTTTATAAAAGGGTCATATATGATATTTTAAATATGAATATTTTTATTTTATAAATTTAATAACAATAATTAAACCATTATAAAAGATATTAATGAAAATTCAATGAATGGGAAGCGTGAGGTAAGGTATTTCATCTCAATTTCCATTTCATTGAGATGTATTTGTTAATATGTACCTATTAACATTTATGTGATGTATATACTTCCCCTTGGATAAATTTAATAGTAATACCTATTTATCAATTATTATTAATTTTGAAATTCATGTTTAATATTTAAAGGGGTTATAAATTAAAAGTAACCAAAGAGGTATGAATCTATTTTACAATCTCACATTCTTTTGGAATTCATTTTACATTTTTTGAGGAAATATTATAATTTATCCTTAATAATATCCAATAATTTTCTTATCTAATAGATATGTAATTATTTTTATATTTTCATAAAACTTTTCCTCTCCTTGGTACTTTAATCAAGAAAATAAACTTTCAAAATAAAAACTAATTTTATTTCTCTTAAAATCGGATATTTTTTTTCTATGTGCATGTTATTAAAAATAGTTTTAAAAAAGTCCTTTCCTTTACTCAAATTATTTATTGAGGATATTTTAAGTTATTATTTAATTTTAAAATGGTTTATAAGGTATTCATTCTATATTTTTTTTGAAAGGGTCAGTTTTGAAACAAAATCCAAAAGAATGTTTTTTAATATAAAAATAGAAATAATGGACTTCCCAGTTATCATAACCGGTTTAAAAAATTTGGATTATTCAACACATTTTCAATGGTTTTACAAATAAAACTCTTTTAATAAATATTAATTTATATTTTTCATTTCCGTTCCCTTTATTGTTCTAAAGGTCATGCTTTTATTGTAAAAACCTATATTCTTGATGAAATAATAGCCACATCTCATTTCTTGATTAATTTTGTGATTGTTAACTTTCTATTGAGATAATCAGTTAATTTTTATCATTTATTATTCTATATTTTTTTCACTTAAATATCCATATTTTTCTTCTCATGGATATTATTGTTTCCCAAACTATGTACAAATTTTACATCTGGTATTTACTTTGAACATAATTTGATTAGCTGGGGAAATACTGATAAATACATACTCTTTACTCAATATGAATATTTTATTATAAGGAATATTATTATTGAATTAAATAAATCATTATATCTAAGATGAATGCATTATACATGAAGTGATGGTGTGTCCTATAATTATATAGCCCCTCAATGCATCTATATACCTCTTGAGACAAATCAGTTGGACAAACTAAATTGGTTTTCACCCATAGTTTTAAATTGTCTTGTGAATGATCTTTATAGTATAGATATCATGATGACTATGATATTGAAATCCAAAATTAATAATTTTAATTCATTGATAATTTAGTTATTATTTTCCATGATATTATTTCATTGATATTATCCATGGATTCATTTTTTGTTCAAGTTAATGATTAAATGAAATATGTTTTCAGTTATTTACCTTTAGATAATGAATATTCCTTATCTAATCCTAATAGTCAAGTTATTAATTAAATTGAATGTGTGTTAATTTATAAACCTTTCCATATAGATTATTACTTACTTATTTATTCTAGCTTCCACTGTACATAACCGTTTTTTGGTATTCGAGATCACCCTTATTTTATTTACTTTCCCCATGAAATGAACATAAATCCTTTAAATAAATTTCCAAGATTCCAAGAATTTTATTTTTCTATGTTTTAAATTATATTCCCAATGTAAAATGGGAATCATGTATCTAAATGGATCTAAAATAATACTAAAATGATTAGTCCTTTGGGATTTCACCCCTTGTCTCTTTTCCAATTTAATAAAATTACCCCTATATATGGGCTACTAGGGTCGGTGTTGTTATAATTGGTATTAGATAATGTTTATTATAACCCTTGGAACTATATTATGTAAAACATATATTAGGGAACATAACCCTATGGTATTATTTTAGTATAAGAATAGAAAACCATTCTAAATATTTTTTAAGGAAGATATTATGCGGTTTTCCTAGAAATAAATACTTGTTTAGATAATAAAAGTGGACATGGTTTTGTAACATTTTAACCTTGGGTTAAAATATCAAAAATGGAACATTGGGTATTGACTCGATCATCACCTAATGCATGAAAATAGACCTTAATGAAAACCTGGTTTGACACTCCCTGGGGATATTCTTAGGATAATTCAAATTTTCTTTATAAACCATTATAACATATTTTAAAATATATATAATCGAAAATAAACCATGTTTATCATTCTGATATTAAATATGCACAAATGTTTTATTTAGATTAAGTTTCATACTTAATTTAGAATTATACATTATGATTTAAACATTATAATGTAATTAACTAATCTAGTATATGACATTGTTTAGAAAAGGAACCTGTAAGAAAGAAGGGTATCAATACTTGCATCCAATATAGAGATTTACCAGCTGAAAAAACCAATACATCTTTTATTGGAACTAAGCAGATCATGGGGATATTAAGGTAAATTAATCAGTTTATGAAAGACAACCTTTCCCTAATAGAGATACCAATTGTTCCATAGTGTAACTATACTTTGTTTTATCACATTATGTGATAGAATCCCTCATCATTTAGTTATACTACTAATCCTATGGTAGTTGAGAAATAAATTATGTCCCCTGAAAATATATATCTATCCATCGGATGTGATGAAAAAGAAATGTCTTTTTTATAATTATACTATCTCAAGGGAGATACTGATCAATGGTGGTCATTGATCTAGAATACTAGAGAGGAAAAATAAATATAAAAAATGTATTGAACAGATTTTAAGGAGAAATTATTCAAAAAATATTCCACTCATGGGAAATGGACGAAAATAAAGAGAAATTTCATTATAATAGTGAAAAATGAAGAAGATAAAAAAAATTTAGTGGATAGAGAAGGTAATCATCAAATTGAGGATGTAACAATTGTATATGAATACATTAATTTATTTCATGAGGAATTTCCTAAACATACACTAGAGTATGAAGTTGTGTTTTCCAATGATTTAATCCCTAATACAAGAATAATACCCAGAAATCCCTATAGAATGGCCACTATGGAGTTAGTGGAGTTAAAGAAAAAGATAAAAGGAATTGTGTGTTAAATGATGTATTCTCCCAGGTGTTTCACAATGGGGATAACCTATTCTCTTCATTAATAAGAAAGATGGATCCATGAGGCTATGAATCAATTATTATGAAGTCAATGCTATCATAATAAAGAATAAGTGTCCCCCACCTTTCATTGATGACTTATTTTATCAAAATCATGGAGATAAATTTTTTTTTAAAGATTGACCATCATTATAGGAATCATAAATTGTTAGTAAATAAGGAATATATTTTTAAGAAAACATTTCTAATGAGGTATGGGAATTATGAGTTTACAATAGTGTCGTTTTTATAGACTAATCCACCATTATTTTTTATGAATATAATGAATAGAGTATTTAAGGAATATCATGATGATTTTGTTTTGGTATTCATTGATGATATCTTGGTGTATTCTAAAACCCATGAGGACCATTAAAATCAATTTTGGATCCTTCTTGAGACTCTTAGAAGAAAAGAGTTATATGGTAAATTTATTAAGTGTTATTTATGGCATTAGGAAGTTTCCTTTCTTGTCCATATTATCTCCAAGGATGAAATATATATTGATCTTTCAATGAAAAAGGTATTCATATAATTTCCACACCAACAAACATAATTGAGGTACAATGTTTAATTGGTTGGCTAGGATACTATCTATGACTTGTCCATAATTTTTTTCCATTTGGATAACTTGTTAACTAAACATATATATAAAGGGGTTATGTTTATATGGGAAAAGGAATGTGAATAATGTTTTGAATAATTAAATATTAAATTGTTCAATGCTCTAATTTTGACACTATGATCAGGAAATAATGGATTTTTAATATATAGTGATACATAAAGAAGAGATATGGTTGCATCCTTATAAAAAATGATAATGTTATTTTATATGTGTCATGGTAGTAAAAGACTCATGAATAGAACTATCAAACCCATGATATTGAGTTGGCATTCATATTCGTTTCGTTGAATAGATAGAGAGATTAAATTTATGGTGAAATATGTGAGATATAAACAGACCATATGATCCAAAATACAACATCCTGACCCAAGTTTCACATTCAAGGACCCCAAACCGGTCGATTATATGACCTCTAGCGCACCTACCCGTATACCAAAGGCTACTAACTAGTAGTGAGGGTCTAATATATAAAACATGGGGTGAATATACCCTATTTATCAAATTATCACAATAGAGGAAATAACCATGAAATATCCAAAGGATTATAATAACCAACAACCATAATAATACAATAAACAGAACAACAAGTATCTCATGATGAACCAAAATAGGAAACAATATCCAAAACTAAAATAATATATAGTTCATTCTAAATATATGTCCAATGTCAAATGAAAAACCCAAAATATGGATACTAGTAACTCCCAAACGGGTCTTGACCCCATGTTTGGTTACCTCAACCATGCTCCATCCTAACTCAGCCATCTAATATACAACTCTTGCCCTTATCATGTCCTACAAACATGAAATCTATCCAGGTACAAATTAGGAATCCTAAGTAGGGTGTGAGTATAACTTAGTAAGAAACCGCCAATGGTGTCTACACTAATATCCAATCAATAACAGTGTATTCATTTTTATAATGAATAATGTATAACCAATAAGGTAAAAAGTTTACATATTTGATTATTATTTATTTAACCAAAAAAATCTGGGTAACATGATGAACTCATTCCATTAAATCCTTCATCAGCCTATGCCTAAGTCTGAATCATATGACATAGGGAAACACAATTCATTATAACACATGGCCTTTCACTATCAATTTAATTCCATTTCGTATCATGAAAATTCAGAACCATAGTCTAATTCCAAACTCATGGTTGTAAAATGTTGTGTTTAGAACCCCATTGAAATTTTGATCATCATTCCATATCCTACAACCCATAGGAATTCAGAGCATCAGTCCCTATCACATTAAATAATATTCACATGTATTCATTTGGGTCTAGAATGTCATAGCTAGTACCCCATGGGTATTTGGAGAATCATTCTGTGTCCCACACGCCATTTCCTAATTAATCACATATATCACGCATATCAAATTTAACAAGGTTACTCAATATTATCCCTCTAATCAACATTTCACATCATGATATACCATTTCAACAATCAATTCAATCATAATCCATTACTTCTATCACATGGAAAAATATGAAAAAATCATCATTAAATCATCTATCAATCATTCATTCAAATAAACCATTATCCCTTAAAGTTTAAACTATGAATTACTTTATTCTTATATGAATAAATTCCATATCTCAAAAATTAACCAATTAAACAATACGGTTTAATTGACCAATTACATAATCCCAAGATCCCGCCAATTTCATAATCACATCATTCCATTAATTAGTTAACCAATTAATTTATCCAATTAAAGATGTCATTTCAAAACATAGAAATTACTATTTTAAAATTCTATACATACAAATATAATCAAGAATATGTGATTTTATATTTATACCTCCTACCTCAAGATCGTTTATGGACACTCACCAATAAAAATCCCCAAATAGAAGTGGAATGTTAAATTACACAATGAATAATGAGATCTAGATTAAAAACATACATAAATGTTAAAATGGAGTTACATTTATCATAAACAATATATAAAACATCTCCAACAAAGAAAATCATCAGTTCAAAAGATGAGATAAATATGGGAGAGAGGTAGGAATCCAATCGGGATGAGAATATCTTGCCCAGAGTGGTGAAGATTCTTCAATCTAGTCTTCAATTCATTATGAATGGAGTTCATAAGTCCTTAGAATCCACTAAAAGGCTTCAAAAAATTCTATAATGAGTTTATGTTTGGGTGGTGGGGATTAGGGGTTAATACTGAGGGGTTTGGGTGTTTTTTATAAGTTTTTGGGTGATTAAAATTATGCGTGCACAGTTTCCTATATGGGGAACATGGTTTAACCTAACTGTGAGCATCCTATTAGAAGTCACGAAATTACTACAATGAGGTCACAACGTTAGATAAATCGTGAACCAATCATGTGAATCCCTTCTATTTGGGTTCGCAAATTTTTCAAGGGTTTGGAACACAATTTGAGAAAATCATGCGCCAACCCTGCACTTCCCCTATTCCTCTAAAATTCTCAATTTTTCACATGAAACACCCCAAAAAAACCACCCAAGATATTCCAAAACAGGAGTTAAATAGTAGCTGAAAATGTTCCTAACACATTTATAGAAAAGGTCTGGATCTTATAATATCCCAACCTTATAAAAAATCAACATCGAGTTGTACTCCCAAGAATATCTAAGATTCTGATGTAGAAAGATCAGGCCATTGTGCCTATATATCTGCATCTCTCTCCCAAGTTTCCACCTAATCAATTTCATGTTTCCAAAATACTGAAACTGTCAGCATAGTATTTCCCCACAACACTTTCTCACTATGATCAAACACATGTATCAGATTGTCCTCATAGGACACATTGGTCTCAAGCTCAACACCATCTACATCGATTACATGAGAATTATCTTGGTCATACCACCAATGTTCTGACCCATGAAAAATATTGTGCATAACACTATAACTCTATGGAAGATCCAATAGGTAATCCATCATCCTGATTCTCTCCACAACATCAAATGGTATAAGAAAACTAGTTTCCAACTTTCCCTATCTTTGAATGCTATGGTGACCTAATTGAGGGGACACACAAAGGAAAAAAACCATCACCCACTACAAACTCTAGGTGTCATAGATGTCTATCATCATACAACTTATGCCTACTCTGATCCATATCCATATGTTTCTTAATCATCTAAATCTGCTTCAACATCTCATACATGAGACACTATCCTAACTACTATGAATTACCTTCCGCCATCTAATTTTGAGGGGATCTACATGGCCTACCATAAAAAGCTTTATATGGTTCTATCTCTATAGTTTCTTGATAACTGTTTCTATAGGATAACTCCACTAATGCTAGATGATTATACCAAGACCCACCAAAGTCTAGGACACATTCTCGAAGCATACCCTCAACAACCAATATTGTATTTTCTTACTTCCCTTCTATCTATGGGTGATATTCCATACTTAGTAAAACATTTATACCAAGAACATTCTACAATACCTTCTATAAGTGTGATGTAAAATGGAATTCGTGATCTAAAGAAATACTATGTGGCACCACATGCAAACAGACTATCTCTTAGATGTACAAGTACCTCAATTGATCCACTAATAAAGCCTCATGTATAGGCAATAAATGCACTACTTTTTTCAGTCATTCCATAACCACCAAAATATTATCATTATTCTTAGAAATCCTTAGGAGACCCACCACGATGATTGTGGTAATTTCATCTCACTTCCTTTTTGAAATGGGAAATGGCTGTAATAAACCATAATGTCATTGATGATTATCCTTCATCTATTGACAGATGTGTCATCATGTCAGAAACCCCACAATCTTCTTTTTCATGCCCGACCACCATTATTGGTGACGTTGGTCATGATAAATTTGGGTTAAAAATGAATGTACCACCCACTTTGATTCAAGAAATTCATGCTTAATCTCGTCACACATACAATTATGAACAACTAAATATACCTAGACGTAGATGATATCATCCTCATATATAGTCCAACTTATATGTATCCCCGCCTCATGGATATACCTCAAAGATAAATACTCTAGATCCTCATACTCCATCTACCTTATCTGACTCAAAAGTGAGGATTCAATTATTACTAAGATGGGGTTCATCTACTCTCATCCCTCCCAAATTACAACATACATCTCATCCAGTAAGGTCATAATCTTCCATATAAAGATATACTCCAGAACTACCTAATTTTGAGTCTTTTGGATCAAGGTTTAAACAAGATTAATTCATGTCCTTAGTGTATATGCTATCTTGAAATAAAACGATTGCATATACTCCATGAATATCTACTATTAGAGATTCAAATATTTTTGTGAAAATATGTACTTTAAGATATTTTGGTTAGTATACACAATACCCCTTTCACCCAAGATATAATTTCTCCAACACTTCAAAGCATAAACCATTGAATCCTACTCAAGGTCATGTATAGGGTGGTTTCATTCATCTGGACTCAATTTATATGACACATATGCCAGATATCAATCACCCTACATGAAAAATACACCAATCACCACTCTTAAAAAATAAAAAACACCATATACTCCTTCCCAGGCTCAGGTAAGATTAAGATTGGTGCAGTAATCAATAACTTCTTCAACTCATGGAATGTATTATCACATACTCTAGACAATTAAAACTTTATCCCATCCTTTTTCAAGATAGAAATGTTACTTTCAAATGAGAAAAGTCTTAGATGAACCTCCCATAATATCCCACTAACCCCAGAAAGATATGAATATCAAACCCATTTTTTGGATCCTCCCATGAAAAAACATTCTACAATTTATATTGGTCTACTAAAACAAATTCCTCTTAGATGATGTGACCCAAGAAATGCACCTAAAAGAACCATAATATACACTTTGATAGCTTGGTGTATAGATGAAGCTCTCTCATTGTACTCAAGATGATTTAAAGATGTTGGGAATGATATTAATGTGTCTTGGAGTTCCCAAAGATGTCATCCACAAATACTACCACAAACCAATCCAGGTATGAGTGGAATTTTCTATTCATCAAATACATAAACACTGTTTGAGAATTCGTCAGCCCGAATGACATCACAAAGAAGACATAAAGGCCAAACCTACTTCTGAAAGTAGTGTGAAGTATATCATAAGTTCAAACTCTTAGCTGATGATTCCATGATCTTCATTATATCATATATAAAACACATGATCCTCTCAAATATTCAAATAGATCATTGATATTTGGAAGAGGATATTGGTTCACCCTAGTCATCCAGTTCACTTAGGGTAATCAACACGTAGGAACAAGGTGACGTCAGCATTAATTGAAAACAAGACTAGGGAAACACAAGGAGATGTACTCAAAAAAATAACCCCTTTATCCATCAAGTGTTTGAGTTGATTCATAATCTCTTAAAGCTCAGTTGGTTTCATTCTATATGGTAGAATTGAAACTAGCTCATCCCTCAGGATGAGATCAATAGTAAATTACACAATTATATCATGGGGAAACCCTGAGATGTTCTCAAGAAAAAAATCCAATAACCAATACAATATAGGTGGAAATACATCCTTCTTCAAACCTCCATAATCTAGAAAAATACTTGAAACATGGGCATTGATCTCCCCCGTTTACTTATAAATAATAACTATATATTCCCAATTGATATTCCACTCGCCACTGTTAATATAATTATCACCCTCATGATATGTAAAAGTCAATATCCTTTAGTAATAATTAATATGGTCTTAGTGTTATACTAACCCATCCATTCCCAAAATATATTTTAATCATGTCATATCAAGTATGTAGTGATTCCAAATTAAACAATAATCCCCAACCTCGGGAGAACATCCCATGTACAAACAGATGTCTATCGATCATACACTAATGGTGTATCAATCATCATAACACTTATTACAGACACCACTACCATACTCAACCCATTCAAAATTTTAGCAGATATAAAGGAATAAGGGGGATAAATATAAAATAAGGTCGTAACTAGAATATAAGCTTCAAGAACAGTACATCTAACTATCGATGGTCCAACCTTGTTATCCACTAGTGTAGGCTGAACTGCATGAAACTGTCCTACACATCTTCCCAATTATATATTATAAGTCCCTAGGGTTGAACCACTCTACTAATATGGGTGCCTTTTCCTATAATCACCTCATCTACTGCCTCAACTGCCATGGCTAGTAAAAATCTAACTCCTAGACTGATATGGGGTTGAAGACCCCCCTTTTAGCACTCTAATTCTACATAGATCCTCAATTATTACCCATATTTCATGGGTTCCTATAGAACCTATGTATATTTAAAATAACACATAAATATCGGAACTCAATTGGTGGTCAGGGAAAATTCCTATAAATGTTACTCGGCCAAACGAAATGGTGACAGAGCAGTAGGGTAAGATCCTGAGTAACTGATCCTTCCCCCTAGCCACTCTACTTTCCGCTAATCTGATCTAGATTCTCATAGAGATTCTTCATACTCTCAAACTATGTACCTCATTATTATCCAGAAGAAAACACTTATCCTCCACTAGAATCCTACTTTAGGTTCCCCTCAGATATGAGAGCCTGATCCACTACCTCAGAAAACTTCATTAACTAAAATATGTTAACCTAATACTTAATCTCATATTTAATCCCATCATGAAAATTTCTTGTCATAGGTATATCATCCCCTTATAACAATGTATAAATGAACTCTAAGTCGGTAATGTGACCCGAAGAGTCCATAATAGACATACTCCCCTGGGTTAGCCTCATAAACTATGATACCCTCTCCTATCTCAGATTCTCTAGATAGAAGTGCTCCATGAACTTCTCTTGGAATTCCCTCTATACCATGTTTTACATATATCCATCCAATTCCTAGATATCCCACCATTACATCGCTGATCCTAGAAAATACTAATGCTTCTAACTTGACTCTCCTCTCAATAGGAGTCTCCATGTGATCAATAATTGTCTAGATATACTCAGTAAAAAACTATGCTACCTGAGGTCCACCCTCTCCAGTGAAAGTCGAACAGTGCTACAAATGAAATTCCCATGTCCAGTCAGACATAATTTTTACAACCTACCCTAGTAATCATTCCATAAACTACATAAACTAAGAAATGTTCTCATGGAACTTCTCTCTAGCTTCCTCACACAAAGCTATTAGAGCCTCAGATTCTACTACTGGTGGAACATTTTTAGCCATGTGATCATGTCTTCCTACCAAAAAGTTTCATCTTGGAGGAATATATCTACAATTAAAAACACATGTCTTATGAAACATAACACAACATTAACATAATTATAGAGATTTACAAAATTATAAAAAATTTCATCCCCTACACCCTACCACACAGTCAAAACTGAGGTGATATCACTACCCTTAACCATCCTACATCTAGGACATGGTTAGAAAATGGTAAAAACATTATCATAATTAAATTTTCCCATTATACACCCAATTAATGACCTTTATACATCATTTCACAACCATTAGTTTTATATTACGCACCTTTTTCAGTTTAATTTCACAGGAAAAGAAAACATTTCAATTTAACAAGTTACCTAGAACTTGTTTTCTCATGCATACCTAAAAATGATGCATGTTACAACAATCCATGAGGTCCTAGAATTATGCATGAATACTAAACTCTCATTCCATATTGTTCTAGGAGTAAATTCTCATAATTTCTTAGAAACAATAATCACATTACATAATAAGTTAATCACTCGAGGTAAAATAACATTAAACTATAATATCTTACATCAATAACGTCAATCCCACCCTGGGTACTTGGTTTTACCCCCATAAATGGGTTATTTACTACCATGAAAGATATATTAACTATGTAAAAACTCATCCTAATATCCTATATACCTTTTCCAAAAATAATAATACAAAAAACTCCTTTTATAACACTTTGTAATATCCTGAAATGGGTGCCACATAAAAGTTCCCTGAGTCGGTCGATTATGTGACCTTAGGCATACCTCCCCATATTCAAGAGAATAATTAATAGTAGAAAGGGTTTAATATATATAAAATGGGGAGACTATACCCTCTTTATCAAAGTAGTACAATAGCATAAATAACCAACAAATAACCAAAGGAAGATAATAACCAATAACTAGAATAATAAAATAACCAGAACAAACCTGTATATCTTGATGAACCAAAAAAGGAAACAATATTCAAATATAAAATAGTAGACATTTAATTCCAAATATATTTATAGTTTCAAAATAAAAACCTATAATAAAGACACTAACAACACCTAAGAAGATCCTGACATAATCTCTGGTTACCACATCCATGCTGCATCCCAACTCAAACATGTATAATAGGGATCTTTACCTTATCTTGTCATGAAAACAAGAAGTCTAATCAGGTACTAATCAATACGCCTGAGAAGGGTGTGAGTACAACTCAGTAGGCCACAACCAATATTTTCTAATGAAATAATCACTCAATAATAGTGTGTGAATTTTTATAAATAATTAAGTGCAACCAATAAGGTAAACATTTTACATATTCAATTATTATTTATTTAACCACATAATTTCCTAGGATCACAATGACATCCATACTATCAATACCTACATCATAACATGTAAGAGTCTGAACCATATCACATAGGGAAACACAATTCATAATAACACATGGTCTTTCATTATCTATTTAATTCCATTTCATAATGCATCCATTTAGAACCATAGTCCAATGCCAAACTCGTGGGAATATAATGTTGTGTCTAGAAACCCATGGTAATTTAGAGAATTATTCCTTAACCCATACCCCATGGGTATTTGGAGTATCATTTCCTTTCCCAAAAAATAATATTCACATTCATACATTTGGGTCTAGAACGTCATGGCTAGCACCCCATGGTTATTTGGTGCATTTTTATGTGTCACACACCCTATTTATCAATCAATCACAAATATCATGCATATCATGTTTAAAAAGGTTAATCAACATTAACACTATAATAAACATTTCACATAATGATATACCATTTGAATTATCAAATCAATCATAATCCTTTACTTTAATCACATGAAACAATATGAACAATTAATCATTAAACAATTTGTTAATCATTCATTCAAATTACCCATTAACCCTTCAAGGTTAATCCAAGCATCCATTTATTTACATTATTAATCAATTCCATATCTCAATAATTAACTAATTACACAATCCCATTTAATTGACCAATTCCATAATCTCAAGATCCCATCAATTTCATTATCATATCATTCCATTAATAAATTAACAAACTAATTAATCCAACTCGAGATGTAATTTCTAAAAATAGAAAATGATATTCCACAATTTCATACACACAAATATAATCAAGACTATGGTATTCTAAATTTATAACACCTACATCTATATCATTGATGAATAACCTCCAACGGAAATCCCGTAATTGAAGCGGAACATTCAATTTCCCAACGAAGAATGAGATCTTGATCCAAAACCTAAATATGAGATCATAATTGATAGATCTATCATAACTTATTTATAAACCATACTCAATAGAGAAAACCATAATTTCAAAAGAAGATATAAATATGAGTGAGAGGAAGGAAACCAGTTGGGATGAGATTCTCTTACTGGGAGCGGTGCAGATTCTTCAATCCAATCATTAATTCAAGAAGAACAAAGTTTTTAAAGCCTTGAAATCCTCATGGATTCTTCAAAAAAACACTAAAATGGGTTTACGTCTGAGTGGGGGTGATTAGGGGTTAATGCCATGGGTATTGGGATTTTTAATAATTTTTTATGGCATTAAAATACTATGTGCATAGTTTCCTATACGAGGCACATGATTTTACCTAATAATTTTCCTAACTATGTGCCTCCTCTTAGGGGCACATGGCTACTACTAGGATGATGCATGGTTACATAAAAAATTAACCAACCATGATAATCCACTTTGATTGGGTTTACATGGTTTTTTGGGGGTAGGTGTATTGTTTGGGGAAAATATACGCTAACTGTGCACTACCCAACTACCTCTAAAATTATTAATTTTTCACGTGAAACACCTCAAAAAACCCACTGATGTTATAAAAAATAGGGGTAAAATAGTACCTAAAAACGATATGGATACATCTCTATAAAATTTAGATATATTACAAAAAAATACTTATTTTCACAAAAAATAGATCAACATAATGAAAATATGATGGCTTGAGCTACTCAATGATTATGATTATTTAACAAACTACCACTTGAAGAAGGAAAATAAGGTAGTAGATGTATTGAGTAGTAAAGATCATGGAGTTCTGACCCAAATTAGGATTGAGATGGATCCTATGTTCATGGATCTAACAATGATGCATATAGGAATTACTAAAGAAGGGGAGACCATACTCCTTTTTAAAATTATTTCATAATAATATTTTTTGAAAAACATAAAAAGTTATCATTATGATCATGAGAATTTTTACAAGGAAATTAAAGCTGTGAGTGATGGAAAATTACTAAAATTATTTTGTAAAGATGGAGTTCTAAAATTTAGAAAGTGATTATGTGTTCCATCTATACCTGATCTAAAAAGGGAATTACTGGATGATTATCATAGCTTATATTTCTCTGTACACCTTATTAGCACCACGATGTATAGGGATTCGAGGGAACATTTATTTTGGTATAACATGAATTGTGAAATTGTTGATCATGTGTCTAGATGTTTGATTTTCCAATAAGTGAAATATGATAGACAACATCATAGAGGCTTAAAGAAACCTTTTCCAATTCCTATGTGTAAATTGGATGAAATTACTATTTAATTTGTCATAGGACAACTAAATACTCCTAGTATGAATGATGAAATATGGTTTATTATTGATCATTTTACAAAGTATGCACATTTACTTGCTATAAGAGTATATTTACCTCTTCATAACCCTAAAAGAATCAATATTAATGATGTTGTAATACTTAGTTAGACACTTATCTCAATTATGTTAGATCATGATACATTTTTTACATTGAAATTCTAGAAGAGTATTAATAAGTCTCTTGATACTTATCTTCATTTGATAAATTCCAAACATCATAAAAAATATGGATAGTCTTAAGGGTCTATTAAAACATAGTAAGATATGTTTAGGTCATGCTTGGTTCACTTTTTGAGAATATGGTATCATTATTTACATTTTTTAGAATTTTCATATAATAATAGTTTCAATTAATGTATTCAAATGGAAATATATAAATCATTTTATTGTAAGAGATTTTATACAGCCACTTTTTAGGATGAAGTTAGTGAAAGGAAACATATAGGACCTGAACTTTTTGAAGAGACAACAAAAAAGGTAAAGACTATTCAGGATCATATTAAAATGGATAAAATTAGGCAAAAGAGTTTTAAAAAAAAGTGGAAATATTTTTAATTTTAAGAGTGGATCTCATTTTCTTGAAAGTATCTTCATGGAAGGGTGTCACAAGGTTTGGTAAGAAAGGGAAACATATCCCCTGGTGTATCAAACCCTTTAAAATTTTGGAAAGGATTAGAGCTATGGATTACTGATTTTAAATGACACCAATACCCTCTAAAGTAAATGATGTGTTTTATATATCATTGATATGGAAGTACATGACATACCTAATGAATGTTCTCGCCTCTAATGAAATAGAATCGAAACCTGATCTATCGTACAATGAAGTGTCTATCCAGATTATTAATACTAGAGAGAAGGTTTTGAGGAATCAGATTACTTAAAAGGTAAAGGTACTTTGGATAAATCATTAAATGGAGGAAGAAACTTGGGAACCAAAGTATATCATGAAGAAGAACCACCCTAATGTGATTTAAAGGAAGTATTTTTGACAATATTGTGGATAAAATATTTATAAGAGAGAAGAATGTAATAACCAATACATAATTAGAGTAAGTGAAAATTATATTTTTATAAAACATTAATAAATTTTAAATTTTAATATTTCTTGGAAGAAAATTATATTTTGATATTATGAATATCAATTTTGAACATACTTATACAAAATAATCCAAGAATGAGTTTTTTAAATTTTCCCTTAGAAATAAGATCTTATGAAAACATAAAAATATAGTATTTAAATATTCCGCCTATTATTTATAATAATGTGTAATAATATGTATAATTAATAATTAATTAAATATAAATTTTATATAAATAAATATATGATCATTTATAGGTAAAAACAAGTATTTATCCAAAAACTATTTTTTTAAAAAACTATTTTTTGTTAAAAATGAATAATCTCTATCCATTTTACTTAATTAAAATAATATTTAATAATAAAATATTCCAATTTAATGTAAAAATAATATATATATAAATAATAATTTAAATTCAGAAAATGATTATTACTACATATGTAGTTAATATAATATCATCTTATACTCAAAAAATGAATTTCATGAAAACACATTTTCTGACATGATTTACAGGTTTTTTCTTAAACTAAATTGAACAAATTATGTGAATTTATTTTAATAAAATGGATTATATATTTTTAATCATAATAATTAATATTAGTTCATAAGTTAGACTTAATTTGTTTTCATAATGATCAATAAAAATAGTAAAAATTAATTAACACAGTTATATTTAGAATGAGGTTTCATGTGTTACATGCTCTTGTATTAAAATTAATTATCCACACACATAGAATTTATATTTGATAAATTTAATTTCATATTTATAAAAATATTTTACAAATCATATAATAGGTATCGTCTTATTTTATGATTAAAGGATTAATTTTCTAGGTTAAAAAAACTAGTTACTATAGTGAAAATTAAAATGGTAAAAATAAGTTAACTTAGAGGATAAGGGAATAAAATGTTTCTATTTTTTTGGTGGATATGTGGGTCGACCATATAATCCATCCACTCCATTATTTATAAATTTTCGATAATCTTTTGGTGATAGTGACTTCCCATTATTGAATAGTTTTGGGTATTTAAAAAATGACACTCTTCAATTATAAAAGGGCACTCCCTCCCCACACTACTTCACACATATCAATCCATTTTAATCGATAAAAAAATATCACCTGAAAATTATTATACAAATTTAATAGTTTATTTTCTTCCCAAAAGACCAACCCTAAGGACCTTAATAATATATCTATAAGAGATTTCCCTAAGAGAAGGTAATTGTCTTGACGTAGATCTTTCTTTTTCTTTATTTTTTACAACATTCAGATATATATTAACAAACAAAATATAATAAAAATAGTATATCACACATAATAAGATGTTATTATTTTTATTTCATAAGATTTTTTCATCTCCTTCTTCATCAAATGGGAATTAGTGTTATCCTTCATGTGTATGTCACACTACTACCTCAAAAACCAAAGTAATTAGTTTTCCCTCACCAAATCACATGGATAATCATAATTATTTAGATAATAAATATTTATGATACATATTACATGATATTAACTCTAAAAAATTAATATATAATCCACTTATTTATCCTTTCACCCATAAAGGTAAAGATATCGTCGCCCGTGCGTACGTATGACCTACCGTCTCCATTAAGCAATGCAATTCATTTTCCACATGTAAATTTAAAGAATTGTAATAAAATGTATAAAATAATTAAATATAAAATTTATAACAATAATATCATTATTTATATAATGTAAATATATCCTATACACTTGAACCAAAAATTTCTTGATAAAACACACATTAGAATACCAAACAATTATCACCTAAAACAATATTAATAATAAAATATTATTAATGAGTGGGTTAAAAGATGTTACAAAAGGATACTATATGATATTATAAATATAAATATGGTTCTATTATAAATTAATAACATGCTTAAAATGATTATACAGTTTGTTAAATAACGTTCAATGAAAGAGAAGCAATGGGTAAGGGATTTCATCTCAATTTCCATTTCATTGATACATATTTCTTAATATGAACCATTTAGCTTTTATGTGATGTATATATTACCCCTTTGATGTATTTATCATGAATACCCATATATTCATGATTATTATTGTCTAAAATAAAGTTTATTCTCTCAATGAGTTATAATTTAATAGTTACCTAAAAGGTAAGAATATATTTTACAATCTCACATTTTTTTGTATTGCTTTTACTTTCATTTAAGGAATATTATCATTTTTCCTTCATAGGATCCAATAATTTTATTATCCACTAAATATTTAAAGAGTGTAAGTATTTTCATCCATTTTTTCCTTTCTTTGGTAATTATATCAAATAAAATAAATTTAAAATAAGAAATGATTTTATTTCCCTAAAAAGAGGATATATTTTTCTTCCAAGTTTAGCTTTATCAAAATTATTTTACAAAGGTCCTCTTATATACTCAAATAATTTATTAAGTATATTTTAATTTATCCTTTAATTTTAAAAAGGCTTGAATGTAATCTTTCTACTATTTTTTTTAAGTTAAATTTTTGAAAAAAAGTTAAAAGGAATGTTTTCTAAATATTTACAGCGATAACTGACTGCCACGACACCATAACAATTTTATAAATTTTAGCTTATTATACATATTTTCAATGGTTTTAAAAATAAAACTATTTTATGAAATATTATTTTAATATTTCATTTACATACTCTTTATTACTCAAAAGGACATTGTTTTTATGAAAAACTCATATATTCTAGATGAATCGATTCTCATCTCTCATTTCTTGATTCATTTTTTTATTATTTACATTTTCTTAACATAACATTTTTATTTTGATCATTTATAATTATACATTAAATTTCTATTAAATATCAATATTATGTGTGTTATAGATATGATAATTTCCTAATCTGTATACCATTTTTAAATATGTTGTTTACTAAATTTATTTGATTAAATGGTAAAACATTGATAAATCCATATATTTTACTCAATATAGATGTTTTTTGAAAAGTTATATTGTTCATTAATTAAATTGATCATTCTATATTTGAGGAATTATTTGGAAATGCGGTGATGGGAGGGGCCCAGAATTATATAGCCCCTTGATGCATCAGTATGTCTCTGTAAACAAATATATTAGTTAAATTAAATTAGTTCTCTACGTATGTTTTTAAACTATCTTGTGAAAGTTATTGATAATATAGATATCATCATCTTTTAGATGATCAAATCCCAAATTAATAATTTTTTTCCTTGATAATTCTGTTATTATTATCCATGAGATTATTACATTGATATTATTCATGGATGAATTTTTTGCTCATGTTATTGATTAAATAGAATATTTATTCAGTTATTTACCATTCTATATTGATTATTCCTTATATAACCATTATATTAAATTTAATATTAAATATAATGTGTGTTTAATTATTCATATTTCCATATTGATTATGATTGATTGATTTATGATACATTTCACTATATGTAACATTTAATGAGAAATTGTGATCTCTTGTATTTTATTTATATTCCCTTGGATATGAAGATGAATCCTTTAATGAGTTTCAAAAATTCTTCAAATTTTACTTCATTATGTTTTATATTTTATTCCCAATGTAAAATGGTTATATGTATCTGGTTCTCCAAAACTACTAAATGGACTCATACTTTTAGATTTTACCCCCTGTATCTATGAAATGATAATAAATTAATCATCAGATTCTAGTTACTAGATTTAGGTTTGTTACAATATCCCCCTTTTATTTTTAGGAATTATGAATAATTATCATATTAAATTTTTTCACCTTAGAGAAGGTAAAATAGATAAAATAAGATTAAAATTTAGGGATGAGGATTTAAAATTATCTAACAGCTGAATTTATCCGATTTTATGAGTGTAGTTCATTCATTACCATCCAAGACTTGAATATATGGCCACTCTAATCCATAATTCATTAAATATAACCTTTATATTAATTTATTAAAATAAAAATAAAAAATTTGACTCTCTCACTTTTAAATATATCTTATGTCTTAAAATTGGGAAAAACGAAGCTTGTGAATGAATATAAATGTTAATTTTGAGAATAATTAAATTATTTTCATTATGGAAATTTATTTATAAGTTTTATTGATTATATAATTAACTTAAATTCTTACAAAACTCCGACATAGCATTTATTCAATAAATGGAAATTTAATTTAATGACTTAAAAAATTGTGAAATTAATATAATTTGAGTGATTTATAGTGTTAAAAAAATTAAAAATTAATAAGAAATATTAGAGATGTATTAAGAGATTATATTTTAAATCTATCTTTTCCTTAGTGTCTTTATAGTCAAATTAAAAGAATAGTTCCAAAATTGACATTATTGATATTTTATAAAAATAAAAAATTATTAGATGATTTAAGATTCATAAAAATATTATATTTTTTCAATGGAAATTAATATTATTCAAAATATCAACAATTTTCCATTTATGAGTCACTTTTTCATTTATTGTGACATTATTAACCCTTTAATATTGAAATAGTTGTTACCATAGTTAATATCAAAAATGATTAATGAAGGGGTTAATAAAAAATACATGGTTTAAAATGACACAAAAAATGTATAAATTTCATCGAATGTTGTTATTTATACCCTAGACCCTTTTTATTTTAATTCATGTCAATTTGGAATCATTTTTCTTTAGGATGAACTTATTATATTTTAATCTTTTAAGAAACTCCAACTGTGTTGTCCCCTCCCTTATAAAAGGATGATACTTATTTGTATTATTTACACCACTTTGTTCCTTATATCTCGACCAAAACCTATAAAATTCCCTTATAAATGTCCCTAGGAACATTTTATTGGTATTTTATTCCCAAAATATCAACCCAAGGGTCCTTAAGAAGATATCCAAAGGATTTATTTCAAATAAGAGGTAATCATCTTAACCAATCACTTTCTTTTTTAATTATTCTTTTACCTATTAAAAATATAGGTAATTTATCCTAAAATACTAACTTCATTATCCTAAATGTAATTAAACTATATTATTATTATTAAAACACCATTATACACCCTCTTTCCCATCCAATGGGAAGTGAAATTATTGCTTGTGCGTTCATACAATTTACCATCTCCGCATAGAGATAATTTTTATTTTTCATCACCATATTTTATTGATGTATATTATGATGGGTATAGTGTTTATATATGATATTTAAATAATAATTACTCTTATATAATTATAATACTATATCTACCTTCTTACCTTCCAATTAATTAGAAAATGATAATGTCACTCTTGTGTATGTGTGGACTACCATCTTTATGAAGTGTTGTGATTCGTTTTTTCACATTCATTTTAATTGTATGGTAATAAGGAAAAATTTAATAATTTTATAAAATAAAATACTTATTATATATAAAGGAATTAATATTTACCTTTCTTTCATCCCATCCATCAAAAAATGAAAATAACATTCATGTGTATGTATGACCTACCGTCTCTATGAACGGTATAATTAATTTTAATATAAATTAATTTTATGTATGAATATATATATATGTATATAATTAATCTATATAATATTTAGTTAATTATTAAAATTATTGAGGTTATTAAACCCTGATCAAATTACAATGATCAAAACTAATGAACTGAAACATACATAAAAAACTAAGCAGTTATCATCCAGAACTATAATTTTTATAAATAATTATTAATCATGTGGTGATAAAGTTTTATAATTAAATCATATGTGGTATGAAATAAATTATTATAGTTATTTAATATATTTGTAATAAATATATATTTACTATAAAGGCGGTTCAAAAATATACAAATAAATATGATTCCTGGGGTAAGGGATTCTTTTCAATCCTATTTTTATCTGGATTGTTTTTGTTTGAATTTAAATTGAGGAAATTATATGGTCCTTATATGATGAATCACTGTAATTTTATTTTAATATGGTTATTTTTATATAATATATGGTTTCCTTTAATTTTCCTCTATTTAATAACTCGATAGTTTTAACAAATGTTTTTAAATAAACTCGACTTTATTTCTCTCTTCAAACAAAAATCATTTATCTTCCATGTCCACATTTTCTAAAAATGTTTTCAAGAATGATTTTAACATTATCCTATCATTCTTTAAAGTAATTTTTCCTATTTTTTACTTTTTCAAAAATTGTTTAAATGGGATGTTCTTATTTTTTTCCAGACGGTGTACTTTTTGACTCGTTTTTACAAATGTGTGAAAGGAATGATTTATTTTAACTTAAACAAAATGAATAAAATCTCACACTATCATTAACACTCAGTACATTGAATCATCCTTTATAATTTTTCATATTATTTTTCAATGAAAATTTTTCCATAATATTTTAGAAATTTTTAGATTTTAAAGATGTTATTTCAATGTGAAAATGGTATTTTCCTCATGAAATATTCCAAGTGAATTTTTAAAGGAATTTTAATATAAGATGACATCATTTGATGTTACTTATTCTTGTTAGAGATATTATCCAATGATACAATCCTTATCATTTATATTGATGTTTTATCATTATATTGATGCGATTTTTATGAATTCTATTTCTTTTCCACATGATATTTCATGATTAAATGTTTATGAAACATGTTTCTTTTTCACGAGTTATGATATAATGAATGTTTTATGATCTTGTGACAAAAGTATATATGATTTTCATTATGTAATGTGTGGTAATAAAACCATAAATATGTGTTCCATCAGAACATAAATCATTTATTATATCAGAACCCATGTAATGAAATGGGTTTCATAAATATCATTCCATCATAACATAACCTATGTAAAAGAAGTTGGTTTAACAAATACCATTCCATCATAAACATAAAATCCCATAGAAATAATAGTATCCTTGAAAATATCCCTAGTAAGGAATAAGTAACATCAAATAATTTTATCTTAGATGGAAAATAATTCTGGGAGATCACTTGAAAATATTTCTTGGGAAAAATATCATTTCTATTTTGAAAACAATTTTTTTTAAAATGTCATGAAATATTAAAATAAGACACTTAGTTTTAAAATAACCATCTAAGATTATAATGGATTCTTAAAGATATTAAGGCATCATGAAAATGGGAAAATCAATTCATGCCATATAAGTTAAAAAATCATTCATTTCTTAATTTTACCAGAAAATTCACAAAGAACCTCATTTGGAAAACAAAAAAAAAAGATTCCTTTCAAATAATTTAGTAAAAAATATTACATAATTAAAAATGAGTTTAAAAAAAATATAATAATAGTAAAAATATTTTGTAATTTTTTTAAGAAACATGGAAATGGATGATAAATATTCCCCAGTAGATAAATATATATAAACAATATAGAATGATAATGAGCTTATGAAATTATCCTTTAACTTAGGTCTAATTTCCTTCATACTTATCTAAAACTCCTATATAATTGTTTAAATAATGTTATTAATTTATATTATAATCATATTCATACTTATGATATTATATATGAAACTCTTATATCATATTATCATCCATTTGTTAATAATATTTCCTTAGTACCCTTCATTCGGATGTCCTGAATGGAATGATGGCCTTATTTTTTATTTATTTTTCATAACCCTCCTTTCAAGGGATGAGTGGGAACCCTTAAAAGGACCATAGGATTAGAGATTACATGACCCGTAGGTCTTAGAGGAAATATCTAGACTATAACTACAGGTAACTGCTCCTCCCCAGCATACGCATCGTGATATCAGTTCTCCACCTTCTCATGGTTGTTCACCTAGGATTCCCATGCATGCACAAGCTGGTCCCGATGGAAATATCATACCCTCTCTTTCTCTCAAATATGTTAGCTTCAACTGTGGTGAATATACCTGCTCTGAATCCCCATTTGGAGTCTGCACTTGTAGAGTCTGTTTGGTCCATTGAGCACAATTTTAGGTGGCCCATAAGCCTCAAGGTGGCTGGAAGGCCTTGAGGAGACCCAAAGGCCTTGATGTGGACCAAATTCCATAAGGTGGCCCAAAATACTTAATGGTATGAATGCCTTGGGTGGTCCGAAGGCCTTGAAGGACCTGGGGACCAAACTGGTGGCCCGAAATCCAAAATTGATGAATAGTTCTGGCTGCTACAGTATCGAACAGTACCTGCTGCAGTACCTACTATAGTTTTTCTATAATAACTCGGAAATATTTCTCCTTATGGTTTTGAACTTGGGTCTCTTGGATGCACTTATCGAGTCCTCACCAACTGGGCTGAGGCTCTTGGGCACTTCATTTGGGTGTTTACTACATCATTTTTCTATGCATGTTTTGTCCTATAAGCTCCAGTTCTTGTGTATAGGATATATTTACTTCATTTACATAATTATATTAAGGTAATATATATCATATTTAATCATTACATACATTTATATAAACATTAACTAGTTATGAACATGGAAAAAGAATCACATCGCGTCGTGGAGATAGTAGCCCATACATACACATAAGAGATGATATCATTCCCTTGATGGTAAAATTTTAAAGAATTTTATTATATATTAATTTATAAAAACAATATAATTTTATAATTATCATATATATATATATTATTTTCATAATTATACCCATCCAAAGAAAGTGGTGATGAAAAACAGACTACATAGCGACGTAGAGACGATAAGCTATACGAACACATGTGCAGAGATTTTATTTTTCATAGGATGGGTAAAAGGTGGAATATTTTTGTACCATAATCATAATATTTCAGAATATATGTGATATTGGAGTTATTACTTTGAATTTAAAAAATACATGAAGAGGATGTACAGGAAAAATAATCTTGAAAGCGTTGGTAAAGATGATTACCTCTTCTTTAGAGAACTTCTCTTAGATATCCTCCTTGGGACACTAGGGTTGGTCTTCTAAGAAGACCATAACCTATATAATTTTTCAAGGGAAGTTTAGAATATAGTTTTTTAGGGGATGGTAGAGCTTTAAGGCTTAATGTGATGTGAAAAAGTGAGGGAGGAGGTTCCCTTTTGTAATTGAGGTGAGGGGCACTTTTAAATTTTCTCAAAATATTGATTTATAATAAATTCAATCATAATAGAAATACCTAAAAATGATATTTAATCCAATATATTATGAGATAGCTTTCTTATATCATAAAAAAATATATTTTAGACATGTTTTGGTATTATTTTAACCCTTATTATTTTGATTAACCTTTATTTAACCTATTTTAATTTTAACTAAGTTAATAAAATTTTCAATACTAGAAGGTTGTAATTTTTAATTATGTGATGTTAATTAGAAAATAAATGAAACATTTATATCATTTTAGACCATATTATAATTATTTTTTATTTTTAAATATGTATTATTATAATTAAATAATTTAATAAAATATTATTTTGATAAAATACCATTAGTGCCAATTTTGACATTATTCATTACTTGGACATTTGAAAATTACACAATAACACGTTAAATTAGAACACAATATTTTATTATATCCTAAAGAGGTAAAGTTCATTAATAATTTTAATTATAACATTAATTATTTAAAATTATATATATATTTATATTTTTAATTAAATTTATTTGACAATCACCTTTAAAAAATAATTACTACATCATCATTGGTTAATTATTTAATATAATTATTTATTCACTAAAAATTAAAACTAAACATCCATGATAAATATAAATCTTCAAGATTTAACAATTATATATATATTCAGATGTATTTTTTGTTTAACCCTATATTAAAAATGATATAGTATTTAAAACATGAATGTGACATCTTTAAATTTTTATTAAATAAAATATTAAAAATACCATAATCCCATATAATTGGCCCAAAAATATAGAAATAAAATTTTATCATGAAAAAAAGTTTATTAAGTTATAAAAATTCATTTAAATTCGTTTATATCATAATTTTTTCCCCATTTTGACACATAAGGGATATTTAAAACAAAGAAAGTGACATTTTTCTACTTTCATTGATTAAAATATTATATAAGTTATTTTCATGAGAAAATTGTCCATTAAATGACTTAATTTTGATAATTATGTCTTAGGGGTCGAATTAGTTTCATCCAATAAAATTTGGGTATGTGTTAGAGTCATTTTATAGTTTTTATCATTTTATTTTTAACCTAATTTACCCAATTTATCCTTTATCGTGGTACCAAAATTTACTACGTTTACTATTAATATTGGTCAAAAATAAAAGAGATATATTCAAAAAACATTTACCTTCATAATATAAATTTGGAATACATTTTTAAAAATTCTAAACACATATGTTTCAGAATTTAATTTAAACTAAATCTGGTAAAATTCCAAGAAAATGTGTTTTTCGAAAAAAAATGACATTTTAAAAGATCAAATGTTTTTCTTATTAATCTATATATAAAATCATTTTTAAAACCCATTATTTAATTATTTAAATTAAAATGAAAAAAATAAAATTTAAAACTAATCAAAAACATAATATGAACTTGTAAATACTTTATAAGAAAATATGGTTTTCAATAAAAAAATAGTATTTTCTCTATTCTTTAAAATATAATTATTTTTAGAAAACAAAATAATTTGAATATAATTTTTACATAATGAATTCCAAATATTAAATTCATTTTGTCAAATTAATTTAATATAACTTCTAAAATATAATAAAAACTCATTTTTGAATAAAACATATTTTTAATGAATAAAGTAATTTTATTAAAATTATATGAATATTTTCTATGAACTTACTAATGCATTAATATTGAGTGGAATATTTATATTTTTTTCAAAAAAAATTTATTAATATTTATTCCCACCAATCTAAGTGCTAGGTTATAATGGTCATTTTATAGTGTCTCGTGGTTCGTTTAAACTCACGGTTGTGTGCAATGCAAGCTACTGAAGAACTATAATTAATTAAATAGAAATATTTATTAAAATATCAGGGCGTTACATTCTACCCCTCTTAAAATGATTTTTTCCATTGAAATTAATTTCTTGGATATAAACATATGATGATTCCTCTACCTCGTTACATCCTCAGGTTCTCAGGTAGCTTTCTCAAATTGATGGTTCCTCCATAAAACATTAACCAAATGAGTGGTCTTGTTTCATAGAACTTTTTCTCTATGATCCAAAATATCTATCATTGTTCTTTATAGGAAATATTTTTCTCCAGAGGAAATAATTATGAGTTTACTACATGTGAAGGATTGGGTATGTACTTTTTAGGAGAGATACATGGAACACATCCTGAACTATAAATAGATTTTTTTGGGAGCACCAATCGATATGCTACCTTCCCAAAACAGTCTAGAATTTCAAAATGATATATGTACCTTAGGATTAACTTTACCTTATTTCCAAATCTCATCACACTTTTCTTGGAGATATTTTTAGAAACACCTTGTCACTCACTTCAAACTTTAGGTCTTTTCATCGATTATGATCATAACATTTTTTCGACTCTAAGATTCTATTATGTGTTATTGAATAGATATTTCCTTCTTTTCCATTTACTCAACCAAATTGGGTCCCATTAGATTACTTTCCAAAAATTCATTCTAACCTGTTGGAGTTCTACACTTCTTACCATATAGGGCTTCATAAGGATCAATCTGAATACTAGAGTGAATGCTATTGTTGTACGAAAATTCTACCAAAGGTAAGTGTTGATCCCAACCACCTTTTAAATACATAGAAGAATCTCTCAACATTTCTTCTAGAGTGTTCATTTTCCACTCTGAGGGAACATCTATTTGAGGATGATAAGTAGTTCTAAAACATAACTCTGTATCCATATCCAATTAAAGACTTCACTATAAATTCAAGGAAACCCTTGGATCCTTATTTGATATAATGGAAATTGGTACTGCATGAAATCTCACTACTTCCTAACTATATATTTTAGCAAGTTGATCAAGAGATAACTCTTCTCAAATATAAATTAATTGTACTGAATTCATAATATGATCAACTATAACTGATATAGCATTATGGTCTTTAGATGTTTGTGGAAGTCTGATGAGAAAATCCAGGGTGAGGTTTTCACATTTCCATTCTAGTATAAGTAATGGGTGTAACATCCCATTATACTTCAATCTCTCAGCCTTTACTTGTTGACAAACCAACCAAAAATAAAAATACTATTAAAATATCTCTCTTCATGTCAACCCACCAGAAATACTCTTTCAGATCTCTATAAATCTTAGTGCTTCCAGGATTAATAGAGAATGATTAACTATGAGACTCATATAATATATCCTTATTTAAATGTTGTATGGTAGGGACACAAACATAGTTCCTGAACCTTATTATTCCATCGCAATAAAATTTTAACTTAGGAACATTTCAGACCTCTTTTTTTATCTCAACATATTCCTTTTGCACCTCCTTAATATTCACTTTTATAGATAGTTGAACATTCATTTAAACCAGATAATATTTCTCCCTGTCCTTTAATATTTCCATATCAATCCTTTGAAAATACATAAATATTAGATCTTTTGTTATCCTCATGATATATATGTTATCATGGTCCTTTTGACTCAAAGTATTTGCCACCATGTTTGCCTTCCCTGGGTGAAAATGTATAGAGAAGTTGTAATCTTTAATCAACTCCAACCATCTTATTTAGAAAATATTCATCTCATTTTGAGTGAAAATATGCTATTAAAGTTTATAATCAATATATATGTCACAACTTTCCCCATAAAGATAATTCTTCTATATCATTAATGAAATAATATCCACAACTATCTCCAAATCATGAGTTGGGTAATATTTCTCATGGATTTCCAATTTTCATGATGCATAAGCTATCACCATATCATTTTTGTCACACCAGATGCTTTTAAATTATTTATTTTATTAATTTTCTTGACATTCGGTAGTTCGGGCTGAATCCCAACTTAAATTTTTGAGTTATTATTTAAAAATTCTTGTTTTGTCCTTGACAGCATTTAGTGCATGGGAAATGCATGGTTGAAGCTGTATGGCTTTCCCCGGGTCACCGTATGGCCTCACCTGGTTCACCGCATGTCCTGCCCGATGTTCGGGACAAATAAATGAAATGAAATGAAAAAAGAGGATAAAGTATGATAATAAAAAACAAATAAATAAACTATGTTTAACTAAATATTTTAATAATAATAAAAATGGAAATTTTTATTGTAATTATTATTATTGTTATTATTATTATTATTATGTTAATAATTATTATAATTATTAGTGTTAAGAATATAAATTTCATTAAGTAATTAATTTTAATATTATTATTATTGATATTATTTTATTTTCTTTTTATTTTTATTTTCATTTATTTTTAGGGTTGGATAGCCCCCTCCCCCCTTTCTCCTTCACGTCGAGCAGCGGGTCGGCCCCCTCCCTATGCACTAATGGTCGGTTCCCTCTTCCTCCCTTCCGTCCATCCCTCCTGTCGACCCTGCCCTGCACTGCCCTTACCTCCTGGTCGCGCTTCCCTCACCACGCATGGGTGACTTCTCCCCCTTCTCTATCTGGCTCGTGCAATACCCCACATATCCATCCCTTTGCCGAAATAGTGAACCATCGGCCCTCCTCCGACATTCTTAGCCTTCATCGGCACCCCGTTCTCCTTCTACGTGCACTTCTTCCCTTCAAGTAAACCCACCCTCTTTTTTGGAGTTTTTACTTTAAATTTAAAGGAGTTTAATTTGTTTTAGGGTTAACCTTGGTGTTTTGGTTAAATATTGTTGTGTTATTTTCCATTCATGGTTTGCTGGAAGTGCAGTTGTCATGAAATTGGGAGTTTTACATCAATTTTTGGGGTTTTCTACACTAAGGTAGGTGGTTCCATGTAAAAACATTATTTATACAAAAGGGGTGAGTTTTTTTTTTATGGAAACTCATTTTGAGTCATTTTTTAGTGTTGTGTGAGTTGTGCGATTAGTTTATTAATCTTTTCATGTGGTACAAATTGTGTTCTTGATGCGATGTTGTGTGTGTTTGGTCGAAAAAGTGGGTTCTGTGTTGGTTTTGTGGGTAAGGCCAAGTGAATTTTTGGGATAATTGTTTTATAAACAATTATTTATTGTTAATTAAATTATATGAATGGTGAAAATGTGTTTTATAAATGGTTTAAACATTTTATCAAACTATTTATGTGGTATAGATCACATTTTAGAGTTGTTTTTAAGTGTGTGTTATTTGGAAACATGATTTTGGGTGTGTAAATGGTTTCCTTGGTATGTTTAGTGTTTTTTGGATGACTAGTGTGAATGTGGAATACCTTTTCAAGCCATTGGTTATTATTACGTTTTTTTATTGTAACGTGTTTTGGTCATCGCAATGTGGATTTGAGTCATCGACAGTGAAGATCTATATCTATATACAAGGGTATTCATGTATATGTACATATCCTCCTTGAGCATGTTCCCTCATGGTGTGGGGAAAAAGTTCTTGGATCAAAGGATATATATATATATATATATATCATTTTGTGTGTGTGGGAAAATGTATATGTGTGTAGGTGAAGCAGTATTAGGATACCATTGTCAAAAGGTACATGTCTTGAGGTATGTTTTTCAACATAGTTTATTCTTATTTCCACTTCTGGGTTGTCTCGCCATCTAATTTCTGGTCATTAATTGTTTAAAAGGTCTCTGGTTAATTTTTCACAGTGTGTTGGGCTGTTTGGTGTGGTTTCGAGTCATCGGTCCAAGGGTGACTCGCCTATGTGTTCATAGGTAAGTAAATATATACATGCATGTTTCCCCATTACATTTATATTCATCCACTGAATTGAATGTATATTTAGGGGTCTAGGTTTTCCTATGTGTATATATAAAAAAATCATATGAAGGTGAGTGGAAACTGGAATATGAATATAAACATACCTGTAAGGATCCCCTTGTACACATTCATGGGCCATGAAAATATATACATAGGGGATATGTGTCCTTTAATATATGAGAAGATTCATACTCATAGTGGGGGAGCAACGAATTTTAGTTACAACGCACCAAGAGACATACTGGAATGACTTTTTCCTACCTGAGGTAGGTTACCTATGCCCTAACCTTTAATTAGAATTTCCCTTTCTACTTGGTATTCTCTTAAAAGTGTGTTTTCTTCTTTTATATGAAATGAATATGCAATGTAAATATCTATATATATTTTTATGAATGAATGGTTTTGGTTATTGAAAAGTTTTTTATAAAAAGTTTTGAACACGAAATGGGTATTTGGAAAGACATGTGGTCTTTTGGCTGATTTTTCTACAAAAGTGTAGTGGCATTTTTTTTCAAAGAACTTCTAAAGTGATTTCCAAAGTAGATTTTGGTCCGAATTCATGGAAAAAGGGTGGTTTGATTTTCATAAAAGGGTTTCTTCATTTTATGTTTGGTTTTATAAATTCTTTAAACATGTAGCACCTTAGTTGTTTAGTCAATATTTCAATTTTTTTTGAAAATTTCAATTTTTTTGGTGATTATGTTTTTAAAATTTAAAGTGTTCCTCATAAGTGGCTAATCCTATTTGGTACTTTATGAATGATTTATGAAAAATTAAAACCCCTCTTATGGATTTCCCTCTTACTTTAGAAAAAGGATGTGTATGTTAAATGTACAAGTAGTTATATGTTCCTAGTTAAGAGGCTTTTGCAATGATGTGTGCTTTTCAAAAAAGGGACAATCTTAAGGGGAGAGGTCGGTGGTGAAAACTTGAATGTTTTTTGATAAGGAATGTGATGGGAGTGTGTGCATGTGAACATTCACTTGAGCACTAGGGAAACCCCAGATACCTAGGTGGGAAGACTAGGACTAGTACTCTAGATGATAGTTAAGTGGTTCATCCTGGTTTCATCTAGCAAGATTGATGTTACAACACTAACATAATACTTGTCATTATTTGAGAACACTCGGTTTTAGGTGTGTTCCCTACTAGTGGCTCGTAAACAAGAATATATACCATTGTGGATCCTATGGAACGTTTTCACCGAGGTAAGAGGTTTCTATGGTCCCACATGTGCTAGTTACCTATAGGGATTTCCCATGGTTCTTGTTTGTGGCATAATGCTTGTGATGTGATTTTCTTTTCTAGTCCCCATTCTTGATTGACTGTTGAGAAAAAAACCGAATTTTAATCTCCATTGCTCCCCTTTCATTTTAATATTTTAACACATGATTGTAATATATTATGAAATTATAGTGGAAGAGAAATGATTTCCTTAAAATAAAAAAAGTAAACTTTTTTACATTTTTTTGAAAAGGCTGAAAAAGCTTTTTTCAATATGAATTATTTTCAAACTGGAATGATTGGGTTTATTTTTAAAGGTAATGGAATAAGGAGTTGTTACTCCATATATTTCCTTATGAGAATCTTAGTTCTCATGCCTACTTTATATTTTTAGTTTCTAGTTCTATTCTTGGATCTCTCTTGGAGTTAGAATGGTTATATATTTGGTTGTGACCTGTAGGTTCACTTTGAGGTATGTCTAGCTGATTATATTTATTATTATATTATGCCGCTAGCATTGTTTACCTATTTTTACAGTTTATTTCTATTTATCTAGATTTTAATTTTCTGGGTTAAATCATTCCCAACTGCTTGTTTTGATGCATGACACTAGTTTTCAGCCTGTGGGTATTAGGAAATCCCTTATGGACATGTCACAGACCGGATTGGGTGACTAATTTAGGGTCAACCTGGTTCATTCATTACAAAATGGTATCAGAGGGAAGTTGGATCTTTTGGGTCATATTATTTTAGGAAGTGTCAGGGTGGACCAGAGTTAAGTGTGTTATAACTTGATGTTCTGGCCATGAGTAAGGTGCATGGCCAACACACCTCATGGTGGGACTCAAGTAACCAAGGGAATTTGATGTTTGTATGATTCTTTGGCCCTTGTGGTTAATCTTGTTTAGGGTAAATGAAAAGGGAGTAGGTTCAATGTTATCATTGAGCTCTCAGGGCCTGGAAATCCATGTAAAGACGGGGACATCTCCCTAGAATGTTCTCCAAGATGGTGGACTGAATAGAATATGGCCACCAACCATATGTCCAAGTCACACATCAAAACTAGTTTCTTCTTGCAATGTCTTATGCCTTCTTGGGTTCTGAAAACTCATTAGAAAATCATTGTTTAATAATTTATGAAATTGTTACTTTAAAGAGGTAATTACTTGATTTTCAAAAGTGTGTAAAATTGGTTTTTTGGAGTTTTTTTGAATGATATTTTCAAAAGGTAGATTTTTATGAAATGGTTTTTTTTAGAATGAGATTTAATATTTATAATCAGGATTTTTGGATTTACAAACATGATGGTTTGGAAAACATGTATGATTTTAAATTTGTTTTTTAAATACTATTTTCAATAGAATTTGTTAAAATAGTGAAAGGTATTTTGAATGGGATGAATTGTTTGAAATTTTATGTGAAAGGTTTGAAAATGAAGTATTTTTTGGACGATTGGTGTCATTCTAAAATGTTTGTGAGATTCAAAATGAGTTAAATTTTGTGACTAGGGGGTTTTAGAAGAGGAGGTGTGGGTTGATTTTTGTTTTCAAAAATGGAATGAATTTTGTTCAAACATTGGGTACTTCCATGGGTGACCATATGAATGGGCTATATGTGAACGGTAAATTGGTGCCCTGTTGACATGAGAGTATGCTTATGCAAGGCCCATGAGGTACCATTGGTGATTGTTCTTCCCACCCTCCTGGTTTTAGTTTCAGAAGTGTTTTTTTAATGAAATGATGGAGTGTTTTTGTTATGTATTTGTGTGGTGTGTCTTTTTGTGTTTTGAGAATCTTGAAGTGGGGTGTTTTACGTTTTTAAAAGCTTTCTTTTTTTCAAGATGTTCCATGTTTGTGTTTCATTGGTAAGTTGATTTGAGGTGTTGGATAGTAGTTTTTCGTGAGATGTGTTTTGGGAGGCCTTGCAATGGTTTCCCCATTATTTCAATGTTTTCTCATGGTGTGTTTGACCAATGGACCAGTTTGTTTGGGTCCATAGTTTTTCATCATGGCTAGTGTATGCCCCCATGATGATTTAACATGCGATTGAAGTGCAGCCATGGGAGACTATATTTTAGTCAGCCCTCCAGTTGGTTAAAGTAAGGACTTTTCCTTTTGAGTGTCAGTGATAAGTATATCCTTTTTTCCCTTTTTGGTTAAGTGGATACTCTCATAGTGGGATGGAAGATACGAGAGGAGTTGAAGGGATTTTTGGTCTCCTTAGGTTGTCTAAGTCATCAAAGGTGAATTTTAACACTATTGTGTATATAGGATCTATCTAGAAGCGGTGAAGGGGATTAAACTGAGGAAAGGTGAGCGGTCCAGAGTTGGAGGTGTTGGCTAATTTCTTAAAGGGGATTTGGGTCTTTTGTTGGTCATGTCTAAATAGGGATTCATGATGGACTACTAGTGTACCTAGTCTGACTATAAGAGGCCTCTATGGTTGTTTGTAGAAATTGTGTTCCATTTAAGACTCAATTTAAAATCATTTTTCATATAATATTTCTTTCAATGACATGGGCCATGTTCGGTTATGTTTGGTGATGATGTGCTCTTGTTTGGTTATAAGGGGGGGTGTGGGACTTTCCAAGGGCCTCTATCTTGACATAAGTGTATTTTACTTTGGGAAGTTTCAGATTGCTCTGTTTTAGAGAGAGGAATCATCTATGGGTCATTACTCATGGTTCTTTTTCATCCAGAGTAACAAAGGGTGATGTGAATGCACCATCTAACCCCCCGTTTTGATGAATGTGTTGTGTGGGAGTTAGTGGATGGTGGAGTGTTTCGTGTTTGTGGGAGTTTTCTCGGTTGCAGTGTGGTTATGTGTGGCATGAAAAGAAGAAGCTCTGTTTAGGAGTCTTTAATGCCTAATTTTGAGGTAGGAGATGATTAAAACATTAGGGCTCCAGCCATAGGCATCAGAGTGAAGCTGGTACATGGAAAAAATCCTCAGGAGTGTATGGGACCCCAGCCATATTTTTATCATCGATGTTGAATGTGAAGTTAGTTCAAATCATTTATTGTAGTTGTTCCATTATGAATGACACATATGGATGAATGAGTATTCACATGGTTATGAGGAGGTGTGGTCGTCTCATACCTTAATGTCCCGGTGGATGTGTCCAAAAAGATATAATCCCTTTCAGTTGTCCTCATGGGGTCTGTCTTGGTAAATCGGTCTCAATTTTGATTAGTTCTCATCCAAGGATGTGAAGATGTTTGTTTGTCTTTGGGTGTGTTTTTGACATCCCAATATTTGTTCCCTTCCCTCCCCGCCCCTTGTGGTGGGGTGTTTGGTCAGTGTCAAGAAGTCTCGAGTTCATGATTTTATGTTGGGTCTAATGGTTTTGAGACCCAATGTGGGTCTTGCTAAAATTCCCTTGGAATAAACTGATGTTAGCCTATTCTTAATGGTAGGGAGTCCGTTCAAGCCTCCCCATGTTGATCCTTTGTTTCTATTTATAGAGATGGATTAGTGGTATGTTATGGGATTGTTCTTTGGGTGTGGTTCCATTTTACTTATTGATTTCGGACAAGTGTTGTTGTGTCCTTTCATAGTGACTGAGGTTTTTTCAGTGTGAGAGGCTGGATTATGTGGGTGTGAAAATTTCAATACATGATCAATTAACTGGAGGTGTTCTAGCTCTTTGGGGTGGATGACACTTAGTGAAAATACTTTTTACGGGTTTCTTGGGGTTTTCATTTAAGTCACTTTGTCTGAGCATAGTTTATTTTCCTATTTATTCTTGTTTTTTATTGGGATCATATTTGAACCTTAAGGGGGTATCCGTTTCTGCTTTGGGGTGCAGCCTTAGTTGAGTCTTTCCGGGGACAGAAATCACTATGGTGGGGATAATTGTCACCCCAACCACTTTTAAATTATTTATTTTATTAATTTTCCTGGAATCAGATAGTTCAGGTTGAAGCCTGACTAAAATTGGTGAGTTCATATTTAAAAACACTTACTTTTGTTGTGATAGTGTTCAACACATATGAAGGGCATGGTCAAAATTGTGCGGCTTCACCCAGTTCACCATGAAGCCTCTCTGGGTTCAGCGCACAGCCTGGCTGATGTTCAAGAAAAATAAATGAAGTGACATAATAAACAATGATGATAAAGTAAGATAAGTAAAAAATAAAGGATCTTTAAATAATTATTTTAATAATAATAAAAATCACAATTTTTATTGTAATTATTATTATTGTTATTATTATTATTATTATTATTATTATGTTAATAATAATTATTATTAAAAGTGTTAAGAATATAAATTTCATTATGTTATTAATTTTAATAATATTATTATTGATATTATTTTACTTTATTTATATTTATATTTTATTTTATTTTTAGGGTTTGCCAGCCCCCCCCCCATCCTTTGCGTCGCGCCGCTGGTCGGCCCCCTCCCTGTGTGCTGATGGTTGGCGCCCTCTCCCTCGTTTTCCACCAGCCCTCCTGTCAACCATTCCCTATGCCAACATCACCCCATGGTTGCACTTCTCTCACCACACATGGTTGACTCCTCCCCCTTCTCTATCCATCTCATGTAACACACCCATGGTCGACCCTCCAATGGAATAGCAAACTGTCAGCCATCTTCTGGCATCTGTGACCTTCACTGACGCCCTGTTCTCCTTCTGCGTTCACTGTTTCCATTCCAGTAAACCCCTCCCAAGTTTTTTGATTTTTTTCCTTTAATTTTTATGGAGTTTGATTTAGTTGAGGTTTAACCATGGTTTTTGGTTAAATCTTGTTGTGTTATTGTCTGTTCATGGTTTGCTCGAAGTGCGGTTGGCATGCAATTGGGATTTTTGCATCAATTTTTGGGGTTTTCTACATAAAGGTATGTGGTTCCATGTAAAAAAATTAATTGATGAATTATTTTGTTAGCTTGATTAATCTGGTTTGTTATCTAAATAAATATTTTTGTGAGAAATTGGCTTTTAAGAGAGTTTTGTATGCATTTGAAATTTTGTAGCATGTTTATATAAAAGGGGAGCGTTTTTTATGGAACCCATTTTGAGACATTTTTTAGTTTTTTTTGGATTGTGCGATTAGTTTCTTAATCTATTAATGGTGTGAAAATTGTGTTCTTGATGTGGTGTTGTGTGTGTTTGGTCAACAATGAGTGTTTTTTGTGGGTTTTGTGGGTAGGGGAAAGTTACTTTTTGTGAAAATTGTTTTGTAAATTTTTGTTTGTAGTTAATTAAATTATATGAATGGTGAAAATTTGTTTTATAAATGTTTTAAAGGGTTTATCAAACCGTTTATGTGGTACAGGTCACGTTTTAGAGTTGTGTTGAAGTGCATGTGATTTTGAAACATGATTTTGGGTGTGAAAATGCAGACTTAGGTATGTGTAGTGTTTATTTAGAAGACTTGTGTGAATGTGGTGTACCTTTTGAAGCCTTTGGTGATTTATATGTTTTTACTATTATTGGAGCATGTTTTTTGTCATCATAGTGTGGATTCGAGTCATCAGAAACAGAGATCTATGTGTATATACATGGGTAGTAATGTATATATACATACCCCCCTTACGCATGTTCCCTCATGGTATATGGAATATGTGCTTAGATCAAAGGATATAAATCTTTGTGTGTGAAAATGTATATGTTCATAGGTGAAGTAGTCTCAGACTGTCATCATCAAAAGATTTGTGTCTTGAGGTATGTTTTTCTATTTAGTTTCTTCTTATTTCCGCTTCTTGGTTGTCACACCATCTAATTTAATTTCCTAAATTGTTTAAAAGGACTCTTGTTAATTTTGCGTAGTGCGTTGTGCTGTTTGGTGCGGTTTCGAGTCATTGGTCTAAGGGTGAATTGCATGTGTGTGTATAGATAAGTAAATATATACATGTTTGTTCCACCGTTATATGTATATTCATTTATGCCCTTGAATTTACATGTATGGGGCTTGGTGTTTCTATGTGTGTATATAAAAAATGCATATGTAGGTGAGTGTAGATCGGTATATGTGTATAGGAATACCTATAAGGATCCCCTCACACAAGTTCATGGGCCATATGAATGTATGCATAGGGGATAGGTGTTCTTTCATGTATGTGAAGGTGTATGTGCTTAGTGGGTGAGCATCATCTTTTAGTTAGAAATTTCCAATAGCCGTAGTGGATGGCTTTTTTCCACCCTGTGGTAGGTTAACTGTTCCCTAAACTTTAATTAGAATTTCCTTTTTTTTCTTGGTATTATATTAAAGGTGTGTTTTATACCTTTTTATGAAATTCATATGCAATTTATATAAATATATCTATGTGTGTGTGTGTGTGTGTTTATTAATAAATGGTTGTGGTTCTTGAAAAGAGGGTTATTAGACATTTTAAATGTAAAATGGGTATTTCCAAAGACATGTGGTATTTTAACTGGTTTTGATATAAGAGTGTAGTTTCATGTTTTTTTAAAAGAAGTTGCAAAGTGATTTCTAAAAATGGGTTTTCGTTTGAATTCAAGGAAAAAGGGTGGTTTTATTTTCTTAAAATTGTTTCTTCATTTTAAGTGAATTTTTAAGATTTCATTATACATGTAGTACCTTGGATGTTTATTCAAGCTTTCAAAATGTTTTGGAAACTTAAAAATGTTTGATGATTATGTTTCTAAAATGAAATGATTTCCTTGTAAGTGGTTAATCTCATTTTTCACTTTATGAATGATTTATGAAAAAGGAAAACCCCACTTAAGGCATTCCCTATTGATTTAGAAAAATGATCTGTATGGTAAATGTACGAATTGTAATATGTGCCGAGTGAAGAGGCTTTTGTAATGATGTGTACTTTTGATAAAAAGGGATACACATAAGGGGGGAGGTCGGTGGTGAAAACTAGAAATTTTTTCAATAAAGAATGTTATGGGTGTTTGTGCATGTGAACGTTAACTTGAGCACTTGGGAAACCCCGGGTACCTATGTGGGTAGACTAGGACTAGTACGCTAGATGATACGCAAGTGGTTCATCCCAATTTTTTCTAGCATGATTGATGTTACAACAGTAAAAAAATTTGATGATTAGAGACAAGTAGGTTATGGGTGTGTTCCCTACTAGTTCCTCATGCATGAGAAAATAGACTATTGTGTCTCCTATTCCATGTTTTCACCAAGGTACAAGGTTTGTAGGCTACCACATGTGCTAGTTACCTATAGGGTTTTCCCAAGGTGCTCATTTTTGGAATAATTCTTGTGATTTGATTTTCTTTTCTGTTCCCAATTCTTGATGCCCCACTGAGAAAAACCATATTTTAATCTTCATTACTCCCCTTTCATTTTGAAATGTTAACCTATTCTTGTAATAAATTTTAAAAATATTGTGGAAGAGAAATGATTCCCGTAAAATAAAAAAAATAAACTTTTCACTTGGTTTTGAAATGTTTAAAAAACCTTATTTAAATTTGTATTATTTTCAAACTAGCATGATTGGTTTTCTTTTTAAAGGTAAGGACATAGGGAGTTGTTTTTCCTTGGAATTCCTACTGAGCATCTTAGTACTTACACATACTTTATCTTTTTAGTTTCAGGTTCTTGCCTTCGATCACTCTTAGAGGAAGCGTGGTTCTTTGTTTGGTGGTGACCCATGTAGACACTTGGAGGTATGTATATCTGATTATCTTTATTTTTATTTTCATCGGCTAGTGTTGATTATATTTTTTCCTGTTTATTTTTTTTATCTATCTTTTATTTTTCTGGGCAAAATAATTCCCAACTTGTTGTTTGGATTCCCGACACTAGATTCCATCCCATGGGGATAAGGAACGCCCATCCGGACATGCCTCTGTCCATCTTGGGTGATCGGTTCAGGGTTAACCTAGGGTGGTCCGTGATAATTTTTCATAATAATACATCACAACCCCTTCTTAGATGCATCAATATATATCAAAAACTTTTCTCCTCTACAGGATGTTGTAGGAACATGTTCACTGACTAAACTTCTTTTAAACTCCGTGAAATTATCTTCACATTATTCCATATATATGAACTTAACTCCTTTTTAATTCAACATGGTGAGTGGATTATATAATCATGATAAATATTTCCCAAAACATTGATAATATCCATCCAAAACAAGAAAACTTCAGATCTCAGTTACCATTGCTGATATAAGACAAAGTTCAATAACGTCTTACTTTTTTAGACCAATAGATATCCCCTCTATTCAGATTATGTGACCTAAAAATGAAACTTTATGAAGCCGAATTCACACTTGGTAAAATTTTCAAAAATATTCCCCTTTATTCGGGTCATTAGTAAAATCCTTAATTGATCTTAATGTTCTTAATTTCTCTTTAAATATACAAGAATATCATCAATAATTACTACCACAAATTGAAAATGATAGTTTCTAAATAATCTATTCATTAAATCCATGAAGATAATGGGGATATTAGTATGACCAAAAGGCATCACTAAAAATTCATAGTGTCCATACCTTGTATAAGATGTCATATTGGGTATATACTCCTTCTTGACCCACAATTGATGATACCAAGAATGAAGATCAATAATGGAAAAGTATTGATCTCCTTTTTGTAGATGAAATAAGTTACGAATATAGGGGGGAAGATAATTTTTCTTGATAGTGATCCTGTTAAGTTATTGATAGTCAATACAGAGTCTCATTGACCCATATTTCTTCTAAAATAGAATTGTTTCACCCCAAGGTGATGCACTAGGGCATATTAATCCCTTTTCAATATTATCTTTGAGTTGATTCATCAATTAAAACAACTTAATTGGGTCTGTTCTATAAAGAGTCTTTAAAATAGTCAAAGCACTTGGTATGAGTTCTATTGAAAACTCAAATACACGATTCGGTGGAAGACCTAGAAATTATTCTTGAAAACATCATCAAACACCTATACAATAGGTTTATCTTTAATGGTGAGTTTCTCCCCAACCATCTGAGATATATTACCTTCACTTATAGGAATTTGGAACCATAATATGGAAGTAATTTCCACATGAAGTTCATATTCATCCTTTCGTCAATAAATGATCATGGATTCATTATTAATATGAAATGTAATTTCCCTTCCATGGTAATTGATATGAGCTCCATATAGAGAAAGTCAATCCATGATTATAATAACATTGAATTCAAATAAAATATAGATTATAAGATTTGATGGAAGAACATTCCAATAAAATTCAACTGATGAAGAATTATAAACATATAATGCAACCATTATTCCATTAGGAGTTTTCAAAGATAACTTATTGAGGTAAATACTGAGTCACCATTAGAAAATTTTTTGGAAATAAAAGGGTGGGTGGAACAAGAATCAAATAAAACCTTAGTTTTTTTAGAGTGGATGGTAAGTGTAACTTTCACCACTTTATTGTGATACTCCACATCACCAGTAGTTATCTCATGCAATTTTCCACTATCTCTGGCCATAAGAGGTTGATAACATTGATCATCATTGATAATCCTAGGGTTTGTGAATTAGTTATCATAATGACCATTTTCTTTTCACTAGAATATTTTAATTGTGGGAGGTTCATTTTGTGTAGCCTTTTCCCTATTTGCATTGTTAGTTATATTTTTTCCTTCACTTTGGCACTCAATTTCTAGATAACTATTTATCCTAGACGTAAAACATTTACTAATACCTTAAGATTGTTTCCTCCATGTTTCTTTCCACACATTGAGAATAAAGGAAAGATCATATTCTTTTCCCTATGGTTTTTAGATTTTCCCTTGAATTCCATTTTTCCCTTCTTGTCGAGCCAATAAGATTGATGGGAAAATCCAATATCTATCTCAGCATTGAGATCACATAAAATGATTTCCCCAAAGATACTATATTCCCATTTGGATAACGCCCACCAGATACATTTTTAAGCCACAAAATAATCAATCAACCTTACAATTAGGTTCAATGATAATTCCAAAATCATACAATACAATTTTTCTAAAATTTGTTTTGTAGGTACCAATGGATTCATCATCCTTTTAAAAAATCTCAAGAAAATCCTTCTTCATATTTGTCCAAAGAATACTTGGAATGTAATTATTGAAAAATCAGTTCGTGAACTAATCCTATTCTATAGATTTAATTTTATATTTTCGCGTCATATTCTTGATGAGGTTCCACAATTGATCTGCTTCACCTTAAAAATGGTAGATTTTCAAAATGAATTTCTCATGTTCTGAACATTAGAGAACTGAAAATATCTTTTCAGTGGTACAGATCTATTTTTCATAAACACGGGGATTATATGACCCACTAAAAGAAGGTATACAGTGCCTCATGAAGGAATCAACAGAATGTTGTTCCTTCCTTTTTTTCATTTGGAAGTCTAGTATGATTCATGGAATGATAATGTTATGAGAGAATAACAATAAGATTTTGTATTCTAGCTCCCATAACATTAGGTTCCTCATGAGTACAATCATTTCATTTCCCACCACATTCAACATTAATGTTGTTCCTTCAGGTTTTGGCAATTGACTAAAACCAAAAAACCTAGTGTGAGGAATACTAATCATAGTGGGAAAACCATATAATCAAGGAAAATTAATTATAAAATTTATATTCATGACACCTTAGGTTCTATCCAAGGTTATTCATGACCATTAAAAAAATCTAGGATTGTATCTTATACTTTGACTTATCCTTAGGGTTCTTACTAAGGTTTCTCATCCTAGTTTCCAAAGGGTAACAAAACCTTTCTCTAATTCCAACTATAATGGACCGTACATTTATTACATAGATATTACATATAAATAGAATAATATTCATTACATGACATTAAAACCCATTCCATAACCATATAGGTTTAGTGACTTTGGAAACATGGAAACATAAACAACTGGTTCATAAAACATCGACATTATCTCCTACTTATTCATTCAAAACTATTACCCTATTTGACGCATCTTACTTAATACCTTTCTTCATATCCAAGGTAAAAATGAACATAATAAAGGGTGGGCACAAATACTATGTAAGGGTAAAAAAATGAGATATCAATCATATCATAATCATGAGACATAAGAATATAAACAAAAAATTAGAAAATTATATCCTACATATCAAAGAATTATGATATCATGTCATGGGATAAATCATTGAAGTTCATAAAGAAACAAATTAAATAGTCCATGAGAACATAACATAAGAAATAGAATTGTGTCACACACATAAGCATAGAAAAACATTTCCATATTACTCAAGGATCATTTCTAGGACCATCATAGTGGAAAAATTCATTTACTAAACTAGGTTCACTCCCTATTTCATCCCTGTATTACTAAACTGAGTTCACTCCTCATTCCACTCCTATCTATATCATGAGATATATATATATTCACCCAATGGGTTGGCGAAAGATATAGGTCCCAACCATCATAAAATAAAAACCATATGCATGTGTGCCAAGAGAACATAAATAATTTATCATATATGAACCGATGGAATGAAATGGGTTTCATAAACATTATTCCATCATAACATAACCAATGGAAATGAAATGAGTTTCAAGAATAATATTCCATCATAAACATAAACCCACCATATAAAGATAGTATCCTTGAAAAATATCCCAAGTAAATCAAAAGTAACATCAAATAATGATATGTAATATGGAAAATAATTTTGAGAGATCACTTGAAAATAATTCTTGATGAAAATACACTTTTTTTAAATACTTAAAATTTTAGGAAATTTTAAAAGAAAAAATTTACTTTGAAAATAACCTTGTAATATTGTAAAGGAAGCTTCAAGATATTAATTCTTTCTTAAAATGTAAAAATTAGTTCACATCATATAAGTTACAAAAACATTCCTATTGTACTTTCTCAAGAAAATTCATAAAGAACATCATTTGGGAAACAAAAAAAAATTTTCCTTTCAAACCATTTTGTAATAAATCACACATGTGTAAAAATGAATTTTAAAAAAATATATATAATAATTATAGAAATATTTTGGAAAACATGATTATGAAACGTGGACATGAAAAATAAATTTTCCATATAAGATACTTAAGTATAAATCATCATTAATAATATTGAGATTATGAAATTAACCCTTACCTTAGGTCTGATTTCCTTAATACATATATGAAACTCATATATAATGGTTTAAATAATGTTATTAATTTATACCAGAATCATATTTATACATATTATATTATATTTAATCCAATTATATAATCTTATCACATATTTGTTAATAATATTTCATTATTACCCATCTTTCAGGTGTTTACAATTTCATTTTCCTTTGCATGTTTTTTAATATGAGTATCAGTTCTTGTTCATAAGATATAGTTACATCATATCCAAAATGATATTAAGGAAACATATATAATATTTTATCATTATATATATTTATATAATCATTCATCAATTGTGAATATGTAAAATGAATCTCATCACGTCATGGAGATGGTAGGTCGTACGTACGTACGACCGATGGTAACATTCCCTTAATAGAGAAATTATAAGGAATAGTATGGTATATTAATTTATATAAAAAATATAATTTCATAATTATCATTATATATATATATATATTATTCTCATCATTATAACATTCCTTATAAAGTGGCGATAAAAAATAGATTACACCACGGCATGGAGATGGTAAGTCATACTCACGCATGTACGATTCTTTTGTTTCTCATAGGATGGATAAAAGAAAAAATATGAGTTTTACAAAATCAAAATAACATATCATAATATATTTGATACTATATTTATTACTTAATAATGGAAATTACACATGAAGAGGATGTATAAGAAGAAATAATCTTGAAAGAGTCAGCAAAGATGAATACCTCTTCATTAGTGAGCTCCCTTTAGATCTCCTGTTAAGGACACTAGGGTTGGACTTTTGAGAATAAAAAAACCTATTGAATGTGAATAGATAATTTTATAAGATAAATGGTTAGGTTATGGTTTATATTTAACTCTCAAAGTGATGTTAATATGTGAGGGATGAGGTTTCATTTTATAATCGAGGTGAGGGGCACTTTTGAAATATTCTAAAAATATTAATTTATAATAAATTAAATCTCAATCCAAATACATAAAAAGGGAAATGGATTCGAATATAATATGAGTTATGGTTTTAATATCATCAACCAATATATTTTATACATGTTTTGGTACTATTTTAAACATTATAATTTTTATTAACCCTTAGTTAAAAAATTTTAATTTTAACTAAGGTAGCAGCTTTTTCAATATTAAAAGGTCGTAATTTTTGCTTAGGTGAGGTAAATTGTACAATAAATGAATATTTATATAGTTTTAGACCATATTATAGTTATTTTGATTTTTAAATATGTTTTATGATTTTAAATAATTTAATAAAATATTATTTTGATAAAATATCATTAGTGTCAATTTTGATACTATTCAATACTTAGATTTAAAAATTTCAAGATAACAAATTAACTTAAAAAATTATATCATATCATTAAGAGGTAAATTTCATCTATAAAATCATTGAATGCATTAATTATCTCAATTTTTATTTATTTTAACATTCTTAATAATATTTATTTGATATTTCCCTTAATAAAATAATTACTACATCACTGTTGTGTAATTATTTAATATAATTATTTCTTCAATATAAATTGAAAATAAAATTACATTATGAATGTAAATATTCTATATTGAATAATAATATTTATATTTTAATATATATTTTTTCTTAACCCTGTATTAAAAATTATATAGTATTTAAAACATGAAAGTAATATCTTTAAATTATGATAAAATAAAATATTATAAATATCATAATCTCATATAAGTGGCCCAAAAATACAAAACAAATATTTAAAATTAAAATAAGTTTATTAATTTAAAATTTTACATTTATATTTTTTTATAACATTCTTTTTTCACCTTGTGGACATATATGGGATATTTATGGCAAAGAAAGTGACATTTTGTGACTTTCTTTGATTTAAGTATTATATAAGTCATTTTGACGGAAATATTTCCATTAAAAAAATTAATTTCTATCCTTATGTGTTATGTTTAGAATTATTTTCATCCAATAAAATTTCAGCATGTGTTAAGAGCATTTTATAGTCTTTATCATTTTATTTTTAACCTAAATGACGAAATTTATCCATTTACCGTAGTAACAAAATTTATCAAGGTTACTTTTCATATTGGAAATAAATAAAATATACAAATAAAGTAAATTTGTAGATTTTGAATATATATTTGGTATCCATTTCTCTAAATTCAAAACACATTAGTTTCATAATTTAATTTAAAATCAAACCAGTAAAATTCAATGAAAATAGTTTTTCAAAAAATTCCTTTTTAAAACATGAAATGATTTTATAATAAATTCGTATCTAAAATCATTTTAAAAACCCATAATTGAATTATTTAAATAAATATTGACTAATTAAAATTTAAAACTAATCAAATACAAAATTTTACCTTGTAAAGGCATTAAAATAAAATACATATTTCAATAAAAATCAATATTTTTACTATTCCTTAAAAATAAATGTTCTTAGAAATAACTAATTTTAAAATGATTCAGACAAGATGAATTCAAAAAATTAAATTCATTTTTTAATATTCATTTTCTATATAACATAACGAAATTAATAAAAAAACATTTTTTAAGAAAACATATTTTTAAAGAAGAAAGTAATTTTATTAAAATTATGTGATTATTTTCTAAGTAGTTATAAATACATTCATATCAAGTTGAAGCATTATATTTATTTCATAAATTAGTCAATCATATTTATTCCCACCAATTTAACATCTAGTTTATAATAGTCATTTCATACTGTTTCCTGGTTCGTTTCAAATTGTCCTTATGTGCAACACAAGCTATTGAAGAATTAATATTATTTAAAGAGAAATTTTTATTAAAATATTCGGGTGTTACATATTCAGTTTTTTATGTTGTTTCCACATTCCTATGTTACCATGACCTTATTATTCCATGTTATTTATATCATTATCCCATATTATTGATCATTACCCTTATCTTTTATGATATCATGTTTTTCCTTTTGACTCATATGTTATGCTTCTTCATCAGGTTTATTCCCTTACTAGGATTTATAGGTCACCCATTTTGTTTATGTATTCCCCAAGTTATCCAATATAGTTTTAGGATCTAAAAGGGATTTATGATCTCATTATGGAGATTAAAATAATGATTCTTTTTTTATTTTAGTTTCATCCTGATGGTTTATATACCTATTCTTTCCAAGACACTGAGTATCTCGATCTTTAGGTTATGTTTATTGGATATTTATATTAGAAAAAATGTGATAATATGTGTAAAAGGCATGGGTCACCATATATAGCTTCTTAAGTCTCAAATGTTGCCTATGAAGGCATCAGGGTGTGCAGTGAAAGATAGTGGGCTGGGGATTTCAAAATTTTCATCACTCTAGTGGTGAAACCTCGCTATTCCCAATGATCCAAGCCCTATTAGAGTTATGAAGATATTCATATGAATTTAATAAGAACCAAATAAATAAACAAACATGTTCCTTGGTTTATTTGGAAGTGTTATCAACTTCATTTGTTCACTGATGATTGCTTCATAATGGATCTGAGTCCTAAACCCTGTAGATCATCCACACACGCTTCAAGAATCTACACAAACATCAATAGCTAAATTCTTAGTGATAACGTGGGGCTCTAATAATTCCTTCAACGTTGTGATGATCACCTCGACTATGTTCTTATGATATGAAAATATTTCCTTATATCAATTATATAGATGGAGTATTTCTATCTAAAGGATTTGGGAGGATAAATATTCTCTCAATATATAGGAATGAGTTTTTCACCAATTGGAAATGAGCTACTTATCTACTTATTTAGTGGATGTGCAAAATACATGGTAACGTTTCCTAGCCCCCATATATCTAACATCCACTAAATAAGTAATAAATAAATGACTATGATGAACTAACTTCATCATAGATATTATTTATCTTATATCACATAATTTTAATATTTATAAAATATATTACATGATAATCCCGATTTATTAACTCAACTCATAATTACCGCTAATACTAGACAAACCTTGAATATAAAAATAAAATTCATTCATTTATTATTATTATAAGAATTTAATTAAACACTTGTAAATTATTTTAATAAATAAATTCAACTAGATTATTCTATACTCAAATAATAATGAATTTATTTATTTTTTGGTGATTGATAAATCTTGGAAAACTCTCAAAGCCCATGGTGGGTCCACCATGTCCTATATACATATTCACTAGAATAGGTTGGAATCTTGAATCCTATAATTTTTTGACACTCTATGCCCTTATCTCAATAGTAGTGAATAATTTTCAAATAATAAGAGTGGAATCTTGTAAACCATTATGGCCCTTAAATAGCTAGGGAGTAGTCGTAGTAATAACAACCAATCTACGAACACATACTGTGAAATATAATCTCTTTTTCATATGATATCTCATAAACAAGGATGAATACATGTATAATTGTCCTTTCCTTGCTTTATTATTTATTTATCTAATTGTTAAATTATAACATGGACTACCATGGCCATTGATTTAATGAAGGTACCAACATCCTTATCAACCAGACCAAAGATATCACTTCCTCAACTCAAAAATGGAAAATTCTGTATTGATGATTCAACCAATTCCATACCACCAACGATTCACCCAACACAAACTACCACACCACAAATTCATTTTCATGGTTTTTTCCTTAGATCAATGTACATAATCAAATGTAACACATTGACAAAGATCTCAATTCAGGAAAACAATAAATTCCATATATATGATCAACCAATAACACCCAAAACATGTGGTGTTCCTATTAGGGGGTCTATCCTCATTATGTCACCTACCAAACATAACCATGTGAGAACATGATGAGAAGAAGTATCAATGATTATGATACCCCAAAACATGATAGTTATACCTCAATGTTCTCCAATCAGAATGTTATGTCTAGACCATAGGTCATATATTTAAGATTAATTTCATAATATCTAGAGGTTCTTATTATATTCTAGGATCAATTATAACCTTTTGATAAGACAAATAATCTATAAAAATTTCCATTAAATAGTGGAAGTAGAAATGCGTACACTATAATGGTAAGAAAACATCATGGATAACTCACTATAAACATGGTATGGTAATCAAAAGTACTCATAATGTTGGGCCTAGGGAACCCACTTTTACCTCACTCCCACCTATACTAGATCCAACTTTCTTACCAGCCTTGTTAGCTCTCACATGATTAATATCGCATTTATGATGATTCATGAATTTAGTTGTTGGGTCTGCCACATCTCCACAGTGAGGGAATTCTGATATTTGCGACTTTACCTCTTGAGTACAACATCTTAAGAGATGGTATCCCTGAGTACTTCACTTTTTTCCACTGTCAAAACTTGACATCATGCCTATAACTAGTAGTAAAATTATCATAATTATAAAAATTTACTTAATAGGTGTCCTTCCAAGATCTGAAACAAATAGTTTTTTATGAAATCAATTATTCTAGTTACCTTATAATCCACAACACACTCAGTATTTGAAGACTTGTATACCAATTTCTTGAAAGATATTATCTCACTCATTACCTTAGACTGACTTTGTTATTAGATCACATTGATCCAAGTAATACTACTTTGTTTCCCATCATCACTAGTATCCCTTTTTTCTACATATTGGTATATCCTTTGTACTCTCTCTTCTATAATTGAATATTTCATGCTACATCCCATGCATCTATCCTACATATAACTAATATTTTCCAACCATAAAGTATATGATGGAAATATAATTTTTTATACATACTATGACATATTTTATTGATACATCTCATAAGAATATAGAATTCAAATTATCACATTAATCTCTTCTTATGTGTTGTGAATGTCTTATTGGAGAGATTCATTCCTTGTGACACTAGAAAAAATTATTTCTTGAATTGTCCCCACTTTTATTATTAATACATTTCCAGTATATGTACAATTGAATAGGTCCATGAAAATGTTGGATCTCCCTCAGTAGATCTAATTCCCTAGAACATAGTTTACAACATTAAGTCAATCTTTGTTATATTTCATTTATTCAGTTATTAACTAATGGTAGGAATATTTTTTGTTTTCCATATGTTTACAAAGATATTATTAATGGAAAAAATGGCACTCCAACTAACCTCTAGTAGACACATGAAAACTATTCATTCCAAATGAATATTTTATGATCTTGTTAAATACTTCTATCATTAACTATATTTCAATAACTTTCACCCCTTATTATCATTCCATTATGTTACCAACACTTTCTAGTTATATTGTATAGATACCTTCAATGAAATTTCGTCTGGACATCCAATTCACAATAAAACGATCATAACATTTTGTTAGGATATGTAAAATTATAATGGATTTTGGAATAATTTATTTTTATAACCAATCAAGCCTTGTTGGTACCACATTTTTAAAACCCATATATAGTGTTACATGAATACCCAATACAGTATTAAAAATAATAATCCCTCGCACATTGATACATGGAATCCATTATGAATTTTAATTTTTCTTTACAATTTTAGAAAATTTCAATATATTGACTACTTGTATGAATTATTATTCTCAATGAATAATGTATCAAAAGCTATGGTGAATATAAAATAATTACCATAGTTTTTTCCTTCATATGCAGTATGTGTCTCTAGAACATTTCTTTTACGCACCCCTTATGGAACTTGTTCCTATGTCAACTATTTGTGAATATTCAAAATTGACTAAACCCAAGTCAATCTTTCTCCCACAATCTCAAATAGAGATGTGCACCATTTTAAGGAAATATATTCTAGAACTTGACTATAACTATTTTATCATAGGTATTTATGTAATATCCTAAGAAACTTTTAGAATAATTACATTATATTCACATTATGTTTTTCATGATGCAATTTTGTTTATATCCTAAAAAAAGCTTCGAATATAAACACATGTTCTTATGAGACAATGGATTTATATAATACTATAGATCATATGATATCCATTTATCATTATATATTTCATTTTTTTATGGGACAACACTATTATTTTCAAAGAATTTCTTTAAAAATAAAAGTATCTTCAATGCATTAGTTTTAACACTGATTCTCCTTTTACTTAAAAAATGACTTTAATGTGTACAAGGAAATATTCATTTAGGAATTACTCCACACTATATTTTATTGATCAGTGTAAACATGTAATACTCACCATTGATCCTCCTAATTTTCATCAATTCCATGATGTGTATAAGGTAATGTGAATTTCGAAATTAGGTAATGACTCGGGGTTTGAACCGTAATAATTTGGAATATTCCTAAGAATATTTATCAAGGGAATGGGAATTGGGGTCCCAGTTATCCTCAGAGCAGTGATTTTAAAAATATTAAAAATAATTTTTTCACACACACATTGTTTCACTTAAAACGTGGAATAACTCATATGTAGATTCTTGGGTTGGAAATCTGAGGTCGTGGTTGATTTTAGAACTTCATGCTTACCATAGGCATGAAAAAAATATATCCACACTGGGAGTATTGAATGGAGATGAATTTTCAGCGTGTTAGGAGGTGGAATTATTTAATTAAAATTATAACATAACCCCCCTTCCCCCACACGTTTGGCGCACATCACAAAAGAGAAGAAATCCTCCTCATCTCTCTTCCTCCCTTTTCCAGTGATAGAAATGAGCAAAAAACGAAGCATCGAGGTGCTATCAATATTCATTTCTAAAACAGATCATAATCATATCAAGAATCAAAATTATCTAGGTGTTGTTCAACACCCAAGGATTTAGTGTTTCACCCTCGTGGTAGGTGGTTTTGACTTTTGGTCCTGATACCCTTTGTTTTTCATTTTTATATAGTTATAGAGCCATATTACAATTTTTAGGGATCCCTACAAGGTGGATATTCAAGTTTCAGGGTAAAATGGGGTGAATCAGGTGAATTAAAGGGTAATACCTAATTTGTATTACCATCTACATAGCGTTTAGTCCAGAGAGACATGTTGTGAAGTCCTTCTTTCTAAGGGAAAATGAATTTTGGGGTCTATATGATGTGTACTCGGGTTACACACCACGTAGTGACCACAATCCATGTGGACTTGAGACATGGATTGGGAAGCTATGTGAATGAACATGGTCATGTACTACTACATGACCAAAGTACACAGACATGGGGTCTGGTACCTAGACATAAGAATGCCACACTGCCTGATGGCCATTTAACCTGAACACATCATGTAGAATGGGATACACAGTGTGTGATGGAAGCGGTTTGTCGGCCATGTGAATGATGAACATGGCCAGGGGCTGGGTGAAGTGGTACATTCCATATAGGGGGAGAACATGGCATGTACCCCTACATTGGTATGAAAACCATGTAAACATGATACAAAACCAGGTTCTTGGGCGGGTTCAAATGTTGTGTGGACCTCAGTGCATGCTATGTACTCCTTGAGATCTTCCACCATACATATCTCTTTATCTGGGAATCAGATTATGGATTCTTAGTATCCTACAGTGATATTTCTCCATGTAGAGCATTATGGTGGACCTCATAGTGGCCTACGAGATATGAGGTGTCATTAATCAATCATGAAGTATATGAATCAATTCTTAACCTATGTAGTAGTTTTTTATAGTTAATTCAGAGATACAATGACACTGGTGATCCCCTATGGAATCAGGATGCAAGTTTCCCTTACATATTAGCATTGGTGGAGATGGAATTCCCCACATTATGGGTGGGGTTCTTTAACCTTGTGTAGTTCTTCTGAGTATGGTAATCACCCTATGGTTTAGGGTGCGAGTTCACCATGATGTTTTTATAGTTGTATAGTGCTCCCCTATTGTGTCCTAGAGTGGGACCTCCATACTCATTGGCCATATAGTGTAGGTAATCCCCTGTTGGACCAGTGTGCAGGTCCTCTATTTGTGGAGTCGATACTCACTTGTCATATCAGGGAATGGTTCCTCCATACATGACGTAATGATAGAGTGTGTAATCCACTATAATGTTAGGGTGTGGGTATTATATCCTTAGAGTAAGAACTCTCATATCATTCCAGGGGGTGGGTTCTTCATAAGTGTTATTCTAGCAGAGTTAGTCTCCACTATCATACCAAGGAGTGGGTCTTCTAGACTGGTGTTGGTACTCCCCTATCATGTTAGGTCATAGATCCCCCAAAGTAATCGAGTTGGTTGAGTACTACTCCCCTATTGGATCAAGGTGTGGGTCCTCTATCCTTTGAGCTATACTCCCCTATCATTCCAGGGTGCGAGTCCTCATTTATAGCGTAGTACTCCCCCATCACTAAGTAGTAGTGGGGAGTGGGTCCTCCATTGGATTAATTATTCCTTTTCATTTGATTATAGTATAAGGAGTGGGACTCTCCACTAGTTATGTGTGATTTTTGGGTATGATTTAGTTCCCCCCTTAATAGAATAAGGTGTAGTCTACTTCACTCAGGAGTGATAGAGGTTTCATGGGTTAGTTAGGATCTAGTACTCCCTCGACTGCATGGTGGGGATGAGGTGTGGGTCCCTCTATTCTCTCTTGGAAGAGAGGGTGCATGGGGTGCATAGTCTATAGAAGTTATCCCTAAACTGTGTGTAGTGGTAAGGGGATGGCCTCTCCATGTAGGTTTATTTAGCCTTGCGCAAGGAATAGGTTAACAACGGTAGGACCTCTGGTGTTGGGCACAAGAGCTAGACCTAGTAGGTTATTCCTAATGGAGAAATATCTCGGGAATGTACCATTATTAATGGTAGAGTTTTTCCTGATGAAGTTTATCTCACATATGGTTTCCATATGGAAAAGTTTTGATCATGGAGTGTGTTCTCCTAGTTTAGTTTTACCATTAGAGCCTTTGAGTAGGATCCCAGTTTTTGGCTATGAGGTCGTAACCTCATGAAATGAGGTGTCTGAGATGAGTATATCTAGGTGTCTTATGGGATTCCATGTGTTGTTTTCACATCTTCATTGACATGCCATGTGGTATAAGCTGACTAGTCATGTATAACTAAGGATGGTTTAAGATAGAGTTTCTCTCCCGATTGGGTTCCATATGGCTAGGTTGAGCGAACTGTTTACTTTTAGTTACTACATTTTCTTTCAGTATTTTTTGGGGTTCCTAATGAGTATTATTATACGCACCCCTAAACTGTATTTTTCTATAGGTGTTGTGTCTTGTGTAGACCACATGCTATTTGATGGAGTCCCCAAAGTACATGAGGTAGACATAGCTTAGCAATTCTTACTGACTGAGTTTTTTACCTGAGCTGGGATGAGGAGGTTATCGATAAATGAATTTGATATTGATCCCCTCCTTCTAAGTAGGTGTGACTCTTTTATAGTTTTACTTTTTTGTGGACGTGAGTTTTTTATTTTTTCACTTTTATTACTTCTATTTTACTCAGGTTTTGGATAGATATATGCATGCATTTTAGTTTATAGTTTTTTATATATCTTCATTGTTGAATCAAGGTGTGTGTGGGTGAATGTGTATAGGTACATTAGGAAAAGGACTCCCATATGTGTGGTATTCCTAATCCATGTTAGTTTCAATCCCCAGACCTATTAGAGGTGGAATTGGGGAGTTTCACCCCAGACCATGTCTGGTCAGGTCATGATAGAGTGTTATCAGAGTGGGTTCCACTTTGGAACCGTAGTTTAGGGATCTTGTTTTGGGCTTCATAGTGATAGTGTTAGAATGTTTTGAGTTCAAATACCATGATAGAGGATCCAGTGCTTTTGTGGCACTTGATGTATCTATTCACTAGGACTCTGATAACCCATTTTTTTGATTCTGATACATTATTACATTGATCATAGGGAAATAATGGTTCATATATCATATATTATTGGGTTTTTGTTTTTCCTTGTCCTTATAGTGTCATCTCCCTAGATATACTCTTGATCGTGGAGTGTCTTAATTTTATTTTAGGATGCCTCCATAAAGATATCATGATAGGGTTCCACGTTGTGATTATTATGGTAGCCTGCCCTATGATGAGGCATCAGTATAGGGAACTTGTTCAGAGGTGATAACTCCAGGTGGTCTTGCAGTTGAGCTACTGTCCATTGAGCAACTAATTGTGTTGGATATTTTGGATGAGGATGCATGTAGGCTAAGTGCGCTTCAACAGTTCTAGAGGTAGAGACCTCTGAGGTATCGAAGTGATCCAGACCCTCAGGAAGCTGATGACTGGATCGAGGTAGTCACACAAAATTTTCTCCAATTGAGGACACATCCCAACTAGATGGTGGTACCAGCGAAAAGGCCTCTGTAGGGTTAGTCTGGGAGATGGTAGAGTTTTATAATGAAGACCCATAATGAGGTGATGCTCAGTTGGGTGGAGTTCAAGAAACTCTTATGGGAATAGTTTTACCCGTCCACATTGAGATTAGTGCATATTTAAGAGATTATGTAGCCTCGATAGGGTAGCATGACTGTGGATGATTACATGGAAAGGATTACTTTAATGTCACTTTACTCCTAGGATATGGTGACAGACCTGTTCTTAAAACCTCAAACCTTTGAACAGGGCATCCAAAGTTACTTCATAGAAGGTGTGGTCTCTTTATTCCTTCCCAATTATGTAGGGGTAATAGAGAGATCTCTATTCATAGAGAGCTTCCAAGATGAGGGACTATTGGATGTGTCCCGCAGTGGTGTGCAGATGGAAGATGATAAGATCACGGTGTCAGAGGCATACCCATGACCAAACTCAGGAACATGGGCCTATAGCATAGGAGCAGTGCCATGGATCAGGTCAATCGCAGGAGAGGTGGTGTTACGCTTGGGATGACTGGGGACATCTTATTAGAGATTTTCTGACCCACTGTTCTGGTGTGAGGGAGGAATATAATGAGTTTCTTTGTAAGAGTCAGTGTTTGGGGTAGGGATTTCAATAGGAGGGGGGATGAGGCGGAGGATCTAGTAGAGAAGTAGGAGGTGGCAGGCGGTTCTTGGTGTTTCCACAACCACCCCCAGGTGTTCCACCCTAAACATAGGTAGCTGGAGGATGTGGGAGAGGACAGCTACAGTTAATAGAGTCCATTGACCCTGAAGCTCCAAGTATTAATATAGGTTATGCTTAGTGTCGTTTCTTCCTTTTGTAGTAGCAATTTCTAAACACTGTTGAGAGGTACTATTTTGTTTCTGATTCCTGGTCGAGGATTAACCGGGGTAATATAGGGCATTGGTGTAACCATTTATGGGTTTTTTCTATGTATCATTGAATACACGTGAAATGGTGGTCCATCCCCCACCAAGATGATTTTTAAGATGCAATAAAAACTATGAGGGTGAATCTATGCCGCCCAAAGTGGAGAGTATCGAGGTGTGGTGGGTGAGTCTCTCTGACTTGTATGTTCGAGGATGAGTATCGTGTTAGTGGTTTGTAGGTAGAGGGCCCAGTAGGGGCTGGTGTTCATTTAGGATGCCCTTTCTCCTTAGTACCCTTGTGTTTTCATCATCTTTGTACACAGTATGCTAGAGGAGGACGTGGCATAGTTTTTAATAGCATTGGACTCATGAGGAATAGGGATGCTTTCCCCACTGATACATGTTTTTGTGACATGGTCAAAAACTATACGAGATATCTAGTACCACCCAAAGAAGACATTATTTAGGTATGTGGGTAGAGTCCCTTATAATTTTGAGTTCAAGGTGAGTTTTTATGATGGAGCGTCATAGCATGTCCTAGTACATCTAGTGGAGCTTTCCTACTTGGACCATTTTTTTCTTTGCAGCCCTAGTGGAGGGAGAGCCTTGCGTAGAACCATTCTATAGTGGAATTGTTAAACCCTATGATGTTTCCATAGTGTGGATTGGTTAGCTACCATCCATCCTCAGCTGGTATTCCACTAGTGGGTGTGGTGGTGTTTTTGTTTTGGAGAATTGTGTTGCAGCTGGAGGTTCATAGACAAATGGCCTAGTACGAACCAATGGTTATACTTGGTAATCCCTATCTTGTTCATTGTTACTTCTGCATGATTTTTGTCAACATTGAAAGAAAGATACCTGAGGACGTTTTGAAATAGTTCATCTAAGGTTGGATGTAAACTGTGGGGTTATGTTGGTATCTGTGTCAGGTTAGCAAGGTGGAACACCATGAGACCCTACAACTATAGATGGACCATGGTGCTTGATGCTTTTCACCAGTCACAGCTGAAGATAAGTGTACATATTTTTTATACAATTTCATATGATTGGATTTGGATGTAAGAGTGGTTTGGATTTGGTGGTTCGTCCAAGTGTGTTCTTAGAAGCAGCATGAGAACCACTGGTGCACTCGCTTGTGTGGGAGTTCTAGTGAAGATCTCATTTTCTTCCCTCCTTCTTAGGCTTTTGATTTTTTGGGGATGAAAATCCCAAAAATGGGGAGAATGTAATGACTTAGGTTTTGACCTGTATGACTTTGAAAAATTACTAAGAATATTTACAATGCCATATGCTGAGTCAACGTGAGAATCTAGGGCACTAAGAGCCTTGAAGCGGTGATTTTAAAAATAATAAATATTTTTTTTCATGTGTGTGTAGTTTCTCATAAAATGTTGAATAACGCCTGTGTTAAGTCTCGTATTGGAAATATTAGGTTGTTGTTGAGTTCCGAACGTCGGGTTTACCCTAGAGGCGATATAATGTTGTTCACTCTCAGATTTGTTATTAGAGATGAGTTGGTGGGGCATTTGGAGGTGGAATTTGTTTTTTTAAAAAAATTAAATTAAAATTATAACCTAACCCTCCCTTCCCCCTCCCGTTGGGTACACAACACCAAAGAGGATAAATCCTCCTTCTATCCTCTCATTCCTTTGGTGATGATGTAAATGATCCAAAACTGAAGCATCGAGGTGTTGTTGATCTATGTTTCTGACATAGAACATCATAATATTAATAATTAGCCGGATCTGGCCATCGTTATACACCATAATCTTCAGTATTTCTCCCTCGAGGTAGGCAATTTTGAGTTTTTGTCATGATCCTCATCATTTTTAATTTTGTAAGTATTTAGAGCCCTGATATAATTACAAGAGATCCCTACTAAGTAGATTTATAGGTTTTATGGTAAACCGTGGTGAATCGAGAAAATTTGATGGTAATTCCTCACTAGAATTAAAATCTACATGGAGTGTGTTGTAGAGAGACATGTCATGTATTCCTTTGGGGAAGATGAAATTTAGGGTCTATAAGCTATGTACTCGGGTTACGATCCATGTAGTAACCCCAATCCATGTGGCCTTGGTAAATGGATTGGGAAGACATGTGAAATAACATTTCCATGTACTAATACATGGACAAAGTACATGGAAACATGGTCTAGTACGTGGACATGGTAAAACCACACAACCTAGTGGTTGTTTAACCTGAACATGTCGTGTAGTATGGGATACACAGTATGTGATGGAAGAAGTTGGTCTGCTGTGTGGATGAGGAAGAGGTCCAAGGTACGAGTGAAGTGGGACATGCTGTGTAGGGTATGAATACACCATGTACCCCTACATATGTTGGAAAACTGTGAAAACATTATACATGGCCAGGTTCTCGGGTGGGTTCACACAGCGTGTGTGTAACGACCCATCTTTTTACCATAAGTACGAATTGTAAATTTTTGAATTTTAATATATTAAATGTACCAATTTATGGGTTATAATAAAGTCACATGGGTCATGGGAGTATATGGGTATCGTTTAGAGCATATAGTTCATGAAATTGAAATAAATATTGGGCTGCATGGTTTGTCTAAACTGTGCAACCTAGGGTGCATGCCCATGCGTCTGCAGGCATGAGCACTTGTAGTACACAATGTTTTTTTTGTAGCTATGCATGCCTAGGTGCATGGAAGTTCGCCCTACTATAGTGGTTAGATAGATCCTTGCCCCACATTTTGTTCATGGTTTGAAAACCATACAACCCCAAAAAGTTTGGCGTAAAATTACCATTTGTTACCTCTTATGTTTCATAAATTTTTCCATTTTTTTCCCTTACCTCAGATGGCTGTGAAAGGGTTCTACTCTCATAGGATTGGAAATTTCTAAATTTTGGATATCCTCTATCTCCTCCATCCTATGTCTGATCATCTATCAGCCAAATGTGTTGGGAAGCACAAGGTAAGCCTAACCTCATTTACATTTCTTTTTTTGGTTAATATTTATATCATTTTTTCTATTTAGATGTAGGCTCATCAACCTTATTTTCAATACATTGGACTTACTCTCATATCTATTCCAACCTAATTCAAATATGAGTTCAATATCAAGTGAGTCTTTGTCTACATCCCAAAGGTATTTGTTCACATCATTTTCCATTAGAGATTTGGTCGTTTCATAATTATGTTGTCATGACATATGCCAAACATTGTCAAGCATCTCAATTGTGTTAGTTACTTCATGTCAAAATGACCCTAGTGACATGACACACATAAATTAGTTATTTTTTGGGGTTTGGATACCATGCATACATCATATGGTCACCCCATGGATGTTCCCTTGAAATTGGTCATTTTGGAAAAAATTTCCTAAATGCCTGGAACTCTGAATAAGAATTTGGCTTGTAATTTAAATTTAAGATCCATTTTCTCATGTGTAATTCATTTAACCAAAGACACCCCTTTTTTTAAACTATTAGACTTATTATTTCCCTAGTGGGAATATGACTTGTTTCCCTTGAAACATTCCTTGAAACATATATCTTGTAAGTCAATTTTCCATTTATTGGAAAATTGAATGATTTGTTTTGTGTAGGAAGGTTAGTTCAATATGGAAGCATCCTTTAAATTTGTTTAACATGACACCTTCCTTTGGAACTTGTACCTTGTGAGTCAATTTTCCATGTTTAGGGAAATTGAGAGAGATGAATTGTATAGGATTTCTTACTCATGATGGAATGTTTCTCTTGAAATGTATAAAATTGAATTGAATATGGTAAACGACATGAATGAGAGGTATATGCCTCATGTATTATACATTATAATTATATTCCATATGGGTAGTGGAGCCAGGAGACCATCAGAGCCCTTAGGTAGGAAGAATTTATGAGCTTCCTTGTAGAGTCCAAAGGACCATGAGAGCATTTTGGTAAGGAAGACAATGATATCCTGCTCGTGGAATTACAAGAAACTATGAGACCTCTTGGAGTTGGGTTAGGGGTTAGGTCATGAGTGCTTCCCCTAGTATTGGATATATGAGAGCTATTTACCAGTCCATCCAAACAATATATACTTATTTATAAATACTATATATATATATACTAGTATATTTATATATAGTAACATGATCAGACAGACATACCATCCACGAGTTGAAGCAAGTAGACTCGTCGGGTGTCCCATTGGAACTCGAGTGGGATGTTAATTATTTAATCAGCATTGCTTTTCTTTCCTTATTATACCTGAACACTGTTAGTTATGAGCACATACATGGATTACATGTAGACACCATTGGTGGTGGACAATAAAGACGTTATCTCACACCCTACTCAGGCCGCCTTTGGCAACCTAGAATATTTTTTACTTATAGGTATAAATAAGGGAAAGTTCCCTTATATAGGTTGCTGATTTGTTTTGTTTTAGATAGAACTTAGGAGTAGGGTATTGAGTCGACCCTCAATATTCATGGAACATATTTTTTATATTTTTGTACCTTTTGTACTTATTGTATCATCCTTACCCTTTGTTCCTCTTTTTTACAATAGCATATCATGCATCTTGTATTGAGACTACCCTTGAGGCATTGGGTTTGGATATTCAATCTTCCACTATTATATATTTATGTTATTGTTATTTTTTGAATGAATCTGTTTGTTATATGATTCTGCTACTGACTATCATTTCTTTTATCCATTGTGCTACTATGACATGAGGGTATAGATTCCCCACCAAACCACCTTTACACCCATACTACTAGTTGGAAGACTCTAGTGTAAAAGGAGGTGTACTTGAGGCCATGTGACCCACCGGGATTGGGGCACAGTTTAAGTGGCATCTGAGTTCGACACATTACAAAGTGTTATCTGATTTGTTCCTTTATTGACTTATTATTTGGAGGAAGTAGATTGGATATTGGTAATATTTAGGGACTTGGTCATAATTTATTCTTAGGTTTCATAAACCCATGTACGGGGTAATAGAAAAGTTTCCATAATTATAATTGTTATGGATTATTATATTTATTATTGATACGACATCACCATTGGGTGACGTACATGAATTTTGATGTTATTGGGATTGATGTCATTAAAATTATAATTTTATTCCTATCACTTGATGAAATGAGGGAAATTCATTAGATCATACATCACTGTCGGGGTAGTATGATAAATAAGCCATGCATTTTTTCCATGACCCATTTAATTCTCATCAAGAATTTCTTATTGAATATTTATTTTGCCTTGTTATATATTAAATTGTGCTTACCCCCTTTACAGGATTTGGATCGTGTTATGGTGTGAGTTTATTTGGTGTCACATTTTGATTCATAAGGTTTATGGGACCTTATAGATCAAAAAATGGAACATTATCTAGTTCAAACATTCTAAATTAATTTCAATACTTGAAAAATAACAATTTTATTGAAAATTACATCCAAGTGAATGTCAAGTTTTGGATCATATGGTATATGGGCCCTTATGAACTGAAAAATGGAAAATCATTAGATTCAATATTTTTAAATGATTTAAATGTTGAAGTGATCACATTAAAAATGAAATGAATTTTGAACTGAAATTTAAATATTTTGTATGCCAAACACATAGGCATAGACCTGAACCAAACCTTAATAGTGGATAGTGGGTGTTTCATCATTTTTATGGCATGTTACAGTCATGTTCTACTATCTAGACCTGGATTTTGAAGTAGGTAGAGAGTTGTTTTCATTCTTATAGGAAGGAATTTTACCTGTCTCAATTTCTTAAATATTTACGAGACATTTTTTTTCATTGTAGAATTATTCCTCCATGACTTCCATGAGTCGTGCACTCTGAGGGTGGCAAAAATCATGTTACTGAGTTGGTAGGCCATGATCTGCCAATAATTCCTCCTATAGAGCCACATGTGGATCCTCTTCATATTCCAGATATGGGTGTTGACACCAAGTTTCATTAGATTTTTATATGTATTCATAGGGTATGAAAGGAGGCATTTGGCCTACCCATAGCATGGAAGAGTTGAGTTGTGAGTTTTAGCAGCAACATCCTCCCACCTTCTCAGTGGATGGCAGACCACATGCTATGGATTATTGGCTCTAGATGATTCTTTTATATATTCAAACATCACAAGATGACTCTAGAGAGGATGGTAAATCCAACAACCTATATACTACATGACTCAGCTAAGTGGTAGTGGGATGATGTCACCCAGGCATATCACTAAGATGATATGGTTTGGGAAGACTTTCATACTGTCTTCTATGATTAATACTTTCCCAAGACTCTGAGGGCTGATAGATCTAGAGAATTTAAAAATCTACAGTAGGGGAATAGGTATGTTATGGAATATTTTCCACGTTTTACATATCTATATCATTTTCTCCCTATCTAACTACTGATGATCTAATGACTGCTAGGAGATTCAAGGATGAGATAGGTTACTCCGTCTGATCGTAGGTCAATGTATTCATATTGATGAACATTTTAAAAATGATCTACTAGGCCCTAATCATAGAGTGGAATTTGATGGATGTTGAAGGTCATAGTTAGTGAGGTTCAGTACCTAGGAGTTCTAGTGGTTCCTCTTCTAGGTGAAATAGGTTCTCTAAGGTTACTCGTAGAGGAATCAATAGTCAGGCTTCTCTATTGGATATTTCTATTATTTTTCACCAATGTGGTAAGTAAGGGAACATTAGGTTTTAGTGTCTGTGGGATCCATTGGAGTGTAGAGGCTATGAAAACATTGTCCATATTCAGAATTTTTTCTAGACTTTCCCAATAGTAACTAGTGATCATGGATCTGCACCTACTCCTTGGTTAGAAACAGGGTCAGTACGATCACAATTGGTGGGTATCTTTGATACCACCAGTTGATTAGGCCAAGGTGGAGATTGAGGAAGAGGCAATAAGATATTTCATTCTGAGTGCCAGTAGAGCGGGCCTACTCAGGGCAGTAAAGAAGTGACTCTAGGTCGTGTTATAGGCCAGCTACATACAGCCTATCCTACACCATAGGAGAAGAATTTTGGACCATATGTTGTACAAGGTACTATTCTAGTATCCTCCATTTTAGGGTCTTCCTTGTTTGATATTGGCACATATCACTCATTTATATATGAGGAAATTATTGAGAGTCTTGGAGTCAATGTTGAGTACTTTCATGGTGTCATGATGCTAGATACACCATTAGGTATCCGTGTAGAGGGAGTTCGTCATTGTCAAAATTTTCCCCTTAAGGTAGGCAGTTCCCTATTCATATAGAATCTATTTGTCCTCAACATGACGATCATTGATGTAATCATTGGTATGGACTGGTTAGTTCTCTACAGAGCCCATATTGACTACTATAACTGGAGGGTGATGTTTTTATCACATGAGGGTATTAATAACGTTCATAATGGAGAATGGTATGTCAATACGACACAAGAAGGACCCTAGCAGCAACGGATGGGTAGTATGATGGCTCAAATCACCAGTATTTTTCTTTATTACCAAGGGTTAAAACCCTCTATATTTCCTCCCATAGTGGATCATTTCAGAGAAATTTTCGTCATGAATTCTCTGGTCTACCTCTAGTAAGATAGGTAGAGTTTCCCGTTGAACTTGTTTTAGGAGAAGCACTTGTTACCATTCCTCCTTATAGGATGGAACCTAAGGAGATTCTAGAGCTCAAGAATAAATTGGAGGATCTGGAGCTAAAGTAATTTATACACCCTAGAACATATCCTTATGGTTCATTGATCCTTTTTTCAAGAAGGCAGACAGTACCCTCAGGCTCTATGTGGATTAAAATCAGTTGAATCAACTCACGATCAAGAACTGGTATCCACTTCCGAAAATAGACGTACTATTTTTTAGCTCCATAGAGGTAAGGTGTTTTCAAGGATAGATATGAGTTAATGATATCATCAAATGTGTTTCAAGACATGAGACATACCTTTCACAATGTTTTGTAGTAGTTATGCACTTTACGATTACTTGGTTATGTCGTTCGAGCTCATGATCACACCTGTTGTCTGTATAGATCTTATGAACCTAGTTTTCCACCCGTATTTAGATTCATTTTTGGTAGTATTTATTGAAGATATCTTGGTTTACTCACACTCTATACATGACCATGAAACCCATCTTGAGTTCGTGATGAATACGAAGAAAGAGAATCATCTCCCTGTTAAGCTTATTAAATTTCACTTCTACCATGAAAAATTCCACTTCCTAGGTAATTTCATCTCAGATTAATGAGTTTCAGTTGACCTAGAGAAAGTGAGAGATATGGTTTATTGGGATAATCCCAAGAACATATTTGACATTAGATGTTTTATGGGGTGGCTAGTTATTACAGATGCATTATCCAATATTCCTCATGCCTTATAGTTCCTCTTATAGGATTGACAAAGAAGGGTGTGAAATTCTAATGGTCAGAATATTATGGAGGAGCCTTTCATGTGATGAAAGGTAGGATGAATTCAGTGCCGATATTGATTCTTCTAGAGAAAGGAAGGTTTTATACTATGTACTGTGAATCATCAGGTACTGATCTTGGAGTTGTTCTGAAGTAGGATTAGTGAGTCATTATATATGGTTCTCACCATTTGGGGCCTCATGAGCAGAATTACATGACACACGAGCTCGAGCTCACTACTATTTTTCATCTCTACACTATTGGAGACCCTATTTATTGGGATATTTTTTCATTGTGTTCACTAACCAAAAAATACTCAATTACATCTTCACACAGTAGTATCTAGATCATTGGTAGCATAGGTTGGTCGATTACCTGCTATCGTTTGATTTAGAACTTGCCTACATGCCTTGAAAGGGTGATTTTGTGGCCGATGCTGTGATCCAAAAGACTCAAACACATGTGGTTTATGAATCCAGTGATGAATTGAAGATAATGGCCTTATTCTCAAATACACATGTTGAGGTACAATTGGACCATGGTTAGAATATCCTCTCATCCTTTGTTGTGACCTCTACTCTTCTAGAATGGGTAAGGTCAAGATAGTTATCTAATCCTGAAGGCCTTATCTTGAGAGAAAGAGTTTCAGATGATGATACATATTCTGGTTAGATAGTGAATGGGGATGATACCTTTTTGTTTCATGGGTGTGTATGGGTCCTGAAAGACATCATAGAGGAGTTGATGTGAGAATTACATGCCTCAACATGGGTGGTTCACCTTGATTTCACCAAAATGTATTGAGATATTTGGTTCTGGTACTGGTGGCCTATCAAGAAGCGTGAGATAGCCAGTTTCATCACTCGATGTTCCACCTGTTAGTAGGTGAAGGTGGAACATTAGTGTCTGGTAGGGATTTTATATCCATTTTCCATTCCTAAGTGGAAATGGGATGTTGTTTCTATGGACTTCGTGACTGGCCTACCCAAATCACCTTATGGAAATCATGTAGTGTGGATTGTCGTTGATCATCTGAGGAAGGTTGCACACTTCCTACCGATGTGAAGGACCTTATCAATAGAAAATCATGGAATATTTTCTGTCAAAGAAGTTGTATTTATTTGTGGAAAACCATGTTCTATTATTTCTAACAGAGACACCTATTTAATGTCATGATTCTGGTAGGCGTTCCAAAAGGCCTTGGGTATACAGGTACTACTGAGTACGGCCTATCACCCTCAAACTGATGTATAGACAGAGTGGACAATTCAAGTACTAGAGGACATTCTTGGTGTATGCATCCTTGACTTTGGAGGCTCTTGGGAGAAGAAAATTTCTCTGATATAGTTTTCTTATAAAAATGGTTTTATGCTATAATTGAGATGGCTCCTTATGAATCCTTATCTTTTAGGCATTTCCACTAACCTATGTGATGGATAGAGGTTGGGAAAGAATCTTTTATTGAAACTTATCTCATTCATGAGACTAAATAGTAGGTCTAGTTCATCATAAAGTTTAATTTGACAGCTGAATCTAGAAAATAGTCTTATGAGAAAAGATTCTAATGACATGTTGATTTCAAGGTTGGAGACCAGGTTTTCTTTAATGTATCTCCTAGGTTGGGGTATAAATGTGTATGGAAGAAGGGTAAGTTATCACTGAAGTTCGTGGTACCCGTCAAGGTTGTGGAAATGATCATACTAGTGGCTTACTAGTTTGATCTACCTCATATATACTAATCTATGAATGATGATTTTCATGTATCTCATCTTCATTGATATTATCCATACTCAAATCACCTCTTTCATCCTAATGAGGTTGAATTAGATATGGTTGCTTCCTTCGAGGAGTATCTGGTGTGTATAGTGGATCGGAGTGTGAATACACTCTAAGGATGGTCTAATCCACTTATAAGAGTGAAAAAGAATCATGAACAGGTACAAGAGGATACCTGGGAGTGGGAAGTTGATATATGATCTTAATGGATGGAACTCTTTGATGATAGTACCACTTTACCATCATAAGGTCAACTTAGGGATGAGTTTATTTAAAGAGGGGTGTTTGTTATGACCCGTCATTTTACTGAAGGTACATATCATTAGTTTTTCAATTTGAATATCTTAAATGAACATATTTATGTGTCCTAATCAAGTCACAAAGGTCACTGGAGTGTTTGTGAATTATTCAGAGCCTGAAGTTCTAGAAATGGTAAAAATGACTAGGTTACACGGTTTGTCTAAACCATGTGACCCAGGGTGAATACCCATGCAACTGTAGGAAGGGGAACCTATAGGCCACATAGTTTGTCTACAACCATGCAGGACAAGGTGAATGACCATGCAGCATGCTTCAAAGGTTTGATAGATCCTTACAAAATGGTTTGTGCATGTTTTTCAAACAGAGTTCCTAAACTATGCAGCCCCAAATTTTTGGGGTAAAATGATCATTTTTCCCCTCTTATGTTTCTTAAAAAAATCTTCTCTTTCCCTTATCTCTAGAGGATATGTAAGGGTTCCCCTACCTGTAGGTTTCAAAATCCCTAAATCCTGGATCTCCTCTATCTCCTCCCTTTGGAATATGATCGTCAATCCATCGGAATCATTGAGAATCAAAAGGAAAGGCTAACCTCATACACCTTTCTGGTTTTGGATATTCTTTCCATCCATTGTTCTATATAGATGTCGACTCATATGACCTATTATTAGGGAATTGTATTAAAACTCAGATCTCTTCCAACCTTCTTCAAAAAGGATGTTGATATCAAGAGGGGATTCATCTATGGCCCTAAGGTAGGTCGCCATGTAGTTTTCCATTTGAGTTTTGGTTGTTTTGTAATTATTTCCTCTTTCCATATGTCATCCTTTTATGAAAATCTCAGTTATGTTGGTTCATTAATTTCTACATGACCCTAGTGCCTTGATACACACGAATCAGTTCTTGTTTAGGGGTTTGGAGACCATGCATACCACATATGGCCACCCCATGGGTGTTCCCTTGAAATTGTTTATTCTGGATAATTTTTCTAAAAAAGAGGAACTCCAAATGAGCATCTGTATTAAAATTTAAATGTAACAGCCATTGTCTCATGTGTAATTCATTGATCTTAAGATGCCCCTTTTGTGTTTGGACCTATTAGAATTTACCAAGTGGACATTTGACTTGTTTCAATGAATACATTCATTGACACCTATGTCTTATAAGCCAATTTTCCTTATTTAGGAAAATTGATTGGTTTGGTTTATGTATGATGGTTTTTTCAAGATTGTATAATCCTTTAAATGTATTGAACATGACACCTTACTTTGGAACTTATACCTTATTATTCAATTTTCCATGTTCAGGAAAATTGGCCAAGATGACTTGTATAGGATTGCTTACTCTTGATGGCATGTTTCTATTGAAATATATTATATATAATTGAATATGGTAAAATACATGAATGGGAGGTATATCCATCATACCTGAAACATTATAATGATATGCCATATAGGTTTTGGAGCTAGGGGACCCTGAGAGCACTTGGGTGGGAACACTATATGAGATTCCTTCTGGAGTCAAAAGGATTATGGGAGCCTTTGGCTAAGGAAGATCATGAGATATTCCCTGTGGATTTCCATGAGATCCCTTAGAGTTGGGATATGGATTAGACCATGAGTGCTTCCCCTGGTATTGGATGTATGAGAGTTACATCATCATCCATCCCAACAATATAACCATATTTATAAATATACTATATATATCTAGATACTATTATATATATATATATATTAACATGATCTGATAGACATAACATCCATGAGCTAAACTAGGTAGACCCACCAGGTGTCCCTTAGGAACTTGAGTGGGAGGTTACTAATTTATTAAACATTTCTTTTCTTTCCTGCTTATACCTGCACACTGTTAATTACCGAAAGATACTTGCACTACACATATACACCATTGGTGGTGGCCTACTATGATTTTATCTCACAACCTACTCAGGCCTCCTTTGGCACCCGAGAAGATAGTTTTCCTATTGGAATGGATAGGGGAAATCATCCTTCTATATGATACTAATTTGTTTTGTTTTTGATGGAGCCTAGGAGAAGAGGATTGAGGGGAAACTTGAGATTCTTGGATAACCATTTTTTTTCTTTTTATACTTTTTTTATTTATTGTATCTTACTTATCCTTTGTTCCAATTTTTCACTATAGCATGCCATGCATCTTCTATTAACACTTACTTTAAGACTTTTGGTTTATATATTTAGTCTTCCACTATTATCTATTTATGATTTCATAGTCAGTTGATTGTATATGTTTGTTATATGATTCTTCTGAGGACTTTTATTTATTGTATCTATTCTGATACTATGAAATGAGGGTATAGTCTCCCCACTGTACAACCCTTACACCTTCACTGCTAGTTAGCAGAAACTGTAATATAGGGAGTCTCACTTGAATCCATGTGACCCACTGAGCCCAAGGAACATGTTAAGTGGAATCCGGGTTTGGGAAATTACAATGTGGACCTTAGTGCACACCGTGTACTCCATGAGGATCTACTTGAGATCTTCCACCTTCTTTTTCTTCTTCTCTGGGGATAGAATTAAGGTTTTTGAGTAGTCTATCCTGTGATTTTTTACACATAGAATGCGATGGTGTCCCTTGTAGTGGCCTATGAGATATGAGGTGGTGTGAATTGTTTATGATTCATGTGAAGCGGTGATTAACTGATGCAGTAGTTCGATGTGATATATTTAGAGAGACGTTGTGACTAGTTCTCCCATGTGGCATCAGGGTGTTGGATTCCCTTACCTATCTGTTTTGGTAGATATAGGACTCCCCATGTCATGAGTGATGGTTCTTTTACCTTGGGTAGTTATTCCAGAGTTGGTACTCCCCTAATGGTTTAGGGTGCGAGTTCCCCATGATGTTTGTATAGTTGGATAGTGATCCCCTTCCAAGTCAAGGTACATTCCCTCTATGCTAATTAGATAGATAGAGTATGTACTCTCCTATTGGACCTAGGTGGGGTCCTCAATCCATGAAGTTAGTACTCCCCTGTCATGTCAGGGCACGGGTCCTCCATACACGAAGTAATGATATAATGGATACTCCCCTATCGTGTTAGGGTGTGAGTCCTCTATCCTTGGAGTCTGAACTCCCCTATCATTATGGGGTATGGGTCCTCCATATGTTTTTATCGGTAGAGTATGTACTCCCATGTGGTACTAGAGAGATGGTCCTCTAGCCTGGGGTTGGTACTCCCCTATCAAATAAGGGCATGGATTCCACACAAATATCGATTTGGTTGAGTAGTACTCCCATTTTGGATTAGGTTGTTGGTCATCTATTCTATGAGTTGTACTCCCCTATCATTATATGGTGTGGGTACTCATTTATGGAGTAGTACTCCCCCATATTTTAGTAGCGGCGGGGAGAGGGTCCTCCATTGGTGTTGTCCTCCCTCGTCTATTGAGTACCATGCATGGAGTGGGCCTCTCTAGTGGTTACATATAATACCTTGGTAGGAGTTAGTTCACCCTTGATGAAATGGTGTGTGGTCCACTCCACTTAGGATCATCAAAGGTTTCACAGGTTAGTTAGAATCTAGTACTCCCTCGATGGTAGGGTGGTGTCAAGGTGTGGGTCACTCCGTTATCTCTCGGTAGAGAGGACGCATGTAGTCTATAGTATGGATAAGTTCTCATTCAACTATTTATAGTTTAATGGGGAATGCCTCACCACATGGGTTTCTTTAGCCTTGCGTAGGGAACAGGTTAACGATGGAAGGACCTTTGGTGTTGGTCACTAGAGCTAGACCTAGTAGGTTGTTTCTAATGGAGTACATTCTCTCAGACATACCATTAGGAATGGTAGATTTTTTCACAATGGATTTTATCTCTTGTAATAGTTTCGTATGGAATTTTTGAGATCATAGAGGGTGTTCTCTTGGATTCATGTTACTGTTAGAGCCTTCGAGTAGGATCCTCATTACCGGATATGAGGTCAGAACATCATGAAACTTGGTGTCTGAGACAAGTATATCAGGTTGTTTTCTATGATTCCTTGAAGTGTTTTCACATCTTGTTTGACACACCATGTGGTATGTTCTAACTAGTCATGTATATCCATGGATGGGTCAAGATGTATTTTCTCTCTTGATTGGATCCCTCTTGCTAGGTTGAGAAAACAGTTTCCTTCCAGTCGCTCCCTTTTCTTTTGGGATTTTTTGGGGTGCCTAATGATTATTGTTATACTCACCCCTTCATGGGAGTTTCTCTCATTTATTTTGTCTTTTTAATAACACATTCCATTAGAGGGAGTTCTCATAGGAATCGAGGTAGGTGGCTCTTAGAGAGTTTGACCGACTTTGGTGTTTACTAGAGCTGGGCCGAAGAGCTTACCAATAGTTTTATTTGAAAAAGATCCCAACCATATGAGTAGTTTGGATGATTTTAATGTTTTATTTTTGTGGAAATGTGTTTGTACCTTTTTATCTTTCAATACTTCAATTGTAATCTGTTTTTGGTTAGATTTATGCATCCATTTTAGTTTACAGTATTTTTATATCTCAAAATTTTTGCATCGAGGTGTTTGTGGATGCGTGTGTACAAGTAACTTAGGAAATCCCCCCCCCATCCATGTGATATTCCTACTCGATGCTAGTCACCAACCCCTGGACCATTTGAGGTTGTATTGGGGAGTTTCGTCCAAAGCCCCATCAGGTTGGGTCATGGAAATTACTCCATGATATATTAGATTGATCAATGAATGATTGGTTAAGATATTATTCGACATAGCAGCATAAAGAAACTTATATATACTTATTATACATATATAAAAATTCACTATACCATTCCTTAATCACTTAAAGGAATGTTATGAAGTATATTTTCTATTACCATACCCTTGGAGAAGTTCATTCTCTCAATATGAACTAATTTTGAATGCTTTTTTGTCTTAACTTTATTAATAAAGGTTTATTTGTCCAAAAACAATACATATGTTTTTCGATAATAGCTAACATATTTAACTCTAAAGATTGTGAAACTATACTAGTTATATCCTTGATAACTAAATTTAGTTTTTCTTTACAAAGTATTCACTTTCTAAAACTATATATTAAAGTCTGAAATTTTTTATTCATCAGTTATTGCCAATGATTCAAGTATTACTAAACTATTTATAAAGTATTAAACACCACAAAAAATCATTCCTAAACTGGAATAATGTCTCCTTGTTTCCAATAGACACTTGAGATAAATTTATTGGTAATACATACCAAAATTTCAACTATAAACATTAAACATATAAATTAGAAGTTGTGTAATTCTCACCATTGACTTATGAACCACCCTGTTCTTAGCCACTTGGAGAACACACTATACATCTTGTAATGTTTCATTTGGTACATGGTTATTGTGTTCAAATACACATTAGTGATTTAAATATTGTATTTAATACCCAATAAAGAAAATAGAAACATTAATAACAATTGATGAATATGCACTGAAGAAAAACAGAGTAATTTCATTATAATTAATTTCATTGTGTTTAAACTTCCATATATTAATTTATTAATATGTCTTGAAAATAAACACCTATTTAATACCTCTTTATTTGAAGAAAGTTATAAAGTTTCCTCTAACTTCACACTTTCCATTGCCCTTTTCACCTTGTCCTTCATCTTATTCTCCATAATAACTAAAGATTAATCTTTCTATAATGTTATTATTTACTTGTTGAACCTTACCCAAAAGGTAATTAAGTTATTTTCTCCATACTTCTCATTTTTTAATCTTAATGTAAACTAGAGTAAATTGGTGATCATTATATAATAATGGGATTTATTGAAATATCGTGATCTAGCTTTCAATTTTCACACATCCAGTGTAAACATTAACAAATTTATATGTTTACTTTCTTTCTCCTCGCAAGATTCTCACAGACAAGAAAACATGTGTACTCATTCATTTTTAGATTTAATATTTAAAACACACATCAAATATTGATGATGGAATTATGAAATAATCATCATATGAACCATACATGAGTCTCTTGTGACAATTTTTCAGACCCTCTCTTCCTAAGGTGGCTTAAAAGGTAATGGAAACTCCAAAACCTTGAATTTTCTATGTTATAGTACTTTTCACAAGTTAATGTAATGCTCTTTAGAAATTTATGTTGGATAGGACATTTACTTTGTCTAATAGTTATTACAGAGTACTTTTGATATTACTTTCAATTATTTATAAAAATAATCTCTACCAGATTATTAATTTTATCTTGATTATTGATTAGACATTATCAATTATTTAAATCATTCAATGTATCTTGCTATTTTTTTGTATTATAGAAACTCTATGTAATAGAATCAGATTACTCTATCAGTTGATTATTCTATTGTAAAATATCCTTAAGCCTCCCCTCATAGTCTACAAACTTGGGTTATGCCACTACTTGGAGAGTTCAAGGTAAGTGTTTGTTAGGATAACTGCATTAACTCATGGATCCTTGATCTTTTGAGTGATTTCCTAGATACTAAAATCATAAATATGATTTAATCAATTCTTTCCTATAAATTTGAAACAAGATATATTTGTATACTTCTTAACTACAAAATTATAGTAGGCTGATCCATTATTCTCATAATAACACCCCGGTAGTAGGAGGTACCATCACCATTGGCTGGTCGAGCAACCTGTACACCCGGTTTTATTAAAACTAAAATGATGAAAGGTTCTTGAGGCTCAATTTTTTTTAGTGTTATATATAAAAAAAATATAATCCATTCCTCTTAATCTATTAATACTATGTTGATGCACTCACATTTGATCATTAATAGAAAAAAATCATTATGTCTTTATGCGTTTTATCTATTTATTATTTTATGTTTTTTCATTGTAAATAATCACATGCATAAAATAATAAAAAGATCATAAAATAAATAAATTACCCCAATGGTATTGAGAATATAATAATATCATTTAAATAAAATGGATTATCCAGTACCTTGGGGAATCATACCTAAGTTGAAGCTTGAATCATGACGCAACTCATCCACCATCCAGTGTGTCCACTTCTCATCTATATTATCATCGCATCCACGTAGGTTTTGAACCATGAAACATCACCATAAAATGTATAAATATACTCACATGTGGGTGAGGGGGGTCTCATGAGTGAAATATACAATTGATAAATTGGACTTTCAAGCCCTTATACATATTGAATTAAAAATATGACAATGCGCAAACTCCCTTAAATTAACTATTTATTATGAAAAACACACATAGTAATAAATAATTAAATGAAATTAACCAGAAATACATGAGTTCGGTCAATTAGCCCAGACTAGTATGTATTAAAAGTAAATTCGTGATAAAATTAAATTGGAAAAAATTTAACATTGATGTCTTAAATATAAATTATATGAATTATTAAATTCAAATAATTTATCTTCATCTATGGTCGAGATATTAATTTAACTTATGTTCCTAAATTTAAATTAATCAATTGATTTAATTTAATACAAAAAATACATTAATCATTATACATAAAAAATTTATTTTTATTTTTAAACCAATAAATTAATATATTAATTTAAGCTTTAATTAAAAACAATTCCAATGTCAAAAATTCGCTCCCATACCCATTATGAATCAATCCAAACCTACAGAAGCCCATTCAGGGTAGGGACGAGTCTGCCCAAGGACTTCGCAGGTTCAGAAAACCCCGTGTAAGGCGATTTCAGGATATAAAGACCCATTTTGACCCATTTAGGGTCAGTTAGGACCAGTTTGGATCCAATATAGGTACTAGATCATGAAAAAGAAAGCATTACCTAACACCAATTGGGTTACAGTCACATCAGAGGTGGTGTGCACTAATGCGGCAGAGGGGCATTGTGGATGGCCAAACTGAGTGAGGAGGAATGTGGCTTCAGTCATACTAGGAGGGGAGGGAAGTTCTAGGAAATCCAACAATGATGGGGAGTGTGGACGAAGAATAAGATGAAAAGGTAATCATTGTGTAGGTGGAATCTCATTCTCAGGTGACAAAAATGTTGCCATAGTGAGATATAGTGGTGGGGACTTCGAGCTAATGGGGAAACCGTGGGGCCAGTAGGGTTGTTCAATCTATGTTATGGGGGGTTGGACTTTCAAGGATGGTGGAGCAGATCTCCTAAAAGGAAAGTCGCTACTCGTGCATTTGGTCTCTGGTGAACTCAGGAGGAGGTGATCCCTGAGTGTCGACAGGGGCGTAGTCGAGTAGCTTGTGTGGTCAGTGCGGCATCCCAACCAGCGTCTATAAGAGGAGGGATGGCAATCCCATGAGTGGTTGTTGTCTCAACTAGGAGGATAACCACACAAAAATGGATAACAAAGATGGTTACTTGACCGAGAAACTATGTGGCAAGGCCCTAGGGGTTTGGCCGCACATTGAGGTAGAAGGAGGCCCGCAAGAATTCTAATAGAAGCCTCATTTTTTATATTTTATTAAAACAAAAATGATTTTATTCCATAGGAATACAAGTGAAGGGATACCCCTTTATTTTTATTGATGATATCCAATACCCAATTTTTTAAAATCCTATAATATAGGCTATAATATATATATTATTTTTAAATGCGCAAATATTCCAAAAAAAGTAAGTCGCCGCCTTTTTATATTTATGTAAAGCTTCCATATAAAGAAAAATCCTCACCATGAAAACTTTTCGGGCCAGAACTAGGATGAATCAAGATCACTGATACTCACCTAAAAAATTGAACATGAATAATAAATATAATTATACATTTTTTCAATTTTAAACAGGAAAAGACATCATTTTTTATCCATACCAAACATTTCAGATGGCCATAACTTGTTCATCCAGAATCGGATTGACACACAGTCTATTCTGTTGTTATTGATTTAATCCCCAATTCTTAATTTAATGTAAATTAATTTTTTATAGAATTAAAAAATTCACACAATCTCTCTGATATCAATTGGAGCTATAAGGGTGCGCAGTGGAAGGTGGTGGGCCGGGGATTTCATAATTTTAATTACTATAATGGTGGAACTTCATAGTCTCTATAAATATGAGTCTTGGTAAAGGTACAAGGATCTTGGTATGAATATAATAAGCATAAAATAAATAAACAATCACGTACTTTGTTTGAATTGGTGGCTAGATCGACTGCATCTTGCCACCAATGATAATTTCATGAAGGATCCAAAGTTAAACCTCTCAATATCATATATACATTCATCAAGAATCTGTTTGAATTTCGATCATCAAATTCTAGGTTCTAGGTCAGAGCCCCAAAAATTCCTCCAATGTCACAATGATCACCTTGACTCCATTCCTACGATCCATGAAGACGTCCTTGGATCAATTTCAAGGACATAGTCTTTCTCTCTCAAGGATTCAAGAGAATATAGGAACTCTCAATCAATTAGAATGAGTTTTTTACCACCTGTAAATGAGCTCCTCGTCTACTTATATAGTGGATGTGAAAAATACTTAGTTAGGGTTCCGAGACCCTGTATATCTGATATCCACTGAATAAGTAATAAATAAATGATTTTGATGAACTAATTTTGTCATAAATATTATTTATATTTTATCAAAAACTTATAATATATATTGAATATATTACATGATAAACCCGAGTCATTAAACTGATTCATAATACCTACTAATATTAAACAAACCTTGAAAATTTAAATAATATTCGTTCATCTAATATTATTCCAGGTATTTGAAAAAACACTTGTAAATAACTATAATAAATATATTCAACCAAATTATTATATAATCAAATAATAATTAATTTATTTGTTTTATGATGATCAATAAATCTTGGACAACTCTTAGACCCTATGGTGGGGCCACCATGTCCTATATGCATATTCACCAGAATAGGGAAGAATACTGAATGATTTATTATGTGTGACCATATAGGCCCTTATCTCAATAGTAGTGAATAATATTCATAATCTAAGAGTGGAATATTTCCACCCATTATGGACCATAAAATGATAATGAGAGGTCATAGCAATGACAACCAATCTATGAACATGTACTGTGTAATATAATCTATTTTTCATATGATATATCATAATGTAGGATGTACACATGTATTACCATCCTTTAATTTATTTATTATGCGTTGATCTAACTGGATAGAATTATATTTCACTACCATGGACATAGATTTAATGAAGGTACTATTATCTAGATCAACTGGGCTATAGATATCACTTCTTCAACTCAAAAGTTAAAAATTCTATCTTGATCATTCAACCAATGTCATACAACTAATGTTGCACCCTATACAAAATAACTTTCTATGACTCTATTTTTTAGGGATTTCACCTTAAATCAGTGTACACTATCAAATCTCTCACATTGATAATAATATCAAGTCAACAGACCAATACACATGTCCATAGATATGAACAACCAATGACACCTAAAACATGTGGTGTTCCTATTGGTATGTATGTCCTAATGATCTCACCTACCAGAGATCACCAAGTGTGAAATTAATGTGAAGAAATCTCAATTCCAATGATCCCCCATCACCTTATAGTCTAACATCAACTGTGTCCAATCAGTATAATATATCTATACCATAGAACATATATTTAATATTAATTTCATAGTATCTCGAGATTCTCATTATAGTCTAGGATCTACTATAACATTTTGATATGAAAAATAATCTATGGACATTACCATTAAATAGTGGATGAAGAAAATTATACACTATAATGGTTATAAAAAATCATGTATAACACATTGTACACATGTTACGGTAATAAAAAGTACCGATACAGATAGATCTAGGGAACCCACTTTTACAACAGCCTCTTCTAGTTTGTAATTTCTCTAAATAATCTCTACTAGACGAGTTGTCTTATTACACAAAACATTCTCTATAATTTAAATAATATGGATATGATCTTGATAGTAAGATAAATTATGTTCTAAATATATTTCCTCATAGGTGAGCACATACATTAGGTTTGGCATGTACTTCCTCAATAATGAGATATGAAATATGTCATGTTCTTTTGAGTGGCGTGGTGACATTGCCAAATAGTAATCCAAAACTCCAATTATTTCCATAATTTCAAAAGGCTCGATGTACTGAGGACATAGTTTACCTTTTTTTAGAACCCTATAAAACCCTTCCATTCAGATACCTTCAAGAATATATGATTTCCCACTTGAAATTATAGATCCTTCCACCAGTTATCAACATAGATTCTATGTCTACTTTGAGCTATCTTAATATGTTTATGAATATTATTTACTCTCACCATTTTCTATTCCACAATATCTAGTCCTAAAATCCTCCTTTCACAATCTTCATCCCAATAAGTCGGACTAAAACACTTATTTCCATATGATTCTTAATATGGTTCCATTTCAATGATTGAATACAATCTATTATTATATGATAATTCAACGAAAGGTAAATACCAATCTCACATAACATGAATGTAAATTGAGCACAACCTAAACATATCTTTTAATGTGTGAATTGTTATTTCATATTTTCTATCAGTTTGAATATGATAGAAGGTTCTTAAATGTAGGTTGGTGTTAAGAGAATTATGAACACTTATCGAAAATGTTAATGTAAAATTCATATCACAATCAGATACAATTGAAGTAGATGAACCATTAAGTGTCACAAATTCATTACTATGGAACTGTAAAATATTATCAAGAGGAAGGTCTTCAATTATAAGGAGTAAATAGTTGAAATAGGTAAGGTGAAAAAACTATATGACATCATTCTTTCTGAGTTCCTTCAAAATCCACTGACAAAGTCTATTGTAATATCATCACATTTCCCCACAGGAATGCGTAGAGGTTTCATGACTCTTTTAGGATTTTTTTTCTCAATATTTACTTATTGAAAATCCAATAATCCTGAAGAATACTCTACAATTTATCATTTAATATTATCACACAAAAACATTTCCTTCAAATCCTAATTTATTTTGGTGCTAGCAAGGTGTATGGAGAAATTTTAGCTATGGTATTTATAAAATAATTATATTTTTAGATTAGGAAAAAATGAAACACATATCCTCTTTCTAAATTTCAATATAGAATATTCATGTATGAAGTCTACCAACATCCCATAAGTGACCACTTTTTTTTCTTTTTAATATTCTTATCATTGATCTCAGAAAAAATTTATTTTCTTCAAAAAGTATGATTTAGAAATAATTTGGAATAGATGTGATATTTTCCCTTCCTTAATGATTACCAGTCCAAATTTACTAAATAACTGAATATATGTTCTTTTTAAATTATTATTTTAGTCAAACCCCCATAATCTTTCCCACTCAATGAATCAACCAACTTATTTTCTTACATTGGGTGGTATCGTATTGAGAAATTGTAATCCTTGAGTAGTTCTAGCCATATCATTTACTTCATTTTTATATAATTCTATGAGAATATGTATTTCAAACTTTTTTGACCAATATTTATTTCACATCAATGGCTATAAAGGTAAATTCTTCATATCTTTGAGGAAAATATTGCAGCTACCAACCCAAGATCATGGGTTGGATAATTCTATTCATGAATCTTTAACTCACTTAATTCATAGGCAGCAACTCAATAATTCTACACAAGGATACAACCCATTTCCATCATTGATGCATCACTATATATATAACAAATCCATCAATTCCAAATGGTAAATTCAATATTTTTGAATTTACCAATCTCCACATTAATTATTAAAAATATTCAGTATATTCTTCTAAAAATATGAACTTAACCCCTTTATGTATCAAAATGGTTTCCATGATAGCTAATTAACAAAATTTTGAAAAAATAGTCAATAGTAACATGTTAATCTAAAAAACTACATAACTTTTTTATATTCAATGGCATTGGATATTCTATCACTGCCTCTATATTTAAATTAACAACTGATATTACATCATTAGAAACAACATGGACAAGAAAATAAAATTTATGAAGACAAAATACACATTTTCAAAATTTTCCATATAACTCATTTTCTCTAAGATTATTAAGAATGATTCAAAAATGAATCTTATGCTCATCATGAATTTTAGAGTACACCAACATATCATCCATAAATAAAAAAAATTAACAAGATAATCCTTGAATACTCTATTCATCTGATCTATAAAATAGAGGGATCATTAGTCAATACAAAGGGAATTTTTATAAATTCATAATTTTTATACATCATATGAAATGATGTCTTTAGAATATCTTCCTTTATTACATGTAATTGATGTTACCACAAATGAACATCAATCTACGAAAAATATTTAAGTCCTTTAATTTGATCAAACAAGTCATCAATGTGGGGTATAGGATACTTGTTCTCTAAAGTAATAACATTAATTTCTCTATAATTGATGAATAACCTCATAGACCCAAATTTTTTTTAATAAAAAGAATAGGGGTTCCCATTGGTGAAACAATAGGTTATCTAAATACTTTATCATATAACTCCTATAGTTTTTATTCCATTCCCCTGATTACACTATGGCCATCATGTTGGGAGTATTTGATATAGACTTTGCATTAGAGATGCGATGAATGGAAAACTCAACTTATTTTTCATGTAGATGTATACGTAGCTCTTCAAGAAACATGTTATTGTATTCTTGCACAATAAGTACATAATCTATTCTAAGGATACCATTCTCATTCATAGGTTGTGTCTTATATTCTTCTATAATAATTTCATTAAGGATATCTTCCATAGGTGGATCTATAAATGATTCATATGATGTATTCTCTCCTATAAAGATAAAGGATTCCAAATCTCCATCAAAAATTCTAATATCATTCTTTTGGAAACAAATTTTGGAATTATAATATCAAACCCAATTGAAACAAAGTATTTTATAAAATTTAACCGTAGGAATAATTATAATTTTTTCAAATAGGTTATATCGATTTTTTATAATTAGAACTAACTAAAATATCCTTGTTGCAATAATATTTCTACAATGAGTCTTGATGGAAAACTCCCTTCTTAAGGTTTTAGGGAAATATCTGACTTTCATAGAAAACATGAAAGATATAAAATCATGTGAATATCAAAATTAAAATTAATAAATGACTACATATTAGTTTATAATGAATATACCTACCACCACATCTCTAGGAACATGAACCTCAGTTATAGTGACCGCATAATCTTATACTTTCTCCCTTAGAATTTTCTAATAAAAATTCCATTTTCACTTGGGGATTCATTTGAATAGTTTTCCATTTCCATACATTTGAAGCATTAAAAATTAGTGACTTTTTTCTTACCCTTTAAATCATGAGCATGATGAACTTTATATCCACACTTGAACCAAACACCCATTTACTTAAATCATGTTATACTATTCTTCCTTCTAGAATTATGAATATTTTAAATTTACACCCTTATCTTCTTTCCTTTTATTATATTTCTTTTTTCAAGGTTCCCATCCATATTCTTCTTTTCCTTTTTCCCTAATAAAATAATACTTGGATAATTCTTTCTCTATATTGATGGCACATGATATTATATCCTAATATACTAAAAATTACTAAGAGACTAATGAACCCTAAAGGATAGGATTTATCCCATCAAAGAAGTGATAAATCCTACTTCTTGAATTTCATACATAATTCATAGCATGAGCTGATAACCTTGTAAAGTTATCTTCATATTCGATAAAATTTTCTCTCTCATTTTTCCTTAGATTGAAAATTTTATTCTATGTATCAGTTCATTGTTCCTGTGGAATGTATTTGTCTAATAGTATCCCTGTGAAATTTTTCCAATAATTTCAATTTATTTCCTCTAACTCCTTAGTGTCCTTGATCAATTACCACCATTTATAAGAGTCTCCCTTAAGATGATAAACTAATATGATAACTTTCTCTATTTCACTACTTCTGAAAGAGATAAATGTATTTTCTAGGGATATGATCCATTAATCAACTTTTAATGGATTAGTATACCCATTTGATGATATAATTTTTTTCGCATAAAGTTTTCCAACATTATTAAACCATGTTATAGATCAAGAGGTTACTCTATTTGAGTAAGATTGTTTTTCATGACTCGAGTCAACTTCCCTAATATAGTTACAATTTTTTTATCTCCAACTCTGACCTTATTATATTTTCCAGAAAGAAAATACCTACATAGATTATGGGAATTTATATGGTTTCCATTCATTTTACTATAAAACATTTTTAAATAATGACATATAATGAATTAGATTATAACATTATGAATTTTAAATCATAGTTTGTAATTCTAAATCTACAGTAACACTTAGTATAAATTGAAAATTCATTCACAACTACTCTTAGAATCATAATCTTAGTATCTTTGGGAATATATTCAGATTATAATTATATTTATAAATCTTTCATAGTGGTTTATAAATGACATGTAAATTAACCAATGCATATCACTTGTGAGTGTCGATCAAGGTGTTCTGTATTTTTCCCACTCATTATGCATCATGTAAAGATAGATTTGATACTCAAATATAATTCTTTGTGGTGTTTAACATGGTTTTACATGGGTAAATTTGGGTTGTAATTGGGAAAATGTTTCACCCAACCCAACAAAAAAAGATTGGCTAGGTCATAGATTTTTTTTAATAACCCATCCCAATGTGGGTCGGGTCAGGTTGGGTTGGGTCATCAAGTAAGATAAATTAAAATTATAGGAATGAATAATAATAAAAACTGTAAAATTGATGATTAAATTAAAAACAAACAAATTTAAAACATTTAAAATATTCCAAATAAAAATAGAACAGAAACCCCCATTAATATTAATTCAAAATTATAAAATATTTTTCTTAAAAAAACAATGAAATAAATAATCACATGGAGCACCCAAAAATGGAATGAATTATGGATTTTTTTGGTTGGGTCATTAGTTTTCCAACCAATTACTTTACCTCGCCCAATCCTAGCCCAACCCAACCCAGTTTTGTTGGGTCTGGTTGATTGGGCCAAGTCGAGTATGGAAATCGCTAGTGTTTAGCCCTAGGATAATTTGTGTCCCAATTACATCCACTTGTTAGTATTCAAATATGGATGTAAATTCTAGGAAATCAAACATTATATATCTTAACAAAACTTCATGATATTATCCTTTACTTATAATTATCCTTAGAAAATTTCATAATATTATGTTATATAATCTATTTTTTCCAAATTCTAGTTATTAAGGATTATACTAAATACCCTCTAATACTAACTATAGAACCACTATTTGAGTAACTTAGAAATGGTGGTTATCTTACTACATTGAAAAAAGATAAAATGATTCAAATAATAAAGTATAAAATACTTTAGCAGTCTCAAGAGACTATATACAAACATGAATCTCGCATTACATTTGAAAAAACGAAATAAAAATAAAAAAATATAGTGAAATTTTTTCTATTTATTCTATTATATCCTCAAAATCATTCATAGATCCCTTCTTGGTATCTTATGGAAAGGAAAACATAATAAAGGAAAATATTACATGCTCAGTAAGGTAAATTTTAAAAAATAATATATCTTATAATAAATAAAACATCAATAATATGGTGAAGATAACAAATAATAAAATATTCCATATAAATAATATTATAAAAGGAGAATATATCCATGGATTCCATATCATTATAAATAATCAAATATATAGAAATAAATGGTTTTATAATGATAGAATGTATAATTTTGAACATCAAAATATTACTTTCAAGGCCTCATTCCAAGAAATCATACATAAATAGGTAAATTATACCCCAAATACCTGAAATAGTTTATCTTAGGAGACAAACCAATGCATATAGGGGATATAATTTCTATCTATCATTACTTACTAATACCATTCTATTAATTATATGAAATAAATGGATAACAATTCAATATATAATGAACATAAACATTCATATTCAAAGATAGAATATATAATGTTATTATTTTCCCCTGTTAATAAGTAGAACAACATGATCATAAGTCATATAAAAAAGTAAGGAGTGTGATATCATTAGATTATAAACCCAGTAAAGCATAATAATTATCAAATGATGTTGAAATCGATGAAAATACCTTTAAAAGAGAATTTGATCCTTCCTTTGAAAACACAATAAAAATATCATTTTATTCTGATAAAATTTTAAATAAAATTTCCATAATATTTAGGAAATTATTTTCTTTAAAAATAAAAATGGAAACATGTAATATAATATTTAGAGAAAATATTATTTATGACAGTTGAAAATTATTTCATTTGATAAATGTTAAAAAAATATTTCCTTCATACTTTTGGTAAAATGTCAAAAGTACCTCATTAAGGAAAAAAAGAAGATTCATTTTAAAAAAAATTAATAAATTAAAATATAGTTAAAAATTATTTTAAACAATCATTAAAGTATATTAAAAAATTCTTGGAAATGTTATATTTATCATGGATATGGAGGATAATTATTTCTAACCAAAAATAGAAATAAGTTCAGTTTTCCTTAAAAACATTTTCACATTAGTTTTAATTAACAAGATACATTAAATGAAAGGAAGACATGAAAACTCCAGAGATAACCAGAGGATAATAAAATATATGGAGTTTAAAAGTGAAAGATATTATAATTTCTTTTAATGAAAATTTAAACATAAATAATTCTAAATAAAAATGATATTGAAAAATAAACCCTTATCTTGAGTCTCACTTGCCACATATGTACTTTAAATCATGTATAATAAACTTATATTAGTTATAATTAATTAATAAACTATTTTAGGTCTAATCCATTTTCATAATAAATTTTATTTAATTTGTTACCATAAATTACATACTGAGTAAAACAGTTAGGTTCATGTTGGACATTTTGTGGTCTTTCGGTTTATAACCTCAAAAAAACACCAATCCATTGACCATAGTTAAAGGTTTCATAGTTCCGTTATCCCTATAATATTATCCATGGTATATTTATCATGTTTATACATTAAATCACATTTTATAATCATCCATGAATCATGGACATGAAAAATTAATCACATCGCTTCATTGAGTTGGTAGTCCACACATATTCATGAGTAATGTTATCATTTTATAATGGGAGGAAGGGTAATAAATTAGATGATATCTTATATTTCCATAATCATATTTATGTCATGAATATAATATATATTCACTATGTAATACCTGAGCTTCAATTATAGTAAATGACAATTTTATTTTAATAGAAATATAATACAATGAAAATTTTAATAATTCATGGAACAGTAATTCTAATTTTATAGGATGAATATCGATTTTCAACTTAGTAGGTAAAAAATAATCCTAGAATCTGTTTTCGAAATTATCCATTAGAAATAAACTTATATGAATAATTGAAAATGTGGTATTAAAATTTCATAATTTTTATTATAATAATTATTCATCATATATATAATTAACCATTTATTTAATAATTATTTGATATAAATAATGATAAAATCATTTTCAGGTAGAAATGGATATTTTTTAGAAAACTGTTTTTAATTGCATAATGACATTCCATTGTAATTAATTGAAATAATATTTAATGATAAATGATTTAAATAAAATTTATAGATTATATATCTAAAATTATTTATTTAAATCCACATAATTTTTATAACTAGTCATATAGTTAATGTATGATAATCTTTTCCTTGAAAAATGCATTTTTTTCAAAAACCATTTTCAGCTATTTTTGGGTTTATTTTGAAATTAAATTCTTCCAAATCAGGGAATTTAATTTAATAAAATTTATTCCTTATTTTTAAAAATAGTGTAATTTTTTTTTAATAATTCCCCTTTAATTTTTTTCATAATAAATAGTAAAAATTCATCACCACGGCTAATGTTAAAATAGGTTTGTCTGGGGTTAACATGAAAAGATAATGGTTAAAATGACCAGAAAACTTTATAAAACCCCATCAGTTTGTTTAATTTAATCCTTACCTTAATAATAATATAATATTTTCCATTTTGGAGCCATTTTTTCAATAAAGTAACTTGACATTATTTTGAACCTTTGAAAGATTACAATTGTTCCACTCACCTCAATTATAAACGGCCACCTCCTTCATTCACTTATTCACACCTCTTAATACATTTATCTGAACCCAAAAATACAAAAATATATCCCCAAAATCTTTATACATGTTTTATATCCTCTATTATTCCCCAAATACCAACCCTAGAGTTCATAATAAGAGATCAAAATGAGGTTTTTCTAAGTGTAGGTAACCATATTTACCAAGCTCTTTCTTTTTTACTTCTTATTCTACCACATTAAATTATGTATTAATAAGTAAAATATATGAATAAAGTATCTAATATATATTAATATGTCATTATGTTAATGGAATAATATTTATCTATCTTCTTCTCCATCAAATGGGAAACAACATATTAACTCTTGCATATGGAAGACTACCGCCTCATGAACTGATGTAGTTTGTTTTCCATCACTGAATCACATAGATAGTCATAATGATGTAATTAATTAATATAAATGATATTATTACATAATATTTATTCTTTAAAATTTATTATATCATATAATCCTTTAACCATTCACCCAATAAGAAAATGATAATTCCGATCATGCATTGGTATGACATATCATCTCCACATAGCGATGTGATTCATTTTTCATGTCCAAATTTCAAGAATGGTTATAAAAATGTATATAGTGAATTTATATAATATTTATAAAATTAATATCATTCTGGATATTATGGAACTATATACTATGTAAAAGAACCAAAAATTACATGATAAATAATGCAATAGAAAAAGAAGCAGTTAACACCCAAAACAATGGTAATAATGAAATATTATTAATGAATGGGTGATAATATATTATAAAAGGATCATATATGATATTTTAATTATTAATATAGTTGTGGGATAAATTTATAACATGTTCAATATAATTACATAAGAGTTTAAGTCATGTTAAACTAAAGGGAAGTGCAATGTAAGGGATTTCATCTCAATTTCCCTTCTATTAAGGAATATTTTATATTATGCACGTATTTAATTTTATGTGGTGTATATACATCCACTTTGATATATTTAACATAAATACCTATTTATTCATATTTATTAATGTTTAAATTCAATTATATTCTTTCAAGGGGTTATAAATTGAAAGTTACCAAAGAGGCAGGGATCTATTTTATAGTCTCATTTTTTTAGGATTACTGTAATTTTCATTTAAGAAATCTTATAATCCTTACTTCATGAAATTTATAATTTTTCATATCCTATATATATTTATAGGGTTTAAATATTTTATTCATACTCTTCCAATAATTTTCAATTGAATCAAGAAATTAAATTTGTTTAATTAAAGGATGATTTTATTTCTTTATTAATTATATAAATTTTTCTTTCAATCCCATTTTTTGAAAATTATTTTACAAAATTACTCTTTATTAATAAAATGATTTATTTTTTATATTTTATTGTATCCTTGATGTAAAGACCCGAAAATTCAGTTGAATTTTTTTTCCTAAATACATGGGGATTTTACGAGTCTGCAAAAATTTACAGCGCTTGATTCTGAGGCATGGTGTGCCCGGAATAAATTTATGAAGTTTTGTTTGGTTACATTCAGTAAACGTAAGAGTGGGGTTTTTATAACATTTGAACCAGTGCTTGGAAGTGAAATCTGAGGGCACCGTTGAACTCGCAGCGCCGGTATTCACATAAGAAGACTTTCACTTTGTCAACATTGAATCGAGAATGGATGTTTGTTTTTGGGGTTTCCTTAAAAAAATATAATAAAAGAAAGTTCCCTATGCTTTATTTTATTTTGATCCGCCAATTATTGTGTGGTGGTTAAAACCTCCCCCTGGAGGTTGGAGGTGGGGCCACCATACCTTAACCTCTCTTGGGAGGTTATGGTGGTGGGGCCCACTCGAACTCAACCTCCCATATGAGGATAATGAGGTGGGGACCACACAGGGCTTAACCCCCTATTAATGGGAGGAAAGGAAAACCTCCCAAATCCCCTCATTAATGAGGGGGGGAGCCTCTTGACCTCCCCATTAATTAATTGTGGCATCACCGTGAATTAATTAAGGGGATCCTCTTAATTTATTTCTAAAATTTATAATTGTGGTTCCAAAAAAATAATAGACAACTTATATTATTCTTGGCTTGGAAATTCTCATTTGGTGGGAGCTTTGAGAGGAGAGCGTTGGAGAAAATAAGTTCTCCCAATGAAGAATTAAGAACGAAGAACGCCAGCAATGATCTTCCCCATACATCTTACATGGACTTCTTCCCCAGATACCTACTGACGTGGAGCCACTTCCACAACCATCGTGTGAACATAGAAGTGGAAGCGTGTGATGGATGCGACGAACGATGACTAAATCTTCTTCCCGTGACTTCACCATCAACGGCCAACAAAGGAAGGGGTGTGTTTTTGTTTTGAGCAATGTTTATTCTTCCTTCCATGATTGAATTTTTTACTCTTGATCTGCTTGCTATCAATCTAAAGCAGAAGGACTGGGAAAAACTAACACAGACCGATTCCTTCCACTGTTCTTGTGAATATTGGTGTGTTCTTCACATTCTTCTTCGGCATTGAACAACAGATCATTGCGGGTTTGTTTTGTGACGCAACGATCCTGGAATGAAGACCCAAAGTCACGATGACCTAGCGGAGGTGCGGCGATGGTAGCGGGCGACAGATCAGACCAGAACGAAAGGACCGTTCTTCACGATTTTCTCATGATGGGGAATCAAAACGTGTTTTCAGAGCCGATCAGAGGCCCGAAAACAATGGAAATGACTTCCCAACATCGGGGCGACCTAAAGTTTTCAGTTTCGTGGAAATTGGACAATTAGAAAGAAGAACGGACTTCATGGGAGGCGTGATGGTCGGAGCTGTCGTTTCTGGAAAATCCCAGAATACACGGCATGTACTTCTGACGAACACATCGTGTAGTGTGGGCGTACTACGGCTTGAGTTTCGGACGTTAGACAAGTAACCCACGGCATGTGACCACAATCACACAGCATGTATTCTTAGTTAAGAATGGCATAAGTGGCTTCGTGAGACATGGCGTGTACTCTAGAAATACATGAACCCAGGAATAATTACATGACCAAGATGCATGGCATGTACCCTCTACGCATAATGATAGAAGTGGCTTCGCGAGACTCAACGTATATCCTGGGGATACACGGACACGGGGTGGAGTACACGGGCATGTACTCCACCACACGGCCAAACATGGCTAGTGGCACGGGAAAACCCGTGTACCAGTTACACAGGTTGGTGAAAACGAGTTGAGGCCATGTACGAGCACATGGCTAGTATAACGGAGCCAACCCCAGTTTCTTGGACACGACATGTAACCATACCACACGTCATGAACTTTCTTTATTACACGACCAGTTTCTTATGATGTGGGCCTTTGCACAAGGGAAGTACCCGAGGTCTGTAGACATGGCGTGTAACCATACCACATGTTGTGTACTTACTTTTCTACATGATCTTCCTTTTGACACAGGCCATTGTACATGGGCAGTACCCAAGGTTTGAAGACACAGCGTGTAACCATACCAACACATTGTGTAATTTTTTAGAAAATGGCTTGGTCATCTCGTCTCTGTGTCTTGGACTCGTATTGCTTGGTTCCCCCCCTATGATGTGGTGTATCGTTTGGATATGTCAACTTGGGAATTTGAGGTAGTTTATGTATCGACACTTTCCTTGAGGAGTGGACTCTCCTGGTATCAAGAATGCTTTGTGTGGAACCCTGAGGCTGGTTGTGCACTAAAAACTATTCCTGGATCATGTGTTGGTCCAATAGAATAGCTGGTCCTAGATCATGTGTTAGTATAACAGGTCTGATGATTCAATGGCTATATCTGGTCATCTCTATCTCTCTACATAAGTTGTATACCTGTGTGAGTTGAGTCAGTGACTTCTGTGTTTTCCTCATGATTGAGATGGGTTACTTGATATCTTAGGAATATGTAAGTGAATATACCTAAGTAATGGTTATCTGTTGATTTCATACTTTGTGGTTTATCCTTGGTGTATTTTGAGAGACATTGGTGGTCTCAAGGTCCCTACTGAGTATCATTATACTCACCTCTACATGGGATATGCACACACTTCATTGTGTTGGATGCAGATGACGGACAGCGCTGACCGAGGAGAAGTGTACGAGGACTGGACGGTACCCAGAAGTGGACCTCATGACGAGTCGGTACCTGGAGGATACTAGCATATGTGGAGTGCTATGGAGGCTATCTGTACCTACCCTTCAGGTAGGATCTTTGGTGGATGATCCATGAGCTGTTTTTCACCTTTCACTGTTTTGTCCTTTTCAGTTGTACTTGTACTTTCAGTTGGTCATGTATGTCTGGCCCCTTTTACATTCTAGCACTATCTTGTTATACAGTTTTACTTAGTGTTTTGTATCCAGATGTGTACTCTGTTGTGATTTTTTTCACTTATATATGCAATGCCTTCCCAGTTTATGGATTTTCACCTTTGGTGCTAGTCTTCATCCCCTAGCCTATGGAAGGCGGGCTTGGGGTAGTCACGGCACCGACCCCATGGGACGGGTCATGACAAATTGGTATCAGAGGAGTCAGTTATACCATATAAATTAGGACTCTGATCTTTATTTCTGTGAAGAAATAGTTTTAAGAGTACTGAGTGTGGTTCTCAGTTCAGGGAGTCCAGTATTGGTGCAGCAACCAATGTCTCCATACAGCAGGACCGTTACTACTGATTTTCGACTCAGTGCATGAAAAACACGGATTTCATGTGTGTTTTCAAGAGTTTTGTTTTTGACCTCTTTGAGTTAGCTCACCAGGTACAACTTATTTACTATGGCGCACCTATATCTTTTCAGGATGCCTCTATGTAGATAGCTAGCCAGGGTTTCGAGAGATGTATGAGATGGTAGCCCATCAAGCGACGAGGCCTCAGTGTAGGGCCCAATCACAGAGGAGGCACCAGTGGTACCATTAACCGTTGGTCCACTGATACCACCAGCCCCAGTAACAGAGAGTGCATGCCTCTTGAGCGTGTTTCATGAGTTCCAGCGCCATAGGCCACCTAGGTTCAGGGGTGAGATAGACCCGCAGGCAACTGCGGATTGGCTACAGGCTATGGTGAGAGTTTTCAGATAGGTAGGGACACCAGCCAAACTTACGGTGATCCTTTCCACGAGTCTCCTTCAGGAAGTAGCAGGAAGATGGTGGAGCCTGATGCTCCAGGTGCATAACGAGGCGACACTCCTCTGGACTGACTTCAAGAGCCTGTTTCGGGCAGAGTATGTCTCAGCCACCCTATGTGCGGTGCAGATACAGGAGATACTACATATAGAGTAGGGTAGCATGATGGAGGCACAGTACTCAATGATGTACACCGACCTCTTGAGTTACTCCACATATATGGTACGAGACCCATTATTTAGGGCCCAGACCCTCGATCAGGGGCTCAGGTGAGAGATCAAAGCGTATATGATCTCACTTAGCATCCCGACGCAGGTGGGGGTGTTAGCGAGATCCCTCCTTGTGAGGAGTTTCCTTGATGAGCAGTCACCAATAGTGAGACCCACCACCGGGAATCACGTAGAAGAGTCTTCTGCTGCTGACAATAGACAGATGTCACAGAGGTCCAAGTCAACCAGACCATCCGGTGGATGACCTCAGGATACAGGTTCAGTTGTGTGGGGCACACGAGATAGAGCCACTCATGCCAGGAGCGGACAATGTTACTCTTGCAGTGGGCAGTGTCACATGGATCATGACTATCCAACCCACCATACTGATAATCATCAAACAGTTGAGGGACCTCCCAATCAGTGGCAGAGGTTCGATCGTGGCAGTCCGCAGGGAGGAGGCAGACGTGGCAGAGGAGCAGGACGTGTAGTTAGCGGTGGAAGATGTTTCGAGGTGTTGCCACCACCACCACTAGGAGGTCCACCCCGACTGCAGGGAGCATGTGCAAAGGCGAGAGCTCAGTTCCAGGCAGCTGAGGCTTATGATCACGGCACTCTGAAGGTGATTCGAGTCACGATCTGTGTCTACTCCACCATAGCTGTAGTTCTTATAGACACAAGTGTCAGTCACTCTTTCATTTCCACATCCATCGTTCGGAGATCAGAGATTCCGAAGGTGTCGTTAGTTCGATCCTTATGGTTAGACACTCATATGGGAGCAGACGTGACGATTACGCACTGGTTCCGGCAGTTTGAGCTTACTCTAGGAGGCGAGATCTTCGGCTGAGATCTCCTCATAGCGGCGTCGAGGCCTTACGACGTCATCTTGGGTATGGACTGGTTATCTACAGTCCATGCTCATATTGACTGTTTTAGGCACAATGTGTGGTGTGTCCACACTGATGGGATCCGGTTCACCTTCACTGGTCATAAGGGAGCCTTTGCAGCACATAAAGGACTTAATCGAAGGAGGGTGTAACCGATCACTCATTAGTTGGCCTGTCTTACCCTCAAAGCAGTTGATGTGGAGAGTCTGACTTATCCTGTAGTGGTGGAACAATACGCGGATATGATCCCTGATGATGTCCCAGGTCTTCCTCCTCAAAGAGAGGTGGACTTCTACATTGACTTGTACCCCGATATGGCACCGATATCTACATCAGTATATCGGATGGCTCCTGCGGAGCTTCACGAGTTGCGGGTACAGGTGGAGGACTTGCAGGGGAAGGGATTCATTTAACCCAGTGTTTCTACCTGGGTAGCCCTGATTCTGTTCTCCAAGAAGGCAGATGGGAGCTTGTGGCTTTGTGTCGACTACCGTCGCCTAAACTAGAAGATTGTGAAGAAAAAGTTCCCACTCTTGAGGATTGACGACCTCTTTGATCAATTGAATGGATCATAGTGGTTCTCGAAGATAGACCTCAGATCAGGCTATCACCAGCTCAGAGTTCGAGATGAGGATGTATAGAAGACAACCTTCAGATGTTAGTATGACCACTACGAGTTCTTCGCGATGCCCTTCGGTGAAACCAATGCTCCAGCGGTGTTCATGGGACTCGTGAACAGTATCTTTTAGCCTTACCTCAATTACTTTGTCGTAGTCTTCATCGATGGAATTCTGATCTACTCGATTACTGAGGAGGAGCATGCCTACCATTTTTTGGTAGTATTGGATACACTCCGAGAGCACCAACTTTATGGTAAGCTCTCGAAGTGCTAGTTCTGGATCTGAGAAGTTCACTTTTTGGGTCATGTCATCTCGGAGGCTATATTTTCAGTAGATCCATAAAAGATTGAGGTAGTACTTTCTTGGGATCCACCCAGGAGTGTGATGGAGGTACAAAGTTTCCTGGGTTTGGCTATTTATTACCAGAGATTCATGTCAGACTTATCTAGATTTGCAGCACCTCTATCAGCTTTGACGAAGAAGGGAAAACCTTTCGTGTGGTCAAAGATATGTCAGCAGAGCTTTCAAGAGTTGAGTCAAAGAAAAACTAGTTCCCCCATCTTGAGGCTTCTAGAGGAAGGCGTAGGGTACGTAGTCTACTACGACGCATTAGGGACCAGACTCAGGTGTGTCCTAATGAAGGAGAAAATAGTTATCATGTATGGTTCTTGACAGTTGAGACAGCTGTTTCCTTTGGAAATGGGGATGACCTTGTTTGTTTGAGGTTCAAACATTCCAATCAGTTTCTAACAGGTTTATTCATAGAACTGGAAACATCCCATGATTATATATCCATTTGGACCTACTTTCCAATGGTAGGTGCTCATTAGTTGTGGACAGATGGGGCTTAATAATTTTCATTGTTTGAGAGGATGGGAGGTCGGACTCATCACTCCATTTTGGGGGGAATTATTGTCTACTCTGGGACTCTCTTTATATATTTTAGTTATGATTGTGAATCCTTATTAAATCAACAAGTATGAAAAATGAGCTTTCCATTAGATCTGACAATCAATGATTGATATGTATGAGATTTAGAGAATCTTTTATATGTACTTGAGGTTTTTTATCGATAGAGAATCATCTGTATTTGTTAAGGATTCTTAGCCAATGGTATCCTTCTATAAATTATATAGATATCTCTGGGTCATTATGATAACCATACTGGTTTTAAAGCCACTCAGTGGCACACATTAAGTTTATTGTCATTCAGAAGGATAGGGATTATTTCAGAGTTGGGATCGTACGTGCATATTGGCTACCTATGTATTCATGTTTAGAAAAGGAATCAGAACCCACGTAGTTCGAGTAAAGAAGTATGAGGTTTGTGCATGATTGATGGCCCAAATAAAGATGTCATAATTACTTTTACACTCTAAGCTCACGTGAGTCATGCTCAGTGTGAGAAACAAGAGCTATTAGTAAAACCTGACAATAATGCCACAGAAGATTCAATCATAAGAAATAATGTGGGGCTTATGTATGTATGACTGCCCAGATAGATGAGGATTGGGATTTAATTCAGATAAGAAACCCAGGAACAAAGTCCATAATGGTATATGTGCTTTATGGATATTTGGATACTTAACTTAGGACTTAATCCTGAGAAGGATGCCCAAACTAGAAGGGACTTATTATTGGGTTTTATTCATGAGAAGGAATCCCAGATCAGGAGAAATTAAGACTGGGGATTACTCCTAAAGAAGAGGTGGAAGTTAAGGGGAATTATGACCGGGGATTACTCCTAAAAAGGAGGCCCAAGATAAGAGGACTTGAGGCTTTTGGGCTTAATCCTAAGGAGGATGCCCACGTTTAAGGAAAATTATGATTGGGGCTTACTCCTGAGGAGGATGCCCATATTAAGGGAACTTGGACTGGGTCTTACTCCGGAAAAGGAGGCCTAGGTTGGGGAACATGGGGCTTAATCCTAATGAGGATTCTCAGATTAAAGATCATCTCATCTTAAAGAATGAGGTTGAATGAATGAAATCTCTATCCTTAGTGACATAAAGATATGTAAATCACTAGGTTTTGAGAGATGTTCCACAAAATTCCTTTCAGATAAGGAATCCAACAAAGGAACCATGCCAAAAAATGGCTTTGAAGATGTTTTTGAAGGCTAAATCTTGAATAGGAGAGGTGGATTTGAATAAAAGAGTTGAATAAGTAAGAGGGGCACCCAAAAATAGGTCGGTGCACAAGTTCTGTTGGGGCGCCGAAGTATTGGTCATGCAAGTAAACTTTTGCGACACATGTGTACTTGCGCAACGGTTATCCCATAGGGTAATACTTGGGAGAGACTTGGCTCAAGCCCTTAGTATTATCCCTAAAGGCTTCCAAAAGTCTGGCGTGCAAGTTTTGTTGAAGGGATATGGTGGCGCGCAAGTGTCTCCATTTCCCTTAAGGGTTAGACACTTAGGCACGCAAGTTTTGATGAATTTAATCACTTAGGCCTTGTTTTCCCTCTTTATATCTTCCATTATAGGTAAGAAATTACCTTATAAGTGTTCAGAAGACTTCAAGTAGAGACTAGGGCGCTGAGAGCTAAAATCTAACTTTTAGAATTTTTTCCGTCCCTGAAATGGGGGGCCCACAACGGGTATTTATAGGCTACTGAAGAACTTGGGAGAAAATCAAAATAGGGTGGACAAGTCACCTGCATGGCCAATATGTGGCACACAAGTATACTTGTGCGACCATGATGAAACATGTGCGGCCCATTCTTAAACAAGTCCTTGTTCATGACATTGTCAATTTTTTATTTTTCTTCAAAGGTTGAATCTCTTTATGATAAGGTATTCCCATTTTTCAGTCCATAGACTCTGTGATGGAAAGGAGCATCAAAAAAAGTCCCCCCTTAGAGTTGGATTCTAAAGGAAGGAGGATTTGACTCTAAGGTAAAGGAGAAAACAAGGGAATTGCGGTGCACAAATTTTGAGCGAACAAGTGGAGGAATGTAGGTGAAAGCCGTGTAGGGTATGGCGCGCTGGGTACATCCTTGACCTATAAATATGCGGCCATTCTCGCGCAATGTAACTAGATTTCAAACCTTCCCACTCTCGCCGCGCAGGTTGCTCTCATTGTGCAAGTGACTTTTTTTCTGCTGGTTTCACTTTTCTATTTGTGTCACGCTACTGTAGAGGTATTTTGACTTGCGCGGTGATACCTGCACACCCAAACTTGCGCGACACAATTACACTTGCGTTCCAACATTGGACTTGCACGCCTTAATGCATTATCCATTTTTTCACTTTTATTCACAAATTTTATGAAAAATAAACTTACTTAAGAGTTAATTATTTGACCTTTGTGCAGATTAAATGGCTCCCAGAAGAATTGGAATGGATGATGAGGTGGCCAGAAAGCGGATTGATGATATGATGAACGTTGTTGGCCATGATTATTATAATATCTATGACAACACTCTCCCAGATCTGGCCAAGTATTTGAAGAAGTATCATCTTAATTTCCCACAAATTATTCACCTACCTCTGTATCGGCATGGTCATCTACAAGAATTCAACATTCCAGAGCCAAAGAACTATCTCTCACATTCTTGGTTTCAGACCTACACCAATTTTTCTTCAGCAAATGTCTGAATTGGAGGATCATTTGTAAATACTGGAACAGTGGAGAAGGCCTACATAATGCATCATAGCCCTTGTGCCCCAGATCTGAAACCTCACAAGCCTGAGCTGCAACCACATTGTTATCCTTCAATCTTCCGAAATTCTCAGATGGATCGATCCAAAGGCTGGAAGAAGAGTTGGGACATCCGTCCGGGAGGAGGTGTGAAGCCGAATTGGATGTGGGCATATAGGGTGCGACAAACCTTTGTAGAATCTGTCGAGGATATAAAAGGATATGCAATATAAGAAGCCGGCTAGGCTGGGCAGACATACGTTTATAGGAATGATAACTTTTTTCCAGAGAAAATCAGCCACTGGAGACTAGAAACCAATTCTTTACATCTGGCTCATGGAGAAGTATGCATCAGTTTGTGGGATTTCTACAAGATCTCCAGAGCTCTAATTTTAGGTGATATGTATGATGAATTCATCCCTCTCAATGCAACTTGGAATGAGTCGGAGAATACTCCAGATTTGGATCGGGAATTATTGAAAATTTTCTAGAAGATCGAGAATTACAAGACCTCAAAAACTCATTCTAGAAAGGATATTCATCCAGAGGAGTGGATGGATATGTTTTTTACCAGGATAGAGGGGAAGGGGCCCACCTATACTCATCCTACTACCTGCCTCAGAATAGAGAAGAGGGGTGCTTCTGGCACATTCTGGTCGACTCTAGAAGTGGGAGAATTTTAGAAGTGGTGGTATAAAGTGGATTATAGAATCCCAAAAAAGACTCATCTGGCAGGCTTCTTAGCCTTGTGGCTCAGTGTTTATCTTCATCCAGTCAGGGATTCAAAGGGATGTGTTAGGCTAGGGACCTTCATTGTGGCAGCCAAGTTGGCTGAGAGGAAAATGGTTGGGTTGGACACCCCCATTTTAGCGAATATTCACAGGAGCATACTCCATGTCATTATAGGTAAGTCTCCTTGCAAAATAGTGGGACCATTCCATGTTTTTTGGGGATGGATTGCCACTCATTTCAATAAATTTTTTGTACATAACGGAGTACAGATTACTAGAAGTTCTTTCAGGCCATCAGTGCTAGAATTTTCTGGAATTGCTTTGTTGGCTCTCAACATCTTTGATATGAAGGTGTGGCTGAGCATGTTCAAGGAATTCCATTTACTTTCTTATGTAAACCTTCCAACCAGACAGTTTTTTGATGATAGAACAACCATCCTGGAATTAAGGTCATACATGCAGGCTTTCAGAGATGGTGTACTAGCCACCAGGATTGACGGAGAGATTATATGTGAGTCCTCTGATCTATACATATTTGCATGCCAATTCAAGTGTCTACAACAGACTGTTTTATCCCTTCATGTGCATGTCAGGTCAAAGAAGCATCTGATGGTTTCCCAAAAAATATGGTTGCTGACATCTGTGGAGAAGACCGGGGCAGTGTTTGATCTACCAGTTGCTAAAGCGGCGAGTAACTTGACTACATGGTATGTCGAGAATTGGGTAGCATCATACCCGAAAGGGGTACTTAATCATCCGGTTCATTGGGTGGGGAAAAAGAAGAGAACTGTCGAGAAAGAAACCCTTCATTTGGAGGGTGACTCTTCTACACCCAGAGTTGATTCACTGGGTTCCTCACCCAGGGTTGACTCGTCGGATTCTTAGGATGGGGATAATGAGGCACGACATGTGTCAATGCAGCCTCGTGCCATATATAATCATCTTTTCAGAATCTAGATACCCACTCCATCGACTCCTAGTGAGTTACTTCATCGAGACAATTTAATCTCCATTACTTTATAGAGCAACAAGTTTCATTTTCTTATTATCTATTTGTGATTTCAGGAGCTGGGAAGAAGCTGAAGTCCAATATTGTAGGACCCTCCTCACAGCCTTCTGGTACACACGATGAATGTATATGACCAGAGGCTGTCCAGACATGGTGGATTTTATATTGTGATGCTGAAACTACCTGGCTGGATCTATGCGAGGGGATACACATACCTAGAACAGGGAATCTTCGGGCCTCTACAGATATCTGTTTTGAGGATAACCCTGATGACTTGTGGGATTACATTAGAGAGATGGAGATGCTCATAAATTCCATCAATTATTCCATTCCTGTCACCAAGCAGGTGAAAGAAATGATAGATCATGGCACCACTGAGGGGATGGTGCTTCCAAAGATAAGGAGTGGCACGATTACGTGGCTCCTGAAGATGTAAGTATCTTTCCTTATTTTCATTTCAACTTGATTTTAGTTAAATCTTTGTTACTCAGGGGAATTACTTTCTTCATCCTGTAGCTTGTAAATAATGGAACTGATGAGGTTCCTTCACTATAGTATATCCCTGGTGGTACGGTCATCGGGGTTAATGAATCTTCTCACGAGCTGGGTGAAATATATCCATTCCAGCAAGCCATGGACGAGGAGTTAGATATGGCTCTTCACTCTCCAATTTCTGTATTTGGAGATGATGATGTCATCACTCCCAAAAATCCGAAGAAGCAAAGGCATCAAAGGAACAAGTCCACATCTAAACACTTCGTCAGTAGTGGTAAGTCCTTCGGATAGTCATGAGGCTTAACCCATGCAAAGATTGTTGATACTTCTTCGGATTGCAGGGGATTCTTCAATTTCCCCTTTGAGGGAGAGGATTGACCCTCCTCTGAGAACGAAGGAGGGTGCTAGTGAACATTCGCAAGTTCATGCTGACTTGGCTGCTTCTAAAAAAGAGCCAGCGTCTGTTCCCAGTACTGCTCATGCTACTGCTACAAGGAGAGAAGAGACTGCTTCTGATAAATTAACAATGCTTCATAGAATGTTGAATGAAAACATCAACTGAATTCCATTCTGTGATACTTTTAGTTCAACACCTGTACTAGAACATTTGGTGGCCACTACAACTGATGCCATAGTTTTATCTGAAGAAACTGTCCAGGGCCAGAGGCTACAAGATGAGGGTCGCCAAGGAGATACATTGAATTCTCTCACTGGTGAGACTAACCAGGAATCAAAGATATCATTAGATGAATTGATGAAACTTGGCGCATCTTTTAAATACATTTTAGATCATGTTAAATTACCATGAAATTTAGAAGATTTTGGACATGAGTGTCATCCTTCGTCCTATTAAAATTACTTAATTTTACATCTATGACCATGATTGGTTAAAGTGTGCAGTTACATCTAAACAAGATATTGAACTACCAATGCATAAAGGGGGTATGGAAAACCCTACTATTGCTGAGACACTAGCTCAAGTGGAGCTGAACTCGGTAGAGCTTCCTGAAACTCATCCTGAAATTCCTATTGAAGCTAGGAATGATGTGGAGGAGCCTTCTCATGCTGTTGATCTACTGTTGGGTAAGAGAAAACAATATTTGTGGTTGTACTTAATTTTCAAGACAACTAAATGATCTTTTTTATCCATTAAAATTAACCAAAACATTCAATTGACTATGTTGGGCGGTCAATTCCAGTGGCTAGATCTAGAGGTGAAGCCTCAGCCTTCACCCCAATGGGAATACAAAGTGAAATAACATGGGTCAGGGGGGAAGGAGTAGAACATGGCACTTCTCTAAGTGCATTAATCCTAGATTATATTCCCCCCTGTGATAGTGATGCTGAATCAGACCCCTAGGTAAAAAAGGAACTCTAGTTTTTATAACACAAGGCATAGAAGAACATATGAAAGATCATATCTGAAGTGCCTCTTGAAGAGCTTTCATCGAAGATCCTCTGACCGTCATCCCTGTTTGTAATTTTGGGACTTGGCAGTTTTGGATATCAAGAGATCTAGGTCGCGGTGAAATAAGTAATTTTATGGAGGGAGCAGGAGCAGAGGTATAATCAAGACCTGGCCGGAGTGAGGCTGTTGGCCAATATCAGTGAATTTGAGGCTGCGGTGTCCCGATATGAGGCTGATCATGCTTCCAAGTTGAAGGAGATGAAGCATAAGATCAAGCAGAATGTTGTCATGCAGATGCACCTTTAGCAACAGTTAGATGTTGTTATTAGGGAACTTGACCAACTTAACAATTCACTGGAAGGAGTACAAACAAATGGTATGAAAGCCATCACTGAAGCCAAGAAATCACTCCATCAAGCTGAAAGAGTGAAGCTGGTCGAGTGCATGAACTTCAAGTGGCTACTAATGAAGCCCGAGATGTCATAAATCAAATGAGGACTTATGTTGAAAGCCTCTTGTAATCCTTGAAAAAGAGAAGATACTCTAGTATGTGGACGTCCTTCTAACTCTTGGGCATCAATGAAAGACACATTCATCTTCAATCATTTGTTCCTACATTCTTTTTCTACCGGCTTAAAATTTTTACTTAAGCCAATGGGCCTAGTAAGCATAATTTGATTTTTTCTGGGATTATTATAAATAAACCTAAATACTTTGAATCTTTTTATTTCTCAATATTACCTAAATCATACAAAATGTATGTTTAGTGAGATGGGACTTGACTTTTGTTCAGAGTTCCCTTTTCTTTTGTGGGTAGTTTAAAGTCATTCACGTCAGACATAAAAAGAAAGGCTAATGTTTAAGGTCGAATAACTTTGACTGTATGGATTAAAATTGACCTAATTCGTTGATAATTTATCTGAAAACATATTACCACACTCAAGTATGGTGGAAAACATGTATACTATGACTTAATAAATTTTGAATTTGAGGAATGACATGAAAAAAGGGATAATAGGCATTAGAATAACTATTTCCTAAAAGTGAAGTTACCATTATTTAACAAACCTGTTAGGGGGTTGAATTATGCAGGGCCGCCTAAGGTCATTGGCTGCATAGTCAAATAATAGCATCTTTTTGCTGACAGGTCCATTATGTAGACTACTTATGCAAGGCCGCCTATGGTCACGTGCTTCATTGTCAGGAAAAAGAACTCTCAAAAATTTTACTTTTCTATTGCTAAAAATCCAGTGAATGTTTATGGAGATTCAAATTTTCCAAAGCATAGAGTCTGTTGTATGGAGATAAGTAATTGAATATGGAGAGGATATTTCCAATCAAGATTATCAAAGAATTTGATGAATGTCACTCCTGCAATGGTATGACCCAAACGTAGGGAAGGGAAATATAAACCATAGACTTAAATACTTTTAGATCATGAAAAAGAGTATGAGAAAAATATGTTAAGGATGACTATTTTTGTCGATCCTTACATATTTTCAATAAGACCAATAAGGACAAAAGAGGTTTTTCTCCCATGAATGAAGTTACCACTATTTGAAAAACCTGTTAGGGGGTTGAATTATGCAGGGCCACCTAAGGGAATTGGATACATAGTCAAATAATAATATCTTTTGGATGACATGTCTATTATGTTTATTGTTTATGCAAGGCCGCCTAAGGGAATGTGCTGCATAGTCAGGCAAAAGAACTCTCAGGTATCAAATATTTTGTGACCAGAAGTCAAGAAAAGGGTTATGGAGATCTGGAAGTATTTAAGGTTAGGAGTATGTCACATCTAAATGGGAATCAAGCCATACGTAGTTCTTGAATTACAGTTTAACGTCATGTGGGACAAGAGTGTAGGAGATCTTAGTTTAGGTTCATAGAGCTCGGACCATAATAATGAATACACAGTGTGTGTTTTATAAAACTGATGTGAATGAAGACCAGGGTTTTCATACCAACTTCATGTTTTCACAGGGGGAATTTTCATCCAAGGGACTGAAAGTGGAATTTGGGGTTAGGCCCGAAGACATGGGGCTGGATTCGAGGGATGCTCAAACATTCCTACGTATCCCATAAGGATGGGAATCAAGCCGCACATAGTTCTTGAAATACCCTTTGTACAAATTTTTTTCATACATATGAAGGGTGAAAGGGGACTTTAGTGCAATGATGGTTTGACCCAAGATTAAAGGTTCGGCATTTCCATGTATGCACGTAATCTTTGGAATATAACATGATTGGAGATCAATCTAAATAATGATTCCCTCCCAGGTGAGGGTGTCAAAGAATATTGTAATTTATTTTCGTACAAGACAAAAGTGAGAACAGTTTAACATCATATAGCAAGGAATATGGTGAACCAATGTAAAAAATATTGGTTCTGGGGCCGGTTTCATGAATCAAAAACATATTAGATGGAGGTGAACAGATGTGAAGATATTTTTTTTGGGCTTGAACCTCAGGAGGTTGCCTATATACTTATCCTATAAGGCAAGGATCAAAGTCTGCGTCGTTCAATTGAAGAATGAATTGGTGATCAAGTTGTTCTTGACGACAACAACCTAAAAACAAATGGTGTTGGGACTTACACATGGTTAGCAGCCCAGAGAAGGTGTTATCATTGAAGTTTACTCTAATATCATGTGAGTCATACTCGGTGTGGGAAACAAGAGGTAGCAACAACCCTAAAGACGCACAGTTTAATGTCATGTTGGACGTATAAGGGACTGAACAAAGTTTAACGTCATGTTGGAAAATGGGGGACTATGCAGTTTAATGTCATGTAGTAAGGACAAAAGAGGGGGTTGTATAGTTTAATGTCATATATCTTGGACAAAAGAGAAGATAATATAGTTTAAAGTCCTGCAGTAAGGACTTTGGGGACTGTGTAGTTTAATGTCCTGTAGTAAGGACAACACAGTTTAACGTCATGCTGATTGAAAGGGGGACAATATATTTTAACGTCATGTTGGAAGATGGAATACTTTACAGTCGTGTAGCTAGGACGTATTAGGGACTTTTCCACAGTTTAATGTCATGTGGGATGAAGAATTGCACAATTTAAAATCATATAGCTAGGATTATGGTTATATAGTTTAACGTCTTGCTAGATGTATTGTAATTGTGTTACACAAAATAATTCTTAAAAAATATTGCATTGGTTGGAGTCAGGATGAGTTCTCCATCCATTGAGATTAAAGAATAAGCTCCATTGGAGTAGACCTTATATATTGAGTGAGGTCCTTACCACTTTGTCTCATGCTTGGGAGGTTTCTTTCCTGGTATCATTGGAGTTCTGAGAACCAATAACAATTCTCCTTGAATCATTGAACGAAGATGACCTTTTTTGTTGAAAGATCGTGCTATTCGATTCTGATAGACTTCCAAGTGATGCAGGGTTCACAATATTGATTCATCTAATCGTTCCAATTCATCAAATCGCTTTTGAGATTGTTCATCTGTATATGACTGATCAAAAATGGCTACTCTGAGCAGAGGTAATTGAACTTAAATGGGCAAGACTGCTTTCGTTCCATATACCAATGAATGTGGAGTTTACTATGTAGCAGTGCGGGTGGTGGTTCGGTAATCCCATAAAGCATGAAAAAGTTTATCATGCCATGATTTCTTAGCTTTATCCACAATCGTTTGTAGTATATTTGAAAGAGTCTTATTTAAGTCTTCCATTTATCCATTTTCCGCTGCATGATACTGAGATGAATAGTTGGATTTGATGTTGTATTCTTAATACAATTTCCTTACCTAGGATGAACAAAAGTTTGTACAATTTTCCATCAATATGGTATGAGGGACACCAAATCTGGTAATGATGTTAGACTTGATGAAGCTAACAATGCTTTTAGAACAAACTTCATTGAGAGGTACTGCCTCTGCCCATTTGAAAAAGAAGTCAGTAGCAGTAAGAATATACTTAAACTGCTTGGCTGTAGCTGAAGGGTATGGTCCCCCTACATCCATTCCCCATGTGGAAAATGACTACAAGTATTTATTTGTATGAAGCAACTTTGGGGGTTGATGAATGAAGTTAGCACATACTTGGCGTGAATGAAACTTCTTTGGGAAATCAACACAATCTTGTATCATTGAAGGGAAAAAGTATCCAAGCCTTCAAATTTGATCAGACAATCTATGTCTAGACTGGTGGACACCACAGACTCCTGCATGTACTTCTTTCATGACAGCCAATGTCTCTTCACCATCAATGCATCTGAAGAGAACTCCATCAAAACCTCTTTTGTGGATAATTTTTTCTAGGTGAATAGGGCTATCATAATGATTAAAATTGACCACACTTCGTCCGATTTGTTCTTTTCTGGCTCTATCAGGTGGAAGTGTTCCATTTTGAAGGTATTCCCTGATAAGTGTCATTCATCCTATAATATGACCATATGGTTCAGAAATCGGACTAATTTCATTGATTTCCTCTGTTCTGGGTCGAACATAAGGTGAAATTGTACGACGGTGGGAAATATTGATGATCGTTTCATCCCGATTTGGAGCTTCCAGAGTTGTGGCTATATTATCCAGTGAATCAACTTGGGCATTTTGTGATCACAGGACATAAGAAAATGTCAGTTCTGAAGGAAATTCTGCCATTAACTCTCTAACGTAATCATACAAAGGGATTAACTCTTCTTTTCTGATGGAATAATCCCCATTTACTTTTTTGATTACCAGGTATGAATCACCTTTCACCTTTAAGTGATTCACTTGTGCTTGAAGAGAAAACTCCAATCCTGTGATGAGATCTTGATATTCTTCTTCATTATTTGTACTACCTTACCATAATAAGAAGGAATAGGGTAGCACTTCCTTTTCCGAAAAAATGAGCACAATTCCTAACCCAACTTTGTTGAATTTAGGATCTTCCATTTTCATCCCTGTTGGACATCTGGAAGCACCATCAAAGTACATTTCCCATGTTTGAAGATTTTCTTGAATAGAAAAGACTTCCTCTTCCGGAAGCTCAATATCTGAAGATGTATCTTCTACAGAAGGGTGTTCAGTAAGGAAATTAGCCAGAGCTTGGCCCTTTATTTCCTTTTGAGACACATACTGGATATCAAATTGCTGTAAAATAACATCCCACCTTTCCAGATGTCCGGTAAGCATTAGACCACTAAGGATGAATTTTAGTGGGTTATTGCGAGTACCAATTGGACCTCATGATGTTGCATGTAGTCTCTCAATTTCTTAACTACAAAGATTAATTCTAGGAAGCACTTTTCAATACATGAATATCAGGTTTCTACTTCAGGCATAGTCCGACTGAGAGATTAAAGGCTTCTTTCATTCCCAGCATCATTCTTATGGGCAAGGAAGGCACCCAATGATCACTCTAAAGCTGTCATGTAATGAATAAGTGGTCTTCCTTCAACAGGTGGCATTACTACCAGTGGACTAAAGAGATATTTCTTAATAATATTGAATGCTTTGTGACATTCTTCAGACCACTGGTAAGTGACTCCCTTCTCCATCAATTTGGTGAAGGGTAAACTTTTTCCTGTTAGATTGGCGATGAAACGCCGAATATAGGAAAAGTGTCCCTGAATTCCTCTTAATTCCTTCAAATCTCAACGAGGTGACATACCAAGGATTGACTTTTTCTTCTCATGATCAACTTTGATACCACGATGGCATACAACAATGCTGAGAAATTTTGTTAAGGTTACCCCAAACTCACATTTTAAGGGGTTCATCTTCAAATTGTTTTGTCGAAGTTTGTGCAATATTATTTCCAAATCATCCAAGTGATTATAATGTTGTTTGGATTTAATCACCAAATCGTCCACATAACATTCAACAAATTTCCCTAAAAGGGTTTGAAGATACGATGCATGGTATGTTGATATGTTGTGCCTGCATTCTTTAGGCCAAAGGGCGTTACCCGATAGTAAAACACACCCTGAGGGGATATGAAGGCTGTAGATTCTTCATCTTCTAGAGCCATTCGGATTTTATTATACCCAGAATATCCATCCATGAAGAAAAGTGCTTCATAGCCATCTATTTCATCAATTAAGAGTTATGTGATTGGAACTGGAAAATCATCCTTGGGACAATGCCGATTAAGATATCTGAAATCAATGCAAACTCTAATTTTTCAATTGTTCTTTTTCACAAGGAAAATATTATCCAACCATTTGGGATATTGACCTTCTCTGATGAAGTTAGATTTGATAAGCTTATCCACTTCAGCTTCAATTTTGGAAGCATAAGTTGGGTGTGTTCTTCTTGCAGCTTGCTTGAATCCTCGATGTTCTTCTGAAAACCCCAAATAATGAGTAGCAACATCAGGATTAAGCCCTGGAATTTCTTTATAGTTACAAGCAAATATATCTTGATTTTTCTTAAAAAATGAAATATAAATTTCTTTATATTCAAGAGTCATGGCCGCACTAATTAAATGGGTCGTGGATCTTCTTTTGTACCCAGATTTATTTCTCTAAGTTCATCCACAGTGGTAGAGATACCCTCTTCAAAAGCTGGAGAAGCATCCCTGAGATCTTCATCTTCTTCTTCAATATGTGTTATTTCTTCTATTTCTACTTGCATAGTATATGATGAAGAAGAATTTTCATGATCATGAGATATGTTAAAATTTGAACATCTCGAAGAAGAGGTTACCATTTTTGACCCTATTGATGAAGAAGGGTCTTCCTTGGGTAATAAAGAGGAGATAATGGATTGAGAATCGACATCATCATTCATCTCTGACATTGCTATAACTTCTTCTGGACTAGTTGATGAAGTATAGAATTTCTGGATTTCAGTAGATGAAATGAAGACATCTCCATTAGAGCTTTCATCATTTATTGGTGAATCACAAATTTCTCCCATGTTGTCTGGCTTGATTGCTGTAATTGACATTATGGATGTTTCCATAAGAGTATTTGGATTTGAGTCTATCCTATCAATTTGACTAATAGGAAACACATAATCTGTACTCACATGTATGAATGGGTTTACTGGAATCTTTTCCAAAACTTATGGAGCATTAACTTTGATAACCTCCCTTGTTGTGGATTTCTCCTTTCCCTCCATGTGATAGAATTCTGCCTCAATATATTGAGATTCACATGTTTTTAATGGGGTTTTATCACTGTAAAATGTCCCAATTTGACCATTGAAACAATATTTGAGACATTTCTGTTATGATGAAGGGATAGCTGCATGTTGATGTAACCATGGTCTTCCAAGAAAAATGTTGAAAGTTGTGTCATGATGAAAAACCATGAAATCTGAATTGGATACAAGATCTCCAAACTGAGTTCTGAGTGTGATCTCTCCCAGAGGTTCTTGTTAATTTTTATCATATCCTTTCAACATCAATGTAGAGGGAGATAAATTAGATTTGGTGAGGCCCAATCAATGAAGTGTATGAATGGGGATGAGGTTGACTCATGAACCATTATCAATGAAAGCTCTTTGGATGTATACATCATTGAACATTCTAGATAAATACAAAGGTCTAATATGTCCATGAACAACATCATCTTCATCTTCATCTTTAAAAGATATTACTGGATGACATTCTGCAGGATCATTCTCTACATGGTAGACTTCAGCCGCAGAAATTTCAGTTTTGAATTCTTGAGGACTTGAAAAAGCCTCAATTAGTGCCTCCCAAAGATCCTTTGATAGATTTTAGGCATCCAGAATTGATAACTTGTCCGGTACTTGGGCCAAATGCTTCAACAAATCATACTTTTGGTCCAAAGGTCTTCATTTCCCAACAAAAACATGTGGTTTCACCAGTTCCTTGGAAGTTGATGCTTTTGAAGTAGATGCATCATGTATCAGGGTAGGAGTTGGAAATACTTCTGGCTTTGGAAGACTAGACCGACTAGGTCTATTTACATGCTAAAATGAATAAGGTGTAACTTGTAACCGATCTTATAAAATAACTGTTCCAAGACTGAATCTACAATGCATGGAAGAACTTTCTTATTCTTGTTGAGCTCGCTGAAGGGCTCTGCCATGAGATTCTACTACATATATAGTTCTAGCAGGGGTAGAATTGGAATAGAGGATTATGGGATATCCACATCTTCCTCTATATCCCAGACCTCTGGAACTCCCTCTAATTCCTCTGTTTAATATAGGGGACTCAGGCTCAACAAGATCAAAACTTTGACTGGAATAAGGATCTGTTAAGTGAATCATGTTAACAGAACCAAAGATCAACTCTTCATCTGATGAAGACTCTGCTTAATTAGCCAATTTAGGTTGTGTCGTTTGGTGGGACGGTGCCCGTGGCTTTGAAGTAGATGGCATAAAACTTGTTAGAGTCAATGACAACATGGGCTTTGGCACGATCTCATATTCTTATTGCTAATCTTATTTCTTTGAATTATGTCGTTTCTTTGAGGATTTTCCCTCTGATGAATGGGGTTTTGCTGTGGAATTCATAGTAGAAGACAAAATTGGTTTCTTCAATTGCATTTGTAAAATGTCATGAGTTCATTTGATCATTTTCCTGACCATCCAATCATTATATTTCTACGCATTTTTTCTTTTGACTTCTTGCCACTTGCCTTCTTCCTCTGGATCTGTAGTAGTAACACATGCTACCTGAGCTAAAGAACCTTTCAGTTTGACTTGTCCCAAGTCCACCATCTTTTTCAGGAGGTCTTTGATGAAAATACACTTTTGAATGGAATGCCCCAAAATCTTATGAAATGGGCAATAATTGGGATGTTCTTCCTCTCCTTCCTTGTTCGGCCTTTTAGGCCTTGTCAACTGAACCAAATTATTTTCTAAAGCCCAAAAGAAGTAACCAAGAACCTGTTCATTTCAGAATGAATAAAATATGATCTTAAACTCCTCAAATTGTTTCTGTATTTGATCTCTTTGATAATCTTGATCAAACAGCCTCTGTTGTTGACGCTCAGGATGTGGAGCCCTTCAATAAGATGAAGGTTTTGAAGTTGAAGCAGGTACATGTTCTTTTTTAAGCGTAACTATAGCAGTTTCTGCTTTACCCATTCTCCAACCTAGAACTGATGGAATTACACAAGTTTTATCCTTAGTCTTTGTAAGAGAGTCTTCAATATATTGAGTGATTGAAGTAAGGTCTCTAAACACTCCTAAGTATTTCCCAAGGATCAATGGTGTGCGTAATTCATCATGAAAATTTGCCACACAGATTGGCAACAACTCTTCTTGATGGAGTGCTAAGCTTAGGGAATATGTTAATCACTTCTAGTGAGAAATGAAATTTGAAACCCTTTCAATATCCCTTTGCTTACAATTTGTAAGATCAAAAAATGTTCTCTTTGGAATAGTTGAGCTAAATTGAAAAATGAATCATTGGAAGAGATCTTCCCTTCCAGTAATTGACTGGGATTGCAAGCTTGTATACCAGACAAAAACAGTCCCTTTTAATTAATGTAAAAAACACCTAATCTTAAATACTTCTTGTTTCTGAGGGGTTACCATCATAGGAACACAATGAGAAACAAAATGTGTTAATTGTGGTTCTCAGTCTCCTGAACCATTAATGATTGGGAATGTGGTACTTGAAACTTTTGATGGGGGAGGAATTGCATCAACCCATTCAGGGAAAGCTCTATTTTCTGGTTGAATTTTTGTATGTTTTCCCTCCATAGCTTCCAACCGAGTAGTTAATGACTCAATGGTAGTTATTAACTTTTGAGAAACATCCAGTTGAGTTTGGACCTAAGCAGGTGCAATAACTAGAGCTTGGACAGGGGTGGTGTATGGTACTGCAACAGATGGTAGCACCACCAATTGTGGTTGCGCATGACCCATAGGATTAGACCTATGAGGGTGTACAGGTAAAGGAGGATACTCGTGATCCATCTCAGTAGCTACAATAAATTCCCTTGGCTGACTGACTCCAGTACACTTAGGAGGAAGACTACCTTGAAGTAGTTCTTCATTCAGCCTCCTTAATTCCTTCATTTCTTCCTCTTGTTGTGCAAACCTTTGCTCTAGTGAGAGTGATTGTCCTTCTTCAGATGAAGTGTATGTAACTTGATTCTTTCGTTTCACTTTTTGGATGCCTTTTGGAGAGGGAGAAGTTGATTATTTGAAGGAATACATAGATTTTGAGTAATCCTTTGATTTCGTGCATGCACACCTTCTTCATATGTGTCTATGTGTACAACATCTTGAGTAGGAAGTTCTTCATCTAATCCCTCTAAGTGAGCCTCATGTTCTGGAGGATCATCAATAAAGGCATTGATGAAATTTATTGATGCATAATGCATTGCATCCCTTCTATCGGCATTTCTGTGATACTACCTTCTTCCATGACCCTGATGAGACACTTCCTTCTATTGAGTTTGTCTTTCAAGAACGTCTTGAAGAACCGTAATTTGGAGGGAATATTCTGATAATTCAGCTCTTCGTTCCTCTTGTGGATTCTTCCCTAATCGAGAGAAGACTGACTTTCTCTAAGAAAGAGATTGAGGATTTTAAAAATTCCCTAGTCTAGTAGACTGGGGCTATTCCTGTTGTTCCTTCTCAAATCCTCAAATACTATTTTTTGATTCCGAGGGTTGGGTTAAAAGAGTCCCCAGTCTAGAAAGATGGGGTGGTTCTTAAGCTGCTACATCTGAGACTTTCTTAAAATATCTCATGTTCTTGCGAACTTTAATCCGGAAATTGGCAGGATACATCAACCTATATCCAATCAAATCAGCTAGCTCAAATGACAGATGGATGATTTCTGAAACTATTATAACCTGATGATGCTCCCGCTCTAAACGAGATTCCTGTTCGATATTCTCATTTGCCTGATGCAAGAGTAATTCGACAAATTATTCTTCGTATGACTGACTTTGGGAAGAACTAGTTGAGGCATGATCCTGACCAAGACTTTGATTACAAACAAAACCAATTGGATGTGGCCGTCTATGGGAAATAACATTGCATTAGACCATTTTTGGCGGGCTTTGTTGACTGGTGAGTACAGTGAAATGCAGTGCTCCATGAACACCTCGTCCCCTAATATGAATACCATATGGGGCATTATCAATTAACTGACACAATCTTTTTTGTGCGCCAAGGCATCAATGTTGAAGGGATCTCTGCTGCTTTTCAGCCTTCAGATATCAAGAAACTGAGAGAGATGCCAAATCAATTTGGTGTTGTAACCCTTCTATTATCTTGACATTATTTTCATATTCATCATAAGATAATATTTTATCTTTCAAGTGACAAAGAGTTTTCCACATGTTGAGGTGAATATCGTGAATAAAATCTTCCTTCAACATCTCTGAAATGTCATAATGAGGGTCAGCCAAAGGCCAAAACATGACTGGTACTTCACCTTTCACCAGTTGTTTCCTCATATTCATCATTTCCTCTTTATCCTTTAATGAAGATTCTTCTACCTGATTAGACCAGAGATGGTGCTTCCTTGTTTCTTCATCAGATTCATCAAGATTGGTATATAATTCATTTATCAAACTAGAATATTAATGACCCATGGGTGGTTCGGAGAATGACCTACACCCTAGGCTATCTTCTGATTGATAAAATATATCACCTACTAGCGTTAAAGCATCAGACATGACTGGATTCACATTTGAAAGTGCCTCAAGATAAGGGGGATTTATCATTACTACATTGTCCCTTGCAGAATTTTCCAGGCAATGAGAATTACTACTGTAGAGAGGACTTTTGTAGCTAAATTCACCATAATGGGGTGGACCACCATGGTGGGTTACAACAAAAGATGAAAACTTTTTCTCCTTGATCTTCTGGCCACAAAGAGGGTTATTGTGGCTCTCATCTGAAGATGATACTTCGACATCGACCAAGCTATCATAAAGCAAGCCTTAATGATGAAGTGTCTGATGAAGACCTTCAGAATTAATGTTCCCCTTATTGGGAAATGAGAGATTAGAATCTTGAGTTCCAATGGATAATTGTCTGAGGTCTTCAATAATTCCATCATCGAGCAAGGCCTTATTACATATTGGATCTTGATTTCTTGACTGTGCTAAATGGGTCTTTTTCTTAGATGCCTTCTTACTCACTTTGGGAACCACTTGTTGACAAAATTGGTTATTATGGGCAGGTGTATGTGCCTTCTTAGGAGAAATAGTCAGGTTACGTTGATTATCTCCAGTCAAATCAGGTGTGTGTGCCTGACTTGATTTTCTGTATGACATGGGGGAGTACGCCCCACAACCCTCTTGGACTGGAACAAAGGTGTGTATCTATTCTAGAGTGATATGTTGATGTGTCAATCCACTGGTAGGGACATATTTTCCTTTCTTTCCTTGTGATGCTGTTGAATCTATTATAATATTCTGACAGGAATCCAGAATATGAGAAGGGATTTTCTTCTGCTCTTTCACCATCGTCAGAATGTTCTTGGTGACTTTAGTTTCCAGAACATGAATGTATGTCCCTTCTGTGCTTGGAGTATGTGTGTATTCATGCTCATGTACTCCTTTTCCTGTCATTGAATTTTGACAGTACTCATGTATGTGGAAGAGAGTTGAGTCTACTCCAAATTTTTCGTCGGAGCTTTCCGACTGACTTCTCAGAGTGCTACCAAACGAGACTGTTGGAAGGCTTGATGAATATTGGCATGTGTGTGTGCCTGCTATGTATTCTTCATCAAGTATGGTTGACGTCATTCCTTTAATACTGGAAGATGAGACTACTGACAGAATTGTTGATTGTAAACATGTGTATGTCTCTGCTTATTAGTTTCCACCATATTAGATTGGTGAGCTTCATTGCTTGTAGTCAGACGAACCTGCTGACTAGATGATGGGTTATAAACAGGTTTATATTCTTGCCTATAATACTCTACCGGAATTTCCTGGTGGGATTGGCATGTTACTTCCAGACGAGTCTGTTGGGCAGTAACATCAGGATGGACGGGTGTATATGCCCGCTCATTACTTACCATCAAGTTGGCTTGATGGACTTCTATGGAGGAGGAAGAAGTAAGAACCTGCTCCCTGTTGACCAGATTTCTCCTCTGGAGGTTCATCTTGCGGACTCGGTTCTGAGGAACTTGACCTGAACCCCTAAAGGTGGTACTCTCATCATGTTGAGGGCGCACTACCGCACGAGTCTGATAGCGATTGTTGATGGAAGCCCTTGGGAAGGACTATTTTCCCCTTGAATTAAGGCCTAGAGTGACCTTCTCAATCACCTCTCCATAATATGGGAGGGACTGGTGATTGTGTTCCAAGGATAACTACTCAAAACAGTTGGAGACAGTGGTTGGCACCACCTGCTTCTTGATTGTTGGTCGTTGCTGTCCGGACAACATGGGTGAATTATTGACTTGGAGGGATTTTCGAGCGGCCTCTAGAGTCGGAATGGTACCGTGTTGATGGTATTCCTTATCATGTGCATTTGATACCCAGCGTTGAAGATGCAGAGTAGGTGATGTCATCCTTAGAGCAGACAAAGATCCCGCAGGATTAGCGACATATGCATTCACATGTGTGAACTTTAGAGAAGCCATTTCTATAATGCAGAGAGATCTTGGAAACGAGTGACTATTTGATATAATAGACATAATCAAGATATGTTTGGCCACTACATCTTTTGGATTAACACATATGTTATTGATTGTTTTGTTGGCCCTCTCATTGAGTTTAAATAAAGGCCTAACAAATAAGTAAAACATCATTTTAACTTGGTTAAGGATTCACGTCAGGTTCACCATTTTTTATTTCCTATCGAAATGGGGATGAACTTGTTTGTTTAAGGTTCAAACATTCCAATCAGTTTCTAACGTGTTTATTCATAGAACCAGAAACATCCAATGATTCTATATCCATTTGGACCTACTTTCCAAAGGTAGGTGCTCATTAGTTGTGGACTGATGAGGCTTAAGAATTTTCATTGGTCTAGAAGATGGGAGGTCGGACTCATCACACCTTGTGGGGGGGGAATTATTTTCTACTCTAGGACTCTCTTTATAGATTGGAGTTATGTTTGTGAATCCTTATTAAATTACCAAGTATGAAAAATGAGCTTTCCTTTAGATCTGAAAAATCAATGATTGATATGTATGAGATTTAGAGAATGTTTTATATGTACATGAGGTTCTTCATCGATAGAGAATCATCTATATTTGTTAGATATTATTAGTAAATGGTATCCTTCAAAAGATTATATAGAGATCTCATTTTCATTATGATAACCAAACTGGTTTTAAAGCCACTCAGTGGGGCACTTGAAGTTTATTGTCGTTCAGAAGGACATGGATTATTTCAGAGTTGGGATCCTACCCACAGATGGGCTACCTACGTATCCTTGTTTAGAAAAGGAATCAGACCCCATGTAGTTCAAGTAAAGATGTATGAGGTTTATGGATGATTGATGGCCCAAAGAAAGATGTCATAATTACTTTTACACTCTAAGCTCATGTGAGTCATTCTCGGTGTGAGAAACAAGAGGTATTAGTAAAACCTGACGATCATGAAATGAAAGATGCAAAAATAAGAAATAATGTGGGGATTCTGTACGTATGACTACCCAGATAGATGAAGATTAGGATTTACTTCAGAGAAGATACCCGGTAAAAAAGTCCATAAAGGTATATGTGCTTTATGGAGATTTGGATACTTAACTTTGGACTTAATCCTAATAAGGATGTCCAAATTAGAAGGGACTTATGATTGGGTTTTATTCCTGATAAGGAAGCCCAGATCAAGAGAAATTAAGACTGGGGATTACTCTTAAAGAGGAGGCCCAGGTTAAGGGGAATTATGACTAGGGCTTTCTCCTAAAAAGGAGGCCCAGGTTAAGAGGACTTGAGACTTTGGGGCTTACTCCTGAGGAGGATGCCCATGTTTAAGGAAAATTATGATTGGGTCTTCCTCTTAAGGAGGATTCCCATATTAAGGGAACTTAGGCTGGGGCTTACTCTTGAAAAGGAGGCCTAGGTTGGGGAATGTGGAGCTTACTCTTAAGGAGGATGCCTAGATTAAATATCTTCTCATCTTAAAGGATGAGGTTGAATGAATGAAATCTATAAACTTAGTGACATAAAGATATGTAAATCACTAGGTTTTGAGCGATGTTCCACAGAATTCCTTTCAGATAAGGAAGCCAACAAAGGAACCATGCCAAAAAATAGCTTTGAAGAGGGTTTTGAAGGCTAAATCATGAAGAGGAGAGGTGGATTTGAAGAAAAGAGTTGAATAAGAAAGAGGGGCACCCAACAATAGGTAGGCGCGCAAGTTTTGTTGGGGCACGCAAGTACTGGTCATGCAAGTATACTTGTGCGACACATGTGTACTTGCACGATGGTTACCGCATAGGGTAATACTTGGGAGAGACTTGGTTCAAGTCCTTAGTATTATCCCTAAAGTCTTCCAAAACTGTGGCGCCCAAGTTTTGTTGAAGGGATAAGGTGGCGTGTAAGTGTCTTCATTTAACTTAAGGGTTAGACACTTAGGCGTGCAAGTGTTGGTGAATTTCAACACTTAGTCCTTGTTCCCCATCTTTAGATCTTCCATTCTATGGAAGAAATTACCTTAGAAGTGTTCGGAAGACTTCAAGTAGAGACTAGGGTGCTGAGAGCTTAAATATGAATTTTGGAATTTTTCCATCCCTAAAATGGGGGGGGGATAGGGGTATTTATAAGCTACTTAAGTCCTTGGGTGAAAATCAAAATAGGGTCCCCAAGTCACCTATGTTTCCAATATGTGGCACGCAAGTATACTTGCGCAAGCATGATGAAACTTGTGCGGCCCATTCTTAAACAAATCCATGTTCATGCCTTTGTCAATTTTTGATGTTTCATAAAAGTATGAATCTATTTATGCTGATTTATTCCCCTTTTTACGTTTTTAGACTTTGTGATAGAAAGGAGCGTCAATAATAGAATGAAAAAAACTATGCTACCCATGACCTGGAGTTAGTAGCAGTGGTATTCACCTTGAAGATGTGGCGGCACTGTCTGATGGGAGAACATTTTACTGTGTACTTTGATCACATGAGTCTTAGATATATCTTCTCTTAGAAAAACCTAAACCTGAGACAGTGGCGATGGCTTGAGTTCCTCTCGGACTATGACTTCGAGATAGTCTATACTCCTGTAAAGGGGAACATTGTTTCAGATGCACTCACCAGGAGGACTGGTATACAACTGCTAAGCGAGGCGATAGAGCAGCTATCTGCTTTATAGATATCCTTTATGGATAGAGATGAAGCATCCTTTCTACAGTCTCTTATAGTCACTCCCCCACTTCTTCATTGAGTCTGAGAGGTGAATCATGGAGACATTGACTACAAGACGCAAAGTGCACATATATCCAAAGGGCAGGCATCTGATTGATTTTTTGAAGTTGGGGAACATGTCATCCTCTTCAAAGGACGTACCATGGTACCAGCGTCACTTCAAGAAGAAGTGTTGTGTAAGTTCCACACTTCCCCTCTAGTGGTACATCTAGGAGTGGAAAAGATATACTGGTACCTTCAACGACAACACTGGTGGCCAGGTATGAAGAAGGCAATAGAGGAGTTTGTCTCACGATGCCTCACTTGTCAGCAAGTGAAGGTGGAGCACCAGGTACCAGCAGGCTTGGTTCAGCCCTTAGAGGTCCCAGAGTGGAAGTGGGATGAGATATTCACATATTTAGTTAAGGTTCTCCCACGTACATCCAGGATTCATGATTCGATTTGGGTGATCATCGACCGACTCACTAAGTCGGCCCACTTCCTACCGATCAGAGAGCAGGGTCGAGTAGAGAGGTTGGGATGCCTCTATGTGAAAGAGATTGTGCATTTATATGGTATACCCTTGACTATTGTCTCCGATCGTGACACAAAATTTTCTTCCCGGTTATGGAAGGGGTTTCAGGAAGCCTTCAGGACACAGCTTCTCTTGAGAACCTCCTTCCATCCACAGACGGATGGTCAGACCAAGAGGACCATCCAGACCCTCGTGGACATGATTTTTGCATGTGTCCTCGACATCCGTCGCAGCTAGTAGGGTCACTTACCTTTGGTGGAGTTTTCATACAGAAACTATCACTCCACCATTAGGATGGAACCTTTTGAGGCCTTGTATGATCGACCTTGCAGATCACCACTGTGCTGGACAGACCCAGTGGAGCCAGCACTAGTGGGACCAGAGATGGTACGGGCTACTACAGAGAAGATACAAATCATCCAGGACCAGATAAAGACTGCACATAGTAGACAAAAGTCGTATACTGATAGGATACGGAGTCCTCTAGAGGCTCAGGATGGGGACCATGTCTTCCTATGGGTCTCTCTTCGATGAGGACTACGAAGAATTGGCCGAGGCATCAAGTTATCTTTGAGGTTCATCGGACATTTTTAGGTCCTCAGTAGAGTTGGTGAGATGGCTTACCACTTAGCTCTTCCACCTCAGTTGCACCGGGTGCACGACGTCTTCCACATATCCCAGCTGAGAAGATACATGCACAATATTTCCCACATCATCAACCATGGAGAGCTGGAAGTCGACGATGGGGTGACTTTCATGGAGGTTCTAGTGGAGATTGAGGATCGACAGGAGCGGGTCCTACGTGGACGGTCGATACCTCTTGTGCGCGTTCGCTGGCAGCATGGGAACCTTCAGTAGAGCACATGGGTGTGAGAGGCTTAGATGCGTGCTCAGTACCCACACTTGTTTCCATAGTTCGAGTTATAGCTTATGGGGATGTAAAGCCCTGAGTTGGGGAGAATTTAATGACCTGGAAATTCCATGGGAATTTTTTTTCATAAATAAATTGGAATTTTATGAGTCCATGAAAATTTACCGTGTTTGATTCCGAGGCCCATTGTACCCGAAATCAATTTTTGAAGTTTTGTCTGGGTACATTTAGTAAACGTACGAGCGGGTTTTTTATAACTTTTGAACCGGTGCTCGGAATTGAAATATGAAGGAATCGTTGAACTCTCAACGCCGGTATTTCATTAATAAGACTTTCAATTCGACGACAATGAGTCGAGAATGGATGTTAGTTTTGGGGTTTCCTTAAAAAAATATAATAAAATAAAGTTCCCAACGCTTTATTTTATTTTGAGCCACCAATTGGTGTGTGGTGGTTAAAACCTCTCCATGGAGGTTGGAGGTGGGGCCACCACACCGTATCCTCTCTTGGGAGGTTATTGTGGTGGGGCCCACCCGAACTCAACCACCCATCTAAGGATAATGAGGTGGGGACCACACGGGGCTTAACCCCCTTATTAATAGGAGGGGAGGAAAACCTCCCAACTCCCCTCATTAATGAGGGGGAGCCTCTTGAACTCCCCATTAATTAATTGCGGCATCACTGTGAATTAATTAAGGTGAGCCTCTTAATTTATTTCTCCAATTTGAAATTGTGGTGCCAAAAAATAATAGACAAATTATATTATTTTTGTCTTGGAAATTATCATTGGGTGGGAGCTTTGAGAGGAGAGAATGGGAGAAAAGAAGTTCTCCCAACGAAGAACGAAGAAAGAAGAAATCCAACAATGATCTTCCATAGACATCTTCCTCGGACATCTTCCCCAGATACCAACTGACGTGGAGCCACTTCCACAACTGTCATGCGAACACAGAAGTGTAAGTGTGTGATGGATGCGACGAACGAAGACTATGTCTTCTTCCTGTGACATCACCATCGACGGACAACAAATGTAGGGGTGTGTTTTGGTTTTGAGAAATGTTAATTCATCCTTTCATGATTGAATTGTTTCTTCTTGATCTGTTTGTTATCAAACTAATGTGGAAGGACTGGGCCAAAATAACATGACCTGATTCCTTCCACCGTTCTTGTGAATATTGGTGTGTTCTTCACATTCTTCTTTGTCAATGAACAACGGATCGATGCGGGTTCATTTTGCAACGTAACGATCCCGGAATGAAGACCCAAAGTCACGACGACCTAGAGAAGGTGTGGCGATGATAGTGGGAGATGGATCGTACTGGAAAGGAAGGACCGTTCTTCGCCCCTTTCTCATGCGAGAGGATCAAAACGTGTTTGCAGAGCCAATCAGAGACCTGAAAACACTGGAAATGACTTCGAAACATCATGGCGACCTAAAGTCTGCGGTTTCGTGGTAATTGGACCATCATAATGAAGAACAGACTTCACGGGAGGCGCTCTGGCCGGAAGCGTCATTTCTGGAAAATCCCTGAATACACGGCGTGTACTTTTGATGAACACACCGTGTAGTGTGGGCGTACTGTGGCTTCAGTTTCGGACGTTAGACAAGTAACACACGACATGTGACCCCAGTCACACGGTGTGTATTCTCTGTGAAGAATGGTAGAAGCGGCTTCATGAGACATGATGTGTAATCTGGGAAATTCATGTACACAAGAAGAATTACACGGCCAAGAGGCGTGGAATGTACCCTCTACGAAAAATGGAAGAAGCGGCTTCATGGGACTCGGTGTGTATCCTAGGGATCCACGGACATGAGGTGGAGTACACGGGCATGTACACCACCCCATGGCCGGACATGGCCAGTGGCATGGGCTACCCCATGTACTAGTTACATGGGTTGGTGGACACGGGTTGAGGCACTATACGGGAACATGGACATCGTACACGGAGCAAACCCCAGTTGCTTGGACACGACGTTTAACCATACCACATGTCGTGTACTTTCTTTACAACACGACCAGTTTCTTATGAAACATAACATTTCACATGGGCAGTACCCAAGGTCTATAGACACGGCGTGTAACCATACCACACGTAGTGTACTTACATTTCTACATGACCATCCTTTCGACACGGGCCGTTTAACACGGGCAGTACCCGAGGTTTAAATACATTGCATGTACCCATACCAACACACCGTGTACTTTTTGGAAAATGGATTGGTAATCTCATCTTTGTGTCTTGGACACGTATTGCTTGGGTTTCCCCCTATGATGTGGTAAATATTTTGGATACATCAACTTGGGACTTTGTGGTAATTGATGTATTGACACTTGTCTTGAGAAGTGGACTCTCCCAGAATCAAGCATGATTTGTGCAGAACCCTGAGGCTGGTTGTGCACTGAGAACTATTCCAGGATAATGTGTTGGTCCGATAGTTCTGACTTCTGTTCCTGGATCATGTGTTGGTCTGACAGAATAGCTGGTCCTGGATCATGTGTTGGTTCGACAGCTCTAATGACTATTCCTAAATCATGTGTTGGTCTGACAGTTCTGACATCTGTTCCTAGATCATGTGTTGATCTGACAGAATAGATGGTCATGGATCATGTATTGGTCTGACAGCTCTGACGATTGTTCCTAGATGATTTGTTGGTCCAACAGTTCTAACTTCTATTCCTGGATCTTGTGTTGGTCTGACAAAATAGCTAGTCCTGGATCATGTGTTGGTCTGACAGCTCTGATGATTTAGTGGCTATATCTGATAATCTTTATCTCTCTACATAAGTTTTATACCTATGTGAGGTGATTCAGTGACTTCTGTGTTTTCCTCATGATTGAGATGGGTTACATGATAACTTAGGTATATGTATAGGCATATATCAAAATAATGGATATCCGTTGATTTTATACTCTGTGGTTTATCCTTAGTGGATTTTGAGAGACCTTGGTGGTCTCGGGGTGCCTACTAAGTATCATTATACTCACCCCTGCACGGGCTATGTCCGTACTTCATTGTGTTGGATGCAGACGATGGACGAGACTGACCGAGGCTGAGTGTACGAGGACTAGACGATACCCGGAGGTGGACCTCATGACAAGTTGGTACCCGGAGGAGACTGGATGATGTGGAGTGCTGAGGAGGCTATCTGTACCTACCCTTCAGGTAGGATCCATGGTGAACGATCCAAGAGCTTCTTTTCACCTTTCAGCTATTTTTTCTTTTTAGTTTTACTTGTACTTTTAGTTGGGATTATATTTCTGGCCCCTTTTACTTTCCAACACTCTCTTGTTATACAGTTGTACTTAATGTTTTGTATCCATTTGTGTACTCAATTGTGAGTGTTTTCAGTTATAAAGGCAATGCCTTCCCAGTTTAGGGATTTTCTCCTTTGTTGCTAGTCACCATCCTCTAGCCTATGGAAGGCGGGCTTGGGGTAGTCACGACACGGGCCCTGGGGGAGGGGTCGTGACACTTGAATTTTTAAAATATTTTAAATAAATCTTTTTAATGTTTTCCAAAAGTTTTCTTTTTTTACTTTCTTTACAAAAATTACAAAGGAATGTTTTTAACTTATATGGGGTTAAAATACTTCCCCTCCACCATAGCTATTTAAGGATATTTAACTTCTTCTAAAAAATATAAATTATTTTACAAAGAAAACACTTTAATGAAGTATTATTTTAATAATTCATTTCAATTTTTTATTTCTCCAAAATTCATGGATTTATCACAAAAACTGTATTACCTCTCATTAATTTTATAGTTGTTAACTTTCTATTGAAACATTCACTTTATTAAAATCATTATATGTTACATTTGTCTTAAATATACATATTATTTGAATCATGGGTATTATTATTACCAGAACGATACACGATTTCTATATGCAGTGTTTACTTTTAATTTTATTTGATTGACTGAGGAAAACTTGATAAAACCAAATTCATTACTGAATGCGAATATTTTTTATTAAGGGAGTTTTTTTAATTGAATTAATCATTCAGTATATGAGGAATGAAATTGAAATGCAGTGATGGGTGGGGGATGATTATAGGCTTCCCCTTGATTTATTGACAAATCTCATGATACAAATTAATTGGCTAAATTAAATTTGTTTCTTGTGTATACCTACCTAGAGGTTAAATTATCTTTCTATAAGGATTTGACTGTATAGATATCATAATGTAAGAGATCATGACATTCAATATTATAAATTTCCTTCATTGGGAATTTAGTTATTATTATCCCTAATATTAATACATATATATTATCCATGGATGCATTCCATTCTAAAATTATTCATCAAATGGCATGTATTTTAATTTATTTAATTTCACATATTGATTATTACTAATTTAATCACTATAGCTTCTATTGTACCAAACCAATACCGAGCATTTGAGATCAGAAATTTTTTATTTCCTTTCCTTGGGATATGAAGAATAATTCTTTGAATGAGTTTCAATAATGTCAAAATTATTATTTTTTTATGTTTTATATTTTTTTCCTAGTGTAAAACGGGTACCATATATGTATCTTGTTCTCTAAGCTTGCTAAACTGATCACTCCTTTGGGATTAGATACCTTGAATGTATTCCAATGTAATAAAGTGGCACCAGATTTGGGTTATTATATTTTAGGTTATTATACATCATCACTATCTTTATATCCATCCAAGTAAAGTGGTGGTGAAAAATTATTTACACTACTACATGGAGATGGTAGGTCATACATAAGAATGAGTGATGTTTTCATTTTCTATAGGATTAAAAGGAGATGAGAAATGATAATTACCTAAATATAATAAAATATTAGTTATATAGAAGATAATGATGTTATCATATCTGAGTGGTTATAGAATATTTTAAGTAGGTGGTAGAATAAATAAATATGAAAACACCCTGTTAAGAATTATACCTCCTCTTTGTAAAACATCTTTTGGATTACATATTAAGCTTTCTAGGATTGGTATTTTGGTGAGAACAGAACCTATAAGATGTTGGGAGGTATTTTAGTAAGTTATTTGGGTATATATTGATCAAGATAAATGTATTAAGTGTTGTGGAGAAGATAAGAGAGGAGGTACCATTTTTAATTGTAGTGAGCAGCACACTTGTAATTCTTCATGACTTTTAAATATTATAAATGTCTTACACATGGATAAGGGGAACTTAAACAATTAAATTTAGAAAATAAGGTGATATATTTAAACATAACCTCATATAATAAGAGTTAAGATGATATTTTATGACATTATTGAAATTTTTTAACCTTAAGGAACCTGTTTTACCCCTTTACCGTGGTGACAACATTTTTACCAAAGTAACGATTCATAATGACCGCAAATGAAATTGAACAAATTAATAAATTTATAACTATTGATTCTAATTATGATATCAACTTTTAAATATTAAATTTTTAGAAATGGAAGAAAACTATTTTAATAAAATCATGAAAACGCAACAAAAAATTGTTTTATTTAGAAAAATGATTTTTAAGCATTAAATTAATCTTATAAAAAATAAAATATAATGTTGATTTATATGGAATTAATTATATTATATTTAATGAAATGGATCTTATTTTAATTTAAAACTATATACAAAACATAATGGTACTTTTAAATTACTTTATTTAATGAAAATAAATGAAAATTTTGCGGAAATCAGCAGTTGCACTATTCATTCAAAAAATCAACAATTTTGAAAAATACCAAGAATTCGCCTTAAGGTAGATTCAACCATATAAACTAAAAAATGATATAAATTTCATAAAACTGAAATTTTAACATTTTAACATTCATTTTTATATATAACAATTTACAATTTCTATAATAAGACAATAGGATGTGCAATGGGTAGTAGTCAAGGGATATATTGTTTACATATTATCTGAAGATTTTGGGTTTTACATATAACCCATAAAATATAAAATGTAAAATATTATAGAAATATGATCATATCACATGATTAAAAACTCAATTTTAGTGTTTTAAATTCACTAAGTAGACAACTTTTATTTTACAATTGGTATTTATCATAGTGTATGGTAAACTAATGATATACACTTGAGTGCATGGCTAACACAACATATTCCACATGGTTTCCTTTAGTTTTAAATCATTGATATGATTTTTAATTCTTTAAAAATTGATTATAATAATTTTATGCATTCAAATGACTATATTTTCAATAGTCATGTGTTATGGGTAATGCACATCGATTTCCAAATGTTGGCAAAGGACACTTGATCTTATTTATTGAATGAAAGAGGCCTTTATAAAATATGAGGATCCACTTAATGTGTAGATGTTATTAATTATTTCTACAAATGAATCTCTCTTCTAGCCTAAGTCTCTATTTTTATTCATTAAATTTGGTGCTTTCATTCTACTAAGGGTTTGTAGGGTCCTCTCAAAGCATACAATAATTCTAGTGGTCTGTGTACTAACTTTAGATATAAGATTACTCAGTATTTCACTCAATGATCTCCATCAAATAAAATCCATCATGATCAATGGATATGGAGATCATTATTATAAATTTATACATTTTTATGCTTATGTTTATCATTTCAAGTTGATTCGATAGTGATATATTGGGTATCAAAATCAGTTTCTTTTGCTAATTTTATCATGTAATGATCTTAAAAAAGTTATCCATGGTCTCCAATACATGTTCATCTTTAAATCAACATGATTTAGAGAAAATTCATATCATAAAGTGTTTTTGTTGATATTGTAGTGTATGATATGATGTGGTTGAATATCTGTCATTAGGTCAATCTTCTTGGATTTATGATATAGGATATCATAATTCCTGATTTTTTTCTTGTTCATAGGGTATGAATAATTTGTATCATAGGTTATGATACTTTTAAATATCAGGGTTTTGTTTTGTTTTATAAGCTATTATTTTCAATATCATAGGTTTCGACTAAAATTCTCGGCTTCCCAAAATAAAGCGTCCTTTCATAGTGACGATATGATATATATCATCAAATATTAATAGAAACCCACAATAACACTTACCATAAGTGTTTAACCAAATAATATATTTAAATAGATAATTCCCTATCCCTATCATAAAATATGATATAATCCAAACGTAAATAAAATTTAATATTTTGGATAAAATAATTATGGTTTATAAATTTTTTAAAAAGATATGTGCTAGAAATTAAAAATATAATATTTTTATGAATAAATTAAATACGAAATGTTCATATTAATATCTCATGTTAATTAAATAAATAAAATTTTTATCTACTTATTTATTCCTTTAAAATAATAATTTTTATAAATTGTTTATAAAATGTAAATATTTTTTATGTTCTTATTTATATGATATATTGTTTCTTATAATTTCTTTATGCCATGAATTATATGCTAGGTATGAAAACATAAGATTTAGTTTTCATCTACCTTGAATTAATTTCGTATTGTAGTAATTGGTGTGAATTTAGTGGTTGAATATAGTTTATATATATTAGGTGATAATCGTGTGTTGGAATTGAAATACCTCTTTAGTAAAGCATCCATGGGTAGAGGGACTTTGGGTCAGACTTCTCACAAGCCGAGAGGCTTATTCATTTTATATAAAAGTCGGGGTTAGCTAGTTGTGGATATAATATTACCCATTGTTGGATTGTTAATTACATAGAGTTCTAAACCTTTATAATAAAATTTCATATACCTTATACATGAGATGAAGTTAGATGTGTGTAAATATTTTCGGCTTTTATTTTTGGGTGAGTAACACAAAATGTGAGATGTTTAAAGACTTATACATTAATATGGTTTAAAAAAATTAATTTGGTTGATGGAATAGATATCATAAAACATCATTAAAATTATACATAAATAAAGAAATTAGACATGAGATAATAATGATTCCTTGGGATATAATAGTTATGAATTTAATATTCATGTGATTTATATTAATTGTGATACTCTAAATAAAAACTCCTCAAATACCAAGTGTGATATTCCTTAAAAAGAAAACACATTTCAATACATCAATCATCAAACTAGGTAGGTCATACTAATGCTTGGTGTCGATGGATTATCTTTTTTGTAAGGCATGAAAGGTTTGAGTTACCCAAATAGGATTTAGTTCCCATATTAAAATGTGAGACTTGGGAAACACTTGGATAGAAAACCATTATAGGATTAGGATATGAGAGTAATGAAGTTTAGTTTTCCCATATGATGGATTTGGAAAAATATTTTTCTGCTCAACTATCAAAGATTAATATGTGATAATATTGGTTTTATTTCCTTCAAAAATAGCCAGGTGATTAGAGAAACATTAAAGGGACCCCAAACATAGTGATATATGGATCGTGGAACCTTAATGGTAATGATGTATGAGGTCATAATTTTTGTATAAGTACTTTAATTAAAATTATTTTATGAAAATAAGTAAAACATGATACTCAACCATAGATAAGTCATTGTTGTAGATTATAGTATGCATCATGTTTATCACTTTGAGATATCTTATAGGAATGAACTAGAAAAATACTACAGATTAGAATTTAATGTTGAGAATCACTCTTAAAGGGAATCATTCTAAACATATGGATGTGAATGTTATAGAAATAAATTTCTCTTACTTTTACTAATTGGCATTAGATATTGGGTGTGCATAACACATTTGTGTTAAAAACATATAATCATAGATAATATAAAATTAAAGAAAGGTGAAGTAGATCTGCATTTCAAAAATAGGGAAAGAGTTGTAACATTGGGGGTTGACACTTATTATTAAAGTGAACATAGTGTATTTTTTATATAATTGGAAAACTATTATTATGTTCCATTAAAAAGAAATATTATTTATGTATCATGTTTATAAAAGATCATATTTTTCTTCATTATTAAAAACAAGAGTTTATATATATATATATATGAATGAAATTTTCTATGGAATTCGTAATGTGGTAAATGGTTTATATATTCTGGTCATGGATAATCCACTCTGTAACATTTAGAATAAGAAGGTAAAAATGGATTCTAATCTCACTTACCTTCAGCACTCTCACATTGGACATATAAATGAGAAACACATTCTAAGAATCTATAAATATGGATTGTTGGAGTCATTTGATTATGAATAATTTGATAACTACAAATCATTTTTATTGGTTAAAATTAATAAAGCACATTTTCATGTAAAGGGTAAAAGATCTTGTGGACTATTGGGTATTATACACAGAGATGTATATTGACTAATCGGTGCTCTAGAAAGTGGTGGTTATAAGTACTTTACAACCTTTATTGGTGACTTTAGTTTGTATGTTTATGAGTTTATGATGATAAAAAAGTTTCAAACTCTTGAAAAATTAAAAAAATTCAATAATAAGTATAAAATAAATCAAGTTAAATTATTAATACTCTTTGATCAGATCCGGATAGTGAATACATAACCTAGAAATCAACTGATCATTTGTGAGAAAATAGAATTGTTTCACAACTCACTCCTCCTAGAACACCATGGTGTGATGGTGTGTATGAGAGGAGGAATATTACCATGTTGAAAATGGTTTAATTTATTATAACTTAATGTGACCTTCTGTATAATTTTAGTGATATTATTTAGAAACTATTGACTTCCTACTTAATCGTGCTCCATTTAAAATAATCATAAAAAATCATATGATACCTAGAAAATAATGTTTCCCAAGATTCATTTTATGATGATTTGGGGTTTTAAAGATTATATTTTACATTTATCTTATGACAAACATGACTATAAATCAGAAATATTCTTCTTTTTTTGTTATCCAAAGGAAACTAAGTGATATTATTTCTATAATCCCATGAGAAAAAAATTATTTGTGGATTGAACTGGTATATTCCTTGAGAAGGAATATTTTTGAAATAGAGTAAATTGTAGGAAAGTTGAACTTGTAGAATTTTAAGACCAATAAATTGGAAATGTTCTTAAGATAGAGGAAGATATTGTTCCAAAAAGAGTTAGGGTAGACGAAATAACTCAAGTTACATAATAACATTTAAGGTATTAGGGAATTTATTAGAATCCTGATAGATATGGATTTATTATGAAAAATGATGGTGTGGTGATGTTAAAAGATAAAGAGCTTACTACCTACTAAGAGGCCATTAATATTTCTTATTCAAAGAAATTTCCAAATTACATAAAAGATGTTATGGAATCTGTGTATACTAACCATGTTTGGAGCTTGGTGAATGCACTTGAAGTGGTGATACCCATAGAGTGTAATTGGATTTTCTAAAAAAAACTTACATGGACGGTAGAGAGTCTCCTTATAAATATTTCCTAGTAGAAAAGGGTAACAAATTAATTGATGGAATTCAATATTTAGAAACATTTTATCCAGTGGTGATGATAAATTCCATTTATATTTTTCCTTCCATAACATCTCATTATGATTATGAGATATATCAAATGGATGTCAAAACTAATTTCTATGATTAGAATTTAGTAGATGATATGTATATGATACCACCCAAGGGTTTTGAATCACCAAAAGAATATACTAAGGTTTTAAATTTTCAGTGGTTCATTTATGGATAGAATTAAGATTCTTAAAGTTGGAATATATGGTTTGAGGATGAAATAAAATCTATTGGTTTCATAAAAAAGATGATTCTTTTGATACAAGTAGGTTAGTGGGAGTGTCATGTAATTTTTGATATTTTATATGGATGAAATACTTCTTATCAGAGTTGATATCCTGACTTTACACTCTGTAATGGTATTATTAAGAAAATAATTCTCAATGAAATAAATGCACTAGTATAAAATGTATTGTTGTCATTGAAATTTTAATGTAAAATTATAGATAACTACGGTAAAAAATTACCCTGATAGTTTTCTAATGTTGTTTTTTATATAACTGACATTAAAAAATAATTGGTGGAATATTTCATTCTGGTTATATAAAAATGACATCATAAACTGAGTTTTCAAATCAATTATTAGATAACCAAAATTAAAATCAAAGTTTTCACATAAGTTATTTAAAAAATGATGTGGAATTTTTTTTGAAAAAATTAAAAAATGTGGTGTCTTTCTATTTAACTCATTCTTTCAATGATCAGTTTACTGAAACCCAATGTTTTGCAACTTGTGATCATGGTATATCTTCTTCATTTGACTCTATTACTCCAATTTTTTCATTGTTTCTCTTACATATTAACTTTTTCTCCCTCAATCGCTATTATTCTACAACCTTCGGCCATATTCTTCCCATGAGAGGTGTATTTTGATTATCTTGTTCTAGATCCACTATCATCATCCTTCAATACCTGTTTTTATATGTTCTCCCCTTTCATTGCTTATAATATGAATTCCATATATCTCTATATTAGAATTCTTGGTTGTGGATATTATGTATGAATATATATCATTTGTGAGATAATTTTTAATTATTTATTTATAGAATATTTATTATTTTTTTTCTGGGGATAAATTATATTAAATCATTTATTTGTTTAAATGCAAAAAAATTTCAGCTCTAAATTTTCATGGTTATAATTTGTTTATAGATATAAATTTTTATTATGTTTTATTAATGGTATAATTTATTATATTTATAATTTTTTTATTTATAAATTGTTTGTGGTTATAATTTTTTTATGGTTATAATTATTTTCCATCATAAATATTTTATAGTTATAAATTTTTTATTTAATTTTTTTATGATTATAAATTATATCCATTTTTTTGTCATAATTTGAGCAAAATATTTTTTTTTAAATTTGAGGTTAGTTAAAAAAAATTGTTTGTTTTTTTTAGAATATTATATTAATAACATTATATTTTTTTATATTTTATTTTTATATGTGTATATATAACTTTAATATATATGTTTTAAATTTATATATGTTTATATATCTATATACATATTTTTTTTTTGATTTTTTCTTTTTATATATATATTTATATGTGCTTATGTGTTATAATATATTCTTCTGCTATATTTTTCTTTTAATAATTTAGGGGATCATAATTTGATTAATTCATAAATAGATAGTGACAAAAAAGAAAAATAGGTTGGATATTTATTTAATTTTTATAACCTTGTGTGAATTGTTTGAATATAAGAAAGTTAGGGTATAGATATATCAAAGACCATATGATTTTCTATGGTTTTAATAACTGTTATACTCACTAGATATGGCATGGTGAAATAACAAATAGGTTAATATCTAACATTGATGGAGATGTTTAGTTTGAGACATAGGATTTTCTAGAAGAATTAATTCATGATGTAGGTATTGGAACCATTGAAAAAACACTAAATATTAAATGATTATATAGAGGTGTTGAGAAACAATTATTCCAAGGTTTCACTAAATTTACAGTATTTTCAAAAGTGATAAGATCAGTTAACTTGAAAGAAATATATGGTTAAAGTTTTAATAGTTTCACTAAATTACATAAAATTTTGAAAGAGTTACTTCTAAATAGAAATAAACTTCTATATTCCAATTATAATGGGAAAATATATTTTGTCCAATGGTATTTGGGTCTAAGAAATCACAAATTTTCCCCAATTTTTTTTATTATATAGAATATAATATGAAATTATATCCGAATTTCCTAAATATGGGACATCACGTTACAAAATCAATGGGCGATCTAGTTTTGATTCATTCACAAGAACATACACCAAACCTACCACTAAATAAATATAGTATATTCCAATAATTCCTCATTTGTAAACATTATTTGAAAATTCAAATGATGCAAATAGGATAAGAAGGCATAGAGATGAGTGAATCTCATATGAAAATCTACATCACCCTACTAATTCACCATTATGTAATAGATTTTTAAAAAAACTAATTTTGGAAATGATATTAGAAATCTCAAAATGGGATTTTTCATAGATGTAATGAACCTATATCAGAGCCTTTGTATCTAAAATTGGTCATGTTCTATTATGTTTGTAATTTATAACTTGTACCCATAGATTTATATGAAGAAAAAATATGTTTTTATGAGCTTACTAAAATCTGGATCAAAATAACCTAGAAAACATATTGATGTTTATCTCTCACCATTAATTGATGTTTTGAAATTTATTTGGGAAGCATCTATTAAATGTTTATTGTATGCAAGAAAAATTATTTTTTGTGTGTGTTATTTTAATGTTCACTATAAAAAAATTATTTTATATAAATAATTATCTTAATATAGTGTTAAGGGACTTAAATATTATCTAATTTGTGGAGAAGGGACTTCATATCACCAATTGTGGAATGGGAGGAAGATAGTTTACAAAGGACATCAATGGTATTTGGAAATGGATCACCATTATCGAATATTAAAAAAATTAATGGTTTATAAGACTACGATTTTCCCCCACAACCTTTCTTAACTAATGAGTATTACAACAAGGTGAAAAATATTTCTCTCACATTTGGAAAGATATGATGTTTTGGTTTTCAAACAAATACATGGAAGAAATAGCCCATCTTATTTGATATACCTTATTAGATATTTTTTAGGTGAAACATAACAATGATTTTATACATGTTTATAAAAACTTATGTGATAGTTTGATATATAAATTTTCTATACATAAACAAAAATAAAAATGATGGATTGATTGAAATATTGGACTTAATATATATGGGAATTCATTTAGAGTTTTCTCCCACTATGAAATGAAAAGGAACATATTTCCCTTTATCTTTTCACATTCTAGGAAAGAGTGAGAAGATGAGTTTTTGTCAATGTATTCATGGTATTCAAGCACTCAATGGGTATTCTTTAAATAGGAAATTTTTGGTTTCGTTGAATGTTTTGAAGTTAATACGAATGAAATCTCTTGACTGTCATGTATTGATGCAACAACTACTACAGGTTTCTCTGTGTGACATATTGATGATTCATTTTAAGATGTGTGTCTTCATTTTGTGCTGCTATTTCAATTCCATTTTCACTAAATCCATGGATCCAAGTTTTTCAATGTGTTGTATAATGAGTTTTTCATCATGATTCATAATTACAAATGTATTTACCCCCATAATTTTTTATATAATGGTTCATCTAGTGATTCATTTGGTGTGATATATAAGGATATATGGGCTTGTATATTTACATTGTATGTATCCTTTTGAATGATATATTAAAATTATAAAAGGTTATGAAAAAAATATGCATCAACTATAAGCCTCTATTATGGAGAAATATATATTAGAAGATTTGATTGAGTTATCTATTGATTTTTTATATGAAGTAGAATACATGGGGTGTAGTAGCTCTGATTTCCATGTCTAGGCCATTCAATATTTTAAATTAATATTCTACATTTTACTTTGAATATAGCATGGTATTACGGGTGTCGTAGTGCCCCAGAATCTATATATTAAAAATATTAAAAATATTAAACTATGTGCATGCGTATTTTCATATTAAATATAATTTATGTTGATAAAATTATCATTTGGAAAATATGAGATATTCATTGGAATAAAAAAAGCATGATTTACCCTAGGCTCGAAATATGTTTTGTATGTATTAGATTTCAGGATTATGTACAATCACCAATGGATTAAATGGATAAATTATATTATGTAATTTAATTCATTAAATAAATTTTTTGACCTAAACATCCCTTATTTAAAACCAATTATGGAAAACCCTTAAGTTTAACCGTATAACCCAAGAGATTTCCAATCGTGGGAGATTCCAACATCATTGGAGGAAACCTTTAACATCATATCAAAAAGGATTCAATGATCAATATGAAGTTCTTGGATCTCTCAAATGACAGTGATGAAAAATCATTCTTCATGAGTGACCGATTGAATCGACAGATAGGTATTTTTTATTTAGGGATTCGTTACCTTTTATTTCATATTTCCAGCATAGATTGTTAATCTACTTTAGATAACTATTTTAACCCTATTATTCACATAAAACTAATATTTTATAATTTTATTCCTGAGTTGGGATTAATTTATGATAAGGAATCCTTCCTTCATTCCTCTACTTACACAATTAATTTTTACATTCGAATCTGCATCGACCGATTATGATTTTTAATTTGATGTTTCATCGGGTTTCCCCCACTATTATTTGTGTTCTTAACCATCATCCCAATGGTAGTTTCACTATTTATAGTCTGATTTTAATCATGATTAAATCTAGATATTCATTTTGATGTGTGTTCAAAAAAACTTGATGAGTTTGGTGCTTATATATTTGAGAAATAATAGTGGATCTATTAAAGTATCAGGATGGATTTCCCTGATTTTGGGTGAGAAAAAATGACATGCTACGATTATGTAATTTGTTCTAGAAAAATGAGTGTCTAATATTATCCTTCGGTGATGGAGGATCCATGATTGATGCACTTATAGGTATATTGGGTGTGATTTGTGGTAAGACCAATAAACATGGAAAGGTTTACAAAGTATACTTGACTTTATATCAAAAACCCAGCTACGCATTCTGTGTCATGGAAGAAAACATATCATATAGTCAACCATTTATGGTGGAAAGTGTTTCCTAATTGAGTTAAGTATAACATTCCTTATGGCCTTACCTAGGATACCAATCCATATATATGGAGTACACACCTTGGACCCTGAGTTGTCTTACACATGGTTCCCCTAATGGACATGCAGTGTGGTGATGCCCAAATAATCAAGCCATGTTCAAAGAGTACACACTCTAACATGCCATTTGAAACATACCACACACAATTTACAAGGGTTTCCATGCACTGAGTAAATAAGTAATACTTGACTAGGTTAGGACTTATCAGTACACCTCATGTACCCCAAATGACACATTGTGTACTTCTCTTAGAACGATTATCCTACTATATCTACTTCTTCGTGACTTGAAATTGGACCTGTGATTAGTCATTACTAAGAATATTTATGCATTGGAAATGATGGTGGAATTTGTTTTGGTATCAGAGATATAATATTAATGGTGTGAATGAGTCATTATTACCTTAGTGATGGTTAGCCATTGTCAAGGTTCAGGTGTGACCATCGAAGTTGATGCTAGGATTGGTAATCCTCTAATGGAGGAACTTTCTATCAGAGTGTGGTTATCCAATATCATTTATACAAGTAGGGTCATTAATCATCATATACATAAAGGCATGGGTGATATATCTGTGGAGTTGATAATCCCTCGTCATTGATCTCCAGTGGGGAGAAGGTCCCCTATTAGAGTCATTACTCCCTTGACTGAGGAATATTCCAGTGGGGCGTAGGTTCTCCATTATATTCTGGTGAGTTTTATATTGGGATACTAAAATCATTACAATATTGAAACCTATAGTGGTAGACTGACTCATCATCTTTAGCTAGATGCGATGATCTATATCTTCCTCTCTCTTTTTCTCTTCATTTGGTTACTTCTTTGATCATATCAGTCTATTGGGTTTCTTCTCCCTTCTTGTCAGTTGATCCAACCATTCATTTATATTTCTTATACATTAGTTTTTGTGGAATCCAACTTGGTATGTATTTTAGGATTGAAAGAGTAACAAGTTTTCTACAAGAGAGGGGTGAATCATAGTTTATAAAATAAAACTAACAAATTTCACTATTATATTAATATAGTAGTTTGGAAAAGACTTTGTATAATATAAAAGAAAGTAATCAGATTAAACTTTATACTGATACATTATAAAATCACAGTGAATAGTTTATAACCTACATTATAAAAATTCCATAACACATTAAAAATGGAAATATAAATTTAAAAAATAATATAAATTAAAATTTATCGAATAGGTAAGAAAAAATTACAGTAGTTTTATAACCAAGATATCCACTCTTTAACCTTATGAGTTAAGGAATTCAATAACCTTGAATCTGTGTATCCTTGATTTTCACTAAACTATAATGGTATTTCTTCCTTAACCAAGAAATACCTCGATACAAATATTAGAACACCTAATGTTTCCATAGCCTCGATAACACTTGATCAGAAATCATCATAATTTTTTATATCTTACTATCACTAAAATCCCTCGATTAAACACATGATCTTAAAAAAATTTACAAAAACAAAATGTCTTAAGTAATTTACAATTATCACAGGGATTTCTTCAGAGAAAAACTCTCTAAGTTTTATAATAGAGGACATGATTAAAAATATGTTACAAAATCTTCAAAGTAAATTTAGATAATTGGTGATGAAAAATATTCCACCTCCTAGAATACTAATTCTATTTATATACATTTCATCAATGATCATTTTCCATATTTCTCAGATGTGGTTGTAATGAATTTAGATGATCACATTTTCACTTGATAAAATTCAATACATATTCTTTTTCTAATGGTTGATTTTGATGAAGCACTATTATAATACATAAAAGGATCCTCATAGTAGAATTATTTTAGTTCATCCATAAATATATATAAGGTATTTTTGGTAGTTTTTTATTAATGTTCTTGAAGATATTATTTTATTCTCCATCCAATAAATTTTTCCAATAGACTTTATATAACTTTGTTAGGTGGGAAATTTTTATATTTCAACATATAGATTACATAGATCTTGATCAGATTTATCTATAAATTTTATGTCCAATGTACAAAGTATAATTCCATCTAATTTATGAGATTATTTCTGGTTTGGTTCATCTATAAGAAACAAGCTAATTTCTATCTGATTTAGTTTTCCCTAAATACTTAAGAAAAGTTACATATGATTTTATATTTTTGGTAAAAATATATATTTCCTACAAAAACATTCTAAACACTTGGGACGTATAAAGTTAGAAAAATTAATAATTTAAGGAAGTTTTCTATGATTTTTAAATATAAGTTTAAAAAGTGTTGAATGTAAAATTTTGGATCAACATGTATATACTCCCTCCTTCATGGTATTTTCCCTCATGTGTCATGTATTATGCATATAGAAAATAGTTATATGGTGACCTTAGTAGGCCTAGTTTTAGTGGATCTTAGTATAACTCGGTGTCATTAATCATAGGTGGTGGAGGGTATTAGTGTTCGGGATTAGGGTTCTACCTCCCTATTAGTTGTTAGGTTAACACTTCCCTTTATTTCTATTTCGGACTGTATTTTTCTACTTCATGATTTGGTTATATTTTTATAACTATAGTCTTGTTATTCTAAGTGGTTATTACATGCATTGTTTCCTCTCGAGTAGTACATTTTATTTTACCTTGAATGGTTGTGATGTACTTGGAGGTGTTTGAGTATGAAAGGTCATTAAGGTAATTCCTCCCATATGTGTGAGATGCTTACTCTAGTCTAATATCTGGCCCCTAACCTATTTAAGGTGGTCTTGGGGTGACACACTCGGCTTACCTCCAATATAGGAGGATCTTCTAGGTCAGGTTGTGATATAGTGGTATCATATTAGTCTATCCTTGAGATGGTGTTTGTAGTTAGATGTATTTCAAGGATTGGTTTGGGACTTAATCCAATATATTTATGGTGTCTCAAGTTTGGATTTTAGGCCAGGGATCCTAGTGATGGTATGAAAAAGAATATGTCCAGACACGAGGACTATGACCACCTTCTTGTTGAATAGGAATGTCGAGGCACCAGTTGTTGGGAATGTAATATTACACACATCATATAGGGAGGAGTATTTGACTACCATATACTTCTTGATTCAGTTCCCTAGATATGATCACTTGACCATGGTATGTCTTGTTGATTTTCAAGATGACAACATGAGAGAATCTAGTTAGGATATCAAGAAAGGGTCATGACAATAACCAGTTTAGTGACGAGGCATCATTGTAGGGGCTTGTTCATGAGGTGTTCCTTAAAAATGAGTATAGATCAGTGCTTCAACCTGATGAGAGTATTATATACCAGTATTCAGTAGTTCAAGATGATATTTTTCTATATGTTTAGTAGAAAATTATTCTGTAAGTAAAAGATGATGATGCACATAAACTAAGTATATTGTGTGAGTTTCAATTCGAGATAAAACATAGGTTTAATGATGATCCAACATCTTAAAGAGTTGATGATTGATTAAATCTTTGTTTCAAGTGTTCTGAATCATACAAACCTTGATATATTCGATGGTCACACTCACAAAAAATCTTCTTCAAGGGTAAATAGGGAATTGGAGGGGTTTGGTCACCTTGACCCATTATGAGATTATGCTCTCATAGACAGACCATTTTTGGAAGGTGTGACATCACGATCAAGGATTTTCCGAGGGTGGTCAGGGATGAACTCAAGGAGGCGTGTTAAAAGAGGGGTTAGAAGATACCCAAGATGAGGATCCATAGGTGGAGGATGAACCTAAAACATACCACCACCACCAACAGGTGGATCACATCAAGATTAGTGGGATAAAGGATTAAGACTTGGTAAGCTACAAGCTATGGAAGGACATGGTCTAGATTCACATGAAATGATTTGAGGTGTAATTTTTTTCTTACCAAATCCATAAATAATACTTGTAGACACATGTGTGAGTCCTTATTTCATCAACTTCTCATTTTTTTAAGAGATTGATATTTCCATGGAACCTTTAGTCTTCTGTTGTGGTTGTAGATTCCTAAAGGTAGAAACTCTACTATTTCATACATCTGCTGATAGTGCGAGATGATACTCGATGGAGAGAGTTTTTCATGGATTATCTTTTTTTATTCGATTAAGATTAGTGTATGGGATAGGTATCCATGCTAGATTCCTAGATAGAGTTTCATTGTAGTATACTTAAGTGACTATGAGTGGATGGGATGATATTCTCTTTCATCAGAAAGAAGGACCCATTGATGAAGTGAGTGGGACTTATGAATAGGAATCTGAAAACTATCTCCCATTAGTTGGTGACTTTTTCCCTTGGTTTAGAGGGTTATTCAAACACCTAGATTCCTATGGTTGTGGAATAATACATGAATTTATTCCTTGAACATGTTATGAGTCTACCTATATAGTGGAAGATCTAATTCCACATTCACTTTCACCTTGAGACTAAAATGATATCTTCCATAGCATATTAGATGGCTCATACTAAGATTTGGGAACTAAGGGTAGAGTAGGAGGACCTTTAAGACAAAATTTTCATTAAACCTGGTGTGTTCCCCCGAGTAGACCTTGTATTTTTTACTTAAATGGTGGATGAGGATGGTCATTGATCATCATCTCCTGAATCAAGTGACGATCAAGAAAAAGTACCATTTTCTTAGGATTAATGTCCTCTTTAACCAATTGAAAGGTGGAACATGGTTCTCAAAGTCTAAACATAGGTTTGACTAACTCCAGTTGTGAGTTCATGAGGAGAACATTCTGAAGGAGTCATTTTTATGTCACTATTGAAATTATGAATTCTTCATGATTATCTTTGGAAACAATAATGCCCCTATTTCTGCATGGTAATTATGAATTTTATATTTTCTTAAATCAGTTTTCGATTTTCTTTGTCAAGCACATCCTCATTTATTATATGTCATAGGAGTACATAGAGAATTTTAGGATATTATTGGAATAACTCTAGGAGAACTAGTTATATGGTAAACTCTCAAAGAGTTGGTTATGGATTAAAGAGGTTAACCTTCTTAGGCATGTCATATACAGACTTTTCATGTCTATTGACCCAGAAAATATAGAGACAATGGAAGATTAGGACCCACCCATGTTGGTATCCTAGTTATGGTTTCTTATTTTTTTGACCAGGTACTATCTGAGGTTTTTTGAATAATATTCTAACATTGTTCAACCTTTGATTATCTTGACATGAAAAGGGAAGTCATTTGTTGTCACCAATACTTTTATAAATTAATTTGAGGATTTGGGGTACGGTTTGAAATGTGGTTATGTTTTGAAACATCCAGAGGAGGATGTTGAGTATGTTTTGTTCTATGATGCCTCTAGAGATGGGTTTCGGTACCTGTTGAAGTAGAGGAAGGAGATAATATATTATATGTATATTTATTTGATACCCCATGATTAGAACTACATGACCCACAACTTTTAAATTTCACCAGTAATCTTCGCCTTGAAGATGTGGATACATTATCTTTTGGGTGAGTAGTTTACAGTTTAATCATACCACCAGGGTATCAGGTGTATCTTTTCATAGAGAGACCCCAAAATGAGAAATAGATATTGGCTAGAATTTATACAAGATTACAACTTTGAGATAGTCTATACTCCATAAAATGGAAACATCATATAAAATACCCTTTTCTGGAAATTCAATTCTTATTTGTTGAGGAGGAATCCGAGAAGTTGTCCTCCATGAAAGTGAACCTCGTGAAGGAGAGAGAGACACCGCTACTCTAGTGTGTGAGAGTGTATTAGTTGGGAGATATCTATTGTGATGTTTTAGGAAAACATATATCCATAGGTGATTCACCCCATGGATTTTCTAAATGTGGGGAGAACATCATCATTTTCTAAGTATGAAAATTGGGTTTTTGAGCCATCTTATATCTAGTGTTGGGTTAGATAGGTTTCTTAACACTTGGATTTACTCCACCATAGGATTAGTTGCATGATATCTTCCATATTTCACAAATGAGGAGATATATTCATGACTTGTCAAGTGTAATTTATTAGGGTGAACTAGATGTCAAGGATAGAGCCACCTTTTCAAATTACTTGATGACAAACAAAGATCTCCATGAGTGAATCCTTCATGGGTGAAACTTTCCATTTTTGAGAGTTCTTTACCAGCATGGGAACCGGTAGGAGAGCTCTTGGAAGATTGAGATCCAAATTCAAGATTATTTCCCTCACATTTTCAAGTAGGTTTTTACTTTTTTGGGTGAAAGTCCTTGATGTTTGAGAGAATATATCAAATCTGATTTTTATGTTTGGACCCTTTGAAAATTTGATAATAATATTATGGGATTTTTCAATGTTGGTATGGAATTAAAGATGTCTTAGGAAATCATAATGGATATATTAAATATATTAAACTATTTATACCCATAATTTTGAAATAAATTGAATTTTAATTTATTAAAGTCTTGGATGGGAAATACGAGACCATCATTTGACTTGGAATATAGGTTTTACCCTAGATGGTACCCATGTTTTTCACAGATTTGGTTTCACAATTATGTACTGTTTCTAAGGGGTTAAAAAGAAAAATTAAATTAAAAAAATTAATTGGTTAAATAAAATTTGTGAGACAATCCTCCCCTATTTAAACTAAGTTATAGAAAATCCTCAGGTTAAATCATATAACCTTATCAGATTACCAATGATGAAAGTGACCAATGATGCATGAGAGAACCTTAAACATGAGATCAATGTAGAATCCAGGATCGATGATGGAGTTCTTGGATATGCCCAATTACAATGAAATGGAATCATTTTTAGTATGTTATCAATCCAATCACCAAGTGTGGATTTTTTTTAGATTATTTCCCAGTTTTTTTAGATTTCAAGCATGGATTATTCATCTGATTTGGATTTTATATTTTACCCCATTTTTTTAATGAACCTTCTAATTTAAAAATTTATTCTTGTGTTGGAATTAGTTACTAAAAATGAATCCTTCTTAAATTCCTTGATTTCCATAGAAACATTTTTTGAATGAATCTTCATTAGTCGATGATGATTCTCACTTTGATGTTTATTTGGTTTTCTTCTAATGTTATTTTCATTTTTCATTGTTGGACCTATTTCTAATAGGGGTTTGACTATTTTCTATTCGTTTTGAATCATGATCAAACCCCCAGATTCATTTTTATGTGTCTGTTTGGATAAAATTGATGATCATGGTGCTTATATATTTGATAAATTATGTCATAAATGAGATACATAGAAGGATTAGAATGGATTTAAATGATTTTACGTGAGTGGAAATAATGGGATAAGGTGGTGGTTTATGCTTTGGTGAAATGATATCCAAATATCAACCTCTAGTGATGGAAGATCTATGATCAATGCATCTACATATTGTGTGTTTCATAAGAATGCATACAATATTATACATTGTTCATAGTAGATAGGGTTTCCGGATTGATTTAAGTATCACATTCAATGTACCTAGGGCCACACACTATGTTGTCATACCTAGGTATCAAGGATGTGTACATGAAGCACTTTCATAGGATCCTGAGTGGTCCTATATGTCATACCCCATAATTGACATGTCATGAGGTGATACATGACCTACCGATTGTTCAATTAGTATACACCTGGGGGACCAGGTGGTCCAAAACATCATGTGAAGTAGACTACATATTGTGGATATGGTTTTTCACATGCCTATTGGAGTGAAAGAATGCAACCAGGAGAGGTCTTGGTAGTACACCCCATATACCCCAAACGACATAATGAGTATTTCTCTTTGAATGTTAAAACTTTCGTATCTTTTTCTCTAGGACTCAAAATTCGACCCATGAGTAGTATTTACTATGTAGATTTCCATGTAGGACATGGTGGTTGCCTTTTTCAACATCAGAGATAAGATGGGTAATGGTGTGGGAGAGTCACTATTACCTTAGAGACGATTAGTGGATGTCATGGTTTAAGTGTCTCCATCAGAGTTGATGTTGGGATTGATACTCCCCTAATAGAGGAAATTTATCTCATATCATGGGTCAATCATATCCTTTATATAGGTTGGGTCAATACTCCTCATACACATTTGGGCATGGGTTCTATATTTTCGGAGTTGGTACTCACCAATCTTTTATCTTCAGTGGGTTGAGGGTTCTCAATTGGAGTTAGTACTCCCACAACTAATGCATCATTAAGTGAGATATTGGTTCTCCATTATATTCTATTGATGTTTAGGTTTTTCTACCAGAATTGAGAAAAAATTATCTCTTGGAGTTGTGGGAATCTCATCATCCATAGCTGGTTGCTAAGATCAAGAGCTTCCTCTCTCCCTATCTCCCCCTCCCTATTCAGTTACTTCTTTGATCATATATTTTTGCTCAATTTATTCTCCCTTTTGCGGGTTAAACTAATTTTTTATTTCTATTTCCCCTAATTTGTTTCTAGGGTGTCCTGATGGGTATGTATATACTCACCCCTTCATGGGATTTTCTTATACATGTCGTGTCTTATGAAGATGTATAAATATTAGACAATGACCTTGTAAACCCTAGTATTAGTGTATCTTAGTAGTACTTAGTTTCATTGATCATAGGCGGTGGTAAGTATTCGTTTTTAGGATTGGGGTTATACCACCCTGTCAGTAGTTAGGTTGGGACTTCACTTTATTTCTGGTTGGGCATGTATTTTTACTTCTTCATGCTTTTGTTATATTTGTATTGATGAACTATTATTATACTTAGAGGTTATTATATGAATTTTTTATCGTGTATTAATACAGTTTAAATTATCTTGAATGGATATGATGTACTTGGATGTGTGTGTTTGTGTGTGTGTGTAAATGTTTATAAAACTAAAGTCCTCTCATCTATGTTATATTCCAAAAGAGTGAATGTTTTTTCCCGATCCTGTTAGAGGTATGCTTGTGGTGTCGCACTCGACCTTCCACCAGCCCAAGTGGGACCCCCAAGGTCATTTCATGACATTAGTCTCCCTATATCTTGACATTAGGTGGTTGATTATGAAAGGGGATTTTTTACTTAAAAGTAAAGTTAATTTTACATGATGAGGTGATGTGGGAAAATTTATGCATTTTTAACAATACACCTTATCTTTCACAATAAATATCATCACATATTGTTGGATTAAAGGTATAATATATAAAAAGAAATCAAAATTGGTTGAAGAATGAACATAAAAATATGTTCTTCATGATTTAAGGAGAAATTCAACTTTTCTCCATCTGAATTAGGAATCATCAAATTGTTAGGTATGGGACTAAGTATTAATGTGATCACATATTAACATTTTGAAATTAATGGTTATATATTTTACCTAAAAATTTTGTACGAAAAGAGTAATATTAAAAATAGTGTAGTAATGTACATCATTAAAAAATTTAAATTTTCAAGTGAAGATAAAAAAGCCAAATTTACACATCATCATCATTTTTTAGAGTTGTTGAGGATATATGATAAATTTATTATACTAAATTTTGAGTACTAGTGTTTACGTGTAACTAGATTGAATATAACAGTTGTGATAAATATGATATTATGGATTTAAACTTGATGATTTGGAATTATTTAGTTGAAAATATTAACCTTTTATCATGGTGATCCAGGGAAACAAAATATGTCATGTTATTGATCCATTGGGTGATTAGTGGTCCATCATTTTTAAGGGAAAATAATTTGGATGAAGATGATGTTGATGATGCTATGGATATATGTGATATTTTTTAATTTATTACATGATTACTTGAGGATAATAATGACTATAGTGTATACATAGTCTATGAAATATAAAATGATCTAGTAGAAGGGATATGGGGAAACACTCTATTACTCTCTTAATTATTTATGTAAATATTTGTGTTTTCATTTTTTTGTGACACATACAATTTTAAAAGCTCTATTTTTAGCTTAGATATTTAAATATATAAATGTTGATCGTATATTTCATTTTTGAAATAATTCTTTATATCCATCAGTTGAAGGTTTCCATTTTCAATTGTTAATAATTTCTGTCATTTTTTATTAATTTTTATATTAATTATTTTTACCTAATAAAATTTGATTGAATATATTGACATTCATTTTTTCTATTTATATCATAAATAATTAAGTTTTTACTTATAAAAATAATTTAATTTTAATAAAATATAGGTATACAAAATTTCATTAAAGTAGAATACAACTTTTTAAATGATGGCCATCTAGCCAAAGATACTAATGTGTGTGTATGTTTCATAATTTAAATATATCTATAATAATTAAAATATTTAAAGAAATTAAAATTATATTTGTTGAAATTATTTTTAGATCTTATTATTCTCCAGCATGGTACCTAAATTTAATTGTAATGGGATTATATATTTATCAAAACATTTACTTTCTCATGGGGATAAACAGCTGGTAATTGAATTTGATGAAAAAAATGACCGATTTGGACAAAATTCCAAGCAATTTAAGCGTTAAATAACTATGTAGAGCCTTTATAAGATAATTATTTTATATAATGATAAGAGGAGTGCCAATATGATGGATAAATATTAGTTATGGGATTATATAATTATAAAATTTATATATTTATTTATATTTTTTACCAATGGTTCAAATAATATATATTTCTTATGATAAACATTTATTCTATTCAATAATAGATGACATTTAACATTCATGTTATGAAACAAATTAAGAATATGTGGTTGTCATTTATTGTAACTAGATGAAGGGATTATAAGTCAAAGTCGATTTAACTTTATATTTTTTGTTAATAAACATAATAAATATATGTTCCTTAAATATGAGTTTTTAGATACGGAGAAATTGGAGAAGATTTTCACCAATAGAGGGGAGTAGATTTTATGGTATAGTAGATGTTTATAAAATCTATTTGTATAACTATTTTTGAATTAATTGATAATTTATTCATTTTTTTTCTTACGTAACAAGCCATAAAGAAATCTCACCAATTGATCCAGTCAAAGAAGTTATACCCCGATACATTGTTATTTAGAGGGTATCCATTATTATAGGATAAAACGATTTTTGATAAATTTTATTAATGAAGTTCGAAATCCTAAGTAGCTCTAAATATATTATATTCAACCCAATATCAATGAATACTTTCCCTATAAAATAGATAAAGGTGAGTATGAAGAAAATTTTAAACTTATTATCAATCCCTCAAAATATGTAGCCAATATGTTTGTAATAAATTAATTATTATTTTTATTGAATATTAGTATTTTGTAAATTCATCCCACTAATATAAAAATTTTCAAATATCATTTAGGAAACTCTTTAGGACAAAGAAACATATGTGACTTTTATCTCTTAGGGTATGATGGATATTCATGTGATTACTTTAGGAAAACAAGAACACTCTAAACATGTAAGTGGGTATCAGGAAGGTTTCGATATCAAAAAAATTTTGGTCACCTCGATACAACATCAAGGGTGATATAATTTCTTTAAAGCTGTAAGAGACGAATCACTTGATATATGATTATATTTAATAATATTTATGAGTTATTATTTTAGAAATTGTGAGACATACGCTACATGTATAGCCTGCCTACCCAAATCCTTCACCTCCTCATTCAGACTTGACTTTGTACTGTGAGTTTCTTATTGGAAATTCCAATTTAAATATTATAGAATACATAATCATAAAACATATTAGGGATTATATAAATCATTATATTATGATGTTAGATCAATTAATATTAGTGTTACATGATATTATTTATCCAATTTTTCTATTACCACTACCTACTAAGGAGGTGACCCCAATTGGATTGATTATTGGTCATTTTTTACTCTAGAAAAGTACTCTTTATCATTAGTTGACATAAGAATCATGCATTTTTTAAATTTTATTTACGTTTAATTTAAAATTAGTTTTAATGTTTTCTAACATTTAACTTTTATAATAGTACCTAAAATCTACGGAATCATTGTAAAAGAATTTTATTTTTCAAAAACCAACACATTTAGGCACTTCTCATGTTTCTATAAGACTAAATAAATAGTAGATTATTATTTTATGTAAAATTATTGATTTATAATATATACTGAAGAGATTTTACATTATGAAAATTTAAAAAATACATCATGGATTTTTTATTGGTGGTGATCCCTCAGTACCCGTGCAATAGTTTTTTTCATGTAATTAAAGTTTAATTTCAATTTTCTTTTATTTAAGTAAATATGCCTTATATTGAATTAATTTATTACTTATCTTATTAGGTATCTCCACACTCCTTGTATAAAATATGAGAGAAATTATATTTAGGGTTTTATGGATCCATAATACATATCAATGATTGTGAAATACTTGTATAAGGAAGCTCGAGTTATATATATATATATATAAGATCATAAAACATATAGATTAAGTATCAATTTCTTTAATTCCTTGATATGTAAGAACATTTATATAACAATGATCCACTATTAATTATATAGTTAATAATTATGAACATTTTATATTTTTAGGGTCATTGTATTTTTTTGAATATTCTACCCAAGTGAATGAAAAGAATTTTGGTTATAATCTTTATTAGGTGATGTTCATAAAAGTTTTAAAAAAAATTTGAGTCTATAAGCTTTATTCTATTCTAATATTTCTTTAATCTTGATTTTTTCATGTTATATATGTGTTGATAATAAATATATTAAAATAAAACTGCTCATGAAATGTGTTTAACAAGGTACATAATGAACGCCTGTTGTAGGGAATGGTAAAAGAAAATTTCTATGTTTTCATAATGCAGCATAGTGACTGACCAGGGTCATCTCAATTTGGGAGATTTCTCAATTTGTTCACTCAATTATTCAAATTCACCTAAGAACTAATTATTATTATTTTTATGTTTTATGAAAACAATGATATTTAAGAAAAAAAAATGTAATTCAAAAATAAGAACAAACTAACATTCAATTCTAAATTACTATGAAATGCTAAACAGAAAGGAATTAGAGAAGAAAGGAAGTTCTCTCGGGGGAATATTCATGGAGAACCTTAATGGACAAAGTACAAATATAATTAGATAATACACTCCGTAATATCTATGCACACCTCAGTCTAACCTAGTTATGAATGAAATATTTTACTTTGTGATCTCTACACACATCCTACATTCACTTCCTCAATCGAGGGGAAATGGTTACATATTAAGAAGTTAAACATTTGAAAACCACAATGATGATTAAACCCACTATAAATTAAACATTTTATTAACTCAAAAAGGTAAAAAAAACATGGCCTCCAATTCAAGAACCAGATTACACCCCTAGGATATTCCTTGGGTCAGTTACTCATAATCATGAGTATATGAATTCACGGTGGTAAGATGAGAAAAATAAAATAAAAGAAGAAAACAGAATTCAAGAAAATGAAGGGTGAAGAAGATGGAAACAAAAATAAAAACCATGCGTCAATTAGAATTTATTTAAATGAATCTAAATTGAAATTTCATTTAAAATAAAACTAAAATTAAAATAATAAAAAGAAAAATAAAAGAAGAAAAGAATTCATTGTAGCGGCTTCCCCTCCAGAATCTTTTTTCAATAATATGTCTCATGTTTAGCACGCCCTATATTTGAATCACCCTGAGGTCCCTTATTATAAGATGCTAAAATTTTAATTTCCTATGATCCCCTGAAATTTCACATTAATTGGACATGTCTAGAGGATATTATGGAATTTAAAATGATTATGACTTTTTTTGGATGAGAATTCCAGAAATGTGTCTTTAATGTATATTGTTAAATGGCCACCTTAATGATTTTATAACTACATAAAATTTATTTTGGAAATGATAATTTGAGTCCTAGTTAAATTACATGTGTAATGACTGCAGTCAAAGTGGTGTATCATGAGTTATGGATCTGTTTCCTAGATGGGGTTGACGTTGTCCTCCTAGAAGAGTTTCCAACTTCATTAATTTGTTTGGGCCTTTAGATGTTTAAATATAATATTTTCCTAGAATGAAAAGTTAATAAAATGAATTTATGAATACTAGAAAAAAATAATCATAAAAATTGGATCTATATTTTAAATTTTATAGTTGAGATAATGAAGTAATAGAAAATTATTTAATTTCAATAATTAACCAATTTTCACATTTTATCCCAAAACACACCATAAATACAAAATTGTGGTAAATAAACTCAAATTTTTAAATTTTTAGGGTTTAAATAATTTAAATTAATAGATAAAATAAGTAAAATATTAACTCTATCAATTCCCCCATACATAAATCAATATTTTCCACAAGTATAAAATATTAACATTGAAAATCAGAGGGAACCGATGTTACCAATATTTGAATTCCAATGCAATAAAATCGAACAATTTTCAATGAAAATTAAAATTTTTAAATTACACATTAAATAACATTTTAATTTTCTATATTTTAATGAAAAAAACAATTCACAAATTTTATTTTTCTCCTTTTAAAAATGATGGAACTTTTTATTTCATTCATTTGTGCACCTAAATACATTATTATTAAACATTTAAAATAAATATTTACCTCACTTTTGAATCTTTTCTATCATATCTCTTGATAAAAATAAAGTAGATTTATGATAAGATCATGGGAACATGTTCCTTATCCATATTATTTTAAAGGAAATACTTTCTCCAAAGGAAAAAAGGCTCATAAAATGATGATGACTTGAAATAAATGTTCAAATGACTATGAGGCCTAAGATTTGTAGGATTTGATGCTTCAAAAATTAAGGCTCAAGGAAGAGGATTATCTCTTAAGTACAATGAATGATATAAAAAAATAAAAGTGTAATGAAATTATCCCCTCCAAAGTAGAAACTCCCACTTCCCCCAAACTCAATGAAATTTCATGATCAAATTATGGGTAATGACTGATTTGTTCACCTTCTTGAATTTGTTCCAAATATTTTTTTTCAATGGGTTTTCTTCTTTTTTTTGAAATTTATGCATGAAAAAAACCAAACATTCATCACCTAACCATATATAAAAATAATCATCAGTATAGTAATGGTGATTTTTGGTTTTCCAAAACCACTACCCATTTTTATTTCTTTTTTTTCATTTTCTATTTTTTATTTATGAGGGAAAGAAAATAAAGAGTACAATGAATGAATCAAATGACCATTATCATTACCCAAACTATAACCACCACAATTATTAATTATGATGTATATCATACCATCCACCATGATTAACTTTACCCCCACACTTCAACTTTAAAATATCATGAAAAAACAAAGACTATGGTAGGAATGGATAACAATTTCTTGAAAAATAGATCATCCTAATAAAGGTCATTAATGGTAACTATGGGATAAAGAATAATTTATTTAAAGGTGGTATTTTATTTATAATTGTTTTATTAAAATATAGCTCAGTCATTTTAATTGTGTTTTTTTATAGTCATATCTTTGACAAGTTGAAATGAAAGTTATTTTTAGGTATATGTCCTCAGATCACTCAACAAATATGGTAAAGATAAAATTGGAAGTACTAGGTCTAAAAATACTCTCTATAATGGGAAATATGATTTGAGAAAATCACTCGTGGATGGATTAATAATAAAAAATCAATTCACATGAATTTTATAATTTCAAATCATGAAAAATGATAGGGAAAATGCATTTACATGAATCAATTAATTCCCACAAATCATGAGACCTCATTTTAATATTCATGCATCACTTTGATCATCTAATTATCCATTTTAATCATTAAATTTCATTATCATTTAAATATAAAACATTGAATTATATGATTCTTAAGAAACTCTTGTCTCCTAGATAAGTTAAGTAAATAATAATTCAAGTGTGGGAATGTAATTTCCAGTTTTAAAGATATAATCATGTTGTTGGAAAAAAAATGTTAGGAGTTTAAAAGATAAAAATTAAGAGTGAACATCCGTTTTAAATGAATATTTGGTCTTCCCTGTGTGATCATTATCAAATAAAAAATAATTACCCAATTAAGCACAAGGATCAGGTCATTAATGCTAAAAAAGATAAGAGGGAGTGGGATGCATTCTAGAGTAATCCTAAACAAATAAAATTGAAATATAAATTCATAAGACTAAAATAGAAAGTACTGGAAATAAGGTAAAGGATAAATCTTGGAACAATCCCCCAAGTGGGTCTTAATGTTGTATTTCCTCCAGAGGGAAGTACCAGCTGTTATCCATAATCAGATGGTGGGTGGATTTTCCTGGACTTGAACCACCACATATGGATTTTCCCATCTTTCATTTATTCTTTTTTTTTGTTGAGGAGAATTCCAAGTATATATTATAACATATATGGCCCCATTGCAATGAGGTATAGCTTTCATATTTGGGGTATGATGAAGTAAAGAACCTCCTCCCATATAGTTTTTACTTTTTCAACATCTTCTTTTATGTCCAGTGGATTCTAAATGTATTTGGAATAAATAATAGTCAAAAGGAAAGTCATAGTGTTATTATATTTGAATAAAATTAAACACATTAAGTATAAATATAATATTATTCCCCATCAATGTAAGTATATTTTGGATTGGTTTACTTAGGCAAATCCTCTTGGATCTCCTTGTAAATTTCCTCCAAAAAATATTCATTATGTCGAGGGAGCTCCATATATTCCTCAATAGATGAATGTACATTTTCTTAATCTTCCTCTAATTCAAATAAATTATCGACTGCATTTGAAAATTCAAAACCATAAATAATGATACCAAATTAAGATTAAATGAAATCAGAAAAGGCAGAGTTTAATAAAAGATCATCTCTCTAGGTTGGTTCTGGTTCAATCACTTTTTTAGTGATAAGTGCCTCTTGAAAATGAGTCTTTGTGTATGGAAGTAGGTTGTTGGGTTCTTCCATCCATTCATAAAATTATATCACTGTTGTGGACTCCTCCTCAAGCTGGGCCTCAACCACTTTGATGTCCTCAGTAAAATTGGGGAAATGTTGTGGTACTTGTTTCTTGTTCTTCAGTCTTTGATAATCATGTTTGACTTTATAAACTATTTATGTCAATTCATGAAATGAAATTCTATTATCTATCCCATTTATCATCTTTTTATCTTGGTCATCGATTTCATTGACCTTTTGTAGGAGATCCACCCTTCATCATTTTGAATTACTAGTTCTTTCACGAGAGATTATTTGTTATTCCATGAATTGACAAAAAAATATCATATGAAAACGTCATGGAATAATTTATTTGGGTTTTTATTTATTTTTATAAAAATAAATGAAATTTATATCCTATGTGAAAATTGAAAAAGTAAATGAATAAAAAAAATTTCTCCCTATAATGATCTCAAATTTGGACGCATGCCTATCGTAGGGCGTGGAAAAAATTTATGTTTTCCTAGTGCAGTATAGTGGCTAACTAGGGTCACCTCGCATAAGAAGCTTTCTCAGTTTGTTCACTCACTTAATATACTTCATCTAAGAACTATGTTTTATTGTTTTATGTTTTATGAAAAAAATTATATTTAATAAAATAAATGAAATTCAAAAATAAGATAAAACTAATATTCAATTCAAACTTACCATGTAATACTACACCGAATGGAATTAGAGAAGAAATGATGTTCTCCTGGTATAATTTTCAAGAAGAACCATCATTGAACAGATTAAAATATAATTATTAAACAAAAACCATCATATTTTTTCACACGTCAATATACCCTGTTTATAAATGCAATGTTTTAATAGTGATCACCAAGAACACCCTTCATTCACCTCCTCAGTCGAGGGAAAATAGTTGAAAATTAAGAAGTTAAACTTTAGACAACCACAATGAGGATTACACCCACTATAAATTATCCTTATAATTATATAAAATAAGATAAAAAACATGTTCTTAGGTTCCAGAACTGGATTACTCCCCTAGGATATTCCTCAGGTCCATTACTCATAGTCATGAGTATAAGAGTTCACAACGTTAAGATGAGAGGAAGAAAAGAAATGAAGAACAAGAATGGAATAAAAATAAGAGTGAAGAAGATGGATCCTGTTTGGAACACAATATGTTCGAATATCCCCAATGTCCTATATTATAGTATTATCTAAATTTAATTTTATATGATCCCACCAGAGTCCACATTAATTGGATGTATTTAGAGGAAATAATGAAATTTATAATTAGTATGACTTTTTCTTGCTGAGAAATCTAGAAATGTGTCTTCAATGAATATAATTCAATGGGCACATTAATGATTTTATATCTCAATAAAATTTATTTTTGAAATGATCATATTATTCATAGTTAAAGTTCAGGTGTAATCAGGGAAATTAGCGGAGTGTAGCCCATGTTATGTTTCAGTTAAGGAGGTGGTGTCCATGTTGTCTGTCTGGATACTTTTCCAACTTAAATGATTTTTTTGAGCCTCTAGATGTTCAATTATTCTCTTTTCTAAGAATAAAAATTTTAATCCAATAAATTTAGGAATACTAAAAAAAATAATCATATCAATTGGACCGATATTCTAAATTTTATACTTGAAATACTAATGTTACAGAAAGTTGTTTAATTTCCATAATTAACCAATTTTCACATTTTATCAAAAAAGATACCATAAATCCAAAATTGTTATAAATAAGCTAAAATTGATAAATTTTAAGGTTTTGAATAATTTAAATTCACATATATAATGAGGAGAAAATTAACTCTATTAGTACACATATAAAGAAATATGTTAAATAAAATTTAATAGGTGAAATTGTTGGTATATAACTTATATATTAGTTAATACTTTGTTTTTTCTTACATATATTATATTTATTATTTTAAAAACATTATTTCATAAAAGAAATTTTATCATCAAGGGTGGAAAACTTAATGCAATTATTATTTCTTACGATTCACTTGTGATATAACCACAACCATAACGATAACATAATTTCAAAAGGTTGGGTCTATTATAACTCTTATATTTAAACCAATATATAGTATTGTTAACTTCATAATACATATTTTGCTTATATTTTTTATAAATTTTCACTGTATATTAAAAAAATAATTAAACCAAATTTGAGGATTATTTGTAGATAATTTTGTAAGTTTTACTAATTTTTATAACCAAAAGTTTTATGTATGTGTATCTTCTTAATAAAATATGTTTTAATAAAGAGTGAATTGGGTTATTTACTATTTTTTTATACTATTTTTTATTTTTTATAATACTGTAATTCTTTTGATAGGTTTTGGTTTACTACATTTTATTATATTATGAAAAATAATCATCATTAAACATCAGTTATTATTAAAACTGATGTTGAAACCAAATCTATTTTTACATTTATTTTTTAATTTATTTTGAGGATCCAAGTTACCTCTGATAAATCCACCAGATGATATCCTCATTCATTTTTAAAGTTACCTTCCACAAGCTATATCTTTCTAAAAATATCTCAAGCACCTCCTTTAATCAGAAGACCCCCCATGACTCTCATGTCCGAAACTAAGAAGACCAAGCACCTCAACCACCACATAGAGTCATCCACCTCTAGTTATGGTCACCCTTCTAGTCCATATAAAGACCTTAATTATGAAAAATTAACAAGAATAAATATTTCATGATAAAAAAATGGAACATAAGAGCATGACACAAAAGGGATAACATGGTTTAGACAATGTTCCCATATCCACAGGAGAACATGAATCATATTTCATTTTATATGAAGCGTCATTCATCTGAGTTATATGAACAATATCATACCCTACCCAAATTCACTGGACTCAGAATACGAATTCCTTACCATGAAAAACTCCCCCCTATACTGCTCTCATTGTGAAACTCATGAGTGAGGGGATGTGAACCCTTTATTGGAACCACCTTTCATTGCTGCTCCTTTTAGCAATCCACCTCTGCCACTCACTACGACCTTTTACCTTCATCCCTAAAGCCTCTAAGATTCATCTTTATATGCCTTAAATGCCTATGATTCTTTGAGAAAACATAACATTCCCATAAATAATGGTTCAACCTCTTCATATATTGATAAATAATCCTGGTCATCTAGTGTTCACTCACCAAGTATTCCTTCTAGAAAAAGTACCACTTCACTCAAATATTCATGGGAGACCATCAATATGGTAAAAGGAAAACACCACCTCAACTAGTATAATTGATGAATAGTTCAAGTTTCCTCAGTTCCATCATCACCTCTAAAAATTGTGTTAACCCTAAAATCTATCTCTTCCAACCAAATCAATTCATCCACTATAACATGAATGGTTCCTCCAAGTGCATACATCGAATGTTTCTTATCTACATTCCAGTACTATTACTCAATTATTCTGCTTCTACTAGCCTATATACACCGAACTAACTCATATACTACCATTGAGTTCCCTCCCATTTAGCTCATGTTTGGACCATATTCCATTAAACTACAATTCTCATCTTTTATTGAGCTACATGACACTATTTGAACTAAAAATATCTCATTTAGATGAAAATGGTGAACATCATCCACTAGCCTAAATATAGACATGGTGGTGAGGGTGAGTGCACTGTTATACATATTATTCAAAGTAAATCTTTTTGATATAGTACTTTTAAAAATACCGATACATAAACAGAGAATATTTCTCACACCAACTGAACAATCTCCCACTTGAAAAATATTTTCATAGATTAAACTCAACAGTCTCCAACTAAAAAAATTGCTCTCGCCTCTCATAAATTTCCCACCGGTCAACATCCAACCAACCATCCATTTTCTGCATGGTTATCTAACATGCACCTTCCAATCATCCAAGATCTACTAAATAAATCCCTTCTCAGTTATCAAGAACTAAAATATAATTTGAATTCCTCTATGAAAGTTTTCCTCTAAAAGAAACTATACACACGTTTTCATCCTATAAATTTTTTGAATTCCCATAATTTTTTTTTACTCTAATTCCATAACCTCAATCCTTCTAGTAACTAAACCTTTGTATACACTTTAACCAAGATTACAAAAAATAAATAGTTTTCTAGTATAATGACCTCTAGAGGTATCATCATAACTAACCTCATTCTGGATTTTTAACTTACAAAGTTCTGATTTTATTATATTGAGATAATCCCCGTAAAACTTTTCTCAATGAAACCAAGAAAAAATAAAGTCCTCTTTTCCCAGTATCCTCTAGATGAGTTCAACACTTAAATATCCCGCCTCTATTATATAGGTCATTCCATTCCCCCACCAATATTCTGATAATCATTGTGACAAATTTGAGAGAACCAATTTCCCCATCACCACCCTCTCTAAATAAACACGCAGTGGATGTGAGGTTTCCCATATTATATAATTAAAGTGGTCATCGTCAAATTCTTGAAGACATTACCTATGAGAGATCAAAAAAAAATCCAATATTTTAGACATAGAGATCCTCTGAAATATACTTCCCTAAATGAAGTCATTCCACTCCATGATAACTTCTAGGGTTCTAGGACAGTCTCCTAAAACTGTAGGCAATCACCACCAATAGTTCTTCAAAAACTCCCCCTTACACCACACTATCATCCCCATGTCTAAGTCTTTATGAGTAAAATGCACCATGGTTCTCCTTGAAAAAATATCCTAAGATCCCTAAGACTTTTGATTTTGAGGGATAACACCTGCACTTTAATATCACGTCATTGATGAAGGTGTCTGGAAGTAAAAATAGAGATAATGAGAGCAAAACCAGAACTAGTAAAGTTTCAATTCAAGGTGAATCATTCTTACCAGACATGAACACATCTGGTTGATTCTAAATACTTCAATCTATATAATTTCTATACTCAATGTATCGAAGTTCTAGAGATCCTCTAGCAAACCATGGGTTTCCACCCCCTTCTCACTTTATTAATCAAGATGAAATTCCTGAACTCCCACTATATTCCGGAATGATAAATCCTTATATAAAATAAACTTTATCCAAAACCACCTTTCAAAATTTTACTTAAACAAGATCCCCACACATGATTCCCATTCCATTTTTAAATGAACATATATGAAAAAACTCTATCGCTCATGCGTACATGTGGACTACCACCGACAAAAAGTGATGTGTTTCATTTTTCATCACTGGATCATATAAATGATTTAAAAAATTAAAAAATAAACATATATTATATTTATGAAATAATTATGATTGTTTAGATATTAGATATTACTTACCTTATTAGCCAACTATCTGTTAGAAAATGATAATGTCACTCATGCATACATGTGGACTACCATATCTACAAAGCGATGTGATTATTTTTTCATCTCTACCGTATAAGGATGATTATAAAGATGAAACTAATGAAAAAATATGACATATATAACATGTTTATGATTCTATAAAATTAAAATGTCACATACTTTATTTTTTCTACAAGGTATAATAATGAAAATGTCATTTATGAATACCTATGGACGATCATATCCATGAAATAACATGGTTCATTTTTCATGATCACCTTATATGGATGGTTTTAAAATTATAAATAATGGATAAATATGATAAATATAACATGTTAAATTATTTTTATGGTAATGGAACCATAAACCAATTTACCATGATTAATGCACAAATGTTGTTTTGAAGATATAAACCGAATGACCCAAAAAAACAAACTTAAATATAAACATTTTAGTAACTAAACAATTCATAGTAATAAATGAAATAAAATGAATAATGATAATAAAATAAAAATAAAAAAGTTTATTAACCATGTATTAATCTAATATAATTTTATTATTCAGGTGTTAAAGAACATATGAAACAAAGAGGAACTTATGGTAAGATATTTTTCTACAAAAACTTTTTATAAAGTATTATTTTCAAATATTTCACCTCTAAATTATGGAAAAATGTTCCTGCAATATTGTTATTTATATACAAAATATTGTAAAAATTAATTTTCAATTAATTTTTACATTATTTTTAATGTTTTAAAAAGGATACTTTTAGAAATTGAGCATACATGTCATTTTGATGTTTTTTTAACAAATTTAAAAAAAAGAATGATTTTTAACATATAGGTTTTGATCAATTCTTTCCATCGTCAAGGAAAATATTAATTATAATAATTCATTTATAATTTTAAATGGTTATTTTCGAAGAAAATAATTCTTTAAATATTATAGGAACTTTTATAGTTAATTTTTTTATGGAAGTAAAAACATGTTGTTTAATTTTTGAGATAATGCAATGTGTTATTGATTATGGGAAACAAATGTAGATTAAAATATTTTTTAGGATTAAAATGATATATATGTGTGTTTTAATCATGTTATGGTTCTTGTAAATTTTATATGAATGACATGTGGTCTCAAAATAGATTTTATGATAGGTGAGTCTGATATATCTCTCCAATTAATTGGATTAGCTGATGGAATTTATCAATGATTGGTTACTCCAAAGAGATGAGGGAATTGTCCAGTTAAGTGACTCCATTGTAAGGGTAATTTTAAGGATGATGGTTAGTATAATATAGCAAGGTACCTACATTATATGATTGAAATGGTATATAAATAAAATCATTTTATTTCAAAATATAAATAAATGAGCTTATGCATTTAATGAAAAAAGTTTACCTTTTTTAAAAAAAAGAGAAAAGATTATTTTTCAAGGAAATTCTTTCATAAGTTTTAATGTTTTCCAAGAAACCATTATGATTATTATTTTACCTTTATGATTGAAGATGAAGTGTTTCATGGAATATATTAAGAAATTAAGTTTATTTCAAATAAAAGTAAAAGGATATTTGAGGTCAAATATTTATTATGACTAATGAAAACATTCTTATGGATTTTTTATGTTTATAAATGGAGTAATGGTTTTATTTTATTTTATGTCCCTTATTGAGATTTATTTTTCTCATCCCATATTTTAAAATTATTTTTCACAGTGATTAAGGACGATTAAAATTTTTATTAAATTCAATGTTTCATATATGGGAGTTACCTTGGCAAAGCATGTGTATCCTTATTAAGAACATGTTTTGTTGAAAAAATGGACACTATGTGGGAAATTCCACTTTGTTATTTAATATTTTAATTAATTATCTATAAATATAAACCAAAAAGATCTTGGAAATATAATAAAGTAAAAATATTTTTATAAATCATGTATTTGTGGGTTGAATAAGGTATGGTTCATTATATATGGTATTTGAGGAAATTTTTAGATAATTTTAGGAGTGAAGATGATGTTAAAAGATAGTACTAAGAGATTATAATTTATGGTTATTTTATCATAAGGTATATATTGATGATTTCTATATTTCTTCATCTAATACATGTCTATTTAGAAATATTTCCACTAAGGAAATAGGGTGGCTGAGTTAGAAAGGCATCAGGAGGATAATATCCCTATGAACTTGAAACCTGTAATGGTTGGGATATAGTAGTTGGTGGTAGTTTTAACTCAGTTGATTAAGCTTATTTTTTGTGGAACCCATAAAAGAGAGATATTGAACTCTTCATAGTGTAACATTCCAATAGAATATAATTTCATGAAACAACATCCTCTAGATTTTCTGAATCCTCAAACATTTGCGAGTTATCTTGAATAAAGAAAGTATATCTTTATAATGATCTTATTTTGTGGGAAAATTGATAATGTGTGGCAATTAGCACTTTCTTGTGTAATGTTTTTCCTAATTATATAAAACTCTAAACCAAAAAGATCATAGAAATGTAATATAGTGAGACACTTTTTATAAATCATGTAATTATTGGTTATTTAAGGTAAGAGGTGTTATAGTTGGTATCAGAGAAAATATATAGAAAACACTAGAAGTTTATATAATATTAAAAAAATTTAATGATACTCTAATTTATGGTCATGTAATAATGGGATAAGTTTTTAATATTCTCTTGTTCTTTCATCTAATCCATGTTTATTCTGAAATGTTTTTTATAGAGAACATAGGACAACTAAGGTATAAAGACATCAAGGGGATAATAACCTTATGAATCAGAAACCTAGAATAGTTGGAATTAATTAGTTTGTGGAAATTTTGACTTAGTTAATATAGGGAATTAATAATGAAACCCATGAAATAGAGTGAATAAATTATCAATATAGGAACATTTCTATAGTGTATAATTTCATGAAACAGGATCCACTAACATTTTAGGGATATTTAAAACTAGTTAAAGTTTAATAATGGATTAATTATTTAGAGAATATACTTGAAGTTCTAGGTGTCTAGAACATCATAAGTTAACCATTTTTATTTATAGTTCTGAAGGTGATGTTGATCGATGGTGGTAATTGATTAAGATAACTAAGGAAAATGAAGAAAATGATTTCATTTAATGGATGATATTTAAAGATATCTACTTCAAAAAGAATTTTCTAACGTTATTCGACATATAATTGAAAGTAAATCCTTACAGTTAAAGAAAAAATGAGGAATTTGTTGCCACCTATAATTCTAATTTTACTATATTAACTAGGTATGCAAAAAACCATTTTAGGACAAGACGCTAAAATAGATCAATTATATTCAGGATTGAAGACAATTTTATGAAGGTCTCTAGTTGCTCATGATTTTGAAAGTTATGAGGAAATTTTTTATCCCGTTAAGGAATTTGAGAAAGAGTTTGTGTAATTTTATAGCAATTAGGATAAGAATTAATCCATGTGGAAGGAAATGGGGAAACGTTCATCGAAAAAACCTAAAGGTGAGAAAATTAAATTTCTCATTTGTAATGAGCATGATCAAAATGACTTTAGAGACTTTCTGATGAGATCTATGAAGCGTTAAAGATGTGTAAATCCTATACACATGGCTCATGACTGTAATTAAAATAACAATGAAAATGGTCAAACCGATAAGGAAAATTTAGCAGTGAAATGTTTTAATTACAATGTCTTGGGTCATTATTATAACTCATGTACAAATTTACTTACTCAAGGTAAGAATCATCAAGATCCGAAATATAATGGTTTAACAATGTCATTTTCTACTACTATGGAATATGTGAGACCCTCAAATCAAGTGTTGATATGTACATTACTTTTTTATTCATAATATTCTAATTTATTTTTTGACTTTGGATCCATGCATTATTTTATAACTATAAAATTTTCAAGTAAAATGGAAATACCATCTCAATAATTGAATTTATAACTCTAGGTAAAAACTCATTGGGGTAATATAAAGGTAAAAATAAATTATAAAAATCTTATCCATGGAATTTTTTTCCTAAAAACCATGTTTTCTTTCCCATTGTAGAGTTAGATGTTTTTTGGGTGTGGATTGGATTTTGGTTTATCAATATAACATAAACTGTAGAGATAAAGAATTTATTTTTCATAATGAGTTTTCTTTTGTATATAATATTGATTTGTTACCTTTTATAACATATCAAGAATTTTTGAAACTTATAAAATATGGAAGTGAAAGTTACCTTGAACAAATTTTTGAAAAGAATGAAACCATTAAAATTAGTAATGTGAAAGTGGTAAATGAATATATGGATGAATTTTATGATGATTTTCCTAGTGTTACACATTATTGGGAGGTTGAGTTTACTGTAAAATTAGTTTTAGATGCTAGGATGATTTCAATATAACCTTATCTAATGGATTTTGTTAAGTTTTTTTAACTGAAAAATCTATTATAGGAGTTTCCTGATATGGGAATTATCTTCCAGAGCACTTATACTTAGGGTGATCTTTTTTTGTGAATAATAAATATGGTTCTATAAGGTTTTGAATTGATTATATAGAACTAAATAACATTAATCTTAATAATATATATTTATTTCTATATATTGATGACTTTTTTTATTATATCCAAGGTGAATATTATTTTTTAATGATTGATCTCAAGTTTAGGTATCACCAACTAAAGGTAAATGAGTAATATATTTTTAGTATGGTGTTGCATACTAGGTGTGGACATTATTGGATTGTTTTTATAACATTGGGGTAAATAAATATACCACTGTATTTAAAGATCTAAGGAATAGTTTTTTCAATATCATTTAGATAAAATTTTTATTGTCTTCATGAATGATATTATGGTATACTCTAAATTCTATAATGATCATGAGAAAAACTAAAGGAATGTTTTTAATAATTTAAAAGAATTTTTTTTGGAAAATTTAATAAATTTTATTTTTTTTCTATAAAATATTTCTTTACTTTGGAATATTGTTTCTAAATATTTCATAACTATTGATCCTACTTAAACTAAAGTTGTGGAAAAGTTTTTATGGCCTAAAAATTTCACTGACATTCAGAGCTTTCTAGGATTAACTGGTTATTACCAATGATTTTTTGAAATTTTTTCTCATTTATCTATCCCACTAACTAAGTTAACTTGAAAAGAAGATAAATTCAACTAGAGAAAGGAATCTGAAGAATATTTTTGGGAATTGAAAAGATAATTGGTTAATTCCCCAGTATTATCCTTTCTAAAAATAAATAGTGAAGTTTTTTTATTTAAATTGATGATTATTCAAAGTGACTTCATTGTGTCTTGATCTAAAATGATTAGGCTATCAAGTATTCATCTCATCAATTTATACCCCATGATCATAATTATCCTTCACATGACTTTGATCTGGATACAATAGTTTTTTCTTTAAAAATATAATGGGATCATTTATATGGGGATAAATATGAAATATATATTAATAATAATATTTTAAAGTATATATTCACTAAAAAAGAGTTTGTTCATGAGGTATTGAATGTGGGTAGCACTAATTAAGGATTATTATTTCATAGTTCACTATCATCCAAGAAATTTAAAAAATTTATTTGATGCCTTAAGTAGAAAATATAAGGTGTCATTAACTATATTACAAATAGAACATAATCCTTTAGTTATTTATTTAATGAATATTGTCATGGAAATTATGTGTAAAACATATTCTATTTTAGATATGGTATTAGAGTAGTAATATTTCATTGATTAAATTAAGCAAAATTAGAACGAATATATTGGCTTGAATGAAAAATTAGAATTTTTCAAAAAGGGTAAGTTCCCTATGTTTAATGTTGATAATGAAGGTGATATCAGATTTAGAAATAGTTTTTGTGTGAAAAGTTAATACCAATTGAAAAAGGAATTTTTAAGTGAAGATCATAGCATTCTATTTTCCATTCATCTTGGTAATACTATGATATATATAGATTGATAGGAATGTTTTTTGTGGGATGGTGTGAACAAATACATTGATTATTTTAACTTGAAATTTTTGAATTTTCAATAGTTTAAAACTAAGAGACAAATACCAAAGTGGATAGATCAGCCTTTTCTAGTTTCTGAATTGATATGGGTTAATAAATCATGGATTTTATGGTGGGATTACTAAAGACATCTTGATGTAAAAATGTTATTTGGGTAATTATTGATCTTTTGAATAAATTTATTCATTTTATACCTATATAATAGAATATTTATTTGGATTATGTTTAAAGACTTTATCATAAGGATATATTCATGTTACATGGAGTTCCCCTATCCATTGAATATATTCATTATCCCAGGTTTACATCAAATTTTTGTAATGAACTATAGAACTAATGGGTGCAGAATTAAATTTTCATAAAACTTTTCATTCTTAATATGATGGAAAATTAGATCATAAAATTTATAATTTAAAGGATTTGATTTGATATTTCTCATTATATTATTAAGGGATTTGGGATAAATGTCTATCTTTAGTTAAATTTTTGTATAATAATTGTTTTCATTTAAGCATATAGGTAGACCCTTTTGAGGCAGCAAATGGATAAATGTGAAAAACATCATCATGTAGGGATTAATTAAATGAAATGAAGTTATTTTGACCAAAATTGATAGAATAAATAATATATAAATTAAATATTATTCAACAGCCCATGTGGACTTCTCATAGTAGGAAAAATATTTAAGAAATTCATAGGAGGAAAGATCTATCATTTGAGGTACGTGATCTTTTTTTTCCAAAATTATCTCTATGGAAAAGTGTTATGAATTTTATAGGAAAGGGAAAGTTTTTTCCATGGTTCATTGGACTATATGAAACTTTTTATAAGGTTGGATTTTTTTATTACCAAGTGGAATTTATTCTAAATTTATCCTTGGTACATGATGTGTTTCATATTTTATTATAAGAGAAATATGTATCAGATGCATCTCATGTTTGATCCCTAAGGTGGTACAGTTAGAGGAGAATATATCTTATGTAGAAAATACTGTTTGGATTTTTTATCATAGAGAGGAGGTACTGATAAATAATTTGATTCAATAAGTAAAGATTTTATGGAACAATCACATGACTAAGGAAGCAACGAGGGAATCGTAAAATTCTATAAGGGAAGATTACCCTCACTTATTTGAGTAATGAGTAAAATTGAGAGGATTAAATTTACTAAAGGGGGGATTTTATATACTAGGAAACCATTGAAATAAATCAATCTTATGATTTATAATTATTCATTTTATGGATTTATATTCATCATAGTTTTGTAAATATTTTTATAAAAGCTTTCAATCGAAAAAGGAGTAGTTTTATTTAACTAATTTTTTCCAATAATTACATGGTTTTATTTAAAAGATAATTTTTTTATTTTATAAATTGAATTTTATATAAAAATTATTTTTTGAATAAATATATCAAATATAACTTCGGAGTAACTTTTTGAATTTTTCTAAAAAGATTAATTTTTGAGTGATTTTTGAAAAATGCTATTTTTCTAAATTGTCATTTCTTTACATTAAATCAAGAAATTCACAAAACAAATTTTGATGTTGATTTAATTTTAAACTAAAATAAGATAATTTTTAATAAAGAGAATCTAAATAATTATATATTAATAAATATTTTATGTTTTTCGAGATAAGTTTATTTTTATGCTTAAAAACAAATTTTTTTAAAACCTATTTTCATTAATTTTTTTGCACTTATATTAAAATAAATTTATTATACTTATAATATTTTAATATTGAAAAATAAATTCCATATTTTTAATTAATAGCTTAAATTTATGAATGAGGTTAATTTTATTTTTGATCATTATGAATAATATCCAAGGTAAAAAATGTGTCACCATAGTAAAGGGTAAATTTTGTTAATTAAGGTAAAAACTAAGTGATGACACCAAAAAATCTAATATTAATTATTTATATATTATTATATTTAAATTATTATAAAATTATATTAAAACTTGTATAGTTTTGGAGTCACATTACCATGAATAAGTCTTTATAATATTTAAAAGTTTATAAAAACTAAAAGTGTGCCACTCCCCTCACTTATAAAAGGGAACCTCCTCTCCACTCGTACACATGCCCTTTGAGCATTATAGTTCTAAAAAGCCAAAAAAACTCTCCCAAACATACCTACCCACATCATAGGGGTTATATTATTATCATAATATCAATCCTAGAAGTATTAACGTGTAATCTAATGGGAGAAATTTGAGGACAATGTATAAGTCATAACCGACCTATTTAATGTTTATTTATTATTCTACCTTATTCAAATATTATTCAACCATTATTAGATAATAACATAATTGTATTAAATATACTTAAATTTTATTATGATTATTGTGGAAACCTTTTTCATATCCTTTTTCATATTATGCGAAATGAAAACATTGCTTATGTGTATGTGTGGAATACCACCTCCACGAAGCAGTGTGTTTTGTTTTTCATCACGAGATCATAAGGTAAGTGATGAAAAAATGAATATATTTGATATTTGTGACATAATTAAGATTATATAAATATAATATATTCTTTAAATTCTCACTATTTAATTTTATAGTAAACTAAAAATACTGCTCGTGCATACATTTGGAATACCACCTCCATGAAGCGATGTAATTCATTTTTCATTTTCAACTTATAAAGATGATCAAAAGGATAAAAAATGAATAAATATGAAATCTATAAATTTTTATTATTATATAAAATTAATATATTATCAATTTATTTCACTTTTATCTATTAGAAAAATTAAAAACAACTTCCATGTGTACATATGGACTAAGGACTCCATGAAATGACAGGGTTAATTTCTCATAACTGCCATAAATGGTTGTTTTTAAATGTATATATGATTTATAAATATGATAAATATAAAAAGTTTAATATTATTTATTTAATGTTACTATAACCCCTTTCACAATATTCAATGTATAGATGTGGTTTTATGGTTATAAAACAAATGACGCCAAAACTCCAACGTGAACCTAACCATTTTAGTAAATAAATAAAAAATGTAATAAATTAAATAAAAGGAATAACAATAAATAAATGAACATTATTTTTTTAATATAGTATAAAACAAACATTATGTTTTTATTCATGAGTTATAGAACAAACTATGTTATGCAGGAATCAAGGTAAGGGATTTTCCTTTAAAATATTATTGCAAATGTTATAAAATCTATTTCTTCCTGGTCCATATTCATTGAAATGTTTCAAAAAAAATTATTATTTATCCTTAACTTGTTTCTAATGATTATTTTTTACCATATATGAATTTATTTACAAATATTTAAAGAAAATGCATTTTAACATTTTCTCTATGGGTTAATTTTGATTTATTTTACAAAAGTGAGAATAAAATGTTTTTTAATATATGTAGCCTAGCCAAATTTGTTCACCACGATTGTAATTTTTAATTATCAATATTCATATTCTAGCTAAAATCGTAATTTTTAAAGATTATTTTTCTCTGAATGTTTTGTGTTCTTTAGTTTAAAAATGTTTTTATAAGGAAACTAAAACATTTTCTTGAATTTATGAGATAACTAAAAGTGTTATTACTTATTAGATTGATTTCAAATTCAAATTGTTCTAAAAATTAGAGTTAAATGTTTAATTTTTTTAACCATTCTATGGTTCTTTAGAATTTTATATGGATAATGGGTGAGCCTGATATAGCTCTAATGATGGTTGATCCTGATATATCTCTCCAATGCATTGGGTAAAGTGATACAGTTTATCGGTTATATGTTACTCCTAAGTGATATGGGAATTATCTATTTAGGTGATTTAATTGTAATGGTTTTTTAAGGGTTAATGTAAGGATAATTTACCAATGCACCTATATTATATGCTTGAAATGGTTTATAAAAGAAATATTTTATTTCAGAAGTTAAGAAAATGAGCTTATGTTTTTAAGGAACGTTTAAGACCTTTTATTATAAAGGTGAAATTATTTTTTTCATTGAAATTTGTTAATGAATTTTCATGTTTTCTAAGAAACACTTATGATTATGAATTTTCATATATGATTGAATATAAAGTTTTTCACGAAATATATTAATCAATTAATTTGTTTTCATGGAATAATAAATTGGTTTTTGATATCAAATGTATATTATAAAAAATGGGAACATACTTATGTATTTTTTAGTTTACAAATAGACTAAGTGGTATAATTTATTTTATATAGATTATTAAGCTTTATATTTATCATCCATCCTTTTAAAAAAATTCATAGGTCTTGAGTGTGATTAGAAATTTTGACAAATTTAGAGTTCCATATATGAGATTTATCTTGAATGAAGCTAGTGTGTCATTACAAAGAACTTGTTTTGTGAAAAAAGGATACTATTTGGAAATTTCATCTCTGTTATGTAATATTTTACCTAATTTTCTAAAAATATATACTTAAAATATCTTTTAAATTTAATATAGTGAAATCATTTTTATAAATCATGTAATTATGGGTTTTTATGGTATAAGGTGTTATAGGATAGGAATGAACTGAATTTCATTCTTGAGCATGATAGTGAAATTGATTAATTTTAATCAATTTTGAATCAATGTTTCTGAAGGGATATAGTTTCTCATTATTTTAGAATATATAAGGCATTTTTATGGAGTTATGAGAAATTAAATATAGTGTTTGTGGATTTTCATAATAATAAGGATAAGAAGGGATCCAGGTGGCCGGAAATGGGGAAGCATTCATTGAAGAAACCTGGATGTAAGAAAATTTAATTAATCTCTTGTGATAAGTGTGTAAATAATAATTAAATAGAATGTATCATGAGGTATGGGAAATCAAACTGATATAAAAATCCTATACACATGTCTTGAGGCTATAAATAAGAGATTAATGAAAATAGTCAAACTGGTAATGAAAAAGAGTCAATGAAATGTCTAAATTTCAATTAGTTGGAACATTATGTTAATGTGAATATGAAGTTATTTAATCAATATAGTAATATTAAAGATCATAAATATAGAGGTGTGGAAAAGTCTTTTCATACTACTATAGAATATGAGAGACCCTTAAATGAAGTGGTGACAGCTACATTACTTGTTTATTCATACTATGCTAATGTATTGTTTGATTCAGAATCCAAACATTCTTTTATATCTAGGAAATTTTCAAGTAAAATGGAAATAAAATCTTAATAAATGAATTCATAAATCTTGGTAAAAACTCTGGGGGAGTAAAATAAAAGGAACAAGATCTTATAAAAAACATCCTATTATCATCTGTGGAAAACAATTTCCTACAAACCGTGTTTTCTTTCCCATTGTAAGTTTGATGTCTTTCTCAGTATGGGCTGGATTTTAGTTTATCATGATAATATATCTTTTGTAATTAGAGAATATATTTTTTAGAATTATTTTCCATTTTTATATAATAATTAATTCATACGTTTGAAAACATATCAAGAAGATGAGAAATAAATAAATATGGAAGTGAAAGTGATCCTGTACTTACAGTTAAAAAGAAAGGAACTATTAAAATTAGTGATGTATTAGATTTAATTAAATGTATTGATGTATTTTTTGATGATTTTACCAGTTTTATTTTTGATCGATAGGTTGAATTTACTGATGGCATAGTTTCTGATGCTAATCCAATTTTAAAACCCCCATATCGAATGGATTTAGTTGATTTGTTAGAATTGAAAAAGAAGTTGTAGTATATTCTTTATAAGGGTTTCATCTACCCTAGAACTTCACCTTGGGGTTCCCCCATTATAATTGATAAAAATAAGGACAACTCCATGAGACTTTTCATTGATTATAGAGCACTAAATAACATCTTTGTTAAGAGAAAATATTTATTACTACATATCAATGACTTGATTGATCAGCTCTAAGGTGCACAATATTTTTCCAAGATTAATCTTCAATATGAGTATCACAAACTGATGGTGAAGTAGGATGAAATTCCGAGGAAAACATTATATACTAGGTATATTTATTATGATTGTGTGGTTATTTCATTCAGATTAAAAAATACGCCCTCTATATTTATGGATCTAATTAATAGAGTATTTTGGGAGTATTTTGATAAATTGAAGATCATGAGAAACACCTAATAATTTTTTTAAAGAATTTAAAATAAATTTATTTGTATTGAAAATTAAATAAATTTGAATTTTTGTTAAAAAATATTTCCTTTCTTAGGAATGATTTTTATAAAGATGAAATAACTATTGATCCAGCTAAAAGTAAAGTGGTTGATGAGTTTCCAAGTCCTACAAATGTCACTAAGATTCGAAGTTTTGTTGGATTAGTGGATTACTATTGATGGTTTGTTAAAACATTTTCTCATTGTCTCGCCCCCTAACTAAGTTAACCTAAAAATGAGTAAAATTCATCATTATAAAGGAATTTGTGGAATGTTTCTAGGAATTAATAATAATATTGGTAAATGCGCTATTGTTAGCCTTGAAAATAAAAAATATGAATATTTCATTTATAAGGATGATTTTTTAAGGGACTTGGTGGTGTCTTGATGTATAATTATTGGGGTATTAGGTATATATCTCTTCAATTGAAAACACATGACCTTGATTTGGTTACTTTAGTTTTTAATTTAATAATCTCAAGAAATCATCTATATGGGGAGAAATGAGAGATATATACTGATTATAAAATTTTAAATATATATTCACTCATAAAGAGTTGGATGTGAAATAGAGAAGATGGATATAGCTAATTATGGATTATTATTTCCAAATTTAATATCATCTAGGTAAATAAAATAAGGAAGTTAATAGCTTGAATTGAAAAGATAATGAAACACTAACTATGTTATATTTGGAACATAATACTTTAGTTAATGATTTAATAAATATTGGATTGGAATTTTTTTGTGTGGAAACTCCTTATAATTTGACTCAGGTATCAGTGAAGTAATATCTATCAGATAGAACTAAACAGGCTTAGAAATAATATCATGCTTTGTAAGAAATATTATAATTAGTCAAAAATGGTATGTTTTCTATGTCTAATTTGGATAAATAATATGTTATCAGATTTGGAAAGAGGTTATGTGTTCTATGTGATTCCCAGTTGAAGAGGTTATTATAAAGTGAAACACACTGCTCTCTATTTTCTATTCATTCTGATCATACTGAGATTTATTGAGACTCACACTAGTGCAGAAAACGTTTTTTACGTCGGTTATTTTTCATTTTTTATGTCGGTTTCTAGCCAACGTTAATACGTGCGACGTTATAAATAAGGTTTTTGACGTCGGTTATTTAAAAACCGACGTCAAAAACATAAAATCGCGATGTTTATCATGTCGGTTATTTTAGAACCGACATGATAAAGAAAATGGGAAGGGTTTATCATGTCGGTTATTTAACAATCGACATGATAAAAGGCCTGGAAAATGGTTTATCACGTCGTTTATTAAATAACCGACGTGATAAACAGGGGAGACGGGGGTTTATCACATAGGTTCATATAGAACCGACGTGATAAACTGGGGTGAGGGGGGTTTATCACGTTGGTTCTTATAAAACCGACGTGAAAAATCGGGGAGGGGGGTTTATAACGTCAGTTATTCTATAACCGCCGTGATAAATCGGTGGGAGGAGGTTTATCACGTCCGTTATTGAATAACTGATGTGATAAACCACTGTCCAGGCCTTTTATCATGTCAGTTATTCAATAACCGACGTGATAAACCATTGTCCAGGCCTTTTATCACGTCTGTTATTAAATAACTGACGTGATAAACCATTCTCCAGGCCTTTTATCACGTCCGTTATTTAATAACTGACGTGATAAACCATTCTCCAGGCCTTTTATTACGTCGGTTATTAAATAACAGACGTGATAAACCATTCACCAGGCCTTTTATCACGTCCGTTATTAAATAACCGACGTGATAAACTATTTTCCAGGCATTTTATCACGTCGGTTATTAAATAACCGACGTGATAAACTATTTTACAGGCATTTTATAATGTCGGTTATTTAATAACCGACGTGATAAACCCAATTTTTTTTAAACAGAATGCAGTCATCTTCTCCCCACCAGAATCAACCAGAAAACAAATCAAGAAATCGTACCACAAAAACAGAAGTAGATCAAAATTAAGCATGGACATAGATAATAGATAAAACTTACCCCCTAGACAGCCCCCACCCTCATTTATACCCCATGGACAGCCCTCCCCCACCCCGTTGAAGCCTGAACCCCCATGTATACCCCCTGGACAGCCCTCCCCCACCCCATTGGAGCTCCCACCCTCATGTATACCCCTTGGACAACCCTCCCCCACCCCATTGGAGCCCCCACCACACTCCTGGACTGCCCCCCGACCCCCGGACACCCCCAAACACCCCTCGACAACCCCCACCCACCTGAACAGCACCCCCTCACCCCCTCACCCCACTTGACAACCCCCACCACACCCCTGGACAGCCCCAAACACCCCTGGACAACCCCCCCCCCCCACCCCTGGACAGCACTCCCACACCCCTGGATTGACTTCCCACACCCCTGGACATCCCCGCCACCCCCCAGGATTGTCCCCCCACCCCACCGAACAGCCCTTTCAGACCGTTGGACACCCCCCAACCCCACTGAACACACCCCCACACCCTTGGAACCCCTCCCCCACAGAACCAAATCCATACCAGAAAAACCATCAAAAGTACACCAAAACAAGAAGTAGAGAAAAATTAAACATTCACTTATATAACATTCAAAACTTACACTGTCAACTTCAAAAAAAAACTAAATCCAACCTAAATGACTACCAAATACACAATTAAAACGACAATATTCAAAATTACATTTTACATTACAAACAACTAAAATTCAATCAAACCTGTAAAATAATTTGACCACTCCACTTGTACGTGTTTGATGTCTTCAGCAGTATAAGGTTGAGGGTAATCAAAAAGCTACAAATGAAAAAGAAGATAGTTAACGTGTATAATGAATAAATCAAATTGAAATATTATGGCAAAGTTTAAGAAGAAATCATACCAGGTCAAAATTCCCAATTGTCCTAGTTGTTATTATTTCATACATAAATCTTAACATATAATATCTGCATTCGATGATGCCTTGTTGTTCATGAAAATTCTGTTTCAATGAGTGTAAATTCAATATATTATTTTTATGTAATAAATCAAAAAGTACAAATTATAAATGGAAATTTACCTTCGCATATACATATTTGATCTTTGCATTTCTTTTCTTTGTGTTTTTTCGAAAGTAGACCCATTCACTGTTAGAAAATAATACAAATGGGGTAAATTTAAAATTCATTATAATATATAAAACTATTGAGAAATTGAACCTTACTTTTCCAATATATTCTTAAAACTTTCCCGCACATCACCATGAACAGAGCATATCCAATAAAGAGCTTTCTCCCTTGGGAAAAAATCCCTAACATCCAATGATCACTGATAAAAGGAAATTTAATGTTAGTGGTTTTTTATGTTAAAAGATAATTAACTCTTTGAGAGAAATGTGTTTCATACCTCTCACAAAAAGGCATCATCCAACATTGTGTGATTATATTCTTTTAAAATCTTTCAGCAATATAAACCATTTTTTGTTCCTCATTCAATGCACATGCTTCAGGGGAAATCAATTGCGGGTCCATGAATCCATATACTTCTGTCAGCTCATTCCTCTCACAAATTTTATAAAGATACATAATAAAAAACATACATAATTATACATTTTTAATAAATATAACGCAGGGAAAAGATGTTAAGACTTACATGGAAAAAATTTTCACAATGTTGATGCCCAACTTATCTCTAGTATCAAGCTCCATGATATTAGATTTTGTAATCCCCACACTTATTTCACGTCCACAAACATGAGATTCCATTGGAAACTCATAAAAACCCAACAAAAAATGTGAATATCTTGACAATCTTTCAAGACCACTGGAATCTGTATCTGATGTTATAGCATGTTGTCTTTGTTGTTGTCTATACAGTATTTATTTACCTTTGAAGTATTCCTGTGAAATTTTTTTTGAAAAATATAGTAGTTTTCAAATGATAAAACAACTTTAATAAAAAAAATAAAATAAAAGATATAACATTCATACCTCTATGGTAATGAGTCGAAGAAGTCTGGATGGCCAAACTAAAAAATGGTCGATACTCTGTCCAACTGTTGCCACCTCATCTGTAGATATTGGTACCCTAGCTGATCTATCTATAATATATTGTACATTGAACCTTTGATTCTCTACCTCTAATTGTTGATGATGAACTGTATCTCCTATACAATATACCAACCCGTATGCTACTATATGATGTTGAGAATCATCAACATACAACTCGCAATATGTAGGAAGCTACGGTGGAGGCGTAGGATAAAAAATGGGGTCCTCGGGCTGAGTTGGGGGAGTGGGAGCTACTGGCGAAGGTGGAGGATAAATAATGGGGTCTGCAGGGGGAGGTGGAGGAGTGGGAGCCGCAGTCTGAAATTGTATTTCCATTTATGCAAACATAGACTGCACCGACTCTCTAATATTGTCCTCCATTGTCGCATTAATATTTTGAACTTCAGCCTCCAAGGATTCTATTTTTTTATAAACCCCCTCAATGTTAGAAGTTGAAGAACATGGAAACACTTTTCTTACCGATACACCTGCCATATATCCTCTTACACGACAGGATGTTCGGGCCTTCCCAATGCTGCAAATAAAATATCTTCCCTCCCAGTAGCTATAAATGTCCCCTCTGAACTCTGCTCCTCAAGAGAGTCCTGTATTAATTAATTGAACATTTCTGTAATGATAGAAAATTATATGAAGAAAAAAGTTAACTTAAATAAATTAAATAGATATCTTACGATCCTCTCAGCTACGATTCTTGATTCTTCCGAAAGATATTGCCCTTTTTTCCCTTCCGAGCTCTCTTCCATTGGAGGGGATGGAGGGTCCACCTCTCCAGAGCTTGAAGACTCAGCTCTTAGTTGTTGAAATTTTTCTGCCCTAATTTGTTCTTCCAATAATGCATACCATCCCTGAGATAAACTATGAGGGTATACATTTTTAGATTGGATCTCCTGATGATCTTTCCTTGTTTTCTGTAATTTAAGAATAAGAAATCATTAACAAAACATTAATAAAATCATTTATATAATAAAGATTATAAAAGTTTACATTGCCCTTACCAGAAATGACTCTTTTTTCTACTTTCAAAAAACTGTCTCCATGTGTCTTCATCTATAATAGGATATATACGACATGGATTTTCGTGACTCCTATGACCATAAATGAAATCACATGAGAGGTTTGATTTGAAATCCCTCCATCTCCTGACATCCAACAATAAGCATTTCTTCCTGACTCCTCCAGTGTCAGGAATATCAAATGTCATATGATATAGAAGAGGTTAAACATATTATATATACTAGAAACATTAAAAGAATGGTCAAACAATGACAAAAGATCTTACCAAAATCATCTCCCACAACTGAGAGATAATCGATTTATCCACACCTCTCCAATCATCATACAGAATGCTTACTTTGGTCTTAGCCTGAGTTGCAACAAAACTCTTAAAATATTTGGCATTCGGACCTCTAGGAATATCATCATCATCAAACTCAACAACTATCCTCTGATCCTGCGTAAGGGAAAGTGATAATTTTGGTAAACGTGTGCACCCACGTTTACCAACCTTTGAACTCTTTGTCGTAATAGGAGCATGTGAATGTTCATCCACAGAGGTATGACCGGAAATATTCTCCTCTCCAGAATCATGTGGTTGATCATCTGAATGATCTTTCATTATCCTTCAAATCAAAAAAACAAACATCAGTTCATAAATATACAAATTCAAATATTTTAATACTACTGTAATCAGAAAATAGAAAAGTATACTAAGTTACATAATAGTAAACATTGGTAATATGGTAAGCATGTTAAACAACGGTAAAGATGGAAAAGATGGTCAAGATGGTCAAGATGGTAAAAATGGTAAAAATGGTAAACCTGGTAAACATTGTAAACATGGTAAAGTAATTGTCAGTGAACAAAAATAAGCATTTTAAAATTCATGTAATGGTTATAAACATGATAAAGTAAACTAAACAAACTTAAAACAAACAAAAACATATATTTATTTTATTTTAAAACATGTTTTAATAAATAAAAAACTTACAATATCTATCATTTATGGAAAAAATAAATTTAAACAAGAAATAAACATATGTTACCTGTAATTTTAGGAATGTAAAAATGGATTGTTTTCCCAAATTCCATCATCATGATCGTTCCTTATGGAACAAACTATGTATTCAACATGATCATCATTATGTTCTGTTAATATTTCCATGGAAGTAGGGATCTCACATAAATCAGCATATTCATCAAATTCATCCTCACCAACATATTGTTTTTCCCTTGTAAAACAACAGCCCACTGCATATCTGATTGATCTACTACATAGAAATTTTTTTGCATGTGTTGCCATTATAAAAGAATCTACTGTGTCTTACAATCTATTCAGATTAACAAGTTTCATTCCAAATTCATCGTGTCTGACACTGTTGTTACCGTTAAACCATTTACAGTTAAAAACATGAACTTTAACTTTAAAGTAATCAACCTCCCATATGTCTTCAATCACTCCATAATATGCACTTGATGTAGAAATTGGGTTTTTGTCCTTAGCACTCAAAAAAAGCATTGCTTATGCAAACACCAATAAAACACTATTCTGAACTGCACTTCTATTGTCATGAGCTTTTGTATGAAATATATAACCATTAATGTCATAACCGGACCATGTTATCACATTTAAACATAGACCACCCACTATCCATTTTAATGTCTCTGATTCATCTGATCTACCAAGCAAAGTCTTTTTAATCCATGACAAAAATGTTTTGTTGTGCTCATTCAAAATCCACATTTCTTTCTTCTTTAGATGACATTGTTTCAACTCCTTAATATGCAATGTGATATATGGTTGAGAATCAGCTATGTTATTCAAGATGTATGATTCTAACTTCTTCATCTGTTCAGCTGACAATGATTTGACTTTCAAGCCGCGAATCCCCTTTCCCTCATTATTAACTCATTCATGGCGAGATGGAGCCAAACCTATGTGTTGCGCCGCAGCTAAGTAGCTCATACAAAACTCTGCTACCTCCTCAGAAATATACTTTTCAATAATGGAGGCTTCCGGTCGATATAGATTTTTAACATACCCCTTTAATATTTTCATATACCTTTCAAAAGGATACATCCAACGAAGATATACAGGTCCACAAATCTTTATTTCTCGAACCAGATGAATCATTAAATGTACCATTATATCAAAAAAAGTTGGAGGAAAATACATTTCCAATGGAAAAAGTATAAAAATTGCATCCTTTTCCAAAATGTTCAAAGCATTCACATCAATCGCCTTGTTACAAATTGAATTGAAAAAATAACACAACTTCATTATAGTCATTCTGACACGAATGGGAAATATTCCACGCAATGAAACTGGTAGAATTTGTTGCATCATGACGTGACAATCATGTGATTTCATACCTATCAACTTCAAGTCCTTCAATGAGACAAAAAATTTTACATTAGAAGAATAACCTTGAGGCAGTTTGGTATCATGAAGACACTGACAGAAGCTAATTTTCTCCCTCTTCGATAATGTATGACAAGCCGGGGGAAGAAATGTTCGTCTTCCTTTAGGAGTGGGAGCTAACTCCAAACGTATTCCCATTGATAGTAAGTCTAATCTTGCATTCAACCCATCTTTAGTTTTCCTTTAATATCTAACAATGTTCCAATAAAAGAATCACAGATATTCTTCTCCACGTGCATGACATCAATATTATGTTTAACTTCATGATACCTCCAATATGGTAGCTCAAAAAAAAATTGACATTTTCTTCCAAATATGTCTATAATTACCAGATTTATGTGTCTTTCCCAATGTCACATCAAGGTTTTTCACCCTCTCAAAATACAGATCAGGGGATAAAGGTTTTGGAGAAGTATCAAATTCTTGTGAGCCATTGAATGCCTTTTTTAGTCTTCTATAAGGGTGTTCCATAGGCAAAAACATTCGATGAACCATGTACATTGTTTTCCTCCCATGATGAAATTGACAATATGACGTCTGTTGTTCGCAAATTGGAAATGCTTTGTGCCCTTTAACACTGTATCCAGACAAATTTCCATACGCTGGGAAGTCATTTATAGTGAACAGAAGCACTGCATGCAGTTGAAAATATTCCATTTTATAAGAATCATACACCCTAACACCATCAGCCCATAACAGTTTCAAATCATCAATCAACGGTGACAAGTAAACATCAATATCATTACGGGGTTGCCTTGGACCAGAGATCATTGTACTCAACATGAAATATTTGCGCTTCATACAATATTCAGGAGAGAGGTTGTAAATTTCCAATAAAATTGTCCATGAACTATGTGTGCTACTGAGTGTTCAGTATGGATTCATTCCATCTGTGAACAACCCTAGTCTGAGATTTCTAATTTCATTTCCAAATGTAGAATACTGCGCATCAATTTTCTTCCATTATGGACAATCAGCTGGATGACGTATTTTTTCATCACATACCCTCTCTTTAGCATGCCATATTAACCTTTTTGCATCATGTGAATTAGCAAATAAACGTTTGAAATGATTAATTATAGGAAGATACCAAAATACCTTTAAAGGGAGCTTTGTAATCTCTACATCAGCCTGTGATTTTTCTTTCACCTTATACCGTGATGTCCCACATTTAGGAAACTCTGACAGAAATTCATATTCTTTCTTATATATAATGCAGTCATTCGGACAGGCATGTATTTTCTTGTATCCCAATCCCATCGGGCATAATATTTTCTTGGCTTTGTAATGTGAATATGGAAGATCATTATCTTTTGGAAGAATGTCTTTCATCAATTGTAGCAGCTCTATAAAACTTCTGTCACTCCATCCATGCTTCGCCTTCAGGTTAATCAATCTTAACACCGCTGACAAAACCGTAAAATCTGTACAACCAGGATATAATGGTTTTTCAGCATCACCGTATAGATGCACAACTGTCGGTTCTATCTCAATTTGTTCTCCTACAATATCGCGAATCATTTCTTCAATTCCATCGGAGTTACCATCTTGCGAATCATCATCATCAGTGACATTCCGTCCAGTTTCACCATGCCAAATCCAAGGGCTGTAACTCGGATTAAAACCATGACAAATCAGATGATCTTTTATCTCTCTACTTTTCAACTTCTTCATATTCAAACATTTCGGGCATGGACAGAAAAAAATGTCACTACTTGGAACATTTCGTTTTGCAAATTCCAAAAAGGCATCAACACCTTCCTCAAATTCATTTCTCATTCGATGTGTCGTAATCCAACTTCGACTCATTATTACCTATAACAAATATCAACAAAAAATATATATTTTTAAGATAAGACAAATATATGTTTATATGAAAAAAAATCATAATTTGAATGTAAAACAATTTAAAATATAAAACAAATCTATAAGTATTTAAAAAAATATGCTTGAATATTACTATTAAAACAAAATATAGTTAGATATAACAGTTTTAAATTTCATTGAATCAAAGAAAACCATGACTCCTACATAGTTTAATATTGATTGTGGTTTTGATGTTTTAATATATTAGATAAACTACCTATTTAACATGTTATTAATGGTTTCTGTAGACCCTAAATCCATTTGGTAAATATTTTCACACAATTATTAAAATAAATGGAAGTGTTTTTTGGAGGAATATGTTCAATCATTTGATTTTGATGTCCCATATTCTATAACAAAAGGAAATGTGGATACCAAAGCCCTTAGTTTGGTTTTTTATTCTCAAAGGGTTTGTGATGAAAAAGAAGAGTATAAGTTGCTATATATGAAAAATATAATACAACTATATTTTATTTATGGTTATGATAGAATGAATTCATACCATATCATTTAGGATCTGCTCCCACAAAAAGTAACCCTCCTCAGTTCAAAATGAATAAATTTATATAATTATTCATGAATTCATACATGTATTGTTTTACATAAACCAAAAAGAAGATTATTAGAACTAGAAGTAAAACTAGGAAGAAACAATAAAATCTATATACTCATGAAAGCAACTCCACAACACTTCCATGCTACTAACATCTATAAAAAACTACAAATTTATTTTAAAAATCAAAAAAATTGTTTATATTTATGTATGGTGGGCATAACATGTATACATAGTAAGATCCTCCCTAAAAAATCTCATAAAAATGTTGAGGAAGCACACTAAAGACCTATGAAAAAAGGAATATAAATCATCACCTAATCAAGGAAAAATAGTTGCATATACTCACTATGGATCACTCACAAAATAATTCATATAAATAAACATTTTCGTAAAAAAAAATTATATATATATATATATATTAAAATTAAGGTTCTCGGATACCACTTCTCTACTAGTTTTCCTCTCACACCCCAATGCGCTACTCCACAACACTTCCATGCTACTAACATCTATAAAAAACTAAAAATTGCTTTTAAAAACCAAAAAAATTGTTTATATTTATGTATGGTGGGAATAACATGTATATATAGTAATATCCTCCCTAAAACATCCCATGAAAATGTTGAGGAAGCACACTAAATCCCTATGAAAAAAGGAATCTAAATCATCACCTAAACAAGGAAAAATAGTTTCATATACTCACTACGGATCACTCACAAAATAATTCGTATAAATAAACCATTTTGTATAAAAAATTATATATATATATATATATATATTAAAATTAAGGTTCTCGGATACCACTTCTCCACTAGTTTTCCTCTCACACCCCAATGCTAATGTCATGGTCTCACCCCACCAATAAATCATCCTACACCATGTGAAATTGTATCACTTCAATCAATGAATCATATGTATCTTAGATTATCTCATCACCATCTTATCAAAATAGTAATGAGGTGAATACTTGGAAACCACTACATCTTGTTTACATTAAATGTACAAAAATCACAAAACATAATTATAGAATATCCGTGAAAAAAAACGAACAAAATAAATTCGTGGAAGGCTTACTTGAATGTTGCGAGTTGAGATGATAGATCCGAGAGGAGAGAAAAAGATAAACAATGAAGCTAAAATGAGTTTAACGCAGGTCGATCGACGAGCCGATTAGGGTTTACCGTGCGAGAGAGATGAGCCGGCGGACTATCAATCAAAAAATCGTAAATGACAGTCCACGGGGCTTTAATTTCTTTAAAAGTTTTATAACATCGGTTATTATATAACCGACGTTATAAACTATTTTTTAAATTTATAACGTCGGTTATAAGATAACCAATGCAAAAAAAAACAATGCGCGGGGGGGGGGGGGGGGGGGGTTATGTCGGTTATTTGGAAACCGACGTAAAAAACCCGATATCTACGCATTTTTTACATCGCTTATCAAATAACCGACGTAAAAAACCGAAGCACGGGGGGGTTTTTTACGTCGGTTATTAAATAACCGACGTAAAATACCCGTAGACATCTCGTTTTTTATGTCGGTTATTTTATAACCGACGAAAAAAAACCCGCGCTTTGGTTTTTTACGTCGGTTATTTGATAACCGACGTAAAAACGCGTAGATATCGGGTTTTTTACGTCGTTTTCCAAATAACCGATGTAAAAAACCCCCCGTTCATTGGTTTTTTATGTCGGTTTTAAGATAACCGACGTAAAAACCGAACAGGCGTGATTTGTAACGTCGGTTATTAAAATAACCAACGTTAAAAATCTACTCGCCACATTTTTACGTCGGTTATATATAAACGAGGTAAAAAATGGTGACGTAAAAAACGTTTTCTACACTAGTGTCATAGGAATATTATTTTGGGGAAGATATGAAGAATGATATTTTTAATTTTTCCATGACATTTTTTGACTTTTCAATGGGTTAAAGTTGAGATACAAATACTGAAGTGTATACTTCAGCCTATTTTAATGCATGAATGGAAATGGGAGAATATATCCACAGATTTTGTGGTGGTATTACCAAAGATATAATGAGGAAATAATTTGATTTGTGTTATTTTTGATCGTTTAACTAAATCTATTAATTTGTTACTAATGTGAGATATTATATCTTTAGATCATATTCCAATAGATTATATTAAATAGATAGTTATGTAACATGGAGTTCCCCTCTCCATTGTATAATATCATGGTCCCAAGTTTATAGTAAATTTTTTAAGAGTTCTTCATAAGTTAATGATTATTAAATTAAATTTTAGAACAAATTTTCAACCTCAATATGATAGACAATTGAAATTTACAATTCATAATTTAGAGGATATGATTTGATATTTATAATTTTATTATCAAGGAAGTTGGGATCAATATCTATATTTAGTTTAATTTTCTCATAATAACATTTTTCATTACAGTATAATATGGAACATTTTGAGGCATTATATGGAAATGATGTTGGACTCTAACATGTAGGGATGAGGTCAGAGGGAGGGAATTTTTGGGACAATATTTAGAGAATATATTCTTAATAATGTAATGATTTCTCAAACCCACATGAGGTTACAAAAAATAAATAAAAAAGTTATGAAGATAACTAGAGGAAATAGCTTTATTTGAGGTAGTTGATCATGCCTTTCTTAAAATATATTATTGGAAAGGTGTAAGACATTTTGGTAAAAAAAAGGAAAGTTGTGCACAAATTCATTACACCCTATGAAATTCTAGAGAAAGTGAGATAAATGTATTACTTGGTAGCCTTAAAACAATTTTATTTTAAGTACATAATGTGTTTCATATTTCTTTTCTACTAAAGTGTGTACCTAATGCATCTCATGTTTTAGGCCTTGAGGTGGTACAGTTTGAAGGGAAACTCTCTTATAAAGATAATGTGGTTTGGAATTTGGATCAAAATGGTCTAGTACTATGAAATAATTTTATTCAATTGTTTAAGGTTTTATGGAAGAATCATATGATTACGAAAGAAATATGGGAATTAGAAAATTCTATATGGGAAAAATACCCTATGTTTTTTATATAATGAATAACATTAAGAGGATACAATTTCCCAAGGGGGAAGAATGTGACAAACTAGTTAATCCTAGAAATTAATTAATATTAAGATTTATAATAATTAGTTTTATATATTAATATTCACCATATTTTTATAAATAATGTTTTAAAAGTTTTTAGTCAAAAGAAGAATTATTTTATTTTATTAATTTTTTCCATGAATTACACAGTTTTATTTTTTAAAAAAAAATTATTTTAAAATTTTCATTATATAAAATGATTTCATTTTTGGAATCAACATATCAAATATATATTAGGAATAATTTTTTGGAATTTTCCAAAAATATTGATTTTTGAGTGAATATTAAAAAATATCGGTTTTTGCAAAACTCTCCTTTTTCCATTAAATCAAGTATTTTAAAATTACAATTAAGTTTTGGATTTAGTTTTCAATTAAAAATAAATTTGATTAAAAATAATCTAAATTATTCCATTTTAGTGAAGATTATATTTTTTTCAGTATAACTTCATTTTTATACTTAAAAACACAATTTTCTACAAACTACTTTTCATTGAGTTTTGGTTCCATATTTGGAATCATGAGGTTCAAATTTATTAACGATTTCAATTTCTTTGTTTCATTATGAATTTTAACCATGGTAAAAATGTGTCACTAAGGTAATGGATAAATTGGGTTAATTAAGGTAAAAATATTGTGATAAGGACAAAAAAATCCTCTCAATTATTATTGAAATATGTTATTTTTACCCGTATCACCTTATATTTTAAATTGGATATTTTTTTATCAACTTTAACATGATTAATAATTTATAATATTTAAATGTTTAAAAAAACTACAAGTGTTCCAATCCTCACCTTATCAAAGGGAACCTTTTCGCCTCCCTTCCAAACACCTTTTGAGCACTCTATTATAGAACATACCTACAGAAATCTCTAACCAAAATCCATTCCCAAATCCTAAAGTCCTCATATTCTGAAAATACCAATCCTAGAAGGATAAAGGTCTAAAAAAAGGGAGATATCTGGGGAGAAGGTATAAGTCCCAACCAACCTATTTCAAGATTATACCGTCTTATACTTCCTTAAAATATTATTCATCTATTATAAAATAATAAAATAAGTATCTTACATATATTTAAATGTTATTATGAAAACATTATAACCATTTTTCATCTTACTTTCCATCCAATGGGATATGAGAACATTGCTCGTATGTATTTGTGGGCTACCGCTCCCATAAAGTGAAGCATTAAATTTCTCATAATTAGAACATATGTTTGGATAAAATTATAGAAAAAATGAATATATATTATATTTATGAAATAATTATTATTATATAAATATAATATATTACTTACCTTCTCACCCTACCATCTATTATAAAATTATGACATCGCTCATGTGCATGTGTGGACTACCATCTCCACAAAGAGATGTTATTTTTTTCATGTCTAACTTACAAGGATTGGTATAGACATGAATCTAATGAATGGAAATGAACTAAATAAAATATTTATGATTATTTAAAATTGAAATATCACCTAATTTATTTCTTTTGTACTAGTTTATAAAATGAAATTTTTTGTTCATACAAATGTACAGACTACCATCTCCATGAAATGAAGTGGTTAATTTTTCATGATCGCCTTACATAGTTGGATTTAAAAGTTGATATATTTTTTAAAATATTATAAGTATAAAAAATTTATGATTATTTTGGTATTTTTTCTATAACCCATTAACTCTTTTCAGTAAACAGATATTTTTTGAGGTTATGAACCAAATATACCCAAATCGTCCAATGTAAACTTATCCATTTTAGTATATATGAAAGTAATGGTAATAAATGAAATAAAAAAATAATTATAATGAAATAAAAATTAAAAAAATTATTAGTAAATTATAAATATAATAAAATTTGTTTATTTAGGACTTACATAACATATGAAGCTAAGAGGGACTTAAGGTAATATATTTTTCTTTAGACACTTGTTTTAAAGTAGTCCTTTCAAATAATTCTCATCTATGTTCTTAAAAATGTTCCAATAATGTTCTTATCTATACACAAAATATTGTTAAAAGTCATTTTATACTAATTTTGACTTTATTTTTAAAGGGTTAAATTTTAATATTTTAAACATTTACAATATGAGTCATTTTGATGTGTTTTACTAAAGTAAAAAATGAATATTTTCTAAAATATATGGTCTGACCTCTTTTTCCCACCGTTATACCTATTATTAATTATAAATATTACTATATATATTTTTATAGTTATTTTCAAATAAAATATTTCTTTCAATATTCTGTAATTTTTTATTTTAACTTTTTTTAAGGAAACAAAACTTTTTTCTAATCATTATGAGAAAACTAGAAGTGTTATTACTTATGGGCTTAAAATTAAAATTAAAATTGTTTTTTATTAAAGTAAAAAATATATGATTTTTATCCATGATATGGTTCTTAGAAACATTATATTAATTATGTGTGATCTATAAATAGATTGGATGATTGATGAGACTGATATAGATCTCAAATGCATTAGGTAAGGTGACGATGTTTACTAGTGATAGGTTACTCCAAAGAGATATTGGAATTATTTGGTTAGGTGATTCCATTATAGTTGTTATTGTAAGGATGGATGTAAGGATAATTTCCCAAGGTTACTATATTATATTATTTCATTGGTTTAAAAATGAAAAGATTTTGATTTGAAAACATAAGAAAATGAGGTTATGTTTTTAAGTAATGTTTATGTCCATCTTTAAAAAACATAAAGGATTACTTTCTAAGAATTCGTTGTGATTAAGATTTTATTATTATTATTGAATATTAAATGTTTCATGAAATAAATTAATAAATTATGTTTCTTTTATGTAATAGTTAATGAATATATGAGGTCAAATGTTTATTGTTAAAAATTTAAACTTTCTTCAATATTTTTCATGTTTACAAATGGACTAATGGGTTTATTTTATTTTATATGCCTTACTATTAATTATTTTTTCTTCCCATATTTCAAAATGATTTTTCACAAGGATAAAATATAAATAGAAATATTTATGTAGTAATAGTTATATATATGAGAGTTACCTTGAACAAGGCAAGTGTGTCCTTATAAAGAACTTGTTTTGTGGGGAAAATGGATAGTTTGTGTAAATTTTCACTTTCTTATGTAATAGTTTACCAGATTCTATAAAAATAAAAACCAAAAAGATCATAGAAATGTAAGAAATTGAAAATATTGTTATAAATAATGTATTTATGGGTTTAATTAGATCTGTTTTTTTATAATTCTACAATATTAATCCTCTATAAAGGAATTTTGATATCCTCACTACACCACTAGTATTTTCACTATCTTTTGAGTGATATATTTGGAATCCTTGATAAAATTACCACTAAATACTCTAAAACTAATCACTCATACCTATTTTTTGGGATCTTGGTCACCATCATATAAATACACTAGAATATAACTTCCTTTATTATCAACAAATACCAACTAAAATCGACAAGTTGTGGAACATAGATCCAACACCTCCTAAAATCAAAAGATCCCACATCACTCTGATGACTAGAACTGAGAATACCAAGAACCCCAACCACTACATTGATTCATACACCTCTTTTTCTATACACTCTCTACGTTCATATCAATACCTTACTTCTAGATGATGAATAAGAAAGATAATAATATGATAAGACAAATGGAAAAATAAATCATGACACATAAGGGATAATGTGGTTTGGAAAGTGTGTCCTATATAAAAGGGAGAACATGAAACATCTTTTATTTCAATAGAAATAAAATTCATATAAGTTAAAAGGTCAATATCATGTCCTACATAGATTCATTGAACTTAGCATACCATTGCCTTCCCATGAAACGCATTTGCTACTCGCACTCCCACTGTGAAAACCATGAATGATGGGATGTGAACCATTTGGTAGAACCTCCTTTACCAACTAATTTTATACATCCACCTATGAAATTACCTATTATCATCCTCCTTTGGCATTAATTCCTCCATACATCAAATTTTATTACATTATATAATGATATGACCTTAAAATATGTAAATTTGATTATTTAGACAAGAATTAATTTCCATTCATTATTAAAGATATTTTTAGTATAGAGTTTTAGATAATTAGTTCATCACCCTTACATAAATAAATATTAAATCATAAAGTGGACACTACCACTTAATATCTATTTCTTCCATAATCAAAAACATTTAAAATAAAACAAGTTTTATTTTCATGAAATATCACTAAAATTTTCATCTTGACCTCATTCATGTCAATACTCATCCTTAAAACCTTGTGCAAAAAATTTAAAAACATTGTATGAAAAAAAATATTAGTAATATATATATAAATAGAAATAAAAAAACTCATTATTCCTTGAATAATTTTAAAATTTTTGTTTATTCAAAATAAAATTTATGATCAAAATAAAAAAATTACCCAATAAATCAACTTCTCTTCCCCAATACTTTCATAAAACATTTAATAATGAATATTTAATGAAAAATAAAACTCATAAAGATATTGTTTTAATAGTGTAAAACTCATGAATAGTTATACAATTCACCCTTAATAAGTAGCATATACTTTCCCTTAAAAATTATCTCCTTAGATTAACTTGTGAAATCATAATATTTCCCTGAAAACACATATAAAGAATATCTAAATCATATAGGTAACTTGATATATCATTTATATATCACTCTTACAATCACTCTTACAAATGGAATAACCTACCCAGTAAATTCCAATAGTATCTTAGGGGGAACCTAATCGGTTAACTCTATCCCTTTCCCAAATGCATTAGACAGATATATAGAGCTCACTCATCATCATGACTTATATTAGACTTTCCTGTCGATATAGAAAATACCCAATAACCATAAAATAATAATATTCAATAAAATAATTCATTTCCATTATCATACTCATAAATAAATAATTTTCACCGATGAGAAAACATTTACGGATACTGAAATATTCATTCATTTCACATCCCTTTTAAAAAAATTAGAACAAAGGGAATGAGGGGTTTTCTCTGAATAAATACATGAAAACTTGTAAATTAATCCAAAAATAAAATAATTTTTACAATAATGGGAAGAACCATTGATGTTTTAAACATTAAAATAGAACATTTGTATTTCCTTTTCATCAAAACATTCTGTATAAAACACATAAAAATATTCCTTTTGAAAAACATTAAAAGAAAGTAAAAAGTTATATAAAATGTTATTTATAATTAATTTTTTTCCATATAAATTCATCCATAAAATTATTTGAATAATATGGACATGGAAGAAAAATATTTATAAAATAAATCCTTAAAACATTTAAAACGATGTTTTTATGGTAATGTTTCCCTTACCTTGAGTATGACTCATCATGTACATTATTTATATTCCTGAATAAAAATATTATATAAATTATTTAATTTATTAATAACCTTTTTCAAGTTTATTATTACTTTTTTGTTATTTATTACCATTTTATATATAATTTATTAATCAATTAAGTTCTCGTTGGATGTTTTGATGATATTCACCTCATATATCAAAATTACTTTGGTAAGTTGACTGTGGTCAAAGATGTAATTATTACATAAAATATAGAATAATAATAATTAAATAATATAATTTTTAAAAATTAATTATACTTTAAAAACCAAACATGAAATATTTTTATGACAAATGAATTATGTTAGAATCATGGAAGGGTGGGTCGTACATGTGCATGAGTAACATTTTCATTTTTTAAAGAATGTGATGTAAAAAAGGTAAATATAATTTTATCATGAAATAATTATCATTATATCATAAATATAGTATTATTTATTTAAATACACTAATATATAGTACATATTTGATGTGTTCACGAACAATTCACATCATTTCAAGGAGGTGGTAATTAACATGTACGCATGAACGGAATTATCATTTTTCAATAGATAAAACTTTAAGAATGAAGATGAAATATTATCTTTAAAAAATGATAAATATTTTATAAATATCACATATATATTCATTAAATACATCATTATAACCATCTATTATAGGTGGTTATGGAAAATTAATTACATCGGTTTGTGAGGTGGTAGTCTTCCAAACACACGATTGATGGTTTCATTTCCAATTTGATGGAAGAGGGAGAAGGATAAAGGTTATGTAATTAACCTAAAAAATATAATTATATTGAAGATAATTTTTCTATTATTTATCACATTTTAAGAATATTTTAAGGAGGTATAAGAAGAAATTAAATGAAAACACATGGATTAGAACTATGCCTCTTCTTCAAAAAACCACTTTAGGGTTATACCTAAAGGCTTTATAGGATTTCATTATGATAAATAAATGGAATATATTATGTGGGTAGGTATGTTATTTAAGTATTTGGGTACTTATTTGACGAATAAAATGGATATTTATGTGTGGATAGAAAAGGAGAGTTGTGTTGTTTTATAAGTGGGGGACATGACACACTTGGAATTTTAAAAAATAATAAAATATATTAATGTATTACCCAAGAAAAATGGATCACAAAGGACTATTTAAGAATAGTATATGGTATATGGTAGAAATAATTCTATAAAATATGATTTATACAAGTTTCTAGGTTTTTTTAACCCTTATCACTTAAGTTTAACCCCCAATAAACCTGTATTAACCTTATACGTGGTAAAATATTTTTACTGTTTTTACTATTAATTATGACTAAAAATTAAGTTAATATTATTATATAATATTAATTATAATGATTCAAAATATGGAATCCATATTATCAAATTAAATTAATATAAATTGATAGCATTATTTAAAATTAAACCTGAAAAATGCAATGAAAAATGATTTTTCTAGAAAATGTATTTTTAAGAATAAAAATGTTTTTATACAAAATTAAAGTATAAAATTAATTCCAAATACCATAATTGGATTTTTGATAATAAAATTGAACTTATTTTTCTTTTAAACCATTAAAAAAAGTAACTATGTTTATCATTGAAACGAAAAGAAAATTTTCTACAAAATTTGGTATTTTTCATTATTCATTGAAAAATAAAACATTTCATAAAATTATAAAATATTAATACTAATAAAAATTTTCATGATTAATTAAAAAAGTAATTTCATTTTTTAAAATTAAAATTATATATTTTTATAATAATTTTTTTAAATAAAACCATATAATGCCTAAAAACCTTTTTTGCTTAGAAATAAATATTTTCCTTTTGACAAAACAATTACCTAATATTATTATAAGGAATAAAAATCTATAAAATATAATTAATAAATATTAATAATAAATTAAAATGATTTATATTAGCATTTCATGGGTTTTTACATTCTTCCTCCCTTTTGGAAATTGTGTCCTTGCAATTTTATTCATTATATGAAGACATGGGAATATTTTTCCTTTATAGCATTATCTGATTCTCATGTTTCTTAAATCATATGGATTTTATAAAAAACATAACATGGTAAATCACATTATTATGAAACAATTTCTCTTTATAGTCAATAATCTATACTGTATATTACTTAAAATGATTGTTTTCTTCCAACTAAACTATTTCGAGGAAAAAAACATTAGATACATCCAACACATATTTTCATAACAACATAACAATAAATAAATTTTGTACCTAAGATAAGTTCAAAGGAAATTCCACTCAATAGTAAAATAATGAAACTTTATCCAATATCTCATATTGTCTAATAAACTATAGACATATCTTTCTCTTTTTAAAAAAATGCACAACACTTTTCGATGGAGATACTTTATGAGAAATATTATCACTTACCTCAAAAGAAATATCTTTTATCCAATTATCTGCAGAAATTTTTTCATTCTATGAACCATCCTCATATGCTACTGGATCATCTTTACATTCTCATCTATCTCTTTTACCAATTCTGATCCCAACAACATTATTTCTCTGACATCATCTAAGAAAGCTATAGCTTGGCACTGCTTTCAATATAATTCCTCAAAATGACTCATTTGTATACTCTAGTGAAAATATTTATTATAATAAAACAAAAAAAATATTAGATATTGGTCCCAAATTACATGATAATCCATTGAACAAACTCGAAGCATATACTCTAAAGTTTGAATTGTCCTCTCAGACTATCCATCTTATTAAGGATAAAGGGATTTATTAAAATTTAAATCAGTGCCCAATGAATTATGAAGACTTTTCCAAAAATTTGAGGTAAACCTGGGATCTTGGTAAAATATTATAGAGAGAGGGACTCCATGTAATCTAATTATATGTTTAAAGTAATGTTAAGAAAGATGTTCTAAATACATATTATCCCGAATTGGAATAAATTTTAGAGATTTAGTTAATAGATAAACAATAACCCATATCACATTATTAGCTCAATTTATCTTTGGTAATATTACAATAAAATTCATGGATATATTATACCATTTCCATTCTAGTACTGGAAAAGGCTGAAGAATCCCCTTTGGTATTTTTTCAACATTAACCTATTGACTAGTAAAACATTTCATAGTTAAATCAGTATATATCTTTCTTCATTCCTTCCAACCAAAAATGTTCACAAAGGTCTCCATGTATTTTTTTAAGATGAATAAAAAATAGAGATATATGAGCCTCACTAAATGGTTATGCATTCAACTAGGGGTTACATGAAACGCATATGATTTTTTTGAATCCCAAATCACCTTCTATGTCATTATTAAATTTAGTAAACATAACATTATTAAAAAATTCTACCTTTTCTTGTAAACCAGTTTCTTATTTATGATATTTCTTAATTTTTTCTAAAAATGATTATTGTATTTACACCGGAGAAAAAATAGAGAGTGTTTTTTAGTGCACAATTTATAAGAAAAAAATTTATCAAATCATTAAACAAAGTATCATGTTCTCTATGTATCATATTTAATGTAGAATTATCATTCTGAATAAAAGAATTAGATATTATATTTTCTTTACCTAGATGGTAATTAATTGTGTAGCCTTAATCCTTTATCAAATCCCATCATCTATTTTGTCTCATTTTCAACTCATTTTTACGGAATATAAATTTAATATTTTATAATCAGTATATATTTTTCACTTTACTCCATATAATTGTTGTATTTAAATTTTTAAATAAAACATTAGAACTCCTAGTTCAAGGTCACGCGTAGGATAATTTTTTTCATGATGTTTTAATTTATGAAAAGAATAATTATTTACCTGATCATTCTATATTAAAATAAAATATATTCCCTTAAATATAGCATCGATGTAGAAAAAAAGTCACCATTTCTAAAGGGAAGGTTTAAAACTCTATCATTCAGTAATATTCTTTTCAATTCATAGAAATATTCATCAAATTATTTTATCTAGATGAACCTAACAACTTTTAATTTTAACTTGGTTAGTGGGATAGATAACCATGAAATTTTTTCAACAAACTACTATTGATAGCCTTCTATTCTAATAAAACTATGAATCTTAGTCACATTTTTAGGACTCTGTCATTCATCAACCACTTCAGTTTTAGCAGGATCAATAGTTATGCCATCATTATATACTATATCCCTAACGAATGAAATATTGTATAACCAAAAATAACATATACAAAATATTCCACATAAATTATTTTATAGAAGTGTTTGTAGAACAATAATTATATGTTTTTTCTGATCCTCATTACTCTTATAATAAATAAAAATAACTTTAATAAATAAAAATATAATCATATCCAAATATTCATGGAAAACACTATTCATAAGATCTAGGAATATAGATGGATCATTCATTAACCCAAATATAATAACCACAGACTCATAATTCCAATACCTTTAATGAAATGTTGTCTTAGGGATGTCATCCTCTTTCACCTTTAGTTGATGGTACCCAGAATTGAGATCAACCTTTGAAAAATAATGATCTCCCTAGAGTTGATCAAAAAAATCATCAATATGAGGAAGCAGAAACTTATTCTTAACTATAATTTTATTCAACTGTCTTTCATAAATGAAAAGCCTCATGGAAATATATTAATTTTTAACAAATAAAATAGGATCACCCCATGGTGTAGAGCTAGGATGAATGAAACCATTATCAAGCAACCCATGTAACTTCATTTTTAAATCTAGAAGTTCTACTTGATCAATTTGATAAGCGTGATTTGAAATTGTCTTAGAAATAGATACTAAGTCAATAGTGAACTCATATTTTGAATCAGTTATAATACTAGGTAACTCATCAATAAAAACATCCATATATTCTTTTACTACTATAACATCATTAATCTAAACAATTCTCTTATTTTCAAAAGTATGATCAAGGTAACTTTCATTTCTATATCATTATATTTTATAATCTTATTCTTATGTTAACAAAGTAATGAATTAATTATTATATGAAAATGATAAATCATTTCATATAATAACTTATTTGGCTCTATAATATATCTTAGTATGATAAACTAAATTCCAATCCATGCCCAGAATATCATCAAATTATATAATTGTCAAGAAAAGTAATGTACCTATTACTACTTTATTTAATGGCCCAACATCTTCAAAAGTAGTTTCGAAGGATTTAACCACACCCTTATTCTTATAATATTTTTGTTTCCCATCATTTGTTCTCTTCTTCAAACATGCATTGGTATAATGATCCGTCTCATTAAATATAAAAGACCTTAGCACTTGCTTATCAAAATTAGTCTTACCGCTACCAATATCATTTTCTTTACAATAATGAGCCATATGTCCAAACATGCCACATATAAAGTACTTCCCATATTTTATAAGACATTCCCCATGATGATTTTTACAAAACCTATCATAAACTAAAAACACAATTTTCTTAACCCCATATTTCGTTGATGTATTCTTCTCATTTTCTAGCCACCTGGATCCATTTTTTTCATTATTGTCATGAAATACATGGTCATTAGAAAACTATATTTCAAAATTCTCATCACAATGAAAAATTTTATCATAAAATATAAATTATTGAGAGGAAAAATATCTTCATTATCTTTTATTTAATCCTAAGAAAAACTAATAAATTTTTCTATCAAGATCCAGAATAAAATTTAGTACATGCCTTTCCAATCGAGCAAAGTTTTCTTCATACATGACCGATAAATCTTCATCCCTAAACCTCAATTCCAAGAATTTATTTTCCATACTATGTAAAACAATATTAAGAAAATAATTATCAAGGAAAATATTCTTAAATGTATCTCATTCCATAGTAGTAATATATTCTCTTTCTCTATTATTCTTAACCAATGTACACCATTGATCATATTAACATTAAAATGGTAAATAAAAATAGTTAAATTTTGATGATATGAATAATAAATGACATAAAATAACTTTTATAAATCATTAATCCATCCCTAATCTATCACTAAGTTAGAAGATCCACTGAATAATGGAGGGTGTTGTCTCATAAAATTATCCACTATCAACATGTTCCTCTATGGTAGATCTATTTTCTCTCTAACATGGATACCAACACAATTTATAGCCCATGTAAACTGATTAGTCATAGTAAAATTCTATTTTTTCTAATTAAAACCATTCCAAGTTGTGGATTTGGAAGGATATTTTCATGTTGGGGCCTTCCAACTTAATCTTCCTTATTTCCTCTGTGGAAAACCATTATGAAATAATATAGTTTAGATGAATAAACATGGTAATTTCAAATTTTATATCTAGATAATCTTAAATTATATTCATTTAAGGGTATTTACTTACATTATCTTAACCTCTATAATTATCTAACCCTTTTCACTGATACCAACTGTAAGGTCCTAACCTTAAATAGTCTATATAATTGATTCATTAGACAAAAAATCATTTCTTTTCATTCTCGAATATATTTTAGGTATATGTTTTTAGAAAATTATTTTATCACCCTTAAATAAATAAATATTAAATCACAAATTGGACACTACCATTCAGTAAACATTTTCCCTCAATACAAAAAAATAAAATATAAAACGTTTTCTTTTCATGAAATATCTTCAAACTTTTCATCTTTACCTCATCCTTGTCCCTACTCAGACTTAAAACGTATATAAAACATTTGAAAATGTGGGATGTGAACAGAAAACTCAATAAGGGGTATATATAAATAAAGAAAGAAACTCATTAGTCCATGAATACTCTTAGAAATTTTCCCTTTTCAAAGTATACTTTGGGCTCAAAATAAAAAATTTATTACCCAATAAATCAAATTCTCAAACCCAAGATTTTCATAATAAATATTAAAGGAAAAAAATAAAACTCATAAATGTTTCATTAAAATCATGTAAAACTCAGGAAAAGTTATACATTTCACCCTTAAGAAGTATCTTATACATTCCCTTAAACATAAGCTTATTAGCATACATTGTGAAATCACAAGATTTCCATAAAAATTCATTGAAATCATGGATAAATATTTTAGTTAATTTGGAACATAATTTCCATATCAATATTATAAATTAATAACCTACCCATTAAATTTTAAAAATCTCTTAGGATAAACATAACTAGTTTACTCCATCCCTTTACCCAATAAACTGGTTATCTATATCAGGCTCACTGATTATCATGAACTAGATCAGGTTCACCCATCATCATGAACTATATCGGGATCACATGTAATAATATAAAATACCCAAGAACCATAACATAATAATAATGCATGGAAGATTTCATTTCCATTATCATACTCATAAAAATATTCTTTTCACCCATAAGAAAACATTTCTATATATTGAAATATCCATTCCACTTAAAACCCTATTTGAAGAAACATTGAATAAAGGTAAGGATTTTTCTTATTTTAATAAAACATGAAAACTTATAATGTAATCCAAACATCAAATAACACTTACAATGGAAGGAATAATTTTTTATGATGAATACATTACAATAGAGCATTCCCTTTTCCTTTTCATGAAAACATTTCGTATAAAATATTTAAAAGGATACCTTTTCAAAACAATTCAAATAAAGTAAAAATTGATATTGAATTTCCTTTATAATTAATTTATTTACATATAAATACATAAATTTAATTATTTTATCAATATGTACATGGAATAAAATATTTATAAAATAAATTATTAAAACATTTAAAGTGAGGTTTTTAAGTTAAAGCATCCCTAACCTCAAGTATGAATCGTCATGTACATTATTTATATTACTAAATGTAAATTATTTAATTTTTTGTAACCTTTTTAAATTTTATTATTATATTATTTTATATATTAAAATTTTATATACAGTTAATTAATTAAGCTCACATTAGATGTTCTGATGATATTTGGCTCATACGCCCAAAATTACATTGGTAAGTTGACTGTAAGGTCAAAGAGTTCATCATTCCATTATTTAAAAAATAATAATCATTTAATAATTATAATTTTTATAATTTAATTATATTTATAAAATAAACCATGAAATATAGTTATGAAAAATGAATTACGTTATTATCATGGAGATGGTGGGCTATACATACGCATGAGTAACGTTTTTATTTTTAAAAGAGAAGGAGGGAAATAAGGTAAATATAATATTATCCTTATATAATGATTATTATATCATAAATATAATATTATTTCTTTAAATATACTTATATATATTATCCATGTGAGGTGGTCATGAAAAATGAATCGCATCTCTTCATGGAGGTGGTAATCCACACGAAAGCACGAGCAACTTTATCATTTGTCAATGGATGGAAAGGTAAGAATAAAGATGATATATTATCTTTATAGAAAGATAAATATGTTATTAATATCATATATATATATATATATATAAATTAAATACATCATTATAATCAGTCATGAGAGGTTGGGATGGAAAATGAATTACCTCATTTTGCGAGGCGACAATCTGCCATACACATTAAAGATGTTTTAATTTCTCATTTGATGGAAGATGGAAGATGATATATTTTATGAAATTAAAATAGAAACATATTATTATATGGAATACACTAGTTTTATTATTTTATAATGTTTGAATAATATTCGAATGAGTTAGAAGAATAAATAAAACATAAATTCTCAGTTAAGAACTATACCTCTTCTTCAAACAACATCTATAAATTTATTCTTAAAGACATCCTAGGTTGGTTTTATGATATATAAAATCCACTAGGATGTGGGGAGATATTTTAGGATAGTATTTTTTATTTATATTTTCAACCAAATGGCTCTTGAAGTGTGGAGATAATAGTATATGAGGTGTCCTTTTATAAGTGGGGGAGAGGGAATGCTAGGAATTTTTAAAAATAATAAAATATAGCAATGTTTAACACAATCCATATGGTAAAAAAATAGACTATTTAAAAATATTACATGATATATTGTATAAATATGTCTTTAAAATAAAATTTATATAAGTTTCTAGTTCATTTTAACCCTTATCACTTAAGTTTAACCCCTAGTAAAACTGTTTTAACATTAACTATGGTAATAGATTTTTATGGTTTTTATTATTAATAAAGAAACAAAATTAAGTTTATCTTATTAAATAATATTAATTATTATTATAAAAATTATATAATCTATTTTATTGAATTAAATTAACATAATTTGTAAAATTTAGTTTAATATTAAACTCCAAAACATGATGAAAAAAGATTTTTTCAAAAAAAAAAGTCTTTTATGTATACAAATAATTCTATACCAAATTAAAACATAAAAATAATTATTAACACCATATTTATATTATAAATATTATAATTGAACAAATTTTTCTTTTAAACTATTTTATAATAAAATTTATGTCTCTGAATTCCTAAAAGGAAAAGACATTTCTCAATAAAAATTGGTATTTTTCACTATTCATTGAAAAATAAAACATTTCAAAAAAACCTCAAAAATTTATCCTGAGATAATTTTGACATTATGAATTTAAAAATTAAGTTCATTTATTTAAATCTAAATTCTATAATTGGAAAATAAATCTTTTAAATAATACTGTATAGTATATGAAAACCCAATTTGGTTAGAAATAATGCGTTTTCATTTTGACTAAAAATTTCCTAAACTTTTTATAATAAATATAAATCTATAAAATCTAATTAATGAATATTAAAATTAATGTTATTTATCTTAACATTACTTTTGTTGTTACACATTAAATTCTTTTTATGATTATCCACATTTTTGAATACCCATCAATAGTGGTCCAAAATATCCACATATAGTGAAGTACCTTTAATAATCTAGTTGTCTCTCACCTACTGATCCTTCCTAATAATGTGAAACTTTACTCCAATATTCATGTTTTACCTTACACATAGTCAAATCCAAACACTACCTTAACTGGTGGAACCATTGAACAGTGAAAATTTCTAACATTCCTTTACCACCTCTATGAAAATGTGCTTCCCCTGATATATTACCCTTATGACCACATCAAAAATTTCATCAAAATATGATTTAGTCCTCCAAGAACATATTTCAAAAGTATATTATCTGTATTCCAATAAATGGATACAATTTTTATACTTATTCTAGCCTACATCCTCTAAACTAACTCATCTATTTCTATTGAGTTTCCACCTATTAAGCTCCCATTCGGCATGTCTTCCTCTAAAAAGAAACACTTAGATTCCACTAAGATTTTAAAAATTGTTCCCCTTGAACATACCACGTTAATCTATTTCCAGTAAACATAATTTTTTTCCTTGAATATAGACACGGTGGTCAAGGTGAGTAATTATCTATCAAGCTTCTTCAAAGGGTATCATCTAGATATCATACATCTGAAAGTCCCAATACTTAACCCGAAAAAGATACTCATACCAACCTATACCTTTCGATTTGGTTTTTTAAATGACATTTCAAGTTACATTCTACATGATTTTCTCATAGTAACTTATGTTAAAGATACTTTTAAAGTCAGTTTTTTTTAAAAAAAATTGGCCTTAAAATTCCCTCAACATCAGCTATATTAATATCTATTTTTATCCAACATTAAAAATGAAATAAATGGTCTAAAAAGGTTAATTTCCAATAGTGATGGGTTTAATAACTCACATACTATGTATGAAGATCTTTATACATGGATCAAATATGCTACTTGGACTTGGTCAAAACACATATATTGGTAAAGTAATAAATTAATTTGTTATAAGGAACACTAAGAAGGGTTATTTACTAGTGTTTCACAACATGAATATTCGGAAGATTGAAGATCCTTCTTAAATGTTTAAAAGGATGGATAAAATTAATTATGTTACCTCTATAGGATCTATCATGTATTCCATGTTATGAACTTAACCTGATGTTAGTTATTCTTTGAGAATAAAAATTGCATACCAATCCAATATGATTGAGATTCAGTATATTTCTTTCAAGAAAATCTTTAGGTACTTAAAAAGAAGTAAGGATATGTTATTTATTTTTGGAGGAGAAGATAATATCAATTTAAGGGGTGAAAAAATGCTAGTTTCCAATCCCAAAAATATGATTTGATATCTCAATATTTTTTTTCTTAATAGTGGATAAATTAGTGATAATAGTTCGAAACAATCCATTATAGAGAACATTACAACAGAGGTCAAATATATTGAAACATAAAATGTTTTAAAGGAATCTGTTTAGAGAAATAAGTTTATCACTAAACTTGGGTCGGTTCCTAGCATTAAGGGATCTGTTGAGATTTTTTATGACAAGAATGGAGCTTTTGATCAGGCTAAGGGACCTCAGTCTCACCAAATTACTACACAAATCCTTTACAAATATCATGCCATTTGATATATCATTAAGGGAGTAAATGTAAAGACATATTAGGTGCTTACAATAGTTGGGGTGGTAGTTGAGTGGTTAACACACCCTATAAGCCTGCATGAAACCCATGATCAAATCCTATTAGAGGACGTTTTTTGGGTTACTATAGAATTGATATAGAAAGTATTGTATGGTACTATATAATCCATAACTAATCATATTTTTTGGGCATTGGGCCATCGGTTTGGGCCTATGGGCCACAGGGCCTTTGGGCCACCCAAGGCCTTTTGGCCACAGGGCCTTCGGGCCACAGACACTATAGAGAAGCCTTGAAGGACCACACAGAGTTGGTCCTAGAATATGATTCAATTCAAGTAGAAACCAAAAGATCGGAGCTAATCAGATTGGAAGAAATAGAGGGTATGACAATCGATATCGGTACGATGCACCATGTAGCTATGCATGGGGCAATGCTAGTCAATCAGCAATGCGAGTTGGGGAGCTAGGAACCTTCATTGATGCATATGATAGGGAGCGGTTGTTCTAGTTTAGTTTGGTTGGGCCTTTAGGTCATGTATTGGGCATTATTCCTTTGGGGAATTGGGACATGTAATGGGCCTTATGCCACTAGGCTTATGGATCATGTAAGGGATCCCTTTCAACAAAGTTAAAAAGGGGATTATCCAAAATAAATAAAAATTCAAGGCCTTCAAGCCATTCGGGATATTGGGTGGTTATATATGAAAATGTAACGAACCCTTTGAAAAATACACTTGTGTAAAAAAATCATGAGGGCCATATTGTGTCTATTAATATTAGATATATGAGATATTTGATGTAATTGTTGAAACAAAAATTGTGGATTTATAACAAATTAAATATTTATTAATAATTTATTAATGTGTATTTCTTTTATATTACATTGAATAATCCAAAATAACATAAAAAAATAATCATCATGTACAATAAATATAATAAATAAAACATGACTAAAGAATCCTAGAATGCTAGATAGGATATTTAATCATTAAATTTATAATTAATTTAACAAAGATAATTACCTCAGGCTTGGGATTAATTATTTCATTTGAACCTCATTTGAGTTACACCAAATTTTCATTGAGTAAATCTAATATACACTAGTACAAAAATGGTCATTAACATCATAATTTTAATTTAAGTTCTTAGAGACCAATATTAATAGTCTTTTTATGAGGAATTTTAACATCATTTATTCGGTAACTGACTTTAAAAGGTCACTTTTAACGTCGGATTCTTTTTTTTAGGAATTGACATTAAATGTAACTTTTTACATTAGTTTTTTAAAAAATATGACTTAAAAATTGTTTACCAAGATTTAGATAATTTTCTATTATTCAATTTTACTGATCATGGAGCTGAAACAGACTTATAGATCAAAAGTTATGGACATCAGAATTTTAACATTAAAAGGCTTTTAACGTCGTTTTTTTTCATGAACCAATGTTAAAAGCCACTTTTGATGTTAGTTATTTAAAAAAATGACATAAAACGTTTTCCAAAGATTTAGATAATTTCATAATGTTTGATTTTATTAGACTTGTATCTCAAACATACTTAAAAATTAAAAGTTATTGTCATCATATGTTAGACTGGTTTTAGAGATGTCCAAATTCCAATGACCATAACTTTTAATTTGTAACCCCATTTTAGCTCCACAAAAATTCAAAATGAATATTTTGAAACGAAATAAAACATAGAATCCATTTATTACATTATTTTTCAGTAAAAACTATCATTAAGACCACTTTTGATATCAGTTTTTCAAAAAAATGAAGTGAAAAGTCTTTTTTTAACATTGGTTTTTTATAAAAAATGACATGAATTTTTTTTATATTTAACATCATTTTTTTCAAAATGATGATGTTGTGATATTTTAATATGAGTTATATAAAATCCTACATTAAAACACCAACATAAGAAGGGTTTAAACTTCATTAATATATTTACCTGATGTTAAAAGTAAAATTTCAAATACACAGGTTCATTATTTCAATTTTTTAAAAACACGCATTTCAATGTTCAAAATACCACCAAAATTTTAATACATCACCACTATAAATATTTTCATTTTCAATATATAAATCTTTATTCTCTTTCTTTCAACATTTCTAACATCTTTGTTCCAATCAAATATTCAAAACTTCTTCAATAAAATATTTGTACATGGTATTTATTCTCATTATTTAATTCCATTAATATTGTTTTAAATATCTATAAAAATATTGATAATTTTTATTATAATGATTTAGAATTATTTCTATTGAGATAAAAAGATAAAACTACCACATGAGATTCACTAACTGAAGTGAAAAAATCTTTACCACTCATCGTTTTATCGATCATCATTTTCATTACCGCTTGAGTTCATCCTTAAAAAGAAGATAATAAAGGGAAAAATATATAATGAATCGAATGAAACCAATATAATAATTGAAATTAGGTTTATTATTTAAGTTTATTATATCTTTCCACTTTGTTTCTGTAATTTTTAGTTCTTGTTTCTCATGTTTTTTTAAAGTGAGTTGTATCTATCAAAACATAAAGAGGTAAAACTTAAGAAAACCATAAATTTTGATCCACAAGTTTATTTTAGCTCCATGACTAGTTAAATTAAAGCTTAGTTAACCAAATACATTCTAGTATTAATATTTTCTATGTTTTAATGTCAAATTTTACTAAAACTAACATGATATATATATATTTATTTATTTATTTAATGTCGGTTTTTTTGTAAAATCAACGTCAAAGACCAATGGAGCCCAACATTCAGTATAATTGCTTTATATAAACTGACAGTGAATACCACCGAGGACCAAATTTTGAAATCTGATTTTAGGAAACTAACACCGAAGACCCTAATGGGTCGTGTTTCGGCTTTGTTTTTTTTGTAAAAATTGACGTCAAAGACTGTCAGAGCCGAGTTTAAGCGCCATGTTTTTGTAAAAACCAAGGGTGAAAATGACTATAACTGGGTTTTTGATTATTTTTTAGACATTGGTTGTATAAAAAATGATTTTTAAGCTTCTATTTTTAATTTCTCCTCTATAAACATCGGTTAAAAACCAAACTAAATACATAAAAAAACTGACATGGGAATACTATTTTCCACTAGTGATAGAATCCCTCTAGTAGTAATATTTATGTTCTCCATAATATAAAAACATCATTGATGAATATTTTGGTTCTATAATATAGTTATTTATCATCTTACATCATTCATTTTGATCATAACTAGTGTTCCTTTGATCTTGAATGCAATGCCCCTTGTTCTCTCATTCTTGAGAGGGAGCAGGATGAACACTTCTCTTTTTCTTGAAAGAAACCTTAGAGATATTCACCATTGACATAATTATCTTGGTAGGAGATATTGTATGCAACAATACTACAAAATGCCATATCATGAATATATATACCAAGGTTTTAATATTTATAATTACACAAAGGACCTTATTCAAATATAAATCCCAATATATTTTCCATTTCAATAATAATTATAATAATAATATTTCCATGGAATGCACTAACTTGTGTATAAATATAATTTTATCACTAGACACATATCTCAGTATATCTATCATGCTCAACACTTATTGAATATTTAAAAAATATTGATTCAATCAATAAATAAATAATTATTATATTGATGGTCTTCAAAATAATTATTTATTTTATATCCACAAAATTAAATAAATATAAATATTTATTTATTACCCTATGAATAATTAAAAAGAGATAAATAAATATTATATTTGACAGTCTTTTAAATAAATATTTATTTAATATTCAACTCACATATAATTAGTGATTTAATATTTGCAATCAGAAAATTTTGAATAAACAATACTCGTTGGTCTTGAGAATACTATTTATTCAAACTATTAAATTTAAATATAATTTAATTTAGAACATGGATACACATTGTGTGTGAACCTGTAGGCCTCTTTCTTAGTAGAATTAAGTAGGATTTCCTGAAGTCCAATATTAGTGCTCAATATCGTGTAAAGGCACCCATATATAATGAAGTCAATGTTGAATGCTCATTTATTAATATACTCCCTTTGTCTCAATATTTTCAATCAAGGAAGTTATATACTTCGGGTCATAAACTTATGTGATAGATTTCTCTTTCTTTGACAATTTGAAACAAAATCATTGATTTCACACCATGGATATGGATTTTATCAAAAATAACTATTTAAATCACAAAGGGACTAAGATATAAACATTCTTATATCGGGAGGTAAGAATACTTTATCAATTTATTCATTAATGTTGTATCACTCATGACACACCCAAAACATCTTACATCCGCATGAGCACATGTTTTTTACGGTTTAGGGTAATATATCAAAGTACATAACACATGATATGCATTAATAATGATCTTAAAATATAAGAATCATTACACATGTTCAAAAAAAGGAATATCCAATGACAGGTAATGTTGTGAAATTCATACAGGTGGGTCTATCATCATAATCTATCATCTTAAATATTACTAACTATGAATTTCATGAGATGAATCCTTCTTTGATTACTTGTATAAATCACCTAATAATCAACATACTATGTGAACCATCATATAATGTTATCCTAACCATATGACTATATTTAGGAATATTTCATAGCACTTCAAGGATCTCATCATAGTGGGTAACTGCTATATTCTTTCAATATGCAAAATTCCCCATGTAAATTATCACATTTATGAAATATAAAAGAATTAATCATCATGTGATAATATATTTATTAAATATTGTAATTTAAAGTATAATGTAGTTAGTTCTAGGGAACCAACTCCTACATAATCCAAATTACTCTTCATCCAACTACTAATGGGCTTCGATCTGCTGGCTGTCATGTGATATTTATACTTCTATTGATATACGACATTAGTCAATAGGTCTATCACATTCTCCTCTATTGAAACTCTATTTATTTCAACCTCAGATCTCTGACAAGATTCCCTCAATAGATGATACTTCTAAACTACATGCTTCCTTTATTAATGTGACCTTGAATCCTTGGTAGGAACCAATATTGTATTATTATCACAATACATTATGATTCCATATTTATTATAACAGACAATATAATTCTCTTGGATAATTTTTTATATCAAAACTACTTATTTAGCCGTATCTAATGCCATAATATACCCATACTTAGTTATAAAATTGATGACCATCAACTGATTGGAACTATTTCAGCTCATAGCTCCATCATTAAGAACAAATAAATATCCCAATGGTGACATCATATCCACCTAATATATCTTCAAACTAACATATATATATATATATATATCCCTTTATGAATAACTCCTCATCTCCTCTAAACACCATGAATATATCCTTTGTATTCCTTAGGTGCTTTAATATAGTCTTGACTATCATCCAACTGTGGTCTCCTAGGTTTTGTTGATATTTTCATGCCATGATAAAATCATAGGAAACATCAATCCTGGTATATAGAATGAAATAAATGATATCTCCTATCATGTACATGTATGGAATTATACTCATCATATTCCTCTCCTCATGTGTATGGGGAAAAAATTTCTTATAGAGATGTATGTCATGTAACATTACCAACAATCCCATTTGTATTATTCTATACTCAATACGTGTATTCAAACTTATCCCAAGAAACTACTTAGATCTATCATGATATATCTCATTACCTATAATATAGGTTGTTTCACATAATTCCTTCATGGAGAATCAATTATTTAACCACTTCTTAATTGACGATAGGACTAGTTTCTCATTTCACAGAAGTAATATTTCATGAAAATATACTACTAGTAAAATAAGTACACTTATAATAAACCTATTATATACACAAGGATCACATTGATTCTTTATAAAACCTAATTCCCTTATAGATTCATCACAATGAATGTTCTATGATCGGGATTCTTACATCAAACCATAAATGAATCTATTTAATTTTCATAAATTATTAGAATCCTTTAGAGTCAAAAACCCTTCTAGTTGTGTCATATAGACATCTTTTAAAAGGTATATGTTAATGAAATCAATTTTGATATACATTAACCAAATATCACAATATTAGAAAGCTACCATGGAAACTATAATTCTAATGGATTTCAGCACAGAAACTGGTGAAAATGATTTATCCTAGATAATTCATTAATGAGGTTTAAACCCTTTTACAACTTGGTTGACCTTGTAGGTACTAGATTGTCTAATTGTACCAATTTTATTTTTGGATACCCATTTTCACTCAATGGTCTTTACATCCACTAGAGGATCTAAAAAATCTATACTTGGTTTTAGTATATAGAATACATTTCAAAATCCATATCCTCTTTCCACCTTGTATCTTCTGAGCTACATACATATTTCTTATAGGATGTATGTTTATCATTATCCAATAGTATTATGTCACCTTCCCCAGTGAGTATAAAACCATATTTTTCATGTTTTATAACCTCTTTGGTGCATTTATATAGTACTTGTGTCTCTATAAAATCCAATTCCAAGGGGATTTATGGGATTTTTTCCTATAAAAACTCTTGTGTATCTTGAACCATAACTTCATCAAATTATAACATGCTCCCTCTCTCACTTTTGGAGATGTGATAGCTCTTAAATAGTGTGGAATGTCTTTCCAAAATAAACTTTTCATCTAGGGGTTGTATAGGTAATATCCCCTTGATTATTTAGGATATTATATAAAGATGCACATTGTTCTTAGAGGTTCAATTTTATTTCCAAAAGAGTCCTTAACAAAAACATTTCAACCCCATACACAAAAGTTTGATAACAAAAATTTCCTTCCATTCCAAAGTTCATATAAAATATTGTTTTCTTCTTTATTTGGAACTTGGTTTTGTGTGTATGTTGTTGTCTAAAATTTGTATCTCCAAATGGATGATGGAATATGTTCATGAATCATCATCTATATCTCCATGCCCAAAAAATTATGGTTCCTCCTTTCACTGGCACCATTCCATTATAGTGTACAAGGAGGAGTGAGTTGGAATAATATCTCAAACTCCCATATATAATTGATGAACTCATGGTTAAGATATTTTTCACCATGGTCTAAATAGGGTTTCTTTATCTTCTTACCAAGTTGATTCTCAACTTTATTCGAGTATTCCTTGAATTTCTCAAACGAGTCCTACTTATACCTCATTAAGTATACAAATCCATATCTATTAAAGTCAACAGCAAAAGTATGAAGTATGAGTATCCACCCCTTTATTCAGAAGTAAATAGCTCTCGTAAATCTATGTAAACAATTTAAAGAATCTCTCTGGACCTTTTAGACATTAAATTAAATAAAGATTCATTCATTTTATCTTATAAACAAGTGTGACAAATACCAAGTGGTTTTAATCGAAAATAATCTAAATATACATCTTAATATTGTTTTGTCAAACAATTTTTTTTAAATGACCTGGATAGTGATGTTATAGTTGGGTGTGATATGAGTCATTAAAACTTGGTTTTATATTGATTAACAACACTTGGTTTTCAAATTACAATACATAATGACCATTGTTTAAATTCAAAAAAATATAAAATATGTTATATTTATAAAATTAGGAACTTTTACTTCCAAATTTGAAAAAAAAACTGTTCATATCAAGAGTAAATACAAATATAATATTTTTGAAACTCTTGGAATATAATAGTGATTCTTTAAAATAAGTATCATTGTTATTAAGATTGTGAGATGGAAGTCATAGATAGCTATTACAACCAATATTATTCCATTGGTAGCTCATCAATCCAATTCACCTTAGGTAATCGTCCGGAATCAACTTGGTTATTATATTTGGTTCCAATTGTGACTGTCAAATGCATTATCCAATACCAAATCAAAAATGAAAATATTTCACTCGATAATGAATGTACTTGAAGATTTCCCATGCTTATTTATTGATGTGTAGTTCTTCTTTCAATGTCCCTTCTTACCACATGAAAAATAGATAGCATCATACTTCCTTTCTTTCCCCTTGATCTTATTATTCTTATAAGTGTGGTGTGAAGGAGATTTAAACTTTGTGTTAGTCTTAGAGATTTTTACCTTTCCTTTCCTCTTATTTACTATAAGGATAAAAAAATATTTCTTTATATCCTTATCAACCTAGAGAATCATATTGAGAAGATATGGGAGACTTATTTATATTATTTATATTAAAATTCATAATAAATCCTAATAATATTTGACTTATTTGGGTGAGTATGAGATCCAATATTAACTATTTGGGTATCTAGAAACCCAAGATTTCTAGAAACTCAATATAACCAATCATCTTAACTACAGAAGGACATTTCAATACACCTTCTCTAAGATTTAATGTAAAAAGTTTCTGGGAGATCTCATACCATTCATGTCGATCATGCTCTTGATAAAATCATAGAGATGGTATAACATATCATATATGTTCATGTTTTTATGTATCATCTAGATTTTATTAGAAATGGACAATAACATCAAGTATTGTACATCTAAACCATCATCCACATGCTTCAAGAAGAGTTTATTATCATCCTCCTTAGCCTCCTAATTAGGTTCCATAGGAATCAAGGACTCTAGAACATAAAACCTCATTTCCTAATGTAGTATAATGCACAAGTACCTATACCAATAATAGAAGTTATTGCCAGTAAAGATCCTTTATTTCTCAAAAAATAGATTGTAGGGATATCATGGTGGGTGAACTTGTCATTTTCTATAATAAATTAAGTTATATTTTAAGTACCTTATATTATTAAAAACTGTGAGATAATAAATTTTATTTTATTAGTCTCCCATGATTTTAACAAATCTCAACAACCCTAACCATTTCATTTGAAATTTTCTATTGCATTGATATAATAGTGGAAATGATCTACATTTCCCTTATTATAACGCATATGAGGTTCTAGTCATTTACTCAAACATATTTAGGTAGCCGTTCATTTCATCTGCTAACTTGTAGCTCCCTGATCCATTGAGTGGACTCCCCAATATTATCTCATACTGGTTAAGTCAACCCAAAAAACTTATAATAATTCCCCAATTATAGCAATTGTTCTGAAAAGGGCCAGACCAACACTTAGTTCTATAGATTCATTCTTGTTCAAGTAAATGAATACTTGTATGAATTAATATTTACTTATGGGTTTTTGTTTACTTGTATGTAAATTTATTTATTTTATTGAGTACGTTTCTTGTTAATATTATTTTGATTTTATATATTTAATTAACCATGTATTGATAAAATAATTTACACATAATACTTTTATTTTATTCCAATATATTATATTTGTTATTATATTTATTTGATCCTGTTTAACATTTAATAAACATGAGTCAACATATAAATAACCCTAAATAAGATAGAATAAAATATCTGGCATGATCATGATATTTACTACATATTTTTTATTGAGAAAAAATAATCAAACCCTTAACCCTAGTAGAATAACTCCTTGAACTAGGTTTGGCTTGAGTTCTAGCATTTCACTGTCAACCTTTGTATCTTCTTGGTTGTATTTACCTCGACTTGTGTTATAAACCACCATATCTTCTCATAGCTCCATAATTTACATTTTTGTACTCACCCCAGACAAGGGGAACCAAATGTATGGGTTAGATAAATTAAATAATGGACACACATATCAAAAATAATAAATGATATAGGGATCAAACCCAAGTTATTATATTTAATTTATATAATACTTTATCACATAATAAAAATATAACAACCCTTATCTTTATTTCAGACGTAAACATAATTTATTACATAATATCTTCACTTGATACAACATAGAATATTGAGAGGTATAGTGTCTTTGGGGATTAGGAACATTACATAACAACTTCAAACATGAAATACACATCTTTATTGAAAACTTCTTTTATATGACCACACACATTCCTTCGTACTTAGCATTGCATGGGATAAATTGAGGAAATTCATAAGAAAAGGGTGAGATATAAACCCCAGTAAGGGAGTAAAAAAGGAATAACATGAATAATATATTAAATGTTATGTAATAGGCATATTAATGGAGCATAAGAGAAAAATGAACATAAAGGCATGATATAGCATGATTATCATAATAGGGAAATGTGACATCAACATTTAACATGATATTATAATTATCCAAGGATCATTGCACATGGAGCATGATTAAATCCTATTTAAACTTTAATTATAATGAGTAAAACCTCATTGAACTTGATATATAATGATACTAATCTTTATCCAATTTATTGGAGTACTATCAGGGCGCACCCTTCTTAATCATTTCATTTCATGCATAAGTGTGCCACATGGATCATATAACACGGATTCATTAAACATCATAATTTATTACACAATAAAGTAATGTGGAATTTATACCTAAAACTATATAATCAATAAGTAAATGTTCATAAACGTGAATACCCTTAATAGAGAAATGGGCATGGAATTCACTACATAATGACTTTGGATTGGAAAATTGCGGTGCAATTTCAACATCATAAAGGCATGACCTAAGAATTCATAAAAATGGTTGATGAGAGAGAAATGGATGTCTCATAATATTAACATGAAATTAACAATAATGGGTATATATAGATACATTTACCAACATATGTAATGCAATTTAGATTCATAATACACAATAATTGCTTGAATGTAAATGAGAAGAGAGAAATTCTTTACGGAATTTCGACTTGGTAACTAGTGTACATAGGAGGAATTAATGAGAGATAAATGGGTATCTCATCATTATAACATATGTATGGAAGTATGGGGAATCATATAAATCATACACGATCATTTTTAATTGAAAATAAAAGGGTATAACAATGTAATGAAATTTGGAAAAAAAAGAGAATGAAAGAATCCCTTACTTGTAACTGTGATCCCAAAGGCTTGAGAGAGGATTGAGAGAGTCTTATTGGGAGATTTAATCACCTTTAGAGGATTATAGATAGAGTATTTCAGGGTTTGGTCGAGCTCCAAATTGGTTTTAGTGAAGTTTAATGGGATACTGAGTGGGTTTATATAGGAAAGGAGAGGGAATTCTTTATTATTTAGGTTTTGGATACCACACATTAAACTAATCAAAACCAAAAACCATACCACGGTTTTTGCCCATATTTTTTTCCAAAGTGGAGTGGAAAAAATTATTTTATGATGAAAATTTCTGAACTTATTAAAATATTAGGCTTTCTTATGTGGAGGTGAGTCACACTCTCAAGGAAATCATTTTATAATGTTAAAATGTTGTATAAGTTTTGGAGGATCCACTAAGGCTTTGTAAAATAAATAAATAAAACATAAAATCACATTATTTTAAACTTAAAATATATATTTTCTTAAAAAACCATTTATAGTATTTTATTACATCACTATTGGGTCATTATGATGTCATAAAACACATTAGATATTTAACTGTATTTAATTTTTACCCAAAAATTCAACTGTCTCAGAAAATTATGAAAAATTAACTGTTAGATAATTTCGGCATCCTGAATCCAAAAATAGTATAAATTTTATCTAAATAATTTTATAAATATGTTAATTTATACTTTTTAAATAAAAAACTAACATTTATTAAAAATTCATGTGTTTTGACAAAAACTGCTTTCAAACCTTAATAAAAATTACAATTGTATTAATAAAAAGTGTACAATCATTTAAAGTTGATAAAAATTAATTTTGTAATAATATTTTATTAAAATATTATTTAATTCAAAATCCATTAATTCATAAAAAATATATTTCTTAATTTAATAATGACTAAAAATACTATTTGTGCTTTAAAAACTACTTACAAAGTAACAATAATAAAATAAATGTATATTATTTATTCTGTACAAAAATAATGCACATAATCGTAGTGATAGGTTATTGTTACATAACCCCTTATAACACCCACATAATACCTAAGGGTAATGTGTGTGATGGTGACATACTCTTGGAGAGTCTCAGATAACATCGCTTGGGTGGTAATCTCTATTAAATTCTACTTCTCATGTCGGCGGTTCCGTTCAAGCTTAACATGTTGAAGATCATCTTGGGCTTGTTCAAGAGATAAGCCCAATGATTCCACCTACTTTATGAGCTCCGACAAATGGGATTCATACGAATAAATTCTACTGGATGAGGTCATCGCTTCCTTTGTCTGAGTAAATTGGATTTGTTAAAGACTTATATTTATACTAATCAATTGATCATTGTTCAACAGCTATATTAGCAACAATAACAATTCATAACATTATTTTGAAATGAAAAAAGATAAAACAAAGGATTTTCATATTTTATATAACCATTTTACATAATAAGACATTTAATTAGATCAAGAGGAATTTTCATTAGTAACAGTTTGGATCGTTACAAAAAAACATATTCAATAATATTAAATTAAATAGAAACAAAACACATTCGTTGGATGGTCAAGCTCATGATTATCCACACATGAAAAAACATCACATTTATAAAAGATATCATTCATTTCAATTCACTCATTTAATTAAGATAAATTTCTCTTAAATTAATTAGGTATCATATAATTAATTAATTAATTCTCTATCTTAATTAATAATGCAATCAGACCTCAATAAACATAAGATACCCATCCAACCATTAATTTTAAAAAAATTAAAATTAATCATATAAATGGTATTTACTAATCAAGTACACAATGTTTAGTTCATTAATTGATTTAGATTAGACCTATTTCATTTTGGGAGAGGAGTTGTAGCTTTCATGGCTACTCCTTCCTCTCATCAAGAGGAACTTTGGAAGATAAAGGCATGTGGTGAGCATATTTATAAACTGGTTAGAGAGTTCTTTAATAAAGCTAGAAGTGATAGAGAGACAATCACTAAATAGGTAAAATAACAACTTTCTAGAATTTATACCATGCTTGATCTAAATTCCAATTTTATGTTTTTTGCTGAGAATTTAAGGACTCCTCCTATGTCCAGGGAATTCAGAGAGAAAGTGAATCAAATCATGTCACAACTGTGGTTTCGTTTTGAGGTATTTTTCTCTTTTATTTTGTTCTTATATTTTTATATGGATTTCCTTGGTTTTTTTGAGTAAATTGGTGGTTTTTTGTCCTTGGACATGGTTGGCGCATGGTTAGTAGAAACTGTTTTTCATCCCATAAGAATTCATGCACCCTGGATAGTGGAACCATCCAGGCTGTATGACCTACCACATGGGCAATATCCCTCCCCCGGGAAACCATGAGGACTCTTTTCCTTATGGATAGAGGTTCCCATGGTTGTTTCATGGTTTGGAAAACCATGCATCCAAACCTTATGGATTTCCCAAAAAAATAAAAAATAATGAAATTTCACTTTTTCCCTCATTGATTTTAAAACCCTAAACCCCTTAAGTCACCCCTTTTTCTATCCACTCCCCTAGGTGCACCTCTGATGTATCCCTTTTTCTGTTGGACCTCAATCCCTTGGTGATTTTGGCCTTGGATCTTCATAAAATCGATGGGGGAACTTATCATCTTCTTATTTTCTCTTTCTCCTTGGTATTGTCTTTCATCCTTCATGGGTTCCCCTTTCTCTAGTGGATTCGTTTCCCTAATGTGGGTTCAACATTGATTCATTGGGTTTTATATAGATTTTTATGTTTTGTACATTCCTTTATAGGGTCTCTTCTTGGTGTGTTTGTGGTTTTTGATCAGTTTCCGGAAGTTTCTATGTGAAAGGTCGGTGGTTCCATGCTTTAACATTGTTGGATGTTTTTTTAATTCTTGATATGATGAATATATGGGTTTTATGTATTGTTTTGGTCGTTTAGATCATGTTTTCAAGTGGTTTTGGTATGAGTATGGGTGGAGAGATTATTTTCTAAATGAAAATTTTCAATTTCCATTGGTGTTTCTAATGTTGGAGATGTGTGTGTGTATGAGTTGGTTCTTAGGATGTAGGGGGTGAAATTGAGCATAAGGTAATCCTAGGTATCTTAGTGGGTAGACTAAGTATAGTACGCTAGGTGGTCTAACAGGGTCATGTCATAGTTCCCCTAGTAGGATTGATGCTACAACACTAACTAAAAATATGATGATGATTGGAGACCACTATACTTTGGGATGTGATTTCCCTATAGGGTCTCATACAAGAGGACACTTGGGGTTTTTTGTGTGGTTATTATCAAGGTATGAGGATCCTAGGACCCCACTAACCCCATTACCTTAGGGATTAACCATGGTGATCGTGTGATTATATGCTTATCATGTATCTTGTTGTGGTATTTTCTTTCCTAGTTAATTTCGAATCATGTTTCATTTTAAATATTTTCCTTCATTTTATTTAAAAAATAGAATTTTTATTTTTCTTATGAATTTATAGTATTGAATCTATTTTGGTGGTATCCTACCGGGCATTGTGGCTCAACCCCGCATACACCCTTGGGTGTATATAGATCTAGTTATGTTTGACCCAAGTATAGGAAATCCATTCTGTAGTGGTGATGGTGGATCCTATTTCTAGTGATTCGTCTCTTGAAGGTGTTGGTGGTGGTGGAATGGGGGTGTTGACCCTCTTGATGCATGGAGGTTTTCTATGTATTTGGTTTCTCTCCCCATTTTTGGTGTTTTAGGTTTTAGTTGGAAATGTAAATTATCTAACTTGTGATAGTTGTATTTTGTTTTGGATATGGTTATTACTTATTATGTGATACCTGATTCTTTTGAGTTATTTTTGGATGATTATTGTGGGATAAATCGTTCCCAAGTATGTTTTTAGATGTACGGAAACTAGATTCTGTCCATGGGGATTGGGACTGCCCTTTGGGCCTTTCCAGAGGATGGTTCAGGTGTTTGGTTGGATGGAATCTTGGAGTGGTTCCTGATAAAATGGTATTAGAGTAGGTTTTTATTCTTTCATTGGGTCATGATATTTGGGAGAATCTAGATAGATAGGATCTAGGATTTTCGGGGCTTGAGGTCCAAGTTGTGAGTGGGGTGTCTGGCCAACAAACCTCATGACCAGACTTGGGTTTCCGTAGGATATTTTGTATTTGGTTTCATTCCTCCTCTAGGTGAGATCTATAGGTTTTATAATTTTCATAGACACTGAGTGGGGGTGAAGTGTTTTGAATTTTTATTGTGCTTGTTATGGTTTAGGTTTTGACTTACAAAGATTTTTTAAAAAAATTGTTGCTAAAATTTTTATGGATATTGTGTTTATGTTTTACCTTGTGTTTGTTGGTTAATGTAGAAAGATTACTCTTTGGAGACTTCCTATGAAACCATAATAAGAGGCAAGATATCATTGTCCCTCACCAATTGATCAGAGACTAGTGGAAGTTGTGGTTTTTTTGTCCATGCATTGGATCAGAGAGCAGGCTCTTGTCTTTCTCATGTTAGGGAAGCTGAACCATGTCCAAAAAGGACAAGGATTGAGGGTTTCTCAAGAAAAAGCCTCCTTTTTTCTAAGGAAGAACAGGTCCCCATGAATAAGAGGATTGGATTGAAAATATTGAGAGGATTTTTGGGTTTCTTGATACTCATGAGGTATTTAAAGTGAAATGTGATTATTTTTTATTGGAAGGTCCCAATTGGAGGTGGTAGGACCTAGTGGTTCAGGCTAGGAATCATGAGCATATGGGATATAAGGAATTCAAGTTCATATTTAATGAATAGTTCTTTCCTGGAACCTTTGAATTTTACAAGACCCGGGATTTTCTAGATCTCCATTAGGTGGATCAGACCATATTGGAGTATGTTAACCGCTTTGAAGAGTTAGTTTGGTTCACACCTCTGGTGGTTACCAATGACTAGCTAAATGCTCAATGGTTTGAAATGGGTTTTCAACTAGATATAGGATTCCAATACTTGTTATTTTAGTTGAATACTTACACCAAGTTGGTCGATCGTGACATGATGGTGAAGATTGATCGGAGTGGAAGATATTGTTTATCTAGAGTAGCTTCTGTATAGGGACAGGGCATCAGAGGATCATCTAAAAATATGGGTAATCATGATGATTATTAAAGGAAGAGAGGTGTGGCTCAGTTCATCCATCCCAACCACCTTCATCTTTGTCTTTGAATGTTGGATTAGTCATGTTCCAACAGTATGTAAGGTCGGGGTATGTGCAGTCAACATGTTCAGTCCAACCTAAACCTTTCCATCATTGTAGACATATGGGGAACTTGTAGAGGTTTTGAAAAGTGATATTACCATATCAGGGTGGTGTGGGTTCGGCATCCTTCAAGAGAATTAAATCCCAGTTAGAACTATATAAGAAAGTGGGTTCTTTTTTTAGAGTTCATGATGATAGGACTGGATCTACTTCTGAAAATATCCATCTTAAGTGGGACTCAAAATTCAATGGTCATTCACAATTCTTGGTAGATATGAGGAAACTTTATGTTATTGATCAAGAACTAGTGGAATCAGATAAAGGACCTACAAAATTTCTAGTACTGATTCTTATTGCATCATCAATATAAGTTTTTATATTTGACGCATATGCTTCTTACTCTTTCATTTCTTCTTGCCTTATGGAATTTTTGAAATTTCCAACTAATCTCATGTTTTATGCGATGGAGTTGATAATGTCTATTGGTAAGAATAGAGAGAATAGTTTTTGGTGTCCATATTGCACTCTTAGTTCATCAGGGGTCAAGATAGAATGGGATTTCCCAATTCTAGAAATGGTCCTCTTTAACGTGATACAAGTTATAGATTAGATGCTGCGTTACCAAGAACACATCGATTGCTACTACCAGCAAGTGACATTTGTGGCACCAGACGGGAGTTAATAGGGTTTTTAGGGTGAATGGGATCATTATTTAGGACTTTATGGACCTCCACCTCTAGAATTAGGTGGTCCTATTTTTCAGATCTCACCACTTGTATTGGAGTATGATAGTAATAGTTCTAAAGGTGGATTACCTCTTGAGGTGGATGAGGTCCCAGAGGTATTTCTAGATTATTTATCATATTTACTATAGAGGGGTATGTGGAGTTCGCCATTGATTTTGGAACCAGGAACACATATGATATCTCTTCCCTTATATCATGCTTCCCCCATAGAGTAAAGGGAATTAAAGATATAGTTGGATGATTTGCAATCCCAATGATTCATTTTCCCAAGCCTACCACCTTGGTCTACCTTTGTTTTATTTTAGAATAAAGTGGATGGATCCCTCTGGTTATTCATTTATAACCATAATTTGAATAAGGTAACAATCAAGAAAAAATATCCCTTTCCCCGCATTAATGACCTATTTGATCAGATCAAGGGGAAAAGGTGTTTCTCTAAATCCGATTCGCATTATGACACCAAGTCAGCTTCAGAGAGGCAGATGTTCCCAAGATATCCTTCAAAAGTAGTTATGTCCATTTTGGGTATATATTCATTCCATTTGGGTTGAAAAATGCTTCAGTGGTCTTCATAGCTCTTATGAACATGGTTTTCCATCAGTACCTCAACTCCTTTGTCATCGTGTTTGTGGATGACATCCTATTATACTTTGTGACTAATGATGAGCCAGATAAACACTTGAGAATCATGTCGAACACACTTTAAGATCACCATATCTATGCTAATATCTCAAATTGCACCTTCTAGAATAGGAAGGTAAAATTTATGGGTTGTGTGATTTCAGAACGTGGGGTTTCAATGGGCCCTGAGAAGATTGAAGTTGTGATGTCATGGGAGAAACTAAGGAATGTTTTTGAGATTGTCATATTTTTGGGATAGGATGGGTATTATATTTCATTCATTAGAGACTACTCTCAACTTTCTTTTCCTATAACTATGATTACCCAGAATGGTTTTATGTTTGACTAGAATCCAAAATGTCCAGTACCCTTTAAGGAGCTTATGTGTCTGTTGACCATAACCCATGCCTTGATCTTTCGAGAATCTGGGATACAATATGTGGTCTTCTTTGATTCCTTGTGCATGGTTATTGGGTGTGTGTTAATGCAGGATGAACATGGGGTGGCGTATGGTTCTCTCCAACTCTAACCACATGAGAAGAATAACCCAATCCATGAACTAGAATTAGTGATAGTGATGCAAGAATTGAATAAATGTAGTCACTACATCTTCATTGAGAGGTTTTTAGTCTACTCAGATCAAATGATCTTGTCCTACATTTTTTTCCTGAATGATATAAATATGAGGTATTTTCAGTGGGTTGAGTACCTTTAGGGATCCAATTTTAATATCATGTATACCTAGGGTAAAGGAAATTTTCTAGAAGATACCTTGAGCCAGAAAGTTATGGTGCAAGCTCTAAAGGATTCCAGTATTGAGAGGAATTTGATGGGTCTTTTCACCTAGATGAATCTGGAGACCAAGGAGTATATAAGAGGTATGTTCTTAGCCAGTGTTTAGCTGATACCCTCCCTTATGGATATGATATGTCTAGAGTAGCTGAGATATGATTTGGTCCAGCATTCTATGCAGTTTCAAAATGGTGTGGAAGTTCCCAGTATGTTGTCCTTATCTTCAAAAGTAATTCTACACATCAAGGGACACTCTATGGTTTCATTGTATTTATAAAATGAGGTGATATAGGATATACATCAATATTAGTGGTTCATTTTCCTTAGGACCACCAAGATGTTTTATGATGTGCATCATTAGTTTTGGTGGCTGGGTATAGGATGAGATATATATAATTTTGTAACTAGATGTTAAACCTATTATCATGTAAAATACGAGCACCAAATTCCATCCATTTTTCTTCATCCACTACCAATTCCTAACAAGAATTTGGAAGAGGTCTCTATAGAGTTCATAATTGGGTTACCTCATATGCCCTAGGGAAGGAATTCCATCTGAGTAGTAATTCATCATGTGAACAAATCATCCGATTTAATTCAAATCAAAGACTCAGACAAGGTGTATGAATTGGGTTAGTTGTACGTTTAGGAGATAATAAGGATTTATGGTATGTCATTGTCTATTTATTTAGATAGGTACCCCCGCATTACCTCATAGTTTTTATAATGCCTTTAGAATGAAATGGGGTTATAGGTCAGACTTATCATGATATAGAATACTTAAATGGATGGAGTGATCAAATTAAATATTGGAAGACTTTATCTAGTCAGGTGTGTTGTTTTTCAAAGGAACTTATGATAACCATTTAGGATTGTTTGAGTTTGTGTAAAATAATAGTTACCAATCCTCAATAATAATGGATCCCTTTGATGTTCTTTATGGTTGGCCATGTTGGTCACCATTATGTTGTATGGAGGTGGGTGAGATGACATTATTGGGAACAAGACTCATGAAGGAGATATAAAATAAATTCCATTTGATTAGGAAATCATTGTTAAATTAATATAGCTACCATAAATCATATTCCAATCAACATCATAGAGCCTTGTAATTCTCTATTAGTGATCAGATGTTTCTGGAAGTGGCCCCTCGCATGGTTCACCATTATCTTGGTAAGCAGGGGAAGATGATGTTAAGGTATGTTAGACCTTTTTATATTAATGAGAGAGTGGTTAAGGTGGAATTACTTTTATGTTTTCCATCTTAGTTAATTTTAGTTCCTTTAATGATCTATGTCTTTCAATTGAAGAAGTATAATCTAGACCTGTCTCGCATGCTGAACTAGGAATAGTTGGAGCTGGAATATGATTTTTCTATGTTTGAGTGACCAGTACGGATTGTGGATTCCTAGGTGAAAGTGATTCAGGGTAAATATATACCATTGGTTCAGTTTATTTGGTATCATGATAATTATAATCACGATACATGGGATAGAAACTCTTGGGTTGAGAATCACTGCCTTTTTCTGCTCTTTGATCAGACTTTGGTGTGACTTTCTGAGGGAGAAAGGTTTTCATGGTGGGGAGAATTTTTCACATCTATGGTTTCATTTTGAGGTATTTTCCTCTTTTATTTTGGTATTATCTTTATTACAAGGATTTTACTTGAATATTTTGACAAAATTGGTGGTTTTCATGTTCAGAATTAGGAGGCACACAGTTAGTGCACATTTAGTATAAATTATGCACCATCTAAGAGGAATCCATTTACTCTAGATAGTGGTACTATACAGGCCAAACAGACTACCACATGGGCATGTGACCTCCCCTTGGAAATCATGAGGCTTCTTTTCCATATAGATAGAGCTGTCTCATGGTTGGTGCATAGTTTTGAAAACCATGCATCCAAACTGTGTGTCCTACCCATAACTTTAAAATTTTTAAAATTACACTATTTTCACATCGATTTAAAGACACTAAAACCCATGGGTCACCCCATTCACCCTATTCTATCCTATGTGTTCCACTCCATTCTCCAATTCTCCCTTGTACCTTAATACCTTGGTCATTTTGGACTTGTATTTCAAGAAATCTATGGGTGGGCTTCTCCCCTTCTTATTTCCTCATTCTTCTTGGTCTTCTCTTTCTTATTTATTGGGTTCTACTTTCTACAGTGGATTGGTTTCCAAACAGTGGGTTAAAACTTGATTCCTTTGGTTTTTTCTTAATGTTTATGTTGTTCACATTCTTCTATAGGGTATCTTCTTGTTGTGTTTGCAGTTTTCAATTGGTTTATGAATGTTTGCAATTTAAAGGGAGGTGCTTCCTCACTTTAACATTCTTGGATGATTTTGGTATGCTTTCTATGGTCACTAGATGGGTTTTTTGGATTGTGTGGGTGGTTAGGATCATGTTTTCAAAAACAATTGGTGTGTGTATGGGTTGAGAGATTATTTTTCAAATGAAAATGGTTGATTCGATGGGTGTTTTTAATGTTGGAGATGTTTGTGTGAATGAGGTGGTTCTTGTGACATAGGGAATGAAATTGAATACAAAGGAATCAAAGGTATCTAGGTAGGTATAATAGGTCTAGTACATTATGTAGTATGGAAGGTATGAGTACCATTTACCTAAGTGGGACTGATTCTACAACACAAACTAAACATATGGTGATGATTAGAGACCACTATACCATGGGATGTGATTCCCCTCTAGTGGATCATGCATGAGGACATTGTGGGTTTTGGTTGTTCTTATCACCGAGGTATGAGGATCCTAGGACCCCACTAACCTTAGTACCTTAAGGATTACTTGTGTTGCTCATGTGATGTTATTCTTAACATGAAACTTTTTTTGGTATTTTCTTTCCTTTTTAAATTGAAATCATGTCTCATATAAAATTTTTTCTTTTAATTTCTTTAAAAACTACCAAGTTGATTTCTATTATTATGTTATAGCATGGAATATATTTCGGTTGTATCCTATTAGACATTGTGTCTCGCAAACTATATACAACCTCGTGTGTATGTATATCTTGTTATGTTGGACCCAGGTAAAGGCATATCAATCTGTGGTGGGGATTGTGGATCAAGTTGCTAGTGGTTCCTCTCTTCCATGCTTTGGTGGTGGTGGCAGAGGGGTGTTGACACTCTTAATGCATGGAGGTTTTTTTATAGTTGGTTTCTCTCCCTGTTTTGGTATTTTGGTTTTTGGTTGGAAATGTAAATTTTTTAACATGTGATAGTTGTTTTACTTTTGGTTATGGTTATTGAATATGATGTGATACCTAATTCTTGTGAGTTTTTTGGGATGATTCTTATGGGATAAATCATTAAAAAATGAGTTTTTTTATTCCTAAGAACTAGTTCCCAACTCATGGGGATCGAGAACTCCATTCGAGAATTTCCACTGGTCAATTCAGGTGTTGATTTGGATGGAAGATGAGCCTATTTTGTTATATCTCAAGGTTTTTCCCCTTTTCTCAATATTTTATAGAAGAGAAGAAATATTTCTCCACATTGAAGTAATGTGGTGGAAAAATCATTACAAATTTTGTTAACTTGATGAAGATATTTTTGTTTGACTCTGGGGATTCTGTGGTGGCACCTGGAGTTATACAAATGTCTGCACTCAATTCTTCACCTTCTTCAGCACCTCAGTCTACTCATTTTCAACCTTTTGGTATGACACTAGTTAAGGTTGTTTGGCATATCAGGCCTTTCATTGTCTGATATCATCCTCCAATTACTTATACACCCTCAACTTCCACTTATATCCCTCTTCTCACAGGAAAAGGAAAGGATAAAGTGGTTCCTTCTACTTGAGTTGAGAGTGGTTCTGAATCTAATTAGTCTTTGATAGGGATTTCATTTTCCTTTTTATTACTTTTTGGAATTAAATAATTAAGTTAAATATCTAGTGAAGATTCTATATTATTCAATTTTTATATCCTTAATTTTATTTTATTTTATTTTATTTCCATGTCATTTTGATAATCTCAAAATGGGGAATATATTTGAATGTCATATAACATGGTAATTATCATATTCATACATTGAAATGTTAAATTGAAAATTCTTCCCATTCATCAACACTTATTTTTATATTTGTTTCTATATACATTTTTTTTAAATTCCATCATTTGTGATCATAAAAAATGGGGATATTGTTGGAACTTATTTATTTTAATGGTCACAAATCATGATTATTATGTTTCTGACAAGTTCAATGTCTTATGATAGTAAAACATTTTATGAGTAACTTTTTGAGAGAACTTGGTAAAGTTTTGATCTATCGCCAGTTCAAAAAGTTCTACCACTGTCTATGCGAGTCTACCATTAGTTCAATGAATCTACCACTGAACACATCTACCAATGGACTACATTTACCATTAAAATATATACCACTAAACTCATCTACTATCAGCACATATACTAATAAAGAAATATATTCTTGGATTGTGCTACCTCCATATTTGGCTACTATTCATTAATGATTCCACCTGGATGAGATACCATGAGAACTCATCTACTTATAAATAGTATCTATCGCCAAAATAGATCTACCACTAGTGAGTGTCTATAGCTAGATTAAATATACCAGTCAAAGATCTTCCATGAGAATGATACCATTATTGTTCATACTCATAATCAAATTTAATATTCCAAAATCTAGTTTATGGAATTTAATGCAGTCAAGCTGCATGTAGATCTAAGAATTATTATCCTTAAACTACTCCACGGATGAAATGAAGAAAAAATTATACCTTCCAAATATTGTGCCCATTATGAGGATTCAGGCCCCAATAGATTATTGGAGTTGCCACTGTATAAATTTTCATAGAACTCCCACATGCATGTGATATTTTCATTTTTCAAGGTATGGGTGATTAGATAATGATAATATAAGCAATAAGAGAGTGATAAATTCATAGAGGTTATAGCCTTCACAAAATGAATCAACTATGAACATTGATAGACTAAAAAGAGATAAATTTTCAGATCTTTATGATGCATTTTTTCCTTCATATTTTGAGGAATCTGTTCAAGCTCCTTCTAAAGATATATTCTAGTACCTTTGATTATCTCGTGCTATTCAGATCGAGAAGCATCAATTTTTCCTATCCCTACTAATTTTCTCTATTTTTATACTTTACATTTGAGCTGTGTTTTTGTTTTACTCTATTTATTTTTAAAACATGGTCTCATGTGCTTAACTGGATATTTATCAACACTCTATCTTAAATTTATTTATTTTTATACCCATGTAAACTGTGGAAAAGGCCATGTGTGACCAATTATTTTTTTCATCTCATGTATAACTATTGAATAGGCTTTGTTCCTAGACAACCATATCTGTTATTATGTGTAAAACCCAATATAGGTTATGGATCAAGTTTATTGTCTAATAATTGCATGGAAGAAGGTGATTTCGAAGTGGAGGGGATTAATTTTTGGTTTGAGACTGCACCCTTTTTTTCATTCTATTATCTGTTATTATTTACTTTTCTATATTTCATGGTTTTAAAATTGAATCTATTTTTTAATACATATAAAAAATTTTACTCTAATAGTTAATATTAATCAATTTTTATATAGATAATTTTATCAAGTACTTTTGTTTCAAAATTTAAAGTGATTTCAAATATTATTTTAGTGGAGCATTGATCTTGCTCCGAGAATCTATCTGAAAAATAAAATTATATATTTATAATATTTTGATTGACTAGATATTTTTATTAACTTTGGGATTTATGTTTTAAATTTTCTTAAGAAGATATTTTAATTGACTACTCAATTCACCCCCACCCCCCACCCCGAGTTACACACTCTGAACAAAAATAATATAACCATAAATTATAATATCTATAAATTATATTTTAACAATACCCTAACCTATAATGTTATCTAAATCTTTCCAATGATACGAACTATAATAACTCATACTAAAAATAAACTATAATTACCTAATTTATAACTAGGGTTCCACTTTCTTACATTTACATGATATTTTTTGTTTAGATTTTTATATAACTAGTTAAAACATTACATAAACATTTTCCCCACTAAATTAGTTATTTATAAAGTCGCAGTTGCTTCATTCATGGTAACTCTCATACCTAGAACTCTGAATTTATTATATTTTCTACCCATCCTTAATCCCTATTAAAAACTATTTCAAAATTTAGGATGATAAAAATAAATATTATTAAAATACATAAAATAAAAGAAAGTCATTATTACATTTTTAAACATGAAAAATCTATAAGTATTCATTTTTTCTCAAAAAACATTTGGTATCTAATATTAGTTTAATTTTCAATAAAAATAATCTAATTTATTAATATATTTAATGAAACATTTTATATAAAATCATAAATGAAAAATAACAATCATAAGGGTTTATTAAAAAACATGAAAACCCATGAATACAATTCCTTGAAAAACATCCTTTCACCATTATTTTAAAAAAAAGTCATAAATTTTCTTAAAAGCAAAAGATCATTTTCTTAACTTTTGAAATAAAAAGTTTTTACTTTATAAACCATGAAAAGTATATCATGTATGTACCTTGAGACATTATCCTTACATTCACCTAAATAAGAATGATTACAGTGGAATCACATAATAGGATAATTCTGATATCTCTTATGAGTAAACTATAATAGAAAACTCCATTACTTTACCCATTGCATTGGAGAGCTATATCGGGCTCACCCATCATCAGAACTACATCGGTCTCACCCATAATTCATATAAAATTTCCAACAACCGTAGAATTAATAAAACACATATATATTTCACTTTAATCCTAACACCCACTTGAATTTTCATTCAATCCCATAAGAAATAACACTTTCAGTTGTCTTATAAGGATGATAAAAAGTATCAATTTCATCGGAAAAAACTTTTCAAAAATAAAAAATACCATAATATTAAAAGAAATAATTTCTCTAAAAAAATCATGGAAACATGTAGATGAATCTTGATAATGAATAATAGTTATTATGTCGGTAAAAAATGTTCAAGTCGTATACATTAATAAAGCATTTGTTCTCCACTTTGGTAAAAAAAAATGTCAAAATGACCCATATTGTAAATGTCTAAAATTTCTTATTTAAAATTTTAATAATAAATTATAATTTAGTTGAAAATAAAAATTAAAAATCATTGATGTATAAATAATAATATATTTGGAACATTTTGAATAATAAGTGTAATGAAACCACTCGGTCTAACACAACATGTCACCTGAGCTGGCTCGACACAAGGCATGAAGCACATTCTTGATCATCATGGGCTGAAAAAAAGAACCTGGGTATCAAAGTAAAATCCATGGGAATTATTTTACCAATAAATAAAAATGTATCACGTATCATGTATAACAAGATTAAGAAAAATAATCATATTAAAACATGGAAGAAAGGGTACACAACCATGAGACATATAAAACCAAGACAAAAGACTAAACCTAGAAGAAAACCCCACCAAGGTTAGAACCATGTCTACATGTGACTATCCATCACCACTATCTGAGACCACTATGAAGGTGATATCAACTATGAGTATCTTCCATGAAACATTACACCATTCTCTTTATCTGGATCCAATAAAACTATGACTAGAAACACCAAAAGTCAAAAGTAAGGTGTGATCACTAAAGCTCAGTAGGATACCACCCCAGAATCTATATAATTTATATCACCATGAAACTATTAATTATATATTTAAAAAAAAGTTTATAAAAAATCAATGAAATCCATTTTTATAAAATAGGGCAACCCAAACATTACATACATAAATATTGCATCTTATTAAATGAAATTCAATCCATAATATTACAATACATGATAAAATTCTAAATATTTAGTGTCATTGAAAAAATTGGATACATAAAAAATGGTGCATAAAAGATTTACATCATCACTTTCTAAGTTCTTCATAACTTACACCCTTATTAGACACATTACACTTAAAATAATTCTTCATTTCCTAAGGATAGGAAATGTAATAAAAGGGGATATCAACTAGCCAGTAAGGGTAAATATATGAGATATCAATCAATGATCATATGTGAGAATAATATAATCATAAGGGTATAAGAACTTGATTATGAATTAAAATAACCATACAAAGTCATTAAAATATCATTAATCATTAATCATGGAATAAGTACTTTTCATAACAAAATACTGAATTCATAAGTATGTAGAATCATTAATAATCAATCGAAATCCATGGTAACACATCATAATCATAAGAAATAAGTTTTTGGAATGTACATAATTATATATTATCATTTACTTGGTCAAATATCACTACCAAGGATATCATAGTGCATTGGTTTCACTCCCCATTCCATTATATCATCAATCATGGTTCACTCCCAATACCATCAAAGTAGATAGAGTCCCTTACTGAATTGGGTTCACTCCCTATTATAGTTCTTATTATCTCGTGAGATATACACCTATATCTAATGCATTATAGGGATATATAATTCCAATACCATTCATCACATAATTAAAACTATATATATGAGCTCCATAATATCATAAAACATTCATCATATCATCATATCATAACCTAGGGAAAGGAAAATAGTTTCATAAAAAGTTTATCATTTCGTCATAACATAACCCGTGGAAAATAAATGACTTTCATAAACATAATATTATTATAATCATAATATTTCTAGAGAAATAATAAGGATGGTATCAATGGATCATATCACCATTAAAAAATAATTAACATTATATGATATTATCATAGATGATAAATTTCATTAAAATATCACTGTAATATTTCATAAAGAAAATACCATTTTCATTTTGAAATCACTTATTTAAATTCCAAATATTTACAAAATATTTAGTAAAATAATTTCATTGAAAATAACCATAGAAACTTATCAATTAATCTTTAAATAATTGATATTTACTGATGATGATAAATTAGGTTCATTCCAAAATAATTAAAACAAATATTTTGTACTCCTTCAGTAAAAAGTACCCTATTCAAAAAATGATAAGAATATTATCTTTAAAATTTTTTAAATATTAAAACATGAGTAAAATTGAATTTAAAAAATTATTGATTAATAGTCAAAAAAATTAAAACATTTTAGATAACCTTTATATTGAAGAAAAAAATTCTGACCGAAAGAGGGGAAATAAGGTCGGATTTTATTAAAACCATTTTGAGTACCAAAGAGAGAAAATAACTTTAAAATCCCATAAATAATCAGAGGATAAGAAAAATGAAATTTTTTTACCAAATAAGGATCATATAATTTCAAAAATGGAAATTCAATCATAAACAATCTTGATTAAAATGGGATTGAAACATAAATCCATGAACTCAAGTTTTATCTTACTTTATTCATAATAAAATATATTGTATAATAAAAATATATTACATATAAATATATTCCAGAACCGTATTCATACATAACATACAAAATAATATTTACTTATAACATCATATAACCCATTTATTAACAATTCTATAATAAAATCACTATTCTGGGAGATAAATGCTTCATTTTTTCATATTTGTTTTAGTTATATAGTTCTGGTACCAAAACATTGGTCTTGGTTTAATTATATATATAATCTTAATAATCACATAATTATCATATTTAATCATCATATAAAATTTTATAATTATTCATATGAATTGGTGATGAAAAATGAATCGCACCACTTCGTAGAGATAGTGGTCTATATGTATGCACAAGTGATGTTTTCTCTTTTCAATGGTCAGAATGAAAGAAAGGAAAATAATAATTCACCATTAAAGAATCATTATTATATCCTATATATTAATTAAATATATACATATTTCCTTCTATATAAAAAATGAAAAACAAATATCATTACTTTTTTTAGGTGTTAGTCCACATGTACGCACAAGCAACATTTTAATTTTTCAACAGATGGAAAGCTAAGAATGTAGAAAAGATATTATAATTAAAGAATTGAAATTATTTCATAAATATTATATATAATCATTAAATGTTTCATAATAACCAACCATGAATTATGGTGATGGATAATGAATCCTATCACAACGTAGAGGCGACAACCCACATGTACGCACAAGCAATAAATTCCATTCCCATTTGTTATAAAATAGGGTGTATAATGGTTATTAAATAATCATAATAAAATTTTATTATATTTAGGATACTTAATTTTTTATTTTATTATAAATACAAAAAATTTATCAGAGGTGTAAGAAGAAATAAATTAAAAGATATCGGGTAGGATGATTACATCTTCTTTGGTAGAACTCCTTTAGATATCCTCTTAAGTACCCTTATAATGGTCATTTAATAATACCATTACCTATAATTCATTAATAGAGAAGTTTAGAAGATAATTGGGTGGTATTTGGTTGAGATATGTGGCTCAAAGTGGTGTAAAGAAGAGATAGGAGGGGTGTTCATTTATAAGGGAGGGAAGAGGCCGTCTTGTAATTTTTCAAAACCTTAAAATATTATAGATTCAAATTCATGGAAAAGTGATTCAAAATTGGATTAATTTCATATTAAAGATGATATAGGGTTGAAGTAAAATCATCCAATAGTGTTTAGATAAGATTTAGTTTATTTTTACCCTTATCTCTTTAGTTTAACTCTTTGTTAACCCTTTTTATCCTTAACTCTCATAACACATTTTTCAATAATAAAGGGTTATAAATTTACTTATAATGGAAAAAATTGGAAAAATGGTAAATGGATGTAATTTTTGACATATCTCATCCTCCTTTTTCTATTTCTTGATTTTTCATGATTTTTAAATCATTTAATAATATATTATATAACATTAAAATCATTAATGTCATTTTTTGAGACTGTTCAATTAATTTTAATTTAAAGTTAAGAAGAAAGTAATGTATTTATAATATAAACCATTTAAACATCATTAATACATTATAATTACCTCTAAAATTCATGTCACACCATATTTCATCAAACAATTATTTTTTTTAGGTTTTTTAATATTTATTTAATAATTTTTTATACTGCTTGTACAACAACTATGCTGATATTGCATAAATATTTCAGGTGAATACACCATCTTTAAAAATTAAAAATAAATTACTATAATAAAAATAATTTATTTATATTAAAAATAATCATTTATACCATGATAAAATTTTGTGTTTTTAAAAGAAAATGTGGAAAAAATTTGAATTTTTCATTACTTAAAATCATATATAAGTCATTATCGAATAAAAATTGAAAACAATTTCCATAAATTAGAATATTTGAAGAGGTTGGTAGAACCCCACTCATAAAATATATTAAAGGTAATTTTTAGGGTTATTTTAAAGTAATTTAAAAAAAATTAACCTTGTTTTATAAGTTTTACACTTATCGAGGTGAAAAATATTTACCATGGTGGATATTCAAAATATAAAAAGGGGCATATTTACCAAATTTTAACCTCATAATTAAAAATATGGAGTTCATTTTTTCACAAACCAACCCTAGTCAACCCTGAACCAGTTACTTGATCCATCTTATGATAAGGTTTGAGAGGCATTCCCAATCCTCTCAGGCTGGCAACTAGTGTCGGGCATCATGAATACGCAGTTGGGAATGATTTATCCCATGAACAATAGATAAATAGACACATATAAACTACAAAATAAAAATAAACACAAACAACAGAAAGAAATAAACTAATAAACATACCTCATGTGACCTCATGGGTCACCTCCAACTATAGGATCACACTCACTCCATGAGGAAAGAAGAGCGGGAAGGAGGAACATAAGATTTAGAAAAAAAGTTATAAGTGTGAGTATTAAAACTTAGTAGGAATTCCTAGATAAACTATTCCATATGCATTACCTTTTAAAAGATATCTAATTCATTCCAGTTTAAATATAAGACATATTAAAAATAGGGTTTTCTACTTTTTTGGAAAAACAAGTGAAAAAGTACCATTTTTATAAAAAATAATTTTCACCATATTTTTCAATATAGCACCCAAATCCTAGAATATGTTTCAAGAAAATTATTTATAAAAGATAATTTTGTAAGATGAAATTCCACTATATGGAAATATAACAATGAATTATATTTTTAAAACTACTACCTGGGAAAAAATAATTAAGTTAAGAAATCACCATGGGAAATATCTAAGTGTCTAGGTTTAGTGTAGTCCTTGGATCCTCATACATCAATGATAAGCACATAAAACCAAAACCCACAGTGTCCTCATGCATGATACACTAGAGTGGAATGCATCCCAAGGTCTAGTGGTCTCTAATCATATGCCAAAACCCACAACATCCTCGTGCATGAGCCACTAGAGGGGAACACATACCATGGTATAGTGGTCTCTGATCGTAATCATATGTTTAGTTAGTGTTGTAGCATCAATCATTATAGGGGGAATCAAGCCTCGACCCTTATGATCCACCTAGCATACTATACCTAGTCTACCCACCTAGGTACTCAGGCTTCACATGTGCTTAAAAAATTTTAAATATCAAACAAAATTTTATTCCACACAATAACCACATCATAAAATGAATAAAAATTTACAAATAAACCATTTAACAAAGGAAAATCCCCATTTAACCATGAACTCACATTAAAACCCATGAACCTTTCCAAACATACTGAAACATGAAATTTCTCCTTTTTTAAATCACACACAAACCCATCTTCATTCAAGTAAACATTGAAAACTATTTCACACACACCAAACATATTTGGAAATACCCATCACAAACCCAAAACTATTTCAGAAACCACTTTTACGTATTTAAAATGTTGATCATTCTAAAACATGCATGGATGTATATTTTAATGAAGAATAAAAATGTCAAAACATAAAGGTGAACATGAAAAAAATCACTAAGCATCACCATCACTTTTCATAGAATATACATACTATTTAATATTAAAAAAACTTTTTAAAATAGTAAATAAATTAAGGAATTAAAATTAATGGTTTTGGCATAGGGAACCTACCTCAAACTCAAGGCACACTGCTACAGATGAAGGCAACTCAAATCTTCCTTTTTCTGATTGCACGCATATGAACCTTTACTTATATGTAAGGACACCTAGACACTATGTACATATTCGCATGGCTAAACATGTATATGGGGATCCTTACATATATTCTTATACTATATATACCTCTTTACACTTACATACGTTTTCATTTTCATATAAACATATAAGAACACCTAGCCCCATTATATATATTCATCCTACCATGTATGAATATATATATATAAATGGGAAATTATATATGTACATGCCAACAAATTTATAAACATGTAATCCTTTGATGATAATGGATAAATACCACCCAAATAAAGAGAAAAATTAACAACAGCAATATATGGGACCCAAACATCACAAAAACCATCATTAAAATTGATCCAAAAGAAAAGGCAGAAGAAAATATTCCTCAAAATGATGGCAGGTGAAATAAAATGGTTTGAAATTCATCTCCTTCTATGGAGGATGCCAAAACATGAACAAAGTTGAATCGAGAGATCCATCACACACCCAATTCAGAAGATAAATATCAATAATCACCCCCAACTAAAACCCTAGGGTTTTTCTCAATGGAATAGGTTTATGGGAGAGAGGAAAACTCTAAAAAATGGAAAAAAAGGGAGATCATATCCTACCTTAAGGTGTAAACCAAGATTCTTAAAGAAATTGCGAGGATAATCTATGGAGATGGGATCTAGAGAGAGAGAGGGTGGATCATGAAAGGAGGAAGAGGGGAGGTAGTTTCTATTATGTGACACATAGGGGATAAGGGATGAGAAAAATAGAAGGGATAAAAGAAAGAAAGAAAAGGGAAAAATAAAAGAAAACCCACAATTTTTAAAAATCGGGCAAGCTAAACAGTTTTGTACATGATTTACCAACCCATGATCCAACCATTTTATCCCTTATATATAAGCACAAGGAACCACACTGTTACCCCTAAGAAAGTCTCATGGTTTGAAAAATCAGTCTCTAACTGTGTCAAATGGAACTTGCCTGATGATAGTCCCTCATGCACATTTTCCACATGGTTACACCTAACCATATGCAACCCATATGAAAAAAAAATTTCCTTTGAAAATATTATAATTTAAACCCAAAAAATCTTAAAATAAAAAGTAAGGAATAAAATAATCAAAATAATTTAAATGATTAATACTTCAAGGTCTGGTGTGAAATTTTCTCCACCAAAAACACTTTCTTCCCCCAGAAAGTCACATGGCTGCATGAAGAACCAAACATGAACTCAAAACAGAATAAAGTGGAATGAAACCGCCAACCTTGAGGTAACTCTTTTAACTTCCTAATTCACAGTTGACCAGCTCTATGGTAAACCATAATAAAGAAGATCCATGGTGGATCTCCTCACCAAAAGAGACCATCTAACACTAACCAAACTATAACCGAGAACTCTAAACCCAAACCAAAAACCCTAAACATAAGGGAAACATAATAAAAGGAACTTTCAAAAAGAATTATACCAAACCAAAATTAATCATTTCTTCAAGATATAATCATATATAAAGTGATCATAATAGAAAAACCAAAACTAATCCACAGAAGGCCAGGAGCCCAAGAAAGACCCCTCGATCAAAAACCCATATCCAAAAAGGCACAACCACTAGAATTTCATGATAATAAGACCACAAAACATTTAATAACAAGGATAAAATCCCAACGATAAGGAAAAATAATAAAATAATATTTAAACTTCCTATACCTCGATGTTGGAGACAAGAGATGAACCAAGGTTCCAAAAACCCCCGATAATTATTGACTATGTGAAGAGCTTCACTCCATGTCCTATGGTTGGATCCCTGATGTCTTAAGGCATCTACTTCTCCATAGTCATGAGTTAATAATCTATGAATAAAACTTCATCTTCTATAAACATAGCTTACAGAACTTCTCCATGGACTCAACATTGAAATTACATCAGAGTATTAAGAAAAATGGCTTAGAGTGCCAAAACTGACCACATTAGAAGAAAACTTGTGTATGGTCTTAGGAATGAGAAGTAAGAAATGATGAAGGAGACACCCTAGGAATAGGTTCCTCTGGTTCACCCTCCTCATCAAATGGGGAACCCTTCATGAGCACCTCAATAAACTAGACTAACATTTTCCATAGTTCAACCGCTGAAATCCAAATTTTAAGGAGAAAGGAATGATAAACCTTCATTATTCCAAACGTGGCCCTCCAAATAGAACCAAAACAACTCACACACTCACAACATATGATGTTACCAAAGATCCAAATACACACTCAAATTCCTCAAGATACATCAAAAACTCTATAAAACCTCAACATCCAAGAAAAATAGGACACATACATAAAGAACTCAACCCCCCCCCCACCCCCACTCCACTGGGAATCTAGGAAAGACCAACAACTGGAAGATACCCTTAGAGACCTTTGGACCTTTCTCGGTGGCATAATCTAAAAAAGAAATATATATTAAACCCAAATAGCAATACAAAACAAGTCTCCATGTGTCAATCATAAACAAACAACCCAAACTCAAAACATCATTTCAACCCAAAAACACCAATTCAAAAACAAATCACCACACAATGGACCAAAATTCTCATTTTGAAACAAACACTTTCATTAAAAATTCAAAACTATTTTCCACTTCAAAAATAATTTGAATGTCAAAAAACATTTAAAAATTCACTTTCCATTTCATGTCCTCTTAGACTAAAATCATTCCAACACACCCACTTACAAAACATAATAATCAACTTTTAAAAAAAATTCAAAAAAAAAACAATCCTTATAAATGAAGCACCCACCATTGGTATTCTATGAATCCTCATATATATATAAATAAATTAAAACATAAGAACACATCCACACATAACACCAACTATACACTAGACACATACATACATGTGGGAATCTATAGGAATACCAAGGGTCCAACATAAAAATATCTTTCCAAACTACTCTTAAAAACATGCCCAATCAATTTTCAAAAAAAACCATTTATCATTCCAAAAAAACATTTCCAAAACCCTAGTTTCCAAAAAAATCCATTTCACATTTCAAAAATCATTATGAAATCCTCTAAAACATTTTCCAAAATGTTTTCATTTCCAAAAAAATCCCCTTTTCCAAAATAACCCATTTCATTTTTCAAGAACCCATGATTTTTATTTTGGAAATCCAATTTCAGTAAACTAATTACCATTTTACAACCCAAGGTAAATACACCAAAATTTTAGAGGAACAACCGATACACGTAGCTTGGCCACACATCTTGGTAGGTCGTGTTCCAACTAGGTGAGAACATTGGAAGTAATAAGAGGAAATTATATGGTATTCACATGGTTTTATAGGTTTTATACATCTACCATACGCCCTCTAAATCCCACCCATAATAACCACCATGTTTTCTCAACCAAATTTAAATTCCCAAAAAAATGAAGGACCTTGGAAAAACTTGATACACAAGCATGTATTTTGATGAAAGGCTATCTTGCAATACCCTCTAAATTCAAGTGTCCTTCCAAATAAGTTGTGATCAAGCACCTACCCAAAAATGACTACTTTAATTCTAATAATCCTAACTCCAAGCCACCGAACATAACCATAATAGAAGGTCCAAACCTAATTTGATACCATTTTTTCATGAACTAACCTGGTTCAACCCTAAACTGATTACCCAAAACAGCCCGCGACATGTCTTGAGAGGCATTCCCAATCCTCTCAAGCTAGAAAAAAATGTCGGGCATCAGTAATTTGTTGAATTTGGTGGCGTAGAACCAACTACTTTGTACTTTATGATAAACATGTATTCATGGATTTGAATATTAATAAATAACTTATCACATTTTTATTGTTTTCCTACATGAAAATGATTTGATAATGTCCTAAGGATATCTGTTACACTAAATGTTCATAGGAGATCCCTGCTATGATGTGAACTCGGAAGTTCCATAACACTATTCCTGAATATATGTTATGTGGCTGAATGTTGTTAATTGAGGGACACAAATAATATAGGCCATTATGGGTGAGAACTCATAAAAATTTGATGCACCTTCTCATGGTGCGCACCCTTGGTAATATATAGGAGGATATTATGAGAATGAGACCTGCCAGTAGGAAATCCACATTTCATAGTTTCATTGGATGTTCTTATATGCGGACATGTGTATTTATCCTGGGAATCTATGATTATTATTAGTGGGTATTATAACTCATTCACTTAGATATATTGACGAAAACTATGATGACCACTATTCACAGTGAGGTAATATATGTTGGGTGTGTCATGAGTAATACCACATTAATAGATAACGAGAGGAAGGATTTGTCCCTTATGTTCCATAACAGAAGTTGATGTCTCAAGTCCATTGATGGAATTGATATAGCCTAAATAAATCCATGTCCATGGTGAGGAATGGGAAAGTTCAATTATAAGAAGTCAAGGAATAAATAATCGAGCACATGGGTTGATGGCACTAACATGAAACCCACTTGATTGGAGATATCATGACAAAGGGATTAAATTACACAGTAAGAATTCGTATGAGGTGACACGTCATTTCATTGTTAACTTCTTTCTCTATGGGTGCCTTGGTGTGTTTATAGATGATAACCTTAATCTTTAGGTAGGATATACCTAATTCCACTAAGAAAGAAGCCTAGAGGGGCACAGACTAAGCGTATCCAAGTATCTCAGTTAAATATTCATTTAACAAGTTGAATGAAGATTATTCCCGATTGCAGTTCAATAATTATTCAAGGATGCTTGATCGTACTAATTTTGACACAAGTTATTCAAGGTAATATAATTTAGGTGAAATAATATATTTAATAGTAAATAATGCAGTGATATTTATTTAAGAAATAAATATTCATTATCCAAGGTCTAAAAAATATGGTAGAGGAAATAAAGAAAATTGAAAAAAGAAGTACATGTCATGTATATTAATATACTTGATATGTGGTTTTTCAGGGAATTTGTGAGAAATAATTTTATTTATTTAATTAAATAATACTTGGTGTAATTATCAGGGTGCATGTAAAGTAATAATAATAGTCAAATAATATTATTAAACAAGGGGTCTTACTAAGAATTAAATGAAATAAATAAATACCTTTGGGAAATTATTTTATTTTATTATTCTATGTTTTATAAATCCCAATTACATTATTCTCATTAATCATGTCCATTATTTGTGGTTGTGCACAATGGATTTGGAGAAATCTCTCAAGACAAGAGATAATTTCTTTCCTTGAAGAACTCTCTCATGTCAAGAGAGATATCCTCCTCCACTGGATCAAGGAGAGTACTTTGTAAGTGGCCCTCAATGCAATCATAGGATGACATTGCAAGAGAATTCTGTTCCACACTAGCACCTAGATATCCCTTCGGTTATGTCCATAGATATGTGGATCACGTGTGGATCACCTCTAGAGGAATCCTACACTTTGATTCTATGACGCAACGACAGATCACATTGGATCGTGACACGAAATATCAACAGAGAGATAATTCCATCAAGGTAATTCTTGTATCTTAATTAAATTAATTATAACCAACATATTATTATCCTATTTATGGTTTCGGGACTTCCCACTTTTCTTTTTAATTCTTCGTTCTATTCTGAAGATCCAGAATTTTATCATCGTGACAGATCTTGGATTGATTGTTGTTAACAGTAAAATTAATGTTGGGTACACCCATCCGCATGCTTCCACAGTGCCTGAAACCTATAGAATATGTAGTTGGGACCAATTCATTAAATAAATAGTAGATAAATAAAAAAATATAAACTAAACAACAAAAATACACAAAAATAGTATAAAAAAATAAACTGCTTCATGGACCTCTATATAACCTCATGGATCACCTCCAACCATAAGATCACATTCACTCCATGAGTAAACTAGAGTGGTAATTAGCACCAGAAGCTAAAAAGGTTATAGTGATGAGTATTAATACTTAGTAGGTGTGCCAAGATAAACTATTATCTAAGCCATAATTATAAAAATACATCCAAGTCATGCCAATTTGAAAATGAGACATATAAAAAATAGTGTTTTATAATTTTTAATAAAAACAAGTGATGAGGTACCATTTTTATAAAAAAATACTCTTCATCATATTTTTTAAAATATTATTCAAATCCTGAAATAATTTTCATGAAAATTATTTGTAAAATATAATTTTGTAAGAACAAATTCTATTGTATGGAAATAAAACAACGAAGTACATTTTTAAAACTAATAACACAGAAAACATGAGTAAAGGTAAAAAAGACCATGGGAAATACCAAAATATCTTGGGTTAGTGAAGTCCTAGGATCTTAATACCTTGATGATAATCACATACAAACAAAACCCAGATCATCCTCATGCACGACCCACTAGAGGTGAACACATCCCAAGGTCTAGTGGTCTCTGATCATTTGCCAAAACCCACAACATCCTCATGAACAATACACTAGAGGGGAACACATCCCATGGTCTAGTGGTATCCAATAATAATATGTTTATTTAGTGTTTTAGCATCAATATTTCTAGGGGTAATCAAGCCTCAGCTCTACTAATTTTCCTAGTGTATTATACCTAGTCTTCACACCTAGGTACTCGGGCATCCCATGTGTTTAACCCATTATTAGTATCAAACAAAATTACATTCCCCACAATGACCACATTTTCACAAGAATAAACACTTGACAGTAAACCATTTATAAAGGTCAAATCGCCATTTAACCTCAAATTCACACCAAAATCCATGCACTTTTTCAAACATTCCAAAATATGAAATTTTCTATCCTTTAAAATCACACATCAAACTATCTTCATTCAAGTAAACATTCAAAACTATTTCACACACACTAAGAATATTTTTAAATACCCATCACACACCTAAAACCATTTTGGAAACCACTTTTATGAATTTAAAATGTTGAGCACTCTATAAAAAGGTTGGACTCATATTTAATTAAGAATACACATGTCAAAACATGAAGGTGAAAATGAAAGAAAGACCAACACCAGGCATTACCATCACTTTTTAGAGAATATACATACAATTTAATATTAAGAAAACTCTTTTAAACACACAAGTTAATAAGTAATTCAAATTAAAGGCCCGGTCATAGGGAACCTACCTCAAACTCAAGGCATGCTGTTATAGATGACGACAACTCAAATCTTCTTTTTTTCGATTGCATACATATGAAATATATCTTATATGCAATGAAAAAAATCCCTTATGTACATCTTCACATTTCCAAACATGTACAAGGGGATACTTAGATATATGCTTACACTTTTATATACCCCTTTACACTTACACACATATTCATTTTCACATACACATATAAGCACACCTAGAACCATTATATATATTCATCCTTCCAAGGGTGAATATATAAAAGTGGAACATATACTTTCACATTCATAGATATGTATACACATGTAATCCTTAGATAATGATGGCTTGAACCCACCCCAATGAAGACCAAAATGCACTACAACAAAATAAGGGGCCCAAAAATCACAAAAACCTTAATTGAAATTAGTCCAAAATAAAAGGAAGAATAAAACCTACCTCAAAATGATTGAGGGTGGGTTAAAATGGTCCAAAACACTTCTTCTTTTCCATTGGATGATGAAACATCAACAAAGATGTCCTGAGAAATCTATCTCACACCCTATTAAGAAGAGAAACATAAAAAATCACCCCACCCAAAACCCTAAGGTTTAGATAAATGGAATAGAGAGTCTAGAGAGAGAAGAAATCTATGAAATGGAATAAATAAGTTTGAGGACATCCTACCTCAAGGTATCAACCAATATTCCTTATGAAATCAGGAGGAGAATCTATAAAGAGGGGAGCTCAAGAGAGAGGGTGGCGTGTGCAACGAGGAATAGGGGAAGGGACTGTCGTCGCACAATGCATAGGGGAGAAGGGAGGAGAAAAATAAAAGGGAAAAATAAATAAAAAAAAAATAAAAATAAAAACTAAAATAAAAACCAAAATTTTTAAAAATTGGGCAACCCTGCCGGTTTGCACATGGTTTACCAAACCATGTACCAACCATGTTTCCCATACTGAACTAGCACAAGACACTAAACGATTACTCCTAGGAAAGTCGCATGGTTGGCCAAAACATTCTCCGACTATTCTAAATGGAAATATCCCAATGATAGACCCTCATGAATGGTTTCTGCATGGTAACTCCTAACCATGCACAATCCATTCAAGGACCAATTTTCCATTAATAATTTTATATTTTAAATCCAGATAGGCCCGAAATAAAAAAAGGCTAAAATTAATTAAAATAATTGAAATAATTCATATTTCAATGTTATTGTGTGAAAAAATTTCATGAATAAATTTTTATAAGATCCATAATTAATTTTAATATAAATTCACAAAACTCAATAAATTTTTTTTGTAAAATGCTTTTTTAAGCATATACTTATATAAAAATCAGGAATATTTTGGATTTAAAAGGAATTATTTAGATTATTATAAATTAAATGGATCGTATGTTTATTTAATAACAAATAAAAAATATAAAAAGACTTTTAAATTTCATTATTTTTCGAAAATAAATGACTATATCTGAAAAATCAGTATTTTTTACTATTTACTGAAAAATCAATCATTTTATAAATATCCCAAAATTCACCATAATTTAAATTTAACACAATTATTTTAAAAATTATTTTCATTTTATAAATAAAATTTCTAAATGTCTTATATATTTATTACAATATTTAATCACAAAAAGAAATTAAAAATATTTTTGAAGAAAAAATATTTTTGATGTACAAAATGACTTTACTGTGAATTGAGTGCTTATTTCATAAGAATCAATAAGTAAATATATATTAATTAGTACAATTATACATACATTTAATAATATGGTTACTCATATTCATACCCATCAATTCAATAGCTAAGTTATAAAATTCAAATTTAAGTAATGATATTTTTATTGTATACCGCAATTCTCTTAAATCTCAGTGTTGCGTGTTAAGGAATATATCAAGATTATTATTCTTTTAAACGAAATTTTTGGGATGTTAAATAAAAAAACCATTTTTTTCCTTTAAAACATTTCATAATCTTGTATAATATGAATATAAAATTTATATGAAAGATAGTACAGAGGGAATAATGAGAATCATCCATGAAAATACCATATGATAAACATGTGAGAAAGATAATATGAAACAATACCAGCATGCATAAAACCAAGAACAAGTGTTATATAGCCTATGGGAATACATAACCATACATGTGAATGAACACTATTCTAGTCGTAACATGAATCCTACCGATATCAATTCCGACGACACTATATCAATATCACAAGAATAACCCCTAGTGGTGCAACACTCACTACAGTTTTTATATGTCCATAAATTGGTGCACCTAAGGTTCCCAATGTGTTATGTTTTTCACAAACATTTGAAAAAACTAACTCAAAATTGTATAAAACATTTTCATAATAAACTTTCACCACTATCATTCTTGAAAATCTATTATCAATTCAAATTTATCTTTGAGATATTTGATCGAATACATAAAGTCCGTAAAGTATTTTTAAACACAAACACTCTTTAAACGCCCTTTTTCATGCCAAACAATGTGAATATCATAAAAAAAATTCACCTTTTATATCAAATAAATCAATTTTGAAAACCAAACCGAATGAATTTATAAGAACATTAAGTGGTGCATGGGTTAGCATTATTGTACAGAATTCCCACCTTCCTAATGGAAGAAAACTAGTCACCTTAAAAAATAAAGATTGGAAAAAAAAAGAGATCAAATCCTTGTGAGCCTGGATCCAAGATAAACACCATCAACTATCCATATAAATCATATATCGGATCACCATACGCCACATAGTTTTACAAGACATGTATAATATGAGAGATTCATGGTATATCTAGAAATAGGGGAAAAGAGAAACCAGAAAACATATATACTTTAAGAGACCCATCTATATTAATGGGAATTCACCATAAAACTAAGGGTATAACCTCTAAGAGAATTGAGGAGAGGTTTTTTCAAGGTACTAAAGAATTATGATGGTGTTTGAGGTTAAATTGAGAGAGGGAATCGAGGCAAGTTTCCATTTTAAGAAGTTTGGATGGGGTCACGTGGTTAGATAAACTGTGTGATAACCATTTGGTAGCCAATGTCCCTTGAAAAATAAGTCACACGGTTTCCTAGGAATGGCTATATTATTATAAAAACCATGATCAATCCATGTGGTAGACACTACAAAAACCCAATCACCCTCACAGTTTTTCTGGAAACTCATATTTTTAGTCAACCCATGCTAAATGTCACCAAAACCAATAGAGCCACTCTACATGGTTACCACATGTTTAAAACAATTGTGTTCCTAAACTACTTCTCCTAAAACTATAAATTTTCAACCCCTTGATCATGAAATCCACCATAACCATAGAATGGATAAAGCATGCTCAAAATTAAACATACATGTAACCTAGAGGGTGTCACAATTCTTCCCACCAAAGAACCTTTTGTCCCCAAAAATTGCTCAAGATACTAGACTCAGAAAAAGAGAAAGCCATTACTGCATCATCAATGCTTCTTAATCCCATGTCTCATGGATATCGTATTCATACTTCCATAGTACATGGAAAAATAGAATCATTCTTCCATGTAGCACCTTATCCTGGTGATACATAACCTGAAGAGGTTAGTCAACCACTAAGGTATCAGTCACTATACCAATATACTCCCCTCCACTCACATTTTAAGGTTCTAGTTATTACCTCCTCAATTAAGAAACATGAAGCACATTTTGAATTTACATAAATTGATATGAAAATTCCAACCGATATATAACCTTTAAAATTCATTAAACAATATCTAAAGTTTCAATAAACCTCATTGATAACTTGTATTTATTACTAAAATGATGATCTCTCAAATGAGGATAAATCTGAGAGAAACATGATCACCTACTGAAAACCCCAACAGAAAATGATGGTGGCATGCATAACATTTTTCATGGCTTAGAACTACTGACAAATTTTATCAAGATAATTGTATTGTATTCATCATCCCTAGACAAAACTAGATAATATTAAAGACCATTCACTTACCCTTTTATAGCATCAACAAGATCCACAAGGCATCTCATACAACACTTTGAAGTGCTTAATCTAAAATTAAGGAAGATTCCAAACCCAAATACTACTAAAATAAAGCATACATGCCTGAAGCACATCATCGGGAATAGGATGATTAATATTGATGAAAATCCATCTTAATATTGAATTTCATGCTAGACTTAATCAAAGATCCAATCACATTCAACAATACCTTGAAAAATTGTAATGTAATGAACATGTGTCTTCTATAGGTGGTGACCATAGCAACACAGATGATCATTACCACTTATTCATTATAAAAATTTTCAAGAAATCATAGCATAATCACTTCCATGGTAGTAAATGCATGATTTAATTTTTTTAATCAGGTAATGATCACCCCAAACTATATCTTTCCCTCCACTAAGAGCGTGTGGTAGTTCAATTACTAAGTCTATGGGTCCTTTAACCAAACTATATAACAGAATGTATAAGTGCACATTGAACTAGTTGGTATATGGTGTCCCACATAACTTTTATAGTAGTTAGGGAATCATGAAATAAATTCTACAATAGACTTACTCATTCTAGTTCATTAACATCGATGTCTCAGATCATGAAACATCCTAGTAAGCCCCAGAGTGCATGGACCAAATAGACCTATGTTCAAAATCTATGAACCCCTAACTCTGATCAACTGGAAGAACCAAGAACATTTGAAGTCAAAAGACATCATTGGGAGACTGAAACCAAATCCTAAGGTCTCCCAACTATATAAGGTTTCATTATAATATTTCCAATTGGCATATGCTGCTTTATTTTCTTTCATCTGATTGCATAAGGAATAAATATATTACTCGAAAGTTTAGAATAAAAGTGCATTTAAACATCAATAACAACCAAGATAACTTCTAAAAAAGACTCACCAGGGATCTCTCCTCATTTTATTCCTTTACATCTTGTGTTGGTATATCCTTTCTTGAGTAATTTGTGACCGCACCTCATATTCCTAGAGTTTACAAAATATCAAAATCTGGGATCTGAAATCACATAACCCAAAATTTACATCATAACATCATATTCATTTGGGTAAAATTATACTTTAGGATTATATGATTTGAATATATCATAAACTTCTCTTCAGGGGGATTGTGTCATGAAGTTCCAAGAGAAAGAACAACTATTATAAACCCAAGGTAACAATGAGATAGATTATATCCATGAGGGAATAATTGGAGAAAAACATAAGATATCACACATTTTTTTAGACATCAAAAAATATACCAACCCCATGCATAGGAAATTGTAGTAACATCATCAAGAACCAATCTTGGCTCAGTATGAATCAACACTAGAGACAAATTTAACCTTACCTCCAACCTTTCAAAGGATTAATGGATTTTAAATTAACCAACATGAGGATCTATGGATAAAAAAGAACTAGCATGAGTATCCCCATCATTTGGATCCATTCTAAATGGTGTGAAAACAAAAAAATTACATTCAAAAAAGAGATATTCAACATGATAATTGAGGTTTTATATTCTAAACAAAGGAAACCCACAATATTTCTATCCATAACCATGAAAAATAGTAAGTTATCAATAGGTGTGAACCACCAATAGATAACTAGATAAACCCTATAAAATGAATCATCCCCAAGAAATATACAAAAGATTATCAGGTTGAACTACCCCCATGATCATTAGGAATGCATTATCCAAAATAAAAAATCCACCATGTCTCTCATAATCAATCGATAGTTCAAACAGAGACATTCCTCAACAATAAATGAAATGGATCTAGTATTTGTTCATAAGACTAAATTCATAGTAACTTAAGTACAGATAACTCAACCTAATGTATATTTCAATCCAAATGACAACAGTCGTACCTCTAAGGGATTACTTAGCATGTATGGTCACTAAACTAACCCCAATTACCCAAGAACATACCCAAGGATATCCATGTTTAAAATGTGAATCCAAAACTCATGTAATTGATTTTTCCAAAAATTTATCCATAGAAATAAGGTTCATGTATTGAAATGAAAAAATAATACATTAATAGACTCGATATTTCCACTACTCTCAATGGATCCACCCAAATAAGACAAAAAAGATAACAAAAAAAAGGATCGATACCCAAACCACCCGATTCACTTAATATTCCACTCCTCTCTAAGAACATTAATAATCCAATAAGACTAGTCCTTAATGACCCATATACCCAACCAAACCTATGAGGTTCTCTATTCATACTACAATATAACATTAAGAGAGAAGATAACACTCGCCACTCTATTCAGAGCCTAAGTAAGACTAAATATAAGAGTATAAGAACACTCATGAGTAAAGAACCTCACTTAAACTCGTGACCTATCTAAAATACTCAATAAAACTAAAAAATGAGAACTTCGTATTTTGATGTTCTTTAGAATACATCAGTTTACCCCTACATAAAATAAAGGGTTTGTAAAAACATACATATCAACAATGAAAGAAAACAATTTTATAAATGTTTCAAAACAAACTCACTTAAAGAGTAGAAACACATTTATAAAACTTTCCTTTTTGAGAATATCCAAACAAAATTTTAAAAGGATTTATATAATTTTATTTTTCCAATTTAAACCCCTTTCATTCCTCTAGAAAAATCCAAGATAATCATTTCACAACTCTTCAATTACAAGATGAAACCTCTTGACATTCAGGAAAAAATATTAAATGGGATTCATTTTAATCTAGAATTTCATTATACATGTTTTAAATTCTTTAAAATCTTACACTATTAAAATGCTCAAAAAATTTCATGAATCATTCAAGTTATAAAACATGTTTTTCTTAAAAATAAAAAAACTTCATTTGATTTAACATTCCTCAATAAAAACTATTTTATCTTATGGATTACATGATGAAAAAAACCATGTGTTTTTTCATAAAACCAAAAACTCACCACTTTATAACATTATGGTAAACAACCATTACTTTTAAAACATGTAACTCTTATTAATGATGTTTTCCAAGGGTTTAAAATTCTTACATGAGAATCATTAATGAGTTTAGAAATCAAAACACTTTCTAATAATTGATGATTAAATAACCATTACTAATGATATGATATTGAAACCAAGCATCGTTTTAAAATAATGAAATAATGATTCAATTTTATAACCCATAAAAATTTTATGAAATTCATTTTTTACACATAAACCAGTTATACCACAAATGTAAAAACAAAATAATGTCATAATTTCCAATCAAACTATTTATTAATATCTAAATATCCTAGGAACCACCTTGATTATTTTACCATAAATGAGACCCACTCAAATAATCCATGAATCATGGTTTTAATACAAAAAAAATAAATGGAATGTGGAGTCATTCTTGAACTAGCCACATGGTTGATGAACTTGCTCTGAGATTGTCACAACCAGCTTAACTTTTCCAAAATAAAGTTTTTTATAATTTTATGGTTTTTTAGACCATCCAAGTTAACCTTTCAAATTGATTCCACTTTTTTTTAAAACCCAAATATAAAACAACTCCTAAGGAAACCAACACATTCCAATGAGATCCATAGGCCCTCATATCAAACCAAAACTAATAGAAATCATAAAATAGAAATTAAATCATGACTATCCATGGTAACTCAAGTGGAATTGAAAAAGGTGGTGACCAATCACCTACTCATAAAGTACTCCTTGAGCCCTGAAACATCCTAGATCCAATCTACTCGACCCCAAACCAAACCCAAGAAGTTTCATCAAAATTCTGGATAAGTAACACTTTGATTCCATTTTATAATGAACCAACCCAGGTCAACCTAATGTGTCACTAGGGATGGCATAGAATAGGTCTTGAAGTGTGTTTTTTATCACTAAGGTATGGCGACAAGCACTTGGTATTAAAGTAAAAACCATGGGAATGATTTAACCCTAAAATAACAATTAAAATTGTCCCATGTACAAAAAGTGTAAGATAAAAAATCAAAGTGCAATGAGTAAGAAAAGGTAAAAAGCCATGAGACATATAAATCCAATACAAAATGATAAAATTGGAATCAAAACAGACCAATTATAGAACCATTTCTCCATGTGACTATTTTTCACCGCCATCCCAGACCACTACAAAGGATATATCAATCAAGAGGATATTTCATACCACATGATGCCTTTCCCATTATTTATATCCTAAAAAACCATGGCTAAAAACACCTAAAGTAAAAAATTAGGGTGTTATCACTAAATCTCAATATGATAACACCATGGAATCTATACAATGTTTATCACCTTGTAACTATTACTTCTAACTTTAAAAAACATGTTTATAAAAAATTTCAACAAAATCCATTTTTTAAAGCATACTTTGGTTTCCTATAAATAATTTAATATTCTCATAAACTAGGAATATGTAAAGTATATAAAATATAAGATAAAGGAAATAATCATAATCATCCATGAAAATAACATATGATAAACATGTGAGCAACATAACAAGAAACAATATCATCATGTATAAAAATAAGAACAAGTGGGATTTATCCCATGGTAATACATACTCGAACACATGAAGGAATACTAAGCCATGTATTCCATGAATCATATTAATATCGAGTCCTTCCATGGTCAATAGATATGATAAGAATAACCCATAGTTTTTTTATACTCAGTAAGGTTTTCATATGTCCATATCCTAATGCACATAAGGTTTTAAATGTGCTATATTTTCCAAAAACATTTTGAAAACCATTATCACAATTTAATAAAACGCTTTTACAAAAGGGCATCACTATTCCTATGCTTGAAAATCCTTTTTTGATCTAAAAACATATTTGAGGCATTTCATAAAACATAGACTTTCATAAATATTTATTGAATTAAAAACACTTAAAACCCCATTTTCATGTCACCAAAGATTCATATCATAAATAAAATTCATCTTTGATATCAAATAAATCAACTTCACAAACCAAACCATAGTAATTTACTTGAACATTAAGTAAATCATGGATTAGCACCACTGTATAGAAACACTTACCTCACCAACAGAGGAAAACTAGTTTCCTTCTAAAACATAGATTGGAAATGAAGGCATCGGATCATCACAAGCCTAGATAAAAGATGAAACCCATCAATTAACTATCTAAACCATAGATTATGTCATTATACCCCACATTGGTTTTCATGAAATTGAGAAGATGAGAGATCAGTGGTGGTTCTAGAAAGAAGATAAAATAGAAACCTAAAAACACACATAACTCAAAGATATCCACCTAAATCGATGGGTATTCACCTTGAGAATGACGGGAGAACCTATAATAGTGTCAAAGGGGGGATTTTGGGTTATTGGGGAATTAGGAAGGTATTTTATGTTAAATATAGTGAGGGAGACAAGGTAATTTTATATTTTGATAATTTTGGATCAGGTTTCATGGTTAGGCCACATGGTTATACAATCCATGAACTAACCTTTTGATGCCACTATCCCTTGAAAACAAGTTTTCATTGTTTCTGGGAAGGTCCACACTGTTAAACAAACTGTGCTCAAGCCTTGAAACAGCCACTAGGAAAAACCCAAACACTATCATAGTTTATCTAGAAACCCACATGGATAGTCAAATCATGTTAAAGCCATGATAAATTACACTATAATCAATAGATCCACTCTACATGGATACCACATTGTTTGGAAAAATCATGTGCCTATATCATGTGTTATGTTTGTTTCTCCAAAAACTCCATGTTTTCAGCCCATGACTCTTGAAATCCTCTATATCCTCAATATAGATAAACTATGATAAAAATTTGAACATAACTATGAACCATATGGTGTCACAAAATGGATATATATCCCAAATAGTTTAAATAAATACTTTAAAAAAAGTTTTCTAAGAAAAATCCCTTACCTTAAGTTCTGTCTACCTTTGTACATTCACTAACACCTGAATAACAAAATTAAATTACTTTTATACTTTATTAATAACCATTTTCTTGTTTAAACTTGTACCTCACATGGTATAACTAATAATTCACCAATGATTACAAATGGAAATGTTCAGCTAATAATACCCCACACATGATTTCCACATGGTTACTTCTAATCATGCATATCTAGTGTGAAAAACAATTTCTTAAAATTTTAAAATCCATAGCCCCAGACTTATTTAATTTTAATTATTGAAAACTTAATTTGAAATAATATAAAATAAAAGAATACATTGACATGTGGGTTTTAAATTTTTTCACACCATGCCAGTTTATTCCCTTAGAATGTCCACTATCAAGGTAGAGGTAATAGAATGAGTGGAAGACTCATCACTTACTCACAAGAGGTGATAATGGTCAAGGATGACTCAAGATCCTAAGACCAAAAAACCTCAAACACAATCTATCCACCAAAGAACCCCTAAATTTCCTCAAACAATGATAAATACCTTCAACATGAATCCATCACGAGTATCCAATAAGAAAATATAAATTAAGGGAGACCAAATTGAGGTCTCCCCTCCATTTAAAACTAATATAAATTTTGAAGCATCAAACAGACACTCTAATAATGAGACATCACCAAGATAACTATGAGTTCCTCAAAAACATAAGAGAAACCAAAGGATTCCACTAACGCAAGAAATCCACAATGACCTCATCTCAAAAAAGGAATCATGGTCCAAGAAACACTCAAAGGACCCCAAAACCATACAAGATCCTAAGATTAGTTCTCTAAAACAAACCAAATCCAATACACTCAAAGAATCCAAAAGTCACGAGAATTGGTTACCAAAACCATTACATCTCAGAACACCCAAAGCAAGAAGTGCTTAAAAACATGAATCAATCAAAGAAATGATGTTTTACTTAACCTTGGGACCCTAAATATAGATAAAATGAGGAAAACTGGGACCTAATACCAAGTCTACCTTCACATGGTGAACCGAACCAAATTTGATCCATCCCCAATCAATTCATAATATTAACTACTGACATATAATCCTAGCAATCTAAATCACTCACCCAAGTCCAAAACGCATCCAAAAAATAAATTGAAACCCAGTCATAGCCCTCTTAATAAGGACAACATCACCAAAATCTACCACATAAGGAATAAAGAACAAGAGGCACGAATAATCCAAAATAACTACCACTCGAATAGAGAAACCAAAATATAACCTAAGGATCATCCCAACAGAAAATCCACCTAAATGTAGAAATTATCTAAACTCATAGAGAAAAAATAATCAAAACAATCCATTATCCCATGATAAAACTTCCACCTCCAAGATAAATTAGATCAATCCACATCAATTCAACCCACTAGCTAGACAAGGCTCACCAAGCCTAGTTAAAAAAAGGCTCACCAAGCCTAGTTTCCCAAAAATACCTGATATGTAATACACTACCACATCACAAAAATGGAAACAACACTTTCCACTCCACTTATAGTCATGGAAAGAGACAAAAATAAGGATTGAGTTGCCCATAAAGATAAAAAATACACCTTTACCTATACCTTTTAGTGAGGCATACTTTGTATAAAATGAGATGTGAACTCAACTAAACTATGTTCCATAAATCAAATCAATCAATCCCAATTCACATAGATTTAACAAATTCATAATCAAAATAATTCAGGGAAAATAACATAACAAAAAATAATTATTTTGAAAGCCACTACATTCAAGAATTAATAAAAAACCATTTCTAAAAAACATTCAACCTGGATTTAGAAACAACCAAATCTTTTGTAAAACATGGTACTCACTATATCTTCTCAAAGCTCGTCCTTTAAAATATTCCAAAGCACTTCACTACTCTTTTAAATAGGTTCGAAATAATTTATGTCTTAATTTTAATTAAATGAAAACAATCACTTTTAAATAATACCCTTAAGAGATTAAAAAATAAATTTTCACTAAAACCACTCACCAGTTTTGAAGCCAAAACTATTTTTAAAAAACAAATTCAATTTCACTAACTAGCCCAAAGCCTTAATTTCCAAACTAAAATTCCTTCATGAAATTCAAATCCATTTTATATACAAGATTAAAGGCTTCCTTTAATAATAAAATAATTTCTAATAAAATCCACTTTTTTCATAAAAAATAATTAAAAAACAATTTTCGAAATATTATTTTTCATTGAATTTTGCACAATTATATTAAACGTATTTTTTTCTTCCAATTATACAAATTGAATCTTTAAAAAAAATCCATGTTTTTAATATAGAGGATAAAATTTAATAATGAGTTCAATTTTATTTTTGTTCATTATAAATAGTAATCATGGTGAAAATGCATCACCATAGAAAAGAATAAATCATGTTAATTTTGGTAAAAACTAATTGATAAGGATACAAAATATTATATCAACTCTTATTGAATGATTTTATTTTGACCTTTATCACATTATATTATAAATTTGATATTTTTGGAGCAACTTTACCATCATTAAAGATTTATAATATTTAAAAGTTGAGAAAAAAATACAAGATTTCCACTCCCCTCATTTATAAAATGAAACCTCCCGTCCTCTCTTACTCACATCACTCATGTGTACATGTGGAATATCACCTCCATAAAGTAATGTGTTTTATTTTTCATCATTGAATAATATGGATAGTTAAAATTATTCAATAAATTAGTATATATGATATTTAGGAAATAATTATGATTCTATAAATATAAGATATCACTTACCTTCTTACTCTTTTCGTCCCTTGGAAATTGATAACATCACTCGTGCATATGTATATAATATCACCTCCATAAAGTGATGTGATTTATTTTTTATTTTCACCTTATTAAGATGGTCATAAAGATGAAAATAATTAGCAAATACTATATTTATAATATATTAATGTTTTTGGAAAATTAAAATATTATCTACTTTATTTCTTTTCTATCCTTTAGAAAAATGAAAATGTAATTCATGAATATGTATAGACTATTGTCTCTAGGTATTTTTGGGAAACTAGGCTTGGTGATCCTTTTTTTCACTAGGCTTGGTGAGCCTTGTCTAGCTAGTGGGTTGAATTGATGTGGATTGATCTAATTTATCTTGGAGGTGGAAGTTTTATCATGGGATAGTGTATTGTGTTGATTATTTTTTCTCTATGAGTTTAGAGAATTTCGGAATTTAGGTGGATTTTCTGTTGGGATGATCCTTAGGTTGTATTTTTGTTTCTCTATTCGAGTGGTAGTTATTTGGGATTGTTCATGCCTCTTGTTCTTTATTCCTTATGTGGAAGATTTTGGTGATGTTGTCCTTATTAAGAGGGCTATGACTAGGTTTCAATTTATTTTTTGGATGCGGTTTGGACTTGGGTGAGTGATTTAGATAGCTAGGATGGTATGTCAGTAGTTAATATTATGAATTGATTGGGGATGGATCAAATTTGGTTCAGTTCACCATGTGAAGGTAGACTCGGTATTAGGTCCCAGTTTTCCTCATTTTATCTATATTTGGGGTCCTAAGGTTAAGTAAAACATCATTTCCTTGATTGATTCATGTTTTTAAGCACTTCTTTCTTTGGGTGTTTTGAGATGTAATGGTTTTGGTAACCAATTCTCGTGACTTTTGAATTTTTTGAGTGTATTGGCTCTGGTTTGTTTTAGAGAACTAATCTTAGGATCTTGTATGGTTTTGGGGTCCTTTTAGTGTTTCTTGGACCAGGCTTCCTTTTTGGAGATGAGGTCATTATGTATTTCTTGTGTTAGTGGAATCCTTTGGTTTCTCTTATGTTTTTGAGGAACTCATAGTTATCTTGGTGATGTCTCATTATTGGAGTGTCTATTTGATACTTCAAAATTTATATTAGTTTTAAATGGAGGGGAGACCTCAATTTGGTCTCCCTTAATTTATATTTTCTTATTGGATACTCGTGATTGATTCATGTTGAAGGTATTTATCATTTTTTGAGGAAATTTAGGGGTTCTTTGGTGGATAGATAGTGTTTGAGGTTTTTTGGTCTTAGGATCTTGAGTCATCCTTGACCCTTATCACTTCTTGTGAGTAAGTGATGAGTCTTCCACTCATTCTATTACCTCTACCTTGATAGTGGACATTCTAAGAAAATAAACCGGCATGGTGTGAAAAAATTTAAAACCCACATGTCAATGTATTCTTTTATTTTATATTATTTTAAATTAATTTTTCAATAATTAAAATTAAATAAGTCTGGGGTTATAGATTTTAAAATTTTAACAAATTTTTTTTTCACACTAGCTATGCATGATTAGAAGTAACCATGTGGAAATCATGTGTGGGGTATTATTAGCTGCACATTTCCATTTGTAATCATTGGTGAATTATTATTTATACCATGTGAGGTACTAGTTTAACCAAGAAAGGTATTTTTCTGTTATCTAGTAGGCACCGCATTGTTTGGTAAAACATGTGGGTTTCCTTATGTTTAAAATTTTCATAAATTCTAAGTTTTCACTTATTTAATTTTTAGATAATTTTAGATCATATTCCCCCACTTACCTCATAATGATACCCCCAGGTTTAATCCACCTCATCATTTGACCTTCCCTCTCCTAATTACCCTCCTTGTATGACAATTCTACATGGTTTCTTTAGGATTCTTAGCTGAATCCCCAAGTTAGATCCTCCACCTCCCTTATTTATCCTTTCCCTTTGTTTTTATTCCTCCCTTTAATCGTTTTTACTATAATGAACCCTATAGGTTTTGGTTTAAATGTATTTTTATGATTAATTTGATTTTATGTCATGTGATGGGTCCTCTAGGTCATCTTCTTTTATGTTTGGGTGTTCACCCTCAAAGGCTACATATTCTAACTTTATTGTCATTGATTTGAGGAAGGTGATTCTTTATACCTTCCTTGAATTAAATGTTATAAATTTATTGTGTGTTTTAAATAATTTATCATGAATTTATAATTATATTGTATTCCATAATAGGCTTGAAATGTAATTTCAATGGATTTTGTGCTTGGTATAGGCTTAGGATGCATGCCAAATACTTGTGAAAATACCCAAGTGGCTCCTTTAAAATGATTCTAGTGCTTTTAAAATTTTATTATGGGATTTTATATATAATATATTTCATTTTTGGTTTTAGTTGGTTTTTAAATGGTTTAATGAGGTTTAAATTCTCGTTTGGATTTATTAAATATATTTAAATATTTTTAAAGCATTTTTGATGTTGGTATCATTTTAGATAAGGTTTTGTGGCGTTTTCAATGCATTTTGTGTAAAAATAGATGTTTTTCCCTCAATTTAAATGTTTAATACCATTGATTCTTGAGGTTTCATTGATATTTTAAAAATGGAAGTGTGTTTTTGTGAAATGGTGTTTGGAACTGTTTAATTTATTTTGAAAAGCGGAAAGTATTTTTAAAAAGGAATTTATTAAAATGGTAATATTCCCAAATTGTATTCCATGTGTGTTTTTGTAAATCATTTTTCAAAATAAATTTGAAATGTGGTTTTCAAATAGTGTGAAAATATCCTATATTTCCATGAAATTTTATAAAATATCACTTGACACTTTATGTGAAATGGTTATATAAATGCGTGAGACCTTCAATTAATCCTTGTGTATTTATCCCTTCCTATTGTGACTTGTGACACCATCTGGGGATTATTTATACTAACATGAACTTTTTTATGCTTAAGCATGGATATGTGATTGGGGTTGTTGATTGAGAGGGTGTCAAATGTGAGTTATGTGATTTTTTCAAATTTTTTCTATTTCATACATGTGATTATTATTTTTTGTTAAACTCTATTTGACATACCATGGGAGCCCTATGAATATAGTAGTTGAAATTTATGAGGGAAAATACTGTTATAGATAGTTCATAGACTAGGGATTGTTTCTCAGCTATTCCAAGATTGTTAGACTAGATGGGGTAGCATGCCTTGTGAGATTCTGAGTTGTGAAGGAGTTTTTGGTATTTTATCTTTGGATAGTCTAATGGGACAATCGAAGAAATTTATAGGATCAGTAGTGATATTCTAGGTTCCTTATCACTTGTTTGTATCTTTATTACTAGATTCATAGGATGTTTCCAATTATGTTTAGTTCCTTTTTAGAAACTTTATGGGATCCCATGTTTGAACTTGTTTTTCCTTCACTTAGTTCTCTTGGAACATGGCACCATTATTTGGTTATATGTTTTTATTATGAATATTCGATACCATGCTGCTTGTAGGATCATTTATGACCTTAGAGTTTTTTTGGTTTACTTTTAAAAGGATTATTTTTTATATGGTTTGAAATTGTGGTTCAAAAAGAAAAATGCATTGTTTTTTCTTAAAAATATTTTTTAAGAAATTGTTTTACCTTGATATTGTTTATGAAAAAATTATTTTACAAGAGATACTTGTAAATATAGAAAATTGGTGATCTGGTTTGTTTTCCATGGTCTAAATTCCCACATTCCTTGGTCTAAAATCATGATTTAAAATGTTTAAACATTCTTCTTTTTATTTTATAATAAGGATGGTTATGTGAAAATGTGTATGTGGAGTGTTCTTTGTCATTCTTTTATAAAGAATTTGAAAAAATATTTTATACCCTATGTTTAAATGATCATTTTTTAAATTGTTTTACTAAGGGATTTCCATAGTTACAGAGAGTGGTGACCTACTATGTATTTTTATGCTCACACATATATTATCACATTTTAGTTTAAGTCCCTTGTTTAATTCATATTTCACTCTTAGAAAATGTATGACTTCAAGATCTATTATTGATAGTTGAGGATTGAGGTTAGTTTGTGTTTTATTTATTATATTCGAACTATGGTTACTTTTACATAATTTGGTAGGACTTTATATTATTTTAATAAAATTATTGGACAAGTGTTCCCTCTAAATTAGTTATTTATTTCATTTAGTAATGGTTATTGGTGGATTGAATTGTTTATGTGGAGATGGGGTGATTTCGGAGATGTAACACATTGGAGTTTTGATGTGAGTAGAGGGTGTTGGTAAAGGGTTTTTGATGAGTTTAATAATGATTTTTATATGAAGTAAAATAGATTTAAGCCCTTATATGAGTATCTCCCATGTAAGATAATTGAAACTGCATATAAAACTAAAATTGAAAAATACTTTAAATAGAGTACCTTGCACCAACTAGAATCTAAAACATCTTTAAATATCATAATAGGGGTTTTATAAATATCATAAAAAGGGTTTCCAAAAGACATCCCCTCTCAATAGTATATCAATAGTTCTAGTGAATCATCTGATGTTTGAATAGTATTTATCCTTCCTCTCCAGTCTTTTGGATCCCCTAATGAAATGGATAAGAATAAAGATATCTTCTGGTGATGTAGAGTTTCAAAAATAATTATTGAATCATCACCTCTTATTTTTATCACATGAAATTTTAAAATAATCCCTAGGGATGATACTTCAGTTGTTTCATTAATTCATGCACTTATAACGCATGAATAAATTTTACCTTTCTTATCCTATGCATCCCAAGAATGAATAATAAACATGTGATCTATTACACCTTATATAATGGATTTATATATGATTTATTTAAGTGAGTTTGGACCATTTAAATATTAACACACTTAATATTTGGTTTCTCATTTGATTAAAGATAGTGGAATGCATAAAATATTATTTCATGCATGCATCTCAATATATATTTCATAATATATAACTCATATATTTCTTATGGTATTATAAAATATATACATATGGATTTAGGGAACAAATCTATATCAATATCCCACTTACACTAAATCCCAATAGACCTAGTTTCATTTCACTTTATATTGTATTTTATAAAATAACTTTTGAAATCATATCAAAAAATAATTTTGGATATTTTCTAAAATACTCTTGGAGATCTGTCATTAACTCCAACTTGTATCACATCATATGTAATTCCTTGTGAAGACCCATCCAAAAATCTTTTGGATTAATATATAAAACACTTTTAGAGTAACTAAAACTGAATCCCCATTTATTCAATCATAAAGTATGACCCCATTTCACTTTATAGAGTTGAAAAAAATAAAAATATTTGGATCTATATATATAAGAAAAGAGTAGCCTCTAACTAATTATTAATGCTACTCAAGAAATAAATGAATCTAGAGTGATCTATATTAAACACATGTATCTCTATACATGTGTTCACTAGTATGCATCATATATAAACATTAATTCTCATATTCCACCTTTTTCCAAGACATTGAGTGACCATGGGACACAGAACATCTCAATTTCATATAGCCAACTCATATGTTCTGTATTATTAGAGTGTAGACTGATCTGATCGATGATTACATCACATATAATTCATCCTTATAGATAACCACATCACATGTCCCATATATGGATAAGTATAAATTATCTAGGGGAAAATTTACACTCCCACGGTCTATCTCAATCGAGGTCCCATGTGTTATACTCATCATATGTGAGGGAAAAATTCCATCTTCATTAATCTCCAACTGACGACATGATCAACAACATACCTAACCACCCCTATATTAGATAATTCAATATTTATACTTCTATAAGTAGTGTAGAGACCCATATATTTACATACATGGGGATTACATTACTTTTTCAGAATACTTAATACATAACAAAAACCAACACTCAAGGACCGTATTAGTTTAGTGTCTTTGGAAACTCGGAACATAATCTTCTAATCATGGTGAAAGATCTTCAACATCTCCCATAAAGATCTTCCACTTTTGTTTTCTTGCCTAAAACCTTTCTTTAAATCCTGCGGAAAAGAAAACATATAAAAGGGTGAGCTCAAATGATCAGTAAGGGTAAGCATGGAGAACATAAAAACAATCCATAAACATTTGAATGAAAAAACTTGAACATAAAATCTAAACAGAAAAATCTTGAGAAATGACATAAATATTGGAAGTACGTATGGAATATATCATAAAGGAACATCTATAATGATAAAATAGTATGGTAATAAAACATTTAACTGTGGAAAACCATTAAGCACTTGATATTATTTCCATAGTAGCCAAAGAATTTCTTCCAAGACCATCATAGTGGACAAAGTCCCTTACTGAATCGATTTCACTTCTCGTTCCAATCCTGTATCACTAAACTGGATTAACTTTCCATTCCATCCATTTCTATCTCATGAGATATAAATCATTACCCAATTCATTGGAGAGGGATATAGTTCCCACCTATCTCATAATGAAATAATTCTTATGTGTTCCACAACATAAACCTAAATCATTATTAATAACCCAAAGAATAAAATGGGTTTTGTAAACATAATTATATCATAACATAATCCATATAAAAAAATGGATATCATTTCATCATAAAAAAAGTGAAACCATTAAACTTGAACCATATACATATGAAATAATGTCATCTTAGATGGAAAATGGTTTTGATAAAACACTTGAAATGAATTCTTGAGGAAAATATCCTTTCTTCTTCAAAATCATTTTCTTTTCACAAAATGCCAATAAATTTTAAAAGAAAAGGATTTTGTTGAAAATATTCATGAAATCTTGTAGAGTAAGGTTCATGAAAATAAGGCGTTATGAAACCGTAAAAATCTGTTCATGCCGTATAAGTTAAAAAAACATTCTTCTCATACTTTTGCCGGAAAAGTCAAAAAGTGCCTCGTATGGTAAATAAGAGAAATATTCTTTCCATATCATGTGGTAAAAGTAAAAAAGGGTAAAAATGACTTTAAAAATACATGGAATAATGGTAATAATTTTATGGAAACATTTTTAGAATACCTGTATGTGGATGATAATATAACCCCAGTAAATACTTACGAATAAACAATCTCGGATAAAAACGAGATTGGAATAGTTATCCCTTACCTTATGTCCAATTTATTCAGCATGTGTCCAAGAATACTATATAGTGGGTTTAGAAATATTATAAACATGTAATAGAAGCATAATAATAATTATGATATCATATATAATTCACTTACAACTTTATATTACCAGTTCATTTGTCAATTCCATGTTAATGCATCGTTTTGGGTAAAATCATTTCATTTATCATACGTGTTTTGACTTGTAATTATTCATATGATTACTTAGATCATGATTAATTAATTCTATAATTTAAAACATGATTTATATATAATATATCTTTATAATATAAATATATATAATACATCGATAAATGGAACTAAATACACCGTTCATGGAGACGGTAGACCGTACGTACGCATGAACGTTGTATTCATTTCCATATTAAATTGAATGGAAGTAAATTACATATATATTTATATACATAAATCTAGTAGCATTATTATTTCATATGTTTCATGATTACTTATTATATATACTTTATAATCATTCTTGGATGGTTAACATGGAGAATGAATCTCATCGCATCAGGGAGACGGTAGTCCGTACGTACGCACGAGCGACAATATCATTCTTTTGATATTAAAATCGTATATAATTGGATTTTATATCATATATACAGAATCATAATAATTTTATATTTATTATTTATTTCATTTATACTCATTATTATACCCATCCAAATGATTAAATGTTGGAATAACAAACTAGACCATGACGTGGAGACGGTAAGTCGTACGTACGCAAGTGTGGTGACTTTTTCATTCATAGGATGGATAAAATAACTAATATGGTTTTAACATTTCTATAATAACATCTTATTATATATAATATACTGGAGTTTTTATTTTAGAATGTAAACAACAAAGAAGGAAGAAGTGGAAGAAGAAAGGAACATGAAATAGGTGGTGAGATATATACCTCTTCTTCAGGTTCTTCCTTTTTATTTGATATAATGGTACTAAAAATATAAGGTTCGTTCAAAAGACTTATATAATAAAATATATGACAATAATGAACCAATTTGGGTTCTATTTTCAGTTTATAGTATGTTTATTAACCATATAGTGTAAGAATACAAGAAGACACGGTAAAAGATAAATTATTTAACTTAGAGTTAAATATAAATGATAAGGTTACAATGGTATCCTAAACTTGTCTAAAACCTATTGGTTGAGATTATTTCGACTCATAACCACCCTATCCTCGAAATAAGTCACTTTGGAGCCATTATAAACTGAATATGAATTTATTATAAAATAATATTTTATGTTTTTTCTAAGGTGCCCCTCGCCCCTCATATAAAAGGGCACTCCCTCTTCCCTCACATCCACTCCTCCCAAGCCATTTGGCTTGGCCCACCCCTACCCAAATACCCTCTGAAATTTCATCCCTTCATTCTAGAGGCCTTCCTTTAGTCAGAAATCCAACCTAAGGAGTCCTTTTGACCAAATCTAAAGGAAGAACCTGAAGAAGAGGTAAATATCTCACCACCTATTTCAAGTACCTTTCTTCTTCCACTTCCTCCTTCTTTGTTTTTTACATTGTAAAATAGTAAATCCAGTATATTATATATAATATGATGTTATTATATAAATGGTACAACAATATTAGTTATTTTATCCATCCTCTGAATGAAAAAGTCACCACACTTGCATACCTACGGCTTACCGTCTCCACGTCGTGGTGTAGTTTGTTATTCAAACATTTAATCATTTGGATGGGTATAATAATGAGTATAAATGATATAAATAATAAATATAACACTATTGAACCACATTTTACTCCTTGATATTAACCGTGTCTCTCAGATTTTCAAAATTTAACTCACAGAAGTGGTAAAATTAAGTTTTATGTAAATTTGAAAATGCTCCTAGGAGGTGGGTAAAAGACGGTAAAAAGTTCAATAAAATTTATAAATATATATAAAATTATTATAAAATGACTCAAATGAATTACATTGAACTTATATAATTATTATGTATCTATTTTGACCTAAAATAAAAATAAATGATTATTTAAATAAAAAGTCGATTTTAACCAATAACTCAATGTTTTCACTATTCAAAAAAAATTGAAAGTTTTCAAAACAATACCAAAATTTCACCCTAGGATACATTCGATATCAGAATCCAAAAATGAAGTCCATTTTGAAATATAAAATTTATAAAATTTCAAAAAGTGGGTATTACTGTTCATAATGGGTAGTTTATATAATATTTTAATAACATATCGTTAATTAGGGAAACACGGTATTGCGTACTACACACGCTATCAAGGAAGGTCGTGATTGTGTGTAATGCAAGGAAAGTAAGGGATGTGTGTAGTGCAAGCTCCCTTTTGTGTTGTGTATAACATAACCAAAACTTATTTCATTTATACATTAAACACAATCTATACTTAATTTTGTGTAGAATAATTTCCACAAAACGAACTTGAAATTGTGTTTAACACGAGCCAAGAATAGTGTTGCGTATACTGCAAGAAAATACTATGTTGTGTATAGTACAAGATAATCTTGGTGTAGTGTATAATATAAGACATCAAAGAAATTAAAAAGAATATATCTCATAAAATCTTGGGGTGTTACATTCTACCCCCCTTAAAATGAATTTCTCCCTCGAAATTCGTCGGGGTTATAAATCATTTACTACTTGAAAGTTTAACTCATAGAACCCCACATCATAAAAAGGAATACTAAAACTTAATTTTAAAAAGTGAATTATGAAACATAACGGTTACTCAAATTAACTCATCATTGGGTTCCCACATAGGAGAACATATGTGAAAATATGGATATGGAAGAGAAATCTAACTATCATGTTCTGATGGAGAGTGGTAGAGAGCATGGCTATAAAAAAGCCATAAATTTGTGATGATCTAAGTTACCATATGATTCATCAGATATGAGGACACTAGGGCAACATTTTTGGTTTTCAAGATCATTTTCCTAAAGTTAAAGAATTTGAATTAGAAGAAATACTTACTTTATTTTGGTACAATATCACTGTTATTCATGCCTTGAACAATTTCCACTTCATCTCTTAAAGAAATGAAGTTGAATTTGTCATTATTGAAGTGTTAGTAGATCATACGATAGAATTATGGTTCCTTCCCTCTATCTCTAACAAAAGGTTAGAAAATTTATTAAATATACATAAGTCCATATATAGTGAGATTAACCGTATATGGTTCCTAAAATTGACTTATACTTCATTTATCATACCTATTAATAAAATAAAACTAGTTTCTACTAACCAGGGACTTCATGTAGGCCAGTGGTAGGCGATAAAGGCCTGTCACACTTTGGTTGTGGGTTCGATTCTTACAACCTTGTCTAACGGGACGGGTTGTCACCCATCCTGCAGGTTGTCCCTTTTTCTAAAACTACATTATTATAACATTCCTACAATAATATCGAAAAAAGTTCTAGCCTTAAACAATACTATCTTATGTATAACTTAATTCATTCTAATCTTTAGGCTTATCCAAAATACTTCGGTGCAAGCGCATAGTATAATGAAAATGATTACTTGAAAGGTCACATAACAAGCACATGAATACCATCATTTATCCCACATAAATCATAAGATATATCTTGTTGGTCACATTCCAAACATGTGAATACCTTAATAATGTATTCTATTGAAAAATGAATACCCATTGAACCTTAGTGAAAACATGAATTCTATCAAAAGTTAACTCTTTCAACATACCAAAATCCCAAAATTTCTATATACTCAAACCATAATATAACTTTGTCCTTATATCAGTCATGAACTCATTTCATTTTTTATTTATCCCTTCATTATGCACATATAATCTTATTTCCAAAAATATTTCAATCATTTTTCATAGTTACCAGTACCATATAATTATTTAAAACCAATACATTGATATTTCAAAATTCCACGATACCATAAATGAGATTCCATGATACTATTTTGAAATCCCATTACATAAATACTTAATCATTACACCAAATCATTGTCATACTCAACATCACAAATAGTGATCGCATGTGACATCCCTTTATCCTTTTCCTTAAGAGTTTTCTCACGTTGATCATTATTAACCCTTGAATTAGGGCATTGATTAGCATAATGCCCCATTTCCTTGCACTTGAAGCATTGAAGTTTTGGTGGAGCATTCTCTGTATTCTTTTCTCTATTCACATCATTAGCTACCTTTTCCCATTACATTGATACTAAATTTCTTGATGGCCTTATTTCCCACACTTAAAACATTTTATAGTACCTTTTATACAATCTCTACCATGCTTCTTTCCACACATTGAGCATAAAAACATTCATCTTCTTTTCACCATTGTTCTGTGATTTCTCCTTGAACTCCATCTTTCGTTTTTTGTCAAAACCATGAGATGGATATGTAACACCAACTTTCAGTTCTACCTTGATAGAAAAATGCACAATTTCTTCATATCTACTGATGTATCTTATAGATAATGCCCTTATAAGACTTGGTTTTAATCCACTGAATAATCGATCAACTTTACTTTCAGGTTGGATAATAAATCCAGATGCATACCTTGCAAGCCTTGTAAAATTCACCTCGTATATACCAAAAGATTCATCATCCTTTTGCTTAAGCTCAAGGAACTCCTTTTTCATCTTTGTTCAAATAATACAAGGGAAATACTTATTGAAAAACAAGTTCTTAAACTCGTCCCATTCCATTGATTCAATTTCATCTTGGTGCCTTGTATTCTTAATTAGATTCCATCACTAGTCTGGTTCACCTTATAAATGGTAAACATCCAGAATGACTTTTTTATGTTCTGAACAATGAAGTATGGAAAATACTTTTCAATGGTACTGATCCATTGTTCAGAAACAATTGGATTACAATACCCACTAAAAGAAGGTGGATGTCGCCTCATGAAGGACTCAATAGAATATTTTTCCCTTTTCTACTGATTTGGAAGTCCAGAATGATTCATAGCTTATGTAAATATAGAAATAAGATTTTCCACTCCATCTCCCATAAAATTGATTTTTTCATAAAAACAATCACTGCATTGTCCATTACATTGATCAACACGGTTCCTTGGGGTTCCAGCCATCGTCTAAAACCCAAAAAGAATAGTGTGAGAGGAAAAATCATGCTAGGGAAAAAACATAATAAAGGGGGAGTACCTTCAATATCTAATATATTAGGTTTAATTCTAATATCAATACCGTAATTCTAGGACTATAACCTATACTTATACCTAACCTTAGGGACATCCCTAGACATACATTAGAAATATCTCTAGGGATGTCACAAAAGTTTTCACATCATAGTTTCCAAAGGTTAACTAAACCTTTCCTATGATACCAACTTTAGAGACCCATATCTTGACATACATGGGGATTAAATTACTTTTTCGGAATACTTAATACATAACAAAAACCAACACTCAAGGACCGTAATAGTTTAGTGTCTTTGGAAACTTGGAACATAATCTTCTAATCGTGGTGAAAGATCTACAACATCTCCCATAAAGATATTCCCCTTCTGTTTTCTTATCTAAAACCTTTCATTAAATCTTATGGAAAATAAAACATATAAAAGGGTGAGTGAAAATTCTCAGTAAGGGTAAGCATGAAGAACATAAAAACAATCCATAAACATTTGAATGAAAAAACATGAACATAAAATCTAAACATCAAAATCTTGAACAATGACATAAATCTTGGAAGTAAGTAAGGAATATTTCATAAAGGAACATCAATAATGATAAAATAGAATGGGAATAAAACATGTAATTGTGGAAAACCATTAAGCACTTGATATGATTTCCATAGTATCCAAGCCATTTCTACCAAGACCATCATAGTGGACAAAGTCCCTTACTGAATTGAGTTCACTCCTCGTTCCAGTCCTGTATCCCTGAACCGGATTAACTTACCGTTCCAGCCATGTCTATCTCATGAGATATAAATCTTTACCCAATGAATTGGAGGGATATATAGGTCCCACCTATCTCATAATTAAATCATTCTTACGTGTGCCACAATATAAACATAAATCATTCATAATAACCCAAAGAATAAAATGGGTTTCATAAACATCATTCCATCATAACATAATCCATATAAAACAAATGGATATCATTTCATCATAAAAAAAATTGAAAACATTATACTTGAAACATACACATATGAAATAATTTCATCTTATATAGAAAATGGTTTTGATAAAACACTTGAAATGAATTCTTGAGTAAAATATCCTTTCTTCTTCAAAATCATTTTCTTTTCACAAAATGCCATTAAATTTTAAAAGAAAAGGATTTTGTTGAAAATATTCATGAAATATTGTAGAGTAATCTTCATAAAAATAAGGCATTATGAAACCATAAAAATCAATTCATGCCGTATAAGTTAAAAAACATTCTTCTCATACATTTTCCGGAAAAGTGAAAAAGTGCCTCGTATGGAAAATAAAAGAAAGATTCTTTCCATATCATGTGGTAAAAGTCAACAAATGGTAAAAATGACTTTAAACATACATGTAATAATGGTAATAATTTTATGAAAACATTTTTATAATACATGGATGTGGATGATAAATTATGCCCCAGTAAATACTTACGAATAAACAATCTCGGATAAAAACAATATTAGAAAAATTATCCCTTACCTTATGTCCAATTTCTTCCGTATATGTCTGAGACTCCTATATAGTGGGTTTATAAATATTATTAACTTTTAACAGAACCATAATAATTTTTATGATATCATATATGATTCACTTACGACATTATATTACCCATTCCTTTTTCAATTCCATGTTAATGCATCGTTTTGGGTAAAATCATTTCATTTGTCATAGGTGTTTTGACTTGTAATTATTCATATGATTACTTAGATCATGATTACTTACTTCCCTAAGGTAAAAAATGATTTATATATAATATATATTCATAAAAAATATATATATAATAGATCGATAAATGTAACGAAATACACCGTTCATGGAGACGGTAGACCGTACGTACGCATGAACGCTATTTTTGTTTCCTTATTAAATTGAATGGAAGTAAAGGACATATATATATATATACAAAAATCCAGTAGAATTAATATGTCATATGTTCCATGATTACTTATTATATATACTTTATAATAATTCTTGGATGGTTAACATGGAGAATGAATCTCAACGCATCGTGGAGACGGTAGTCTGTACGTACGCACGAGCGACAATATCATTCTTTTTATATTAAAATTGTATATAATTAGATGTTATATCATATATAAAGAATAATAATAATGTTTTATTTATTATTTATATCATTTATACTCATTATTATACCTGTCCAAATGATGAAATGTTTGAATAACAAACTACACCACGACGTGGAGACAGTAGGCAATACGTACACAAGTGTGGTGAATTTTTCATTCGTAGTATGGATAAAATAACTAATATGGTTGTACCATTTCTATAATAACATCAAAGTATATATAAGAAACTGGATTTATTATTTTATAATGGAAAAAACAAAGAAGGAGGAAGTGGAAGAAGAAAGGAACTTGAAATAGGAGGTGAGATATTTACCTCTTCTTCGGGTTCTTCCTTTTGATTTGATCAAAAGGTATCCTTATGTTAGATTTATGACTAAAGGAAAGAATATATAATGAAGGGAGTATATTTTAAATGGTATTTGGGCAGGGGTTGGCCGATCCAAATGGCTTGGGAGCAGTGAATGTGAGAGAATAGGGAGTGCCCTTTTACCAGAGGGGTGAGGGGCACCTTAGGAAAAACTTAAAATATTATTTTATAATAAATTCATATTCGGTTTATAATGGCTCTAAAGTGACTTATTTCGAGGCTATGGTGGGGAAGGGTCTAAATAATCTCAACCAATACATTTTAGACATGTTTAGGTTACCATTTTAACCTTATCATTTAGATTTAACTCTATGTTAAATAATTTATCTTTTACCATGTCTTCTTGTATTCTTACACTATATGGTTAATAAAATTACAATAAACTGCCAATAGAACCCCAATTGGTTAATTAATGTAATATATATTATTATATAAGTCTTTTTTCTGAAACCTTAGATTTTTTAGACCATTATATCAATTAATAATATTATATATTTTTTAAACTCTTTTATGTCAATTTTGACACCATTTGGTATTTTGTTTTCTATAAATTTATAAAAGCATTATTACTTCAAAACAATTATTCTAACCAACCCTAATATGTTATTTTAACCTAAAATATTAGTTTAATTCATAAAAAGTCTCAAATTACATTTATTTGGGTATTTATAACATCAATTATGTTAATATTTCATTAATAAGGTAATTACTGCATAATCATTATGTCATAAATAAATTAAATTATTTAATGTCTAACAAATATAAATTAACTAACATTATGTAATAAATCTTTTTATCTTTCTAATTAATATTTATAGTAGAATTTATCTTATGTATAAACCTATATTAAAAAAATTAGTTATTAAACTTTGATTTTAACTATTTTAACTCTTCTTTAAATAAAATAGTAATAAATGTCCTAATCTAATCCAAGTGGACCTAAAGGGTAAAATTTTATTCCTAAAATATTTTTTGGTCAAATTACACTTATCCAATAGAATTTGTACATGTTTTAGGGTAATAATAATATCATTTTTACCCATAATTACCCTATTTACTTTTAACCGTGGTAACTAAAAGTGAAAAGTTACTATTCGCCAAAAATTATTTTTATCTTCTTGGACCACATTTTACTCCTTGATATTAACAGTTTCTCTGATTTTTGAAATTAAATCACAAAAGTGGTAAAATTAAGTTTTATGTAAATTTGCAAATGCTCCTCGGAGGTGGGTAAAAGACGGTAAAAAGTTCAATAAAATTTTTATATATCTAAAATTATTATAAAATGACTTCAATGAATTACAATGAACTTATATAGGTATTATGTATCTATTTTGACCTAAAATAAAAATAAATGATTATTTAAATAAAAAGTCGGTTTTAACCAATAACTTAGTGTTTTCACTATTCATCAAAAATTGAAAGTTTTCAGAAAAATGCCAAAATTTCACCGTAGGATAATTTAGATATTCCGAATCCAAAAATGAAGTCCATTTTGAAAGATAAAATATATAAAATTTCAAAAAGTGGGTATTACTATTCATAACGGCTAGTTTATATAATATTTTAATAAAATATCGTTGTTTAGTGAAACCCGGTATTGCGTACTACACATGCTATCGAGGAAGGTCGCATTTGCGTGTAATGAAATCCAAGTCAAGGTTTCATGTAGTGCAATCTCCCTTTGGTGTTGTGTATAACATAATAAAAACTTATTTCATTTATATATTAATCAAAATATAAACATAATGTTGCGTAGAATAATTTCCACAAAACAAACTTGAAATTGTGTGTAACACGAGCCAAGAATAGTGTTGCGTATACACCAAGATAATACGGTGTTGTGTATAGTACAATATAATCTTGGTGTATTGTACAATAGAATACATAAAAGAAATTAAAAACAATATATATCATAAAATCTCGGGGTGTTACAAGTAGGGTATCAAAGTATGAAGGTTCTCATGCTAGGTATCTCGCCAACCTCAGATAATGGGGACTCAAATATGATCTATACACCCCTAGTATATCAAATTCAATTGTATGACACTCCACGTGGTATACTTAATAGATCATCCAATTCACATAAAGAATCATATTACTTATCTTTTTCCTCATGAGTGTATTATGTATCTCTATATGAGGATCTTACTCATGCTAATCTTATTATTTTTTCATAACCTATAGTACTCTATGATGAACATCAATTTGTAATAAACTCAAAGTCATACTTTGAGAGGTAAATTATCATTATTCATCATGAAATGTATATCTATATATAAATTTATGTATCCATTGTGAAAGAATGATAAAATGGAGGTTTCATTTAATATAATAAATTTTGATATTCTTAAACTCTTTTCGAATATTTAACAAAACCAGCATAAGCGCTAGTTTCTCATATCATATATGATAATATACTAGATCATCCTTATGTTTTCTACACTTTCATGGTTTTATTAACAAATTAAATCATATATAATTCATGTCAGATCTATATGTGACCATTTGATAAAACACTCAGACTAAATCATTAGTGAAAAATGTTTATAAAGTAAGAATGTTTGAATAATGGTGAGAATAGGAATAACATTCCTAATAGTTTATCTTTTTAACATATTCAAACCTATTGACTTCACAACCTCAAATGTTACATTATAAAATTCTATTATCCACTTAAAACTATTTATAAGTTTATCATTTTCATCCTTGGAATTCAATTCCATCAAACTTTTCCATGAATTAATGTAACTATTTACATTATTGTTCACTATTACTACTAAAATATTTTAGGATAAAGTGAAAAACACATTAATATTGTAGAAAAATTTGATACCTACATTTCTATTTACCTCAATATCCAAAATATCTAGGATATTAATTGTAAATAACTTTTCATTTAGATTGGAACAATCATTCAAGAAATAATTTATTTCACATTTAATGATAACTAAATATAACTCTTTAAATTTGATTTCACTATCACATATCCTAAACTTTTTTAGGAAATTGAGTGAGAAAAAACTTTAATCATAGATAGGTATAATACTTTATCAAATAGTTATATCCACTTTCTATGATAAATAAATATAACTCATCATACTCTTCTTTACCATCACATTTCCAAAACATTTTAGGATTTATGTGGATAAAAATTTATCTTAATATTAGCGGTATCCTTTATTTTCTAATTTTTTAACTTCTCTATGTTCAATCATACTCCCACTAGCTTATTTGAAATTATATTCTTTTGAGAATATATTCCTAAGATCCAAACATCCTTTTGATTTAAAAATGACATTTATTTCATTTTTAGTACGAACATTTGACAAATAAACTTTTATTTCTATATCATATATGTTATTCTATGTGTTTAGAAGATTTAATTTTGAAATTAATACTGTATTAAAATATACCATTGATAGGAGTGGGGAACACATTCCCTCTTATTTGAAAAAATATTTCAAAAAAAATTATCCTAGATAAAATATTTTTATCCATATATTCATATCAAAACATTTTATATAAATTAATGAATCATAAACCTTTAATATTCAATAAATAATATTATTTTTTCTCTAAAATCTATTTGTTATTGAACATCTTCTCCTATCACATAAGATACATGTGATAAAGATACATATTTTTTACTTTGATTCATTTGATCTTGAAAAAAGCCTTTATATTTAAATCCTCGATGTAGTAATTATTTACTTTATATCATGAATATAAACTATAATATAAGTCAATTATTCCTTTTATTTTTAACTCATGTATATTTAAAACACTTTTTTAAATATACATTCAGTATCAAATACCTTTAAAAAATAATTAATTTATATAACATCTATACCTGACATGGAAATTCCATGGAGTTTCATAATCTCCATAAGGTATATCGGGGATAATATCATCATATTGAATTATTAATCCTCCTTCATGAAAACCCAAGGATTCAATGACCTAGATTTTATTATTGTAGAAACATTTTTGAACTTTTCAACCAAATTTTTCTTCTTATGGTTTCAACTTTTAACTATTTTTTTCTATCTATATAGTACTTTTTAACCTAAACATAAAATTCCTTATTCATATGCATTACCAACACTTTAATAATATCAAGTATACATTATTTGAATTCAATCATATTATTAGAACATTTCCATATATTAAAATTGGATAGATTACTTAACTATAACAATCCATTTTTTAGTTTCCCCTTATAGTATGTTATAGAATTAATCAAATCATAAACCATGTGCATTAAAAACACTCATCTCATTTCATTTAAACAACTATTGTTTACATGATCTTATTGATAGCTAAATGATATATAAAGGCACATATTATGATAAGTTTATTCACTATTGAAGCATACATGTTATCAATAAAGAAAATCATTTGCTCCATTACTTGAAAGAAAACTTTAATCTTCGGTTTTTTCTTAGCTTTTGACCTTTCTTATATATTTAAAAAAAATTTAAAACATATAGTTGATATATTATATCTATTATAATAATAACATTTATTTTTATAACCAATAATTTTTTAATGAAATATTTAGTCTCATTGAGTCCTCAACATATTCAATCATATTGAATATCATTTGAAATACCTAATAATATTGAGTATATGAGACTAACATTCCTTAAATCATTGAAATTTAAGTGGCCTTTTAGTTAATTGTATTTTTTATCAACAAGGTTAGATGAATTGATTTTTTAATATGATAATATGTGTTGAGGTAGGTAATGAAGACTGGAGTATTGTTATAAAAACATTCTCATATTAGATGTGATAGTTTTTTAACCGTTATTTAGTCCAAATACATGTTCCATTTAGTGATGTGAAGTAAAACCTTGATTATAATAATGAAGAAAAAATTAAAGACTATCCGAATATTTATTTATATGATGAATTAAAGATTCTCATGAAAAATATTATTTTTCATAAGTAATTTGAGAAATATTTTATGATATAGTCTATACATATAATATAATATAAGTATTTTTTGTTGACCTTATTTAAACAATATGGGCCAACCACATGATCCATCCAGCCATCTCAACCATGCTTTCGTGAGAGGTGGAATCAACCATTCATGGGAGATAGTTGGGTGAATCCATAAGATAGTTGTGAGTGGTTTGGTGTATAGGCCTATTGGAGGGCACTCGGTGAGAGTGCATTGGGTAGGTGGGCTAGTGCAGGTGAGGCATGACCCGTGAAACCTTTGTGTAATGTGTTGGGGGTGCCAAAACCCATTACCGAATTGAAGAAATAGTGTCATGAGATTTTTTATATTGTGAATCTCTATCAAAGTATGAGACAATGTGGGAAAGAGGAGTCATGCTACTATTTATCTACCCTTAAAAGTTATAGATAAACATGGTTGTCTGATCTATTTCATTAGAACAATTTGACCACCCCCAATGTCATCTTCTACCTTGATCTTCCCGAGGGTTTCACATGCGCTAGATTATTATGTGTGTTCTTCATTCTGAGATGTCTTAATGATCAAGATGAAGCATATGATATTTATTTAATCTTACTAGATATTAGAAGATGATTAATGAATAATGTAACCTCATTTTAATGAATAAACAAAGATCATTCCAATACAGTATGAAGACAGATTAAATTTTTGAAATGATGAAGGTATTTTTCATTATCACATGATTCCATCTTGTGAATAAATGAGTTGTTACAATGAATGGATGTACATGAATATAATAGATATACTTTAGTGGGTTTTTTCTATAAATTCCAATGAATAATCTCATTTTCCATGATGAAAAAAAACATATATCTGGGAGAGATATTGAGAGTGAAAAATAGAGTAGTAAAACTCTCTATATCCATGATAAGATTCTATGAATTCAAGTAGTGATTTAAAAAACCATCAATTTTTCATGATGATGATTTTATTATGAGAACCAGTTTAGATAACCTCATTATGTTACACTAAGGATAAAAGAGAATTGATCCCAAATATATTGATACATGAAGAAGAATATTTTCACATGATTATTTCACAAGAAACCCATGATCCTTATAGGTATTTTGTAGAAAACTATGAGACACCATGTGCATAATCCTCATGAAGAAGAGAAGTTATGCATTCTACATATGTATCATGAATTAGAGATAATTTTTTCATGATATACATACATGAATATTTTAGGTGAATCCCTGATATGAAGTTGATTCACATAAAAAGAACCAGTTAAATATACTATTATGTGAATAAGATTTGGAATTATACATGAAATTATATACATACATGAAATTATATTCACGTGAATGAGTTATAGATCCTCTTTTTCAATATATGGTTTCACTATATATGGTGGCATCACATGATACACTCACGAGAAGGAAGAAAAAAATAAATTTTATACGAGATACACATGTAATGTTTCATGCATTCATGAATAAAGAAAACAATGTGTATTTGTAAAGATAATTGATATTTTCTTCTGTATTTTCATTGTTTCGAAAAATACAAAGAAAAATATTTGAGAATACTATGAATTGTATTACACATTCTTTAATATTGAGAAAGTACATACGATATGATTTTCATTCATATTATGACGTGATTTTAGACTAAAGGCAATGAATAATTTCAAGAAGGAATTTATATATGAGGTATCAGTGTATTGAGATCAGTTTAGATCATTTGAAGATCAGTGGACAGTTGGTGAGGCCATTTATTCATTAACCAAAAGAAAGAATTATTTCTTGTCCATTTGAAAAGACTAAGGATATTAATTATATACATTTATCATAATTTGTTTGATTAAGACCAGAATATATTAAAAGGAACTTCAATTGTACATGAGAAAGTGTGATCTAGTAAGCTCATAGAGGAGGATTAGTGAAAAAGAATTTTCTAAATTGGATCTTTCCATCTAAAGAAGAAGGCTATAGTTGGGGTGGTTTAACTAGTTGATGTAAGATTATGATTGTGAGGTATAACCAATCACTGTAGAAGAAGGTAAATTTGGGGGTATAACCATATAGTGATCAGGTGTTCTAACTGGTTACTATTGTAATCACCTACTATTATAGTGGAGAATCTATGTTTGGGGGTCTAACCAAAAAGTAAAGGTGTAATTATTTATTCAAAACATTTTAAATCACAATGTGGTGTTATTTATTTATTATTTTTTCTTGAATAGTGAGGATGAGGACTAAATATGAGGGATTAATACTTTAATCAGTCAAATAGGTCGAATTAAAAGATAAATAATTTTTAAAAATTATATACCACTGATTCAACACACACCCCCTCTCAGTGGTACCTGACCGGTCCTTGGTTAATTCAATTAGTATCAAGGTATGATCCCATTGGAAGATATGATAACTTTATGAGAAAAGAAGAATTTTAATTTAGTGAATATTTGATGAATTCCAACATTTATGGAATAAACTACCATATCTAGAGAAATATAATGCTTCCTTACATTCAATCTCATGACCTAGAAGTGAGAGATGCTGCAACAGTGGGATTCCCACCTATTTCTAAAGATTTTAATTTGACTCAATATGATAAGAGAAAATTGTAAATTAATTGAAATGCTAAAAATAAAATATTTATGGATTTATCAAAATAGGTATACACTAAAGTGATAGGTCTCCAATCTTCTAAGGATATCTAGGATAAATTGAGAAGTGATTATGAATGTAATATTAAAGTCAAAGAAACTATATTTAAAATCTATAGAATCAAGTTTAAGGATATTAAAATGGTTTATCATGAAACTATTGATGACTATCTAATAAGAGTAAATGATATTTTCCGTAATATTAGGGGTTTTTGTGAGAATACGGATGATTCTACAATTTCGAATAATCTAAAAATAAATTTCCTAGATAGATGTGATCTAAAAGTTTCAAATCTGGAAGACTGAGAAGATCTATAATTAGATAAACATTAAAATATTCTCATTACATATGAAATGATAAAAGTTACATCATTCAATAAGAAGGAAAGATATGAAATGGCCTTTTAATCGATGATAAAAGTTAAGGATAGAGTTAAAGAAGAACCATAATTAAGTGATTAAAAATATGGGGAATATGAAGAGTAATTAAATTAAGTTATGGACTTATTTAAAAGAATTTTGAAAAGGGGAAGATGGAAAGTAAATGGGAAACAACCACCAAAGTATTGTAATTTTCACAACAATGGTCATTTTTTAGTAACTGTATAATGAAGAAGGATGATGACACTGACTTGGATGAAAATGATAATAAGTCCAAGAAAAATAATTGGAATAATCACAAGAAGAGTTTTACTTCCAAGATGAGAAATATAGTCAGAAGATAAATGGATGAATTGTCACCATTAATCAGTGAGTAATAAGATTGAAGATGTACTAATAATCATATGTGCTTTATGGGAAAAACTAGTAAATCTATAAACCTATTTGAAGGTGATGAATGTGATGATAGAAAATAAATTAGAATGGATGTTAAAATAAAATATGGAATTTAATAAATATTTAAATCAAGAAGAAAATGAAAAAACTAAATAAAAAATTGACATGATATCCTTTTTAAATAAAGAATGTGCCAATAAATAGCAAAAAAATCTTAATGAAATAAGATAAAATGATATGAAGACAACTAAGTTAAAAAGAAATATAAAAACTATAGAAGAAACCCTGTCTTGAAAAAAATGGCTTTACAAGTAAGAATCAGCACTTGTTGACGAAAATTCAAAACAAAAATTAAAATTAGATGAATTTGAGAAGATAAAGAATGATTTTGAATAAATACTTTTTGAGGAAGATGAATAATTATTTGAGAAATAATATATGTTCTTTTCCGCTCAAAGTGAGTTGAAGAAGATAAAATAAGACTTATCCAACTTTGTTGAACTTAAGTGTGAATCTTCTAATGTTTTTTAGAAGAAGGTTCCATATAAAAAGGTTGATTCTAGACCCAATTAATCATAATATACATTATTTATCTCTAACTATATAGGCCTGAATAACAATATTGAGTCCAAATGGACCAAAAGAACAAATGAGAAAACATCTTCCATAAAAGAATAGTGGATTAATTCAGCTAGTAGGATTCGTCCCATGTAGATACACCCACAATCTATGAAAATACAACAACAATAGTATTAAAATAAAAACTATTATCAATCAGGAAGATCAATGTTCATAGGATACTATTGGTGGTGTGGAGTGTTTGGCATAAAGTTTATTCATGGTTTTATAACATGTTACTAATAGGAAAGAGACATGAATCAAGGGGGGAATGTTAAAAAGACGAGATCATATTATCATAAAGAGAATCCTATGAACAAGATATCACTTAAACTATTAATATAGACAAAATATGAATGCTTTAATTAATTTTCTTTAAACGTGGTCAAGAAGGTCAAAAAGATGAGAAATACAGAGCTAGCTTACCGAATTATATTCCTCATAATGTAAATCAGAATATAAGTTATAAAGTGAAGAATGTTACAATCACCAGTGAATTGTATAAGAATCCCAAACAAATATAGAAATATCATAAGCTTTCCAATAAAAAAGGAAAGTAAGTGGTGGAAGTTAAAGAAGTTAAAATTGATGAGTAGTGAGATACAAATGATGACATAAAAATTTTGGAGTTTGAAAGGTGTGAAAAATTTAGGCATGGCACAAAACATTTCATATAAATCCTATTAACCCAAGAGAAGAAGGTGAACTATTCCAAATCAGTGATGGTGAACCCTTCCAAATCTGAGTTCAAAAGGAAGAAATGAAAGGGAAGTTTGAGAGGAAACACTCATCCTATGTTCTATTTCTAATAAAAAAATAGTGTCACCACCCATCCTAGAGGGACCCATGTCATGACTACCTCAATCCTGCCTCCAATAAGCCAATGGATGGTGACTAGCACCATGTAGACATATCCCACAAATGGGAGGAATTATCCTTAATTTCCTATATTCATGCACACATCTCCAAGCCCCAAATGATGAAATGTAAAAAAAATACTAAGTAAACAATGAATGCAAACCACTATATCCAACAACCAAAGCATTATTGGATGTAATTTATAGTTAATTAAACATGGACCAAAAAATACCACTAAAAGGATTCTATAACCACAAGTCTAAACTATAAGAAAAGAGGTATGGGGACTGCTTTCTGAAATCCAAATGAACACACCTCGGTCTTTCTAGTATCACAAGGCACTGCTAGGTCCTGGACTGCTTGGAGCTCTGTTTAAAGGTTGATTATCTGCACAAGACATGACACATGTAGGAAGAGCCTGTATAGGGGAGAGTAAAACAATACTCAGTAGGAAACCCTGAAACCACAAGGGAATACCACAAAGTAATTACATGAAATAATACCATGAAGGAATATCACAAAGGAATACCAAAAATGAATTCCATAATGAATACCACAAAGGAATACCACAAAGTAATTTCACATAGGAGTACCACAAAGGAATACCATAGAGGTGTTCCACATAGGAATACCACACTGGAGTGCCACATAGGAAAATGACACAGGAATACCACACTGGAGTGAAACACAGGAATACCACATAGGAGTACCACAAAGGAATACCACATAATACTACCACATATGGACACCACACATGAGTATCGCACAGGAATACCACACACAAAAACCACACAGGTTTACCACACATGAATACCACGCAAGAATACCAAATAGTAGTACCACATAAGAGTACCACACAGTAAAACCACATAGTAACACCACATTGGAAAACCACATAATAAAACCACAAAAGAGTACCACACAGGAATACCACATCAGAGTACCATATAGAAATACCACACATGAACACCACACATGCACACTGCAATACCACACATAAACACCACACATAAGTACCACCTAGAATAACCACATAGGATTACCACATAGGAATACTGCATAGGAACACCACATAGGAATACCATATAGGATTACCACACAGGAACACCAAATAGGAGTAACACACAAGAATACCACAGTTGGATCCACATAGGTGTATGTCTACAATACATGTAATAAGAATATCTAGATATACACAATCCAAGACACATAGTATATAGGTAATCCACAACCAATTAACATCCATAGGATTCTGCTCAAAGAACACTCGTTCTGGGAGAACTCACTCCTCGATCCATGATATCATCAGAGACACTCACAAAGAGTTCTAGCTCATTTGGGCCCCACCCAAAGAGAATGCATCGGTCAAGGAATACTATGATACACAGAGAGGGGATCCCACATAGATACACTGGGTAATACCACAAACCCAATCTGGATCAACCTGCAATTTAGGGGATCCTGCCTAGGTACACTCGGGAATAACACAGACCCTACTAATGTGGCCCGCTAGACAGAGGATCAACACCCAACTCTAGGAGGTTATATCTCTTCCACAAAACTCCACTGGGGGTGATAGAGGATCATTCTCTAGTCCCATATAGGGATTCCATAACTCTATCTAGGACTCAACCTCTAGAGGGGACTATAATCCAGTAATGTGGATGTAATTTCATGATGAACCCTCGAGGAAAGGACCAAGGGAACACTCTCAACCTATACTGGACCAAACTAAAAACACAAAAAAAAATACCTCAAAAGGGGTTGTATAAATGTTAGGGCCCCAACGTAATAAATGGATCATCAAATAGACATACCGTTTGAATGTTGTGGCTATTTGAAAAAACTGCATGAAAACTTATCCCAGGCACGGGGTACCAACCAGTCATAGACTGACCACTGTGGTTGGTCCACTTACTATTGTGGTTGGTCCAACCCATTTTTGATCCTCCTCACAGTCGACCGTCATGTGTTCGATCCTTCCCACAGTTGACCGTGTCACAGTAGCTCGAGCCACCACATTGGTCGACTACCACAGTCGACTATGTGGCTGCCCAGGGTTGACCTGAGGTCCAACCTAGATCTGACCCATCCCACTCCTCCACAGCTGATCTGACCCACTAGCATGAAAGCCTCCTAGCCTGAACATGTCCCACATGGCCTGCTCCACCGCCTTTGGTCACCAGCTCCTCCACCTCACCTCACCAGACCACTGCCTTGCCTCACCGGACCACTGCAATGGACCCACAATGGTGGTATCTTCCACAAACCACTGAGCCACCTATGATGTCTGTAATTCAAAATTATCATATATCTGAGCTCCTTAGGTCCTGATCTACAACGATCTAGCTTCTGTTGTTGTTTTTCCTCCACATTGGGCGTCCGATTACATTCAGAACCACCTGGTAAGTCGAGTCGTGACCATGGGGGTCCAATGATAAAGAATGTGGGTAACGAGGGAGTAGAGAAGCAAAAATAACACCCTAAGTAATGAACCTCATCCTTTTTTCATGTCAGCCTCAATCAATTTTAATTATAATGATAAATGAATAGTAAAATCATGAAAAACTACCCAAAATAATCCCAACAATTATAGACCATCCCACAACGATAGAACCATGAATCAATCTATTCGTGGATTGACCCATGTTCATCATGGAAATTAAGAATGGGGGAAAACACAAAATAATAACCACCCTACCTCAATTGGGATCAGTCACTGATGAAGGATGATCATTACGTTAGTGGCAGCGGTGAGTTTCCTTTGAATCAGATGTGCATTGATCATCGATCCACGATCCATCGTTGTTTTTCGAGAGAGTTATTCAAAGGTTATCTCTAATATCTCTTAATATATTCTAGATTTTTTTAATCTACCATAGGAATTATGACACAAATTATTATTAAAAGAAAAGTCAATTTGTTAAAAAAATATTTTTTTATTAAATTATTTTATCCCTGTTACGTCTTGTAAAAACTTTTTCACAAAAAACCTTTGTCAACTAAAGTTAAGTCATGCCTAAGGTAAAGTATCTATTCTAAGCTCAATGGTTCCCTCAAATTTCTAATTCGGTAACCCTCTCAATAGTTATTCCAATTTTTCAATAAAATCATCCGTGCATACTATTAAAAGTTTAATATTTTTCAAAAAATTATTTCGTCCACACCAGGCCTCGGAATCACACATCGTCTTAGTGCCTGTTCTAAAAATTAAACTATGTAATTTCTAAAAATAATACATGGAATTTCTGGGGTATTATATTCTCCCCACCATGGGGTATTACGTCACCAAAACACTAAAAATAAGTTATATTGTGATCGAATCTAATCTTCCTTCTCCCATGTTCTCTCTTGGATATTCCTATTCCACCACCGAACATTCACTAAAGGAATTGATAACCCAAAAAGTATCCTCTCATGTCAATCCTTGATCCTCACAATCAAGATGTAAATCATGCATCATGATCTAAAACTATCATCGATCGAACTCCATGGAGTCGATCTATCTCCTTCATGTAGAGGTCTCTCGATCTCTCTACTGAACATAGCTTTCAGATAGCTAGGAACTGGTGCGACTTGGTGAGTTAGTCAAAAATCACCCATATGGTATCGAGTCCCCTAGATGTACATGGTAAAATCGTCATGAAATCCTTAAATATCACATCCCACTTCCATTCCATCACCTTGAGGGGTTGAGCCAAACCCACTGGAACCTAGTGCTCAGCCTTCACTTGCTGACAAGTAAGGCATCGAGAGACAAACTCTACTACTCCCTTCTTCATTTATGGTCTCCAAAACTGACCTCAGATTTCCTGGTACATATTTTACACACTTGAATGTACCATCAAAGGGTATGTATGTAACTCCCTCAGAACCTCCTCCCATAACATCACGGGTACTACTGTGTGTCCTCTAAAAAGAACAATACAGTCCCCACCTTTTAAATTTCCATCAGGATCATGTACTATGGATATCTGAGAATGTAGCATCTCACAGTCAGTATGTGCCTCCCTGATTCACTTTACAATTGAAGGGTTGCAACCATCAACTGGAGGTAAGTTGCTTCATCTCCATCCATAAAAGATAACTGTAATATAGCCAAATACTCTGATTCCTCATTTAGCAGTTGTGAACTAGATCTCATGCTGAGGGAATCTACCACTATGTTTCCCCATCCCCAGATCATAGACAATATTAATGTCATATTATTGGAGTAACTCTTTCTATATCCCCTATCTCAAGTTCAAATACTTTTGATAGAAGATATAATTGAGACTCTTAAGATCAAAGTAGACGATAAACTATTTTCCCATTAGGTAGAGTCACCAAATCTTCAATGTGAAGACTACCACTACTAACTCAAGATCATGGGTCATGTAGTTATTATCATGTGGCCACAACTGGTATGAACAATAGGAAATCACCTCTACCCTCTACATCAAGACACAAAAAAGATCAGTTCCTGATGCATCGCAGAACACTACGTACCTGACACCCTCATCTAGTAATCTCTAGATGGTAGTTCTAGTCAATCTCTACCTCAACTGTTGAAAACTCTCCTGGAACTTTTTCCATCCACACGAAAGACTACCCCTTTCTTTTAAAATATTTCAAAGGTGTTTACACTCTATAGAAGTTGGGTAAAACCCTATGATAGTACCCATACAAACCATGGAAACATTTTTACCTCAGTAACACTCTTGGGTGGCCCCATGTAAGCACCACCTTAACCTTCACTGGATCCATTGCAACTCTACCACTACTATAGGGAAGTGAGGACTCGTAACATCCACTACACTGAGGAACTATCTAGAAAACTAATGATTGATCATCTACACCCTCCTATGCATGATTCCATCCTATGTTGCCTATGTCCCCCTTTCACTAACCAAGGAAAACGTAGCTCCATCACTACAGACACACCACACTATTCACCTAAAATAGTCAATATGAGTATGAACTGTGGATAACCAGTCCATACCAAGAATTATGTCATAATGCCTTAATGCTTCTGCCAAGATATCCCAACCAAAACACTCAACTCAAATATTTAGGTCATAATATTGACACTAGTGTGTGATCATCAATTCTCCTCCTGTAGCATTATCCAATCGTAAGGGTAGAGTCAAAGGTTCAACTAGAATCTTTGAGTGTCAAACAAGATTCATGGAAGGAAAAGAATAACTATAACCTATTTCTATCAATAATTATGCTAAGTTATAATAGACATAGATTGTACCTTGAATCATTCCTGGAGACCCTGGGTCATATGCCTCGACCACTTGAAAATGTCCCCTACCTTCTCCTCCAACTCCATGAGCCCAGTGTGGGCCACTTGGGGGTGGTGGTGGTAACATGTCGAAATGTATACCACCTCTTGTTGCTCTCCTAACTCCTCCATCACATATTCCACCCTATGAATCCACATACACCTATAATTTTCTCCACCACAGTGGTCCGTCAACTGTCTCTTTGTTAGCAGTACAACGGGTTGGGCAATATTGGGCGATATGTCCTCTTTCGTTGTATAAAAATAATTGCCTCTCTCTAGGGTGACTGCCACAAGCTTAATCTTCTCATCCAAGTAACTCTAAACCATAATGGTTCACTATAGCACCCTAGCATAGGTAGTAATGTATAGTGGGATAACTCTATCTCGGATGTCTCTACGTAGACCCTGATTTATGGTCTGAGCCTTGAAGTACAGATCAGGTTTCATATTTATCGATAACCTAGAGAGGATGGTATGCCTCGATCAATACTCAGATACTGGAATATCTTCCTTCCAGAGATGTAGAATCTCTTGGACACATATAGCCCTCATCTTATAAGGTCACTACAGATAACTGCCTCTTACCAGCGGGTTTTTTCCATATAGCGACGGTTTACAGAAACCGCCGCTAAACTTGGCATCAACAATCTATTAGCGGCGGTTTTATGCATTTCGCGACGGTCAAAAAAAAGCGTTGTAGTACCTCATTTCGCGGAGGTTTTTGGTAAATTTAGCGGCGGTTTTAAGGGCTATTTAATTAGTGGCGGTTATAATCGCCGTGAAACTCAGGCGTGCCAGTCGCCTTCTTAGCGGCGGTTAAAACCGCCGCAATTTCAGACGTGATTTTGTGGCGGTTTTAACCGCCGTTAAACAGTCTTCCGAATACATGTAGCGGCGGTTTAAACCGCCGCTAAATGTATAAGTGGTAAAGCATTAGCGGCGGTTAAAACTGCTGCGAAATGCTGACCCGGAAAAAAAACAATTATTTCTGTTTATACTCCACCACTGCCCTGGAAAACAAGCCAAACAACACATACAACATATATATAATAAGGACAAAATTTATGCACCACCTACGCAATATTCATAAACACCCTTTCATTTAATGTTGATGAAAAAGTTGATCCAATTCAATAAGAATACCTAAAGCATACAAAATACCTAAAATTATGGATTTAGAATGAAACACAAGATAACATCAAATGAAACAAGAGATTGGGGGTCACATGGATTTATACTTATAGTTTACAGATGATCAAAATTGAAAATATTTGATTCCATAAAAGTATTCCAATGTTCCAAATGATAATTGAAATCCAGTTAAGTAACATGAATACTATTTGAATTGGTAATGTCCAGTTTAGTCTCGAAAGTTATTCTTATATCCTGAAAACTATAATATATATGTAGTGCGAGAAAAAAAAGATATAATCATCTAGGTCTTAATGAAGTCTTCAATTTTAGGTGAAAATGGTGTGTTAATGTGATGACCATCAAATAGAATAAACCATATAACCCCATACATTTCATCTAAATAATCCTTTGTACACCATGGATTACTCATCAAATAATTGATCCAATATTATCATATGGAATTGTGTTCAACAAAAAATTAATGTAACCCCACTATAGATTTGATGTTACTTTTCCACTCTCACAACCTTATATCTAATTAGCAATGCTCCCATCCCATCCAAACAAACCACGTCACATCACATCAAATCCTTCCCGTATACAAATGGGTTATCACATCACACAACATCCCAACAGAAATCACCTAGGCCATCACATCACATCACATACCACCAGTAGACACATAGTCCATCACATCACAATAAATCATACTTGTAGACAAATACACTACCACCTAACATCTCTTCCCACCCACGGACACATATTCTGTCGAATGGCATCCAAACTAGAACAAGAGTCTTAAGGTATCATGAATGTGATGGACATAATCATTGTCCCCTCCTCCTACCATCAATTACCCCACAATATATCACATAGAAACACATAACTTATCACTCATAGAAATTGGGTCAAATAGATCAATTCCCACCGGAAGGCACCATGGACATGACATCGTTTCTATGAATTCTCCAACACCAACATGTGTCACTAATTCTGAATGAAGTGAGAGGATGTGTGTGAAACCATGCCTAAATTTCACCACCATCATAATTATTGGTGAAAATACCTAAAACTATAAACCTTTGAGTAGTGGTAATTTTATATAAATTATGCTTGGTGTATAAAATAATAGAAACATCCATGGTATATAGATATCCCACAATACCAAACCTATGTGTACACATAAACTACACTTGAGCTTATTAAATCACCACACCATAACACAAATCAATAATCACAACCAATTAAATCACTATTTGAATCACCCAAGACAATCACAACACTATTAACACAACATTCCACTTTCCACATACATGTTTCACCACCTTTATTTTTTATCCATTAGAATTCACATAACACTTTACATTTTCATTTGATTAATTTATAACATATCTATTTCCAATAAATATTTTTTATTTACTAACCTAGATCATTTACATTATCAACATAGTTCATCTCATGGATAACCGAGAAACTGACATATCCACTCCATGATACAACTAATTCAACTCACAAAACTGTCACCACAACACCACACATCCACCATTGTTTCCACACCACATTGCCCAACCCATATCACAAAATCAAATACTCCTTAAAACCATCATGAAACTCTATCACCACATACCAAATCAATGAATCTGCTACAAAAACATTATTCTACAACCACTACACCACATCCATGACCCCATAACCATGTACCACAACCTCTTCATAGCACATTTCACTACTACCAAAATCACATACATGAAAATCGACCAAAGAATCACATCCCCTTGTACCACACAACCAATCTGGTCAGTAACATCATCATACAACTTCCTAAACCATATAGTGAAACACAATAAGATGAATTATCCATGTTGGAGTCTGCATCCCACATCGGACATGAGGTCCAGTGTGATCTTTATTATTTGTTATAAATACACCCCAAGGGATCCTTTGGAGAAACACCTTGGGGGTTCGGTCCTCTCTTTTATTCCTCTACATGGTATGAGAGAGATTTACCCCCGACCCTCCCTCCTCCTGATTTTTTTCTCCCTTTGTTTAAGGTTTCCCCATATGGGGGCGGCGGCTCCAATCCAAATAGCCCCCCCTCCCTCCGTGACTCCATCCGCGCGGCTCCCTCCATCCCCGGCAGATCTCCCTCCAGTCCGACGACCCCTCTCTGGCGCGGCTCTTCTCCCGACGGTGCTTCTCCCCGCGCGACAGCCTCGTCTGGCCGGCCTCCCGGTTCTGCCCGGATCGCGTCCTTCCAGCGAATCTCCCCTCCAGTGCTACTCCTACTCTCGTCGGCCCTCCTGCGCGGCTGTCTCCTCGTCCCCCCTCCCTGTGTGCGACGGGTTTGGCTGCCGTTTCGGCTCCCGCAATTGCCCTGGAGCTCCTCCCACTCCCAACCCAGGCGTCGTCTCCCTCCCGATCCAGAGCTGCTGCGCAGTCCCAGGCGCCGTCTCCCTCTCTGCGTGTGGCCCGCTCCTCCTACGCGCGAATCCCGTTTCCACGACTCCCGGCGCACCTCCTCCCGATGGCCCGCCTCTTCCCTGCCGGCTCCCGGTCGCGCAACACTCCATCGCGCCGGCTCTATTCATCCCCGTGCGGCGGCCCCCGCCTTCCCTGCGCGCTCCCGCTGTCCGCTCTTGCTGCCCCTCCCGAGCACGACCCTCCCGCTTGCAGCAGCCGGCCTCCAGCACCCGGCCGCGTTCCGCCCTTATTCTTCCGGGCGGCTCCTCCGGCGGACTCCCCCGCCCCTGCACCTCCTGCGCCCACCATCTCTGCATCTCCTACGGCTACCCAGCGGCTTCCCGGCTTCACCTCCTTGCAATGACCGGCCCCGCCTCCCTCCGACTTCTCCAACTGCGCCCGCCTCCTGTGGATATTCCAGCGGCCTCCCTGCGCCGGCAGCCTCCCTTCCCAGCGGCCTCCCTTCCTCAGCGGTCTACTGCTGTCCGGCGGGTCCTTCTGCCCTCCCGCGCGACTCTCTATCGGCGGATCTCCCCCTGCCGGCATCTCCCTGCGCCTCTCCTGCAGTTTTCAGTTCTATCCAGCCCGCCTCTCTGCCCGGCGGCCTCCCTTCGACAGTCGGCCTCCATCCCTGCCGGCTCCTCCAGTATCTGGTTTCCAGCCCTACCGGCCTCCTGTACCACCTCTGCTCAACTGCTCCCTCCATGCCGGCCTCCGCCAAAGAGGATTTCCCGGTGCTTCGACGACCGGCACCGCCACAGAGGCTTTCCCGGCGCTTCGACGACCGGAACCGCCATTGCGGCTTCCTCGACACTTTGACGACCGGCCCTCCCGAGCAGATTCCTCGGTGCTTTGACGATCGGCCCAACATTACAGTTTTCCCGGCGCTCTGACGATCGGCCCGTAGTGCGGATTTTCCAGACGCTCTGACGACCGACCCGCCAGTGTGGATTTCCCGGTGCTCTGATGTCCGGCCCCGCACTTTTCTGGCGACGACCCCTCCTTTTTCAGCGGCATCACATTTCCATCTTGAGGGGGAGCAGCATCAACAACATTTTTCTTGTTTTCGTTTCTTCTGTTTTCGTCTTGTTTTGTCATCAAGCTGGGCGTGTCCAGCTTGAGGGGGAGTGTTAGCGTCTGTTTTATTGTTTTCTTTTCATTATGTGTCCAAGATAGGTACACCTAGCTTGAGGGGGAGTGTTGGAGTCTGCATCCCACATCGGACTTGAGGTCCGGTGTGGTCTTTATTATTTGTTATAAATACACCCCAAGGGCTCCTTTGGAGAAACACCTTGGGGGTTCGGTCTCTCAATTTTTCTCTTCTACATTCTACAACATCACAGATAACGACTTCAATGAATATTCATGGGAATTATCACATATAATTTTTACTAATCGTGGTTATCCCCACACAAAAAAATACATCAATGGGACACCAATTACTATCCAAAAATATATTCCTTTTATTTTTATTCAGGGATAAATTAAATTACAACATTGAAAGTGTCCTCAAAACATTACAACTATATTACAAACAGGGTCCCAATAGTACTTATATTTGGAATTGGATGTAATCATACATAGATATCCCAAAAACATATAATAATGCAGTAAGGAATGAGAAAATTACCCATTATCATAAATTTATATTTTTCATAAATTATTTTATTATTAAAAAACCATTAATATTTACTTGAAAGAGAGAAAGAACTTGATTATACCACACATATAATATAGAAGATTGAGAATGGGTATCCTCTACCACATGGAAGCAGTCACTTCTAACTCTTCACTGTAGGATGAAGAAAAATAAACTCAAAAACCACAACCACACATGGAAACCATGCATGAAACTACACCTAAACAAGGGGTTGTAGAAATGCATGCACATTCACGCACCAAAGAAAAATACCACCTCTATATTGGATCTCCAAAATAGGTACATAATGAAAGAAATATAAAAATAGGAGAACACGCCATGGATCTCCAAGAGGAATCCACCATATCCCATGAATCAAATAAAGGATGAAGTGGGTTATATTTTTTCCTCAAGACACCTAGTGTTCACTCAGAATGATAGTTTGGTATTATGTATTAAATACTAGAGAAAAAATCTAATAAAACCTAATTTAAAATATTGAACTCGGATAATTCACATTGTGTATCCAATTCATGACATGAATTCCCATATTTCAAAATTCCCATGAATTTCATGTATCCTCAGCCATTTATTATTACACATAATGAATTTGAATATCATGTCCGGAATTAAGTGAGATATTTATACAAGAGTGTGCATCAAAGTTCTAATAAATTACCATTGATTAGTTCATGGATTGATTAAGTGATATATTTAGACAAGGTGATCACACAAAGAGGTCAAGTGACATGATCACATGATTAGGTCTCCTGTATGGTTCTTGTGATGAGGTCATGCAAAGTTGTCTTGCAAAAAAAAAACGCACGAGAGATAGGGTTTTGAGAGCTATGGAGATTCATGTCACCGGTCAAATGACCAGCCTCTCACCCCCTGTTTGGACATGCAACACTCTAATGAGTCAAATTCCCAATGCAGAATTTACAACAGAAACATCAAAGAGCCTATTACTATAGATCATCTAACCAATGAAACAAACACATCATTCTCTTTACCACCTGAGGTTATTGTGATCATTCAAGGTTAGCCACTGAAGCTCCTCCAAGACCAATGGTTTTTTAAAGGTTCCATACACCACACATGTTATATATAAAAACCAACCTTTCCCATATTTGTTCAACACATCAACAATACTACTCATGGTCCGATGATGCATCGTCAACCTCTCCACCTCCATCTCCTATTTCCACCTGTAAAAACATTATATTGAAAATTAAATATTGTTACATATTTATAATTAAACTTAAAACCAATAAAAGTTTGCAAACTAAATGATTGTGATTTTTTGTGATTTACCTGCTCACCACCACTCGGTGCACTACCACTGGGGGCATATCTGCTCATCTGCTGAGATAAATCAGTCAACGCTTTCTGCATAGTGGATATCTGAGCCCCTTGGTCTTGAACTATGGCCCGTAGAGAAGAAATCTCCCTCTGAGCATCTTCAGGTATGGTCTGACCATAACCAGGAGTAGATGCGGCTGGAATCCCTGATGTCCTGCTAAAGACCTCAGATGGTACGGGTCCCAAACCCATCCTGTGCACTCTACCAGGATGCTCCTTCCCAAGGACTTGAGCAACCGGGTCATCCTGGGAGACTGAGTAGGACTACCCAGGACTGGCATCCCATAGTTCTTTAATTTTTACCTATAAATCAAATATCAATACATATTAACACAGTAAACACTGATAATAAGTTAAAAATTTGACTTCATACCCCAACTTCTTTGGTGGGCTCATTAACAAAAGAGCAATCTGATTTTCTATGAACATCTAACCACAGTTCAGTCTGGGAGGCTTCGTGCCCTAAATTCTGTGACAGCATTAAGAAAAGATAAATCAAAAATTAAATATATTAAATAGATAATATTTTATTATAAATATTTAAACTATTTAAAATATTACCAATGACATTCGGCTTCTATAAAATCTTTTTGAGCCCACCGTGTGAGGGATGACTTGCTTCGCCCTGTTTGATGCATTCTATCGTGAAAGATCCTAAAATAAATAAAATGAAATTTAACAGTAATGTATCCAATGTCATCTCCTCTTCATATACATGTAATAATTTAAAATGAGGATAATATAATAATATATATTTCAATACCATCCGCTACTCATCATGATGTCTGTCAACAAAAACTTTCCACTGCTCTTTCGGTACCCCACTGGGTAGCTTGTCATACATTTGTTCCAAGGTCAACGAAGTATCGTTGACATCACACCACAATCTCCATTTGAAATCTTTCCATTTTTTACCTAGATTTTTCAAAGTCCACTTCCGTGCTATCACATCAGCAACTGTGAAGTGGAAGAACATCTGTATACAGAAATTCATTTTGAACATATTAGTAACATGACATTCAATTAAACCATAATGTAATAAAATTACCATTATTTGAGAATTGAAAACTTCATTTTTCCAGTTTGGAGGCATATGTCTCCAATCATTATATGAAATGGGAAGGGAAATGGGCTACGCTGCCAACTGACCTATAATCTGGCCAAGTAACCCCGCGACATCATCCGTAGGGACCCCCTAAGAATCAAATGACACAACTATCTTTTCGCCATTCAAGGTCCAAACATCTGAGATTTTTAAGTGTTTCTCCACGGTTTTATTTTTGTCATCTTCAATGAGCAAAGAATTAGTATAAACAAAATGAAATAAATTTATTTAATTAAAATTTATACCTATGACTGTGACCCTCCAGTGTGTCCGGGATGAACTGGAAGGGGTCTGTCACCACCCAACTGATGAGGCACCTGTAGGGGGAGTCGATGACTCAGCCTCTAATGGGAGGCTCTCTGATGGTGTGAGAGATAGTGCAGGGGAGATGGTGCGGGGGTGTAGGCAGCCGGTGCCTCAGATGTCGTGGGGAGTGACCCAGATGGATCGGCATCCATCGCAGGACTAGAAGAAATAGTATACCAATTCCTCCTTGGCATTCCTATCATTTAATCAAATAAAATTAAGTTCAAAATATATATTTCAAAAAAATTATGCAGAAAAAAAATTAAAAATGATAATAGATGCCCAGTACTAATAAACCAAATATATATAACAATGATAATGAATGACTGTAGAAATGAAACAAGTGGTTGTTGCATGAATGAATAATTGTACATACAATCATTTTCCCCTTCAATAATGTCGGTTTCCTGCTCCATTGCTTCATCCACTTCATTTATCCTTGCAAGACTAATATTTTCAATATCATGATGGAAAAATAATTCTGCTTCCTGTTTTTGATGACATTCAACTTTAGATGTCAAATCTTCCACTTCATCACCCATATCATACAAATCTCTTTGTATTACGTGAGTAACTACACTCCACCCTTCATCCACAACATCATTCACATAATATACCATTTTTGCTTGCGATGCTAATATATATGGATCATGCATTTCACGATCACCAACATCCATCAAGCGAGAGAAGTTTACAGAAGTAAATTGCAATGAATCTCTTTTAACACCTCTGATAATATCGACCCATTTTCATTTGAATAAAACAACATAAAAATGTCCATGGTAGTTTAATTCAATAATATCATGCAGCTTTCCATAGTATTCCACATCAGAAAATGTAAATATAACACTATTTTGTGTTTTCAAACCCACTTCTCGATCAACTGTACGAAATCTAAAGCCATTCACATTATAAGCGTCGAACTTTCTAACTTGCTTTATAGGACCTCTAGCAAGAAACTTCAAATCTTCTGACAAGTCTGCTCGAGTATCAGTATTCATGATCTAAAAAAAGAAATATAATTTAATAGATTTACAAATTGTATGTTTCAAACTAATATTCTTATTTATTGCAATATTTATGAACTTACACGTCGTGCCAACCATTCTACAAGCTCTTTATTCACAGATTTCGTTATATCTTTCTCATTTCTTGTTCGGCCTCTCATTCGTCTCTTTGTTTGTATCCTCAACTCTTAAATAAATGGATCTGAAATTTCACTATTCAGCAGCACATATCTATGTGCCTATAATAATTCCAATTCTGTCAGTATCACATTTGAGGTCCTCCCAACTGATCGGCCAATAGTAGGAAATATTTTTGATTTCTGAAGAATTTGAGATTGATTTGATGTGTCTTCAACACGTCCAACTCGATTAAATATTGTCTCAATATCATCTAAATACCTGGAACAAAAGGTAAGACATTCCTCGTCCAAATAACCTTCAGCAATAGAACCTTCTAGTTGAGCTTTATTTCTCACGTATGATTTCAAATGCCCAAGATATCTATGAAATAAAATAATAATATTATGCATTTATTTAAATGTCAAAAAAAAATTACTTAACTGGAAAACATATAAATAATATACCTCTCAATTGGATACATCCATCGATAATGAACGAGGCCTCCTAATTTAGCTTCTTCAACAAAATGCACAGTTAAATGCATCATGATAGTAAAAAACGATGGAGGAAAGATCATCTCCATTGCACAAAGAGTCAATACAAACCTCTCCTGGAGGTTGTCAAGCTGAAATGGATGTACAACTTTCTCACATAATTGCCTGAAAAATGTACAGAATTGGAGTACAACAGCAGTAACTTTTTCAGGTAATAATGTACGCAATGCCAATGGTAGTAACTCCTGTAACAAAATATGCAAATCGTGACTTTTCAATCCATGTAACTTACAATTCTTCAAGTCAACACACCTCGAGATGTTACTCGAATACCCATCAGATACCTTCACATTCTTTAAAATTAGAAGGAACGTATCTTTATCCCTATTTTTCATTGCGAAAATGGTCGGAGCATACTTTTCATTCTCATCTGGCCAGAGATCGCGTTTTATGTTCATTACTCGTAAGTCTTTGCAAGCATTCAGATGATCCTTCGACTTTCCATGCTCATTAAGTAATGTGAAAATAAAATTATCACAGACATTCTTCTCAATATGCATCACATCAAGATTGTGGCGCAACAAATTAAATTCCCAATATGAAAGTTTAAAGAATATACTTTTTTTCTTCCATTGTTGCGTTCGGATTTCACTTGACGATGCACTTCGGACCCGTTTTCCACTATCATTCAAATGACGAACCTTCCCAAATTTTGTTTCAACATTTTCAAGCTATGTCAATATTTCAGAACTAGTTAACAACTTTGGAAGTGGTCTATGATGAATGAAACCATTAAATTTTGATTTGTTCAGCCGGAATCTATGAGATGGATCGAGAAATCTTCGGTGGCATAAAAAGCACCATTTTCTACTGTGAGGTAGCCGTTTGGGCTCAAAATCAAAGTTACAAATGGGACAAGCCAAACCCGTATAAGTGTTCCAACCAGATAAATTCCCAAGCCCAGGGAAGTCACTAATGGTCCACAGTAAAGCATCATGCATTTTGAACATTGTTTTAGAACAAACATCAAATGTCTCAACACCGTTACTCCATAACTCCTGGAATTCTTCAATCAAAGGCTTCAAGTATACATCAATATCATTTCCAGGCATTTTTTTTCCAGGAATAATCATTGAAATGATAAAATATGATTGTTGCATACACATCCACGGAGGCAGATTGTAAGGGATCAAAACAACTGGCCAAATGCTATAACTTGTACTCAAAGTCCCAAATGGGTTGAATCCATCGGCAGCCAATCCCAATCGAACATTCCTAGGATCAGCTGAGAAATCTGGATGTAATTAATCAAATGTCTTCCATGATTAGGAATCTCGTGGATGTATCATTAACCCATCATTGTTATTATCTACAGAATTCCACTTCATGTGTTCGGCGGTTTTTGATGACATGAATAATCTTTGCAATCGCGGCTTCAAAGGAAAGTAACGCAAAACCTTTGCAGGTGTGTTCATTTTCTTCTTCTTCATGAAATTATGTTCAGTCATACTTCCAACATCACCCTTTGACTTCCATCTAGAAGAAGAACATTTCTTGCAATTCTGTCTACTTGAATCCTCTCCCCAATAAAGAATACAATCATTGGGACACGCATGTATTTGTTTATAATTCAGACCAAGCTTGTTAACAAATTTTTTCATATCATAAAAAGATTCTGGGATTTTTGCTTCAGGAAAAGCATCATGAATCAATTCTAATATCATGGACATTGCCTTATTTGTAATTCCACATAGACATTTGATATGGTACAACTTCAGCAGAAATGAAAGCTTGGAATATTTCAAACACCCACTATACAACTCTTGATTTCCATCGTCAACTAAATCATGTAACGCATTTTTATTAGTGAAGTTTTTCCTTACATTTGGATCTACAGAATCAATAGGAGGATCCAATGATATGTTCCAATCTTGATCTACTTGTGTTACAGTCTCAAAAACATTACTTGTCACGTTGCAATTTGTAGCACCCTCTTCTGGTTGTTCTGATATGTTTTGATGCTGATAGTGGTGTCTTGCAGTGCTGAATGCATCATTTATGAGGTTTTTCATTTCATTTTCCATTGTCAACGAACTTGGGACCTCATTCTGTGGATTAACATCAGTGCTCAATCTTTCTGTATTGTTCGATTCTTCATGCCAATTCCAACACAAATATTGACTAGGGAATTGCTTCAGTATTAAATGTTCATAATCTTCATATCTCTTCAACCATGTTCTAAATTTACATTTAGGACATGGACATCTTATTCTCCCTTCAACGGATCGATTAGAAATCGCAAAATCTAAAAACTCATTCAAACCCTTAACATACTGAGGTGTGTTCCTCGGTAATGTGATCCAGCTTTTATCCATGTATATCACAATGTGCCTACACAAAATATATGATAGTGTAAGATTGCAGAATCATAATATAATAAAGATGACCAATTGATCATAAAGTATGCATAATATAATAAAGATGATTCATTGATCACATTTACCACTTACTTAGCATGCCCAGACAAACCAAACAAGTCTGGTCCTTAGGAGACAGCGTGAACACCTCATTGAGGATCAGTAAGAATATCGGGATACACAATTATCATAACACTGTCAATCACACATTTATGTTACCTCAAAAAATTTCTATCCCCACTACATTAATGAGATACATTGGTCCACTCAGATTACTTCCACACCCTCACAAAAAATACTACAACTTTCTTGAACATCTCATGTACTCACATGCTTGGTCATCTCAATTAAATGTTTTATTTTATTTTCCATATCTATAAATGGGATACCAGTCGGTATTTATAACACTATCGATCACACATTTATGTTGCCTCAAACAACACCCCATTGATGTGTGATCGAAACTGATCATAATGCATTTTAAACCTGAGACATTATGTGATTTTTTAGGCTTGACCTTAGATGTCCTCCAAGAGTAATGATGTTTCTCAATGGTTTCATACACAACCAACCATATCAAAGTCGTATTTCCTATGACAAAGAAGACTATCTGGGTACCAATCCATGTACTGAATATGGTGTGAGGTAAATTAAGTAGGCCACCACTAATGGTTTCTAATGCATAATCTAGTACACGAATATAAAACAAACAATAGTGTGCAGTTATATCAAAATTAAGTGTCACTATAAATATAAATCCATGTCACACTCAGGTTTCTTAGGAGACACTTGGAACAATCTTAAACCTTAGATATTTCATGTAAACATTGGTAATAATATCCACTTTGAAATGCACCAACCTAGAAAAGTTAGTGGAATACACTATAAAAATACATTCCCATTTTTATAATGTTAGAAAGTATCAGTTCTTTTCCACATGTAACATTTTAGGATAAAACTATAGTTTATATATTTTCTTGAAGGATTCCCACGTAAGATCCTCATGAAATATAGCATGCACAACTGAGTCTCACCATTTCCTTCCCAATCCATCAAGAATATATGTTGACCCCCACCCCTTAGATTCTTTGGGAATCTTTATAATTTTAAATCTCCTACCAATATACTCAATCCTCTCCTCATATTTCTAGATTCCATTATCACCATGAAAGATATATGGATTCTTGTTAGTAAATTATGAGTCATGATCCACTACTTCTCTTGGGTTTTTAATACCTTCATAACCAAAGTATGAATATTGCATATTGTAACTTCCACTAAAGAAGATACCACTAAGGGATTCTCCTATTAAACCCGTCTCACAAATCCATCACTTAGATTCATAAGACCTCTCCTAGTACGAATTGTCTAACAAATACAAGATGAAAACCCCTTTAGTCATGAGAAAATTCCTAAATCATAGACCAACTTCCATAATCCATATTAATGATTTAAAATAATAATAATTTTATGAATTTATGAATTCTATTAATGAAATATAAAACATAAGAAAGGAATAGTTTTTTTAATAGACACCAAATCTAGTTTATTCAATCAACCACAAAGACCAAGTGACAATATTTTCAAAAATAACTAACCACCCATAGTAACTTGAATTCATACATGGAGGTGAGATGTCTAGGCACCATCCCACACATATTAACTAAATTTTAGTGCTACTAAATCTAGTCTACCAATGACACTAAACCAAAAATATGAAGTGTCGTAACATTCCAGGCTCAATATTCATTTTGATATCAATTTATAATGAACCGACTAGGGAAAACTAGGCAAGTATCCCAAGAGGGTCTTATACATGGAGATGTGTAATAAAGAGACATGAAAGTAGTATCTTGTTTTAGAAAATAAAGTTATGAAACCAAATTAAAATTAAAAATAAAGATAAACATCCATTAGTATAAAAAATTCAATCTAAATAGGCCAAACCATAAAGATAAAATAGACAATACTATCATCTCCCTATGTGACCATCTATCACCACCAAACCATCTTTATACAAAGATAGTAAACAAAAAGAGAAAATTAAAAGTTCTAATATAAAAAATTCAATATCTCTAGCTTTAAAATAAATCTAGTTTACATTTATTTTTCATAAAATAAAACAATTTTTTAAAATAATCCTACGATTTTCATAAAAAACCATACAAAAAAAATCTAGGAATATGTTAAGAATAAAAGAAATCGGGTAGTCATAGAAAAACCCAACCATAGATACACTATAATATAACTGTGTGAGCAAGTAACCATGAAAATACCATCATGTGATAAACAAATCATCAATGAAAAAACCCACCATTTGGGATCCAAACTATGGGTTTGCGTTCTAGACATGAAAGAGAATCCCCAATCCAAGATTAAGGTGGATTCAACTAATATAACCTCTATTGGAATTACACACACAAAAGTTTCATAAAACCTCTTGTGGAATTACATAAAAAAAGAGTGAGAAGTATATTTCCAATGCATCCAAGGACACCTAATGTTCCAAGTTTTTCAAAATCTTTTTAGAAACCATGATCACATATAATAAAACAATTTTAATAATAAATCCTTTCGACTTCAAGCTTGAAAACCCATTTTAAAAACAAATCCACCCTTTAAAGAATTTTGTCAACCACTTTTTGTGAGAAAAACCATCTTTGAAGAAAGACCTCTTTAAAAACATGTACATTTTCCATAAAATCCATTTAAATCCATCAATTTCATGAAAGAAGCCAAAGAAATTAATAAGAATATAAGGAAATATTAAATTAGAACAACTTGTATAGATACACCTACCTTATAAACATAAGGAACCTAAGATCCTTCGACAACATAAATTGGAAACAAGCAGATATTATTCAAATAGAAAAGGAATGAGGGAAAACCACAATGGATTGATTGATAACACATATTATTTATGAAACCATCGAAACCATATCACACAAAACTACGAAACCAAGAAATAACTAAAATTTACCAAAATTGAAGGGGGTCGCGGGGGACGCCGGGGGGTGCGGGGGTCGTCGGAGGCCGCGGGGGGTGCGGGGGTCGCCGGAGGGTGCGGGGGGCGCGGGGGGCGCGGGTGTCACCGGGGGTCGAGGGGGGTGCGGGTTCGCTGGAGGGCGCAGGGGGCGTGGGGGACGGGGGGGTCGGGGAAGAGGGGCGAGGGTTTGTGGGGGTAAACGCGATAGGGGTGGGGGAAAGGGTCGAGGTTTTTTAAAAAAAAATTGGGTTTCGCGGCGGTTTATTAAAAACCGCCGCCACAAAACCGCCGCTAAACCCTATTTGTGTTGTAGTGGGTGATAACTCCTCTATGAAAAAGCTCTCAAACTATATCAATGGAAGAGTTCACTCATCGTAAGATCATGTAACCCAACCCCACTATCTCCTTATAGAGTCATGTAGAAGGCTCGCCACCAGGACCACCATCGGATCTGATAGTGTCCTAACTAGATGGAAAACATGGGTCACCATCTCAATCCAGTCTTCAGCCACCTATGTATTGGGATCACCTTGGAACCTGGGGGTCTCTATCGCTGAAACTCGTGAAGCATGCTCATCAATTACTCATAATCCATTGGTAGTATGGTTACCATGTCCTACTCTAAATGTGGTGGTATAGCTAGTGAACAATATAGAGGTGATATATCTGGTACAAATCCTCATACTGATGTATCATCTCCCGGTGGATCATCTTCGTGATCACCCGTTGGAATCCTAGTTGGATATCTATGTGTAGTCATCTTGAAGTAAAATAAGATGTACCGTAATCAATATATTGAGAGATGGCTCAAGAAGGAAAAGGAAAACACAATCATTCCTATATGATGCATATACCATTGTTTTCCCTGCAACTTGTGTTATCATGTATCAAGCCAAAAAAAGGTGATCAAAGTCCTGGAGTATGGATATACTAACCTCCCACACCAACACTGGAGTCTCTAGATTGAAATCTGAACTTGAAACACTTAACATTGTTTCCCCAAACCAATATCACAGACTCTTGATCCTAAAGTAGAATCGATCTCTTTGATACCACTCTCTCATGACCTGTCCTAGAGGTGTCTGTGTTGTGACTACCCCAAGCCCGCCTCCAATAGGTCAGGGGCTGGTGACTAGAACCGAGTAGGAATATCCCACAAATGGGAGGCATTATCCTAATGTACATGTATGCATTCACACATCTCCAAGACACAAAAGCTTAAATGTGAAAAAAAACACTAAGTAAACAGTGCATGAAAACCACTATATCCCACAACTATAGTATGACAGTAAGTAAAGTACAGTAAAGTAAATAGGGACATAAATAAGCCCACCAAAAGGTGTCTGTAACCATAAGTCCAAACTATAATAAAATATGTATGGGGACAACTGTCTAAACGCCACAGGAAAACACCTTAGTCTGTTCGGTCTCACAAGGCACTGCCTGATCCTGGCCTGCCTGGAACTCCGTCAAAAGTTCAACCATCTTCACAAGACACGATATGTGATGGAAAATCCCATGCAGGGGTGAGTAAAACTATACTCAGTAGGACACCCCAAAACCAAAATAGAATACCATAAAGGAATTCAATAAAGGAATACCATAAATTAATACAATAAAGTAATACCATAAAATAATTTCAAAAGGAGTGCCACAAAGTAATTCCACAAATGAATACAATAAAGTAATATCACAGAGGAGTAGCACAAAGGAATAACACACAAGAGTTCCACACAGGAATACCACACAGGAGTACCACACAAGAATACCACACATGAGTTCCACATAGGAGTACCACATAGGAATACCACATAGGACACCCACACAGTAACACCATACAGAAGTACCATACAGGAATACCATACAGGAAAACCACACAGGAGTAACACATAAGAATACCACACAGGAATAGTACATAGGAATACCATGTAGGAACACCACATAGGAAAACCACATAGGAGTTCCACACAGGAATATCACACATGAGCACCACATAGGAATACTACGTAATAATACCATATAGGAGTACCACATAGGAATTCCACATAGGAGTACCACACAGGAATACCACACAAGAGTACCACATAGTAAAAGTAGACATGAACACCACATAAGAGAACCACATAGAAGTACCACATAAGAATACCACATAGGACTAACACACTCGAATTCCACATGTAGTACCACACAGGAATACCAAACATGGATACCACGCATCAATACCACACAGGAACACCACATAAGAGTACTACACAGGAAAACCATAGTCATATCTACACAAGTATATGTCTACAATACATATAACAAGAATATCTAGATATAATCAATCCAAGGAACAAATTCTAAAGGTAACGACAACCAATTACCAACCATAGGATTCTGATTGAATCACTCTTATTTCTAGATAACTCACTCCTCGAGCCATGATATCATCGGAGACACTCATGAATAGTTCTAGATAATTTGGGATTTGATAAAAGAGAACACATTAGTCAAGGAAGGCTATGATATATAGAGAGGGGATCCTGCCCAGATACACTAAGGAATACCATGAAACCAATCTAGATCAACCCGCAACATAGGGGATCCTACCCAGGTGCACTTAGGAATAACACTAACCTTACTGATATGGGTTGCTATATGGGGGATCAGCATGCTACTCTCATAGGTTACGTCAATTCCACAAAACTCCACTATGGGTGATAGAGGATCCTGCTCCAATCCCACTGAGGGATACCATAACTCTATATGGGACTTGGCCTCTAAAGGGAACTACAATCCACTAATGTAAACATCATTTCGAACTAAACCCTCGAGTAAAAAATCAAAGGAATGCTCTTAGTCTATACGGGTCCAAACTAAAAATCTCACCATATTACATCATAAGGGACCTCATCAACGTCAGGGTCCCAATTCCATAGAAGGATCATCAAATGGATGTAGCGTTTGAATGTTATGGTCATTTGAAGAAACTTCCTGAAAACCTATCTAGGGCATGGGAGACCAAAAGGTCATGCACCGAACACCACAGTTAGTCCACCTACTACCATGGTTGACCACCATGTCCAACTACCATATTCTTCCTACCCCATGGTTGAACTCCCCATGGTCAATCCCCCTATGGTTGATTGCCCAGTGGTCGATCGTATGTCCACGTTGTGGTCGACCATGTCACAGAAACTCGAGCTTCCGTGGAGGTCGACCGTGTGGCCTCCCCGAGTCGACCTAAGGCCCAAAAAAAGTTCTAACCAAGATCCATCCCAGTCTGCTGGGCTGACCCAGCCCGCTTCGTTTGGGCTCGGCCCAGCTCGCTTGGCCAAGACCACTGGTGCGCGGGCTGCCTAGCCTGGCCCTTCCCACTTTGTTGACGGTCACGTCCCACGTGACCGCCACCACCACCGCATCCTGAGACCCTATCGCATCATATGTAGCCCTCCTCATCACCTTTGATCACCATCACCCCAATATTCACCACCTTCAGTCACTGACGTTGCCTCCTCGCCTCGTCGGACTGCACCTTACTTCACCGGACTGTCGTGCTGGAACCTCACCCATGGTCCCTTCTGCGTACCAATGAGCCACCTCTAATTCCCAAAATTCAAAACAGGCCTAAATTTGAGTTCCTCAATTAACGATATATATAGACCCAATCTTCTTTTTCAGTTTTCCTCCACTTAGGTGGTTTGATTTCATTTTTAACCACCCGATAAGTCGAGCCATGACAACAGGGATCCAATGGAAAAAATGCAAAGAAAGGTGGAGGTGAAAATCATAAAGAACACCTTGAGGAATTAACCTTGAACTTTTTTCATGTGGGTCTCAATACATTTTCGTTAAAAGGATAACTGAAGGTGAAAATCAAGAAAAACTCCCAAAAATAATCCCCATAATTATAGACCATCACGCAATGATTGAACCGTGAATCGATCTATTCATGGAGTGACCCTAGTTCTTTGTGGAAATAATGAATGGGGAAAAACAAAAAATAGTAACCACTCTACCGAAATTTGGATTAGTTTCTAATAAAGTGTGATAATTCTGTCATCATCATCGGTGAGGTTCCTTCAAATCGGTTGTGTGTGGATGGTCGATACACGATCTGTCATCATTTCATCAAGAGAGTTCTTCAAAGGTTCTCTCTAATGGATCTCTAGAGATTCCAGGGTATTTTTGTGGAAAACCCTATAATTTTAACACAAATGAATTTTAGAAAAAGTTGTTGTGTCGAATTAAATAATTTTATATTAAATTACTTTATCCTCATTACTTCCCGAGAAAAAAAAATTCACAAACGACCCACCCCAACTAATGTTAATTCATAGATAAGGTAAAGTCTCTATTCTGATCTCAACAGTTCCCTCCTATTTCTAATCTAGGCACCTGATCAATACTTATTCCACTTTTTTAGGAAAACCATGCACATGTGCTATTAAAATTTTAATATTTTTCAAAAAATTATTTCAGCCACACCAGTCCTCAGAATCACACATCATCTCAACTCATATTCTCGAAATAAGCCCCTTTAATTTCTAAAAATAATACATGGAAATTCCAAGATGTTACAAATAGGTCCCTACATATTCCATTATATAAATTCTTTTCTACTAAAATGCAAGGAAATAAAGGAGACTGATGCATCTCTTGAGGGGGTATAGATGATTTGAAGATGTCAAATATTCACAGTTTTTTGAATATGAAAATCAATCTCAAATTTATAAAATGAATATTCTTGAAAAACTATAATATACAAAAAATTGATATTCAGAAAAAAGGGGGATTTTTATGTTTATGCACATGAATTTATTTGATGTGTTTGTTGAGATGTGAAAAAGAAATATCTGGAAAATCTTGAGAAGATATCCCATGAAATGAAGTTACTGGAATGAGTTTGAGACTAGTTCCACATTAAAAAATATGGGTAGACTTGATGAATAGGGGACATCACTCTTGTTTTCAACATTGGGTTTACCCACATAGACGTAGAGTTGATTAACTAAAAGTATATTTCTTTTTTTGAGTGTGGTTCCATTATTTGAGAATAAATTGAAGTGGATGAGAAGTTGGTTGAAGTGAGAACTCCTAAATACCCCTTTTTATTAATTTTCAATAAGGTGTAGAAATAAAAATAGACATATTGACATATAATTATTGAAAACAAATACACAATGAGAGATTGAAGTTTCCTTTGACTGAATTGTATTTTTTGTCAACAAGGATGGCTGGATTGATTGTAGGAAGATGTCAATATGTATTGAGGTAAGTTATGGAGATGGGATTTTTTTTTTAAAACATCCTAATATTAAATGTTATGATAGTTAAACCATTCTTCATGCTAAATACATGTGCTATTTGGTGTTGAGATGTGGAAAATTTTTTACAATAAAGGAGAAATAAGTGAAGACCATGAAAATATTTATTTTTATTAAGAATTAAAGAAGTCCATGGAAAATATTATTTTACATAATAAATTTTTGGAAGGATTGATGATATATTATATACTTATAATATTATCTAACTATTTTCCATTGGACTAATTTAAAAAAATAGGGTTGAACCACATGAGCTAGCCAGAAATATCAACCATGTTTTAGTTGGAGGTTTTCTCAACCACTCATGGGAGTGAGAAGGGATAGTCTATATAGAAGATGAGAGTGGGTTGGTCTATAGGCCCATAAGAGAGTTCTCATTGAGAGCACATTTGGTGGGTGGGACAGTACAGGTGAGGAATGACATGTGAATCCCATGTGTGATGTGTTATATGTACTAAACCCCACTATCATCTCGAAGCATTGGTGGAATGGGATTTTTTATATTAAGGATCTAAATAAATGTGTGGGTTGATGGGGAATAGTATATACATGATACTATTTATCCACCATTAAAAGTTAGGGATTAAACATGGCCAGTTGATCTATTTCATCCTAACCTTTTGATCAGTGCCAGCGTTGTCTTCTATCATGAGATACCTAAGGGTTTCATATGCACTAAAGTATATAAGGTTTTCTTCATGTTGTTACATTCAAATGATCAAGCCAACCTATATGATTTACATTTTATCTTCATATACAATATAATATGATTTAATCATCACAAAACTTTGTTTTCATAAATAAATGATGATTAATCCAAGACAGTATAAAGAAATATTTATTTTTAGAAATGATGATGATATTTTTATTTATAACATGAATACATTATATGAATAAATTAGGTAGTGTAATGAATGGTTTTCCATGAATATAATAGATTTAGGTTTGTGGGGTTTGTATATAAATACCCTAAAATGAGATCATTTTCCATAATGAACAAAACATATATCGAGGAGAGAGCTTCGGCATAAAAAATAGAGCAGAAAAATTATCTGTATTCATGAGAGAGTTCCATGAATTCACGCTATTCATTAAAAAGAATTTTTATTCACATGATGATGATTTTATTCATCTAATGGTGTAGATAGCCTCATTTTTTACACTATGGATAAAGGGTAATTGTTCCTGTATATACTAATACATAAAATAGAATATGATAATATGATTCCTTCACACGAAACTCATGATCCTTATAGGTCTTGTGAAAAAGAAGTTGAGACACCATAAGAATAAATTTCATGAAAAATAGAATATTTTTAGGCTTCTTGACTCTCATGAAGTATATATAATGTTTATGTGATCTACTTACATGAATCTATATTATAAATCTAATTCACACAAAGAGAACCAATTATATATATTGTTATCATGAATGAAATGATATACATTCATGATGGTATATTCATGTACAAGATTTGGAGTGCCTATTTTGTGAGCTATGATTTCAAAAGAAATATCGGCATCCTGCGATACACTCACCCAAAGGAAGCCCAAAATAAATCTGATATGTGATGCACATGAAATGTTACATGCATGGATGAAGGATAATAATAGTTTTTGTTTATAAAGGAAAGTGGGACATTCTTTTGAATTTGAATTGTTACACAAAATATAAAAAAAATATTTGAGAAAACCATTAATTATATTACACATGCATGAAGATTGAGAAAGTACATACGATATGCATTTCATGTATAGTGTGAAGTGATTTTAGACTAAAGACATAGTATAATTTCAACAAGGAATATATATCTGAGTTATCAGTTTATTGAGATCAATTCAGATCATTTGAATATGAGTGGATAGTTATTGAGGTAAGGTATTCATAAATCGTAATAAATAATTCTTTCCCATAAATGTTACAAGACTTTAGAAACTGATTGTATACTATGATCAGAAGTTATTTGAGAAATACAAGCATCTATGAATAGTTAATTGAATTGTACATGGGAAAGTGTGATCCAGAAAGTTTTTGGAGGATAATCAGTGAAAAATATATTCCTATAGTGTATCTAGCCATTTTAAGAAGAAGGTTGTGGTTATGGGGTCTAACCAGTTTCTAGAAGATTATGATTGGGGATCTAACCAATCACTAGAAAAAAAGGTACAATTAAAGGGTCTAATAAATAGCTAAAAGCTAATTATAGATTTGGGATATAATAATCTTTTAATTGGGGGTCTAACCTATTATTTTTTAATCACATTCTATTATATTGTAGAATCTGTGTTCAAAGTCTGACCAATAAGAAAAAGAATAGGTCTTTGTGTCAAACCTTGAAAATCTCTTTGTGCTTTTCTTCCATCCATATTTTTTTTATTTTTTGAAAACACTTTTTAAGGCTGAGTTTGAACCTTTACAAACTTTAAAGTAGATAAAATACCGTCCGAAAAAACCACAAATAAGGAATTTTATTAAATAAAATCCCCCTAAACTTATGACCATTTTTAAAATATCCATATTATTCATTAGTGGGAAAAGATCTATATTTCCCTAATTAATTATTCTTATATGGTGTTCCTCTCATCACTTAATTATTTAGGTAGGTAATCTTTCCGATCACAATATTTCCAACTCATGGATAGTTGAGTGGATAACTCTTTATCCAAATCCATCATATGGATTCACACAACTCAATTCCTCCGGTATCATAACTATTAGGGATTCCCACTATGTATCGCCAAAATAAAACATCAAAACAATATAACATTAGATAATGTAGGGGCACCCAACTAAGGAACATAACTACTAAGAAATAAAATTTAGTGTCACTTATTAAATTCTTTCCTAACACAAGATAATCAAGGGGCACCTGGATATAGAATGAAACTACTCACATTTATAATTTAGATCTTGAAAAGTACCTATTTAGAAGGAATATCGCAGTTAGTATTTATCATATTTTAATCTCACAATATTATCTCATGTTACTATAGTTTATGTATGTATGATTTTAGTAATTTAGTTTTTAATTTTATTCCCTCCACCAAACTAATATGTTTAAACCATATTTATGCATAAATCTTTACACAACCAATAGGTTTGTATTACTTACCCAAAAATATAAGTCAACTGTACTCAAACATATCCAAATGAATTTTATTAATAAGGTACATGAACAATTAATTTAAAGGTTTTGAGTTATATAATATATTCAATATCCTTGCGAGTAATCCTGGAGTGACAGATAGCCAACCCCATTCACCAAACTATACAAGGCATAAGCCTCCAAGTTGATAGGTAGTTCGACCCCAAGTACTTCTACCTGGGGATAATATACTCAATAGAGAATCCAATTTATCATAACTCTATTATCAAATATACAAAAACTATTCCCAACTAATAATTTGAAATTAATAAATCCAAATACATACTGAGGTCAAGGTAGACAAAAAACTAAATTTATAAACAATTCCTAAAATGTAATTCAAGTCTCTATCTAGAATCAGATCAATAATTAAATCAAATCATACATAATGTTCAAATTTCATAAAGAATTTAAACATGAATATAGTAGGGAATAACCTTTAAATAAATGAACAATTAAAATATTTAAACATGAAATAAAAATTTATGAATAATTCATAAATGAAAGAAACATATAAAAAATTTATAATTTTAGATTTATACTATAGAAATTCCATAAATATGAAAATAAATATTTTATATTCATTCCAATATGAACTCATTCATATTTATCATTATATGGAATTTCCAATTTAAATATATGATATTATATGAATTATAAACTATTTTTAATACATTTTATAACATGTAAACATTTTACATAATCTAAATATCATATACTAAATCATTATTTAAACCTTGATCATATAATTCATCAAAACACTTTTTATGTTCCTTAAATAATATCCAAATAAGGCCCCAATTTATTTTGAATAATTTTAAATAATTAATTATAAATAATTCATAATTTGAATATAAACTGCTTTATCTTTTTACCATATTTCATATTTTATAACCCTTTATAAATTATCAATTATGATTTCTAAATAAAAACTTTTATTTATAGATCATAATTCATGCCATATAATTTGTTTAAAAAGTATCTAAAATATTAACATTAAATATTTGATAAATAATTTTTCATAAACATTTAATTAATTAATTATAAACAATTTATAATTAATTAACTAATTTGTAAATTCCTTATAGATTAAATATTTTCAAAAAAATATTAATATGATTTATAAATATTTTACAAATAATTAAAATCATTTAATACATTAAAAAATATTTTTTGCTTACCCTTATATAGAATCCATATTCTACACAAGGGGATACTCCTTCTGCCTTTATGAAAAACAAACTATTGAGTCAATAAGGTTTCCTTATAACTATCCTATTCCTCTATGTTTTTAAAATCACCAAAACTTTATCTTAAGGAAAATTATTTTACCCTAAGGATTATTTTCATAAGGAAATTTTCCCTTATTGAAGGAAAATTTTATCCTTACCTTTTTTTCATTATTTCATTTTATAATCTCTCTAAATTAAACTCATTTTATTACTAAGTCTGAAATTCATATTTTTATGTAAAACCTTGTAATCGTATAATTCCTTGGATATAGAGTGTTCTGTTTTTAGACTCCAAATTTTCTGAAATTCAAACTCTGAATTCTATGAAATTCACAATTTCTAATTCTCTGAAATTCAGACTTACAATTCTTTGAAATTAGGATTATGAATTCTCTAAAATTCATAGAGTAAATTATTTGAAATTAAAATTCCGAATTATCTGAAATTCTGACTCCGAATTCTCTGAAATTAAGACACTGAATTTTCTGAAATTCAGGTTCCAAATTCTCTGAAATTCAACTCTGAATTCTTTGAAATTCATATTCCCAATTCTATGAAATTTAGACACTAAATACTTTGAAATTTTGAATCCTAATTCTCTGAAATTCGGACTCCAAATTCCTCATAATTCAAACTCCGAATTCCTCAGAATTTAGACTCTGAATTCCTCATAATTCATACTCCAAAATCCTCAAAATTCAGACTCTGAATTCCTCATAATTTAAACTCCGAATTCCTATGAATTTTGACTCCAAATTCATTGGAATTCAGACTCCATAATCTATAGAATTCTGATTTCGAATTCATTGTAAAACATAATCCAAATATCCATGTCTTATAGATTCTAAATTTTTATATGGTTAGAATCTAAATTCTATTTTTACTTAGAATCTAAAAAATAGATTCTGTTAAGTAAATTCGTTTTCTGTACACATGTTATTGTTATGAAATGATGTTGTACAATTTGTTTCTATCTAACCATTCGTTGAATGAAACGTGTATAGGTCCCTCCAAGATTCAAGGAAAAATATTACCATTGGAGGAGCGAGCCGAACGTTAGAGTTTTTTCCTATAAATAGGATCTCATTTGAATGAGATCATTATTTTTTGATCAACCTCGATATTACAAGTTGTGAAGTAATTTTTAGAGAGAGAAAGACTCTCATGATTTGTGCATACTAAAAATCTTGTTCATCTTTCTTTGTGCGACTCTGATTATTGTTTTGTACAATCGATGGCTTCCGGGAATAGGAAGACAGAGGTGTCTACTACCTTAAAGTTTAAAGACTTTTGGGGATAGGAAGACAGAGGTGTTGACTACCTTAAAGTATGAGGGCTTGCATGGATATCAAGACATATTCATATATTCCTATCGAGGGATTACCCTGGTGTGGGTAAGATAAACTTTCTTGAAATTATAAATCAAGGGACCTTTATCCAAGGTTGTTGGATACCCTACTCTTTAGGTTAAAATATTTCCTACTTGTTACTTGTTTTGTGTCAAGTTTTTATTTTTGTTGCATTTTGTTAAATTAAGAATGTGTAAACTTATTATACTTTCTTGTACTTTGAATAAATCTGATATTAGAGATTCTATACACTTTAAGGTCGAATCTTCCCTAAGTAAACTTTTCTTAAGTTTCATTTTTGGAACCATATTTCCAGAACCTAAGATTTTTTTTTTGTATAACTAAAAGAGGCTTAGTGAATTTATCTTGTTTAACTTTGTTAAACATTGTTTCCTTTAAGGTTAAAAATGAAGTTTTTTAAACTTACAATTCACCCCTCTCTTATAATTGAGCATCTACATAAACTATTTCGATCCAACAATTGGTATCAAAGGAGGTATCTAAAATACTTATATTCACATATAAGTTTTATTGCTCAAGTTTTCATTGTTCTAAATTATTCTTGCATAACTTTTATTAAGTTCTTATTAGATATTTTTATCTTTTTTTACAAAATTTTTCTACTAACAAGTTTTGTGGAAAGATATTTTATCATAGAATGGCAGGAATAAATGTTGGTTCTATTGATAATATAAATCCTACCAGATCACCTTTCTTATGGGAATGATTATGATTACTAGAGAGATAGAATGAAGACAATTGTCATTAAAACAAGAGTATATAATTTTGTAATACTTACTAGAGATTACAAAATTCCTGACAAGGAATTCAAAACCTTCACCAAGAAAGAAAAAACATAATATCAACTAAATTACAAGTTATGCAATAATTTGTTCTGTTCCGTGACAAGGAATATATATAGTCAAATTTCTTCTTGTGAAGCTACCAGATGCATTTGGAAGAAACTTGAGGTTACACATTTTGGTACTTCCAAAGTGATAGAAACTTAAAAATCTATGTTGAGAGCTGAATATCATGGATTTATATTTCCTTATGGAGATCCTATTTTCAAAGTAAAACCAAGATTTATAACTATCATCAAAATCTTCAATCTATGGGAGAGAAAGGTATTGATGATGAAGCTCTTATGCACAAGATAATTGATATTATGCCAAATGAGTGGGAATCAAAAAGAACAGTTATTGATGAAAATAGGAAAGTATCTCAAATTAGTAGTGATGAGTTATTTCGAACTCTTCTTCAGAAAAAAAAGATATTCTGATATAAATAAGAAGAAGAATGGAAATGTAAGTGTATCTTTTACTACTACTAAATCCAAGACTCCGAAAAGTTTTACAAGATCTAAGTCTAAGAAATTCACTGTTCTATCTAAGTCTAGTTAAAGTGAACATTCTAAAAATGAATTATATAATCTTTCTCGAAGGATGAATAAGGTAGTAGGGAAAAAATATTTTCATTATAGTTATAGGAAGAAATAAATAAAGGCAAGAAATATTCGGAAGTCACTTGTTCTGAATGAAAAAAATTCGTACACATCAGGCCAGATTGTCCTATGCTGAATAGAAAAGACAGGAATGAAAATAATTACGAGAGAAATTGAAAGAAGTATTACAAGACTAAGGATAAGAAATTTTTGAAAGAAAATGACACCTGGAGTGCCAGTGGTGGTGACTCTTCAGATGAATCTTCCAGTCAGAATAATATTGGTCCACTAGCCAAACTACCCATTGTAAATCATTATCTTATGTCTAAGGTACACAATGTTGAATCCTTAAACAAAATTTATTTAAATGCCAATTTTTCTAATGAATAATATTATGATCTTTAGATGATGAATCTTCCTCATCATAATATAATATTGTACCTTGATTTGAAGAAGTCTGTATATTTTCTAAACTTCTTAAAAATGAAAATTATAAGATAAAAAAGAAGTTAGAGAAAAAAATTCTAGAATTACTGTTATAACTAAAGAAGTATCAAATCTTTCTAAATATCTTGATTAGAAAATTTTTTATTTTGAAAGTGTGTTTAAAATCCTAAAGTAAGTTAATCCTGAGAAGGATAAATTTTATTAGGATCTGGAAAATGTTATTTCTAAGAAAAATTTTTTTGAGGCAAACACTAGTTCTAAAAATAATAACCTTGAGGATACAAAATTGTTTATTAAAATAAAGTTATAAATATTTTCCTTAAGAAAATGGTTGTCAAACTTTACCTTTGTTAAGGAAAATTTTGACAAGATGTATTCTCAAATTATTTTTTTAAGGAATTGTTCTGGATTTGGTTATACACATTCTAAACCAATTTTTAGTAATAACTATATTGTTCCTCAAAGTGATCCATTTTGTACTAAATGTAAATGTGGTGGACATTGGGAGAAAAAAAATACTTTAAACAATACTCAATATTTAGGATTTCATAAAGCTTATTTTTCTAAGAAAATGTGGGTTCCTAAAATTTTACTTTCTGAAATTTCCAGATCCAATAAAGTTTGGATTCTGAAAGTTTAGCTCTTTTATATTAAGGAAAATAAATAAAGTACCAAAAACAATATATGGTACATGAATAGTGGATGTTCCTGGCATATGAATGGTAAAAAAAATTCTTTGGAAATATTATCAAGACGAAAGGAGGAAAATTAACTTTCAGAGATAATGATCAGGGATAAATTGTTGGTATAGGTAACATTGTTCTTCTTGAAAAAACATTGATTCCAGATGTTTTATTTGTTAATGGTCTTAAGAACAACCTCATTATCATAATACAATTATGTGATAAAGGTTACCTTATGAATTTTAGGATTGATAAATTCTTAGTACACAATTCCAAGGTAGAGTTTATTCTTTCTTCCCATAGGAAAGAGAATATATACACACTAAACATAGAAGACCTTAGGAGAAAAGATCTACCCTGACTTAGTGAAATGGAAGATCAATATTGGTTATGGAATAGAAGGTTAGGACACTGTAACCTTAGGAATCTACTTAAAATATCAATGAAAATACATTTTCATAATATACTAGAGCTTATATTTGATTCTTCAAAAGTTTTTGATCCTTTTCAATATGGAAATAAACATAAATCAAGTTTTAAATTAATCAGTGAAGTCTCAAAATCTAATGCATTATAGTTAGTGTATATGGATCTTTTCATTCCAACACAAATTGAAGGTATTGGAGGAAAATTTTATATATTTTTCTTAGTTGATGATTACATTAGATTTACATGGTTCTATTTTCTATCAAAGAAATATGAAGCTTTTTCTTATTTTAAAACTTTTAGATCCCAGTTTAAAAATTAGAAAAACCTTCCTTTGATTACTATTCACAGTGATCATGGAGAAGAATTTCAAAATTCAGATTTTGAAACTTTTTGTAATAAAAAAGGCATTACTCATAACCTCTCATCTCCAAGAAATCCTCAATATAATGGTGTTATTGAAAGAAGATGTAGAATTCCTCAGGAGATAACTAGAACCAAGTTGAGTGAAAATTCTATTGGGAAACACTTTTCTGATGAAGCTGTAAGTACTTCTTGTTATACTATAAATCGAGTTTTAATCGAACCTTTTCATAAAAAAACACCTTATGAATTATGGAATGGTAGAAAACCTAGACTTTATTACTTAAAAGTATTTGGTTTCAAGGTATTAATTCTTAATACTAAAGATAAATTACATAAATTTTCTCCCAAGTCTAAAGAAGTAATTTTTCTATGCTACTTTACTACTTCTAAGGCTTATTGAGTTTTTAATAAAAATACGTCTACTGATTAAGAAACAGTTCATGTTAAATTAGATGAAACTGATCCATTTATTTTTAAACAATACTAACCTATATCTTCAGATGTGTTTTCAAAAACTTATGATCAACCTTTGATAGAAGATTATTCTAATAAGGAAAATGTTCATGAAAATAATTCTGAAGCATTTTTTCCAGAATATTTCCTACCATATGTTGATGAACAGGTTTTAAAAAACCCAAATCAATTGTTTCTTAACAATCATCCCAGTGATAGTATCATTGGTGATGTAAATCAACCTATAAAAAGTATAGGTTCCTTAAGAAATGAAGTAGAAAATCTTGAATTACTTTCCCAATTAGAACCAAAAGGCACTGATGAAGCTTTAGGTGATGATGATTATATTAAATCCATGCAAGATGAGATAAATAAATTCTAAAAGAACAAATTCTGGACCTTAGTTGAAAGAACTAAGGAAACTTCTATAATTGGAGTAAAATGGGTCATCAGAAATAATTATGATGGAAATGAAATAATATTAAGGAATAAAGTTAGATTATTTTCTAAAGGCTATAATCAATAATAAGGAATAGACTATGAAGAAACCTATTCTCCAGTATCCATACTTGAATCGATTTTCATTTTACTTGCCTTTGCAACATTCTTTAATTTCAAACTTTTTCAAATGGATGTAAAGTGTTATTTCCTTAACAGATATGTTCAAGAATAATTTTATGTTAAAAAACCTCCTAGTTTTGAAGACACAAAAAATCCTTAACATGTTTTCAAACTTACAAAAGATTTATATGGACTTAATCAAGCCCTTAGAGATTGTGATGATATAATTACAGTATTTTATTTGCAAAAAAATTATGTTAAGGGAACTACTGATCCAACTTTTTTTATAAATATGGATAAGAAAAATGTTTTTATTGTTCAAATTTATATTTATGACATTATATTTGGTTCGACTTATCAATCTTTAACTAATTTTTTTGTGAATCTAATGAAATATAAGTTTGAAATGAGCATGATGGGTGAGTTAACCTTTTTCCTAGATTTTCAAATTTCCAAAAAAACCAGAAGGACTATATATATCACAACATAAGTATATTAAAGATATTCTTTAAAATTATTGATATGACAACACTAAAAGTATAATTACTCCAATTGGTACCTCAAATTCTCTTGATCTTGATGAAGCTAGGAAACCAGAAGACCAAACATCATTTAGAGGTATGATAGGAAGTTTACTATATTTGACATCTAGTCATCCAGACATAATGTTTTCATTATGCTTATGTACAAGATATCAATCTAATCCAAAGGAATCTAATTTAAAATCAGTGAAAATAATTTTCCTCTATTTAAATGGAACCATGGATTTCAGAATTTTCTATACTTCTAAAAATGATTTTTTTAAAGTTTTTTGGATGCTGATTTTGGTGGATATAGAATGGATAGAAAATTCACATATAGAACTTGTCATTTCTTATGAGATTCATTATTTTGTTGGTCATGTAAGAAGCAACACTTAGTAGCACTCTCCACTGCTAAAGCTAAATATGTGGCAGCTGGATGTTGTTGTGCTCAAGTGTTTTGGATATAACACACACTCAAAAACTATGGTATAAGTTTTACCAAAACAAAGATATTGTGTGATAACACTAGTGTTATATCTCTAATAAAAAATGATTCACATCACTCTCGTGAAAAACAAATAGATATTAGGCATCACTTTCTTTGGGACCACACACTAAAAAGAGATATCATTCTTCAATTTATCAAAATGCAAGATCGACTTGCTGATATTTTCAAAAAATATTTACCCTCCAATAGATTTGAATACATTAAACAGAAGTTAGGAATGATAATTCTAAGGTAATCTTCCATATTAACTTTTTGATGAAACCTATCTCCTTACATTAAGAAACTCCTTTTCATAGGGGGGTACATTTTCTTGATTAACCAAATTTTTATTAATCAAATTTTTTCGTAATCAAAATTTTCTAGAACTCAAATTCGGGAACTCAAAAAAAATTCCTTTACTTAAATTTTTATTTACAGTTTCAAAAATTTCCTTTTCCTTAACAAAATTATGGAATAAAAAATTTTCCTTCTTTAAGAAAATTTTCCGGAATCTAAAATGTATCAAAAAGAATATTTTTCTTTACTGACAGTTTCCTAGAAATTTGAAAGGTATGTTTTCTTTACATAGGTTATCGTAATTGAAATTTTTACTTGTTGGTATTTTTATCTTGTTTTCAGAAAAAAAAAATTGTATTCACTTTCCTTAAATCCCAATTTTCAACTTAAAAACCTTAAAAGATCGGAACCTACCAAATCCTTCTCCAGATTTCATATCAACCATCATATCAAATCATGCTTGTTTCAACCATTGGATAAATTTGGTAATGTGAACTATCACCTCAACCCCTATATAATGGCCCCCTATTCATTGTCCCACATCGGTTTTCAAGTGTTTGTATTCCAAAGATCTACCGCTCTTCAAAAGGGTCATTCCACATTTCTAGTTTTTCTTAACTATGGATGTCTTTGGAAGAATATCCTCTGATGAAAATGTCTTCAGTTAAGTAAATTTAAGTATGTAAAATCTACAGAGAAAGGATAGTAGATCCAAAGTTCTTTGTGAATTATAATTCCCTCATTACGAAAAATATCAAGTTGAATGGCTAGGAAAATCTCTATGTAGATAAACCAAAAGGACAGGATCTGGTTTATTTGGAGTTGCTTGTAGAGTTTCATGAGTCTGTAAGTCTTTTCAACGAAGGTGGGAGAGATTATTTTTCTTTCAAAAGTTATGGGAAAACCTATTACCTTTCCTTTAGTATGGATTCAAGCATCATTAGAATTCTATATGAGGGTGAACCCTTTTTCTACACCCACAAGCTACAAGATTAATTAGGAAGATTTGAGAAGGAGAAGGCAATAGGGTGCCTCAAACTCAAAAGAGTGAAAATACTAAAGAAAAAACATATCTCAAATAACTCCTGGTTGTTATCCCTATGGGTTCAAGGTTTCTTAATTTCTATAAAGGGAAATAAGGAAAAGTTGAAGAAGAGTGATATCTTTGTTCAGGATTTCCTGGTGAACCTGAGGAAGATAAATTTGGTAAAGTACATCTTGTTGAATATTACTAATATCAATAATGGGACCATAAAATCTCAAATTATCATGTGTCTTGTAAACCTATCTAAAATTATTGTTCTATGCTTAGAATCATTCAAAATCCCCTACAGTTCAAAGCCTAGATCTTTCAAAGTCTTACTACTTAGTGATGACACTTTGAGGATGATGATGGTTGGTCTCAATAACAAGTTCAAATAATTTTATGATTTATTAGAAAGTGATATTGAATCATTTTCTTTGAAATAATAAGTAGCACATACTTACAAGAATGTACCAAAGAAGATAATGAAGAAGGAACCTTAAGTCATTGAAAAATCTACAGTCCAGGAAACTCAGTCTGCACCCCCAAAGTCAAAGAAGCAAATAACATACCCCGATGAAGTTGTTGAGAAATGGAGGGAAGAGAATAAGAACAAGAAGGAAGGATATCCTAGATTTTTCCTAGATCTTTCCAATGAAAAATCTTTGAAGATTAAGTCTACTGAGGATTTTAAAAAATAGGAAAAGAAAAATAAGCAAAGGAAGAAATTGTATGAGGCCGAAATTGTTCCAGCTATTCTCAAGGATACTGAGAAAGCCTCTATACAAATTCTGGAACAGGAATATTTTTTACAAGAATCTATTCTATTGACTCTGGGAAAGAATATGGTAATTCCAAAACCTAAAGAAGAATAAGATATTGTTCAGGAAGAGGAAGAACAAGAGGAAGAAGGATATGGAACTAATGATGTGATAAGGCAAGTTGAATAATATCATGAGAAGGAAAGCCCTTCTAAAAAGTTTTTGATCCTGACTTCCCAGGCTGAATCTATAAAACTTTTTTATCTAGGAAAAGAAGATGAGGGTCGGGAAGATGCGAATAAACCATCTGATGATGAAAGCATAAATCTTAAACTTGTTCAACCAAAACATGTTGTGGAAGATGCTGAGAAGGAAAAGCTTTATGAATATATAATTCTTCAAGTATCAAAGAGTGATCATGAATCCCCAAAAGCTGTGGAGAACACTTCTAGAGTTTACAAAGGAAAACATGTGATAGTTGATACACCTCAGAAAGTTGTGGTAGCTAAGAAAGATGTTGATGCTTCATAAAAAAGAAAGGATTTTGAGATAGAGAAAAAAATCCTCACCTACAAGGGAATCTGATTCGGAATCGTCCTCCATGGATCATGCCATTGTGGATTAGTTGTTGAAGAAATTAGTTTACACTATCCATTTTTTTTCTAAGTATTGACTCGAGGTGTTAGATTCTTCAGTACTCATTCAATCAGAAATTGGATTCTGTAATCATGCTTATGGATAAATTCATCAAGCTTGAGGCCAATTTTAAAACATTTTACATTGGTTATGATGATCATAGAAGATCCTGAAAGAAAATCACTAAGTGGTCCAAGAATATGATTGAATATATGATAATTCTCTATGACTTTCAAAAATATAAAAAGGATGCCTTTAATAGAGCATATGAGAGGATGAAGGATCTTATGAAAAGTTTTTCAGAAAATATAAACCTAGAACAAGCCCCCTGGAAGCAAGAAGAAAGAGATCTGAATGGGAATCTCACTACAGTTACTTTGAATTTGAATAGGGAAATAGATCTCAGAATAGAGTTTGAAGAAAATTTTAGTAAGAAAGAAGAGATTTTTAAGTCTCAGGTAGAAATCTGAAAGTCTCAAGATGAAAAGATCAAATCTCTGGAGAAGAAAAATAAGGATCAGGAACAATTGATCAAGCCCTTTGAAGAAGATCATAAGGAGATTAAGAAGCTAAATACCATTGTGAAGAAGTTCATTCCAAAGGAAAAAAAGGATGTATATTTTTTACTTTCAATTCAGATCTTTTATTGCACATTCCTTGTATCAATTTTTCCAACCTTAATGAAAAACTCTTGTTGTTCTTTATTTTTGTTTTGTATATAGCTATAATATTTTAGGTACCATATATTTTTTTCCATTCTCTTTATTCCATTTTGAAAATAATAAAGGGAGATAAAGGAATGATAAAAAATAATACTAAGTAAAGAAAATAAATTTCCTAAGTAAGGGGGAGTCTATTTAAGGGGGATTATACTCAAAGAATATTTCCTTATGCAAGAAAAAAAAATATCTTTAAGGAAGTCAAGAATACGATCCTAAGGGGTTTCAAAACCTAATGGGAGTTAGTTGTATTCACCGTGATTCATAAGTAAAGGTAGATAATTTTTTCTTTTATGTTCATAAAGAAAAATTCCTAGTCCTTATATTCTATTTCAGAAGGATGATTTTGCTTTACAAAAAGGTGGAGATTGTTAAGTCAATAAGGTTTCCTTATGACTATTCAATTCCTCTATTTTTTGAAAATCACAAGCACTTTATCATAAGGAAAATTATTTTTCCCTAAGTATTATTTTCTTAAAAAAATCCATTATCTAAGGAAATTTTTATCCTTACCTTTTTTTCATTGTTTCATTTTATAATCTATCTAAATAAAACTCATTTTATTACTAAGTCTAAAATTTTGGATTTTTATGTAAAACCTATAAATATTATAATTCATTGGATATAGAGTGTTCTATTTTTAGACCTTGAATTCTCTGAAATTAAGACTCCAAATTCTTTAAAATTCAGATTATTAATTCTCTGAATATTAGAATTTGAATTCTATGAAATTCATATTCCAGATTCTCTGAAATTAGGATTCTGAATTCTCTGAAATTCAGATTATAAATTCTCTGAAATTTAGGCTCCGAATTCTCTGAAATTCAGATTCCAAATTCTTTGAAATTCAGACTCCAAATTATCTAAAATTCAAATTCAGAATTATTTGGAATTTAGAATCTGAATTCCTCATAATTCCAACTCTGAATTCCTCAAAATTCAAGCCCTAATTCCTCACAATTCAAACTCTGAATTCCTTAGAATTCACACTCCAAATTCCTATGAATTCAGACTCTGAATTATTTAGAATTTAGACTCTAAATTCCTTGGAATTCAGACTATGGAATCTATAAAATTTAGATTCTGAATTCTTTGTAAAAAATAATCCAAATATCCATGTCTTATAGATTCTTAATGTTTATATAGTTAGACTCTGAATTCTATTTTTCCTTAGACTCCAAAAAATAGATTTGGTCAAGTAAATTCATTTTCCTTACACATGTTTTTGTTATAAAATGATGTTGTAAAATCTTTTTCTAACTAACTGTTGGTTGAGTGACACGTGTATAGGTCCCTCTGAGATTCCAAAAAAAATATGACCATTTGAGGTGGTAGCTGACTGTTGGAGTTTTTTCTTATAAATAGGATCTCATTTGAATAAGATCATTATCTGTTGATCAACCTAGAGATTACATGTTGTGAAGTGATTTCCAGAGAGAAATATTCTCAAGATTTGTGTGTACTAAACATCTTGTTCAATTTGCTTTGTGAGACTCTGATTATTGTTGTGTACAATTGAGGGCTTCCAGGAATAGGAAGATAGAGGTGTCCAATAGCTTAAAATTTCGAGGACTTATACTGATAGGAAGATAGTGGTTCCAACTACCATAATGTTTGAGGGCCTTTGGGGATAGCAAGATATATTATGATATTCCCATCGCGGGATTACCCTAGTGTGGGTAAGATATAATTTCATGAAAGTATAAATCAAAATAACTTTATCCAAGGTTGTTGGATACCCTACTCTTTGGGTTAAAAGATTTCCTACTTGTTACTTATTTTGTTTCAAGTTTTTATTTCCGTTGCATTTTTTAAAGGAATAAAGTGTAAACTTCTTATAATTTCTTGTAATTTGATTAACTCTGATATTAGAGATTCTATACCATTTAAGGTAGAATCTTCTTTAAGTAAACTTTTCTTAAGTTTCATTTCTGGAACCATATTTTCGAAACTTAAGCAAGTTTTTTTAATAGAACTAAAAGAAGCTTAGTGATTTTACCTTGTTTAACTTTGTTAAACATAGTTTTCTTTAAGGTTAAAAATTAATGTTTTTAAACTTAAAATTCACCCCCTCTTGTAATTGAGCATCTACATACACTATTTCAATCCTAAAAAAACTCTACATAATGGTAAACCAATTTTTACCTTTATGTAGGTCTTCTGAAACCCCCTCATTAGGGTAGAATTAATTTTGTAAATGCACTATAAGGATATACCTCCAACTTATTCAAGGTAACACATTGGTTTCCTTTAGTAAGACTTTAAAACATATCTCTACCTTTATTTACACACTATACATAGGGGTAAGACTAGTATAACCCTTATCCGAGGATCTCCTATCTAATATAAATGAAACTGCATATAAAAATTAAATGAATAAATATTGTAAATGGTATACCATACACTGAATAGCATCTGAAACATCTTCAATAACCATCCCATGGGTTTGATAAATATCACAAAAATAGAATCCAAAAGATATCCCCTCTTCATAATGTATCCACAAGTTGAGAAAATCATCAAATGTTTAGATGTGATCTGTCCTTCCTCCATGGTGTGCTAGAGCCTCTAATTAAAAGGATAAAAATAAAGAGAACTTTTGGTGGTACATAGTTTTGGACAAGTATTATGTAGGCACCACATCTTACTGTCATCATATGACAGTGTCAAATAATTGAAAAGGGTTATCCTTGGGCGGTTTCATTTACTCATTAATTTATAATAGATGATAAAATGATTCTCCAACCATATCATGCATCCCATTCATGAATAATAAACTCCAATTCCATTACACCATATGTAACAGATTAATAAATGATATCTTTAAGTGAGTTCAAACCATTCAAAAATTAGAACATTTAATATTTAGTTTCTCATTCAATTAATGGAAGTTGAATGAATGAAATATTAGTTCATTCATGCATCTTGATATATCTATAATAATATATAACTTATATATGTAATATGGAAGTATGCATATAGATTTAGGGAATATATCTCCTTTAACTGGATATCTGAGGGAGTATGGAGGGTGAGATAAGGGGTTATACTATCTCTATGTATATACACTACTTGTTTATTTATGATTATCTATTTCTATCATGGACATCTGACCTATGGATGGATCAAGACATATTTTTGTAAGAAAAAATCCATTATGTTGTAACTCTGATTTAATGGAAAAATCATTCCTATTGATTATATCTGATGTACGAGTACTTATCACCAGCCTGTTGGGATCGAGAATGCCCCTAAAACCAGTGAAGAATTGGTCCAATAATCGGTTTAAGGTTCATCCTGGTTTAGTTTGTTAAAGTTATCATGATGAAAAAAATCCAAGGGTTTTGCATGGTGCAATAGTGGTGATGTGGTGGGATGTGATGGTGAATCTTCGATGGTATACATCTTTTTTTGGGTGGTATGGTTCTCATCTTCTTTGTGGCATGATGTTCCTACTATTTAAATCCAATTTTTATTGGCCTTTATCATTAGTGTATTTGGTCAAGGAAAATAGTCCATAGGGTCCTATTTCTAAATGGGGAAGAGGATATTTTAGTGTGTGCAATGTGACATCCCAGACCCACTATGATGCCCAGGCCTAGAACACTTGTCTAAGTTAGAGTTCTATGTGTCATCTAGCATGCCTCCCCATATTCCATAGGCTACTAATTTTTATTAGATGGATAATGAATACATGGGGATACTATTCCATCGAATCTGATTCATACAATAGCATAAAATAACCCCAGCATAAACAACTATAATCAGAGTATTCATAATTAGATAAACAAACACAATGTTATAATAAATGGATTTCAAAGCATATGGACTCAAATTTATGCCATCCAACAACACTAATCAACAAATATCCCAATCTTAGATACAAGTTACAACTAAAAAATAAACATGTTAGACCTACTTTTATGCCCAGGTCACAACATTACTCGGTCTCTAAATACCCTCAAGTTTCTTGAGCCTATTTCACTATATATTCTCTTCTCAAGCTGAAAGCAAACATAAGGTGTGCACATGAATTGATATTCCCATTTAGGGTGTGAAAAATAAATCTCATTAGGTTCTCACCAAGTATCCTAAGTATACACTCACATATACATGTATGCATGTGGAATAATAAACATGTTACATAAGTGTGATGTACTTTATATGATAACCAGGCCACCATGAATGCATACACTTCAAGTTAATGTGTACTAACCAAGACACCAAGATACCTAACTATATCTTATTTGTCACCATATTACATTCAAAATCATCACCTTGTGCTATCCACCACATAATTCATCATGTATCTGACTACTAAGGGTAGGGATCTATCCAAGTTCTAACCGCTAGTCCCTCATATTAAAGTCTCATACCAAGCATCCTTACCAATCCCTCTCACTAGTAAGGTCATACATCCAAATCTCAAAATATAACATCTTAATCAGGGTAGGTTCCATACATATACCACATCAAATGCTAACTTGGACCCCATCTTACTCATGTTCATCCCATCATCCAATCTTGTATCACATCACAACCCGAGATCCATCTCACTCACAGATGTTCATCCATTGATTCTGTCACATCACATCTGGGACCCTATATCAATCATGGAGGTTTGATAATATCATCCTCAAGTTCAACTATTTTACTCATGGATGTATCATCACGCTTAATCAAACCATCTCACTCATGGATGACCCATCCTCGACACATAACCAGGACTCCATCTCAAAGAAGTCCCACCATATCCACCTCACTCATGTTGAGGCAAGACCACGAGACCCTCTCCCCCACTTAAAATCTATACCCTAACATGATAATATGAAAAAAACAAAAAAAGGTTTTTTACTGTTACACAAGATCACTAAATCATCACCCATGTGATAATCAGGGAATCTATTGGGCCCTAAGAACATATTTACTCACTACTCAAGGAATCCATCGGGTCCTCCAAACTTGTCACAGTATTTGATTATTGATATCATCTCACTTATGTCACCCATCAATGACCTCACATTCCATAGGCTCCCACTTAACTAGAACTTAAGTCCATATCCAACCTCATTGAAATCCCTCAACACTACTAGTCCCACTACCTAGGGTTTGTCCAAAACCATATCACTCTAATCCCCTTGGAAAATTGATGCTAAGTCTTGATCAATTGAAAAAACCCATGCCTAGGTCCCATATCACATCTCCCAAGGGTGATATCTTATCTAGTTACCCAAAGTAAACCATACTCCATCCAACCTCATCTCATCCTGATAGACTCACCTTTCTCACAACACTTACCAAGCCTCAAACAACCTCGGGAGGGTCTTTCTCACCAAGGCTGAGACGTATGACCATATCACCTATTTTCACCTTGCCTACGTCTCTCTCACCTACCGAAACAATATTAGGAAAACCAACCTAGTTTATCCCACATCTAATCCTAAAACCCATTACTTTCCTATAGCCTCATATCAACCTAACCAACACCTTCACCCCTTCGAGACATAGTCGTAGGGTGATCCCAATTCACTAAAGTGATAAAAACACTCATACAAAGTAGATGAGGCCCAAAAGCCATCCTATCTCATCTACCCAAGGAACCCTCAGCCCCTATCATACTAAAAACTCTCATAAAATATCCCAGAATTAGTAAATCATATATAAACAGGCATATAATCTTCTATTAAAGGGACCACCCACCTTCAAAATTGAGTTACCATCCTAACCAAGCTTTATCGATCCTCAGTCAAGACCATCCAAACTTCTTCCATGCTCATACCACCATTGAGCTATTATATCATGACAAACAGAATAGATAATTAATTTTAATAATTATAATTAATTATTCATACTAAACCAAAGAGTGATAATGTCCAAAAAAATCATTGATCATCCCTTATTCACTGAAACCACATGGAACCTCATATATTCACCCTCTTGGGTCCTACTCTATCCATGCTGGGAAAAATCCCCACCAAATAAAGATTATTTCATCCTTATATTTTTAAATCATCACTGAAATATATCAAACCTACTATTTATTATAGTACTAATACATAATTTTAAAGATAAACAACATTATAGCATTACAAACTCAAGATCCAAAGGTTTAATGTATTGGAAAAATCAGTATCATACATAACTTTTGCATAATAAAACATAAATACTACTTAATTCGTTATTCACTATCTTCATAGTGTCCCCTACCTTCTCTTTAGTACAAGTAATCACCTAAGGATATACATGAATAAATGGGGTGAGGTAAAATCCTAGTGAGAGGATGAATAAGGGACATGAATCAATATACCATGGGTGAGAATAATTATCATCATCAAGAAATAATCATAGGATCATCATCAAATAAAATGAGCGAAACATGTGATAAAGTTGTAGAATGTGGAAATTAATAAAAATAAAAAATCATGTCATAGTTTTCAAATACCACATGTAGTTGTGTACAGAGCTAGCATCATGATCACTTAAATATATGGGCATAATCAAAACATTGTCATTATGAACAAAGATAGAATCATATTAACACATAATACACATTATCTCATGAGATGAATCACATTACCAAATGCATTAGAGGGATATATAATATAGGAACAACACATCACTTCATTATATTTACATAATCATTCACGCCACATAGAACGTATAACAATCATAGTAATGAAATAAACCTAAGGAAGAGAATGGGTTTCATAAGGATATCATCAAGAATGATTTCATTAATAAACTTTTTAGTCCCAAAATGAATAAGTTAAATCATACTTGATCATAAAACATCATCATTCTTGAGTGGGAAAGAAGCATTTCAAGAGGAGTAAAATATGATGTTTTGAAGTCACTTTGAAAAAGAGTCCATTCTTAGAAAAAAATTTAACATAGTAGGAACATGTATACCCCCAAAGGAAAACTTAAACGATATTCTAAGGATATAACAATAACATTCATACCATGGAATAGAGGAAACCCCAAATAAATTAATTGGGGTCAAGAATCCCTTTACCTTAATTCCCACTTTATTTCATCGCTTTTTCACCTCCTAAATAATAAACATATATTTATTAAAACATTCATCCAAAAGTGAATGATAGTATTTTAAAATATATTTTTTAATTATAATAATTTTATTATATTTCTTAATTTCCTTTAATGAAATGGATCATTTTGATATCATGATCTTATTAAAATTTTCCCGTTTTTCTTAGATTTTTCTATTTTGTTCAAGGTGATTATTAAATAAGAATAATAAATTCCAGAAGGTTAAAATACATAAATATATAAATTATATAAATAATTTATTTAACCATTAATAGGGTTAGTTATAGGAAAATAATTGCAAACATTCTCATTGTTGGTTAACCAACCGTTATCAAGAACGTTGTCCAAATATGAAGAAATTGAGGAATAAGAAATAAATACATTAAAAATATAATTTTTATAGTATGTTAACGTCATTAATATAATTTTATCATTATACCTAATTAAATATTAGAATATTTTATTTCAAAAATAATTTGTAAAATGAGATATGAGAAAAGGAAAACAAGAGAAGAGTTGAAAAACATACTTTTTCTTCAATGTATCTTCTCATGTACGACACTATAAATCCTTTGATTTTTGTAGTTTTATTACTGCAAAACGACCCTATGGATTCAAATAGGATTAATAGGGATTATTTGGGTATATATTTCTATTTTTAATGGGTGGTAGGATTGTTTTTCCAATGGTATGGAAAGGGGTTATTTATGCTTGAAGAGAGGGGTATTTTTAGAATAAAATATTGAATAAAATAATATGTCATAGCTGAAACTTGTAATAGTGACTTTTTAATAATATAAATCATATAATAATATAATATAATGGGTTTAAGACTTTAAACCCACTTTATAATTCGAATTCATTAGTTTATTAAGAAGCAAAGTAGGAGGAAAGAAAAAAAATTATTTTAAGGAATCACTTTTGACTTTAGGTTATGGAATGTTCTTTTTAGGTTTAGAAATTAATTTTAACATATTTTAATGACTAATTAATGAAAAAAATTATATCATGGACTAAAATTAATTTATATAAGTGATTATTTCATTATTACATCAGGAGTGATGTAGTTTTAGTTACACCAATTATGTGAAAAACTGTATTTTTACTATTCACCCAAAAATTAAAGCATTTTAATAAATTACTAAAAAATCACACGTATAAAGTTTTGATATAATGATTTAAAATGATATTAATTTTATCAAAATAAATTTCTAAAATATTTAATTTAAATTTTTATTATAAAAATAATGATTTTTACAAAATAAAATAATATTGAGTTTATTAAAAATGTGTTTATATTTTCATTGAATTTTTAATCAAGATATTTATAATTTTTGGAATTATAAATTTTATATTTACATAAATTAATCATTGTATATATTTTTTATATCACAATTTATTATTTTTGGATAAATTTACTATTCCAATGGTCAGGTTACTATTTCAATAGCCAGGTTACTATTATCAATGATCAGGTTACTATTCCAATGGTCACTTTACCTTCTATAAATACAACTTCTCTCTTTCACTCAATAGTCAGATTATTTCCTCTCAAGTTTATATATTTTAATTTTCTATAATTTTTCTTGGTTTACTAATATTTTTCTTCCTCTCTATAGTGTTTTCAACAGGGTCGATGATTCTAGTAGATCAGGGAAATCCATAATTTCTCATTTTAGCTTTTCTATTTTATATTTTTTTATCTAGTTTTAATGTTTGGAATTTTAAGTAGTTTCATTACTGATTAATGTAATAGTATTTAGTAATTAAACAAAGTCTTTATTGGTTTACCTAAATTTTGTATGTGTATAATATTATATAATATAATACAACACACATTTATTCAGAAAAAAAATTACTAATCAACACTGGGTCGCTAAATTCTTACCCAATTTAGAAATTTCATCCCCGAAATTTCAACTCGTATTCACATTTGAGAATATGTGAGGGTACTTCTATTTCATTGTTTCCTTTGGTTCCCAAGTCTCCTATTTATACTTATGGTTCCTCTACAACACTATGGCAAGGTGAGTTGTCTTATTACATAGAAATTTTTCTCTATACTCCAAGATCTTCACCATATATTCTTCATGTGAGAGGCCATTCTTCGGTTGTATCACCTCCAAATTCAGAACATGTGAGGGGTCGGGTATGTACTTCCTCAGGAGAGATATGTGGAACGCGTCATGAACTTCAGACATATTTTGTGAAAGTTCAAGATAATAGGCCACTACTCTTATGCAATCAAGGACCATAAAGGGGCCAATGTATCTTGGGATAAGGTTCCATTTCTTCCCCAACTACATGAATCTCTTCCATAGTGATATTTGAAGGAAAATTTCTCTCCAACATCGAACACCAAGACCCTTCAATGGTTTTTAGCATAGCTATTTTTCCAACTCTGAGAAGCTTTTATATGTTGTTGGATTGCGTAAACCTTCTCTTTCATCTCTTACACAAGATCAGGTCCAAGTATTTTTAATTACCTAACTTTATCCCATCGAGTCAGATTTTTACATCGCTTCCCATATAAGGATTCATATATATCGATTTAAATACTCAGGTAGAAGTTTTTGTTATAAGAGAACTCAACCAATGGGATATGTTGATCCCATATAACTTTGAAATCCATTGATCAGGATCTTAGTATATATTCGAGCATCTAAATAGTTATTTTATATTGGACATCAGTTTATGGGTGATAGTCCATGATGAAATTCAATTAAATACTCAAATCATGTTGAATACTTCTCTAGAATTTTGAGGTGAATATTGAATCACGGTCAAAGATGATCAAAAGTGGTTCCCCATGTATCCTAACCACTTTCTTCACATATATCTTGGAATGTCTTTCAAGCGATAAATATTCTTGAATATTAATAAAGTGGGTAGTCTTGGTGAGTCAATCCACCAAAACCCATATTTAATTATTTCCTTTATATGTTTTCAAGAGACCAGTGACAAAGTCTATAGTGACATTCTCTCATTTCCATGTGGCTATAGGCAATGATTTTATACTTTCATTGGACTTAAATCAATTTTATTTAACTTGTTAACATACCAAACACCGTGATATGTACTCATCAATCTCATTCTTCATGTTTTCTAACTAGAAGTTTTCCCAAAGTCTGTGATACATCTTGGTACTTCCAGGATGGATGGAGAAATATGAGCTATGTGAATTATCCAACAACTTATTATTTATCTTAGGTGATGTAGGCACACAAATCCTTGTTCCAAACCAAATCACACCATCATCATCGATATGGAACTCATGTAGCTTTCCTTCCTTTACTTCTTTCACCTTATTTTGTAGCTCCAAATTATCCCTTTCTGTCTCCTTAATATTCTCTTGGATGGATGGTTGGGTAATCATTTGGGAAAGGTAGGATGTATTCTATACTATTATGATCTCCAGATCCATCCTTTTCATTTCCATGATGATAGGGTCTTTCTCAATCCACATCATGGATAGAGTGGTGGATTTTTTATGATAAGAGCATCAGTAACCTTTTTCTCCTTTCCTGGATGGTAGTGAATGGAGAAATCATATTACTTCATTAGATCCAACCATATTATTTGATTCATGTTGATCTTATTATGGTTTAATATATACTTTAGACTCTTATGATTGGTATACATGTCAAACTTATCACCACAGAGATAGTGTTATCAAATATATAGAGCAAAGATCATGGATTCTACCTCCAAGTCATGAATCAGGTAGTTCTGTTCATGGATATTAAACTTTTATGAGGTGTAGACTATCACTTCATCATTATACATGAGTAAAAAACCCATACCATTCTTTTAAGCATCACTTTATATCACAAAAACTTCTCCTCTTATTAGAACTGTGAGTATAGGTGCAGTGATTAGCCTCTTCTTGAGATCCTTAAATATTTCCTCACATTCTTCCATCCAGACATACTTTAACCCTTTTCATGTTAACTTGGTTAGTAGGATATAAAATCATGATAAATTACTCAAAAAACGTCTATAGTACCCATCCAATTGAATAAAACTACAGATTTTTGTGACACTAGTGGGTTTGGGCCATTCCTCGATTTCATTTTTCTTTAAAGGGTCCACATAAATTCCCCCACTTGTGATCACATGCCCTGCGAATGTGACTTGTGGAATCCGAAATTCACACTTCCTGTACTTATCATACATTTTATCCTTCCTTGATATCACCATCACAATCCTTAGATGATCTTCATGTTCCTCCTTTCTCTTGGAGTAAATGATAATATCATAGATAAATACTACCAAAAATTTATTAAGGTAGTCTCCAAAGACTTTATTCATCAAATTCATGAATATTTAAGTGGAATTAGTGAGTCTCAAGGGAATAAATATGAACTCATAGTGACCATTACTTGTAAGGAAAGTATTCTTATGAATATCGTCTTTCATCACCTTCATTTGATGATATCCATAATGAAGATTCACTTTTTAGAAGTACTGAGATATTTATAGATGATCAAAAAAGTCATCACTCCTTGGTATAGGATACTTATTATTTATTGTGGTCTTGTTGAGATCTTGATAATCGATACACAACTACATTGATATATCCTTCCTCTTGAAAATAGCAATGGTTTACCCCAAGGTAATTCACTAGGGAATATGAACCCTTTGTCCAAATTCTCTTACAGTTTCTTCTTTAACTCTTCAAGATCGATCGGGGTCATCTTGTATGGGAATTTTGAGATAGGAGTAGCTCCTGGTATGATATCTGTTTATAACTATGCCTCACAATCTAGGGGAATTCTAGGTAACTCTTTGTGAAATACATCAATGTATTACCTAAAAATGGGAATTTTTTCCAGGTTGATACCTTCCTTTGACTCAACCATTTTGGAATGTCATAGTTCATTATAGGGTATCAACACTCAAACTATTGAGGGGTTTTCCAAATAAGATTTATGATCTTCTTTATATTTCTAGAGGTGCATTGGATGCTTTGGAATATGAAAATATATTTACTTTTCATGACAGTTGATGTGTGATCTATATAATGATAGTCAATCTATGCCCAGTATTGTATCGAATTCTACCAAGGGAATAATTACAAGATTAACTAGAAGAATCGTCCCACATACACCAATAGGAGAATATTCCAACACTTGGGTTTCAATGATTGCAACACTAGGTGTTTTTATGGATATTTCTACTTCAAGGTATTGGAGATTTGATTCAATAGTTCTATAAAACTTTTTGGAAATAAATGAATGTGTAGATATAATGACCCATACTTTACATACATGGTTGTTACTTCAAAATTGAAGTACACTTATTACAACATATAACAAAACCATGAAAGGACCGTATAGGTATAGTGTCTTTAGAAACTGGGAAACATAAATAGCTTGTTCATAAATCATCTATGTTGTCTCCCATTTAATTCATCATATCTAGAGTCCCTTTTTGGCATATCCTACTTAATAACCTTCTTCCTGAACTGGGGAAAGAAAACATACAAAAGGGTGAGCTCAAATGCTCAGTAAGGTTAAACAAAAGAAGTATCAATCACATCATATTCATAAGAACTTAACATTTTGGAAATCTTAACCAGCAAAAGAGATCATAATTTCATAACATGGGATAAATCATAGTAGTGAAATGTAATCCCAATAATCATAACTTAAAACATGAAACTTTGTGTCATACACACATAATCATAGAGAATCATTTCTTATTATTCAATACTCATTTACAAGACAATCTTAGCAGACAAATCCCATTTCGGAACCGAGTTCACTCCTCGTTTCAGTCCTGTTTCACTGAACTGGTTTAACCTACCGTTCCAGCCATGTCTATCTCATGTGATATAAATCTTTACCCAATGCATTGGAGGGAGATATAGGTCCCACCCATCTCATAATGATACCATTCTTATGTAAAGACCCGTAAATTTCAAGGAAATTTTTTTTCCTTAATTTTCTTTGGAATTTTACAAGAGCGCAGTTTCTGACGGCACCTGATTCCGAGGCCCGGTGTGCCCGGAATCATTTTCCGAAGTTTGGCTCGGGTACGTTCAGTGAACAGATGAGCGGGTTTTTCTAACATTTGAGCCGATGCCCGGAATCAAATTCTGAGGGCACCGATGAAATCGCAGCGCCGGTATTCGCTTAGAAACGCCTCTTTCGGAGTTGCGTTTGCTCGGGTGTGGTTTTTAATTTTCGGGCTTAAAGTTAAGAAATAAAATAATTTTGCGACAACTTTATTTTATTTCACTTAAGCCACTTGGAAGCCACTTGAAGTCACTTAAAGGCAGCTTGAACTGAGTTGAACTGAATAGGATTCTATCTAGAAATATCCTACCCCCTTGGTAGGATATTTGTGAGGTGGGGCCCGCACGAGCCCCGCCGTTTCCTTCCGCTAAGAAACGCACCCGTGAAAACCCGTCTTAATGAAAGTCAACTAACGCGTTTTCTAAATTCTTAACAGACCATTTAATTGGGCGGTTTATTTCGTGAATTAAATGGGTTGTTTCTTTCGTGAATTAAATGGCCTGTTTCTTTCGTTGAATTAATTCAACGAATTAATTCAATCGTTTCTTAACCTGTTTTCGTGTGTTGGCATATTAATAAAATAAGACCAACCCAAAATCTTTTGAGAAGATTTGAGAGGATCCTTGTTTCTTCTTCTCCCTCGCGAAGAACGCGAAGAACGCGAAGAACGCCGAACCCAGAAATCGACGACGCGACGCCTTGATCCGCATCGCCGACAACGTTCTTCTGCGACGTCTCTTCCTCCGCGAAGGATCTTCGATCGGCTTCTTGAGGTAAGAATCTCGGACCTTCATTTTTATATCCTTCGTGGTTCTTAACCAAAAACACGGATTTAAATAATTAAATTAAATCTTCTGTTTCATGGTGCGTTGAGTTCGCCGACTCAACACCGGATTCCGCGATGACGCGACGCCTCCCCGCGACGACGCGACGATCCCTCTCTTCCGCGACGAGCTTTTCCGCGAAGAACGCCCGCGCGCGACGATCGACGAGGTAGGGATTTTATAATTTTGGAATACCCCTCTTTATATTCCCGTGAACGTTCTTTAAAAATTAAAGAGCCGGTTTCAAATGATCAATTTTATTTTATTAAAATTGTCGGTTCATGTGTTGAACAATTTCTCCCGTTGTTTATCTCTAACGCGGAGGGTGCGGGCCAACGAACACGGCCCGACGACCCTCCGTTGTTCTTCTTTTTGTGCGAAATTGACGGGCGATGACGGAACGTGCCGCAACGGATGTTGGGTGATCCCGCAGTGAAGAACGGAACCCGGGAGGAACATCGGCGCAGACGGGAAGGAAAACGGGCCACCGGAGCGACTCCGGCGGCCAGCGGACCCGCGGTCCGCGGGTCCGGTTCTTCCGGTCAGGACGCGGCAATGCGCCGCGTCCGCTGACGACCCGCGCGGCCCGCACGCGGTCCGCGACTCCCTCGACCGCGGGCTGCGCCCGCGGCTTCCACCCGCGCACCTCGGCCGAGCCGAGCCGGCCGAGCCGGGCTGGCCCTGGCCGGGCCGGGCCGGGTCAACCGGGTCGGACCCGGGTCGGGTCGACCCGGTTTGGGCCGACCCGGTTCGGCCGACCCGGGGGGGGGGGGGGGGGGGGGGGTCGGGCCGGGCCCGGACCCCCTTCTTCGGACGGTTTTCGTTCAAACGCCCGTAACTTGAGCTACGGGCCTCCGAACGATGCGCCGTCAACGGCAACGCGATCCTTGGATCGAGACGGTCGTTTCGGTATACTATACTCATGGTGCACCTTCCTTTTCGGGAGCCTACGTAGTTAAAACTCCGTAGTTAAGCGTGCTTGGCCTAGAGCAGTGATCAGGATGGGTGACCTCCTGGGAAGTTTCCCATGGTGGGTGTGAGACGGAAAGGCCAATAACTAACAGACCGGGCGTCCGATTGACGTGCCGTCTGTTTCGTTGAATTCCTCTAAGTAAGACGGATCTTTTGGCATACTCCACCCGAGGTTTGGACGCAGGTGGAGTACGGTCGGGTTGGTTTTGCCTTAAAAACCAACCGGGCCCCTAGGACGAAAAAGCCAATAACTCTCAGACCGGGCGTCTGATTGACGCGCCGTCTGCGACGTTGAGTTCCTGTTGTCGATACGGAACTTTTGGATACATCAACTTCAGACTTTGTGTCAGTTGATGTATCAGCCTCTCGGCTCGTGGAGCGGACCCTCCCGAACGAGCTTGCTGTGTGCGGGAACCCTAGGCTGGCTGCGACTGCTACTTCTGCAGCGACGACTGTGCAGAGATCCTCCGTGGACTCCGACGACGACCGTGCAGAGATCCTCAGTGGACTGCGGCGACGACTGTCCAGAGATCCTCAGCGGATGGCGACGACTACTGCACTCAGCGATCCTACGTGGATCAGTGCTTCAGGTCCTGCGTGGGCCCGATCCTGTGTGGGTCCGATCCTGTGTGGGTCACTGCAGAGATTAGTTACCTATCGATCCTTCGTGGGTCCGACGACTTATATGGATCAGGGATCATCTTTATCGTCATCCGAAGAAGTATACATGTGTGATATGGATCTTCTGTTTTACTCGATAGAGGTGGTGCGCTTGGTTGTAGCGGCAGACCCACGATACTGGAGACGAGCGTACGGAGTACGGAGACCGTGTAGCCGGCTAAGACCTGAAGACTGCTCGACCGACTCGACTTGGAGTGAGTCGACTAGCCCAGTGGACGGAGCGCCCGGTATTTGGCGGCAGACCCACGGCGGACGGAGCGCCTGGTAGTTGGCAGCAGACCCGCGGTACTCGACTGGAGAAGTACCTCTGTAGGCTATTTGGGTGAGCGCCCGGTATTTGGCAGCAGACCCTCAGCGGACGGAGCGCCCGGTAGTTGGCAGCAGACCCGCGGTACTCGACAGGAGGAGTACCTCAGCAGTCTTAGTTTAGTGAGAAGTACCTCGGAGTCGTGACAGGACCACTGTACACTTCAGAGATGGGGCTCTTCAACAGTTACGTTTTTGATAATGAAAATCCTGGTTTGAGCTGAGTCAATGATCCTTGTGTTTCCTCTTGATTGAGATGAGTTATCTGATAATTTCGATATATGTATGGGCATATACCTATGAGAGTTATCTGTTGAGTTTTCCTGTGTGGATTACGTTTTCCTCTCCTTTGTGGATTGTGTTGAGCTATCATGTGCGGATTTACTGTTTACTCTCCTTTGTGGATTGTGTTGTTCTATCCTGCGTGGGTATGCGTTTTGCTTTCCTGTGTGGACTGGGTTGTGCTAGGGCTCGGACGTTGGAGCCGATCGGGGAATTGATGACTTAGGTATATGTATGGGCATATACCTAAGCCGTGTCAGATGTTACTTCGTGATTGTATCTCTCCTTCGTGGCTTATCCTTTGTGGATTTCGGGAGACCTTCGGGGGTCTCGGGGTCCCTACTGAGTAGCTTATACTCACCCCTGCACGGGCTATGCCCGCACTTCGTGGTGTTGGTTGAAGACGACGGACAACGCTGATCGTGGAGGAGGCGTGCGGAGCAGGACAGTACCTAGAGGTGGACCACTGGGCGGGACGTACTCGGAGCGGTTAGGTGGACCCGAGGAGCATTGGAGGCTATCTGTACCCACCCTTCAGGTGGGACTTCCAGAGGACGGCTCGACGCTGCAGTTTTTTCCTTTCAGTTGCTGTTTTTCCTTTCAGTTGTACTTTACAGTTGGGCTTGTATTTCCGGCCCCTTTTACTTTCAGCACAGCTTGTACAGTTTTTACTTAGTGTTTACTTTTCCGCTTGCTTACTCTGTGGTGCTTTTTTACTTTTTCAAAGGCAATGCCTTCCCTTTTTGTTGGGATTTACGCCTTGGTGCTAGTCGCCAGCCCCTGGCCTATGGAAGGCGGGCTTGGGGTAGTCACGGCACGGGCCCCGAGGACGGGTCGTGACATCTTATGTGTGCCACAAAATCATAAATCACACATCATTTCATAACCCATGTAATAAAAATGGGATTCTTAAACATTGTGACATAATAAAACAATTCATATAAGATAAAGGAATTACTAAAAACAATTCCATCACAATATAATCAAATCAATGTAATAATAGGGATAGAAATAGAACCCTATATTATCTTATATGGAAAATAATTTTGATAAAACACTTGAACTCCATTCTTGAGGAAAATATCCTTTCTACTTCAAAAACATTTTTCCTTTCTTAACATGTCATGCAATTTTAAACTAAAAGAAGCTGATTAAAAATAAACTTGAAAACTTTTAAAGGAATCTTCTTGAAAATAATGTTTTAAAAATCCATTCATGCCGTATAATTTAAAAAAAAACATTATTCTCGTACTTTTTTCAGAAAAGTCAAAAAGTACCTCGTACAAAAAACAACAAAAGATTCCTCATTTAAAGAATGGTATTAGTGTAATAAATATCATATTTATTCACTCAATTCATTTATGTAATCATTATTCAATGAAAATCATGTAGAACGAGTCGGATCACATCGTGGAGACGGTATTCCGTATGTACGTACGAGCGATGATATCGTTCCCATGATCGTGGAATTGTATTGGAGTGTATGTATACTATTTCAGAATCAATATCACTTTAAAATAATCATATATAGTTACTATTTACACCATTATACCCATCCAAGTAAGGTGGTGGTGGAAAATAGATTACACCACGGCGTGGAGACGGTATTCCGTACGTACGCACACGCGGTGATTTCGTTTTCCATAGGATGGATATATAGTGAAATAGGGTTGTTTCATACTTATAATAACATATCCGTATATGAGTGATACTTATTTTATTACTTCATAATGAAACAACTAAAGAATAATAAGTGGAAGAAGAAATAAAGTTGAAAGAATCGGTAACGGACATTACCTTTTCTTTGAAGCGCCTCTTTGAGACCTCCTCTTAGGGCACTAAAATTGGTCTTCGAAGAAGACCAAGAACTCTAGTATGTTTCTAGGGAAGTGGAGAAGAGAATTTGACAGGTTTTGGCTGAGCTTGAAGGCCAAAGTGGTGTGAGGAAGAGAGGGAGGAGGTTCCCTTTTATAAGGGAGGAGAGGGGCACCTTTGGAAAAACAAAAAATATTATTTTATTATAAAGTCATATTCGGTTTTTAATAGCTTAAAATTGATTTATTTGGAAGATAATGTGGGGATGGGTCTAAATCCTCTCATCCAATAGAATTTAGACAAGTTTAGGTTTCTATTTTAACCTTATCATTTATATTTAACTTTAAGTTAAATAATTTTACTTTCACCATGTCTTCTTGTTTTCTTACACTATAAGGTTAATAAACTTACTATAACAAGTCAAACGAACCCCAAGTTGTTTATTATTAGTATATATAACCTTATCTAAGTCATTTGGCCGAACCTTATATTTTTAAGAATTAAATAACAATTAATAATATAATATTTTTTAAAAAAACTATTTTATGTCAATTTTGACACTATTTAGTAATTGATTTTTTTGAAAATCATAACCGAATGATTAGTTCGAAAAAAGTTAATTAAATCAATACTAACATTCCATATTAACATAGAAAAGTATTTTAATTCATAAAAATTCTCAAATTACATTTATTTGGGTATTTATAACATCAATTATCTCAATATTTCATTAATAAGATAATTACTACATCATCATTGTGTCATAAATTAAATTATTTAAAGTTTAAAAATTACAAATAAAATACCATTATGTAGGAAATCTTTTTATATTTATAATGAATATTTATAGTAGAATTTATCTTATGTATAACCCTATATTAATAATGATTTACTTATTAAACTTTGATTTTAACTATTTTAACCCTTCTTTAAATAAATTAATATTAAATGTCCTAATCTAATCCAAGTGGGGCTAAATGGTCATATTATATTCCTAATATTGTTCTTGGTCAAATTACACTTATCCAATAAAATTATTACATGTGTTAGGGTAACAATAATATCATTTTTACCCTTAATTACCCTATTTACTTTTAACCGTGGTAAAAAAAAGTAAAAAGTTACTATTCATAAAAATTATTTTCATCTCATTGAACCGCATTTTAGTCCTTGATATTAACTATGTCTCTGAGATTTTCTAAATTCCACTAACAGAATCAGTAAAATTAAGTTTTATGTGAATTTGCAAATTCTCCTAGGACGTGGGTAAAAGACGGGGAAAAGTTCGATAAAATTTTTATATATCTAAAATTATTATAAAATGACTCCAATGAATTGAATTGAACTTATATAGGTATTATGTATCAATTTTGACCTAAAATAAATTTAATAAAATAAATAATTATTTAAATAAAAAGTCTGTTTTTAAAAAGTAACCCAGTGTTTTCACTATTCATCAAAATTTGAAAGTTTTCAGAAAAATACCAAAATTTCACCCTAGGATAATTTCAATATTCCAAATCCAAAAATGAAGTCCATTTTGAAAAATAAAATTTAAAAAATTTCAAAAAGTGGGTATTACTATTCATAACAGCTAGTTTTAATAATATTTTAATAGCATATCGTTGTTTAGTGAAACTCGGTATTGTGTACAACGTAAGCTATCGAGGAAGGCCTCAGTTGTGTGTAAAGAAATCCAAGCTAGTGTTGTCTGTAGTGAAAGATTCATTTTATGATTTATATAACATAAAAACAAAATATTTCTCATAAAAATTCTTGGGTGTTACATTCTACCCCCCTTAAAATGAATTTCGCCCTCGAAATTCATCACTTTGTAACAAACAGATGAGGATACCTCTCCCTCATCATATCCCCAAGCTCTCATGTAGATTCTTCTAATTAGTGGTTCCTCCATAAAACATTCACCAAGCGAGTGGTCTTGTTCCGTAGGACTTTTTCGCTATGATCCAGAGTCTCTATCGGCTGTTCTTCATAAGAAAGATCTTGCTCCAGCGATACAACTTCTGAGGTGAGTACATGTGAAGGACCAAGTTTGTACATTCTCAGGAGAGATACATGGAACACATCATGAAATTCGGAGAGATTCGGTGGAAGCGCCAATCGGTAAGCTACCTTCCCAACACGATCCAGTATTTCGAAAGGACCGATATACCTAGGGCTCAACTTTCCCTTCTTTCCAAATCTCATTACTCTCTTCCAAGGAGATATCCGTAAGAACACTTTATCACCCACTTCAAACTCTAGGTCTTTTATTCGGTTGTCGGCATAACTTTTCTATCGACTCTGAGCTACACTTATGTGTTGTTGAATAGATCTGACCTTTTCTTCCATTTCATCAACAAGGTCAGGTCTTAATAGCTTTCTTTCCCCAACTTCATCCCAGCAATTTGGAGTTCTGAATTTCTTTCCATAGAGGGCTTCATAAGGAGCCATCTGAATACTAGAGTGAAAGCTATTATTATAAAAAAAATTCTACCAAAGGTAGGTGTTGATCCCAACCACCTTTCAAATCCATAGAGCAAGATCTCAAAATATCTTCTAGAGTTTGAATTGTCCTCTCAGACTAACTGTCTGTCTGAGGATGATAAGCAGTGCTGAAACTCAACTCTATATCCAGAGTATGTTGAAGACTTCGCCAGAACTTTGAGGTAAATCTCGGATCCCGATCAGATATAATAGAAAGTGGTACTCCATGAAATCTTACCTCTTCCTTTACATATATCCTGGAAAGCTGATCCAGAGAGAAATCTTCTCTAATAGCGATGAAGTATGTTGACTTTGTAAGATGATCAACTATGACCCAGATAGAATTATTTCCTTTGGATGTTTTAGGAAGTCCAGTGACAAAGTCCATAGTGATGTTTTCCCATTTTCATTCTGGTATGAGTAATGGTTGTAACATCCCCTTATACTTCTGTCTCTCAACTTTATCTTACTGACAAACCAAGCATCGAGAGACATATTTAGAAACATCTCTTTTCATGCCATCCCACTAGAAGTACTCTTTTAGGTCCCTATACATCTTCGTGCTTCCCGGATGAATAGAGAATTAAGAACTATGAGCCTAATCCAGCAGCTCCTTCTTTAATTCAGGGATGGGAGGAACACAAACCCGATTCCTAAAATGTATTATCCCATCACAATCAAGGTTGAATTCAGGAACATTTCTCACCTTCTTTTGTAACTCTACATCTTTTTTCTTTTCCTCTTTAATCTTCACGTTTATAGATGGTTGAACATTAATTTGAGAAAGATAAGATTTCTCCCCTTCCATTATAATTCCAAGATCCATCCTTTGTAAATCCATAAATATTGGATCTTTGGTGATCCTCATCATGGATAAGCTATCATGGTCTTGTCGACTTATTGCGTCTTCCACCTTGTTTGCTTTCCCAAGGTGGTAATGAATTGAGAAGTCATAATCCTTAATCCTCTCCAACCATATTCATTGGCGCATATTCATCTCCTTTTGTGTGAAAATATACTTTAAACTTTTATGATCAGTATAAATATCACACCTTTCACTATAAAGGTAATGCCTCCAAATCTTTAATGCAAAGTTTACTGCAGCTAACTCCAAATCATGAGTTGGGTAATTTTTCTCATGGATTTTCAACTGTCGTGAGGCATAATCTATCGCCATATAATTTTGCATAAGAAAACACCCCAGCCCCTTCTTGGATTCATCATTGTAGATCACAAACCTTTCTCCACTACAAGGCAGTGTGAGAACAGGTGCACTGGATAACCTTATTTTTAACTCCTTGAAATTCTCTTCACATTCCTCCATCCATACGAACTTAACCAACCTGGTGAGTGCATTAGATAATCATGAAAAATCTTTCACAAAATGTCGATAATAACCAGCCAAACCAAGAAAAATTCAGATCTCGGTTACTATTGTTGGTCTCGACCATCTTTCGATAACCTCTATTTTTGCTGGATCCATAGATATCCCCTCTTTTGAGATTATGTGACCCAAAAATGCAACTTTTTGAAGCCAAAATTCACACTTTGTAAATTTGGCATAAAACTTCTCCTTTATCAGGGTCTTCAATATAATTCTCATGTGATCTTCATATTCTTACATTCTCTTTTAATAGACAAGAATATCGTCTATAAAGACTACCACAAACTGATCTAGATAGTCTCTAAAGACTCTATTCATCAGATCCATGAAGATAGTATAGGCATTAGTAAGACCAAATGGCATCACTATAAATTCATAGTGTCCATACCTTATACAGAAAGCCGTATTTGGTATATCCTCCCTTTTGACCCTTAATTGATGATACCCTGAATGAAGATCAATCTTGGAAAAGTATTGAGCTCCGCGTAGTTGGTCAAATAATTCATCAATGTGCGGGATATGATATTTGTTCTTGATCGTGACCTTGTTAAGTTCTCGATAATCAATGCAGAGTCTCATTGATCCATATTTCTTCTTAACAAACAGAATAGGTTCTCCACAAGGTGATGCACTAGGGCATATGAATCCTTTATCAAGATTCTCTTGGAGTTGCTTCTTCAATTCCTACAACTCAATTGGGTCCATTCTATAAGGTGTCTTTGAAATATGCAAAGCACCTAGTACGAGTTCTATTGAAAACTCTACTTCACGATTTGGTGGAAGACCTGGCAATTCCTCTAGAAAGACATCATCAAACTCCCATACTATGGTCATATTCTTAATCGTGAGTTTCTCTCCAACCATTTGAGATAAATAACCTTCATTTATTAGAATCAAGACCCATAAGATGGAAGAAATTTCCACTGGAAGGTTATGTTCATCCTTACATCGATAGATGATCATAGATTGATCTGGGATATGAAATGTGACTTCACTTCTTTGGAAATTGATATGAGCTCCATATAGAGAAAGCCAATCCATGCCAAGAATCACATCAAATTCCACTATAGGAAGGATCACAAGATTTTCATGAAGCACTTTCCCACAAACCTCAATCGGAGAAGAATTATAAACTTTTGATGCGACTGTTGTGCCATTAGGGGTTGTCACAACTAACTCAACATCCAATTGTTGAGGTAATACGGTGATACCCTTATAAAATTTGTTAAAAATAAAAGAGTGGGTGGATCCAGAATCAAATAAAACATTTTCTACTTTAGAGTGGATGGTAAGTGTACCTTTCACAACTTCGTTATCATACTCCACATCGCTGATAGAAATTGCATGTGACTTTCCTTCTTATTTAGCCTTTAGAGTTTGTCGACGTCGATCATCATCAACAACCCTTGGATTAGTGCATTTATTGGCATAATTCCCCATTTCCTTGCACTTGTAACATTGATGTGTAGGAGGTGCACTCTGTGTAGCCTTTTATTTGTTTTCATCACTAGACATATTCTTCCCATCATTGCAGCATTAAAATGCCTGATGACCTTCCTTTCCACATTTGAAACATTTACTTGTCCCTTTAAGAGAACTCCCTCCATGTTTCTTTCCACACTTTGAGCATAAGGGAAAACTCATCTTCTTTTCAGTGTGCTCTTTAGATTTTCTTTGAATTCCATTTTCCTCTTCTTATCAAACCCATATGACTGATGGGTTACTCCAATCTTCATCTCAACCTTGAGAGCACATCGAAGGATTTCCTTGTAACTACTGAAGTCCCTTATGGCTAACGCCCTTCCAAGACTTGGTTTTAATCCACTAAATAATCTATCGATATTACTATCAGGTTGGATAATAATACCAGAAGCGTACCTTGCAAGTATTGTAAAATTTTCTTCATAGGTAACAACAGATTCATCATCCTTTTGCTTCAGTTCAAGAAACTCCTTCTCCATCTTTGTTTGAAGAATACGAGGGAAGTACTTATTGAAAAATAAGTTCTTGAACTTGTCCTATTCCATGGACTCAATTTCATCTCTTTGCCTCGTATTCTTGATAAGATTCCACCATTGATCAGCATCTCCTTTTAAACGATACACTGCTAAGATGACTTTATCATGTTCAGAACATTGAAGAACTGAAAATATCTTTTCAGTGGTACAGATCCATTGTTCAGCCACTAATGGATCAGTAGTCCCTTTTAATGAGGGTGGACACTACCTCATGAAGGATTCAACAGAATGTTGCTCCTTCCTTTTCTCATTTGGAAGTCTGGCATGATTCATAGCTTGAGAAAGTTGTGTGAGCATGGCTACAAGATTTTTCATTCCAGCTCCCATAATGTTTGGTTGCTAAGGGGGAAAATCATTGCATTGCCTGTCGCATTCCGCATTAACATGGTTCCTTCGAGTTCCATCCATTGGCAAAAACCAAGAAGAATAGTGTGAGAAACACTAATAATAATAGAAAAAACACATAATCAAGAATAAAATTTCACACATAAGGTCTTATCATAGGTTATTCATGGCCAATTCTAAAACACTAAGATTGTGTTCTATGCTTAGACTTGTCCTTAGGGTTCTTACTAAGGCTTTCACTTCCTAGTTTCCAAAGGTTGAATATACCTTTCCTCTAATACCAACTATAATGACCCATACTTTACATACATGGCTGTTACTTCAAAATTGAAGTACACTTATTATAACATATAACAAAACCATGAAAGGACCGTATAGGTATAGTGTCTTTAGAAACTAGGAAACATAAACAACTAGTTCATAAATCATCTATGTTGTCTCCCATTTATTTCATCATATCTAGAGTCCCTTTTTGGCATATCCTACTTAATAACGTTCTTCCTGACCTGGGTAAAGAAAACATAGAAAAGGGTGAGCTCAAATGCTCAGTAAGGGTAAACAAAATAAGTATCAATCACATCATATTAATAAGAACTTAACATTTTGGAAATCTTAACCTGCAAAAGAGATCATAATTTCATAACATGGAATAAATCATAGTAGTGAAATGTAATCCCAATAATCATAACTTAAAACATGAAACTTTGTGGCATACACACATAATCATAGAGAATCATTTCTTATTAGTCAAGACTCATATCCAAGACTTTCTTAGTGGACAAAGTCCATTTCTGAACCGAGTTCACTCCTCGTTTTAGTCCTATTTCACTGAACCGGTTTAACCTACCATTCCAGCCATGTCTATCTCATGAGATATAAATCTTTACCCAATGAATTTGAGGGAGATATAGGTCCCACCCATCTCATAATTATACGATTCTAATGTGTTCCACAAAATCATAAATCACACATCATTGCATAACCCATGTAATAAAAATGGGATTCTTAAACATCGTGACATCATAAAACAATTCATATAAGATAAAGGAATTCATAAAACTAATTTGATCACAACATAATAAAATCAATGTAATAATAGGGATAGAAACAGAACCCTATATTATCTTAGATGGAAAATAATTTTCATAAAACACTTGAACTCCATTCTTGAGGAAAATATCCTTTCAACTTCAAATTTTTTTTTCCTTTCTTAACATGTCATACAATTTTAAACTAAAAGAAGTTGATTAAAAATAAACATAAAAACTTTTAAAGGAAGCTTCTTGGAAATATTTTTTTAAAAATACATTCATGCCATATAAGTTAAAAAACATTCTTCTCATACTTTTGTCGGAAAAGTCAAAAAGTTCCTCGTACGAAAAACGAAAAAAGATTCCTTTCATATATTTTACTAAAAACTCAAAAAAGGGTAAAATTGGATTTAAAAAATTGTAGGAGGATATAAATAATATTAAATATTGAGGAAACATGGATTTGGATGATAAATATTCCCTAGTAAATTCTGAAGTATAAACAATCTCGGATAAAAATTGAGATTGGGAGATTTTTCCTTACCTGAGGTCTGATTTGCTTCGTAAGTGTCCGAACCTCCTGTATAATGATTTAAATAATTTCATTGACTTATTCTAGAATCATACTTATTTTTATGATATCATATATGGTCATATTCTTAGCTTCTTATTAGTAATATTTCATTGTTACTTGTTATTCGGGTGTTTATTGCTTTTTGTTCTTATGCGTGTTTTGTTGAATAAATTCTTATTCTTCTTTTTTAGGTTATAGATACCTCATTTACAGAATGGTATTAGTGTAATAAATATCATATTTATTCACTCAATTCATTTATGTAATCATTACGCAATGAAAATCATGTAGAATGAGTCGCATCACATCGTGGAGACGGTATTCCGTACGTACGCACGAGCGATGATATCGTTCCCATGATCATGGAATTGTATTGGAGTGTATTTATACTATTTCAGAATCAATATCACTTTACAATAATCATATATAGTTATTATTTACACCATTATACCCATCCAAGTAAGGTGGTGGTGGAAAATAGATTACACCACAGCGTGGAGACGGTATTCCGTACGTACGCACGCGCGGTGAATTCGTTTTCCGTAGGATGGATAGATGGTGAAATAGGTTTGTTTCATAATTATAATAATATATCAGTATATTAGGGATAATTATGTTATTACTTCATAATTAAACAACTAAATAAGAAGAAGTGGAAGAAGAAGTAAAGTTGAAAGAATCGGTAACGGACATTACCTCTTCTTGGAAGCACCTCTTTGAGACCTCCTCTTAGGGCACTAAAATTGGTATTTGAAGAAGACCAAGACCTATAGGATGTTTCTATGGAAGTGGAGAAGAGAATTTGTCAGGGTTTGGACGATCTTGATGGCTGAAAGTGGTGTGAGGAACAGAGGGAGGAGGTGCCCTTTTATAAGGGAGGAGAGGGGCACCTTTGGAAAAACAAAACATATTATTTTATTTTAAAGTCATATTCGGTTTTTAATAGCTCAAAATTGATTTATTTCGAAGCTAAGGTAGGGATGGATCGAAATCCTTTCACCCAAAATAATTTAGACAAGTTTAGGTTTCTATTTTAACCTTATCATTTAGATTTAACTTTAAGTTAAATAATCTTACTTTCACCGTGTCTTCTTGTTTTCTTACACTATAAGGTTAACAAACTTACTATAACAAGTCAAACGAACCCCAATTTGTATATTATTAGTATATATAACCTTATATAAGTCATTTTTCCGAACCATAGATTTTTAGGAATAAAATAACAATTAATAATATAATATTTGTTTTAAAAACTATTTTATGTCAATTTTGACACTATTTGGTAATTGATTTTTGTGAAAATCATAACAGAATGATTAGTTCGAAAAATGTTAATTAAATCAATACTAACATGTCATATTAACATATAAAATTATTTTAATTCATAAAAAGTCTCAAATTACATTTATTTGGGTATTTATAATATCAATTATGCCAATATTTCATTAATAAGATAATTACTGCATCATCATTGTGTCATAAATTAAATTATTTAAAGTCTAAAAATTAAAAATAAAATACCATTATGTAGGAAATACTTTTATATTTCTAATGAATATTTATAGTCGAATTTATCTTATGTATAACCCTATATTAAAAATTATTTACTTATTAAACTTTGATTTTAACTATTTTAACCCTTCTTTAAATAAATTAATATTAAATGTCCTAATCTAATCCAAGTGGGCCTAAATGGTCATATTTTATTCCTAAGGTTGTTTTTTATCAAATTACACTTATCCAATAGAATTAGGACATGTGTTAGGGTAATAATAATATCATTTTTACCCTTAATTACCCTATTTACTTTTAACCATGGTAAAAAAAGTAAAAAGTTACTATTCACCAAAAATTATTTTCATCTCATTGAACCAAATTTTAGTCCTTGATATTAACCGTGTCTCTCATATTTTCGAAATTCCACTCACAGAAGCGGTAAAATTAAGTTTTATGTAAATTTGCAAATTCTCATAGGAGGTGGGTAAAAGACGGTGAAAAGTTCGATAAAATTTTTATATATATAAAATTATTATAAAACGACTCCAATGAATTGAATTGAACTTATATAGGTATTATTTATCAATTTTGACCTAAAATAAATTTAAATAAAATAAATAATTATTTAAATAAAAAGTCAGTTTTAAAATAGTAACCCAGTGTTTTCACTATTCATCAAAAATTGAATGTTTTTAGAAAAATACCAAAATTTCACCCTGGGATAATTTCAATATTCCGAATCCAAAAATGATGTCCATTTTGAAAAATAAAATTTACAAAATTTCCAAAATTGGGTATTACTATTCATAACGGCTAGTTTTAATAATATTTTAATAGCATATCATTTTTTTGTGAAACTCAGTATTGCGTACAACGCAAGCTATCGAGGAAGGCCACGGTTGCGTGTAAAGCAAGCCAAGCTAGTGTTTTGTGTAGTGAAAGATTCATTTGATGATTTATATAACATAAAAACAAAATATTTCTCTTAAAAAGTCTCGGGTGTTATAGTAGAACCAGAATTAGAAAAAAAAATTCCCATTCTTGAGTGGATAGAAAGTGTACCTTATACGACATCATTTTCATTATCTGCTTGAGTATTAGTGATGGCATAATATTTCTATTTTTACTTTGGATTTGGTGGCTGCTGAAGCTGATTACCCTCAAATACTCAAGGTTTAGTGCACTAGATTTCATAGTTGCCTTTCTCCCTAAAGTTGAAGAATTGAACCATTCATGGTGATTTTGGAGGTGTCTTCTTTTCCTCCATCATGTTGGCTAGACTCTTCATGTCTCTTTAATATTAATTATATTGGTGTCCTTATCTCCCACACTTTAAGCATTTCCCCGTCCCCTTGAGGTAATTTCCATGATTCTTCTTCCCACATTTTTTGATATGTGGGTAGTTGGATGATTTTTCGTCCTTTTTCATTTGACCCACCATATTGAAACTCCATTCCTCTCTTCTTATCTCCATAACCATAGTACCATTATCTGAACTCCATATCTACTTTGAGATCACATAGAACAACTTCTTAATAAATCCAAAAGGAATATATTTCTAGAGCTTTTATAAGTTATTTTTTAAACCCACTAATGAATATATATATATATATTTATCATTATTGATAAGAAAACCTGAGTTGTATCTTGAAATCCTTGTGAAGTTTTCTTCATAATCCAGGACAGATTCAACTTCCTTTTTCTTCAGCTCTATGAATTCTCTATCCTTCTATTTTTTAATATTTCAAGGGAAATCCTTGGTAAAAAATATTTTCTTAAAGTTTTACCACTCCATATCTTCTATTTTATCCTTCGTATTGGTTTTATTTATCAACACCCACCATTGATCAGACTCTCCATATAAATTATAGATGACTAGAGTCAAATTATCCTTCTCAAAGCAATGGATCAAAAAAAGATATTATCAATTGAGTTAACCAACTATTCCATGATAAGTGTATTAGAAGTTCCATTAAACATCGGTTGTCATTGTCGCATAAAGGGATTAATGGCTAGTTGATCCTTCTTGGGTGAAGCCGGACGTTCCACATGATTCAGGTTATTATTCATAGCTTGTGATAGTTGGGTAAGAATCGATATAAATTTATTAACTCCACCTCCCATGGAACTGGGGTTATCGCTTGGACAATCATTGCATTGTCCCTCACATGAGTTGTTTGCCTGGTTTCTCATGGTTCCCACTATTTTATAAAATAGAAAAGGTTTGAATAAAAAGTAAGTCAATAAATCATGACTAAATAATTTATTTTTTTGTGAAACTGACTTTAAAGGAATATCTTTTTGGATCCCTATGTTTATCATTTTCTAAAAATATTCTTTTAAGATGTTTTTCCTATGTATAGACTTATACATATGGTTTTCACTCTTGTATTCTAGTCATAATTCCAAAATTAACTAAACCATTAACTGATACCAACTATAGCGACCCTAATTTTTCTTACATGACTAATGCCTCATTTTAAAGATAAAAAACAAAATAGAATTACAAATCCAGGATCCAAATGTTTAGTGTCTTCTGAAAATTAAGCTCATACATAACTTTTTAATAATAAAGCATAAATAATATTTTATTTATTCTTATCTATCTTCTTATTGGTTTTCATCTTCTCCTTAGTGAAAGTAATCATTTGAGGATATACATCAATGAAAGGGGTGATCTAAAATCCCAATAAGACGATGAATAAGGGACATGAAACATGGGTGAGAATAATAATCATCATCAATTCATAAGACTAGGATCATCATCAAAAAAATAATGGAAACATGTGATAAAGTCATGGAATGTAGAAATTAATAAAACTTAAACATCATGTCTTAGTGGTCAAATACCACACATAGTTGTGAATAAAGCTAACATCATGTTCACTCATAGCATATGTGCATAATCATGACATCATCACTGTGAACAATGATATCATCATGTTCACGCATAATACACACCATCTCATGAGATACATCACATTAACCAATGTATTATAGGGACATATAATTCTAGGCCCACTCATATCATCATAAAATTTACATAATCATGCATTCCACATAGAATGTATAACAATCATTGTCATGAAATAAACCCAAGGAAGAGAATGGGTTTCATAAGTATTTCATAAAAAATAATTTCATGTATAATCATTTTTGTTCCCAAATTAATAAGGTAAATTATACATGGCCATAAAACATCATCATTCCTGAGTGGTGAATAAGAATTTCAAGAGGAGTAAAATACGATGTTTTGAAGTCTCTTTAAAAAAGAGGCCTTTCTTAAAAAACATATTACATGGTAGGAACATGTATATCCCCAAAGGAAAAAAGTTAAATGAAATTTAAAGGATATAATATGAACATTATACCATGTAATAGAGAAAACCCCAAATAAAGGAATTGGGTTCTAGAATCCCCTTGCCTTAATTCCCTCTTTATTTTGTCATTTTTGCGCCTCCAAAATAATAAATGTATATTTATTAAAACATTAATCTAGAAGTTAATTATAGTAATTTATAAAATTATTTTTCAATTATAATCATTTTAGTATATTTATTAATTTATTTTGAAGAAATTGAAGCATTTTGATATCATGTTTTCTTAAAATTTTCTCATTTTGCTTCGATTTTGCCATTTTGTTCAAGGTAATTATAAAATAAGTATAACAAATTATAGAATCTTAAAGTACATATATTTATATATTTATATATGATAAATAATTTATTTTAATCATTCATTTGTTTGTTTATATGGAAATAATTGGAAACATCTCCATTGGCAGTTAACCGACAGTTATCAGGAATGTTGTCCAAATGTGAAGAAAAAGAGATATAAAGCATAAATATATTAAAAATATAATATTTGCAACATGTTAACATCATTAATATAATTTTATAATTTTACCTAATTAAATAATATAATAATTTATATTGAAATAATTTTAATAGATAGAGGGGAGAAAAATAAAATGAGTGAAGAGTTGAAAAACATATAAAGGAAGGTGGAAAGAAAGAAAAAATTGTTATTTTAAGGAATCACTTTTGACTTTAGGTTTTGGAAAGTTATTTTTAGGTTTGAGAATTAATTTTATCACATTTTAATGATTTATTTATGAAATAGAATATATCATGTCTGGACCTCAAGTTATAGTAGGTGTTATGTCATTATTACATCGTGAATGATGTATTTTTAATTACACCAGTTATGTGAAAAAATGTATTTTTACTATTCACATGGAAATTGAAATATTTTAGAAAATTACCAAAAAATAACACGTGGAAAATTTTGACATGATTATTTCAAAAATTATTTTAATTTTATAAAAATAAATTTCTAAAATAGGTAATTTTAATTTTTAATATAAAAATAATTAATTTTACAAAATACTTTAAAAACAGTTTATTAAAAATGTGTTTATATTTTCTTTGTGTTTTTAGTCATGATATTTAGTTTTTTGAATTATAAAATTTATGTATATGTAAATTAATCATGATAAATATTATTTATATCACAATTTATTATTTTTTTGTAAATTTACTATTCCAATGGCCAGTTTATTATTTCAATGGTCATGCTACAGTTCCCAACGGTCAGGTTATTATTCCAATGATCTCATTACCTCCTATAAATACCACTTCATTTCTTCACTCAATATTCAACTCAATTACTCTTAAGGTTATATATTTCCATTTTTATAATATTTCTTGGTTTACTAATATTTTATTTCTTCTCTATAGTTTTTGCAGTAGGGGTGATGATTTTAATAGATTGGGGTGATCCATATTTTTCCATTTTAGCATTTCTATTATATATTTTTCAAATTATAATGTTTTAAATTTTAATTAGTTTCATTTCTAATTAATGTAACGGTATTTAGTAATGAATCTAATTCTTTGTTGGTTTCTCTATATTTTATATGTGTATAATATAATACAATAAAGCTTACATTTATTCAGAATTTTTTTTCTAATAAATATAGGGTATCGGGACAATGCAGCGGAAGCCGGTGGGCCGGGAATTTAAAAATTTCTGCATCACTGGAGTGACATAACCCTTTTGACTCCTGTGATCTTGTCTCAGTTTGGTCCGAGGATCTTGCAAGGTTTAAACAGATCACAAAAATAAACTAAACATGTACCCCGTCCGGATTTGACGTGTGCAAGTCTGTCACAGGACGCCAGTGATCGTTTCACGATGACTCCGACATTGAATCCCTCTAGATCGTCCACACATGCCTCTTGAATCTGCTCGCGCGCTATTCATCAAGATCTGGGTGCTACCACGGATCTTCAACGCTCACTTCAGCACAGCGATGATCACCGCAAGGCAAGAACCTTCAATCCGATATGGATGAACTTGAAGATCTTCCTTCGCTTGAGAGACTCTCTCTATATATTTCAGGAGGAGAGAGAAGCTCTCAATCCCAACACATAAATAGTTAACATGGGAGAGCCTCTCTCTCACTTATATAGAGAGTGTTTAAAACATGCGGTATGGATTCTTGGCCCCCGTGTAATAAATGTCTACTATATAAGTGTTATAAATAATTATTTATGACAAATAAAATTATGACATAAAAAATATTTATAATTTATCACTTACTTGTAATATATAAATATATTACGTGATAAATTTGAGTATTTAACTTAACTCACACATCCTGCTAATATTAAACAAACCTAGGATATTAAAATCCATTCAAATAGTATTAATACTTGTATTTACTATATATATAACTTGTAAATACATGTTATAAAAAAATTCAATGAATTATTCTAAACATGATTAATTTATGAATTTATTTATTCGTTGGTGATCCATAGAACTTGTATAGTTCTTGGACCGTTTGTTGGGGCCCACCAAGTTCTATATTCCTATTCTTAGAACATGGCAGATTCTCAAGGTGCTATTGTGTGTGACCCTTTAAGCCCTTACCTCAATAGCAGTGAATATTATCCACTGACCAAGAGCGGGTTCTAGAAAACCATCAAGGCCCCTATAGAGATAAGGTAGAGTCAAAGAAATGACTCCCTTCCTATGAACATGGTCTGTGTAATATGATCTCCTTGTCATCGATATCTCAATAAAGCAGAATGCACACTAGTTTCATTATTCTTTATCTTTCTTTATTTTATTTATTGATTTTTCTGGATGGTCTTACCTTCCACTACCATGGCCATGGATTTAATGAAGTTGCAACCATCCTAATCAACCAGGCCCGAGAAATCTCTTCCTGAACTCAAAAGCGACAAATCCTTTCTCGATCATTCAATCAATTTCATTCCATTAATGACTTACCCAATACAAACTACCTCACCAAGACTTTTTCGCCATGGTTTATGCCTTGCATCAAATGTACGTAATTAAATTACATCCATTGACAATGATCTCAAGTCTAAAGACCATTACACATGTCTTTATATAGGAATGACCAATAACACCTAAAACATGTGGTGTTCCTATTATGTGGGTCTGTCCTCATGATCTCAACTACTAGCGATCATCAAGTGCGAAATTTAGGAGATGAAGTCTCAATATATATGAGCCCCCAACACCTGATGGTCGCACATCATCTATGTACTATCAGAATGATGTAACTGAACCATAGGAAATTACTTTAAGATTATTTTCATGGTATCTTGGGTTTCTCATTATATCCTGGGATCTTCTATACCCCATTGATACAACATGTAATCTATGGACATTTCCATAAACAAAGTGGATGCAGTAGTATCATCACTATTATGGAAATATAAACACATATGTATTATAAAAAACTACATACATGTAGTGGTAATCAAAGTTCAATAAAAGTTGGATCTAGGGAACCCACTTTCAACACTCCCACATGCACTAGACACAACTACTTACTGGTTTCAATCCGCTAGCTCTCACATGTGAATCATGCTTCTGCTGAGAAATGGCTTTAGTCAGGGGGTATGACATGTTGTCCTCTGTGGATACTCTAATAACTGTCACTTCACCTCTTTGAGTAAAATCCCTCAAGAGATGAAACTTCTGAAGAATATGCTTTCTCCTCTGGTGAGACCTGGGTTCCTTGGCAAGCACCATTGTAGCAGTATTATCACAATATACTAGAACAAGGTCTACACTACTAGGTACAACACCAATGTCTGAGATAAAGTTATGTATCCAGACTGGTTCCTTTCCTGCATCAGAAGCTTTAATATATTTGGACTCTTCTGTATAATTTGCAACCATAGCTTTCATTGAGCTTCTTCAGCTCACTGCACCACCATTCAGGAAAAAGATATAGCCTGATTGCGATTTCATATCATCATGATCTATCTGGAAACTAGCATCAGTGTATCCCCTCACAACTAGTTCCTCATCTCCTCCATACATCATAAACATATCCTTAGTATGCCTCAAGTACTTTAGGATAGTTTTGACAGTTCTCCATTATAGATCTCCTGGATTGGCTTGATATCTACCCACCATGCTTAAAGAAAAGGCAACATCAAACATAGTAAATAGCATGGCATGCTTGATAGAACCCACTTCTAAAGCATAAGGGACTCTACTCATTCTTTCAATATCCTCCTATGTTTTTGGACACATTTTCTTGGAGATATTTACACCATGTGATACAGGTAACAATCCTCTCTTGGATTATTCCATACTATATCTTTTGTGTACTTTGTCAATATATGTACTTTGACTTATCCTGAGTAGCCTTTGAGATATATCGCGATAGATCTGGATCTCTATAATGTAGGCTTCTTAACCAAATTATTTCATGGATAAGAATTCATTTAACCAATTCTTAACTCACTGTAAGGCTTGCACCTCATTTCCCATAATTAATATTTCATTAACATATAATACTAGGAAAACAATGGGATTCCCTTCAACCTTTTTATAGGCACAAGGTTCTCTTTCATTTTTGAAAAAACCAAAATCTCTTATGGCCTCATCAAAATGAACATTCCATGATCTTGATGTCTTCTTCGATCCATAAATGGATCTCTACAACTTGCATACTTTATTGGCATTCTTTGACTTAACAAACCCTTCGGGTTGAGTCTTATAGACATATTCTACTAATTTTCCAATTAGAAAAGCAGTTTTCACATCCATTTTCCAAATTTCATAATCATGAAAGGATGTTATTGCAAGCAATATTCTGATGGATTTAAGCATTGCTACTAGTGAAAAGGTTTCATCTTAGTCAATACCTTGACGTTGTCCAAAACCCTTTGCAAACAGTCTTACTTTAATGGTATTAACCTCACCATCCATGTCCATCTTCTTCTTGAATACCAATTTTCATCCAATGGGCTTTACATTAGCTGGAGGGTATACCAAAATCCAAACTTTATTTTGGTACATGGACTCCATCTCAGAATTCATGGCTTCTTTCCATTTAGTAGCTTCTTTTCCTTCTATTACTTCCTTGTAGGTTAGAGGTTCATCATCCTCAAGGACTAATGTGTCACCTGACTCGGTGACAAGAAAATCATAATGCTCTAGTTCTCTAAACTCTCGCGTAGACCTATGCAGTATCTGTGTCTCAGGAACAACTTCTTCTTCCACTTTTTCTTGTGTAGATTATTTCTCTACCAACTCTTGTGCATCTGGAGCATTAACTTCATCGAAGTCAATCTTTCTCCCACTATTTCCAAAAGAAACATGTTCCCTTTCTAGAAATGTAGCATATCTTGCCACAATGACTTTTATATCACTACTGGAAAATGGACCTATCCCCACGGTTTTCCTCAAAACCGTGGGGATAGGTACCCCCTATACCCACGGTTTTGGAAAACCGTGGGTATATGTCAATTTTCAAGACCTATACCCACGGTTTTCAAAAACCGTGGGCATAGGGGGGTCTATCCCCACGGTTTTCCAAAACCGTGGGGATAGGTCTTGAAAATTGACCTATACCCACGGTTTTCAAGAACCGTGGGTATAGGGGTACCTATCCCCACGGTTTTGAGGGAAACCGTGGGGATAGATCTAGGATAAAAAACCTATACCCACGGTTTTTCAAAACCGTGGGTATAGTTTTCCCATGTGTGCGCGGGAATTTTTTTTTTCCGCGGGAAAGATTTTTTTTTGGCGGGAGTCCTATACCTACGGTTCTTCCCTATATACCCACGGTTTATATAACTATATTTAACTAAATATAAATATATATACACATAATTGATAGTAGGGTAGTGGTTACACGCGGTACTTTGCAGCGAAGAGGTCGTGGGATTGAAACCCGCCTGGAGCTTTATTTTAGGATCTATACCCACGGTTTTGAAACCGTGGGTAAAAGCCATTGACACTGTGGCAATTGGGAATGTTTTGTTGACACGGTGGCAGAACACCTATACCCACGGTTTTGGAAAACCGTGGGTATAGGCTGGGGACCTATACCGACGGCGTTCTAGCCCACGGTTCCCAAAACCGTGGGTATAGCCTATACCCACGGTTTTGGGGGCTATACCCACGGTTTTGAACCGTGGGTATAGGCCTTTTTTCCAATAGTGTATCTAAAGGGTTATGTAGGTAGTATCCTCTAGTTTCCTTAGGATAACCTATAAAGATGCACTTAGTGCTTCTCGATGCTAATTTGTCACTTGGTAAAGTATTGAAAAATTCCTCGCACCCCCATACATGCATGTGTGTCAGGTTGGGTTTCTTCCCATACCATAAGTGATATGGAATCCCATCTGTAGCTTTAGTTGGTACTCGTTTAAGGGTATATGATGTTGTCTGCAAGGCGTATCCCCAAAAGGATAATGGAAGAGTTGCTTGACTCATCATTGATCTGACCATATCAATAAAGGTCAAATTCATCCTTTCATTAACACCATTCAATTGTGGTGTATAAGGAGGAGTGAGTTAGGATACTATCCCACACTCCTTCAAGTGATCAATGAAATCTTGGTTAAGATATTCTCCACCTAGATCTTAGCGAAGTGATTTTATCTTCTTACCAAGTTGGGTTTCTACTTCATGTTGGTATTCCTTAAATATCCAAAAGGAATCTTCCTTATACCACATTGATTAGATATAGCCATACCGACAATAGTCATCAGTAAAACTAATGAAGTATAGAAAACCACCCCTTGCCTCTATTGGAAATGGACCACACACATCACTATGTATTAATTCCAATACTTCATTGTCTCTTTCTTCCTTTCCTAAGAAAGGTACTTTGGCCATCTTTCTTTATAAACAAGCTTGACATACATCTAAGGGTTCTAACTATACCAAGTCTAGATACCCTTCTTGATGTATTTTTCATAATTTCTTCTCGTTTACATAACCAAGCCTAAAGTGCCATAGGCGGATGATATTTGAGTCATGTTGGTTGTTTTTTTCATTGATTTCCATTACTGAGTTTTCTAGTTCCAACATATATAAACCATTGTTAACATGTTCCATAACATAACATATGTTATCCCTATAAAAGAGACAACATTTATTTCCATACATGAAATAGAAACCCATAGTGTCTAGACATGACACATAGATAATGTTTTTGGTAACAGAAGGTACATAATAGCAATTGTTTAAAACTAGAACTGAACCAGTTGGCAAGGTTAAGTGATAGTCTCCCACTGCCAAGGCTTCCAGACTTACACCATTTGTAGCTCGGATATCCACTTGTCCTTTTTCAATCTTCTTGAACCTGCTTGGTACCAATATATGAATAAAAATGTGTGAGCCACATGCCGTATCCAATACCCAACTTGTAGATAAAGATAGATTACATTCAATGAAAAAAATACATGAAGTAAAAGCATCAGTTTGATTCTTCTTCCTAGCTCTGCAATTCTTCTTCCAGTGGACTTTCTTGCCACATCCAAAGTAGAAATATTCCTACTCATTTCTTTTCCTCTGAATAATTGGATTCTTTGTAGGACAATTCATTGGTTTCTTAGGCCTTGACTTGGCCTTAGACCCCTTTGCCTTGACCTTTTTTTTCTTGTTCACCATAAGGACAAATTAATTGGTATTTTTCATATCCATATCATCTTGGAAAACAAAATCCAAAAGATCTAGGAGAGAATTTGTCATATCATTCATATTATAATTGGCAATAAAAGTTGAAAATTTTGACAGTAAAGAGACACAAATGAGATCCACCGATATTTCTTAGTTCAGTTTGAACCCAATGGCTTCAAGCCTCTCAATATACCCAATCATCTTGAGTATGTGGGGAATGGCTTGGTGCCCTTTTGTTATCCTGCACTTATAAAGAACACTAGAGATCTCATACCTTTCTTTCATGTCCCTCTCCTAATAGAGTTCTTGGAGAAATTAAAGCATCTTGTAGGCATCCTCATCCTCATGCATTTTTTACAATTGGCTGGACATGGATGACAACATGATGCATTGTACATCAAGCGCATCGTTTACATAATTTCTCAATTTATCTTTTTCTGCCATACTTTCTCCCTAAGGAGGCTCAGCAGGAATTGCGGATTCCATCACATATAACTTCTTTTCATGGTGTAGTACTATGCGTAAGTTCTGGTACCACTCCTGGAAGTTATTTCCGGTCAGGATATTTTCTTTATCCAAAATTGATCGCAATGATAGAGTTATTAGGGTGTTGGTGATTTCCATTTTGAATATACATTAGTTAAACATTTAGCAGTTAGTACTTTGTCTTGATTACCTTTTGACATTTATGTTTAATAAATTATTATATCATTTTAATGTCTCCCACTATTTTAGCGAACTTTAACAGCCCTTGCTATTAGATTTAGAACACTCTGACGTTTGATTATTCAAGTGGAAATGATCCTCAAAACCTCCCTCATAGTCTAGAAGCTAGGGCTACGACACTACTTGGAGTGTTTCAAGGTAGGAAATATACTGGCCAACCACTTGTTCTTTTGGTTCCAAGTGTTCTTGAGTAAAGTCCTAGCTTTTGGAATCTGAACTTGATTCCATCAACATCTTGCCTCTAAAGTGATAGCAAGTTAGCTAAGGATAATCCTTGACTACTCACTTTAGTTAATTCAACCCAGTTCTCTCCTGAAAACTCCTAGGTAGTAAGAGGCACTCTCATATATAGCTGACGAGCACCCAAACAACCGATTTTGTTTAGATGTGAGAAATGGAAGGAACCCATTGGACTTAATATATATTTGAGGTATTTTTAATATTGTTGGATGAATATAATCCTTTTTTATTTATTATGTTCAAACTGGGTTGTCGCGCTCACAACTGAACATGCAATAGAATATAATTCATCACATCTTTATGCATTTTATCTTCTTTACTATTCTATGTGATCACGCAATAATCATGCAGATGCATAAAATAATAAACTATGCAAAAAGTAAATCATGCAATCCAATTGGTCTTGAGAATTCTATAAAGATCGATCCATAACGGATCAATCTTGACCTAGGGGAATCCACACCTGAGTTTTAACTTGACTCACATCATATCTTGCCTAGTGTAATGCACTTGGCTCCTGTCTGGTTTACTGCCTCATCTTGGCGGGGTCTGCGTCTCGGATCATCATTTAATTACAAATATACTCGCACGAAAGCAAGGGGGTTTAGGGGTACAAAATAGATCTTATGTACTGGAAATGTAGGCCCTTATACATATTTCAAATTAAAAGGACGATTCACAGACCATCATTTATCGAATTATTTTTTACAATCATCACACGCATTGAATAAATAATTAATTAAATAAATAAACACCAGACATACACAGTTTGGTTGCTTTCTCAAGACCAGTTGGGGAAAAATATGCACATAAAAATTAAATTGCAATAAATTTAAATAGTGCGAGGGTGTACTAATAAATTAAATGAATTTAATAAAATTAAAATAATTTATTTATCGGTTCTATTAATTTATTTTAATTTTAATTATAAAAATTAAATTTAACCATTAAATTAATTTTAATCTTAAATTAAATTAATATTTTGGATTAAAATAAATTTAAACCCCCAAAAAAATTCTAATTAATTTAATTTAAAAAACTAAATTAATTAAAATTGATTTAAGACAGGGTTACCTCTAGCCGGGGAGGAGTCTGGCAGGACTGTGAGCCACCACGGGGTGTCGTCCTAGAGCAGGGCCAAATCACGGCGTGACCACGGTGTGATTGCAACGTGACCGCGTTGGTCCAGCGACTCCCACGGTGGAAACATCTTCTGGCAAGGTTATAAGGGAGTTGGAGGAGGCTGGGGAGCATTCCGGCCAGCCGCATGGCCGGTAGCCCACTGCTTCAGTGAGCCGGTAGGGTGGCAGCCCGGTCTGGCATGGCCCAGACCGACAACAGCCTGGTCTGGCGCAGCCGGTATCAGCGGCAGTCGGTGTGGGGATCGGTCGGCGTGAGAAGGAGGGATGGTCGGGGTTCGGGAGTGGCGTGGCGGTCCGGTGGGAGGCGGCGTGACGCGGAGGTATGGCAAGCTCGGGGCGGCACAACTAGGCGGTCTGGCGCGGCGCAAGGAGGATGTCTGGTGGCCAGGGTTCCGGAGCAGCGTAGCACAAAAATCCGGTGGGGCTCGAGGTGGCAGTCTGGTGCGGCGTGAGGAGGAGTGCTAGCTGTGAGGGGGGGGAAGGTGCACCGCTAGGGTTTAACCCCTTAGGGGTGTGACCTCCCTTGTGCGCTACATGAAAGAGAAGACCCCTTTGGGTCTTCTGCCTTTTTTTAATTTATTTTTCCTTAGACAAATGCCACCACATGCCCCCTTTTTTATTTTTTAATAAAAGGTAGAAGACCCCAAAATGGGGTCCTATTCTCTCCTCTATTTTATTTTATAAAACTAAAGGAAGACTTGACTTTGAGGAAAATAATTTTCCACACCCCTTTTATGGAAAATATTTTATAATAAAATATTATATTATAATTTATAATAATAAAATATAACATTTAATTTTATCTCAATAATGATTGATATTAACATCAAATAAATGAAAAAAAACTACGATGTCAATACGATTAAATTTTTTAAATGATCGTAGCTTGATCATTTGAAAATGAAACGACACGTGGTCAGATCCGAATGAACCGTTTTAACACCCTGCAGTTAAATTTAATGAATCTTAATTTTGTTGACTTAAAAAAACCTTGTGATCACACTCATACCACTGTAGGGTACCAGGACGACGCAGCGGAATCCAGTGGGTCAGAAAATTAAAAATTTCGGCATCATCGAAGTGACATAACCCTGTCGACTCTGATGATCTTATCCTAGTTTGGTCTGAGGATCTCACATGGTTTAAACAGAGCACAAAAATAAACTAAACATGTACCTAGTTCGGATTTGACCAGTGCAAATCCGCAGCAGGACGCCGACGATCATTGCCCGAAGTTTCTAACATCGAATCCCTCTAGATCGTCCACACACGCATCTCAAATCTGCTCACGCGCCGTTCGTCGAGATCCAGGTGCTAGCGCGGATCTTCAACGCTCACTTCAGCACAACGACGATCACTGCAAGGCAAGAACCTTCAATCTGAGATGGATGAACTTGAAGATCTTCCTTCGATTGAGATACTCTCTCTCTAGATTTGGGGAGGAGAGAGAATCTCTAAATCCCAACACATGAATAGTTAACATGGAAGAGACTTTCTCTCACAAATATAGGGAGTGTTTAAAACACGCGGTATGGATTCCCGGACCACGTGTAATAAATTTCTTCTATATAAGTGTTATAAATAATTATTTATGACAAATAAAGTTATGACATAAATAATATTTATAATTTATCACTTACTTGTAGTATATAAATATATTATGTGATAAATTTGAGTCTTTAACTCGACTCACACCTCCTACTAATATTAAATGAACCTAGGATATTAAAATCCATTCGAATAATATTAATACTTGTATTTACTATATATATAACTTGTAAATACATGTTATAAACAAATTAAATGAATTATTCTAAACTTGAACAATTTATGAATTTATTTATTCTTTGGTGATCCATAGAACTTGGATAGTGCTCGGACCCTTTGGCGGGTTCCACAAAGTCCTATAGTCCTATTCCCAGAATAGGGAAGATTCTCAAGGTACTATTGTGTGTGGCCCTTTAGGATCTTACCTTAATAGTAGTGAATATTATCCACCGACCTAGAGTGGGGTCTAGAAACCCATCGAGGCCCCAATAGAGATAATTCAAAGTCAAATAAATGACTGCCTTCCTACCAACACGGTCTGTATAATATAATCTCTTCATCATAGATATCTCAATAAAGCAGAATGCACACTAGTGTCATCATTCTTTATCTTGCTTTATTTTATTTGTTGATTTTTCTGGATAGTCTTACCTTCCACTACCATGGCCATAGATTTAATGAAGGTGCAACCATCCTAATCAACCAGGCCCGAGATATCTCTTCCTGAACTCGGAAGTAACAAATCCTTTCTCAATAATTCAATCAATAGCATGCCATTAATGACGTACCTGATAAAAACTACCTCGCCATGACTTTGTCACCATGGTTTTTGCCTTGCATCAAATGTACGTAATTAAATGACATCCATTGACAATTATCTCATGTCTAAATACCATTGCACATGTCCATAGATAGGAACGACCAATGACACCTAAAACATGTGGTGTTCCTATTATGTGGGTCTATCCTCATGATCTCAACTACGAATGATCATCAAGTGTGAAATTCATGAGATGAAGTCTCAATGCTTATGAGCCCCCAACACCTGATGGTCACACATCATCTATTTCCTATCAGAATGATGTAACTGGACCATAAAACATTACTTTAAGATTACTATAATTGTATCTCGGGGTTCTCATTATAGATTGGGATCTTCTATACCCCCTTGATACAACATGTAATCTAAAGACATCTCCATAAACAAAGTGGAAACAGAAGTATCTTCACTATTATGGAAAGATAAACACACATGTATTATAAAAAACTGCATACATTTAGTTGTAATCAAAGTACAATAAAAGTTGGGTCTAGGGTACCCACTTTTAAAAATAAAAAATAGGCCATTACATAAAACCCTAGAAAAAATTGAGTCAAAATTAGAAGATACAATGGGAAACAAAAATGAAGGTTGAATAAATGAAATAACCTTGAACCACCATCGAAACACACCAAGAATCTCCCTAAACAGAGGTGTACCAAGAGAGGGATGTGGGAGTGGTGGATTGGCTAAAATGGATTCCTCTAATCCCTTAAATCCCTTAATAGCCCCAAATCCTAAAATCATGAAAAGACAGTTTTCACCCACTAAAATAATAGTCTCATGCATCATTCTTGGTGCGGTGAGGAGGGTCGCAACATGAAGAGTCGCTTCACCCAAAAAATTCATATCATGAACAAAGGTTTGTAGTATTATTCACTCCTCCACAAGCTAGGTGGATTTACCTACATAATTCACAAAAAAAACATCACACATTACATCCTTCATGACACAAAGGCCACTAGATAGATGGGAACCACCTTGGTCAAACTCTTTTGTGGAGTGACCCGTTTGGGTCCCAACGTGAACTGCTTCAACAGTTAAAACATTACTTTTTGTCCACCCCAAACCTTCTCTAACATATAAAAAAGAACCAAAAATCAAAACTAAAACGTGTTACATGTCCAAAAAAATTATATTGAGATTTTAAAATTCTCATATTCTCAATATGAATCCCAATTCAATAACTGACCCATATTTGGGATAAATATTAAAACTATCTCTCAAAATATTGACCCATAAATATAAGGGTCATTAAAAACTCCCCACAATAGGTCTTGTCTCCTTAATAATAATTTGTAATTCATCCATGCAGATATTGAACCTTTCATGGTTGTCAATTCACCTGATTACTCTCTGTGCACCACCTATGAATATCGAGCATGCTTCTACTACACAACACCAACCACTAAGCCTGGATCTAATAGATTCTATCCAAAAACTCTCATTATGGTCTCTAGACCACCTAAATCATGCCATAAATAACCATCCAAGAATTTATTCCACCTCCCTGGAGCCAATTCCATGATAAAACACTAATTGAACCTCCACAGGATGACTTCTCCAAAAAAACGCTTGGTTTTACCCACTGACACATCATCACACCACCCTATCATGATGCCTTAACTATCAGAGACATCACAAGATCATATAAATTCCCACACCAAAGTCTGAACTCTATTCATGATAAAACTATATGGTTTTATCATTAAATGTCTAATTTGGTCACCACACTCTCACCATGGGCATTGGTGAACCATCGATTCAAATCATTCTTAGAACACACTAGCTCTACCCCAAGCCAGATTCCAGTGCACTGAATCTAACCAGCACTACATCTAAACACTAAATATGATATTTAAACAGGAACTTGATAAAATTAGATATTTATACACACTGACATCTCGGTGTCACCCCAACAATCCAACAATTTTTCTCACCACACTAAGACACTTTCTATACAAGGGTTGTTCACCCATGATTGATATAGTACTCTCCACCATAATGACATCATTATCACTTTCTTACTGAACCAAACACCCAAACTCCATAGCCCACACTCCATCAATTATCACACATAATTAATATATGTGGTTGTTCCAATCATACTCAAGAGCTAGCACAAAACACCAACGATGCTCGTCCCTGACCTACCAAGAACAACATCCTCTTATAGAGAATGGTGAACTCCCCACCATATGGATTCTATTATATTATTTCTCAAGAACTTACCCCAAATGGGTCCCAACATCATGCCTCTCTGACAAAACCCCTATCAAGGACCAAAACCCTGGTTCGTCATTCCTACAAGCACTTCGCCACTATGCTACCATTGCAGAATTGCTTGTGTAAAGACCCCAACCCTAATAACCTAGATTCAATGGTTACTTTATTACACTGGTGCTTGATATAAGATATTACATCCCAAAGGACCTGATATTTTATTAATCTTATAAAACTAAATACATACTTGAATCCCACAGTATAGTTGAAGACATAATGTGCAACATGGTACTTTCTTTGACAACGCTATTATTCCCTTTAGAATATCCCTACATATTAATCATAATACACTTCCTAACAACATAGGGAAAGGAAATATATGAAAGGGGTGATCTCTAATGCTCAGTAGGGTTATGAATACAATTAAAGATACTATGAAAAATAGAGTATAACAAATATGGAAAGGTAAATAACCAAAACAAATTTCACTTAATTAATAATTTAAACAAGAATAATAATATGGTAGGAGTAAATGATGATAAAAAAATTTCATATAAATAATCACATGATATTGAAACTTATCCATGGATATTATAACTAATTTAATTATCACATGGAAATCAATAAATAATATCATAATGAGGCAATTTATAATGTTAGACAACATCAATATATTTTCAAGGCCATTTTGTAAGACATATTACATAAATAGGTAATTCCTCATCCAAAAATCCAATCTATTTTGCCTCATGATACCTACTAATTCATCGAGGGATTATAGTGGGCTCGTCCATCACTTACTAAGTCCAATGCATTCTTTATATGAAAGGGTTGAAACATAATAAATGTAAAAAATAATAATGAAAATCTATAATAATCAATGTTAATAATTTCCATAATCAATAAACATAATCAAAATAAATATTTGTATCAGAAAACTAAGATATGAATTTCAATACTTTCCCCAATTAGTAATCATAATCATAAACCATACAGATTACTATGGATAACAGTATTAAAATAATAAATTTCAATCAAACTAATCATAAAACATTCAGATAAATAATAAGGATGGTATCTTTACAACATATTCTCAATATATCATAAGGTAAAATAAGGGTTTTTGTCATTGATTAATATAAATATAATAACAATTCCATTAAAAAATTTTGAGGAGAATATTATTTTCACTTTGAAAATCACTTTTAAAAACTAATAATTTCAAAAATATTAAGAAAACAAATTCCATAAAAATGACCATGTAAAAATTTATAGTAATCTTCAAACCAATTAGTGTTCATGATGGTAGTTAATTTCATACATTCTGTATAAGTTAAAAAAACATTCTTTTTATACTATTTTAAAAATTTTAAGAAGTACCTCATTCAGAAAACAATAGGAAGATTATTTTCAAACCGTTTTGTAAAAATTAAAACATGGGTAAAAATTTATTTATCAATTCATTTTTATATTTTAGAAAACATTTGTATGGAAGAAAAATGATTTTCGACCAAAGATAAAAATAAATTATATTTTTCGTAAAAACGAATTCTAAATCATTTTATGTACCAAAGAGAATAGAATGGTACTATTTCTTTAAATTTTCATTAATAATTATAGGAGAAGAAAATGTATATGTTTTAAGATATAAATATCAAATAATTCCCCCAGGTAATCTTAAATATAAACAATCCCTAATAATGATGAGATTGTGAAATAAACCCTTACCACTTTGGTAACTTTTAAATTATAAGACCCATGAAAGAAATAACTTAAAATTAAACTTTAATTATAATTAATATAAATTTATTCATGATACAAAATATCAAAGGTTCAGTATATACACCACACAAAATAAATAAGTGGTGAATATGGCATTGTTTCGTAGAAGTAAAAGTCAGACGAGAAACCCTTACCTCAGGTCTGATTTCCTTCATAAATGTTAAAATGTCCTTTATAATAAATATATACTTATTATAAATATAATAAATAACCATAATCATATATATATTACCATATATTATTTTCTTATAACTTTTAATCACCTTTTTATTAACAATTCTTTATTAAAAACTCTGTTTCGGGTGATAACTTCTTCCTTTTTCATGTATCTTTGGGTTAAGTTGTTTTGATACCTATACATTGATCATTGATAAATAATATCTAAAATATTAACCATGATATAAATATTATAAAAAATCATTATATAAGTATACAAAATAGTCCATAAAATTTAGAGATATAAAAATGAGTTAAATTGTTCATGGAGACGGTAGGTCGTTTGTCGCATGAACGTTGTTTTCATTTTTATATGGATGGAATGAAAAAAGGTGAATAATATTTCAAATATAAAGAATAATTATTATATAATATATATTAATTACATATATCATTATTACTATCCATTTCAAAATAAAATGAGAAACATATTCCCTCAATTTGTGCATGCAGTAGTCCACACGTACGCACGAGTGACATGATCGTTTTCCAATGGATTGTAAGGTAAGAAATTAGAAGTGATATTATAATTTAAAAAGTGTAATTATGAAATAAATATAATATACATTAAATAAATAATTACTTCTAGTCATTAGATGTGGTTATTGAAAAATAATTACATCGGTTCGTAAGGTTGTAGCCCGCCGTACACATGATCGATGGTTTCATTTCTCATCTGATGGAAGAGGAGATAGATATAGGCCATGTCATTAAAATAATAGCATATAATTATATGAGATAGATTTTTGTTATTAATTTATAATATTTATGGATATTTTAAGGATTTAAAGGAAGAAATAAAATGAAAATTCATGGTTAAGAACTATACCTCTTCTTAAGAAAACCTCTTTAGATTTATATCTAAATCCTTCCAAGATTGGTTTTATGATCAAACCATTGAATAAAGATAATGGGGAGGTATTTACGGTATATGTTTAATTATCTTAGAAACTAAATTTCATTGTATGTGTGAATAGGATATGATAGGGGTTCCCTTTTATAAGTGGAGCGGAAGGACACACTTGTAATTGTTTAAATAATAAATTGTACCCATGTTTTTTACATGAAACAAGGATCCAAAATGCATCCTTATCAAACATTAGATTATATAAGTTATAAATATATCCATAAAATTTTAATTGAACAAGTTTTTAGATAATTTTAACCCATATCTTCTTAGTTTAACCCCTCGGAAAACCTGTTTTAACCTTAACTGCGGTAATAAATTTTTACTGTTTTTACTATTAATTATAACCAAAAAACTAGTGGGCCTTATTATATAATATTAATTATTATGATTAAAAATATGTAACCTGTTTTACCAAATTAAATTTACATAAATGGCATAATTTAATTTAAAATTAAACCCACAGATATGTAGAAGAAATGGTTTTCCAAAAGAAAAGTTTTAAAAAGTATAAATAGTTTTTATATAAAAAATCAACATATAATTGATTAAAAAAACCTAAATTGGATTAATTATGATATAATTGAACTAATTTTACTTTTAAAAAAATTTAAATAAAATTTAACTTTTTAAATTCTTAAAACGAAAAGGCAGTTTTCAACAAAAATCAGTATTTTTCACTATTCATTGAAAAAAAATATTTACTGAAATTTATAAAAAAATCAATCTAATATAATATTGAAATTTTTATTTTACCAATGAAGTTTATTTTTTCAAATAAATATTTTAGAACTTGTGAATTTTAATTTTAAAATAAACACCTAAAACATGATGAAAAATCTTTTTAGAAAAACATGGTTTTTAAGCATAAAACTTGGTTTATTATTATCTCATTATTAGAAAAAATATTATATTAAAAATAAAAAATTTATTGAATATATAATATTTAAATTTAATTAAAATAATTCACCAATAGTGAATAATTTAATTTATTAATATTAAAGCACATTGTGTGTATAAAATAGTTTTTTTGCAAAATATTTCTTTTACTTTCAAATGTTTTTTTATTTATAATTGATTAATAACTAATGAATTTATTTTATACTTGTGTAAACCATATACATTTCATAATTTGGTTAGTCATATTCATACCCTACATTTCAATGTCTAGGTTATAATAGTTATATTTAAAAAATATATTTCATGGGTCATTTAAGCTTGGTGTTGCATGTCGTATACGATATCAAACATAATGTTCTTATTTTAAAATATAGGGGATACATGTATCACAAGTTATAAAAGTGGTTAAATTTATTTAAAATAAATATATCTTAAAATATCAGGGTGTTAAATTCATCCTTCCTTTAATAAATTTCATCATCACAATTTTAACTTTCTCTTAGAAAACTAGGGTTTGACATTTAAAAATTTATTTTGTGGAAAATCCCCATCATAAAAGGATTAATAGTACTTACACTTTAAATTTGGAAAAGATAAATATTAATATCATCTATAATACCATATAAATAGGTTTGTTAGTAGTCAAACATTTTTGAGAAATGGATGAAAATTGTAAATAATTATGAAGGGTGATAGAGATCATTAATTAGAAAAAAGTGAATGATCAAGAGAAATTTAGAAGCTATAAAACCATAAACTAGTGAGGCATGAAAAAGACCATTCAATTCATCAAAAATGAAGGTAATTGTCTAAATATTTCAATTCATGATATTTTTAATAAATTTGAGGGATTATTTTACTATCAAGCTAGAGAATACTAAAAAATATATTTACTTGATATATTTTTATTTCAAAAACACAGTTTGATCCTTTGGTTATACTTCGATCAAACTACACTTCATTTCTCACTCTAAGAAATGAATATCCAAGGTGAATTTCTATACCTTAAGCAATAAAATTAACTTTTAGTAGATCATAAGATTCATAAAAGAGTGACAAACATGTACATATATCTCTAAATATTTACCAAAACAAATAATGGTTAGTTAAAGTTATCCAATATGATACATTAATCTATAAACCATAATAGTAACACCCCAAAGTTCAACTTAATCCATTCCATAATTATTTATGCCTAAAACCCTTCATCTTAAATCTCTAAAAAAATTATATCATTCTTCCCAAATAATCATTTATGTTAAACCTAATGGTTATATATGTATCGAAACCCAAGACAAATCACCCAAAATATCATTAATCACCTAAAAATCATAAAAATTAAAAAATATTTTATCAAATTATTATCTATACATGAAACCATTAAATTAAAAAAATATTATCATATTAACTAGTACATAATGAAGGCTAGTGGTAGGAATTTCACCCTTGTTACCCTTCGATTATGGTTTCAAACCCTATGGCCTTACTAAATGTGATGGGTTTTCACCCAGCATGCAGGTTGTAAATTTTCTAAAACTATATTAATATAATTCTTATAATGTTCCCAAAAATTTTATGAACATCCTCAAAAATATTTTTAATCGTAAAATCACTTTTCAACCACTAAATTTTTCAATATGTCTTATTTTTTTCTAAAAAACCCAATAATATTAATTAAATATTATTTCCTAAACATCAATGGACATATTAACCCAAATGGTAATCAACATATTTAAACTTATGTCCAAAAAATGTAAAGTAATTATTCCTAAAATAAATTTGTCATTAATGACCATACTGATCCCAAGGGTTATATTACTATAAATTTCTTTGAAAATGCTATTAATCATCTTATAATTCCATCACTTAAAACCATAAAAGGGGTATCTGAGAATTTAAATTTATGGTCAATATTAAACTCATAAACCCATGATGGTATCCATAACTCTTAAGTTGATCTTATATGAAGACATATATTCATCCAAAAATTAACACAATTCTTATATGTTTCATAATTATTATAACCAGAATGACATTGATAAAAATGCTTCGGAAACATAATTCTTGGATCCCAATCCATAAATACTTCAACCATTTTACTTCAATGATTGGTATAACATAGTTCATTCATTCGTCTAAGAGTAAACCTTCAAAAGAGGTCATTAACATGGATAATTCTCAAGTTCCCCAAATTTAATATAATGAACTATAAATGGATCTTTATGAGGAAATTTATTTCTCTCCATTGAACTCCTCCCTTTTCCTCAATAATTCATTTATCTATTCCATTTTTTCCACACATAAAAAATATTCATATTTCTTTAGGACATTATATTGGGTGTCTCTTTCTATATTTTAACATGAGGGAAATTTAACCTACTTTCCTCTCCCCCACCTGATCTCTCAATGAACTCAAATTTTATCTTCTTTTCTGAGTCTGAAAGATAGTTAAGGAATAGGTTGTTAATCATATACCTTAATAACTAATTAGGTATAATCATGATATCTTTTAATCCAATAATCATCACATTTATTTTATCATAATTACCACATTTTCCATCATATTCAATGTTAACATTATTTCTTCGGGTTCCAACCATTGACTAAAACCAAAAACCATAGTGTAAACAAAAATAATCATAATGGAAAACCATATTATCAGTTATAGGATATCTAAATCACAAAACCTTATTTTCAATATAGTACACCTTATGTTTTACCTAGGTCATTCATTTTTATCTTCTATTCAAATCCTTAAGGATGGTTCATAAGGGGAATGTGAATTAACCCAAGCATATACGTCAGGTACCTCAAACCAAGTGTGCATCATGGCCCATTTTTATATAGCAAGTGACTATCATGTCAAATCCCAATACTCCCTTTTCAGAGTTATTACCCCTTGGTAAAACTATTCTAGAACTACATCCACTTGTATTATACATATAGGGATATATTTCTAGGAAATATATATAATATATACCTTACCAAAACATTAGGATATTATCTTATACTTAGATTTATCCTCAAATTCATTCATAGGGTTATATTCTCTAATCTACACTTTCATGAATATAGTTCTCATGGTTTCTACTAAACTTGATCTGATACCAAGTATAAATACTCTAACACTAGTTTCCTAGAGTTGGTGGTTACTTTATTACATTAGTTCTAGATACAAGCAATCACATACTAAAGGACCCAATAGTTTAGTAATCTTGGAAAACTAGATACATACTTGAATCCTACATTACAATTGAAAATATAAAATTCAACATAGTATTTTATTTGAGGACACCATTATTCCCTTTAACATATCCCTACATATCAATCATAATACACTTCCTATCATCCTAGGGAAATGTAATTTAATAAAGGGGTGAGCTCTAATTTTCACTAAGGGTATGCGTACAATGAAATCTATCACAAAAAACAAGGCATAATCAATATGGAAAGGTAAATAAATGAAAAACATTTCATTTAAATAATAACTTGAACATAAATAATAATCTATTATGAATAAATTATAATAAAAATAATTCCATATAAATAATCAGATTAACTTGATACTTATCTATGAATATTCTAACTAATAGAATAATCACTTGGACATAAATAAATAATCTCATAATGATGGAATTAATAATTTCTGACATCATAACCATACCGTCAAGGCCTCATGAAAATAAATATTATATAAATGGGTAAGGCCTCATCTAAAAACTCTAGCTGTTTATCTCATAAACCAATTGATGCATCAAGGGGATATAGAATTCCTCACCTGTCACTTACTAAGTCCAACGTATTCCTCATACGAAATGGGAGAAACATAACCAATAAACACATTCATAATAAATATCTAGACTGTGAAATGTTAATAATTTCCCCAATCAATAAAAATAATCAAAATAAACATTCATATTAAAAAACTAGCATATAAATGTTAATACATTCCCCAATCAATAATCATAATCATAAACAATCCAGAGTACTATGGTGAATGGTATCGAAATAGTACATACTATTAAAACTGATCAAAACCCATCTAGAAAAAATAATAAGGATTATATACTTACAACATATTCCCAATTTATCATAAGGTAAAATGATATTTTTTTTTCATTTATGCATAGAAATACCATAAACATTCATTAAAACATTCTTGAGAAGAATATGTTTTTTACATTGAAAATCACTTTTAAAAAGTAATAATTTCCAGAATATTAGGAAAACATTATTTGAAAGGATCCATGTAAACTTGTAAAGTAATCTTCAAAAAAATGAATTTTCATGATGGTAGTAAATTTCGTACATGTTTTATAAGTTAAAAAATATTCATTTCACGGTGTTGTAAAAATATTAAAAAGTACCTCATTCAAAAAATTATAGGAATATTATTTTGAAACCATTTTTTTAAAATCAAAAAAAGTGTAAAAAATTATTTAATAAATAATTTTTGGAATGTTAAATATATATTTGAAAATATTTTTAGAAAACATGGATATGGAAGAAAAAGGATTTTCAACCGAAGAGAAGAATAAAGTCAAATTTTCTTAAAAACATTTTCTCAATACTTTTAAGTACCAAATATAGTAAAATGGTAGTTTTTCTTTAAAATTTCATTAATAACTATAAGAGAATAATATATATTGGTTTTAATATATAAATATCAAAAAAGTCCCCTAAAGGGAGGCTTAAACATAAAAATTCCTAAATAATGATGAGATTATGAAATAAACCATTACCACTTTGGTAACTCTTGAATTTTAAGCCCCATGAAAGAAATAACTTAAAATTAAACTTTAAATATCATTAATATAAGTAAATTAATTATATAAAATATCATATGGGAATTATATACACCACAAAAAAGAAATAAGTAGTGAATATGGAATATGCCTCACAAAAGTAAAAGTGATATGAGAAATCCTTACCTCGTGTATGATTTCCGTCATACATGTTCGAACCTCCTATATAATAAATATAGATTTATTATAAATCTATTATATAATAATTATCATATATATCATACCATATATAATTTTCTTGTAAATATTTATCACCCGTTTATTAACAATTCATTATTTAAAACACTATTTCAGGTGATAACTGCTTCGTTTTTCATTTATGTTTTGGGTTCGGTAGTTTCTGTAATATTAATTTGATCATGGTCCATAATATCCAAAATTTAAACCATGATATAAATTTCATATATTTCATTATATAATAATTCTTAATATTCCATAAAAGTTTGAGACAGAAAAATGAGTTACATCGTTCGTGAAGACAGTAGGTCGTACGTACGCATGAATGATGTTTTCTTCTTTTATGGATGAAATGAAAGAAAGGTAAATAATATTTCAACATTAAAAATAATTATTATATAATTTATATCATATATATTAATTAAATTTAACCTTATTACTGTCTATTTAAATATAAAATGAGAAATGGATCACATTGCTTTGTGGAGGTGGTAATCCACACATATGAATGAGTGACGTTATTGTTTTCAAACAAATTGGAAGGTAACAAGGTAGATGTTATATTATAATTAAAAAGGATTAATTATTAAATAAATATAATATATATATATATATATTAAATCCATCATTAAATCCATTTGTAAGAGTTTGTGATGGAAAATGAATTACATCGGTTCACGAGGTGGTAGTCCATCGTACACACGATCGACCGTTTTGTTTCAAATTTGATGGAAGATGATATATATATATAGGTATTGAAATTAATGTAATAAAATATCATTATATTTTAGATACTTGTGTTATTGTTTTAGTACAGTTTATGGATATTTTAAGGAGTAAAAGGAATAAGTAAAATGAAAATGTGTGGCTAATAACTATACCTCTTCTTCGGACAACCTCTTTAGGTTTATACATAATGAATTCCTTGATTGGTTTTATAATCTAAAGATGGACTATATTTCATGGGGAGGGATATAATTAAGGTGTAGTTTCATGTAATGGCCAAACCAAATGACCTTTTAAGTGTAAATATTATAGTATAGGGTGTGGCCTTATATAGGGGGGGGAAGGACACACATGGAATTTTTTAAAACAATAAATCATACCCATGTTTTTAATAATCCAAAAAGGATAAAAATGGCTCATTATTGAACATTGGATGAGATAAGGTCTAAATATGGCCATAAAATAGGAATTGGACAAATATTTAGGTCATTTTATCCATCATCTTCTTAGTTTAACCCCCCAATAAACCTATTTTAACCTTAACTATGGTAATTAATTTTTAATATTTTTACTATTAATTATGACCAAAAACTAAGTTAAAGTTATTATATAATATTGATTATGGTGATTCAAAATATGTAATCCATTTTAAAAAATTCAATTCAATCACAACCCAACCCTAGCCCAGGCTCGAGCTGCAACTACCCCAAGCCTACCTCCATAGGCCAGGGGGTGGTGATAAGCACTGAAGACATAACTAACTTAGGGATGTAGTTGCCTAATTTTCTATACACACACACATAGCTAACTCAATGTAAAAGTGAAGAGGGAAAGAAATAAATGATGAAACACTACTATAAATAAACCAAATATGCATAGACCTCTAAACATTATGAAGTATGGTAGTGTAAACTGAAAAGAAAAAGGGGGGAAATACACACACAATAAAAAAGTGTCTCAACTTGAAAAAGACAGAAAAAGTAAAACAACTGAGATCCTAGATCCTGGATCCCAAGATATGACCACTATACGTGGTCCAAGAACCATATATCCCTAATCTCCTCTAAAGGCTCAGATGACCTTTCCTCCATCTTCTGAAGACAAGTCGCATGTTGGGAAAATCCCATGTAGGGGTGAGTATATACATACCTAGTACAACGCCACAAAAAGGGTGAAGGGAAAGTAGTAAGAGATACAACTATGTAGGAAAACATTAGATAGAACAAGGTAAAGTAAAAAAAGTACAACTCAACCCAACATGAGAGTGAATGTAAACTCATAAAAGAACAAGGAGATCAGCATGGTGAGACAATGAACTTTGTATTGAGTCTTTGATACCTATAAAAGGAGAGTAGACTCATCCAACCAAAAGAAGCTAGACATGGAAATCACATGTTATACACCATGTGTCTTCGCCTATCTTGAAGGAGAGTAACCAAAACCCAAGGAGTGGTACTGAAGTAGGATATATATATTCTCATTAAAATAATCCTAAACAAGAGAGTAAGGTGATATCCATCTCACAGCTCATCTAAATAAGATAAGTATCCAACAGTTAGAAAAGAACGTCCGTCTACGATGCCCATTACCTCATGGTTCTTCCATGAATACACAAGTTTAAGGGACTCAATCACTACACCTTGATACTATCCACTTTGGGTGGCATTGACTCACCAACACAATTTTATGTCACGTCACAAAAATGTTTCTTAGTTTTAAAAGTGTCCCATTTCATTGTGAGTCTAGAGGTATATCAAAACACATCTACCACTATGCTACATAGTCGAGGAGTCACCATTTTTAGGAAAGGATCCCATGACCTGTTATGAAAGGAGGGTCCTACTTTGGTAGTCACCGACGAACTCCACTAATCAGTCCTACTAGAGGGTACCACTCGGGAAGGTCATAGGGGAACGCCATTGCCCATTCCTACTAGAGGGTAATCCTGGAAAGTCATCAGGGAACTCTACTTCCCAGCCCAGCTGAAGGGTTACACATGGATGATTTCATCAGGGAATGCCACAACCTAGCCCTACTAGAGGGTAATCTTGGAATTGTCATCAGGGAATGCAACTACCATTCCCTAGTAGAGGGTAATCCCAGAACTATCGTCGGGGAATTCCATTACCCATCCCAGTTAGAGAGTAAGCCTGAAACATCAAGGAACTCCCCTACCCAGCCCTAATGGAGGGTATTTTGAAAGGAACATCGGGGAATGCCACTACCCAATCCTACTGTAGGGTGAGCCTAGTATTGTCTTCTAGGAACTCAACTACCCAGCCCGCTGGAGGGTTACGCTTGGGATTCTCTGGTGATTTTGTATGGTCATTATCATCATTGGGTGTTTCCTCAGTGCATACCAAACCCATAAAATTTTACATCATATCTCAAAATCCTCTTTTGGGGGAACCATCACATTCTACATGAAAAAACACATGGGATAGGCATCTCATGGTCCAAGATCCAATTTCAAAAAAAGGATATACGAACATTCAAATGTTTCTCAGAAGAGATCAAGGGGAACACTGTGTGTGAGGGGACCCACACGATGTGTGGTCCCACTCCACAGCATGGGAATGACCCAAACTAACACATAGCTCCACCCCATGTAGTAGAACACAACATGTTGGTGGACTAAATGTTATGTTCTTACTAACTGAGACCAAGGTCATGCCCTGTGGGCGTTTCCGTGTACTTGGACCCCGTGTCTATGTACTCTGGTACACGATGTGTCGGTGCACATGGGATGTTTCTCGTGTGGCCAACACGTGTCCGTGTAATCTTACATGGATTCCTCGCCCATGTGACCTGTCACATGTGTTTTCCAACAAGGGAAGGTAAACATGGTGTGTGAGGGATAAATACATTTCATCTCATCCTTAACTTTCTCAAATCCTAGCCACCACCATAGGAAGGGGCTACACACCGTGTGTTCTTCATTGTACATGGCGTGTAGTCCTGCCTTTTCCAGAATCTCTAGATTTTTTCAGATTTAATCTTTTACATTGAATCCAATCAGACTTCCTTAGATCTCCCCATGAAGGAATTTAAAAATAATGGATTTGAGTGTCATTTGTAGTTTTTGGTTGGCGTTCACTAGAAATTGGTCACCTCTATGCAAGAGGGTTTCGTTGGATGTTTCGTACGCTATTGTACCTTCATCCTTTGATTTCTTGATGTCAAAACAATAGATCGAGCATCTCTTCTTGTCTACGTTCCCATATCTATAACAATTTCATAGATCAATTCATGATTCATCTATTTTCCACGATTTCAGGTACTTGATCGAGCTCAGGTCACCCAGAAACTATCGAACCAGGTACCACGTCATTCCTTTGGCGAAAAACGTGAAGAAAGGGGTGGATAAAAGCGTAAGAACAAAGTTTTTAAATGATATTTGGCCAAGAATTCTTGTACAGTGATCAAGAACATGATCCAGGGTTAGATAAACTAATGGAAATAAATTAATTACAGTACATTGGAACATAAAAAGGCGGCAGGGAGGGGTAAAGATCGAAGAAAAAATAACAATCTAATCAATTGTTTAATTATAAGGGAAAATCCACATATAATGATTATTTCCTCTATTTTTTATTGATTTTTGGTGAATAACACACTCATGAAATTATCGGAAGAAGCTAACGCATCTCCTAGGCTTTGATCTTCCCCGATCCAAAGGTTTGTTGTTCATCGAAGGGATGCACCAAATAGCGGAGGAGGAGATATTTGCTGGTGGTGGGATAATTATGAGTCAACCATGGAGAATTATACATAATTACATAATTATAGACCTTATTTTAGTTAAATTTTTAATTAATGAATTTATTAATTAATATATTAATCCACTTAAATGCACCTCCAATGGAAGAGGGCCCTGAACATCCCACACCAAATAATTTTATGTTGCGCCAAGGGTAAACACCATGTTCTGAACCCAAATGCGGTCTCAAATTTCTAATCTGATCAGACAATTAAGGGTTATATTTTTTCTTTAATTAACCATTTTTTTGTAATATAAAATATATTTAATATTTTTATAAATTTAATTTCGGGCACACCGGGCCCCAGAATCACTAGTCGTCTCAGTGACTAGATATAGAAATATATATATATATAAAAATATTTCAAATAATTACAAGGATAAAAAAAGCCTCTACATCATTCCCTCCTTCAATACTTTCATCCCTAAAAAGGAAAACATGGAAAACAACTTGGGATACTAAGCCTGCATCTAGATCTCCCTCTCTTAGGAACTCTCCTCCATATTTTTGTGCTGCCACAACACACAAACTAAAAGGATGGTCTGTCCACGTATGGTCGACACCTCCCAGTCCTCGATCGCCACTAAGTGCTATACAAATGTGGATCCATTCTCAATGTTCATCTCACCACATTCAGGGACATACATAGAGTCATGCACATATCTTCTCAACAACAACACATAGAAGACATCATGCACCCACTCCAACTGTGGGGGCAGGGAGAGGTGGTGGGAAACCTCATCAACTCTCTACACGATTTCGAATGGCCCGATGAACCTCAGGGACATATTTCCTCCCCAGACAAACCTCTACATTCCTCTTCATGGGGAGACTCATAGGAAAACATGGTCTCCCTACTCGACATGCAAGGTCCTACGATGGTAATCTACATAGTATTTATGTTCTCTCTCGGTTGTCCTTATCCATTCATGAATGGAATGTACTTTCTCCATTGTCACGTACACCAACTATGGGCCTAGAAGAGATAACTCTCTAATATCTATCCAGCACAAGGTTAACCTGAAGGGTCTCCCATATAGGGCCTCAAAAGGTGACATGTTGATGGTAGAGTGGTAGAAGTTGTTGTATACAAAATCTTCCAAGGGAAGGTGATCCTCCCAGCTCCGGCCAAAGTCCAACACACAAGCCCTCATCATATCCTCCAATACCTAGAAAGTATGCTCCATATTCCCATCATTATTGGGTTGAAAGTTTTTACTCCTATCAAACTGTGTCTTGAATTCTCTCTATAGGCCACTCCACAATCATGATGTGAATTGCACATCACAATCAAATACAATCATTGAGGGTACCCCATGAATGTAGACAATCTCTCATATGTACAAATACCCTAAACTATCCAAAAAAATATTCTCCCTACTAGAAAGGAAGTGTTCCAACTTTGTGAGTTGGTCAAATATCACCCAGATGGTGTCATGGACCATTAATATACATGGAATCTCTATGACGAAATCTATGGATTTTCCAGCCCATTTCCACTTCAAGATCTCAAGAGGCTGCAACAAGCCCATCGAAACATGGTGCTCAACTTTCACCTACTGACAAGGGAGGAATCATGAAATGAACTAAGCTACACTTCATCTCATGTTGGACTACCAAAACTGCCACTGAAGGTCTCTGTACAACTTCCCCACACCGGGATGTACATCTAAGTGAGAATTGTGGAACTACCACATCAACTCATCCCACATCACACCTAGAACCATTGTTCAAACCCAAAATAAGATTTCATGATTCCCTCTTTTATAATATCCATATGGTGCATCATCTATGGATATATGTTCATGTAAAACCTTGAAGTTTCTGTCTCCCAAATGGGACTATTTAAATGCATGAGGAGCAAAGGAGTCAACACCATAGATTGTACAAAGGTTGTACCCTCCTGTTCCACTAGGGTCAGCTACAGTGAAGAAAACTTCTCTGAAGCTTCACGCACTAGGAGAGACTGGGACTTCCTTCTAATGGGATATCCTATAATGTTTCCCTTTCCTAGAGTATAGACTATCTTTAAGTTTTAGTCCTCTAGGAACTCTATCCAAAGTTGTTTCCTCAAGTTTAGGTCTCTCTAAGTAAAGACGTACCTAAGGCTCTGGCGGTCTGAGTAAACCACAAAGTGCTATCCTAGAAGGTAGTGCTTCCACATCCTCAAGGTGAAGACTAACACTGCTAGCTTAAGGTCATGAATAATATAGTTCTACTCATGTTGTCTCAACTTCCACAACCCATATGTGATATTTTCCTGCCACTACATTAACACGCAACCGAACCCATCTCTTGAGGCATCACAATTCACTACAATTTCAATGCCTTCCTCTATTAGACTCAACACTGGGGTGCTCATCATCCTCTTCCTCAACTCCTCAAAGGGCCTCTAGCACTAATCATACTAGGTAAATGGATGTCCTTTTTATGTACGGCTAGTCAAAGTGGTTTAAATTCTATATAATTCTTTCATAAATCTCCTATAGTACCCCACCAAGCCAAGAAAACTCCACACCTCTAACACATTCCTGTGTGGCTCCCAAGAAATCACTACTTCGATCATTATTGGATCCATGGATAAAAATTATTCTAAAATGAAATTCCCAAATAAGTGAACAACATGTATCCAGAACTGGTTCATCAAATGTTTTTTGTAAAGCTGGTTCTCTTGAAGTAAATCAGGAACCATCCTCAAATGCATTACATGACCCTCCTCTATTACAGAGTAGACAATTATTTCATCAATGAAGACAACAAAAAATTGGTACAAGTATGGATAGAAACCTATTTCATAAAACCATAGATGGTGGGGGAATTTTTAACACCAAAAGGAATTACTAATAACTCATAGTGTCCATAACGACATCGAAATTCCAAATTTGAAATATTAGCCTCAGAAACCTAAAAATGGTGGTTTTTGGACCTGATATCAATCTTTTAGAACCATATCGGACCATGAAACTAATTAAAGAGGTCATAAATCCTCATAAATGGTTACTTTTTCTTTATCATGGCCTAGTTCATGTGACAATAATCCACCCAAAGTTGTAAGATCCCATCCGTCTTTTTCATGATCAAAACTGGAACCACCTGGGGGAACACACTGGGTTTGATGAAAACTTTATCACAAAGGTCCTATAACTAAAACTGTAGATCTTGGATCTTGGTGGGTGATATCAGATATACCACTGAATATATTGGGGTAGTCCTAGGTTGCAATTCACTACAAAACTCCATCTCTCACCTCAGAGGTAGTCCTAGAATGTCCTTGGGGAAGACATCCATATAATCCTCCATAAATAAAGGAACTCAGATTCATGAAGATTCTATTCCACAAAGGGTAACACTTGTTAAATGATTGGTTATAGTTTGTATACTCCTTCTAATAGAATCATATTATCCTACAATGAGGTCTCTCTCACCGGAAAAGGAGAACCTTCTATCATCAGTGTGTAGGCATCTGACTAGTCTTCGGTGACAATAAATATGGTCTCGGAACATGGAAATCCAATCCATTCCCACGATAACGTAATAGTGTTCCATCATTATGACCAAAAGGTCCCACATGAACCTCAATCATCCAAGAAATAGCTCACACTATTAGAAGATAAAAGATACAGAAGAAGAGTTCCCTATAGGAACCTCGAGAAAAAACTATTGTGATAGCATCTATACTGGGAAATCCAACTCCCATACTAGGAGTATTGAGATAAAATAATGGTTTGAACATATGTATATTAATATTGAGGAAGGATTATAACAAATGAATATTTTATCTCAAATCATCTTGTACGAAGCAGGATCATAGACATCCAAAGCTTGCATCCATCTGTGGCCCCAGCCGCTAGCTCCCTAAGCCTGACGTGGGCCACTTGGTGGTGGTGGTGGAAGGATATCATAGTTCCATCCTCCACATATATCTCCTCCTACTCTTCTTGTTGATATTTCTCCCTGGTGACCACCTTGTCCCTACCTGGGAGATCCCGGATCACGACGTTGCCTTTATCTTGGCAATCTATCAGCTATATGTTTGGGTTGCGTAGTATATTTGGGCAGGCAGTCTCATGCCATGTGACCTTTCCCATCACAAGCATATAATCTTCCTTCCATGGGATTACCTAGTTCTATGTGCTACCCCTACACTATATGAAAACTTCCCTGAGCCTGCTAATAGAAGGGTCTTATCTTCCAAAATCTCTAGCACCTATCAGCTACTGTATATAAAACAGCTCTATTGTACCCACTACCAGTTCCAGCTATCTGGCATCCCTATGATTGAAATATCTCTATCACAAGTGCCCACTCCCCCACCCCATCATGAATAAGGGTATTACGCTAGCTCATATCTCCCTATAGAGTCTGTTCTAGGAAGTATAAATTGTGGATCATGTCGAGAGAGTATCGCGTAAAGTTTGTAAGCCTAGATACAGACTCAACCACCATTATCCCTCCCTACTAAAGCTCCATAATCTCCAGAATCTAGATAGAACAAAATCCTGAGGGGTTGTACTCCTCACAAAAGTGTTTTTGGAAGTCATCCCAAGAGAGTGTTGACTCATTGTGCATCTGAGTTACCAGGCTTCACCAATTCCCAGATGCTCCATGGAAAAAACTGGCTAAAAAAATACCATATGATCCATCAGTGTCTAGATAAGCCTAAAGATATAGACCACCGACTCTAGACAATCCTCTGCCACATGGTGATCTGGCTCGTTATGGAACCTCAATATTTTCTAATGCTAAAAATCATGGAGTACACTCAACATGCACAAGTACTCATCCTAATCTACTCAGATGATACACTACTTAAAAGGTTTAGGTTATGCTACCTTCCCAACTAGAGGAATAGGATCATGAGATGGACCATGAACTAATCCCTCATTTCTCAAAGGGTCATCATCACAAACTGGAGCTGGTATCCAGGCTGGCTGGCATTGTAGAGGCATCCTGAAAGTTAACAAGGAGTACCGGAGTCAGATAAGTGTGTGTGTGTGTGTGTGTGTGTGTATATATATATATATATCAACAACAATGGGGAGATAAATCAATGATGATAGTAAAAACCTCAATACTATATGATGATTGTACCATTTATCCATGTAATAAATGTCTCAGCATGCTGAGACGACAAACAGGGGGTCTGATTCTTGGTGAATGGATATGTCGGCCATCTGCACCATCATTAGACTCCTTGGCCTGAGAACTGCACTCGAGAAAATTAGACACTATTTCCCTAAACCCAACCAATACTCTCAAGGGGAATCATTCGAACAGCGTCCCAAGGAATGAACTTGCTCTGATACCAACCTATCATGACCCAACCCAAGCTGAAGCTCCAACCATAACTACCCAAATCCTATATCTAGAGGTCAGTGGGTGGTGACAGGTTATGAAGTCATAACTAACTCAGGAGGCCTTTAATTAAGTACCTATACACACACACATCCAACTCAATGAAAAATTGTATAGGGAAAGAAATAAAAGTTGCAGAACTACTATAAATAAACTAAATATGCATGGACCTCTAAACAATATGAAGTACAGTTATGTAAACTAAAAAGAAAAGGCAAAAAATTCATGCCCAACTAGAAAAGTGTCCCAAATTGACAAAAAATAAAAAAATAAAACAACCCAAACCCAGATTTTTGATCCCAAGCTGTGACCACCGTATGCAGTCTAATCACCCCATATCCCTAAGATTCTCTGAATTATCATTCAACCTATTTTCCATCTACAAAAAATATGAAACGTGTTGGTAAAATCCCATGCAGGGGTGACTATATACATACCCAGCAGAATGCCCCAAAAATGATGAAGGGGGAGCAGTAGGAGACACAAATGAAGAGGAAAGAAGTAGATAAAAAAAGTACAGTAAAAAGAGTACAGCTCTACATAACAAGAGAGTGAAAGTAAACTAGTCAAAGAATAAGGAGCTCGACATAGTGAGAAGATGAACTTATCATAGAGTGTTTTCTACCTATATTAGGAGAGTAGATACGTCCAACCATGAGAATCTAGGCACGGAAATAATGTGGCATACCCCATACATCTTCACCTCTCATGTATGGGGAGTAACCAAAACCCAATATTTGTTACTGAAGTATGATATATATATATATATATGATCAATCAAAGAAATACAAAAGAGAGAGTAAGGGGGTCTCCATCTCACATCTCATCCCAAGAAGATGAGTAGCCAACAGTTCCAAAATAAGGTCCATCTACGATGTCCATCACCTCATGTGTCTTACTTGAATACAAAATTTTAAGAGACCCAGTCACCACACCTTGATATTATCCTCTTTGGATGGCACTGACTCACCTGCATGGTTTTAACTCACAATACAAAAACACATCTCGATGGTGAAAGTGTCCCTCTTCCTCATGAGTCTAGAAGTACGTCAAACCACGTCTTATCACAGTGCCACATAGTTTAGGGGTCACCGGTTTTAGGAAAGGATACCATGCCCCGGTATGATAGTAGGGTTCAAATCTGGTAGTCACTGAGGAACTCAACTGCCCAGTCCTATCGGAGGGTACCACTTAGGAAAGTCATTGGGGAACACCACTACCCAGTCCTACAAGAGGGTAAGCCTAGTGAGTCATCAGGGAACTCTACTACCCAGTCCTGCTAGAGGGTTACACCTGGAAAATTTCATCGAGGAACACCACTTCCAACACCTACTAGAGGGTAAGCCCAGAACTCCCGCCGGAGAATGCCACTGCCCAACCCAGCTAGAGGGTAAGCCCAGAACTGTCATCGGGGAGCACCACTACCCATCCCAGCTAGAGGATAATCCTGGAACATTGAGTAACTCTACATCTCATTCATACTAGAGGGTAGATCGAAAGGTTCATCAAGGAATTCAAATTCTCAATACTAATGGAGGGTAAGCTCAGTACTATCTTCAGGGAACTCCACTACCCAAACCAACTGAAGGGTAATGCCTAGGATGATCTGGTGATTCATTATGATTGCTGACATCATCGAGTTTCATCTCAGCACGTACCAAACCCATAACATTTCACATCAGATATCAAATTCCACTTTGGAGGGAACCATCACATTCTATGTGGAAAAAACACTCAGGATAGGCATCTTGCGGTCCAAAATCTAAGATCAAAAAAAGGAGATATGAATGTTTGAAGATTACTCAGAAGTTATCAAGGAGAACACGGCGTGTGAGGGGAACCACACGGCATGTGGTCCCACTCCACAGCTTGTTCATTTCCCTGGATGGCACACAACTCCACCCCATGTAGTAGAAAACGTTGTGTAGGTAGACTCTACGTCGTTTCCTGACTAACCGGGATTGGGTCTGTGTCCTATGGCCATTTCCATGTACTTGGACCTCATGTCTATGTAATATGGTACAGGGTGTGTTAGTTCACATGGGATGCTTCTCATATGGTCAACTGATGTCTGTGTTCTCTTATATAGAGTCTATGCCTATGTGACCTGTCACACGGGTTGTCCAATAGGGGAATGTATACACATTTTCTGAGGGATAACTATACACCATTTCATCCTTAACTTTCTCAAACCCTAATCTCTACCCTGGGAAGGGGCTATACACTGTGTGTTATTCATTTCATATGGTGTTGAGTCGTGATTTTTTCAGAATCTGGGGATTTTTACAGATCTAATCTTTCACTTTGAATCTGGTCAAACCTCCTTAGATCTCATTGTGAAACAATCTGAAAATAATGGATTTGATCATCATTCATTATTTACAGCTATCGTTTTCTGAAAATCACCCACCATCACGCATAGGGGTTTTGTTGGATGTTCTGCACACTACCATTTGTTCATCATTTGATTTCTTGATTTCAAACCAATAGATCAAGCATCCCTTATTTTCTACATTCCTAGATCTATAAATATTTCATCAATCCATGAATGCTTCGTATATTTATCATGAATCCAGGTACCCAATCGAGCTTGGGTTGCCTGAAAACTGTTGAACTGGGAACCATTTGACTCCATCAGTGAATAATGTGAATAAACAGGGGGAGAAAAGAACAATAAAAAAGGTTTTAAATGATCATTGTCCAAGTTTTCTTGTCCAATGATCAATAACATGATCTAGGGTTAGATAAATCAATTGAAACAAGTTAATTTCAATACATTGAGACATGAAAATATTGTAGGGAGGGGTGAAAATTAAAGAAAATATAAAAATATACACAATAGTTTAATTATAAGGGATAAATACACATATAATGTGTCCTAAATCTATTACAGATCAATTTTTGGTGAATAACACACTCGCGCAATGATCGAAAGAAGCCAACGCATCCACTGTGCTTTGATCTGCCTTAATCAAGAGGTTTGTTGTCTGTCGATGGGATTCACCAAATGGAGGAGGAGGAGAGCTTCTCCAGTGGTGGGATAATTATGATCCAACCCTAGTGAATTATCACTAATGACATACTTATAGACTATATTTTAATTCAAGTTTTAATTAACCAAATTAATAATTAATTGATTAATCCACTTAAATGCACCGCCAATGAGTGAGGGGTCAGAATATTCAGCACCAACTTATTTTATGTCATAGAAAGGGTAAACACTAAATTCCAGACCCTATTATGGTATCATATTTCTAATATGATCAATACTTTAATATTTATCTGATATTCTTTCATTAACCGCATGTGAGCAATATAAAATATACTTAATATTTTTATAAAACTAATTCTGAGCACACGGGGCCTTGGAATTGCATGTCGTCTCGGCACCTAAATCTGGAAATATATATATAAATATTTCAAAGTCTTATAAGGAAAAAATAGGGTCTATAAAAATTCACATAAGTGGTAGAATTTAATTTAAAATTAATCATGCAAACACGACAAAAAATGGTTTTCAAAGGGAAAAGTTTTCAAAAGTATAAATAAAATATATTAAAAATAAAAATAAAATCAATTACAATGACATAAATTGGATAAATAATGGTAAAAATGAACTAATTTTTCATTTAAAAAAAAATTAAACAAAATTTAGCTTTGTAAATTTTTTAAAGAAAAAGGTGTTTTTCAACAAAAATCAGTATTTTTTCACTATTCATTGAAAAAATAATCTTTTGTGAAAATTCTCAAAAATTAAGTCCAATATAATTTTGAAAACATGATTTTAAAAATGAGATTTATTTTTTCAAATAAATTTTAAAAAATTGTTAAATATTAGATTAAAAAAATTCATACAAAATACGACTTAACTACTTTTTAGAAAAACACAATTTTATGCATAAAACCGGATTTATTCTTATCTCATGCTTAGAAAAAATATTATATGAATGATGAAACATTTTATTGAATATGTAATATATATATTTCATTAAAAGAACTCACCAATAGTGAATAATTTAATTTAATAATATAAAAACATATTTTGTGCATAAAAAAATTCAGAAAGATATTTCTTTTAATTTTAAATTTTTTGTATTTTTATTTCTAATCGATTGATTAAAAATGTATTTATTTTATACATGTTTAAACCATATAAATTTCATAATTTATTTAATCCTATTCCTACCTGACATTTTAATAGCTAGGTTATAGTGGTCATACACTATTAGAAAAATGGTCTTTGACGTCAAAAATTTGACATTAGTTTCTTATAAACCGAGGTAAAATATGTTCTCGGAGACTTTTTGGCATCATTTTTTTTAAACAGACGCCAAAAATTAAAAAAAAATTGTCTTCGGTTTTTAAAAAAATGACACTAATAATTAATTTTATCTACTATGTTTTATATTATTTTCCAAGATCTGATTTGACTAGTTGTAGAGCTAAAAAGGAGTTACGAATTAAAAGTTATGGATGCCAGAAGTTGATCTTCTCTAAGAAAAGTCTTAAAAAAGTCCAACTTTCAAAGGCGATAACGTTTTATCTGTAACTTTGTTTTAGCTCCACAACCTATCAAATCGAATATTAAGAAATAATATAAAAAAAATTTGAAATAAATTTAATTTTTTTCTATAGTTTTATGAAAAGAGATTCAAATAATTTTCTATTTTTATTTTTGGTGTCAGTTATTTTAAAAAAAGACATTAAAATTAATTTTTTTTTTAACTTTTTAGTGTTGGTTTATTTAAAAATAGATTCCAAAAAACCAATGTAAATCCTATTTTTCATCATATTTAAACAAAACTGATGCCAAAGAGTATTCGTAAATACGTGGGATTAATATTTAAATTTTTTTTCAGAATGCATGTTTAATTTTTTAAAATCCCGCCTACATTTTCATACAACTCTATTGAAAATATTTTCATTTACTACATATAAATCCATTTTCTCTTTCATTCATCATTTTTGACCTCCTCGATTCAATCAATTTTTCAGTGTGGCTTCCATCGATGATTTTAACATGATATCTATTCTAATCATTTATTTTTTTTACTTCACTGATAAAAAAATCGATTATATTGCTTATAAATATGATTTATTCTTATGTTCAAGTTACAAATATAAAACATTCGGATGAGATTTACCAACTGAAGTGGAAATTTTATTATCGATCACTATTTTCATTATCGCATGAGTTCTACCCTAATAATAAGAGATATTATGATAATCTATATATCATTTTGAAGGAAACTCCTAAAATATTTGAAATATGTTCAAAATATTGTGTTTATTTTATTTCATTTTCTGTATGTTATTTTCATTCATTTTTCTCATTTTTTCTTTGAAACGATTTGTATCAATAGAAACTTTGATAAGTTCAACTTTTGATAGCCATAACTTTTTATTAGTAACTTCATTTTAGATCCACAACTAGTAAAATCGAATCTCAGGAAATGCTCTAAAAAATCGAAAAGAAAATTAATTATTAGAATCAGTTCTTAAGGAACCTAGTGCCAAAAATGATAATGATGGGTATTTTTTGTATCAGTTCATTTACAAAACTGACACAAAAAAATAAATGTAATTATTTTTTGGAATTGCTTTCCAAAAAACTGATGTCAAAAGTCATATTTTTTAAATTAGTGGCTTCAAAATCGATTAAAACCCGATGTAAAAATTTAAAAAAACCGATGTTAAAGACCATTTTTTTACTAGTGATATGTAAATAATATATTTCATGGGCCATTTAAGATTAGTGTTGTGTGCCGTATATGCTATTGAACATAATATTCTTCTTTTAGAATATAATAATTGTGTGTATCACAAGTTATAAAAGAGGTTAAATTTATTTAAAAGAAATATATCACCAAGTCTCGGGATATTACAACTTGGGTTTATCCATAACTTGAATAATTCTCAGTGGACCCTCACTTGACCTATTTACTGACCTATAAACCAAATGGTCATTGTGAAAACCCAACATGCACCAACCCTTTCACACTGAGACCCCTCCTAACAATACATGACAATGCTCACTCTCCTCCTTTAAAGGTATATCGGTCCATCAAAAACCCTCTCATAGGTTCATGTTGACGAACCTACTCAGTCTCACCCAAATCCAATGGAGTATAATCTTGTACAACCCGATTACACACCCAACTCATGCTCCCATGAGTCATGTCCTATCAAACCTTATCTCGTATTACCAAACCACGGACCATGCTTCTTATTCATGTCAGGATCATCCAAAAAACTAAATAATCTAATTCTATACAAGGATAACTACATGATCACCCTCCATACAGGCATCATTCTATAACCATAAGTGTTTACCCATACTCCCACCACACAACCAAAAGCATATCTAGAACCAATAGGGTCCGAGATTTAATATATCCTACCCTATGAAACCCAACCTCAATACCATAATAACTTGGAGTGGTTCACATCCCGAAGGCCCAAGGAATTTCACATGCCTTCCCTAGACTACTTGGTTTATTTAAGTAGAATCCCTCCAAGATGATATATGGTGAAAACCCCATATAGGTTGTTTTTTAATCATTAAGTAACATAACATCATCCTCAAGCTAACATGTTCCCATCCTCAAATAATTTCTCAATAATTCCTTGCATGTAAAGACCCATTAAGGGTCCCTAAACATTCCTTGTACAAAGAGAATGTATAACCATCACCATATAACATCCTACGTCAAGATGAAAATGATTTTACATCATAGATAATATCATGGTTCACGAGGTGGTAGTCCGTCGTACACATGATCGACAGTTTTGTTTCTAATTTGATGGGAGATGATATATATATATATAGGTATTGAAATTATCATAATAAAATATCATTATCTTTTAGATACTGGTGTTATTATTTTAGCATGGTTTATGGATATTTTAAGGAGTTAAAGGAATAAATAAAATGAAAATGCGTGGCTAAGAACTATATCTCTTCTTCGAACAACCTCTTTAGGTTTATACATAATGCATTCCTAGATTGGTTTTATAATCTAAAGAAGGACTATATTTCATGGGGAGGGATATAAGGAATGTATATTTTCATGTATTGGCCAAACCAAAGGACCTTTTAAGTGTAAATATTATAGGATAGGGTGTTCCCTTATATATGTGGGGGGAAGGACACAAATGGAATTTTTTAAATGAATAAATCATACCCATGTTTTTAATATGCCAAAAAGGATTGAAAATGTCACATTATTGAACCTTGGATGAGATAAGGTCTAAATATGGCCATAAAATAGGAATTGGACAAATTTTTAGGTCATTTTATCCATCATAATATTAGTTTAACCCCCCAATAAACCTATTTTAACCTTAACTATGGTAATTAATTTTTAATATTTTTATTATTCATTATGACCAAAAATTAAGTTTAAATTATTATATAATATTGATTATGGTGATTCAAAATATGTAATCCATTTTAAAAAAATCAATTCTATCACGACCCAACCCAAGCCCAGGCTCGATCCGTAACTACCCCAAGCCTACCTCCATTGGCCAGGGGTGGTTATAAGTACCGAAGGGATAACTAAATCAGGGAATCCATTGCCTAAGTTTCTATACACACACACATAGCTAAATAAATGTAAATGTTAAGAGGGAAAGAAATAAAAGATTAAATACTACTATAAATAAACCAAATATGCATGGACCTCTAAACATTATGAAGTATGGTAGTGTAAACTAACAAGAAAAATGGGGGAAATGCACACCCAATAAAAAAGTGTCCCAATATGAAAAAGACAGCAAAAGTAAAACAACTGAGAGCTTAGATCCTGGATCCCAAGATATGACCACTATATGTGGTCCAAGAACCCTATATCCCTAATCTCCTCTAAAGTATCAGTCGACCTTTCCTTCATCTTCTAAATACATGTAACGTGTTGGGAAAATCCCATGAAGGGGTGAGTATATACATACCTAGTACAACCCCTCAAAAAGTTTGAAGGGCGATTAGTAAGAGATACAACTGAAGAGGAAAGAACTAGATAGAACAAGGTACAGTAAAAAGAGTAAAACTCAACCCAACAAGAGAGTGAATGTAAACTCATAAAAGAACAAGGAGCTCAACACGGTGAGACAATGAACTTCTTTTTGAGTCTTTGATACCTATAGCATGAGAGTAGACTCATCCACCCATAAGAAGCTAGATATGGAAATCACATGTCATACACTATGTGTCTTCGCCTCTCCTGAAGGAGAGTAACCAAAACCCAAGGAGTGGTATTGAATTAGGATATATATATATATATTCTCATTTAAATAATCCTAAAAAAGAGATTAAGGTGATATCCATCTCAGAGCTCATCCAAATAAGATAAGTAGCCAACAGTTCCAAACTAACGTCTATCTACGATGCCCATTACCTCCTGTGTCTTCCATGAATACACAAGTTTAAGGGACCCAATCAACATACCTTGATACTATCTACTTTGGGTGGCATTGACTCACCCACAAAATTTTATGTCATGTCACAAAAAATGTGTCTTTGTGGTAAAAGTGTCCCATTTCATTGTGAGTCCCGAGTTATGTCAAACCACATAAACCACTATTCTACATAGTCAAGGTGTCACAATTTTTTGGAAAGTATCCCATGACCTATTATGATAGGAGGTTCCTACTCTGGTAGTCACCAATGAGCTCCACTAATCATTCCTACTATAGGGTACCACTCAGGAAGGTCATTGGGGAACACCATTTACCATTCCTACAAGAGGGTAATCCTGGTGAGTCATCAGGGAACTCCACTTCCCAGCCCAGCTAGAGGGTTACATCGGGATGATCTCACCAGGGAATGCCACTATCTAGCCCTACTAGAGGGTAAGCTTGGAATTTTCATCAGGGAATTCAACTACCATTCCTTGTTAGAGGGTAATCCCAGAACTGTCATCGGGGAATTCCACTGCCCAACCCAGTTAGAGGGTAAGACCGAAACATCAAGGAACTCCCCTACCCAGCCCTAATGGAGGGTATTTTGAAAGGAACATCGTGGGATGCCACTACCCAATCCTATAGGAGGGTGAGCCTGGTATTGTATTCAAGGAACTCAACTACCCAGCCCGCTAGAGGGTTACGCCCAGGATACTCTGGTGATTCTGTATGATCATTGTTGTTATTGGGTGTTTCCTCAGTGCATACCAACCCCATAAAATTTCACATCATATCTAAAAAGCCTATTTTGAGGGAACCATCACATTTTTAGTGAAAAAACACATGGGATAGGCAATTCTTGGGCCAAAATCTGAGTTCAAACAAAGGATATATGGATGTTAAAAGGTTACTCAGAAGAGCTCAAGGAGAACACAGTGTGTGAGGGGACCCACATGACGTGTGGTCCCACTCCACAGCATGGGAATGACCCTAACTGACACACAACTCCACCCCATATAGTATAACATGACATGTATGTGGAATAAATGTTGTTTCCTTACTAACCGAGACCAAGGTTGTGTCATGTGGGCATTTTCGTGTACATGGACCCCGTGTCTGTGTACTCCGGTACATGATGTGTTGGTGCACATGGGATGTTTCCCGTGTGTCCAACCTGTTTTCGTGTTATCTTACACGGAGTCCTCGCCCATGTGACCCATTATATGAGTTTTACAACTGGGGAAGGTATACATGGTGTGTCAGGGATGAATACATGTCATCTCATCCTTAACTTTCTCAAATCCTATCCACCGCTATATGAAGGTGCTACACACCGTGTGTTCTTCATTATACACGGCGTTTAGTCGTGCTTTTTCCAAAATCTCTAGATTTTTTCAGATTTAATCTTATACTTTGAATCCAATCAAACTTTCTTAGATATCCCCATGAAAAAATCTGAAAATATTGTATTTGAGTGTCATTTGTAGTTTTTTGTTGTGGTTCACTAGAAATCAGTCACCTCTATGGAAAAGGGTTTCGTCGGATGTTTCATAGGCCATTTTCCATTCATCCTTTGATTTATTGATGTAAAACCAATAGATCGAGCATCTCTTCTTGTCTACATTCCCATATTTATAACTATTTCATAGATAAATTCATGATTCATCTATTTTCCATGAATTCAGGTAACTGATCGAGCTTAGGTCACACAGAAACTATCGAACTGGGTACCACAGGATTCCTTTGGTGAATAACGTGAAGAAAGGGGTGGATAAAAGCATAAGAAAAAAGTATTTAAATGATCTTTGGCCAAGAATTCTTGTACAGTGATCAAGAACATGATCCAGGGATAGATAAACCAATTGAAACAAATTAATTTCAATACTTTGTGACATAAAAAGGCTGTAGGAAGGGGTGAAGATCGAATAAAAAATAACAATCTAATCAAATGTTTAATTGTAAGGGAAAATAACCATATAATGATTCTTGCCTCTATTTTGTATTCATTTTTGGTGAATAACACACTCATGCAATGATCGGAAGAAGCTAACGTGTCTGCTATGCTTTGATATTCCTTGATCGAAAGGTTTGTTGTTCGTCGAAGGGATGCACAAAATAGAGGAGGAGGAGATATTCGCTGGTTGTGGGATAATTATGAGTCAACCATGGATAATTATACATAATTACAAAATTATAGACTTTATTTTAGTTCAATTTTTAATTAATTTATTTATTAATTAATAGATTAATCCACTTGAACGCACCTCCAATGGGAGAGGGTTCTGAACATCTCAGACCAAATTATTTTATGTTGCACCTAGGGTAAACATCATGTTCTGAACCCAACTGTGGTCTCAAATTTCTAATCTGATCAGCCATTTAAGTGTTATCTTTTTTCTTTAATTAACCATTTGTGTGTAATATAAAATATATTTAATATTTTTATAAATTTAATTTCGGGCACACCGGGACCCGGAATCACAATTTGTTTCAGCGCCTAGATCGGGAAGTATATATATAAATTTTTCAAAGTATTACAAGGATAAAAACAAGCCTCTACATCATTACCTAATTCAATAATTTCATCCCTAAAAAGAAAAACATGGAAAACAACTTGGGATACTAAGCCCACATCTAGATCTCCCTCTCTTAGGAACTCTCCTCCACATTTTTGTGCTGCCACAACACACAAACTAAAGGGATGGTTTGTCCACATATGGTCGACTCCTCCCAGTCCTTGATCGCCACTAGGTGCTCTACAAATGTGGATCCATTCTCAATTTTCATCTCACCATAGTCAGTGACATCCATATAGTCATGCACGTATCTTCTCAACTCCAACACATGGAAAATATCATGCACCCACTCCAACTGTGGGGGTAAGGAGAGGTTGTAGGAAACCTCACCAACTCTCTACATGATTTCGAATGGCTCGATAAACCTTAGGGATAGATTTCCTCCCAAGAAAAACCTCTGCATTCCTCTTCATGGGGAGACTCACAAGAAAACGTGGTCTCCCTACTCGACCTCTAAGATCCTACGATGGAAATCTACATAGTATTTCTGTTCTCTCTCGGATGTCCTTATCCATTCCTGAAATACCTGTACTTTCTCCATTGTCGCCTACACCAACTATGGGGCCAGAAGAGATAACTCTCCAATATCTGTCCAGCACAAGGGTAACCTGAAGGGTCTCCCATATAGGTCCTCAAAATTTGACATGTTGATGGTAGAGTGGTAGAATTTTTTGTACGAAAAATCTACCAAGGGAAGGCGATCCTCCCAGCTCTGGCCAAAGTCCAACACAAAAGACCTCAACATATCCTCCAATACGTAGAAAGTATTCTCAGTCTGCCCATCGTTCTAGGGGTGAATTGTTGTACTCCTCTCAAACTGGTTCATGAATTCTCCCTATAGGCCACTCCACAATCGTGATGTAAATTTCATGTCATGATCGAATTCAATAATTGAGGGTACCCCATGAATGTAGACAATCTTTCATACGTACAAATACCCTAAACTCTCCACAAAAATATGCTCCCTACTAGAGAGTAAGTTTGCCGACTTCGTGATTTGGTCAACTATCACCCAGATGGTGTCATGGACCTTTAATATACATGGAATCCCTATGACTAAGTCTATGGATTTTCCATCCCATTTCCACTTCAAGATCTCAAGAGGCTGCGACAAACCCGTCGAAACATGGTGCTCATCTTTCACCTACTGACAAGTGAGGCATCATGAAATGAACTAAGCTATGCTTCATCTCATGTTGGAATACCAAAACTGCCATTGAAGGTCTCTGTACAATTTCCCCACACCAGGATGTACATCTAAGTGAGAATTGTGGAACTACCGCATCAACTCATCCCACATCACACCAAAAACCATTGTTCTCCTGAAAAATAAGATTTCATGATTCCCTCCTTTATAATATCCATATGGTGCATCACCTCTGGATATATGGTCATGAAAAAACTCAAAGTTTATGTCTCTCAAATGGAACTATTTTACATGCTTGAGGAGCAAAAGAGTCAACATCATCGATTGTAGAAAGTTTGTACCCTCCAATTCCACTAGGGTCAGCTAAAGGGAAGCAAACTTATCTGAAGCTTCACGCACTAGGAGATCCTGGGACTTCCTTATAATGGGATATCCTATAATGTTTCCCTTTCCTATAGTATAGAATATCTTGAAGTTTTAGTCCTATAGGAACTCTTACCAAAGTTGTTGCCTCAGGTTTAGGTCTCTCTAAGTGAAGACGTACCTAAGGCTCTGGCGGTCTGAGTAAACCACAAAGTGTTATCCCAGAAGGTAGTGCTTCCATATCCTCAAGGTGAAGACTAACACTTATAGATCTAGGTCATGAATCATATATTTCTACTCATGGGGTCTCAACTTCCTCAACCCATAGGTGATATTTTCCTGCCACTGCATCAACACACTACCAAACCCATCTCTCAAGGGATCACAATTCACTAAAAGCTCAATGCCTTCCTCTATTATTATCAACACTGGGGTGCTCATCATCCTCTTCCGCAACTCCTCAAAGGACCTCTAGCACTACTCATACTAGGTAAATGGATGTCCTTTCCATGTCAGGGAAGTCAAAGGGGTTGAAATTCTATAGAATTCTTCCATAAATCTCATATAGTACCCTGCCAAGCCATGAAACCTCCACACCTCTAACACATTCCTGTGTGGATCCCAAGAAAGAACTACTTAGATCATTATTGGATCCATGGATAAACATTATTCTAAAATTAAATTCCGAAATAAGTGAACCACATGTATCCAGAAGTGGTTCTTCAAAAGTTTTCTGTAAAGATGGTTCTCTTGATGTAAATCTAGAGCCATCCTCAAATTCTTTACTTGATCCTCTTCTATTACAGAGTAGACAATTATTTCATCAATGAAGACAACAAAAAATTGGTACAAGTGTGGCTAGAAACCTAGTTCATAAAACCATATATGGTGGGGGAATTTTTAACACCAAAGGGAATTACTAGGAACTCATAGTGTCCATAGCGACATCGAAATTCCAAATTTGGAATATTAGCCTTAGTAACCTAGAAATGGTGGTTGTCGGACCTGATATCAATATTTTAGAACCATATAGGACCTTGAAACTAATCAAATAGGACATAAATCCTCATAAATGGGTACTTTTTTTATCATGGCCTAGTTCATGTGACGAAAATCCACGCAAAGTCGTAAGATCTCATTTGCCTTTTTCATGAATAGAACTGGAACCACCCGAGGGAACACAGTGTGTTTGATGAAACAATTCTCACAATGGTCCTCTAACTGCAACTATAGAAATTGGATCTTGGTAGGTGTTATTAGATATTCCACTGAATATATTGGGGTAGTACCAGGTTTCAATTCACTACAAAACTCCATCTCTCGCCTCGGAGGTAGTCATGTAATGTCCTTGGGGAAGACATCCATATAATCCTCCACAACTAAAGGAACCCGGATTCCTGAAGAGTCTATTTCACCAAGGGTAGCACTTTTTAACTGATTGGTGATAGGTTTTAAACTCCTTCTAATAGCATCATCTTATCCTACTATGAGGTCTCTCTCACTGGAAAAGGAGAACCTTGTATCATCAGTGTGTAGGCATTTGACTAGTCTTCGGTGACAATAAATATGGTCTCGGAACATGGAAATCCAATCCATTCCCAAGATAATGTCATAGGGTTCTATCATTATGACTAAAAGGTCCCACATGATCCTCTCTCATCTAATCAATAGCTCACACTATCAGCAGATAAAATATACCGAAGAAATGTTCCCTATAGGAACCTCGAGAAAAAACTATTGTGCTATCATCTATAGTAGGATATCCAACTCCCGTACTCGGAGTGTCGAGATAAAATAATGGTTGGAACATATAACTAATAATACTGAGGAAAGAGTATAATAAATGCATATTGTACCTCAAATCATCCCGTGCGCTGCAGGATCATAGACATCCAAAGCTTGCAGCTATCTGAAGCCCCAACTGCTATCTCCCTAAGCATGATGCGGGCCTCTTGGTGGTGGTGGTGGTGGAAGGATATCATAGTTCCATCCTCCACTTATATCTTCTACTACTCTTATTGTAGCTATGTCTCTATGGTGACCACCCTATCCCCACCTGGGAGATCCCATATCATGACGTTGCCTCTAAGGTGGTGGTCTATCAGCTATATGTTTGGGTTGCGTAGTATGTTTGGTCGGGTAGTCTCATGTCATGTGACCTTTCCCATCACAATCATAGCATCTTCCCTCCCTGGTCTTACCTATTTCTCTACGCTCCCGCTACACTATATGACCACTTCCCTAAGCATGCTCATGGAAGGGTTTTATCTTCCGAGATCTCTAGCACCTATCAGCTACTGTAGATAAAATAGCTATGTTGTACCCACTACTAGTTCCAGCTATCTGGGGTCCCTCTAATTGAAATATCTCTGTCACAAGTGCCCACTCACTCACCCCCATCATACATAAGGGTATTAAAATAGCTCGGATCTCCCTATGGAATCTGTTCTAGGAAGTAGAAATTGTGGATCATGTCGAGAGAGTATCGTGTAAGGTTTCTAAGCCTAGATACATACTCAGCCACCATCATCCCTCCCTACTGAAGCTCCATAATCTCTAGAATATGGATAGAGAAAAATCATCAGGGGTATTACTCCTCACAATAGAGTTGTTGGAAGTCATCCCAAGAGAGTGTTGACTCACTATGCATCTGTGTTACCAGGCCTCACCAATGCCCAGATTCTCCATGGAAAAGAATGTCTAAAAAAGATACCATATGATCCATCGGTGTCTAGATAATCCTAAAGATATAGACCACCCACTCTAGACAATCCACTATCACATGGTGATATGGCTCACTATAGAACCTCAATAGTCTCTAATTCTAAAACTCCCAAAGTACACTCAACCTGCATAAGTCCTCATCCTAATCTGCTCAGATGATATACTACTTAAAAGGTGTAGTTTATGCTACCTTCCCACCTAGAGGAATGGGATCATGAGATGGACCACGAACTAATCCCTCATCGCTCATAGGGTTATCATCACAAACTGAAGCTGGTATCCTAGCAAGATGGCATCGCGGAGGAATCCTGAATGTTAACTTGGAGTACCGGAGTCAGATAAGCATGTTTGTGTGTCTATATATATATGTCAACAACAATGGGGAGATAACTCAATAATGACAGTAAAAAACTCAATCTTATATGATTCTTGTACCATTTATCCCTACAATAAATGTCTCGTAATGATGAGACGATAATAAGGGGGGTCTGATTCTTGGTGAATGGATATTTCGACCATCTGCACCATCATTAGACTCCTTGGCCTGAGAAATGCACTCGAGAAAATTTGACATTATTTCCCAAAACCCAACCAATCCTCTTGAGGGGAATTATTCGAACAGCATCCCAAGGAATGAACTTGATCTAATACCAACCTATCATGACCCAACCCAAGATGAAGCTCGAACCATAACTACCCCAATCCTATATCCATAGGTTAGTGGGTGGCGAGAGGTGCTGAAGTCATAACTAACTCGAGAGGCCTTTACCTAAGTACAAATACACACACACATCCAACTCAATGAAAAATTGTAGAGGGAAATAAATAAAAGATGCAGAACTACTATAAGTAAACTAAATATGCATATGCCTCTAAACAATATGAATTATAGTAGTGTAAACAAAAAAAGGGAAAACATTCATGGCCAACTAGAAAAGTGTCCCAACTTGACAAAAACTAAAAAATTAAAACAACCCAGAGCCCAACTCCTAGATCCCAAGCTATGACCACCGTACGCAGTCCAAGCACCCCATATCCCTAAGATCCTCTAAAGTTCCATTCATCCTATTTTCCATCTACAAAAAATATGACACACATCGGTAAAATCCCATGCAAGGGTGAGTATATACATACCCAACAGAATGCCCCAAAAATAATGAAGGGGGGTAGTAAGAGATACAAATGAAGTGGAAATAAGTAGATAAAAAAAGTACAGTAAAAAGAGTACAGCTCAACCCAACAAGAGAGTGAAAGTAAACTCATCCAAGAATAAGGAGCTCGACATAGTGATAAGATAAACTTATCATCGAGTGTTTTCTACCTATAGTAGGATAGTAGAAACGTCCAAACATGAGAATCTAGGCACGGAAATAATGTGGCATACCCCATGCATCTTCACCTCTCTTGCATGGAGAGTAACCAAAACCCAAGAGTTGTTACTGAAGTATGATATATATATATATGCTCAATCAAAGAATCCCAAAAGAGAGAGTAAGGGGGTCTCCATCTCACATCTCATCCCAAGAAGATGAGTAGCCAACAGTTCCAAAATCAGGTCCATCTACGATGTCTATCACCTCATGTGTCTTACTTGAATACACAAGTTTAAGAGACCCAGTCACCACACCTTGATATTATCTTCTTTGGGTGGCACTGACTCACTTACATGGTTTTAACTCACAACACAAAAACATGTATTGATGGGTAAAGTGTCCCTCTTCCTCAGGATTCTAGAGGTACGTCAAACCACATCTCATCACGGTGCCACATAGTTAAGGGGTCACCCATTTTAAGAAAGGATACCATGCCTCGGTATGATAGGAGGGTCCAACTCTGGTAGTCACTGAGGAACTCAACTGCCCAGTCCTATTGGAGGGTACCACTTAGGAAATTAATTAGGGAACAAAACTACCATGTCCTACAAGAGGGTAAGCCAAGTTAGTCATTAGGGAACTCCACTACCCAGTCCTGATAGAGGGTTACACCTGGAAAATTTCATCGAGGAACACCACTACCCACCCCTACTAGAGGGTAAGCCCAGAACTCTCGTTAGAGAATGCCACTGCCCAACCCAACTAGAGGGTAAGCCCAGAACTGTCGTCGGAGAACACCACTACCCATCCCAGCTAGAGGATAATCCTAGAACATTGAGGAACTCCACATATCATTCCTACTAGAGGGTAAATCGAAAGGGTCATCAAGGAATTAAAATTCCCAATACTACTGTAGGGTAATATCGGTACTATCTTCGGGGAACTCCACTGCCCCACCCTACTAAAGGGTTATGCCCAGGATGATCTGGTGATTCTTTATGATTGCTGACATCATCAGGTTTCAGCTCAGTACGTACCAGACCTAGAACATTTCACATTAGATATCAAATTCTACTTTGGAGGGAACCATCACATTCTATGTGGAAAAACACTCAGGATAGGTATCTTGTAGTCCAAAATCTAAGTTAAAAAAAGGATATACGAATGTTTGAAGATTACTCAGAAGTTATCAAGGAGAACACGGCGTGTGAGGGGACCCACAGGGAATGTGATCCCACTCCACAGCTTGTTCATGTCCCTGGATGGCACATGACTCCACCCCATGTAGTATAAAATGTTGTGTAGGTAGACTCTACGTCGTTTCCTGACTAACCAGGATTGGGTCTGTGTCCTATGGCCATGTCCATGTACTTGGACATCATGTCTGCGTAATCTGGTACATGGTGTGTCATTTCACATGGGATGATACCCATATGGCCAACCCATGTCTGTATTCTCTTATACAGAGTCTCTTCCTATGTGAACTGTCACACGGGTTTTACAACGGGGAGAGGTATACACATTTTCTGACGGATAACAACACACCATGTCATCCTTAACTTTCTCAAAACCTAGTCATTGCCAGAGTAAGGGGCTACACACTGTGTGTTATTCATTTCAAACGGCATCTAGTCGTGATTTTTCCAGAATCTATGGATTTTTTCAGATCTAATCTTTCACTTTGAATCTGGTCAAATCTCCTTAGATCTCATTGTGAAACCATCTGAAAATAATGGATTTGAGCATCATTCGTTATTTATAGTTTTTTTTCTGAAAATCAGCCACAATCACGCATAGGGGTTTTGTCGGATGTTACACACCCTACCATTTGTTCATCCTTTGATTTCTTGATTTCAAACCAATAGATCAAGCATACCTTTGTTTCTACATTCCTAGATCTATAACTATTTCATCAATCCATGCATGCTTTATATATTTATCATGAATCCAGGTACCCAATCGAGATTGGGTTTCCTGAAAAGTGATGAACTGGAAACAATGGGATTCCATCAGTGAATAATGTGAAGAAACAGGGGGAGAAAAAAACAATAACAAAGGTTTTAAATGATAATTGTCCAAGTGTTCTTGTCCAATGATCAATAACATGATATAGGGTTAGATAAATCAATGGAAACAAATTAATTTCAATACATTGAGACATGAAAAGACTTTAGAGAGGGGTGAAAATTAAAGGAAAAAATTAAAAACTACACAATAGTTTAATTATAAGGGATAAATACACATATAATGTGTCCTAACTCTATTTCAGAACAATTTTTTTTGAATAACACACTCGCGCAATGATCGAAAGAATCCAACGCATCCACTGTGCTTTGATCTGCCTTAATCAAGAGGTTTGTTGTTTGTCGAAGGGATGCACCAAATATAGGAGGATGAGAGCTTCTCGAGTTGTGGGAGAATTATGATCCAACCCTATTGAATTATCAATAATGACATACTTATTGACTATATTTTAATTCAAGGTTTAATTAACCAAATTAATAATTAATTGATCAATCCACTTAAATTCACCTCCAACGAGTGTGGGGTCAGAATATCTTTCACCAACTTATTTTATGTCACGGAAAGGGTAAACACTACATTCCAGACCCTATTGTGGTATCGGATTTCTAATATGATCAATCCTTTAATATTTATCCTATTTTCTTTCATTAACCTCATGTGAGAAATATAAAATATACTTAATATTTTTATAAAATTAATTTTTAGGACACAGGGCCTTCGAATTGCACGTCATCTCAGCACCTAAATCTGGAAATATATATATAAATATTTTAAATTCTTATAAGGAAAAAATCATTTCTATAAAAATTCACATATGTGGTATAATTTACTTTAAAATTAATTCTTTCAAACACGACAAAAAACAGTTTTCAGAAGGAAAAGATTTCAAAAGTATAAAAAAAATATAAAAAATAAATACAAAATCGATTCTAATGACATAAATTGGATTAATAATGGTAAAATCAAACTAATTTTTCGTTTAAAAAAATTAAACGAAATTTAGCTTTGTAAATTTTTTAAAGAAAAAGGTATTTTTTAATAAAAATCAGTATTTTTTCACTATTCATCAAAAAAATAATCTTTTGTGAAAATTCTCAAAAATTAAGTCCAATATAATTTTGAAAACATGATTTTAAAAATAAGGTTTATTTTTTCAAATAAATTTTAAAAAATTGGTAAATTTTAAATTCAAAAAATTCATACAAAATTCGATGAAACCACTTTTTAGAAAAACACAATTTTATGCATAAAACCGGATTTATTCTTATTTCATGCTTATAAAAAATATTATATGAATGAGGAAACATTTGATTAAAAATATAATATATATATATATATTTCATTAAAAGATCTCACCAATAGTGAATAATTTAATTTATTAAGATAAAAACAAATTTTGTGCATAAAAAAAATTAGAAACATATTTCTTTTAATTGTAATTTTTTATTTTTATTTATAATCGATTGATTACAAATGAATTTATTTTATACATGTGTAAACCATATGCATTTCATAATTTATTTATTCATATTCCTACCTGACATTTTAATAGTTAGGTTATAGTGGTCATACGCTAGTAGAAAAATGGTCTTTAATGTCAAAAATTTCACATCAGTTTCTTATAAACCGACGTAAAATATGTTTGTGGAGACTTTTTTGCATCAGTTTTTTTAAACAGACGCCAAAAACTAAAAAAACTATTTTTGCCTTCAATTTTTTAAAAAATAACACCAATAATTAATTTTTTTTACTATGTTTTATATTATTTTCTAATCTTTGATTTGACAGGTCGTGGAGCTAAAACAGAGTTACGAATTAAAAGTTATGGATGTCGGAAGTTGATCTTCTCTAAGTGATGTCTTAAAAAAGTCCAAATTTCAAAGGCTATAACCTTTAATCTGTAACTCCATTTTATCTCCACAGCCTGTCAAATTGAAGATTAAAAAATGCTATAAAACATTGTTGAAATAAATTTAATTTTTTCATTAGTTTTATGAAAAAGGATTCAAATAATTTTTTTATTTTTTCTGTCAGTTTTTTTAAAAACAGCCATGAAAAATAATTTTTTTTATCTTTTTAATGGGGGTTTATTTAAAAATTTATGCCAAAAAACCAATTTAAATCCTATTTTTCATTGTATTTAAAAAAAACTAATGCCAAATAGTATTCTTAAATATGTGGGATTAATATTTCAATATATTTCAGAATGCACGTTTAACTTTTTAAAACCACACCTACATTTTCATACAACTCTATTGAAAATGCTTTAATTTATTATATATAAATCCATTTTTTATTTCATCCATCATTTTTGACCTCCTCGATTCAATCAAGTTTTCAGTGTGGCTTCCATCGATGATTTGAACATGATATTTATTATAATCATTTATTTTCTTTTTTATTATTTTACTTCACTAATAAACAAATCGATTAGATTACTTATAAATATGATTTATTATTTTGTTCAAGTTACAAATATAAAACATTCGGATGATATTTACCAACAGAGGTGGAAATTTATTATAGATCACTATTTTCTTTATCACATGAGTTTTACCCTAAATATAAGAGATATGATGATAATCAACATATCATTTTGAAGGAAAATCCTAAAATATTTGAAATATGTTCAAAATATTGTGTTTATTTTATTTCATTTTCTATATGTTAGTTTCATTCATTGTTCTCATGTTTTCTTTGAAACGAGTTGTATCAATAGAAACTTTGATAAGTTCAACTTTTGATAGCCATAACTTTTGATACCTAACTTCATTTTAGATCCACAACTAGTAAAATCAAATCTCAGGAAATGCTCTAAAAATAGAAAAGAAAATTACTTATTAGAATCAGTTCTTAAGGAACCTAGTGCCAAAAATGCTACTAATGGGTATTTTTTTTATCGGTTCTTTTACAAAACTGACACCAAAAAACAAATGTAATTATTTTTTAGAATTGGTTTACAAAACAACGATGTCAAAAGTCTTATTTTTTAAATCAGTGTCTTCAAAATCGATTAAAAATTGATGTCAAAATTTAAAAAAACTGATGTTAAAGACCATTTTTCTACTAGTGATATGTAAATAATATATTTCATGGGTCATTTGAGATCAGTGTTGTGTGTCGTATATGCTATAGAACATAATATTCTTCTTTTAACATATAAGGGTTGTGTGTATCACAAGTTATAAAAGAGGTTAAATTTATTTAAAAGAAATATATCATCAAGTCTCGGGGTATTGAAACATGGGTTTGTCCATGACTTGACCAATTCTCAGTGGACGCTCACATGGCCTATTTACTGACCTATAAACCAAATGGTCATCGTGAAAACCCATCATGCACCGACCCTTTCACAATGAGACCCCTCCTAACAATACATAAAAATGATCACTCTCCTCTTTTAAAGGTAGATTGGTCCATCAAAAACCCTCTCATAGGTTCATACTGACGAACCTACTCAATCTCACCCAAATCCAATGGATTATAATCTTGTACAACCCGATTACACACCCAACTCATGCTCTTATGAGTCATGTCCTATCAAACCTTAGCTCGTATTACCAAACCACTTACCATTCTTCTTATTCATATCAGGATCATCCAAAAAACTAATTAATCTCATTCAATACAAGGATAAATACATGATCACCCTCCATATAAGCATCATTCTAGAACCACAAGTGTTTACCCATACTCCCACCACACTACCAAAAGCATATCTAGAACCGATAGGGTCCGAGATTTAATAGATCCTACCCTATGTAACCCAACCTAAATACCATAATAACTTGGAGTGATTCACATCCCAAAGTCCTAAGGAATTTCACATGCCTTCCCTCAACTGCTCGGTTTATTTATGTAGAATCACTCCTAGATGCTATATTGTGAAAACCCCATATAGGTTGTTTTTTAATCTTTAAGTAACATAACATCATCCTCAAGCTAACATGTTTCCATCCTCAAATAATTCCTCAAGAATTACATGTATGTAAATACCCACTAAGGGTCCATAAATGTTCCTTGTACAAAGAGACTGTATAACCCCACCGTATAACATCCTATGTCAAGACACACATGATTTTACATCATAGAAAATATCATGGTTCAGCTGAGTAGAATTCCACCAAAATGTTATATGGGAAAACACCATATAATTAATTATTAACACTTTAACCAATTAAACCCTCAATGGAAAAACCAATCACACATAAGAAGGTGTATGTCATGAAAGTTATAAGTTCCAAATATGATGCATGTAAATGAGATAATATCCAAAACCATAAATAACAACCTCCAAAAAACACATCATTTTCAATAAAAAATACAACTAGAATAAAAAACATCAAGAATATAAATAATGTCACTCTGGTAACCAAGACACACCATTGGAAAAGTGTTCATGAATCACCAATATGAGTTCCATAACAAGCCCAAACACATTCCAATACCATTTTTCTACCACATTCCCAAATATTAAGACAAAAAATCTCAAATACCACTTTGTGATTCCCTATCCAAGAATTTTCATATGATATAGAGTACCACAAGGATAAAAGTATTCCTCCTAGTATTCTAGAGGCTATTTACTAGAGGTGATGTCCTAATCCATACATGTGGAGGATATATCCTCAAATCAGATTCATAAAACAACAGAAAATAACCCAAACATGCACAACTATAGTCAAAGTCTAAAAAATAATTTAATTAAACACAATGTTGTTATAAATGGATGTGGATTAATTTCGACTCATGGTTATCCAACCTAAAACAGTGATCGTCCATTAGAATAATATCATATACAAATAAAAAATAAACAAAGTGAGCATGTTGGACCCACTACCATCTATGGGCCTCAATATAATTCAGTCTCCAAATACCCTTGTGTTGCTCCATCCTGATCTACTAAACATCGTGTGATCAACCTAAAAGTGGACATAAGGTCTTCACACACACAAATGTTCCCATGTAGAGTTTGAGAAATAAATATTAGTAGGATCTCACAAATTGAACCTAGTATACACCATCATATATGTGTATCCATGGGGAAAAATAAACATCTCACATAAGTGTATTGGGCATTGTGTACTAACAGGCCACCACAAATCCATATTTGTTAGGTCACCATGTACTAAATAGGACAACATGGAACTTAACCTTGCCTACCTAACCTCTGTTCCATAATCCACCTAGTTAAATTATTACATTACCTATTTAATCAATCCCATAACTGAGGACCCGACATAGGGATCTATCCAATTCTTGACCAATAATCCCTTAGATAAGGGTCATGTAACAAGTGTCCTAAACATCCCCTCTTGCTTCGATGGTTATATGTCCAATTCTTGGCCCCAACCTTATTACTTATGGTAGGGTCTATCCATGTCCCACATCACATGCTAATCGAGACCTCGTCTCACTCGTGGTGGTCATGTATTCTAGCATTGCATCACATCACAGCATGAGCTCTATCTCAAAGATGACAGATCATCCATTGATTCCACCATATCACATCCAATACCCCATATCACTCATGGTAGATTGATTATTTGATCCTTAGGTCTAACCATATCACTCATGGATGGCCCATCATGATCAATTCAACCATATCACTCATGAATGAACCATTATTCACACGTAACTAGGATTACATATCATGGTAGTCCCAATATCTCCATCTAATTCATGGTGAGGTAGTGCGTCAAGACACTTTCCTCCATCATAAATATGTCACCTAACATGATAATAAGCACAAGAATCCAAAACAAGGTCATATCCCATCATACAATCTCATTATCTTTCCACTCAGGCGCTGGTCACTTAGGACCTAACCCCTCAAATCAAAGCATATCTCATCGCACCCAACATCAAATTCAATAGGTACTCTAGACCCATCACATTTTGTACTCATTGATACCATCTTGCATTTTTCACCCATAGATGACCTCACAACCTATAGGATCCCACTAAAATAGACCTTAAGGCTCAGTCCAACCATATAAAAATACCTCAACACTTATGGTACCACAACCCAGGGACTGTCCCAAGCTATATCACTCTAATCCCCTTAGAAACCCAATTCTAAATATCAATCAATTCTCACAACCCACACTTGGGTCCCATATCACATATACTAAGGGATATCTTTCAGATCGTCACCTAGAGGAAGCCCCACCCAACTCACCTCATCTTATCCTGAAGAACACACCTAGCTCATAGTTCTCACCAAGACTCAACCACCCTTAGGAGGATGTCGCTTTCCAAGGTTGATATGTATAACCATCTCACCCAATATCACTAGTTCTAATCCCCTTTCACCTATAATTATAGCCTTAGGTAAACTAACCGATGTTATAGCAAATCTCATACCACACCCCGAGACCTATCCAAGCCCTCACATTGACCTAACCCAGACCCTCTCCCCTTGGATACATATTCTAAGGGTAATCCTAATTCACTAAATTTCTAAAATCACTCATCTCATGCATTACAGGCCCACCATCATCATATCTCATCAAATCCTTGCACAATCATTCCCTATCCCAGTACCAAGTCTAATAAAATTTCTATAAATTAAGAAATCATGTATTAATAGGAATATGATCCTATATTAAAGGGACCATATAACTCTAAAATGATGTTACCATCCTCATAAAGCTCCACTGAGCCTCAAGTAATCCCATCTAAGACTTTTCCATAATTATAACACTGCTCAAGATCATATGTCACACCAAAAGAGGCATATAATTAATTATAACAACTTATATTTAGTTATTTAAATTAAACCAAAGAGGAATAATAGCTGAAAACGTTCCGAGCATGCTCACTTCACTAAAGCTACATGAAACATCATGTGTGTGCCCCCCTGAGTCCTCCTCTATCTAGGTAAAGAAAAATACCCATCAAATTAGGCCAATTTCATCATTATTTGGTGAAATTTTCACCAAAAAACAAATGGAGGGGATCTAAAAAGGTAAGGGGATAGAAGGAATGAATGAAATTGCCTCCTCCCATTAACAAAGACTCACAAAACCACCCAAGACTATCAAAAAATATATAGATTTTCCCCTACTAAAAAATAGATCCAAGCCTTATTTTGGTCATAACCATGTGGTTTATGGTATAGAGAGCTAATTTTCTTGACAAATTCAAAATGTAAACAAGGATTTGTAGTATGAATCACTCCGCTAAAAGGAAGGTGGCTTTGCCTCCCTCATTTTTTGAACAATTACTCATGCCCAACAGCCTCTATAGTGGGAAGACCACTCAATAGACGGAAACCACCCTATCCAGAATCATTCACAACATAACTCAACTACCTATTAATGTTAACTTTTATAAGAGCTTAAATTTAATCTATTTTCCACCCAAAATGTTATTTGGCATCTACTCGGGCACCCAAACCCCCAATAAAGAATTTTTTTCATGTCAAAAAACATTATATTGTTATTTTAAAATGGTTTTATTCTTGATCTTAATCACAATTCAAGAACTAACACCTCTCCGGGCCAAAAATTAAAATACCCGCACAAAATAATGACTTGGAAATCTATGTGTCGAAACACACACACTCCTAGATCTAGTGATAAAAATATATTCTTTATAAATCAGATTTTATACTAAATGAAGTATAACAAACATGAACTTCCATAATTATAATTTCAATAATAAATATTAATCACTTACATGCCCAGGGCCATTTTAGGTTTAAAGTTTTAGAGAGTTAGGAAAAAAACTTTAATAAAAAAATCCTAAATCATTCCCATTAAATGGTAAATTTCCCACTAAAATAATGAATACTTATTTAATAATAAGACTTAAATATCTCCCAAAAAGTTCTCCACACATAAAACCCATATAGATATTTCATATGTAATACACTTCTTTGTAACCTTGGAAAACGAAACATAAAACGGGTGAGCTTAAACGCTTAGTAAGGAGTAGAGTATAAAAAACTATCATGAAATAAATAAGGAATTTATAATATGAAAAGAATAAATAATAATAAAAATATATATATTTAACTGATAAAATGATCATATAATTATTCCATGGATAATATCACAATGTAAATAATCACATGGGCAATAATAAATGAATTCATAGTGATGGAATTCATAATTTTAGACATCATAAACATACTGCTAATGCCTCATGCCTATACATCATACATAAATGAGTAAGGTTTACACCAAATACTTAAGATATTTTTTCTCATGAGACTGACATATGCATAAAGAGACTATATAATTTTAGTCCATTCCCATCACTAATTATTCCTAATGCATTGATAATGTAAAATAATCAACAAACAATACAATACATAACCAACAATCTTTAGTAATCAATAAACATCGATATAGAAATAACAAATATACAAAATGTTAATATTTACATGGTCAATAAATAGAATAATTATCCTAGTAAGAAACCATAAAACTGAAACCATATAGAGTAATGAGTATATGGTTAATTAAATACTATAAAAAATATAGATTCATTGGTATTAATATAGATTAATTCCATGAAATTAAATAATATGGTTATGAAGGAGAAAAATAAAGTTGAGAGAGAAAGGAAGACTGATAAAGAACATAACCCCTACAAAAAAAAGTGAGGTATAAACTATATATTCATAAGATAATTTAGAGGTAAATACAATAAACATAACTCTAAAAGTGATATATATTTTAGAGTTTTATATGATAATAGGAGTGAAATTATAAATATACTTTTCGTAAATCTTTTTTTATATGCCTATAAAAACAAGCTTCTATAACACTTTCATAAATCCATTTAAATGGGTGAAAATAGGACATTTAAAACCTTAATTTTAAAATAATTACAAATATCTAAACATTGAAAAAAAATAAAAATAGAAAATGTGGAGTGGGAGATAAAATTGCACATAAGTGGAATGAAATCCATTTATTTATTCTTCTAAAACATTAAACTTAAAACAAAAAATTCACTGAACAATGGGAAGTATATCTTCTTTTAAATACCAATTAAATATTAATAGGAATATTTATTAATAAAAAATATTTATAAAAGTGGTAAAAGGTTATCATGCGGTAAGTGCTAAAAAATATATTCTTCTCGCACTTTTGTAAATGAAGTAAAAAATGACCCATATAGAAAACCTTAGAATAATTCTTTTAAACCTTTGTAATAAATTTAAAAAACAATATAAAATTAACTTAATAAATCATTAAAGTAAATATAATATAATTATTTTAATATAAAAAATAGATAGAGAGAAATAATTATTCTCGACTGTAAAGAAGAGATAAGGTCAAGTCCACATACAGGAAGCCATTTGGTGGAATTTTGAACCAAAGGGAGGTGAATTGTCAATAATACTTTCAAAAAATATAAAATAAAGTGGGAATGAAATATTATATAATAATAGGTTGTAATAAATTAAACATAGAAGGGTGAAGTTCAAGAATAAATGTTATAACATAATGAAAGTAAAGTAAGTTAACAATAACCCTTGCGACATAAGAAATGTGTGAATTGAAGGAAAATTAATATGGAGAGATTAAATTAAAGTTAAACTCCAAATAATAAATAATTTTTTCATATATAATAAGTTAATAAGTCAGTATTTACACCATATAAAAGTAAATTTGTGTATAATAAGAAACATGTCTTAAAAATTAAAATTGAGATAAAAACCCTTACCTCAGGTCTTGCCTCACTTGGTGCCTGCTTATAACATCCTGAATAACCAAATTAAATTTATTAAATACTTGATTTAAAACCTTTTTCATTTATATTTCATTTTTTAAGATCCATTTATTATCATATTTCATTAATTTATTATATAGTTTTTTCTCTCATCGGCCACTTGGGGTTGTTCGATCAATTCCTCCAAAATTGATCAGTTGCGGGTTATAAAATAGTTTCATTATTTCCATAATTTTAGAGATATATATTCTTTATCATTATAGTATATAAAAAATTACAGTTCAATATTTTTTCAAAAACATATTCAAATTAAGAAAAATATCTCAGTATGCTTGTTTTAGGTGATTGAATTTATAAAGACCATTTTTTGTGAATATAATTAATAAAATTCCAAATTTTTCATTAAAAACTTAATCATTTTATAAATATCATATATATTCATTAAATAATATTTTATAACCAATCGTGTAAGCTGGTGATTAAAAATTAAATACATCGTTCATGGAGATGGTAATCCAACAACAACACATATGACATTTTCATTTTCTAATGAATAAAAGGAAATTGCATAATTCTTATTCCATAAACATAAAAAAATTAGCATATTAATGATTCAAATTAAATTATATTATTATGGATATAATATATTTATAAGGGTGAGAAATGAAATAAACTTTAAAGAACTCAGTTAAAATAATTATGTCTTCCATTGATATCGTCCTTTAGACAACTCCTTAAGCCTTCTTAGATTGGTTTGTTAGTGAGACCAGAACCTATATGACATAGTAATTAGGGTTGGTATGGTTTTGATATTTTTTATCAAGCTAATTGGTTATAGGTGTGAGGATAAATGGGGTGGTTAAGGGGTCCTATTATAGGTGAGAGGGGTGGCATTTTTTATAAATATTAATTTCTTAATATTAAAAGAGATGTCATATTCAGGGAAAGTGGAACCAAAATTTATAATTATAGGATAAAATATAATTAAATATATATATATAAATCCATCAACCATCCATTTATATATGAGTTTTTTGTGATATTTTGAGATTTTACCTCTTAATTAAACATTTTTACCTCATTTTCACCATTACCGTGGTGATTAATTTTTACCTTGGTAACTTATTTTTTTATGGATAAAAATGAAATTGAACTTATTACCTAATTTTTAAATAATTTTTCTAAAAATTAAATATATATTTCATTCAATTTCTAAAATTTATAAAAATTAATTTTAATATAATAAATCATAATGTGGAAATATAATTATTTAAAAAATGTATTTTATAAGTATTAAGTTAATTTATTCATATTACCTACCAAATGAAAATAATTATATTAGTATTAATTTTATTTTTTATATATATCATAAATACATTTAAATAAATTAATTATTAAAAATTGATTAATTAATTTATTAATATAAAAATACCTAATATATAAGAAAATATAATTCTTTAAAAAATAGGCCTTTTGAACATCAAATTATTTTAATCCTAATTTTTAAAATAGATTAATTATTTCTTATGCATTGATCAACACATTTGTGTTAAATACATCCTTTTAATTTTTTTTTTAAAATTAAATTTTATAAAAAATAAAAAAAAATTAGAAAATATATAACATTAATAATTATGTATTTATATCATCCTAACTTTACTTACAGAACCACTCAAGGTATCCATATAATATCTAAGGGTAAGATGTGAAATGGCGGTCTTCACGAGTGGGTATCCAATTAGCACAGATATCATAGTGATTTGCATGATCTTGAACTTCTCTCATAGATAATTTCACTCAATTCATTCTTGTTGAATCTCAGTTTGGGATTAGTCTCAAACATTGCACTGACCCATGATCTGGGTTCCCCATGTCTTCCTATTTCCCACTAATGATACCTCATCTAGAGTTTTCAATCCCCCATTTTGTGATTTTTTATGTTTATTTTTTTCTATTATGTTTCACAAGATCCCACTTATCCATATAAAAGTATATCTTTTATAAAACAAAATAAAATGATTTATTGGATTTTAAAGGAAACCATGATGTGGTTTAGTCTTCATTGTGTCTTGTTTGACCTAAGGTTGTCATGAATTTATTATGATCATAGCGGGTGGCTATTTTTATAGATAATGGAAGTAAGAGTTGAATCTGGTTTTTTTAGAGGATGATTATGCCTTGGTCTGAATTATGATATGAGGGTTCTAATTTTAGATGTTTTGGTTTGAAGAAAATAATTATTTGAAATGGTGAGGGTGTAAATGCTTGTGGTTTTTTACTATTTTGAGAAATGATATGGTTTTATTAACATCGTATTTTGGTTTTTTCATGAAGGTTTAGGGACATAATAAAAAAACATCATGGTTTATAATGGTTGTGTCATGGTGTTTTATGGTTTTAAGGTAGAGATACAAGGACCATGTAGTGTTCTAAGCTGTTTATGACATTATTTTGGTCTTATATTTTTTTAATAGATGAAACAATTGAACATTTTTATAGAGGGGTTCCATTTTAGAGGTCATGGTTTTCATATTTTCATTTACTAAGCTAACACATGACATGTTTTTTCCTTGACATATAATGGTTTAGTCATCCTATGTTTTATTATAAATTATCATATCCATCTCATTTAATTTAATAAATCTAATTCCTCTTAAACATTAGGCAGATAAGAGGCTTGGTTCATTTGTTCCTGGATAGCTTTGGTGGATCTCTAAGACCATGGATTTGTGTGAGTAATTTCTTACAATTAAAAGAGATCTTATCTTCCCTTTATTTCTTTATTTCTTCTTTCTTCTTTCTCAATGAGGCTATGACAATGTTGTTATTCAGTTTTAATGTGGGTTTATTCAAAGTGATGATGGTGTATTGATGTTTCATAGGTTTTTAAAGGACCATTGGTTGTTCATTTATTATTTACCATTAGTTTCTTTCTCTTCTTTTAGTATTGTGTTACTTGAGCTTCGTTTGAGGTAGGTTGTTTAGATTTTATCTTTCTAATTTCTATGTTGATGTAGAATTATTATGTTTTATTTTTCTTTAGGTAAGAAAATTAGATTATCCTAATGAAGATGATAATGTAATTGAAATTGGAATTGGTAAGTGTATCAAATATTATTTAAATATTTTAATTTGCTCTTATTATGTTATTACTGTTACTATTTATTAATTTATATGTTATGATGCTCCAAAAAATTTTATTTTTTATTTTTTTGATATGTTGAAACAATTTTTAATTAGTTAAATGATTTATAGATGGAAAATAGATACATAATTTTAAATTTTTGATTGATTTTTGATATTATTATTGTATTAATCATGAATTGATAAATTTATAATAAACTAAAAAAATTGTATTTTTTGTTTATTGTAATGGTGGAATTATTGTTTTGCCTTTCCATGATAGTAGTTTTGGTTTTGTTTGGTTTTTTCATTGATGAATGAGGAACCTAATACCCACACTCCTGAGTGTGGTGCTAAAAAAGATAATTTTAAAAATTCACGTCGATATCAAGTGAGATGATCCAAAATAAACTTTCACAAACTTAACATTATTATTATATATCACAATAATCTATCAAAAATCAAAGTAACTTTTGGTATAGTTTCGTTGAGGAGCAGTTACATAGTAAACTTATTTTACAAAACATGTGAACATTTCAAAATAATTGAACCATACTATACTCCCTTATGTACTTCTCATACGTTACCCAAATCTTCATAACCTAAGGAATGGAAAAATGAAAAATGGGTGAGCTTAAAATATCATTAATGGTAAACATAATTGATAAAAAAATCAATGATAGTATGTTAGAATAAGACGATCATATGGGTATAATCAATATATTTAAAGAAAATCATGCCCAATAAAGCAAAGATCATAAAATATGATTCAAAACATATAACATGGCATAATATAAAATTAATCAATAGTGTGTGGAAACATGATCTAATAAACATGATCCATGAGAGCATAACATATTCATAAGAATAAGAATAAGGAAAAGTTTTACAAAGAAATTAAAAATATCATGAAATTAAATGCATTATAGAAATTTGGAAAAACCATAAGCATAGGAAAACATTGGGAACAAATCCAAGTATGTCCACCCTTTATATTGTGAAAAAATCTAATTATTCATACCCTTTCAATTATGAAAAAATCCAATTATGTCCACCCTTCAATATCTTATGAGATGTAAAATCCTAACCAACACATTAAAGGGTGATATAAGATGCCACCAATCATCACCCATACATATGAGTTCCACTTAAAATCAAATCACTCATAATATAATAAATAACACATGGAAAGAAAATTATTTACATTCATCGCATCATAGAGAACCCATGGAAATAAAATAGGGTTCATATAATTTTCAAATAGATTCACATATTAAAATTATTCATAATTCCATCAATAATCATAACATGATAAATCCATGGAAAATAAATGGGTATCTAAATATATTTATTGTCTTTCTAGATAAATACCCTTAAAATATGATAACACATGGTGTTTACACTGTACATAGAAAGGGTATATTATTTATTCAATATTTTCTCTAATAAAATGATTAATGTAACATAGGTGAAAACCCTTTGATCAGAGGAATAAAAAATAGGGTATCCATAGAGGAAAAACATTCTAAGAAAATTGTGGTTATACATTGAAGATTATTGGGAGATACAAAGTTAGTGATAGATAATTCCTCAAAAATAGAGGAACATTTCCTAATCCATATAGACAAAGAATGTGGATGTTATCATTTTAAGAATATCCTCAATCAGGGATAAGATATTTCAATGGACAATGAATTAGATGAAAATCACTTTTTAGTAGTTTTAGAAAAAAAATCACTTTAGAAATAAGAAATATCCTTGATATTTTGAAATAATTTTAAAATAAATATTTTATAAAAATTGAAGGAAAATAATTTATTTTAGAAACAATGAAAACAAAGAGAGAAATTTTTATATAAAATTAAAAAGGCAGTGAAAATATACATTCACATATAAATATTAAAGGGGGTTCTTTTTCATAAAAATGAACCATATAGAAAATGTTAAATTGATTTTATTTTAAAACATTTTAAACTAAAGTAAAATAATTTTAAAATTAAATTTTCCAATTTTTAAAATAAATATAAGGATACTCAAAAAATGTGGAGTTGAAAATAAAATATGAGAAAAAAAAGAAATTATTTCTTTAGATTTTTAAAATACTTTTTTTGAGAATGAAATAGATTAAAATGATTTCAAAAAATTAATTTTAAATAAATTGAATGATAAAAAATAAAACCGAGGATAAAATAAATGGGATGAATATTATTGTGAAATTGGAAGGAAAAACTTTAAAAAATTTCAAGATGGGTTATCTCATAAGATAGGTCTAGATTTTAAAATGAAGTTGGAAAAAGAAAACTTAAACCTCGAGTAACATTTAAATAAAAACCATTAAATGAGAAATAACATGAAATTGAACTTTAAATATCATGAATTAAAGATAATTCATGCTATCATATAACAAATAGATAGTATATGAACTGTATAAAAGTAAATCGATACATAATAATAAGTATATCTCAAGAAATATGAATTGAGACCCAAGAACCCTTTCAATAACATAATCTTTGAGGTGAGAATAATTTGATAATGTGGTTTTAAGGAATAATTTTATAACCCTATAAAATAATAATTAAATAAAATATAAATTATTCATTAGGTTTAATAAATTAACTTGTAACCATAGAGTTCAATAATAAAGTTTATAACTCAATGAAAGAAAATTGAGTTAACACAAACCCTTATGATGATAGAAACATTTGAATCAAAAAAAACATAAAGGATGTGGTGTAAAATGAAATTTTAAATAACATGAATAATTATAGGATCATGATACAAAATATTAAGTTTTAGTAGATACACTATTCTAAAAAAAACATGGTGTATACTAAGAAGTTTGTCTCAAGGGATTGAAAATTGAGACAGGAAACCCTTGTTGTGGTCTTGATTTGTTTATTTCACGTGCCTAAATCCCTAAAGAATAAAATTAAGCTCATTAGATAAATTATTAGTAACCTTATTAATATATATTTCATTTACTAAGGGTATTTTTTTATCATGTGTTATTTATTTATTATATAGTTTATGCTTATTTTTTCGTGAAAATGGAATTGGTGTCAGTATACTTTGGTAATTTAAGAGATCAAAGATGATATTTTAATACTAAGTTAAATAGTAAATATACACTTTAAAGAACCATAAAAAATATTAATTTTCTTATTAATTTATAATAATTTTAGTATTTATGTTCTTATATTAATCCATGATATACTTTTATAACATTGTTCAAGTGGGTGGTTAGACCGACCCAAACATAAACATGCCACAAATCGATGGGTGGGTATGGTTAAGAAATTTTTTATTTGAACATAATAATATTATAACAGAATCATAATTATATTATTTATATTTTATTAAGGTTTATAATTATATTTTAATTGGTATGGGTAAATGATGAAAATTAAGAAGAAAAATAAAAATTGTTACTTCATGGAGGCGATAGTCCGCACAACACACATTTAACGTTTTCCTTCCCTCGAGAATGAGATGAAATGAAGTGGATTATAATTTTTATAATAATGGTAATAATTATATTATATATTTCACATTTAGTTTTAAATTCCATCCTTATAACCATCAAAGTGAGGTGGTGGTGAAAATGGATGGCGTCGCTTCGTGGAGGTGGTAGTCTGCACAATGAATGTTCAACGTTCTTTTATCTTTATAAGTGGATGGGAAGGAATAAATAATGGTTTTTATATTAATATAATAAAAATTTAGTATAATAATTATACTTATAAGGTTATATTACTATTTTTAGGGTTGGTTTGGAAGATAAATATTAAGAAGAAAAGCTAAATATTAAGTAATACTTAAATCGAGACCTTTAACTTCATCTTGATGAACTCCTTAGAATTGAAGGAATTGGGATAAATTTTAGTGCTCAGAAGAATTTTGAAATGAAATTAACTTATAGGAGAGTAAAATTTGTCAAGTTTTTAGGGATATTTGGTAGGAAAAGTGGAGCATTGTAATGGTGCAAGTTATCCCTTTTTAGAAGTGAAGAAAAGGGCACTTTTGTGAATATCCTTTAATTTTCAATGATATCATTACACTATTCAAGGGTCAATGAATCCAAAAGTTATAAAAAATAGATTTTGGGGTGATCATAGTTCTATAAATCCTCAACCAAGTATTTCTACACAATTTTTAAATATGTTTTAAGTTATTTACTCTCATATTTTTACTTTTACCTTTTTTTACCGGCGTAACAAGTTTTCTACAAAGTATCTTATCTTTTACTAAACATATAAAATAATAAATATTAAAAATTTTGGGTGTGATGAAAAAAAATCTAATATCTATTTAATATAATTAAAATTCTAAATACAAGAAAATTAACTTTTAAATTTAAACATTTTTTATACAGAAAAAATGTTTTTTTAGAAAAATGATGTTTTAAAAATTATTGCTATTAATATTATTTAGAATTGATTACTAATTAAATTTGTATTAATATAATCATATATGTGTTTAAAAAATATTATATTTAATATTTATAATATATCAATTTAATTTATAAGATAAAAAATATACAACATTAATAAACCAATTCATTAAAAATAACCCTTTCACTATTATCATGGTTATTGATTTTAATCATAGTAATCTAATTTTTATGTTCAAAAATGAAATTTTATTTATCAACTAATATTTCCATTATTATCTTTAATATGAAATCCATTTTTTATATTTAATTTATAAAAGTGATAACATCTAATAATTAATGTAAGCACGTAAAAATGGTTTTTAGTGTAAAATATTACATGAGTTTCCAAAATGTTAACATGTGCTTTATAAATTTAATATAGTATTTTTAAATGATTTATAATAATTATTAAATATATATAATTTATAGAAAAAAATTCATAAACTTTTAAAACTTTCTTGTGTTAATATAATATTATAAAAATGATAGTTTTTAGAAAAATGAGTACTTTTAATATTTACCTAAAAATCAATTATTTTAGAAAAATATTAAAAATAAAACCTAAAAAATTTTATATTGAATTTAAAAATGAATTTCATATTTTAAAATTAAATTTATAAAAAATATAAATATAAATTTTAAATTAAAATTCAATATATGTAATGAAAAACTGCTTTTATTGAAAACTTCCTTTTAAAAACTTTTATTGTTCCTAATCAAATTTTATATGCATTTTTTAATTGATTATAATAATATTTTATTTAATAAAGGTTGAATTATTCTTGAATTCTTTTAGTAATAAATATATTATGGATTGTTTTGGTTTGGTGTTTTTGTTTGAGCAATCTATTGAAGATAATATTAATTTAAAGGATCCAAAATCTCAGGTCGTTACATTTTAACCCTATAAAATAAATTACGTCCTCACAATTTTAATTATTACTCACTAGTGAAGGTAGGTGATGGTATTATTAACATATTCATAATTTGATGTATAAATTCTAATATGACATCTATATTACTCTCTTTGGCTACATTAAGTAACTTATTTTACAAAAACAACATTACTCATTTATAAAATCATATACTCAATTATGTATATACCTTAATCATACATTGTCTGAAATATAGCTTTCAAAAACCATATAAATTTCCAAGAAATTAAACTATATTGAAACCATATATTATTCTAGAAATTAACTCTATATTTAACCCTCAAATGGTACTAACCACTGGTTCATAAGGTTACACATTGTCCAATATATATTATAATCCAAAAAATGAGATAAAATTCACCAAAATTTCATGGATAGATTTTTCTTATTAAATAAATAATCAATTAAAAGTTTATCAATACAATCTAACTCATTTTTTCAAAATAAAACATCCTTTTAATCTTAAGGGTTACCCAGTCCTCAATAATGTGTTCTTAAATAGTTATCCCAAAAAAATTAACCTTGTTATAAAATCACTTTTTTAGGTTATTAATACCATTTAATATATTTTTCAAAACCTTTAAAGAAAATATAATGAAGTAAAATACTTATATGTTTCAAATAACCCTCATAAATTTTTGACTATACTATAATATCATCAATAAATATCACACACTAAGGAAAATAGATAAGAGTTTCAAGATTTCATTTCTATTGAGATTTTAACCTCGGTACCATAGGTATGACTAGGAAAATAACCATTTCCTTAATACAAAAATATAATATTATTATCAACCATTTAAGTATGATCCATTATTTGGTTATAATACTAAGTGGTTTCTAGATACATACCTTTCGCAGGTTCATTTTTTTGATCCTGTTTCAACCAAATAAGAAAACTAAAGTGGTTCAGATGATAACCAAAATATCAATATAAAAACAAAAATCCAAATACTTATTTCCCCATAACACCTTAATTTTTAACATATGCTACTTTTTATTCAACTTATGAATCACTTTAATCGATCCTTGTTCATCCATGGACATTTTACTATTATGTTCTTGAACTTAATTACTTAACATCATACTCGCATACATCATAATGGTTTATTATAAATAAGTTGAATTAACCAATGCATATCCCTCGAGAGTGTCAAACCAAGTGTAAATTTCAGCCTCTTTATTATGAACCAAGTAAAGATATATTTAATAACCAATCCATCCTTTTAAATTTTTTACCCCTACGTACATCTTTTCTTGAGCCTATATCCACTTATAGTATCTATACAAGGATTTAATATCTATGAGAACCAAAAAATCACTACTTTAACAAAACATCATGATGTTATACTATACTGAGACTTATCCCATAGTCTTATTCTAGGGTTTTTCATTAAATTTATCTTATCCTAATAAAAAATTAATAAACTATTCCTAAATATAACTGAACAATCCTTTGATACCAATTGAGATACCCCAGAATTACACACCCATGTCTGATGCTAAAAACACATAATTTTACTAATTAATTTTTATACTAAGTGAGATGATCCAAGCTAAACTTTCACAAACATCAGATGAGCATTACATCTAAATATAATCTCACACAACTTGAATAACATTTTTTTTAGTTTATTTCAGGATCGATTACCTAGGAAATTATTTTAAAAAACCTGTGAACATTTCTCAATAATAAAACCATACTATACTCCATTCTATACTTATCATAGGTCACATTCATATTCATAACCTAGGGAATGGAAACATAAGAAATGGGTGTGCTCAAAATATTAATAAGAGTAAAAATAATCACTTAAAATAAACTATAGTAAGTGAAAATAATATGAGAATATGTGTATAATCAAGATACATAATAAAATAATACCCAACAAAAATTAGATCATAAAACATGATTCATGGAAAACAACATGGAATAACATAATAAATGAATCAAGAGAGTTTGGAAAGATGGGTTAACCAAAATGATCTATGAGATAATAACATATTCATAAGAATAATAATAACATATTGGTATAATAATTTAATTTAGTGTAGTCTGAAATGAATGGAATCATAGAAATATGGCGCAACTATAATCATAGGAAAATAATGTGAACAAATCTAAGTATTTTCACCCTTTAAATTGTGAAAAAATCCCAGTATTTACACCCTTTATATTATAAAAAAAATCCAAATATTTCAACCCTTTACACTTTAAAAACATCAACGTATGTCCACCCTTCATTATCTCATGATATGAAAAACCTTAACCAATGTATCTGGGGAGATATAGTGTAACAACCCTGGCCCCAGTAGTCTAGAGTTGATGGTTATTTTATTACAGTGGCATAGATATAAGAGATCACATCACCAAGGATCAAACAGTTTATTAGTATTGAAGAACTAGATACAAAAAATTTTCCCTTATAACATTTTAAATTAAACATAGAACATAAAAAAGGAAAATAAACTGCTTCTTTGACATTTATTCAAAAATGTCAACTTCATAACCTTGGGAAGGAAAAAAATAAAAGGTTGAGATCAAATTCTTAGTATGGGTTAGGTACAATATAAACCAGAATAAATAGTAAGTGAAGCATAATCAATAAGGTATAATAAATTTGGAATGGTAAATAACTAAGAAACACTTTCCATATAATCAATAAACTGGGAATGAAAATGCATCCATAGATTTTTTCATAGTGAAAATCCTCTGGATAATAAAAACAAATTAATTAATGAAGGAAATTATTAATTATTGAATGTTAGGTATCTATAACATGAACTATTATACCATCAATGAAATTTATTTTTATTGGTAGAGATTCATCTAATTCTTCTTGGAAACAAATTCTAAGGGTTTGTCACCAACTAATTTTATCTCATGAGACAACTGATGCATTGAGCAATCTGCATTAACCGGTCCCCGAATGATAGGTCTTGCATTAAAAAATACCCAAACCGTGTCATACCAATCCAAATAATTCCTCATTTATCGATTTAATTAATAAATAATATTCTTTATCCACAAATATCTATATTAAATAAAAGATACAGATTTATCCATATTTCTCTCGTTAATCAAATAACTACCAAGGTAAAAACTCTACGTAAAAATTTTATACATATTAGAAAATAATCATACCCATTAATGAATGGATTAAAAAGGGAAAATATTCATATATCATGATAAATCATCTCCAATATAAGTTAAAAAATATAAAAAAGTGTAAGAAACTTTAGAAATGAGACACTTTAGTGCGGTTTAAGGGAAAATATTAAAGAGTATTTATAGTATAAAAAGGAATAATTGTTTTTATAAAACCATAAATTTAATAAGATAGTTTTTCATGATAAAATTTTTTATTTTATAAAAATAATGGTGGATTAAAATATATTATGAAATGTACATGAAAATGAGTAAGAAATTGGGAAGTTAACTTTAATTGAGTTTTCTTATCAGGAGGAATTGAGAAGGAGACCTTAAAAAATTATATTTCCCCATAAAAGAAGGCTGAATTTATGTGGATAAATAATTTTAGAACATATAAAGAGAATTTATAACTATTATATAAAAATAAATAATAATTACATTAGTGTAAAGAGAAATAAAGTGTAACCTGAAAAAAAAATTAAGGTTCAAAATGAATCTCGTACCACTTTATAATCAATCAAATAATATTCCCCATAAAATTAATAATCATAAAATTAAAGATTTAATACCATTAATATAAAAAAATTCATGATATGATATATCAAATGGTAGTATACATCATTACACACAATAAATACGTGGTTAATAATGAGAATCTCATAGAAATAAAAGTGAGATGAGAAACTCATTACAAATATCGTATCATTTGAGTGAGGATAAATCAATAAATTAATTGTGTGTGAAAAATTTAAATTCAAATAATAAAAGACTAAATACATTATAAAACAATAAAATTTCATTTAACACATATTCTTGTAATAACATAACCAATGACATTGAAGTTTAACCCAATGAATTGAAATTGAGTTAAGAAATCCCTTACCTTATGTCCGAAAGCATTCTCCACTTATACATAATGTCCTAGATAATCAAATTATATTAATTAATTAAATAATTAAGACCCTATTAATCATATATTTGATTTATTATATTTTTATTAATCTCATTTATGTCCAATTTGATAAGTTATAATGTTTAATTTCTATGTTCTGAGAGAGTTTGTTTCATTGTTTTATGGTTGGTTCCCTTGTGTATAATTATGGGAGTTCTTGTAAAATGGTAATAACTTCTCTAGAAGTAAAATTATTTAGTATTAATGAAATTAAAAAATATTAAATGGTCTCATACATTATTTTTTTATACGGTATAGGGCTGATTCATTAGATAAAATGTTAATGGAAATGATTTAATTTATTTTGGTAGTTTTTACGACCATTGTGAACTAGAATCATTTTATTTAATATTATATTTATATACAACTAAAATAACATTAAAAAATATATAATAAACATATTATTATCTCGTTTAATCATAAAAATGGTTTTATTACCATCCTTGAATGCGGTAATGGAAAATGAAAACACATCATCCACGATGGCGGTAAATCAACACATCATGGACGTTGTTTTCATTTTTAGAATAAAAAAGAGAGGAGAACAGAATTGATTATGGATATACCATTAAGAAAATTAAATTATATTATATGTTTTATAATGGAGTTATAATTACTCTTTTTATAGGGGAGGTGAGGGATGTATAAGAAAAAAAAGGAATTGAAAGGGAGAAAGAGAAGATTTTACCTCTTGAGTGTTGTCTCCTTGAGAACCTCTTTAATGGGCTTGGAAGTGGTCTTTTGGTGATACCAGTAATACCATAACGTGGGTAAGAGGTTTGGTAGAGTAATTGGTCATAATATTAGCAAGATAAAAGGATTATAAGGTTTGATTAGAAGAGGTGGTGAGGGGTGGTATTTATATTGGAGGAGAGGGGTGTTTTTTTATTATTTTATTCATTAGTTTATTATTTTTTCTCAAGACTATCAGTAGTGATGATTATTGTGACTAAATATAGTAACTATATAATTTTATTTCTAACTAATTTTTCTTACATCATCCATAACTCAATAATTCATGTATTTAGCTAATACTGTAAATTACCATATTTAACTATTCACCAAAAATTCAACTATTTTAGAAAAATACAAAACAAATCACCCAAACCATTTTTTGATGTATAGATTTCAAAAATTTACTCCATTATATGAAAATAATTTTATAAATATGATAAATTTAATTTTTAATTAAATTCATCATTTATTTGAAAAATACAGATTTTAAAATTTTAACTGATTTTATGACACTTTAAAAATTAATTAAGGTCTCATAGAATTTTCTTATAATCCTAAGTCAAAAAAACATATAAATTTATGAATATATTTTGTGAAAATAAATTTTCATTTAAATTATTATATTAATTATAAAATTTTAAATAAATATTTACATTTCTAAAGAATACCAACACTTAATTTATCATTTCTAAAACATTTATTTACTTATTCCATGATATAAATATATCATATTTTCATTTATAAGATACCTAAATTTTATTTACACTTTTATAGGTGAGGTTATTATTCTAATGGTCACATTATTATTCCTAATGGTTACATTAATATTCCAATGGTCATGTCAATATTTAATAGTATATCACAGTTCGTTTGAATAATGTAAACTATAGAATAAATTGAAATGATTTAAAAAGACAAATATGGTAAAATATTGGGGTGTTTCAGTCTCTGTTACTTTAATAAATTGTGTCCTCACAACTTGGAAATTTCACTCCAAAAATCAAAGGTTGATACTCAAAAATTTATTTGTGGGAAACCCACATCGTAAATTGGGTTAATAATACATCCTTTTAATAAGAGGGATAGTACAATGTGATGGTTACCAAAAAAAATAGGTTTCGCTGTAGGAGAACATTAGTTGGAAGTGAAAACATGGACATGGAATAAAATATAACTATCAAGATCTAATAGAGAGTGATATAGATAATAGTCATTAGAAAGTTAACCATCACAAAAATGTAAATCTATGATAGGTAAAAAAACCATTGATTTCTCATAAAGAAAAGTAAACGGATGAAATTTTTGTTCCAAAATCATTTTCCAAGAGTTGAGTGTTTCTTTTACTATCCAAATAAGCACATGAGAAACTAAACATACATGATTCATTTCCATGTGATAATATCATCCTTTGGTTGTTCTTTTGTCTATATCCAATTCATTTCTGAAATCTAGTGATGGATATTCCAGACAATTTTTTTTCTTGAAGCATTTTATGAATCATAGGATCCAAAAGTCATTACTTCATCCTTTTAATTTTTACTAAAACAAAAATGGATACTAAATGTTATCAAAAATGATAAATCATACTTTAATATTAATCAATAATATCCTTAATCCACTCCATAAGTAGTTAACCTTAAGACTCATCCAAAATATGTCTGTCTAAATTCAAAGTTCAAAAATATAGAATAAAGGTCACTAAATTTACAAAATCAACTTAACATAAGACTTCACCAAATAATGAAACTCTTATTGTCATATAAAAAATATATAAATACCTTAATCTCTTTTAAACCTTTATAAAAACATTCATGCTTCCAAGATTAAAATATGAGGTTGTTGAATATATTCCTTAAATCCAAACATCTAATAATTCCATGAAAACATAAACTATTAGATCACTAACGACCTTCATGGTCATCAATACTATCCCAAAAACATCTATTTATTATTATCTCAAAATCAATCACATATTTAGAGTTATCTTTCCCAAGTCACGTTTTTTCAAGAAGATCAAATTACAACAAAATCACCTCTCTTGATTACTGGTGTTATTCATCACATACTTCCAATTCCTCAATGAAGAAGTACTGCAGTACAATCCTTATATATCTCATGATTCTTATAACCAAATAATTATTGATAAAATAATCAAATAACATAATTCTTAAATCCAAAAATAGGCATATTAATCATTCCTCTTCGTCTATGGTAGTATCATAAGCTTGACCAAGATCTTTTATCCTCTTTTGGGGTATATTACTTTAACGCTTGAGACATTGATTTTTGTAGTGTATTATCTACTAATAGTTGAAGTATTATACATTGGAAACCTTTTTATTACACTTTCAATCATAATAAATTTGGAATTTATCACTACACTTGTATAAAACTCCCATTCCTTTTAATCAAGTACCATGGTACTCCTTTCCACAAATATCACATGTGGGAAAATACTTCTTTCTCTTCATTACTCTATCAAAAACATTTAATGTTGTACTCTTGTTCTCGTACTTCCCTCCAAAGCCATAATACTTAGAGAATTTTTTATTTTTCTCATTATCATAAGATATTATACGCTCCTATGATGATAATGTTTGGGATACTTATTTCCTAATAAATATTAGCATAAGAACATAAAAGATTTGATCCCCATTCCTATTTGGTCTTATGAATTGGATTCACACTTGGATTTTTGTTTTTATCCTTTTTTCTAGCTCATCTTTTGGATCTTGGTTTTCCTCTTGAGTTTTGGGTGTCCCAAATTTAAATTTTGAGGTTTTCCTTTGTTTTATTTTGGTCATGTGTTTATTCCTTAGTTTCCTCATTAGTTCTTGGTGAAAAGTGTAGGTTGTGGTCTTGTTAGCAAGTGGGGAACAGTTTACGTATGGTTAGGGAGAACCTTTCACCCTTGCCCAAAAAAATTTGTGACCAATTTAATTTTTGAATCGATGTGACCACATGGTTTTTTCATGGTTTGGTAGACCATGAGGGATAAACATGTAGCTTATTCCTCTTAGACAATGAGGTACACATGATTACTGCATAGTTTGGAAAACCATGCAAGAAAACCATGTGACCTATCCAGGTCATTAAAATTTTGATTTTCCTCTTCTACCCTCTCAGGATTATTATCCGAAAACTCCACTTCTATTCATCTAATAGTTTTTATGACCCAAAGGGAGCTTATCCCTTCCTCTCCAAGCATCCTCTCCTCCTCCCAAGATTGGATCTAGAGTGTTCTTCATGTCTTTGTGGTGATTTGTTAAGGTATTCTCCTCTTCTCTTCTCCCTCTTCCATATCCTTCTATTTTATCTAGAGTTCCTCTTCTCTCTTGGTCATGTGGATCTAGGGTTCCTATTTTGTTCTATTTAATTTATGGTTTTTGTATGTTTAGGGTTCCTCTTGGTTGTTCTTTCTTCTTGGAGCCCTTGAGATGTTGTTTTAGGTGGGCGTTGTTGAAGCGCATGTGATTTGAGGTTGGTTACCCTTTTCTTAAATTTTAGAATCTTTGATTTATTGCTTTTCACACTTTCCTTGTTTGTTAATTTGTGATGTATGATTTTTGGAATAATTTTTTTTGATAAATGAAGTTGTTTTCTTGATTTTTTTGAAGAATATGGCATTGTTTTGTTATATGATGTGCCCCAAGTGTTTGATAAATTGCACGGTTGTCCTTTTCAAGTATATTATGGTTTTTGCTGCATGGTTTGGATTTGTAAATGTATTTTTGACATTTAAAATGATTTTTTGGGTTTCTTGAATAGGTTTTCCAAGTGGTTTTGTATTTAAAAGAGGTGTGCATTCGGTTCTCTGAAAATTGTTTGACATGTTATGGAAATTTGTTGGTTTCCTCTTGGAAAAGGGTGATTTCTTGAACGGTTTCTGAGGTATATTTGTCACTTCTATGAAATTATTTTTCATCAAAACTCTCCTTGGATGGTCCTCTTTCCTTGGTTATGTTGAATTTTTTGTGAGGTATGATGTGTACGACTCCATTGAGATCAAATGATTGAATTTAAAGGGACTTGTTCCTTGGGGTGACTCGAGGGGTGAATTGTTGTATGAGCATCTTGTATGTGATATATGTGCATGTGATTGGACACTTGGTTGGAATTGTTTGGATCACCCCCTATTTACTCTTGAAAGGGGAACCTAGAATAGGGAGCGGATTTTTAGTGAATGTTTGTTTCACTAGTTAGGATTTTTCTCTGCAAAGTTTCCCTTAGCATGGAATTTTATTCACTTTGGGATTACCCTCAGTCAAACCAGGTGGAGTGTGATAGAGAATGTAGGATAGCCATGTACTATCTTCGGGGAACTCCACTACCCAGCCCACAGGGGGGTTACACCTGGGATGCTCTGGTGATTCTATATGATCACTGTCGTCATTGGGTGTCACCTCAGTGCATGCCAAACCCAAAACATTTCACATTATATATCAAAATTCACTTTTGAGGGAACCATTTCATTCTACGTAGAAAAACACTTAGGATAAGCATCTTGTGGGCCAAAATATGAGTTCAAATGAAGGATATACATACATTCACAAATTTCTCAGAAGAGTTATAAGGGAACATGGAATGTTATGGGATCCAAACGGTGTGTGGTAGCACTACATAGCCTGGCCATGTCCCTGGAAAGCACACGGCACCACCCCATGTTGTATAAAACATCATTTAGGTGGACTACATGTTGTGTTATAACTAACTGAGATTGGGGTTGTGTCATGTTTTCGTGCCTGTGTACTTGAACCTCATGTATGTGTACTCTGGTACATGGTGTTTCGGTGCACATGGGATACTACCCATGTGTCCAACCCTTGTTTGTGTTATCTTACATGGATTCCCCACTCATGTGACCCATTACATGGGTTTTCCAACCATGGAAGGTATACATGGTGTGTGAGGGAGAACTACACATCGTGTCATCCTTAAATTTCTCAAACCTTATACGCAACCATGGGAAGGGGATACATGTCATGTGTTATTCATTGTACAAGGTGTATAGTTGCATTTTTTCTAGAATCTCCATATTTTTTCAGATCTAATCTTTCACTTCGAATCTAGTCAAACCACCTTAGATCTACCCATGAAATGATCTGAAACTCGTGGATCTGAGAAACGTTCATCATTTTCATTCTTAGTTCACTAGAAATCATCCACCATCATGAATGGGGGTTTCTTAGGATATTCGGAATGCTATCATCCATTTATCCTTTGATTTCTTGATGCCAAAACAATAGATCAAGCATCCATTCTTCTCTACATTCCTAGATTTGTAACAATTTCATCAATCCATGCATGATTCGTCGATTTTTCATGAATCTGGGTACATGATTGAGCTCGAGTCACCCGAAAACTGTCAAACTGTGTACCATGGGATTCCATTAGTGAAGAACACAAAGAACAGGGGAAGGAAATCACAAGAAAAAAGGTTTTAAATGATCATTTTCCAATAATTATTGAAAAATAATAATGAACATGATCTAGGGTTAGATAAACCAAAGGAAAAAAATTAATTTCAATTATTTGGGACGTGAAAAGGCTATAGGGAGGGGTGCATATCAAAGAAAAAATAACAATCTAATCAATCATTTAATTAATATGGAAAAATCCCCATATAATGAGTCATACCTCAAGTTTTTATCGATCATTGGTGACGAACATACTCACAAAATGATTGGAAGAAGCTAACACATCCACTATGCTTTGATCCACCTTGATCCAAAGGTTTTTTGTTCATTGAAGCGATGCACCAATTTACTAATTAATTTATTAATCCACTTAAATGCACCACAAACGAGCGAGGGGTATGAATATCCCGAACTGAATTATTTTATGTCTTTCCTAGATTTAACATCACGTTCTAGACCCAATCGTGGTTACAGATTTCTAATCTGATCAACCATTTAAGAGTAATATTGTTTTCTTTAATTAAATACTTGCATGTAATATAATATATATTTAATATTTTTATAAAATTAATTTTGGGCACACTGGGCCTTGGAATCACCCACTTTCTTAGAATCTATCTCTATAAATATATATATATAAATATTTAAAAGTCTTATAGGGAAAAAACCAGGCCTCTATATCATTCCATTCTTTAAACTTTTCATCCCTGAAAAGAAAAACCTGGAAAACAACTCATAATACTGAGTATGTATCTAGCTCTCCTACTTCGAGGAAATATCCTACACATTTCCATCCTAGCACAATATGTAAACCAAAGGGATGGTCCATCCCTACAGGGTCTTTTCCTACCAATCCTTTATTTCCACTGGGTTATCTGCAAATTTGGCTCCATTCTCAATGTCTAACTCGCCCTAGTCAGTTACATGTGTAGGGTCATTAACGTATCTCCTCATCTGAGACACATGGAAGACATCGTACACCCACTCTAATCATGGGGGTATGGCATGGAAATAGGCAACCTCACCAACTCTCTGCATGATCTTGAATGGACTGATAAACCTTGGGGATAGCTTGCCTCCCTGGCTGAACCTCTGCATTCCTCATCATGGGGAGACTCTCAAGAAAACTTTGTCTCCCTGATCAAACTCCAAGGTCCTGTGATGGTGATCAGTGTAGGATTTGTTTCTGCTCTAGGTTGTCCTCATACATTCATGGATGACCAGCACTTTCTCCATTGTCGTCTACACCAACTCTAGGCCCATGAGATATTACTTTCCAATATCTGTACAACATAAGGGTGAACTGGAGGTTCTCCCATATAGGTCCTCAAAAGGTGTCATGTTGATGGTAGAGTGGTAGCTATTGTTGTACACAAACATTACCAAGGGTAGGTGATCCTACCAGCTTCGACCAAAGTCCAACACGCAAGCCCTCAGTATATCCTTTAATACCTGGATAGTACACTCATTCTTCCCATCAGTCTAGGGGTGAAAGTTTGTACTCATTTGAAAATAGGTCTAAAATTCCCCCTATAGGCCTCTCCACAATCATGATGTAAACTAAACTTTATGATCAGATACAATCATCTAGGTTACCTTGTGAAGTTGTATGATCTCCCATACATACAACTTCCCCAAAATCTCTACTAAACTCTACTCCCTGATAGAAAGAAAGTACACTGACTTCATGAGTCAGTCAACTATCACACATTTGGAGTCATGTCCCTTCACTGTGCATGGAATCCCTATGATGAATTCCATGGATATGTAGTCTGATTTCCACTCTGGGATATCAAGAGGCTGCAACAACCCACCGAAACTTGGTTCTCAGCTTTCACCTACTGACAAGTGAGGCACTGTGAGAAGAACTCAGCTACACTTCGTCTCATGTAGGACCACCAAAACTATCGTTAGAGGTCTCTATACATCATCCCCACACTAGGATTTACATCTAAGTGGGGAGAGTGGGGAACTCTAGCATCACCTCCTACCGCATCGTGACTAGAACCACTGTTCTCCCCCAGAACAAGATTTCATGACTCCATACTTTAGAATATCCATATCATATGTCACCTGTGGATATCTATTCTTAACAAACCTTGTAGTTTATGTCTCCCAATTGGGACTATTTCACATGCTCGAGTATCAAAGGAGTTAATACCATCGACTGTAGAAAAGGTGTACCCTCCCGTTCCACCAGGGACAGCTATGGGGTAGTTAACTGCTTTAAAGCTTCATGCACTAAGCAAGATTGGTAATTCCTACTAAGAGAATCTTCTATAAGTTTTCCCTTTCCTAGATTGTATACTATCTCAAATTCATAGTCCTTCATGAACTCCAACCAATGTCATTGCGTCCGGTTCAAGTCTTTGTGAGTGAATACGTACCTGAGGCTCTGGTGGTCTGAGTAACCACAAAGCACTGTTCTAGAAGGTAGTACATCCACATACTCAAGGAGAATACTAGCTCTACTAGATCTTGGTTGTTAGTCACATAGTTCTTTTCATGGGGTCTCAATTTCCTCAACTCATATGTGATAATTTTTTGCCACCGCATCAACACACAACTAATCCCATCTCCTGAGGCATCACAATACACTACAAACTCAACACCTTCCTATGGTAGTCTCAACACCGGGGTGCTCTTTATCTTCTTACCCAACTCCTCAAAGGCCATCTGGAACTTCTCAGACTAGGTAAATGGTTTTCCTTTCCATTTTAGGGTGGTCAAAGGGGATGTAATTCTAGATAAGTCTAACACAAATCTTCTATAGTACCCCACCAAGCTAGTAAAACTCCACACCTCTGACACATTCTTGGGTGGCTACTAAGAAATAACTACTTCAATATTTGTTGGATCCACAGATAAACCTTTTTAGAAATAACATTCCCCAAGAAGTGGACCTCATGTATCCATAACTAGTACTTTGAGAGCTTTCTATAAAGATGGTTATCTTGAAGTAAATCAAGAATCATCCTCAAGTGATCTACATAATCCTCCTCTATTGTAGAGTAGATCAGTATGTCATTGCTGAATTAATACAACAACAAATTGGTATATATACGGTTGTAAAACCTTGTTCATCAAATCCATAAAGACATAGGGGGAATTTTTCACACTTAAGGGCATTGCTAGGAACTCTTAGTGTCCATAGCAACATCAAAATTCCATATTTGGAATATCAGCCTCACAAATCTGAAACTGGTAGTATTTGGACCTAAGATCGATCTTATAGAACCATCTCGCACCTCACAACTGATCAAAGAGGTCATCAATACTTTACAAGGGTTAATTTTTCTTTTTTGTTTCCTGGTTTAGGTGACTATAATCCATGCAAATTCATAATCTCTCATCTTCCTTTTTAATGAATAGAATTAGAACTACTCAGGTGGACGCACTGGGTCTGATGAAACCTTTTTCACAAAGGTCCTCCAACAACAACTATATATCATGAAGCACGTTAGGTTCCATCTAATACACTACATAAGATATCAGGGTATTCCTAGATTACAAGTCAATGAAAAAAATCCATATCTTGACTCTAAGGTAGTCCCAAAACATCCTCCAGGAAGACGTCCATATAATCCTCCACAACTGAAGGAACTCATATGCCTAAATCATCTCTTACACTAAGGGTTATGCTCGATAACTAATTGGTGAAAGGATATAACCACCTACTCATAGAATATGCATGTCCTGTTATAAGGTACCTCTCACCAAAAAAGTAGAACCTCATCCCATCATTGTGTAGGCATCTGAAAAGTCGGCGTTGACAATAAATATAGGCTCAGACCATAGAAATCTAATCTATACCCAAGATGACGCCATAGGGTTCCATCATGATGACCAAAAGGTCACACCTAAACCTCTCTCTTCCAGGTGGTATCCCACTCTACCAGTAGATAAAAGATACAGAAGAATAATTCCCTATAGGAACCTCAATAAAAAACTATTGTGTTAGCATCTCTACTAGAAGATCCAACTCTCGTATGAGAAAAAATAATGGATGGAACTTGTTTCTACTAATACCGAGGCAAGATTAGAAAAAGAACAGATCATACCTTGAATCATCTCATGCACTGTGGGATCATAGACATCCAAATATTGAAGTTGTCCATGACCCCATCCGCCAGCTCCCTGAGCCTGATGTGGAATTCCTGGTGGTGGTGGAAGAATGATCTCATAGGGACATCCTCCACATTCAGCACCTCCTACCCCTCTACCAACTCTGCCTCCCTGGGGACCACCCTATCCCCACCTAGGAGATCCATGATCATGGTGTGGTGTTTATCATGTTGTTCCATCAAATATATGTCTGGGTTGGATAGTACATCTAGTATAGAAGTCTTATTCCATGTGACCTCACCTATCACAAGCATAGCATCAGCACTCCTCGGGTTTCCTTAGAGCTCCATGATACCCCTACACTATAGGACCACATCCCTGATCATGTTAACTAAATGGATTCCTATTCCAAGATCTTTGGAACCTACCAGCTGCTATAGACGTCACAACTATATTGCACCCATTTCTAGCTACAGTTTTCTATAATCCCTATAAAAAAATCTCTCTATCACTAGTGCTCACCCCATCACCCAAACATAGGTGGGGATGCACAAGGGTATTATACTATCTTGGATATACCTATAGAGTCTTTTAACAGAAGTATCCATCACAGATCATGTAGAGAGAGTAACACGTAAGTTCTATCAACCTAGATACATAATTATCCATTGTCATCCCTCCCTGATGAAACATCAAAAGCTCCTAAATCTAGATGGAGAGTAAGTAGGAGGGGTAGTAATCTTCATGTAATAGCTACTAGAATTCATCCCATGAGAGTGTTGACTCATCTTTCATCTGAGTAACCAGGATCCACTGATTCCCAACTGTTCTATGGAAAAGACTGGATGCCAAATTCACCATCTGATCCATCGGTTTTTGGATAATCTTGAAGATATAGACCACTAACTCTAGAAAATCCTCCACTGCATGTGGATCTAGATCATCATGGAACCATAGAGGTATCTGACACTGGAACTCACAGAGTTCACTCAACCAGTGCACATACTCATCCTACTCTACTGGGATGATCTACTGCTTAATAGGTGGAGGTTTTTCTACCTGCCCACCTAGAATAAGGGGATCACAATATGGACCATGAACTAAGGCCTCTCCACTCATAGGGTCATCATCATGAACCGAAGATGGTATCCTAGCTAGCTGGTGTCGCAGAGGAATCCTAAAAGTTATCAAGGAGTATCGTAGTCAGATGATCATATATATATATATATATATTAACAATAATGGGTAGATGACTCAAGGACAGTCAAAAAATAAATCCTATATGATGCATGTACTATTGATCCTTGTAATAAATATATCGTCTTACTGAGTCGAAAAGAAGGTGGTCAGGGTCCTAGTGAATGGATATGTTGGCCTCCTACACCATCACTGGACTCCCTAGCCTGAGAGCAGCACTCGAGACACTTTGAAATAATTTCCCAAAACCCAACCAATACTCTTAAGGGGAAACATCTAAAAAACATCCTAAGGAATGAACTTTCTTTGATTCAAACCTATCATGACCTAACGCAAGTCGAAGCATGAGCTACAACTACCAAAATCCTTCCTCCATAGGGTTGGGTGGTGACAAGAATAGAAGTCATAACAAACTCTGGGAGGCCTTTCCTGAAGTACCTAGACACACACACACATCTAACTCAATGAAAAAGTGTAAACGGAAAGAAATAAAAGATGAAACACTGTTATAAAAAACCAAATTTGCATGTACATGTAAATAGTACAAAGTACAGTAGTGTAAACTAAAAAGAAAAGAGGAAAAATACATACCCAACAAGAAAAGTGACCCAACCTAAAAAAAAACTAAGTATAACAACCAATATCCAAACTCCTAGATCCCAAGATATGACCACGGTACACTGTCCAATCACCCCATATCCCTAAGCTCCTCTAAAGTACCAGTCGAACTTTCTTTCATCTATAAAAGACATAACACATGTTGGGAAAATCCCATGACGGGGTGACTATATACACACCAATAGAATTCCTAAAAAATTGTGAGGGGGGGGGGGGGGTAGTAAGAGATACAACTAAAGAGGAAATCATTACATAAAACAAGTTACAGTAAAAAGAGTATAGCTCAACCCAACAAGAGAGTGAAAGTAAACTCATCCCAGAACAAGGAGATCAATATGGTGATAAAATGAACTTCTCATCAAGTATTCACTACCTATAGTAGGATAGTAGACTCATCCAACCCTGAGAAGCTAGACATGGAAAGAACATGGCATACCTCATCCATCTTCACCTCTCCTGGAAGGAGAGTAACCAAAATGCAAGGAGTGGGTACTGAAGTAGGATATATATATATATATATATATATATATATATATTCTCACTCAAAGATTCCTAAACAAGAGAGTAAGGGGATATCCATCTCCCAACTCATCCCATGAAGATGAGTATCCAACAATTCAAAAATAAGGTCCATTAAGATGTCCATAACCACATGCATCTTCCATGAAAATAAAAGTTTAAGGGACCCAATAACAACACCTTGATACTATCAACTTTTTGTGACACTAACTCGCCTTTATGGATTTAATTCACGTCAAAAAAACATGTCTCGGTGGGGAAAGTGTCACTCTTCCTCATGAGTCCAGAGGAACTTTAAGCAATGTCTCGTCATTGTGTCACACAATCGAGGGGTCATTAGTTTTAGGAAAGGATCCCATGCCCTGGTATGACAGGATGGTATTACTTTAGTAGTCATCAAGGAACTCCGCTTCCCAACCTACGACAGGGTACCGCTCAATAAGGTCATCGAGGAACGCCACTGCCTAGTCCTACTGGAGAGTAAGCTTTGTGAGTTGTTAGGGAACTCCACTACCCATCCCTGTTAGAGGGTTACATCTGGGAGATGTAATCGAGGAATGCCACTACCCACCCATGCTATAGGGTAAGCCAGTAACTCTCATCAGGGAATGTCACCGCCCATCCCAGCTAGAGGGTAAGCCCAGAATTGTCATTGGGGAACGCTACTCCCCAGCCCTGCTAGAGGGTAAGCTCGGAACATCGAGGAACTTCACTACTAAGTCCTAATAGAGGGTAACTCAGAAAGATCATCGTGGAATTCCACTAGCTAGTCCTACTGGATAGTAATCCTAGTACTATATTTAGGGAACTCCACTACCCATCCCCACTAGAGGGTTATTCCTGGGATGCTCTAGTGATTATGTATGATCACTGTCATCCTCGAGTTTCACTTAAGCACATATAAAACCCTGAACATTTCAAATCATATCTCAAAATCCACTTTATAGGGAACCATCTCATTCTACATGGAAAAAACATAGGATAGGCATATTGTTGGACAAAATCTTAGTTCAAATGAGGGAGATACAAATGTTAGAATATTTCTCAAAAGAGCTCAAGGGAAATACAACGTGTAAGGGAACCCACACAGTGTATGGTCCCCCTCCACAACCTATCTAAGTCCCTGGCAGGAACACGGCTCCACCCCATATAGTATAACACTCCATGTATGTGGACTACATGTCGTGTCTTGACTAATCGGGACTGGGGCCGTGTCCTTGTACTTGGAACCCATGTCCGTGTAATCTGGTACATGGTGTGTCAGTTCACATGGGATGTTTCCCATGTGGCCAAACCGTGTATGTGTTCTCTTACATGGAGTCTCTACTTATGTGACCTGTCACATAGGTTATCCAACTAGGTAAGTAAAACATGGAGTTTGAGGGATAACTAAACGTTGTGTCATCATTGACTTTCTCAAACCCTAGCTGGCACCATGGGATGGGGATACACGCCTTGTGTTCTTCATTGTACATAGCATGTAGTCGTGATTTTTATAGAATCTCTATATTTTTTAAGATATGATAATATGCTTTGAATTTTGTCAAACCGCCTTAAATCTCACCATGACATGATCTGAAACTCATAGATCTCAGCTTAGTTTGTCATTTTTTTCATTATTTGTCTGAAATCAACTGTCGTCACGCAGAGGGGTTTTGTCGGATGTTTCGTACACCTCTGTCCATTAATCCTTTGATTTATTGATGTCAAACAAATATATCAAGCATCCCTTATTTTCTAAATTCATATATCTATAACTATTTCATCAATCTATGTATGCTTTGTTGATTTTCCACAAATATGGGTACCTAATCGAGCTCGGGTTGCCCAGAAACTGCCAAACTAGTAACCACGGGATTCTACCAGCAAAGAATACAAAGAACAGGGATGGAGAATATAAAAGGAACAAATATTTTAAATGTTATTTTTCCAAGTGTTCTTTTATAAGGATCAAGGACATGATCCAGGGTTATATAAACCAATATAAACAAATTAATTTCAATAATTTGGGACATGTAAAGGCTCTAGGGCGGGGTGTAGTTCAAAGAAAAAATTACAATATACTCAATAGTTTAATTATAAGGGATAAATACACATATTATTAGTAAAAATAATGTTTTTATCGTTCCTTGGTGAATAAGGAGAACACGCAACAATTGAAAGAAGCTGATGTGTCCATTGTGCTTTAATCTACCTTGATCTCGAGTTTTGTAGTTCGTCGAAGGGATGCACCAAAGGGAGGGGGAGGAGAGCTTCTCCGGTGGTGTGAGGATTATGATCCAACACTATAAAATTCTCCCCAATAAAATTCTTAAAGATTTTATTTTAGTGCAAGGCTTAATTGAACAAATTATTAATTAATTGATTAATCCACTTAAATGCACTGCCAACGAGTGAGGGGTCCGAATATCTTGTGCTGATATATTTTATGTCACGCTAAGGGTAAACAATACATTCCAGACCTAACATTGGTATTTTATTTCAAATATAATTGGTTCTTCAAGATTTTTCCTTTTTTTTAATTAATCATGCACGCACAACAATAAAATATATTTAATATTTTTTTAAAAAATTAATTCTGAGCACACTGGTCCTCGGAATCGCATGTCATCTCAGCACCTAGATATAAAAATATATATAGAAATATTTCAAAGTCTTAAAAGGAAAAAATTAGGTTTCTAAAAAATCATACAAGTGGCATCATTTAATTTAAAATCAAACCATCAGATATGACAAAAAACAATTTTCAAAAAGAAAAGTTTTCAAAAGTAAAAAAAAATTATATTAAAAATAAAAATAACATTGATTAAAAAAACCTAAATTGGATGAATAATGATATAATTGAACTAATTTTTCTTTTAAAACAATATTAAACAAAATTTAACTTTTCAAATTTTTTAAATGAAAATGCAGTTTTCAATAAAAATTAGTATTTTTTCACTATTCATTGAAAACATAATCTTTTATGAAAATTATCAAAAATTACCTCCAATATAATTTTGAAAAAATTATTTCAAAATTGAGGTTTATTTTTTGAAATAAATTTTCTAAAAGTGGTAAATTTTAATTTTAAAATATGTGTATAAAAGATTATGAAACTGCTTTTTAGAGAAACATAATTTTATGCAAAAAAACTGGCTTTATTATTATCTCCTGATTAGAAAAAATATTATATTAATGATAAAAAAATTTATTTAATTTATAGTATATAAATTTAATTAACATAATTCATCAATCGTGACTAATTTAATTAATGAAGATAAAAACACACTATGTTCATAAAAATTTCAGAAAGATATTTCTTTTAATTTTAAATGATTCTTATTTTTATTTATAATTGATTGATAACTAATGAATTTATTTTATACCTGTGTAAACCATATACCTTTCTTAATTTATTTATTCTTATTCATACCTCACGTTTTAATGGCTAGGTTATAATTGTCATATTTAAATAATATATTTCATGGGTCATTTAAGCTCAGTGTTTTGTGTCGTATACACTACCAAACATTATGTTGTTCTTTTAAAATATCAGGTTTGTGTGTATAACTAGTTATAAAAGAGGATAAATTTAATTAAAAGAAATATATTGTGAATTCTCAGGGTATTACAGATTTTTTTATCCATAACTTGAACATTTCTCAATGTTCACTCATGTGACTTATTTACCGACCTGTAAAGCAAATGGTCACTGTGCATACCCAGCATGCACCTACCATTTCACACTGAGACTCCTCCTAAAAATACATGACAATGATCAATCTACTCATTAAAAGGTAGATTGTTCCATAAAAAACCCTCTCATAGGTTCATGTTGATGAACCTAATCAATCTCACCCAAACCCAATGAAGTATATTCCTGTATAAACTGATCACACACCCAATTCATGTTCCCATGAGTTGTGTGTTATCAAAACATAGCTCACATTAAAAAACCACTTACCATGCTCCTAATTCATTTGAAGATCATCCAAAAAACTAAGTAATCTCACTCAATACAAGTCTAAATACATGATCAACCACCACACAAGCATCATTCTAGAACCAAGAGTGTTTACCCATGATCCCACCACACTACCAAAATAATGTCTAGAACAAATAGGGTCTATAATCTAATAGATAATACCCTATGAAACACAACCTCAATACCATAATCACTTGTAGTGCTTCACATCCAAAGGAATTAATTCATTTTATATGCCTTCCCCCAACCACTCGATTTAGTTAATTAGAATACCTCTGAGATTCTATATGTGGAAAACACCATATAGGTTGTTTTCTAATCTTTATGTAATAGAACATCATCCTCATGGTAACCGATTCAAATTGTTGAATAATTATTCAAGAATTCCATAAATGTAAAGACCCATTAAGGGTCCCTAAACATTCCTTATACAAAGGGACTGTATAACCACCACTATATAATATCCTATTTCACAATCCACATGACTTTAAATCATAGAAAATATCATGGTTCAACTGAGTATAATTCCACAAACAATTTATATGGTAAAAACACCATATAAGTTATTATTAACAATTTAAACAACTAAACCCTCATTAGAAAATCTAATCACACATAAGAAGGTGTATCTCATGAAAGTCCTATGTGCCAAATATGATGAATGAATATGAGTTAAGATCCAAAACCATAAATAACAACCTCCAAAAAACACATCATTTTCAATAAAAATATCAACTAGAACAAAAAAATCAAGAAAAGTGATATCGTCACCCTGGTAACCAAGAAATACCATTAGAAAAGTGTTCATGACTCACTAATCTAAGTTCCATCACAACCCCCAAAACATTACTAAACCATTTTTCTACCATATTACCAAATATTAAAATAAAAAAATCTCTAATACCACATTGAGATTCCCTGGCCCATAATTCTCATATTATCCATAGTTCCACATGGACACAAGTATTCCTCCTCGTATTTTAACGGTTATTTACTAGTGGTGATTTCATAATCCACACATGTGGAGGATATAACCTCAAATTAGAGTTATAAAACAACAGAAAATAACCCAAACATAAAAAACCTTAATCAAAGTGTACATAATAAGATAAATAAAAAAATTATTATTATAAATGGATGTGGATTCATTTAGGCTCATGTTTATCGAAAATACAACATCGATCATCCATTGTGATAATCTCATATACAAATAAAAAATAAAACAATGTGCATGTTGGAACTACTACCATCCATGGGCCTCAACATAATTCAATCTCCAAATACCCTTGTACCTCTCCATCCCGATCTAATACATTTCATGTGATCTTCCTAAAAGTGGACATAAGTTCTACACACACACCAAGGTTCCCATGAAGGTTTTTATAAATACCTATTAGTAGGATATCACAAATTTCCCCAAGTATACACCATCATATGTGTGTATGCATGAGTAAAAATAAAAATGTCACATAAGTGTGTTGGGAACTCTATACTACCATGCCACTACAACTCCCGATGTGTTGGGTCACTATGTACTAACTAGGACACCATGGAACTTAACCATGCCTACTTAAACTCTATTCCATAATCCAACTAGTTACATCATTACATTACCCATGTAATCAAGCCCATAACTGAGGACCCATCATAGGTCTCTATCTAAGTCTTTACCACTACTCCCTTAGAGAAGGGTCATGTATCAATTTTCCTAACCATCCCCTCTTGTTGGGAAGGTTATATGTCCCATTACTTACATAATCCTTCTTACTTAAGGTATGTCCCATCCATATACCACATCACATGCTAACCCAAATCCCATTTGACTCATGGTGGTCTCATCTTCTAGTATTACATCACATCACAACCCGAGCTCCATCTCACTAATGATAGAACATCCACTGATTCCATCATATCACATCAAGGGCCCCATTTCTGTCATGGTAGTTTGATTGTTTGATCCTTAGGTCTAACCATTTCACTCATGGATGGCCCGCCATGCTCAATCCAACCATCGCACTCATGGATGAACCATCCTTAAAACATATCTATGACTCCATCTCATGGTAGTCCCAATATCTTCATCTCATTCATGGTGAGTTAAGGCCTCAAGACTCACTCCCCCACCAAAAATTTGTCACCTAACATGATAATAAGCACAAAAATCACAAACAAGGTTGTATCCCATCACACAATCTCACTATATTTCCCACTCAAGTGTTGGTCACTTAAGACCTAGACCCTCATATCGAAGAATATATCATCTCACCCATCATATAATTCACTGGGTCCTCTAGACCCATAATGTTCTGTACTCATTGATACCATCTTGCATTTTTCACCCATCGATGACTTCAAACCCTATAGGCTCCCACTAAACTAGATCTTAAGGCTCATTCCAACCTCATAAAAATACCTTAACACTTCTGGTCCTGCTACCCAGGGATCAACCCAAGCTATATCACTCTAAGACCCTTGGAAACCCAATGCTATGTCTCGATCAATTCCCACAACCCACACTTGGGTCCCATATCACATCTCCTGATGGAGATCTCTCAAACTATCACCTAGAGGAAGCCCTTATCCAACCCACCTCATCTCATCCTAAATAACTCACCTTGATCATAGTTCTAACCAAGACTCAACCACCGTTAGGACGATGTCACTCACCAAGCTTGAGATGTATAACCATATCACCCACTATCACTAGGCCTATGTCTCTAGAATCTACCTAAATAACCTTATGGAAACAAACCTAGGTTATCCCACATTTCAACCCTCACCCCAAGACCTATTCAATTCCTCACATTGACATAATGGAGATCCTCTACCCTTGGATAAATTGTTGTCGGGTAATCATAATTCACTAAATTTCTAAAAGCAATCATCTCATTCATAAGAGGCCCAAAATCATCCTATATCATCTACCCTGGGCACCCTTAGTCCCTATCCCACTACCCAGTCTAATGAAACTACTATGAAACAAGAAATAATATATAAACAGTCATATTGGCCTATATTACATGGACAAACTGCCTATAAAATGATGTTACCATCCTCCCCAAACTCCGCTGAGCCTCAAGTAATTCCATATGAGTCTCATATATGCTTATACCAGCACATGATCTCATATGTCAAACTAAAAGGCACAGATAACTAATTGTAAAAATTTATAATTAATCATTTAAACTATACCAAAGAGGAATAATAGCTGAAAAATCATCGAGTATAATCACTTCACTGAAACCACATAATACCACATGTGTGTTCCGTCCTGATTCCTCCTATAGCCATGACAAGAAAATTCCCCATAAAATTAATCCAATTTCATCATGATATGGGGAAATTGTCACCAAAACCCAAATGGAGAGTAATTAAGAAAGGGAAGGGGATATGAGGAATGAATGAAATGGCCTCCTCCCATTTCAAAATCCACCCAAAACCACCCAAGAATGATAGAAAAAAAAAATATTTCTTTTCCCCTGCTTAAAAGTAGATCCAAGCCTCATTTGGGGAATAACTAAGGTGTTATGGTACAGAGATATAATTTTCTTAAAAATTTCATAATGAAAATAAGGGTTCATAGTACGAATCACTCATATACATGGGAGGTGGACTTTCCTCCCTCATTTTTTGAATGATTACTCATGCCCAACACCCTCTATAGTGAGAAGACTGCATAATAGAGGGGAACCACCCTAGATGGAATCCTTCAAAACATAACTAACTTGGTTCTTGGTTTCAACTATAGTAACGACTCAAATTTCAGTTGTTTTACACCCCAAATGTTATTTGGAATCGACTTGGGCACCCAAACCCCCAATAGTTATTTTTTTATGTCCAAAAACATTATATTGATATTGTAAAATGGTTAGATTCTTGATCTAAATACTAATTCAAGAATTGACCCCTCTTCATGTCAAAAATTAAAATTCCCTCTCAAAATAATGACTTTGAAATATGTGTGTCCTTACACACACACACTCCTAGATCTAGTAATAGAAATATATTCTTTATAAATCATATTTGATACCGACTAAAGTGGACCAAACATGACTGTCTATAATTACAACATCAATAATAAATATTTAGTCACTTACATACCTAGTACCATTTTAGGTTTATAGTTTTAGAGAGTTATGGAAAAAATTAATAAAAAAAACCCAAATATTTCCCATTAAATGTCCATTTTCCCACTAAACCAGTGAATACTTATTTAATAATAAGTCTTAAATATCTCCAAAAAAGTTATCCACACATAACACCAATATAGATATTTCATATGTAATACACTTATTTATAAACTTTGAAATGGAAACATGAAAAGGGTGAGCCTAAATTCTTAGTAAGGGGTAGCATATAAAAAACTCTCATGGAATAAATAGGGAATTTATAATATGAAAAGAATAAATAATAATCAAGAAAATCTATATAATTGATAACATGAGCATGTAATATTTCCATGGATAACATAACAATGTAAATAATCATGTGTACAATAATAAATGAATTCATAGTGATGGAATTCAAAATTTTGGACATCATAAACATACCATCAATGCCTCATGGCAAGACATCATGCATAAATGAATAAGGTTTACATCAAATACATAAGCTATTTTTTCTCTTAAGACTGAAAAAATCGTCAAGAGATTATATAATATTAGGCACATCCATCATTAATTTATCCCAATATATTAATAGTACCAAATAATTAACAAAAAATAAAATACATAACCAAAAAGATTTAGTAATTAATAAAAATATATATTGAAATAAAAAATATACAAAATGTTAATATTTCCATAGTCAATAAATGGAATAAATATCCTAGTAAGAACCCATAAAACTAAAATATATATAGTATTGATAATATGGTGAATTCAATACTATAAAAACAACAATTATTTAGTATAATTCATATAGAATAAATCCATGAAATTAAATAATATGGTCATGAAGGAGAAAAATAAAGTTAAGAGAGAAAGGAAGAGTGATGAAGGACATAACCCATACAAAAAAAGAGAGGTATAAACTATATATTCTTTAGATAATTTAAAGGGTAATACAATAAACATAACTATAAAATTGATAGATATTTTAGAGTGTTATAGGAAAATGGAAGTGAAATTATAAAGATACTTTTTATAATGCATTTTGTAATATGGATTTAAAAACAAGATTCTATGACACTTTCATAAATCCATTTCAAGGGGTGAAAAGAGTACATTTAAAATATTAACATTAAAATAATTAAAAATATCTAAACCTTGAAAAAAAAATTAAAAATATGAAATGTAGAGTGGGAGATAAAATTACAAATAAGTGGAATGAAATCCATTTATTTATTATTCTAAAACATTAAACTTTAAAACAAAAAATTCACAGAACAATGGGAATCATATTTTATTTTAAAAACTAATGAAACTTGAATAGTAATATTTAGTAAGAAAAGTAGTTATAGATCTGGGAAAAGGTACTCATGCAGTAATTGCTAAAAAATATATTCTTTTCATACTTTCATAATGGAAATAAAAAATGACCCATATAGAAATCCATAGAATAATTCTTTTAAAACTTTGTAAATAATTTCAAGGATAACAGAAAATGAAATTAAGAAATAATTAAATTAAACAGAATATAAATTTTGAAATATATAAAAAATATAGACCTGGAGAAAGAAATATTCCTGACCGTAAATAATAAATAACATTGAGTCTATATACAAGTAACCATTTGGTTGAATTTTAAAACAAAGGAAGTTGAAATGTCAATAATACATAAAAACCATAGAAAAGAAAGAGTTAATTCAATATAATATAATAATAGGGTGTAATAAACTAAACCTAGAAGGGTGAAGTTAAATAATAAAGGTTATAAATTAATGAAAGTAAATTGAGTTAACAAAAACCCTTACAACATAGGAAATGTATGAATCAAAGAAAAAGGAATAGGTAGAGCTTAAATTAATGTGAAACTCCCAATAATGACTAATTTTTTAAGATATAATAAGTTAATAAGTTATTATGTAAACTATATAAAATTAAATTGGTGTATAATAAGAAACATGTCTTAAGGAATTAAAATTGAGACAAAAACCCTTACCTCAAGTCTTGCCTCACTTGGTGCATGATTCTAACATCATGAATAACAAAATTAAATTTATTAAATAATTGATTCAAAACCCTTTTCATGTATATTTCATTTGTTAAGATTCATTTACTATCATATGTCATTAAATTATTGTATAGTTATTTCTCTCATCAACCACTTGGGGTTATTCCTTCAATTCCTCCAAAATTGATTTGTTGAAACCGTTGGGCAAAAATCCCTCAAGGTAACATTGAAGTATTTTTGGGTTGATTGTGTTTGTTGACAAAGCAGGTTTCCATGGAGAATTGTTGAGTTCCTGAGAATTTGTTGACAATCCTTGTTGAGAAAGAATGATGACAAAGGAAAGGACGATCTGGAGGCGGTACAAAAGAGCAGTACAAGGTGGCGCTGTTTCCCAGTGTTTTCCAAATTTTTGGGGTCCAAAATTTGGAGTTTGGTGAGCATCGCGAAAATAGGATTTCCATGAAGATCATAATTTAATATGGTAAATCCATGAATTTCGCGAAGATAGGATGCATGGTTTGGAAATCGCGAAGACCAAAAGAATGGAGGCGGTGAGTCTTCGGGATTATGACAAGCTTCATGAATGGCAGAGGCTGAAGTGCATCGCGGTGGTGAAGGGCTTTACAAGGGAGCTTCGCGGTGATGAAGGAAATTGCGAGGTAGCTTCGCGGTGAAGGTGCGAAAGAATTAACAGAATGCTCCGCGATTACAACGAGCTCCGCGATCCGAAAATTACCGAGGTGCTTCTCGATTTGGACAGAATTCTGGCGGGAACTTCAGAGCTTCGCAATTTGAGATGACGTGGCGTTGAATTCATACGGAAAGTTTGAGGGTCGGTGGAATTGCCTATAAATAGAGGCCGACCCCCTCTAGAGAAACAGAGATAATTTTTAGAGAAAATCATTTGCTCTCGGTTCGCGAAGTTAGTTCGCGTAGGCTGTGTGATTCGTGAAATAAGAGCTTCACGGCGGTTATTGTAGCTCCGTGAAAGTTGTGAGCTCCGCGATTGGCTCAGTGAGCTTCACGAGGGAAGTTTCTCTACAACGACTTGAGCTTCGCAGTAGTGCTTCACGAGGGTGTTTCTCGAAAATGCAGGAGCTTCGCGAAGGCTTCTTTGAGCTTCGCGAAATTGGTAGCCAAGCGAAGTAGGGTGCTTTGCGAAGGTGTTTCCAAAGTGAATTTCCCAGTGGTTAAGAGGAAAAGTGGCATTCATCAGTGGATGAAAGTTGGACTATAACATAGCATCTATAAATAGTTGAGGATGCATTTATTCATGCAAGTGAAGAGACCTATAGGTCTATAAACTGTGAGTGGATTCCTTCCAAGAGCAGTAAGCAAAGGAAGAGAAAAAAGGTGATCCTCTCCACCGGTAGTGAGCCAGAGAGAGAGAAACAGGGAGTGACCCTTGGGGAAGCAGTGAGATGACCCTAAACATTGTAAAGGCAGTGATCCTGGGTGTAGAAGTGATCTATCCCGAACATTGTAATCCACAGCTAGTGAAGTTTAGTGGAATTGGTACGACCGGAAACTTGTCGGCGTATGCTCCTTGGACGTAGCCCTTTGCGGTGAACCAAGTAAAACTGATGTGTCCTGTGAATGCTTTACTTTCTGTTTACTTTGTGCAACAAGAAAGAGAGAGAAGAGTGTTTTGCTTAACAGCGAAACAAGATCAGAACAGGCATTAATTTTATATTAGTCATACCCTGATTCACCCCCCCCCCTTCTCAGGGTATTCATCCTTGTGGACCTAACAATTGGTATCAGAGTGAAAGGTTGATATTAGGTCTTCTCTAAATGGAGGTCACTAATCATAAATGGATTCTGATCTTCGATGGATGTAATTTTCAGATATGGAAGAATCGAATGCAACACTATTTCTGATCCTTGGGAATGGATGTGTTTTCAGCAGCTATGCATGGTATCACAACTGATATTAATAGTGGTGCATTATCAGAAGCTGAGCACAGAGAGTTGGATGCTGATTCCAAAGCAATCAATGCCTTAGGGGGATCCCTTTCCAATCCCATATATACAAAGGTGATGTCATGAAAAACGTCACATGCCATGTGGGAAAAGGTTTTGAATATATATGAAGGGGATATAAAGGTCAGAGAGGCAAAGTTGCAGGTGTTGTGGAACAAATATGAAGATCTGAAAATGAACCCTAATGAGTCTGTTGATGCATTCTTTGACAGGGTAAACACTGTTGTGGAAGATATGCGAGGTCTTGGAGAAGTCATTGAAGACATAAAGATCATAAAGAGCATCTTGAGGAAACTTCCACCTCGGTTTAATCCGAAAGTTTCAGTACTAGAAGATGAAGATCCAAAAGAGATGATACTAGACAATTTGCACAGTACGTTGGTTGCATATGAAATGAGGAACGATGATAATGAGGCTGTCGAAAAGGGGAAGTCCAAAGAGGTGGAATTTAAGTCCATGAAGAAGCTTAACATTGAAGATTCTCAGGAATAAGAAGAGACAGATGAGGTAATGTCATTCCTCTCCTCAAATCTTCAAAGAGGAAAAGGAAAGTTCAAAGGGAAGCTCCCACTTGCTTGCTTTATATGTGGAAAAGTTGGTCATCTTGCTGCAAGGTGCCCCAAAAAGTTTCAAGAATATAACGATGAAGATGAAGTTGAAATTCCTAAGAAAAAATATTCAGCCTATGTGAAAGGGAAGAAGAAATTCAAGGGAAATTTCTTTAAGAAGAAGAATCTTCTTTCATAAGAAATAGACAGTTCAGATGAGTCTGAGGGTGAAGAAATTGAAGAGATAGAAAACTGCAAAGATCGTGGACAAAATGCAATGGTGGCTGTTGTTAGTTTTTCTCAAGAAAAGAAAGAAACTGAAACTGATGAGGAAGAAGAAGAAATTGAAGGGAGAGTTGACATGGAAGCTGAATTAGAAGCATCTCTTGAAGAGATAGATGTGTGGAGAGAAAAAACAAAGAAATCCAACAAGGTGTTACATGATGCCAAACTCTACATGCAACAACAAGAAGAAGAGAAGTCTGATCTAGTGAAAGAAATTGAAAATCTTAAGTCTTCCAGGCTAGAGCACACAGAAAAGGTTGATGAGTATAAGCTCAATATTGAAGAACAGAAAAGGGAGATCGATTGCTTGAATAGAAAAGTGAAATATCACATCAAGCGTATCGAAGAGATTGAGGAGGAAGTTGTCGGTCTGCGGAGAAAAGTTAAAGACCAGGAAAAACCTTTGAATCCCAACACATTCTTGGGAAAGAAGTTTGTTACGAAGACTGAAACAAAGAAAGAAGAGCCTAGTAGTTTAGCAGGAAAGAAGCAGCAATTGAGCTCAGAAGTTAAGGTTGATTCATGGCTTAATCAGAAACAAAAATCTGTGTCAGTTGAAGTCAGACCGCAAGCACCTGTCCTGAGATTGAAGGTGGATTTGGGCACAAATCAGAATCATAATATTCAAAGATCCCAAGGTGAAACCCATAGTGCTGAAGTAACACGAAGGAATGCACCATATATCAGGTGTTATTGTTGTGGGAAGATGGGACATTCACAGTATGTGTGTTCCATAGCCAAGAGATATCAAAGGGAACAAGAACAGTGGTGGCAGCCAAACAGAGAATGGTTTTCCAGAACATATTTTGAAGGACACTGTTTTTTGTGCGGAAGATTTAGGCACATGGCTAGGTACTGTACTTCAACCATTCAGAGAAATGTTCCAAAGAAGAATCAAAACGTTCACAAGCAGCAGGTCAATAAACCGACAGGTGAGTTAAAAATGTAGAATAGATTTGCGGCTTTGCAAGATGAGACTGGTCCATCATATTCTGAGAAAGAACAGAAGTCTCAATCCATGCCGAGTTTGAAAGAAAAAGTATGGACCAAGAAGATGAAAAATGAGAAGGCTGTGATGGCAGAGATTTCCCTTAAATCATCAGATCGATCTGGTGTGTGGATCCTTGACAGTGGTTGCACATCCCACATGACGAGTAATAAGGATCTTGTTATAGGCATAAAATATGACAAAGAAGGAGTTGTCAAATTTGGAAATGATGAAGGCCTGAAGATTTTTGGCTCAGGGAAAGCCAAGTTTGGGGGAAAAGAAAAGAGGTGTGCTGATGTCTTGGTAGTAGAGGGTCTTAGTCATAACTTACTCAGTGTCAGTCAACTATGTGACTCTGGGCACTCTATCCGATTTACTAAGAAGATGTGTGTTGTGAAAGGAAACGATGTAGCAGTTGTTCTGCAGGGAAAAAGGACAAAGGGAAATCTCTACCTTGTAGGTGGGGGAGAAGATACATGCCTTTTATCCAGAGAGGAAGAAAACCAGCTGTGGCATAGGCGACTTGGTCATCTATGCCAACCATCTATGGAGGATCTCGTAAAGTGTTATGCTGCTAGAGACCTTCCCAAACTATCACGTGATCGCACTCATATGTGTGATGCTTGCCAACAAGGGAAGATCATCAGATAGACATACAGGCCAAAGGAACAGAAATCAACTAGAGTGCTTGAATTGGTACATGCTGATGTATGTGGACCTATCTCACCACGACCTATAAATGGGAAAGGTACTACATTCTTTTCATTGATGATTATAGAAGAATGGCTTGGGTATTTATTGTTACCCATAAGATAGAGGTTTTCAGTTACATAAAGTAGTATAGGAGGGAATCAGAAAAGATGCTTGGGCAGAAAATTTTGAAGTTCCATACAGATAACGGTACAGAATTCACAAATAGTCAAGTGGAAGAATATCTCGAGAAACACAGGATAAGGCATCAAGTTTCCTCAGTGAGAACTCCCCAACAGAATGGTGTGGTTGAAAGGAGAAATCAGATCATCAACAACATGACCAGAATTATTCTTATTGACAAAGACCTACCAGAGAAATTTTGGAAGGAAGCAGTGTTGACATCGGTCTATGTTTCAAACAGGTCTTTGTTGTGTCCAAAGCAAGGGAAGACTCCGTATGAACTATGGTATGGAAAGAAGCCAAAGTTGAAATACTTTCGAATCATTGGAAGCAAGTGTTTCATTCTCAACAAAGAAAATCATAGGAAGTGTGAGACACGAGGAGATGAGGGGATATTCCTTGGCTACTCAGGGAAAAGCAAAGTGTATAAATGCTTCAACAAAAGGCAGGGAAAATTTTTTGAGAGCAATGATGTCACTATAGTTGAAAATGAATAGAATACTCAACGACCCAGTGAATAGTTCCTGGATGAAAGTGATGATGAAGTAAGTGACACAGGGGGAGCAGAAGTGGCAGAGGCTGACTCGGAAGAAGATACTGATGATGAACAAGAAAGTGTCAAGTTTTTGTCTGCAAGGAAGCCAAAGAGTCGAACTGAAATTGATAGGCATAATATCATTGGTGATCAGACAGCTCCAGTTCAGACTCGAAGAATTAATTCATTACAGAAAACATCATTTTTATCTCATGTGGAGCCAAAATGTTTTTCTGATGTAGCTGAAGATGAAAACTGGGTTCAGGCTATGAATGAAGAGCTTGATCAAATTGAGAAGAACCAGACATTGGAGATTGTTTCGAGGCCAGCAGACAATAATGTCCTCGGGACTAAATGGGTCTATCACAACAAGATTAATGAAGATGGAACTGTGATTCAAAACAAAGCATGAGTAGTGTACAAGGGAAACTCCCAGATAGAGGGAATAGATGTAGATGAGACATTTGCACCAGTTGCAAGGATGGAGACAATCAGATTATTTTTGGCCATATAAGTGCAAAGAAAGTTCAAAGTGTTCCAGATGGATGTGAAATCTGCATTATTGAATGGTGTTCTAGAAGAGGAAGTGTATATTGAGCAGCCAGATGGTTTTATCATTCATGAGGATAAGAACAAAGTTTGCAGGCTGAAGAAGGCTTTGTATGGGCTGAAACAAGCACCAAGGGCATGGTACTCACGGCTTGATCAATACTTGAAGAGGCTTGGTTTCCAGCGTGGGGGAGTTGATTACAATATTTACTTCAACAAAAATAGTAATCAATGGATGATGGTGCTAGTCTATGTCGATGACATAATATTTAGTGGATCAGATGAAGCTCAGTGCAGACAGTTTTCCGAATTCATGAAAAATGAGTTTGAAATGTCAGTGATTGGAGAGCTAACGTTTTTCCTTGGTCTACAGGTGACACAAGGAAAGAATGGAACATTCTTTTCTCAATCTAAATATGCCAAGGAGGTCTTGAGAAGGTTTGGAGTGGAAAATTACAAGGAGATGAAGACTCCGGTTGCTACCCGGATGAAATTATCAAAAGATAAGGATGGCAAGGTAGTTAATATCACAGAATACAGGCAAATAATTGGAAGTTTGTTGTACTTAATCACAACAAGGCCTGATATTGTTTTTCCCACATTCCAAGCAGCGAGATATCAGAGTAATCCCAAGGAAATCCACCTTCTTGTAGTTAAAAGAATACTTTTTTATATCCAGGGCACAATGGATTTCGGCTTGACATATACTGACAAATCTCAGACAGAGTTATTGGGATATACTGATACAGACTGGGCCGGTTCAGCAGATGATAGAAAATCAACGTCAGGTGGTGCATTCTATCTTGGTGGATTGTGTATTTCTTGGCTAAGCAAGAAGCAAGATTTCATTTCATTAAGCACCACAGAAGCTGAGTATATTGCGGTCACTCAAGCATGCACACAGTTATTGTGGATGAAACAGCAGCTTGACGATATGGGAGTTGAAGTGAAGTCTCCGATCGGAATCCAGTGTGATAACTCAAGTGATATAAATCTTAGCAAAAATCCCGTCCATCACTCAAGGACAAAGCACATTGAGATAAAGTATCATTTTATCAAGGAGAAAGTTGAGCAGGGAATCGTGAGGTTGGAGTATGTGCCTACAGAGCTACAGGTTGCAGACATTCTGAAAAAGGCCTTACCCAAGGAAGCTTTTGAGAGGCATCGACTGGCTCTAGGAGTTCAGTCGATTCCCTATACTTGAAATAGTGTGGATGTGAATCACACCCCCCTCTCCTCGAGGTATGATGTGTTTTTCCCTAATGTGTTGATATGTGTTCTCTACTATGTTACAGACTACAAAGGAGTGACCTTTGGGTTCGTTGACAAAGGGGGAGAAAATAGTGATTGTTCAAGGGGGAGACAACGTGGAAATTTGATAAATCATGATTGATATGGGGAGAAGCTGACAGGTGGAGCAGCCAGAAAGGGGGAGCAATGAAGAAGTGGGAGAGTATTAAATCTGACGATGCTAGAAGTGATCGATCAAAGCATAGAAATCACGACAGCTGAGGATTGTGATAAACGCAGAACAGTGGTGTTGGAATGGTGTGAGAAGGTGTCCAACTATCACCAATCGGTATCAGTGTGGTTCAAAAATTGGTATCAATTTAAGAATTTGTATCAGGTTGGAATCGACAATTGGTGTTTGACATGAAGTGATTCATTGATGAACTTTTCATACTACTCTTGTTTCTCACACCGAGCATTGCCCATGTGGGATTAGAGTACGTGTTAAGTGATTCCTTGAACACTATCATAATAGTAAGAGGTGAATAGTGGTAGCAGTTGGAAGAAGACTCAGTGAGGTATCAAAGTGCAGAAAATCATTCTGAGCAGAGTTCTGAAGAGTTGTCAAGAAACCCAAAGGGGGAGATTGTTGGGAAAAAATCCCTCAAGGTAACATTGAAGTATTTTTGGGTTGATTGTGTTTGTTGACAAATCAGGTTTCCATGGAGAATTGTCGAGTTCCTGAGAATTTGTTGACAATCCTTGTTGAGAAAGAATGATGACAAAGGAAAGGACGATCTGGAGGCGGTACAAAAGAGCAGTACAAGGTGGTGTCGTTTCCCAGTGTTTTCCAAATTTTTGGGGTCCAAAATTTGGAGTTTGGTGAGCATCGCGAAAATAGGATTTCCTTGAAGATCATAATTTAATATGGAAAAGGCATGAATTTCGCGAAGATTGGATGCATGGTTTGGAAATCGCGAAGACCAGAAGAGTGGAGGCGGTGAGTCTTCGCGATTACGACAAGCTTCGCGAACGACAGAGGTTGAAGCGCATCGTGACGGTGAAGGGCTTTACAAGGGAGCTTCGCGGCGATGAAGTACATTATGAGGGAGCTTCGCGGAGAAGGCACAAAGGAATTGACGGAATGCTCCACGATTACGACGAGCTCCACGATCCGAAAATTGCCGAGGTGCTTCGTGATTTGGACAGAATTCTGGCGGGAACTTCGGAGCTTCGCAAATTGAGATTATGTGGCGTTTACTTCGTATGGAAAGTTTGAGGGTTGGTGGAATTGCCTATAAATAGAGGCCGACCCCCTCGAGAGAAACAGAGAGCATTTTCAGAGAAAATCATTTTCTCTCGGTTCGCGAAGTTAGTTCGCATAGGCTGTGTGCTTCGCAAAAGAAGAGCTTCGCGGCGGCTATTGTAGCTCCGCGAAAGTTGTGATCTCCGCAATTGGATCAGTGAGCTTCGTGAGGGAAGTTTCTCTACAACGACTTGAGCTTCGCGGTAGTTCTTCACGAGGGTGCTTCGCGAAAAGGCAAGAGCTTCGCGAAGGCTTGTTTGAGCTTCGCGAAATTGGTAGCCTAGCGAAGTAGGGTGCTTTGTGAAGGTGTTTCCAAAGTGAATTGCCCAGTGGTTAAGAGGAAAAGTGGCATTCATCAGTGGATGAAATTTGGACTATAACAGAACATCTATCAATAGTTGAGGATGCATTTATTCATGCAAGTGAAGAGACCTACATGTCTATAAACTATGAGTGGATTCCTTCCAAGAGAAGTGAGCAAAGGAAGAGAAAAAGGTGATCCTATCCACCGGCAGTGATCCAGAGAGAGATAAACAGGGAGTGACCCTTGGGGAAGTAGTGAGATGACCCTAAACATTGTAAAGGCAGTGATCCTGGGCGTAGAAGTGATCTAGCCTGAACATTGTAATCCACAGCTAGTGAAGTTTAGTGGAATTGGTACGACCGGAAACTTGTCGGCGTATGCTCCTTGGACGTAGCCCTTTGTGGTGAACCAAGTAAAATTGTTGTGTCTTGTGCATGCTTTACTTTCTGTTTACTTTGTGAAACAGGAAAGAGAGAGAAGAGTGTTTTTCTTAACAGCGAAACAAGATCAGAACGGGCATTAATTTTAAATTATTCATACCCTGATTCACCCCCCCCCCTTCTTAGGGTATTCAGCCTTGTGGACCTAACATAAACTTATAAAATAGTTTCATTATATCCAAAATTTTAGAGATATATATTATTTATCATTATAGTATCAAAAATATTGTACAATTCAAAGGTTTTCAAAACATATTCAAATTAATAAAAGCATCTCAGTATGCTTGTTTTAGGTGATAAAATTTATAAAGACCGCTTATTATGAATATAATTAATATAATGCCTAATTTTTCATTAAAAACATAATAATTTCATAAATAACATATTTTTTCATTAAATAAACTTTTATAACCAATCATTTAAGGTGTTTATGAAAAATTAAATACATCATTTATTAAGATGGTAATCCAAAAACAACACATGCAACATTTTCATTTTCAAATGAATGGAAGGAAGTTGGATAATGTTTAATCCATAAACATATTAACATTTTAGTACACTAATAATACCAATTTAATTATATTATTATAGTTATATTATATTTGTAAGGGTGTGAAAATAAATAATATTGAAAGAACTCAGTTAAAACAATTATGTCTTCCATTGATATCCTCCTTTAGACAACTCCATTATCCTTCTTAGATTGGTCTTCTGGTGAGACCAGAACATATAGGACATGGAAAATTGATTTTTTAGGGTTTTGGTATAGTTTTTTTGAGAAAATTTATTTTAGGTGTGAGGAGAAATGTGGTGGTTAAGGGGTACTTTTATAGGTGAGAGGGGTGGAAGTTTTGTAAATATTAATTTCTTAATATTAAAAGAGATTCCATATTCAAGGAAAGTGGAACTAACATTGATAATTAGAGGATAAAATATAATTAAATATCTATAAATCTATCATCCATCCATTTAGAGATGAGTGTTTGTGATATTTTGATATTTTACCTCTTAATTTAACTTTCTTACCTCATTTTCACCTTTATCATGGTGACTAATTTTTACCTTGGTAACTTATTTTTTATGGGAAAAAATAAAATTGAACTTATTAACTAATTTTTAAATGTTGATTCTAAAAATTAAATCTATTTTACTCGATTCAATTTCTAATAGTGATAAAAATTAATTTTAATATAACAACGCATAATGTGGAAATATAATTATTTAAAAAATGTATTTTTTTAAGCATGATGTGAATTTATTCTAATTACTAACCAAATAAGAATAAATAAATGAGTATTAATTATATATATTTATATCATCAATACATTTAAATAAAATCATTATTAAAAATTGATTATTTTAGTTTATTAAGATACAAATACCTAATATATAAGAAAATATAATTCTTCAAAAAATAGAACTTTTGAATATAAAATTATTTTAATCCAAATTTTTAAAATTAATTACTTATTTCTTATCCATTTATCAATACATTTGAGTTAAATATAACCTTTTAAATTTATTTTGATATTAAATTTTATAAAAAATTCAAATAATGAGAATATGTATAACATTAATAAGTATGTATTTATATCATCCTAAATTCTACTTAAAACCCCACTCAAGACATTTATATAATATCTAAGGGTAAGATATTAAATGGTGGTCTTCATGGGTGGGGATTCAACTAGCATAGATATCATAGTGATTTACATTAGCTTTAACATCTTTCATAGATGATTTCACTCAAATCGTTCTTATTGAATCTTATTTTTGGGATTATTGGAGGGAAAATACTAGTGATGATACTTATTTCCCAAGATCAAAAAAATGTGATTCAAAAGGAATACACCCACTTCTTGATTCCATGTATTGTTCTTTTTACATAAATTTCATAATGCAATCACTTCTATTTATACCCTCTAATTCAACAACTACATTATAATGGTCATATTTAATAATTATAATTTTATCTCATTAATATGTCACAGTTCATTTTAGTTTCCTGTTTCATTTAATCCAAGGTATTCAACATAGTATTTATTTAAATGATAACACATAATAAAATATCAGGGTGTTACATGTGGTTTATCGAGACGTCGGCCGGTGGCATTGGGGTCCGGAGGGGATACCAAGTTCATCATCTAGTGATATTTGGTTATAGAATTAGTGTATACTAATGATCATAGGACTCTAGGTTGAGTATCCCTCGGATCACTTTAATCTTGGGCTTTGCATCGACCCATCATCCAGGTGCCCCATGTCTTCCTGTTTCCCACATGTTATGCCCTGTCTGGAGTTCTTAGTCCCCCCATTTATGGTTTTTTATGTTTATTGGTTTTTTCTATTATGTTTCACATGTTCCCACTTATCCATATAAAAGTGGATCTTTTATAAAATAAAATAAAAGGATTTATCAGATTTTAAAAGGAAACCTTAATGTGGTTTAGTCTTCATTGCATCTTGGTTGACCTAAGGTTGGTCGTGATTTTAATATGATCATGGTAGGTGGATATTTTTATATAGAATGGAATTAAGAGTTGAATCTAGTTGTTTTAGAGGAGGATTAATCCTTGGTCTAAACTATGATATGAGGGTTCATATTTTAGATGTTTTGGTTTGAATAAAATCCTTGTTTGAAATTTGGAGGGTGGAAATGCTCCTTGTTTCTTACTATTGTGAGAAATCATATGGTTTTATTAACATCAAGTTGTGGTTTTTTAATGAAGGTTTAGGGACATAAGAAAAAAAGCATCATTTTTTATGATGGTTGTGTCATGGCGGTTTGTGGTTTGAAGGTGGAGATGAAAGGACAATGTAGTGTTATAAGGTGTTTATGGAATTATTTTGGTTATAGATGTTTTTAATAGAGGAAAAAATTCAACATATTAATGGGGGGGTTCCATTTCAAAGGTCATGGTTTTCATATTTTCATTTATTAATCTAAAACACAACATGATTTAGCCTTTCCATATTGTGGTTTAGTCATCCTATGTTTTATTAAAATTTCACATGTACCTATCCTTTCATTTAATAAATATACTTCCTCTTAAACCTTATGAGCATAAGATGCTTGGTTTTTTTGTTCTTTTATATCTTTGGTGGATGTCTAAGAATATGGATTTGTGAGATTAATTCCTTACAATTCAAGGTGATCTTACCTTCCCTTTCTTTTTTTATTTCTTATTTCTTATTTCTCTAGGAGGTTATGATAGTGTTAGTCTTCAGTTTTGATGTGGTTTTATTCAAAGGAATAATTTTGGATTGATGAGTCATAGGTTTTTAAAGGACCATTGGTTGTCTATTAATTTTTTATCCTTAGTTTCTTTCTCTTCTTTTAGTATTGTGTTGCTTTAGCTTCCTTTGGGGTAGGTTGTTTAGAATATATCTTTTTCATTTATATGTTGATGTATAATTATTATGTGTTAGTTTTATTTAGTTAATGAAATTATATTATCCTAATTGAGATGATGATGTAATTTAAATTGTAATTGGTAAGTCTATCAAATATTAATTACATTTTTTCCTTTGCTATTATTATGTTATTATTGTTACTATTTATTAATTTCTATGTTATCATGCTCCCACAATTTTTTTTTATTTTTTTTTGATATGTTGAAACATTTTTTAATTAGTTAAATTATTTATAGTTGTAAAATAGATAAATTATTTTAAATTTTGGATTGATGTTTGATATTATTATTGCATTAATCATTAATTGATAAATTAATAATAAACTAAAAATTAGTTGTAATTTTTGTTTACTGTTATGGTGTAATAATTTCTTTACCTTTCCATGATAGTGGTGGTGGTTTAGTTTGGTTTGTTTATTGATGAATTAGGAACCCCATACCCACACTCCTGGGTCAGGTGCTAAAAATAGATACATTTGAAGATTAACTTTGATATCAAATGAGATGATCCAAACTAAACTTGCATAAACTTAAAATTAGTATTATATCTCAAAAAAATCTCACAAAACTCAGATTACCCTTTGGTATAGTGACTTTGAGGACTAATTACATAGGAAACTTATTTTAAAAAAACATATGAACATTTAAACCTAATTGAACCATATTATACTGCCTTCTAGACTTCTCATAGGCTACACTCATCTTCATAACCTGAGGAATGGAAACATGAGAAATGGGTGAGAATAAAATTTCATTAATGATAATCATAATAGATAAAAAATCAATGATATTAAGTTATCATAAGATGGTCATATGGTTATAATCAATATATTTAAGAAAATAATATCCAATAAATCTTAGATCATAAAATATGACTCATAGCATACAACATGGAATGACATAAAAATGAATCAATAGAGTGTGGAAACATGAGTTAATAAACATGATCCAAGAGAGAATAACATAGTAATAGTAATAATAATAATACATATTTTTACAAAGAAATGTACCATATCCAGAAATGAAAGGCATCATAGAAATTTAGCATAACCATAAGTATAGGAAAACATTGTGAACAAATCCAAGTATATCTACCCTTTATATTATGAAAAAATATAAATATTCTTTCCCTTTATATTATGAAAAAATAAAATTATATCCACCATTAATTATCACATGAGATGTAAAACCTTAAATAATTCATTAATGGGTGATATAAGACCTCACCCATCATCACTCGTACATATGAGTTCCACTTAAAATCAAATTACTTGTAATATCATAAATAACCCATGTCAAGAAAATTAGTTACACTCACCACGTCATAGATAACCCATGGAAAGAATATGGGGTTAATATCCTTTTCAAATAGATTCACATATAAAAATTATTCATAATTACATCAATAATCATAACATGATAAATTCATGGAAAATAAACAGGTATCCATTGATATTTAGTATCTTTCTAGATAAATTCCATTTAAATATGATAACACATTTTATTTACACTGTACAGATAAAGGGTATATTATTTAGTCAACATTTTCTCCAATAAAATGATTAATGTAAGATAGGTGAACACCCTTATATCATAAGAATAAAAATTAGGGTACTAACAGAGAAAAAAATTTGTAAGAAAAATTAAGGTTATACACTAAAGATTATTGGGCTATAAAAAGGAGGTGATGGATCATTCCCCTAAAAGAGAGAAACATTTCATAATCCATCTATAGAAATAATTTGGATGGTATCATTTTAATAATATCCTCAATCAAGAAAAATATATTTCAATGGATAGTGACTTAGATGAAAAGCACTTTTTAGTAGTTTTATAAAAAAATCACTTTGGAAATAAGATATATACTTTATATTTTGAAATAATTTTAAAATAAATATTTTATAAAAATAGGAGGAAAATAATTTCTTTTAGAAACCATGAAAACATAGAGAGAAATTTTTATTCAAAATGAAAAATATGGTCAAAATATATATTCACATAGAAAAGTTAATGGGGATTATTTTTGTTAAAAATAAACCATATAGAAAATGTTAAATTGATTTTCTTTTAAAATATTTTCAAATAAAGTAAAATAATTTGAAAATTAAACTTTTCAATTTTTTAGATAAATATAAGGAGACCCAAAAAATGTGGATTTGAAAATAAAATATGATCATAAAAAGAATTATCTTTTTATATTTTTAAAATACTTTTGTTGAAAATGACATAGCTTAAAAGGATTATAAAATTTTCATTTTAAATAAAGTTAACAATAAAAAATATCACCAAGGATAAAAAATGGGAAGAAAATGAGTGTGAAATTAGATGGAAATAATTTAATAATTCAAAAGATGGGTTATTACATAAGATAGATCTCAATTTTAAAATGAGATTGGTAAAAGAAACCTTACAGCTTGAGTATCATTTAAATAAAAACCATTAAAAGATAAAGAAAATGAAATTGAACTTCAAATATAATGAATGAAAGATAATTCATGATATAATATAAAAAATAGATATTATATGAACTATATAAAAGTAAATTTATGCATAACAATAATTATGCCTCGGGAAATATGAATTGAGACAAATAAACCCTTTCAATAACATAATATTTGAGGTAAGAATAATAATATAATGAGGTTATAAGGAAGAATTTTATAACACTAGAAAAGAATAAGGAAATAAAATACAAATTATTAATTAGGTATAATAAATTAACTTGGAACCATATAGCTCAATAATAAAGTTTATAACTCAATGAAAGAAAATTGAGTTAATGCAAACCCTTACGATGTTTGAAACTTTTGAATAAAAACACCTCAAAGTATATGGTGTAAAATGAAACATTAAATAACATTAATAATTATAGGATCATGATACAAAATATTAAATTTTATTATATACACTATTATAAAAAAAACATGGTGTATAGTAAGAAGTATGTCTCAAGGGATTGAAAATGGGATAAAAACCCTTATTGTGGTCTTGATTCATTTTTTGCACATGCCTAAATTCCTAAATAATAAAATTAAGTCTATTAAATAAATTCTTAGTAACATTATTCATATATATTTCATTTACTAAGGATAATTTATTATCATGTGTTATTTATTTATTATATAGTTCTTGCTTAATTTTGTATGAAAATGAAATTGGCGTCATCTTACTTTGGTAATTTAATAGATAAAAGATGATATTTTAATACAAAGTTAAATAATTAATATAACCTTTAAAGAACCATAGAAAATATATATTTTAATATTAATTTATAATAATTTCAGTATTTAAGTTCCCATAGTCATCCATGATAGAGTTTTATAAAATTGTTTAAGTGGGTGATTAGACTGACCCAAACATGAACATTCCATAATTTGATGGGTGGGTATGGTTAAGAAGTTATTTATTTTGAAATAACAAAATTATAATACAATAAAACTTATATTATTTATATCTTATTAAGGTTTGGAATTATCTTTTAATTGGTTTGGATAAATGATGAAAATTAAGATGAAAAATAAAAAGTGTTACTTCGTGGAGGCGGTAGTCCGCACAACACAAACATAACATTTTTATTCCCTGAAGAATGAGAGGAAATGAAATGAATTATAATTTTTCTAATAATGTTAATAATTATATATATTTCAAATTTATTTTTCAATTCTTTCCTTACAACCATCAAATATAGGTAGTGGTGAAAAATGGATGATGTCGCTTCGTGGAGGCGGTAGTCTATACAATGAATGTTCAACGTTATTTTAATTTTATAAGTATATTGGAAGGAATAAATAATGATTTTTCCATTAATATAATAAAAATTTACTATAATAATGATACTGAGATCATTATATTACTATTTTTAGGGTTTTTTTGGAAGATAAATATTAATAAGAAAAGGTAAATATTAACTAATACTTCCATCGAGACCTTTAACTTCCTCTTGATGAAATCCTTGAAATTGAAGGACATATGATAAATTGTAGTTATCAAGAGATTTAGGAAATTTAAGGTAATTATAAGAGAGTAAAATATGGTAGGGTTTCAAGGATATTTTGAAGATAAAGTGGAGCATTGAAATGGTGGAAATGATCCCTTTTATAAGTGAAGAAAAGGGCACTTTTGTGAATATCATTTAATTTTCAATGATATCATTACACTATTCATGGTTAAATGAATCTAAAATTTAAAAATAATATTTTTTTGTGATAATAGTTCTATAAATCCTCAAACAAGTATTTCCAAACATGTTTTAAACATGTTTTAAGTCATTTACTCTTATATTTTTACTTTTACATTTTTTTTTGTTTTATCGGTGTAACTAGTTTTTTCCCAAGTATCTTATCTTTTAATAAACATATAAAATAATAAATATTACCAAATTTGGGTGTGATGAAAATAAATTTAATATCCATTTAATATAATTCAAATTCTAAATACTATAAAATTAATTTTTAAATTAAAACATTTTTTATATAGAAAAAAATTCGAAAAATGGTGTTTTAACCATTATTTTTAGTAATATTATTTAGAATTTATTACCAATTAAATTTTTTTTAATATAATCATATATGTGTTTAAAAATAATGTTACATTTAATATTTAAAATATATCAATTTAATTTATTAGATAAGAAATATACAACATTAATAAAAAAATTCTTTGAAAATACCCCTTTCACTATTATCATGGTCATCGATTTTAATAATAGTAATCTAATTTTTATGTTCAAAAATGAAATTTTATTTATCAGTTAATATGTCCATTTTTATCTCAAATATGAAATTCATTTTTTATATTTAAATTCTAAAATTGATAACATCTAATTTTTAATGTAAGCATGTAAAAAAGGTTTTTAGTGTGAAATATTACTTGAGTTTCCAAAATGTTAAACATGCGTTTTACAAATTAAAAATAGTATTTTTAAATTATTTTTGATAATTACTAAATATATAATTTATATTAAAAAATTCATAAACTTTTAATAATTTCTTGGGTTAATATAAATTTATAAAAATGATAGTTTTTATAAAAATTAATACTTTTAATATTTACATAAAATAGATTATTTTAGAAAAAAAAATATTAAAAATAAACCCCAAGCTAATTCTTTTATATGGAATTTAAAAATTAATTTCATATTTTACAATTAAATTTATAAAAAAAATAAATATAAATTTTAAATTAAAATTCAATATATATAAAGAAAAACTAATTTTATTGAAAAATACATTTTTTTTAAATTTTATTATTCCTAATAAAATTTTGTATGCATTTTTGAATTGATTTCACTAATTTTGTATTTACTAAAGGTTTTTTATTCTTAAATTGTCTTAATAATATATATATATTGTGTCCTGTTTTAGCTTTGTGTTGTAGTTTCAGCAACCTATTGAAGATAATATTAATTTAAAGAATCCAAAATCTCTGATCGTTACATTCTAACCCTATAAAATAAATTACATCCTTGCAATTTTAATTATTACTCACAAATGAAGGCGGAAAAGGGTATTCTTAACATATTAATCATTTAATGTATAAATTCTAATATTACATCTACATTTCTCTCATAGGCTGTATCAAGTCACTTATTTTACAAAAACAACATTACTTATTCATAAAATCTTATACTCAATTATGTATATACCCTAATCATAAATTATCTAAAATATAACTTTATAAAAACCATCTAAATTTCCCAGACATTAAACTATAGTGAAACCATATATTATTTCAAAAATTAACTCTATATTTAACCCTAAAATGGTACTAACCACTGGTTTATAAGGTCACACACTAGCCAATATATATCATAATCCCAAAAATGTGATAAAAGTCACCAATATTTTAGGGATATATTTTTTATTAAATAAATAATAAATTATAAGGTTATCAATATTTTCTAACTCATTTTTTCAAAATCAAACATCCTTTTAAAATTAAGGGTTACCCATCCCTCAATAATGTGTTCTTATATTGTTATCCCAAAAAATATGACCTTGTTCTAAAATCACATTTATAGGTTATTAATACCATTTAATATATGTTTCCAAACCTTTAAAGAAAAACTAATGAAGTAAAATCCTTATATTTTTCAAATAACCCTAATAAATTTTGGAATATAGTAGAATATCATCGATAAATATCACTCACTAATGAAAATATATAAGAGTTTCAATATTTTATCACTATTAAAATTTCAACCTTAGTACCTTAGGTATAACTAGGAAACTCAACATTTCCTTAATGAAAGCATATACAATGATTCATGACCATTTAAGTATGATCCATTATTTTCTTATAATACATAGTGGTTTCTAGATACATACCTTTCTAAAATTTATTTTTTTGATTGTGTTTCAACTGAATACTAAAACCAAATGGTTAATATGATAACCAAAATATGAATATGAAAACATAAATCCAAATAATTCTTCCCCTATAACACCTTAGTTTGTAACATATGGTACTTTCTATTCAACTTATGAATCACTTTAATAAATACCTGGTCATCCATGGCCATTTCCCTATTAGGTTATCTAAATTCATTAGTTAACATCATACTCACATACATAATAATTTTTTATTATAGAGAATTTGAATTAACCAATGCATATCCCTCAAGAGTGTCAAACCAGGTGTATAGTTAAGCCACTTTATCATGCACCAAGTAACGATCGAGTTAATAAATAATCAATCCTTTTAAATGTTTTACCCCTAAGTACACCTATGCTTGATCCAATATCCACTTATTGTATCTATATAAGTATTTAATTTCTAGGATAACCACACATCTCTACTTTACCAAAACTTCAAGATGTTATCATATACTTATACTTATCACATAGTCTAATTCTAGGGTTTTTCATTAAATTTATCTTATATTAATCAAAAATTAATAAACTATTCATAAAAAATAACCAAACGCTCATTTTATAACAATTTAGAAACCCCAGACTTACACTACCAGGTCTATTGCTAAAAACACATACTTTTACAAATTAACTTTGATTCCAAGTGAGTTGGTCCAAGCTAACCTTTCACAAACATCACATGAGTATTACATATCAAAATAATCTCACAAAACTTGAATAAAATTTTGGATTAGTTTATTTTAGGATCGATTACGTAGGAAAATTATTTTAAAAAAGTTTTGAACATTTCTCCTTAGTAAAACTATACTATAATCTCGTCTATATTTCTTTTAGGTTATATTCATCTTGATAACCTGATGAATGGGAATATAAGAAATGGGTGACCTAAAATTATCAATAAGGGTAAAAATAATCACTAAAAATGATAATAAGTGAAAATCATATGATTAGATGGGTATAATCAATATACATAAGAAAATAATACCCAAAAAATTTTAGATCATAAAACATGACTCATGAAAAATTATATGCAATAACATAAGAAATGAATCAAGAGAATGTGAAAACATGAGTTAATAAATGTGAGCTATGAGAGAATAAAATAGTCATGATAATAAGAATAATATAGTGGTATAACAATGGAATTTATCATAGGCTAAAATTAGTAGCATCATAGAAATATGGAACAACTATAAGAATTGGAAAATATTTTGAACAAATCTAAGTATGCCCACCCTTTAAATTCTGAAAAAATACAAGTTTGTCTTCCCTTTATATTGTGAAAAAAAATCCAATTATTTCCAGCCTTTATATTTTAAATAAATCCAAGTATGTCTGCCATTTATTATCTCGTGATATAAAAACCCCTAAACAATGTATCAGGGGAGATATAGTGTAATAACCCCAACCCCAATAGCCAAGAGTCAGTGGTTATTTTACTAAAATGGCATAGATACAAGAGATCACATCATCAAGGATCTATTAGTTTATTAGTCTTGAAGAACTATATATAAACATGGTCCCCTTATTACATTGTAAATTAAACATAGAACATATTAAAGGAAAATAAACTACTTCCTTGAAACTTATTCAAAGATTTCATCTTCAAAATCTGGGGAAGGAAAACGAAAAAAAGGATGAGCTAAAATTCTTAGTAAGTTTTAGTTACAATATAAACAGGAATCATTAATAAGTTAAGCATAATCAAAAAGTTATAATCAATGTTTAATGATAAATAAATGAGAAACACATTCCATATAATCAACAAACTGATAATGAAAATGCATCCGTAGATGTTTTCATAGTGAAAATACTCTAGATAATAATAACGGATTACTAAATGAAGGAAATGATTAATTATTGGATGTTAGTTATCTGTAACATGAACCATTATACATTCAAGATGGTTTAATAATGTGGGTAGATGTCCATTTGATTCTTCTTGGAAACAAACATGAAGGGTTTGTCGCCAACTGATTTTGTCTCATTAGACAACCGATGCGTCGAGGGGCTTGTATTAAGCAGTCCCCAACCCGTAGGTATTCGATTAAATGATCCAAAAACTATGTCATATCAGTCCAAAAAATTCCTCATTTATCAATTTAATTAATAAATAATTTTCCTTATCATAAAATATCTATATTAAATAAAAGATACATATTTATCCATATTTCATAGTTAATCAAATAACTATCAAGGTAAAACCTTATATAAAAATGGTATATGGATTAGAAAATAATCATACCCATGAATTAATGGATTAAAAATTTAAAATATGCATATATGATGATAAATTATCTCCTAATGAAGTGAAAACATGTCAAAATAGTGTTTAAGAAACATTATAAATGAGCCACTTTAGTGTGGTTTAAGGGGAAATATTAGAGTCTTTAAAGTGGAGAAACGAATAATTGTTTTTATAAAACCATAAATGAAATGATATATTTTCTCATGGTAAAATAAGTTATTTTATAAAAAAAATGCCGGCTTAAAACAGATTATGGATTGTATCTGAAAATGAGGAATAAATTGGGAATTTCCCTTTAATCAGGTTTGCTTATCGGGAGGAATTGAGAAGGGGGCATTTAAAAACATGTATTTACCCATAAAAGAAGGATTAATTGATGTGGATACATAATTTTGGAACATATACATATAATTTAGAATATTTATATAAAAATAAAGAAGAATCTCATTGGTATAAAGAGAAATAAAGTGTAACCTGAAGGAAAAAATAAAGGTTTAGAAAGAATCCCTTACCACTTTGTAATCAATCAAATCATATGCCTCATAAAATTAATATTCATAAAATTAAAAATTTAATATAATAAAGATAAAAATATTCATGATATTATATATCAAATAGTAGTATAAATACTCCAAACACCATAAATACGTGATCAATAAGAAGAATCTCAAAGAAATAAAAGTGATATGAGAAACTCATTACAAAGATCATATCATTTGAGTGAGGATAAATCGATTAAATAATTATGTGTGGAAAATTTAAATTCACATAATAAACGTTTAAATATATTATAAAAAAATAAAATTTCATTTAACACATATTCTTGGAATAACATAACCAATGACATAGAAGTTTAACCCAGTGAATGGAAATTGAGTTAAGAAATCCCTTACCTTATGTTTGAAAGTGTTCTCTAATTGTACTTAATGTCCTGGATAATAAAATTAGATTAATTAATTAATTACTTAATTAAAAAATATTAAAAATATTTTTGATTTATTATAATTTTATTAAGTTCATTTATGGCCATTTTGATGAGTTAAATGTTTAATTTCATTGTTCTGGGAGAGTTTGTTTCATGGTTTTATGGTTGGTTCCATTATGTATAATTATGGGAGTTCTTGTAAAATGAGAATAAATTCTCTAGTATTGAAATTATTTAGTATTAATTAAATTCCATAAGATTAAATGGTTTCATACATCATTTGTTTATATGGTATGAGGATGATTCATTAGATAAAACGTTAATGAAAATGATTTAATTTATTTTGGCGTTTTTTACAACCATTGCAAACTAGTATCATTTTTTTAATATTATGTTTATATAATGGTTAAATAACATTAAATAATCTATAATACACGTATTATAATCTATTTTAACCATAAAAATGGTTTTATGACCATCCTTTACAGCGGTAATGGAAAATGAAAACGTATCGTCCAGGATGGCGATAATTCAACACATCACAGACGTTGTTTTCATTTTTAGAATAGAAAAGAGAGGAGAATATAATTTATGATGGATATACAATTAAAAAAATAAAACTAAAGTATATTTATGATAATGGAGTAATAATTTCCCTTTGGATATGTTAGGTGAGGGAAGGATAAGAAAAGAAAATAAATTGAAAGAGAGGGAGATAAGGTTTAACCACTTGAGTGTTGTCTGCTTTAGAACCTCCTTAAGGGGCTTGGATGTGGTCTTTTGGTGAGACGAGTAATACCAGAATATAAGGAAGAGTTTTTTAAGAGTAATTGGGTATAATATTAGCAATATAAATTTCTTATAAGGTGTTATGATAAGATTTGGTGAGAGTGGTATTTATAGTGGAGGAGTGGGGTGTTTTTTTATAATTATATTCTTTAGTTTATTATTTTTTCTCAAGACAATCAATAGTGAAAATTATTGTGAATACATATAGTAAATATAGAATTTGAGTTTTAAATAATGGTACTTATATCATCCATACATCATCCATGACTCAATACTTCATGTTTTTAGCTAATATCGTAAATTACCATATTTTACTATTCACCAAAAATTCAACTAATTTAGAAAAATTCAAAAAATTCACTCCAACCATTTTTAAATGATTAGATTTCAAAAATGGACTCTATTTTATGAAAATAATTCTCTAAACATGAGAAAAAAAATTTTTAATTAAAATCATCATTTATTTGAAAAATGTCGTTTTTAAAATTATAACTAATTTTTTTGATACTTCGAAAAATTATTTAAGATCTCATAAAATTTTCTTATAATCATAAGACAAAAAAAATATTAATTTATCAATTTATTTTTTAAAAATAAATTTCATTTTAAATTATTATATTAATTATAAAATTGTAAATAAACATTTATATTTCACAAGAATACTAACACTTAATTTATCATTTTTAAAACATTTATTTACATATTCCATGATATAAATATATCATATTATCATTTATAATATACCTAAATTTTATTGACACTTTTATAGGTGAGGTTATTATTCTAATGTCCACATTACTATTCCTAACGATTATAGTAATATTTCAACGGTCATGTCAACTTTTAATAGTATATCTCGGTTTGTTTATATAACATAAACTATCAAATAAATTGAATTGATTTAAGAAGATACATATAGTAAAATATTGGGGTACCAAATTATCCCCTACTTCAATAAATTGCATCCTCACAATTTTTAAATTGAACTCCAAAAATAAAAGGTTGATACTTGAAAATTAATTTATGGGAACCCCACTTCATAAATTAGGTTAACAGTACATCCTCTTAATAAGAGGGAAAGGAAAATGAGATGGTCGCCAAAAAACTAAGTTTCCCTATAGGATAACATTAGTGGAAACTGAAAACATGGACATGGAAGAAATTATAACTATCCAGTTCTAATGGAGAGTGATAGATAAAATGGTAATTATAAAGTTAACTATCACAAAAACATAAATCTTTGATCGGTTAAAAAACTATTGATTTCTCATAAAGAAAAGTAAATAGATGACGTTTTTGTTCCAAAATCCTTTTCCTAGAGTTGAGTATTTCTTTTACTATCTAGAGAATCACTTGAGAAACTAAACATACTTGATTCCTTCCCATGACATAATATCATCCTTTGATTGTGCTTCGATCTATCTCCACATCATTTCTGAAATCTAGAGATAGATATTCAAGATAAATTTTTATTCCTGAAGAAAGTTTATGAATAATAATATCCAAAAGTCATTACTTCAGACTTTAAATTTTTACTAAAACAAAAATTGTTAGCATAGGTTATCTAAAATGATAAATAATACTTTAATATTAATCAATAATATCCTTAATCCCTTTCATAAGTAGTTAGCCTTAAGACTCATTGAAAATATTTCTGGCCAAATTCCAAGACCAAATATTTATAAGGAAGGTCACTAAATTTCCAAAATCAAATTAATATAAGGTTTCACAAAATAGTGTAACTCTAATTTTTACATTAAAATATATATAAATACCTTAATATCTTTTAAACATTTATAAAAACATGCATTCTTCCAAGAGTAAAATCTCAGGTTGTTGAATATATTCCTTAAATCCAAACATCTAATAATTTCATCATAACATAAACTATTAGATCACTAACCACATTTATGGTCACCAATACTATCCCAAAAAAATATATTTATTATTATCTTAGAATCAATCACATATTTTGGGTAATCTTTCACAATTCATGTTTTTTCAAGAAGAACAAATTACAATATAATCACCTCTCTTGATTACTAGTGTTATTCATCACATACTTCCAATTCCTTAAAGAGAAGTACTACAGTACAATACTTATATATATAATGATTTTTATAACCAAATGATTACTGATAAAATAGTCAAATAACATAATTCTTGAATCCAAAAATAGGTATATTAATCATTCCTCTTCATATGTGGTAGTATTATAAGTTCGACTGAGATCCATTGTCCTCTTTTGGGGTATATTTCTTTGACGCATGAAAAATTGATTTTTGTAGTGTATTATCTTCTTATAATTAAAGTATTTTACATTATAAACCTTTTTATTTCCCTTAAAATCACATGAAATGTGGCCTTTCTTTCCACACTTGTATAAAACCCTCATTCCTTTTAATTAAGTTCCATGGTGTTTCTTTCCAAAATTATCACATGTGGGAAAATGCTTCTTTCTCTTCATTACACTATCAAATATTTCTATATTTTTACTCTTGTTCTAATGTTTCCATTCAAAGCCATAATACTTAGAGAATTATTTATTTATCTTTTTATCACAATATATTATTTCCTCATATGATGAGAATGTTTGTGAGATAGGTTTCCTTCGAAATATTGGCGTAAGACTATAAAAGATTTGATCCCCCTTACTCTTTGGATCTTGTGAATTGGAGTCGCACCCAGATTTTTGTTTTCATCCTTTATTTTGGATCATCTTTTGGATCTTGGTTTTACTCTCAATTTTTGGGTGTTCTAGATTTAAATTTTGAGGTTTTCCTTTTCTTCTATTTTGGTCATGTGTTTATTCCTTAGTTTCCTTAGGAGTTCTTGGTGAAAACTATAGGTTTGGGGATTATTAGCAAGTGGAACATGATTTGTGCAAGGTTAGGGAGAGTCTCATTCCCTTTACCTAGAAAACATGCATCCAATTACATTTTTGGATAGTGGAGAACACATAGTTGTTGTATGGTTTGGTAGACCAGGAGTTCAAACCATTCACCTTATTCTTATTGGACAATGAGGGATGCATGATTGTCGTGTGGTTTATAAAACTATGAAAGCAACCCATGTAACCTATCTACGTCATTAAAAATGTGATTTTCCTCTTTTAACCTCTCAGCATTCTTTTCCCAAAATTCCTCCTCCATTCCTATCCAGGTTCATACATCCCAAAGGGAGCTTCTCCCTTCCTCTTTAAGCGTCCTATCCTCCTCCCAAGCTTGGATCTAGGGTTTTATTTATGGTTTTGGGGTGATTTTTCAAGTTATTATCCTCTTATCCTCTCCCTCTTCTATCTCCTTCCATCTTATCTTAAGTTCCTCTTCTCCCTTGGTCATGTGTATCTAGGGTTTCTATTTTTTGTGTTTAATTTAGGGTTTTTGTGTTTTTAGAGTTCCTCTTGGTTGTTCATGCTTCTTGGAACCCTTAAGAGGTGTTTTTTAGTGGGAGTTGTTGAAGAGAATGTGATTTGAGGTAGGTTTCCCATTTCTTTTTTTCATTTAAATTTTATAATCATTTATTTATTACATTTCACACCTTATTTATATGTTAATTAGTGATTTATGATTTTTGGAATAATTGTTTGTTGAGAAATGAAGTGGTTTTATTGATTGTTTGGAATTATATAACATTGTTTTGTTATATGATGCACACCAAGTGTTTGATAAATTGCTCAGTGGAATTTTCAAGTATATTATAGTTTTTGAATCATGGTTTGGCTTTCTAAATGTATTTGTGACATTTAAAATGATTTTTTTGGTTTCTTAGATGGGTTTTCCAAGTGGTTTTGTATTTAAAAGTGGTGTACATTTCGTTATTTGAAAATGGTTTGACATGTGATAGAAATGTGTTAGTTTCCTATTGGAAAGGGTGGTTTTTTAAAGGGTGTTTGAGGTCTATTTGTAACTTTTTCAATGTATTTGTCTTGAAAACTCTCCTTGGATGGTCCACTTTTCTTATTTATGTTGAATGTTGTGTGAGGTCTGATACGTAGGACTCCCTTGAGATAAAATGGTTAAAAGGGAAGGGACTTGTTCTTTGGGTGACTTGAGGGTGAATTATTATGTGAGTGGCTTGTGTTTGATATATGTGCATCTGATAGGATGACTGGTTGGCATTGGTTAGATGACCCCCTCTTTAGTCTTGACATGGGAACATGGCATAGCTTGCAGATTTTAGGTGAATGGTTTCTTCACTAGTTAGGATTTTTCTCTAGATAGTGGACCTTAGCATGGAATTGTATTAACCTTGGTATGGTGCCCCTTAGGCAGACTAGGGAGGGTGCGATAAAGCATGTGTGAGAGAATTATATCATTGGTTGAGGTGTGCCTTTGGGATGAGTCAATATGTATAGTATGTTTTAGATTATTCCACTGAGCTCCTAGGTTCTCCCATGTCCTTTGGAACTTAGTTATCTGTAGTGGATGATTGATATGCATGGTTGGTTTGTTACTCTTGTGCATGCTATTTTTTCCATTTCCCTTTTTATGTGATTATTTCTACTTCTCTATTGTATGGTTTACTTTTTTGAAAAGTGATGTGTTAGTTTTCAAAGGTTTGTGATAAGTATTGAGAAAATGTTGTATACTCTCACTCCCTCTTTTTAAATGAAAATCCCATAATTCTCCTTTAAAAATGCTAATGTATTCTTCTTGAAATAGAACCTGGATTTAAAGGAAAAAAATGGAAATGGAGTGTATTTTTTGAAATGGAAAATGTGTGGAAAACCTAGTTTTTTATATTGTATTTCAAACCTGAAATTAATGTTTCTTTTTTTAAAGGGAATGCATTGGGAATAGATTTATTTGGGAATGAATACTAAGTTTTAATACTCATGTATACAGTTCTTTCTTATTTTTATCTTTTGGTTTAGGTTATATCTTAGTTTAGATCAACATGGGTGATTTTGGTTTTGGGATCAGAGAGTGGCCCTTGAGGTCACTTAAAGATGTTTCGGTCTTCAGGTTCAATTTGGGTTTTATTGTATAGCATTGTTTTATTTTTATTTTTTGTATAATGATGTTCAATTTGGATATTTTATTTATTTATTAGGATGTTCCATTTATTTCCACTATTTATTTTCTTTATATTGGTAAAAATCATTCCCTTGGTTACTCTGTTGATGCTCCAGCACTCGTTGCCAGCCCAAGAGGATTAGGAATGCCTCTCAAGCCTTGTCTCAATCCGACTTGGGTGACCGATTCAGGGTTGACCCAGGTTGGTTTTTGATAATTTGTGAGGGTTATAATTCCTTCTATGAGGTTTCATTTATAAATTAATTCATACACTATATTAGATTATATCATTATGAAACATAATTTATAATCCTAAAACTAGTGAAATACTTAACAAAAATTGAAAATTTTATGTGTATCTAATATCCTAAACATGGTTTTTTGGGATATTCTTCTATGGTTATCCTAAAATTCTATCTTTGGGTTATTTTTCCTAATCTAGGATAAACTAAATCTAGTTCCCAAAGTTCTACTAAACTTTCTCTAATACCAACAAAAAAAAACCCCGACCCTGGTAGCCTAGTGTCAGTGGTTATTTTATTACAATGGAATAGATACAGGAGATAAAATCCCAAAGGATTGATTAGTTTATTAGCCTTTAAGAATAAGATACATACATGGTTCCCTTATTACTTTGGAAATTAAACATAGAACATAAAAAAGGAAAACAAACTACTTCTTTGACACTAATTAAAAGATTTCATCTTCATAACCTGGGGAAGGAAAACAAATAAAAGAGTGAGCTCAAATGTTCAGTAAGGGTTAGGTATAGTAGAAACATGAATAAATAATAATTAAAGTATAATAAATATGGAATAATCAATGTGGAAAGGTAAATAACTAATAAACACATACCATATAATCAATAAACTGAGAATGAAAATACATCCATATATTTTTTCGTAGTGAAAATACTCTGGATAATGAAAACTGATTAGTGAATGGAGGAAATGATTAATTATTGGAAGTTATGTATCTAAAACTTAAACCACTATACCATCAAGATGGTTGAAGTTTTTGGTTAGAAACCCATCTGATTATTTTTGGAAACAAATGTTACAGGTTTGTCACCAACTTATTTCACCTCATGAGACTATTGATGCATCGAGGGGATTACATTAACCGGTCCCCGACCCGTAGGGATTGCAGTAAATAGTCCCCAAACCATGTCATACCAGTCCAAATCATTCCTTATTTTTCTATTTGATTAATAAAAAATGTTCCTCATCATCAAATATCCATATTAAATAAAAGATACATATTTATCAATGTTTTCCCAGTTAATCAAAAAACTAGCAAGTTAAACACTATATTTCAAAATGGTATACGACTTACAAAATAATCATACCCAGAATGAATAGATTAAAAATGTAAAATATTCATGGATAATGATAAATAATTCCCAAAAAAATTTAAAACATGTAAAAACAATGTTTAAGAAACTTTAGAAATGAGCCACTTTAGTACGGTTTAAGGGAAAATATTAGAGTATTTAAAGTGGAAAAAGAAATAATTGTTTTTAGAAAACAAGAAATTAATTAAGATAAATTTTCATAATAAAATGAGTGATTTTATAAAAATATTGGTGTCTTAAAACATATTATGGAGTTTATATGAAAATGATTATGGAATTGGTAATTTCACTTTAATTGGGTTTGCTTGTCGGGATAAATTGGGAAGGGGGCCTTTTAAAAACATGTATTTCACCATCAAAGAAGGATGAATTGATATTCATACATAATTTTGGAACATATAAACATAATTTAGACTAAATATATAAAAATAATGAATAATTACATTGTATTAAAGATAATAAAAGTGTACCCAAAGGATAAAATGGAGGTTTAGAAAGAATCACTTACCACATTGTAATCAATCAAATCATATGCCCCATAAAATTAGTAATCATAAAATTAAACATTTAATACCATGAAGATAAAGATATTTATGATATTATATATCAAAGGGTAGTATACATACACCACACACAATAAATACATGGTGAATCAGGAGAATCTCACAGAAATAAAAGTGAGATGGGAAACCCCTTACAAAGATCATATCATTTGAGTGAGGATAAATCAATAAAATAATTAAGTGTGAAAAATTTAAATTCAGATAATAAAAGTGGAAATATATTATAAAACAATTATAGGTCATTTCAAACATATTATTGTCATAACATAACCAATGACATGTAATTTTAACCAAATGAATAGAAATTGAGTTAATAAATCCCTTACCTTATTTCTGAAAGCATTCTCCACTTATACACAATGTCCTGGATAATCAAATTATATTAATTCATTCATTCATTTATAACCTTTTAAATATATATTTTACTTATTGTAATTTTATTAATTTCATTATTGAACATTCTCATGAGTTATAATGTTTAATTTCATTGTTCCGGGAGAGTTTCTTTCATGGTTTTATGGTTGGTTCCCTTATGTATAATTATGGGAGTTCTTGTAAAATGGGAATAACTAATCCAAAAGTGAAATTATTTAGTATTAATGAACTTATAGAATATTAAACGGCCTTATACATCATTTGGTTATATGTTATGAGGATGATTCATTAGATAAAACGTTAATGAAAATCATTTAATTTATTTTTGCGGTTTTTACGACCATTAAGAACTAGTATCATTATATTTAATATTATGTTTATATAATAGTTTAATAACATTAAATATATATAATATACCTATTATAATATGTTTCAACCATAAAATTGATTTTATGACTATCCTTGAAGGCGTTAATGGAAAATGAAAATGTATCATCCAGGATGAGGGTAAATTAACACATCACCAACGTTGTTTTCATTTTTAGAATAAAAAGATAGGAGAATAGAATTTATGATGTATATACCACTAAGACAATAAAATTATAGTATATGTATGATAATGTAATTATAATTTCCCTCTATATAGGGGATGTTAGTTAAGGATAAGAAAATAAAATAAATTGAAAGAGAGATAGAGAGAAGGTTTTACCACTTTGTGGTGTCTCCTTGAGAACCTCCTTAAGGGGATTGGAAGTGGTCTTTTGGTGAGACCAGTAAGACAAAAACATGGTTAAGAGTTTTTGGGAGAGTAATTGGGTAGAATATTAGAAATATCCATGTCTTGGAAGGTGTGATAATAAGAGGTGATGAGGGGTGGTATTTATAGTTGAAGAGAGCGGTGTTTTTTATTAGTTTATTCATTAGTTTATTATTTTGGCTCAAGACTATCAATAGTGATGATCCTTGTGAATAAATATAGTAACTATAGAATTTTAGTTCAAACTAATTATGCTTACTTCATCCATACATCATCCATGACTCAATAATTCATGTATTTAGCTAATAGCGTAAATTACTATATTTCACTATTCACAAAAAATTCAACTATTTTAGAAAAATCCAAAAAATAAAACCTAACCATTTTTTGATGTTTATATTCTAAAAATAAGCCATATTTTATGAAAATAATTTTCTAAATCTGAGAAAATAAATTTTTAATTAAAATCATCATTTATTCAAAAAATATTGATTTTAAAAGTATATCTGATTTTATAACACTTTGAAATTTTAATTAAGGCACCATAAAATTATATTATAATAATAAAAAAACAAAATATTAATTTATGAATCAATTATGTAAAAATAAATTTTCTTTTAAATAATCATATTAATTATAAAATTGTAAATAAATATTTACGTTTCACAAAAATACCAGCACTTAATTTATTATTTTAAAACATGTATTTACTTGTTCCATGTTATAAATATATCATATTTTCATTCATAAGATACCTAAATTTTATTTACACTTTCATAGGTGAGGTTATTATTCTAATGTACACATTACTATTACTAACGGTTTTATTACTATTCCAATGATCATGTCCATATTTAATAGTATATCATGGTTCATTTGTGAAATGTAAACTATAAAATAAATTTAATTGATTTAAGAAGCTAAATACTGTAAAATATTGAGGTTATACACATAGGACCTCACCCATCATCATCCATATATATGAGTTCCACCTAAAATCAAATCATTCATCTTAAAATAAAGAACTCGTGGGAAGAAAATGGGTTTTATTAATCACATCGTGGAGAACCCATATAAATAAAATTTATTTCATAACATTTTTAAATGGATTCACATGTGTAAATTATTCATAATTCCATCAATAATTATAACATGGTGAATCTATGTAAAATAAATTGGTATCCAAATATATTTAGTATTTTTCTAGGTATATACCATTCATATAAGATAACACATGGTGTTTACACCATATGGATAAATGGTATGTCATTTAGTAAACATTTTCCCAATAAATCGATGAAGGTAATATAGGTAAACACCCTTAAATCAAAGGAATCAAAAATATTGTATTTACATAGGAAAGGAATTGGAAGAAAAATTATGGTTAGACACTAAATATGATTAGGAATGACAAATCAAGCGATGGATCATTCCTCCAAAAGAGAATTACATTATTTAATCCATCTAGATAAAGAATGTGTATGGTATCATTTAAATAATATGATCAATCGAGCATAAGATATATCAATGGAAAATGAAATAGATGAAAATTTCTTTTTTGGAGTTTTAGAAAAAAATCAATTTGGAAATGATAAATATCATTGATATTCTGAAATAATTTTAAAAGAAATATTTTATAAACCTAGGATAAAAATAATTTCATTTATAAACCATGAAAACATAGATAGAAAGTTTCATATAAAATCATAAAGGTAGTGTAAATATATGTTCACATGGAAATTTTAAAAGAGGTTATTCTCATAAAAAATGAACCATATGGAAAATGTTAAATTGATTTTATTTTAAAAAATTTACAAATAAATTCATAGTATATGAAAATTTCTTTTTAAATTTTTTTAAATGAATATATGGATATCTAAAAAAATTAGTTGAAGATAAAATATGTGAAAAGAAATAAATTCCCTTTTTATATTTTTTAAATATTTTTTTTGAAAACCACATCACTTTAAAAGATTATAAATTTTTTATTTTAAATCATGGTAAATATAAAAAAATATCACTAAGGATAACTGAAAGAAAATAAAATTATTGTGACATTTAAAGTAAATAATTAAAAAATTCCCCATATGGTTTATCACATTAGAGAGATCTTGATTTTAAAATGAGGTTGGGAAAAGATACCTTTCGGATTGAGAAAAATTTAAATAAAAACCCTTTAATATTAAATATCATGAAATTAAACTTCAAATTACATTAATTAAATATAATTCCTGATATAATATATCAAATAAAAATTATATACACCATATAAAAGTAAGTTGGTTCATAACAAGAAGGATGTCATAAGAAATACTAATTGAGACCAAGGAACCAATTCAAGTAACATAATATTTTAGGTAGGAATCATATTATAACAATGATATAAGTAATAATTATAGAACCCAATAAAATAAAGAGGAAATAAAATAAAAAATATTAATTAGGTAGAATAAATAAACTTGTAACCATAGAGTTCAATGAGAAAGTTAGTAACTCAGTGGAAGAAAATTGAGTTAACACAAACCTGACGATGTTAGAAACATTCAAATAAAAACAAAATAAAGGATGTGGTTTCAAATGAAACATTGAATATAATTAATAATTATATTATTTTGATAAAAAAATATTAAAGTGTAATTATATATTCCACTCTAAATAAAAATGGTGTATAATAAGAAATATATCTTAAGGGATTAAAAATTGAGACAAGAAACCCTTACTGAGGTCCAGATTCATTCTACGCACACACCTAACTTACTAAATAATAAAATTAAGTTTATTATATTCCTAATTAGGAACCTTATTCATATATATTTTATTTAATAAAGACAATTTATCACCCTATTATTTTTTTATTTTATTTTTCTTATGTTTGCATGAAAATAGAATCAGTGTCGGCTTATTTCGGTAATTTTAGCGATCAAATATTATATTTTAATAATAAGTAAAATAATTAATATAACCTTTATAGAACTATAAAATAATAATTATTTTCTTATTAAATTATAATAATTTTATTATTTAAGTTATCATATACATCCATGACAGAGTTTTGTAGCATTGTTTAAGCAGGTGGTCAGATCAACCCAAATATGAACTTACCATATTTTGATGGGTGAGTATGGTCAAGAAATTATTTAATTTTACATAATATAATAATAATATATTAATAATTATATTATTTATATCTTTTTAAAGTTTTAAATTATATTTTAATTGTTTTGTATAAATAATGAAAATCAAAATGAAAAATGAAAAACATTACTTTGTGGAGGCTGTAATTCTCACAACGCATGGTTAATGTTTTCATTTCCCAATGAATGATAGGAAATGAAGATTGACTATAATTTACTCCAAATAATCATAATTATATTATATTTTTCACATTTATTCTTTAATTCCATTTTTATAAATAATTAAGAGAGGTAGTGGAGAAAAATTGAAGACGTCGCTTCATGGAGGCAGTAGTCCGCACAACGCATGATTGTCATTATATTGTTTTTATAAGTGGATGGGAATGAATAAATAATGGTTCTTAAATTAATATAATATCAATTTTGTATACTAATGATACTAAGGTCATTATATATTTATGGTTATAGTAGGTTTGGAAGAGAAAGATTAAGAATAAAAGGTAAGGAGTAAGTAATACTTACATTGAGACCTTGAACTTCCTATTAATGAACTCCTTAAAATTGAAATAATTAGGATAACTTGTAGTGACCAGGATATTTAGGAAATAAAATGGACCTATAGTATAGGAAAATTTTGTAGGTTTTAAATTATATTTCTAAGATAAATTTTAGCATTGATTGGATGGAAGTGATCCCCTTTTATAAGTCAAGAAAAAGGAACTTTTGTGAATACTCTTTGTTTTTCAATGATATCATTACACTATTAAAGGTTTAATGGATCCAAAAGTTCAAAATAATGGAATTTAGGAAGATATTGGGTCTATAAATCATCAAAAAATTATTTACATGCATATTTTAAAATTGTTTGAAGTCATTTACTCTTATATTTTTACTTTTACCTTTTTTTATTTTACCAGGTTAATTACTTTTTACCTAAGTAATTTATGTTTTAATAAACATATAAAATAACACTACTTGAAAAATTTGGGTTTTCGGAACCTAAATTTAATTTCCATTTAATTTAATTCAAACTGTAAAAAATATAAAATCATCTTTTAAATTAAAATATTTTATATATAGAAGAAAAATTTGTACAAAAATGATGTTTTAACCATTATGTGTTCTTAATATTATTTATCATTGATTGCCAAATAAATGTGTGTTAATATAATTATTTATTTATTTTAGAAATAATATCATATTAAATATTTAAAATATACTAATTTAATTTATTAGATAAAAATTACATGGCATTAATAAAATAGTTATTTGAAAATAACCCTTTCACCGTTATCATTATCATGAATTTTAATCATATTAATATCATTTTTATGCTCAAAAATGAAATTGAAATTATAAAATAATATAGACGTATTGATCTCAAATATTAAATCCATTTATTATATTCAATTTCAAAAAGTGATAGAATCTAATTTTTAATATAAGTGTATAATAAAAAAAAATTGTGTGAAATATTACTTGAGTTTCCAAAATGTTAAACATGTGTTTTATAAATTCAAAATTGTATTTTAAAATTATTTATGCTATTTATAAAATATATATATTATAGAAAATGGGGTTATTATCTTTTAATTCTTTCTTGTGTTAAGATACTGTCATAAAATTGGTAGTTTTTAACAAAATTGGCATTTTTAATATTCACCTAAAAATCTATTATTTTATAAAAATCTCAAAGATTAACCCTAATATAATTTTTAATGTAATCATATAAAAACATTTTTAGTGAGGAATATTACTTGAGTTTCCAAAATGTTAAATATGTGTTTTATAAATTCAAAATTATATTTTCAAATGATTTATATTATGTAAAATATATATATATATATATATATATATTATAGAAAATAGTTTCATAAACTTTTAAGTATTTCTTGTGTTAAGATAATGTCATAAAAGTGGTAGTTTTTAACAAAATTAGATTATTTTAATATTCACCTAAAAATCAATTATTTTAGAAAAATCTCAAAGATTCACCCTAAGATAATTTTTTATATGGGGTTCAAATATTAAGTTCATTTTTTAAAATTAAAATTATGAAATTTATAAATTTAACTTTTAAATTAAATTTCAATATATATAAAGAAAAATAGCTTTTATTGAAAAATGAATTTGTAAAATATTAAATGTTTCTAAAAATATTTTTTATGCATTTTCTAATTGATTAAAATATTATTTATATTTACTACAGGCTTTATTATCCTCAATTTTTCCTTATAATAAATATGTCATGACTCGTTTTAGTTTATTATTATGTGTGGAGCAATCTATCAAATATAGTATTAATTTAAAGGATCCAAAATCTTAGTTCATTATAATGAAAAAGTGGTAAAGGTGATGTTGTGTAATGTTAGTGGTTTTGTTGATGTAGAGATATAAAAAGGTTAATTTGGTTAGTTTTATAGTATCCTAGGATTATGATAGCATTTTGAAATAGATTTCAATGTATTAAATAAAGCAGAACTAGAGTGGGCTTATATTGAATAATGAAGTGATGAATGCAGTAATTGAAGTGGGGAAATTAATATATGGAAATTGAAATATAAATGAAATTATAGATATTGGAATTAATATAGATAATGGACTTACTTTTGTAGTTAAATGATTCATTTTTCTAATAATGGTTAGTGGATTCCATGTGGTAGGTGTGTTGGATTTTTGTGAGTTAAGAGGTGGTGAAAGTTTTTATTTTTGTGTGGTGATGATGGTATGATAATTGATTGCAGTTATAGAGGTTTCATATAGTAAGTTCAACCTAGGTTGGTCTTATGTGATTCTTATATATCCAATATACTTTTTTATTTCTTGTACACCCCCACCCATTTTGGGTAACCTTATTGACACCCATATGTGGTTTTAGGTTTCAGGTATACCCCTAATATCTAGAATGTGGATGATACAGATGAATTACTTCTCCCCCTCTCCCTCTCTCTCTTTCATATGTAGTGTGTTTATGTGGTGATGATTTGATGGTGATGTGATGATATGGAAGTGATGTGGTTATGTTTCAATGGTATATTGTATGTGGCAGTAGTTGTGCATTTTTTGGTTGTGGTATGTGGTATACAGTATGTGTCTATGGTATGAGACTATGGTTATGATGTGGTTATGAGATTGTGGTATGTATATAAGGGATGAGTGTGCTAGGACGTTTTGTTGTTGGGATGTGAGGGAGACTAGATCAGTGGGAAAATGGGTGTTAGGTACCTTTGTCTATATATTATCATGATTACTATATTATTATTCATGTGTGTGTATTTAGTGAGTAAGACTTAATTATGTTGAGTTATAGATGACCTTGGTATAGTAAAAGATCCATTTTCCCTACTTATTCATAGATTCTTCAGTATACTTCATCCTAATTTCCATGAGATTTTCTAAATAATATCCTATCAATCATACTTGTATGCTCACCCCTATTTCCTATATCCCATTTTTGCATATTTGTAAGATGGAGTTAGTGATCAAGATAAATAGTATTATCTCATGGTGTGGTGATCATTTGGAGTTGGATTTACTATCATAAGAGTTGTTTTATTTTGGTATTATCTTTTGCATCTATATAAAATTACATACATTATTAGGGTTATGGTTTATTTTTATTATATGTGTTGGTTTTGATTAGTGTTTCATTTATATTTTTTTCTTGGGATTATTAGGGTAATTCATCCTATTATGTATGTTTTATACCTTTGGTTCTAATCACCAACCCATGGAAATTTAGAATTGGTATTTGGGGGTTATTCTTGTCTCCATTATCACCCCAATAGGGGTTTTAGTGGAGATAGGCCATGAAAAAGCGGCATCAGATCTTTGGATGAGAGTTATGATGGATCTTGGAGGTTGGCATTGCTGAGTAATTGCATTGTCTTTCTAGGGAAAAGGTATCATTTGAGATTAAAATTTGATATAGGAATAAGTGTTCTACTAGGATGTAGATAGGGCCCCTGTGATCTAACATAAGGAACTTAAGCCTATAGAATATATCCAAGTGAGACTATACTGATTGCAGGGTAGAGACCTAGGATTGGTGTATGCATCATACTTTTGTGTGCCTGTGTTTGGGTCGGCGAAGATATTTAGGAAATTAAAATAAATTTATTTAAAATATCTTAAATGAATTATATTATATGGTCTTTTTAGTTTTTTAGTGTTTATAAGGATGGTAAGTGGAAGGAATCACTAAAAGTTTTTGGTCGGTGAGGTGCATCAAAGTGTGTAATCAAGTTGAGTTGATTTGATGCAATATATTACTTGATCTTGAGCTCAATGAAAAATTATAATACTTGACACCCAACCCAACTCAATATTATTATGATTTTTAAAGTATGAGCTAGAATTTAATTTTAAAATGAGCAACTCGAGCTTAATTGATTAAGATTAATTAATAAAATCAAGCTTTTATACTAGGGTAAGATTTTGATTATTATTCAGCCTAGAACTCAAACTCGATCTTGATTATTGTCATTTATTAAGTAAAAACTTGAGATCATCTATTATACATATAAATATAAAAAAATAATTAATTTTTAATAGTAGCATACTATTTTAAAGGAACATTCAAAAATCAATAAAAACTAAAAAAACAGAAGAAAATCATCTTAACAAACACCCACAAAAAATGTTACTTTCATATAAATTAACATGAATGGTACAAAAAATATCATAAATCACTCCAACTAATGTATGCTTCTAGTAAAATTGTTTTACCATAATAAAAATAAAAAAAATAAAACGCTAAACAAGGATAATTTTATTTGAGAATGGAAATGAGAGCTTTAAGTTTGGAACCACTCCCATTGATAAAATGTGCATTAAAAGACGAGTGTCACATCACTCCAACAACATTCTCCAATATCTACACATTCCATAACCTATAGTAAAATTAAAATATATTTTAATTAAACATAATAATTATCCAATGAGTTATAACAACATAATTTAAAGAATATATAAAAAAATCCAATGCTCAATTCAAACTAGTTTAACTAAACTCCAATATGAAAAATTGGTTCACCAAAAATTTCTATTAAAAGTGCTTATGAATATTTCTGATTTTAAATTACGGAAAAAATATTTAGAAAACTAAAAACATAAAAGAAACTATCAAGGAAAAATGGAATTAATTTTAATTCTAGTAAAAATAATATAACTACTTAAGAAATTTAAAACAGCATATAGTAGTTTGAAACATTAAAAAACGTTAAAACATATTATAGAAATTTTTCCATAAAAAATCAATGCTATAAGTCATATAATTTAATATAATATATATGAAAAAAAAATTATATTATTTAGTTTTAAGAAAAATTCTGATTGAAAACTACTTTTAGTATTTTAAAAAGTGCACATTGTTGGTATGAAACAAATGAATAAAAAATATTATCACAAGTTGTATGTTTTTAATTATAAGTGACTGCAGATTATATTTAAGTTGAATTTAATCTTACTAAAACTAAAATTATTGAAACTAGACTATTATACAGTCTAAAAGTTGAAACAAAGTCAAATGGTACAAAAACGTATTGAAATAATAATCTCAACTATCACAAATTAACTATTTCTTATAAAAAATTAAAAAATGATAAAAAATTATATATAAAATTACTATATACCAGAAGAGATAAATACTTACATATAACTTCATTGAAAGAAATTTTATAAATGAAAAAATTATTAATAAAATTATGAAACAAGAATATATAGTATGAATTGAATAGAAAAGGAAATTAAAGATAAAATATTAATTAAATCATTATTCACTGACACATTTCCCTTTTATGTTTTTAATCAGTTTTATAAACATGGTATATACCAATATTACATATCATGATATTTCATCTTCAATTTAGGTTATCATTGAATATATTAGAATAAATAGTTAACACTTGATAAAAAACTAAAAAAAATACAATTTTTTTTATTCAATTATAAATCAAAAGATAAAATACATTCAATCACTGATGGTGATCATGTAAATTTATTATGGAATTTAAATATGATTGGAAAACAATTTTGTTCTTAATAAAAAAGATATTAGAGTTTTAAAAATATTAAAAATAATATATAGAATATAAATAAATAAATTCAATAAACAGTTCAGTAAACAATTCAATATTTTTGGAACACTAAGTTTTAATAGTGATAAATTCATTAACAAATTTAGTGTTAAAAAATTAAATTCATCATGAAATTTAGTGTTTTAAACCTAATAAAATTCATGAATCAAATTAGTGTTTTTAATTTAACATTAAAATAATAAAAATATGCAACAATAGTATGTAATCATTTTACAATCATATTCCCAATACACCCTAAGAGGGGGTGAATTAGGGTATTCAATTATTCAATTCTTCTTGTATTACACCAAATCTTGTTCTCGTGTTAGCAATAACACTTTGAACCTATCCATCCCCAAGAACACACAATATAAATAAGTAAAAGTAATTTAAATGACAAAGTTATTTTATTTGGTTCACCACAAATGGTTAATCCAATGAGCATATGCCGATGGTGTGCCATCATACCAAGGGATAACACTACTCCTTATAGATGCTATAAAATTTTAGGAATGATTAACTATTGATCCAAGGTTCACTCCCTTATATTATCACTATTTTCAGTGATTTGAGATAAGGAATACAATAATATGTGACATTATTATTTCTTATAATGTTTCTTCATAAAATATAAACACTATATTAGCAAGGGTGTTGCTATTATGCTCTTGTTCCTTCTTTAAATCTTGATCTTCAATGAAATTCATCATAAAAACTTTTATTTTCTTAATTATCTAGATCTAGAAATATTCCCCTCTTAATTATTTCTTCCTCAATATCCCCAATATCAAAGGAATAAAACTTTTGAATTGTGTTTCACAAATTAGACACATTTCACCCATTGATTGGATAATCACTGCACATTAATCACCAATTAATTTAACCAAGTCAACCACAATCTTAAGAAATTTGAGAAGTATTCAAGATTTAAACTATTTCTAGAATAACCTACTTCACAGCATGGACACCTCCGTTATGGTGTGGTTCTCATAAAAAGTTCTAGATTGTGGTGTGGTATTGGGTCAACAACCAAACCCACAAAATTGAGGTGAATCTTATTTAATATTCCCAACAAGTTCATGCCAAGATCTTCTCAGTCCTCCTTAGAATTTGATTTGTTTATATTTTGGACCTTCTTCTTATAGTATGAGAACCTACAACCTTTATTATTAGATATTTCATGAATTATTACAAAATTGGCCTCTCTGTGTCACGATGTGAATCTATACCATGGCCCTATTATTTCACCATATTATTTATTCTTATAGACCAACCATTATGGTGTGTTATTTGTTAGGTCCCTTGGTATAGAAGTAGTCACTATAGGTAGGGAATAGTCCTTTTTAAGATATTTAAACAAATACTATTATATGAGAGTTAAAATAATGTTAAAAGTATAGTAGAAATAAAAATAGATAACACGCAATATTTTTATTGAGGTTTGGATCACCAAGATTTTTATTGAGGTTTGGATAACCATGATCCTAGTCCTCTCATCAATATCCTTTAATCTATGAGGATCATTGTATTAACTAGATCTTCACCTTTTAAAGGAAGTTATAACTTGATTATATTCAAATGAAACCTACCTTTTTCACACCTAGTGGTATAACACCTAAATTTTGAAGGAGTCACAACCTACCTTCCTTTTTTTGGGAGGAATAACCCAACCTTCCTTTTATATGGGAGGAATAATACAATAAGAAAGATTTTGTATGGGAAAATACTAAACTAAATTGTAGAATATAAACAGATAGAAGGAATAATTACAATGGAAAAACAGCATAAACAATTAAAACAACAGTTAAGAAGGTGACGTATAAATTCAGTGCAACTCAAGTTATTTGATCACTTTAGTGGTGGAGACTAAAAGTGATGAATATTTTTAGTGATCACATCAAAAGAACAGAAGTAGAAGATTTTTATTGACTGATTCAAAGGAGTGGAAAAATGTATCATTATTTTCACTCAAATCATCTGATCACAAGTTTATATTTTCCCTTGATCATTTCTCTAATGGATTAATCTGGGTTTATTAATTCAATGATCCTTAGAGAGAATCTATATGTCCAATAATTGAATGAAACGTGTTAGCATATAATAATAAAATAATACTACTATTACCTTTAACTGTAAACACTACAATGATAATGAAAAATCTTTCACACCCTTTATTTCATTATGAAATATTAGAATAAAACAACAAAACTATAAAGCACAACAACTATATCTAATACATATTTAAATGTATAGAAAAAAAATGAGAAAAATGAGATCATAAAATATTATTATAAAATAAAAATAAGGTTACACCATATGAAAATAAGGTATTTTACATTTTTCATTTTTCTGAATAGGTAAAAGATCAAGAGGGAGGGCGGAAGAATTAGTGTAGGAACCATTAAAAACTCCTTTGTTTGTAAGAGCATCGCCAAGAGTATTATCTTCACAAAAAGAATGAGTGATTACATAAGAACCTGGTTCTTTATTTGAGGTATGGAAATTTCCCTTTCAGTTCATATTTACGAAAATGGGGGAAAAGAGGTCAAGGGGATGGCTACAGGCCTGTTACACAATGTGACTGGGAACTACATGTCGTGTACTTATAGGTACACGTCGTGTGTGTAAGGCTACATGCCATGTAATCCTAGCACACGGCCATGTGATGATCTGGCCCAGAGTTGTACTGACACTGTGTGTAGTCTCAAGTACATGTCATGTACTTTTTTTATTAATTAAATTAGGAATTAGAATCATTTTTGTGAAAATGGACAGGGTCTCCCCCGGTTTGAAAAAAAAGAAGTTCCGAACATGATTTTTCTTCCTCATTGATCATCTAAGCCCGATTCCTTTGTCGTCAGTTGCGTTTGAACCCGATCGGTAAACTCTCAATTCCTCTTGATCCATTATTCATGTTTTTTACTCTCGACAAAGTTATTTAAGTTTGAGCATTTATACCTATTTTGTAGATCTACTTCTTTCTAGGTAGAATTAGAGCTCGATGCTGGATGAGGAGAGTTATAGAAGTATGAGGTAGGTGGTCTTGTGACTTTCTTGAATTGTAATGATGTTTATATATGTAGAAGTGTCGCATTCCCATTTTTAGGGTGCTTCTTGACTGAATAATGAACCCTGTTATTACCTATTGATTATTAGTTAATTGATTATATATTTTAAAGCATGTTTAGGGTTGTGAACATTGATTTAGGGCCACCTCATGGGTGTGTTTCCCATGGATGGTTATTTGGTCGAGAATGCCTATGAGGCTTGACTTGAATTCCCATTATTGGGTTGTCAAAAATGTATTTATCATTATATGAATTTCCCACATGAGATACTTGTTGTGTTAAGCCTTATAATTGTTTAAATTTCATAATAGGCTTCCTATATGTTTTTCCCATTAGAGTTGTCCTTGTTTTACCATGTGATAATTTAATTTACATGTGTTTGTTATTATATAAATTGATCCCATGTGAGTTTATTTTTTTAAAACCATGTGATAGTTTAATTAACATGTGTTGTTTTTTAGATGAAATTTTTAATTGAATTAATTAATAAAAATAGGTAATTAGAAATGGGCGAGCCATAGTCTCAGTTAAAAGACAAGGTCGGACTCATGTGACTAATTTCACCTTGTATACCTTAGGTGAACCATTATCTCAGTTAAAAGATAATGGATGGTCTCAATAGGTTAATTATGTAAAGGTCATAAGAAAGCCATATATAGAGTGGTCAGGCTCATTGAGTCTTATATAAAATTCTGAGAAAACCTAGGATCCATTGAGGGATACCCAGGTTGGGCTCTATTGGAAAATGATTCAAATGACTAAATGATTTTTATTCCATGAGTTGACAGTTACTTTTATATGTGGGGTCATCAGGCCTAGGACATACCTCAAGACTTTATATAATTTACAGGACTTAAATAATGAAATTCATGACTTATGACATGTTTTCCAAGCCAAAGAACAAGCTCAGATTCAGTCTTTACTTGTACTTGGTTACAGTGTCTTCGGAGACATTTGTTGTGATTACTTTTGAGTGCCTTATGGTTTACTGCTTTCACTATTTTACACTACTTGTTATATATATTCACTGACAGATTGGCACAGACCTTGGGTGGTTTCTTATTGGGATTTAGTCTCACACCCTATTTGGGTCATGTTTTCAGGCCCAAAAAGATTATATGATTTTTGGTGTTGATCAAGGAAAGTGCCCTACTACAGGTACTTGATGTGCTGCTTAAGAGTCAGAGAGCATAGGACTGGTCCGAGGCTTATGATTCTTCCTAGTCTCTTTTTGTTTCTTTTTTACTTTTGAGACATATATTGTATATTACTTCAGTTTACTTGTTTTTGCTTCTTTCTTAGAACAACAACATGTTGCATCATCTTTTGTATTGAATGATACTTGGTTATTTATCTTATCAGTCTTCCATTGTTTATTTTAGTTTTATGTTGTTTACTGCTTATGATATTATATTATTATTTATTTCACTGTGTTACACTCTTCCAATAAGGGCATAGTTTCCACACTATCACAACTTAGGCCCTCACTACTAGTCGACAGCCTCTGGCATTTGGGGGAATTCCCTTGAGGCCATGTGGCCAACCGGGTATGAGGCACTAGTTGAGTGAAATCTGGATTTGGGACATTACAAAGTGGTATCAAAGGATTTATTTCCTAGTTTGCTTTACTATTTGGAAATGATAGAAAGGAAATTGAATTTTTTTAATTAGCTGTACCTGGGAATAGCTACCTCTTATATAGAGAAAATCCAAATTACCTTGAATGAAATTGTAATTTTTGGATTTTGAGCTATTACAGTTGATTTGATTTCACCATTGGGTGATGCACTTGTTTTGTGATATTATTGTTGATATCATTGTGGTTTTATTTTGTTTCAACCTGATGAGATGAGGGTATTCCATCTCATTCATCATATGGGAACTTGTTAGAAATCACATTCCATGCATTCTTTCCATTCCATTTAGAGAGCATTATTGATTGTATATTGTTGTGACAGATGTCATGATAGATATGTCTACTATTGTGATAGGTGTATTGGTACGTGTTGTGGTTGAATTTTATAGATGCCAAACTTTTGTCCCTAAGGAGTTTGGGCCCTCTTGGATTGGAATTTGGTGGATCATGTTTCGTCCATGGGATTTAGATTGTGTTGTTATATTTTATATGTGGATTCCAAGCTTTGATTTGTAGGGAGTATGGTCCCCCACGGATCAGAATTTGGAACACTGTCGATTTATTTTACAAAAATTGGGGTTCGTGGGAAGTTTATGAGGCTTACTATCTAGAAACCCAAACAACACGGCATGCGATCCTATGAACACACACCATGAGTTCTTTTATTCAAGAAAAAATAACTTTTTATGTACACGTCATGTACTCTAAGTACGCGCCGTGTGGTTTTTTACCATGTATCTAGCCATGTGAGAAAGATAACGGGTTTTTTAGTTTTGATCAGAACATTTTGTGTGCCCTATGTACACCCCGTGTAGTTTTACATAGGAAACCCCATGTGCCTATGGCCATGTAAAAGTAAATGGCCAGGAGGGAATACTTGAGTACACGTTATGTGTCAGCTTGAAACGTTGTGTACCTAGGACATTTAAAATCCCAAGGAAGGAGGAGTTACATGACCATTTAAGAACTTAAGTATACATTTTGTGTCTGGTCCCTACACTCTGTGTACCTAGGGTGTTTACATACCCAAGCTGGAAGGAGTACACAACCATGTAAGGGAATAAGTATACACGTCGTGTATTGTCCCTACACATCGTGTACTCATCTTTTGTTTACTTTTAAAGCCTTTATTATCCTATTTAGTTCTTACACTCTTGAACTACATACCTTGGTGAAGAACTTATACTAAGGTGTATGTGTTGATCTTTATAGATCAATTCCTCCACAAAGACCTCCAGTTGTATGCCAGGAGAGTAGTGATGATCATACCCTAGAGGTTGTAGGCCATGGGCTAGCAGTGGAACCTCTAGTCACGCCAATTGTGGCACTAGCTGTTATACTGGACGCAGGTGATGATGCAATTTTCTGTGAAGGCTTTATGATTTTCATGCAAATCTTTCAAGAAGCACCCCAACCTACCACGTCTATGAAAGAACTGACATGAGTGTTCCAATAGCATCATCTGCCCACGTTTTCTGGGGAAGGCGGTCCACTGTCTGTAGAGTCATGGATAGACTCCAGGTTATCGATCTTCGAGCATCTTTAGACTCCTCCTGAGAGAATGTTCAATCTCATGACTTATATGTTTTGTGATTCCACTAAGAGGTGGTGGGATTTTACCACACAAACATTGCGTCAACAGGACATGGCATGGGGAGATTTTCAGATAGTCTTCTATAACTACTTCTATCCCGAGATGTTGAGGGCTGACAAAGCTGTGAGTTTGTGAATCTGGAGAAAGGTGCTCTATCATTCATGGATTACTCAACCCACTTTACTGAGCTCCATCACTTTACACCTATTCTAATGGGTGAAGATTTGTCAAAGGCTATGCGATTTGAGGATGGTGTCAGGAACGACATCTACTTGTAGGTGAATATCTTCCAACTGACTAATGTATCTGCTATAGTGAACTAGGTGATGATTACCAAGTAGAATTAGAGTGAATATGGAGGCGAGAGAAAGGGTGGTTTGACATCTAGATCTGGTACTGTTTCGACCGGTAGTATGAAGCTTTTATGGAGCTTACACAATGTGAATCTAGTACTCAAAACACATCTTCTAGTATTTTGGTAAGGTGCTTCAAGTGCGGAATAATTGGGTATAATAGACCTCAGTTCCCGATGGACCCATTCGAGTGTCGAGATTTTGGAATGATGGGCCAATTACAGTGTTTCTGAAGGAAATTTCCACCAACATCTATTGAGAGAGGGTCTGCACCAACTCCACATTCAGGAATAGGGTCAACATCTTTTCACTAGTCAGGGAAATGGAATGTGCCAGGCCATTTAGTCCGAGGTAATGGTTGTGGTCGTAGTATCTAGACCCTAGGATCTCAGCGACAGTAGGGAAAGTCAGCTCAGGGTAGCTAGAAAGTGTCTTAGGGCTGTGGTACAAGCCAAACTTATGCAGTGCAACAGACCCAGTAGGAGTAGGATCCCAGACCTTTTACTTTCAGAGGTACTATTCTATTAACCTTTGTTTTAGCTTCTCCACTCTTTGATATAAGGGCTTCCCATATTTTCAATTTTGTGCCCATTGGGGAGAGCCTAGGGCTCCTTTTTTTTACTTCTGGTGATGTTATGGAACTAGATACACCGTTAGGGATTATAATGGTAGGTGTGAGATAGTGCAAGGAGTGCCCCCTTGAAATTGTTGGGTGTCACTTTGTTTGGGATATCTATGTCTTAGAGATGATACGCTTTAATTTCATACTCAGAGTGGACTGGTTTGTCTTCTTTCAAGACTTCATCAATTGCTATCACTATAGGTTGAGTTTTACATCAGCAGAAAGTGGATCATTTCTACACAAGGGGGAGTGGGATGTCTAGGCGAGTCGAGCTAGACCCGAGCATTGTGGGATTAGTGGGATTACAACACAGATTTCTAGTTTATATCTGGATGACCAGGGGACACATCATATGGAATTTATTCTAGTGGTTGATCATTTTAGGGACATCTTCTTGAATGAATTTTCAGGTTTACCACTGGTAATAGAGGTAGAGTTCTCTATCGAGCTAGTGCTAGGAGCTGAATCGGGGTTCATTCCTCCTTACATGATGGCTAAGACGGAATTACAAGAGCTCAAGTAAAAACTAGAGGATTTGGAGGTGAAGGGGTTTATTGTAACTAGTACTTCTCTATGGGGTTTTCCAGTCCTTTTCATGAAAAAGGCAGATGGTACCCTTAGGCTATGTGTGTACTATCAGAAGATAAACTAGTTGATGGTTAAAAACTGATATCCCTTGTCATAGATAGATGAACTGTTTGATCATCTTTAAGGAGCTCAAGTGTTCTCAAAGATCTACTTGAGATCAGGTTATCACTAGGTGCATGTTACACCTACATACATATGTCATACAACCATTCATAGTAGTTATGAGCTATATAAGTATCTGGATATGTCGTTCGGTCTTGTGAATGTGCTAGTAGTTTTCATGGAACTGGTGAACTAAGTGATCCATTCCTATCTTGATTCTTTTTTTGTGGTTTTCATAGATGATATCTTGGTATATTATCATAATCAACACGATCATTCCACACATCTTGATATCATTTTGAGTACACTGTGAGAGCATCATTTTTATGCTAAGCTCTCAAAATTACACTTCTGGATGGATTATATTCACTTCCTAGGTCACGTTATCTCAGAGATAGGAGTATCAGTGGTCCCAGAGAAGGTAAGGGTAGTGGTTACCTAGGAGCAACCCAAGAATGTCTTTTAGGTGTAGAGTCTTCTAGGGATTATTGGTTACTACAGGAGTTTCATACAAGACTTCTCATGCTTAGTGGTGCCGATGAAAGGCTTAACAAAGAAGGGTGTGAAGTACATATAGTCAGATTCTTACGAGGCGACCATTCAGGAGATGAAAGGGAGATTAATGGCAGCATTGATGCTGATTTTCCAGAGCTGGGTAGGAGTTATACTATGTACTATGAGGCATCAGGTATTAGGCTAGGAGCAGTGCTTATATAGGGGGATCGAGTCCTTGCATATATATCTCAGCATCTGAGGCCACATGAGAGGAACTACCTGGCACATGATCTCGATTTAGCTACGACTGTTCATGCCTTATGTTGTTGGGGACATTACTTTTTGGGAGAGTGTTTTGTTGTGTACACAGACCAAAAAAGTATCAAGTACATCTTTACTCAGTGTAATATGAATTTGAGGTAGTGAAGGTTGGTGGAATACCTTCAATATTTCAACTTTGAGCTTGACTATATGCCTAGGAAAGGAAATGAAGTGGTTGATGAATTGATCAAGAGGACCCAGATACAGGAAATACAGTAGGCTAGTAGTGAGTGGCAGCTAATGGCATTGTTCTCTTAGATTCATTTAGAGGTGCACGACAGGCAGGGTTAGAATTTTCTTACATCCTTAGCTATTACCACTACCTTACTGGACAGAGTGAAGATAAGGTAGTTATCAGATTATGAAGGCTTAGTCCTATGGGAGAGTATGTCAGGAGAGGACCCTTCTCCTGGTTGGAACATAGGTGAGGATGAGGTTCTATGGTTATAGGTTCACGTATGGGTTTTGGCATACATGCGCGAGGATCTAATGTAGGATTTTCATGCTTCAGTTTGGGAAGTGCATCCTAGGGTCACCAAGATGTATCGGGATTTACATTTTCAATAATGGTGTCTAGGTATGAAGGGAGATGTAGCTGGTTTTTTCATGAGATATTCCACCAGTCTATAGGTGAAGGAAGAACACCAAAGACCAGCAAGACTTTTACAGAATCTACCCATTCTTGAGTGGAAATGTAATGATGTCGTGATGTATTTCATGACTGGTTTTATAATTTATCCCCAAGGTAATGATGTAGTATGGGTTGTGGTTGACAGTCTTACAAAGGTTTCACATTTCCTAACAATTAAGAAAACCTTCAGTGTTGATGTGCTTGGGAGGTTGTACATCTGATAGATTGTACGACTACACGAGGTTACTCATTCTATCATTTTAGATAGGGATGCCTATTTTACTTCTCATTTCGGGAAAAGGATATAGAGGGATTTGGGTACACAGGTTCTCCTGATAAAATCTTACCACCCTCAGACATATGGCCAGTTAGAGAGCAAGATTTAGGTATTGGAGGACATGCTTCGGGCATGCATCCTAGATTTTGGGGGATCCTAGGAGACACACATACCCCCTTGTTAAGTTTTTATATAATAATAGATTCCAGACTACTATTCTGATAGTGCCATATGAGTCTTTGTACGGTAGGTCATGCTGATCACCCCTATGTTGGCTGAAGGTGGGAGAGGCAGAGATGTTGGGACCTCATCTTGTCCAAGAGACCACTAAGCAGGTTCAGTTGATTTTCAAGCAGATGGCTACTACACAGTCTCTTCATAAATCATACATTCATCGTCGTATATGACCTTTGGAGTTCGAAGTTGGGAATCTACTTTCCCTATGTGTTTCACTGAGGTCGGGACATAAGAGAATCAGGAGACATTGTATGCTTTCTCTGGGATACATCGGTCCGTTTGAGATTATGGAGAGGGTCTAGCCAGTTTTCTACCAATTTTAGTTGCCTCATAGGTATAGGGATATGCACAACATCTTCCACATTTCTCAGTTACGATGTTACTTTTTGGACCCATCTCACACCTTTCAGCCTGAGGAAGTGGAGTTGCAAGAAGATGTGTCCTTTGAGAAGCATCTCATTCATATTGTGGATCATATCACGAAGGTTCTCTGTGGTCGGTCTGTTCATTTGGTTTGGGTGCTATGGTAGCACGGACGAATGGTGGATGAGACTCGGGAAAGGGAGGCTGACGTATGGTCATAGTGGCTGGATTTGTTCTCATATTTCTCTTCATCACCTTTGGAAGGGAAATTCAGGGACGAATTACTTTAAGGGGGGAAATTTATAAGAACCCAGTTCTTTCTTTGAGGTATGGATCTTTCCATTTCATTTAATACTTATGAAAATGGGGGTAAATAGGTATAGGGGATAGTTTAAGGCATATTACACAATGTGACTAGGAACTACACATTGTGTTCTTATAGTTACACACTTTGTATGTAAGGATACTTGCCATGTAGTCCCAGTACACGATCATGTAATGATCTATCTAGGAGTTGTAAGGACATGGAATGTAGTCTCAAGTAAATTTTTTGTAATTTTTTATTGATTAAATTGGTCAGTAGCATAGTTTTTTGGAAAATGGACAGGGGATCTCCCATTTTGACAATCAAGCAGCGCTGAATGGGATTTTTCTTCCCAATTGATCATCTTAACCCCAATTCATTTGCCATCGATTGCGTTTGAACCTGATCGGTAAGCTCTAGATTCCTCTTGAGCTGTTATTCTTGATGTTTTCTCTTGAATAAGTTATTTAAGGTTTATTTTTTATACCCATTTTATAGATATACTCCATTATAGGTCGAATTAGAACCTAACACTGGACGAGGAGAGGTGTACGAGTACGGGGTAGGTGGTCTTATGCCTTTCACAAATTTTCATGATGTTTATATATGTCAGAGTGTCGCGCACCCATTTTTAGGGCATCACTTAATTGAATAATGAACCATGTTATTACCTATTGATGATTAGGTAATTGATTATATATTTGAAATCATGTTTAGGGTTGTGAACCTTGATTTAGATCCACCCCATGGGTGTGTTTCCCTTTTATGGTCGTTTGGCCCAGAATGCCTATAAGGCTTGACTGGAATTTCCATTTTTAGGTTGTCAAAAATGTATTTCTCATTATATGAATTGCCCACATGATATACTTGTTGTTTTAAGACTTGTAATTGTTTAAATTTTATAATAGGATTGTTATATTTTTTTCCCATCTGATTTATCCTTTTTTGACCATGTAATAGTTTAATTTACATGTGTTGGTTATTATGTAAAATGAGCCCATGTGATTTTATTTTGTTAAATCAATGTGATAGTTTAATCTATATGTGTTGTTTTTGAGATGTAATTTGTAATTTAATTAAATGATAAAAGGAGGTAATTAGCAATTGGTGATCCACATTCTCAATTAAAAAGACAAGGTCGGGATCATGTGACTAATTGCACCTTATATACCTTGGTTGAACCATTGTCTCGATTAAAAGACAATGAATGGGCTCTAGAGATTAATTATGTAAAGTTCATGAGTGTTCCACGTATAGAGTGGTTGGGCTCATTGAGTCTTCTTTAAAATGTTTACTGAACCTAGGATCCATTGAGGGATACCTAGGTCAGGATCTATTGTAAAATTATTCAAATTACTAAATGATTTTTATGTCACGAGTTGACAGTTTACTTTTATATGGGGGGTCATCGTTCCTAGGTCATACCTCGAGACATTATATAATTCATGGAACTTCAATAATGAAATGGATGACTTATGAAACATATGTCAAGCCAAAGAACAAGCTTGAATTCGCTCTTCACTTATATTTGGTTATAGTGTCTTCTAAGACATCTGTTGTGATTAATTTTGAGTACCTTCTAGTTTAATTCTTTCACTATTGTACACTACCTATTATATATTTTCACTAACAAATTGGCACAAACCTTGGGTTTTTATCTACTGGGATTTAGTCTCACACCCTATTTGGGTCATGCTTTTGGGCCCAAACAGATTATAAGAATGCAGGTGTTGATCAAGAAAAGTGCCCTACTACTGGTACTTGATGTGCTTCTTAGGATTTAGAGAGTATGGGACTGAGTCGAGGCTTGTGATGATTCCTAGTTTCTTTTTGTTTCCTTTTCACTTTTGAGACATATATTGTGTATTATTGTAGTGTACTTGTTTTGGCTGCTTTCTTAGAACATATAACATGTTGCATCATATTTTTTATGGAATGATGCTTGGTTATTTATCTTATCAGTCTTCCATAACTTATTTCAGTTGTATGTTGTTTACTTTTTCTTCTATTGTATTTTTATTTATTCTTCTATGTTACAATATTCCAATGAGGGCATATTTTCCCCACTATCACACCTTAGGCCCTCTCTGTTAGTCGGTAGCATCTGGAATTTGGAGAAATGATCTTGAGTCCATGTGGCCAACCGGGTACGGGGCACCAGTTGAGTGGCATCCGTATCTAGGACAATATAGATTATTTAGTACATTATGGATATATTTGAAATGATTTTGGACCACCTTGCGGTGAGCTTCCATGAAAAATGGATGGTTCCAAGCCACACCGCTTGCACAATCATAGTCGAGTCATATTCAAACTACACCTTATTCCAATTTTGTTATATATCCATGTGGATAGCATTAATTAATGTAATCATTTAAGCTTCAAGGGAAGTGCAGTGTCCACAAGGCCCATATGAGTAGTCAATAATCTCTCTTTTGTGATCCAAATGTACAAATAAAATCATGTATATGTTTTTACACAATATATAATTATATTCTAGTAGAATTTGATATAACATTAAAAAATTATTTTATCAAAAAAATTAAAAAGATAAGAATTATAATTTAAGAAAAAATATTTGAACTAACAATGGATGAAGAAATTATCTACCATTAAAATAGAGAGCGTTAGAAAATTCTACTACTGATGAAACGGAGTATCTACCAATGGATATCCAATAGTAGAAAAATAGATCATCTACTATTAGATATCCAATGGTAATTAAACATATAATATACTATCCAGTGGTGGATATAATATGAGAAGTGCATGGCGATACGGTAGAGAAGCTATTGCCACCATTGAGAAATAAGAAATAATAAAACATAAACAAAGATATTACCTCTCCATTGTCCAACTGGTAGAAGATCTGCCAGTAACTGACACACATCACTTCCAATGAGCAATGGTATACAATAGAGAAAAAGAACTACCACTTAGTCATTGTTTCAAAGAGAGATCAACCAGTGCTACCATTTTAGAGACCAATAGTGAATAAAAAAATTATTGTGCAAGGATTGAACTACCAGTGATTATTTGAACTACTTCTGGATGTCCAATGGTAGAATGTGATCTACCATTGGCTCCCAATAGTATCATTTGATATACCGTTGGCTTAAAATAGTAGAAAAAGAAATACCATTTAAGGTCGGAAGATCCACTATTGAGAATGGTGATACTGTCAAGTTCCAACGGTCAACCATTGTAAAATAACTATCGGAGGACTAATAGTGCTTCTACCATGAGATAAAAAAATTTGAAGGAAAACCATCATAAGCACTGTCAATCAAAAAAGTGATCAATGCTTAAGAAGAGAAGTCAGAGGTTGTTTCATTGTATCTTGAAGAAGATAAACAGTTCTAGTGCAGTGCTAAAAACCTTTTCCAAACTATTTTTGGAAAGAGTAAAGAAATTTTTCAAAAAGTCAAAGTAAGTAAATATATATGAGACCAAAAAACAAACCCATGAGCTTGGCATGAAATCAAAAGATCGGTTTTAATCATTGGACATATTATGTCAATCGCCAGTGTACTGGATCTCGAGGGATGGCCAAGGAAGATGATGAAATAATTTGAATAAGGAATGCACAGGAGAGATAATGTTGATAGAATGGATGAGATCATATTGACATGATGGTTGAGATAATGCACATGTTTTTAAAATAGATGACCAATAAAAAAAGAAAATTTCCCACATCAAAGATGTATTAGGTCAAGGGTATGGAATATCATAATACATGTGACAGTCACTCCCTAAGTTATCAGCATGGGATAAATACTCGTAACCCACTATGAAATAGGTGATCCTTATACATGGGATCAGTGGGTGACCAAGCCCACTATATGGATGAACTGTGAGACTTACACATGGGACTGTTTGAGTTTTAATGCACTATACATGTCCAGGCCTCTATGTGGGCTTCAAGGCTGGACCTCCCATGGGGATTGACCTCCGGCTCCCCATAAGTGTGTTTGTATGGAAATCCTTAGATCCTTATCATAGAAGGCTTAATTCTTTGACACTTAAAAAACAAAAGGTATTATTAACAAGATAAAAATAAATTAATAAAATTGAAGCATTAAACCTGAAAAGGATAAATATTATGTTTTAAAACAATAGTTAATTTAATTACATGTCATGAAAAAATAATTTATCAAAAAAAAGAGAGATGTTAAAGTATTAATACCCAATTACAAATAGTATTACCTTTCATGGAACAACACAATTCCTACCCTAGATTCATTTAATCATCCATAGCCAAAATTATCATGTGATTTACCTCCTCTTATCCCCGATTCAATCTTATATATCCTTTAGAGAAATCAAGTTATTATTATACAACATTGATTACATCATGGTTATCTCCTCTATAACATGGCACACTTTTAGGTCCATATGCCTTTAATAATCCCCTGATACACTTTGAGATGTGTAATATATTCCCACAACATGATTAAATTTGGTTTATTCTTATGTATCCATTATATTCCTGAGTGAATCCCATGTAGCTTCACTTTACTATATGATTGATTACATTATACCATGATCATGTCTAGATTAGTAAATAAAGATCCAAATATCCTCTAAGTTCTTACAAGACTTCTCTAAGTATCTCTAACTATTTTATTAACCCTTTAATTTACTAAACAAACTTTATTTCAACCATGAATAGGTTCCACACATTCTCTATATAGGTAAACAAACAAAACCGATGAGAGAATTGGTTTGAACATTCTCCCCATTTAGGATTGGTGGCAATCCAACCAGAAATATTTAGTGAACTCTCTTCATCCATATCTCTTGGCTTCTAAACTACTATCTCCATGTCTCTTTATATATCTCTTAGATCTTAAAGTACCATCCCCATGGATTGTATCTCCCATTATCTTCCATACCAAGTAGATTTCACCAATAAGAGGTCATTGAGAAAAAAATGTAACACCCCTAATACAGTACCCCAAAGCTGGTAATTATTTTATTACATTGGTATATAATACATAGATCATAATAAATAGGATCCAACAGTTTAGTAGTCTTGATAAAATAGATACATAAATGAAAACTACATTACACTAAAAACATAAGGCACAACATTTGAATAAATGAAAACTTTATTATTTCTGTTTGCAATTCCATACATCACATGTAGTAATCTTCATAGTTTCCTAGGAAAATGGTAAATAATATAAAGGGGTTATCTTAGATGCTTAGTAATGGGTATCATAAAATGGAATCTACCATAACATAAGAATGCAATAAATAATATTGAAGTAATAAACAAATGTAATAATTTCATAAATGAGCATAATATATCCATGGATAATATAACAATATAAAAAATCACATGGACAAAAATAACGAACTTCATAGTGATGCAATTCATAATGTAGGACATCATGATATTACTATCAAAGCCTCATGCTAAGATATATTATATAATATCAAGGCCTAGTTCCAAGAAATTATATTTAAATGGGTAATTCATGCACCAAATTACCCAAACTAGTTTATCTAATGATTCCTATTGATACATCGAGTGGCTATATAATTCCAAGACCCACCCGTTACTAATTAAGTCCAATGTATTCATCATATGAAGGAATGAATAAAAAATACATATCATAATGTTCCCTAAGTAACCTGAAACATAAATCATAGCTAATTAATTAATAGTTTCCAATACAATAACATGAATATACGGGATTCCAATATTTACCCATTCAATAGAAAAATATTTATATCTAGGTTAATATCACACTATGACTTAGAAATGGTAGGATATTTACAAGGTAATGGAAAGTAACTCTATTAAAAAAAAGATAATAATGAAGTAGTTCAAAGTAATTTCATGGTGTAGGGATGTCAATGGGAAATAATCCATCGTTATGGTTTGTAAATAGATCATGATTCATCCAAAGTATATCCCTCGCGAGTGTCAAAATAGGTGTGTAGTTTTTCCCACTAGTTTGTGCATTGAGTGAAGGTCAAGTTAATACCAGACCAATATTTTTCAAGGTTATTACACCTAGTTGCATCTATGTTAGAGGATGCATCTACTTGTTTATATCCAAATAGGGATTTCATTACTAGAAAACCACACGCTCTCTACCAAAATTTTAGGTTGTTTTATGGATACAAGAGTGTTGGTAATTATTATGAATTATGAAGGTAGTATAATGAGAGGTAATTGTGATATATCATTGATGATATTATAATTAATTTATATCTATGTGGAATAATAATAATTCTTCTTTGAAAATAAAATTATTTAGAGAAAAGTTTTTAAAAATAAAGGTAGAAAAGAGGTTATGAACCCTTATTTATAAATAATAATGGATTCATAAAAATATATAATTATAGGGAATAAGTGATATATCATTAATAATATATCAAGTGGGTGATAATACCATAAAAAAATAATCATAGTATATAAAATATAAATTTAAATGAAATTATAACAACATAAATAGAACTGAAAAGGATAGAGGCTGATCAGAAAGCCTTACTTGAAAGGTAGATTTTTAAATCTTGATATGAACTTATTAGAACCTTATTAACTCCTTTAAGATACTATTAGTAAGTAAAATGATAGATTAATTCAAACCAATGTATTTGGAGTTGATAGTAATGTAATATAAACACTAAAGTGGTGACATGCCCTACCTAAATAGCTAAGTGGTGAGATGAACACTAAATTAGAATCATTTATTAATGAAATTTAGACCTTATCCCACTAATTGGTATTTAAAATTTAAAAGTATTTGTCATTTTATTGGGGAAACATTTAATAAGATTCCTTATTAAATGTTAGAAAAACATGATTCTCATTTGATAAAATATTCTATTGTGGATGAATAGCATCATCGTCATCTAACTTAACTTTTAAATCAATCTTAGTGAAAAAAGAATCTTAATGTAAGAAACTTATTATATAGTTAACTTAATAATAGTTCTTAAGTAAAATAAAATACTATGTTTTTGAGAACCCCCTTCCTAAGAATCCAATTTTTTAAGTTGTTCTACGAGTGAATTGATATTATTATGAAACATAAAATGATTCTCTTATTATTTTAAGGGAATTGGATGAAAAATTAACCTAAATAATTTTAGTCTCCACTCATATGTTAAATATTATTGGTTATGTAAATGACTTAGTAATATTAGAGGTTTTCTTAAGGCCTTCTCTGGTTAAAGAATTAATCTAATTTTAATTGATGAAATTTTTTTGACAGTGTGAATCAGTTCAAGAAAAGTTTACCTAGTATTCTCAAAGTGTTGAGTATAGATGAATTGGGTATATGATGTATAGGTTCTAGTTATTTGTTGATATTAAAAGTGGTTAAAAGTTAAAATTAGAATAAAAAAAAGTTATTTGGGTTTCAAACAATGTTTTTTAAAATAGCCGGTCAAGGTCGTTGAAACCTAAAGGAGTTCCAAGAAGGAAAGAGTAATTATTCCATAGGATGGGATTGTATGAGATATATAAAGGGGTTTATGAAACTATATGTAATTTCCATGTCATGAATCAGTGTTATAGAAATTAATTATTTTATTTTGAAGGTTACATGATATAAAATGTATACTTCAAAATTGTTGTAAATGTTTAGGAGTTTGAAATCAAGGGAATAATTAACAGAGATTATAGTTTTCATTCAAGTTATGAAGCAAGTAGTTTCTATATCAAATATTTAAATGTAAAGCAGTTTACCATGCTTATATGAATCTAGATAAAATATTTTTATAGTTATCACATTTTTCTTATATGATAACATGATTTTTTTGTTAACAAAGAGTTGTTATAAACAATATGAGATAAGGAATTAAATACTTGTGGTTTATGATTCATCAAATTATATAACATATTTTTTAGAAGAATATATGGATAAAAAATATCTAGGATAAAGTGTTTATATAATTTTTTAATATATGATGGAATGTGTTCCCACCACCCAATAGTGGAATATTTTATAGAATAGCCTTATTTTAAAGAAAATGCATCAAACACATAGAATACCCTATAATATATAGATACACTATTTTATTTTATAAATATTCCTACTAAAATTAAATAAGTTTTATTTCCAACACAAAAGAGTTTGTGTGTCTTAAAATGACATTCTGAGGAGAATATAGGCTCAAAGAGGCTAGTGGGAGTATATTTGGACATAGGGAAGTTCAAAGTTAACAAATAAAATATTATTCCAGTCAAAAATTCAATGTGTATTTCATTTAACATCCCAAAATATTTTTAAGGTATGTCAAAATGAGAAGTGTAAATAGTTTCATTTAGTTACCGCAACAAAATGAATGTTACCTAATCATAAATTAGTTAAGGATATGTTTGTAAGGATAAATTATAAAATTTAAATTAGTTACAAAGGGATTTCAAGGGAAAAAATTTATGGAAAAAGTAAAAATAATGATGACGATGTATTTAGAAATAGTTTTAAGTATACAACATAAGTTAGCATCATAACATTTAATGTTGTGAAGTTAAGGAGTGTGAATATTTTCAAGAAGTTAAACATCAGGAATATGATTACTAAATATTAATACTATTCAAACTTGATTTCTTCATAGGTGTTACTCACTAGAGAATTTAGCTAGTGTATTTTATCAGGTGGTCACATAGTGATGTGTAAAAAAATTCATATATATGTAAAGAGTTAAGAAAATCCCAAAAATAGAAGTAAACATAAGTTTGGTCTACTAGTCTATAATATATGGTATGTTATATAGGAAACTATATTGAGTTTTACTATGCAACATTAAAAGAGTTTAAGAATAAAAAATTTATCATATAAAAATAAAATCACCACTTTATCAGTATTTCATGGTGGGTGCATATATGTATATATTGATATACATTTTTTGAAGTGTATTGATAATTTACCTCTCAAAGTATGACTTTGGTTTATCCCTAACCAATGTTCTTCATGGAGTATTATAGGTTATTGATAAAATGATATTTTGTTGAATATTTCATTGATAATAAATGACATAATTTCCTCACATTGTGCTAAATATGTTCATTTATGAAATATTTTGGATTAGATCATTCAATTGAAAATTTGATTAAAATTCTAGTTTTACCCTTTTAAAATACGTTGTAGTGTTTCACACTTATATATTTTAATATGACTTATTTGAACATAATATTTTGTAACAGTGTTCATAACTTAATTTTCTATATCTTTTATTCAGGACACTAGTGCTAAAGAGTGCATTGGGATGGAGTGAATTGGTTATTATGTCAATGGTGGGCTGGACTTGGTAGAATGGACATGGGTTTTGTATTTGGAACAAAACTTCTACATATGTGCTTGGATCAGGCCCAAATTTTGAGAGGAGTTTCACCACTCATTTTTGCGCGAATCACCCTTCTGTAAGGACATCTAATTCACGTGTTTTTGTGGAAAAATGGGCGGTGAAAGTTGGCATAAAATATTTGTCTGAGATTCCCCATTCACACTTGAAACCACTTTGAACCTAGCCTCCCCACCACTCTATAAATTGGTGTTTTTATAATTTGGTGGGGTTGGGACATGCATTGGGAAGTTTATGGAAGAGAATAAGTGTATACACTCCAATTATCCAACCATTTCAATAAGGGTATCTCTTGAAGCAAAGATCCCTTCGACGAAGCCATCTTTTTCTCCTTCGTGTTGTAATGCTTTTGTTTGTGTAATAAATATATTTGTACTTCATTTATTTATTCTATTTTCTTCTGTTTTATTTAAATTTATTATTCTATAAATCTTTCTAATTGGGATGTAATCAAGAGTAGAAACGTGATTGGGTTCTACCCTTTCTAAACCTTTTCACATGAAAAATGTTTCTACAATGACTACATCATCCATGGAAGAGTAATTATTTTTAGTAATCGATCGACCTCTATCCTTATTCATTAATTTATTTTGAATCAATGAGATATTTTAATTCACATATTATGATCTATTAATTTAGTTTTTAATTTAAATGAAACTAATCAAGCAATTTAATAGTTAACACAAAACACGCGAGGTCGGAAATTGTGTGAACTATGAGAGGGAAACCTTAACTGGTAATTCAAAACCAGATGGGATTAATTTGTAGAGTTAAAAAATAATCCCTAAAATAATTAGTCCTTATTTACAGAATGGATATGTGCCTTAATTTACCACTGACCATAAGCTATCCTTATAACATCCATCAAATCAGGGTGATGCGATAACATGTTTCGATGATAACCTAGGGTTTAATTCACTTCATCTTTGTGGTAAGGTTAATTCTCATAGGGTTCAGGGGTTAACAAGTTAAGGGATAATAATTAAGTGGATGTTAATTTAAATTATAATGATAAATAATTGATTGAATAGGTATAATTAGATCTATTATTCCTTTTAAATATTGTCTAAAAAATATCTTCTTGTTGTGTCATTTTAATCGAAATTCATTTCAAAACAAAAAAAAATCTTCTTCCAGAAAAATTATTCTAGATTTATAAACTATAAACAACCCTCATCCTTTAAAGTAGTGTTTTTATTCTATTATATTTTATTTTTATAATACCTCTAAAATGTTGTTTTAATTAACTTACTCCTTTGAGAGACGACATTGGTCAGCCACTCTGCTGCACCTAAGTACCCCAAAATCACACTAATCATTTGAGAGCACCCACGACAGTGCTGTTTCAAATTGGTGCCATTTCTAGGGAGGCAAGTAATTATTTCAACCAATTAGAGGTATTTATTTTATTTTACATTTTATTCTCTTCCTCTCTTATTTCTTCCTTCTTTACCCAATCTGATTTTTTTTCTTCTTCTATTATTTTCTTCTACTTATTTTTGGACCATCAACTCAAACTTATTATTTTTATTTTACTATGGTCCAATTTCTTTCTTTTCATTTTTATTTGATTTATGACATGAACTAATCCCGAAGATCTCATAGATCTTGACCCTGAGATTGAATTCAGCCTAAGGTCACGAATCAGACATTCTTAGTCTACGGGAAGTTTCAACATTCAACCAGTTGGAGAATTCCTCCACTTTCAGAACATTGAAATTAGAAGCAATTCAAATTCAACCATAAAACAAGAACCAATGGCTGATAATAATTGAAATGAACTTAATAGAACCATTTTAGAATTGGCTACACCTGATATTAAATATCAATCAAATTGTATTACATACCCAAATCTTGAATCCGACTTTGAATTGAAATCTGGATTAATTCATCTTATTCCAAAATTTCACGGCCTCTCAGGTGAAGATCCCAATAAACACCTTAAAGAATTTAATGTGGTTTTCTCAACATTAAAACCAAAAAATGTATCTGAAGACCAAATAAAATTAAGAGCATTCCTATTCTCACTTGATGGAGCTGCGAAAGACTGGATGTATTATTAACAACTTGAATATGTAACTTTTTGGAACGATTTCAAACATCTTTTATTGTAGATATTTTTTTACAGAATCAAGGACCACTTCTATTAGTAGGGAGATATCTGGGATTAAGCAAGCCCAAGGGGAGTCAATGTATGAGTACAAGGAACAATTCAAGAAGTTGTGTGCAAGCTTCCCACATCACCAAATTAGTGATCAACTCCTCATCCAATACTTTTAGGAAGGACTCACACCTATGGAGAGGAGCATGGTGGATGCTGTAGCTGGAGGATCATTAGTGGACAAGACACCAGTAGCTGTACGTGCGTTGATCAACAAAATGGCCCAAAACTCCCAACAATTTGGCGATCGAGGTACACCAGATGTCAGGGGATTACATTAGGTAAGTCTGTCTTCTCTTGAAAGTCATTTGATTGATATCGAGTTGGAAGAATTGAAAACTATGGTGAGATAGATTTCTTTGGCTCAAAAGACATACCAACCCCCTCTTTCAAGGCCTTGTGGTATTTTCACTAAGACAGGCCACCCAACTTACTATTTCCCACAACTCCAAGAAACAGAAGATTGTGCAGGAGTGTTCCTAGGGAGACCATATCAGCAACAACAACAACAACAATATCCCCAAATGAATTTTGATCCAACATACAACCAAGAGTGGAAGGATCAATCAGACATGAGGTATGGCTCTGGACAATAACAAAGGCCACCCTTTCAATAAAACTTCCAGCAGCCTCCACCTTACTAGAAAGGTTTCCAACAACCCCAAAAGAGATTTCAAGTCCAAGCATCAACAAGACAATAACAAGGGAATCCCCCACTAAAGGTAGATTCTAACACTAACAACCTTTTGAAGAAAATTGTTCTTAATCAACATAATGAGTTGAAGAGTCAGGGTTCAGAGCTGAGGGAGTTAAACACTCAAATGATCCAGATTTCCACTGCCCTCCATGAACTGGTAAGTAAGAATTCCTGAAATCTACCATCCCAACCTACTCTAAATCCCAAGGGGAATGTCAGTTCCATCACATTGAGAAGTGGGAAGCAAACAAATGAAACATCTTCACCCATTGTTCCACCTGGATTCACTTTAACTCCAAAAAATCTCAATTCCTCATCAAATGATGAGCAACCCAAGGAGAAAGATAAAGGTAAGAAAACAATTGATGATGTTCCTCCTAAACCCCTTCCTTTTCCAAACAGGGTTCTTCAAACCAAGAAGATGGCTGAAGAAGCAATGAAAAAAGAGGTTTTAGACACATTCAAGCATGTGGAGATCAACATTCCTCTTCTTGAAGTCATTAAGAAAATTCCAAGGTATGCGAAATTATTAAAAGAACTTTGTACCAATTGAAGAGGTATCAAGGGAAATGAGAGGATAAAACTTGGAAGGAATGTGTCATTACTCATTACTCCAACTCTAGCAATACCAACAAAGTTCAAATATCCAGGGATATTCACCATCCCATGCACCATAAGGTATTTTCACTTTTTTGATGCAATTTGTGATTTGGGAGCTTCCATAAATGTGATGCCTCACTCTGTATTCTCTTCTTTGGAGGATGGTGAGCTGAAACTGATGAGAGTAGTAGTGCAGTTGGCGAATAGAGCTACGGCATATCCAGTGGGAGTCCTTGAGGATGTAATTTTCTGGGTAAGAGACATGATCTTCCCAACATATTTCTACATTCTTAACATGGAGGATGATCAGGTAGGTTCTCATGCTCCCATTATCTTAGGTAGTTCCTTCCTCAAAACTGCAAAAACTATCATAAATGTCAATGAGGGTACACTTTCCATGGAGTTTGGGGATGAATTTGGGATATTTAATGTTATGGAATCCATGAAGTACCCCTCATAGGACCATTCTATATTTGTTATCTCCCATTTTGATCCACCAAATAAAAACCCCATGGAATTTTATTATCCTATTCTTAGGGAGATTATGAGTATTGGTTCTAGTTTGATGTTTAAGAGTACTTCCAAACCTATTTATAATGCACAATACTCTCTAAGATTTGATTTTGAAATGGAATCATATTCTAATTTTCATCATGTGAACTCTAATTATGACATGGATGTTGAGTATGTTGATGAATTTGATGATTTATTCTCTGATTGTGATGATTTCTATTCTAATATTGATGCTCTTTGTGCGCATATTTCAGTTCCTTCTATGTCTCCATCCATACACCACCACCCTACATTAGAACTCAAGCCATTACCACTAAATCTAAAATACTCATACTTGTTAAGTTGTGAGAAATTACATGTTATCATTGCTAACAATCTCTCTTTTGAACATGAAGAAAAACTTTTGAATCTTTTGAGGGAGAACATCAGGGCAATTAGGTGAACCTTGGATGAAATATCAGGTATTAGTCCCTCCATTTTCATGTATAGGATTCTCTTGGAGGATGGGGCTAAGCCGGTGAGGCAACCACAAAGGATACTCAATCCAACCCTTCTGGAGGTTGTTAAAAAAGAGGTTGAAAAATTGCTAGAGGCAGGTATAATCTATCCTATTTCAGATTCTTAGTGGGTAAGTCCTATTCAGTTTGTACCTGAGAAAAGTGGTGTTACTGTTGTTAAAAACAAGAAAGGTCAGTTAGTTCCAATGAGGGTGCAAAACAGTTGGCGCGTGTGTATTGATTATAGGAAACTAAATCAATCTACGCACAAGGACCATTTCCCCCACCCATTTATTGATCAGATGCTTGAGAGAATTTCTGGAAAAACACATTATTGTTTCTTGGATGGATTTTCTAGATATTTTAAGGTTACTATTGCTCCGGAGGATCAAGAGAAGAAAACATTAACTTATCCTTTCGGTAAGTTTTCCTACCTAAGGATTCCATTTGGACTTTGAAACTCCCCAGGTACCTTACAGAGATGCATGGTGAGTATTTTTCTGATTTTATTGAGACTTTCATGGAGGTATTTATTCATGATTTTACAGTGTATGGGTCTTCATTTTATGAATGTATAAGTAGATTGGGAAAGGTGATGAATCGTTGTATTGAGAAGAATCTGGTCCTGAACTTTGAAGAGTGTCATTTCATGGTAGAGCATGGCATTGTCTTAGGGAATTTAGTGTCAAAACATGGGATAGAGGTTGATAGATCTAAGGTAGATATTATTTCATCATTACCATATCCTTCATGTGTGCGTAATGTTAGATCTTTCCTAGGGAATGCAGTATTTTATCGGTGCTTCATCAAATATTTTAGTAAGATTGCTCTTTCTATGACATTATTACTCCAAAAGGATTCTTATTTTGTGTTTGATGATTCTTGTAGGACTTCCTTTGATGAGCTAAAGAAGTTTCTAACCACTCTACCGATCATACAGCCCCCACAATGGGATATTCCTTTCGATCTTATGGGTGACGCCTCCAACGTCGCGGTTGGAGCCGTATTATCTCAGAGGGTGGAGGGACATTCACATGTGATCGCCAATGCATCAAGGACACTGGATTCAGCCCAATCAAATTAAAAAACCACGGAAAAGGAGTTTCTTGCTGTCATATTTTCTTTAGATAAATTCTTTTCATATTTGTTAGGCTCTAAAGTAGTTGTCTTTTTTGACCATGCAACTCTGAGGTACCTTTTGAAGATTCTAGATGCACAGCCTAGGCTGATCTAATGGATGATCCTTCTTTAGGAATTGGATATTGAGATAAAGGACAAAAAGGGGTCAGAAAACTTTGTGGTGGACCACATGAGTAGGCTTACTCACACACTAGAGGATGACCCTTTGGACCAGGTACCACTTCGGGACACTTTCCTCGATGAGCATCTTTATTCTATCTCAGGTACGCATCCTTGGTATGCATATTTAGTTAACTACCTTGTTGCCTCTAAAATCCCTGCAAATTTAAAGAAACGTCAAGTCCAAAAATTAAAAAGGGATTCTCGGTATTATGTTTGGGATGATCCATACCTATGGAGCATGTGTAGTGATCAAGTTATTATGAGGTGTGTTCCTGATCATGAGTTGGAGTCTGTTTTACATTTTTGTCATACACTTGCTTGTGGTGGAAACTTTGGACCCCAACGGACAGCTAGGAATGTTTTGGACTCTAGATTATATTGGCCTAGATAATTCCCTGATGACCATTTTTTTTTGTAAGTCATGCTCTCATTGCCAACACACTGGGAACATTTATAAGAGACATTAGATGCCCCAAAAACCCATACTATTCTGCGAGATTTCTGATGTATGGGGCGTCGATTTTATGGGTCCTTTTCTTAGTTCCTTTTTTTGTAAATTTTGGTTGCCTTTGATTATTGAGTAAATGGGTGGAGGCTAGGGCCACCAGGACTGATGATTCTCATGTTGTTGTGGACTTTGTCAAAGCACATATTTTTTGTAGGTTTGGGGTACCGAAGGCCATCATCAGTGACCAGGGGACACACTTCTACAATCATAATTTTTCCTCCTCTCTTCAGAAGTATGGGGTGACACACAAAACATCAACACCATACCACCCTCAAACAAATGGTCAGGCTGAGGTTTCAAATAGGGAATTGAAACAAATTTTGGAGAAAACTGTGCAGCCAAATAGGAAATATTGGAGCAAGCGCTTGGATGATGCATTGTGGGCTTATAGGACAACATACAAGACACCCATTGGTATGTCCCCATTTCGGATTGTTTTTGGGAAAGCATGTCATCTCTCCGTAGAGGTTGATCATCAGGCTTATTGGGATATAAATAAATGAAACATGGATTTGGCCCAAGCTGGAATCCAAAGGAAGCTTCAAATTCAAGAGCTTGAGGAGATTCGATTGTCTTCATATGAGAACTCAAGGCTCTATAAGGAAAAATCAAAAGCATCTCATGATAAAATGATCCAACAAAAGGAGTTTCATGTTGGAGAGAAAGTCCTTCTCTACAGTTCATGACTGAAGTTGATGCCTGGTAAGTTGCATTCCAGATGGTTAGGTCCTTATGTTGTGACTAATTTTTTTCCTTATGGTGCAGTGGAGATCACACAAGAGGACATAGGAATGAGCTTTACAGTCAATGGGAAACATTTTAAGAGATACATTGAGGGACTTCCAACTGATGCAGTGGATTTTATCACACTGCATGACCCCATCATTACTTGAGCACATCAAGCTATTCCTAACCCTTTAACATTTTTTATTATTTGTACTATTTAAAATTATACATTTCATGTGCATATATCATATCATGGGTTCACATTGAGGACAATGAAATATTTTAAGTGTGGGGGAGGGAACCTTTTAGTTTAGTAATTTCAATTGTTTTCTTGTTTTAAAAAAACAAAAACAAATGTGTGTTTTTCAAATTTTTTGTGTTTATTTTTCAATTTTCTATGTGTTTTTAAAACTTTTGAGCTGAAATGATTCTTATCACCATTTTGAAATCCATATCAATAATTGAAACAATTTATCCCTCAAAACTAAGCTTAAATGAATGCTGAAATGACTTTGTTTCAAGTTCAAATATTTAGTAATTTCATGAAAAGTACACTGAATTTTGAATCCCATGCCACATCTCACTATCTTTATATTTGAAATCACTTTCATGTGAGGCTTCTGAACCATTATTTTCATATTCTCTACATTCACCTCACTTCTTGAGAGAACCAAACCATGCTTGATTTATCCAGAATTTGATTTATTCCTGTCAAAACTTGAGGGTTTGAGGTACTTATGTTTAAATGATTGAGGCATTTGTTTGGTATTAAAGCCCCTATTTCAAATAATCCTATTTTATAATGTCCTACCTTGAACATTTAAACCTTTTATCCCTCATAATCCATGCAAAACCAGTTAGGTTAGCCACATTACAATCCAATTTTCTTTATCCAACCAACTCTTGAAGTGAAATTGCATAATCTAGTTGAGCTTAAGTTTGGGGGATGCTGTCTTTTGTTGTGATACTTTGGGTGAAAAATTAAATTCTTACGAGATGTGTTTGCTGCTGAAGAAAAACATTATATTGAAAGTTGTGCCTTTCTAGATCTTTCAGGATTAAAAAATTTGTGCCTTTCTGGAGCTTTTAAGAAAATCATGTCCAAGAAGATTGACATTTTTACTGCTGAAATGTTGAATGGTGTTCACATTCCTTTATTTTTCATGATGATTGTAACGCCCCGACCCCAGCTACCCAGAGTCGGTGCATTATTACATAACATTGGCATGATCATGAGAAAGATCAAGTCTCGAAAGACCGATTAGTTTAGTAGCCTTGGAATAACTAGATACATCCATAAATTTTTACATTACATCATAAAAAAAACATCTTGTCTTCATATCCCCTCATACTATCCCTGCAGGTCATTCATAAATTACTTCTTCATAATCCTAGGAAAATAAAACATTGAAAGGGGTGAGCTCGGATGCTCAGTAAGGATAACATTATAGCAGAAGCTTTCATAAATAAGCATAAACACTTAAGGCAATTTATAACTAAAATAAAAGCCTTTTAAACTTGAACTTCAGCATAAAATGGCAAAGGTAAAATGAAATAATGTCATTTACTTACTCGCATGGATATTCTACTAGTCGAATGATCACATGCAATATCAATAACCACTTTCATAATGATGGAATGCATAATGCCAGACTATCATAACCACATAGCCAAGGCCTCGTGCCAAGACTACAAATAAGATTTTGCCAAGGCCTTGTGCCAAGACACTAGTTTGTCTCATGAGACCTACCGATGCATCGAGGAGCTATAGCGGGCTCCACCCGTCACTTATTAAGTCCAATGCATTCCTCATATGAATAGGTTTAAGCATAAAATAAACATTCGTATTAAAACTAGCATACGAAATGTCAATACTTTAACCACAAACCATGAATGGTATAAAAATAGAACATCCACAGTCAAACATAACTCATTTGATACAATATGGAAGATTGTATTGTATCACATTAACCTCAATCATGAATAATGAAGGATGTTGACATAAATGAAAGTAATCATCAAAACTATTTGAGAGAAATATCCCCCTTTTCTTGAAAACATTTAAAAGTCACACTATTTGTCAAGAAGCCATTTAAAAGTAGATTTTTGAATCAAAGTGTCCCATACCACTTTGAAACTTTTTAAAAGGAGTTTTAATTTGTAAACTTTAATGTCCATATAAATAAATCCTTAAAACCATTTTTTAAAACATGGACATTAATGAGAAAGATTTAGATGAATAAGTCTTTAAATCATTTTAAAAATGGTATTTTAGTTAGAGATTCCAACAAAAAGAGACACTTGAATACAAATAATTGTGGTAATCAAAACTTTGTAATATCATGAGAATAAAGGGATTCATGATATACTATGTCAAAGTACGTTATATACACCACATAAAAGTGATTTTGTGTATATCAACAAAGAAGTCTCAATGGAATGTAAATTGAGATGAAATATCTTGTAAAGATTGTATCCTTAGGTTAAGGATAAATCAATGACATAATTATGTGTGACAAATATAAATACACTAAATATGATTGGATATTCAGTGTAAAACAATCAAAGGACATTCACACATATTCATGTAAAAACAATACCAACGAATTGGATGTTTAACTCAACAAATGGAGAATGAGTTAAAATTACTCTTATCAAATTCATATCAATGACTTGAGAATTACCAATGGAGTGATTATGTGCATCAAACTTATATCCACAGGAAGGGGAGTGGAAATTATGACATAATCAAATGAATAGTGATTCCACACATAATCTTGGGGTAATATAATCAATGAAATATGTGTAAAGCCAAATGAGTGGAAATTGAAATCTCAAATTCCCTTATCGATTAGGTAAGTTTCGAAACATACACCCATGAAAGAAGTATCATACCATGATGATGTAAATACCCATAAATTAAAGTATATTACACAATGAATACAATCATGGGCAGTACACATACACCACATGCAATAATTAAGTGGTGAACAATAGAATTCTCACGAAATTAAAAGTGAGATTAGAAAATCCCTTACATTGTAAATTTTCCTTGGTCGATGGTAGGTTTACCTCCTGTATAATGGTGAAATAATTGTTATTGAATAATAAAAGAATCATTTACTTTAATATGATATCATATATGATCTTTTATCATTGATTTGTTAATAATATCTTAGAATTATCGTCATTTCGGGTGTTAACGGGTTCATTTTACTTTATATTCTTTGTTATGTGAGCCATATTCGTTATTAATGGGATGTATATTATTCATATCCAGAATGGTATCAAGTTCTTAAACATCATTTTTAAATCATCAAATGATAATTATACTTGAATGGATACGATGGAGAATGAATCTCATCGCGTTCGTGGAGACGGTAGTCCGTACGTACGCACGAACGCTACTTCCATTTAATTTTTATTTTAAAAGAATCGAATCCAAATGATACATAGGTATATTACTATTCCAGTATAATATAATATTTTACATATGTTACTTAAGTTCATTAACACCATCCTTTATACGTTCCATGTGTGGTATGAACGAGTCATATCATTTTAAGGGGGCGGTAGTCCGCACTTCCTCAAATGAAATTATCGTATGTATATACAACATGAAACGAATAATGGTATGAAATAAAATGGAATTACAGAAGCTTATATATAAAATATATATCATTAATATCATATTTAATTACAGTGCCATCATAATGGCCACCATGAGAGGTGGTAAGATGTATTTGAACAATCATCGTTTCGTGAGGCGTTAGTTTTCCATCCACAGAAACATTATGTTCATCATCCATTAGATGGAGTTGTGTGTATGTGTAGTTTGAATACTTATTATAACAACATCCTAGGATACTGGTGTTGTTACAAAATAAGGTAAATAAAAAGAGTTTGGGGGTTGGAGAAGCAAAATAAAGGAAAATAATTTAAGAGAAATCGTTACCTTTAATCTAGGTAACTCACGTTGGTTGGAACCAAAGGACTTCTTGAAATGCTTTCTGCCTAAGGGGAAGCTTCAAGGAGGAGGAGAGGGATTTGGGGAGCTTAGTTGGGCAGAGTTTGGACGAGCCAAGTGTCTTGAGAGGTGTGAGGAAAAGAGAAGGAGGAGTGCCCTTTTATAAGAGGGGTGAGGGGCACTTTTGGAAAAGCTAGAAATATTAATTTATAATAAATTCATATTCGGTTTCCAAAGGCTCCAAAGTTGACTATTCAAAGGGTGAGGTGGGGATAGGTCGAAAACAACTCATCCAATAGAATTTAGACAGGTTTGGGTACTTATATTAACCTTATCTTTAAGTATTAACTCTAAGTTAATTAGTTTCACTTTTACAATGTCTCTCTGTATTTTTATATAATATGGTTAATAAACTTACCATATACATACAAGAGACCCCCAAGTGGTCCATTAATGATGAACCTATCATGATATAAGTCTCTTGGCCGAACCTTAGATTTTTAGGAATTTAATATCAATTAATAATATAATATTTGTTTTAAGAACTCTTTTATGTCAATTTTGACACTATTCAATAGTTGATTTTTGTGAAACTCATAACAGATTGATTACTTCGAACAAAGTCAATTAAATCAATCCTAATATATCATATTATCCTATAAAATTAGTTTAATTCATTAAAAGTTTCATATTATATTTATTTGGGTATTTATAATATCAATTATTTTAATTTTTCACTATTATAGTAATTACTGCATCATCATTGTGTCATAAATAAAATAAATTATTTAATGTCTAAAAATTATAAATAAAATATCATTATGTAGGAAATCGTTTTAGCTTTCTAATTAATATTTATAATCGAAAATCCAACATGTATAACCCTATGTAAAAATTGTTCTTCTAAAAGATGTAAGCTTATGCCATTTTTATTTTTATTTTAACTTTATTAATATAATGTGTCCCTACCACATACAAGTGGCTCCAAGGGGTCCCCAAATTGACCCAAGGATGCCCATGGTCGGGTATGTGTCCACCAATAAGGTTAGGACACGTTTTAGGGTAATTTTGTATTATTATAATATTATTTTTTTTAACCCTTATTTACCGGATTTACCCTTTAACCATGGTAAATAAAATATTTACCGCAGTAATTATTCAAAATGTCTAAAAATAAAAGTTACCTATTTACACAATTTGAACATCCTGATTCCAAATATGGAATCCATTTTTCTAAATTCAAAACACAGAAGTGGCAGAAATTAATTTAAAATTAATTCCCGCTGTCAAAACAAAAAGCGTGTTTTTAAGAGATAATAACTATCAAAAGATTGACACTTGTTTATGTTTGGTTTAATTGTAAAATTATGTCCAATGACCAACATTATATTAAATGGTAAAAATATATTCTAAATATACTTTAAAACCACTCAAATTCATAATTTATCACTATTAATTATTTTGATTAAAAAAGTTGTTTTTAATTAAAATTTAGTAATTTTCACTATTCATCAAAATATGAAAGTTATCCGAAAAGTACCAAAATTTCACCCTAGACTAATTTCGATATTCCGAATCCAAAAATGAATTCCATTTTGAAATATAAAATATATATGATTTCAAAATTTAGGTATTACTATCCATAACGGTTAGTTTGATCGGTTGTGGTGTGTGTTAAAACTCGAAGTTGCGTACAACACACGCTACTGTTTTATTCAAAGGAAAGCGTACCGTGTAAGCTTGGGATGTTTCATTTTAAATTTTTTTGATGTCCCCATTTAGTCAAAAAGTTTGAAATAATTTATTTAAAAAGGGTTCACTATTAAAAGTTGGTAAAACTGCAATACTGAAGATGAATTTGTTCTTACATTATGTCTAAGAAACTCATAATATGGATTCTAAAATTATAAGGATTATAAAAAGTTTAAAATTTAGTTAATACTATTCATAACCTTTTTTGAACGGCTTGTTTGGTGAGTCATGGTGCGCTTGAACTCGGTGTTGCGTGTAGTGCATGTTATTGAATTATTTTGAAGAAATAACACACTATGAAATCTTGGGGTGTTACAATGATGAACATGAATCAATTCTATGTCGATTGAGTAGGAGACCATATTTAAGTGAAAATTATATTAATGCAATTTTTCTTCAAAAAGAGTCAAGCCCTCCTCATTCAGCCTCAGAATTTTTCACATATAAATCCTACCAACTGAAAGCCACAGAACAACCCTGAAAATTCCTCATGATAAATATATGTCCTCAAATCACATCGGGTAGTGATTTAGTAATTTATCAAGCCTATGGTGACACTTTTATGAGTTTGGATGAGAAAGACATTGCAAAAAAATTGACATTTCTGTGATAAGAGAAAATTCAAGTGAGGTAAGTGTTTTGTGCATGGGAGGATAAATAAAGTGGAAATATATTGAATGGTATAAATTAAGAACTTGAAATAATGGTTTTTTATGAGGCATTATATATTTTTTTTTCTTGGTGTTTAATTGTTTGATTTCAAGGATATGTGTTTTAAAATTGGTTTTGATTTGATATTGATGTTTACTTGATATGAGGTTTTTTCCAGGAGTGCAAAAGGGTAAGTGTGGGGGAGTTGATAAAAAATTATTTTGTTGAATATTTTATTAATAATAAATGACATAATTTTCTCACATTATGATAAATATTTTCATTTATGAAATATTTGGGATTAGATCATTCATTTGAAAATTTGATTAAAATTCCTGTTTTACCCTTTTTAAATGCACTGTAGTATTTCGAACTTAAATATTTTAATATGACTTATTTTAACTTAATATTTTGTAAAAGTTTTCATAACTTTATTTTATACAACTTTTATTCAGGATATGAGGGCTAAAGAGTGCATTTGAATTGAGTAAATGGGTCATTAACTCAATGGTGGGCTGGACTCGGCAGAATGGACATGAGTTTTCTATTTGGGCCATAACTTCTTCATACGTGTTTGGATAATGCCCAGATTTTGAGAGCTGCTACATGACGTAGTTTCTAACGAATCATACTTCTGGAAGGACAGATGATTCACGCGTTTTGGTGGTAAAATGGGCGGTTCAAGTTGACCTAAAATATTTGGCTGAGATTCCCCATTCACACTTGAAACCACTTTGAACCTGACCTCCCCACCACTCTATAAATTGGTGTTTTTCTCATTTTGTGGGGTTGGGACGTGAATTGGAAAGTTGAGGGCAGAGGAGAAGTGGATACACTCCAATTATCCAACCATTTCAATAAGGGTATCTCTGGAAGCAAGGATTTCTTCGACAAAGCCTTCTTCTACTCCTTCGTGTTGTAATGTTTTTATTTGTGTAATAAATTTATTTGTACTTATTTTATATCTTCTATTTTCTTATGTTTTATTCAAATTTATTCTTCTCTTAATATTCCTAATTCATCTTGAATCAAGAGTATAAACATGATTGGGTTCTACTCTTTCTAAACCTTTTCACATGAAAAACGTTTCTACGATGACTACACCGCCCATGGAAGAGTAATTCTTTTTAGTAATCGATCGAACTATATCCTTATTCATTCATTTATTTTGAATCAATGAGCTTCAATAATACACATATTATGATATATTAATTTATTTTTTAATTTAAATGAAACTAATCAAGCAATTGAATAGTTAACACAAAACATGCAACGTCGGGAATTGTGTGAACTGTGAGAGCGCAACCTTAACCGGTAATTCCAAACCAGATGGGATTAATTTGTAGAGTTCAAAAATAATCCCTAAACTCAATTATTCCTCATTTAAAGAATGGATATGTGCCTTAATTTACCACTGACCATAATCTATCCTTAGAACACCAATCAAAGCAGGTTGCTGCGATTACATGTTCCGAAGATAACCTAGGTTTAATTCACTTCATCTTTGTGGTAAGGTTAATTCTCATAGGGTCCGGGGGTTAACAAGTTAAGGGATAATAATTAATTAGATGTTAATTTAAATGATAATGATAAATAATTGATTGAATAGGTAGATTTATATCGATTATGTCTTTTAAATATTTTCTAAAGAACATCTTCTTGTTGTGTCATTTTAATCGAAATTCATTTAGAAAATTAAAAAAAATACAATCTTCTTCCAGCAAACTTATTCTTGATTTATAAACTATAACCAACCACCATCCTTTTAATTAGTTTTTTTATTCTTTTTAATTTTATTTCTAGAATACCACTAAAAAGTTTTTTTAATTCACTTCCTCCTTTTAGAGACGACCTTGGTCAGCCACTCCACTACACCTAAGTACCCCAAAATCACACTAATCATTTGAGGGTGCCCATGACAGTGCTCTTTAAAATTGGCGTCATTTCTAGGGAGGCAAGTAATTATTTCAACCAATTAGAGGTATTTATTTTATTTTAAATTTATTCTCTTCCTCTCTTCTTTCTTCCTTCTTTACCCATTCTGATTTTTTTTCTTTTTCTATTATTTTCTTCTACTTCTTTTTAGAGCATCAACTCAAACTTATTATTTTTATTTTACTATGGTCCAATTTTTTCTTTTAATTTTTATTTGATTTTTGACACGAACTAATCTCTAATATCTCTTAGATATTGACCCTGATATTGAACGCAGCCTTAGGGCACGAATCATAAATTCTCAGTCTATGGGAAGTTTCAATATTCAACCAATTGGAGAAGTCCTCCACTTTCAGAACATTGAAATTTGAAGAAATTAAAATTAAACCATAAAACAAGAACCAATGGATGATAATAATGAAAATTAACTTAATAGAACCATTCAAGAATTGGCTACACCTGATATTAACTATCAACCAAATTTTATTACATACCCAAATCTTGAATCGGACTTTGAATTGAAATATGGATTAATTCATCTTCTTCCAAAATTTCATGGCCTCTCAGGTGAGGATCCCAATAAATACCTTAAAGAATTTAATTTGGTTTGATCAACCTTAAAACCAAGAAATTTATCTAAAGACCAAATCAAATTAAGAGAATTCTCATTCTTACTTGATGGATCTGCGAAAGACTGGATGTATTATTTACAACCTAAAGATGTGACTTGTTGGAAAGATTTAAAACATCTTTTCTTATAGAGATTTTTTCTATCATCAAGGACAACTTCCATTCATAAGGAGATATCTTGGTTTAATCAAGCCCAAGTGGAGTCGATGTATGAGTACTAGGAATGATTCAAGAAGTTGTGTGCAAGCTTCCCACATCACCAAATTAGTGAGCAACTCCTCATCCAACACATTTACGAAGGACTCACACCTATGGAGAGGATCATGGTGGATGCTACAGCTGGAGGAGCATTAGTGGAATAGACATCAATAGCTGCATGTGCGTTGATCGACAAAATGGCCCAAAACTCCCAACAATTTGGTGATCGAGGTACACCACATGTCAGGGGAGTACATCAGGTAAATCCATCTTCTCTGGAAAGTCATTTGATTGATAACAATTTGGAATAATTGACAACTATGGTGAGACAGATTTCTTTGGCTCAAAAGGCATCCCAACCCCCTCCTTCAAGGCCTTATGGTATTTGCACTGAGACAAGCCACCCAACTAACTGTTTCCCACAACTCCAAGAAACAGAAGATTGTGCAGCAGTATTCCCTGGGAGACCATATCAGCAACAACAACAACAACAACCATATCCCCAAAATAAGTTTGATCCAACATAAAACCATGGGTGGAAGGATCAATCGGACATGAGGTATGGCTCTGGACAACAACAAAGGCCACCCTTTCAACAAAACTTCCAGCAGCTTCTGCAATACCAGTAGGATTTCCAACAACCCCAAAGAAGATTTGAAGCTGAAGCATCAACAAGACAGCAACAAGGGAATCCCCCAATAAAGGTAGATTCTAAAACTAATGACCTTTTGAAGAAAATTGTTCTTAATCAACAGAATGAGTTGATGAGTCAAGGTTCAGATCTGAGGGAGTTGAAGACTCAAATAAGCTATATTGCCACCGCCCTTCATGAACTAGTAAGTAAGAATTCCTGAAATCTACCATCTCAACCTACTCCAAATACCAAGGGGAATGTCAGTTCTATCACATTGAGAAGTGGGAAGCAAAAAAATGAAACATCTGCACCTATTGTTCCAACTGGATTCACTTAAACTTTAAAAAATCCCAATTCCACATCAACTGATGAGAAACCCAAGAGAAAGATAAAGGTAAGAAATAGATTAATGATGTTCCTCTTAAACCCTTTCCTTTTCCAAATAGGGTTGTTCAAACCAATAAGATGGCTGAAGAAGCAATGCAAAAAGAGGTTTTGGACACATTCAAGCGTGTGGAGATAAACATTCCTCTACTTCAAATCATTAAGCAAATTCCAAGGTATGCGAAATTCTTATAATAACTTTGTACCAATCGAAGAAAGATCAAGGGAAATGAGAGGATAAATCTTGGAAGGAATGTGTCAGCACTCATTACACCAACTCTAGCAATGCTAAGAAAGTGCAAGGATCTATGGACATTCACTATCCCATGCACCATAGGGTATTTTCACTTTTCTGATGCACTTTGTGATTTGGGAGCTTCCATAAATGTGATGTCTCACTCTGTATTATCTTCTTTGGAGGTTGGCGAGCTGAAACCGATGAGAGTAGTGGTGCAGTTGGTGAATAAAGCTACGGCATATCCAGTGGGAGTCCTTGAGGATGTACTTGTCTGGGTAAGAGACATAATCTTCCCAGCAGATTTCTACATGCTTAACATGGAGGATGATCAGGTAGGTTCTCATTCTCCCATTATCTTAGGTAGTCCCTTCCTCAAAACTGAAAAAACTATCATAATTTTCAATGAGGGTACACTTTCCATGGAGTTTTGGGATGAAGTTGTGATATTTAATGTTACTTAATCCATGAGGTACCCCTCAAAGGACCATTATGCATTTTTTATCTCCCATTTTGATCCACCAAATAAAAACCACGTGGAATTTTATTGTCCTACGCTTAGGGAGATTGTGAGTATTGGTTCTAGTTTGATGTCTAAGAGTACTTCCACACCTATTTCTATTGCACAAGACTCTCTAAGATTTTATTTTGAAATGGAATCATATTCTAATTTTGATCATGTGAACTCTAATTATGACATGGATGTTGAGTATGATGATAGATTTGATGCCTTATTCTCTGATTGTGATGATTTATATTCTAATACTGATGCTCTTTTTGGTCATATTTTCGTTCTTTATATGTCTACATCCATACACCACCACCCTACACTGGAACTCAAGCCATTACCACCAAATCTCAAATACTCATACTTGTTAAGTGGTGAGAAATTACCTGTTATCATTGCGAACAATCTCTCTTTTGAACATGAAGAAAAACTTTTTAATCTTTTTAGGGAGAACATTATGTCAATTGGGTGGAACTTTTCTAACATATCAGGTATTAGTCCCTCCATTTTCATGCATAGGATTATTTGGGAGGATGGGGATAAACCGGTGAGGCAACCACAAAGGAGACTCAATCCAACCCTTCTAGAGGTTGTTAAAAAAGAGGATGAAAAATTTCTTGAGGCAGGTATAATCTATCCCATTTAATATTCTCAGTGGGTAAGTCTTACTCAGGTTGTGCCTAAGAAAAGTGGCGTTACTGTTGTTAAAAATGAGAAAGATGAGTTAGTTCCAATGAGGATGTAAAATAGTTGGCACATGTGTATTGATTATAGGAAACTAAATCAATCTACTCACAAGGACCATTTCCCCTCCCATTTATTGATTAGATGCTTGAGAGACTTGCTGGGAAAACATGTTATTGTTTCTTGAATGGATTTTCTAGATATTTTCAGGTTCCTATTGCTTCGGAGGATCAAGAAAAGACAACATTCACTTGTCCTTTCGGTACATTTGCCTACCGAAGGATTCCATTTGGACTTTGCAACGCCCCAGGTGCCTTCCAGAGATGCATGGTGAGTATTTTTTCTGATTTTATTGAGACCTTCATGGAGGTATTTATGGATGATTTTAAAGTGTATATGTCTTCATTTGATGAATGTCTAAATAGTTTGGGAAAGGTGTTGAATCATTGTATTGAGAAGAATCTGGTCCTGAACTTTGAAAAGTGTCATTTCATGGTAGAGCATGGCATTGTCTTAGGGCATGTAGTGTCAAAACATAGGATAGATGTTGATAGATATAAGGTAGATATTATTTTATCCTTACCATATCCTTCATGTGTGCGTGATGTTAGATCTTTCCTAGTGAATGCAGGATTTTATCGGCGTTTCATCAAATATTTTAGTAAGATTGCTCTTCCTATGTAACGATTACTCCAAAAGGATTCTGATTTTGTGTTTGATGATTCTTGAAGGACTTCCTTTGATGAGCTAAAGAAGTGTTTGACCACCCCACCGATCATACAGCCCCCACAGTGGGATATTCCTTTCGTGCTTATGTGTGACACCTCCAACATCATGGTTGGAGACGTCTTATCTGAGAGGGTAGAGGGACGTTCACATGTGATCTCCTATGCATCGAGGACACTGGATTCAGCACAATAAAATTAGAAAACCACAGAAAAGGAGTTTATTGTTGTCTTATTTTCTTTAGATAAATTCTGTTCATATTTATTGGGCTCTAAAGTAGTTGTTTTTTTTTGACCATGCAGCTCTGAGGTACCTCTTGAAGAAGCCAGATGCAAAGCCCAGGCTGATCCAATGGATACTCCTTATTCAGGAATTGGATATTGAGATAACGGGAAAAAAGGTGTCAGGAAACTTGGTGGTAGACCACATGAGTAGGCTTACTCACACACTAGAGGATGACACCATGGACCAGATACCACTTCGGGATACATTCCCTGATGAGCATCTTTATTCCATCTCAGGTACGAATCCTTGGTATGAAGATTTAGTTAACTACCTTGTTGCCTCTAAAATACCTACAAATTTAAAGAAACATCAAGTACAAAAATTAAAAAGTGAGTCCTGGTATTATGTTTGGGATGATCCATACCTCTCGCGCATATGTAGTGATCAAGTTATTATGAGGTGTGTTCCTGATCATGAGTTGGATTCTATTTTACATTTTTATTATACACTTGCTTGTGGTGGACACTTTGGACCCCATTGGAAATCTAGGAAAGTTTTGGACTCTAGATTATATTGGCCTAGATTATTCCATGATGACCATGTGTTTTGTAAGTCATGCCCTCGTTTCCAACACACGGGGAAGATTTCTAGGAGACGTGAGATGCCCCCAACAACCAATACTATTTTGTGGGATTTTTGATGTATGGGGACTTGATTTTATGGTTCCTTTTCCTAGTTCCTTTGGTTTTTTGTATATTTTGGTTGTTGTTGATTATGTGAGTAAATGGGTGGAGGATAAGGCCACCAGGACTGATGATTCTCATGTTGTTGTGGAATTTGTCAAAGAACAGATTTTTTGCAGGTTTGGGTTACCGAAGGCCATCATCAGTGACCAAGGGACACAATTCTGCAATCAGAATTTTTCTTCCCTTCCTCAGAAGTATGGGGTGACACACAAAACATCAACATCATACCACCCTCAAACCAATGGTCAGGCTGAGGTTTCAAATAGGTAATTGAAACAAATTTTGGAGAAAACTATGCAACCAAATAGTAAATATTGGAGTAAGCGCTTGGATGATGCATTGTGGGATTATATGACACCATAAAATACACCCATTGGTATGTCCCCATTTCGGATTATATTTGGGAAAGCATGTCATCTCCCCGTGGAGGTTGAGCATCGGGCTTACTGGGCTATAAAGAAATGCAACAAGGATTTGGCCCAAGCTGGAATCCAAAGGAAGCTTCAAATTCAAGAGCCTGAGGAGATTCGATTATCTTCATATGAGAACTCAAGTCTCTAGAAGGAAAAATAAAAATCATATCATGATATAATTATCCAACAAAAGGAGTTTCATGTTGGATAGAAAGTCCTTCTCTACAGTTCACAACTGAAGTTGATGTCTGGTAAGTTGTGTTCTAGATGGTTAGGTCCTTATGTTGTTACTAATGTTTTTACTTATGGTGAAATGGAGATAACACAATAGGACATAGGAAGGAGCTTTACAGTCAATGGGAAACGTTTGAAGAGATACATTGAGGGACTTCCTACTGATGCAGTGGATTTTATCACACTGCATGACCTCATCATCACTTGAGCACATCAGGCTGTTCCTAACACTTTAACTTTTTTTACTCTTTGTCCTAATTAAAATTATACATTTCAGGTGCATATATCATCTCATGGGTTCACATTGAGGACAATTCAATATTTTAAGTGTGGGGGAGGTAACCTTTTAGTTTAGTAATTTCAATTGTTTTCCTGTTTAAAAAAAACAAAAAAAAATTGTGTTTTTCAAATTTTGTGTGTTTATTTTTCAATTTTCTGTGTGTTTTTGAAACTTTTGAGCTGAAATGATTCTAATCACTATTTTGAAATCCATATCAATAAGTTAAACAATTTATCCCTCGAAACTAAGCTTAAATGAATGCTGAAATGACTCTGTTTCAAGTTCAAATATTTAGTAATTTCATGAAAAGTACACTGAATTTTGAATCTCATGCCACATATAACTGTCTTTATATTTGAAATCACTTTCTTGTGAGGCTTTTAAAACATTATTTTCACATTCTTTACATTCACCTCACTTCTTGAGAGAACCAAATCATGCTTTATTTAACCAGAATTTGATTTATTCCTATCAAAACATGAGGGTTTGAGGTACTTATGTTTAAATGATTGTGGAATTTGTTTGGTATTAAAGCCCCTATTTCAAAGAATCCTTTTTTATAATGTCCTAACATGAAAATTTAATCCTTTTATCCCTCATAATTCATGCACAGCCTGTTAGGTTAGCCACATTACAAGCCAATTTTCCCTATCCAACCAACTCTTGAAGTGAAATTGGATAATCTAGTTGAGATTAAGTGTGGGAGAAGTTGTCTTGTGTTGTGCTACCACATTTTGTGATACTTTGGGTGAAAAACTAAATTCTGATGATATGTGTTTGCTGCTGAAGAAAAACATTATATTGAAAGTAGTTCCTTTCTAGAGCTTTCATGATTAAAGAAGTTGTGCCTTTCTGGAGCTTTTAAGAAAATCATGTTGGAGAAGATTGACATTTTTACTGCTAAAATGTTTAATGGTGTGCACATTCCTTTATTTTTAATTATGATGAACATGAATCAATGTTGTGTCGATTGAGGAGGAGACCATATTTAATTGAAAATTAGATTAATTCAATTTTTCATCAAAAAGAGTCAAGCCCTCCTCATTCAGCCTCAGAATTTTTCACATCTAAATCCTACCAACCGAAAGCCACAAAACAACCCTGAAAAGTCCTCATGATAAACATTTGTCCTTGACTCACATCGGGTAGCGATGTAGGAATTTATCAATCCTATGGTGACCCTTGTATGAGTCTAGATTAGAAAGACATTTCAAAAAAAAATTGGCATTTGTGTGATAAGAGAAAGTTCATGTGAGGTAAGTGTTTTGTGCATGGGAGGATAAATAACGTGTAAATATATTGAATGATATAAATGAATAACTTGAAATAATTGTTTTTTATGAGGCATGATATCTTTTTTTTCTTGGTGTGTATTTTTTTGATCTCAAGGATATGTGTTTTAAAATTGGTTTTGATTTGATATTCATGTTTACTTGATATGAGGTTTTGTCCAGGAGTGCAAAAGGGTAAGTGTGGGGGAGTTGATAAAACACTATTTTGTTGAATATTTTATTGATGATAAATGACATAATTACTTCACATTGTGATAAATATGTTCATTTATGAAATATTTTGGATTAGATCATTCATTTGAAAATTTGATTAAAATTCCAGTTTTACCCTTTTAAAATGCACTGTAGTATTTCAAACATAAATATTTTAATATTACTTATTTAAAATTAATATTTTGTTAAATTTTTCATAACTTAGTTTTCTACAACTTTTATTCAGGACACTAGAGCTAAAGAGTGCATTTGGAATGAGTAAATGGGCCATTAACTCAATGGTGGGATGGACATGGTAGAATGGACATGGGTCCTGTATTTGGGTCATAACTTCTTCATTCGTACTTGTATAATGCCCAAATTTTGAGATAATATACATGAATCATTTTCGCGTGAATCATCCATGTGTAAGAATAGATGATTCACTCATTTTGGTGGTCAAATGAGCGGTTTAATACGGAATAAAATATTTGGTCGAGATTCCCCATTCACACTTGAAACCACTTTAAACATAGCCTCCCCACCACTCAATAAATTGGTGTTTTTATCATTTTGTGAGGTTGAGACATGAATTTGGAATTTTAGGTCATAGGATAATTGGATACACTCCAATTATACAACCATTTCAATAAGGTTAGCTCTTGAAGCAAGGATCCCTTCGACGAAGCCTTCTTCCTCTCCTTCATGTTGTAATGCTTTTGTTTGTGTAATAAATTTCTTTGTACTTCTTTTATTTCTTCTATTTTCTTCTGTTTTATTAAAATTTATTTTTCTCTTAATATTACTAATTTGTTTTTAATCACTATTAGAAACATTATTGGGTTATACCCTTTCTAAATCTTTGCACATGCATAACGTTTCTACGATGACTACACCGCCCATGAAAGAGTAATTATTTTTAGTAATCGATCGACCTCTATCCTTATTAATTAATTTATTTTGAATCAATGAGATAATTTAATTCACATATTATGATCTATTAATTGAGTTTTTAATTTAAATGAAACTAAGAAAGCAATTGAATAGTTAACACAAAACACGCGAGGTCGGGAATTGTGTGAACTGTGAGAGTGCAACCTTAACCGGTAATTCAAAACTAGATGGGATTAATTTGTAGAGTTAAAAAATAATCCCTAAATTCAATTAGTCTTCATTTCCAGAATGGATATGTGCCTTAATTTACCACTGAACATAATCTATACTTAGAACAGCAATCAAAGCAGGGTGTTGTGATTACATGTTCTGAAGATAACCTAGGGTTTAATTCACTTCATCTTTGTGGTAAGGTTAATTCTCGTAGGGTTCGGGGGTTAACAAGTTAACGGATCATAATTAAGTGGATGTTAATTTAAATAATAATGATAAATAATTTATTTAATAGGTATAGTTAGATCGATTACGTCTTTTAAATATTGTCTAAAAAACATCTTCTTATTGTTCCATTTTAATCGAAATTCATTTCAAAAATAAAAACAAAAAAAATACAATCTTCTTCCAGAAAACTTATTCTAGATTTATAAACTATAACCAACCCCCATACTTTCAAGTAGTGTTTTTATTATCTTTTATTTTATTTTTAGAATACCTCTAAAAAGTTCTTTTAATTCACTTCCTCCTTTGAGAGATGACCTTGGTCAACCACTCTACTGCACCTAAGTACCCCAAAATCACACTAATCATTTGAGGGCACCCACGACAGTGCTCTTTCAGTTATAATGAAATTTTATGGTTAGTGTGAGTAAGATACTTGTATTGAGATACAAAATATTCTCATGTGGGATAAAACATGTTTTTTGTACTGGATTACTGGTTCACGCCCAAATTTACCCAAGAGAAGAAGGGTAGAACGGTCCTTGTAGTGTAGCTTGGGTTGTCGATTCCACAGAGACCTAAGAAGATACCTAAGATACACAACCTAAGGGATGGATTTTTGGATATGAAGTGGCCAACTTGGATTTGTTTTTAAGTGTTTTGGGAGAATACTAAAAATCTTAGTTGAGTTCAATTATAATGAAATGGGTTGATATTAGGGTTACACTTGGGTGGATTGAATGCATTTTATTTCTTTAGACAAATTTTTGGTTTTATTAATTCTTGATGAAACCATTATTAAAAATAACACTACCTTTATCATTTTCTGGTTAGATACTAACTAAACTCAATTACTAGTCACCAACACACTTAGAGAACCAGATTCATGATCTCTCTAAGGTATATGGTCAATTTAGTAATTGGAATTAGCTTTTTCAAACATAGTGAAGATGAGGAGCGAAAATAATTGAAGAATGGAAGTCTTGAATTATTTAACCAATTAACAACAATTAGTGAATTAAATAACATTAAATCCAGCCTTTGAATATTCCTAAGATCAACCCATTAAAGGGTTATCCCTCCATTGATGATATTCTATCAATGGTGGGCAGAAGACGACTTACAAGAATTGAATTGAAGAGATTAAAACAGCGGAAATAACGAGCACTCCTCCGTGTCTGTGAATGGAATTCACACCTATGTGTGAACTATATCACCAACACACAGAGTTATCACTGTGATTTTTTGATTTTAGAGATTTAATTATAGAAATTGGAAGAAGAGAAGAGAAGGAATTGTATTAAGAACTTAGAAATACAAAAAGAAACTTACATGGGGAAATGAAAGCATTACAACGAAAATTGAGCATAATTACATTACATGAAAGAAGGTATGAGTTCCTCCTCACCACCACTGCCTTAAATAGGAAAATTTAGATCCTTAGGCCGAGATCCAACATTCCAAGTCATCCCAATCAATGAGGGTAGGCATAGGTGGTGGAAAGTTGGTGGAGAGGAGACTTCTCAACCCTTGACCCGAGATGGCATCCAGCTTGCATCCACTTGAAAAATCTGCTTCAAAGTACTTCTATATGGACGATTTGGAGTGGCCCATAGATGACAAAAATGAATCCCCGTATGTCCTCTAACAGTCTGTAAAATATCAGCCAAATTTACTTTGTGGTTCGGGAGATATGGAAGATTCATTGGGCTGACATTCTGGGCCGCAGATTCTGGCCCAGATTCTGATCTTCCATTTGGGCTGCCTTGATCACCATCATGGAGACCGAATTAGCACTTTGTCCTGAAGAATGATTTGTTCCCCTATATGTCTTCTATCATAAAAAGATATTTGGGCTTCATTGGTCCGGTATTGTGGGACCCACATCCTCAACCGTGGGTTGGTGTCCAATCTGCCTTCACCAGAATTGTCTCCTTTCATCACCAAATTTCTTCATCATCCTTTATGAATCTTTCCTTGATTCCTGAATGAGAAACATTTAAATTTAAAGTGAAGATACATTTCCAAAAATATAATATTAAAACATGAATAATTACATTCAATAAAATCAGATGATTCATTGGGCCTAAATTGGTGTACATTAGGCATGAAGTGCACAATTGATGAGAGTGGATGTTTAAAATTAAAATGTACTAACTCAGGCCCATATGATCAAAAATGAACTTTTAATCCCAATAAAATGTAATTATAAAATATGTTTTGATTGTCTAATCACACCCCCCAACTTGAGATTTGATAGTCCCGAGCAAATAACTCAAAGATTATGAAAATTAAATTCCCTTTTCCAAAAACATTTTAATAAACAATGCTCACCATAATACCTCATACCAAAAAAAGTATGCATCCCATCAAAATCATTTAATAAAATGTAGGTTATAAAGCATAACCCAAGCCCAAGCCCATTCTTCTGATCAAATTCAATGCCACATTTCATCCAATTACAATTAATCATGATGATGTGTTGTGTGTCACAATAGACATGGGGGGTTCATTTTTATTCAAGGGGGAAAAGATGGAAGCGCTAGGTGGAATCACATTTTAATATTAATATGAGTATTCATTTTTTTCATTTTTTTTCTTTTTTTTTCTTGCAATGTTGCCATGGTTATTGAAATTTCATTCAAATGAGTCAACCCTTGTAGAGAGACTTTGCCGATGACTCCCAGGCTCAAAGGCCTTAGGGCACCAAGTGAAACCCACATACTCGGGCATCATCTTGAGTTAACTCATTCAAAAGAAAATTAGAATTTCCACAAATAGAGATAAAATTCCCAACTCTGGTCCAGAAAAATATGGAGTCATGATCCCCAGGTGCCGAAAGCCACACATTAAGTCATTTCATTTCTCTATGCGCAAATTTATTGTTGTTTTTTTTTTGTTTTTTTTTTGTGTTTTTTTTTACACCACTTTTATATATATATATATTTTTTAAATACTCATATTAAATTTAAAATGATCACCAAAACTATGCTATTTATTATGGGACCCCAAGAATTCAAATTAATACCCCACAATCCAACGGACGTGCATTGTGAATTTTTTTATAAAAATTGGATGAAAATGTAACAGTGAAAAATCACATTAGACAGCCACACTTTCCAAAATTTTATGCTCATGAAATTAAACATGTATTAAAATCTGAATCAAGTAATACAAAATTATTTAATATTCAGTTTTCAAGGTTTGCAATGTGTAAAAACATGTTCAAGGTTAAGGAAAATTTTTATTCAATTAACACGCACATTTTATTGCTCTATGTGATTGATTTTTATTTTCACCTCCCCCCAACATAATATAACACTGTCCCCAGTGTTTAAAGAAAATATAATTTAGAAGGGGTAGAGGCATAGAATAGGAGCATAGAACAATTTCACCTGATATTTGATGTTGAAGTTTGTGATTCTCTCATTTAATCCCTTGGTCTCCATGTCACTTGAAGAATCCTCATGGTAGTGTACGCTTGTACTCTTATGATTTCCCTGAAAATCCATCAATCTTGGAAGCCCCTGATTCTCAAAAACCAACATAGTTAGACACAATGGAAACCCCTTGAGGTTCCCTTTTCTAAAAATAAACAACAATAAAATTAAAATAAAATAAAATAAAATAAAAATAAAGACAAAACATACTTGTTAATTTTGAAACTCCAACGATCGACACTCATAACAAGTAATAATTTTTTTTTTAAAAAAATATGTATATATATAAAATTTTAAAATATAATTATATATATAAAGAATATAGAATAAGGAAGCACCAACCGTCGTAGTTCAGTGGTAGGCGTGCGCCCCTATCTCCCTTCGGTCCTAGGTTTGAGTCCCGCGGCTTCGCCGGCCGTGACGGGGTTTGACCCACGTCCTACGGCGTGTCACTTTTTTTTTACATTTTTTTTGTTTTGTTTTTTTGTTTTTTTTTAATAATAAAAATTAAAAAAAATAAATAAAAACTTACAAACACCTATATTGTTGATACATTGTCTTCTTTTTAATTTCTGGGTAAGATAATACTCAGGAATCACACCGCGTGACACGGATGAATACAGCGCTCCCCTTTCATACCCATCCATACTCATAAGAGAAGAACAGGTCAACAATATGAGGTAAAATTATATCAAATTGTTTTGCAAAAAAAATTGATTAAAAAAATAAAGTGATTGTAAATTTAAAAAAACATGGGTTGCCTCCCATTCAATGCTTTGTTTAACATCATTAGCTCGACTTAAACCCCTAATTGATTAATTGTTTTTTTCATCAAAGGTAGGTTCACTCAGGTCTTCATCAACTTTATGTTTTTGGAATGGTTCTATGAATGGTTTGACTCTATGACCATTAACTTTGAATATTTGACCATTGGTGGGATCTTGAATTTCAACAGCCCCATGGGGGTACACCTTATGCACTATGTATGGACCGGACCATCTAGACCTCAACTTTCCCGGGTGAAAATGAAGTTTAGAACTATACAAAAGCACAGGTTTCCCTGGTTCAATGTGTTTAGTTTTAAGATTCCTAGACTGGTAGGCTTGAACTCTAGCTTTATTGATCCTTGAATTTTCATAAGCCTCCATCCTAAGTTCCTCAAGCTCATTTAGATCCAATTTCCTCTTTATTCCAGCCAAAGAAATGTCAAAGTTCATTTTTTTGATTGCCCAAAAGGCCTTATGCTCAATCTCCGCTGGAAAATGGAATGCTTTACCATAAACCAACCTATATGGGGACATTACTAGGATGGTTTTAAATGCTGCTCAATATGCCCAAAGAGCATCTAAGAGTTTTCTCGACCAATCTTTCCTAGATGGATTAACAGTTTTCTCAAGAATTTGTTTGATTTCTTGATTAGCTAACTCAGCTTGACCATTGGTTTGTGGGTGGTAAGCGGTGGACACTTTTTGAGAAATTCCATACTTCTCCATGAGTGATGAGAATGGGCGATTGTAGAAATGAGTTCCACGATCACTAATGATAGACCTAGGAATCCCAAATCTAGAGAAGATGTTTTCTTTAAGGAATCTAATCACAGTTTGATGGTCATTGGATTTTGTAGGAATGGCCTCAACCCATTTTGAGACATAATTGAAATACAAGAGAATGTAAATATATCCCCTAGAGTTTGGGAAGGGACCCATGAAATCAATTCCCCAACAGTCAAAGATGTCAACCACTAATATTGGAGTGAAAGGCATTTGATTCCTTTTTGTGATGGACCCTACTTGTTGACACCTAGGACAGCTTTGAAAAAATGTGTTGGAGTCCCTTGAGAGGGTGGGCCAAAAGAGACCACATTGAAGAACCTTGGCAGAAGTTTTCTTAGAGGAAAAGTGACCTCCACAAGCCTCACTATGACAGAACATTAGGATGGACTCTTGTTCGGATTCTGGCACACACCTCCTAATGACTCGGTCAGGACAGAACTTATAGAGGTATGGATCATCAAACACATAATGCTTGACATCAGAAAGAAATTTTCTTCTAGCTTGGGTCCCTAAGAATTTTGGAATGACCCCTGAAACTAAGAAGTTGGCTATGTCAGCATACCAAGGGCAATCACTCACAGAATAGAGGTTCTCATCGGGAAATGAATCAGACACAGAAAGGTGATGTGAGTTGTCATTGAATTCTAACCTAGAGAGGTGATCAGCTACAACATTCTCGACACCTTTTTTATCCTTAATGGTTAAATCGAACTCTTGAAGAAGAAGGACCCACCTAATCAATCTAGCCTTGGCATCTTGTTTTAGGAAGAGATATTTTAGAGCTTAATGTTCGGTGAAGACAATGATGGTTGATCCTAAGAGGTAGGACCTGAATTTCTCTAAGGCAAGCACAAAAGTAAGTAACTCCTTTCCAGTGGTGGTGTAATTGATTTGGGCATCATTTAAGGATTTTATTGCATAAGAAATGACATATGTAGTTTTATCACACCGTTTTCCTAACACAGCTCCTACAGCAAAGTCACTGGCATCACACATGAGGTCGAAAGGAAGGACCCAGTTTGGAGATTTCATAATGGGAGGAGAGGTGAGAGAGGATTTAAGGGTTGAAAATGAACCCTCACAGCTTTTTGTCCAAACAAATGGAGCATCCTTTACTAGGAGATCACAAAGAGGACGAGATATTGAACTAAAGTCCTTAATGAATCTTCTATAGAAACCATCATGTCCTAAGAAGGACCTCACTTCCTTAACAGTTCTGGGTGATGGAAGGTGACGAATGATGTCAACCTTTGCTTTATCAACTTCAATTCCCCTACCCGAGACTATATGGCCAAGGACTAACCCCTCTTTTACCATGAAATGGCATTTTTCCCAGTTAAGGATCAGATTCTTTTCTTCACATCTTGAAAAAACTCTCTCCACATTCCTAAGAAATCCCTCAAATGTATCCCCAAAGACAGAGAATTCAATCATGAATACCTCTAGAAAATCCCCTACCATATCTAAGAAGATTCCCATCATGAACCGCTGGAAGGTTCCAGGGGCATTGCATAACCCGAACGGCATGCGTTTGAAGGCAAAGGTGCTGAATGGACAGGTGAAGGTTGTCTTCCCTTGATCCTCCAAGGAGACCTCAATTTGATTGTACCCTGAGTACCCATCTAGGAATCAATAGAATTGATGACCCGCCACTCGCTCGAGGAATTGATCAATAAAGGGCAAGGGAAAATAGTCCTTCTTGGTACAAGAGTTGAGCTTCCTATAGTCAATACAGACTCTCCAGCCACTACTCACCCTAGTTGGAAGAATTTCCCCATCTTTATTAGTGATCATAGTGATTCCAGCTTTCTTTGGGACAACTTGAATTGGGATTACCCACTCACTCTCAGCTATGGCGTAGATGATACCAGCTTTCAACAACTTAATAAGTTCTTTCCTTACCACATCCATAAGATTTGGATTGAGTCTCCTCTGAGGTTGACGACATGGTTTGGATTCACATTCAAGAGTAATCCTATGAGTTCCAATAGGTGGGCTAATCCCAGGAATATCAGACAGGGTCCAACCAATGGCTTTCTTGTGTTTCCTAAGGACATCTAGAAGCATCCCCTCATGATTGGCTTCTAGATAAGAAGATATGACTATATGATGTTTTTGATTTTCCCCTAGGAAGGCATACTTGAGGGAAGTAGGAAGTTCCTTTAACTCAAGATCAGGTTGGTTCAGAATTTCTGCAGAAGATTGGGGCATTGGATCAAGATCAAATTTGTTTCCTAGATTTTCAGATTGAATTGATTCCCCGTGTGTAGAAGTTTCAGCCACAAGATTGTATTGACCTGGGTTAGGGAAGGGAGTTTGAGTTATCTCCATGAATGTGGTTTCCTGAAAGGTTTCACTGATTGTTGGTCCTAAGAAATCATCATAGGAGAAATTTGAAAATGATTTGAGCCAAGGAGATAAACTTCCTTCATGTGAACAAAGGAAATCAATCTCATCCTGACTTAAACATCCATCAAATATTTCTTGATCTTCTATGTATTCATTTTCAATGCTTCCTAACATGTTTACTTCATGAATGTCCTCGTCATATCCTATTTGTGAGCTTGCATTATAGATGTTCAACTCTAGACTCATGTTCCCAAAGGTGATGGTCATGTTCTCATTTCGGACTCGGATAACAGAGTTGATTATTGCAAGGAAAGGATGGCCAAGAATGATTGGGGTTTGCTCCCTAGGACCTAAGCTTGGATGATTGTCAAGGAAAATGAAGTCAGTAGGGTAAATGAAATTCTCAACTTTCACTAAAACATACTTTAAAATCCCCTTAGGAACTCGAACACTACGATCAGAGAGTTGAAGAGTGACAGATGTGGGTTGGAGTTCTTCGAGCCCTAACTGACAATACATGGCATAAGGAATGAGGTTTACACTGGCACCTAGGTCACACAAGGCCTGGAAAAAAAATTTCTCTCCTAGTTCAACATTGATGTAAGGGCAACCCGGGTCTTTCATCTTTGGAGGAATGGTCCCTTGAATGGTGGTACTCACATTAGCAGCCAAAAGGACTTGGTTTTTATGTAAAAATTTCCTTTTAAAAGTGCACAAGTCCTTAAGGTACTTTGAGTAGGCTGGTATAGTTTTTATTGCATCGAGGAGTGGAATGTTCATCTTGACTTGAGAGAAGATTTCTCTCAAGGTTTCACTCAGTTCAGGCTTGGATTTCCCCCTCATGCGTTGAGGGAAGGGAGCAGGTTGTTTGAGTGTTTGGTGTGGTTGTGGTTCCTTCTCATTCTCATTTGTTTTTTCAGAATCTTTGGGTTGTTCTTCATCATTTTGAAGTGATGTTGAATCTTTTAATAGTTCTGAAATGGTTTGTTCAGGTTTTTCAATTGATTTCCCACTTCTTAAGACTGTCACTGCTTTCAATTGTTCATGATTTGATTGAGTGCAACTTGACTCGCCCCTTGTTGTTTGTTGTGTAATGGCTTGGGTAGGCATGGGTGCCTTCCCAGTTTTTATTGTTTGAAGTTCTTATTTAAGGTAAGAGACTTCCGATTTCATCCTTTCCATTTGTTTGCAAAGTTGTTCTAGTAGGCTTTGTGGAACAGTTTGGGTTGGTGCTTGAAAAGATTGGTTTATCCCTGGGGGATATTTTGAAGGTGGAATGGTTTGTTGAAAATGGACTGGTGGTTGTTGGTATTGGATAGGTTGGGTTTGAAACTGATTATGGGTTTGGTAGTTCTGTTGAGGGTAAGGATTTTTCCCTAGTGGTTGTCTATGTTGTTGGTTATCCTTCCATCGGAAGCCTGGGTGGTCATTGTACCTTGGATTGAAGGTGTTTTGGTATTGGGGATTTTAAAAGTTTAGGGCATTGAATTCCGCTGGGGGTCCTCCTAGAAGAACATCCTTGATGGATGGAATGGTTGGGCAGTTGTCTGTTTTATGGTCATGTTTGTCACAAATTGTGCAAACAAGGTCTACATTTTGGATTTCATGGACTTTCCTAAGGTTTATCTCTTCAACCTTCCTAGAGAGTGCTGCGAGTTTAGCCCTAAGGATTTCCTCTTCTCTAAGTGTATGAATTCCAGTGGTTCTTTGTGGCTTTTCAGAATAAGGTGAAGTTCCCCAAGTTTGGTTTTGTTCAGCCAGACTTTCCAGATACTCGTAAGCATCATTTGGGGCCTTGTTTTTAAAAGTTCCATTACACATCATGTCAATGAATTGTTTATTACCCGGACCCAACCCTTCATAGAAAATTCTCACTTGTTCAGGTATGGAAAACCCATGGTGTGGAACCATGTTTAGGGTGTCTTTGAACCTCTCCCATGTTTCATAAAATGACTCTCCCTCTTTTTCAAAAAAATTTTGGATGCTCTTTTTAAGTGCAATTGTTTTGTGATGAGGGAAGTATTTTTTGTAGAATTCTCTTTCCAGTTGGTCCCAAGAGTGGATTGATGCAGGTCTCAAGTTGTTTATCCAATTTTTAGCTCGATCCTTTAATGAAAAAGGAAAGAGCCTCATCTTAGTGGATTCTAGTTGATGTGGGGGACGCATGATTTCAACAATGTCGTTGAACTCTTTGACATGAAGGTATGGCATTTCTGACTCTATCCCATGAAAGGTTGGAAGGTGGTTTAGGACATGGGGTTTGAATATGTAGTTGTTTTCTCCTATGGAATTGTGTCTAATGAATGAGGGGGAATTGGTCCAAGCTGGAGTGAGGTATTCGTTCATGGTTTGATCAACTACATTCCCTAAGTTTGGAGCTTCTTGGTTTTGGTTTCCCATTTGATTCCCCCCAGGGTTTACAATTTGATTTTGTGGATGACCCTCCATTGGACTCGTTTCAAGTTCTGACCTTGGGGTTTCAAGAATATTTGGATCTGATTTAAACAATCCCCTAGGTGCACTTAACTCCCCTATCCTAGGACTTTCCACCCTAACTAGTCTGTTTGAGAAATCGTGGGTGTAAGCGGACATGCACCAAAAAAAAGCGAGAAAGGGACAAGATAAGAGATCTTGGGTGAGAGTAGAAGAATGGAGGTGAGGAAAGAAGGTTTTTTTGGATCTAAGGTACTTACTTGGTCCCCGTAAATGGCACCAAAATTTGGTTCACACCCAAATTTACCCAAGAGAATAAGGGTAGAACGGTCCTTGTAGTGTAGCTTGGGTTGTCGATTCCACAGAGACCTAAGAAGATACCTAAGATACACAACCTAAGGGATGGATTTTTGGCTATGAAGTGGCCAACTTGGATTTTTTTTAAGTGTTTTGGGAGAATACTAATAAGCTTAGTTGAGTTCAATTATAATGAAATGGGTTGATCTTAGGGTTACACTTGGGTGGATTGAATGCATTTTATTTCTTTAGACAAATTTTTGGTTTTATTAATTCTTGATGAAACCATTCTTAAAAATAACACTACCTTCATCATTTTCTGGTTAGATACTAACTAAACTCAATTAATAGTCTCCAAAACACTTAGAGAACCATATTCATGATCTCGACAAGGTATATGGACAATTTAGTAATTGGAATTAGCTTTTTCAAACACAGTGAAGATGAGGAGCGAAAATAATTGAAGAATGGAAGTCTTGAATTATTTAACCAATTAACAACAATTAGTGCATTAAATAACATTCAATCAAGCCTTTTCATCTTCATAAGATCAAACCATTAAAGGGTTATCCCTCCATTGATGATATGCTATCAATGGTGGGCGGAAGACGGCTTACAAGAATTGAATTGAAGAGATAAAAACCGCGGAAATAACGAGCACTCCTCCGTGTGTGTGAATGGAATTCACACCTATGTGTGAACTATATCACCAAAAAACAGATTTATCACTGTGATTTTGTGATTTTAGAGATTTAAGTATAGAAATTGGAAGAAGATAAGAGAAGGAATTGGATTAAGAACTTAGAAATACAAAAATAAACTTACATGGGGAAATGAAAGCATTACAACGAAAATTGAGCATAATAACATTACATGAAAGAAGGTATGAGTTCCTCCTCACCACCACTACCTTAAATAGGAAACTTTGGATCCTTAGGCCGAGATCCAACAGTCCAAGTCATCTCAATCAATGAGGGTAGTCATAGGTGGTGGAAAGTAGGTGGAGAGGAGACTTCTCCACCCTTGACCCTAGATGGCATCCAGCTTACATCCACTTGACAGATCCGCTTCAAAGTCCTTCTACATGGCCGATTTGGAGTGTGCCATAGAAGACGAAAATGAATAAACGGATTTCTTCTAACAGTCTGTAAAATATCAGCCCAATTTACTTTGTGGTTCGGGAGATATGGAAGATTCATTGGGCTGACATTCTGGGCCGCAGATTCTGGCCCAGATTCTGATCTTCCATTTGGTCTGCCTTTATCACCATCATGGAGACCTAATTAGCACTTTGGCCTGAATAATGATTTGTTCCCCTGTATGTCTTATATCATCACAAGAAATTTGGGCTTCATTGGTCCAGTATTGTGGGACCCACATCCTCAACAGTGGGTTGGTGTCCAATCTGCCTTCATCAGAATTGTCTTCTTTCATCACCAAATATCTTCATCATCCTTTATGAATATGTCCTTGCTCCCTGAATGAGAAACATTTAAATTTTAAGTGAAGATACATTTCCAGAAATATAATATTAAAACATGAATAATTACATTCAATAAAATCAGATGAGTCATTGGGCCTAAATTGGTGTACATTAGGCATGAAGTGCACAATTGATGAGAGTGGATGTTTAAAATTAAAATGTACTAACTCAGGCCCATATGATCAAAAATGAACTTTTAATCCCAATAAAATGTAATTATAAAATGTTTTTTTATTGTCTAATCAATTAACTACTAAGTATACCATGTGGAATTCCATACACTATGTATTTGGTATAATAGGGGTGCATGGATCAAATGTGGGACCCCACTACCTGATTTTGTTGATATACCTAGAATAAGTACCTTTATACTTTGATAACTTTATTATTCAATCCTTGAGGATTACCTAATCATGGAATCGTTGGGTATGGTGTCGATCATGTCATTGGTTGGATATGGACCACTATAGAGAGGGAAACACTCAATTTAGGAAGCACTAATTTCAAATAAAATTGGGGTTCTTTATGAGTTGGTAGGGTTTTCAAAAGTCATATAGTTTAAGTATACTAGTTAACATATTATTTATATAGGTATCCCTCTATGGAGTAGTTTATTAGAAATCATCCATAAAGGAGATTTTTGGAAATCCTCTGTGAAGTATTTTATATATTATGCCTAGTGAGTTTCTCATGTAAAGAAGGAATTCCCAAAAATGAATTTCATAGTTCCCATCTCTCTTAGGCCTATACATTGGATGTTACTCGAGAGGAGTTTCTTTTAAGGCTCTTTAAAAGGAAATGATTCAAAATTAATGTGATATTCCTATAAAAATTCATGCCATAAAAGAATTGAAGTGCCTTTTCTTGAAGTATGTGTCAGGTATTTATAGGCAACTCCATGCAACTAATTTCTCAGAATACGTGTTCGTATAAGATATATTTGGCCAATAAGAAATTATGAAATCATAAATAATTATTGTCTTGCCTCTACAAAGTGATAGTATTACACATTCATAAAGGATATCTACCATGTGGTTACAAAGTGATTTATAGGCCACAAAAGTTCTATATGGGAAAAAAGGTTCATCGTTACCCTACCTAAAATGATGATAGTTCTTAAAGAATATACATGGCCAAGAAGGATTTTTATTTTAGCTTTATGAACAGAATTTAGGCTATAATATTATTATATGGACAAAAAGGTTTTATATTCTGATATCAAAAATCATTTCCAAGCCATGAAATTATTGTGTGGGTGTAGAGTGATTCCTCTTCACCCTCACAATGCATGGGACTTCCCTAAACGATCTGATTTAGTCAAAAATGACTAAATTCCTTTGCATAAAACTCCCCTTTGGGATAAAAAAATGAATCCCAACATAAAATAGACGCAACTTGTGATCTGGTTGTCCATTTGGGATCTATGATCAGTTAAATGGAAGTTTATGAAATAAATTAAGCCCCTGGATACTGGGTTTTCCCCATAATAATTATTTTTAAAGTCCAAAAAAGTTTCTTCAAGACCCTAAAAATGGGTTTTAAACCATCAAAAACCTTTTCATAGACAATGGATAAAATAAATGGATTAATCCCAATGGGCGGTTCTCACCACCATGTCAATAGACTAGGAAATGGTTGTGAGGAATCTCCATACCTTGGTGACTGAGAAATCATGTGGCACATGGAGATGTCATTCACATATTCTTAACTAAGGTTATCTAAGTGATTACCACATCATGGATTCCACAAAAAAGTATTTGGAACAAATTTTTCATTTCAAATAGAAATTAATTCATTCAATCATTACATTAAGTGGTCATGGTAATTTTCACATTCATTATAATGCATGAGTAAATGCATGAGTGCTCAAGGAGTGTCCTTGTGGGATTTATATAAGGAGGTAGTACCCAATTGATGGGTATATGTACATGCATGAAAGAATACTTGATCCCTATCAAAAACTCCCTTAAAATTGAGTCTCTATTTATTATTCTACCATTACACATTGAGATCATATCATTCCATGGTGAAAAGAGGAATCCCATCTAAAAATCATGTGATTCACCAGACCATGGATACCTTTAGAGGAGGTATGTCTTTTGGATACCTCTTAGGGATTTTCAACAATCCCATACTAAGATCGTGTAGAAGAAAAAATGGTGTAAGGAACATATTACTGAAACATCATTTTATAGTATATGTGATTTTATTTTTATAGCATGGTTGATCTCAGTTATTGGGTTTTAATATTTATTCCAATTTATTTATGTGATGTTATATCCTTCAAAACCTAGAATTACTAAGTTTGTGTTTATTATCTCAATAGTTTATAAACTTGGAACATGATATTGATGACTAAAAAGTTTCATGTTTCGATGTTGCCTATATATTACGAATTATCAGTAATAGTATTTTCCCTAACCATTATAGGGGGTGTTTTCATTTAATGCATCTCCCATTATTATAATTTTTTAATGAGCATGGAAACTTAGTTAGGGTTCCGTATTCTTACCTAACCTTTATAGATAGATGTGTAATGGTACAAATATAGTAATTGTAAATATCAAAGGTTGTGTTATGATTTTACAACTATGGGCATGGGATAGGTTCTTAGAAATTTTCCTAATAGTTATTCTTCTTGAGCTACCTAAAGTCAATCTACATATCACACCTCATGCATATATGTGTGTAAAAAAATTATACAAGACTTACATCATTTGATTTATTTGTATCTTATTTTAATTGATTTAGAAGTTATTTTTTTATAGGTTGAATCATTATAGATCTTTAACACATTTTCCTGGTCATGACCTAAGGATGAATCAACTTATATTAGATAGGTTTCATATAGAAAATGTATAAATTATTATATTCATTTAAAGGTTAAAAATAATAAATAGCTAGTGTATTAATGCATCAATAATGATTTCTATGTATAGATATATTGGATTCCATGAAAACCTATAATCATGGAGTCCCTTCTAAAGGAATTTAGGGAAAGTGAAGTATACATATTGTAGTTTTTCTTTTGATACACTTTCATATAGTTGAATAAAATCAACCTAAAAAAGCACTATGATAGTTCAGTCTCAAGCATCCAATACCGAATAGACCCAAATAAGTGCAATTTTTTAATATGCTAAATATTATTATTTGGAATGATTCTCTTTGGTCTACTAAGCATTGAAACTATATTACACTATAGAATAGTCAATATAACTATTGTATGTATTGGGATGAAAGATCCAACAACATATATCTTATTTAAAGATCAAAATATATTATGTGATTTAAATTCATCGTGTGATACTTTATTTCACAACTTGGATGCATTGTTTATGATTTGGTAAGAAACATAATATATAACCCTCTTAATTAGGTGGATAAAGTCTCTCTCATGAATTATTGGGGTGCGTTAGAGGGTTAATCAAGTTTCATTTTTGAAATGCTTATATTATCCATAAATTCAATATAAAATACAATTCATGGTATCCAAGAAGCCAACCCTTCCAATTATGAAGACCAGTATCACCCACCACTACCCATTTTGGACCATCACTACTGGAAATCATGTTTTTTCCAACGCTTTTTTTCCAATGGTTCAAAGAACCATTGGTATAAGTAATATTTACCAACGGTTTCCAAAAACCGTTGGTAAAGATCTGTAAAAATGTGTTTTCCCAACGGTTGGATGAAACCATTGGAAAAATGGGTAAAAAAGATTTTTCCCAACAGTTTAGTAAAACCGTTGGGAAATATGAAGACCCTTATACCAATGGTTCTATCATAAACATTGGTATATATGGCATAAAGAGGTTTTTCCCAACGGTTTTTTGAAACCGTTGGGATAACATAACATTCCCAACGGTTTTTTAAAACCATTGGGAAAGAAAATCCAGAAATATCATCGATCTGCAACTCCAGACATCTCGAAAATTTTTCCCTAACCGAGACCTGGATGCACCCTCTCGAAATTTTTTCCCTAAACCTTAATCGTCTGGAAGGTTTGCCTCTAAATATCGACACAAACACTACTTCCCAATACAACAGGTATGGTTTTCAATGATTTTTTCTTCCTGTTTAAATCAGTATGTGTGAGTTTATTGATTTTAGATTTGTTCTTCCCATTTAAATCAGTTCGTGTGTGTTAATTTATTTTAGATTTTGTCATTCTATTTTGGTGAAATCTAGTGTGTATTATGATCCCCTTACAAAAATAAGGCATATATAATTTTTTGTTATGGTTGGAACCCTACTTCACAACCTGCTCTAGAGGGTGATAACTCTAATTTCCAACGGGACATCTATATTTGATTCAAGAAATTTTTGTTCTTCCATTCTAAATCGGAAGGTGTGCCTTCATTTATTTTAGATTTTTTCGTTCCATTTTTCTACAATGTATTGTGTATTATGATTCCCTTATGAACACAATCAATATATCATTTTAGGTTGTGGTTTTGTTGTGATTTATCTGTATTGAATAATTTTGGTTGATATTGAAGAGGTCAATATGATCCTGAGTTATTTTATCCTTGATTTATTTTAAATTTAAGGTCTATTGACTTGATTTCGTTGGTTAGCCATAAATACAGTTAGGGTTGTCCAGGTGGGGTGGGGGGGCTAGGTTTTCCATGTGGGGGGGGGGGGGCTGGGTTGTCTAAGTGGGGTGGGGGTAGAGTTGTCCAAGTGGGGTGGGGGTAGAGCTGTCCAAGTGGGGAGGATGTCGAGGGCTCTCCAAGTGGGGTGGGGGAGGGGCTGTCTAGGTAGGGTGGGGAGGGGGCTAGGTTGTCCAAATACGGTGGGGGTAGGGCTGTTTGGGGTGGGGAGGGGCTGTCTAGGTAGGGTGGGGGAGGGGGCTGTCTAGGTAGGGTGGGGGAGGGGGATGGGTTGTCCAAATGGGGTGGGGGTAGGGTTGTTTGGGGTGGGGTAGGGGCTGTCTAGGTAGGGTGGGGGAGGGGGTTGTCTAGGTAGGGTGGGGGAGGGGGTTGGGTTGTCCAAATGGGGTGGGGGTAGGGCTGTTTGGGGTGGGGGAGGGGCTGTCTAGGTAGGGTGGGGGAGGGGGCTATCTAGGTAGGGTGGGGGAAAGGGTTGGGTTGTCCAAATGGGTGGGGGAGGGGCTGTTTGGGGAGGGGGAGGGGCTGTCTAGGTAGGGTGGGGGAGGGGGGTGTCTAGATAGGGTGGGGGAGGGGGCTAGGTTGTCCAAATGGGGTGGGGGTAGGGCTGTTTGGGGTGGGGGAGGGTGTGGAGGTTGGGTGGGGTAGGGTGTCCCGGCAGGGTTGTCCAAGTGGGGTGGGGAGGGTGTGCAGGTGGGGTGGGGTAGGGGTTGTCTATGTAGGTTGGGGGGACGTGTTGTCCAAGTGGGGTGACGGTAGGGCTTTCCAGGTGGGGTGTGGGGGGGTGGTGGCTGGTTTATCCAAGTGGGTTGTGGGGGGTAGGGGTCTCCAGGTATGGTGGGGGGGCTGGGTTTTCCAAGTGGGGTGGGGGTAGGGCTTTCCACATGGGGTGGGGGGTGCTGGGTTGTCCAAGTGGTTTGGGGGTAGGGATGTCCAAGTGGGGTGGGTGGGGTGGGGGTAGGGCTGTCCAAGTAGGGTGGAAACCCTAAATTCAATGTTTTAATTGGAGATTTGGTTTGTTTTATTAAGGATTAGGTGTATGAGGAATTCGCATTCCTGTTATGGGTGGTTTTAATCAAAAGTTATGATGTTGGAACCATTTATGATGTTGTTGTCTCTATTTAATCTCATTTCTCCTAACTTAACATTAAATTCTATATCACATTTGGTTTCTATTTATTAATTTCCAGTTAAGTTATTTGTAGTCGATGATTGTCTGATTTTAATTGTTTTCAATGGTTTGGCGTGGAAATTGGGCATTTAATGTGACTTTTCCAAATGGGGGTGCCTTGAGAATACTCCAAATATTTCTAACTTAGTGAACATTACAACTTGTATGATTTATTAAATCCATTCAAGCTCTTCTAAAACAATTGATAGCTAAATTACCAATGAATCCCCCTATTCCCTCATATATTTATTTTTTTGGGTTACACATTAGTTTTCTTTTTCTAATTAATTACATATTTGTTTTCAAAATGTAGGAAATGAAGCCAATTTAAGAGAGACGAAGGAAAAAATGACAGATAACAATCATCGATTGACGGAGTTGGGAATTCCATCATTAGTGCCTGTAGTGAGTACTTTATTTCAAATTTATATATTTAAAGAATATATAATGTCATGTCATTAATTTTTTTTAAACATTTTTGTAGTATCCACCTATACGTCGACAGTTATTCGATGAGGAGCCTAGTACTGGTCCTAGTACTCAGGCCGATGGTACGAGGAGGGTTCGTACCAGAGGTGGACGAGCAGTTGCGTGTACCCGACTAGACCCTGCCCCTCCCACTAACATGTCATCCTTCCCACATTCTGATCCTGGTGTGTCGTTAGAGACACATGGGATATTTAGGCCTCCCATGTTTTTTCTACCTTCTTCATCTTCTGGACCATCATTTTCAAATCCCATGATGATTCTCACTCCTCAGTCAGCATCCGTTCAGACAGTTGTCCCATCTTCTTTTCCTTCTACTTTTGTCTCTCCGAGCTTCTATATTCCATTGTCTTCGACTCCTGTTCCACCATAGGGTGTTCCATCAGTTTCTGTGGATCCAGCAGTACTCAGCGATCAGACCAGCATACGTATATTTATAGAACCCTAACAAATTTTTATAAAAATATGTTTAAATGTTAGAAAAACAATCCATGGGTCATATTTGATGTGTACGAGTCAACCCTTCCTTAATCCGAGGCATTGTGTGGTCGAGACCACCCAAACTTTCCTCTCTTTTGTTCAAAATAGTCAATATTTTACGTACATACGCCAAACCGATCAAATGGATTATTATTGTGTTTAAACTTTAGGAAAATGATCCATGAATCATATGTGACATGTACGAGTCAACCCCGCCTCAATCCGAGGCCCGTTGTGGCCGACAGCACTCAAAGTTCCTCTCTTTTGTTTAAAATGGACTTAATTTTAAGTGAAAACAACAACTGACATACGCCAAACTGACCAAATTCCTTAGGATTCTGTTGAATCTTTAGGAAAACGATCCATGGGTCATATGTGATGTGTACCAGTCAACCCCACCTCAATCCGAGCCGTGGTGTGTCTGGGACCACTCAAACTGTCTCTCTTTTGTTCAAAATGGACTAAATTGTATGTGAAATCAACAACTGTCATATGGGAAACCGACCAAACGCATTCTGATTCTATTGAAACTTTAGTAAAATGATACAAGGGTCATATGTGACGTGTACGAGTCAACCCTGCCTCAATCTGAGGCACGGTGTGGCCGAGACCACCCAAACTGCCTCTCTTTTGTTCAAAATGGACAATATTTTATGTACATACGCCAAACTGATCAAACGGATTCCGATTGTGTTTAAACTTCAGTAAAATTATCCATGGATCATATGTGACATGTACGAGTCAACCCTGCCTCAATTCGAGGCCCGTTGTGGCCGACACCATTCAAACTGTCTCTCTATAGTTTAAAAGGGACTTCATTTTAAGTGAAAAGACCAACTGACATACGGAAAACCGACCAAACACATTTGTATTCTGTTGATACTTTAGTAAAAGGATCCATGGATCATTTTTGATGTGTATGAGTCAACCTCACCTCAATCTGAGCCTCAGTGTGGCCTCCATGTCTCAAAGTGACTCACTTTTCTTTGAAATGGAAAACATTTTAAGTGAAAACTACAACTGACATACTGAAACCCAACAAAACGCATTCGGTTTCCATTGAAACTTTAGGAAAACGATCCATGGGTCATTTTTGATGTGTACGAGTCAACCCCACCTCAATCCAAGTCATGGTGTGGCCGGGATAACTCTAAGTGTCTCTCTTTTGTTAAAAATGGAAAACATTTCAAGTACATACGGAAAATCAACCAAACGGATTCTGATTGTGTTGATACTTTATCACAACGATCCATTAGTCATATGTGATGTGTAAAATTCAACCCCTCCTCAATCTGAGGCGCAGTGTGGCTGACACCACTCATAGTTTATCTCTTTTGTTTAAAATATACATCATTTTAACTGAAAAGAATAACTGGCATATGGAAAAACGACCAAACGCATTCGGAATCGGTTGAAACTTTAAGAAAACGATCCATGGGTCATATGTGATGTGTAAGAGTCAACCCCACCACAATCCAAGGCGCGGTGAGGCCGGAACCACTCGAAGTGTCTCTCTTTTGTTTCAAAAGGACATCATTTTTAGTGAAAACAACAACTGACATACGGAAAACTGACCAAATGCATTCTTATTCCATTGAAACGTTAGGAAAACAATACATGAGTCATATGTGATGTGTAAGAGTCAAACCCACCTCAATTCGAGAAGCGGTGTGGCCGGGACCACTTGAAGTGTCTCTCTATAGTTTAAAATGGACTTCATTTTAAGTGAAAAGAACAACTAACATACGGAAAAATGACCAAACATATTCGGATTCTATTGATACTTAAGGAAAAGTATCCATGGGTCATTTTTGATGTGTATGAGTCAACAACGCCTCAATCCAATCCTCTGTGTGGCCTCCACGACTCAAAGTGACTCACTTTTCTTTGAAATGGAAAACATTTTAAGTGAAAACAATAACTGACATACTGAAACCCCACAAAATGCATTTGGATTTTATTGAAACTTTATGAAAACAATCCATGGTTCATTTTTTATGTTTATGAGTCAACTGCGCCTCAATCCGAGCCTTGGTGTGGCCGGGACAACTCAAAGTGACTCACTTTTCTTTGAATTGGAAAACATTTTAAGTGAAAACAACAACTGAAATACTGAAAACCGACCAAACACATTAGGATTCCGTTGAAACTTTAGGACAACAATCCATGGGTCATTTGTGACGTGTAATAGTCAACCCCACCTCAATCCGAGTTGCGGTGTGGTCGGGATCACTCTAAGTGTCTCTCTATAGTTTAAAATGGAATTTATTTTAAGTGAAAAGAACAACTGACATACGGAAAACTGACCAAACACATTAGGATTGTATTTATACTTTAGGAAAAGGATCCATGGGTCAATTGTGATGTGTAAGAGTCAACCACGCCTCAATATGAGCCTCAGTTTGGCTGCCACAACTCAAAGTGGATCACTTTTATTTGAAATGGAAAACATTTTAAGTGAAAACAACAACTGACATACGAAAAACTGGCCAAACGCATTCGTATTCTGTTGAAAATTTAGGACAACAATCCATGGGTTATTTGTGATGTTTACAAGTCAACCCCACCTCAATCCGAGTCGCGGTGTGGTGGGGATCACTCAAAAATTTCTTTTTTTAAATGAACCACATTTTAAGTGATAATAACTGGCATAAGGAAAACCAACGAAACCCTTTAAGAATATGTTGATACTTTAGGAAAATGATCAATGGGTCATGTGTGACATGCACTAGTCAATCATGCCTCAATATGTGTCATGGTGTGACCGGTACTACTCCAAGTGCGTGTATTTTGTTTAAAATGGATATCATATATACTAAAAACACCTGTATACGAAAAACCGATCAAATTACGAATTGAATTCCAAATTTCACATATAATTGTCATCTAAATTTGAAATTGAATTCTAAATGAATTTTAAAATGAATTCTAAATGAATTCTAAATGAATTTTGAAATGAATTCTAAATGAATTCTAAATTATGTATCTTTATAATTACGTTGTGAATTCTAATTTAACTCTGAATGTGTATAGTTTCAGGATGTATTATATGTTAAATGTATATGAATTTGTTTTTTATATATATATGTTAGTTGGTTATTGTAGGTAAAGTAGAGGGATTGAAGAATCACAGGTGAATGGAGACCCTGCTCCTCCCCTGTGCAAATTGCAGCCTGCTGTGCAAATTGCAGGCTGCTGTGCAATTTTCACAGCATAGGCTATGCCAATGGTTTGAAACCATTGGCATAGTCTTCTAAGGAGGTTTATACCAAAGGTTTAGATGGAACTGTTGGTATAAATTCTTTCCCAATGGTTTCAAACCGTTGGGAAAAGATGTATAGTTGGCTTTTTCTCAACGGTTTTGAGTGAACCGTTGGGAAATGCTAGAGATTTTGTTGGGTTTTCCCAACGGTTTACTTAAAACCATTGGGAAAACATATTCCAACGGTTAATGTTAACCATTGGGATAGGTTGATTGTTCTAACCTATCCCAACGGTTCTTTGTAAACCTTTGGGAAAACTTTTCCCAATGGCTTACTTCCCCACGGTTTGCAGAACCGTTGGGATAGATATTCCCAACAGTTCTGCAGCCTTTCCCAATAGTTGTGAACCATTGGAAATGCCTCTTTTCCAGTAGTGCATGATAATGATGATGAAGGATAGCACTTGTGATATAGGCATAGGAAATATTCTATAACTATAATCCCAACCACTACCCATGTTGACATTCCCACTACCCAATCACTTAATCATTCACCCTTTACCCCTTATCTGTATGTGGTTCCAACCTTTAATAACCCCTTTTATGGTATTCAACTAACCAAAATAGATAGTGTAGTATTTCCAATGTATTTTTTTATGACCCAAAACCATCATTTCAAGTTTAATCACACTCTTCTATAATAAACCACATTGATATGTCCTTTTTTTATGAATATGATTATCAATAATTTCCTCTACCCTATGATTTTGGATGTGGCTAAGAAATTATACCAAATAAACCTCCCCTATAAAATTCTATAGTTCAAGAAAATTCTCCATAAGAACCTGCTCTACATGGATAGAGAGTTACCAGAGTTAGAAAATTTGTATTTGACTGAAGTTGTGGTACTGTAAATCACTTTCATAGACATAACTAATAGTTATTATATGTGAAACATTAACATAATGTATATTACATGTATTAAAATTCATTTTATTTTTAAAATAACATGTAATGTGAAAAAGAAATGAATTAAAGAAATGATATAATATATTTATAATTAAATAAAAAACCAAACATCACTTCATAACTATTTTAAAATTTTAAATAAATTGATATTTTTTATTATATGGTATATATTTAGTACAATAACAAACATAAAAAAATTAAACACTACTGGAATTCTAATCTATATCAATGAATTGGAAAATTGTTGGTATAGATCACCTGTACCAATAGTTTTAAAATACCATTGGTGTATACTGGTATTATACCAACAATTATCTAAAATAATTGGTATAGTTTGGTATAGATAACTTATACTAATACTTTTAAAAAATTGTTGGTATAGGGATAACCTATTCCAATGGTTTTTTAAAACCATTTGTATAATGTAAAGACCCAGGATTTTATCAATGAAATTTTCCTTCTGAATTAATGTACATTTCATAATCAGGAATAATTTATAAAACACATTCACATCGATATATTAAGTTATAATATGGTATATAATAAATTTATTAACTAAGAAAATTAAATAAACTGTTAAGTATGAACAAAAAATGTTTGATAGGAAGTGAGTATAATTTCATTTTCCCTCCTAAAAATATATGTGTTTTATTTTTAGTTTATTTTCATAAAATGTATTTTAGATACTAAATATGTGTATATAAATGATAATATAATTTTATAAATCCCAAATTACTTTTTCAAATGTTTAGAAAGTCGATATTTCCATAAAAACTAGTATTTTTCAAAAAATATGTATTTTATATAAAAATTTAAATTTATCATATTTAGAAAAAAAAATTGATAAAATTGATTTTCTTTGTGAAATATTTATGTTGAAATTATTTTAGCATGGATTTGTTTTATTTTTATGAAAATGTTTATTTTTTATTGAAAAATTGAAAATTGAGGTTTTACGAAGACCATGATTTTGATGATATCGTTATGATGTAATCATTATATTATAATTTATGAATTATTTTATCCCATAAAAAATTAATTTAAGAAGTATAATAATGAATTTAAAAATATAAATTTGAATTTATCACTACTAGAAACATAGGTCAAACCAATGGTTTAAAACTGATGGTATGGGTTGGAAAATCATTGATAGAGCTTATACCAAAGGTTTTACAAACCCTTGGTTGGGTGTTATTATAGGCTTATAAAAATGATTTTCCATAATCCATTGGCATAGTCCACATGAAATTAGAGTATACCAATGGTTTTTCTAAACAGTTGGTATAGGTATATACCAATGGATTGGAAACCGTTGGTAAAGGTCATCTACATGTAAACTATACAAATGGTTTAGAAACCATTAGTATAGATTAATGAGCCCTTCAAGGCAACCCCCCCCCCTCCCACCCACCCACCCACCCTCCTTTTCCTAAAGCACCTACACCTGCAAAAACCATATACAGAATTCAAAAAACTAATACAACACCTAAAAATACACTACAATACAATATACAAAATTCAAAAAACTAATACATCACAAGAAAATACACTAAAAGACTATATAAAAAATAATGTATGTTTAATTCACATGATTAAAATTCATTAATATCCAATTATTCATGATATTGTTATGAAAAAACATCACACTCGAAATCACAACATTTTGGAAAGCACGACTTACCACTTGAGCATAAAATTTATAGCTATTCATGGAAAGCACAACATTGGGGAAAAATATATAGTTTCTTAATTTCATTTATAGCATAAATTTTTTCATATTATATTATTCACTTATGAGAATTTTATTATTTGTTAAAAAAAATTATATTTTGATCATAATCATACTATCATGGAAAAATAATAAAACTCAACAGGAATGTCAATAGTATAATTTGAACTCAATGGAAACAATATAATATTCCTATAAAGTCTTTCACTAGGGTAAATTAATAGTCTTAACTATTTAGGTGACACGTGTATTTGAATAAAATAAAATTAATTATGTACTAATGTGTGGAAATATGGGAATATACATCCACCCCATAATAAATCCATTTCATCCTCAAAATGGAAACAAATTGAGCTTCTAATTTTAGAAGACTGTTAAACCACCTTGTATAATAAAAAACAATTTCTGAAATAAAGGACCACCTTTAGTGGAATTTAAATACACAATAATATTTTTAATCTACACTTCTCTATCACCTAATGGCCATATACCCCATTCACTGGGAAAACTAAGGAAACGGTCCTTATTGGTGCCTCCTTAGACTGGAAAATCTTGAATGTGGGTATGAATATGTATAAAAACCCAACTCTTCTTATAGTAAATGTGAGGAAATAAACATTCTAGTTAGATATGGTTGAAAACCCACTCAATTAGGATGATTAAGATTCTAAAAATATGTTAAAGAAGTTGGGTTAATTTTAAATAACTATCATGTTCTATACCACTTCCATATCAAGGATATATATTCCAAAGAGCTGAGAATAAGAATGTATAACTCATATTTATTCCAAATTTTATATTACATTTCATCACCTTATGTCTAATATGTTTCCTTATTATGATATCATTTATCACCATAATTCATTAGATGTGTAGTGATATCATTCTGATCTAATGGCCCTTTAGGTGGATCCGAATCACAAAACAAGAAAATATTAGGGTGCCTTCAATAATCCATCCATGATGGTTTAGATACACTCTCTTAATTGGTTAGTGATATTTCATAAAAAATATGCATTATAGGATAGGTTTAATACAGATATCTACACTTCACATTATTTTCATTCCATTAAGGTTCTTCATAAATGGAAGCCTATAATGTAGTTTCCTCAGATCAAGTCATAGGGCCCCTGTCTGTATATAATACTTGGTTAATCTAATAAAAACCTATCAACCTAAGATATCATAAAAAATTATTGGAATTATTTATCAATAGAATTATATATCAATCCATCAAAATTTTTATGTTGGTAGAGAATTTATAGAGTTAAAATCCCATATAAATTGAATTACTTTTGATGGAAGAAACCATCTATTCATAGTAGAAAAAATGAATATTTTACTCAGATCATTCCATAGTGTGTGCTAAAAAAGTGAGGATAAATTAGGTTAAATATTTATCTAATACAAATTAATAGCCTTATCCTCTAGGTATTATGTAATTTTTACCTTCACCACCACCCTAAAAACCAATAGGAAAATAGTGGGGTGTAGTCCTGACCATAAAAAATAGGGTTTTCACAACCTAAAATGAAAAGTGCAAATTTACCAATACTTAAACCAAGTAATACATTATATTAAAGATTTGGATTCAATCTAAAATAATATCTTAAGTGGTCAACTCCATTTGATATTTTATTACTCATCCCCTCTATTAGGGCCACACCCAGTGAATGTAATATGTGATTCATTTAGGATCACCATACATGAATGATTTTCTTATTCCCTTAACATGAGTACCTATTGAGGGAATTAAATACTTAGAATGGATAAAAGTCCATGAAATCATTATATATTATCCTCTTACCGAATATAATCTCACTAATAGAATTCTTGTAAACTACTTCAAATGGTTCATATACCATCATTACAAAGTCACAACATAAGGAAATTAGAAATATGAATTCTTAATCCCTTTATTGTGATTGGAGAACACTATAACATCACACCTAAAATTCCAAAAAAAAATATCCAATACTAAAGATCCTATGATTAGAGTTTGTTTATCTTTACATACATGACTAAAAATAATTTTATGAAATGGATCTTTCATCCATTGTTTTATATATAACCAATAATAATCTTTTTAGTGACCACTTCCACCTTAATATTGACCATGCGGTTTTGACCATTAAGATGACCCAACACTATATTCTCCAAGCCCAGTGATATGTATACCAAAATTCAAGTGAATAAAACCAAAAACATCCCAATTACATCCTTCACTGTGAATCCATATCTTCCTCAAAGAAAACAATAATAGTTTTCTATATTTAAATTGTTTTGGTTTCATAATCTATTATATAACCTATTTCATAAACACTTATAACAACCACCATGATGATCCTTATCATAGTTCCATTATAGCGTGTTGAATAAAAATGATATACTCTCTAATATTAATGGAATGAGTCATGTACACTGCCATTAGACTCCTAATATCATATTATCCCATAGATGAAGCAACCATATTGGATCTCCCACACATAACAAGATGTAAGGTTCCTCATAATTTGATAAAGACAAAATATGACTCATTTTTTCTACAAAACTCAATTAACCATGATTAACTACTAGGACACTAATTCAACTAACTTACCTCAAATCACTAAACCATGATCATGTCACCTATACACGACTCAAAACATATCTCAATCATACACCTCACTTCAAGTTCATATTTATAAATTTTATCTAAAACACATAATATAATATAATTATAATATCCATTACTATTACACTAATTCACATACCAATCATGATTTATTATTCTAATACTTAACTCATAAAACTAACACAAATCACTAATTACCACAATGTATCACACCAAAATATATATGTACAACTTTATGAATCTCTAATCACTACCAACTAGTTTGAACACCAGCTAAGTTGCTCCCTAGAATAGGAATATACTAGGTTCTACCAATTCTTAACCTACCTCCAAGTTCAAATTTATAAAAAATATTCATATATCAAATGGTTTACAAAAAACATTTATTTCTTTCAAAAGTCACATATTAACTTATTTCCAAATAAATATTACATTTTCACAAAAATACCATTATAATACACTGGTTAGAGGAAACATTCCCTAAATTACCATTTAATACCCTTTTTCCTTTAATATATAATTATAAAAAATCATACAAGAAATTCTATTTAATTTCCAAATCATAAATGAATTTTATTTCAAAATAACTTTACCATCCCATTTTCCAAAATAAACCATTACCATTCAAAACCTTTTTTCCAGTTAAAATAATGTTATTGGTAAATTAATTTTCACTATCCCCCATTCCATTTTTAAATTAAAAACATAATTTATTCTCTTAAAAACATAAGGTTTTTCTATGGTAAGAAATAGTATAAAATACCATCTTTAGGGGAACATAGCCCAATTTACAAATACATCTCCAAATCTTACACCCATTTCAAATATATTTTAATTATTTATTTTTATTGACATTAGAGATCAGTTTAAAAATTATTTTCCTTTAATAAAAAACACTAACATAATCATCAAGTTATGTTGGTACCTAATAAAACTCAGTTATTCATTAAAATTACCAGGCACCTCTAATGATCGTACATTGTCTTATGGTAACTGAAATATAAGGGGAAAGAAGAGGTTAATGGATAACTAGAAATAAATTAATATAACATGGTTGATGCTCTGAACTTGATAAAAATGTATAAAATGGGAAGTTCAATATAATTTTTTCACTATTTTGTGAGTATAGATTGGGATGGTATACATTATAGTAATGAAAAAAGTTAATATAGTACAAGTCGTAGTAGTTAGAGAGGGGTATTGATGATGAGGTGGTTGTTATGGGTTGTTATAGTGTGGTTTGACTATAGACCCTTAGGAATTGGGTTGTGTAATATATTATATCCCCTTATATTTTCTTATCATTTCATGAACAACACCACCCATGTTGGGGAACCATACTGATTTCTATATGGTTTTGATTCCTGGTGGTTTCCATAACATCCAAGTTGTATAAGAAATGAATGGTTGATTATTCTCTCTTCTCAACTCCTTCTGGAATAGTACATGCTATAATGAATCAAGGTTTATATATATATATTTTTGGTCTATAATCGATCAAACTCTTTTGGTAAAATAATTTTTTACCGGCCCCCATTCTATTTCAAAATTCAAAACTTAATTTATTCTCTTTAAAATATTAGGTTTTTTCATGGTAGGAAGTAGTATAAAATACCATATTTAGAGGAAAAAAACCCAATTTACAAATACCTATCTTAATCTTACTTCCCTTTCAAATATATTTTAATTATTTCATTTTATTCATTTTATAAATCCTATGGTTACAAATTAGTTTCCTTTACTAGAAAATACTAACAGAATCATCATATTTACTCACACTCAATAATACAAGTTCTATTTGGCCATGACTAAAAAGTAGATACTACTATGCATGCAACTATATTTTCAAAAAAATACATATGTTAATCACTAAATAGAGGATAAGCATGTTCTCTCTTTTGGGATATTAATGAGGACAATAGTTTAGAAGCTCGGTGATATATTGAAATATGAAAGTATGAAACATACTCAAATGATGTTACTAATAAAAACTGGAATCATGATTTGTAATATAATATTAAATCGAAACAAATAATTAATATGCATGTTAAAAAAATAAAAAATTAATATAGGGGAATGATTAACAAACAATTATCTATTTTCAAACCACTTCCACCAAAACAAACACATAATCATTAAAATTCTAAAAAAATTACATATATATAAGAAAAATATAATAATGTTGAGGATAACTATTAAAAAAATATAACAAATTAATTAATACAATCTATTAGTATCAGTACTAATTCTTGTCCAATTAATTTATAAGAATACTGCCATAAAAAATCTTGGTTAGTGTTTTATACCCAGAAGAAAAAATGAAAATGATTCTTGTAAAAAGATATAACATATCTGGAACTCACCAATTTTATGTTTAAGAATAATATAATGGAAACATAAACTAATTATATATCATCATGGTTGATAAGAAAATGGAATCCACTCATAGGGTTTTGGATGGGAGTCAAAAGTGAGGAGGGTAACGCCGCATGGTAACATTTGGGTTGAACTCTATACCAATGGTTTTTTAAAACTGTTGGTATAGAATATATATACCAATGATTTTAAAAAATCATTGGTATATCTCCCAACTATAATAATGATTATATGTAACAATTTTTATATAGCACATAGAGACCCCTCTATACTAACAGTTATAGAAAACTGTTGGTATAGCCCTCACATAAATAGGTTATACCAACAGTTATTGAAAACTGTTAGTATATAGGTACCTATACCAATTATTTTAACAAAACATTGGTATAGAGATGTTGTTATAGGTTTATTTTCCATTAGTGTACAAATTTATACTTGAAATTTTGGAATCTTAATTTTATTTTTTTTAATAAAAAATATATTTGGATTCTATGAATTAATTGAGGTGGTTGGAATATCCCTTTTAGTTTTGGCTGGATTAAATGGTAAAACTATCCTCATTTTATCATTTATTATCCATTTAACTCATTTTAATTGATTCCAACCACAAGGTTTTGTCTTAGATAATAAAATAAACAATATTTTTTACCTTAAATACCTCCCTCTACAAGTATAAATACACACACATTCTCTACTCACTCTCCACTCCAAATCCATTAATCATGAATAATCTCTCATTACCCCTATAAAAATTCTCTCTAGTTGGTTTTAAGGTTCTATAGGGCCCCTATCAATATTTAAGATTCTACCTAGCAAGGTAAGTGTTATCTCCCTACACTTTTCAATTCAAGCACTTACTTTAATATAAGCTTTTTGATTTCCAAGTGATTGTGTTTTCATAAGTTCATAGTCATAACTTACTACCCAAATGATTTTCTATTAATGAGATATTATCCCTATCTCTCACTAATCCTTTCCATGGAATTTTATGTACACCTTTTATATTGTCGAAATTATCCCCTGATTTTCCATGTCATACCCTTGCATTGTGAATACCCAATCCTATTTTCATTCAAGGGTATTCACCAAGATATAATCATCTTTCATTGATTGGGTACTTATATATATGAAAACAAAATTACTTAATCATTATATTGAGATGATGAAATACATTCTTATGTTATATGATCGATGTGGCACGCGTAAAATTAAACATATGAAGGGTATTCCCTGAGAGCACTCCAATGCATTGGTAATTTTTACATCTCATGAGATATTGTTCATGGTGCACATGTGGTTAACCTAAGAACACTATGTTATGATGTCTTTGTGGTTAAACATGAATTATTTTTATAATGTCTTGGTGGTTATCCTTGAATTATGCTTATGATTTCACCTTTTATATTTTTTCACATTATTATGATACCAAAATATCATTTTCTCATTCCATGCCTCCTTATGAGTATGTATGATTATTACCACTTTATTCCATAATGATATGAATCTTAACATACATGAATTAATTATCATAATTATATGCTTTGATCATTCTCTTACTGGGATTTATATCTTACCTCATTCTTTTTATATCCCCAAGTTATCTTGTGCAACATTAAGAGTTAAAATGAAGCTAGGATCACATTATAGAGATTTAAATAATGATGTTGTATTTTATTAAGATAATGGTTTATATAACAAATTTCCTAAAGATTAAAGACCTCTCAATCTTATGGGATTGTATTATATGGATCATTATGTTAAGAATCAAGAAATAAAATGTATTAGAAATATGGGTTGTAGTAGTTGGTATCAAAGTAAGTTATAGTTAGTTTGGGGTATTGTGATTAGAGAACATTAATGAAATCCCTAAGGGCATGTCTAAGTATTAAAACATCCAAAATTTTGGTAAATTATAGGTGTGTGGATTTCTTAGAAATGAAATATCAGTCTGCATACAAATAAGTTGATATAGGATCTGACATGGATGTGCCTAGGGGTAATAACCTTGAAAAGGATGGATTAGGTATTAACTCAATCATCACCTGGGGTATGATAAATAATTAAAACTTCACACATGGTTTGACACAACTATGGGTTATTATTCTTTAGATAATTCATATTCTCTTTACAGACCATTATAAAGGATTTAAATATATGGTTAAATAACTTAATTTGAAATATACCATGGATAACCTATATTTAAACTTATAGGTTCATAAGTTAGGGTATATTTTTAATTCCTTCTAAGTTATGTAGTTTTATTTATTTATTCTTATTAAATTTTTTATCCTCATCCCACACATTTTTTTATTTTATAAAATAATAGGAAATATGAGTAATCATTTCAAAAATATATGTGATGGTAAACATGATGATTCCCTGATTAAATTCATAATATGATCAAAGTAGTACTCAAAAACTTCATTGTAGTACTAGCACGACTGAATCTAGTTATAAGAAATAACATTTATCATGTAAAACTTCCTCCCTCTACTAAGAGATATCAAGTTGTAGTTGAATAATTTATTCAATAAAGGCCTCATACTTTTAGTGTATCTTATAATCCCCTAATTGTGGAGCAATGTATTAACTACATTGAGGGAATATTCTCTATCCTATAATGCACTGATAAGGATAAAATCACTTTGATCTTCGATCGAATAGTGGAAGAATCTAATTAGTGGTGGACACTGATAAATAATAAAAACCTAAAGAAGATATTAAATGCATGGAATGGTGTGGATTTAAGAATATTTTTTTCAATAAATATTTTCCTTGCACTATCCATCCTAAAACAAAAATAGAATTATTTAGAATCAAGTAAAAGGAGGAAAAATCTATTGAGTCCTATAAAGAAAAATTCATAAGGCCTGCATGATACACGTCTATATTTTTCATTAATATCGAATGTAATGTTGACCACTTATTTAGTTAACTAAATATAAATAGTCAAAAATACTTAGCAATTCAAGACTTAAAATATATAATGGATTTTTTTTATTTCCTTAAAGTCAAAATGAAGATTAGTGTTTCTCAGTGGTCCCATAGAATTGGAGATAAAAAATTGGAGGATTGAGTTTAAATCTGAAGGATCATCAGATAATTATCATGGAAGAAAAGAGTCTAACTTCCCACTTGTCAAAATTATTTTAAGAAGTATCTCATAAACTATCTCAAGGGGATGAAGAAGTGTTTAAAGTGTGTAAGGGAAGATAATTGATCTAATTAATGCCAAAGGGAGATGAAAAAACTCATTTATGTGGTGGAAGAAAAGAATGGTATGATCAATCCTCAACCTATGGTACAATGTTTCAACAGTAATAAACATGGACATTATGCAAACCATTTACCAAATACATTGGTTGTTAATGATAACCAATGAAAATAACCTCTAAGTAAAAGAGAGTAGGGACAAGATTATATTATCACAAAGGCTGAGGTGGATACAGATAATTAAGTGTTAATAGGTACGCTAGTTATTCATTAAATAATAGTTAACATACTATTTTATTCTAGTTCTATAAATTCTTTCATATCATGAAATTTTAATAAAACTATTCAAACACCACCTCAAAACGTGAAGGTTGGTCCATATATGAAAACAAAAAATGGGGAAATTAATGTATATCGGTCATATAACACCTCCCCAAAAAATATTTGTGGGATAAATATCTAATAAAACCATTTCATACTCTATTTAGTGTAATTTTATGTTATAATAGACATGTATTGGTTGTATTTATATAGATCTAATGTCAATTTTCATGATAATTAAATCTTTTTCAGTATCTCAAATCATCCTTTAATTGTATACAAGTTTAAGGAGGAGAATGAATCTCTTTTGGAAACTTATTCCAAAGAATGGATATTATTAAATTATGAGAAAGTTTATCTAGATCAAATGATTGAGACAAATGAGAGGGTATCTCAAGAAGACATACCCGTTATAAGGTAATATGTTGATGTATTCCCTAAAGATTTTTCTAGTCTTCCACCTAATCATATGTTATATTCTCAATTAAACTTATACCTGGAGCTCTTAGCATATACAAGACTCCTTATAGAATGGACCTCACAGAATTGAAAGAACTGAAGAATAATCTTCTAGATAATCTAGAAAAGTGTTTCATATTAATAAGTGCTTCACCATGGAGTGAATCGATCCTCTTTTTCAAAAATAAGGATGGGTCAATGCACCTATGAATTTATTATCGTGATCTCCATAAGATCATAATAAAGAGCAAGTATCTCCTTCCATGGATTGATGACTTGTTTGATCGTATATGTGGGTCCCAATACTTTTCTAAAGTAGAAATTTGGTTGGGATATAATCAATTAAATGTGTAGAAGGATAATATTTACATAACTACATTTTGTACAAGGTACAAAAACTAATAGGTCATAATGATTACATTCAAACTCACTGATGCTCTAGAAATTTTTATGGACTTAATGAATAGATTCATTATATATTACCTCAATAAATATATGGTAGTCATTATAGATGATATTTTTATATACTCTAAAATAAATTTGGAACATTAGGATAATTTTAATACTATACTAAAGACTTTGAGAAAGGAGAAATTATATTCAAAGAAAAAAATATGAATTTTTGATGGATAAATTATCATTCTTGGGTCATTTTATCCAAATAAAGGGGATATCTATGGATACTTAGAAGAAAAAGGAGGTTAAGGAATATCCTAGACCAAAATTTGTAACCAAGATCTGTAGTTTAATTGAATTATCTATATATTATCAATGGTTTTTGAGAAAATTCCCATGATTTTTCAAACCTGTTGATCATGTTTACTCAGAAGGGAGTGAAGACATGTTGGTATGATGCATGTGAATAAAGCTTCAAGGAGTAATAGAAGAGGCTAATAGTGTTAAATGTACTCACACTACCTACTTATGAGGAAGTATTTGTGATCCATAGTAATGCATCAAAGAAATACTTGGGTTGTGTACTCATGTACAATGAAAAATTGATAACATATACTGTAAGGTAGTTAAATGTGCATGTGAATAATTATTCTATGCATGATATGTAGTTTTCTACACTAATATTTTCATTGAATATTTTTTGGTATTATCTCTATTGATTAAATTGTGATGTATATATAAATCATAAGAGCCTCAAGTATATATTCATAAATAAGGATCTTAACATGCACTAATGAAGATGGTTAGATATAATCAATAATTATGAATACTAAATACACTATCATCTTGAAAAGGTGAAAAAAGTTATGGATGATATAAGTAGGAAACAACCCACAACCTTATCCATTATGAGAGTTGATAAGGATCCAATATTCTAAGAAATTAAAAGGATAGACATGGGAATCATAAAGAAAGGAACCATGTCCTTCCTTGTTCAAATGATTTCTCAACCATCCATTCTGGAGAAGATCAAGGAAGATCAAAGGGATGATATATAGATTCATAAGAATGTGGGTTCTATAAGGATAGGGAGAGCCTCATTGTTCAATATTGATAAAGGATGATTTGTGAGATTAGGAGAATGACTATGCATACCATTGAATCCTAAGATAAAGAAGGAGCTATTAATTTATGTTCATATCTCAACATTCTCCATCCACCTAGGGAGAACAAAAATGTATGGAGATCACTGAGAGAACTATTGGTGGGACAATATAAAGAATTATATTATGGAATATACCTCAAGGTTCTTGATATGATTGAAAGGGAAGGTCAGAAGGCAAAATCTCAAAGGGGTGATGCAACCATTATCCATACCTTCATAGAAATAGGATAACATCACCATGGAATTTTCCACGAGACTTTTGAAGAGAACCAAAGAGAATAATTATATATTGGTTTTAGTTGACTAACTTATGAAGACTTCTCATTTCATTTCCATTCAGGATGATTCTCACTCAATAGACTTGTAAATATATACATTATAGAATTGGTAAGGCTATATGGAACACAACTATCAATTATATCTGATTAAGATCTAAGATTCACCTAAAATTCTAGAATAGTCTCCAACATGATCTAAATTTAGAATTGAACTTTAGTATGATCTATAACCCTCAGAATGATGTCCAATCTAAGTGGATAATCTGGAAACTTGAGGATTTATTGACAGCTTTCTCAATGGAATTCAAATGGGGTTGGGATAAACATATTCATTTGGACAAGTTCTCATACAATAATAAATTTCATTCAATATTTCAGGTGGATCCTAATGAAGTCCACTATGGAAAGAAATGTAGATCTCCAATATGTTGGGATAAAGTTGTAGAATGAAATCTATTGGGACTATAACTTGAAAAAGAAATTATTGGGAAGGTTAATGTCATTCAGTAACACATCAGAGTAGAACAAATTCAATAGAAGTGTTATACTGATAACCATAGAAAATACATAGAGTTCGATGATAGAGATAAAGTGTTTCTTTATATACCTCCATAAAATAGATTTATGAGGTTTGGGATGAATGTAAATCTGGGTTCTAGGTATATTGGAATTTTTTGAGATTCTTGATCACATCGAATTTATGGCCAATCAACCAGTGCTCCCACCAAACATGTATCAAGTACAAAAAAATTTCTACATATCTCTATTAAGGAATTATATTCTATATCCCTCACATGTATTCAATCCATAGGTATTATAGTTGTATAATGATCATTCTTATTAGGAGTAGCTGGTGAAAATCATAGACCATAGAGACAAAGTTCTAAGTAATAAGAAAACTCACCTAATCAAAGTAATTTTCCAAAACCATAAGTATGACGAAAAAAGATGGGAAACATCAGAAGTGATGAAACATAAGTACCCTCGATTTTTTTTACCTAAGTGTATGGAATAAAATTTTGAGGGAGAAATTTATTAATGGGGGAAGAATGTGATGACCCAGGATTTTATCAATGGAATTCCCCATATGAATTAATGCATATTTCATAATAAGGAAAATGGTATAAAAACATGTTACTCACTATATTAAGTTATAATTTTATATATATAATAAATTTATTACACAATACAATTAAATAAAAGTTTTAAATATGAACAAACAAATGTTTGACAGAAAGAGAGTATAATCGCATTTTCCCTCCTAAAAATATATATGTTTTATTTTTTTTACTTACATAAAATATTTTTTAGATACTAAATATTTTTATATAAATTATAATATAATTTTACAAAGTCCCAATAAATTTTTCAAAAGGATAGAAATTTAATCATGTCATAAAAACTGGTATTTTTCAATAAATAGGTATTTTATGTTAAAAATTAAATTTCTCTTGTTTATAAAATTATTTTAATAAAGTTAATTCCATTTTTAATGACATCATTTTGAAATTATCTTAAGTTTAATTTTTTTTATTTTTTCTAAAATGTTGATTTTTTTATGAAAAAGTGAAAATTACAGTTTTATGGGTATCGTGATTTTGATGAGATCATTATTATGTATGCATTACATAAAAATTTCTGAAATATTTTATTCAATAACAAATTAATTTAAGGATTATAATAATTAATTTAAAAATATTAATTTGAATTTATAAATTTATACTTGAAATTTTGGAACCTTAATTATATATTTTCTTAATAAAAACTATTTTTAGATTCTACACATCAATTGAGGTGGTTGAAATATATGTTTTGGTTTTGGCCTGATAAAATGGTAAACCATTAGTAATTTTATCATTAATATATTCCACCCATGATTTTTTTTTCATAAATAATAAAATAACCAATATTTTCACCCTTAAATACCTCCCTCCAAAAGTATAAATACCCACCCATTCTCCCCTCATTCTCCACTACAAAGCCATTAAGAATAGATCCTATATCATTCACCCTCTCAAGAGTCACTCCAAGGTGGTTCTAATCTTCTAAGGTTTCCCTATCAATATTTAGGAATCTCCCTATAAAGGAAATGGTTCTCTCCCTCCAATTTTCAATTCAAGTACTTCCTTTGTTATAAGCCTTTTAATTTCCAAGTGATTATGTTTCTATAAGTTCATAGTCAACCCTTAATATCCAAATTATATCCTATTAATGATATTATATTCCTATCTCTCATTAATCCCTTCCATTAACTTTTATGTACACCCGTTATGCTACCAAAGTTATCCCTTGATTTTCCATGCCATACCCTTACATTGTGAATACCCAGCCCTATTTTCATTCAAGGCTATTCACCTAGATATAACCACACTTAATTGATTATGGATTTCTATATATGAAACTCGCATTACTTAATCATGGGATTGAAATGATTAATTATATTATTATGATATATGATTGGTGTGGTGCATGTAAAATTAAACATTTAAAGGGAATGACCTAATAATGCTCCAATTCATTGGGTAATGTTTACATCTCATGGGATACCATGTATAGTATGTAGGTGATTATCCTAAGAGTACTATATTATGATTTCCTGGTGGTTAACCTAGACATATATTTACAATGAATTAGTGTTTATCCTCAACTTGTTCTTGTGATGTCACCTTTTATATTGTTTCCACATTCCTTTGATACCATGATATCATTTTCTCATGTCATGCCTCATTGTGAGTATATATGATTCTTACCTCTTTATGTTATCATGATATGCCTCTTGAATCACAATGATTATTTATCATATTATGTTTTGATTATTCCCTTATTAGGCTTCATATATCAACCCATTCTTTGTATGTCCCCAAGTTATATAGTGTGGTATTAATAGTTCAAAGGAAACTAGGACCACATTATGGATCTTTAAATAATGATGTCGTGTTTTATTTTAAGTTAATGGTTTATGTACACAATTTAACAAAGACATAAATCCTATCAATCTTATTGGATTGTATTATATGGATTATTATATTAATAATAATGAAATAAAATGTATTAAAAATATGGGCTGTTATATATAGGATCCTACATATACCAGCTACGTGATCCCCCATACCCAATAAAATTTAAACTTTCTCCCATAGTAAATGTCTCCCCCCCCCCTCGATTCCCTTTGATTATCCTGTGTTTTATCATTTTTTTAATTTTTTTTTATGAAATCATTTAGGTGTATTATTTCCCTTCACGTTATCTCTTATTTTATTTTATTATTCCTTCATTTTCATTCCCTAAATTACAATGGTTTCCTAGGATTTCAAGCTTCATGAAATCCATTAGGGTGTTTTTTTAGAGTTTATAAACTTTAGCTATAGATATTTAAATGTTTCTCTTAGTGTAATAACATTGGGGTGTCATTAAATTCATCATTTATGGTAGGTTATTTTGTCAATGAACCAATTATTTTTGTTTATAATTGATTAATAATTATACATCACATTTATAAATACATTATTATGTATTTTCACTTGTTAGCAGTGATGTTGGAGTGGGATCCTAATTGGTATGATTTTATACTCGCCCAATTAATATATATTGTTTTTATAACTTATAGGATCATCTGTAATGTGGTTATAATTCATGTTTTTCCAAGAAAAATTTTATATATTTTGGAGTAAAATGATTTATCAGTTTGTGTTACTCATTTGAAGTCAATATATTGTTGTTTTTTTATGAAAAAACTCATTTCAGGTGTTCATTTACTAATATTAGCAATGTAACTATTCATTCTTTGTTAGATATATAAAATTTTATTTAAATTTTTTTAATTCATCATATTTTGTAGTTTTATACCCTTTCTATTACTCTCCACATCTGGTATGATTAGAGGTGAGATTCAGGTGTTATTGTCGTACTCATTGTCATCTCAGGTGGAGTCCTTATGGTAATAGATAGAGTTTGAAGTAGTAAATATTGTGGATTGTATGGGTGGGTAGTAAAATTATATTATTTAATCCCAGTATATGAAACAGGCTAGGAAAGTGGATTAGGATACAGAGGATGCACAATATCCCTTTCAGTATTGTCTGATGTGGCGTGTTCCATGGCATAGTCTTATGTTGTGTGTGTCATAGCACAATACAAAAATTCCTTGTTTTTACCAATTGAATGAATTTTAACTTTCCCAAATCAAAAAACTTTTACATTTTATAATAATACTTATATGTAATTTATTGACCTAGTGAGAAACAAACTCCTTCCTGATAACTAGTCCATAGATGTATCATGTTTCTATCTTTGTTCTCATTAGTAATTTATAAGTTATATTATTGAATTTATTGTTTTAGATGTAAAAATTATAGGATATTATCATTAACTTTTATATTTATTTATTATGCATTATCTATTTTATTATTTGATAATGTTTTTATCCTTATATGTCCTTTATAAATCGTAAATCAATATTGTCACACACCATATACAGCATAGTGTGCTTTTGTGCCTGAATCCCTAGTCACCATTTTGTGTCATGCATATTTGATAACAATGACCCAAAGTATGATCTTTATTTTTGGGAATTATTAAATGAAAAAAAATCATTTAAATATATTTTATAAATTGGCAATATTATAAAGCCATTAGGTTGGTAAAATTGATATGTATAGTTTTGGAATTATTTTTTTAATATAATATATATTCTAAATATTCATGAATATCATTAATCTTATAATTATAGTTTATTTATTTTATTTTAATAAAAAATTATTATTTATAATAGAATGGATAGAGGTTTGATGTATGGTACTAATTGAATCTCAACTAAGTTTCAAAATTAGTTGGATTTTTTTTAGATTTTTCATTTAAAAATTCATCACGTGGAAGACTTTTATGTTTAACTTATTTTATTTGTGTTCTAAGACTATGTTTAAGTTATTAATAATTTATCTACCATATAAAAAATATTTTTTAAACAAACTATTGTTTATAATATCACCGGGGATAGAAAAATTTTATCCTGGACTATTCATGATTGAATAAAAGGAGTGGAATAAAGAATTTGATATTTGATTGGTTTTTTTATTCATTATTACAAGAAAGAAAGTATTCTAATGAAATAAGACTATGGAAATAGTACAAATAATGAAACTAATGAAAAGGATAATGCTAAGAGATTGAAAAAATTTATGGATGATGCAATAACTCCTATATATTGGGCATGTGGTAAAATGAAGGAATTTGTAATTTTTAATGTGCTAATATCATAGTTAACCATGTATAGAATTTATAATATTGGACTTAATTATATTCTTACCTTATTAAAATAATTACTTCCTGATGTTGTAGGTATTCCCTTAAATCATAATTTGTCATGGAAGTTAATTGATCATCTGGGATCTTGAAATAATAAAATTCAGGTTTTCCCAAAATATTGCATCTTGTTTTGGGAGAAAATTATCAGAACAAATGATTATAAAGAATGTGATACATCAAAAATGGAAGTAAAATGTAGATGGAACACCATATCACATGCCAACAAAAGAAATATTTAACTTTTGGGTGATTCCTAGGCTCTAAAATCTGTTTATGTCTGATAAAATTCCAAAAACAATTTGTGATGACATGATACTAAGAGAATTAAGGATAATGATGTGTTGGTTTACACTATAAATGAAACACCCTGAGGATTTACAGATAAATTTAATATATAATTCATGAAACATTGATTCACTATGAAACAAAAACATTTTTATCTATATTATATATTTATAACCTAGCCGTTAGACATAATTTTACTACTTCTGTGTTTTGAATTTTGAAAAATAGACATACACGGTTACAATTAATAAGATATTTGGGGTCTGATAGGATCAACTTATTTTTTGGTGAATAGTACATTGACCCTTTGGAATATTAATGTTACCCTTATGAATAGTAATATGACCAATGAAATAGTAACCTCACCTAAGAAGGTATAAATAAAGTTTTCATTTCATCATTTCTGTTTTGGATTTAGTTTTTCTTAAAAATATGATCAATTTGAAAAATTGATTTTTCAGGTAAAAATTGTACATTTCAGAGATATTTAAATTATTATATCAAACTAAGTTTTTATTAATTTTTATTATAATGAAATAGTATTATTAAAAAACTATTCTTTAATTACAAATGATAAAATAATTTTATTTTTTTAAGTGTTGGAAATTTTACTATGCATTTTATGTTCGCTATAATTTTTAATAGATAAGTATTTTCCTAAATAAAATTTAAAATTTTCATATTTAGAGAATTATTATGATAAAATAAATTTCATTTTTTGAATTCAGAACTTCGATATTAGTTTTTGCAGAATTTATGAAATTTTATAAAATACTTTAGTTTTTGTGAATAGTAAAAATATAGTTTTGAATTTTTCGTATGTTTAATGACATCATAATCACATAATAATTAATATAAAATTATTTTAGAATCTTGTACATTAATATATGATATGAGGTGTCCCATGTGGCCAATACCATGGGCAAATACCATGGGAAAGCCCATGGTTTTGCATATACCACTATTGAGGTGTCCTTGGAAATTAATAAAAAATTCCCTCACTTTTGCTATAAATACCCACCCATTTATTCCATTATTTCATTAAAAATTCATCATCCTATAATCTCCCATAGTTTTACCTCCCTATAATTCCTCCCAAGGTGTCCTCAATCCCCCAAGATCCCAACCTTCATGTTTTAGGAGTTCCGCTACAAGGTAAGAGAATCTACCACCCTTCTCTTTTTCAAGCAGTCCTTTTAAGTTATTCCTTTTTAATTTCGATTGGATTATGTTGGGATATGTCATTAAATATCCCCCTTATAGTATATATTATGTAAAAAATAATGAGAGAACTTTGTTTCTCTCATTAACATATTTTTTGAATTTTTAAGTGACATCGTTAGGCTGCTGAATTTTCATAAGGGATTTTTAAACTTCTCTTCTTCTTTCAAGTTCATTTATTTTCTTTTTCTCTCCTTAACTCACATCATAAAAAAGTTATGATAACTCCAGTACCTTAAATACACTAAAATGTTGTTATTCTAATAGAATAATTCACCATCATCACTTTTTCCCCTCCTTTTATACAAAAAAATGAAAACACCATCTGATATATATTAATTTATCGCATTCAAGGATGACGGGTTTTCAATTTCTATTACATCTTCATGGATGGTCATGAAATCATTTTTATGATTGAACTAGAATATAATATATGTTTTATAAAATACTTAATTTTTTGGAACCAGTATACATATACATATGACAAAACTAGTTCACAATAATAATAAAAAACCATCGTAAAAAATATAACTGATTATCACTAAATGTCTTATCTATTGATTCATCATCATACCATGTACCCAAATGATATATATAACCATTTAAACTCTTGTATGTTCATTAATAATATATAAGTTTAGTTATTTATAATTATATCCATTCCACATGAACTCCATTACTTATAATCAAGTGGACCAATCATGAAATCAAGGAAAACAAACACTTCAGAATAATGGAATTCAATCTTATAACTTTTCAATAAGAACAAAAATAAACTTAATAAAACAATAATGAATCAAATATATGTAGATAAGTATTTTAATTAATTATTAATAGATTTAATTTGATTATCTAGGGCATTAAGGACAAGTGCAGAATATATTCATACATAAGGTAAGGGTTTTCTACCCGAACCTCCATTTACTTTCGAGATACTCTTTGTCTCACTTAATAACAATTAAATTATTAATTATTCTTATGTAATCCTCATAGATTCTATGTTAATTTTATATATATGTGTACCAATCATAATCCATCTTTATTTTATGGGGAATTAAATGTTTTATAAATATCTTTCTCAATTCTTTTAGATAAATAAGCATGATTCATGGGAACTTCTCAAATTCTTGCCTATTTTCACGTGCACTTTGTAAACTAATTTAATCCAAAATTATTTTTATAAAACAACTCATTTCATCATGGAGAAAATTAATTAGTTAATTTCTAGTTTTAAGAAAATATTTTTCCAAAAGAACTCTTATTTTTAAAGTAAGGTGTATTTCTCTCAAAAATTTCTCAATGATTTTATTAGAGTGTTTTTGTCTAATTCGATACCTCTGTTAAATTTTATGCCTTATTGAGGTTAATATCTTATTTATATCATATAAAATATTATATTAAATTATTTATGATCAGTTTTAATATGGATGTTCTATCCTGATACCATTCACTATACTACTTATAACAGTTAGTGTTTATGTGAATAGATTAGGGAAAGTTATTTCATATGTACATGTGGTTTGTGTTTGGTTGATTTTATATGAGGAATGCATTGTACTTAGAAAGTGATGGGTGGGGCCCACTATATCCCTTCTATGCATCATTAGTTCTCATTAGACAAAACAGAATTGGGTTTTGTCCGAGGTTTTACCCTAGTATTTTTAGATGTCTTGGTTGAGGCCTTAACAATGTGTTTCAGATGCCTAGAATTATACATTCCTTCATTATGGTGTTAGTAATTGATAAACCATGTGATTATTCGACTAGTAGAATATCAATGGTTATGTTTTATTCTATCATGATCATTTATATGTCCTTATTTAATCAGATTTCATTCCTTCCATATTATGCTCAAGTATAATTTTTTAAAGGCATGTGTTTTCAGTTATTCACCACGCCTAGTGTTTATCTTTATGATAACTTCTGATGTATTACTTACCCTTACTGAGCATCTTATATCACCATTTTATTATGTTTTATTTTTCCCCAGGCGGTGAAGATAAATATTATGAATGATTTTCAGGGATAATCTAGGAGTTAATGTTTGATTCAAAATAAGTTGATATGTCGTATTTCCTTTAAAATTATAATGTTGAACTTATGTGTGTACATTGTTTTAAAAGGATACTAAACTATTAATTCCTTCAGGATATGACTTCCTTATTTATATCAAAATGTTAAAAAAATAAGGCATCGGCTCTGGGAAACTAGGTTCGGGTGATTACAGTTGGTATCAGAGGAAGTTTAGTAGAAAACGTGGAAACTAGATTTAGAAAACGTAGATTATGGAACAAAACCCTAAGTTGGGATTTGAGGAAAAGTATACAAGAACCTACTAGAGTTTTGTTAAGGTATGTATAATGTGAATATTTTTAGAAAATAAATCCTTTTCTAGATACTACAAGTGGATGTGGTTCTGGAACAGATGCACCTAGGAGTAACAACTCCAACAAGGTGTTTCAGGCTTGACCCGGGGTAACCCAGTACATGAAAATGGGCCTTACTATGCACCTGGTTTAACACACCCAGGGGATATTCTTAGAATAATTCATATATTTTTTACAATCCATTATTAAGGATTTAAAAGTAAAATTTCCCTCAAAGAAACCATGTTTATGATTATGGGATTATACATGCATAAAATTTCAGTTTATGTTAAGTTTTTTTCTAGTTTGATATTATACATTGTGATTCATAACCTAATTTAGGGTATACCATTATTTAGAAATGGTGCATAGTGGAAGTAATGGAAACTACATGAACACACATATCCTATATAGAGATTTTCCTCCTATTTAATATAATGACATTGGTATTGGAGCTGCGACTAGTGTTGAGCAGCTTATAACTATACTGGTCCAGCTAAATTAGGTTATGAAAAATAACCTTGCCCGTATGGACCATCCTGAACCACAACGTGGAGGTGCAATATTAGGCCTCTTTATGCAACAACAACCTCCAAAATTCAATGGGACTATAAAACCATTTGTATCTAAGTAGTGGATAAGTGCCCTAGAGAAGATATTTCTCACTTTCGGATATAATGAAAGGGAAAAGGATGTCAGGGAAGTTTACCATCTATCGGTAGATGTAGATCAATGATGGTTGTTGATTCTAAATACAAAGGAGGAGGAAGAAATAGAAGAAATTTAATGGAGGGTCTTTAAGGAAATATTCTTATCAAAAACATTTTCCTCAAGAACAGCAAGAAGATATGGAGAGACAATTCTTGATTTTGAAACAAAAAGAGGATGAAAACGTTGAGAAGTATGAAGCTAATTTTACAAGTCTATAAAGGCATGTCACGGACTACATAAGTAATACAAGGAGCAAGATTGATCAATTATTTTATGGTTTAAAACCATTCCTCCTAAGGTCACTTGTTTCCCAAACTTTCTCACCATACAAAGATATAGTCTCATGTGCAATCAAGATAGAGAAAAAATTATCTAAGTCTTATGAATTTAAAGGAAAGAAAGAGAAGAATATGGTGGTAGAGGAAAGAATGGATAAAGTTAAGAATAAAAAAGGGGAGTTTTCTAACATGTGATACCAATGGGAAGAAACACCCTAGAGCCTGATTAAAAGGAAAAGGAGTCTATTACAAATGTGGAGAAAGAGGCCACCAATATCAAAATTACAAGGGAAAGAAAGAATCTAACGATGATCAATGCTACAATTTTAAATAGATGAGACATTATGCTAATGATTTTCCTAAGTGTCGAGGAAACATTCCTTAGATAAGGCCAACGGAGCAAGGCCAAGCTTATAAGATCACAACTACTAAATTTTAAGTTCCTAATGATGTGGTAATAGGTACTATAATCATTTCCTCAAACTTGGCCAATTATTTATTTAATTTTGGATCATCACATTCCTTTATATCTTCCCAATTTTCTTTTAAAATTAGATATTTCCAATTATCATTAACAAGGGAATTGTCAGTAAAAACCCCTAAGGGAAGTCTCATTGCAATAAAGATGTGTCAGGAAGTCCCCATTATAGAATATAAATGTACTTTATATTCTAATTTTATCATTATAACTATGGTCAAATTTGACATAATCCTTGGCATAGACTGGTTTTCAAAATATGATGTGAAAAATTATTTCAAGAAGAATGAAATTACAATTTGTGAGGAAGGTGTGGAATACATTATCTTAAGAGTAGAAACATCACCATCTAATTCTTATCTAGATCTACCCCCAGTATCTCTACTAAATTCAATTCTTGGGAAGGAAGAGAACATAGTATCTATGGGTGAGGGGAGAAATCATCAAATTAAATATGTACCTATTGTGAAAGAATATGCTGATGTATTTCTGGAGGATTTACCTGGACATCGTCTAGAGTGGGAAGTTGAGTTCTCTATTGAATTAATTCTTGGTTCAAGAATTATATCAAAGAAACCTTATAGAATGGTCCTAGTGTAATTAGTATAACTGAAGAAACAACTAGAGTAATTGAGTGATAAAGGAATTATCTTCCCTAGTGTTTCTCCATGGGGATCCCTTGTTCTCTTTTTCAGGAAGAAATATGGATCCATGAGGTTGTACATTGACTATAGAGAAATCAATTCTATTATAATAAATAACAAGTATCCCCTGCCTCAGATTGATGATTTATTTGATCAACTTCATAGAGCCTAATATTTTTCTAAGATTGACCTTCGATTTGGATATAATTAGTTGTATGTGAGGAAGGAAGATATTCTAAAGACAGCATTTCAAACCATGTATGGGTATTACGAGTTTATAGAAATGACTTTTGGACTGACTAATATACACTCTATTTTCATGGATCTAATGAATAGAGTTTTCAAGGAATATATTAATGACTTCATTGTGTTATTTATTGATGATATTTTAGTATACTCCAAAACCTATGAATATCATGAGATTCACTTGTGCATTATTCTGAAGACTCTTAGAAGAAACAAGTTATATAGGAAGTTTATCAAGTGTGAATTATGGCTTCAAATAGTTTCTTTTCTTTGCCATATTTTCTCTAAGTATGGAATCTTAGTTGATGCTTTATAGACAAAGGTAGTTTAGGAATATCATACTCCAAATAACATAACCAAGGTATGTGTTATTATTATTTTAGTAGGTTATTATCGGCTTTTTGTTCAGAACATCGCTCGATTAGCCAACCCATTAACCAAGATTACTCATAAAGTGGTTAAGTTCATATGGAAAAAATAATGTGAAGAATGTTTTTAAGAACTGAATAAGAGGTTAGTGAATGCTCCAATACTCACTCTACCATCAGGAAAAGGTGGATTTGTGATCTATAGTGATGCGTCGAAGAAAGGACTTTTTGTGTCCTTATGTAGAATGATAGAGTAATTTACTATGCATCAAGGTAGTTACAAATTATTGAACAGAAATATCCAACTCATGATATTGATTTAGCAGCTATAATTTTTCTCTAAAGATATGGAGACACTATATCTATAGAGAAAGGTGTAAGATATATACAGGTCACAAGAGTTTAAAATATATCTTCTCACAGAAAGAACTCAACATGTGGAAAAGGTGATGGCTCAAGCTACTCAAGGATTGTTATTATTCCATACATTAGCACCCAGGAAAGGAAAATAAGGTAGTTTATACATTGAGTAGGAAGGATCATGGATTTTTAAACAAAATTAAGATTGAAATGGATCTTGTATTCATGGATCTAGAAAACATGGATACGGTAATTATCAAAGAAGGTGAATCATCATTTCTTTTTCAATTGGTTTCCAAAATAGATTTATGGGAAATAATTAAAACTTCTCAGTATTATTATGAGAATATTAAAAATAAAATTAGAGGTGTGAATGATGGGAAGTTGGCTAACTTCGTGTGTGAGGATGGAATTATGAAATTTTGGAATATGCTATGTGTTCCCTCAATACCTAAGCTAAAAAGGGAGTTATTGGATGATTCCCATAGTTCAAATTTCTATGTACACCTTGGTAGCACTAAAAAGTATAGAGATTTGAAAGAACATTTCTGGTGGGACAACATGAAGCGAGAAATGTCTGATTATGTATCAAGATGTTTAGTCTGTCAACAAGTGAAGGCTGAATGAAAACATACTAGGGGAGTCATGCAGCCTCTACCTATTTTTATATGGAGATGGGATGACATCACCATGGATTTTTTCACTAGATTATTGAAAAATCCAAGAAATAATGATGAAATATGGGTACTTATAGATTGACTTATGAAATATGAACATTTCCTCAATATATGAGAGGATTTCACACTGGAGTTCCTTGAACGACACTATATTAATGATGTTTTGATACTTCATGGAGAACCTCTCAATTGTTTCTGATAATGATCCACGATTCACATCGAAATTAAGGAAAATTATTCAAAAATATTTGGATACTGAACTTCGTTTGAGTACTGTTTATCACCCTCAAACTGATAGGCAATCATAAAGGAATATCCAAACACTAGAAGACATTTTGAGATCATGTTAACTTGACTTTCAAGGTATGTGGGATCATTATTTACCTTTTTTTGAGTTTTCCTACAACAATAGTTTCAATTCTAGTATTCAAATGGCACCATATGAATCATTGTATGAAAAGATATGTTGTACACCAACATGTTGGGATAAAGTTGGGGAGAGGAAGCTTGTGGGCCCAGAGCTTGTGGAAACAATAGAAAAGGTAAAGACTATTCAAAATTATATCAAAGCATCCCAAAGCAGGAAAAATAGTTGTGCTGATAATTGAAGGAAGGATTTGTAATTTCAATTTGGAGATAATGTTTTCATAAAAGTATCTCCATGGAAGGGTGTTATAAGAATTAGAAAAATGGGAAACTGAGCCCCAAGTACATTGGCCCTTTTTAAATTTTGGAGAGAATTTGAGTTGTGGCTTATCGTTTGGAAATGTTTCATAACATTTCTAAGGTACACAATATGTTCCACATCTCATTGTTGAGAAATTACATACCAAACCCAACACATGTACTCACTTCTGAAGGTATATAATTGGAACATGACTTATCTTACTATGAAGAGCCTATCTGTATTCTGGAAACTAAAGAACAGGTGATGAGGAATCGGTTGACTTGATCGGTAAATGTACTTCAGAAAAATCATAAAATTGAAGAGGCAACGTGGGATCCGGAGGATCTTATGATGAAGAACTACCCAAATATTTTTATGAGGTAACATTCTGGTAATTTTGAGGATGAAATTTATGTAGGTGGGAGAATGTAACACCCCAAGGATTTACAAATAAATTTAATATAAAATGAATGAAACATTGAGTCTCTATGAAACAAAAACTTTGTTATCTATATGAGATAGTTATAAACTAGTTGTTAAACATAATTTTTTTGCATCTATGTTTTGAATTTTGAAAAATAGACATACATGGTTGCGATCAGTAAGATATTTGGGGTCTGATAGGATCAACTTAGTTATTTGGTGAATAATACCATAACCCTTTACAATAGTAATGTTACGCTTATGAATAGTAATGTTACCAATGGAATAGTAACCTCTCCTAAGAATTCATAAATGAAATTTTTGTCTCTTTATTTCTATTTTGAGTTTAGTTTTTCTTAAAAATATGATGAATTTGATAAATTGATTTTTCGGGTAAAAATTATACATTTCAGAGAGATTTAAATTATTATATCAATCTAAGTTTTTATTCATGTTTATTATAATTAAATAGTCTTATCAAAACACTCATCTTTAATTACAAATGATAAAATAAATTTATTTTTTTAATGTGTCAAAAAATTTACTGTACATTTTATATTCGCTATTATTTTTAAAAAATAAGTGATTTCATAGATAAAAGTTAAAATTTTCATATTTATAGAATTATTATGATAAAATAAATTTCAATTTTGAATTCATAACTTCTATATTAGGTTACTCTGAATTTATGAGAATTTTATAAAATACTTTAGTTTTTCATGAATAGTAAAAATACAGTTTTGAGTTTTTGGTATGTTTAATGACATCATAATGATGTAATAATTAATATAAAATTATTGTCGACTTCTATACATTAAAATATGATATTTGGTGTCCCAAGTGGACAATACCATGGTTAAATACCATGGACAAGCCCATGGTTTTGTATATACCACTATTGAGGTGTCCTCAGAAATTAATAAAAAATTCCCTCAATTTTTCTATAAATACCCACCCATTTATTCCATTAATTTCATTATAAATTCATTATACTCAAATATCTGGTAGTTTTACCTCCCTAGGTGTCCTCCCAAGGTGTCCTTAATCCCCTAAGATCTCAATCTTCAAGTTCTAGGAGTTACTCTACAAGGTAAGGGAATCTACCACCCTTCTCTTTTTCAAGAACTCCATTTATGTTATTACTTTTTAATTTACATTGGATTATGTTGGGATATGTAATTAAATATCCCCATTACTTTTCATATTATGTAAAATATTATAAGAGAACCCTTTTTATCTCATAAACATATTTTATGAATTTTTAAGTGACATCGTTAGGCTGCCGAATTTTCGTAAGGTATTTATCAACTTCTCTTTTTTCTTTTAAGTTCCTTTATTTTCTTTTTCTCTTCACAACTACCCTAATACAAAAGGTATGATAACTCCAGTACCTTACATATACTGTAATTTTGTTATGCTAATGGAATAATTCGTCATCATCTCTCATTTTCCCTCCATTTATACAAAAAAAATGAAAACATTGTCCGAGATGTGTTAATTTATCGCATTCAAGGACGACAGGTTTTTTATTTCTATTACCATATTCATGGATGGTCATGAAACCATTTTTATGGTTGAACCAAAATATAATATATATTTTATAACCTACTTAATGTTCTAGAACCATTATATATATACATACGACAAAACTAGTTCGTAATAATACTAATAAACCATCGTAGAAATCTGAAAGATTATTACTAAATGTCTTATCTATTGATTCTTCCTCATACCATGTACCCAAAGGATGTATATAACCATTTAAACTCCTCTATGTTTATTAATAATATATAATTTCAGTTCTAGAGAATTATATCCATTCCACATGAACTCCATTACTTATAATCAAGCGGACCGATCATGAAATCAAGGAAAATGAACACGTCAGAACAACGGAATTCAATCTTATAACTTATCAATAAGAACATAAATGAACCTAGTAAAACTATAATGAATCAAATATATGTAGATATGGTTCTGAATTAATCAATTAATAGATTTAATTTTATAATCTAGTATATCAAGGACAAGTGAAGAATACATTCAGACATAAGGTAAGCGTTTTCTACCTGAACCTCCATTTACTTTCGAGATACTATTTGTCTCACTTAATCCCAATTAAATTCTTAATTATTATTATTTACTCCTCATAAATTTTGTGTGACTGTTCTATATATTTTTACTAATAATATTCCATCTTTGTTTTATGGGGAGTTAAATTTTTTTTAAAGATCTTTATCAATTCTTTTTGATAAACAATCCTGATTCTTGGTAATTTTTCAAATTCTTAGCTATTTTCAAGTGAAATCTATAATCTTATTTAATATACAATTATTTTTCTAAAACCAATAATTTTTTCATGGAAAAACTATATTATTTTTTATCTATTTTTAATCAAATATTTTTCCAAAATAACTCTTCTTTTCAAAATAAATGATGATTTTATTAGAGTATTTTTGTATAATTCAAAACCTATGTTGAATTTTATGTATTTTTTAGGTTAATATATTATGTATATCATCTAACATATTTTATTAAATGGATTATGATTAGTTTGACAGTGTATCTACTATCCTGATACCATTCACCATACTACTCAGAATAGTTAGTGTATATGTGTATAGATTGGGAAAAATTATTTCATATGTTCATGTGGTTTATGTTTATCCTATTTAATATGAGGAATTCATTGGACTTATCAATTTATAGGTGGAGCCTACTATATCCCCTCTATGCATTTGTGGGTCTCATGAGATAAAACAAAATTGGGTTTTGGCTGAGGCCTTACCTTAGTATTTTCAGAAATCTTGGTCAAGGCCTTGACAATGTGTTTCAGATGTTCGGTATTATGCATTCCCTCATTATGGTATTATCAGTTGATAAATCATATGATTATTCAACTAGTATAATATCAATGTTTATGTTTTATTCTCACATGATAATTTATATTTCCTTATTTAATCATCTTTCATTCCTTCCATATTATGCTCAAGTATAATTTTTTAAAGGCATGTGTTTTCAGTTATTCACTATACCTAGTGTTTATGTTTATGATAACATCTAATGTATTACCTAACCTTACTGAGTATCAGATATCACCACTTTCTTATGTTTTATTTTTCCCCAGGTGTTAAATATTAATATTATGAATGAATTTCAAGGATAATCTAGGAGTTTATGTGTGATTCAAAAGAAGTTAATATGTTTTATTTCCTTTGAAGTTGTAATGTTGAACTTATGTGTGTATCTTGTTTTCCAAAGCTAATAAATTATTCATTCCTTTGGGATACGACTTCCTTGTTTATATTCCAATGTAATAAAATAAAGCATCAGCTCTGGGAAACTGTGGTTGGGTTATTATAATAAATGTATTATAATGGAAAACATTTGATACATAATATTCTGATTTTTTTGTCAAGCCACATAATGTCAGGTTGGGTCTATAATGTTATTTTTTTAATTCATTTGGTTAGATTCTTAATTCACACAACATGTGCCCAGTTTTCATCCACATTTATAACCTTCCTCCAAGGATCTGTATAAAAAAATATTTTACATTGTTGAGTATAATCATATCTAGACCATATGATCCAAACAATGATATAGAAGTATACTTGAAACCTTTAAATAAAGAGTTGAAACAAATTTTTAATGTGGGTGTGTTCACATACGACACTTCTTTGAAAAACATATTTCAGATTTTTGTTGTGCTTATATGGATTATAAATGACTTTCTTGAATAATTATTGATGTCTAGTAAGAGGATAAAGGGTAAACTATCATGTCCTGTTTTTATGAAGAATACATGATCAGAAGGATAAAATATCTTTATAGTTTCCATTCCATGGGAAATCAAAAATTATTTCTAATGGATCATTCATATAGGAAAAATCATCAAAGTTTTGATAATATCATTAGGACCAATAATCCACCGTATCATATGATTGTAATAGATGTTATTTATGAATTTTATGATATCATTTTTTCATTTAGGAAAGACCAGATGAAATCTAAAAAGAGGAAGAATATTTCCAAAAAATCCAATTGTAATATGAGAAAGAAAGTATCATATTTAATTTTATTTATTATCCAACCAATTTTTTACATCATTTTTTAGATGTAATTCACATTAATAAAAATATATGTGAAATTTTGTTTTAAGACGTTCTAAAAGTCAAGGTGAATACCAAAGTTGATTTATAATCCTAACATGACTTGGTGAATTAGGGAATAATACCAGAACTGCATCCTAAGTGTATTAGTCAAAATAACTAAAAAGTTCCTTGTGTTTATTATGTGATAACAACTTCATAGAAAAAAATAATATTTTCAAGTACAAAAGGCTATCAAGGTTCCTGATGGTTATTTAAGAAACATATCAAAACAGGTCAATAGAATATAAGTAGGACAAAATTCTATAAAAACTCAAGACTATCACATCCTTATTCATAAATTTATTCCAATATAAATCCATAATTTACTATCTAATAATGTAAGGGTTATGGTGATTTGGTTGTTAAATTTTATGGAGACAATTGTGCTAAAATATAGTATAAGTGTTTCTTGAAAAAAAATCAAGAAGAGGAACCACTAATTATGTTAGAGTAATAGAAAATTTCCCCTCTATATTTTTTTTAATTACATGATACATTTAACTATCCATATTCGATTATAAATACTTATTAGGGGACCCATTGTTTTTTTGAATAAATACAACCAAAATAAATATGTCCACAATGAATCCTTATTTCATGAACATGGATCATCTTAAAATTTCAATTATGAAAGGTAATTTGGATCAAGAATGTATGGATTGTTGTTCAATGTATTTGTCTAATGTGACCACAATATGTTATCGGCCAATGAAAAGTGAATATGAGTTGTATGAGAAAATTGATCTCACTTTTCCATCACTTCCATAAAGAGGTTAATTATTGGATTATATAAATTAGATACATTCATCCTTGAATATTGGGAGATGGAACATCATGTGGTCATGTTTAACTATGATTTTTTCAATGACTATATCAACCAAGTAATTTGAACTTGTATATGTTATTTTATCTTATGTAATTATAAATATATCTTAAAATTTTAATATCTTTTTATGTAGGGAATATAAAAAATATATACGTAGAATTCATAATTCATTACCTTTTAGAATAAGAGAGACTTTTCATAACAAAGAGTTTTCTTCTTGGTAAAAATCAAATATGTAACCATTACTTTTATAAAATAAATAATAAATATTCATTTGGTTTTAATATTCATATACATTTTAGGTAATGAGATTAACTTTTGAATATATCTCCAATTAAATAAGAGCATTGTATTTTGGTCCCAATAATTTTTTTCATGAATGAAAATCATTGGTAATAAATAGATAAATTTATTATAACTAGTCAAGTAATGAACATGAGAACACAACATGATGAATTTATGTTAACTGTAATGACAGGATATTATGAAATTGAAACAAATATCTAGACTTGATATGAAAATGTTCCTTATTATATAGTTATTGAGAAAATACTGATAGTTTATTATTACTCCCCTGGTCGAGTTGTTATGATGAAATGAAAGTGGTTTGATTTAATGATGTAATGGGGAATATTTATTAATGACTATGGATGTAGAGTCATTAACATAAACCACTTATTATCTATAGATAATCCATATATTTTGGCATCAATATAGTAACAAGTTCTTTATGTTAAATATCTTATAAAATATAAATTTGTCTTCATTGCAGAAGTGATCCCAAGACATATTTTTTATGATGGCGGGGAAGAAATTGACACTCTAACTCCCCATATTGATCTTGATCAATATGTTGCATATAATTACTCAATACATAAATTATTAGATTTGAGTGTAAACCTTAAGTAATGATGGATGATATATAGAGGCAACAATATTTGGTCTTAGTTCATTCAGTTTAACTCAACTTGGGTCTTTTGGATTCGTACTATTTAAATTGCTTTCATTTGGTTTCATTTGATTTATCTTGGAAAAATCACATTTTTTTATGTTGATTTAATTTTGGAAGTAGGGGTTTGGTTTAGTTTTGTTTTTTTTTGGTTGAATTTAATTAGATTTTCATATATTCCATTAAATTTAGTTTTATTTGTTTTATTTCAATTCAATTCATTTAATTTCATTTAATTTATATAGGTTTAGATTGGTTACTTTGAATCCATGTTGTTTTGGCTTAAATTATACCAAAATAACTTGGTCCAAATGTAAACAAAAATGACCTAATGTAAATGTAAACAAAATATCTTAACCTAAATGATCTAACCCAAATGTAAACTGAATCAGATTGAACTAAATGACAAAACCAAAAAATGACTAAATGGATTAACATAAAAATGACCAAATTACCTAACCAAATGACCAAATTACTAAATTAAAAAATTAAAAAAATGATAAAATGTTCAAATGAGAAAATGACAAAATGAGAAAATAACCAAATAAAAAATGACCAAATGACCAAAAATGGTGAAAAATGGTCAAATTGACAAATGACCAAATATGAAAATGACCAAATGACCATATAGTTAAATAACAAAATGAATAAATAACAAAAAAAGATAAAAAATGACCAAATAAGTAAATTAATAAATGATCAAATAAATAAAAAAATCACAAATGAAAAAATACTCAAATTCCCAAATGACCAAATGACCAAATAGAAAAGAAAGTCCACAGATAACCTAATGACTAAACTAAATTATATTGAACCAAATTACCTAACTCAAAATGACCGATTACAGTTGTAAACTAAATCATATTAAACTAAAATTACCAAATCCGAATGTAAACCAAAATAAATCAATGTGTTATAAACTAACATAAATAAACCATACCAAACCTTACTCAACCTAGACCCTTTTAAATCAAAATAAACCAAACTATATGAAATAAAACTATCCACAAGATAACTAATTTGAATCAACCCAATATAACCGGAATTGAACTAAAATTAACTGAACATGACTAAACCGTTCAAAACATACTTGACTCCTAAACTGAACTAAACTAAAATAAATGTAACAAATCATAATAAGAACAAATTTAAAAAAATTTATAAAGAAATTATAACTAAATAAAACCACCCTAAACTGAACTAATATAACCCAAACATACTATAACTAATCTAAAATGGTCAAAAATAAACCAATTTTTACTTGAATATTTTTAGATATTTTCATTAGATTTCCATTGTAACAAAACAATTAAAATCAAAATGAACTTTTAATTATACAAATACTATATATTTATTTTTTAATATGTGGATTGGTAAGAACTTGGTATTAAAAAAACAATAAATTTTCTAAATACTAATTCTAAAATTTTATGTCTTTATTAGGTTATAGAAACTATTTACAAAAGTTTAACATGCTAATTTTTTTCCATGATTATATTCTACCATCTTTATACCTAATTTTCCTTTCCAATTAGTATGATTTGGTTACAGTTTATCACCTATTTATCATTACATGGATTTATAATTAATATGAATTAATTATTTAATGCCTCCTTTTATGATTTATCTTTATTTTCCATTAGTATTGGAAATAAAAAAATTACATTTTATTCCTATGAAGAATATGAAAAATATCAAATAAATACATAAGAAAAGATTTTTTGGGAATGATTGATGAATGCGAGATATGGGATTGAATCCTCTATTTCTCATATAGAGTACAATAATTATAATATATATATTAATTAAAATATAATAAAGTTCACTTTATTATTAAATTTTTAATTTATTTCAGGAATAACCATTTAGTAGACAACTATTTTATATTTATACTTTTGATAGTGGTCAGAAATATGTCTAATCAAGTGGGTGGTACTATAGGTACTCAGATCACCCACCATACCTGATCATATCCAAACTCACCACTATATATCTCATCTACTACACTTTCTCATCCCACTATTCCACTTTAGGCACTGATTATGTTCCAACATGTTCCTTTATGACCATTTTAGATAGAATCTACTTCTCAGATACTTTTATCATGGCCCATTTTGGCTCTTCATCCCTTTTATCATTTTCTACTCACTTCCATGTGGCCTTAATTTTCCATTTTTTCTTTCTATATAGTATTTTATGATCATTCTCTTATGAAGTTTTCTCCACATATTTCTGATCAACCAAATCATGCATTAGAGTCTGCCCATCATTCACAAGATACCAATATACCACAACTAATAGATCCATTATTCCCCACTGATCATCCTAGATTATGTATATGTTTACAAGTGCATTAAATTCTATTACATTAATTTTATTTCTATTTTAATGTGTATTAATCTACATTTTTTCCTTTTTAGTTGATCTTCAAGTAGGTAGTGTAGGAATACTCTCATACATGAAGTATGAAACCTCTATGCACAAATTATGGTAGAGTTAAACAAATACAACCAATTTTTTGGTAATCATGGTAGATAATTCAAAAGGTTTATGGTGATTCTAGCCAAATATAGTGACATAATTCTAGTGAAACCAGTCTTATTGAGATACATTGATGATAAAATCAAGGATAACACATGAGACAAGATATGGGTAAGAAAATTTGTTAAATTAAAATATATATTATTATTTTATTTATATGAATTAATATTTTTCCTACAGCATCATTTTAACTTTCCAAATAGTTAAGTTGTGAGGGTTAAACAGTTAGTGGAATTAAGAGAATAGTGGAGATAATATGAGCATGAGTTATATATTGGCTAGGCTGGAAGACTTGGAACTAAGTGAGAGGGTATACCAACCTAAATGATTGTCAAGTTACATAGTACCATTAAATGATTACTTATTTAAAGAGTAGTGAGTTTAAGGTATTATTAAAATTTAAAAAAAAATTATTGAAAATGATTATGATTTATATTAATAATTTTTTTCATATTGTTGAATTTTCTTTTTAATTATTCTTTATAAAGAAATGAAAAACAAGGGTTTTTTAAAGAATGTGAACACTTTGGGGTAGACTACTATGCAAGAACATGAGAGAGAGAAAATTATTTTTTGTGTGCAAATAATTTTAATTAAGTTGTTTAAGAGTTTATTTGAAAAGAATAAATAATATTTATTGGATCACATAAAAGGTGATACACACTAATATGGGGGTGAATTACAATATATTGTAATTTCAAATCCCTTCACTCTCATGCGTTTTCATCACCTCTCTCTCAAGATACTCAATAATGTAGAAATAAGAAATACACCACAAGTTTGTTAATCAGGTTAACCTCCTTATAGATAACTAAATCCCTAGTGAAACATGGTTATTATCTCGTATGCACAATACCCTTATTATTATCAAAAGGAACTCAAGCAGAGGTAAGACTGTGAAATCATACAACTGATGGAACTAACAAGTTGCAATCTTACATAAATAAAAAAAGTGATCCTTCTGAAGAATGATTAAAGATGAGTATATAAGCCTTCATGAATACTCTAGATAATGATATTATTCCTCTTCTTCATGAAACAATCTTTTTCAATTGTTATCAATGTTTCTTGTACTTGTTTTTTAATAGAGTAGTGTATCGGTTCTTCTTCTCAAAAAATATCTTTATATTTTTTTCTTTCTTTATTTATTTTTATTTATATTCACTAAATTTTTACATGAATATTTTTTCCATAATCATTATAGAAATATCCTTGGATTGAGGTGGTCTTAGACTTGTTCAAACTTATAATCTTCAACTCAAGTGTTCATTTAAATATTCCTTTAAAGCCTCCTAAATACTCATGCATTTATTATTTCACATGATAATTGAAATATCATGATCCATATTCATTGCATCAATAAAATCTACATATGTTCATTTAAAAATATAGAAGACTTGAGCTTTAAGCTCAACTCAATATTTTAATTTCCACTACCTCATTATTTCCAAAAAACTCATAGTATTTATATTTAAATTTTAATACCTTTCATGCATAGAAAAATGTACCTTGCGGTATGGTACCCATGAATATCCTTCATGAATTTCTTCATCGGTTCTCATGATACTGTATTAAAATCTAGCCTATTTCCATATCAGAATGTATGTGTGTGTGAAATGAAATATAGAAACTTTACATGTAGTAGGGATAATCTTTTCTACATCCTGGAGCACCTCATTGATATGCCCTATCCATATCCATCATCTCACAATTACCAATAGACCACACTGGATCGATCGTACATGATCCCTGGATCGATCTTCTGATGAAACATTTAATTGATCATACTGAATAGACCATAATAGAAGGCTAGATCAACCACTGATTGTTAATTGATATGATCAGTTGATCAACTGTGCATTGATTCTTGATTTGGTTGTTGGTTTGACTATGTATTTCTCCTAGATCAACCATTCCTTCCTTTACATAACTCCAGTATGACCCTTACATGAGATATTAGTTTTTAAAAGTTACCTTGACATAGGTATTAACATACCTTTTTATAGCCTGAACAACTTGAAGATCACATTTACATAGGTTTTAGTTCCTTTAATAATGTCATAGAATATTATGGTTACCTTTATGCCACTTTCATCAACACTCATGAATCATTTAGAAATATATCATGACCATTACATAGCTCACAGCTTGCACACACTCATACAGGGCTGTTTCATATTACCTTATATAGGATTCATAATTTTAGTGTCACCCTATACATCTTTAAAAATTGTGGCTTGACTTTTATATTAGAGATTTGTGACCTTTTCATATCATAGTATCAACTCATCTTACACTTACATAGCTAATGGCCTACCTTTATGAAACCTTTATAAACCCGGAATTACCTTTAGTTAGATACTCAAAACTCCACAAAATTTATTCCATGACATTCTCTATAAACTCAAACATTCTTCCAGCATGTAGTAGACCATGTTCCTTTATCCACCAACACTTAGTCATTAATTCCATTCAATATTAGAAAATAAATAATCACAATTAACATGTATTTAAAAAAAATAAAACATCATCCTCAAGATCATTCAAAAATATTTCCATTCATATTTGTTATCAATACCTCAATATTCTCTCTCCCTTCTTGAACATAAAACCAAAGAGAGTGAATATTAGGGGTTAACTCAAACTTCTATTAGAAAATTAATCTTGAATAAATTAGCTCTAAGACTATGTGAGCTATCTCTTTATAGAAAACAAGAATGATTAAACCAATCATAAATATTATTTACAAAACTAATCAACTCATACATATCATATTTTCATGAATATACAACAATAGTATGTGGGGAAACATTTCCTAGATTATTTCCTACATAGATCGGTACACATATCAACAAAATCCATAACTAGGGGAAACAAATTTCTCCACCTAAAGGCAACTTATCCTCAAGAATTTTAACAAGAAAATATATAGCATGAAACTCAAAAAAACATACCTAAATGATAGGGTTTGGGTTTCAATCCCATTTATAGCCTTAGATTCTAGAATGTTTTAGTTGTGAGGGTTTTGGTGAGAATATTAGAAATATTATCTTTAGAGGGTACAAACTACAGCCTTATAATTCCCTCTTAAACCTTATCCTTCAAAAAATGCTACTTTATTTAGATGTTCTTCTACTTGGAGAATTGCATTGGATTTTTGAATAGATTTGTGGAACTCTAATTTCCATAACCCAAATCAGGGGATATGGTTCTTCGACACACAAGTTTTTCAAATATTTATTCATCCATATAATCTATGTATTTTCTTATGATACAACCACATATTCAACCTCAGTAAATGTTAGTGTCACTAATGCTTACTTATTTGAATGCCATGAGATATAACTTCTTCCAATGAAAAATACTTCACCAGATGTGGATTTTTTATCAACAAATACCCCTACATAGTTATTATCAATAAATCCATTTAGTTATAAATCACTTTTCTTCTTATACATCAACCCATAACTGAGAGTTTTTGAAATGTATCTCAATAAAAATTTTACTACCAAATGATTTTTTTCTTTTTGGATTTTATTGATTCCAAGAACATAGGGTGAAAATATATACAATGTAAGGTATTGATACTATCAAGTACATAATACTTCCAACCAAACTGCTAAACTAATTCTCATTAATATTTTTCCCTTTATTTTCCTTGCTCAGCTTTATGTACACCTGAATCAGTGTGGACACTCCTCTATCTTCCTTCTTGTCAAACTTTTTTAAGAGGTCCTTTGAATATTTTTCTTGTGAGACAAAAATATTTCATGTTACTTGAAAAAATTATAGCCCCGAGAAGGATATAATTTCTCTTAGCATTAAAATTTTAAATATTTCTTGAATTTTCCTTGAGATATCATCACATAAGCATTATTAATTTCTAGAAAATATTATATCATTAATATACACATTCATAAAGAGTGATGTGGTGTTGGTATTTTTAATATATAGATTGATGTACACCTTCCCTTTTTGAAACTTGATTCTTTTTAGATACTCATTAATATTAAAATACCAATCTATTAGATCTAGATTCAAACCATAAAGATCTTTCTTCATCTTACATATTCTACTACCATTTTAATAAAGCATAAAGCCTTCAGGTTATTCCATGTACAATTCTTCCTCAATATCACCATCGAGAAAAACTAATTTAAAATATTTTTAAAATATTTTTTGAGCTTCTATAGATAAGAAAATTTTTATGGACACAAATTTATCCCCTATATAAAAGGTTTCATCAAATTCTACCTCTTCAATTTTTGATCACCCCTTATATACCAATCTAGCTTTGTTTCTAAGCACTTCACCATTTTCGTCTATCAGGTAACTAAAGATCCATTTCACTCCAATGACATTATTTTAGTGGGTCTAGGAATAAGTTCCTCAATCCCATTATGTTCTATATGATCAAGTTATTCATTCATGTCATGCACCCACTCCTTATAATCCAAATATTTTTCTATGAATTTTGGCTCAAGTCTTGATAGAAAACTAGTATAGCTTATTATTATGAATTTCCTCTAGGATTTCACACATTGATTCTGGTCACCAATTATGTTATCAATATATAAATACCATATCAATATTTAACTTTCATCTATTTTCAACTAATACTTCTTTTTATTCCCTTCAAAAACTTCTTTGAACTTCAGAATATCTTCATCATCACTATAAACATAAAAATATTCTCCTACTTACGGTTGTATGATTTCAACTGACTCAGTTACATATTTGGATCTATCAGCATAATCCTCACCATATAACAAGATAATTATTATAAATTATATTTTAACCTAAATAACTAAAATATAATCACTTTCAAAAATTCTTTATGACTTATTGTTGTGGTACCTGTAGGTACATTTTTTTGGTGTATAACGTAGGAAAATTACATCTTAAACCTTTTCATGAAATTTTCCTCCATTTTTATCCATTTTCTTAATAATACATGAACTCCCAAATACCCTAAAGTTTTTAATATTTTGTTTCTTTCTGAAAAATTTCTCATAAGGTGTCATTTTAGAGTTTGGTCTCAAAAGACATCTATTTTGAATGATTTTAGTTATTGCAATAACTTGTATCTAGTAAAATATTGATGTGTAATGTTCTATAAACATTGTTCAAGCCATGTATACAAAACTCATATTCTTCCTTACAACCAATCAATTTTTATGGGGTGTGTCATGATCATTAAACTCATATTTGATTCCATATTTATTAATATATTTAGTGAATTATTAGTTGGTATACTCAGTGCCATTATCTGATCCTATTTTATTTTCTATAAGTCTTCTAAAAATCTTGAACCTAGAAAATACCTATGATTTTTGTGATATAAACATGATGCATTAAATACATGTGAATTAATTAATTAATGTAATAAAATACCTTTCTCAAATAGTTTATTTTTTTTCATAGGGACACATAAATCAGAATGGATCAGTTCTAGAGGTTATAATGTTTGAATTGCACCTCCTTTATGAGATTTTTTTCCAATTTCCTTTCTTGAGAATTTTAAAAAATATAGTGCCTTATTTTAAGATGAAAATATTTCTAACTAATTATTCCTTAATGAGTCTCTTTACACTCTTTTATCCAAGGTGGCCAAGTCTTCTATGCCATAATTCACTCTCTTCTCACTAACTTAAATAAAAATCAGTACTCACCTCCCCATATTGAAATAAGTTGCCTGGGGTTCTTAGCCCCTTTTTTACAATAGATTTATCCTTAAATATTTTGACAATGTATACATTTCCCCTAAAAATAACCTTATTTATAATATCACATAGTTTTGACACACACAATAGATTGTGTTTTAAACCATCAACAAATAAAATATTTTCAAGGATGATTTGACTCTTACCAATATCTGATGTTTTAATGCCATTTACTTTGAGATATTTATAATTTCAAAATTTCACATATACTCCATCATATTTCTCAACATTTTTTATGTTTCATAGGTCAACTATCATGTAATATGAATATTAACTATCCATGATCCAACGTTATTCTGATTTTCAATATTTAAATAAAACTTCAACTACATTTTCTTATTGCTTGATCTTGATTTGATTTTGGTCATTTAAAAATCTCTAGAAGATACTTAACTAAGAAATAATGAATGAAACACACACATATGAAGTGTTTCCTTCATGATCACACCTTCCACAAACCTATTTCAAGCATTCAAAACTATTTCTCAATTTATCCTTCTTTTCAAATTATTGATTCATTTGTTAAGTTTTCACCAATACTTATTGTTTCCCATTTGATTCCTATTATCTTTTTAGTCTAGGAAGAGACATATTATACCATCAGATATAGTATTTATGGAAAAACATACCACAGCACTAGTATTTTCCTTAAAATCTTCAGTTCTGATAAAAATATACTTTTGGAAAGGTCGTTGACTCTCTCCATTTTAATCACTTGAATGAGATGATATCATTATGTCCTTTAATTGATTTCTTATTTGAATATTTATGACATATGAAGGCCCTTTTATGTATTAATTTATTTCTATATTTGAGTATATTTGAGTCCTTTAAATCATTGAATTGTTCTAGATTGAAATCTATCATTTACTTCTTCAGTGGAAGCAGTCTCCCTTTTCAAAATGAGTTTTTTAGAATTTCCCTTTTCATATCTTACATCTTGATTAGAGTATATACTTATTGTAGGTTTCTTAGGACATTATACTTATTCTATAATAAAATTATTCTTATTGAATTTAGTTTTATCATCCAACTTTATGATTTCATCATTATGGATTTTGAGTTTATTAATTTTTTTATCTCCCATAATAATGGTGGAATTCATGTCTTCAATGATTTTTTACTTTTCACAATATCAAACTTCATCATCTCAATCTCTTTGAAAAGGTTGTATTTTTCATCTATAAGTTAACTTTTATTGTCTAATACTATTTTAAAACAAGTATTGATTCACTAAATCTTCTAATTTATTTTAAATAAATCTTGATCTTCATTCTCATGGTATATTCCTTAGGATTCTCTCCTTCCTCTATTGAAAATTCACCATTGTATTGAGATTCCTCTTCTGATGGGATTACTTATTCTTTGTCTTATTCCTTGATCACTCTTTGAGATATATCTCTAGAGATTCCTCATAACCACTTTATTCACTATCATAATCACCTTATTCAACTAATAAAAAGTTCCTTCTAATGAAACTTGGTGAAAAATTCTTCTTTCCTTTTTATTGAGTATATGAGATATTTCTAGTGGTGGTTTTCCTGCAAGATTACCCGAATGGCCTGAAGGCCTTCATTTTTATTGATTTTTTATAACCCCCCCTTTCAAGGGATGAGGGGGAACCCTTACAAGGCCCATAGGCTCAGAGATTACATGGTCCGTAGGCTTAGGAGATTACATGACCCGAAGGTCTTAGGGAATTCAACCAGACTATCTACAAGGAACTGCCCCTCCCTAACATTTTCATCATGATAGTAGATCTCCACCTTTGCATGGCCATCTGGCTAGGCTTCCCATGCAATAACAGGTTGGTCCTGATGGAATAGTCATACCCTCTCATTCTGATAAATCCATTTGGCTTTGTTCTGGTGAGTGCACCTACTCTGAATCCTCTTCTAGGGCTGCTTCTTTTTTGTACTGTGTCTGGGACAACTGCATGTGGCCCGAAGGCCTTGAGGTGGCCTGAAGGCCTTAAAGGTGGTCCAAAAACCCTACTAACCCGAAGGCCTGGGTGGCCTGAAATCCTTAAGTAATCCAAGCCCAAAATGGTGGCCCAATGTGAATAGTTCTAGCTGCTACAGTACCAAACAGTACTTGCTAGAGCAATTTCTACAGTGCCTGCTATAGTACCCACACAGTGTACAGTTCTGCTATAGTACATGTATAGTGTATAGTCTGCTACAGTTCCACACAGTGTACAGTACTACTACAGTGTCTGCTACAGTACCCCTGGAAATATTCCTCTACCTGGTTTTGAACCTGGGTCTTGTGGATAAACTTAAGGATACCTCACCAACTGGGCTGAGGCTCATGTGCTTCCTGCAAGCTTCATTATTATAATTTTCTATTACATTTTTTATAGTATACTTATAAAATAAGTGGCCAACATTTCCATAATTAAAACATATTAAAGTTACTTTACCTTTGTACTTACCTCATCTACCTCTTGTGAAATTTATTGACATGAGATAAAGAGTTTCTACATAATCTTTTGTGTCATATTCTTCATTTTATCAGTCCTATTTCTCCTCCAACTTCATACCATTGAGGGATTTAAAAGAAATTTATTTTTCCTAATTTCCTTTTATCTTAAGTGTAGGTCCTCTTCTCATCTAATAATTGATGAGAGTATTATAGATCTTATAAATGGTGAATTTATCAAGATCTATATCTTTAAGAGTTAATATATTTACATCGAATTTATTAGGTAGGATCCTTATTGGGTTCTTTAGCACAGTGTAATCTTGTAGAGTTTCTTAAGATCCTTAACTGTGCTGATAACTATATTTACTTGGTGTAGAACTCATCAACAGTATCATCCTCATAAATTCTAATATCTTCAAACTATTTTAAACTGGTTTAAAACTTTTCTTCTTTTGCTTTTTTATTTCCCTTATAAATATTGTAAAAATTCATTTAGATAGCATTAGTAGTTTTTCATCTCATGACCTTTGTCAGTACCTTTTCAGATAAAGATAATAACATAGAATTTTTATTCTTTCCATCATTTTCAATGTTCCTTTTATTAGTTAGGGACTATTATGATGCTTCATCAGTCACAGTGAATCCATATTTCATAGAGTTGACAACATCAATCCCCATAGAGAGAATGTAAGAAACCATTCTTTATTTCCATGAGTGAAACCTTTTTCCATAAAATTATAGGATTAATTTTCTATTAATAGAATTGTGTTGATCTATCTTATGTGTTTGAGAGATATTCCAAAGAGTATACCTTTTATCTGATACCAATTATTAGATCACACTAAGGGTCATGCATATTTAGGGGGTGAATCGGTGTGTATAGTAATTTCAAATCCCTTCACTCTCATTATTTTTCAAAACCTCTCTCTCAAGTTACTCATCAATGTAGAAATAAGAAATACACGTCAATCTTGTTAATGAGGTTCACCTCCTTATAGATGACTAAATCCCTGGTGACACATGGCTATTATCCCAAATGCACAGTCCCTTTCTTATTATAAAAATAAAATTGAGCAAGGGTATGACCTTTAACTTGTACAATATCTAGCACTGACCAGTTACAATCTTACATCAATCATAAGAAAAACATATTATAAAATTGGGTTCCCTAGACCCAAGTGTATCAGTACTTTGATTACCATACCATGTGCACAATGAGTTATACATGATATATACTTACCATTATAGTGTAGACATTTCTGTGAGCACTATTTAATAGTAATTTCCATATATTATTTTTCATATAAAAACATTATAGCATATCTCAGGCTATAATGAGAACCTCAAGATACTATGACATTAATCTTAAGTAAATGTCCTATAGTATAGATACATCATACTGACTGGACACAGTTGATGTCTTACTATCATGTGTTGGGGGATCATAAGAATTGAGGATTCTTCTCATGAAGTTCACACTTAGTGATATCTATTATGTGAGATTATGAGGAAAGACTCAACAATAAGTACACCACATGTTTCGAGTATCATTGGTAGTTCCTATCTACATACATGTGTATTGGTATCCTGACATGAGATCATTATCAATGTATTTCATTTGATCATATACTTTGATGTAAGGAAAAAACCATCATAATAAATTCATGGTGAGGTGGTCTATGTTGGGTGCATCATTGGTGGTATGGCATTGGTTTAATGATCAAGATATAATTTTTCACTTCTAGGTTGAGGAATTCATATCATGAGCTTTGTTGATCGATATGGTAGTACTTCATAAATCCATGGCCATGGTAGTCGATGGAAAATCTATCCAATTAGATCAAAAAATAATAAATCAAGAAAGGATGATGACACAAGTTTGTGCCCTTATTCATGAGATGTATAAACAAAAAGAGATTATATTACACAGTGTGTGTTTGTAGATTGGGTTTTATTTCTATTACTATTCCTTATCTCTTTAAAGGCCTTTATGGGTTGTTAGAATCTTCTTTTGGTCTATGAATACTATTCATTACTATTAAGATAAGGTCTTAGAGGGTCACACACAATAGTGTATTGAATAATTTTCTCTATTCTAGTGAATAAGTATATAAGAAATGCTGGCGCCCACTATAGGGTTTGAGTATTGTCCACATTTAATCGATCACCGATAAATAAATAAATTCAATATTATTCGAGTATAGAATAATTGGATTGAATTTATTTATTAAATGTATTTACAAGTGTTTAAGTAAATACAAAGAATAATATTATCTGAACAAATGTTATTTTAATATTCAAGGTTCATTTAATATTAGTGGGAATTATAAGTCAATTTAATGACTCTGTTTAATCATTTAATATATATTACAAGTATGTTATAAAAGATAAATAATATTTATGATGTAATTAGTTTTTAAAGATTATTTATTTATTATATATTTAGTGGATGTTAAATATACAGGGGTTAGGGAAACCTAACCGGGTATTTGAGGCATCCACTATATAAGTAAAGGAGAGGATCATTTCATGAACTATTCATGTGTAAGGAATTGATATCTTCTCTCTCCTCTTGATTCTTAGAGATATAAATAATCCAACCAAGCCAATGATCCAAGAACGCCATTGTGTATTGAAGTCATAGGATCATGGTGATTGTCGTGACCTTGAAGAGATCGTCAAAGCCCTATGCTAGCACCTGAAATTTGACGAATGATGTGTGTGTGGATTCTTGAAACATGTGTGGACGATCTAGAGAAGTTTGGCTTTAGATCCTTTGAGAAATTGTTTTCAATTATGATCTTCCATAGAGCACACTTTGTTTCGAATAAGGTATTTTTTCTAGTAATTTTTTATGCTTTGAATAATCCACATTAGATCCTTGAGCCGTACCGAGGCTCAGATCATCGGAGATGACAAGTTTAGTTGCTCCAGTGATAAAATTTTTATAATACTAATCCCGCCAGCTTCCGTTGCACACCTTGTTACCTATAGTTGGTATCAGAGACATTTCTTGAATTTTCTACGCTAAGAAAAAAATAATTTTCATTAAATTAAGTGGATGTCTTTAAATCGGTCTCAATGGATCCAACCACACTTAGATCCGAGTTCGGATGACCAAGTTACGACCATCTGGAAAAACAATTATGAATCGAAAGAGGTTGTTTTCAGGTAATTAAATTTTAAGAATGTATATATTTTATATATAATCAATTTTACCCATAGCCGTTAGTAGTAATGAATTCCGGTGAATATCGGTTTCTGGATGAAATAGTATTTTCCAGCCAGATCCATATTCCACTAGTTTTTGTGGATATTTAATAATAATAATCATTATTTTTATTATTATTATTATATTAAAATACTATTTGAATAGCCTTTTGTTTTTCCAAATTCATCCAATTTTTGTCCAACAATTGGACAAAATAAAGAAAAATGGGGGGTGACCCGTGTGGTCAAGCAAAAAAAATCCACCTTCTTCCCAGTGGAAGTTTCCCCTTGCAAGACCCATCCCTTGCTGGTCACACCTCCCTCACGAGCTCAGAGTAGTACATAGACACCTCTGTGAGCTTGTTGAACACCTGTAGTCGAACCCCCTTGTCTTCCCCATTCCACCACCCAACCGAGCCTAACGCCTCCCTCACCTCCCACAAGCTTCCTTCCTAAAGTCGATTGGACACCACTACGGGTGTCCCACCACCTCCTCCTTTGAGGTAATCAACATGCCCCCATTGAGTAGTCATATTTCTACCATCAGTTGTAGCCTTCCCCTACTCCTCCACTATACATTCAGATCTAGCCTAAACTGCCACAGTCTGGCCAACCAGCACACCCTCCCTTTTCCACCCTTAGTTGGTCGGCCTGCCTCCTCCAACCATGATCCTATATCACCACCACTGGCTAGATTCTACTCCCAGAATCCCTCCTTAGTCAGAGATACTCCTCCCTTTGCGTAATCTAGGACTGCCACCCTGCCTGGTGGTACACTGTTGCCTCTCGCGGCATCCGATTACCTCCATTGGGATTCGTGCACCCTAGCCACACGGTCTCTTATGGTTGAGATCTTGCACCATAAAAAATCACTAGATCAGACTTCTCTGGAACTCATGAGGTAAATCCCTCTTCTTCCATGGTGGTTTGGTCTTGGTGCAGCCCCTCCAGTGAAGCCCCCATCTTGATTAGGTTCCATCCACTTTTGGCGGGTCTTGGGTGACCTAACCTGCCCCACAACAGGTCTGGGTAGATCTGACCGATCCAAAATGAGTTAGGGAAGATCTGCCTAGCACAGAACACCCCTTCACAGGATTTATCTAGCCCGGAATGGGTTTGAGAGGGGTCAACCCATCCCTTATTGGCTATGTGTAGGGTTTTGGGGCCCGAGTTATTTTTATATAATCAAAAATTAATTTAAATAATTAATTTAATTTTAGTATTGAATTAAATTAATTAAAAGTTAATTTTTGGTTTAAAATATAATATTTTAATATTTCTAAAAATAGATTGATTTAATTTTAGTATTAAATTAAATTAATAATTAATTTAATTTTTGGAATAAAAAATAAATTAATGATGGGACCAAATAAAAATAAATTATTTGAATTTAATTAATTCTTTTAATTTATTTAAATTTCCCTCATACTTTAAATTTTTAGAAATTTAATTTTATTGCGCCAACTAGTCTTTAGAAATGACCGACCTTATGTATGCCTAGTTTATTTTATTTAATTACTAATTAAATGTGTGTGATGTTTATAATAAGTTGTTAATTTTTATGATGTTTTGTGAATCATCTTCTTTTCGGTCAATATATATAAAGTCATCCATGTCCATTTTATTTGTCTGTATTTTTCACTCCTCACACCACCTCGCTTGTGTGTGATTATTTTTTGTACTATGACAATGATGCTGCAAGTTGCAGACCACACCAAGTTGAGAAGAAATCCAAATGATATGTGGACACACTGAATAGGGACGAGCTACATCATGAGTCAAGACGTGACTCAAGTATGATACCCCTAGGTCATGGTTGATCCCTTAAGTCTAAAAGGATAAACCAATATTAGATTCTAAAGACCATTTGCGTATTTTTATTTTCTCTATGTATTTATTTATTATTTTATTCATTTTCATGAAAGCATGAAACACATAAAATAATAAACAGTAAAATGAATAAAGACATGATGAATTTTTTTCTTTTAATGTTTAGTTGTGAGCGTGACAACATAGAATAAATATATTAATAGAAATGGATTACGTTTATCGAAAAATATAAAAACCCTCAAAGAAATATTAAGTCTCAAACATCACTCATCATTTAAATTTGAACACAACCAGGTGTTTGGGGTGCTCTTCAGCCATAGTTGAGGGTGCCTCCTACTACTGGGGATTTCTTGTGAGAACAACGAGTTGACTTAATTGAAGTTGACAGCAAAGGAGTAGTCATAGATATCTTTTTTCAACTTCAGATGCAAGTGTTGAGTAAATCATATTTATGATTTTAGAATTTGGGACTTCACTCAATAGATCAAGGAGTCGTGAGTTAATGTGGTTGGTCATACAAATTTCTACCTTGAACTCTCCAAGTAGTGGCGTATTCATAGCTTGTAGACTATGAGGAGAGGTTCAAGGATCCTTACCACTAGAATATTTAAGAAATAGAGTCTTATGATTCTAGTACATAGGGTTTCTAGAGTTCAATAAAATAGTGGGAGACATTTAATTATTTAATTAATTAATAAATAATGTCTAAATAGGTAATTAATATAAAATTACTAATATGTTGGATTTTATTTTTTTAGAAAATGGAAAGTAATACCATAATACATACTGTGATATCTAAAAGACAAAGAAAATGTCCATACTAGAATGAGTTTCCAATAGTAGTATATTCACTTTCTCAAAGTACTATGATATAGGAAATTCAAGGTACTAGTGTCCCTAATACCTATTAAGACACCTCAGGAAGTGAGGGTGAGAAAATGATTATAGGAGACTCATGTATGGTTCATATGAAGGTTATGTCATAATGTTATCATCAATTTTTTATGTGAGATATGGATATAAATTTAATACAAGGATGATTTCACATATTTTCTCATATCTGAGATTCTTACGAGGGGAAAGTGAAGTGTAGATATGAATAGGTGATAATTACACTGGATATGTGCAAATTTAAAGATGGATCGTGATATTTAAATGGATCTTTTTCTCATATCATTTTCACCCATTTACTCTAGTTTCATTTGAGATTACAAAACAAACAGTATGGAGAAAACACTTTTTTCCTTCTAGTTAAGGTTTTCCAAGCAATAATAACATTAAAGAAAGATTAATCATTAGTTCTTATGGAAAACAAGTTTAAAGACAAGGAAAAAATGCCTATGGAAATCGGGATGTCAAAGACACCTTCAGAAAATCCTTCATAGAAAGTGGTATTAAATAGGAGGTTATTTTATTTTCATATCATGAAATAAAATCTATCACTACTAGAAAGTTGGGTTTTCCCAACACTTGTATACCAATGGTTCTCCAAAACCGTTGGTATAAGTGTTTTTTACCAACGGTTTTTACAAACCGTTGGTAAATCTTGGTTTCGTGAAGGCTTTCCCCATGGTTTGAAGAAACCATTGTGAAATACAAAATGTTTGCACCCTTTACCAACGGTTTATATAAAACCATTGGTAAAGGCCATTTTTTCCAACAGTTTTTACAAACTATTAGGAAAGGTCTCCTCAAATACTCCTGGTTTCCATAAGCCCCCACAGCACATCACAAAACTCGTTTTCCCCAATTTCCAGAAGCCTCGGCACGCAGGTGAACCCTAACCTGAGTTCTTCCATCCGATCGGCTGCAAATCCCCCATCCAGGTTAGAATCTTTAAACCTCTTCCCAAATACAAACATAGAAGCCTTATTCCTCCGATTTCTACATTTATTTCAATATCTAGAAAGATCACAACATTTTTTCCTATTTTAGGGATTTTGGAAAATTTTATGATTCACACTATTTGATATTGAATCAATGATTAATACATGATTGGTAGATGTCTGTGAGTATATAGAATATGGTTTATAAACCATCCCTTAAAATTATCATTGTTTTGTGTTCTTTATGATGTGTATAGTATTATTGACATACTTTATTATTAATCTCAAATTTAAAAATAAATGTTTTTTTCTATACTTTATGAAATTAAACCTCTTTACGATCCCTAAACAACCTATTAGTGTAGAAGCCTAACCATTATCCACCCCTGGGGTGCGCTTGACTTGGGAATGTTTTCCCCCGAATACCCAGCACCCCAGCTCTCAGTAGGTCCAATTGCAGACCTAATCCAGACCTCCTCCCGACGTATTCTCGACCGCAAAATACCTTCCAACCGAAGATCCTTCTTCAATCAAACAAATTTTTATTTCTACACTTCAAATTAGTAATTGTTATCTTAGTTTTAGTGTTCTTCCTCTTTTTATTTTATGTTTGATGTTTTGATTTCGGTTAAATTAGAGTTATTGTTGTTGGAGTACCGAACTATTTGTTTGTTTTATGTTTTTTTTTCTACACTTCATACATCATAAATGGTATTTTTAGTGGGGGTTTTTTAGTGCATGGGGTAAAGGGTTTGTTTTATGTATTTGGTTTAGTGGGGGGTGGGTTGTCCAGGTGGGGTGTGGGTGTCCAAGGGGGTGGGGGTGGCCTATCTTGGACACCTTGTACACCATGGATAGCCCCCCCCCCACCCCACTCATGGAAAGCCCCCCCCCCCAACCCCTGGACCCCCCAACCCCCTGGATAGCCCCGCCACCCTGGTGGACAGCCCGCCCACCCCCCTGGACACCCCGTACCCCCTGGACAGCCCCACCACCCCTGTGGATAGCCCACCCACCCACCCCGTACCCCCTGGACAGCCCCACCCACCCCCTGGACACCCCCTCCCCCCGTGGACTACCCCCCACCCCTAGGGATAGCACGCCCACCCCCCTGGACACCCTATACCCCCTGGACAGCCCCACCACCCCCGCCACCCCCCTAGACACCCCACCCACCCCTTGGACACCTCGTACCCCCTAGACAACCCCCCACCCCTGGAAATCCCCCCCCCCCACCCCCTGGACACCCCCAACCCCCCTGGACAGCCCCGCCACCCCTGTGGACAGCCCGCCCACCCCCTTGGATAGCTCGTGCCCCCTGGACACCCCCCCCCCCCACCCTTGTGGACAGCCCTCCCACCCCACCCCCGAACACCCGCCCACCACCCCCCAGACACCCCCCATCCCCTCGGACGCCCCCACCCCCTAGAAATCCCCCCCACCCCCTTGATACCCCCGACCCCACTGGACAGCGCCGCCACCCCCGTGGATAGCCCGACCACCCCTCGTGGACAACCCGACCACCCCCGTAGACAGCCTGTCCACCCCCCTTGGACAGCCCACCCACCCTCTGGATAGCCCCGCTACACCCATGGGCAGCCCTCCCACCCCCCTGGACACCTCGTACCCCCCCCCCCCCGATAGCCCCACCCACCCCTTGGACACCCCGCTCACCTCCTTGGATAGCCCGCCCACCCCCCTCGACTCCCCCTAAATCCCTGGATAGCCGGACCACCCCCATGGTCAGCCCGCCCACCTAGACACCCCAACCCCCCTAGACAGACCCCCACCCGCTGGACACCTAGGACCCCCCAGACAGCCCCACCACCCCCCTAGACACCCCACACCCCCTTAGACACCCCGCACCCCCCTTGGACAGCCCCACCACTCCCCTGATCCTCATCCAACTCCTCATCCTGATCTCCCTGAAGAAGTTAAAGTATAAAACTCATGTACTCCCAACAAGACCCTTAAGGATTATGTATTCCTTGATCCACTTCGAATATCTTACTGGGAAATCCTTGAATATCAGCATTAGAAATTCTGTATCTTATTTTCTAATATACACTATATTTTTTTGTATTTCTTAATATGATTCTCATATAGAGTAATGTGTCAGTTATGATTTTATTTAAAGTAAACAATTGTCATTTACCTAAATATTTTTTTTATTGAACTTCAATATTATTGAATTTCATTGAAATGACTTACTGCAATTTTTTTACAGAATAGATAGAAGTTGGATGTACGAAATTGATCGCATTTCAACTGATTTTCAAAATAATATGAACAGCTTTCTATATTTTTCATTTGACATGGCTTTAGATAGTGGTCGCATACACTGCCCATGTTCTAATTGTCTTGGAAGACCTTGGTTGAGTCGTGAAGTAGTTAGCTGTCATATAACCAAATATGGTTTCCAAACAAAGTATTATGTGTGGTATCACAATGGAGAGAAAATGGAATCTCAAAATGTTGATGATCCAAATGATATGACTGAATTGGATAGTTTGATATATGATCGGTTTCCATTTATTCAGCATCATGAGAAGGAAAGGATGTCCAGCCAACAAGATTTTGATACAATCACACATGATGCGTCCAAAAAAATGATGATGTTGATAGGGTGAAAAAATTGAATGATGTTGCGACGACTCCAGTATATCGGCAATGTGGTAAAATGAAAAAGTTGGAATTTTTAATCTGATTATTTAATGGGAAAACTATGTATGGGGTTTCAAATACTACAATTGATTACATTCTTACCTTCTTGAATGACTTACTTCCAGATGATGCAGATATACCCTCAACCCACTATATGGCATGGAAGTTAGTTGATGAACTTGGATTCTAAAAAAAAATCATGCTTACCCGAATGATTTCAGCTTATTTTGGGAGGAAACTGCTGAAAGAAATGATTGTATCAAATGTGGAACCTCCCGATGGAAGCCAAAAGATGATGCAACACCATCTCATGTGCCACAAAAAGTAATGTGGCACTTTCCAATGATCCCCAGATTACAGAACATTTTCATGTTTGATGAAATATCAGTAAAAATGCAATGGAATGACACCGAGATAAAAAAGAATAATGAAGAGTTGGTTCACCCTGCAGATGGATTTTCATGGCAGAGATTTGATGCTCTATATCCTGAATTTGCAGCCGACATGAGTAATGTGAGACTGGGTATTTCATGTGATGGTTTTAATCCATTTGGGCATATGCTTACTTCTCACAATACATGGCCGGTTTTCATACACATTTATAACCTTCCCCCATGGTTGTGTATGAAAAAGCCTTACACTTTCTTGAGTATACTGATATATGGCCCTTATGATCCCATTAATGATATAGATGTATACATGAAACCTTTAATAAAAGAGTTGAAACTTCTTTGGGATGTGGGTGTTCCCACATACGATGCATGTTCGAAAGTCATATTTCAGATGCGTGTTGAGCTTATGTGGACGATAAATGATTTTCCTACTTATGCAATGATGTCTGGATGGAGCACAAAAGGAAAATTGTCATGTCCTGATTGTATGAAGAATACTTGATTGAGAAGACTGAAATATCGTCATAGTTTTAGTTTTATGGGACATCTAAGATTCTTGACAATGAACCATCCAAATAGAAACATTCGTCAAAGATTTGAAAATACTATGGAGACTGACGATCCACCTCAATGTATGTCTGGAACTAATGTGCTTAATGAATTTAAATATTTCAGTTATTCATTTGGGAAGGGTGTAATGAAATCTAGAAAGAGGAAAAATGTTTCCAATGATACTTGTTACAATTGGAAGAAGAATAGTATATTCTTTGAGTTGTTGTATTGGTCAACCAACTTGTTACGTCATTTCTTAGAAGTAATGCACATTGAAAAGAATATATGTGAAATGTTGATTTCAATTATTCTAAATGTCAAGGGGAAGACAAAAGATGATTTACAATCTCGGTGTGACTTGGTATATTGGGGGATCAGACCAGAATTACATCTTGTCTGTATCAGTGAAAATAAATGGCAAGTTCCATGTGCTTCTTATGTGATGACACCTGCTGAAAAAAATAAATTTCTGGAAGTGCTAGAGACTATTAAAGTTCCTGATGGCTATTCAAGAAATATATCAAAACGGGTCAACAGAAAAGAGTTAAAGCTGAAATATTTGAAGGCTCATGATTATCACGTCCTTTTGCATGAGTTGATTCCAATAGAAATCCATCATCTCTTGTCCAATAATGTAAGAGTCTCAGTTATTCGGTTGTGCTATTTGTATAGAGATCTTTGTGCTAAGAGGTTGTCCAAATCCTTCTTACAAAATCTATTAGTAGAGACACCATTAATTTTGTGTGATTTATAGAAAATATTCTCTCTGTCATTTTTTACATGCATGTTGCATCTGACTGTCCATCTTCCGACCGAAATACTTCTTGGAGGACCCGTTGCTTTCCATTGGATGTATCCAACTGAAAGAAACATGTGCACATTGAAATCATATGTTTGGAACAGGAATTATCCCAAAGGTTCTATTTTGAATGGTTACTTGGATCAAGAATGTATGGATTTCTGCTCAATGTATTTGTATGATCTTACTACGAGAATAAACAGACCAATGAGAAATAAAGAAGAACAGTATGGGAAAGTTGAACCCAGTTTTCCATCACTTCCTCAGATAGGAGGAATTCTGGGATCATATACATTGACGACATTAAGAATTGAAAGCGAGAGATGGAACATCCCACAGTGTTATTAAATTGTGATTTTTTTGATGAGTATATCAAGTAAGTAAATTTTACATGTATCTCTTATCTTATTTCTTGTAATTTTAAATATTTGTTAAACTATTATTATTTTTATCTACAGGGAACATAAAGAATTGATATATAGAAAGCATAGTTCTTTATATTTGAGAAGGAAAGAGACTTTGAATAGCAAAGGGTTTTATACTTGGTTGAAATTGAAGGTAAAAATATTTCTGTAATAACTAAATAAAAATAATATTTAATTAAGTTTACTATTTGTTTATATTTTAGGTATCGAGTTTTCCTGAATACTCTGTTTTTTGAGGAAATAAGATCTTTGTCTTTTGGTCCTAATACCATGGTTCGTGCTTGTAAATCACTTTTGATCAATGGATACATATTTATTATCACTGAACGAGCAAGAAACATGAGAACACAGCATGATGGTGTTATGCTAACTGCCACAACAGACTGTTATGCCAGTTCATCAAATAATAGACCTCGTTCTAAAATTTTAGCTTATTATGGAGTCGTGGAGAAAATAATAATTTTGGATTATTGTCGCATGGTCAAGTCACATTGATGAAATGTCAATGGTTTGATTCAATGACGAGGAAAGGCACCTTTATTGATGATTGTGGATTTCGAGTTATTGACATGACTTGAACTCTTGCCACCAATGAACCATATGTATTGGCATCAATGGTGAAACAAGTTTTTTATGTAAAAGATCATTGTCATCCTAAATTTGGTGTAATTATTGAAGTAAATCCCAGACATGTTTTTGATGATGGTGATGATGAAGTTGACACTATCCCTACTACAATTGGAAGCAATCCATGTATTACTTATGATGACTCCAATAGCTAAATTTTCAGAGTTGATTGTGAACCTGAAGTTGTGGTGGGAAATATATAGAATCATACAGTCATGTTCTCACCTACATGTTTCACCTACATCATTCAGAGTGTGTGTCCTAGTACTTACCTTCAAACCACCATAAATATTCTGTTTCTTTATGTTTTTTTATCATAATTGTTTTTCTATATTTTTTTGGGTTACACATTAGTTATCTGTTTCTAATTACTTCTAGATTTGTTTTCATTGCAGGAAATTACACCCATTATAGAGAGGCGGTGGAAAAATATGACGGAAAATAATCTTCACATGACACAGATGGGAATTCCTCCACTCATCCATGTTGTGAGTATTTTATTTCAAATATATATATTTCAATAACTTATAATATCATGTGTTCACTTTTGTGTTAAACATTTTTTTAGGATCCACCCCCTAGATGAGAGATATCTGACAAGGAGCCTGATATTTCTCCCAGTGAAAAGGCTGGTGGTAGGAGGGTGGTGGTGTTAGAGTTAGACGACCATCTGGTGGTCCCGGTACTGAGGTCGGTGGTACGAGGGCTCGTGGTGCGAGAGTTAGATGATCCACTGGTTGTACTCGATTGGACTATTCCCCCACCACAGATGTATATTCTACGACCCATTTTGATCATGTTGTGTCTTTAGGGACACATGGTATATTTAGGCCTCTAAGTTTTACACTACCAGTTGTCCATACATCTATGCCATCATCTTTTTCTTGTGGTTCATTATCTCTGAGCTATTATATTCCACCTTCTTCGACTCCTGCTCTGACACAGTATGTGGCTGAGGAGCGTACACTGAGGGACACTCCACCTATACAGGATATTCCTTCAGCTTCTCCACATCCAGTGATGCCCATTGATCCGACTACCACAGGTATATTTATATAACTCTATCAAATTTTTATACCAAATTATTTTATTATAATGTGTAATGATATTTTTTATTTAATAACATATTCATCTACTGATAGCAGGCGGGGGAGGGGTGTACTCTCTTGCGTGCGATATGGAACCGCCAAACATAGTTGATGGTTGAATACAATGATGATGGACAAATGATTGATAAATCTGGGCAGTAATGTCGGGGTTTTTTGGTGACACTAGCCAAATACTCTGACATCATTCCGGTCAGCCCTCTCTCTTGGAGACATCTTCCACAGGAAGTCAAGGATAATTCGTGGGCACAAATATGATTAAAAATTTTATTGTATTTAATGTAGTATTTTTTGTATTTATATGAATTAATCTATTGGGTGTCAGCTTCGGTTTAACTTCCCTGATGGAGAAGTTGCAAGATCAGCACATTTAAAGGAGCTTGGAGAGCTTTGGAGAGCTTATAAACATGATTTGTATGTTGGCTGGTGTGATAGAGTGGGCACGAAGTTGGAGACATTACCTATCGTGGATGACTAACCGATAGACCAATATCGCCAAATGATTACCCATTGGGCGACTGCCAAATTTAAGTTATTAATCCCATTTTAGATATTTAAATGACAGTTTTCATATTTTGCATTAATATTATCTTATTTATTATTAAACATTATTTAGGAATATTCTGAAAAAAAAACAAAAAAACATTGATTCAAAGCAATACCTCCACACTTTGGGGAGCACAACTATGTCAGATCATGAGAGGCAGCTGGTACGATATAGTTGTTTATAATTTTTCTTTAGGACTTTCCCTTTTTATTTTTTCCTACTTAAATTATGTGATTTATTGAATATTTAATATATGATTATACTTTCACTTTATATTGTTTCAATTCCATTATAGAAGCACAAATTGAACATTGAAGGAATTATCCCTCGATCAAAATTGTTTTTCTTGAGTAGAAGGGAAAAATATGGAACTGTGGTTAATGAACTGACACAAGAAAAGATTGTAGGTTTTAATTTGTTTATTTCAAAGTTTAATATCTATTTTGAAATTTAATAATCTATTAATATTTTTAACAAGCTGCTTTAGAGGCTCTTGATGCTCAGGAGCCTGACAATTTAGGGCCACACATTAATTTATATCAGGTTTTGGGAGATGAGCACTCTGGTCGAGTACGCTGCCGACCTGGTAAGAATATAGTCCCGACGAGGTATTGGTCCTCTCCAGGTATCCATTCTAGTACCACTGAGTTGGAACAGGTCAAGTATCATGCAAGACAGTCTGATAAAAGGGTCATAGAGTTGGAAGAATGGGTTCAAACGAGGGAGAAATAATTTATGAAACTGATCAAAGCTTTATCTTCATCACTTCCACCAGAGGCCAGTGTGGCTTTTCAGACATATATATCATTGATGGGTGCATTATTCAATGCTTCAGGCAGCAGTTCTAGTGGCGGTTGAGATGATGACGTTCCTGGTGATGACGAGGATGCTGAAGAGGACGAGGGAAAGGATGAGGATGAGGACGAGGGCGAGGATGGGGCCGAGGGCGAGGATGGGGCCGAGGGCGAGGGTGGGGACGACGATGAGCATGGGGATGATGATGAGGACAACGATGAGGACAGAGATGGTGGTGATGATGAGGCTGATGATGACAATTGTGATGGTGATGGTGATCAGGGGCAGATTGATCCATTAAATTTTTGAATTCTGTATAACTCTTTATTTTTTGAACCTGGTTTTTCACTCTGGTATGGATATTTTTGAATTCTGTATAACTCTTTATTTTCGACCAAATATGGAATCCTAATGATGTTATAATGGTTTGGAGGTGAGTGATGCTATATGAGATTTTATAGGTTATTCTGAGGAGTTTCTTTCCCTTTAATTGATTGATTCATAAAACATAAGTCGGTGCTGCATATATTATGTAATTGGAATTGGTAAAGTAAAATGATGGTATCGGATTTCCCAGTTGGTTATTTGGATGGTATTCTCTATCAAAAGTGGGTATATCTCTATTGACTATGGGTGTATTTTCTAATTGACTAATGTATTTATTAAACTGACCATGCAATACACATTTCCCACAATACGGAAGCACCACAAAAATCATAGATAGACACTACAGACCCCAAGACACCCATGGGATACACCCCTTGAGGTAGAGTCCCTCTCATAGCCTCTTTAATTTAAGAATGATTTAAATTGAATTTAGATTATTTCTTAATTCTACTTAATTATATTGAATTTCATATCTTGAATAAGTTTACTTTAATATAATTGTTTCATTTGATAAATAAAGTCATGTTTTTATAATAAAACCCCTCCAACGGAGGTGCGCTGTCTACGAAAACTCACAGTGATAGTTTAGGGTGTGATAGTTTGACTCTCAATCAGTAGTTTCAACTACCTAGTACCACTTTTAAAAACAAATAATATAAAATATATATCTTTATCATACCACAATCCTGAATCAAGAGTCTATTTTTTATAACATAAGATTAGTTTATATAATATGAAGGACAACTACATAGGATTTATTTGGAATACTGGCCAGAAGATGCTACCCCGTGGATGTCGCTGGACCGGGCCAACACACCGCGGTCACATCGTGGTCACACTGCATTCACACCGCGGTCACGTAGCTGTCACGCCGCGGTCACACCGCAGTCACGTCGCGGTAATGCCGTGATTTGGCCCTACTCCAGGATGACACCCTATGGTGGTTCGTAGTCCTGTCAGAATTAGATGAATGATACCTAGATAGAGTTTTAGATACATTACCCACCCTCCTCCATGGACCTCGGAACCCCCCCCCCCACCCACCCTCCTCCCTGGACCCCGAACAACCCCCCGGACAGCCCCCCACCCTCCTCCCTAGACCCCGGATAGCCCCCCCCCCCACCCTCCCCCCTGGACCCTGGATAGCCCCCCAAACAGCCCCCCCCCCCCCCCCCACCCTCCTCCCTGGACCCCGGACAACCCCCCCCCCCCCACCCTCCTCCCTGGACCCCAGACATCCCCCCCAACAGCCCCCCCCCCCCACCATCCTCCCTGGACCCCGAACAGCCCCCCGGATAGCCCCCAGACATCCCCCCCAACCCTCCTCCCTAGACCGTGGATCCCAATCTAATCTCTCTTCAAGATTCACCCTACATCCCAATGGAAAAGAGGGTTTTAGAGCTTCGAAAGAAGATGAGAGAAGAGTGCAAACCCTAATTGAAAAGAGGAAGCAAGGAGAGAATTAGACTCACCCGAATCTTTAATCTATACTTGAAGGCACTCAAAACGCCTAATTGATGTGTACGAGTCAACCCCGCCTCAATCTGAGGCATGGTGTGGCTGGCACCACTCAAATTGTCTCACTTTTCTTTGAAATGGACAACATTTTAAGTGAAAACAACAACTGACATACAGAAAACTGACCAAACACATTCGGATTATGTTGATACATTAGGAAAAGGAACCATGGTTCATATGTGACGTGTACGAGTCCACCCTGCCTCAATCCGAGTCACAGTGTGGCCGGTATCACTCGAAGTGTCTCACTTTTATTTGAAATGGACATGATTTTAAGTGAAAACAACAACTGGCATACGTAAAACCGACCAAACGCATTAATATTCTATTGAAACTTTAGGAAAACGATCCATGGGTCATATGTGATGTGTAAGAGTCAACCTCGCCTCAATCCGAGGGCCGGTGTGGCCGACACCACTCGAAATGTCTCGCTTTTTTTGAAATGGAAAGGATTTTAAGTGAAAACAACAAATGGCATACGGAAAACCAACCAAAAGCATTCGGATTGTGTTGATACTACAACACAATGATACATGGGTCATTTTTGATGTGTACGAGTCAACCTCGCCTCAATATGAGGCTTGGTGTGTCCGACACCACTCAAAGTGTCTCACTTTTCTTTGAAATGGACAGCATTTTAAGTGAAAACAAAAACTGGCATACAGAAAACTGACCAAACTCAATTAGATTATGTTGATACTTTAGGAAAAGGATTCATGGGTCATTCTTGATGTGTACGAGTCAACCTCACCTCAATCTGAGGCACGGTGTGGCCGGTACGACTCAAAGTTTCTTTCTTTTTTTAAATGGATACGCTTTTAAGTAAAAACAACCGGCATATGGAAAACCAACCAAACGCATTCGGATTGTGATTATACTTTAGGAAAATGATCCATGAGTCATTTTTGACATGTAAAAGTAAACCCCACCTCAATCCGATGTGCGGTGTGGCCGGCACCACTCAAAGTGTCTCTCTTTTGTTTCAAAAGGACATCATTTTAAGTGAATACAACAACTGACATACAGAAAACCGACTAAAGGCATTCTGATTCTATTGAAACTTTAATACAATGATCCATGGGTCATATGTGATGTGTATAAGTCAACTCCACCTCAATCCAAGGGCCGGTGTGGTTGGAACCATTCAAAGTGTTTCTCTTTTGTTTGAAATGGACATGATTTTAAGTGAAAACAACAACTGACATACTTAAAACTGACCAAACGCATTCGAATTGTGTTAAAATTTTAGGAAAACGATCCATGTTTCATTTTTAACGTGTAAGAGTCTACCCCACATCAATCCGAGGAGCAGTGTGGCCGAAACTACTCAAAGTGTCTCTCTTTTTTTTCAAAAGGACATCATTTTAAGTGAATACAACAACTAAAAATACAGAAAACCAACCAAAGGCATTCGAATTCTGTTGAAACTTTAGGAAAAATATCTATGGGTCATATTTGATGTGTACGAGTCAACCCCACCTCAATATGAGGCACGGTGTGGCCAGTATCACTCGAATTGTCTCACTTTTATTTGAAATGGACAGGATTTTAAGTGAAAACAACGAATGTCATACGGATAACCGACAAAATGCATTCATATTCTGTTGAAAATTTTGGAAAACGATCCATGGGTCATATGTGATGTGTATGAGTCAACCTCACCTCAATCTGAGGGCTGGTGTGGCCGGTACCACTCAAAGTGTCTTTCTTTTGTTTAAAATGGATACGCTTTTAAGTAAAAACAACTGACATACAGAAAACCAACCAAACAGATTCAGATTAGGTTGATACTTTATGAAAACAATATATGGATCATTTTTTACGTGTAAGAGTCCGCCCCACCTCAATATGAGGCACGGTGTGGACGGCACCACCCAAAGTGTCTCTCTTTTGTTTCAAAAGGACATCATTTTAAGTGAATACAACAACTGACATACAGAAAACTGACCAAAGGCATTCGGATTCTATTGAAACTTTAGGAGAACGATCCATGGGTCATATTTGACGTTTACAAGTGAAACATGCCTCAATACGAGGGCTGGTGTGGCCAGAACCACTCAAAGTGTTTCTCTTTTGTTTGAAATGGACAAGATTTTAAGTGAAAACAACAACTGGCATACTTAAAACCAACCAAATGCATTCTAATTGTGTTGATATTTTAGGAAAATGATCCATGGGTCATTTTTGATGTTTAAGAGTCAACCCCTCCTCAATCCGAGGTGTGGTGTGGCCGACACCACTCAAAATATCTCTCTTTTGTTTAAAATGGGCATCATTTTAAGTGAAAACAACAACTGACATACGGAAAACCGACCAAATGCATTCAGATTCTATAGAAACTTTAGGAAAACAATCCATGGGTCATTTTTGACGTTTAAGAGTCAACCCCACCTCAATCCAAGGTGTGGTGTGGCCGGCACCACTCAAAGTGTTTCTCTTTTGTTTGAAATGGACAAGATTTTAAGTGAAAACAACAACTAACATACTTAAAACCTACCAAACACATTCAGATTATGTTTCTATTTTATGAAAATGATCCATGGGTCATTTGTGACATGTAAAATTCAACCCCGCCTCAATCCGAGGCACGGTGTGACTGGCACCACTCAAAGTCTCTCTCTTTTGTTTCAAAAGGACATCATTTTAAGTGAATACAACAACTAACAATACAGAAAACCAACCAAAGGCATTATAATTCTGTTAAAACTTTAGGAAAAAGATACATGGGTCATTTTTTACGTTTATGAGTCAACCCTACCTCAATCCAAGGCACGGTGTGGTTGTTATCAATCGAAGTGTCTCACTTTTATTTGAAATGGATAGGATTTAAAGTGAAAACAACAACTGGCATACAAAAAAACAACCAAACGCATTTTGATTTTGTTGAAACTTTAGAAAAACGATCCATGGGTCATATGTGACATGTAAGAGTCAACCCCATCTCAATCTGAGGGCCAGTGTGTCCAGTACCACTCAAAGTGTATTTCTTTTATTTAAAATGGATACGCTTTTAAGTAAAAACAACTGACATACATAAAACTGACCAAACGCATTCGGATTGTATTGATACTTTAGTAAAATGATCCATTGGTCATTTTTGAAATGTACGAGTCAACCCCGCCTCAATCCGAGGTGCAGTGTGGTCAAAACCACTCAAAGTTTCTCTCTTTTGTTTCAAAAGGACATCATTTTAAGTGAATACAACAACTGACATATGGAAAACCGACCAAAGGAATTCATATTCTATTGAAACTTTAGAAAAAAGATTCATGGGTCATATGTGATGTGTATGAGTCAATCTCACCTCAATATGAGGGCCAGTATGGCCAGCACCACTCAAAGTGATTCTCTTTTGTTTGAAATGGACAAGATTTTAAGTGAAAACAACAACTGGCATACTTAAAACCGACCAAATGAATTCGGATTGTATTGATATTTTTGTACAATGATCCATGGGTGATTTGTGACGTGTATGAGTCAACCCCGCCTCAATACAAGGCACGGTGTGGCTGACACCACTCAAAATGTTTCTCTTTTGTTTAAAATGGACATCATTTTAAGTGAAAACAACAACTGACAAATGGAAAACTAACCAAATGCATTTTTATTCTATTTAAACTTTAGGAAAATGATCCATGTGTCATTTTTTAGGGGTAAGAGTCAACCTCGCCTCAATATGAGGTGCGGTGTGGCCAGCACCACTCAAAGTGTCTCACTTTTCTTTGAAATGGACAACATTTTAAGTGAAAATAACAAATAAAATATGGAAAACGGAAAAAATTCATTAGGATTCAATTGATACTTTAGTAAAAGGATCCATGGGTCATTTGTGACGTGTATGATTCAACCCTTCCTCAATCTGAGGCATGGTGTGGCTGGTACCACTCAATGTGTCTTTCTTTTGTTTACAATGGATACGCTTTTAAGTAAAAACAACCGGCGTATGGAAAATTGGTCAAACACATTAGGATTGTGTTGATACTTTAAGAAAAGGATCCATGGGTCATTTGTGATGTGTAAGAGTCAACCCCGCCTCAATCCAAGGTGCGGTGTGGCTGGCACCACTCAAAGTGTCTCTCTTTTGTTTCAAAAGGACATCATTTTAAGTGAATACAACAACTGAAATTTACACTCATCAACGATAGTCGCAAACTATTTTTCATGAGTTGGTTAGTTTCACTCATGGGGTCATAAGTGAAGAGACTCCTAAGAAAAAACATTTTTACCATATATTATAAAAAATACAAGTTCAATGAAAAATGCATCAGAAATCATTACCTACCCAAATCTAGGACCAGAAAAAAAATGGGATTTGAGCCAATTTCAAACTCTTATTCAACTCTAATAAGTATTTCTCAAACTATTATGCCTATTAGAATTTGATGGGGAGGTGGGGGGCTGTGCTGGTTGGGGGGTTGTGCAGGGGTGAGGTGAATTACTACTGGAAGAGTGGTTGTCATTTAAAGATTGAAATGGGTGTAAATAATGTTTGAGTTATTGAAACTATTATTAACTCTACTGGATTATTGTTATCATATGAAGATTGAAATGGGGAATTGTATTAAATGACATGGTTAGAAGATTTTGATGGTTTTATGTGTCTTTTGTGTTATTTTAGTTGTTTTTTATGCTGTTTTAAGTTTGTATGTGGTTTTTGTGATATTTTTTATGCAGGTGTATACTGGAGGGGCTACTAGAGGGATGATGTGCAACAGTTCTAGAAAAATAGAATACCAACGGTTTTAAACTATTGGTATAATAGTTCTGGAAAAACAAAATACCAACAGTTTTAAACTGTTGGTATAATAGTTCTGAAAAAACACAATACCAACGGTTTTAAACCGTTGGTATACTTTGAGGGAAATTTAAAAAATTATACCAACGGTTTTAAAACCGTTGGTATAGTGTTTAGTATTCAATATATACCAACGATTTCTGGAAACCATTGGTAAAAATGTTATACAAACATATACCGACGGTTAACCTACAACCGTTGGTATATCAATAAATATAGTGGGCTATACCAACAGTTTAGATCAAACCGTTGGTATAGGGATTTCCTCACAGCTTACTACCCTACGGTTTGTAAAACCGTTGGTATAGGCTATACCAACGGTTTTACATCCTATATCAACTGTTTAAAACTATTGGTATAACCTCCTTTTCCAGTAGTGTATGTAAGCTTAAACATAGTGAACTAAATCTGATAAGTAAGTAGTCGCTTCTTTTTCAGGAATATTCATCAATTATATGTAATTTTTCTATAATACTTTTTGGGTATTGAATACAATATGCCTATTACATGTGTATATTTGAATAGAGTAACCATGTAATTATAGAAATGTTACTAGAAGTGAGGCGTGTTCTACAAGCAACTAAGAAATGGTGGTTCCTAAGTCAGTAGTGATAATCACGTAACTTCGAATTGAAAATTTAATGATTCTAGTTGAACATTCCTTGAGTATAACCAAAAAATTTGTCTCATGTGTCCATTGGAAACTTAGATACATTATTATGGTTTAATAATGAATGTTGTTTGTGGTCTTTAATACTCAACCAATACTTCAATAGTGCTATAATCATTGTCAATGTGTGATGAATATAAAATGTAAGACTTATATACAAAGTTATGGAAAGATAATACTTTTTCAAGAAAAACTAAGTAGTTATCAAGGATATACCCAATATGGTTTTAGACTCTTCAGAGTTAAAGACCTTAGGTATTATCGACATACTTATGTACTTATTTTTAGACAAAGAACCCTTTTTAAATAAAGTTAATCCACAAAGCTTTTAAGATTAGTTCAACTAAAGAGCATGGACTATTCAAAGGGTAAGCTATTGGTAAGTATAATTCATAATAATATTTTAAGTTTGTTTAAGGAATGTAAATTTTAAGTATGTTAATTTCATGGTCAGAAGATATGAGTTTCTTCTGGCTAGTGTGATGAAGAATATCTTGACCAATCATTCATCGATCGTCATAATATAGTATGGAGTAATTCTAAAACACACATTACCGTATCCACATTAGGGATATGATGATAATAAAGATGATTGAGGAAGAGTCTTACATGTTAACATTGATCAATAAAATATATCATGGAGTAATTCCTAAATTCACATTTCTTTATATACATTAGAATCATGATTAAAGTAAAAGGAGCGTCAATGTTATAACTCATGCATTGTAGATACTTCCTTTTTTGAGATATGATTTGAAAATAGAAACATTATCCAATAACCACATTCCAACTATAATGAAAAATAGATATCATATGAGTTAGAGTATGATGGAAATCCATTATGTCATAAGAACATGTGTTTAGATGCGAAGTGTTTGTTAAGGATATAAAAAACTTGCATCAATAAAAACACAATGTGAATCTAAAGTAATTATCCTGAATTTTTATAAGGATATTACATAAATTAATATTATAGAAATATATAGTCAAGTTATAGACTATATTTCTATATAAGGGTGAATATATCTATTAAAGATAGTAGGAGAAAGTTTGACTTAGGTTTATTCAATGTCATAGATGCAAAAGTAGTTGGAATAGGAACAAGTTCCACAAGAACTTATGGAAAAGTAATGTTCAAGAGACACATAATGCATAGGAAAGATTAATCCATGGTGATGGTTTCATATTCATAATGGTTAGTAATACATTACTCATTGAGAATAATAGTTCCTATAAGTAGGAAGTATATAGAAATAAACTATGAATGAAAAGATCAATTAAAATTCAATAATGGATTCGATGTATCAAAGTATCAGGGGTTATTATTTTGAATACTGTGGTGGGTATTCAAGTGAGACTATACATGGATGGTACAAGCGTAGTACCAATAAGGCTATATTGGTTATACCAAGTTGTTATGCCTAAATCCATTAGAATTTTACTTTTCATAGATAATTTATATGATCATTATATTGTTAATTGGATGTCAAGACCAGCAATCATGGAACATTTCAATAAAACACAACTAGAAAGGGATGGTGACATCATAGAATGCTAATAAGGGTGACAGTTACTAAAATTCAATTTTGGATTGAAGTAAACATCAAGATCATATAATATTCATTTGGAATAAATATTTTCCATTTTTATACTAGAGGATAGTGGGATCACCATTGTTTTCCATGTAAAATATGTTTTATAACATATGGAAAAAATTTATTGGTTTTATAGTTAGTTAAGACTAGGATGAAAGTAACTCTCAAGTGATTGACTTAAAGTTGCAACCAAATCTCTAGGTAATAAGATATACTGAGGTAGATCTAATGGTTTATTAGACCAAGTCAATAGTACATATACTGACAATGTATTGAATAATTAAATTTGTAAAAATTCAAGATAAAATTGTAACCAATGTCACAAGACATAAATATCTCTAAGAATACATGCATGGGCATAGGATGAGATTAATGTAGTGATTTTAATTCCATTCATTTCTTCGATGGATCAATCACATGTGCCATGATATGTACAATATATTATATTTCCATAATATACTTTATAGTAATAAAATATCTGTTATTACCAGGAGAACTATAAGGGATATAGTTAGAACTATACAATTATACTTGAGAGTAAGTACAGAGGATATATACATAGGATATAGAGAGGAAGGGATACTATTTACAGGGGGATACAAACTAGTTTTCCTATAAGGTCAATATGATCTAATATCACAGTTAATCTAAGGAAATGAGAAAGATAAGCTCATTTAATTTGGTGGTAGACATACCTAAAAATACTGAGTATATTGCAACTTCTAAGATAGCTAATAAGTAGTGTAAAATACGCAATGATTTGTTCCAGTTCTTGGAATCGTACCTAGTAAGTAATTTGTTATCATAATTTAAATTATTATGCTCTTAATATCCAAGATGTCAAGTTTATATAGTGTAAAAAAGGAATACACTCGAGGTTTATAACTCTTGAGGATTTTTACTCAAGGATATGAGGTCACACATAGCAGAATGGTTACGCAGCAGAGACATGGAAGACCCGGCAACTAAATCCATGACTTAGTATAAACATGTTCTTAATCATGTGAGATATAACAAGGATAGTTAAAAAGATTTCTCTAATGCAAGTGGGATTGTTGTAAAATGGGTTCCCTATACCCAACTTTATCGGAACTTTGACTACCATACCATGTGTACAGTGAGTTATGCATGATGTATACTTACCATTATAGTGTATACATTTCTGTATACACTATTTAATAGTAATTTCCATAGATTATTTGTCATATAAAATGGTTATAGCATATCCCAGGCTATAATGAGAACCTCAAGATACCATGACATTAATCTTAAATAAATGTCATATGGTCTAGATACATCATATTGACTGGACACAGTTGATTTCTAACTATCAGGTGTTGCGGGTTTATAATCATTGAGACTTCTTCTCATGAAGTCTACAGTTAGTGATATTTGGTAGGTGAGATCATGAGGACAGGCTTGCTAATATTAATACCAAATGTTTTGAGTGTAATTGGTAGTTCCTATCTATAGACATGTGTATTGGTCTCCTAACTTGAGATAATTATCAATATATTTCATTTGATAGTATACTTTGATGCAAGTAAAAATCATGATAATGAATTCATGGAAAGGTAGCTTGTCTTGGGTGTGTCATTAGTGGTATGACATTGTTCAAATGGTCCAGATAGAATTTTTCTCTTTTGAGTTGAGTAAGTCATATCTCAGGTCTGGTTAATCAGGATTGTAGTACATTCATAAATTTGTGATCATGGTATTCGAAGGTAAATCTAACTAGTTAGATCAATAAATAATAAAGCAATAAAGTATGATGGCATAAGTTTGATTCTCACTTTATGATGTGTATAAGGATGGAGATATTATATTATACAGTGTGTGTTCGTAGGTTGGTTGTCATTATTATGACTATTCCTTATCTATTTAGGGGCCTTGATGGGTTGCTAGACTTTTCTCTTGGTCTGTGAATACTACTCACTATTATCGATCCTAGAGGGTCACATACAATAGCGTATTCAATAATCTTCACTATTCTGGTGAATAGGTATACAAGACATGGTGGCACCCACCACAGGGTCTGAGTGTTGTCCAAATTTTATCAATCACTGATAAATAAATAAATTCATTATTATTCAAGTATAAAATAATTGGGTTGAATTGATTTATTAAATGTATTTATAAGTGCTTAAGTAAATATGAGGAATAATATTATTTGAATGAATATTATTTTAATATTAAAGGTTTGTTTAATATGAGAATGAATTGCGAGTCAATTTAATAACTTGGGTTTATTACATAATATATTTAATATATATTAAAAGTATGTGATAAAAGATAAATAATATTTATGATGCAGTTAGTTCATCATAATTATTTATTTATTACTTATTTAGTGGATGTTACATATATAGGGGTTGAGGAACCCTAACCAAGTATTTGAGGCATCCACTATATAAGTGAAGGAGAGGCTCATTCCATGAACTATTAATGTGTCGGGAATTAAGAGATTCTCTCTCCTCCTGATTCATAGAGAGAGAAACACTCCAACCAAGAGACTGATCCAAGAATTCATTCTCGGATCGAAGGCATGAGATTGTGGTGATCATCTTGATGTCAAATAGATTGTCAAAGCTTCGTTCTAGAGTCCAGAATTTGATGAACAACATGTGTGTGTATTCTTAAAGAAGTTGTAGATGATCTAGAGGAGTTCATCTTTAGATACTTTATGTAACAATAACTAGCGACGAGTTATAGTCTAATACACTTCATTTTGAACAAGGTGTTTTTTTATTTTATTTTTGTGCATTGAATAATCCACGTGAGATAATAGGACCGAACCGGGGCTTGGATCAACAAAGATGACAAGTTCCATCACTTTGGTGATAAAATTTTTATAACCCTTGACCCACCAACTTCCACTATGCCCCTAGATACCTAAAATAGTCTCCTAAAGAATGATCTTATGTGAGTATATGATCCTTCACATGGAATCCATATTATGATCTTTTTCCTATTCCTCACAAGGAAATATCCAATGATTGTTCTCAATGTTTCTTCTTTTTCTTATTCAATACAGTAGCGTATCAGTTATTCTTCTATGAAAAAATCTCAATATATTTTTCTTTCTTTATTTCTTGTTATTTATATTCATAAAAGTTTTCATGAATATTTTTTCCATAATCGTTATAGAAACATTAACAGATTTTGGAAAGATTGGACTCATTCAAACTCATAATATTCAACTCAAGGATTCATTAAAATCTTCCTTTAAAATCTCATGAAGAATCAAGAATTTATTCTTTAATGTGATAATTAAATTATCATGTTCCATGTTCAATGCATCCATAAAATCCATATATTCTCATTTAAAACTCTTGAAGACTTGGGATTTAAGCTCCATACAATATTTGAATTTCCACTACCTCGTTATTTAAAAATAAGTCACATCATTTATATTTCATTTTGAATACCTCATGTGTATGGAAACCTAAACATTGTGGCATGGTAATCATGCATAGACTTCTTGAATTTATTCTTATGTTCTCATGATACAATATTAAACTCCAACTCATTTCCACATAAGCATGCATATATGTGTGTAATGAAACATGGATACTTTTCATATGGTGTGGATCATATTTTTTATGGACTAGATCACCTCATTCATACACCCTATCAATATTCATCATCTCATAATCACTAATCGACCAAACTGAATTGACCATATGTGATCCTTGGATTTACTATACTATGCAGCTTCTAATTGAATACACTGAATCGACCATAATACAAGGTTGTATTGACCATTCATTGATACTTGATGTAGTTTATGGATCGATAGTGAATTAATTCTTGATGTGGTTGGTGGATTGATCATGTATTCCTCCTAGATCGATTGCACCTTCCTTTACATAACTTCGGTGTGACCTTTATGTAGGATGTTAGTCTTTTAAAGTTTCCTTGATGCATGAGTGAAACTCCAAAACTAACTTGACATAGGTATTTCCATACCTTTATATAAATAGAAAAACTTGTAGATCACATTAATATAGGTCCTGGTCCCTTTTTCCATGTTACAAAATATTAAGGTTACCTTTACTCCACTTGTATCAACCCTTACATAGCATTCAGAAATATTCTATAACCCCTATGTAGATTACAACTTGCATCCACCCTTTCACATCTACTTCATGTTACCTTTATGTAGGTTTTATAATTTAAGTGGAACACTTACACATCTTTTAAAAATGTGTCTTGAAATTTATGTGAGATATATTTGACCTTTATATAGTGTAGTATCAACTTATATTGCACTTATATAGGTAATGGTTTACCTTTATACAACCTTTATAAAACTAGCATTACCTTTATATAGATACTCAAAACTTATCCAAATTGATTTCGGGCCTTTCTAAAGCAACTCAAACATACTAATAACATGTATTATACTATGTTATTTCATCCACCAACACTTAGTCATTAATTCCTTTAATGACAAACACATCAATCATCATAATTAACATGTATTCATAAAAAATACAACATCATCCTCAATAGGGTTAAAAAATATTGTGTTGTGGATGAATTTTAATTTGATTAAGTTTTATTGATAAATAAAATATTATTGAATAGTATTTTCTTATACTCATTTTTGTTTTTAATGGGTGATGTTGGACATCGAAGGGTGTGTGCCTTGAGAAAAATTGTTTTGATCGACTATAAAGAAGAAATATGGGAGTGTTGTTAATGATGAGATGAAAGAAAATTTTATATGTATTATTATTCTTATTTAAAATTTTAATATAAATTTTATAACTAAATATTTAATTTATATTGTCAATAGAATTATTTAGAGGCCCTTGATGAAAAAAAGATGCCAATTTCAGGCCAAACAATCATTTGGGACATATATTAGCTGATGATCACTAGGGGAGTGTCCTATGACAACCCTTGTCTTTATTACACATTAATTCATGATTTATTACATAATAATAAATATAATAAAACCTAGAAGGTCAAGAAGTATAGTGTATTTGGGTAATTAGGTAAATTACATAAAAACTTAAAATATGAGGTACATTGGAATTATTGAAAACTTCATTAACATGATCATAAGTTTTTATATACCAAATGGCCCAAAGGCCTTCATTTTTTATTATTTTTGATAATCCACCTTTCAAGGGGTGAGGTGGAACTCTTACAAGTCCCGAATTCTTAGAGACAATTACATGACCCGTAGGTCTTAGAGGGAATCACACAGACAAGAAAACTTGGAACTGCTCCTCCCCAACACAAGTCATGATATCAGTACTCCACCTTCATAAGGCTGGTCGGCTAGCTATCATGTACAGAGTTACACAGGCTCGGTACCGATGGAAAATCCATAACCACTTCTTCTTACAATCTGGTTAGCTATGTTCTGTTTAATGCGCCTGCTCTAGATCATCATCTGGAGCCTTGTCCCTTTTAGTATGCCTGGTACATCTGCATATTCATGTGGCCTAAAGGCCTTAGGATGGACCGAAGACCTTGAGGTGGCCCAAAGTCCTTGAGAGACAATTATCCCAAATTCCTTGGGTGGCCCAAAATCTTTGTAGGACCTAAGGACCAAACCGATGGCCCAGAGGTCCAAATGGATGAAACATTTTGGCTACTACAGTAGTGAACAGTACCTAGAAATATGTCTCCACCTGGATTTGATCTCGGATCTCTTGGATTCACTTGCTAAGTCCTCATCAATCGGGATGAGGCTCATGTACCGAACGTGTGTAAGGTTAATGCTCTACTCCCACTAGGGGGGCCCACCATGCCTAGAGCACACCGCACGTTCCCCGGCTAAGCAAATGGCTTTGAATCTCCCTATTCATAATATGCTCATTTTCTGAGTCTGGTGGGACTCGAGTCTGGGCCATTTCCCACGGAGATTGAGGGGTACAACCTGCGGGTATGGCTCATAAGTTTTTATCATTCTTAAAATGGCATGGGATAACCTAGGGACATACCTAAGAAATGGGTGAGATATAAATCCTAGTAAGAGAATAAACAAAGAAGATAATGAAGAAATTATTACATGTTATACAATAGGAATTTAAATGGGACATAAAATGGGTGATAATCATAAACATTAACAATGAGGCATCATGTATCATGATAACTTAAAGGAAATATGGGAATGTGGAAACAACTTTAAACATGACATCAAAAGTACAAGTTAAGGTTAAACACAAAGACATAAAAACATAATGTGATTAGGATAACCTCCCATGAAATATACAAGGCCTATCATGAGACTAAAACATTACCCAATGCATTCGAGTGCTATCTGGGATCACCCATCATAATCATATCATGTACATGTATAAGTGTGACACATAGGTCATATAACATAAGAACACATTTCATAACATTTAATCCCAAAATTAAGGGTTGTGGGTTACATACATGTAATTACCCAATAAATTAATTATAGGTAAAAATAGGTTAATAACCTTCATTGGAATGTGGTATGGGTATACACCACACAAATGTTCGGCATGGAAAATCACTGCGACATTTCGGAAACATAACGGCAGTACTTAAATATTAATAAATTGGTTCAATGAGAGAGAAAGGGGTCTCTAATAACTTTTAAGTAAAAATAAAGTATTATGGATATGTAAGAACATAATAAAACATGAAAATTTGGTAATTAATAGGCATAATACTAGGAGGGTGCTTGAATAAAAACTTTTCATGGAAAATTCGTAGGATAATTTCTACAACATAACGGGGTACATTATGAGTCATAGAAGGTATTAATGGGAGTTAAAGGGAACACTTGTCACTTATAAATCATAAGATAAGTAATTGGTATTTTTAAAATTATATATCATCAATAGGATTTGGAAGACAAAGTGAATTACATAAATAAGGTGCTTGAATTAAGAGGGGAAAGATAGGATCTCTTACTAAATTTTTCATTGTAACGGGTTAGGTAAATCTATAATAAGAGGGTATAAATGGTATAACATTTTTAAGACATAAATTTGATAGTATAGGGATCTTTATAAGGTCATAAAAATATAACAAATTTATATTAAAAAGGGTAAATACAAATAAGGTGCTTGAATTGAAAAGAAGAGAGGGAGGTCTCTTACCTTGAGAGGGTGATTCCAAAATATTAGGAGGAGATTCTTGAGAGATTGGGGGAACTTTGGAAAGACTCTAGAGAGGGGATTTATATTAAGGATGTGATTCAAGGATTTTTAGTGAAGAGTAATTGGAGATTGTGTGGTTTTATATTGGAAAAAAGATGGGATTTATTCATTATTTCCCAAACTAAGGTTTTGGACTCTATAAAATAAAGTAATTAGAACCAAAAATCTTACGATGATTTTGGACCATTATTTATACCAAATATGAGTGTTTTTATTTATATTGTATGTCTAAGTTCTTAATTTAATAAAATATTACCCTTGGTGATGTGTAAGTGAGTTGTGTTTATAAAGAATTTATTTTAAAACCTTAAAATATTATATAGTTTTTGGAGGATTCATAAAGACTTTATAAAATTAATCAAAAAACATATTATTTTAAAACCTTAAAATATATTTTCAATTTTTACCAGAAAATTTTATTTTCTCATAAAATTATAAAAAATTCACTATTGGATAATTTCAAAATGATGATTCAAAAATAATTTTTATTTTATCAAAATAATTTTCTAAATATGTGAATTTTCACTTTTAAAACAAGAATCGGTATTTATTGAGAAATACTGATTTTTTCAACAATAATAGTTTTTAAGACTTTATGAAAATTATATTTCACGTCATAAAAATTATATTATCATTTATATTTAATAAATATTATTATCTTGTATTATTTTATTAAAATATAATTTATTTTTAAAACTGGTGAATTCATCAAAAAGGAATGTCTTAATTGAAATTGCATATTACACAAAAATACAATTTGTGTTTTATCGTATCAAAATCAAAACCATTTATAAAGTAACAATAATAATAATTAAATATAACCATTATTCTATTGATAATACAATATAAATATTCATATTATTAGGGTCTTGATACATATCCCTTTATTACACCATAAATCACCCTAAGGATAAGGTGCACGGTAGTGATATTTTCACGGGTAGTTCGGCGTACATGGTTTGGGTCATGATCTCAATGAGCTTGAAATTATCCCATAAATGGTTTCATTAATGATTTATTTATTGGATATAATTTTTGGATTGGTCAAGGGAATATCCCAATGATTTTATCTCCCTTGGAAGCTCTGATAAATGAGCTTCATAGGGTATGATCCTGCTGGTTGAGGCCATTGCTTATTTTGTCTGTGTTAATTGGATTTATCATAACCCAAAATTTATACTAATCCAATGATAACTATTAAACAAATATTTTATCAATAGTTATGATGATTAATAATATTTTAGATCTGATAGGATATAATAAAACAAAAAAATCATGTGTTTTCTATAACCATAATAGGGAATTTAATTCAATCATAAAGGGAATTTTATTTATAAAATTTCAGATCGTTACAATCTTCCCTACTTTAGAAATTTCACCCTCAAATTTTCATTTCATGCACTAAAATATATTATTATATTTATATTTCATCACCTCCTTTGATTCCCACATCATTTCTTCAAACTTGGGGTTCCTCTATATCACTTTTACTAGGTGCATTATCTTATTTCATAGAACTTTGTCTCTAAGATATAAGATCTTCACCACCTTCTCCTTATATGAAAGATCATTCTCTAATGGTACCACCTCTGGATTAAAAAAATGATTATTCTTGTATGTACTTACTCAAGATGGATACATGGAACATATCATGTACTTGAGATAGGTTGGATGGGAGTGTTAGTTGATAGGTCATTGCTCCGATGCGATCAAGGATCTCAAAGGGACCGATGTATCTTGGACAAAGTTTTCCATTCTTCCCAAATCTCATGAATTTATTCCTTGGATATATGTATAGGAATATATTATCTCCAACCTCAAACTATAGGTCTCATAAAAAATTATTAGCATAAATCTTATATTGGATCTAAGAATCTATGATGTGATATTGAATGGTCTTTACCTTTTCCACCATTTCCTTAACCATTTCAGGACCTAGTAGTTTACATTCACCAACTTCATCCTAGCATGAAAATGTTGTGAATATCTTCCCATAAATGGATTCATAGGGAACCATTTGGATACTTTATTGGAAACTATTATTTTATGATAACTCTACCAAAGTAATATGTTGATATTATCCTCCTTTGAAGCCCATAAATCATGATCTAAACATGTCCTCGAGCATATGGATCATCCGTTCAAATTATCCATCAGTTTTAGGGAGATAAGCCATGCTAAAGTTCAAATCAGTATTTAGATCATGTTGGAGACTCTTCTAAAACTTGGATGAAAATATTGGATCTCGATCATATAAAATTGATAGTGGTGTTCCATGCATCCTCATCACTTCTCTAATGTATATCCTTGTAAGTTGATCGAGTGAGAAGTCCTATAAAATTATAATTAAGAGAGTGGTCTTTGTAGTAATATCTACCACATTCCATATAGCATTATTTCATATTAATTTCTTCAGAATACTAGTGAAAAATTATATGGTTAGTTTTTCCTATTTTCATGTAGGTATGGGTAATGGTTGAATCATCCTCTTGTATTTTTTCTATTTAGCCTTTACTTTTTAGCGTACAAGAGACCTTGATGTATATTCTACGATCTCCTTCTTCATATTTTCCCACCAATAGTGCTCTTCGAGATATCAATACATCTTCTCCCCCTAGATGGATGGATAATGTTGAGATATGTTCATCATCTAATATCTCCTTCTCTAACTCAAGATTTTATGGTACACATAGTCATGACCCAAATCTTATGAATCCTTCATTAATTTTGAATTCTAAATATTTTCCTTTTCTTATTACTTCCACCTTCTTCTAAATTTCCACATTGTCTCTTTGAGCATTCTTTATATTATTCAAAATGGATGGTTGAGAAATAATTTATGAAAGTATTAATGATGTTCCTTCCTTTATGATTCCTGTTTCCATCCATTTTAAGTCTAAAAAGATCAGATCCTTTTAAATTATCATCAATGACAAAATTATTGAATCTTTTCTACTTAGATCATCTGTCACTTTATTTTATTTCCCGAGATAGTAGTATATTGAGTATTCATAGTCATTAATCATCTCTAAGAATATTCACTATATCATATTCATCTCTTTTTGTGTGAATATATACTTGAGGCTCTTATAATCTATATATATTTCTCACTTTTCCCCAAAGAGATAATACTGCCATATTTTCAATGAAAAGATTACTATACCCAACTTCAAATCATGTGTTGGGTAGTTATTTTCATGAACTTTCAATTACCTTAAGTCATAGGCTATCACTTTTTCATTCAAAATTAGTACACAACTCAATCCCTTATTCAAAGCATCATTGTATACCATGAAAAGTTTATAACTTGTGTGTATCATAAGTACAGGTGTAGTGATAAGCCTCTTTTTAAACTCCTTGAATCTCTCATCACATTAATTATTCCAAAAAAACATGACTCCCTTCCAATTTATCTTGGTTATAGGGTTTGAAAATCATGATAAATTTCTCACAAATCAATTATAGTACCCAGATAATCCAAGGAAACTACAGATTTTCATCATAGCGGTTGGTCTTGGCCATCCTTTAATTAACTCTATTTTTTATGGTGTCACATATATTATTTTTATGGTGATAACATGCCCGAGGAATGAGACTTCCTTCAACCAGAACTCACATTTTATATATTTTCATAAAGCTTCTCCTTCCATAAGGTCTTTAGCATAGTGGTTAGATACTCTTCATTCTCCTCATTTATTTTGGAGTATATTATAATTTTCTCTATAAATACAACCACAAATTTTCCAAGGTAATATTTAAAGACTCTATTCATCAATTCTATGAAGATTATTGGATCATTAGTGAGTCTGAATGGCATTACTATGAACTCATAGTGCCCGTAACTTGTACGAAAATTAGTCTTGGGATATCCTTCTTATTCACCCTTACTTGATAATACTATAACTGAAGATACACCTTGGAGAAGTATTGGGCTCCATGTATTTGATTGAAAAAGTCATAAATATATGGAAGAGGAAAATTTTTCTTTATAATGATCTTATTGAGCTCATGATAATCAATGAAAAGGTACATTGACCCATCCTTATTCTTGATAAAAAGGATCGGTTCACCCCAAGGTAAAGTACTTCAGCATATGAACCCTTTATCCAGATTCTCTTGTAGTTACTTATTTTTCTCCTCAAGTGCCACAACAGTAATTTTATATAGATCCTTGTATATTGGTAAATCCTCAGGTATAAGATCAATTGAAAATTCAACCTCTAGGGAAGAAGGAAGACCATAAAATTATTCAAGAAATACATTAGTGTATTCCATTATAATTGGAATGTCTTCAAGGATGATCTTTTCTATAGACTCCATCATTTAAGATAGATATGATTCCCTATAGGGAAATAATATCCATGCTTGAGATGTTGGCGCTAAAGGATATTGATCCTCCTCCTTGCACTTATACAGATTTAGGGGACGATTCACAATATAGAGAGTGATTTCCTTCACATAAAAATTTATGTTGTCTCTATATAAGGAAATCCAATCCATACACAAAATTGTATCAAAATCTACTTAAGGGAGTATCACATGGTTTTATAGGAATTTTATCCATTAGATTTTTTTCAGGGGAGGAGTTATGTACTTGGGATGTGATAATTTCCCCATTTTCCATTTTCACTGACAGTTTACTTCCATTATTTTTGGTCGTGTTTGAATAGTTCTACTAAACATGTGTGATATGAAAGAATTCATAGAACTAGAATAAAAAGGTGTGTTCACTGTTCTTGAATTAATAACTAGTGTACCTATCACTACTTCATTTTCATGATCTAGCTCAGTGATTGTGATAGAATATGCTCACCCTTGATGCCTTGGAGGTTATTGGCATTGATTGTCATTGACAGTCCTTAGCTTGGGGAAGTGGTTCACATAGTGTCCTTTTTCCTTGTAGTAAAAACATTGGACAATAGGCCAAGGGTTGATAGGAGAATTCCAATATTCTATTAAATTGGTGGGTTTCCCTTGTTAGAAATCATTATCTAGGTTCCATTCCTTTTTTCACCTAATGAATTTCCTCATCCCCTTTATTAAATTTCCAGGGTTCTTCCTTCCACACTTTTTATAACTGGGATATTGAAATTTATTGCTACTATTATATTTATCCATCACACTTCCATAATTAAACTCCACTTTTTTCTTCTTATCCCTATGAGACCCTTGAGATTCCATGATCTTCATCTCAAATTTGAGTCCACATTGGAAAATTTCCTCATAGTTGTAAAATTCTTAAATAACCAGGGATTTTTATAGAGTCGGTTTTAGTCCACCAAAGAAGCGGTCAACTTTTCATTTAGGGGTAATGACAAATCTAGAGATGCATCATGAATGTATTGTGAAGTTTTCCTCATACATCATGATGGATTCATCATCTTTTTCCTTGAGGGAATGTAAAAACCTTTCCATTTTAATTTAGATTGTGTAAGGAAAATATTTTTCAAAAAACATTTTTTATAATTCCTTCCACCCCATTACTTTGATATCTTCCTCAAGATTAGTATTCTTGAACTATGTATACCACTAATTAGTTTCTCAATCCATATGATAAACAGCCAGTATAACATTCTCTTGTATGAAACATTTAAGGATGGAGAATATATTTTCAATGGATTTGATACATTGTTCCATAATTAAAGGATTGGATGATCCATTTAAAGTCATAGGCATTTGTTACATAAAGGTCTCAATTAAAGATTGTTATTTCTTATTGGGCATTGTAAATTTCTCCTGGTTCAGTTTTCTATTCAGAATATGAGTCAACTGAGAGAGTATCATCACAAAGTTCATGATTCCTACTCCCATCGAGTTGGGAATCTCATTTGGGCAGTCATCACATTTACCTTCACATTGTTTATGTACTCAGTTCCTTCTATTTTCGTACATTGGCTATAATAAAGGGAAAATTATGGGTGGGTAATTTTAAACTATTAAAAACATAAACAGAAATCCAATAACATTAAAAGGATAATTTATAAATTACATGTATTTACTTAACTTATGAATTTCTAGGTTTCAATCTATGTTATCCATGATCTATTTCATATAATAGACTCTTATAGAAATTTTTGTTCACTTAATAATGGTTTTTAATGAGATTTTAAATTTACCAGAGCATATCCCCTAAAATTATCAAACCAAGTGTGCATCAAGACCTATTTTCATGCACCAGTTCCCGATCGAGTCTAGATCAATACGGTGTTTTCATATGTTACCCCTAAGACATCTATTCCAAATCCACATCCACTTATACTATTCAAATAGGGATTTATTTTCTTGGAAACTAATTACTCTATATTTTACCAGTATATATAGATGGTTTCCTATACTTAGTATTATCCCTAATGATTTCATTGGATTTTTCTAATCTTAATACCAAAAATAACTAAACTTTCCTTTGATACCAACTATAATAACCCCTGTCTTTATTACACATTGATTCATGATTTATTACATAATAATACACATAATACAACCCATAAGATCAATAATTCTAGTGTCTTTGGGTAATTAGTTACATTACATAAGATATTAAAAGATGGGGTATATCAGTATTATTGAAAACTTCCTTAAAATGCTCATAATTTCCATCATTCTTAAAGTTTTATGGGATGACCTAGGGAAATACACAAGAAATGAGTGATTTATAAAGTCTAATAAGGTAATAAACAAATCATTACACGAATAAATTATTACATGTTGGAAAATAGGCATTTAAATGGGACATAAAAGGGGTGATAATCATAAAAATGAACAATGATACATGATATATCATGATAACATAAAGTCACCGTGAGAATGTGGAAAAAACTTTAAAGATGACATCATATACATAAGTCAAGGTTAACCACCAATAAATCATAGAATAATTTGATTATTATAACCACCCATGCACCATACATGGCATCTCATGAGACTAAAACATTACCCAATGCATTGAAGCACTATTTTGGTGCACCCATCATAATCATATCATGTACATGCATAAGTGTGCCACATAGATCATATAACATAAGAACATGTTTCATCACATTTAATCCTAATATTAATGATTTTGGGTTAAATACATGTAAGTACCCAATAAATTAATTTTTTGTACAACAATATGAATACCCTTGAGTGGAAAGGGGTACAGGTATACACCACACAAATGTTCGGTATAAAAAATCATAGTAAAATTTCAAAAACATAATGACGGTACTTAAAGATTCATAAAATATTTCAATGATAGAGAAAGGGTTATATCATCACTTTTAAGAAAAAAGAAAAATATGATGGATTTTTAATAAAATAATCCAACAAGAAAATTTTGGAATTAATAGGCATAAGATAAGGAGGGTGCTTGAATAAAAACTTGGTATGGAAAATTCACAAAACAATTTTATATTCATAAAAAGGGTGAATTATGAATCATGGTAGGGATTAAAGAGAGTCAAAGGGATCATTAATTACTTTAAAATAATAATTAAAATAATAGGGATGTGTAAAATCATATCCCATCAATAGTATTTGTAATATAAAGTGTATTACATAAATAAGGTGCTCGAATAAAGAGGAGAAAGAGAGGATCCATCACTAAATCTCGGTATGGTATTGTCTTAGGTAAATAATATAATGAGAGGGGATAAATGATCTATAATTATTAGGAAATAAATTTTATAGTATAGGTATCTTAAAAAAAATCATGAAAACACAACCAATTGAGATTCAAAAGGCTAAATCAAAAAAGGTGCTTGAATTCAAAAGAAGGGAGGGAGGTCCCTTACCTTGAGAGGGTGATTCCAAAATCTTGGGAGGAGATTAATGAGAGATTGGGGACACATTTTTCATAATATATAGAGGGTAGTTCAAAGTAATTACATACTCCAACTTTTTAAAATTAATAGTAATGTGATCTTGGGTGGGATTATATAGGAAAATAGAGGAGAGTTCTTTATTATTTCTTAAACTTAGGTTTTGGACTCTACATATTAAATTAATTAAAACTAAAAACCTTAACATGGTTTTTTCCCATTTTTTATACCAAATAGAAGTGGTTTTATTTATTTTATAATTAAAATATCCAAAATTAATAAAATATTACCTTTTGTGATGTGGAAGTGAGTCATGTTTATAAAAACTTGATTTTAAAACATCAAAATATAATATAGGTTTTAGAGGATTCATAAAGGCATTATAAAATTAATAAAATAACCTAAAAACATATTGTTTTGAAGGGAAAACATATATTTGGTCCTGGATAACCTTTATAGAATTTATTACATAACCTTTAGTTCATTATGATGTCATAATACACACCATATCTTTATACCCTATTTAATTTTTATCCAAAAATTTTATTATCTCATAAAATTATGAAAAATTAACTATTGTATAATTTCTATTTGATGATTCAAAAAATAATATTTATTTTATCAAAATAGTTTTCTAAATATGTGATTTTTTACTTTTAAAACAAGAATCGATATTTATTGAGAAATGTTGTTTTTTGACAATAACAGTTTTTGAACCCTTATAACAATTGCATTTGACTTTATAAAAATTATATTATCATTTATATTTGATAAATACTATTTAATTTTTTTATTTTATTAAAATATTATTTATTTTTAAAATTCATCAATTCGTCAAAAATGAATGTCTTAATTGAAATTGCATATTTCACAAAAATACAATTTGTGTTAGATCATATCAAAATCAAAACCAATTTATAGTGTAACAACAATAATAAGTAAATATAACCATTATTATATTGAGAATAAAATATAAATATTCATATTATTGGTATCTTGATACATATTATGTTAGCAAACACCCTGAGGGTAAGGTGCGTGATGGTGAGAATTTCATCGGGTGGTTCAACATACATGGTTTGGGTCATAATATAGATGAGCTTTAAATTCTCCCATAAATTATTCCACTCATGATTTATTTATTGTATCTCATCTTGTAATTAGTCAAGGAAAAATCCCATTTATGTTATCTCCCTCAGAAGCTTCAATAAATGGGCTTCATAGGGTACGGTCCTACTGGTTGAGGCCATTGCTTCTTCTGTCCATGTCAATTGGATTAATCATAACCCTATATTTATAATAATAATATGATCATTATTCAATGGTTATTTTATCAATGGTTATGATTCTTAATAGTCTTTTAAATATGATACGATATAATAAAACCAAATAAGTGTATGTTTTTTCTATAACCATGATAGGGAATTTCATTCAATCACAAAGGGAATTTTATTTATAAAAGTCTGGATCATTAAAAAATAATTATTAACCCAATAAGAGTATTTCCCCCACTAGGTTTTGGCCCAATTCAAGAAAATCAAACACCTATGGTAGCACCAAGTTGTAAGAGGCTCATACAGAAGCATCAGAGGCTGGAAAATTAACTATGAAAGAGTGTGGAATAAGTAAAAACACTATTGAGCAGTTTATGAAATCTATAACAACTTTATGTTTATTACTTATACTATATACTGTTGTGGTTTTTTATACATGCATTTCTAAAATATGCTCCTTATATGATGCATCGAACAAAAATGATGATGAACCTAGTGGTGGTTGGGGAAATGACTTTATTAGTGGTCTTGGTGATGAAGATGTTGAATACAATGATGTTAGCGAGGACATTCGTGGTGTGGGTGATGTTAATGATTACCATGATGGTAGTGGTGGTCATAATGAAGATTTTTTTAAAGGGAGATATTGATTTTCTCAATTTATAACTTGATATTTATGACACTCCCAACAATGTGGATGATGTCTTATGGTTGAAACTTATTATATGTACATGTTATCATTTTTTAATTTATCAACTAATTAAATGTAAAATATATAATATTCATCATGTTTTGAATGCATATTGTGATTGGTGTTTTGATCATAGGTTATTTGTATGGGTGAATATTGGATGAATCAGGAAGCCTGGTTAAGGAGTTATATTAATGGTTCTTTGGAATCATTAGCATAGATTATCCTTATTGAGAGATATACCAATGGTTTATTATAACTGTTGTTATAAGACTATATCAATAACTCTATAGTAATGATTCCAAGGAACCATTGGTTTAACCCTATCCCCAAAATTAATTTTTGAATGATTTGGAAAACCATTTTTATGGGCAATACAAAAAGTTTACCAAACTATTCCAATAGTTTAGAACCATTGGTATAGAAATAATTTCTAATAGTGAAATAAGTTTATTCACCAGTAATATAAATTCATATCACCATTCCACTTCTTCAGTGCAGCAGATCCGCTTCTCCATCATCATCCTAGAGCCAGTTATTCCGTACCTTTTTGGGTTATGGAAACCATTTTATATCTATAAATTTATGTCTATTGGAAGGAGGGGCATCTATTGGCCTAATGTTTGATGGTCTAGATGGTTTTTTTGGACATGATAGTGATAGTATAGAAGTTTGAAAGCTTAGCGGACTAGGTAGAGGTAGTTGGAAGCTATAAATAGAAGATGTCTCGATGGAAGAAATTTGGTAGATGAAGTGTGGAATATGATAAGGGTTCATGATATCTTTGAAATAATGCATTTATCACTAATTGGTAAAGTTTATTTGGTGTAAATAATTGAATGAATTTAGGATCTTCCATGGAGATTGGTTGAGGTGGCTTCATCCATGCATAAGTCAGATAGAGACATTCATCGAACATAATAGATGGGTCCTACTATTTAATAGTTGTATGTTCATTTATTTATTACATAAAATAATAAATTATAATCATCATATAATTATTATTAAATAAAATTATTATTATACCCCGTATAGATTATGATGCAAGTCTGAACCATGTAAATATTTTGTTGTCCTTATGCCTTTAATGTTTTCTTTAAATTATTTCTTCATATAATTTTGTATGTTCTTTCATCTAGTGGTATTATATTGTGGTTTGGTGACTCTAGTGTCATTAATTTCCATGTTCTAGGCACCATATAATGGGTTTCATTCCATATTTGTTGATTCCACATGTTAGGTTTTAGTGGTGGCGCATCTGGTGGTTTATTTAGACACTAGTCATGGACCCAACAAGTGACATAAAAGCTCAAGGTTGGATATTTTTTGGATATCCATACCCTGAATGTGGTGATTAGGAGTTTTTTTTATAGAAATATTCATCCCTTAGTCTTTTAAGAGATTATTAGTAAGTGATCCTAGATCTTTCTATACATTGCCCAAAAGTAGTGGGATTTCACATCTTTAGGAGGAATGTAATCTGAAGAAAGTAAGTTTCGAGTGGAAAAGTTTGATGGGAAGGACTTCAAAATTTAGGAAATGTATATTGAGGTTCTTCTACTACAAAATTATTTCAATATTATATTAATTGGATCCAAATCTGAAGCAATGAAAGTGGAATAATGGGAGAGGCTGGACACTAAATCACTTAGTCTAATTCAGATGTCACTCACCCAAAATGTGGTGTACAATATATGGAAATTCAAGAATGTATTAGAACTCATGAAGACTCTTATTAACATATATGAAAAACAAATGGAAATAAATATGTTTTACTTTTTAAAGAGGTTGTTTGGTATGAGAATGTTAGAAGAAACACCTACAATAGATTATGTCAACAATAACATAATCCATACATGGTTGGATTTGGTGAAAGTGATCTTTTTGAGATCATTAATGGGTGATATTATTTCTTTTATCCTTCCATGAATCTTGTGATACAATGATGACCATTGTTAGTAATTCCAATAGAAATATTGAATTGAAGTTCATAGAAATTTAGGACTCAATCTTGAATGAAGAAATTCATCAAAAGGATATTCAATCATCTTATGTAAATGCATATAACACGAAAGTAAAATGATGCATTGGTGCTCAAAACATTCATTGGAAGGTAAAATTTAGGAGAAGGATCATGAGTAGCTCAGTGGATGGTATTCCCTTATGTTGGAATTGTGTGAGAAAATCCACTTGAAAAAGGATTGCAGTAAATATAGATGGAAATATGGTTGATATGAATCTGATAGTGGGTATGCAATCCCTGTATTGGAAGATATGATTGAATTTCTTCTTAGTGGTTCTAGTTCTTTGGGGTCCTGGGAGATAGAATCTGGAGATTCCTTCCATTCTACATCTGAGAGAGGAAGAATGATAAATTATACTTCTAAAAGGTGTAAAAAGGCTCATATTATGATTGACATGGATCTTTAGATCATAGGTAAAGGATATGTTTTGATCTGGATAAGGAAACAAAGTATGATGGAGTTGAAGGATGTACAACACATAATGGGGTTCATAAAAAAAAGTTGATTTTGGTAGGACTACTCAATGATGTGGGTTCATTTAATATATTAATGGATAGTGTGTGGAAGATTTCACATGGTTCCATGGTTATTACAAAATGAGTAAAGGATGGGATGTTGTACCATATAGGTGTATCAGAAGGTGAACTTCATGCTAGAGAGTTGACTTAGGATAAACATTAGCAAGACCATCTGGGGAATCTCAGTGAGAAAGGAATAAAAATCGTCACTAATAAAGGTATGTTGAATGTTGAAATCATGGATTATGGATCATGTAAAGACTGTATCTTTAGGAATCAGTGGAAATTTTCCTTCAAGATAGAAGGGAAAACACTAAAGAACCGGAAGTTGGAGTTAGATCCCATGAATGGTTTGGGACTATCCTGGGTTCATTTTTATGGGGGTCACTATTTTATGTGACCTTGATCAATTATTCCACATAGAAAGTTTGGGTGTACTTAATCAAGAACAAATATTAGGTCTTTGGTATCTTCTTTCGATGGAGGCACATTGTAGAATATGTGATTGTTGGAACTAGACCTATGTTTGGTGTTATATTTTTTATTAATCACTGCATTATATAGTATAATGTTTGATACCTTGAAGACATAGTTGTAGCCTATGTTTGTGTTAGATAAGGAATGTTGTTTACAACATTATATATGTGAAGGATTTCATGATTATTAATAAGTTGTTATAAAGATCATTAGAATTGAATAAGAGTTGAAATTATGAAGCTGATGTGTTAAGGGAAGCTTTTCTAAAGTCATGCATAAGCCTAGAAATGTTATTGAAGTAGATTGAAGAAAATGATATTCATTTCTATACTTAGTGAAAAAATACACAGGAGAAGAAGTAAAATCATGTAATCCATTATAGGTTACATGATCACATAAGAACTTAAGGTACACATGACCACATAAGTAAAGTTGATCCAAGAGACTTCATATGCAGTGATAATACAAGCAATTTCATAAGAATGAAGATATCTTATGATTATAATAAGAAAATAAACTAGTTTTGATAGATATGTCTCATGATTTATATAAGTTTTTTTACCAAAAAATCTTGAAGAGATCACACATTATGGTCATATGAATCACATGAAGGGAGTTATGTTGGAAAAAAAAGAAGGAATTTGAGACAATAGTTTCTCAATAGAGGATATTCTTGATGATTTCATAAAATCACATAATCACAAAGTAACCCTATTATTGCATGAATAGGATGGTTTGTAATAGATACTTTCAATAAAGAGAATAAATACATGCTAGAAATGATGGTGATCTCATTTGATCATGATATTCCAAGATCGAATGAGTCAGGTGATAAAGGATTTACTTGATAGGAACTCATGATAACCATCTTACATAGGAAGTGACATGATCACAAGAGTAAGAAGATTTCATATGATGAAAATGAGTTTTGAGGTGGTGGAATGGATGGATGACCACATTTTGGGGAGTTAAAGTGGTTTAAATTCATCTATAAATACCCATGGTACACATAATTAAGAGAGATGGATCTTAAGAGATTTCATCTGGAGAAAGGGAGAAGTGAGGCTGAATGAGGTATGTTGGGACATGTGAAGGAGTTATGCACAAGAAGATATTCACCTGGGGGTATTACGTTTAGTGGTCACATGTAAGGAGATACATGCTTAGGTGTTATACTCTATCAGTCTCACATAATGTGCTACATGCACTGGAGTCTCACACCCAAGGGAATTACACCAGTGGTCTTGCACTAGGAATCTTACACCCGAGGTTACATGCCAGAAATATAGTGCCCTAGGTTTATTCACTTAGGGTCTCTTTCTTGGGATTATGTGGCAAAGATTATACGATCCAGTTTTTAAAATGGGGAATATGTGACTTTGTTTTGTAGGAATGGTTCTCAATCAAGCTATAGTTTTACAATGTAGTTATACATGAACTAGAAGTATTAAACAACTGAATACATGGAATAGATCATCTTGAATAGATTTATTCTAGATGGACCATCAAAAAGAAGAATTAGAGTGACACATCCATTTGTTGAAGTGGATGAAATAAATAGGATAATTTCAGTTTGAATTTATCCTCATATAGTGAATAAGTACTATAGTGATTGTGTTGTGGAAGAAAAATACTTATCTCTCTCACTAAAGAGGTAGTATCATCTAGAATAGAAGATGAGTGTAGTGGAAAAGAAGGTAAATAGAGATTCAAATCAAGAGTGATGATATAAACAGAGCCTTGTTCTGAAAAAATAAAAACCTTCATGTTCTTTATCTATTTAAGAGACCTTAAAGTCTATAAACTATGGAATATTGTTAATGGATCAGTGTATGAAAGTTAAGAATAGGGGGTGTGGAATGGGTGAGGAGTGATCGATACCTGCACTTTGTAATGGCAGTGCACCTAGAAAAGATCAATTTTGGTCAAAACATTGTATCCACATAACTATTGAAGATTAGTGTATTTTGGAACATCAACACATCATCAGTGTGTGCTCCTTGTATGTGTCCCTTCGTGGTGAACCAATTAAAATCTATGTGTTCTGTGCATGTTTTAATTTTACATATATTTGTGTTTTTAGGTGATTTTTCTTGCAAGAGAAACAGGTTGGACACGGTTCTCACCAACATGGTAACAAGATCCTAAAAGAAAGATAAATAGCTTAAAGAAAAAGTTAAATTCAATCATCACCCTGATTCACCCCCCCCCCCCCCCATCCCCCTCACAGGGTGTCTTTGGTCACAAAAAATGGTATAAAAGGGAGGTTTAGACACCGTGTTCAACCTCAGAAGTAGATTTTAGATTTATGAACATGGATTCTATGATAAAGCCTCCATTTTTTTTAATCTGACTTTGATGGATGGAAAAAAGAAAGAAATTCTCATGTTCCAATAGTCTTGTGGTGAATAGGTTATGCAGTATATCTAAAGAGATTACAATTTGAGAAAGACAAATTAGTGAATGGTTAATGCCTAAATGGTGAATATTCTAAATGTATCTTTATCTAATGATATTTATAAGTAAAATACTTATTGTTCTAGTGCTTATGAAATTTAGAAAACTCTAGAAGTTGTTTTTGGAAATTCAATAAAGAAAATCATATTTTGACGTAAACTTTGAGAGAAGGTATCAAAACTAGAAAATTTGGGATGATAATGATCATTATTGGTTAATTAATCTTTATAGTAAATGGAAATAAGAAGAAAAATGATAAGAATAAGACTCATGAGATATCATGTATGGAAATCATTATGATTGATTTTAATTCTTCTATTTCATCTGGTTTTAACCCTAGCATGGAATTTTCTTATAAACCAGTAAATTCAAATATCTCCCTATAGAATAAAAAACTATAGAGCATTTTTGACCTTTGGGTAGATCATGAAGGTGCTCTTGAGGAATTAGATATTTAAAGAATTAAAAATCATAAGATTAGTGGTTTGTTGAAAGAAGATACTAAATATATTGATGATCTTGAAGCATAGATGGACCAAGTTCAGAAATAGTTAATTGTTTAATATATTAGTTTATTACAATTTAAATAATTAGTGAATCTTGAGATGAATACTGAATTCAAATCCATGGTGATTGAAAATTCAAAATCTTCGGTTAAAGAATAAGAGAAAAAGATTGAGTTTCTTGAAGATGAAATTATTAAGATGAAAAAATTAAGGATCTATTTGAAAATGATTTCAAAAAAGAAAATTTTTGGAGACCTTAATAGTGAATATGAACCAATCATTCATGATGATAACTCTAGAAAGGTAGAAGTGGCTATGATGTATGTTCATTAATTCATAGATAGTGTGTGTTGAGATCAAGAATAGATTCAGTCCTTAAAAGAAAAGGTGGATCGGTGGGAGATCATATAGGAAGTGGACTATGAAATCATCAAAGATCTGTGTGTAGAGAACAAGAGGCATGAGTAAACATGTCCATAAATGTTGAAATATAGAATATGGGTACTAAGATAAAAGAATAAAGTGATCTTATTGAATAAATGACCCAAAATATTAAAAATAATATGGTTATGGAGAAGAATATTAAAGAAATCATTATCCCTCTCAAAGATAATATTAAGGATAATGACTAGAAGATCAGGGAGCTTGAGACAAAGTATAGTTTGTCTAAGGGAAAGGTGAAGGTGGATTTTTCCTCTAGAGAAGCATCTATGAGTTGAGTATGAAAGGATCTGAATCATAAATCCATAAATCAAAGGAAGAATATTGAAAAATCTAAAAATAAGTTTAATATATTTAAAAAATATAAAAGTAAATACTCTTAGAAGAAAGTAGTTGTGAAGTTCTAATATTGTGGAAGATTGGGACACACCATGAGTATGTGTCTAGAAGGCCAAGGGCTTGATGTCAGTAGAAGATCACCATCTGTACCTATATCTCAACTGAGAAATGATGGCATGAGGTATTTTTTTAATAGGAGATGTTTCATATGTGTTAATCATGTGAATTTGGAAAGATATTACAATTAAAAGAAATTATGTATGGAAAAATAAGTCATAAAGAGGTCCTAAACTCTTGTGGCACACAACAAGATAGTATATTCTAGAAGACAGCTTGTTAAGCTAGAAAATATGTTTACAATCTTGGAGGAGAAACAAGGAGTCAGGTGTACCAATAACCTACTAGGTCACACTCAAAACAATCCTATTTGGAAGAATATAAAAATGTTTAAAATAAAAAGGGACAAGTTTCTCCAGTTGTGAGTAATAAGTATTTTCACATGAAGACAGTCACACCATGGTTGGAAAAGGATGGGGTGGCTATTATAGATTCAAAAAGGGTGAGATGTGAAGTAAGCCTTGGTGGTTTCACAATTTATTCCATGTGGTGAGAAGTGAAGTAAAGATAAATATCCCTCCATTATATGAAGAAGTGTGAGCATAAGGATGTTCATTCATCAATGAATAAAACTTGTACTCATGGGTTTAATCACACAACCAAGAAGAAGAATAAGCATGTATAACCCGTGCATAAAAAGAATATTGATCATGTGTGGAATGAATGCTTTATCATATTGCTAGATTATATGGAATTATCTAAGAAGTTCTAAGGGGCATATAAAAATAAATGTTATTTGTATGAAATTGAGAAAATCCTAATCTAATAAAGATAAGTTGAAAATAATTCATCCATAGAAAAATTTTTACAAGTAGTGTTATGAAAAATAGAAACACAATGATGGTTTGGAGAAAGTATGGAGGTAAAGGGTTGGTCTGTCATAACCAACCATAATACTTTGTTTTAGGATTCTAAAGGTATCCATATCCTTGTGTAATAAATTTTTCTAACTATTATTGAAAGTGGTGTAGAATAAAGGGGGAGATACAATCTATGGGGTTATTGTGAAAAAAGAGTATGGTTGTTTGAGCTGAAAGATGATCTTATCTAACAAAATGAGTTAGGTTTTTAATAGTTCACAATTTGTTTCAGACTTGTAAATTGGTGTAGAGTGACCAAATTGTCCATTAAAGCTGAATCTGGATATCATATGCTACAAAATGAAAAATTATATGATAAAGAGCCTCATCTAAAGATGAAGAGTTATCAAATCTATATTTGAACAATCTAGTGGTTCTATGTCATATTAAATATTCAACCATTAGTATCAGGTCTTAGTTTTAGTGGTATTAGACCACCAAGAGAAGACATATTGGTGGAGAAGTAGTGACATTCATGTATTTCATGTTTGTTTATTTTATTCTAACAATATGGTACCAGTTGACTATTTTTAGGATACCAAGAAGCTACTGTAAAATTAATAGAATTCCCAAAATGGGGTCTCCATATCCTGAATAATGATTCAACATTTGGGTTCAACTAAAAAATAAATATAAATAATTTATATTAGTCTAAATCTAGATATTTTTAGGGATATTTGTTAATGAGAACTCTAGGAAATTTAGCCTCATCCGAAAAAAGGAGTCATGTGAAGAATTGAAGACCATACATACCAAGTGGTACCATGAGGATATCTTTAACAAGTGGTGTTGGTTAGATTATCATGCGGTATGTCTCCACCATTTTTATGTAATTGATTATTTAATAATGTTTTGTGTTAGTGTGATTGAGATCATAAGATTATTTTTCAAAAGAAATAAATTCATGTCGCTAGTATCCATGGAAGTGAGTGAGTAACTTAGACAACATTTGTGTTTTTTGACTTAAAATATTGTTTCTTACAATGATTTATGACTCAATATGCTTAAATTATTTGTAATTACTTAAATCTAAGTGGTAATTTTACTAGCTACAAATCTATTAGTAGTGTGCAATAATAAAGAAGAAAGTGGATCTGAGTTTGAATGGTGGAAATATCTGGATTCCCATAGTTAGAAGAGAACTATGTACCCCCACTTCTCTCTCAAGTTCATTAAAAATTGTCTGAATACAGATTACCATTTAAGGAAGAGTATATCTATAGGTGAAGGAATCCCCTATGGAATTTTATGAGAAAGTGGGATTTTTAGTAAATAATAGATTGGATGAGTCCCTAAAGAGGAGAGTGTGTGAATAGAAAATTTAGATTCAAATCTTCCCAGACATTCATGATGTAAAAGGGGGTGACTTAAAAGGACAATCTGATGTGACCATAAGGGTAAGAGAATGTGAAGATTAAATATTTTTATATATGACCCTTTTCATTTTGATGTCAAAGAGGGAGAGAAAATTTATTAGGAGATAATAAGGAGTCATAAATCCATTCTCTTGATATCTTGTTAGTATTTGATGAAGGGTGGATTTATGATAGTATTGAAAAAAAATCCAAAGGGGTGGAATATTGGACCCAGACCTTTGTTTGGTGTTGGATTTTTTGACAATTATTATATTATGAAATATAATGTTGGAGACCTTGCATAAGTAACTAGAGATTCTGTTTTTATTCAATAAGGAACATTGTTCACAAAAGTGTATATGTAAAGGATTTCATGATAACTTAGAAGTTTTTATAAAGATCAAAATTTCTATTATAGATTAACAAAAGGTGAAATTATGAAGCTGATGTGCCAAGGGAAGTTTTTGTAAAGTCAATTGAAAGACTAGAAGTTTCATTGAAGCAGATCAAAAAAGATGGTGTTCAATTCCAATCTTAGTAGAAAATCAAAGGGGAAGAAGGAAAATCGTGTAATTCATTATAGGTTACAAGATCATGTAGGAACATAAAGAACAAATGACCCTATAAGTAAATTTTATCCAAGTGACTGTGTATATAGGGAGAAGAAAATTGATCTCATAAGTATGAAGAGATCATACAATCTCAAGAATAAAATATGCTAGTTTTGAGAAATAGGTATCATGATTTATGTAAGTTTCATGAGTGAAAAATCTTAAAGATATCTCACTTTGTGGTCATGTGAAGTGTGTTAATGGATTCATGTTGTAAATTACAGAAGGAATTTTCACCAATAGTTTTTCATTGGAGGAGATTCATGATGATGCCATATGATTTCATGAGCATGAAGTGACTATAAAATCACATGAATAATTTAGTTTGTAATATAGACTTTCAATAATTAGAATAAATATATATTTGAAATGATAGTGATCTCATGAACCCATGAGAAGCTGATCTTGGCAAAATCATGTGATGAATGTGTTACACAAGAGGGACTCATGATAGTTGGCATATGCCAGAAGTCACATGATCACATGAGTTGGAAGATTTCATGCGATGTGCATGAGTCTTAAGTTGGTGGAATGGGTGACTAACCACATTTTGTGGAGTTAAGGTAGTGAGATTTCATCTATAAATACTTATGGTACACATAATTAAGAGATATAGAGATTAAGATATTTAATATAGAGTAATGGATAATGGAGGCTAAATGAGGTGTGCTAGGACATATGAAGGAGTTGAGTGCAAGGAGATATGTTCCTAAGGGTCTTGTGTATAGTGGTATCATAAAAGGAGATGCGTGCTCAGGTGTTATGTCTTAGTAGTATCACATAAGGTGTTATAGACACTAGAGCCTCATGCCTATAAGACTTGTGTCAGTGGTCTTAAGATGGGAGTTTTGTGCCTGAGGTTACACACTGGGAGTATTGCACCTAATGTTTATACACTCAGGGTCTCACGCATGGGATTGTGTCGCTAGGGTTATGAAATCCTATTTATGTGATAGAGGATATATTAATTTGTTGTATATGAATATTTCTCAATCAGGATATATTTATACAAGTATGTTATATGTGAATAGAAAGTATTGAACAACTGAATACAATGAATTGAGCATCTTGACTATATTCATTCTAGAGGAAGAAAGAGTATCAAAATGAAGAATTAGAGTGACACATTCAGTTGTTGAAGTGGAGTAAAGAAACAAAATAATTTTAGTATGTAATTATCCTAATCTGATGAATATTTTTTGAAGATATAGTGTTTTGGAAGAAAAATACTTAGCTCTCTCACTAAGGAGTTAATCTCATCCAACATAGAAGAAGAGTGAAACATAAAAGAAGGGAAACAGAGCATCAAATCAGGAGTTATGATGAAATAATATTCTCATGCTAAATAGATATATACCTTCATGTTCCTTATCTTTTAAATATTCCTACAAGTCTATAAATTTTGTAAGATCCTTCACGGAAGTAGTGTGTGAAAGTGAAGATGTGGAAGTGCACCTTGGTGGAGGAGTGACTGATCCCTGGACTTTGTAAAGGTAGTGTTCCTGGTATTAAGTGAACATGGATGAAATATTATATCTATAGAAATAATGAATATTAGTGTATTTTATCACATCGACATATCATTGGTGTGTTCTCCTTAGATATATACCTTTATGGTGAACCAATTAAAATATATGTGTTCTATGCATTTTTTAATTTCCTACGTATTTTTGTTTATTTTGGTTATTATGCTTGCAAGAATAATAGGTTGAACATGGTTCCTACCAATTTAGTAAAAATATCATACAATAATGATAAATGGATTAAAGAAAAAAAAATAATTTGACCATCACCTTGATCCCCCCCCTTCTCAAGTTGTCTCTGGTTATAATAAATATTTGATGCAATTTGAAGTGGTTACGATCAATCAATAGTGAGGAGTATAAAAGCATAGATTTCTAGTGGTTCTACTGGTGGAAATAGATTTGGTTTGAGAATATATTTATAGGGACTCTAGAAAACAATGCAGTTATGGTAAGGATAAAACATATGATTATGGAGAAAACAAGGAGCATGAAGATTCATGCAAGGTTCTCCAAGGTGTTTTGGGTGGAAGTAATGAATTGTGTGGCTTACTTAATAAACCAGAGTATATCATCCCCAATCAGAAAAAAAAAACTTATAGAAATCTATTGGTCTATAATGAAGTTACATTAAAACCACCTCAAAGCTTTCAGGGTGCTCACCTATATTCATGTTGATGCTAAGGAATGATACAATATGGAGACAAAGTCTCGGGCATGTTACTTTGCAGATTATGGTGGTGAAAAATTTTGTTTAATAATCTAGGATAATGACTCTTAAAAGATCATAAGAATATATAATTTAATATTCAATGAAAATATTATATGATGGGATTATAACTAGTAAGGAAATTCTAGTGAGAATAAAGTATCATTAGAAGATGATGTTTTCCTAGATGGATGCTCAAAAGCTATGGATATTGCAGAAGGTCCAAGAATCATGACAGTTCTGAAAATACTAGATTTTCTGGTGGAGTTACTATAATTAGTTCAAGATATTATGGCACTACTAAGGATATATTTACCAAAAATCTCAAGGACTATGGAGGATCGATAAAAATCTCTAGAAGTTAGAGTTTTTTATGTTGCGATACCAGAAGGAGATGAGTGCAAGGACAATTATGTAGGCCTACCAGTTTAAGAAACATAGTTCAAAGGTATTAAATTACATTTTATTACCTAATTATAATGAATGATGGAGATCCTAGATTCTTAGAAGATTCAAGTATTTTTAAGGATTCAGAATAATGGGATTTATCCATAAGGGATGAGATCGATTCTCTCCATGTGTTTGGAACATGGAAGCCAATAGAGAGACCCACTGGAAAGAAGGTTCTTCAAAATAAATGGGTTTATCGGCTAAAGGAAAAAGTGGATGGTGTGTAGAGGTACAATTCTAGGCTAATCATGAAAAGTTTTTAACAAACAAAAGGATTGTATTTCTTAGAGATTTTTTCTTCAGAAGTTTAACACATGATAATTGTAATAGTGTTAATAATGGTTGTGTCCAAGGGATTAAATCTAGGGATGATGTATGTAAAGACAATATTTCATCACATAGACCTTAAGGAGGAAATATTTATGGAATATCTGGTGGAATTTTTGAATCAAAAAAATCAAAATATTGTGTGCAAACTAAGATATAGCCTTTACAACCTAAAGCAATCTCCAAGGAATTGGAGTTAGAAGTTCAATTATTCCATGGTTGAATAAAAGTTTGTATGGAGAAATGTTAATCATTGTTATTACTGGAAGGTGTTTGATGATGAGAGTTTCATCATCCTTTTTCTCTACATTGTTGATATTTTGATTGTGGTCCTAGTAAAGGAACAAATAGACAATCTGAAGACTGAGTTGTCCAAAAAAATGAGATGAAGGATCTTGATCATACTAAACAAATTTTGGGGATGTAGATAGTGATGGACCTAATTTATGGTACTTTTTACCTAAATAAAGAATACTATGACCTAAATGTAGTGGGTGACTTCAGAATTAGTTATGGGAAATTTGTGACCATTCCCTTGGCTGAAAACTTTAAGCTAAGTATGGAAAATGCACCACAAATTGAAGTCAAATTTGAGTACAGGGAAAAGGTTCAATTAGCATCAGTGGTTGAAAGCTTGATATAAACCATGGTTTTTACTCATCTACACATTTCAAAAGTAATTGGAGTCATTAATAGGTTTATGTAAAACCCTGAAAGGGAGAATAAAGAGTCCATGAAGTGGATTCTATAGTATCTAAAGGATTCTGAAATCTAGACACTTTGCTTTGGAATGGATGAACCTTTATAATTTTTTTCAAACATGAACTTTAGGGAAGATTTAGATTCATAGAAAAAAAATCAGGTATATGTTTACTTTATATGGAATGATAGTGATCTAGATATCGAAACTTCAATCAGTGGTTATGATCTTGACAATAGAGGTAGAGTATGTTTCCATGATGAGAGTAGGGAAGAAGTTAGTATCGTTGATGGGGTTATTAGAGGATATTTGAAGAAGGAAAGTAGTGGGAGTGTTATCTTGTGACTCGCAAAGTGTAATCCACTTGTTTTAAAATCCAATTTTTCATTCTCATACAAAGAACATCCAGCTAAAGTTCCACTTTATCTGGAATTTATTAGAGGATGGAGTCTTGGACCTACAAAAGATTAAAGGAATCCAAAATTCAATGAACATGTTAACAAAGGTTGTGACTCGAGATGTGTTGAGGTAATTTTACACCTCATTAGGATTTGGTTGATCGAAAGATAATGGTGGGGGAACCATGAAAATATTCTACATACATTTAGAGAATAAATAGAGGTCTGGTGAAGTTAACATAGGGCTATTTATGGAGTCTTGGAAAATAATTTCAAAGTGGGAGAATTTTGGGTTATAGAAACAATTTCTAGGCCATAAATTTAAGTCTAATTGAAGGAGGGTCATCCACTAACCTAATTTTAAGTAGTCTAGATGGATTTAACAGACACATCAATGGTAGTTTGGAGTTTTAGAAGCTTGGTGGACCAGGAAAAGGCAGCCAAAATCTATGATTGTAAGATGTCTCAAAGGAAGAAATTTGGTGGAGGGAGTGTGGAATATGTTAAGGGGTCATGGGATATTCATAAGTAGGAAATTTTCACTGTTCGGGAAATTTTAGGTGGTGGGGATAATTTATTGAATAGAGGTTCTTCCATAAATATTAGTTGAGATGGATTTATCTCTGCACAAGTCAAATGATGTCGTTCACCGGACACACAATCTAGGTCCTACTATTTAATAGTAGGATGGTAATTTTTTGTTGCATCAACTAATTAATTATAATTATCCTATGATTCTTCTTGGATAAAAGTATAAATATCTTTCCCACCATGGATTAAGATACAATTCTGAAACATATAAATATTGTGTTTTCCTCATGCCTTTCATGTTTTCTTTCAATTGTTTCTTCCTATAATATTGTATGTTCTTTCTTTTGGTGGTTTTATGTTACGGTGTAGTGAATTGGGTATGGATGACTTACAAGTTTTGGGTGTTGTGGAATGGGGATCATTCTGGAGTTGTTTCTTCCACACATTAAGTTCTGGTGGTAGTGTATCTAGTGGTTTATTTGGATATTGGTCTTAAACCCAACATATCTCATGATATTTATAGTTATTTTTTTAATGATTTTTTTATTTCATCATACATATATTTATCAATCCTCTCACTTTTTTAGAATAGGTAACAAATATGGCTTTTTAGATGGATCAAGAATGATCAAGAAGATAGGTTTCGACCAGTCAGAATATTAAGTGGAGATTTATATTTTTATATATCTATTTAAATATGATAAGGGTTTTTTAATTTTAAGATATATTTTATTTTTATCTTAAATTTGTTTTAAAAATGAGCATGTGAGGGATTTAAAAGGGGAACATAGGTGGTGTTTTATTCATGTGAGACACATAGAAGATGACATGGCTTGAGTGAGAAATGTTGGGAGTTCATCAAGAATTAGTCTATCGATATTAGGAAGGTTTTTTTCATGTTTATGAGAGTATGAGTGAAGCATCGATGATGGTGAAAAAAACTTCGATGTTGGATCTAAAAGGGGTGATATTTTTTCATAGGGCATGGTGATTATCATAAAAGGGTAGTGTGTTGTCACATGGCATGGAATTTTTCATGGAAGGGTGGTGTTTTTCATCAGGAAAGTTTTTAGAGAGATGATGGAGGCATATGATGGTGTGGTTTTCATATAGTTTTTTTCTATTATACATTCAAAATTCGAGTTCTTTCATTTAATTGAATTTTATACTCTTCTATTACTAGTGTATTTGTTAGAGTTTCCCTGTGATTTTTTAATCCTCTTCATTAGAGAGTTTTTATATGTTAAAAATTTTGTGTGTTGATGTTATTTTTTTGCTTAAATTTCACTTTCATTATTTCATCGAGTTTTTCACAAATCCTTTACAAGTGATTTTATTCCAGGGATCAAGAATCTCCCCAATAATGGTATCAAATCTGATGGTTCGGGGATGAAATTTTTCATGGTAATTATGAAATCTTTCAAATGGTTTGGTGGTATATATGTGAGGCATAATAGTTGACACACTTTATAGGACTAATGTAAAGGTGTGCGGTGAAGTAAAAAATGTAGTTGTGAAGTGGTATTCATCATATTTATGACATGGACAATCACTGCACATGATTCAAAGACCATTGACTAGGATGAAGAAGGTTTTGAATTCAAATGAGGTTAAAAGAGGTGCTTTAGGTATTGCACCTAATTATTTTTCTTCAGAAAGTGTCACTAGTAAAGAAAATATTAAAATTAAAGATCAAGGTGATGAACTGACCATTTTCAAATGGTGGTGATGATATTATCTTCTCAAGTGATGTTGAGAAGAGGGATAATTTAATTTCTATAGGCAATACAAATTATGTGACGATAACTATTATGGTGGAGTCAAGTGGTATTGGTTATTATATTGTTCAACAGGAGGGTATATATTCAAGTTTGGTGAATACTTGAACATTTGAAATCCTTTTATATGGGGAGCTGTCAGGATTCTGTCAGATTTGCAAAAAGGTGTCATATTTTCTGTAGAGGGTGACTATTGGTCTGATACCAACCAGTTATATTTCCAACTATATTTTTTATATGGTATCACTTTCTTTGATGAGTTTAAGGGGGATATTGATAGGGTTCCTCTCATTTGAATTTTAAGTGTAGATATATATTTTTATATTTCTATTTGAATGTGATAAGGTTTTTTAAAGTTAAAGATATATTATCTTTATATCTTATCTGTATTTGAAAAAGTAGCATGTGAGGGATTTAAAAGGGGAGTAGATGTGGTTCCATATACAAGTGAGATATGTGGGTGGTGAAATGGATTAAGAAAACAATGTTGGGAGTTTTTCAAGATGTATCCCATCAATAGGAGGAAAGGTTTTTCCACATTTTTGATATCATATGTGAAGCATCGATGATGTTGAATGAAGCTTTAATGGTGGATATTAGAGGGGGTAACGTTCTGTCCCAGGATATGGTGTTTTTCACAGAAGGGTGATTTTTTTTCATAGGATGTGGTGTTTGTCATAGAAGGGTGACGTTTTTCACCAAGATGGTTTTCAAAGAGATGATGGAGTCATAACAAGGTGTGGTTTTCACAAATATTTTTCTACACTATATTTGAAATTCAAGTTTGAACATTTACTTGAATTTTTTAATCTCTAATTATTAGTGTATTTTTTAGAGTTTCCCCATGGTTTTTTAGTCATCCGCATTAGAGGGATTTTTCCGCATTAAAAAAATTTGTGTGTTGATATTTTTTACTTAAATTTCACTTCTATTGTTTTTTCAGGTTTCTCACAAATCCTTTACAAGATATTTTCTTCTCGGGATCAAGAATCTCCCCAACATAAGCTTTTTCATGAGTTATATCATTGTTTTTAGAAATATATTTCTCAAATGTCATTTTAAATTCACCAATAGATGTTAAAAATTATTTAGGATTTTATCCCTGTAAACAAAATAAAAAAATGGTTATCAAGAAATGATCTTTAGATTCAGATGAAACTTACACAAGGAAAAGAAGTTAAAACATTAATTCCATTTTTGTGTATACATTTTTTTGTACAATTATCTACTGTTTTTATCTTGTATTTTTTTCTAATGAATTTTATCTGTATTGAAATTTTTTTAAAAAAAATCATTAAAATTTTCCATTTATTTTAATACTAATTGAATGAATAATTATTCCACATAATTTATTTTTATATCAGTTGAATGATTGGATATTCTGTATCAATTATCTTCATATTTAATTAAATATTTGAATATTTTAACAATTATCATAAAATTTTAGAAAATATGATTTATTTTAAATTAAATGTTATTATAATTTGACAAACATATTTATTAAATTTTATTTTCATAATTAGAGTATGAAAAAGGTCTAGTCAGAATCCAAAGATCCTGAAAATTTATTAAATATGAAATAAAAAAGAACAAGTAATAAAAAAGAGCAGACATGGTCATACAAAGAGTCAGGCCCTCATCCAGATAGTTAAACTACATGTCAAGAAAAGTCAGATCATTCCCATAATCATAAACAGAATCATCATCATCATCATCATTAGTTTCCCACTCTGACTGTGAATTTCCTTGATTAAGAATCCCAAAGATCCTCTCCTTTTACCTTTCCTTCTCCAGAGTGAGCTGGTTCTTTGATGCCTTGGAAGATGACTTGGTAGACAAATTCCTGGGTAGACTGGAATAGTCTTTCCATGGCCTTCTTTTTGGAGGAATTGGAGCAAGACCACCATTGCTGACCATCTTTCCCTTACCACTTAAAACAACATCCTTAAAAGATACTAGAACATTGCTACTCATAGATCAAAGATGAATGATTTCTAGAAAAACCATATGGGTGTCTCTAGTTACAACAAATATTGGATCTAAGTTGAAGCTCTTATGATCATACAATAGTGGGGAGTATAAAATCATAGAGTTCGGGTGGTTTTTCTAGGGGAAAGCAATTTGGTTTGAGAAGACCGTGCTAGGGACTCTAGAAAATAATTAAGTTATATAAAGGATGAAACATATAATGGTGGAGAAAACCAGGAGCATGAGGATTCACACAATGTTTCCCAAAGAGTTTGGGTGAAAGTAATGAACTGTGTGACTTACCTAATCAACCGAAGTATGTCGTCCCCAATAGGAAAACAACTTCTAGAAATTTTTTGTTTTGTATTGAAGGTAGATTTAAACCACCTAAAAGTCTTTAGGGAACTCAACTATATTCATGTTTATGTTAAGGAATGAAACAATCTAGAGTCCAAGTCTTAAGCATGTTACTTTACTAGTTATGGCAGTGAAGAATTTGGTTTCTAACTCTAGGATAATGACTCTCATAAGATCATCAAAATTCATGATGTAATATTTAATTAAGATATCTTATAGTGTGATTCTAACTTGTTAAGAATTTCTAGTGAGAAAAAATTATCATTAGAAGATGAGTTTCACCTAGATGGATGTTTGGAAGCTTCGGATATTCCTAAAAGTCTAGGAAGCATGATAGTTCTGAAAACACTAGACTGACCGGTGAAGTTACTATAAGGAGGTTAGGATCTGATGGCACTGGCAAGGATAGGTGTACCAAAAATCTCTAAGACTATAGAGAATCAAGAAAAACCTCTAGAAGTTAGAGTTTTGGATACTTTAGTACTTGAAGGAGCTAAGCTACAAGGACAATTTCAAAGGCTTTCCAGAGTAAGGCACATAATGAAAATGTGTGAAATTAATTTACATTTCCTTCTTATAATAGATGGTGGAGAGCCTATATTCTTGGAAGAGTAAGGATTTAGAAGGATTCAAAATAGTGGTATTTATTCCTGAGTTATGAAATCAATTCTCTTCATGTGTTCCAAATATGGGATTCGATAGAGAGACCCATTAGAAAGATGGTTCTTCAAAATAAATGGGTTTATCATCTAAAGTAATAATAGATGGTGGGAAGAGTTAAAAGACCAGACTAATTGTGATAGGTTTTTAACAAACAAAAGGAGTATATTTCTCAGATATTTTTTCTTTCGTAGTTAAGCACATTACTATCTAAATGGTGTTAATAATGGTTGTGTCTAAGGGGTTGCATTTGGATCAGATGGATGTGAAGACAACATTTATTCACAGGGACCTTAAGGGGGAAATATTTTTGTAATATTTGATGGGTTTTATGGATCAACAGAAATAGAATCTCATGTGCAAGATAATTCATAGCCTTTACAGCCCAAAGTAAGCTCTAAAGAATTGGAATTAGAAGTTCAATGATTCCATGGTTGAACATATGTTTGTCTGGATCAATGTCAATCATTATCGTTATCAAAAGGTGTTTAATAATAAGAGTTTCATTATCCATTTTATCTACATCGATGATATGTTGATTGTGGGACTGGTAAAGGAACAAATCGACAAGCTCAAGGCCAAGTTGTGTATAAACTTTGCGATGAAGTATCTCGGTCCAACTAAACAAATCTTGGGGACTTGGATAGTGAGAGACCTAAGTTTTGGTACTTTGTACCTAAATCAGGAAGATTATATCCAGAAGGTGGTGGAGCACATCAACATGAGTGAGGGGAAACTGAAGGCCACACCCCTAGACAAACACTTTAAGTTGATTGAAATCTATATTTTTTAGTTTTTTTAACGTTCTTCAATATTTTTAATCTCTTAACTGCTGTAATATAGTTGCAACCAAAGTTGTCTCCCAACGAGAATGCATTTAAGGAGATTCTTTGTCATGATTTTTATTATTATTAACTAATTAATATATTTCTAGGGGGTTTCTAAGAAAGTAATTAAAACTAACCTAATTTTATAAAACTAATAAAACATAAAAATTTAACAGAAGAAAACAATCATCATATTGAAATGTGGAGAGAATTCATAAAAGAATCGATGGACTTACCAAGTGACTCAACTGGTACATCCATTCTTCATTGTTTTGAAATAATTTTTTTCATAAATCCTTTCAACACACAGTCAGAAATCTCTAAACTATGTGTCTTGTTAAGTTTGATAAATCATGGTCATCAACTAAGATCTTAGTTTTAATCTTCTTTTGTTAAGATCCTATTAAAGTATTCAATGATCTCCAAACACTTTAACAGAGTCAAAGTGTTGTGCTCACAATTCTCTATCAACAATTGAGAAGTTTCAACTATAAGAAATTAACAAAAAACACTTAACTAGACTAACCTAAAAGTCTGCATCCAATGAAAAACACACGCCGATCAACTATGTGCTATAAAAATAATAGAAAATAAAATTAAACCAAATGACGAAGATACAATTATCAAACAACAATCACATATCTACCAATAGTAAATCTTCTGAAAATTACAGTTTGGTAGAAAATATAACATCTCAAAACAAAATCATCATAATAAATCACAAGGATCGACCACTGTAAAATGAGCTGATCATGTATGCGAAACATGATTAACATTCAATCTTCATATTTGTGCTTGGAAACAAATCTTCTTCGAGATCACCGAAAGATCTCCCAACTCCGCTCTTTGTCACTCTGGTCCGATGTTATGAAATGTGATCTTCTATTTCTTCGCTACAATTTGTCTTCCGTCTGGAATTAATCCAGAATAATCCTATCTTTAACTTAGAGAATACCTTTTATTCTCCACTGCTGACTAAAATTTTCTAAATTGATGTGATGGTCATCACTAACATCATAGTTTTCCTCCGTACTTTTTTCACCCACATGTCATTCAAATAAAATCTCTCAATCAACTCCGCCATGAGCACATGCATTAAATGCTCCAGAATTAAAAAATCCATATGTTAAAAAAATATTACCAACTCTCCACATCAGTTCTTCCTCCTTACGAGCCAACTTATTCAACAATGAATCAATCTGGTTTCAACTGTGAATTAATGCTCAATCTACTTGTTTGAGTAGACTAAGCTGGAACCAAAAGATCTTCAAAGAAATTTTGTTGTGAACATTGTGTGTATCGACTTAATCCTTCAAATAAAAAACATTTAAAATCTTCATTTCCCCCATCATCTTAAAAAATGTACCTTCTAATAGGATTATAAACCAAAAACAACAAAATAAAAACTAAAGATCAATTTGAGCTTCATCAAACCATGCAACTACTCAATCATGGTTTCAAAAAAATTCCTCAATCGGTAGCATCTTCAAAATCCTCTTGTCTTACTATCATTATTCAATATGGAGAAATCCAAAATTGATCATAGTCGTCACATATTTTCCTGGTTCATCATTTCTCAACAATCATCAACAGATCCAAAAATACCTCTGGTCTTAGCATGCCATCGATCTGGAAAAACAAAAAGAATCACTAATCCTCTTCAAATCAAAAATCTAATGTTGAAGTTTCACGGTCGAACTCCCCCATACCACATCTTTGTTAGACCACTTTCATTAATCACAAGACGCATCTCCCCATTTCATCATGCCTGGTGGTCTGGGTTTCGATGCTTCATGCAAAAGACTGGATACCGGATCTGGTTTTGTCGGCTTCCAGGGATTCAGTTTGATTGGATCTAGATCATTGATGGTTTGGGTGGTGATTATGTCGATGTTCAATCGGTGAAAATGAACCTTGTCAATAAAATAGCATGAGCTCGGTTTGGCATCAAACTTGTATATGACTTCTTCTTTCTCGCGAAGGTGTCTGAATAGTGTTCAGCTTACAAACTTCACGAAGGTCCAGGTTCATCTAACACCAAGATATTAAAATTTTAACAAAAACAAATTAATAAAATAAACAAAATAGATTAAATTTCAAATCTTAAAATTAATATTTTAAGACAAATCTGAAAATTAAATAGACAAATAAATTATTAAAGGAAAAGTAAGAGTATGTTGCCTTGATGGGATAAGGGGAGGAATTGGTGTTGTTGATGGGGTTAGTAGAGGATCTTGGAAAAGGAAAAGTAATAGTTTTATTTTGCGACTCGTAATGTGTAATGAACATGTATTAAAATCTGATGTTGTATTCTTGGGCAATGCACATTCATCTAAAGTGACGCTTTATTTGGAATTTATTAAAGGGTAGAGACTGAGACCTAAAAAAGATTGAAGGAACCTGAAATTTGACAAACTTGTTGATTAAGGTTGTGATTCAAGATGTGTTGAGGTGATGTTATTCCTTATTAGGATTGGGTTAACCAAAAGATCATGGTGGGGGAACCACTCAAAGCTTCTATGGATATTCAGAGAATAGAGGGAGGTCTAGTGAAGCCAATAAAGGGTTATTTATGGAGACTTGGAAAATAATTTCCAAGGGAGATAATTTTGGGTTGTAGAAACCATTTTTTGGAGATAAATTTAGGTCAAACGGAAGGAGGGGCATCCACTGGCCTAATGTTCGATGGTCTTGATGGATTTAACATACACAAAAATGGTAGTATAGAGGTTTAGAAGCTCAGTGGACCAGGTACATGCAACCAAAAGCTATGACTGTTGATGTCTTAGAGGAAGTAGTTTAGCGGAGGATGTGCGGAGTACGTTAAGGTGTTGTAAGATCTCTAGAAGTAGGCATTGTTCATCGATTGGGAAAGTATAGGTGGTGGAGATACTTGACCAAATAGATGATCTTCCATGAATATCGATTGAGGTGGCTTTATGCTCGCACAAGTCGAATTAAAACGTTCACCAGACACACTAGTAAGATCCTGCTATTTAATAGTGGTATGTTCATTTATTTGTTGCATCAACTGGTTAATTGTAATCATCCTCTAGTTCTTCTTAGATAAAAGTAAAAGCATCCCCTCCTATGGATAAATATTCTAGTTTAATCCATATAAATATTGTGTTTTCCTTATGCCTTTCATGCTTTATTTTAATCGTTACTTCCTATAATATTGTATTTTCATTTGTTCGGTGGTTTTATGTTGCGGTGTGGTGACTTGGGTATGGTTGAATTCCAAGTTTCAGGTGTCATGGCATAGGGTTCATTCTAGATTTTTTTGCTTCTGAGTGTTAAGTTATGGCGGTGATGCATCTAGTGGTTTATTTGTATATTGGTCATAGACCCAACATATTGTTGGGAAGGATGGAAAGTGATGAACGTGCAAACAAAAAAAACACGAACGTGTAGCAGAAAAACCTTTCCCTCAAATAGCGGATGTGTAGCGACAAAAAAAAGGTGCAGAATATAAAATTGACTCCAGAAATTTTTTACATGGAAAACCCAAAAAGGGAAAAACCATGGGACCTAGTCCAGAAATAGGAATCCACTAAAATGGATAAGTACACGGTACTGACTCCCCAAAAATGAAAGGTATCTCAAAAGTAATACTTATAAAAATAGTGGATCAAAGTCGGAGTATAGATGCAGTCTGAATGAAGCCTGAAAAGAAGAAAGCAGTCTGTTAAAGAAACCCAAATAGATCTGATGGTGAAAGCAGAAGATTGATGTCCGAACAAAATTTCAGATGAAATACACCAGGATCGGATCAAAAACCACTATAGATGAGTGCCGATCAAATCAAAGTAGTTCCACCGATTTCAGATCTGAAAACTACTCCTTGAAAACACAACTCCACTGCCTCCAACAACTGCCAAGAGAGGAGCCACACATCTCATATAAAAAGGAGATTCGTCACATGATATCCCATGTATCTCTTGAAAGATATATCATATCTTATTAAAGATATCAAATATATCTCATCAAAGATATCAAATATATCTTCTCAAAGATATCAGATATATCTCTTCAAAGATATCAAAATATCTTTTTAAAGATATCAGATATAACTAAAAAATATATTGAGTCCAGATGAGGAGGCACCCCCAACAAACTCCCCCTCCGACTCAACTGGGGATCATCTCCAACCCTACAATCAGTCAGAAAGTCTCAAATTTTCCTCTGGGAAAACTCTTGGTCAAAATGTCTGACCCATTGTCATCAGTGTGGATCTTATCAAGCTCTAACTGTCTCTAATCAAGGACATTGTGGATCCAATGATACCGAACATCGATATGTTTCGACCTGCCATGAAAAGTAGAATTATTTCCTAAACAAATAGCACTCTAACTATCACAAAATAAAACATATCTGTCTTGATTAAAATTGAGATCTTGAATAAATTTTTTCATCCACAACAATTATTTTCATGCCTATGTAGCTGCAATAAACTCTAACTTTGTGTTAGATAAAGAAACACATCTCTGCAACCTAGACTTCCAAGATACAGCTCCCCCTGAAAAAGTGATCAAATAGCCTGAAGTAGACTTCCTTGAATCGATATCTCCTGCGATATCTGAATCTGTAAATCCACAAAGCATAGGTTCCCCTTTGCCAAAACACAATCTTAGATTAGAAGTACCACAAAGATAACGAAAAATGTACTTCACTGCCCTCCAATTCTCTCTTCCTTGATTTGACAAAAAAACGACTGACCACACCAACTGCATGAGCTATATTAGGTCTAGTACATACCATAGAATACATCAAACAGCCAACAGTAGATGAATAAGGTATGTGTTTCATCTCCTCTCTCTCTTCATCAGTAGAAGGTGACTGACTAGTGCTGAGCTGAAAATGTAAAGCAAGAGGAGTACTAACCACTTTAGCTCTATCCATAGAAAATCTATGAAGAACCTTCTCAATGTATCTCTTCTGAGATAACCACAATTTCTTGGATTTCCTATCACGGGTTATCGTCATGCCAAGAATCTGTCGTATTGTCCTCAAGTCTTTCATCGCAAAAGAATGGAAAAGATCTTTCTTCAATCTGTCAATTCTAGAAGCATCATGGCCAACAATGAGCATATCATCAACATAAAGCAACAATATAATAAAATCATCATCAATAAATCTCTGAACAAACACACAATGATCAAAAGATGTCTTCCTGAAACCCTGATGAGAAATTACATATTCAAACTTTTTATACCACTGTCTCAGAGCTTGCTACAAACCATACAAACTCTTCTTCAATCTGCAGACATGATTCTCTTTACCTATTTCAACAAAACCCTCTGGTTGCTCCATATAAATCTCCTCCTCTAAATCCCCATGGAGGAAATCTGTCTTCACATCCATCTGATCAATCTACAGATCCAAACTAGAAACCAAACCAATAACAGCCCAAATAGAAGACATTTTGACAACATGTGAGAAAATCTCATCAAAATCAATATCTTTCTTCTGAAGGAAGCCTTTAACAACTAACCCTGCCTTGTATCGTGGAACAGAACTGGATTCTTCATTCTTAATCTGATAAATCCACCGATTTTTCAAATCTCTCTTACCTATCGGTAACTTCACCAGCTCAAAAGTATGGTTGTCGTGCAATGATGTCATCTCGTCTTCCATTGTCGCAATCCATCTGTCCTTCTGTTCACTTTCCATCACCTCATCAAAATATTCTGGTTCTCCCCCTTTAGCAAGGAGAACATACTCATCAGGTGAATACCAAGTAGAAATGGTACGATGCCAAGATGACCTCTGAGGTGGAACTGCGGGTTCATTGATAACCCCAGTAACCGGATAATCAGAAACACAAGGTGCATCAGAAATATCAACTCCAACCTGTTCACCCTGAGCATCATTCTACACATCAATGTGATCATCAGAATCAACAATATGAGGTAAATGTGAATCAAAACCTGGCTCAAGACTAACAAAGATATCAAAAGTTGGAGAAGTGGAATTTTCTCCCTTATTAATATCTGCAATAGTCTGGTCTTCTTTAAACACTGCATCTCAGCTTATGACAAGTTTCTTCAAAGCAGGTTCATCAAACATGTACCCAAAATCATCATTCCATAGCCAATAAAAATACATTGTCATGACTTATCATTTAACTTGGATCTCTCATCTCTAGGCACATGAACAAAATCCTTGCAACCAAAAACTTTCAATTGATCGTACCTGATCTTTTTTCTATACCAAAACTTATCAGGAGTGTCTGTCTACAAAGAAACCACAGGTGATAAATTGATAATATAAGCAGTAGTAAGTAAAGCCTCACCCCAAAAGTGTCCAGGCAACTTTGCTTCTGAAAGTAAACAACGAACTCTTTCCAACAAAGTCATGTTCATCCGCTCAGCTACACCATTCAGCTGAGGTGTCTTGGGAGGTTTCTTCTGATTCTGAATACCTTCCTACCTGAAATACTGATCAAATGGACCACAATACTCTCCCTCATTATTAGTTCAAAAACATTTCAATTTCTTTCTTGATTCCCTCTCAGCAGAAACATGAAATTGCTTAAAAACACTGAGCACCTGACTTTTGGCATTCAAAACATAAACCCAGAGCATTCATGAGTAGTCAACAATAAATGTTACAAAATAAATACTGCCACTATAGGTATTAGATTTCAAAGGACCACAAATTTTTGAATGTACTAATTCAAGTACTTGTGACTTCTTGTGTGGAGGATGACTGCTGAAACTCACTCTGCTCTGTTTCCCAGCCATGCAATGATCACTTGTGTACAATTTAACACTCTTCAAATCTGGAAGAATATTTCTCTTGTCCAAACAACCAATCCCTTTCTCACTAATGTGACTAAGCCTTTTATTCCACAACTTGGACAAAACATTTCACTTGACAACGCAAGCAGTATTACAAGAAATAAAAGATTTAGTCCAGTACAAACCTGACTGCTTCTTCCCTCGAGCCACAATCAAAGAGCCCTTGGAAAGCTTACATTGGAAATCACCAAAAGTACTGGTAAACCCTTCATAATCAAGAACGCTGGTAGAAATAAGATTCAAGCAAACCTCTGGTGCATGTCGAACATTCTTCAAAATCAGTTTACTTCCAGTACTGGTCTCTAAACAAACAGTCCTGATACCTACGACATCATCATGAACATCATTACCCATCTTCAAAATCCCAAATTTACCTGGGTTGTAAGATGTAAAGAACTCCTTCTTTGATGTCATGTGAAAACAGGCACCACTGTCAACAACCCAGCAAGAATGATCAGAAGCAATATTAATGGAGTCATAAACAATAACAAGATCACCCCCTATAGCAGTAGTGACATGATCATCTCTATAGAAATTCTTCTTTGGCTGATTTTCCTTCATTCTATTTTCTCTTTTCAGCTGATAACAAAACCTATTAACATGCCCCTTCTTACCACAATGATGACATTAAAAATATCTCTACTTTGATCTGGATTTTCTTCTGCTTTTACTCTTTCCTCGACTGCTCTATCCCTGATTCTTTTCCTAGATTCTCCCCCTGTTCTCTGTGACTAAAAGCTCTAAAGATTTCTCTTGAGTACGTCTCCTGACTTTTTCATTCAAAATAGCAGACTTAACAAAACTGAATGTCACAGCACCATTAGGAGCAGAACCAGTTAGATTAACATGTAAATTTCCCCAAGAATCAGGTAACGTGTTAAGCAATAAAAGTGCTAAAACCTCATCTTCAAAATTGATACCCATGCTAGACAACTGATCAAAACATCCCTGATATTCACTTAAATAATAAAAAATAGATGTACCTTCTTTGTACCTCAAATTCATCATTTGTTTGAGAAGAAAAAATTTATTATTTCATGTCTTGGAAGCATAGGTAGTCTCAAGCTTCTCCCACAAAGTCCTGGCGTGAGAGATGTTGACAATGTGGTTCATCACATTGTCTTCGACCCATTGGTGAATGAAGCCACAAAACATCTCATGCTCGAACGCTCATTATTCATCTAACATCCTTTCTGGATTCTGAGTACTAAACACTGGAAGATGCATTCGCTTGACAAAAAGCAGATCCTTCATTTTAAGTCGCCACATATGGTAGTTGGTACTATTCAACAAAATCATCCGACTGTAGTTAGCCTCCATAATAAATATGAAATAGAAAACCAAACGCTCTAATACCATATGTTGGGAAAGATGGAAAGCAATGAACGCGCAAACAACAAAAACACAAACGTGCAGTGGAAAAACATTTACCTCAAACAACGGATGCGTAGCAACAAAAAAAGGTTGAGAATATAAAATTGACACCAGAAATTTTTTACATGGAAAACCCAAAAAGGGAAAAACCACGGGACCTAGTCCAGAAAGAGGGATCTGCTAAAATAGATAAGTACATGGTAGAGATTCCCCAAAAATGAAAGGGATATCAAAAGTAATACTTAGAAAAATAGTGGATCAAAGTTGGAGTATAGATGCAGTTTGAATGAAGCCTAAAAAGAAGAAAGAAGCATGCTAAAGAAACCCAAATAGATCTGACCGTGAAAGTAGAAGATTGATGTTCGAACAAAAGTGCAGATGAAAAACACCAGGATCGGATCAAAAACCACCGCATATGAGAGCCAATCAAATCAAATTGGTTCCACCGGTTGCAGATCTGAAAACCGCTCCTTGAAAATGCAACTGCACTGCCTCCAACAACTGCCGAGAGAGGAGCCACACATCTCATATAAAAAGGAGATTCGTCACATGATATCTCATGTATCTCCTGAAAGATATCTCATATCTTATTAAATATATCAATTATATCTCATCAAAGATATCAAATGTATCTTCTCAAAGATATCAGATATATCTCATCAAAGATATCAAAATATCTTTTTAAAGATATCAGATATAACTAAAAAAATATTGAAGCCAGATGAGGAGGCACCCCAACACATATCTCGTGATATTTATAATTCTTTTTTTGATGATTTTTTTATTTCATAATAAATCTATTTATGAATCCTCTCGCATTGTTAGAATAGGTGATAAATATGAATTTTTAGATGGAGCAAGAATGATCAAGTTGATAGGGTTCAACCCGTCGGAATTTTAAGTGGAGAAATATTTTTTTTATATCTAATCAAATGTGATAAGGGTTTTTTTAAGTTTAAGATATATTTTCTTTATAAATTATCTTTTTTTTAAAGAACATGCGAGGGATTTAAAGGGGGAGAGGAGGTGGTGTCTCATTCAAGTGACATACGTAAATGAAGACATGGCTTGAGAGAGAAACATTGGGAGTTCATCAAGATTTAGTCCTCCAATAGGAGGAAGGGTGTTTTTGTGTTTATGATAGTATGAGTGAATCATCGACGATGGTGAATGAAGCTTTGATAGTGGATCTTCGAGGGGGTGAAGTTTTTTTATAGGACATGGAATCTATCACAAAACAGTGGTTTTTTGTCACAAGATGTGGCATTTTTCATGGAAGGGTGGTGTTTTTCACCATGATAGTTTTCAAAGAGATTATGGAGGCATATTGGGGTGTGGTTTTCATGTATGTTTTTTTTATGCAATATTTGAAATTCAAGTTCGGGCATTTACTTGAATTTTGTACTCTTCGATTATTAGTGAATTTTTCTGAGTTTCCCTGTGATTTTTTTAATCCTCTACACTAATGAGTTTTTCTATGTTAAAAAATATGTGTGCCAATGTTCTTTTTTTGATTAAATTTTTCTTTGGGCGTTTCATCAGGTTTCTCACAAATCCTTTACAAGCTATTTTCTTTCTAGGATCGAGAGTCTCCCCAATAGTGGTATTAGAGCTGATGATTCGAGCTTGAAATTTTTCAAGAGAATTATGAAATCTTTCAAGAGGTTTGATGGTATATGTGTGAGGCATAATGTTTTACACACTTTCCACGACTAATGTAAATGTGTGTGGTGAAGTGAAAATGCATTTGTGAAGGGGGTTTCATCTAATTTGTGGCATAGATAATCGCCGCAAATGATTCAAAGACCATTCACTAGGATGGAGAAGGTTTGAAATCCAAAATTGGTTAGGAGAGGTATTTCAGGTCTTAAAACTAATTATTTTTCTTCAAAGAGTGTCACTCATGAAGAAAAGGTTAAAATTAATGATTAAAGTGATGCACTGACCATTTTCATAAAGTTGTGATGATATTGTCTACTCAAGAGATGTTGAGTAGAGGGAGAAGTTAATTTCTACAAGTGCTCTAGATTATGTGATTATCACTGTTATAGAGGAGTCAAGTGTTATTGATTATGGTCTTTTTTGGTAGGATATAATGCAGATTCAGATATAACAAAGACTTCAACATTTGAATTTCTTTTATAGGGGGAGTTATCATGATTCTATCAGAGTTGAAAAAAGGTGTCATATTTTCTTTATAGGGTGATGGTTGATCTAATACCAACTAGTTAACTTTACAATCGAGTTTGTTGAATGATATCACTTTCTTTATCGAGTTTAAGGGGAGATTGATAAGGTTCTACTCATTTTAATTTTAAGTGGAGATATATATTTTTATATATCTATTTGAATGTGATAGGAGTTTTTTAAGTTAAAAAATATATCATCTTTATATATTATCAGTATTTGAAAAAAGTATCATGTGAGGGATTTAAAAGGGGAGCAGAGGTTCCACATTCAAGTGAGATATGTGGGTAGTGACATGGCTTAATCGAATGTCGTTGTGAGTTCATCAAGATATAGTTCATATATATGATGAAAGGTGTTGTCGTGTTTGCAGTAGCATATGCGAAGCATCGGTGATGACGAATGAAGCTTCAACAGTGGGTCTTCGAGGGGGTGGCGTTTTTTCCTGAGATGTGGCATTTGTCACAAAAGGATGAAGTTTTGTCGTAGGATGTGGTGTTTTTCATAGAAGGGTGATGTTTGTCACGAGGACGGTTTTCAAAGAGACGATGAAGGCATAACAAGGTGGGGTTTTCACACATATTTTTCTACACTGTATTTAAAATTTTAGTTTAGGCATCTGCTTGAATTTTATACTCTATGATTATTGGTGTATTTTTTTGAGTTGCCACATCATTTTTTAGTCATCCACATTGGATGGATTTTTCCACATCAAAATTTTATGTGTGGTGATGTTTTTGCTACTTAAATTCTACTTCCATTATTTTCCAGGTTTCTCATAAATATTTTATAAGTGATTTTCTTCCCCGGATTTGGAATCTCCCCAATATAGGCTTCTATATGAGTTATATCACTGTTTTTAGAGACAGGTTTTCCAAATGTCTAGTGAAATTTATGAATAGATGTTAAAAATGATTTTCGAGTTTTCCCTTGTAAACCAACTGAAAAAATTGGATATCAAGAAACAGTCTTTAGATTCAGATGACACTTTAACAAGTAAAGAAAACATGTTTAAACATTGATTCTGAATTTTAGGTATACGTTTTGTTTGTAAAATTATGTGTGGTTTTTATCTTGTATTTTGTTCCAATGAATGTTATGTGTATTTAAATATTTTTTTAAATCATTAAAATTCTCCATTTATTTTCATATGAATTGAATGAATAATTATTCCATGTCATTTATTTTTATATTAGATGAATGACTAGTTATCCCACATCAATTATCTTCAGATTTAATTAAATATTTGAATATTTTAATAATTATCATAAAATTTTAGAAAATAGGATTTCTTTCAAATTAAATAGAAAATTAAACGGTATTATAGTCTGACAAACAAATTTATAAAATTGTATTTTCATAATCATAGTAAATTATATTATTTTATTTTAACAAATATATTTATAATTATAAATATAATTTAACAAATATATTAAAAAAATAAAATTACAGTTACAATTACAATTACAATTATAATTTAACATGTGATTTAATAAATATATGTGTTATATTATAATTATATCAGTTAAAATATATTTATAAATATGTTTGTTAAATTATTATTATATATATATTTACTATTTATATTTATTTAGTTAATAAGATATAAATTAAAAAAATTAAAATTTAATCTTTCAGATTAGTGATGTGTTAGCACCCCAACACCGGGTTCACAGCCCTGTTTGTCTTGGAGTCGAAGCGCACAGAGGGAGGTGGTGGTGGAGTGGAAGAGTTGTAGACAGATGGATCCGAGTCTGATAGATTTGTCACAGCTATTTGAGCACTTCAAACCTTCTTTGGTGAGGAGTGATTTCAAAACCTGTGAAAAAAATCTCAGTCAATTGAAGGTATGACCTGTTATTCACCTCAATATGAAACCCTAATTATTATTCTCAATACATAGGTACAAGTACTATATTTCAATTTCCAGTGTCCAGTTGAAATGTTTAATGTCGATATTGTTTTGAGTTGTGGAATTTTAGTAGAAAACATTGAGGTCTGAGGGTTCTAGCATTTAATGTGACGAGTTGTATTTCTATTATAGTATTTATGTTAATGCGGGGGATCTGGTATGTATTAAGTAAAGATATTAAAAAATCGCTAGGATTTCAATAGATGTAACAACATATGTTTGATCTGACAGATTTTAAATTTGGAGCTGAATACATATCAACATTAGAAAGTGACATATACTGATTATCTGAGGTATTTGTTAGATTTTTCACCCTAAGTTTTCCAGTATGTCTTTTTTAAATGGTTTATTATTGTAATGAACGAGAATGGGATCATAAATTTAGTTCTGTATTTAATGTTCTCATTTTGAAATTTCATGTGGAGCCTCCTGGGGTTTGATTATGCATAATATTGTCATTTTATGGAGTATCATATTGGCAGAAGTTATTGTTTTTTAATCAATTATCATTCATTGATATTTGTGCATTTAATGGCCCGGGTTTTTCTTACAGAGTTTAAGAGTCTCCCACCTCTGTCTGAAGATTCACTTAATGCAATTCATGATTTGATGCTAGAAAGTAAGGATTTTGGATCAAATATTTGTTCTCATTATAATTTTCTTCCCTAACAACCGCTGAAGCTTCTGATATGGCTTCCTGCATTTTTCTTATCCCTGATCAACATCTATTCCTTCCATGGTTTTTATGTACCTTTGATTATTTCATTAAAAAATTTGAATTCATGATAAATAAAGGAGGTATGATTAGCTTTATTGATATGTCCTTTTTACAAATTTTAGCTTAACAAGGAAATTGTTATTATTTTAGGCACTATTCAGATTGATATTCCATTTAACAGGTAATGGGTTAGTGGTTTATCATAGTTGATTCTATTTAATAATTTCAGAAGTGGGTAAAAAGACCATTGATTATGTTCTTTCTTTTTTAATACTAGTAACAACATGAAATGTAGTTTTCATTTGAATACAAGCAATGACAAAAGCTGGTGACTGTAGTTTTCTATCAACAAATGTCCACTGAAAAATATCTACAACCGTAATTTGTTTCCAAAAAGACCATATGCATTTACAAATTCCAAGGAATTTCATTGAATGTTTCAATAAAAAGGCTTTATATGCCTATGTTGAAAACTAGACCCATAAGGATGATTTGGCTGCATCTGACTGCCGCTAGGGTTTATGTTCTTTCTAAAGTAGCCGTTTTAAAATGATCCAGCATAATTCTGCATCAAAGGATGCTCATAGAAAGTGCTGATAAAACTTATCACCTATTATAAGTACTTAAAAATAAATAAATGATGTTTTTTTCATTTTTTAAATAAAAAAAATCACCTCCACTAAATATATACCATTTTTTCAGTTTTGAGCACATGCATTCAGAGTAAAAATTATAATAACATAAATATGTTGTTATTTAATCATTTGAAATGAATATCTCGTACATCACAGTATTGGATAAAGTTTGGAAGATGTCCATAAAATTAATGTATATTACCTAAATCTTATTCTCATTCACACTTGCCTGTAGAGCATTCATGTCAAGGCTTAAGTTGCAGATGATTCACAAGAATGGAAAACATGTAAATGGAAAAGTGTAATGAACAAGGAAACAAAATACAAGCAATAGAGTTGGGAATTTGATTCTAACCATTACTCAATTAACTTACTGATTTAAAAAAAATTGGGTACAACCGTGAAAGCGGCAAATGACGCAAGGAAGAAAATTACAATAAATTGCAAGCCCGGAGACTTGACCCCGCGACCTGCCCCTCACCCCCCAAACCCTTACTGATTTAAGTTGAATGAAATCTTGTAGAAGATGGATCCAGACAAGTTTACTATTTTTTTCACCATTGATTTTTTAATGCTCCTTTCAAGGGTTGTCTTTACTAATGTGGCACAATGAAACTAAATAAAAAATTAAACTAAAAAATAATACATCCAAAAAATCGTATACGAGTTGTGGTCCCATGCTTTGCAATAAGCTCAACTTTGCAAACGTTCTTCACACCACTTGGTGGGGGAAACTTTGAGGCGATGGATGTTTCAATAATAAATCCCAATAATAATTTATTTAATGATTAAAGTTTGGATGGTATTATATTTAAAACTAATATAACAATGAACACATGAGATGTTGTTTAAATAATAAGCATTTATTAAAAAAATAATAGTTGATTTTCCGGTTCTAAAACCAGAAGGATTTAATTCACGACTCCAATCAGTATATCAAATTATTTTCTCATAGAAATAAAAATTAAATAGAACATTTTTTCTAAATAAAAAATGATATAAATTTAAATTCATTCAAAAACTCTATTGTTTTTAAATGATTTCATTTTTAATGAAAATATTCAAATTCTATATGTTCTTTTGTCCTTTTGAAAGAATCTCATCTTATATTTTTATATTTTGGTAATAAAAAAAGAACATCATTGTTAACCTCTGATCATCCTTGATGTGTGAATTAAGACCCACTAGGAAGGAAAATTTATCCTGTTATGAAATATCGAGCTCCCAACAAAAACCAAGAATATAGTGAAATGATATAAGTATGGTAAAAAAAGAGAGAGAAGATAGGTTGTCTGGGTGGTTTCCAATGATAATTTGTCTCCAATAATTCTAACCATAAGATGTTACAGCAGATGATCAAGCCAAAGAATTAAGCAATAATAAAAAGTTGCAAGCCAAACTCATAATAGTGACCATAAAATTCACTCATGAATCCTCAAAGTACAGTGAGTGGGGCCTATTTATATCCTAAGAGGTGAAAAAATCATAAACCTTTTAGTTCTCAAAAAATACAATGCTTAAACTAAACTTTTTGATTTTATTGCATCTATTCTTAACATTTTTGATAACTAGCCCATGATATTTGAATTTATTGTACCTACCAATGACTTTAGATACAACTAGCACACCATGAGTGAATTCACAATTCTGACCTTAGAAAAAAAATTCACTGGGATTAGAATTGAAAATTCATGGTACCATTTGGGTTGGACCTTTAGGGTCATATATGAGTATGCATAAAGTAATTTATGTTGGATCTGGTGTCGTGGTACCAACTAACTTTGTACATTTGATTACGTGTATATTCAAAGACCTGAATATTGATAAATATCTTATCACATGATGAGTGTTCTTTTTTCTAACATTAATGTGAAAATATCCTTATAGAGTATTTGTCGTATTGAAAGGTTATAATAGTTCTCCACTATAATGAGAACTTTGAAGTTCTATGAAAATATTCTTAAACATTTCTTATGGTCTGGATGAAATCTATCTGATGGGGTACAAATGATGTTTAGACTATTAGATGTTGGATGATTGTAAATAGATGTGGTTTAGTCTCATGAAATATCACACTTGGTAATCTATAAAAGAGGAGGTTATGAGAACAAACCTGCTATAGAAATTTCACATGCTATATGTGTAATTGTATATTCTTATCTGCAGATGTGTGTAACAGTCTTTAGACTTGAGATTGTTATTAATGTATATCATGAATTGTGTACTTTGATTTATTTTTGAAAACCATGACGATAGATGCTCTTGGTGAAGTAGACTATGTTGGATTCATAATAAGTGATGAAATTAATGATTAAGTCAAGAAATAATTTGTTCATTCCAAGATCGAGAGATGATATCTGAAGCCCCTTAATTGAAATGAAATTGTCTGATTAAGTCTCTAACCATGGTGGGTTGTCGATGAGTTCATTTTTTGTAGTCAAATAAAGATATCCAAGCGTATGAGTTATTGCAACAAGTATGTAACCTGCTTGATGAGATATTAAGACAAGAGAATTATATTACACTGTAAGCATTCACATGAGGTTTTTTTCATTGTGACGTTAATATATTTCACTATGAGAGTATTCATGTATTTCTAGATGCTAATTTTGGACTTTAGACAAGCTCACTTAATGCCACTGAGAAATAGACCTAGAGGACCACACACTAAGCGTATTCAGAATCTCAGTTAAATTCTATTTGAATTTGATATTTGAATAAATATTATTCTCAAGATCGGTGAATAATAATTATTCGGGTTATGTTGATTGTATAAATTAAATCATCAGTTATTTCAATTTAAAATAAATGTGAGATGAATATAAAATAAATATTTCTTTTTGAGTTAGTAAATATGATATTTATTTATTTATTAAAAGAATATTATAATTTTTATTTATTTATATAAATATTTATAATTCAAAGTTTGGTAAATGTCGATGAGGATTGATAGGCCAAGTTAAGGACCTGATGAAAATTACATATTTTATTTAATTTATTTTAAATAAATATTGATTGATTAATTTATTAAATGATATTTAAATATTTGTGAGTCAACACACGTCATGAAACATAATAATAATATTATTATTATTATTAGACATGGGATTGACTTAGAATAAAGAAATTAATTAAGGAGTTTTGTATAATAACTAATTGTCTAACTCTAAGTATATAACCCAAATTATATCATTTCTTGGGTTAAGGGAATTATTGTGCAGAAAATATTCTCTTAAGATAATTCCCTCAATACTAAAGAGAACTCTGTAAATAATTCTCTTAAGAATGAGAGATGATCCTTCTCTCTCTCAAGACCAAGAGAACCAGAAAGAATCTTTCAATATTGAAATGATTTTTTTTGTGATAAACGACGAACGACGCAAGACAATTAGTATTTTTGTGTTAGTGCCCAAATTTCCATCAATGACATTTCGAGAATTATGGAGCACATGTGGATACCTGATACACACCAACAACAGTAGAAGGGGTTGCCATTAAATACTTATTATAGGATAAAAGGTTGGTTTGCTCAGTCATAAGAGCAGAGTGGAAATTGTGAGTCTTAATTGTTTAAACCTATTTGGGAGTGTGGGGGACGAGCATCAGGAAATTTAGTCTCAGCTTAGCTGATTAGGGCCTCTGACCTTGAATTTTGGTTGTGGTGTTCAGGGGGGCCACTCTTCTCCTTCTCCATACTTTTTACCTCTCTCAAAGGTACTTTGTATACATTAAAACAATGAATACAATTGATTCTCCAACATTTCTTCTCCAAACAACACCAATGATCCAAACATTTGATGCTTTAATTGAGTGGTTTTTGGAGTTTTGGTTAGTTGAGGATCATGGTGAATGTCGACTAAAATGGGGATGAGTGTTACTTTAGGGGAAAATCTGATGTAGAATCAAGAAGAGAAGAAGTAGACGCAGGAAGGATGGTTGCAGGAATTGCAGTTGAATTTGGTGGAATACTCATTTGCATTCATTGAGGTAAAAAAATGCTATAGGGGCATTTGAAAGTGTTTTCCGAGTTTTATGTCTAGGAGACCGATCTGGATCGTTAAATGTGAGTGGATGGTGTTGGAGTTGGTGCCCTAGAACCAGCTTATATGTACTTTATGATAACTTATACTTATGGTTTTTGAATATCAATAAATTCCTTATCACATCATGATTGTTCTTCTGCGTGACGTTGTATGTGATAATGCCCAAAGAGTATTTGTCGCACTAAAAGGTCATAGCAGTTCCCCGCTATCATGAGAACACAAAAGTGTTATGACACTATTCTTAAATATATGTTCTATGGACAGATGATATCATTTGAGGGACACAAATGATACAGACTATCAGGGATGGAGACTCATATGACTTTGAGACACCTTCTCATGGTGTACACCCTTGGTAATATCGAGTAGGATATTATGAGAACGAGACCCGACAATAGGAAATCCAAATTTATAAGTGTCATTAGATGTTCCTATCTATGGATGTGTGTATTGGTCCTTAGAATTTTAGATTTTTATTAATGGATATTATATGTCGCACACTTTAATGTATTGGCGAAAACCGTGATGACAGATGTTTGCAGCGATCTAGGATATATTGGGTGTGTCACGAGTAATATTGCATTAATTAATAATGCGGGAAAGAATTTATCCCTTATGTTTATTAATGGAAGTTAATATCTTGGATCCTTTGATGGAAATGATATAGCCTAAATAAATCCTTGACCATGGTGTTCTCTAGGTAAGTTCTATTTTTGGAAATTCTAAAATAGTGATATCGAGCATATAGGTTGATGACACCAGCATGCAACATGCTCTATTGGAGATATTGTGATAAAAAGGTTATATTATACGGTAAGCGTTCGTATGAGGTGACATGTTGTTGCGACATTAACTTCTTTCTCTATGGGTGTCTTGGCGTATTGCTAGATGCTAACCTTGGACTTTAGGTAGGTTCACCTAATGCCACTAAGAAATAGGCTTAGAGAGTCACACACTATGTGTATCTGGAATCTCATCTAAATAATTTATTATTTAACAAATTGAATAAATACTATTCCCAGTTGTGGTTTAATAATTATTCAAGTATGCCTGATCGCATTTATTTCGTCGCTAGTTATTTGAGAGAATATATTACGGACAAAATATTTAATAAATATTTATTTTCTATTTTAGTAAATATAATATTTATTTATTTATCAGTGAATAATGTACTTATATTTATTTAATTAATAAATAATCATTATTCAAGACTCGATAAATATTGAGGATTATTAGCAAACTGAGTTTAAGGATCTAGTGAGAAATAATAATATTGAATATTATTTTATTAAATAATATTTAATTATAACTTGCAAGTTAAGCACATGTCAAGAAATAATAACATTGTTGTTGTTATTTGACACGAGCTTTTACTCGGATTAATAAAATAAATAAATGCGCTTGTGCTAATTATTTATTATTACCCTAGTGAATTAAATTCTCGGTTATATTATTATTATCTTATTAGCCAATGGCAAGCTAACGCTAGCCAGTGGGTTGTGCACAACATGTGAAGAAATCCTCTTGAGCATAGAGATTTCATTCTTCTCAAAGAACGTTCTCAAGAACAAGAATGATCCTCTTCCACCAGATCAAATAGAACACTTTGGAAGCAGTTCTCAAGGCGATCAAAGACAGACAATGAAAACGCAAAGATCTTCTGTGCTAGCACCCGAAGACTCCTTCAACGATGCCCAAAAAATCGCGAAACATGTGTGGATCACCGCTAGAGGAGATCTACTCTTGATCTCTACAACGCAATGAAGAAGCACTGCAAATCTGTGGTCTAACGCATCAATGAAGAAAGAATCATCTTGGAGGTAATTCTTTAATTTAATTTAAATAATTATAAACAAAATATGTTGATCATCTCTTCTACATTCCGGGTTTCTCCATTTTCTTTGTCTAAATCCTTGATTCAATTTCGTGGATACTGGCGTTCATCGTTGTATTGATCCTGGATTGATCATCGATCATGAAAAAATCAAATTTGGGCCCCAGTCATACCATGCTTCCATTACGCCAGGAACCTATAAGCAGTATCAAAGCAGACATATTATTATTTATAATTATTCAAATAATTTGTTGACTATTTACGCTTTAATAATTTAGTTTGTCAATTCAAGTTTAATCATTCCTTTTAATCTAAATTACGATATTTGTTCTTCCTCTATCGTTTCTTGCAGATCTAACAGAAACAATTAATTTTATGATTAAAATTAAATCAAGTAACTAATCCGGAGGTGACAAGAGTTTTGTTCGGGTAACACAACAGTACATGTCGTGTAGTCAGATCTACATGCCATGTAGTTCTATTCAACGCACCAGGAGTAATCCACCAAATTACTCAAGTCGTGTTCATTTATGACAGGTGGTGTAGTTAATTCTTACACCGCGTGTTGACCGGGACAGACAAACACACAATTATCGGATTACATGTCGTGTGGCTCACTGGACACGACGTGTAGTCCCTTTCGGGTCAGGGCCAAACCGTGTATCCCATACACGACTTAGCTGACCGGTGACCATGTAACTCGGAGTAGACACGGCATGTGGCCCACTAGACACGCCCGCGTACTCTGAGATTTCTAAAGTATGCCTCACACGCCAAGTCCCTAAGCGTGTACTTCAGATAGACGGTGAAGGTAGTACACGCCGTGTAGTCGGAACTACATGTCGTTTACTGTTATCAAATTACACAGAATTAGAACTTTAATATTTGTGTAATGTTCAAAACCACATATCATGTATAATACGTATTACATGTTGTTACTCAAGTGAATTAAATCATAACACGTGGCTGAAAAAATCACATGATTCATGTAATCATCCGTGAAGTACATGTTGTGGTAGTAGACATTAAATCGTGTATGTCATATGTCACAAGAGTGAAACAATATATGGGTATAATACATATTGGGTAGATTTGGACGAGTATTCTCCATATTACCTCCAAGGTACATTTATGTACAAGGTAAATTTTAAATGAATTTATTTTGTTTAAAATTATAATGGATGAGAATCTCAAGGAATTCAGAAAAAGATTAAGATAAAAGGATTGATTAATTAAAGATAATAATTAATCAAATCGAGCATGATTTATCTTAAATAAGAATGGTTAAATAATTGAATGTTAGTTTTATTAAATGTGTAATGTTGCATGTATGTGTATGATCATGAGTTAGACCAGACCATTGTATGTGATTGGTTTCCTTTTGATTTATTATTAAATTAAATTATTGTTCTGCGTGCCTTATCTCATTAATATGTAGGGTCTGTGTGCCCATGATTTCTTTTATCTAAATCCCCCTTTACCCCTCTCCTGTGTGTGAGTAAAAGCATATGTAATGGATTAAGCTCTCAAGCTAGTGGAGGCGGTTCAAGTTAGGAGCCGAGGTGAAACCAATCCAAGGAGATATAAAGGTGGACATGTGGAAAGCTGCAAACACAAATCATAAATGGTTTAAGGTGTTTCTCCCCTAGGTCAGAGGTTTTTTTATCAACCGCTAGATAAACTAACTATTAGAAAATCTCATGATCATACCCTTTATTTTATTTATGTTCGTTGCATGGTTATTCATTATGGATGTTTTATCACGATCACATAATTAATGAATTAACAAGCATGCAAGATGGAATTAAAATAAACTGGCTTATGCGTAAATATTATCATGACATGGTTAATCACTCAACTCTATCCCAGTTAATATTAACAAGCTTGTGAAAAGATAATAATTGACAATTTACACATAAAGGATAAAATCCCTCAATAAAATATTAAGTTGGTATAATTTTCAATTACTTCGGTTAGAATCGAACCATAGTTCAAAGTGCTTGACCATCCAAATTTGGGGTGCTTTCAATTATCGAGAAATTCTAATTTGAGGTTTTTGGTTGACTTAACTTGGTTTAAATCAAGGCTTGACTTTCAAAGCAGAACTTGGTGTAATTGAGAGGAAAATGTTGAGGAAATATAAATAATGATTTCAGGATTGGGGTGTCCACTCAACGGATCAAGGAACTGCGAGTTGATGCAGTTGACATTTGGAATTCCTACCTAAGACCATTTGAGTTGTTTAACCAGCCAAGTTTGGGGTAATGAGAATGGAATATGGATCCTTTCCACTAGAATATCCAAGCAATATGATACTCCGAAGCCAACGGTGAGGGCTATTGGGTTTCGATAAAATACTCGGAGACTAATAAATATAATTTTATTTATTTGTATAAATTTATCAAGATAAAGTACTAAAATTATGCTTATTTTATTTGTATAAATGACATCAAAATGACATAAAAATGACATCAAACATATCGTTGTGATCCATACTCGAGAAGTAAAACCTTCTCACCGACACTAATTTCCAAGAATGACAAATTCACCTATGGGTCACCCTTCATCATCAAAGGAAACTATATGTGCTAGAAGAACCTTTATGAGTTGCGCCTGGAAATGAGGCGAGTGATGAGGAGCTCTCTTTGTACGAGAAACATCTGAATGACGCTCCAAATGTTCAGTGCTTCATGCTCTCATCCATGTCCAATGAGATCTTGAAGCAACATGAGGAAATGAATTCTTATAGCATGATGTCTCACCTTTGAGATCTATATTAAGAGAAGGTGAGACAAGGGAGGTATGAGATCTCCAACGCTTTGTTCACGATTAAGCTTGGAGAGTATGTGCTAGCTGGGCCTTATGTAGTCAAGCTTATTAGCTACATTGAGCGTCTGGACATCTTAGGGATTAAATTCCTGGATGAGTTTCATACAGATCTCATACCATCATCACTGCCCAAGGTCTTCTCTAGTTTTATTGTGAATTATAATATGAGTGATAATGAGAAGAGCCTATTGGAACTTCTGACCCTAATTCTCCAAGTGTATAAGGACATGGGGCATGACAAACCCATAGTCCTTATTGTGAATATGAAGAGGAAGGACAAGGCAAATGAGTCTAAAATTTATAAATATTCTAAACCCCCAAGCATCGTCCAACCAATAAGAAGAAGATCCAAAGGCAAAACAAGGAAAAAGAGGTAGTATGTTTCAGGCCACTGAAAGAGGAACTGCACCCAGAGGTAAGGGTAAGCCAAATGTGCATTCGTTATTGAGTGAAATATTTCCATTTCTACACATTGGTTATTAGATATAGCTTGTAGTTCTCACATATGTATTTAAATGCCGGAACCAAATAGATTTTGGAAAATTGCAAGAGGAGAGGTGGATCTGTGAGCTGCCACTGGTTCGAGGCTGGCTGCTCTTTCCATTAGCGACTACTACCTTTCGTAGTCGACTGAGATGATTTTGGTTTTACATAACTGTTATTATGTACCAAGTGTTACCAAGAACATAATTTTTGTATCAAGTTTAGATACATATGAGTTTATTTTCATGTTCATAAATAAAAGTTGTTTCTTTTATAAGGACAACATATGTTATGGTATGACACATTTAAATAATGGTCTGTATGTATTAAATTTCAAAAACCAAGTGTTGATAATCGATAAAAAATCAAGTTCATATGACTCATATAACACCCAGTTTTGGTATCACCGTCTTCGTCATGTAAATGAGGAGCGCCTGACAAAGCTCTTCCAAGATGGTTATTTAGACTCTTCCGAGCTAAAACCACTTGATAGATGCCATGATTGTTTACAAGGGAAAATGATCAAACCACCATTTGGTGGACATGGTGAAAGAGTCACAGAGCTTCTAGGATTGATACACATTGATGTGTGTGGACCATTTCCAGTAGAAGCTAGAGGTGTATATTCTTACTTCATCACTTTTACTGATGATTTGAGTAGATATGACTATATCTACTTAATGAGGTATAAGTCCGAGTCCTTTTAGAAATTCGAGGAATTCAAGAATGAAGTAGAGAATCATCTTGGTAAGAAGATAAAGAAGTTTTGATCAGATCGAGGTGGAGAATATCTTAACCAAGAGTTTATCGACCTTTTACAGGAGTCTGAGATTCTATCTCAACTCACTCCACCTTATACACTATAGTGGAATGGTGTTAGTGAAAGGAGGAACCATACCTTGTTGGACATGGTAAGGTCGATGATGAGTCATACAAATCTTTTGTTATCTTTTTGGGGATATTCATTACAAACTGCGACATACACATTAAACTGAGTACCAACTAAGACGACAAAAAGAATCCCCTTCGAGCTATGGAGTGGAAAGAAACTCGTTTTTTCGCATACACGTATATGGGGTTGCGAGACATTTGTTAAGGCTTTCTCAGGCAACAAACTAGCACCTCGGGGTACGAGGTGTATCTTTATATGGAATCCCATAGAAACAAAGAGATACTATCTATACAACCCCTCAGACAAGAAAGTGACTATTTTCAGACAAGTTGTCTCTCTTGAGAGGGAGAACATCCTCAAAAAGGATAGTGGGAGCAAGATTGACTTAGATGAAGTTGATGCTCAAGATACATAGGAGTTGGTATAAGAACAAGTTCCACAAGTCCCCATGGAAGAAGTGGTTCCGGAAACACAAGTACTACGTAGGAGTGTAAGATAGGTAAGGGAACTAGAGAGATATGATTTTCTTGTCACTAAGGATGGTGACTCATTTTTGTTGGACAATGATAAACCACTCTCCTACAAGGAGGCAGTAGAGATATAATAAGCCGCATGATGGCTAGAAGCTATGAATTCTGAGATGAATTTCATGTATCAGAACCATTTTTGGGTTTTGGTCGATGCGCCAGTTAATGTAAATTTTGTTGGATGTAAATGAGTATTCAAGAAGAAACTGGACATGTAAGGTAAAGTTATTACCTATAAAGTAAGGCTAGTGGCTAAAGGTTTTAAACAGCGTCAAGGAATTGACTATGATGAAACCTTTTCACCAGTTTTCATGTTTAAATCTATCATAATCTTACTTTCCATAGCAGCTTACCATGAATATGAGATTTAGCATATGAATGTCAAAACTGCATTCCTTAATGGGAACGTTTTGGGAGATGTCTATATAACACAACCAAAAGGGTTTGTGATACCAGGTGATGCCAAAAGGGTTTGAAAGTTTCATAGATCCATTTATGGATTGAATTATGCATCTAGGTCATGTAAAATTTGATTCGATGAATCCATAAGAGAATTTGGTTTCATTAAGAACGAATGCAAGTCGTGTGTTTACAAAAGGTTTAATGGGAATGTGGTCATTATCCTAATAGTATATGTTGACGACATATTACTTATTGGAAACAACATATTAGTCTTATAATCTATTAAGGATTAGTTGAACAAGTGCTTCTCCATGAAGGACTTAGGTGAATCAACCTACATTCTAGGGATAAAGATCATTCGTGATAGATCCAAGAGGCTGCTTGGACTAAGCCATAGTACATACATTGACCAGATACTAAATAGATTTAGTATGAAACAATCCAAGATGGGATTGGTTCCAGTGTCACATGACATACATCTTTCTAAGAAAATGTGTCCCCATACACAACATGAGAAAGATAGAATGAGTAAGATCGCATACGCTTCAGCGATATGATAAATCATGTATGTCATTCTATGTACTAGACTTGATGTTTCAAATGTACTGAACATGGTAGGAAGATATCAAGAAGATCTAGGAGAACAAAATTGGACTTCTGTTAAGGCTATCCTTAAGTATCTGAGAATAACTAAGGATATGTTCCTGGTGTATAGAGGAGATGAGGAGCTTGTCATTAGAGGGCATATTGATGCTGGTTTTCAGACAGACCATAATGATCGAAAGTTATAATTTGGATATGTTTTCTATCTCAACGGAGGAGATGTGAGTTGGAAGAGTTCAAAGAAACTAGTTGATGTTGATTCTATAACAGAGTCTGAGTATATAGCGGCTTTTGATGCAGCCAAGGAAGCCGTTTGGATTCATAACTTTATCTGGAGCTTGATGTGGTACATATTAGTAAGGACCCTATCACGTTGTATTGTGATAATACTGCAATGGCAACTCTTGCAAAAGATTCAAGGTCATATCAACAAACAAAACACATACTATGAAAGTATCACCTCTTGAGGTATTTTCATTAGAGTGGTGAAGTTTCAGTGATCAGAGTACCCACGAAAGAGAACGTGGCGAACCCTTGACTAAAGACGTATCTCAGAAGAAACATGAATATCATGTGAGAGCTAGTGGAATGAAGTTTGTTAGTAGTTGGTTCTAGTTCAAGTGAGATTCTGTTGGAGTTAGTTCCCTAGAACCAACTTATATATACTTTATGATAACTTATATTCATGGTTTTTTAATATTAATAAATTCCTTATCACATCACGATTGTTCTTCTGTGTGACATTTTATGTGACAATGTCCCAAGAGTAGTTGTCGCACTAAAAGGTCATAGCAATTCCCCGCTATGATGTGAACCCAGAAGTGTTATGACACTATTCTTAAATATATGTTCTATGGACAAATGATATCATTTGAGGGAGACAAATGATACAAGCCATTAGGGGTGAAGACTCGGGACTTTGAGGTACCTTCTCATGATGTACGCCCTTGGTAATATCCAGTAGGATATTATGAGAATGAGACCCGACAATAGGAAATCCACATTTATAAGTGTCATTGGATGTTCTCATCTGCGGACGTGTGTATTGGTCCTTAGACTTTAATATTATTATTAATGGATATTATGAGTCGCACACTTTTATGTATTGGCAAAAATTGTGATGACAAATGTTCGTGGCGAGGTAGGATACATTGGGTGCATCATGAGTAATATTGCATTAATGAAAAATGTGAGAAAATATTTATCCCTTATTCTCATTAGATAAAGTTAATATCTCAGGCCCTTTGATGGAAATTATATATCCTAAATAAATCCATGGCCATGGTGTTCTCTAGGAAAGTTCTATTTCCATAAAGTTAAAGAATGTGATATTGAGAATATAGGTTGATGACATTGGCATGGAACTTTTTGGATTGGAGATATTGTGATAAAGATATTATATTACACGGTAAATGTTTGTATGAGGTGACATGTCGTTGTGACATTAACTTCTTTCTCTATGGGTGCCTTGGCGTGTTGCTAGATGCTAACATTGGACTTTAGGTAGGTTCGCCTAATGCCACTAAGAAAGGGGCCTAGAGGGTCACACACTAAGTGTATTCAGAATCTCAGTTAAATAATTTATTATTTAACAAGTTGAATAAATATTGTTTCTGGTTGTGGTTTAATAATTATTTAAGTATGCCTAATCACATTTATTTCATCGTTAGTTATTCGAGAGAATATATTACGGACAAAATATTTAATAAATATTTATTTGATATTTTAGTAAATATAATATTTATTTATTTATCGATGAATAATGCAGTTATATTTATTTGATAAATAAATAGTCATTATTCAAGGCCTGATAAATATTGAGGAGGATTGGTGGACCGAGTTTAAGGGTCCAGTGAGAAATAATATTAAATATTATTTTATTAAATAATATTTAATTATAACTTTCAGATTAAGCATATGTCAAGAAATAATAAAATTTTTGTTATTATTTGACATGGGGTTTAACTCGGATTAATAAAATAAATAAAGGTTTGTGTGCTAATTATTTATTATTACCCAGTGAATTAAATTCCTGGTTATATTATTATTCTCTCATTAGCCAATGCCAAGATAATTCTATCCAGTGGGTTGTGCACAACATGTGAAGAAATCATCTTGATCCTAGAGATTTCCTTCTTCTTCAAGAATTTTATCAATAATGAAAGTGGTCCTCCTCCACCGGATAAAAGAGAATGCTTTGGAAGCGGTTCTCAAGGTGATCGAAGGTGGACAACACAAGCGCAATGATATTCCATGCTATCACCTGGAGACTCCTTCGACGACATATTGAGATTCACGGAACACGTGTGTATCACCGCTAGAGGAGATCTACCCTCGATCTGTACAACACAACGAAGGAGCACCTGTGGTAGAACACATCAACGAAGAAAGAATCACCTTAGAGGTAATTATTTAATTAAATTAAATTAATTATAAACAAAATATGTCGATCCTCTCTTTTGGGTTCCAAGTTTCTCCCTTTTCTTTGTATAAATCCTTGATTCAATTTTGTGGATACTAGCATTCATCATCGTATTGATCCCAGATTAATCATTGATCATGGAAAAATCAAAGTTGATCCCCACCCAAACCACGCTTCTACTGCACTTACAACCTACAGATGGAGTGGCTATAGGTGTATGCATCATCCAGCCAAAGTATGGAAGGAATAATAAGGAATGGTTTGATTCAAATATGATTTAGTCGATAGAGGAAAATTTTTATCCAAGTTCTAGTAAGGTTTGGTGGAATAAGGAAAATAAGGCACCTGACTTGTGTCTTTGGATGGAAGGAAAAAGAAGCATAGAAGATGAAGGATTTTAGAACGAGTTGAGCTCATTGTATAGGAAAGTTGAATTACCATTTTTTCTATAAAAGATCCAATCACTTGTATTTCCATAGTCGAGACTTATTTTATGATCCATTGAACCCGTTACAGTCTTCCCATGCCTATAATGCAACTTTGCATGGAAGTATTTGTATAAAATTGGATGATATCTTGTTATCGATGCGTCCCAATTTGGTTTGGGAGGAGTTTAAGGTAGAGTTACTAGGATGCTTTGGGACTGCTCTAGAAAGAGATCCTTTTAAATAGTATGAAGACATACAACAAACCAAAATAGTGAAAGAGTATATTAATGAATTTGAGAGGGTGGATTTATGAGTTTCTATGCTACTAGAATCATGGTATATCAATTTATTCTTGGGGAGACTTTATTCAGAAATAGAGCCGTGGATACACATGAACCTACCACTAAAGCAAGGTTGATCTCTCTAACTCGACATGTGGAAACGAGAGTTGATAATCAAAGGAGTTATCAGGGAACATGACCCATGGAAGATAAGAATGAACCTTTTAACTTATCTCACTTTTAATAGTGACATAACCAAGTTTAGTTATAATGTGGTGTTAACTAATAAAAATAAAATGGAGATGAATGTAGAGAAAAAGGATTTTATCCAAGGTGGAAGGGAGTACACAATATTTCCTGAGATGAATATAAATAAAGGACAACTAAGGGAATTTATTTTTCCTATGGTATGAAATTTGGGCTGGCACATAGGTTCCCTAAGAAGGGAATTTTATTGATGGTCTGGGAATTCATTGATCCAAAATTTAATAGTAAACCAAGTGCTTAAGAGATAAATCACTGTGAAGAGGACAACACAGTATAAGAGATGACCTGCCAAGTTTTGTTACTTGGAGTTTTGGAGGGATAGAGTTTTCAGGGTATGAAATCCATGATGTTGGAGGGAAATGTTGCTGATGTGCCAATCTTGGTAATAATCAACAGTGATGTCAACTATAATTTCATTTCTAAGGTTCTGTTATGATTTCTGGAAATTCCAGTTACTTCAACCATATCATTTGTAGTATGATTAGGAGATGATCATCGTGTATTTTCTAGTGGGCATTGCAAAGTACTACTAGTTGAGTTAAGTGACTTAAAGGTTGATTTGGATGCTAATTTGTTTAACACAACAAGACCTGACCTTATATTGGGTATGGAATGGTTGGATACACCTGGTTATGTAACTTCACATTGAAAAAACTTGACTATGAGTTTTGAATTTCAAGGGAAATATGTCACCCTACAAGGGAAGTGGTTTTCTTAAGAAGTACCACTAGCTTTGTAGTCATTTATAGATGGTAAAAACTTTTTGTTATAGGGTCTCTAATGGGTTCCAGGGGTGGAAGATGCAGTGTGGGCACATCAAAGTGATTCGGAGTTTTAACAAGAGGTACAAAACCCGATAAAATGATATAAAAAGACCTTGGAAGAATCCAAGGGGTTACCACCTCAGCGGGCCAGAGACCATGCTATTAACCTTAAATAGGTAGTGAGTTCTGTTAATATTGGTCCATATAGAGTTTCCCTCCAACTAAAGGATGAGGTGGAAAAGAAGATAAATGATTTTCTGAAATAAGGGATAATTTGAAACAACAATAGTATCTATTATAGTCCAATTATTTTTGTCAAGAAGAAAGATGGTGGCTGGAGGACATGTGTTGATTATCAAGCTCTAAATAATCTTACTATTCCAGATTATTTTCCTATACCAATCATTTAGGAGTTGTTGGATGAATTTTGTGGGGCCCAACACAATTTTTTACTAAAATAGACCTAAAATATGGGTTCCATCAGGTTTTGGTAAGAGAGGAAGAAATGGAGAAAATGATGTTTCAAATGCATGAAGGTCAGTATGATTATTTGGTCATGCCATTTGGTCTTATGAATGTTCCATTGAATATCACTTTCAAGACTTTTCTTAAAAAAAATCTATGTTGGATTTCTTTGATGATATTTTAGTATACAACAAGGGTTGTCAGGGACACTTGAATCATTTGGACCAAGTATTGGCCATCCAATAATAGAATCACCTACACATTAATGGTAAAAAAAATTGGCTAAAGTGAGGTTGGATATTTAGGTCACATGATCTCTTAAGATGGGGTTTCCATGGACCTAGGGAAGACTTCCAGTGTTCTCAACCGACCCGTACCTAAAAATGTAAAAGTGAGAGGTTTTTTAGGATTAACGGGTTATTACCGGATTTTTATCAAGGATTATGGGAAAATATAAAAACATCTTACTTCCCTTAACAAAAAGGATAATTTTAAATGGGGAAGTGTCACTCAAAATTCTTTTGAATCTTTGAAACAATGCATAGTTACAACTCCCATGTCAAGACTATTTTATTTTTCTTAGGAGTTTTGTGTGGAATGTGATGATTTTCATGGTGGCCTTGAGGCTATTTTTATGCAGGGAGGAACACCATTGGCTTATTTTAGTAAGGATCTAATTGATTCCACTTTATCTAAGTTTGTTTATGAGAAATAATTGATGGAATTAGTTCATGTGATCCACCACTGGAAACAATGTTGTCATGATCAATTTCCTCCAGCCCTAGGTCTTCCAGGCCCAACACATATGCCCTTCTGAGGTTCCATCCTAAAACTCATGGGTGATAGGAGGAATTGTTCATCCAAGCTGATATGTGAGCCACCATCCTTGGTGGAATCCTATGTGGGACTTGGGTTTGTACCCAACAATCCTCTCCTCAAACCAAAGACCACACAATTGGGACTCCCCTTCAATGATAATGTATCATATCTAACCATCCTACACCGCCATTTTTTCTCATCATCAGGACTCACCGTCTGACCACCATTTATCAGGAAGACTTTCGATACAAGGCATCATGGATTCACATGTTTCAAATGATAAACCACTATCATCGTCAAACTGGTTTGGGGAATACTCTACCCTAAATCATACCTGGGCTACACCATAGCTCTAATACCACTTTTCACAATCGATTTCTTCCAGCCCTAGGTCTTCCAGGCCCAACACATAAGCCCTTCTGAGGTTCCATCCTAAAACTCGTGGGTGATAGGAGGAATTTCTCATCCAAGCTTATATGTGATCCATTATCTTTGGTGGAATCCGATGTGGTACTTGAGTTTGTACCCAATAAATGCTTGATGGGATGACACTTTATTGTCCTCATGGACCATAGGAGTCTTAAAAACTTGCTGAGTTAACAAATTTCTCCAATTGATCAATAGTGTTGGTAGGTGAAATTGTTGGGCTATGATTTTGAGGTTGTTTATAAGCTAGGAAGGGCTAATGCGGCCACTGACACTCTATCATGCATGGACGATAACAAAGTTCTGTAGCTTGCTGTTTCTAAGCCATATTAGGTTTATATCCAACTAGTTAATAAGGAAGTTTGATTGGATAAATAGTTGAAATCACTTTTTGCTAATTTGGAACACCAATCAGATGAAAAACTAGGGTATTCCCTTCTAATGGAGTGTTTCTTTTCAAAGGATGGTTGGGTTTGTCCAAATATTCTCATATGATTCCATGTATGCTATATTATTATCATGCTTCCTCGAGTGGTAGTCATAAGGGTTTCTTGAAAACTTATAAGAGGCTAGGTGACAAGTTTTATTGGATGGAATGACGCTGACTGTTATGAAATTTGTTTACTAATGTGAACATTATAAATGGTTTAAGTACCAGACTCTTTCCCCGATGATTTTACTACAGCCCCTTCTAATTCATGACTTAATTTGGGATGAATTATCTATGGATTTTATATCTGAACTTCTCTAGTCTCAGGTCATGAAGTATTTTTAGTTTTCGTGGATCAATGATCAAAGTATGTTAATTTTCTACCATTGAGACATCCATACACAACAAAAGATTTTGGACTTTTCATGAAGGAAATTGTTCACATTCATAAGATGCCCACCGCCATTTTTAGTGATCTTGATCCTTTTGAAACTTATTTATGTTGTTTATCTTCAAAAAATATTAAGAGATGGATTAACGGGTTTCCTTGGGATAAATATTGTTATAATACTTCTTTTCATGTCTCTGTTGGTGCAACTCCATTTGAAATTGTCTATGGGAAAAAACCTCCTCATTTACCACATTACATTGAGGGTGAGACTAATTTAGAAGCTATTTTCATTTCTCTTCTTTATTTTGATGATGTTCTTGAATAATTGAAGCCACATTTTCTTACTGATCAGCATTCTATATGGAATAGTGCTAATAAACATGGAAAGATGTTGAGTTTAAATTGGGTGATATGGTGTTTTTCAACCTTTATTCCCAGCAACCACACTTCAATTATTCCAAAATTTATCCTATGTTTTCTGCCTAGTTTTATGGACCATTTCCTATGGTTTATGTAGCGTCCCAACCTAAGAGCAACTAAAACAGTTCCCTGAGCAGGTTGTTCACTGGCTTCAAGCGTGCCGCCCCATACGACAGAGGCTGTCTACTAGCAGCGACAGTCTAATGGAGGTACAATGAGGAGACTATACCCTCCGGATCATTAATAAATACTGCAGAAGCAATAATACATAAAGGTGGTGGAGTATAATAATAATAGGCAATCAATAACGAATGAAATAAGCGATCAAGCTATAATGTATAGATGGGCATAAAACAGGTGATACATATGCTGAGCAGGTAAGGAAACAAATAAAAGGCTCAACAACTATCTCCAATAGCATCATGAGCACTAGATTGATCCTCTACTCCCCCACTCCATCCTAGACTAGAAGGATAACAACATGAAAACACAATCTCTAAACTTGATCCTACAATCATGAGGTCTATTCAGGTACCCCAGTGCAATGACGACCAGAATATGGTGTGATATATACTTAGTAGGCCACCACCAACGGTGTCTAATGAAATCCAGTCCTTGAATATAAAATATAACAGTGTGTAGGTACAATGAATAAAGAAGGGAAAAATAAATAAAAGTAATGAGTCGGGTTCAGGTTCCTCAGGGACACATGGCCGACCATACCTGTTTCGGCCTAAGCCAGAATGTCTCTTAACATGCACAAATGTATATATATGCATACGCCATACAATCTTTTTCACATATATACATGTACTGGCGTGGACCCAGGTCGGAAGACCAGGGCATACACATAAAAGTAACACAAGGGTCATTTATTCAATTAAGGAAACTGATCAAGGCATCCTAGCCAAGGGAATGTATCCAAGGTGATAGTAAACATGCATGATAGAATTCATTCGTCTTATGAGCCCATCCAAGGCATTTCGTAAAGGGGAACCCAAGTGTTGCCCATGGAGTCACGTAATGCTGTTAATTTCTAAGCCCATCTTTGGCGTTTCGTAATAAGGAAACTTAAGTATCGCTTATATCATCCAACTTTCCTATAATATCGTCCATGGAATTCTGTAGAAAGGAAACCCAAGTGTCACTTAGATCATGTGAAAACCATCTAGCCTATGAGCCCATCCAAGAAATTTTATAATGAGGAACATGAGTATCGCTCAAGGCATACCATAATGTAAGTAACCTCTGAACCCGTCCAAGGTGTTCCAAATAAGGAACCCAAGTATCGCTCATGGTACATATAATCTCAATTAGCCTAAGATCCCATCCAAGACATTCCGTAAAGTGGAACCTGAGTATCACTCAAGGTGTACATAATTCATTTAACCATTTAAATTTAAATAATAAGGAAGGCCATGTTAGTAAACATGCCATAACACATTTCAAATTCAAAGAACAAAGAGGTCCATTTACAAGAATGCTATCTCACCAGTCAAGTATTACATAAATAGGACCATAACCATTCATCATTTCAAATATCCCATTCAATTTCCCCATTTTCTTAAAGAATACATCGCACCTCATATGTGGTTTTATTTTAAATCGGTAGGTTGATCATCATACCATCACATTCAATTTAATTAATTTAATTCTTCCACAAGGCACATGCAACATACTTCAAAAGGCGATTTACAGTAAGCAATGCTCTTCGATCATACACATTCAAATAACACACCCAAGGGGGTGGCTTTAATATAAATTAGACAAAGAACCATAGGGGAATTTACTTGAAATCATCATGAAGAGTGTTTTGGGATGAGGTCCTTCAACCATACTACAGGGTCTAAGGTATCCAAAGGCATGGTTTAATAGTTTAATTAAATTCATTTCACATTTTTGAGGTAACAGACATAAAAGTTTGGCATGCGACACAATGACAATATTCTATAAAAAACATAAATTTAAGGTAAATACATATAGACCACCCACCTTGTGCTTAGGATGGTCCACTCATCCAATATTGAGCTTTGATTCGAGTCGAAACTAGAGAAAATAGAAGATTTGACAAACACCCTAAAAATAGGGTGAATTATCTCACACAAATTTAGCATTCCATACGGAATGATAATCAAAGAAGAGAAGAAAGAGGAGTTGTAGACTTACTGAGGGTTATCCAACACAACTGACGGAGAGAGATTTGGAGAACATACTGAGGAGATCCATCCATACCTAAGAGGAAGCCAAAGGAGAGATCCCAGACGAGGTGGCTGCTATGCGCGATTGGGAAAGAAAATGGAGGAAATAACTTTAAAGAAGGTAGAGGAAAAATCGTTATTTTTGCCTTTTTAAAAGTCGTATGGTTTGGAAAATCGTGTGCCAACCATGCGGTGCTACTATCCAAGGGACAAACACCTTGCACGGTCTGGCCGCACGGTTTGACAAACAGTGCACCTAATTGTACACAACTATTGGTTAGGTGGTGATAAGGGTGCAGGCTAGGCACACAGTTTGGGAAAAATATGTGCAGTGTCATGACCCCCTCCCTCCAAAGATACTGAAATGAAGGGAGAGGGATAATGACCCCCGAGTCTCGCCTCCAGTAGGTCCTGAGTTGGCGACTAGTGCTGAGAGTATGAAAATATCATATATGGGAGGCATTGCCCTCTATAATGTAAGTAGGATCGAGAGATAAGATGGATCATCCAAAAACAACTCCAAGACACAATATAAAAAGAAATCCAAAAACCATCCCATATGCATGTAAGAATAGAACTGATACATATACAATAAAGTCTCTAAAGTGAATACACAAAAGTAAAGCTAAATCAGCGACACAACAACTGTCAAGGATACGAGCTAGTAATGTCCATCACATTCCACATATTCCTCATATAAAATTTAAAAAAGTTTTATATATATAGGGTGAACATACAAGTATACTCATTTTGAAAACCAAATTCTCTCATGCACATGTGAAAGAAGCATACTAATGCCCCTGTGAGAAAACAACGGAACCAAACAACACCTATCAAGGTATACTAACCATCCCAAACTCACCAAGGAACACTCACCAAATAACGCAAACCATGTAATATAATATAATAGGAATCACATCGATAAGGGTACCCCACACTACTTTCCCACTGATATGCCGCTCTCACACCCAACGTCATACGTCATGATGCTCCCATCTCTTCCATATACCACACCGCCCCACAAGCACTGTCACAACAAACCTTCCCCGTAAACACCTAGGCTCACTTCCCCACAAGCACGACCACAACACATCTCACCTGAAAACACCTGGGCTGCCTCCCCACAATCACGGTCACGTCTCGCCCGAGAACACCTGGGTCGTCACACCTCGCCCGCAAACACCCGGGGTATCACAACCACCATCTAATGCACTAATAGACCTACATCCATCATAGCCTGTGTAATACCTACCTCACTTGGAAGAGATAGCGTGAAAGAGCGGGTACCCAACCATCTATACTTCTCACTAGATGTTGGAAAAAATTACTCCCACGTGACTGTGCGGGTGTCGACACATAGTGCTCGACATGAGTGAGGTGCATATAGAAATCACAAGAATGTACAAGTATATATATATATATATAATATCAAATACTCAAGCCTGGCCTATAAGTTCACAAACAAACAAACCAACTCACAACACCATCTCTTTTGTTGTCACATATAAATGCATAACAGCGCACATCATCCACAAACCTCATTTCACATTTCCAACCAAACTCATTTAATTCATTCCATTCGTTTCATTATTTAGTATCAACCACATTTTACCACACAACCCACCATTTAATTATTCATTAACCATTTTTATCCCATTAACTAAACCAACTCATACCATTTCAACATTATTAAAGAATTATTCATTTATTTATTTCATCACTACTCGGGCATCTAGCACAAAGCAACCACCACCTCATCGCCCCAAAAGCCTAGCCAATCAAACCACCTCCTCACCACCCCAATAGCACAACCAAACAAACCACCTCCTCGTCACCCTAATATCATGGACGAACAAACCATATATCACCCCACACCCCATTGCAACCACACATCATCATCCCATAAGTACGACCACACATCACATCATATCAAGATTTTTTTACAGATTTACAAAGGGGATTTTATCACATTCCACTTTATTTTAGGGATGTTATCACACAAACCAAAATCCTGGGGCAACCATTTCATTATCCAAGTATAAGTAATTAACCAATTTCTTTTTGGGGTGATGTCACAATGATCACAATAGTCACAACAATCACAATACATGTATCCAACACAAACAAATCCCCCAATGACCATGATTTTCAGTGGGACATCAAGCCCGAACAATCACAATATCACAATCATATCAAGGCTGTAATAACATGCGAAACATACCCCTTTATCCTTCAATTTCAATTTAACAAATTCTTTATCTTTAATTAATTCAGAACAACCATAATTCATAGGTAAACAAAATAAAATACCTCCCACATAATACACAATAAAGAGAAATGATGGAAATCATATCTCAAAGAAGCTTTGTTGACTTGTTGTGCACCGCATAGCGAAGAAGAACATCTGTAAACCACAACCACACCATGAGAAACTGCGGATCAACCGACACCGTAACCAAAGACCATAAAAACACAACCCAATACACACCCCAAACCAAAACAACATCACCACAACAAATCCTTGGGAGAAGAATAGAAGAAAAACCCCCAAGAAGGGAGAATAATCTACCACAAATCAACCACAAAATTCCAACGAACGACTGGGAATAACATATCAAAGAGGGAGGAAAAGGGATTGAAGAACTCCTTGGGGTGCCTAGGGTTTGCCCAAAATGATAGGAAGAAGAATCCATGATCGAATGAATGAAAATTCATCCAAAAAATAACTTCAAAAATACACTGCATCAGGGGTTTACATGACGTGTAATCCCCTTTCATGTCATGTAATACTTGGGGTTCAGTTTCATTGAAAAGTGTGTTGATTTTTTATTATTTAACCCTGAAAATATAGACGTCGTGAACCAGCCCTGGACAAGATGTGAAGCCAACTTTCATGACATGTAATACACTTACATGACATGTATTTCCTACATCAGTTCTGCTGCACCTCCAGCTCCCACGAAAACTCACAGAGTCTCCCCCCGAACACCTCCAACAACTAAAACTGGAAAAGTAACAGACTGGGAGGGCATGAACCGTTACATCAGATACCTCTCAAATGATTCTCTCCCTCAAGAATCCAAAACTAATCCTAGAAAGAAAGGAGTCTGAACAACCACCCCACTAGATACCTCTCAAGGATCTTTTCATACCTAAAACACTACCACTAGCCAAACACGCCAACCCAAATGACCATAAAACACACTGCATGACCTCTCAACCTCTATGCAGCCCAAACCAACAACCACTACAACCAATGAACTACACCATCCCAAAAACACGATTCAGGGAATTCCGTCCTCCATGTTAAGATATTATCCTCTTTGGGTGGAACTGAATCACCCGAACAAGTTTAATTGCATCGTAGTTAATGCGTCTAAATTAGGAATTTGGTTCTCCCCTTTTCATATGCCATGATTTTATCACACATCACACCACACACATCACAAACCAAGGAAAATTCCTCATCTCATAAAAAAAGGATCCAAACATCACATCACAAGAAAAACAGAGCAAAGAAAAACTCAAAACAACTCTGAGTACTGGGTACACATATGTATTTCTCACTCCCAAGTACTCTACTTCAGGCCACCATGCCTCCACAACACATGAACCAAATAAATGGTCTGTCCACGCAATACCTCCTCTTGATGGTCTTGGATTTCCACTAGATTCTCCATAAATGTCACGTCACCCGCGATATCCAACTCTCCTTAGTCAACGACATGAGAGTCATCGTGAAGATACTGATGAAGTTGTGAGACATGGAAGACATCATGGATCCTTTCCAAACGTGGTGACAATGCCGACCGATATTCCACCTCACCACCTCACCCCAACACTTCAAAGGGTCTAACAAACCTGGGAGAAAGCTTACTCCTTCTACCAAACCTCAGCTTCCCATGTCGAGGGGAAACCTTCAAGAACACGTAGTCCCCAACCTCGAACTCTAAGGGCCTCCTTCTACGATCAACATAAGACTTATTCCAGTCCTGCGCTACTTTCATCCTCTCACGGACAAGCTGAACCTTTTCTATCATGCTCTACACCACATCTGGACCAAGAACGACTGTCTCCCCAACCTCTGCCCAACACAATGATGAATGACATGGTCTCCCGTAAAAAGCCTCAAATAAGGCCATTCCTATGGAAGAATGATAACTATTATTATAAGAAAACTACACCAAGGGAATATGTCATACCCAAGATCCACAAAATTCTAAGACGCACGCTCACAACATATCCTCCAACATATAGATAGTCTGTTCCATCTGCCCATCTGTCTGAGGGTGGAAAGAAGTGTTGAGGCATAACTGTGTTCCAAAAGCATGCTACGATACCCTCCAGACTCATGAGGTAAAACATGCATCCTGGTCTGAAATAATGGACCTTGGAACTCCATGAAACCACACCACCTCATCCATGTACCTCTTAGCCAAGACATCCACTACACCCAACTCTTTGATCGCTAAGAAATGGGCCGATTTCATTAATCGATCCATGGACACCCAGATATCATCACAACCTCCCTGAGATATGGGTAACCCTGTGACGAAATCCATCGAGATGTCATCCCATTTCCACTCAAGAACATCCAAGGGCTACAAAAAACCACCAGGAACATGATGATCGACCTTTACTTGCTGGAAAATCAAGCACTTTTCCACAAACTCCACCACTGCCCATTTCAACCCAAGCCACCAAAACTGCAGCCTCAATCCACAATACATCTTGAAAACTCTTGATTGTACCACCAAAGGTGAGTTATGAAACTCATGAAGAACTCCATCATGCATTACAACTGGAATAAACAACCTATTATGAAACAACATCTGATTTTTTCCATCCTCCGACCATTCCTATGGAACATCATCATGGCCAAAACGATCGCACATCACCTCTTCTTTTGAGTATCCCCACTAAGAATCCTCCACCTGTTGTATCAGAGAAGACTACACCGTCATTTGAAACAAACAACCCCTTCCACCATCCAATCTTGTATCTAAGTGCAGGGATACCAAATCCTCCATTACTCTCTAAGAATCACCAAACTCCCAAACAACACCCTTCCATGACTTCTTGCTCAAAACATCAGCCACATAATTCCCTTTTCCAAAGGATTAGGAGATATCAAAATCATAGTTCTGAATAAACTTCATCCACCTATGCTATCGCAAGTTCAAATTACACTGCGAAAAGATACACCTCAAACTCTTGTGATCTATGAAGACCAAAAAACACTCCCAAATGAGGTAATGCTGCCTCAAATTTAGCACAAACACAACTGTTGTTAGCTCCAGATCATGTGTGGCATAGTTACGTTCATGAGGATGCAACTACCTAGACCCATAAGAGATCATTGTTTGTTTCTGCATCAGCATGCATCCCAATCCCAAGCGAGAAGCATCACAAAGCACCTCAAACAACGCACCCTCCTCCAATAGATGAAGCACTAACCAACTTTCCCTTAAGTTAACCAAATGTTGCCTGACACTGATCACTCCACACAAAAGTATGTTCTTTCCTGGTCAAAGATGTCAATGAGGATGCAACTCGAGATAAATTCGGTACAAACCACCGATAATAGCCTGTAAGATCAAGAAAACTATGAACCTCTGCCACATTGGTGCTGACCAAGAAACAACTGCTTCAAATTTTGATGGGTCTACTGTAACGACCCAATCTTTTTGAGTATTATATTAACTTACTCTTAATGATTTAATAAGACGTTAATGGTTAATGCAGAAAGGGGATTTGATGGCTTCATCTAGTAGACTCAACCCTTACGAAGCCCACTTATCAGAGCTTGGGAAGGAGGTAGCATCTATGGGCTTCGCATTGGACCAAGCCCAAGCCGAGCTCCAGCGTGTCAAGCTTGAACGAAAACGCTTGCAGGAGAAGTTCAAGTTAGTGGATATTGCTTCTAGGGCAATGTTATCTGAGACTCCCTCAGATTCTCTCACCATAGCACACCTTACACTTAGGTCTTATGCCAGTGTTATAAGGGGCTATGTGATGAGACCCTAGTTTCCTTGTGTAATCCTTTCGGGTGAATAAATTGAGATTTCTTCCTTTAGTGATGTTTGTGAAATTTCAAATGTCTAGATAATTTTAGAATGTATTTTATTGATGAATTTTGAAAAAGGGATATTTTGAAATATATATGTAAACCCTAAATAACTAATGATGTGTAATGATTTTCAAAAAATGGTCTTCTACAAAAGTGTTCATTAAGGAATTTGGAGTCTAATAAGATCAACTTAATTTTTGATGAATAGTAAATTATGAATAGTGATTTTACGCTTAGGATTAGTAATATGACCAAATGGATTAGTAATTTCACTCAAAGAAAGTTTTAATATAATTTAGACACCTAGATTAAGTAATGTGATTCAATAAAATGGTTAAATAACGGTTTCATAAATTATTATTCAAGTATTAGTTTTTTCGGATGAATAGTGTTTTTAATTAAAAATTTAATTAAAAATAATTAGAAAATTATTTTTATAAAAAGGACTTTATTTTTGAACTCAGAGCATCGATATTATGTTAAGGTAATTTTTGGGGATTTTTCTGAAAAAATGAATTTTCGATGAATAGTGTTTTTATTTAAAAATTAAATTAAAAATATTTAGAAAATTATTTTTATAAAATGGATTTCATTTTTGAAATCAGAGCATTGATATTTGGTTAAGGTGAAATTTTGGGATTATTCTGAGAAAGTTGAATTTTCGGTGAATAGTGAAAGTATAGTTTTTAAGTTACGGGTGTTTAATGACATCATTAAATGATGTATTAAGTATATATTCAATATGGTCGAATTATGAATAGTAAGATAAGGTGTTAGGTGTCCCAAGTGGCCAATACCATGGGAAAATACCATGGGAAAGCCCATGGTTTTTCCAAAACCACTAGTGAGGTGTCCCTTGGCCATTAATGCTTTGTCCCCTCACTTTCCCTATAAATACCCACCCTTTCCTCCCTTAGTTTTCACTCCCAAATCTCCCCCAACGAAGTTCTGGTCTTCTTACCTTCCAAAGAGTCCTCCCAAGGTTCCCCCAAGCCCTCAAGGTCCAATCCTTTGAGTTTCAAGAGTCACATTTTAAGGTAAGGGATCCGACCCCTCTCTTTCTTTCCATGAAATCTCTTTTATGTCATTCCTATTATGCTCCATGTTTTTATGTGAGAGGATGTTCTTTTATATTCCTCTTACTTCCCTTTCATGTTTATATGATGAGAGATCCCCTCTTACTCTCATCATTTCGTTTTATGAAAGTTTAAGTGACGCCGTTAGGCTGCCGAATTTTTAAGGGATTCTTTCACCCTTCTCATTTTTCAAGTTCGATTTTCATGTCAAGTCTTTCAAGTTCCTTTTTATTATGTTGGGGTATGATCTCTATATCAATCATACTGATCTCTTATGATCATATGATGAGGGACCCTTTTTGATCTTGTCAAATCATTTTCTTTTGAAGTTAAGTGACGTCGTAAGGCTGCCGAATTTTCATAAGAGAAATCTAATCTTTTTCCTTCCATGTTTTTCATTTCAAATGGTATGTCCCTAAAATTTCGTTACCATGTCCATATGTCCTTATTATTCATTCACCCTACTGTTTTATGGATCATTTATGAGTGGGTGACCCATGTCCCCTCTCATTTCAATGTTTTCTAAAACCCCGAAACTTAGTCGTTATGCTGCAAAATTTTCCCCTCAAAATGCCTCTCTCTTTTCTCAAAAATTATTTTATGTTATAAAGTGAATACTCAAAGCTCTTATTTCTACAAGGGTATTCACATATATATCAAAATGTTCCATTTTAAATTCTGGGATTTACATACATGAGACCCGCTTTCCCTTTCTGTGGGTTTAAAGTGACGTAAATATCATATCTTTAAAGCAGTTTTTAAAACGTTATGATTATGAAATGAAACCCATTTATTTTATGCTATGTGGGTTATTTATGAAATGTTTGATGATGATATATGTGTATCACATGATAATAAAGGCAAATTTAAGGGTGCGCCCTGATAGCGCTCCAATGCATTGGGTAATGATGTAACCACTAGAGATTACAATTTTCATGATACCTTGGTGAATAACCTTGGTAATTTTCAAATGACACCTTGGGGATGGACCTTGGTGATATGTTCGTGATTGTCTATGTTAAATGATGTAGCCACATCTTCAAGTTATGGAAAATGTTGTTTTTATTATGAAATGCCTCATGATTTTCTTTCTCATACCTTAAAGTTCTTTTCATGTCCTTATTGAAGTATATCAAGTTCACATGTAAAATGTTCCTCTTGTTTCCCTTACTGGGCCTTCTGCTCACACTTTCTTTTGATGTATGTCCCCAGGTTATGAGATGCAGTAATGAACCTAGGATGAACTTAAGGAGAAGCCTTTCAAGTGTTTAAGAAGAATGCTTTATGTTGTTTTCATGTATTATGTTCCTGGTTTCCAAGACACTAAACCTTAAAGATCCTCAGTTGTGTGTAATGTAATGAAAGTTTATGTTATAAAATGGCGGGATGCTATAGTTGGTATCAAAGGATGGTTTAGTTATTTGTGGAAATTAGGATATAAAAACTTTAGGAAGAACCCTATAGAAAAGTTTAAATATAGGAAAACTTCCTGGTATTTTGGTAAGTATTGAGTAAGTGGTCTATCAAACAAATACATCCCTGTCTGGATACGAGCAGGTAGAGGTGGCTCTGGCACAGATGTACATAGGGGTAAAACCCGAAAACACCGCTTTGAGCTAGACTCGAACGGGAACTGGTGCACGATAATGGGCCTTGCTGCACTCTTGGTTACGACACTCCCGGGGGATATGTTTGGTTAATCACAAGCTTTTTATGAATCATTATGAAGGAATTATAGAGAAGTATAATTTTCTAAGCATGAAGTCTTAGTTAAAAGATTCATAAATGAAATAAGTTTCTCACTAAGGTTTTATTCTTTTAGAAAATGGCGGGCAATAGGAGAAACCGTTCCGATGGTGACCGCAATGCACCATGTGCTGACGGCCCTCCGATGGAAGCCGGAATGAAAACATTCATGCGAATGATGAACCAACTGACTCAAGTTATGAGTAATAACTTGAATCAAGCTGAGAGGCCGACCTCACCATGAAGGGAACAACTTTCTGTTGAGTCCTTCATGCGTCAACGACCGCCAACATTCAGTGGATCTACTGACCCATTGGTTGCGGAACAATGGATAAGCTCCATTGAAAAGATCTTTTCTGTACTTCATTGTTCGGAACAAGAAAAAGTCACCCTTGTTGTTTACCGCCTAGAGGGAGAAGCTGATCAGTGGTGGTCACTGATCAAAAACACGAAGCCACGAGGAGAGATGGAAGCTATGGAGTGGGAAGAATTTCGGGGGATTTTCTTTAACAAGTATTTCCCTCGTTCCATGAGAACGAAAATGGAGAAAGAGTTTCTCGAGCTGAAGCAGAAGGAGAACGAATCTGTCGGAAGCTATGAGATGAACTTCACAAGGCTTTCCCGTTATACCTTAAGCTTTGTCATGGAACCTAATGGGAAGGTTGATAGATTCTTTGGAGGACTACGACCACATCTGCGGAAGAATCTAGCCAACAGGGACTACGATAGCTATGAAGAAATAGTTCGAAGTGCTATGAAAGTTGAACTAGAGTTTGGGGAGACACAGTGGTCTCACAAATCTAATGAGAAGAAGAGAACTCTAGAACCGATCCTGGGAAGAAGTTTTGATCAGGAAAGAGGTGGAAAGCATATGCAACATGCCACATGCAATAAATGTGGGAAGAAGCATCCGGGGAACTGCTTGATCGGAAGTGGAAAGTGCTATAGGTGTGGAAAAGAAGGCCATATTTCTCGAAATTGTCGTGGTGATGTGAAGCCTCAACTTCCCAACACTAACGACAGAGGAAAGATGGTTCTGGCCCTACCCGAAGTCACATGCTTCAAGTGTGGACAGCTTGGGCACTTTTCTAATCAATGTCCAAATCCGAGGGCGGTGGAGGGGAATCACCATCAACCTCAGCAGAGGCCAAGGGAGCAAGGTCGTGCTTTCGCTATCACAACAACTGAAGTTGAAGTTCCGAACGATGTGGTAGAAGGTACTCTTGTTGTCCTCTCAAAACTAGCAAGTGCTTTATTTGATTCTGGTTCTACGCATTCCTTTATTTCTTCCAAGTTTGCAAAGAATATAGAATCAATCCCCGAATTGCTTGAGGTAGAGTTGTCAGTCAAGACTCCAAGTGGGATTATCCATGCATCAACAGTGTTTAGAGACTCTAGTGTTTACTTTGGTGAGAACAATCTTATCGCAAATCTAGTAGTCATCCCCATGATGGAATTCGACGTTATACTAGGGATGGACTGGCTCTCAAAGTATAATTCTAAGATCAAATGCAGAAGTAAGGAAATCTCAGTAGTCTTGAATGAACGACCTACAGTTATCTTCCGAGGAGAGATATCCCGAACTGATCCCTATCTAGAAGCACCTCCTATAGCTTTCTTTATGGAGTTAATCGGTGATTATGAAGAAGGGAAAGGGAGCATACAAATTGAAGATGTTCCGATTGTTCAGGAATACATGGATGTATTTCCTGAGGAGTTACCTGGACCTCCCCCAGAAAGAGAGGTAGAGTTCTCCATTGAACTCGTACCTGGGTCTCAACCGATATCAAAGACTCCGTATAGAATGGCAAATGTGGAGCTAGAGGAGCTAAAGAAACAACTCCAAGACTTGTTGGAGAAGGGGTTTATCCGACTGAGTGTGTCTCCTTGGGGAGCACCAGTTCTCTTTGTGAAGAAGAAGGATGGATCAATGCGGCTATGCATTGATTATAGAGAACTGAACGGGATCACAGTGAAGAACAGATACCCTCTTCCAAGAATTGATGATTTATTTGACCAACTTCGTGGGGCTCAATTCTTCTCTAAGATTGACCTTCGATCTGGTTATCATCAACTGAGGGTGAAGAAGGAAGATATTCCAAAGACTGCCTTCCGATCAAGATATGGGCATTATGAGTTTATTGTTATGCCCTTCGGCTTGACTAATGCTCCTGCTATTTTCATGGATTTGATGAATAGAGTCTTTAAGGACTACCTTGATAACTTTGTGGTAGTTTTTATTGATGATATTTTGATATATTCAAAAAGTCGTGAGGAGCATGAAAATCATCTGAGGGTTATTTTGAAAACTCTACGGAAGGAGAGGCTCTTTGGGAAGTTCATCAAGTGTGAGTTTTGGTTACAACAAGTGGCTTTCTTGGGGCACATCGTAACCAATGAAGGAATCTCAGTTGACCCTGCAAAGACAATGGTTGTGGAGGAGTGGCCTCAAACCACAACAGTAACTGAGATTTGTAGTTTCCTTGGTTTAGAGGGATATTATAGGAGGTTTGTGAAAAACTTTTCACGGCTTTCTAATCCACTAACCAAGTTGACTCGAAAAGGGGTTAAGTTCATCTGGACAAAGGAATGCAAGGAAAGTTTCCAAGAGCTGAAGAAGAGATTGGTTACTGCACCTGTATTAACACTACCCTCTATCGGAGAAGGATTCGTTATTTTTAGCGATGCATCTCTGAAAGGGCTTGGGTGCGTCCTCATGCAAAATGACAAAGTAATTGCTTATGCATCTCGACAGTTGAAGATTCATGAGCAAAATTATCCTACGCATGATCTAGAGCTGGCGGCAGTTGTTTTTGCTCTAAAGATATGGAGGCACTATCTTTATGGGGAGAAATGTGATATATACACTGACCACCAAAGTCTAAAGTATATTTTCACACAGAAAGAATTGAACATGAGACAAAGGAGATGGTTGGAGCTTATTAAAGACTATGATTGTTCAATTCATTATCACCCTGGTAGAGCAAACAAAGTCGCGGATGCGTTAAGCAGGAAAGATCCTGTTGTTCTGGAAACAATGAGGATCATGGGAGATCCCTTGATTAAAGATCTAGTAAAACTGGACATGGGAATTATAAGGAAAGGGACATCATCAACCCTATCCCAAATGATTTCTCAACCTTCATTACTAGAGAAGATCAAGAAGGCTCAAAAAGAAGATCCTTTACTGCAGGAGAAGTTCGAGGCTGTAAAGAATGGGAAGTTCCCTGATTTCAATATTGATCAAGAAGGTGTATTGAAATTTCGTACAAGACTATGTGTTCCATCTATTCCGGAGATAAAGAAAGAACTGATGGATGAAGCTCATAGCTCTACTTTCTCTATACATCCGGGAAGCACTAAGATGTATAGAGACCTTCGTGATCATTATTGGTGGGATAACATGAAGAGGGAGATTGCCGATTACACTACAAGGTGCCTGGTGTGTCAGCAAGTAAAGGCAGAAAGACAACTTCCTAAGGGGGTATTACAACCGCTACCCATACCAGTATGGAAGTGGGATAATATCACCATGGACTTTGTAACTGGTCTCCCAAAAACATCCAAAGGAAACAATGCGATATGGGTTATTGTGGACCGTCTCACCAAGACAGCCCATTTTATCTCTATTCGGGAAGATTTCTCTCTGGATCAGCTTGCCAAGATATACGTGAAGGAAGTGGTAAGGCTGCATGGGGTACCACTATCCATCGTATCTGATCGTGACCCAAGATTCACATCAAAATTCTGGAGAAGTCTTCAGCATCCTCTGAATACTGAATTGAATTTTAGTACGGCCTATCATCCTCAAACTGATGGCCAATCTGAAAGGGCTATTCAGACACTCGAAGACATGTTGAGATTATGCTCAATGGAATTTAAAGGTGGATGGGATCAACACCTCCCATTAGTGGAGTTCTCCTATAACAACAGCTTCCATGCGAGTATTCAGATGGCACCCTATGAAGCTCTGTATGGAAAGCGGTGTAGAACTCCTACTTGTTGGGATGAAACTGGTGAGAGGAAGCTTCTTGGGCCTGATCTCGTGCAAGAGATGACAGAACAGGTTCATGCCATCCAACAACACATAAAGGCTGCTCAGAGTCGGCAGAAGAGCTATGCTGACAATCGTCGAAGGGACTTGGAGTTTGGTGTTGGTGAAAAAGTCTTCCTTCGAATTTCTCCATGGAAGAGAGTCATGCGGTTTGGGAAGAAAGGGAAGCTCAGCCCTAGGTACATCGGCCCCTATGAAATCCTTGATCGCATAGGAGCAGTGGCCTATCGTCTAGCACTTCCTCCAAACCTAGCTCAAGTTCATGATGTCTTCCATGTATCTCTCTTGAGGAAGTACATACCCGACCCTTCGCATGTACTGAACCCAGAGGTGGTACAACTTGAACATGACCTCTCTTATGAGGAGCAGCCAGTATAGATCTTGGACCGTAGAGACAAGGTTCTACGAAACAAGACTACCCACCTTGTGAAAGTGTTGTGGAGGAATCATAAGTACGAAGAAGCGACTTGGGAGCCTGAGGAAACGATGAAGCAAAAGTACCCTCACCTTTTCGACTAGGCCTCAAGTATAAGTTTCGGGGACGAAATTTCTTAAGGGGGGAAGAATGTAACGACCCAATCTTTTTGAGTATTATATTAACTTACTCTTAATGATTTAATAAGACGTTAATGGTTAATGCAGAAAGGGGAGTTGATGGCTTCATCCAGTAGACTCAACCCTTACGAAGCCCACTTATCAGAGCTTGGGAAGGAGGTAGCATCTGTGGGCTTCGCATTGGACCAAGCCTAAGCCGAGCTCCAGCGTGTCAAGCTTGAACGAAAACGCTTGCAGGAGAAGTTCAAGTTAGTGGATATTGCTACTAGGGCAATGTTATCTGAGACTCCCTCAGATTCTCTCACCATAGCACACCTTACACTTAGGTCTTATGCCAGTGTTATAAGGGGCTATGTGATGAGACCCTAGTTTCCTTGTGTAATCCTTTCGGGTGAATAAATTGAGATTTCTTCCTTTAGTGATGTTTGTGAAATTTCAAATGTCTAGATAATTTTAGAATGTATTTTATTGATGAATTTTGAAAAAGGGATATTTTGAAATATATATGTAAACCCTAAATAACTAATGATGTGTAATGATTTTCAAAAAATGGTCTTCTACAAAAGTGTTCATTAAGGAATTTGGAGTCTAATAAGATCAACTTAATTTTTGATGAATAGTAAATTATGAATAGTGATTTTACGCTTAGGATTAGTAATATGACCAAATGGATTAGTAATTTCACTCAAAGAAAGTTTTAATATAATTTAGACACCTAGATTAAGTAATGTGATTCAATAAAATGGTTAAATAACGGTTTCATAAATTATTATTCAAGTATTAGTTTTTTCGGATGAATAGTGTTTTTAATTAAAAATTTAATTAAAAATTATTAAAAAATTATTTTTATAAAAAGGACTTTATTTTTGAACTCAGATCATCGATATTATGTTAAGGTAATTTTTGGGGATTTTTCTGAAAAAAATGAATTTTCGATGAATAGTGTTTTTATTTAAAAATTAAATTAAAAATATTTAGAAAATTATTTTTATAAAATGGATTTCATTTTTGAAATCAGAGCATTGATATTTGGTTAAGGTGAAATTTTGGGATTATTCTGAGAAAGTTGAATTTTCGGTGAATAGTGAAAGTATAGTTTTTAAGTTACGGGTGTTTAATGACATCATTAAATGATGTATTAAGTATATATTCAATATAGTCGAATTATGAATAGTAATATAAGGTGTGAGGTGTCCCAAGTGGCCAATACCATGGGCAAATACCATGGGCAAGCCCATGGTTTTTCCAAAACCACTAGTGAGGTGTCCCTTGGCCATTAATGCTTTGTCCCCTCACTTTCCCGATAAATACCCACCCTTTCCTCCCTTAGTTTTCACTCCCAACTCTCCCCCAACGAAGTTCTGGTCTTCTTACCTTCCAAAGAGTCCTCCCAAGGTTCCCCCAGGCCCTCAAGGTCCAATCCTTTGAGTTTCAAGAGTCACATTTTAAGGTAAGGGATCCGACCCCTCTCTTTCTTTTCATGAAATCTCTTTTATGTCATTCCTATTATGCTCCATGTTTTTATGTGAGAGGATGTTCTTTTATATTCCTCTTACTGCCCTTTCATGTTTATATGATGAGAGATCCCCTCTTACTCTCATCATTTCGTTTTATGACAGTTTAAGTGACGCCGTTAGGCTGCCGAATTTTTAAGGGATTCTTTCACCCTTCTCATTTTTCAAGTTCGATTTTCATGTCAAGTCTTTCAAGTTCCTTTTTATTATGTTGGGGTACGATCTCTATATAAATCATACTGATCTCTTATGATCATATGATGAGGGACCCTTTTTGATCTTGTCAAATCATTTTCTTTTGAAGTTAAGTGACGCCGTAAGGCTGCCGAATTTTCATAAGAGAAATCTAATCTTTTTCCTTCCATGTTTTTCATTTCAAATGGTATGTCCCTAAAATTTCGTTACCATGTCCATATGTCCTTCTTATTCATTCACCCTACTGTTTTATGGATCATTTATGAGTGGGTGACCCATGTCCCCTCTCATTTCAATGTTTTCTAAAACCCCGAAACTTAGACGTTATGCTGCAGAATTTTCCCCTCAAAATGCCTCTCTCTTTTCTCAAAAATTATTTTATGTTATAAAGTGAATACTCAAAGCTCTTATTTCTACAAGGTTATTCACATATATATCAAAATGTTCCATTTTAAATTCTGGGATTTACATACATGAGACCTGCTTTCCCTTTCTGTGGGTTTAAAGTGACGTAAATATCATGTCTTTAAAGCAGTTTTTAAAACGTTATGATTATGAAATGAAACCCATTTATTTTATGCTATGTGGGTTATTTATGAAATGTTTGATGATGATACATGTGGCTCACATGATAATAAAGGCAAATTTAAGGTTGCGCCCTGATAGCGCTCCAATGCATTGGGTAATGATGTAACCACTAGAGATTACAATTTTCATGATACCTTGGTGAATAACCTTGGTAATTTTCAAATGACACCTTGGGGATGGGCCTTGGTGATATGTTCGTGATTGTCTATGTTAAATGATGTAGCCACATCTTCAATTTATGGAAAATGTTGTTTTTATTATGAAATGCCTCATGATTTTCTTTCTCATACCTTAAAGTTCTTTTCATGTCCTTATTGAAGTATATCAAGTTCACATGTAAAATGTTCCTCTTGTTTCCCTTACCGGGCCTTCTGCTCACACTTTCTTTTGATGTATGTCCCCAGGTTATGAGATGCAGTAATGAACCTAGGATGAACTTAAGGAGAAGCCTTTCAAGTGTTTAAGAATAATGCTTTATGTTTTTTTCATGTATTTTGTTCCTGGTTTCCAAGACACTAAACCTTAAAGATCCTCAGTTGTGTGTAATGTAATGAAAGTTTATGTTATAAAATGGCGGGATGCTATATCTACTATCACACCCTGTTGAGACACCACATTCCTGAGGAAATGAACCTCTTGTGTCCAAAACTTACACTTGGAAAACTTCCCATAGAGCTGGTGGTATTGAAGAACATGAAATACAGTTCTGAGATGCTCAATATGCTCCTCCTCTAGCTTTTAGTAGATTAAGATATCATCAATGAATACAATGATGAACCGATCCAAGAACTCACGAAACACAGAGTTCATAAGCCCCATGAACACGGTTGGTGCGTTCATAACACAAAATGGCATGAATACAAATTCAAAGTGCCCATACCTTCATCTAAAGGTAGTATTATGGATATTGGCCTCCTTCACCCTCAACAGGTGATATCCAGACTGTAAATCAATCTTAGAAAACCAACTTTCCCCTCTCAGCTAGTCGAAAAGATCATTTATCCTCGAAATAGGGTAACAATTTTTTACTATCACCTAATTCAACCTCTCGTATTATATGTACAACCTCAGACCACCGTCCGCCTTCTTTTTGAACAACACCAGAGCACCCCACAACGACACACTAGGCCAGATAAAACCCTTATGCATCATATCATCAATCTGAACCCTCAACTTCTACAACTCATAAGGTTTCATTCGATAAGGATCCATTGAAATCAGAAAAGCACTGGACTTAAAGTCTATCCCAAACTCAACATCACGTCGAGGGGGTAGTGTCCCAACCTTCCTAGTAAAAACATCAAGTAACTCCCCAACAACCCTGGGAACCTCTACCATCTCAACGTCCCCTGATTCCACTGGAAACTTAGCCAAAAAGTAAAGAAGAGACTCCACACGCCAACTGCACACCTAACAACCCCACTCGCCAACGAAAACCACACATTGTCCATCCACATCCGAAAACATGACTCTCCTACAGAAGCATTAGATAATAGTATGAACGAAATACAACCATTCGATGTTGAGGATGACATCATATGGCTGCATCTGTAGCAAGAAAATATCCCCACGAGACTGATGTAACCCCATCATTAGTCTACACCCTCGACACACATCAAACAATCTGGTCTGGCCTCTGACTGGCGTAATCAACACTAAGGGAACAAGAATTCTCTCTACATCTAGTCCCAGAGCATGGGCTAGAGAAAGTTCAACAAAGGAGTGTGAAGCTCCTGAATCAAACAACGCACAAACAAGGGTACTAAACAAACTGATCATATCGTTGATGATCTCTGACCCCTTTGGAATTGTTGCCTTTACTGTGTGAAACTAACCGTGACCAACTACTCTACCTCTCTTCTAACAAACACCTTCACGACCACGCTCAGGTCACAATCCCTGAACACAAGTAACATCCTGAGGTCATCCATTACCTTCTCCATCTCCCCTTTGCGGAGAAAAAACTCGTTGCCCCTGCTGCTGAAACGGTCTCACTAGCAACTTCTACCGAGGCTGGAGCTGAACCTATCCATCTCCACTAAACTGAGCTCGTGGAACCACAAGTCACTGGTTTTGGAAATGGCCACAAACCCCACAACCAAAGAACACTGGTACAAAGCTCTTAGGAAAAGCACAAAAACCACTGGCCCTAGAAGGCAAGAAAGGAAGCTGCTGAGGTCAACTCCCTGTCGGTCGAAACCTTGAATGTCCTGGTTCTTGAGACCCACCACTATCAAGTCCCCTCCTAGAGGAAATCTGCTGGTTCCCCTCCCCTGACAAACCTCCTTGTGATTTCATCCGCTCGATCACCTTGGAATTCTTCTGAACCTCTAGATATGTCAACAACGTAAAAGGAGTGACTGCATACTAGTTAGAAGGACAAAGTGCCTCTTCAAGACATCTTGCACGAGACTCATCGGGAAAAAGATCTAGAAAAAAACTAAGAAGGTCCTTGAACTTGATTCCCAGCTCCCGCACTGATATTCTCCCCTGCTGAAGAGAAAGATGCACCTGCCTATTTTCTACCTTCATGGTCAATGAAAGGAACTCTTCCTAGAACTCCTTTTGGAAGTCATCGCCAAAACCATTTTCCTCTTTACATTCTCCCAGATACATCATCCACCAACGATGCGTAGTTCCCCGCATCTACCTGACTACTAAAGGGACCCAATACTCCGCCCGGACTTGGATCAAACTGAAAGTGATCTTGAGCTCCTCCAACCAGCTCTCAGTCTCCATTTCTGAAACACTACCCTCGTACTTTCTCAAAGCATGCCGCTGGAAAGCACGCAATGCCCTCTACCACTGATCCTCCTCATCAATCGAATCAACCCTACGATGATCAACCAGATCATCCTGCTGGACCTCAACTACCCGGAGCACATGCAAACGATGAACATGAGCCATAGCTGAAAGGAAATCAAAGAACTTCCTAAGCCCGATAGTGTGGAATTTTATTAAGATTCATTTTAACTCATTTTATTCATTTTTTATCTATTTCAATCTTCCCAAAACAACCGAATTTAAACAAAAACACAAGTCATTATAATTCATGTACCTATCCTAGGTCCCTACCCTACATGAAGGTCAATTTCACTTGGTCGTTCAATAAGATCAGAATCTGTGCACTGGATCATGGGGGGCCCAAAAATCCCATGCCCTAGTAAGTCTCTCTAGCCTATGTCACACACCAAGGTCAACTGTCATCATTTCCATACCACCTCATGCAATACTCACTGTGCCTAACTCCAAACTTCATCATATCTCTCAACCACATCTCTGATACCTTTCTGTCGTGACCCCTCCCTCCAAAGATACCACAATGAAGGGAGAGAGATAATGACCCATAATTCCCACCTCCAGTAGGCCCCGGGTTGGCGACTAGCACTGAGGGTATGAAAATCTCATGTATGGGAGGCATTACCCCCTATAATATAAGTAGCATTGGGAGATAAGATGGATCATCCACAAACAACTCTGAGACACAATATAAAAAGAAAGCAAAAAATCCATCCCAAATAAATGTATAAATAGAACTGATACATATACAATAAAGTCTCCAAAGTGAATACTCAAAAGTAAATATAAAGCATTGACACAAAAACTGTCAAGGATTTGAGCTAGTAATGTCTAACATAGTCTATACAGTCCTCCTAGAAACCTGAAAATAGTTTTATATACGTAGGGTGAGCATACAAGTATACTCAGTAGAAAAAATGAAGTCTCATGCACATGTGAAATAAGCATACTAATGCCCCTATGAGAAAACATCAGAACCAAACAACACCTATTAAGGTATACTAATCATCCCAACCTCACCAAGACACACTCAACAAATAACACAAACCAAGTAATATAATATAATAGGAATCACATCGATAAGAGTACCACACACCACTTTCCCACTGGTATGTCGCTCTCACACCCAGCATCATACGTCACAGCGCTCTCATCTCTTATGTATACCACACCACCCCACAAACATGGTCACGACACACCTCACCCGCAGACACCTAGGCTCACCGCCCCACAAGCACAATCACAACACATCTCACTCGAAAACACCTGGGCCATAGCCCCACAAGCATAGTCACATATCGTCCGAAAACACGTGGGTCATCACACCTCACCCGCAAACACATGGGCTATCAAAAACACTATATAATGCACTAACATACCTCCAACCATCACAACCCATGCAATACATACCTCTCCTGGAAGAGAGAGCAGAAAAGAGAAGGTACCCCGCCATCCGTACTCCTCACCGGATGTTGGGAAAAGCACCCCCCGCATGTCTATGTGGGTGTTAGAACATAGTGCTCTACGTTGGTGGAGTGTGTATAGAAATCAAAAGAATATACAAGTATATATATAAAATATTAAACACTCAAGTCCAACCTATGATTTTATAAACAAACAAACCAACTCACAACACCGTCACTTTTGCTTCCGCCTCTAAATTCATAACACTGCACATCAACCACAAACCTCATTTCACATTTCCAACCAAACTCATTTAATTAATTCCATTATTTTCATTATTTAGTATCTACCAAATTTAACCACACAAACCACCATTTAATTATCCATTGCCCATTTTCATTCCATTAACCAAACCAACTCATGTCATTTCAAACATTATTAAACAATAATTCATTTATTTATCTCTTCACTACTTCGGCATCTAGCACAAAGAAACCACCACCTCATCAACCCAAAAGCACTTCCAAACAAACCACCTCTCTACTGCCCCAAAATAATGGCTAAACAAACCACCTCCTCATCGCTGCAAGAGCATGTCCAAACAAACCACATATCGCCCCACACCCCATTGTAACCACACATCGCTGTCCCACAAGCAAGACCACACATCACAACACATCAAGATTATTTTACATATTTACAAAGGGGCTTTTATCGCATTTCACTTTATTTTATGGGTGTTATCACACAAACCAAAATCCTGGGGCAACCATTTCATTAGCCAAGTGTAATTAATTAAACAATTTCCTTTTGGTTGATGTCACAACAATAACAACAGTCACAATACATGTATCCAGTACAAACAAAGCCCCCAAACGACCAAAATTTTCAGCAGGGCATCATGCCTAAACAATCAAAATATCACACTCATATCAAGGTTGTAAGAACATGTGAAACATACCCCTTTACCCTTCAATTTCAATTTTACTAATTTTTTATCTTTAATTAATTTGGCACAACCATAATCCATAGGTTAATAAAAAGAATACCCTCCCACATGATATGCAATAAAGATAAATGAGGGAAAACCTACCTTAAAGAATCTTTTTCGACTCGTTACGCACCGCGGGGTGAAGAAGAACGACCAAAAATCACAACTGCACCACGAAAAACTACGGATCAACTTACACCGAAACCAAAGACCATCAAAACACAACCCAACACACATCCCAAACCAAAAAAAACATCACCAAAATGAATCTCCAAGAGAATAACGAAAGAAAAAACACCATGATGGGAGAATAAACTACCAAAGATCAACCACTGACTGCCAAAGAACAACCACCGAGATCAACATATCAAAGAGAGAGGAAGAGGGATTGAAGAACTCCTCGGGGTGCCTAGGGTTCTACCAAAACAAAAGGAAGAAGCCACAATAAAATGAACGAAAATTCAGTAAAAAAAACTTTAAAAATACACAACATTGAGGGTTTACATGACCTGTAATCCTCTTTCACGTCGTGTAATCCTTGGGGTTCAGTTTTGCTAAAAAACGCGTCGCCTTTTTATTATTTAACCCCAAAAAATCCACACATCGTGAACCAACCCTGGATAAGTTGTGAAGCCAACTTTCACATTGTGTAATACACTTACATGATGTGTATTTCCTGCAACAGTTATGCTACACCCCATCTCCCATGAAAACTCCTATAATCTCCCCCCGAACTCCTCCAACAACCAAAAATAGAAAAGTAACGGACTAGGAGGGCTCAGATCATTACACACAGCCCATGTGGGTCACCCCATGCACATCTTCATCAAACCGCACGACCACCTGGTTCCCTCGCATGGTTTAAAAAAACCATGCTCATCAAGAAAAGGGGTCATATGGTTGACCCACACGGTTAAACTAATCGTGCACCAACTGTATGCCTCATGATACCTCTCAAAAAACCAGATATTTCAGGGCTTAGTGCCTCCAAATACAACACCTTTAAGTGTTCCAACACTCAGATTTATGATTCAAAGCTCAGTTTAAAATCTGGCTCATCCACTAAACCAGAAAAGTTAAAAAACTCGTGGATTTTTTAACCTGGTCCATAACACGGGATGTTACAATCTCCCCATCTTAGAACTTATCATCCCTGAGAAGCCTTGGGAAACAACGAAACAACACCCAACCTATTTAAGTAACAAAATTTCATTCAAATGGTCGCATTTCATTTACAAACAACCAATACACCTCCAAGAACCATTTCAAACATACGATACATAAACCATTTAAACTTGAGCCAACACTCGTAACCAATGTCGAAACGACCAAACGAGGCTTACCTGATCTCATATAACCTGAGACACAATCCTGTCATCGTCTCTTTTATCAAGTGGTCTAAGACACTCCCCACATTAGGTCATAACCTTTGAATGACCAATTCGGAGTCACTTAACCAAAACTGTCAGAATTGCCTACTAAAGTGCGTTTATAGCATTCAAACGATTCTCCCAACATGTTTCCCAAAATGATACACCCAAACACGGGTGAAGACACTGCTCCTATCCCTCATTATGATCTCCACAGTCAACTCCGATTGACCCAACTCAAAATTGGTTGCTTTGGATTCTGTTGAAAATCCTAGATGACCCTTTCCATGACACCCTCCAAAACCCATTATGTGCACAAAATGGTTCCACAACAACCATATATCCCTTTTCAAGTGAGCCCTAGTCGAACTACCTTTGATAAACTATTCTAAAAAACACTCATCTTAGACGGTCGACACATTTCATAATCTAGATCCTAATGACTTTAAGTAGAGGCATCTTAATATCAAATCGTGTACGTTCAATGAAGCATGTAACTGACTTTTGGTGATGTCTCCTAATCGAATCATTCTTGGTTCTTTTTATAAACATCATAAAAGTTCCAAAATGATCGTCCAACGATCGGTCCTGCATTATCATGACCCTTCTCTCAAGAGGGTCATCTGCCAACTGTCTATGGTGGAATCCACACCATAAGGATTCCTTTAAACCACTCCTTGAACTCACTTCCAAGGAGTCCATACAATAAAATAGGAAGGGTGCTTGATTTTTTTAAGCTCAGTGTATAACCGATGCTCTCTCAGTGTACTCGGGATGAAGTTAAGATAGGGTTCGTGATCACCTCTAAACAAAGAGTACCAAAATATTTTATCATTAGGCGCGTGAGGCTCCTTCTACACCACACTCATATTGAAAACAGACTACAACAGCCTTATCCAACACCCAACACTACATCTCCCAACCATGAGTTTCTAGGTTCAAAAATGGGTCAACTATCTCATGGTGACCAAATTGATTCCAATATAGCCCTCATCACATGCACAATCTTTAATTTACTCAATCTTTGAGTCACCATGACCAAAATCATCATAATTGAAACCATCAATCCTCAGCCCGCACGTGGCCACTCACCATTTGGTTTTCTAAATAGCACCCCAAGAAACTGGTGTATACCAAACTTGCCTTACACCAGTGTACCCTCCCATGCAACTCGGTTCCAGTCCTAACTCACACACTCGCGAGTCTTCCATCATAAATCCTAATCTAACCATGCTACATGGCATGTCAGTCTCATTAAGGCAGGAGATCCCTTGGAACTCACCTTGGAAACAAGCATCCAAAAGTGTCATTAAGTATTGAAAAACTTCCCACCTCATGGTGTCGTTTTAAGATTTCAAACATTTAACAATATTACCAGATTTTTAAATCTATTATGACCATTTCTTAATGTCCCTTTATGATCATGTTCCTTCTACTTTGAAGGATGTTCTTTTCACGACTGATGTTATGCTCCCCACATTCATAGTGTCCTAGTCGTTGTGTTATTGATAATGGAAAACATCTAACGTCACACATTCCATCACCACCGGACCTAGTTCCTAGATGTTTCCAAAAAAAAATTCCAAGAGAAACACAAGAAGAGAGGAAAACCAACTGTTCATAAGCACACTAGGTAAAATTCACGTTTAGATGTACATGTGGAGCTCCTACCGAGTCAAGTCCACATGTGTCATCAACATTAGATGTAAAATCCAAAATTTAAATCAGATCGATCGTGCCATGGAACCCAATCCCATTTTATAACATCACCTTGAACCACTGGGAAAACTCAACTTTTGATTTCCAGATCAAATGCACAATGCTAATAACAAGATCACAACACCCAGGTCACTCTACTCTGGAGATGACCCATGAACATAAACTTTAAGAACCCATGACCCTTCATCTGAGTGGTTGAGTAACCATACTATTTAAGGTATTACACAACCTTGTCACTCAAAAAATATACGATTTAACATATCACTTTTAAATCGGAAGGCACCATGTGTTACGATGCGTGCAACTACGATACCAGAACTTCACAATTAGCACTACACATTCTTAGAATACGATAGCCCATAGGATAAAAGGAAGGTCACACAACCTACGAAGCAGCTGATCATGCCTGAGGCATGTCTAACCTGCTAGACTGGAGCATTACACGATGCTCACACCTTTAAAAAGGCTTAATTTTCCAAAAGATCACCCATTTTCTCAGGGTTGTCACTTTATTATTAGGAGTCTTACTTGGGACAAATGACACCCGAATGACACCACTCACCAGAAAAATCATCATGATCATTTAGAAATTCTTAAAGGTTCTGAGGGTGCTACCTCTACCAGACTAGTCCCCTTTTTAACATAAGGTTTCGATCCTAAAATAAGAGTCATGCCTAAAAAGGAGTTCATTAACCCACACTTCCTAACCTCTTGGTCTAACAAAACCTAGGAAAAGTCAATCGGGATTCATGGGCAACGTCAATGTTCCCATACCAAGCATCTAGAAAATAAAAGGTAAAGATAACCCTTACACGAAGTTCAAGATAAAGACACCTATAAAGGTTCACATTAAGGCATTGAGTTGATGCTTATTTGTTATAACATTTTAAAGTATCTCGTATATGAGGGCAGAAAGTACCATTTTCCCAGGAAAACTGTACTAAGAATTTTATTCAGCTGATGCCATGAAAGATTAGGTAAATTATCTCATAATTTCCTTTTTAAACATTTATTTGATTCAAAAGTTTTAATAACTGTCTTGGTTAAAGAAAATGTCAATTTCCAATTTATAGAGGAAAACACTCTTTAGTTTGTAATTAACATTCTAATTAACCAAGACCTCATAATAATAAATCTCAAAAGTAGATGACTGGGATTTTATTAATTAAGGTAACTGGTCAAATAAGATGCCACTATACGTTTATATGTAACACCATATAAGTGGTTGTAGTCACTTTACATGACCATTCCATTTGCATAAACATACCCCCATGGGGTTTAAGTACTAAGCACCTAAGAAAGTAAAGGTGACCTAAGAGAGTCCCATCATGTTAATCTGGGTTCAATTAAATGCAACCCATAACAATTTATATTATTTAAATTTCAAAACACCCTTAATGGGTTTATCTCATAAGCAACATGCCAAGGCAGACCTACTTGGGTCGATTCCAATTTATATCATTAGCAACATGCCCCAACTAACCTACTTGGGTCAAGTTGTAAATTTAAGGATTTAGTCATATAGGTCATTATGCCCAAATTGTATAGGTACGAGACTTCATATTCTGTAGGAAAATCCAATTCATCATATGTGTATAAAAGCTTCATGGTTAAATTAGATGAATTTATATTATTAAATTATAAAGGTACTTGCCTCTATAAATTAAAACTGGAATTCATGTAAGTGTAACCAATTTTTCACTCTTAGTCTTAGAATATAACAAACCCATATATGATGGTTCGATTATATGGGTTATCTTTCCCAATTTACAAGGGCCCATACTTCTTATAAATTAAAAATTTGACATCCATTTAATCGCAACCATCAATGTTTAATCCCATACAACCAATAGTTTATGGCTCAAACATAAAATAATTGGTTGATTAAATAGAATTCCTCCATCAAGATATGTGGTAAAACACCGTTTAGGTTGATGTAAATATTTTATTTAATCACTCATATATCATAAATACAACAGGAATGCCTTCACAAGTAATAAAGACAGGTAAGTATGGAAACAATCACGATAAGTTACTATATAAATAGGAAACACTCAAGCATGGAGTATACAAATAGGCATGCTAATAAATGACCCAACATGGTATATAAATAAGAATTCCAAATGATCACCAAGTAGGGGATAAAAATCATCATGCATCAAGCAACCTATAATACAGTATACATGGCATGTCATATGCATGACACATGGATATCTATGTGCCTAAGATGAGGCATGCAATAATACTTCCTTTCTATACCAGGCCAAGGGTAAAAAGAAATCCATAAATCAATAATCAGTGAAAGTACGACAATCACATGAGGTGAAACAATAAACAACTGTAATAATAACATCATGAACAATAGTCCCATTCCCTGGAAACTAGTTCTTTCCCTCATGAGTGGGTTGGATGAACCCAAATACAAGCTATTTACCAATCATCGACACATTCCTAGTCTCTTATCTAAAATCCATAAATAATAAGACCAAAGAGGAAAAGAAAGCCTATGATACCACTTATAACATCCTAACCCGAGACCCACTAAAATGATGCCCTGACCTGGTTGGCCACTAAGCCTCAAGCATGCCTCCCTATACGCCAGAGGCTTCCGACTAGAAGTAAGGGTCTAATTAAGGTATAATGGGGATACTATACCCTTTGGATCATTAATAAATACAGCTAAAGCAGTAATACATAAAGTCATTGGAATATAATAATAACTAGACATCAGTAAAGAATGAAATAAATGATCATGAATGAACATGATACAATGTACATATGGACATACAACAGGTGATACATACCCAATACGAATAAGGAATCAAATAAAAGACTCAACACCTATCTCCAATAGCATCACGATCACTAGATCGATCCTCTGCTCTCATAATCCATCCTGGCCTAGAAGGATAATAGTAAGAAAACACAATCCCCGAACCTGATCCTGTAATCATGAGGTTTGGCCAGGTACCCCAGTGAAATGAAGGCCCGAATAGGGTAGGAGATATAGTTAGTAGGCCACAACCAACAATGTATAATATAATCTAGTCTGTGAATATAAAATACAGTAGTGTGTAGGTATAATGAATAAAGTAGGGAAAAAATAAATAAAAGTAACAAGTCAAGATCAGGTTCCTCAGGGACACTTGGTCGACCATACCTTCTTTGGTCTCAGCCAAAATGTCTGTGAACATGCCCACATGTATATATATGCATACTTCAGACAATCGTTTGCACAAATATGCATGCATTGATGTGGACTCAGGGTAGAAGGCCATGGAATCCATATAAAAGTAGTATAAGGGTCATTTATTTAATAAGTACATCAGCCAAGGAATCCTAGCTTGGGGAACATATCCAAGGTGATAATAAACATGCATGATAGAATTTGTTTGTCCCATGATCCTGTCCAAGGTGTTCAATAAATAGGAACCTAAGTGATGCCCACAAAGTCGCATAATGCTGTTAATTTCTGAGCTCATCCTTGACGTTTCATAATAAGGAAACTCAAGTATTTCTCGTATCATCCAACTACCCTATGAGCCCATCCATGGAATTATGTATAATGGAAACCCAAGTGTCACTTAGTGCAAGTGAAATCCATTTAGCCTATGAGCTCATCCAAGGAATTTCGTAATGAGGAACTTGAGTATTTCTCAAGGCGTAACATAATACAAGTAACCTCTGAGCACGTTCCCAGTGTTCCATGTAAGTAACCCGAGTATCGCTCATGGTACATATAATCTCAACCAGACTAAGATCCCATCCAAGGTGTTCTGTAAAGAGGAACACGAGTATCTCTCAAGGTGTATATAATCCATTTAACCATTTAAATTTAAATAATATGGAAGGCCATGTTAGTTTACATGCCATAACACATTTCAAATGAAAGGAACAAAGAGGTACATGTACAAGTATCCCATCTCACTAGTTAATTATACATAAAGAGGGTCATTCCCATTCATCATTTCAAATATCTCATTCAATTTCTCTATTTTCTTAAATAAGACAACACACCTCATAGGTGGTTTTATTAGAAAGCAATAGGTTGATCATCATACCATTACATTCAATTTAATTAATTTAATTATTCCATAAGGAACACGCAACATACCTCAAAAGGTTATTTAGAGTAATAAATGATCTTCAATCATACACATTCAAATAACACACCCAAGGGGGTGTCTTCAACATAAAGATGACAAGGAACCATAAGGGAATTTACTTGAAATTACCCTAAAGGGTGGTTTGGGATGAGGTCATCACCTTCAACCATACTACAGATTCTAAGGTAGCTGAAGGCATGGTCTAACAATTTAATTAAAGGAATTTCACATTTTAGAGGCAACATATGGAAAAGTCCAATGTGTGGAACAACAAAAACATTCTATAAAAAACATAACTTTAAGGGAAAATCATATATACCACCTACCTCATGATTAGGATAGTCCACTTGTCCAGTATTGAGATTTGATTCATCCATAATGATAGAAAATGGAATATTTGAAAAACACCCTGAAAATATGGAAAATGATCTCACACAGATTTAGAATTCCATACAACAAGACAAATGAAGAAGAGAAGCAAGAGGAGTTGTAGAATTGCAGGGGTCTATCCAACACAACTGACATAGAGATATTTGGAGTCCATATAGAGGAGGTCCATCCATGCCAAGGAGGAAGCCAAAGGAGAGCTCCCATGCAAGGGGGCTGTTGTGTGTTACTGGGAAAGAAAAAGGGAGGAAATCTCATTAAAGATGACAAAAGAAAAATTGTCATTTTCTCCATTTTTAAAATCCACACATTTTGGCCACACAATTTGGAAAATCGTGCGCCAACTGTGTGGTGCTACTATCCATGGGACATACACCTTTAATGGTCTGGCCACATGGTTTGACAAACCATGAACTTAACTGTGCGTAGCTATTGGTTAAGTGGCGCTAAGGGTTCAGGCTAGGCGTACAGTTTGGAAAACCATGCACAGCCCATGAGGGTCACCTCATGCACACCTGCACCAATCCACACAACCACTTAGGCCTCTCTCATGGTTTAGACAAACCATTCTCCTCAAGAAAAGGGGCCACATGGTTAAAGTAATTTTGCACCATCCATACTCTGCATGCTGCCTCTCCAAAAATCGGAGCTTTCAGATCCCATTGCCTCTGAAACTCAACCGAACTCTTGGGAAACCTCCCAAGACTTAAACCTCATCCAAAAATAATAACTTTAAGTGTTACAAAACTTGGATTCATGATTCAAAGCTCAATTTAAAATCCAAATCATCCACTAAATGAGAAAAGTTTAAAAAAGCATGGAATTTTTAACCCGGTCAAAAACACATGATGTTACAGTTGACCATATTGGTGTTGTTTATTATTATCTTTATCTCCCTAAAAATAATAAGATCCATTCAGTTTTTCTTGTTTCTCATCTTAAATTGGTTGTTGGTTATCCCATCCAAGAGGACCTCTCAAAGTATTTTATGGACAACATTGAGGATTAGGTTCTCCCAGAAACTGTTCTAACTACCTGAGGCTCTGACCATGAATGATAGTGTCTAGTTAAGTGGTAAGGGTGACCTATTAAAGACCCCACTTAGGAATATATTTCTTTATTCCATGCCCAGTTTCCATTTTTTCACCTTGAGGATAAAGTGATTCTTCAAGAGGGAAGGAGTGATAAGCACCAACAATAGTAGGGATTATGATAAGGACCCTAAATTGGATAAACTTATTTGTATATATTTTAGTAGAAAAAACATGAATTATAAGTAAAATAAGTAGATGCTTGAAGTAAAATATTGAGGGAGGGAATAAGTAGACTCAAGAGGCCCCTTTCTCTCTTACCCAAGACACTAGTAGAACTCACTGTTTCCCTTCTCAGATCACTCTTACCATGATCCTCCTTATAATGACCCTTCCCTCCCAACAAACTAACAAATTCCCCCTCAACATGTGCCTAAATCCCCCCCCCCACGCACAATGAATCTACTCTTTCTTAGGTCTCAGGCTCTATCACTAGTCACCCCTTGAAAGAAGTCTTTCCCTCAAGATTGAATGAAGGGAACTATGTTAGATTTTCTACCCTATAACCAACTTATATTCACTTTGTTATGACTTGTATTCATTGTTTTTAATATTTATATAAAGTTTTTCTAACATCATGACTGTTCTTCTGCGTGACATAGTATGTGATAATGTCCTAAGGGTAACTATTGCACTGAAAGGTCATAGTAGTTTCCCTCTATGATGAGAACTAGAAGTGCTAAGATATTATTCTTAAACATATTTTCTATAGCCGAATGATATCATTTGACGGGACACAAATGATATAATCTATCAAGGGTGGAGACTCAAATGATTTTGAGACACTTTATCATGGTGTACACCCTTGGTAATCTTCAGTGTGGAAGATTATGAAAACATGACCCACTAGTGGGAAATCCACATTTATATGTTTCATTGGATATTCCTATCTACATACATGTGTAATGATAATTAGACTTTAAAATTATTCTTAATACATGTAATGAGTCACGTACTTTGATGTATTAACAAAATTCGTGATGACATATGCTCACAGTGGGGTATGATATGTTGAGTACGTCATGAGTGATATTGTATTAATGAATAATGTGAGAAAGGATTTGTCTCTATTCAAGAACATAAGTTGATATCTCAGACCCTTTGGTGGGAACAAAACTGTCTAATTAAGTCCATGGCCATGGTGTTCTATTGGCAACTTCATTTCAAGAAAGTAAAAGAAAGAGACATCGAACAAATAGGTTGATGACACCAACATGTAACCTACTTGATTAAAGATATCAAGATAAATGGATTATATTACACATTCAACATTCATAGGAGGTTGTATATCATTGCGACATTTAATTATTTATATATGGGAGACTAGATGTGTTTTTAAATGCTATCATTGGACTTTAGATGGTGTAGCCTAATGCCAATGAGAAAAGGGCCTAAAGGGTCAGACACTAAGTGTATTCAGAATCTAAGTTAAATTTTATATGAATTTAATTAGTTGAATAAATATTATTCTCATGCATGGTTAAATAATTATTCACGATAGTTTGATCGCAAATATTCAATCACCAGTTACACGAGGGTCATTATTATTTGGTTACACATATATTTAATAAACATTTATTCACTAATTTGGTGAATAGACAAATAATTTAGTGATATTTATTTAATTAAATAAATATTCATTATTCAATGAATGATAAATATTGAGGATTGACAGACCAATTTTAATGGTCCTATGAGAAATTTCACACTAAATATTATTTGAATAAATATTAATTTATTTATTCAAGAAAAATAATATCAATCTTATCTATGAGTTTAGCACATATCAATTAAATAATAACAATTATATTATTATTTTGACATGACGTTAATTGGGAATTAAGAAAATAATAATGACCCTCATGTAATTATTATTTTCTTAACCTAGCACTATTTAAACTCGATTATGACGTTTTCTGAAACTCTAGAGAGTCACATTCTAATCACTGTGCACAGTGAATTCTAAAGAGGATTCTATCAAAGATCTATAGATCACTCATCCTAGAATGATCTCAAGAATAGAGAGATATTATCCTCCTCCACTGGAATAATTCCTTCACACCTTGAAGGATTTCATTGTGATCAAATAGTGATTACTGCAAGCGTTAGAACCATCTACACTAGCACCCAAAAGATTTTATGGTGATGATCATAAGTTCGTGAAATAGGCATGGATCACTGCTAGAGGGAATATTTCCTTGATTCCTCTAACAAAAACGATAGTACGACAATATGTATTCATCTTATTATCGACAATGAATAAATAATTCAATGAAAGGTTATTCTTTAATAAAATAAAATAATTATATATTACATGTGAAAATATCCTCGATTCTTGGTTCTAGTGATTCTATTAATTATTCATTGATTTAATTTCATTGGTTATGAAATTCTTCATCATGTACATCTCATAATTATCATTTATTGTGATAAAAGACAAGTTAAAATTTCCTAATAGGCACTTCCACTACATCTAGAACCATCAAACCAGTCCCTATTTGTCTTAGTTTTCTTCCTTACCCCACTCAACTCTAATTTCATCACTATCAGCATCTTCTCCCAACAACAACACCTTCAATTTTGGATTGCCACACTGGTGCATGGGGCTATAGTGTATCCCACACGTGAAACACAATCCCTTACTCCATTTTTCCTCATATTCTTGGGTTGTCAGGTGAGAAACACCTTGCCCACCAAGGGTTGTTTGATTTGGAGCCTCTCGAAGAACCATGCAGGAGGGGTCGCATGACCATGTGTCCATGTCTGCGGTTTTTGATAGAGGGAAAATGCACAGTTTGGAAAATCGTGCACATGAAATGTGCAAGCATGGAGCATTAGATAGTGGGTGTCTCACGGCTGCCACACAGTTTGGAAAATCGTGTGAGATAAATGTGCAACCAATTAAAAGTGTGAAAATACCATTTTAATCTTGTCCCTTTTATCATATTTCATCCTCCTTTCCTCTCCAAATTTCACATAGTAGTGGGGGATCTCTCCATTTTTCTTTCTGGCTAGGTTTTGAGCCATCTTCTTCATTCGAGCTCCATTTCTAGATCCATCTGCGGCATTGGATCTGTATTGGGAATCATCTAAAATGTTGATTTCTTCCAAATCATTTCAATTTAGAGGCTATGATCATATGAGTTAACATCTACCTATATGAGGTAGGCGGTGCTCACCTTTCTTTGTGATTTCGTGAGTTTTTTGGGGGTGCGGCTTTGAGCATTCCATTGTGTTGACTGAGAGAGACCTTATTAAATTAATAGTTGTCTTCTAATTAATTAAATTGATCATATGGGATTCTTATGGAAATGTTTTCATGAGACTACAAATGGTTGAGGCCTAGTGAGAGGCTCGAACCTTTGGCGGAATGGGGTCGGGGTGTTTATATTTATTTAAATCAAATTGTTTAATTAAATTTAATTGAATTATATATATATATATATATTACTTGTGGTTTCCATGGTAATGTGATGGGCTCGGCCCAAGAATTGAGATGACATTGGCCATCTGGTTTAGGTGATACGATCATTAGGATAGGTTTGGCCCGAGGCATTTGGGTGATGTTGATCACCGGTTGGGAAACTTGGTTGTATGGATAAGGAGGGGATGTTCTTAGGCTATGAGAGAGGCTCGTATGATGTTGGATGGCAATGTCCATCATATGAGTGATGTGGTCGTAGGGGCATGAGTTGCCGGAATGGTGTGGCTTAGGTTCTTATTTGGTAATTTCTGCTCACTCGTATTGGCCAATGCATCATTTGGAGTTGTGTGCACATATTAAGACTCAAAAGATGAAGTGGTATTGACCACTCGTGTGGGTATAGGCCTCTGGTAGTTGCATCTTAGGGAAATGGTTGGAGGTTCTTGCCGTAAAAATCCACAGGGATGGTGAGGATCTATTTATTGACAGTGTTGAGATTGTCGGTTGGGGGAACAGGATCACTGTACTTGAGGTTGTTGGGTTAGGAATTGTTTGGGAGGAAGGGCATCACTGTTCCTCAGGATGTCAACCGTTGAGCCGATGATGTTATTACTTAGATGGAAAAAATCATTGTGCCTTGAAAATCATGCTTTGAGCTGATGAGGTTTCTTATGAGCTGAGGTTTGTGAGACCATGTATTTGATTATTTGGGTGTGCCTTTGGGACATCAGATATTGTTGGACATGAGGTGTCGGTTGGCATGAGGTGTCAGATGATTTTATTAGAGGTGAAACCTAAGGATTCACTTGGGCTGATTTACATCAGTGGATGCCTTGGGCTTAGGATAAGGATCCTCTCCATTACGGTATTTCAACGTTGGCCAAAGAAGGTGATAACTCCCTTATGGATGTTGAGAACAATGGGAGTGGGTTATTGTTATGATTTTGTGCAGTGTTGTTTCTTTTATTATTTAGATACATCTGCTTAATCATATATATAGGATAGACACACGTTGGTGATGAACAACTGATATTTTTTCTCACACCCTACACGGATCCTTTGGGATGCATGTAGACTTTATAGCTTTGCGTTTAGGTAAAGGTTTGGGATTAGGAGTTGGATATTAGTATTTGAGGTAGCATGGGATGGAAGGCAAGGAACCATGGGTTATTTTCTCAACTGGAGTTTCCTTTTATATTCTTTATATATCAGTATGCTATTATATATGTATGTATCGAGGTTGTACATTGGATACCCTTCTTCTTATTGATGTGTATGACCTATCTTTCATGCATGTTCTATTTCAGCAGCTATAAATGACATGTTTTGATTTTTAATTATGAAAATTGTTTATTTGAGCTTTGTTATTATTATTGCTTTTGCTTGTGCTTCCTTCATGGGTGGGTTACTGGTCTAGTGTTTGTTGGTATTTCTTTTCCGATGCATATTATATATATAATTGGGCCATTTTTATATCACCACCAGAGGGTATAGTCTCCTCACCATCACCTCTTTACACCCTCACTGCTAGTTGACAACCTTTGGTGGATGAGGAGGTGTGCTTAAGGCCCAGGGACACTTGGCCCAAAGCACCGTTCGGGTGGAAGATCGTGTAAGGGAACTATAAATGGTATTAGAGAAGTTTCTTTTACCTCTTTTTGGGTATTAATATTTGGGATATGGTATACCAGAGATTAGGATGTTGTTGGAACACGGTTTAGAACTCATTTTTGGGTGCCTACAGCCCCATGCATAGGGGACAGACCTAGTTATCAGGGGTGGGAATTGTTGTTAAGCTTTTCTATGATTATAGTTTATATGATTTCCACCTCGAGTGCCACACTTGGATATGGTTTTTACCTATTATGACATGTGACACTTGTCTTGGTATGGAAATGGATGAGTATGGACCCTTGGCCCGGTATGGAAAGGGGTGTTTGTTTATACTTTACGATTAGGCACATATGATGTTTTAAATATATATATTTGTGCCTATGATAAAATTGTTTTGTGATTGTCATTGGGGACTTGTATTTCACTAAGAGGGGCTAGGTTGTTTAAAGTTTCAACAAAGTAAACTAAGTGGTTTTTTCCTTCCTAGCCTCTCTTTGGTGGCATCTTACTCAACCAACCTAGGAAAGTGGACCCAATGAAATCTATTTGTGATATGTGATATATATATATATATATGGTCCTGGATCTTAGAGGATAAGGAAGTAATGATGATATGGGATGATGTTGAGCACCAGGTTGGGCGATGAGGTTGTCGGTTTTAGGTGATATGGTTCATCAAGATGGGTGTGGCCTGCGGCATATGTGATACCTGACTCTGATATAGGTGGGTAAGGGGCCAAGAGGCTAGATGTTGTGAGACATGGTTGTGATGGGGGAGGGTAAGGGTAGTGATTTTATTCTACCTATTACTGATTTCCCTATTTGTGTTATATATATATATATATATGTTATCTGAGCTATATGACCATGATATTGGTATTTAGCGGGATGCCACCTAGACGGGCCCCAATGGAGCATCAGGCAGGTGGTGATGTGGTACCGTAGGAGCATGCACATGTTGAGATCCCTGAGGGTCGGGATGAGTTCCAAAAGGGTCAAGATGATAAGGAGCCGCAGGTACAGTCATAGGTACAAGCTCAGGTACAGGCAGGGTATCCACTATATTTTACAGCCTTTGGACCATGGATTGATGAGAAGCTCAGAGCTAGTTTAGTATGTTCCATCCATGGGATCGATAGTGGATCACATGGAGTGGAGCCTTCTATGGAATACCTGACTCAGGAGTTCCATTAGTAGTACCCACCGCTATTTCAGGGTAAGGTTGAACCAAAGGCAGATAAGAACTAGATCGAGTCTATACATATGATCTTCAAGCAGCTTGAGACACCCACAGGATGGAGGGTGAAGCTGGCTACATACATGCTTTGAGGACCGATGAAGAGTTGGTGGGATGTGAAGGTTCAGGAGGGCTGACACGAGGGATTTTCCTAGAATGACTTTGAGGCTAGGTTATTCAAGAAATTTTTCTCAAAAATACTGAGGGAAGAGCGAGATTAGGAGTTCTCGAGCCTACAGAATGGTGACATGTCTGTTATGGAATATGTAGTGACATTCAATGAATTCTATCATTTTCACCCTATATGGTGAGCGAAGACACCTTAAGGGTGAGGTGTTTCAAGGGTGGTTTATTGAATGCCATTTGGGTGTAGGTAAACATCTTCAGGTTGGACTCATTCCCAGAGGTGGTGAATCAGGCGCTCATAGCTGAGGTAAATTTGACGGACATGTCATACTCGAGATGGGTGGTAGTTTCAGGCGATTTCAGTGGTGATTCTTTAGATACTAGGAAGTGAGGATGAGATGAGTTCTAGAAAGGAAATCAGGACAAGGACTCAGGAATACCACTGAGAAGTGGGTCTTCGACGATATGCTTCCAGTGTGAGTAGCCAGGTCATGTGTGGACGCAATGCGATCGAGCACCTAAGGAGTTCCGAGCATGCGGACTGGTCAGGAATTTTGAGAGGTTATGTAGGAATCCTTCTTGGATAGTTGATAGTCAAGGATCGGGGTAGACTCAAGGTTCTAAGATCAGAACGAGAGTGGTACCAGGAGCTAGTAGTTGTGATTCATTTACACACAGAGGTCATGAGAGAGACAATGGGACCCAGTAGTGGGGTCAGTGGTAAGTGGTTGGTGAAACACTATAGGGAGGTCAGGCTTCAGGCAGTCGGGCTTCATGTTAGGTGTATGTTGTGGAGCTACCATGGTCAAAGCAGGCTGATTAGATAGTTAAGGTTAGAGCTACACTATATGAATGGCCAGATTTTTCTCTTTTGTTTTATTCTAGCATGAACCTTGTGTAGGCATGTCTGTTTTTCATGCATGAGGTGCATTAGATGTATCTATGGACTAACTAGATGTTGGTTAGTAGGTTGACATTGGTTTAGATGCATTATATATATATATATATATATATATATATGATGTGTGTGGAACCGAGTTTTATATGTGGGCATTGTTGGATGCATGGATTGTTAAGTACATTGGAATCTAGGAATTTATGTGATGCAGGACTTGTTTGAGGTGTGAGGCACTGATACTGATTTTGATCATCTGATGAGATACATGACCTCATAGGTTCCATGTGCGATATGGGAATGAGGCGGAAATATAAGGAGATACAGTACTTGATGGGTTTAGGGTATGACATGGGAGAACTTAATGAGGTGAAAGAGTAAAGATGTGTCACATGAGGATTTTTGATTCTGAGAATGGTCGGTGGACCATCGATTTTATTTGAATTTCTAGTCGAGATGCGATCGAGGTAGGAAACTCCTAAGGTGGGGAGACCTTGAGTTAGTTGACATGTTCTTTTGAGACTAGGGTATTCTGGGTTAATTTTAATGAGATGGGTATGTTCGTTACCATCTTCGGTTTTTGTTTTATAGCTCGGGGATGAGCTATGTTAAGGTGGGGAGATTGTAACAACCTGGGTTTTTGGAGCGGGTCAAATTCCTCGCCCGTTTTGAATTTTTGGAGTTTGGTGGGTCGACCAAATATTCTCTCGATCAATGGATCAAAATTCTAAGAGTTTCTTTGACCCAAGGTCTTTCTTTTATATGAGTCTTGATGCTTGACAAGTGTATCAGGGTTTGGTAGGGTTTCAGGTTCATCGGAGGGAAAAACCCCAAGTTTCCGAGGTGTGCAGACTGAGGCGCGCTGTTTGTACGAACTCTGCGGCCTCCAAGGAGAAATCATGCAGCCCTCTAGGTGAACTAGAAATGGTTTTACAAATAATGTAGGAGAGGGAACATGGTTGTGAAACCATGTGTGCAATATTTGATAGAGGACTCACCCATAATTTTCCCATAGATTGGAAAACCATGTACATGAATCGTGCGAGCCTGGAGCTTTGGACAGTGGGTGAAAAACAGTTTGGAAAATCGTGAGAGCTAACCATTTGGACCATTAAAAGTGTAAAAAGACCATTTTACCCTTTCCCCATTTTAACGAATTTCTTACTTTATCTTCCAAATCACATGCAGTGATGGGGGCACTCTCCATTTTTCCTTCCAACTAAGATTTGAGCCATCTTCTACATCCAGGCTACGTTTCTTGATCCATCTGTGACATTGGATCTGTATCAATCGTTCATCTAAAATATTGATTTTTTCCAAATTGGCTTGATTTGGAGGATAAGATCAGATGAGTGGATGCCTACCCATATGAGGTAGGTGGTGCTCATCTTTTTTTGTGATTTCACAAGTGTTTTGGGGGTATGGATTTGAGTGCACTGTTGTGTTGACCAAATGAGACCTTATTAACTTAATGGCTATCTTATAATTAATTAAATTGATCATATGGGATGTCAATGGAAATTCTTGCAGGAGACTACAAATGGTTGAGGCTTAGTGAGAGGCTTAGACCTTGGATATAATTAGACCAAGGTGTTTATATTTATTTAAATTGAATTATTTAATTAAATTGAATTGAGTTATATTTATATATATAAATTGCTTGTGAGTTCCATGAGAATGTAATGGACTTAGCCTGAGGATTGAGATGGAATTGGCCATTTGGTTGAGGTGGTATGATCGTTAGGACGGTCTTGGCCTGAGGAATTTGTGTGATGTTGATCACCAGTTGGGTGACTTGGTCATCAAGATGAGGCGATAATGTCATAGGCTATGGGCGAGGCTCATGTGATGTGGATGGAGATGGAAATTAGATGTGCGATGTGGTCCCATGGGCATGAGGTGAAATAATGGTGTGGATTAGGTTCTTATTCTGTGATTGCTGCTCACCCATATTGGTCACTACACCGTTTGAAGTCTTATGCACACAGTAGGACTTAGAAGACGAGGTGGTATTGACCACTCATGTGGGTAGAGGCCTCTGGTAGTTTCAAGGTAGGGAAATGGTTGGAGGTGCTTGTCATAGAAATCCACAAGGGTGGTGAGGAGCCATCGGTTGAATGTGTTGAGACTGTCGATTGGGGGAAAAGGCTCATTGTACTTGAGGTCATTGGGCCAAGACTTGTTTGGGAGGATGGATATCATTATTCCTCGAGATTTCAGTCGTTGAGATGACGATGTTATTACTTGGAGGATATACATCGTTGTGCCTCAGACATTGTGCTTTGAGCAGATAGGGTTTCTTATGAGCTAAGGTCCATGGGACCAGGTATTTGATTATTGGGGAATGACTTCGGGATGTTGAATATTGTTGGACATGAGGTATCAGTTAGCATAAGGTTCTGAGTGATTTTATTAGAGGTGAAACCTGAGGGTTCACCTGGGCTGATTTACACCATGGCATGCCTTGGGATTAGGCTAAGGATCCTCTCCATTATGGTATTATGGTGTTGGACGAAGTAGGTGATCTCTCCCTTGTGGCTGATGAGCACAAGGGGAGTGGATTATTATTATTATTTTGTGTAGTATTGTTTCTTTTATTATTTAGATACACCTGCTTAATCACAGATGTAGGATAGGAACACATTGGTGGTGGCCTATTGAGATCATTTATCACACCCTATAAGGGCCCTATAGGACACATGTAGAATTTATTGATTTACGTTTAGGTAAATATTTGGGCTCAGGATATGGATCTTATAACTTGAGGTAGCTTGGAATGGAAGGCAAGGAACCATGGGTTCTTGCCTCAACTAGAGTTTCCTTTTGGTTTCTTTTTATATCAACACGCTATTATATATGTATATATTGAGGTCGTCCATTGTAGACCCTTATGCTTATTGATGAGTATGACCTATCTTGTATGCATGTTTTGTTTCAGTAGCTTCAAATGGCATGTTGTGATGTTTAATTCTGCAAATGGATTATTTGAGCTTGATTATTATTATTGCTTTTTTCTAGTGCTTCCTCTATGGGAGAGTTACTGGTCTAGTATTTTTTGGTCTTTATTTTCCATTGCTTATTATATATATATATATATATATTTTGTACCATTTCTATATCATCATCATAGGGTATAGTCTCCCCACTATCACCTTTTTACACCCTCACTGTTAGTCAGCAGCCTTTGACATATGGGAAGGCGCGCTTAAGGCCCAGTGGAACTTGGCCCGAAGCACTGTTCGGGTGGAAAATTGAGTCAGGTCACTGAACTCCTCCAAGGAACCAAGTGCCCATGCCTCCCATCAAAGCAAGCTCCACATGTCTATCTAACTGAATCTCTTACAACAGAGTCTTTGGGTTGTGAATTTAGACCCAACTTATAATTTCTTTTCTCATTCCATGCATAAAATAGCCTACATATTGCGGTATAGTTTTGCAGGGTGGAGAAGATGCTAAATATTCAAATTGTTTAATATACTTATGAATAGGTTGTTATGTCAGATAGGGTAATGAAATATGGTCTATAGGGGAGTGAATTGACTATATTAAAAATTTAATCAAATAAATGTATTTTTTAAATTAATTATCAAGGTTGATTATTATAGTTAATTAGTATAAAAAATGGACTCAGCCCAAAAATGTCTAAGAAAATTATATTCACTTAATATAGTTATGGTCATTTCAATGATAGTTCTATTTTTTATTTTTACCACACTATTTTGTTGGGGTGTTCTAGAAGTAGAGAAATTTTGAAAATAACAATTCTTTTCATATAATTTTTAAAATTCCAAATGATGAAATTCACCCCCTTTATCGCTATGAATAGAAAGAATCATACAACCTTTTTCATTTTGAACTAAATTTTAAAAAAGTAATAAATCTAGATAAAGTATCATTTTTATGAGCAAGAAATTATACTAATGTAAATATACTATAGTTTTCAACAATAACTAAAGTATATTTATTTCCACAAATGATAAAAATTTGAGTAGTACCAAATAAATCAAGATATAATAACTGTAAATATCGATTAATAATTATTTGATTGATAGGTTTAAAATAAATTTTATGTTGTTTCCCTTTCATTCAAGCATCACATACATGGAGTTGTTCTTTCTTCAAGGAAGGTAAATGTATCACATTCTCATCTTTATAGAGATTATGTAATATTATTAAATTAATATTACCTAAACATTGATGTAAAATTATTATTTCATTCTTCACAACATTTAAACACTTAACATGTTGAACAGTTAGTTCAGAAAAATCAATAGTATAAATATTTTCTTTTCAATTAGCATAGAATGATAAAGAATCATCTTTAAAAACTAAACATTTATAATTTTAAAATTTCAATTCCATTACATCATCACATAATTGAGATATAATAATTAAATTATATTTTAAACCTTCACCATATAAAACTTTAGATATAAAAGTAGAATTTGAAATACCAACTTTACAAAAACTTTTTTACTTTTCCTTTGGAATTGTCTGCAAATATAATAGTGCCTCCAACACATGTGTTTTAAGTGATAAACTTTGATGGTTCTCTTCTCATATTCCTAGAGAATCCACTTATAATGTACCATGTTTCTTTCTTGAGACATCTAAGACATTTTTCTTATAAAAATCAATTACTTGACAATTTTGGTACCAAAACTACTTTGGATCCAATCAGATTTGTAATATAATTTTTAGGTACCCAAATATAATTTAAACAAGTATTTTATGGTACTATAGATAATAAAGATTTAGAAATGTGAGTTTTTGTAAATAGAAAATACCGTTTGAATCTAAGAGAACAATCATTTGCATAGGGTCCTTTCATGTCACATTTAAAATAAGTAACATTAGAAGTGAAACCATTTTTACTTTTAACAAAATGAGTTCTATACATTTGGGGTAATCTTCTATCATATCCAAAACCATATTTATTTTTATTTAGTTTATTCAAATACATCATCTTATGATATTTTTATGACCTTGAATAAAATAAGGTAAACTTTTTTTAAGACTATCATCTTTCTTTTTCAAAATTTCATTCCAATCTTGTGCAAATTTCAATTTGTCATAAACTATAGAATGTGAAGTAGAAATAGTATTTCTTAATTTTTAATTCTATTATAAAAGTATTTTGTTTTCACTAGAAAATTTTTCATTATTTTCCTTAATATTGTTATATAAATCAGCAGCTTTGAAAATATATTTTCTTAATCTTTCAATTTCTTCATATAATTCAGAAAAATTCAGATTTTCAAAATCATAATCAGAATCAAAACATGAAAAATAAAATCTTGAATCACCAACTTTATCCATAGAATCCATGAATCAAAATTTAACACTCTTTTTCATATACAGATTGTTTTCTATAATCTGATTCTTCTATACAACACCAACAGGCAATCAATATCTTTTTATCCTTATTTTTGTATCTAAAGAATTGTATTTCATACCACCTTTATTATCTCCCTAGTGTCATTATTTTTTTGGGTTTCTTCTAAACTGGTTTTTGAATCATAAGATTCAGTAGAAACAACATTCACAGATTTAAAAGCTACGCCTTTTTTGGTCTCCCCTTTAGCTATGTTCTTCAATTCCAGTTCATACTGAAGTAGTGATCCAATCAATTCATCGAGAGTGTAATCTTTGAATTTATATTTTTCACCAAGGGTGACCTTATTTGCATATTATTTATTTGGTAATGTTCATAGGAATCATTAAACAAGTAATTAGTTTTTCAGATCTTCTCAAAGTGAATTCATTTCATTCACAATGCTTGTGAATTGGTGGAGTATTTGGTTTACAATTTCATTTGCACCCATCTTGAAGTCTTGGCACATTGCTCAAAGAATTCCAAGTTTGGATGAAATTAATTTTTTAGAGCCAAGGTTAGTGACTTGTAGAATATTTAAAATCTCATGAGTTGTCTTCCAAGCGAATACATGACTAAAAACACTTTTTTTAATAGTAGAATATAAAATATTAACAAATTTGTAATTTAAAACATATCTAGTTGCATCATTTCAAGTAACTGTATCTGGGTTAGCTTCTAGTAGAGTGTACTATTTTGATATGATGGATTGGTGTTCTATACTTAATTTATTGAGGTATTCCTCCATTATAGATCTTATATAGCCATAACCATTATCAGTAAAGTGAGCTGACTTCTGAGGAATCCAAACATCATTTGTATTCAATCCTACCATCTTATAGAATCTTTATACTTAGACTGTAAAGTCTAGAAATTGGTTAGCACAATTAAATATAAATAAATGTATTTATAGAATTATTGGATAACTCAAAATGAAACAACCTTTGATACTAATTATTTGGTATCAGGAAAGAGAATGATAAAGGTAAACTATTCATAAGAAGGTTATCCTTTGATAATAATTTCTAGGTTGGGTAGGGTAATGACAAATGGTCTAGAGGGGGTGAATAGACCAGATTAAAAAATTTAATCAAATAAATTAATTATTTAAAATAATTATTAAATTTAATTATTAGAGTTAATTATCAGTGGAAAGAGTAAATAACATGAGGATTTTTTTATAATAGTTTGGTCTAAAATGGGTATACTCTACTCTTATACCTCTCTACTCAGTAAGAGATACATGTGCACTAATATGATTTTTGAGGGGGAATCATAACCCACTTACGATATCCTTTTCTAGTGGAGGGATAAACACAACACACTGATTTTTTATGGGGATTCACAACACAATTACAACACTTTAATTCTGATTACATGTTAGTTTATGTTTTTATTTATCCAAAACTCTTATTATTATTTTTGAAAAAATATTTTTACAACCTATCTATAATTTTATTATAACTTGAGTTGTAGTGATAGGGTTTTAAAAATTCAAATTTCATATAAAAGAAAACAAGTTTATATAACTTTTATTAAACTATTATGAAGTCTAATTCTATATCTAGAATGTTCTCATTTTGATCCGAACATGATACATGATTTTAGTTTCAAGAAATATTTTTCAGTATAAATTGCTTTACAATTTTATTTCATTATTCATTTATAACATGATCAATACTGATTGTATTCTTAATAAACTTATTCCATTGGAAAGCCAACACATTTATCTACATTTAATTAAAATAAATGGAAGTCTTAATTTATTGTTTAAGTGGTGTGCTGAATGTCCAAATATCTGGCAACAGTTCTATAATTCTGGATTTTCTAGAATTCAAAATATTTTTTGTTTCATTGATATCTCATTCAATTCACTTCAAAATCACTCAAAGTTTGTTCAGTTAGAAATCTAATAAATTTTCATTCATTTAATTCAACTACAGAGAAATATAAAAATGTCATATAGGTGTCTTAAAAAAGGTATAAAGTACTAAAATGTTTTCTGTAGTATTCAAATCATGTTTTCACTATTTTTCGATCATATCTTTTAACATAATTTTCAGATTGAAGTGTTTATTAATTCTTTGGAAAGATTTAAAAATTATATACTTTTAATTCTTCTGGAAATTTTTCTAATACTTTCGATAAGTTGGGCTAAAATTTATCTGAATTTCACGTTGGCATACTTATGCATAAAATGATGAAATCGCTTTTATTTTTTCTTCGAACAACACTTTTATTTTTATTTTTATTTTAATTTATTTTTTTTATCTTCTACTATCACTTAAATTTTATGTTACTATAATTTATAAAAATATGCTACAATTACAAAATATTTTTCCATGCTCTCTTTTTGATATATTTCTATATTTTAAATAATTCATATTTATAATAATTGTTTTTTTTTGTTTTCTTTGTTCTATAATTATTCATTAATCATGTTTAGTCTATGAAAATAATTTTTATGTACTTTAAACATGTTTTAATATTATTTTAAATATAGTTTTCATTTTTCGTAAAAAATATATAGCATTTATAAAAAATATTTATTAGTGATTAAATTCTTGTTTGATTAATTATTTATAATTAATGGTAAATTAATTGTTTTTATAATAGTAAATTTTTATTTTTACTAATAATGGATTAATTTTTTATAACTAATGGTGAATTAATTTTTTTTATAACTAACGGTGAATTAATTTTTTATAACTAACTGTGAATTAATTTTTTTAACTTATGGTGGATTACTTTTTTATAACTAACTCTAAATTATTTTTTTAACTAACAGTAAATTGATTTTTTATAACTAACGATGAATTAATTTTTTATAACTAATGGTGAATGAATTTTTTCTAATGGAGGATTAATTTTTTATTTTAATGGTGGATTAATTTTTTATTTCAATGGTGGATTAATTTTTTATTTCAATGGTGGATAAATTTTTTGTTTCAATGGTAACAGATTCTTGCAACTACCAGTTAAAAATTTTATTATTCTGAAATTTTTTCACTAATATGTATTTGATTATTTTTAATATTTTGAATTACTGCATATGTATTATAATTATTTTAAGTGTTTTATTAATTTATAAACTCATATATATTATATGGGTATCATGAGAATTAATTTTAAAATATTTTAATCAGGTATAATATATGTTTTAAATTGTTCTTCATTGACTAAATAAAGTTACAAGCATTCGTGTAAACTAATTTTTATTATCTATATTCATTGTTTTAATTGTTTCTAAAATATTTATTAATTATTTTCAAAAGGTTTTAATGTATTAAATGCATGAAAATTATGTCTTTATATTTTATGTATTTATACAGATTGTATTCCAAAGTTTTTATTAATATTTAATCTGTTTGAAATATTCATGGAATTATCGGACTTAGTTTGAATTTTTTATTTGAAAATATGTTTGACCTATTATTATGGAATCTATTTGAATAATTTAACAGGTTATTCAAATTAGTTTGAATTGGAATTTATGTTTTAAATTCAAATAATTATTGTTATATTTTTTTTGGAGATTGATTTTCTCTCTCCTAAATAATTTTGAATTGTTTTACCTATGGAAGGTGTTCGCTAATATTTACAGATCTATATTTAAAGGGTTGTCGAAAAACTTAAAAAGAATCAATTAAAGTGGATAACATCTTCAACTCTTTATTTTTCCACAAGAAATAATTGTGAACTTATCAAGTGTTGTACAAATCGAAGCCATGTGTGATACTCTGTTTTACTTGCTGGACAATATCTAAAGCTGAATGAAATCTTCTATAACTACTACTTCCTTGATGATACATCTATATTTCTTGAGAACTAGTACCGGAACATTAATTTTTCATCTTTTACTTTGTTCTAGTTTTTGAGTTTGTAACACTACTTCTAATCTATCACATGAACTCTCTATTTTCTATTTATGATTTTACACATAAAAGAATTATTATTATTATCTTTCTTTAGGTTGTGACTCCCAAATTATAAATTTTGGACCATTCGGGTTGTGACTCCACACATCTAAAGCCAAGTGTTGTAATTGGATTGTGACTCCCCATACAAAATTCAGTGTGTCGTGGTTATCCCTCCACTATAAAAGGATTTTGTAATTGGGTTATTATTACCCCTCAAAAAACATATTAGTGAACACATATCTATAACTGAGTAGAGATGTATAATAGTAGAGTAGGCCCATTTTGGACCAACATTGACAGGGCACTGTAGTGACGCAGACTTCCAAACTCCATTCACTGTAGATCCTTTGACTTATAGCCGTCTGACACTGTAGAAATTTTGACTTAGGTGACTACCTTTCACTGTAGCAATGTGGACTTCCATCTGGCTTTCACTGTTGAAAGAATAATTTCTGATATTTGGTGGAATAGTACTTTATCCTTCTTATTATCCCATTTTTGTCTAGGGTTTTGAGTACCAAAAAATCTGATAAACTCTCGTAATTTTTTCTCCTGACATATAGTAAAATTATACCTCTCCATGGACATAATAATTATTCCCAAACCACGTAAGTCCTTATTTTCTCATTCTATTTTTTCCCCTTTCACTCTTCTTTGAATCTTTTTTTTGTCGTTGTAACTCCCAGAGTTTCCACATAATCTTGTACATGTACAAACAAAGACCCCCTTTGCTGGAGAACTATAAGTTTTTCATATGGATTTTGAATTTCCAATCCACTAAAATGTTCCATCAACTCCTCTTTGATCACTGACGACATTAAAGATGGGTTCACCTTGTCCATAATTTTAAACAAGCTAATATTGATTCCTTCCATACTTATATTTTCTAATGGGACCTTTATTTCCTTGGGGGTCTGGTTGATGCAGAAGTAGAGATGGGTGAGCCATCCCCTAGGGTCCCTTCCATTAAACACTATTAGTTCCACTCATTTTATAGTTATGTGCTAATCAGGACCCATGTCTATGTGAGTTGTAGTGATTCTAGTTCCCCCTAGTTTTCTAAGGGTGCCTGACTCAATTGTGTGTGTGGTTGAGAGCTCCATTACAAATGTGGTATGCTTTGCTTTGTGATACAACTCCTTCTCCAAGTGTCATGTGACTCCTACAACCATCTTGAAAATATCATCTTATTCCTTCCAAAGTTTTACTAGGTCCAATATCTCCTACTATCTGGTTTGTGGATTCAAGGCGACACCCTCCATTGACTTCTCCACATTGGAGAGAAGGGATTCAAGTCTTGTAAACTGTTATTCTACATCTTCCTATCAAGCTTGTTTTTGAGTCTCCACCACGCCTTAATCCCTCTAGTGGGGTGGAGGCATAAAACACTATGCACCCTTTCAATTATTATTATCATTTCATAGTTAGAGGACCTTGTCATAGTTCTCGAGAATATTTGGCAGTATGGGACCCTTATATAGCAGTAATAAAAGACCTTTACACTACAGTAGGGGATCTTTGGACGTGATCCGACAACATTATCCACCCCTAAAAGTATTCCTATAGGTTGGACCAATTTATAAGGACCCCGAACTGGATAGACTTATTTATATATTTTTTAGTAGGATGAACCTTAATTACAAGTAAAATAAGACACAATAATAAGAAGAATGAGGGAAGTAAGAAAAGGCAGACTCAAGAGTCCCCTTGTACTCTTTCTCAATCTTCTAGCTGAGCTCACTAACTATTTCCCTTTCCACCCCACTATGATCCTTACTCATCTTTATAATGACCAAATCCCTCCTAGCAGACTAAAAAATTCCCCCTACATGTGACTCATGATCATGGCATCTGGGGGAGACACTCTTCTCCTTCTTCTTACTTTTACCTCTCTTGAAGGTAATCAATATATTTTACAATTGAATCTCTTATATTTATTCTCTAAAAATCACCAATGATCCTAACAATACCACTAGAGAAATTATACATTATATTATTCCTCACAATGACTATATGAAAAGAACATTAACCAAATTGATCATCAATAATGAAAGAATTATCAAGATGAGATATTTCTTATTATAATTATTTATATAGATTATATATGAAAATATTCTCCCTATAAATATTTTGGGGTTTTTTTTCTAGTTTTGATGATTTATCTAAAGAAACTAACAAAAATCATTGCTTGAAATGGGTCTAACTGCTACTGTTATTCCCCAGAACCTTCAATTCTAGGCCCGAACACATTATCCAAGTAAAAGCATTGGACCTTCACTTGAAAATTTATAATTAATCCATATAAAACCTTTTTAATTCTTTCTATCCTTACTATTTTAATTGGACCTTTAATTCCTTATAATGAGTATTGTGAATTTTTTAGTCATGTTTTGAAGATTATTATGTGTTCCATGATCTTTATTATCCCCTCCATACTCAAAATAATTTGTCCTTGAATCTATAAATTGAAAGAGATAGTGATCTAAAAAAATAAATGGAGCATTGATCTTTCCATTCCTAGATGGATTTTCAATTTCCTTTTCTCTTGGAACCTCTCCTTTTTTAAGTGCACCCACACTTATTCTATAGGTTGAAACATGATATTTTATATACCCTTGTTATCATGTTTGTAAAATTGTTTATTCTTTTGCTCAATGTTGTCCTTTACTTTTTCATGTGACTCCTGCACAAAATTTAATTTTCTCCCCTCACCTTCATGATTTGAAAACTAATTGTTAGTCAAAGGTAGAATATACCATGGATTAAATGGATTAAAATTTATACACAACTTAAATAAGGAAAAAATTAATCGTGGAATGAATTGTCTGATTGTAAGAAATATTAATGTTAGGTAAACATATTTCCCAATGTTTTATATTTTTTCCAAGGATGACACACAATAATGTGAAAAGTTTTCTATCAACCATTTCAACTTTCCCATTTTTTTGAGGGTGTGTGGTGGTGAGAAAAAGTCTAGAACCTAGTTTGTTTCATAATGTTCTTTAAAAATGACTATGGAATTTGGAATCCCTATCATTAATAATGGCTTGGATAACCCATGAAACCTAATAACTTCCTTGAAAAACAAATCAGAGATATGAATTTCATCATTGGTTTTGGAGAAAACAATAAAATGATTCATTTTACTAAACTTGGAATTCACAAAGTAGATATCCTTCCCTGATTTTGGGATGGGTAATCCTATCATGAAATCCATTGAAATATCAACACAAGGATGAGATGTAGTGGGAAAAGGAGTGTATAATCCATATGTAAGGGCTTTAGACTTTGTATGTTTACACACATTTCACCTTCCAAAAAGACAATGATATCCCTATGCATATGAGAACTCTAAAAATGTCCACACAATGCATCCAATTCTTTTAAAACCCAAAGTGGTCCATTAATCTACCACCATGAATATCTTTATAAATCAATTCATAGATGAAACATGATGAATAACACAATTTATTCTTTCATAAAAGGAAAAATTCATGCATGTAAAAACCAACTTACAAAGTTTTAGTAAAATCAACATCATTTGTATACATGCTTTTCAATATTTTATAACCAATTATTATAACATTAAAATAATTAATAAGATAATATCTTCTAAATAAAAAATTTAACAAATCATTCTCGTTCCCTTGTCATGTTTTATGTTGTAATAAAACGTTTCAATAAATTCAATCTATTTAATATTTATCCTATTTAATTTTCCTTATGGATTCATTAATTTTAGGATTTTATGATTTAAATGAATCACAAATTATATTTTCCATAAGTAATGTTTTCATTTTCCAAAAAAAAATTTGATAACATGTAATTATTTGTCATAGGTAGAGTAATTTATTGTATTCAAGTTTTTCATAATCATGATCTTACCTAAGATCTGAATAGGGTTTGGTGGATTAGAACTCATAGAATTTTATCAGGGTTGTAATCATATACATTAGGTACCACTATATATTTTATTATACCCATATAAGATGTAAAAATAATAAAACATACTAATATTATAACATAATTAAATAATTTTATTAAATTTAAAAAGGTACACGGTACAAAAAATTATAAACATGGACTAAAAAAGGCTCAAAACACACACAAAAATCCAAACAACATTAGATAAATGAAAAAAATGTTTCTCAATCTTGTTCATTAAACTGTTGGTGATGTTTTTTCTTTCTATACTAATAGAAGAATGTTATTCCTTTAGTATTTTATCATATTTATTGTTTATTCCAACAATATCCATTTTTTCAGTAGTTTGGGAGTTGTGGATGGGGATGGTCATTGAAATAGCAAGATACAATAGAGATTGAGTCAGGGGTTTCAGTCAAGGGTTTTTTTATTAGCACATCAAGTAGGAGAAATGATTATGAGTCTCCATTGGCACAAAAAAATGGGATCTATGATTGGGAGTTTCCATTGGCACAACAAGAGGGAGCTATTATCAGGAGTTTTCATTATTTTTTGGGGATCTTTTGATCCCATGATTCTATCAAATCATCATTCCTAAATTGGTGACCCTAACAAAAATTTGATCCTACCTATGATTTAACATGAGGAGGGGGTTTGGGTTCATAAGATACAACAATGTTGTGAGTTGACTTGTGATTATGAAAAACTTAAATTCATCCCCATTAATCTTTTCCTTATAATAAATAATAAACTTAGATTCTTTCATTTGAATGACCTCAATTCCTATTCCAATGTCATCACATTCAATCTTAGATACCTTAGAAAAGTATGTAAAAATTAAGAGAGAGGAATTAATAAAATTATCAGTGAGTATACAAAATGTATCTTTTTGAGCTTACCCCTCCCCCCAAACTTCACCCATTTATTGAAAATTTTATTTAAAGGTGTGATAATGGTTGAAAAGTCTCTCAAAAAAACTTTAATAGAACCTTTTAAACATGGGAAAACCTCTCATTTCATTGAAATTATTATGTGTTTGTCACTCTCAAATTTATTGGAATTTATCTTTATTGACCCTCCTATAATCAACATCTACAACAAAACATGTCGTCAACACCAAAAAAAACAAGGAAAACAATAAAATTTAAACAAAAAGTTCATTTTTCTAAGTTTGCAAACAATATATTTTTCCTAAGATTCAAAAACATTCTTCAAATTTTGAATATGTTCAAAAAAACTCTTGAAATAAACTTAGATTTAATTGAAGTAAATGACCACAAATATCCTAATGAATGGATGAAACAGATGATTCATTTATTTCATAAATGTACTCGGGACATTAGTTAACAAAAAATGCACAACTAGTTATTCATACAACCCAATATTAGTTTGAATTTTTTTTCATTCATCTTCCTCCTCTATCCTAATTGGGTGGTATCCACTCCAAATATAAATTTTAGTAAACAAACATGCACCATAAATTTCATCAAGCATATCAAATAAGAAATCAATGAGATAATTATCATGACCCATCCTAGTGAGGCTTGTGCCATGACTCCCCAAGCTCACCTTCAATAGGTCAGGGTCTAGTGACTAGCACCGAGTAGGCATATCACTAACCTGGGAGGCATTGACTATGTACCTGTACACACACACATCTCTAATCCCACAAAATTCTAAAATGTAAAAACAACTAAACAACCAATGAATGCATACATCTATATCCCACAACCATAGTACGACATGAAGTAAACAAAAGTAAATAGGGTCAAATACAAGCCCACCACAGAGTTTGAAACAAAAGTCCAACCTAAAAGTAAAGGGATTGCTGCCTGAATGCCATAGAAACACACCTCTCTTTGTCTGGTCTCACTAAGCACCATTTGGTCCTGGTCTATCTAGCACTCTGTCAAAAGTTTGATCATATACACAAGACACAACATGTGTGGGGAAATCTAGTGTAGGGGAGAGTATAACAATACTCAGTAGGACACCCCGAAACCACAAATCATACAACAAAGGAAATACATTCAGATCTGTATAGGTATATGTCTACAACATATATAAATAGAATATCTATATATACTCAACAAAGGCACACAGTCTAGAGGTAAGTCACAACCATAGTATACTAGCCCTAGGATTCTAGCATGAAGGTCCATGAAGAACTCATCTGGGAGAACACACTCCTGATTATGATATCAATGATGACGTCCATCCAAGAGGTACTTCTCATCGAGTCTCATCATGAGAAAGAACATGCTGATAGTCTAAAGAGAATACGATACACAGATGAGGATCATTGTTAGGTCTATGGGGTGATACGAACAACTCAATTTGGATTAACCCTACTAAGTAGATGATCGATGATTGGGTAGTGTTGGTCACGTCGATACCAGGAACTCCACCTAGGGAATAAATATGAATTGAGGATCTCACTCTGAGCCTCTTGGAGGGATTCTAATGAATCTATCTAGGAAGTCCTGGTGAAGGGATCGTAGTCCTAGTAGTAGGAAATGATTCCATACCAACCTTTAGGGAAATAATTAGGGGAACAAAGCCTAACAAAAATTGTCCATGATACAGAGGACAAGAGATTCAATACATTTATAAAGGAGTACAAGATATGTAGTAGGGGTCACATGCTATGTCCCTCGACCTAGGTCCTGCTCATGTAAATGGCATGTCTCATCAAACTGTGTCTGTGTGGAAGTACACGCTATGTAGGCAACCCATGTACTCTACTCGTGTGCTAGTACATGTCTTGGACCATGTAATTGGTCCAAACCATGTCCGTGTAGGGGAGCACACGTTGTGTAGGCTGTCTGTGTACTCCACCCCATGTTCTAGTACATGGATCAACCTGTGTACTCAGCCAACCTATTTCTATGTACTCCGAGGTACATGCTGAGTTCATCTAGGAGGGACCACACATTGTGTAGTCCTATACACACACCATGTGATACATTTCTATTTCCCAAAACCCTAACCTCCGCCAAGGGGTACCCACATGACATGTAGATCAGGATTACACGCCCTATATCTCGGGATTTTATAGAATCCCATATCTGCTCCATGTATGATCTGAGTCCTCCAGCCTTCGATCTGGTGATTTTTTTCCACAAAATCAAAGATCCAAGCTCATCTAATCCTTACTATCATCTAACAATGTGTTCCATTTCCAGATCTACTTGGAAAATGGATCAAATTGTCGTTATTCACTATGTGCCGAAGAATGATGAAGAACGTGAATTCAGGTATCCTTCATCATTTGAATTGATCTGTCTCCATCATCACACCTCCATCATGTTGTAATGATCCTACATCTATGATATCATATCGTTGCACCAAGAATCGAGTGTGAAATAATCGATTGATTAGGGTTTGTTGAGCTATGGGCTAAACTTAGAACACCCACGATGAAAAATGAATGGGGGGAGAAAAGAACAAGAATATAATTGAGGAATGAACCTCAATCGATGTCTGTGTCAATCTAAATCTATTGTCATTAGAACAAAAAACAAAGAAATCAATAAACGTAAGTAATTTTCCTGATAAAACCCCACAATCATACCCATCTCGCAAGATGGTCGAACCATGGACCAATATATTTGTTGATTGGTCTATATTAATCATAGAAATCAAGAATGGGGAATAAAAAAATCAAAACACATGACCAAACTCAATTTGGTTTGATCATTTATAAAGAACAAAGTTGCATCACATTCATTGGAGAGATCCTTCAAATCTGAGGTGTGTCGATCGTTGATCCACGATCTCATCATCGTTCACCTGAGAGAATCTTATGAATCTCTCTCCAACAACTCTCCAATGTTTCTAGGGTTATGAGGCTAACCCTAAAAATTATCCATAATAATATATTTAAATATTTTTAGTGGTTGCATCAATGGAAATAAAATAAAATAATTTTATTAAATAATTTTATTCATTTCATCACCCATGACGACATTTCTACATACAACCCGTGTCGACTAATAAGTCGTTCCAAGTGTAAAACTTGCATTTTGAGCTCAAAGGTACATTCATATTTCTAATATGGGTACCAATTTAGAATTTATTTCACTTTTTTCAGGAAAACTATGCATGCAGGCTATTTAATATATTTAATATATTTAAAACATTTATTCTGGGCACACTGGGCCTTGGAATTGTACGTCGTCTTTGTGCATGGTCTCAAAAATAATCCATATAATATCCAAAAATAATACATGTAAAATTTGAGACATTAAATTTTCTCCAACTTCGGGATTTTATGTCCCCAAAAAGACAAAATAGGGGCTACTCAAAAATATGTGGGTACTGAGCATGAATCTAAGCCTCTCACTACCATGTTCTCTCCTGAAGATTCTCATGATTCCACTAGAAATTCACTAAAGGAATCAATTACCCAAGATGTATACTCTCTAACCAATCCTAGATCTCCACCGGGTACTTAGTAAAGGTCACTCCATCCTCGATGTCTAGCTCACCCCAGTCAATAACGTGTGATGGGTCATGCACATACCTCCTCAGTTGCGACATGTGGAAGACATCATGTACCCAGCCTAAATTTAGATGTAGATCTAAGCAGTACGCCACCTCAACAACTCTATGAAGTATTTGGAAAGGTACAATGAACCTTGTAGATAACTTGATACCTTGGCCAAATCTCTGTAATCCACATTGAGGTGAAACCCATAAGAACACATGATCTCCTTACTCTAACTCTAAAGGCCTCCACCACCTATCAGCATAATACTTCTAATGGATTTGTGCAGTCTTCATCCACTCTTGGATGATCTACACCTTCTTCATTGTAGTTCGCACCAACTCTGGGCCCATGAGTACGGACTCTCCTAGGTCAGTCCAGCAAAGTGGTGACCTACAAGGTCACTCATAAAAAGCCTAAAATGGTTCCATATAAATGGTGGAATGGTATCAAATTCTATAAGAAAATTCCAACAGTGTTAGGTAATCCTCCCAACTATGACCAAAGTCCAACATGCAAGCTCGCAGCATATCCTCTAGAACATGAATGGTCTGCTTAGTATGGTCGTCAGTTTAGGGGTGAAATGATATTCTCAAGTGTGAATAGTTCCCAAAAACTTCCTAAAATTCCTTCCACAACCATGATATAAAGTGATAATCATGATTAAAAACAATCACCGATGGAACTCCATGGAGTCAGACTATCTCCTATACATAGAGGTATCCCAATATATTTACTAAACTCTTTTCTCATATAGCTGGGAAGTGGGTTGACTTGGTGAGTTGGTCTACGATCACCCAGATAGAATTGTGTCCCTAGAATGTATGTGGTAAGAACATCACAAAGTCCATAGATATCCCATCCCACTTCAATTATGGAACCTCAAGGAGTTAATCCAAAACTGCTAGAACTTGTTGCTCAACCTTCACTTGTTGACAAGTAAGGCCTCAAGAAATAAACTACGCAACTCCTTTCTTCATCACTGGCCACCAAAACTGGTATCAGAGTTCTTGGTATGTCTTTTAAACACCTATATATACTGTTAAAGGATATGTGTGAAACACTATCAGAACATCTTCCCATAACGTCACCGGTACCATCATGCATCCTTTGAAAAGAACGAAGTGCTCCCCACCTTTTTAAAATCCATCAGGAGAATTCCCTATGGATATCTAAGAACATAGGGTCTCATTGTTAGTATCCCCAAGATGTGCCTACATAAATCACTATTAGAGTGGAGTGGTGATAACCATCGACTAGAGGTAAGCTTCCCCATCTACATCCACAAAGGATAACTACAATGAGGCCAACTAATCTGACGCCTCCTTCAGTAACCGCAAACAAGATCTCCTACTAAGAGCATCTGCTACCATGTCCCCCTTCCCAGAAGTATAGAAAACCTTGAAGTCATAATCCTAGAGGAACTCTAGTCATCATCTCTATCTCATGTTGAGATCCTTCTGAGAGAAGATGTACTTGAGAATCTTATGATCAGAATAGATGATAAACCACTCTCTCATTAGGTAGTTTCGTCACATCTTCAAAGTGAAGACTACCACTACTAACTTGAGATCATGGGTCATGTAGTTTTTCTCATGTGTTCTAAACTAGAATGAACCATATAAAATCATTGCTTGCCTCTTCATCAAGATACAACAAATCCCAATCCCTGATGCATCATAGAACACTGCGTACTCGACACCCTCCTCTGGAAATATCAATATGGGAGCGCTTTCCAAACTCTACCTCAACTGCTAAAAAATCTACTGGCACTTCTCTATCCACATGAAAGGATACCCCTTTCAAGTCAAAGCTATCATGGGTGATTATATCCTAGATAAATCATGTATAAATATCCAGTAATATCCTGCCAACCCAAGGAAGCTCTGCACCTCTATCATGCTCTTAGATGGATCCCAAGCTAACACTACCTCGACCTTGGATGGGTTCACTTCCACTCCATCTGCTGAGATAACATGTACCATAAAGTGGACCACCTGAATCTAGAACTAGAACTTCAAGAGATTTATGTAAATATGGTGGTCTCAGAGTATGTTTAGAACCATCCTTAAGTGTCTCACATGATCCTCCTCCGATTCTGAGTACACAAGGATATTTTTTATGAAGACTACCACAAACTGGCCTAAGAAAGGCTAGAAGATCCAGTTCATGAGTCCCAAAAAAACTGTTGGGAAATTTTTCAGACCAAATGGAATCACCAAGTACTCATAGTAACCATAGAAACATTTTAATGTTGTCTTTGGTATATCATCATCTTGTACTTTCAACTAGTGATAGCCTAATCTGAGTTCAACCTTTTAGAACCACTACACCCCTCTCAACTGATCAAAGAGGACATCGATCCTCAATAGTGGATAATTTTTCTTCACAGTCTCCTAGTTCAAGTGTTTTTAGTCCACACATAACCTCAATCTCTCATCTGCCTTCATGGAAAACAGAAATAGGGTTTCCCATGATGAAACAGTGGTTCTAAAAAACACCTTCCTATATAATTTCTCCAACTACACCCTCAACTCACAAAGATCTATGGGAGCCATCTGATATGATGGTGTATATATCAATTTCATCCTGGGGTGTAGATCAATGTAGAATTATACCTATCGGAAGAGAGGTAAGCTTGGAATATACTCAGTAAATACGTCTTCATACTCCACCACCACTGCAGGAAACTAGAAACTCATAAAATCCACTACACTAAGGGTCTGGCTAGCCAACTGATGAATAATCAGTTGCACCTTCCTATGAATGAGTCCATCCCATACTACCTGGGTTTCCTTTTCATTGATAAAAGAAAACCTGGTTCCATTACTGCAGACACACCACACCCTTCTCCTAAAACAGTAAATTTGAGCATGAATTGTAGATAACCAATCCATAGAAATAATTATGTCATAAGGCCTCGACGCTGCTACCAAGAGATTCCAAACAAAAATCTCACATCCAAGGGTTAGGTCACACTATCGGTAGAAGTGTTTGATCACTTATAATTATCCAATAGGAGTCTACAAACATATGGTTCGAGTCAATAGTTCAACCGTAATCTATAAGTCTTGTACAAGGTATGTGGTGAGAAAGGAATGACTAGAAATTGTTTCTATAAGTAATATATCTAAGGTATAAAAAACATATATCATACCTCAGATCAATCCTAGAGCCCCTAGGTCATAAGACTCGATTGCCTGCAGCTGTCCCTACCCTTGTCCTCCAGATCCCTAAGCCTAGTGTAGACCACCTGGGGGTGGTGGTGGTAATAAGTCAAAACGTCGACCACCTCATCCTTCTCTCCCATATCCTCTACAACATCCTCCAACCTTTGAACCTACATACTCCTACCATTGTATCTACCTTGTTGTCCCATCCATAGTCTCTCTATCAGTTGTATAATGGGTCAAACCATCTTGGGTGAGATGTCCCCTACCATCACATGATTAACACCGCCTCTCTAGGCTGATTGGACCCACCCTATGATCCCTTAACTATAGATCCTCTATCCTGGGAACTCCTCTTGAGATTTATTCCACATCCAAGTCCCTGAGACTGATGTCGGCTCCCTGATTCTTAGGTCTCTACTCCTGTTTTCCCACTACTAACAAACACTGTATGTATTTTCTCATCCAAGAAACTCTTGAAAACCAAAGCTTGCTCTAGCACCCCAGCATAGGTAGGAATTCAAAAATGGATAACACTGTCTCGAATGTCTCTACACAAAACTCACTTGAAGGTCTGATCCCTAAATAAATGATCTCAAACCATATCTATGAAGTACTTGGATAGTTTGGTAAACCTTGATGAATACTCAGCTACTGTCATATTATCTGTATAGAGATATAGAAGCTCTTGGATATGTACAGACCTCAACATAGTTGGTGAGAACTCCTATATGAAGAGATGCTCTAAATATATCCATGAAAGAGTCACCTTTTCATAAGAGTGGGTAACTAAAACCCATCACCGTTCTGTTGATTTGTGAAAAATACTCACCGCTAGGACCACTATCTAATCTATTGGTGTCATAAATAGATGGAAAAATCATGTCACCGCCTCAAGCCAGTCCTTAGTCACCTATGGGTCATGCTCACCTAAGAAACTAATGGTTCTCTTCTACTAAAACTCATGAAGTGCACTCAGATTGCACACCTCATATGTTGGTACTGTAGGTACCATGTGCTTCTCTACAATTGAGGGTATGGATGGTGTACCACCTATAGGTAATATCTTGCGAACTGGCCCCTAAATCAATGCCTCATCACTGAGGGGATCATCCTTGTGACCATCATGATGAATTATATCTAGTATACATCATGGAGGTGTCCTAAAATAAAATATATGTTCCATGGTCAATGAGTATATATGGAGAGATGACTCAAGAAGGATATGGAACCACAACACATTCCTATATGAATCATTTTCCATTTTTTCCCCTGAAATTGGTGTTCTTGTGTATCAAGTCAAAAAGAATGTGATCAGAGTCCTGGTGTATAGATATGTCAGCCGCCGCACCAAAACTGGAGTCCCTGGCCTGAAAGAAAAACTCAAAATAATTAACACTATTCCCCCAAACCAATATCACAAACTCTCAATCCTAAATTAGAACCGACCCTACTCTGACACCACTCTATCATGAACCATCCAAGTGGGGCTCGTGTCGCGACTCCCCAAGCCCACCTCCAATAGGCCAGGGGTTGGTGACTAGCACCGAGTAGGCATATTACTAACATGGGAGGCATTGCCTAACTAACTCTACACACACACATCTCCAAGCCCACAAAATGATGAAATTTAAAAACAACCGAACAACCAATGCATGCATACATCTATATCCAAAAACCAAAGTATAATGGGAAGTAAAGAAATTAAATAGGACCAAATACAAGCCCACCACAAAGAGTCTAAAACACAATTCCAACCTGAAGGTAAAGGGATTGTTGGATGAAAGTTTTAGGAACACACCTCAGTGTTTCTGGTCTCACTAAGCACTGTCTAGTCCTAGTTCTTCTAGTAATCTGTCAAAGGTTGATTATTTTCATAAGACATGACACGTACAGGCAAATAACCTACAAGGGTGAGTATTAAAATACTCAGTAGGACACCCCAAAACCACAAAGCATACAACAAAGAAAATATAGTCAGTTCTACACAAGTATATTTCTACAATGCATATAACAAGAATATCCAGATATACTCAACAAAGACACACAATCTATAGGTAATTTGAAATAATAGTATACCAACCCTAGGATTCAAGCTCGAAGGTCCACGAAGCACTCATCTGGGTGAACACACTCCTAATTATGATAACACTGATGACATCCATATGAGAGGTACTACTTGTTAGGTCTCATCATGATAAATAACATGATGATAGTCTGAAGAGAATATGATACACAGATAAGGATCACTGCCTGGGTCATGGGGTGATACCAACAACTCAATTTGGATTAACCCTGCTAAGTAGAGGATCGACTCCTGAGTAGTGTTGGTCATGTCGATACCAATAACTCCACCATGGGCATGAAGATGAATAGAGGATCTCACTTCATGCCTCTTAGAGGGATTCTAATGAATCTATCTAGGAAGTCTTACTAAAGGGAGCATAGTCCTAGGAGTATGAAACGATTCTATACTAACCTTTAGGGAAAGAATAAGGGGAATAAACCCTAATGAATCTTTTCCAAGATACTTAGTAAAAGAGATCCAATCCATGTATAAAGGAGTACACAACATGTAGTAGGGGTCACATGTCGTGTCCCTTAACCTTGAGTCCTACCCATGTAAACAGACCGTGTAATCAAACTTGTCTATGTAGAAGTACATGCCATGTAGGAAACCCATGTTCCAGTGCATGGATTAGCCTGCATACTTTTTCCAACATATTTCTGTGTAGGGGAGCACACACCATGTAGGCTATCTATGTACTCCACCCCATGTGCCAGAACACGGCTCGGCCCATGTACTCGGCCATCCCGTGTCCATGTACTCTGAGGTACATGTTGAGTTCATCCAAGAGGGACCACATACTTTTTAGGCCTAGACACACATAGTGTGATACCTTTATCTTTCTCAAAACCCTATCCACCACCAAGGGGACCCACACAATGTGTAGATCTTGATTACACGTCATGTATCTTGGGATTTTCCAGAATCCCAGATCTACTCCATGTATGATCTGGTGCCTCCAACCTTTTATTCAGTGATCATTTCACTATTAAATCAAATATACAAGCTTTTCCAAGCCTTTCCATCATTTAAAATGCATTCTATTTCCAGATATTCATGGAAAATGGATCAAAATCATCGTTCTTCATTGTACGTCGAAGAATGATGAAGAATGCAAATTTGGGTATCCTCTATCGTCTAAATCACTCTATCTTCATCATCTCACCTCCTTTGTGTCATTCCAATCCTAGATCTATGATATCATACTGTTTCACTAAGAATCGGGTGTGCAATGATCGATTGATCGGGATTTGTCGAGCTGTGGGTTAAACATAGAATGCCTCCGACGAACGATGGATGGGGGGAGAAAAGAACAATAACAAAATTGAGGAATAAATATCAATCTATTTTCATTTCAATCTCAATCCATTTCCATTAGAACAAAAAATTAAGAAATCAATAAACATAAGTAATTCTCCCAATAAAGCCCCACAATCATACCCATCCCACAAGACGATCGAACCGCGGATCAATCTATTTTTTAATTGGTCCATTTTCATCGTAGAAACAAATAATGAGGAATAAAAAAATAAAAACACATGCCCTAACTCAATTATATTTGATTTTTTATGAAGAATGCAGATGCATCACATTCATTGGTGAGATCCTTCAAATATGAGCTATGTCGATCGTCGATCCACGATCTCTTCATTGTTTGCCTGAGAGAATCTTCTGAAGCTCTCTCCAATGACTCTCCAAAATTTCTAGGGTTATGAGGATAACCCTGGAAATTCTATATAATAATATATTTAAATATTTTTAGCTATTGTTTCAATGCAAATTAAATAAAATAATTTTATTAAATAATTTTATTCATTTTAGCACCCATGATGAATTTTCTTCAAAAGACCTATGCCAACTAATGTTAAGTTGCACCTAGGGTGAAATTCATGTTCTGAGCTCAATGGTTCCCTTATATTTCTGATTTGGGAACCCATTTATAAGTTATTCCACTTTATCAAGAAAACTATGTGTGTTTTCTATTTAATATATTTAATATATTTCAAACATTTACTTTGGGCACACCGGACCTCAGAATCGCATTTCGTCTTCACTCCTGGTCTCTAAAAAAATCCATATAATATCCAAAATAATACATGGAAAATATGAGACATTACAATAATGATGATTTTTTTTTGATTTTTTTTATAACTCGATAATTAACAAGCATTATTCGCTTACTGGATTTTTTTGGAATAAGGATCATCGATACAACACAAAGGCTCAAGCTTCTCTCAAAAATAATTTTCTTAGAAGCTCTTACAATTTTCAATGAATTTATTGAGTGTTATCTAGATTTTATTGATTATTTTGATGGTTATGATGTGATTATATGAAGATTAAATTGACATGGTGCTCAATACCCCTCAAGGAAGGTAATCCATATGTGATTTCCTTTGAAAAAATCACTAAATTCCTGCAAAATTGACGCAACACTTGAGGGTATTTATTGGTTCAGTTTGTAAGAAGTAAAACATTCTACTCTGTATATAAGTAAAAAATATTCCTATATCTCTATTTGTGAATTATGGAATTTCATTCTAGTTTTCATGTTAAATTTATGCCTTTTTTATCTTTCCCGTTTAAATTATGTATGCATGAAAAATTGTATTGATTAGAATTATTTAAATGCCAAAATTTATAATAGATCCTTTGCTATCGGGATTTGTTGGCTCACTAGGGCACTGGTTTTCATGGGATTTGGTTTGTTAGGCCTTGCCCTCCTGGACAGCTTGTTGCTCACATGCTCCTGTGACATGCTAGCGGTCCCCCTATTTTGATCCCTAGTTATTGATAAGTTGTATCACCTTTTTCATCGCCATCGTCCATCTATCTCGATGTGTTATCAGTCCATTGTGCTTTAGGTTCGGTGGCGTGTGTGTGGAAGACATTGGTTGTAAATTCTATTTTGAGGCACTAGATGGTATCAAGGGGAATTAATACCCCCTGTCCCTCTGTTTCTTTGGAAATATCACTCTCTATCTCTCTCTCTCTCTCATTCTCAGTGCTTCCTTTAGGTTTAGCTCTCGATTCCTCTAGGAACAGCTCTTGTTTGTCGCCACTTATGCATCATAATTAGAGCCTATCGAGGCTTGTCTCTCTCCCTAGAAATATCTGGTTGCTGGACTTCTAGTGGAGAAAAATTCCTTCTTACTTGGAAGATGTGCGACCTTCATTCTTGGTGACGGTTCCATGAGTGCGAGTGGAAGTATCAAATCCTTGTTCACCACACCTCTAACACGAAGAGATCGGGACAAAAGGACTTTGAGTCATCTGACACTAAAAGTGTTTTTTTTTCTATTTTCATTTTATCTTAAACCTAAAAATCTTGCTTCCCCTTATTCTATTCTGTTATTATGTTTGTTACTGGATCTATTCACTTTGTATCATTTCTCTTTTTTAAGCATTAATAAAGCGTGTTTGTGAGTGGTGGTTTCTTATCATGCATGTAGGTCCCCATGGGATCAAAGCATGTTAAATATTTGTTTCTTACTCTTTACTTGAAATATTTTGTTCCTTGTATTCTATTTTTATCAATCTATAATTTTCAATGTCTCCCTATAAAGATTAAGTTTGGTCCTTTTTTTATTTGGTATTCTGCTATTGTTTTGGACACCACTCAACCTCACAAAGTGGTATCATAGCCAAGTTTTTTCCCTACCTTTTTTTTATTTTTTGAAATATGGCTAGGTCGATTTTTTTTTGAATTATGTATCTAAAATGCGGCAGGGACCTTTCCACCTTCCCAATTTATTGAAAGGTAGCAGGGGGTGTGCTGCATGTTCCTATCATCGACCCGGATCGATGACATGGAAAATGCAGACCAGGATTGGCTGCCTCTCACCTAACGTAAAGTCGAAAGGCGACACCCCTACCACCTTTCCATTAAGTCCCTATAAAAGGGCACCCCCTTACTTCAAAACTCCCTCCATTCTCTAAATTCCACACCCTCTCTCTCTAAAAGAATCCTTTTTTGTGTGTGGTGGTTCAGCTAGCCTAAAAGAAGTGCCAATTTTTTGTAAAGCATCATTTAGAGTTATTTTTTCTTATTTAATTGATTATGTTTTAGTTAGTTCTAAATATGTTATTTATTTTACAGTTTAGTTAGTTATATTTATTTTAGAAATAATAGTTATTATTAGTAATGATTAAGTATAGATTAACTATTGAATAACTTAGGATTAAAGAAAAATTACATATAATAATTAACTAATAATAATTAACTAATGAATATCATATGATTAACTAATTATTGGAGAATATTAATTAAGGATTAAGTAATGTTTAACTAATTATTAGTTAATTAATAAATAATGTTTAAATAATGATTAAAGAATGATTAAAGAATGATTAAGTAATAATTATATAATATTTAACTAATTGTTAACTAATTATTTAGTAATGGTTAACTAATGATGAAGTAATGATTAAATTATTATTAAATAATGATTAGCTAATAATTAATTAATGATTAAATATGATTAACTAATGATTAAATATTGATTAACTAATGATTAAATAATGATTAAAGAATGATTAAGGAATGATTAAATAATGATTAATGAATGATTAAAGAATGATTAATTAATGATTAACTAATGACTAAGTAATGATTAAGTAATCATTAAGTATTGATTAATTAATGATTAAGTAATGATTAAATAATGATTAATGAATGATTAAGGAATAATTAAAGAACAATTAACTAATGATTAACTAATGATTAATTAATGAATAACTAATAATTATTTAATGATCAACTAATGATTAAATACTGATTAACTAATTATTAACTAATGATTAATTAATGAGTAACTAATGAGTAAATAATGATTAACTTAACTAATGATTAATGAATTTTTAAGTAATGATTAAGGAATGGTTAATAAATGATTAAGGAAATATTAAATAATGATAAATTAATGATTAACTAATGATTAAAGAATGATTAAGGAAAGATAAATGAATGATTAAATAATGATTAGTTAATCATTCATTTATCATTTCAAAAGCTTTTGAAAATTCAAAAGTCAAGTACATCCCTTTAGAAGATGTTATTAAGCTACCATTTGAAAATAAGCTGGATTTACTTCACTTCCGAAGTCAATATCATCTCATCCAAACTCGGTTCTATTGAAAAATGACAAGGTATTTCTTGTCTGTTGTAAAGAATTAATTTTCTATTTAATGTGTTTATTATTTTCCATTTCAATTTATATGATCATAATTTTCATTTTATCATGGATAAATAAATTGATTTTATGTTTTCTTTTCTTTTTAACTCAGTTTCCAAAAAAAATTGTGACTTATTTTCTAATAAACTTTTATATAATGAAACATTAGTATCATATTTTAGGATATAAAAAGTTATTCTAAAATTTCAGTATCATAAAGATTATATGGTCATCCCTCATTGTTAATATTATTAACACTATCAGAATCTTGTTCAAAAAACATTTTTGACATAGAGAGTCATGTTTTCCTATGTCTACCACTATAGATAGGTTATTCAAATTGAGAAAGGATCTTCCTATAGAACACAACCAATAAAATGGTTAGAACATCTGATTGTGTAACCATAAGTGAACTTCAAGAAAAAATTCAGGGTTACTTAAATCTGGGACCTGATCAAGAGATCAAGTCTATTAGCTATTGACATTTTCAATTCCCGACTTCACTATTGCATATATCATATCCACTGTTTACTAATATATAGTGGGTCTAAGAAATAAATTCATTTTACCAGTGTTCATATGGTTCCATGATGGATTTATATGTTGAGGTTTCTACTGTGCAACAATAATGTCCAATTTTACGAAGTCATATACTTATAAGAGTGGTTGAAGAAGGTCCACCCCAAGAAATTGAGGCTCCTCCATATGATGCGGAAGAGCACAACCTATATGATCTCATAGATATACAAGTAAATTAAACTTCCAATGAGGATTTTGTTAATGATAGAATAGACAGATAAAATAGTGTAGATGAGGAGGGAGTAGCAGAAGTTGGGGAGGAAGTTTCTATAAATGTAGTCATTGTACTACAGCCTTGACCATTAATAAATCATCCACCACTCTTCACATATTAGTCAAAAGTAATGACACATTTTACTGAATTTTAAAGCAATGTTATCACACATGAAACTAAGTTTCATGGAGTTATAGTGGATAAGTTTAGTGATATGGAAAAAACATCAAATGTTGAAAGGGATTTTCCAAGTAAAGATGCATTAAAAACATACTAAAAATATTTCATATTGAGAGCTGTTGTAGTTATTTAGTTTAGGAATAAATACATAAAAATAAATCATATGGTGTGATAAATATGGGGATGATTGTATATTCCACTTTAGGGAGATTCTAGACATTACATTTGGAGGTTGGATATTTTCAAATATTGAGGTGGCTTATACTTACATTCCACTACTAGAAAAATACCCTATAACAACGGTTTGGAACCGTTGGTATAGGCCTCCAAACCGTTGGTATAGCCTATACCAACGGTTTGGAGGACCGTGGCCAAGTAATCCGTGAGTATAGTTTTATACCAATGGTTTTTAAAACCATTGGTATAAGTAATATGAATATATATACCAACGGTTCCATAAAACCATTGGTATATGTATTTCAAAAAAGAAACATTTGGTGGGATTTGATCCCAGGACCTCTAGGTTATGATTGAACGACCTAAACACTAACCTAACATGATTTTTGTAAACATAATTTCATAAATATATATATTTATTATCATAAATATTTTAAATTTTTATTTATTTAATGTTCTCTGTAAGAAAATTCCATTAAAAATACATGTACCTATACCAACGGTTCTCAAAATCGCTGGTGTAGACCTATAACAATGGTTTTGAGAACCGTTGGTATAGGTCCTTTGATTTTGAGACCTATACTAATGGTTTTGGACAAACCATTGGTATAGGGGGGTACCTATACCAACGGTTTGGCCAAACCGTTGGTATAAGGTCTCTATAATGGACCTATACCAACGATTTTGGCAAACTGTTGGTATAGGTCCGCTATAATGGACCTATACCAACGGTTTGGCCAAACCATTGGTATAGGTCCCCCCTATACCAACAGTTTGGCCAAAACCATTGGTATAGGTCCATATAAGTGACCTATACCAACAATTTTGGCCAAAACCATTGGTATAAGTCCAAATTAACTAACTATACCAACAGTTTGGCCAAAACCGTTGGTATAGGTCATATTTCCAGTAGTGTTCAGCCAAACCTGACACAAGATCATACCCAATTGGATACTGAATTTGTGTCATCTATTATCATTTAGATGATAAGGACCTTAAAATATGTTCCTATATCCTATGTGTAAGATAGAAAACAAAACACTTTTGGTTATAAGATTTCCTATAATAAGGCATGGATAGTGAAACAGAAGGCAATTGTGAAGGTTTATGATGATTGGGATGACTTGTATCATGTGTTACCATAATTTCAATCCATACTAAGACACAACAACCAAGTTTTATTCCATTTTCATATGAAATAACATGTGTCTCAAGATAACTAACTTGATCCATCTCATGTTCAATTTCATTGGTTTTTTTGGGAATTCCTCCCCTATATTTCTATATTTCATTTCATCAAATAGTTCATACAGATTGATGAATGTTTATATATGGAAAATAAAAGGGCATATTGTTGATTATAGCAACCCAATATGCCTGTTGTTCACCTCTTACTCTTTCATTTTCCATTGTGGAGAAGGAAAACTATGAATCATGGAGTTTGTTTTTGGCATGTATCAGTAACCATTTCACCAACATTCGTGGTTTCTGTTTAATACTTGATCAGCATCAAGAAATTAATGAGGAAATCAATTTGAATCCTAATATATAGAAACCCTCAAATGTACATCATCAGTACTACATCCGACACATTTATAAAAAAATGTGAAAAACATTCCATAATGAACCTATGAAGTAGGAAATCACGAGGCTTGGTATGCAATTTCATTATTATTTTTTACTATTTCAACATAAAGATAAAATTAATTTATGTGAAATATGATCACTTTTGAGTATCATGTGAGCTAGATCAACAAAGTCTTGAAGAAAATTTCGAAGAAATCTGAAAGGATAATCAAGGAGTGTTTGATTATATGATGTAGATTCCAAAAGAAAAATAGTCATTGGCATATGAAGGGGGGAAGAGGTACAGGCACATGACTAAAAAAATTGTGGAGTGCATCAATGGTGTCTTAAGGGGGATTCACAAGTTACCTATAAATTCCCTAGTTCAGGAGACATTTTATCATTTCATAAAGTACTTCATTGATAGAGAAAAACTAGCCTCGAATGGGATTAAGCAGGGGATAATGTAAAGAAGACACTTTCAAAGAGATATTAAAAAGAACATTGTGGAAGCTTCTGGTTATAAAGTGTGCCTTTTTTGCTGATATGACTCTCTATTTGAAGTTCAAGAGTGTTTAGACCCCATCACAAATAGCAGTGCTGAAAAAATTGTGGTATTACTAGAATCAAGCAAATGTGAATGTGGAAACTTCCAAGCGTTACGAATTCCATGTGCACACACCATCACAACATGTGCCTATGTGAACATATCATGGGAAGAATATGTTGATCCAGTGTACTGCCTAGACACCATTGATAACTGTTATGTTGTACCATGGACTCCTATTGGGGAGTTTCAATATTTTCCAATGCCCGAAGACCAGCCTATATTGATATCTGTTATCAAAAGGTTGCATCAATGAGGGAGACCAAAGTCCAGTAGGATGAAAAATGAGATGGATTGGCCTCAAGAACAAGGGAAAATTTTGAGATGCATCCTATGTCATCAAGAAGGTCATAACCATAAATGATACCCTAACATTACTGGATTGAGTTCTCACTCAGCTACAATGATGCATTGTCTCCAATGTGATATTTTCATATTGCTAATTATATGGTTTTAATATAAGATCCTTCATTTTGTAGAATTTTATGACATATACGAATACTTTTACTATCAAATTACAATAAGATTTTCATATTCACATTAAAATGAATATGAAAAGTACATGTGAGGTGTCATGAAAGCATAATCAAACTATCCATGGATAAACCATAAATAAATCATGCGAGCAAATAATCATTTTACACTTAACACTTATTTCATTTTTTTTAAATATAAATGGAGGACACTACAAAAATCACTGAGTAGTATATGCATGTTTCTCACACTGTGATAGAGAGTCATCAGGTTCGAAGGATTAGGGTGCATCAAGCACACTATCATCATCACATGCTACCTCCAGCTGCCATTATAACATACCTATGACATTATGGATTCTACGAAATTACAGTATCCGATTTAACATTCATTTATCATCACCTAATTGCTTCCCTCCTTGAGATTTGGAGATTGGATACACACACATTCCACCTACCTGAGGGAGATATGACATCACCCTTGAGGATGTAATAGCCCTGCTTGGTCTTCCTATTAAGGGGGGATATAGTTATTGGACCCACCCATGTAGACTATCCTGAGATTGTACATAGATTTTTAGGCATCTACATTTTGGTTGATGATGTTTCCATATATATAGGGTCGATATCTATGAGGTGGATTGAGATGCACTTTTCACATTTACCTAATGACGCTGGAGAGTAGACTATCATGCATCATGACCATGCCTATATCTTACGGATCATTAGAGGGACATTGTGCACTGATCACTCAGGTATGCATGTTCACATGATGCGTCTAGGGATACTGGAGGATTTTAATCAGGCTGGGATATATAGCTGGGGATCTTCATGCTTGGCTTACACTTACATAGCATTACGCATGGCATGTCGCTCATATGGAATGGATCTTAAGGGATTCATCATACTTATTCATATGTGGACATGAGAAAATATCCTTCCCCTCTCCCTTATTGTTACTGGTCAGAAGCTACCTATAGATTTTTTGTATGATGCTCTGTGTGTACGCTGGTATGATCTCTCATCTTTATTGGTTTCTAATGCTAGTAGAAGTTATTGAATTTAATTTCCTATTATTTATCACTTTTGATGTTGTATTTTATAGGTGTAGTCCGACACACCACTTCATCAGTGCTCTGAAATGACATTTGGATGCATACCATCACATATTGGACAGTCTCATACCCACTAAAATAAGTATATACAATATTTCATTGGATAACAAATTTCAAAATATCACCATTTTTGGTTTGTAGTAACAAACTTTTTTGAAAAATATCACATGTCATTTCAGATTACATGGATTCCATACTAAGATTTATTGGACTAGTTTCCTACATATTGCACTGTTGGAATTCATGATTCTATATATGTATTTCCTCTCATTCACTTTAATTTTATTGAGTGGCACCAGTCTAATATAGTCATGCACCAATTTGGTTGTTTTTAGAACATTCCATTTCCACTGAGACAGTCATTGGAGCTTCATTCCATGAAGGTGACAAGGAGGTAATATTTTGACTAGCACTGATGATATGTCGAGTATCTCAACCTCTAGGGAAGAAAAGCATCACTTCATATCAAGGGTGTACATTCGATGAGATTTCATCTATCACAACAGGTAAATTATGAGCCAGGGTATAGACTTAAGTATATACTATATCTTACTCCACATGGAAGAGGGCTTCAGGATATGGTAAGTCAATAAATTTCCACTAGTTTATTCATTGTACTATTTTATAATTCATTTTGAATCTCTTTAAATAATACTTGATTACAACAGATTATCGCATGATTGATCTAGAGGAGGAAGAGGTTTCTAGCCTGGAAGTGATCCATGCTACAGCGTAGGGGAGGATTCCGTATTATCATGAAGTTCACAATAGTATCTGCGATCTTCCACCCTAGGGACATGATGTTCCTACCCAGGGAGTGTAGGTTCCTTCTTAGGAACCTCCTCCAGTAGCTACTGATATTGAGGATCCACAACGATGACGACATAGACTGTGTCGTGATGCATGTAAGGCCTCACCTATTCCACAAGTAGAGGTCGGCCCTCTAGCAGTCCATACTCAGCTGATTGGGGATGTGCATCAAGAGGCATAAGATCCATCTGTGTTGGAATCATATCCACAGTTTTCTCTTAGTGGAGATTATCTGAGATTTTATCAAGGGTCATTTCCCATGCCTCTAGCTTTCATTCTAGATCCTTCATAGCCTGTATGGTTCCCCCTTATGATAATGGAAGGTCCTTCTACTCACCTAGTGGGAGAAGGATCAGGTGCATAGTAAAACATCTAGTTGGAACCTCCTCCCATTGATACATAGGAATATCACCTAACAATTGAGGTTATAGCGCCTGAGGATCATCCCTATCTAGGTCATCATACTCCACCCCAGCATAGAGGTCGACGATCTTGATATGGGCATCCAATTTGTGCACCACCATATGGGATGGAACCTCACCATAGATAATGACTGTAATCATTCATGTGTATGTTTTTTGTCTATTAAAATAATGAAATTATTTTTACTATCAACCATTTTTACATGTTTACCCACTTTCAATTTTCATTTATATTTTAACTATATTTTATATTTTATAAGATTTCAAAGTAAACTACTTGAAACATAAGAAAACTTATTAAATTTAAAGTATGAAACTTTAAAATCTTATAAAATATAAACTATAAAAACATTCTAAATATAACTTAAAACATATCCTAAGTATCTAAAAAATTGTTAAAAATAAAAATAATTTCATAAAAATAATAAATAATTGAAAATAAAAGTAATGAAAAAAATATTATAAATACAATTTTAATGGTTTAAAAAACAATATATTGTTCTACTAAAATTACTTTTCATTAATTGTTTTTAATAAATGCTTGTTATTTTGAATTATTTTTTATATGTTCAGTAAGTTTGTAAAATATCATTTATATTATATATATATTTTATAACTTATAAAATTTCAAATCCATCAACTTCAAACATTATTATGTTTCATGTTGGTGACTTTGAAATCATATAACTTATAAAATATAATTACAATCTAAGGCATATTTGAAAAATCAACTCAACATAAAAAATAATAATTGAAAATAAAAAAATCATAAATATAATAAGTAAAATCTTATTTATATGTCACAAAATTTATTACTTAAAAACATAATATTTTAACTTTCATATATTAATGAAATAATTATAACTAAATTAAAATAAACACAATATATATCATAATATACAAACATATATATTTTTAAATATAAAAACATGATTATTTATAATAATTTTATTTTATTTTTTTGAAAAAAGAAGGTAGAGGCCCTGCCACCTTTCTACTTAACCAAAAGGTGGTAGGGCCTCTTCCTATTTTATACTATAGTTTTAAAAAAATGAACTAGGCTTAATTAATTTTTTTTCTTTAGAAAACACATAAAAAACAATTCGATTGTTTTTTCCTATTTTCTTTATTTACAGTTCTAGTTTCTATCTTGATTTTTTATACTTTAATCTCACTCTTAAATAGCCACTAACATTATTGATTTAAAATATTTAAATCTATTATCCTATTTATTTTTCCCTTCATTTCATATCCCTTGGATAAAACATTGTTTCCCAATATATTGGTTAGTTGTTGGGGGCATACAATTAATGTTTTCTGAGAAAACTCTACATCTACTCTATGGGTAAGCATGTCAACAATGAGATATGAAATTGAGAAATTTTATGGTGATAATGAATTTAATTTTTGGTGAATTAAGATGAGATCCCTACTTATACAATAGGTCTGAATCAATTCCCTATGTGGGCCTAATAAACCTTTCATAATTGTGAATGAAACTAGACAACCTACTACAGAATATGTTGATGTTTCCCCTAATATTCTAGTTAAATCACATAGCTCCATTTTTCTTTATTTAGGTTATAAAGTCCTTATAGAAGTATCTTATGAGTCCACTACTGCTATAATTTGTATTAAACTTGATAAAATTTACATGACTACTTCATTATCAGGTAGTATTTACAAAAAAAAATCATATTTTTACATTTAAAATGAAACCTATCACTTCAATTACAGCCCATATAGATAAATTTAATAAATTCATGTTATAATTAGCCAACATTAATGTTTATATTGATGATTTGGATCAAGAAATTATCCTCTTAATCTCTTTAGATAATTCCTACAACACCCTTTTTGAGACCATGATGTATGGTCGAGAGGATTTAACCCTACAAGAGGTTAAATAAAACCTTCTTTATAAGGAACTACATTCTAAACCTAGAATCATATGTGAAGCCGAGAGCTTGTTCTCTAAGGTTAGACCTAAAAATAAAACCAGTAATAAATATTTTAATAAATATAATAGAAAAATCAATAAATAACCTAAACCTAGGTCTAATTCTAAGGATAGAAATTTCACCTATTTTCATTGTAGAAAACTGGGGAACATTTAACCCAAGTGTAGGAAACTAAATAATGAGTTATAGTCTAAGAAACCCACTGACCAATCCATTCTTGTATACTCTAGTAATGAAACTATTTAGGTCTTTAATGTGTTCAAACATGCACTCAATCAAGAGTGTTTCCTTAATTCAGGTTTCTCTTTCCATATGTGCCCTTTTAGGGAGTCCTTTCTAGAATTGGTTGAAAGGGTATAAGGAGATGTCCTCTTAGGTAATAACAAGAGGTGTAAAGTTGAGGGTAGAGGTTCTATTTTTTTAGAACTTTATGAACATACTATCATTACTTTAGTTAATGTTTGGTGGGTTCCCAACCTTCAAATAAACTTGGTTTCCTTAGGGATCATAGACCAAAAGGTATTTACATTCAAGTCTCAAATAGGTTGTCTTAAAATATCCATTGGCTCTAGAACAATTCTTAAGGGATATTTAATCAATGGGATGTATGTATTGAATGGAAAGAACAATTCAACGAAGTTGGGTAGTGTCTAATCAACCAATAATGATAATACTATTCTTTGGTATAGAGTATTGGGGCATGTTAGCTCCAAAGGCCTTGAAGTACTCAATAAGCAAGGGTTGTTGAGTTACATCACACCAACAAATATTCTTTTTCGTGTGTGATAGGAAATGAAAAAAGGTTTATTTTTGGTGGGACTAGTTTCAAATCCACCATCCCTTTAGAATATATCCACTCTGATCTATGGGGACCATCTAGGACTACCTCCCATGGTGTAGGTTCCTATTTTGTTACTTTCATAGATGAATTTTCTAGGAAAGGGTGGATTTATATTCTTAAAAAAATCTGATTTTTTCCAAACTTTTAAAATATGGAAAACCTTAGTTGAAAACCAATTTGGGAAGAAAGTTAAAAATATAAGAACAAAAAATGGGATTGAATACCTATCCATTGAGTTCATAAAATTTTGTGAATCTGAAGGTGTTAAAAGACATAGAACAGTTAGGGAAACTCCCCAACAAAATGGCTTAGTATAAAGGATGAATAGGACTATCCTAGAAAGAGTTCAGAGCATGATTTTATGATCAGGACTCCCCAAATGTTTTGGGTAGAATCTTCCAACACTATTTTTTAACTTATTAACAGGTGTCCTTTTTCTAATGAGTTTAAAACACTTGAAGAATTGTGGAATTGCAAGCCCACTTCCTATTCCTACTTAAGATTATTTGGTTGTACAACTTATGCTCATGTTAATACTAATAGATTAGAACCAAGAGCTTTAAAATGTATCTTTGTTGGCTATCCTGAGGGTATTAAGGGGTATAAACTCTAGGTAGATAAAACTAGATATCAAAAGTGAATCATAAGTAGAGATGTTATCTTTCATGAATCTTCCTCTCCTAAAACCAAGACTAACACACCTAGAAGAAGTGAACCAGCCTATGAACAGGCTGATAAAACTGAGCTTCCAGTCTAGTTTGAGGATCTTGTCCATCCTTATCCACCTGATGAGTAGCCTACTACAGGGATGATTCTTCTTCCACTTCTGATTCATATTCTGAATCTGAATCTCAAATCCCAAGTAGAGACTACCAACTGACCCAAGATAGATAAAGGAGAGTTCCTAGACCTCATGCTCAGTTTAGTTAGTATGATATGACATATAATGATTTTTATGTTACTCAGGATCTTATAGATGATGATCCTAAAACCTATAGGCAAGCTATAAATGACAAAGACTCAAATCAGTGGATCTTTTCCATGAATGAAGAAATGGAATCTTTAAAAAAGAACCACACTTAGACTGTTGTAAATAAACCAACTAATTCAAAAATAATTGGTTACAAGTGAATCTTTAAAAGAAAATAATATAGCACTGAGGGAAATAAAATAAAGTATGAATCTAGGTTAGTTGCTAAGGGTTTCCTTCAAAGATATGGAATTTATTACTCTAAAAAATTTCCCCTATTGTAAAGAAATCTTCCATTATAATTTTATTATCCTTTTCTACCTATAATGATTTTCAGATTGAATAGTTATATGTCAAAATTTCTTTTTTACATGGTGATTTAACTAAGAAAATTTTTATGAAACCTCCTAATGGTTATCCTATTGAATTCAAATTGAATCAATTATAAATTTTAAATAAATCCTTTTATGGAATGAAACAAGCCTCTAGGTAGTGGTACTTAAAATTTTATTCATTTATGTTGGCTAAATAATTTGTTAGGAGTCAGTTTGATGCATGTGTTTATTTTAAATCAACCAAAAACCACATGATTTATCTGCTGATGAATATCATTTCTACTGTTAAATAATAATTAAAAGGAAAGTTTTAAATTATAGACTTAGGTGCAGCTAAGAAAATCTTAGGTATTGAGATAATTAGGAACATACCAAATAAAGTGCATTACTTATCTCAACATGCCCATGTTTTAAAAATACTCAATAGATATATGTTTTAATCTCTCAAATCATTTAATATAACTCTTGGACAAAATTTTCAATTGTATTTAACACATTCACCCACAACCACTGATGATATACACTTTATGTCTCAAATACCTTATGTTAATATTTTGGGTAGTGTAATGTGTTGCATGATTTTCACTCACCCAGATATTTCCTATGAAATATGCACTTTAACAGATTCATGACCACACTTGAGAAGCCACATTGTCATGCCCTTAAGTGGATTTTAATATAACTATATTGTATCTCTAATATTACGTTGTGTTTTGGTAAAAACATGAATACTAATGAAATAATTTCTGGTTATGTTGATGCAGAATATGCTGGAAATATTGATACTCATAAGTATTTAACCAGTTATGCTTTTACTATATGTGGTGGTCCTATTTCATATAAATGAAATATGAAATCCATTTTTTCTCTTTCAACAATAGAATCCAAGTACATCTCCATAACTAAGGTAGTCAAAGAAGCTTTGTGGATCAAAGGCATGTCTTCTGAACTTGACCTTTATGATTATGTTATCAATGTGTATTTCAATAACCAATCTTCCATTCACCTATCCAAAAGTTTAGTATTCCATGGAAAATCTAATCACATAGATATTAGGTTAAATTTTATTAGAGATGTTGTGGAATTAGAAACCATGTGTGTCAAAAATATATACACACACATCAACCAGGCTAGTAGTTTTACTAAAACCATGATGTTTTTTAAATTCAAGTTTTGTTTAGATAGATTGAATTTGGTTCCAATTCCATAACCCTAGGTGCAATAACATTTCCAAATTAAATTGAAAATGGTGGATATTTTTGAATTATGACATTTCATTCTTATTTTCATATTGAATTTATGTCATGTTTATCTTTCCCATTTAAATTGTGCATGCATGAAAATTTATATTGATTAGAATTATTTAAATTCTCAAATTTATAATGGATCCTTTGTTGTTGGGATTTGTTGGCTTGCTGGGTTGCTGAATTCCCTTGAATTTGGTTCATTGGGCCTTGGACTCTCAGTTGTCTTGTTGCTCGCATGCTCCTATGATAAGCTAGTTATCCCCTTATTTTGATTCATATCCATTTATAGGCCACACTACCTTTTTCATCATCACTATACATATATTCCAATGTGTTATCAGTTCATTATGCTTTCAGTTCTATAGTGTGTGCATAGAAGATGTTTATTGGTCATTCTATTTTGAGGTTTTGGTTGGTGTTGGGGGGAATTTATATCCCCTTGTCACTCTGTCACTTCTAGTGGATCACTCTCTATATCTATTTCTATTTTTCTAAGCATTTCCTTTGGGTGTAGATCTCAGTTCTTCTAGGAACATTTTTTTCACCACCACCCATGCTCCCTTATTGGAGCCTATCAAGGCCTACCGCTCTCCCTAGAAATATCTGGTTATTGTCCTTTTAGTGGAAATGATGTCCTTACTATTTATAATATGTGTGTCCCTAATTCTTGATTATGGTTCCATGAGTATGAGTGGAAGCAGTAGATCCTTGTTCACCAAACCTCTAGTGCGAAGAGATCAGTACATCCAAACATTGAGTTGTCTAACACTGTAGGTGTTTTTTTTCTATTTTCATTTTATCTTAAACTATATATATGTATTACCATTGTTCTATTATAATTTTCTAGTTTTTACTGGATCTATTCACTTTTCATCGTTTCTCTTTTTTGAGAATTAATAAAACATGTGTGTGGGTGGTGGTGTTATTATTGTGCACGTAGGTCCCCATGGGTCCAAAGCACATTAAATATTTGTGTTCTTTACTCTTTCCTTACAATCTTTTGTTTCTTGTATTTTGTTTGTATCAATATGTAATTTTTGATATCTCCCTGCAAAGATTTAGTTTTGTCCTTTTATTGTTTGGTATTCTACTATTGTTTGGGACACCACTCAACCTCACACTATTTATGTTTTTCTTGAAAACAAACCCACTTTTGTTACTACATAATTTTTTAACCGTTTTCCTCTTTTTTTGATATCTCTCACCATTCCTTTTTCACTCTTATTTGTTCCAATTTTATTAACCTTAATTTTTTCCCCAATCTAATTTCACATTCTTTCCTTACTTGATCTTAATAAGCATACAAAGGCCTCAAAGGTGTAAGTATAATGATCCTTCCAATATATTCAAAATAATATTGATTAGTGTATCTATCATGTGTGACCCTAATATCAAATTTATATGGTTTTTATAACAAAATATGACTATCATTCATGAGAAAAACATCACATATAACCTTGTTTTTAAATTTTTTAATGGAATGTTCTTGGTTATTTTTTTAATGGGTGGTTTACACACTCCTTGATTCCCATTTTTTATTAAAATCCACTTTGAAGGAAGTGGTCACTATGAATAATAAAACATAAAAAAAACAACCAAGAAAGTACTATGATGATTTATAATCCTTAATTAGTGATTTATAATCATTTCAAGTTAAAAATAAATCAATACCAGCCTCAATTTTTTGGGTCATAGAGTGAGTTCAGGCATGTTCCAATGTTGAAGTATAGTCATCCTACAAAATCATCACTTATTCCATTTTATTTTTCCTTCCAGTCTTTTAGTTTAAAAATTCTCTATAGACTAAACCTAGTCTATTTGATTCATTAAATATAGAGTCTCTTGTGGTATATGAGCTGTAATAAAGATCTTACACAATACTTTGTTCTCATTTGGATAATATAAAATTATCAGGCTCTTGGGTGAAGATTATTTCTTCTTCAATCTTCCTCCCTAATCCCTCCCATCTTAATTTATAATTTATTCATGAATTATTTCAATAAATAAAAAAGTTATTTATCCAGCTTTACCTTTCAATGAACCTTCTTGATATGGAGCATCGCTCAATATGTATGGGTGGTAAATGGATCTTGATGAGAAAAATTATGTTGTGTTGCAATTTAGACCCTATAAATCCAAACTAGTGTCTTTCCCATTGGGTTGAACCTGTGTTTCCAACCCTACTTCTCCATACATGGTGAATCATTCACCTTCCTTCAAATCATTTGGTGAAGAGTTATCTTTGCCTTTTTTCTTATTTTTCTTCTTAGACCTATAATTCCTTTGCAGCTGAGTTGTAGTAGACACCCCTACCACTCCATCGATATCCTAGGTACTACTAGGCACAAAATTAGGTTCTAGATCCTTATCTAGATCCAATTACTTTTCATGAATATTTACTTCCCATGAATCATTTGAATTTTTCTCATTTCCATCTCTCAAACCATAAAACATGTTAGAAACCAAGGGTTCTAGGAGATGCAAGAGAACTGCATTCCTCACTTTATTGAGTAGGAAATCATGGTCTTATTATCCTTAATTCCTATGTTTTAATTCAAAATATCCCTTCTCCTAGAAATAGGATCATGTTGGCTCAATATCTCCCAAATTTGATCCACTACCCTCTGTGACTTCTATTCTCACATGAGAACCCCCATATTAGACCTAGATCAATTCTAATAGAATCTCACCCTCCATAGCCACAGACCTCATATCACCCTTAGCTTCCATGTCAACTATAACACCTGATTGGATGTATTTTGTATCCTTAACAACAAAATAAGCCAGTGAAGAAGAAAAAGGCCCTAGTCCAGAAGGAAAAAACCAAGGTTCTTCTTATAATTCATGACTTTAGACTAAGAAACACCTGAATTAACACCATTCATTGAAGGACCCATGCCGAAGTAAACCAAGAACATATGCACCCATCATGCCGCATTCCCAAATGAATTTAATTTTCTTAAAATTGATATTCAATTTCAAAGGGATTCTCCATTCACATAAGGTAGATTGGTAACCCTAATTCTTGAAAGATAAACATAATTAAACCAGGATTTATATACAATATGTTGTTAGTGCCTATATCCCCCCTTTGATTTCAATCCAAATAAATTTTGGAGGAGGATTCATTAGATCCATTTCAAGTCAATGTCAAGCAACCAAGGGGTGTTTTCATGGTTTTAATTCTATAATATAAATATAGGAAGAATCCAATTGAATTCCAAAAGTATTCAACACTTATAGGTTTTGAAACAGAAGGGGTATCCATGAAAGATGCACCCACACTTCCTCAAAATAGGGATCATAATGCATGTGAAAGGAAAAGGATCCCTCAAGGAGTGTAGATAGAAAGGTAAGGAAGACTCGTGATGATCTTGAACAGTCCTTCGAAAAGTATTCTTATCCATTAATAAGAACCAAAATGTGATGGGAGTCTATAATATCTATGAAATATTAATTTTTCAATTCCTAATTTTCATTGAAGTGCTTATCAAACTCATCAACTGAAGGTCAGAAATTCCCAAAGTGAGCCACTAATGAAAAATCAAGGAGGGGACAACTCATAATGATGGATTTAAAATACATGGTTTGCATCAAAAAACCATTTTTTATTCATCATAACATTTCTATTTTTATTTAACCATTGTAATATATAAATTATATGATTTTTTGTAGTAGCTTATCCTAATTTATCAATCATCAAACTACTTTCTATATTTTTAAAACCACCACTATTGATAATCATGTTTCATACCTTATACTTGAAGAGACACCCAGTATGATAAATGTGTTCCCTTTGTTCTTGACCATGTTATACTTTTCACTGATAACTCAAAGCATGTATTGTCATAAAAAAGTCACTATTTACAAGGCCTTTTATATCCATATCAAAACACTCATCATGGGGAAACATTTAATTTTCACATGAGATAACACTAAGGAAATTTCAATCACCCAATATAATCATAGTTATTTTATTTAAGAAATGTGAAGTTGTGTGTTCATATATTCTAATTTTAAAAAATTTAATTTCATGTGATTTATATACAACTTTACCCTCATTTTTACCTTTGGATTCAGAGAATAGTGTTTTTTTCACCTCACTAAATTAATTTTCCCCCCATGTATATTTGGTTTGGAATACTTCATCATAAAAATTTATTTAAAATCATTTCAATAAGATTTTCAACACATCTTTCTTTCATTTTCCTCTCATATTAAATTTTAATGTTAAGGAAATTCTTCCATATCCAAGTAGCAGTGCATTCCCACCATTTCCATAATTTCATGGTTGATTCCATTCATAAACATAGCCATAATGGTCTCTTGCTTTTCCTTCACATTAGGTCAAATTGTGATCTTCATCTATTTTTGGTACTGTTCAACACTCATGAATACTTATTTTAAATGATATAACTTGAATAAAAAATAAAGATAATAATTCTTATAAATAAACCTCTTGTGAATTATTATCACTTTAATATCCTTCTAAATGTGTAGGGTCTTTCTTCCCTTCCCCTTCAGTTGATTTTAGTTGCCTGAATGGCCCGAAGGCCTTCATTTTTATTGATTTTTGATAAACCCATTTCGAGGGATGAGGGAGAACCCTTACAAGGCCCGTAGGTTCAGAGGTTACATGGCCCGTAGGCTTAGGAGATTACCTGACCCAAAGTTCTTAGGGAATTCAACCAGACTACTCCTTGGTGCCCTAGAGTTCCTAGGGGACTAAAATCCATCCATATTGACATTAAAAATTTTAAATTGATCATGAAAAACTCATGAATATTTTAATTTCCATTATTTTGGTTTCAATTACATCATTTAGGTTTCCTATATATAAAATTTAAAGAAAGATAATGGACCCTCCACTCAAGATGGCAATGGGTAACTGATAATTGCGCACCTAATCCTACCCGACATGATTAAATCGGGTTTTGGTTTCAAATTAAATACCTAATTATTAATCAAATAGGATTCGGGTATCAATAATAGGATACCTAAAACCCAAACGTGTTTAATTTTATATTATATTATATTTTAAATTTTTTTATTTTTTTTTAAATTGAAGAAAGTGGGAGAAGGCACCGAGGAAATGAATATGTGGTGATATGGGCATGAAAAAAATGATCGTGGATGAAACCATTTTCTTGAAAGTGAATTATAGTAGGTGGGGGTTGACTTGAGACATTTGTGTGAATAATATAGTTGAACCATGTGGTCTAGCATTTGAAACAATGATATCATGATGAAATAAATTTATTAAATTGATTAAAACTGGGACCCTCCACCGATAATGAAAAAAAGGGTTCCATAAGGGATCTAGAAAACATGTTATCTTTCCTTCCCAATAATTTTATATTATATATATATATATATAATAGGTAAATAGGACCTGTGAGGGGAAAATTAAGGGAGCGACATGGATATAAATTCAAGTTAGGGTTATTTTAAACTAGTTTTATCTTAAATAATATTATAAAAATTAAAAATAATAAATATAAATTGGTATTTAAATGGGTTTATGTTTTTAATGGGTATTGAAATTTGGTTCTAATTCAGGTTTGGATAACAAATAATTAGTTACTAAATTGGTTTTGGTTTGACTACTATTAAATAGATTCGGGTTCAAATACCTACATTTTAGTCGGCACCAAACCTATTTCAATCCATGCCCACACACTTTCTCATGTGTCTACTCTAAAAAATAATAAGTTTTACTAATGTTTTAAACAATTTTAGTAATTTTTCAAAACATCCCTCCTCTATTGTCTTTTACCATGGTCCACTTGTTTCCCGTGATGATTTTGGTTAATTCTAACAGTTCTAAAGAATCATAGGATTGTGATAATCTTGAGTTAAATTTTAAAGGTGGAAATTTAAAAAGATCTAATGGTATAAAAAATAAAAAATAATGGAAAGATTTGAGGAATAATGTGAATGAAAATAAAAATTGATGATGTTGAAATAAATTTCTTAGAGCCTTTTTTATCACGAGTATTTTAATTCTTTGATATATAATTTTTCCTTTTCCTTTTTTTGAGATCATTTTTTTCAAAAATATATAATAATAAATTTAAATTTTATCATTTATATGTGTGAACACAAAAATTTAGTAATTAAAATGATTTCCAAGATGGTTATTGACTAATTTTAATGATAAAAAATTTGTTTAACAATCTGAAATCGCTATATCTTATAATTTAAAAATCCAATTTTGATTATTATAAATAGAGAAAAAAGTTTAACATTTGAATTGTGAAATTGATATATTTTTCTTAAGAATAAATAAGAAATTTAGTTCAAATATGATGACGAAAAATTGAATATAATTTATGGTGGCCTAATTAAAAAATGGAGATTAAAGAAGAAATAGAAAATTTGGAACCCAATTTCTTGCAAGTAGGATATGATACCAAATGATACGTAAACCAAGACCCACTGAAAATGTCCAAGGAATATTGTTCAATGATGATTCTTTAAGATCCTAAAATAAAATAAGAAAGTAGAATAATGATACAATGATGTTAAAAAAATAAAGAGGGGATAAGGTAGATGGTAAAGGTATAACTCAATGAGAATTTTCCTTTAAGAACTCCATCCAAATAACACCACAATGGATGGCCAATCCTTTATAAAGTTAAAGATTTAATAAATTTCATGAGGTTGTAATCCAAAATCATAATACCACCAATAAAATTCAACATTAATCTTATAAGTACAATGAGAGAGAATATTTATAGCATAAGGAGTGATTTAATAGTCAATCATCTAGTTTTCTAAAAATCTAAAAGCTTAAACCAAATATTTTGGATTTCTTACACCTATTCTTGAATTTAGAGACAAATAGTCTATAAAATTTTAATTTATTATACCTAAAAATAATTTTAGAGACTAAACCACATTATTTTAATTCATGGCCCCAACCTTGACTTTGCATATTCTTTATAGGGATTTTAGGATCATATTTGGGCTCGGATAAGAGTAATTTTAGTCCAAGTTTCTTTATCAAAGTAAAGGTATTATGAATACTCTTGAAAATTAAAAATTAAGACATGTGAAACGTCTTTAAGGTGTTTATTCCTTACAATTTTTATTGTAACTCTAATTACTTACAATGAGTCTCATGAATTCATAGTCATTGTATTTTAAACTTATTCCCAATAATCGTTCCTTCTCCATATTACTAATGCATATGTTTACCTTGATTCTCATTAGTTCCATTTTTCATATTTGAAACTAACATCCTACCAAAGTTTATTGATTAATTATTTTAAATTGAACTTAATATTTCATCATATGTGTAATTAAGAAGGATAATTAAAAGTATTATTGAAAAATAGGTTTCCAATTTCTTTAAGTGTCTTAACTTGAACATTTTAGGATGAGTTAGGTAGTATCTAGGATGTATTTTACAATTGTAAAAGATGGTAGTAATGATATATTATCAACTGAGCTTAATAATTTTATCATTCTTCTCAAAGATATTGAATTATACTTCATTTAGATTATCATTTTCATTATTAAGTTGTTTTTGTTTCTTTCAATGCTCTAATAATTTTAATATGGAATCAAATTTGATTGTAAATTGATCTTATGTAGACCAATTATTTTTTTTGTCCAAAACCATGGGTACATTTATCTAATGATGATCAAATGTTTATTTATTCTTATAATTTGGGTGATTTTTTTATTTTTACTTCTATAATAATCATTAACTTATTTTTATTCCAACAAGATTATTAAGTATACATAGAATATATGTTATAATACTAACGTGATTCAGCATTATAGACCTAAATTCAAAATTAAAATAAAATAAGAAAATGAAAAGGTTAAATATTAATATACTTTTTAACGAGAATAATATCGTGGAATTAATATTTTGACATTACTCAATAGAATAACCATAAATAAAAATGGCATTTATTTATAATTTACCAACAATAATATTTTTAATGATAAAAAACTTATTTATTTTACTACATTAGATAATTTTTTATAATCACAATCAAAATGTGTTATATTATTTTAAAATAAAATTATTTTTAAAAATAAAATATTCAAGTTAACTAGAACAATTAAAAAACTATAATATAGATAGTTTAGGGTCAATTTAATATCCTGGATTAATTTAAATAATCATTAGATGGGTATAAAAATCAAGTTTTCCCATAGCTCTAAATATTTGATGAAAAATTTAATAAAATGTATCCATGTTTCTTATTATTTACTAAATTATTGAAAAATATTTGTTCTTTTTCATTTCTTAAAGATGAATCATGAAGATTTAATAACCAATTTGAATTGTATGGAGAATAAGAACACTAAAATTAATATATTCTAGAATATTCACACCAAGAATGTCCATATGGAGTTATCAAACTCTCATAAAGAGATAATATTCCTAAATAATCCTCCTTCTTATGTATAAATGGGATATTTACATTACTCAATATTATTGATGATTATTTAAATAAAAAATACTATATAAATAGAGATAGTGTTGATTCACAACTTTTAAATCTTTATTATTGAGGCTAAGTATTGTGCATCCAACTATTTATTTTTTTCTTCTTAGTTACGTTTTCTATGTTCTTATCTATCTAAAATTATTGGATGATTATTTTTAATTTGTTTATGGCTATCCAACTCAACATTTTTTCTACATTTTCATCTCCATGAATAATTCAACATTTATAATGTAACACCTTCTAGATGATAGTAACCGTATTCAAAATTTGTAAGTAAAATGTTTATAAAACAATAAATTTTATGAGTTTCATTGGTGATATATGATTGATAAATTTTGTAAAAAAATTAATTCATTGAAAAATTAGTTTTTTGGTGGCTAACAAACTGTGTCGATTTTAGAACAAATCTAAAGTATTGTTTGTTCATTCAAACTGAAAATATAATTTAATTTCCAATTCTTGAGATAAAATCTAGTCAAAAATAATAATTTTTCTAAGAAGTGTGATTAATGATAAATTCATATATCATTTTCTTGAAAATTTGGTAATGTGAGGTTAGCCACATGTGTAGATATTGTTCACATTTAATATATAATGCCTTTTTGTGGTTCTTTTTTCCTGTTTTTCTCTAGATTTATCTAAATTGTTTATATTTTTTACATTTACTACATATATGTTGATGATGTTTTTCCATGTTTCTATTTTAGCTATGACTTATCTAGAATTTTTATGTTGATTTTTTTAGGGGATATTTATGAGCATGATGTTGTTCTAAGTGAGAAGGATGATGATTATGATGCTTTTGATAGGGATGCTTGTTAGTTAAATACTTATTATATAGATTATGGGTATGTTTCACTTTACATAGTGATAAATATGTAAATATATCCTATATATTCTTCATTCACACACTTTCAAATCTAAATGGAATATTTTTTATATTTTAAATTCTTTTAAAATATTTAATTGTTTTATTTTTTAAAGGGAAATGTTTTTTTAGAATCCTACATTGGAATGTGGGAAGGTTGGGGTCTTCCTTATTAATGGAAGTATATTTATTACTATTAAAAAATAAAGGAAAATGGGGTATAACCCTGTGTCATATGGTACACTGCACCATCCACATGTGTGCATGCATGTGTACAGAAAGGAACAATGTGGCACTTTGATGGAGCACTTTTCACTTCACGCATATGATCTAGATCTTCAATCAGATCAGATATGATCTAATGGAAATAACTATTGGATTTTTTGTCCTAGAACCAACTCGTATATACTTTATGATAACCTGTATTCATTGTTTTTAATATTAATAAACTCTTTATCACATCATTATTGTTCTTCTGTGTAACATAGTATGTTATAATGTTCTAAGAGTAGTTGTCGAACTGAAAGGTCATAGTAGTTACTTATTATGATGAGAACATAGAATCACCATGAAAATATTCTTAAATATATGTTCAATAGATTAATGAAATAATTTGAGAGACATGAATGATAAAGGATATCAGGGGTGGAGACTCATAGGACTTTGAGGCACCTTCTCATGGTGTATGCCCTTGGTAATATCCAGTGAAAAATATTATAAGATTGAGACTCGACAGTTGGAAATCTACATTTATATGTGTCATTGTATGTTCCTATCTGCAAATGTGTGTATTTATCCTTATACTTTGAGATTATTATTAATGAGTATTATAATTCATGTACTTGGATCTATTGATGAAAACCATTATGATATATGTTCACTATGAGGTAGGATATGTTGGGTGTGTCATGAGTAATATTTCATTAATGAATAATTCTAGAAGGTATTTTTCCTTTCTGTTATTTAATAAAAGTTGATATATTAGGCCCTTTTATGGAAATAATATATCATAAATAAATCCATGTCTATGGTGTTCTATAGGAAAGTTCGATTTCTAAATTAAAAAGAAAGACATCAAACACATCGGTTGATGGCACTAGCATACAACCTGCTTGATCAGAGATATCACAATAAAGGGATTATATTACATAATAAGCATCTGCATGAGGTATTATGCCATTGTGGAATTAACTTATTTCTCTATGGGTGTATTAGTATGTTTCTATATGCTAACCTTGGACTTTGTCTTGATTCACCTAATGCCACTGAGAAAGAGGCCCATAGGATCGCACACTAAGTGTATCCAGAATCCCAGTTAAATAATATATTATTATTTATTATTTAACAAATTCAATAAATATTATCCATACATGTGGTTTAATAATTATTCTTGTTTACTTGGATGCATATATTCTGTATTTAGTTATTCGAGAGAATATTATGTGAGCATGATATTTAATAAATATTTATTTTCTATTTAGTGAATATAATATTTATTTATTTATTGGAAAATAATATAGTGTAATTTATTTATTAAATAAATAGTCATTATTTAAGGCCCAATAAATATTGTGGAGGAATGGAAGACCGAGTTTAATAGTTCAATGAGAAATAATATATATTGAATATTATTTGAAAAATAATATTTAATTTAATTCATGAGTTTAGAGCATATCATGAAATATTAATATTATTATTATTATAGGCATGGGGTTCCACAAGGATTACAAAAATAATAAGGACGCATGTGCGATTATAATTTTCTAACCCTAGCAGTATATAAACCCAATTATATTATTTTCTTAATAAAGACAATTCATTTTGTTGTGTACAACGAGATCTAGAGGGAATCCTATAAAATCCCTAGATGGCTCCCTCTCCAAGAACACTCTCAAGAACAAACAGAGATCCTCTTCCACCACCACTCTCAAGTCTATAGATATTGAAGATAACCCTTCCTTATAGTGGTTCTCAGGGTGATAAAAGGTGAATGACGTAAGCATTAGGATATTCCATGCTAGCACCTAGAGATTCCTATGACAACATTCAGAGGTTCGTGGAACACGTGTGGATCACCACTAAAGGGAATATATTCTTGATTCTTGCAATGCAATGACGGTATAACATAAATATGTTTTCAGATCCATCAATGAAGAAAGAATTCCTTGAAAGGTAATTCTTTAATTTCTTAAATTAATTATAATTAATATGATATGATCATTCTCTTTGGTTCTAGCATTTTTCTATTGTCTATATTCTTTGATTCAATTCTGTTGATCATGACATTTATCATCATCTAAATTTTGAATTAATCATTGATCATGAAAAAAGGATGAGTTGGTTATTCCCTATCTGCTACTTCCACTATTCTCAAAACCTACAATTAGTATCAGTGGAGGTCACATAATTATTTATAATTATTTAAATATCATTAATTGATTGACGTATTTGTCATTAGTTTTCAATTCCAGTTTAATCTTTCTTTAATCTGAATTGAGAGATCATATTTCTTCCTCTTCATTTCTCAAAAATATAATCAAATATATTAATTTTATGAACAAAATAAATTTAGATATCTCATCTAGAGGTGCTAAGGAGTTTGGATGGACAACACAAGAGTACACACTGTGTAACTTGGAGTTACATTCCATGTACTTGTGTTTAATGCACCCTGAATTAATTAAAAATTAATTCAAGCCATGTAAATTTATTAAACATAGTGAATTTAATTAAACACTATGTATTGACCAAGCCATCCTGGTGCACAATCAGCTAGAGTACATGCCGTGTAACTTTCATACATAACGTGTAGTCCTTTAATCATAGACGATATGTGTATCTTCTTACACGACCTACATGACTGGTGACCGTGTAACTCAAAGACCACACACCGTGTATCCCATGTACACTCCATGTACTCCAATATTTTCTATGTAATGGTTACACACTGAGTTCCTAGGCATGTGTCACAAATAGATTGTGAGAATAATAAATGATGGGTAGCTGCAATGTATACACCATGTAATTTTACCAAATTATTCATAATTGAAAACTAATTTATTATGCTATTAAAACCTTATCAACATTTTTTCTATGTGGCCATTAAGTTGATATTACATTCAAATTTATGGGTTATATATATATATAAATTTCTAATTAATTTCTTCATGTTTTTTAGATTTGTATATCATTTATAATTCATATTACAATTATTACTCTACGTGCATTGAAGAAAAATATGATACGTAAATACCATGTGTTCCATGTGTTCATTAAGTTGATAGTACATGCCATGAAATTATATGATAAGTTGTGTATTCCATATATCATAAGATTAAATAGTATATGAGTATAATACATGTTGGGTAGTTCAGATGGACTCACTGTGTTGCCTCCAAGGTATATTTTTTTGTACATGGTTAATTTTAATTAAATTTATTTATTTTGTTTAAAATTATGATAGATGAAAGTATTAAAAAAAATTGGATGATAATTAATATAAAATAATTTATCAATTAAATAAGATACTTAATTGATTTGAGTGTGATTTATCTTAAATAATAATGATTATAATTGAATGATAATTTTATTAAATGCTTAATTCATTGTATGCATGTGGATGATCATGATCCTAGACCAGTGAGTAAAATAATATATAATGGATGGATCTCCCAATAGAATGGAGGAGGTTCAAGTTTAGATTCTAGACGAAATCAATCCAAGAGAGTTACATAGGTGGATAGGTGGAAATCTACAACATGAACCATAAATGGTTCAAAGTGTTTTTATGATAAGTCAAAGGTTAGTTTATCATCTGTTAGATAAACTAACAATTAGTAAAATCTCATGATCATACCACTTTATTATTTTATTTATATCAAGTCGCATGTTTATTTCATTATGGATATTTTTTTACGATCACATAAATTAATGAATTAACAAGGATTCAAGATAGAACTAAAATAAACTAACTTATATTTAAAAATTATCTAAGACATGGTTAATCACTTATGTAAATCCACTTAATATTAACAAGCATGTAATAAAGATAATAATTATAAATTTATGCATAATAATAAAATACCTTAATTATATATATTAAGTCCATATAACCTTCCACTATTTAAGTTAAAATAAAACCATAGTTTAAAGTGATTGACCAGCTAAAGTTGGTGTGCTTTCAATTATCAAGGAATACTAATATGAATTTTTGGGTTGAATTAACTTAGTTCACATCATGTGTTTTATTCTAAAGTAGGTATTGGTGTAACTAAGATTCAAAGGTTGAGGAAATACAATTTAAGGATTTTAGGATTGGGGAGTCCACTCAACGTATCAAGGAACCATGAGTTAATACAGTTAGCATTTGGAATGCCTAACTAAAACCCTTCAAATTTCTTGACCTAACAAAGTCAAGGTGATGAGAATGGTAATATGGATCATTTCCACTATAATGTCCAATAAATAGGATATTTCAAAGACAATGGTGAGGTCTATTGGGTTTCAATAAAATAGTGGGAGATTAATAAATATAATATTTATTTATTTGTCTAAATTTTATCAAATATAAGTACTAAAACTCTATTGATATTATTTTAAGAAATGATAATAAAAATGACTTCAAACATATCTTTGTGGTCTATACTTGGGAAGAATAACCTTCTCACCAGCACAAATTTCCAAGAGTAGAAATGGAACTTACACATTATCCTATTTCATGAAAGGAAACTATACGTGATAGAAGAAACTATTCTTAAAGTACTAGGTAAAGAGGCTAGTGGGGAAGGGTTATCTCTATATGAGAAAAATTTGAAAAATTCCATAAATATTTAGTGTTTCATTCTATCATCCATGACCAATTAGATTCTAAAAAAACATAAATACATGGATGCGTATAGAATGATGTATCACCTTCAGGATCTCTATCAAGAGAAGGCAAGATAAGAGAGATACAAGATCTCCAATGCTCCATTTACAACTAATCTTGAAGATTAAGTTCTATCTAGGCCACATATATTCAATATTATTAGATATATGAATGATTATATGTCTTAGTGATTAAATTCCCAGATGAGTTTCACATGGATCTCATAATTTCCTCACTACCCAAGTCGTCTAGTTTTATTATTAATTATAACATGAGAAATAATGAGAAGAGTCTTTCAGAACTTCTTACTCCGATTCACCAAGTGGATAAGGACATGGGGTGTGCCAAACTCACAATCCTTATGGTGAATAATAAAAGGAAGAACCAGGAAAAGGGGGCCAAGGTTCATAAAAGTCTAAATATCATGAGCACCTTCCTTCCAAGAAGTAGAAGATCTAGAGGCAGGGAAAGGAAAAGGAAGTAGTATGTTTTTCATGTGGAAAACATGGCCACTGGAAGTGGAATTGAACCCAGAAGTAAGGGAAAACTAAAGGTGAATTCTATATCAAATGTAATCTTTATATATCTATACATTGGGTATTAGATAAAACTTATGGTGATCACATCTGTATCTAAATATAGGAACCAAGTAGATTCTAAAATATTTCTAAAGGATAGTTGGATTTGTGAGCTGCCAATGGTGTGAGGATAGATGCTCTATCCATTAGAGACTACTACATTTCATTTAAAATATAAATGATATTGGTTTTAAGTGATTGTTATTATTTATAAATTGTTACCAAGAATATAATTTATGTATCTTTCCTAGATACATATTGTTTTATTTTCAAATTTGGAAACAAAATTTTTTCTTTTATAAAGACAACATATGTTATGGTATGGAACATTTAAATAATGGTCATTATGTATTAAATTATGAAAACTAAGTATTGTAAATAGATAATGAATCATGTTCACATGACTCATATAACACCCTACTATGGAATCACCATCTTGTTGATGTAAATGAGAAGCACTTGACAAAGATCTGTCAAGATGGTTATTTAGACTCTTTTGAGCTAAAACCACTTGAAATATTTCATGTTTTATTACAAAGAAAAATGACTAAACAACTATCTAATGGATAGTTTGAAAGGTTCATAGAGATTTTGGTATTGGTACACACTAATGTGTGTAGACCATTTATAGTAGAATCTAGAGGTGAGTATTATTACTTTATAACTTTTATTGATGACTTGAGTAGATATGAATTTGTCAACTTAATGAGGTATAAGTATGATTCCTTTGAGAATTTAGAATAATTAAATAATTAATTATATAATCAACTTGGAAATATGATAAATAATATTCTATTAGATTGAGGTGGTGAATATATTAACCAAGAGTCTATTAACCTATGGGAGTTTGTGATTTTATCTCAATTCAATCCACATTAAACACCATAGTGTAATGGTATTAGTGAAAGGAGGAACTATACCTTTTTATAAATGGTAAGTTTGATGATGTGTCATGAAAATATTCCATTATCCTTATAGGGATGTACATTAAAAACTATGGCATATACATTAAATTGAGTACCAAATAAAGTATCAAATGGATTTCCCTTTGAGTTATGGAGTGAAAAGAAACTTGTCTTGTCTCGTACATGTGTATGGGGTTGAGATTAATTTGTTAAGGCATTATTAGGAAACAAGATAGCACCCTGGGGCACAAAGTGTATCTTTATTGGTTATCCTAAAGAAATAAAAGTATAATAACTATACAACCCCTCATACTAGAAAATTATTATCACCAAAAAAGTATTCTCTCTTGAGAGGGAGAACATACTCAAAAAGTATAGTGAGAGCAAGATTGACATCGATGAAGTTGATGCTCATTCTACAAAAGAGTTGGTATAAGAATAGATTCCACTAGTCCCCATGAAAAAAATAGTTATTGAAACACAAGTACTGTATAGGATCACTAGAGAGGTAATAGAACTAGAGAGATATGGTTTTCTAGTCACCAAAGATGGCGACTCATTATTGATTGATAATGATGAACCTCTATCCTACAAAGAGGTAGTATAGATCTTAGAATATAAAAAATTGAAAGAAGTAATGAATTCTAAAATGGATTCCATGTATCAAAACCAAGATTGGGATCTAGTTAATGCACAAGTTTATGTAAAGACTTTAGGGTGAAAATTGATATTGAAGATAAAACTAGACATGGAAGGTAAAGTAAATGCATATAAAGAAATAATAGTGGCTAAAGGGTTTAAATAGTGTCAAGTAATTGACTATGATGAAACATTTTCACTAGTTTACATGTTTAAATCCATTAGAATTCTACTTTCTATATCAGATCACCATGATTATTAAATTTGGTATATGGACATAAAAATTGTTTTTCTTAATGGTCCTTTTGGAAGATGTCTAGATGACACAACCAGAAGGTTTTTTGACTCCAGGTGATACCATAAATATTTTCAAGTTGTATAGATCCATTTATGAATTGAAGTAAGCATCCAGGTCATGGAACATTCATTTTGATGAAGCTATAAAAGAATTTGGTGTCATTAAGAATGAATATGATCTATGTGTTTACAAGAGGTTTAGTGTGAATGTGTTTTTTATCCTAGTAGTATATGTTGATGAAATATTACTTATTAGAAATGATATACCATTATTATAGTCTCTTAAGGACTTATTAAACAAGTGTTTCTCCATGAAGGACTTAAGTGAAGCAGTCTATATGCTAGGGATTGAAATCATTCATGATAGATCCAAGAGGTTACTTGGACTAAGTCAGAGTATATACGTTGACCAGATACTAAAGAGATTTATCATGGAACAACCCAAGTTGGGATTAGTTCCAATGATACATGGTATACATATTTCTAAGAAAATGTATCCACATACACAATAGGAGAAAGAGATAATGAGTAAGATCTCATATGATTCAGCGATAGGATCAATCATGTATGCCATGTTATGTATAATAATTGATTTTTTCAATGCATTGATCATGGTAGGAATATATCAAGCTGATCCAGGAGAAAAAAAAATTGTTCTGTTGTTAAGGATATACTTAAGTATATGAGAATAACTAAGTATATGTTCCTAGTGTATAAAGGAGACGAGGATCCATTCATTAGGGGTTATACTAATGATAGTTTTCAAATAGATCAAAATGATCTGAATTCGCAGTCAGGACATGTTTTCTGCATCAATGGAGAAGTTGTGAGCTAGAAGGGTTCAAAGTAGCAAATTATCGCTGCTTCCACAGTGGATTCCAAGTATATAGAAATTTCTGATGTAGCTAAGGAATCTATAAGGATATGAAACTTTTTCTAAGAGCTTTCATACCTAGTAGTAAAGAAGTTATCACATTGTATTGTGATAATACTGCAGTAGTGACTCTAGAAAAAGTTACAAGGTCACACTAATGGAAAAAACACATACTATGGAAGTATCACCTCTTGAGGTATTTTTATTAGATGGGTGAAGTTGTAGTAAGCATATTTCCCACAAAATAAAACATGTTGAACCGCTTGACTAAAGGCTTATCTCATAAGAAGTATGGGTATCATGTGAGAGATAGGGTAATGAAGGTTTTTAGTAGTTGGCTCTAGTAAAAGTGTGAGTTTGTTGGAGTTGGTGCTCTAGAATCATCTTATATGTACTTTATGATAACCTGTATTCATTGTTTTTAATATTAATAAACTCCTTATCACATAATTATTTTTCTTATGCATAACATAGTATGTGATAAGGTCCTAAGAGTAGTTGTCACATATAAAGTTCATAATAGTTCCCTTCTATGATGAGAACCTAGAAGTGCCATGATGGTATTCTTAAATATATATATTCTATAATCATATGAAATAATTTGAGGGATGCCAATGATAAAGGCTATCAGGGATGGAGACTCACAGTACTTTGAATCACCTTCTCGTCATATACGCCCTTGGTAATATCCAATGTATGATATTATGAGAATGATACCCACTAGTAATAAATCCACATTTATATGTTTCATTGGATATTTCTATCTATGGATGTGTGTATTTATAGTTATACTTTAATATTATGATTAATGAGTATTATAAGTCATGTAATTTGATTTATTGAAAAAAACCATAATGAAATATTTTCACAATGAGGTAGGATACATTGGTTGTGTCATGAATAATATTTCATTAATGAATAATGCGAGAAAGGATTTTTCCCTTTCGTTATTTAAAAAAATATAATATATCAGTACCTTGGATGAAAATTATATAGCCTAAATAAATCCATGGGCATGGTGTTCTATATGCAAGTTCGATTTCTAAAAAGTCAAATAAAGAGACGTCAAACACATAGGTTGATGGAACCATCATGAAACCTAGTTGATTAGAGGTATCATGATAAAAGAATTATATTACATAGTAAGCATCCACATGAGGTATTATGTTATTTCATCATTAACTTGTTTATTTATGGGTGCCTTGGCGTGTTGCTAGACATTAACCTTGGAATTTGGGCTACTTTGCCTAATGTTACTGAGAAAGAGGTCTATAGGGTCACACACTAAGTGTATCCAAAATATCAGTTAAATAATATATTATTATTTATTATTTAAAAATTAAATAAATATTATTCCCACTTATGTTTTAATAATTATTCATGATTCATTGATTGCATATATTATGTTACCAGTTATTTGAGATAATAATATGTGAGCGTAAGATTTAATAAATATTTATTTCTTATTTAGTAAATATAATATTTATTTATTTATTGGTTAATAATGTAGTGATATTTATTTAATAAATATATATTCATTATTTAAGGCCCAATAAATATTATGGAGGAATGAAAAATCTAGTTTAATGGTCTGATGAGAAATAATATATATTGAATATTATTTGAGTAAATAATATTTAATTTAATTTGTGATTTTAGAGAATGTCAAGAAATAATAATATTATTATTATTATTATTATAGACATGGGGTTCCACAAGGATTATAAAAATAATAAGGGAATATATGAAATTATTATTTTCTAACCCTATTGGTATATTAACCCAATTATATTTTTTTAATAAAACCACTTCATTTTGTTGTGCATAATGAGATATGAAGAGAATTCTATCAAATCCTAGAGAGCTCCCTATCTAAGAACACTCTCAAGAATGTAGATAGATCCTCCCCCGCCACCACTATCAAGTCTAGAGAAATAAAAAAGAATCGTTCATTGAAATTATTCTTAGTACAATCAAAGGATAATGACACAAGTGTTAGGATCTTCCATGCTAGCACTTGAATATTTATACGACAATGTTTAGAGGTTCATATAACATGTGTGTATCACTACTGGATGTAATTTATTCTTAATTCCCACAATGCAACAATGGTACGACATGGATATTTTTTCAGATTCATCAACTAAGAAATAATTCCTTGCAATACAATTCTTTAATTTCTTAAATCAATTATAAATAATATGTGATGATCATGTGATTTGGTTCTTGTGGTTTTCTATAGTCTATATTATTTTATTCAATTCCATTGATCACATCATTTATCATCATGAAAATCTTGGATTAATCATCAATCACTAAAAAAATATGAGTTGGGTATGCCTCATCCACCACTTTCACTGCTCTTGGAACCTACAGTAATGGTTCTCTAGCGGGTTTGATCTGAGCCACTTAATCAATCAGGCGTGATCGAATGAACATGATTAAATCTTGAAATAATATATATTTCTAGAAAATTTATGATACCCATTTGAATGGTTAGGATAAATTATCTAATTGGATGCCTCAATGTCTATAAAATGAATCCTCTAGTGGATAGTAAAATATCTTCCAAGAAATCAATCCACTTCTCCAATTCCTCTCTTTATCGAGATTCCTCAAAGGGTTTCAAAAATCATCAAAGGCGCTTTTTTTGTGCACAACAACAAATCTATTTTTAAAAGTTATATTCTTTTCATAACTTCTTCAATATATAATCTCCAAAAAGAACTTGTGTCAAGTATCAATCCACCATGGTATCATAATGAAGATATATTGGAAACCCATAGTACTACCATTTTGGTGGGGGAAATCTACTCTTAAGGAGATAAACATTATAACATGTCTCAAAAATCTATATATACTACCATACAAAGTAAAGTATATATCCTTTATCCACCAAAATCCCCAACAATATTTAGTGCATATTTGATCAACATGGATATGGTTATTCTCAAAAACATGATGAGGGTGGATTAATTCGATGGAATCAACTTTAAGACATTGTAAAAGAGGATGCAATTGCTAATTGCAACTCTCAAAGTGGTGTATGTGATCTTAAATTTGAATCCCCCCACATAAGAAGATGATATACTTCAAGTTTCCTATACAAGATAAAAATGGGAGAAAGATGAACTCATGTGTCAAGGGAACATACTCAACACTTTAGCCAATGACCTCTTCAACACATATAAATATCTTCCAACTATAAAGGATATATGAGATGTCTTAGAGAAAAAGTGCATCATTGAGGATGCGATAAGTAAGAAATTCCTAGTATACAAATTTATTTCATACACAATGGTAGATATTAGATCTATCATATAAAAATTCTATGAAATAGAACACAACTTACAACACCTTAAGAAAAAAAGATGAACATGGATGATACTATAATTATCACATCCATCATCGATAAGGTCCCATCTTATTGGAAGAATGTTTAAAATTATCTAAAGAATAATATGGAATATATTTCCCTCAATGATTTACTTAAATACCTTCAAATTGTGTAGGAATATAAAAAGAACGAGGAGAAAAATGAGTCTAAGGATGATAAATCCAAGGCCCTCGTGATAGAGGGAGTGGATCCATCCAGATTATCAAAGGGGTAAAAATGTTCAAATCATCCTTCAAAAGGAAAGGTGCGATTCAAAAAGAAGAAAGGGGTATACTACTTCTATGTAAATATGGGTTACAACAAACTTTTTATAGGGTGTTACAAAAGGAAATTTTTATGTTTTCTTAGTACGACATAGTGGCTGACCAGGGTCATCTCACTTGAGGAGATTCACAGTTGTCTACTCACTATTTTTTAATTCACCTAAAATATTTCTTTTTTTTTATTATTTTATGAAAACTTTGAGTTTTGGTTTTTGGAAAAAATAATTAAATGTAATAAAATAAAACTATACTAATATGCATATGTAACATAATGTGATTAGAAAGAAAGTAATTGGAATTTAAGTTTGATCTTGGGTTCCTTCATTATCTATTGTTTGTTGTTTTAAAAATCCATTTGATAGATCGATTATGAAATATCATATATTAACTACTAATATTTTATTTATTGTTTGTGGAATCTAGAATGCCTAAGTAATCTAAATTACACCTCCTCCTGTAATCAAGGTTTATGGAACACCTTAATCAATAGTGTTACACCTTCCATGACCGAAGTCCATCGTATTCCATTTCATCCATTGAATATATAAACTCCACCATATGAAGATATTATGTCCATCATAAGTGGGGGAAAATATGTCAATAAAAGAGAAGAAGTGAATTCGAGTTCCATGTTGTAGTGTATAATCACCGAACTCATGTACTTCACTTTTATCCACCAAAAATAGATTCAAATCATAAAATAATTTAAGTGAAGAACTCAGGAAAACCTAACAACCCCTGAGGCCAAGCCTTGGGTCAGCCTCCCATTATTGGGAGTAAGAGATCACTTGGTGGAATAATGGCTAGAAGAGAATAAAATAAAAATAAGAAGGAGAATGTGAGAAATAAAATAAAATCAAAGAATGAGAAAAGAATAAAAATTTGATAATGAGAAGAAGTAGAAGAATGTGGATGATTAACTTGAATATAAAAAATTCATGAATTATATTAATTGAGAAAATAAGTTTAGATAATAGAAGAAAAAAAATAAAACTAAGTAGAATGAAAATAAAACAGTAGCATATCCTCCTCCTCCAGCGTATGGCCTCCCCATGGTCGATCTCTATTCCCTTATATTAGAAGAAAACCCCTCTATTTATAGAGGGGTTAATTAGTCCATATATCTTATATCTTCATCTTGAATCGGGTCAAAGTTTCCTTATTTTCAAATTTGTATTTTAGTTTTAATGGAGATATGCAAATATCTCACGTAGATATCAGAAGATCTTCAGCAGCATGGACAACTCCTCACACACATGCACGGATCGTACATGGGTCATGGAACACAACATGTATTACAACCTTCCTTAAGTGGTGACTTCATAGTACAATGGTGGTGGATTACAATGCAGCGTGGCTCCTCAAATCATACAACCTTCAAAGTGTATAGATAAAGATCATCTCCTCATGAATGGAATCTACCACTTCAAAATGAGCATAAGGGTGGTTGTTCGAGGTCTCAAAGTTGTTATGTGGAGGTTTTTCCTTCAGTAGTGGGTACTATCTTGAGTTAAAGCTTCTATAGATATTTTCATGGCATTTTTTGGTGAATGGTGATAGTATAATTCGAAGACAATAGTGTTAGAGACATAAAACGATGAAAAGGTAGTGATGGGGAAATGTCCAAGAGAGGTCGATTGAGGATGAGGAAGCATGATTTGTTAAATGGTGAACAATGTCTGTGAGAAGCTATACCACATTAAATTTTCTGCTGGTTGAGGTGATCGTTTGTAATAAAATTTTTGGAAGACTTTCATGAGAATCCCACTATGGGGATAGGATCTTGGTTACACTACACAAAGATATATTGGTCCATGCATGCATGCATGACCCGTGTGGGATTTAGCCTTCCCTGTACTGCTCGTGGGCTCCTCCCTGTGGGATTACAATTTCTAGCTCGTGAGATATATCACTTGGACAGCTTGTATGTGTGAAATCCTGACCCTGGTTCCACTAAACAATGCCCCAAGTTGGTTGGCGACATGCCCTTAAGGATTCCTCCCCATACACTAGAAGGTGCCGACTAACAACGAGGGTTTGGTAAGTCAATCTTGGGAGACTATACCCTCTTTTATCAGAATAAAAAACCAATGTAAGAAAACAACAATAACCAAGTGCGGAAGTGTATAAATAACCATAATGATACCATGTCATATGATATTCAAAACAAGAAAATACAATACTCAACTGAAAGGTAAAACATGCTATAATAATTCATGTTTCAAGTGTCTACAGTGAAACTAAAAGTAAAGACATAAAAACTCCCAAACGGGTTCTGAACCATGTCAGGTTCCCTTTCCCATTCTCCAATCCCAAATATAAACCTATCTCAGGGCCTTTCCCTTATCCTATCCTACAATAACGAATTCTACTCGGGTGCCGATCAGGTGGCCCAAATAGGGTGTGAGTAAAACTCAGTAGGCCACCCCCAACTGTGTCTAAAATGAGTCCAGTCAAAAGATAGTGCATGCAGTTCTATGAAGCAATAAATAAAATGCATAATTAAACATTTATCACATTGTCATTTAATCTTTAATCATCACATTATTCCCAGTTTCAATTCATGTTTCCCATTTGAATCATTATTCATTACTATCATTCATTTGTTGTAGGTCACCATGCCAAACACCCCAAATCTCATTAAGTGTATGTCACCATTCCTATCACTCTATATATCATTAGGTGTAGTTCATCATGCCTAGAACCTCATAATATCATTAGGTGTAGGTCTTCATGCCTAGAACTCCATAATCTAAAGCTTGTATAACTATTGGGGAGGAACTCCATGTCCAAGTCCCAACATCTAATCGGTCTAGAATGTCGTGTCTAGCAGCACAAAAATGTCATCCATTTAATCATTCATTAATTCACAAGAATTTTCCACATCATTCCATTACTAATCCAACGATTAATTAAACATTTAAAAGGTCATTAGTTAACTCAACAATTAACTAAGAACGTAAACCATTAATTAATTCATCAATTAATTAATTAATCAATCAACACAATTCTCATTCCATAATTAATTATTCACAATTAATTATCCATATCAAATCTCAACTTGTCATAATTAATTCTCCAAATTAATTATATTTGATCAAAATCATGGCACATAATTAATTCTCACAATTAATTATCTTTGGTCAATATCATGGCACATAATTAAGCCTCACAATTAATTATCTTCCTTAGCCAAACATCATTTCATAATTAATTCCTCCCAATTAATTATCTTAACACAATGAATTAAATATCTCAATTACAATATCTCAACCCATAAAAAATCTCCAAAATATCTATTTGGTAAACCCCCCTTCGTTTGTTCTATGATTCAATTATCAATTAATCACCAAGATACACACAATTCAATTCCTCATTCCTAATTACTCCAATTTAGAAAAAATAATTATATCAAGGGAGGCTAGAAAATCCATAAACTCACATACTCATATAAAATAACGACTATGGGAGTTAGATTTAGACCACCTACCTTGGTTTATTGATGGATGTTAGCCCAATGGAAATCCCCAAAATCCGATCGGCACAACGTCGTCAATAAAGCTTCAAATCTAAATACCTAAACCAAAAATTAAGATCAAAGGCATCAAGATCTTGAAAATATAGATCTAGATCCACAATCCTAGATCTAGATCTCAACTCATAGGTTTAGATCCATGGAAATAGTGGAGATCCTCCATGAAAATATCAAGGAAAGATAGAGGAATGAATGTGATAAGCAACAGGATGAAATCCACTTATCAAGAAGAGAGAAGATCTTCAATACAAACTTTCAATCTCGAAGAACGACATTTGGATCACCTTGGAATCCCCCTGGAAGGCTCTGGGAGAACCTAGAATTTTTGAATCCCAATACAAGGTCAAAATATATAAGTCTCAGGGTTTTAGGTGGTTTTAAAATGGATTTTAGGATATTAAATACCCACACACACGGTTTTATGGGAAGAGGCGCACAGTTAGGGAAAATCGTGTGCCAACCATGTGGAACTCTCTATCCAGGTTTTCACATTTGGAATGGTTTGGTTGCAAGGTTAGAAAAACTGTGTGCAAACCATGCAGACCTCTCTATCCAGTTTTTCATGGTTGGCACGATTTAACTGCATAGTTTTTCAAACCATGCATAAACCGTACATAGCCCACTGTCCGTTAGTTTTTCTTAAAATTTCACCCAAACACACCCCAAGCCAATACTCCAAAACAAATGTACTTTAAAACCTCAAAAGTACCTGAAAACATGCCTGAGATGATTCTAAAAATGGTTGGGATCTTACAATCTCCCCCACCTTATAACAGCTCATCCTTGAGCTGCACTCTTGAACTTATCTATGATTCTGAGCCAAAAATATTGGGCCATTGAGCCCTTATATCTGCTTCTCATTCCCAAGTTTCCTCTTGAACACCTCCATGTTTCCATAACACATGAACTAACGACTCGGTATTTCCCTATAACACTTTCTCACTACGACCCAACACACGTATCAGATGCTCCTCAAAGGAAGTATCTATCTCAAGGTAAAACTCTTCCACATCAATCACATGATAAGGGTTGGGGTGATACTATCTTAGTTGTGACACATGGAAAACATCATGCATAGTGTTGAATTTCTATGGAAGTTCTAATCAGTATGCCACCAGGCTGATTCTCTCCAGCACTTTAAACGGTCCTACAAACCTGGGCACCCACTTTCCCTACCTCCATATCCTATGGTGACCCAATCTATGAAACACCTAAAGGAATAAATGATCACCCTTTGTAAACTCTAGGGGGGATCTTCATCTATTAGAATAATAATTCTTCCTACTCTGACCTGTAGCCATACATTTTCGAATCAAATGAACCTGCTCTGATGTCTCCTGAACGACACTCAATCCCAACAACTCTGACTCACCCACCTCTAACCAACATAGTGGTGATCTACAAGGTATTCCATAAATTTACACATATGGTTCCATCTGTATAGTTTCCTAATAACTATTGTTATAGGCGAACTCCACTAAAGCCAAGTGCTTCTCCCAAGAACCACCAAAGTCAAGCACACATACTCGCAGTATATCCTCTAACACATGTATGGTACACTCCGAATTCCCATCTGTCTGTGGGTGGAAGGTCATACTTAATAGAATCTGTGTACCAAGCACCTTCTGTAAGCCCTTCCAGAAGCCTGAAGTAAAGCGCATATTGAGATCTAAAACTATAGTTTGTTCCACCCCATGCAAACAAACTATCTCTCGTATATATAGTTCTCCCAACTGTTCTACTATAAAGGTTTCCCTGATAGTCAAGAAATGTGCTACTTTCATTATTTGATCCACAAAGACACAAATATCATCATTCTTCCTAAGAGTATTTGGATGTCCTACCACAAAATCTGTAGTCATGTCATCCCACTTCCATTTCGGAATAGGCAACGACTACAATAGGCCTCTAGGTCGTTGATGCTCTTCCTTCACCTGTTGACAAATAAAATATCTTGTTTCGAACCCTACTATCTCCTTTTTCATGTATAGCCACCAAAACTATTGTCGTAGGTCACAGTAAATTTCCTTCACCCCAAGATATACTGCCCACTTTGAGGCATGAAATTATCGCATGAGTTTCTCTCACATACTCATAGTCACAACAACCTGATTTTTCACATAGATGATCTCATCCTCGTCTATTATCCAGTCTGAAGGTGTCTCCCCCCCTTCAAGGATTTACCTTAAGGATAAACACTATGGATCCTCATACTTCTTTTCCCTGATCTATCTCAAGAGTGTAGACTCCACTACTACAGAAACTAGATTCATCCTCTCCTAACTCTCCTGAACTACCACATAAAGTTCCACCAGAAAAGTCATTATCTTCCACTTCTCACTCGACTCATGTACCAACTGAGTCTTAGTTTTCCTACTCAAGGCATCCAACACACTATTCCCCTTTCCAGGTGTATATTCTAGTTCAAAATCAAAGGACTATATATACTCTACCCATCTTCACTACTGAATATTCAAGTCACACTATGAAAATATATACTTCAAGATTTTTTGATCCGTAAAAACTATAAAATTTTAACCCAAAAGATAGTGTCGCTAACACTTAAGGGAATAAACCAATACTTCCAACTCGAGGTCATGTGTATGGGAATTCTATTCATGTGGCATCAGCTGCTAAGATCCATAAGCAATGACTCGATCCCCTTACATCAACACAGCTCCGATTCTGATCCCAGAAGCTTCATAATACACAATGCACTCCTCAATCAAATTAGGTAAGATCAAAATTGGTGTCTATGTTAAGAACTTCTTCAACTCCTGGAAAGAATTCTCCTATGCTTCTGTCAAATCAAACTTTACCCATTTCTTTATCAGACCTAAAAGAGGTGTTTCCAATCGAGAAAAGTCATAGATGAACCTCCTGTAATAACCAGATAATCCCAAAAGGCTTCAGATATCAAAAACATTCTTGGTATGCTCCCAAGAAACCACTGCCTACAATTTTTATGGGTCCACTACCACACCTTCTTCTGAGATGATGTACCCCAAAAAGTGTACCCTGCCAATCCAAAACTGACATTTAGATATCTTGGAATATAGGTGATTCTATCTTAGTGTACTTAGGACGATGTCAAGATGTTGGGAATGATCATCATGAGTCTTATAGTACACCAAGATTTCTTCTACAAACACCACCACAAACCGATCTAAGTATGGATGAAAGATCCTATTCATCAAGTCCATAAACAATGCTATAGCATTTTTCAACCCAAACATCATTACGAAAAACTCATAAAGTTCATACCTTCTCCTGAAAGTAGTTCTTGGTATATCATAATTCCGAACTATCACCTGATGATACCCTAATCTCAAATCGATCTTTGAGAACACACAAGCCCCCTTCATCTGGTCAAACAGATCATCAATATGAAGAAGAGGATATCAGTTCTTCATGGTCATTTTATTCAACTTCTGGTAATCGATGCATAAGCATAAACTCCCATCGTCCTTCTTTGCAAACAAAATAGGTGATCCCCAAGGCGACGTACTTGGAAGGATAAATCCTTTATCCTCCAACTCCTCCAATTGAATTTTGAGCTCTTGAAGCTCAGTCGATGCAATTCTGTAAGGTGGAATAGATACTAGCTCAACCCCCAGCATGAGATCAATAGTAAAATCCACATCTATCTCAGGTGGAAACCCTAAAAAGTATTCAAAAAATACATCTTGAAACATCTCTACTACCAGTGGAAGGATGTCTTTCCTATCACTCCCATCACCCAACAAAAGACTAGAAACTTTGGATGTGAGCTCTCTCAATTGTTGAGTAATTGGCCCAACTCATCCTGTATAGATATCCCATTCTCCACGATGAACATACTGGTCACACTTAGGAGATACAAAGTTCACGATCCTACGACAACAATCTATGTGGTCTCGGTATGTGACTAGCCAGTCCATACCCACAGTCAGGTCGAAGCCTGTTATATCAAGGACATAGATATCCCAAAGAAAATAATACTCTCCAATCTCTAGAAAACATTCCTTGCATAAACAGATATACCTAGACCGTGTTCCCAATAGTGTATCGATATTCATCACCCCGCTTACAGAATCCACCTCCAGGATCAAACCATTAACAAGATTTTCAGATATAAAGGAATGAGAGTCACCAGTATCAAATAAGGAACTAGCTAAAGTAGAAGAAACTATAATAGTATCTCTCACTATCAATAGACCAGCCTCGCTCTCCACAAGTGTAGGCTACACTGCATGTAATTGTCCTACCCCTCTTCCTTGTGGTTTCTTCTGACTCCCTTGAGTAGCACCACTCTGCTAATATGGGAACTCATACCCTTAAGCAACACATCCACTACCTCTACTAACTCTTCCAGTAGAACTCTAAATGCCAGACCTATATGGTGTAGAAAACCCCCTTCCCACACTCTGACTCTGAGCAACTGCTCCCTCAACACCATCTTGTCACTGCTTCCTACATAACTTCTGTAGGTTCCCCATCTTCCACAAAACCAGAACTCCATTAGTGGTCGAGGACAATGTGTATGATAGTTTCCCTACATACCGCACTAGTGGCAAAGCACATGAGTAAGATCTGGTGAAACTATTCCTCCAAACTATCCACCTTGCTTTCCACTATCCTGACTAAGGTTCTCATAACGATGCTTCCTACTCTCAAAAGTCACACTCCATGATCATCCAGTGATAGCTACTTGTCTAGTACTAGAAGCCTCCTTCATATTCCCCTTTTTAATGAGATCCTAATTAACAACTTATGATAATTTATTTAGCCTAAAGATATTTACCTAGGATGTAATTTCACACCTAAGTCTGTCTTGAAATCGTTTTGCTGAAGAAGCCTCATCTACCTCCAAAGCAGGAGAAAATTGCTGTAAATCTATGAAATGTTCAGCATAATCCATTATGGACATGCTTCCTTGGGTCAGATGCATAAACTTTGAAGCCTTCTATTGTCTTAGTGTCTCTAAATAGAAGTTCTCCAAGAAGTTCTCCAGAAAGTCCTTCCATAACATATCATCAATCTATCCAAATCATACCTGAATGTACCACCGGCTCTTTGCTGACCCCCATAGCATATAAGTAGCCAACTTGAACCTCCTCCCAGTGGAAGTCTCCAAATGGTAAAGTATCATCTCTAAGGATTCAATCTATAATTCAGATTCATCAGGTCCACCCACTCTAGTAAAACTAGGAGGGTTTTGCAGCTAAAACTCCCCTGTCAACTCAGACATGCTTTTCTGAACCCACCCTAGGTCTCTCTCCACAAACTACATGAAACAAGAAAAGTTCTCTTGGAACTATTCCCCTTCCTCCTCATCTTTCACCAATGGTGCCTCATGTTCCCTATCTGTAAGTTCATTCCAGGCCATACCCCTTGGTCTCTCCCTCAAAAAGTGTCGTGGAGGCATATCACTACAAATCCAAACACACATCTTTGGTCTCATAAAAAAACCTTATAACATTTACGTAAGAGGAGAAACTAACACAACAAGTTTCAACATGTCCTTTATCCCTTTTCTTGCCACCTGATCAACACTGAGGCCTTATCACTACCCTTAACCATCCTACTCCAGGTCTTGGTTTTAAGGGTACATTCATTCTCATTAATTAATCCAGCCATTAATTAATCACATTATCTCAAATTTATTAATTCAATAATTAATTAATTAATCATACTCATTTCATCAATCTAGCTTCTTATTAGACACCCATTTATTATCATTTTGCATCATTTTTTCAATATCACTATAAGGAAAAATAGTTCAAGTTCAACAACTTCCATATAACCCATTTTATCATGAGTGCCTAGAATTATGCATGTCACAACAATCCTAAGTTCCTAGAATGATGCATGCAGACTCAACTATCATGCCTCTTTAGGCCATGAATCAAAATTTAATAATTTTCAAAATAAATATCACATCACACCATAATTGTGTCACCCAAGGTGAAATAATATCTAATTGTAACAAAAAACAACAATCATAACAATCCCACCCTGAGTACTTAGATTTTCCCCCATACATGGGTTTGAAACTCCCATGTACAAGATGATTACTAATCCTAGACTCTTCCTAGTCTCATGTGTACCTTTCCCCAAAACAGTAAGAAAAAATAAGAATAAATAAAAGAAATCTCCCCTTTGATACCACTTTGTGACATCCCAACCTGGGTGCCACTAAACGATGCCCTGAACCGGTTGGCCACATGCCCTCAAGTACGCCTCACCATACGCCAAAGGGTGATGACTAGTAGCGAGGGTCTTGTAAGTCAGTCTTGGAAAGACTATACCCTCTTTTATCAGAATGAAACACCAACAGAAAAAAACAACAATAACCAAGTACAGAAGTGTATAAATAACCCGAACGATACCATGTCATGTGATATTCAAAACAAGAAAATACAATACTCAACTGAAAGGTAAAACATACTATAACAACAAAATTATCAATTTTATAAAATGAAACTAAAATTAAAGACACAACAAATCCCAAGATGGTTCCAAACCATGTCTCATTCCCTCTCCCATGCTTAAATCCCAAATACAAACCTATCCCAGGGCCTTGCCCTTATCCTCTCCTGCAACAACAAAGTCTACTCGGGTGCCGATCAGGCGGCCCGAATAGGGTGTGAGTAAAACTTAGTAGGACACCACCAACAATGTCTAAAACGAGACCAATCAAAATATAGTGCATGTAGTTCTATGAAACAATAAATACAATGCATAATTAAACAGTTATCACATTGTCATTTAATCTTTAATCATCACATTAGGCCCAGTTTCAATTCATGTTTCCCATTTGAATCATCATTCATTATTATCATTCATTTGGTGTAGGTCATCATGCCTAACACCCCAAATATCATTAAGTGTAGGTCTTCATGCCTATCACTGTATATCTCATTCGGTGTAGGTCGCCATGCCTATCACCCCATAATCTCATTTAGTGTAGGTTGTCATGCCTAGAACCCCATAATATCAATCTTGGATAACTATTGGGGAGGAACTCCATGTCCAAGTCCCAACATCTAATCGGTCTAGAACGTTGTGTCTAGCACCACAAAAATACCATCCATTTAATCATTCATTAATTCACAAGAGTTTCCCACATCATTCCATTAATAATCCAATGATTAGTTAAACATTTCAAAGGCCACTAGTTAACTCAACAATTAACTAACCACATAACCCATTAATTAATTAATCAATCAATTAATTAATTAATTAATTAATCAACACAATTATCATTCCATAATTAATTATTCACAATTAATTATCCATATCAAATCTCAACTTTTCATAATTAATTCTCACAATTAATTATCTTTGATCAACATCATGGCACATAATTAATTCTCACAATTAATTATCTTTGGTCAACATTATGAAACATAATTAATCCTCACAATTAATTATCTTACATATCCAAACATCATTTCATAATTAATTCCCCCCAATTAATTATCTTAACACAATCAATTCAATATCTCAATTGAAATATCTCAACCAATAAAAAATCTCCAAAATATATATTTGGGCAACCCCCCTTCATTTGTTCCATGATTCAATTATCAATTAATCACCAAGGCAAACACAAGTCAATTTCTCATTCCTAATTACTCTAATTTAAAAAAATTAATTATAAAGGGAAGCTAGAAAATCCATAAAATCACATACATATATCAAATAAAGAATATGGGAGTTTTATTTAGACCACCTACCTCAGTTTATTGATGGATGTTAGCCCAACGAAAATCCCCAAAATCCGATCAGCACAACATTGTCGATCAAGCTTCAGATCTAAATCCGTAAACAACAAAAATAAGATCAAAGGCATCAAGATCTTGAAAATCTAGATCTAGATCCACAATCCTAGATCTAGATATAGGCTCATAGGTTTAGATCCATGTAAACGGTGGAGATATTATATGAAAAGATCAAGGAAATATAGAGGAATGAACGGGAGAAGCAACGGGATGAAATCCACTTACTAGGAAGAGAGCAGATCTTCAATCAGGACTTTCGATCATGAAGAAAGATGTTCAGATCACCTTGGAATCCCTCTATAAGGCTCTAGGAACACCTATAATTTTTTAATATTGAGACAAGGTCAAATTATAGAAGTCTTGGGGGTTCATGTGGTTTTAAAATGTATTTTCGGATATTAAATACCTGCTCACATGGTTTCCTTGGCAGAGGCGCACACTTAGGGAAAATCGTGCACCAATTGTGTGGACCTCTCTGTCCAGATTTTCACATTTGGAACGGTTTGGTCAAATTGTTAGACAAAACATGCGGACCTCTCTATCCAGTTTTTCAGGGTTGTCACGGTTTAGCCGCACATTTTGTCAAACCGTGCGCAGCCCACTATCTGTTATTTTTTCCTTAAAATTTCACCCAAACACACCCCAATCCACTACTCCAAAACAAAGGTACTTAAAAACCTCAAAAATTACTTGAAAACATGCCCGAGACGACTCCAAAAAAGGCTGGGACCTTACAGTCCAACTGGCCCCTTATAGGCTGGTTAAGTGGCTTACTGGCCATGGTTGAGGGCTACCCGATCTTGGCCCAATTTTTTACTTGAAAATCATTTAAAACACCTAGTAAGATTTCAATAAAAATTATTAAAAGAAATAAAACATTAAAAACCCTCATATTAATTCATTTTAATTATTTAATTATAAATCCCCATATATTAATAAAACATTTGAATACATGGAATTAATGTTTGAAATTCATTTAAATAATTGGAGATTATTTATATTTTTTCATGAAAATATAACTGCATAAAATACCCTCACACTTAAACTATGATTGTCCTCAAGCATTAAATCTCAACATTGAATAAAAATAGGGCACCAGTGTTACCAATATTCAAATATCAAATTAATTAAATAGAATAATTATTAATGTAAAACCAAATTTTCGAGTTTCACATAAAACATTAATTCAACTTCTCATTTTTCAAAGAAAAAACCAATACAAGTATTTTTCTTTCTCCCTTGAAAATGGAGAAACTTATCCTTTTATTCATTCATGTTACTTAATTTATTATTATTAAACATGACAAGTTATGATCTACCTCTTGTTAAATATTTTTTCTTTCATCACTCAAGGTAAAAATTGAACTAAATTTATTATCATACCATGAATACATTATCCTTATTGATGGGATTTAAAAGGAACTAATTTCTCCACTTTGTAATGAAAAAAGCCACATGAAATCATGAGGACTTACAATGAAGGTTCAAATGACTCTAAGTGTTAAGGTTGGTGGGAATTGATGTTTAAAATTAAGACTCAAAGGAGGTGGTTTGTCTCTTAAATCATATTGCATAACATCAAAAATTTAAAGCCCAGTGTAATTATCCCCTTAAAAATTGACAACACTTAATTCTCAATATCAAAGTAAAGGTTATGAAATATGAAATCATATTGAATGATTTTATCCTCCTTGAATTTTATCTATATATTTCTTTTCATTTTTTAAACTAATTTTTAATTTTTTTTAATTTTTCGAAATTCATGCTGGAATAAACCACACATTCACCACCTAACCACATATAATAAAAATCATCGGTCTAGTAATGCTAATTTTTGGTTCTCCAAGTTACATACCATTCCTTTTTTTTCTTTTTTTAAGAATGGAAAACAATGAAAGTGGAATGAATGAATCATAAACCTTTCTTAATACCCAAAATTAATCATTCCCACACTTTTTTTATTAAAATGTAGTGCAACCCCCTACCATGACTTCCTTCACCCCACACTTCACCTTTAAAATATCAAGAAAAATACTAAGAGGACAGTAGGAATGGATATAAATGGGATAAAATATGGCTCATCTCTATCAAGTCTATTCATGGTCTCTATGGACTGATTAAGGATCAATGTAAAAGGTGGTATCAAGGATAAGGGCTTATCAATAAAAATTACTCAATCATTTTAAATGTGGTTTTTCATAGTCATAACTTTGAAAATTGGAAGTGCAAGTTCTAGTAGGTGGAATTCCCCAAGATCACTCAAGAAATATGTTCAAGATAAAATAGGAAATATTTAGTCTATAAATCCACTCAGGAATGGGAAATATTATATTGGAAAATAAATTATGGAATGAATAATAATAATAAATTAATTCACATAAATTTTAGAAATTCAAAGCATGAAAAATGGTAGGGAGATTTCATTTATATTAATTGATAAATCCTTAAAATCGTGATTCATCATTTAAATATCCATGATTCACTATAATAATTCAATTTTTCACCTTACTCATTCAATCTCATTATTATTGAAATATATAACATGGAATCAGAGGGTTCCTAAGAAACTCAGTCTTCTAGATAATTCAAGTAAAGCATAAATTCAAATCATGGGCATGAAAATTTGAATTTACAGCTCAAAACAATTTTTTATAAAAAAAAATAGGGAGTTTAAAAGATAAAAATTAAATGTGAGGTCCCTTTTCTCATGAATATTTATTCCTCTCCCTCTACTGTTTGGGGCCACCTTGTGCCAACATGGACCTACAAAAGATAATAAATCATTAAAAATCAAGGACCATGTCCTTAAAGCTCAAAATGATAGAGGGGGTGGGCTTCATCTAATTACTAATAATTAAATTGAACTCTAAATTGCAAGAAACCAAATAAAAATATAAGACTTGGTTTAATCACCCAACTTATCCCTGGGTTTTTAACTACCTCTAGAAGTGAAGTATCAGATGTTATCCAAAGTCGGTTAGTGGTTGGAACTTATTAGATTTGAACCACCACATTTGGATTTTCCTAGCTTCCATTTCTTCTTTTTTGGTGAAGAATAATATATGGATAGAGTACACCAAATCCATCCCCTTAACAATAAGTTATAACTTGCATGGTAGGGGTATGATGATGTATGGATCATCCTCCTTCTTGGTTGCTACTTGTGCAACACCATATTTTTTTTCCAATGCTTTCTCAATGTGGGTTTAAATGTGAGAATATTCTATCTTATTTTACTCTTGAAATATTATTAGGATCTCCTTATGGGATTACTCTAATGTGTGTTAAAAAAATCAAGGAGCTCCATGTGTTCCTCAATAGGTGCATGTGTTTCTTCTTCATCTTACTCTAAGGAAAACTAAGGATTGTATGAATCTAAAAATTCAAAATAGTGGGAATTAATACTAAATTTATATTGAATAAAATCAAATGAAATAGAGTTTAAGGAAATATTAACTCTCTATATAGGTTCTAATTAAATCTCTTATTCAGTGGTAAGTGCCTCTTAAAGTTGGATTTCAGTGGATGGAGGTAAATAGTCAGGCTCCTCCATATTTTCTTCAAATTACAATACTTGGGTGGATTACTCCTATTACATCCCTAGATATTGGTACATGGGTTATGGCACTTCAACTTTGTAGGTAGAAAGATCACTTTTCATCTTATCATTTTCCCAATCACTCTAAAATTGTTCATGATCTTATTGATCTTTCATGTTCACATTAGCATTTTAGTCCTCATCATCACTCTCTACCTCTTCATGATAGGCTTGGATATAGACCTTAAAATGGTTGGTATGTCAATACTCCTCAAGTGTGGCTTCAAATTATTGTATATATTTAGAAAAATCATGAAATACTAAGGGTTCATCCTCTAGTTCAGTTTCAGGTTGCTTGAGGTAATCACAAGCTATTTGCTTCATTAGGATCCTCACCAACTCTATATTTCTTTAAATCCTTTGACTCTTATCATTTAAATCATTGTTAACATCTTCTTTTTCTTATTGTTTTACCTGAGAGTAATTGTTCCATGTATATAAATATGGTATTCTTTGAAACATCATGGAATTTTTTTATTTTTTTATAGAATAAATGAAAAAATATCTATAAAGTGGAAAAGAAAACGCAAAAAAACTACCAATTGGATCCCCAAAAATGGTGCTAGTTTTGAAAACACACCTATCATATGGTGTATAAAAATAATTTTTTTTGTTTTCTTAGTGCATCATAGTGGATAACCAAGGTTGTCTCACTTGAGGAGCTTTACATTTTTCTACTCACTATTTTCTAATTCACCTAAACTATTTATTTTTGTGTTTTTATTATTTTATGAAAAAATTTGAGTTTTTTTGTAAAAATAATGAAATAAAATAAAATAAAACTATAATATTATAAATATGAAATAGAATGATATTAGAAAGAAAGTAATTGGCCTTTAGGTTCAATCTAGGGTTCCTTCATTATCAAATATTTGTTGTTTTAAAAATCAGTTTGATAGATCAATTCTAAAATCTCATGCATGAACAATTAATCTTTTATTTAATAGTTGTGGAATCTTGAATTCCTAAGACATCTAAATTCCACCTCCTCTTATAATCAAGGTTGATAAAAAAAATTAATCGAGAGTGTGACACCTTTTAGGACCCGATTCCATATTATATAGTTTCATCCATTGAATGGATCAAATCCATCTTATAAAGAGATTATTTCCAATAGAAGGGATGTAAAAGATGTAAATAAAAGAAATAAAATTAATTTGAGTTCCCTGTCGTAGTGGAAAAATGCTGCACTCATGAACTTCACTTTTATCCACCACAAACAAATTAAAACCATAAAAGAATTTAAGTGCAGAATTCAAGAATACCTAACCTCCATCGAGTCCATGCCTCAGGTCAGCCTCCCATTATCAAGAGTAAGAGATCACTTGGTGGAAGAGTGGGTAGAAGAGAAGAAAATAAAAATATGAAGAAGTATAATGATAGAAATAAAATAAAATAAGAGAATGAGAAAAGAATAAAAATATTGGAAAGAGAAGAATGAGAAGAAGAATAATGTGGGTGATTCAATTGAATATAAACAATTCATGAATTATTTTAATTGAAAAACTAAGTTTAAAATGTATAAAAAAATTAAACTAAGAAGAATGGAAAAAATAAAAGAAAACAGTAGTAGATCCTCCTCTTCCAGTGTATATCCTCCCCACGATCGATCTATCTCCCCTTAGCTTAGTATGACACGAACCAACCTGGGTACCCTGGTAACCCGATAACTAATCCAGCCCTGACATAGCATGAAGGGTGTTCTCAATCCCCATAGGTCGGTGACTAGCACCTGGCATCACATAACATAAAAATGGGTATGATTTTTTCACCAACAATGCGGAAGAAATGAAACAAGACAATATGCATAATAAAAGAAAATCCACTGGGAGTAATGTACCAGAAGTCAACAAGTCATAAACCAGACCAAAGGACTACAACCAAATTACTAAAATAGGAAAAATAGCCCATGGTCCTGAGGAACACATCTCACCAAGCCAAACTCTCAACAGATGGATCCACCTCCAAGAGATCCTTTCCCCTTGCTCGGACCTAGAAGTAGAAAGTATACAAACACCTGAAGGAAAAAGTAGGGTGTGAGCTAAAAATCCCTGCAGGGTCTCACCATGGATTCCATAACAGATGCCAACAATTTATTGAACAAAGTAATACTTTCAATATTAAAGATAAACAGGTTTGACATTTTAAATCATAATTAAATAAATAATTATATATAGTTCAAATGATGGAAAAAATACTTTAAGAAAATACTTTACAAAATAATGGAATATTTCTAAAATAATGGCTTAAATAAAACATTTATATAAAATATTTTATATAAAATCAACAGGCATGTAAATCAGTTCAAAAGCATTGGTATACATTTATATCTCAAATATAGTTAAATAAGCGAGGAACATGGTCATCTGCCAAAAGGTACAATAGTATTAACCAGCTATAGGATTCCACACTCTCTATGGGAACTCAGCAAAATGTGTATACACACGTCCCTATGACATTGTCCAAAGGAGACTCATCACCAACCTGTTGGGGATTTGACCCGCTGTAAGTATGTTTTAGAACATTGTCATAGCGTTGGGTGTATCCAAATAACTCACTAACTACCTAAGTCTTGCATGAATTCTTACATGATAGGTGAACTATTTTAAGACTGCTTAAAAATATGATAAATCTCATTCTTCAATTTCAAAAGTTCCAATTTCTTTCTATTTAAAACTAAAACATGTTTTATTCAAAAAAATGCCTTTTTCACAAGATAAAACCACTGGGTTTCTATCAAATCATGTTAATCCATTTTCACTAGTTTGAGAACCATTCAAAACCAATTCCATCATTACACAATTTATTTCCACTATTAAATTCAACAATTTAATTGAAATCATTTCCATCAAATCCACAATTTAAATTAAATAGTTTAAATTATCCAATTTCCATAAACACACCCAATTCAATGGAATCGGTGGTTTTCCAAATTTATATGCCAAAACCATTTCAAATATCTCGATTCACTAGAATCGATTTTTTATCAATTTAATTGAAATATGATTTGAGCAATTGAATTTAAATCAACAATTGAGATAAATCAAGCAATAGAAGGATAATCAATTTGGCTAATCTGAACGGAACCACCTACCTTAAGGTCGTCGATGTTAGTGGTGAAGATAAACCACCCTATATGGTTCAATACACCTCCTCATGGACTTATTATCATAAGCGTCAACACACCAATGGTAGACATTCATCCAGGGTTCCTAGAACCAATACCAGTTATTTTATTTCAAAAGGAAATAAAATATCACATGCGATGATACATTTTCTCTCTTGGAAAAATCTTCAAATTATCGATTAAAATATTACATGTGATAATATTTTATCTCTCTTGGATAATTGTAAAATTATCAATTAAAATATTACATGCGATAACATTTTCTCTTTCATGGATAATTTTCAAATTATTAATTAAAATATTACATGCGATAACATTTTCTCTCTCATGGATAATTTTCAAATTGTCAATTAAAATATTACATGAGATAGTATTTTATCTCTCTTGGATAATTTTTAAATTATCAATTGAAATATTACATGTGATAATATTTTCTCTCTCTTGGATAATTTTCAAATTATCGATTAAAATATTACATGCGATAACATTTTCTCTCTCATAGATAATATATGATTTATCATTTTATGTCTATGCATGTGTTTGAAATTATCCTTAAATAGTTCATGCAATTACACGTTGATAATTTTAAATTTAATAAAATTATCCTTAAATTCTAAAGTAATTATCAAAAATAACAATTATTCATTCAATAATTTGATGAAATTATCATTTGTTAAATCATCCTAGTTATTGTTTGACAATTTCACCTAATTATTCATTACTTGATAATTCTTTGGGATTATCCTTTCTTTTAACCATATTTTATTCTCAAAATAAATTATCGATGTAATTATCGTCGGATTATTATTTATAATTATCCCTAATAATTATCTCAGATAATTATTCACATATCTCTCAACAATTTTGCGAAACTGAATTTCGAAGATAATCATTGGATATTTCACATAATTATTCATTGATAATTTGAGTTTCATCTTATTATTATTCAACTATTTTTTTATTGAGAAGGGAGAATAAAAAAAGAAGAGAATAAAATAATGTAATTTAAAGACACTCAAACCAAGGGTTCCACACACATGAGGTGCGCATGAAGGATGGTCGTCACCGGTGGAAAAGACCATTGAAGAGGAATAGAACTTTGCCAACCACTTGCTTGAAGAAATCAGGGTACTCAAATTCGACCAAAGCAACCAAGAATCACAAATGGAGGGTTTGGGTATTTAAAAACCCAATCCACATAAGCTTCATTCACACAACTATTAAAACACTAATTTAATGCACTGTTTCAACTAAATATTTATGAAGGGGGGTTTTAATTCATCCTATTAAAGTGTTTCTAATTGAAACGGTTAAAAACGGGTGAAATTTGAAGGTTTTGAAAACCAAAGGCATTAGAAATGGAGTTTCAGTGTGTGGTAAGAGAAGGTGAATAGTAAACTCGTTTTTTATAATTAATTTAATAATTAAATTATTAAATAACTTAATTTAACAAGAAGTCATACCAAAATCCCATTGCTAATGAATGTTATACCCTTTATAGGGTAAACACCCCATTTCGGACACAACGGTGGTCTTAGATTTCTCAAAAGATAAACCGTTTGAGAGATGTTAATGATTTATTAATTAAAAATCAGAATAAATAATAAAATAAAATAAAAAGGATTATTTTTGTGAGCAAGGCGTCCAAACACTCGATGATTACAAATATTATACCCTGTTTAGGGTAAACCCCACATTCCGAACTCATCGGTGGTCTCAGATTTCTCATACACCACATTGTTTGGGATATATTTAATTATTTTTAATAAATAATATATTAAATATTATTTAATAACTTTAACTAACAAGTGAGGCATCCAAAAGTCTAGCGCATTTAAATGTTATACCCATCCTAGGGTAAACATCGTATTTCGAACATAAAAATGGTCTCATATTTCTCAAATGACGCACCATTTTGGAGTTATTCAAATATTTTGAATAAAAAGTGCGTGCTTAAAAATATTCTATTTAATAATTTTATTCTGTCTTCACTGGGTCTTTGCGGGCCTCAAGATATCATAATTACTTAGTGTTTAGCTCATAAAATATTTAATTGAATATTTAGGAGTATTAATTGGGTGTTTTACCATTCTGTGACGTGTTTAACAAAAACACAACTTTTCACTGATAAACCATTTTTTCCCATTTAATGTAATATTAATTTAACACAAGAAGGTTTAGAAATACCTGAAATAGTAATGGGATGTTACATAGTATCAAACCCCTATATTTATAGAGGGGTTTATTCTTCTATATCTCCCATATCTTCATATTGAATCGGGTCAAAGTTTCCTTATTTTAAAATTTGGATTTTGGTTTGAATAGAGATATAAAAATATCTTTTATAGATATCAGGAGATCTTCAGTGGCATGGACAGCTCCTCACTCACATTCATGGATCGTTCATGGGTTATGGAACATGGCATGCACCATAACCTTCCTTCAGTAGTGACTCCATAGTATAGTGGTGGTGGATTACAGTGCAACATGACTCCTTGAATAATTCAACCTTAAAAGTGGCTAGATGAAGATCATATCATCAGGCATGGCATCTCCCACTTGAAATTGAGCTTAAGCATGGTTTTCTGAGGTATTGGAGTTGTTTTATGGTGGTCTGTGGCCTCAAAAGTGGGTACTGAATGAATTTCAATCTTCCATGGTGGTTTTCATGGTGTTTTATAGTGAATAGAGATGGTATAGATCAAAGATGAGGGTGGTAGCAGTGTTGAGTGGTGGTGAGGTGGTGATGGGAAAATTTCCAAGCAGGGTCGACCGAGGCCAAGGCAACATGGTTCCGTTTTTTTAAATGATGAAAAATGACTATGAGAAACCATCCCACATCGGATTTGTGTTCGTTTGAGGAGCTCATTTATAATGCAATCGGTGGAAGAGTTTCATCAGAATCTCACTCTGGGGATGGGATCTTGGTTACACTATACACACATATATCAGGTAACGCCTACATGCGTGGTCGGTTCGTGATTTATCCCACCCTATGCTACTCATGAGATCCTCCCTGGGGGCTCACACCTATTGGATCATATGGGATCTCCCTTGGTTGGATTGGTTGACCGACCCCTTGTGGGCTGGCTAGGTGGCTTGTTGTCTATGGTTGAGGGCTAGTGAATCTTGGCCCAATTTTTTACCTAAGAATCATTTAAAACACCAAGTAAGATTTCGATAAAAAATCTTAAAAGAAATAAAACATTAAAAACCTAATATTAATTAATTTTAATTATTTAATTATAAATAATCATATATTAATAAAATATTAGAATACATAGAATTTTTGTGTGAAATTAATTTAAAATCATTAGAGATTGTTTAAATTTTTTCATGAAAATATAAGTGAATCACCGGGACACTTCAAATGGGATTTTCATCTCTATAAAAAGAAATAAGGAAATAATTATTCAAAAAGCACTTTGTGGCTATGATATTTAAAGAAAATGTACTCAAGGATAAATTTTCTTGGTGGATCAATTTTGGTGCTACATGACATGTGTGCAATAAAAAATATCTCTTCAAGATGGTACATCACTCTACATAGTGAAATATATAAGAATAAATGTACAAGGGAAGGGATTAGTTGATCTTGATTTTACCTCAGGAAAGATCCTAACCTTAAATGATGTTTTGTATGTACTTGAAGTTCATAGGAACTTTTTCTTGAGGAGGTTGTTAAACAAGCAAGGGTTTAAGTTTGTATTTGAGGTAGATAACTTTGTTCTCCACAAGGGTGGGATATTTGTTTGAAATGGATGCTTGTATGATGGATTATTCAAATTGAATAGAAATATTGTTTATGCTTACTTTATAGAGTATTTTGATTTATGAAATAATCATTTAATTCATAATAATTTTAAGAAAATGCATGATATGTCAAAAATGTGATCATTACCAAGCATGGATAAAAATGATAATATATGTGTAACTTGTATTCAAACAAAAATAGTATGGAAACCATTTACAAATATAGAAATTATAAGAAACTTTATATAATTAATACATAGTGATGTATGTGATTTGTATGCTACACCTAACATAAGTAATAAAAGGTAATTTGTAATTTTTATTAATGATTATTCTAGATTTTTTTATGTCTATATTTTACATGCTAAAGATAAATTTATAAATAAATTCAGTATCTATAAAAATATGGTTGAAAACCAATGTGGACTTATAATTAAATTCCTCAAATCTGACAAGGGAGGTGAATACTATAGTCCTTAATTGTTTGAATCTATAGGGATCATACATTAAGTGAAAACTCCCTATACACCTCAACAAAATGGTGTATCTATGAGAAATAATAGAAAATTAATGTAAATGGTTAATTCCATGATGTCTATCTTGGGCCTCTAAAAAGGTTTTTAGAGAGAGGAATATTTAATAGTTTATCACATCCTAAATTAGGTTCCCACAAAATGGAAGGCTATGAACTTGTATGGATTATGTAAGCATAGGAAACCAAACCTAAATTATTTAAAGGTTTGGGATTGTCATGAAATTTTAAGAGTCCCTAATACTAAAAGGGAAAATCAAGTAAAAGTGGTATTGATAGCATATTTCTTGGATATGTAGAGAATTAAAAGGCTTATAGATTCATGGTTGTAGAATAAAATGATTTAGTAGATGTTAATACAGCTATTTAATCGAGTGATGTTATTTTTTATGAATAAAGGTTTACTTATTTACCTAAGAAATTCCAAAAAGATAAATCTGGATCAAATAAAAGAGTATCTCAAGAAGATGCGGTCAAGGAGGTTCATAAAATTAAATGAACTTATATACCCAATACATATTAATCTTATTTATATATATAGTCGTTATAAGGAAACAATAATATTATTGTTTCACAAACTCCGATTTTTCTCAATATAAAGTCTGACCCAAAAACTTTAAAAGAGGCTATGTCATCTTGTGATGTATATTTTTATAAGGAAGCTATGAATAATGAAATGGACTCTATAATTAGGAACAATACTTAGATATTAGTTTATCTTACTCAAGGTTCAAAACCTATAGGTTGTAAGTGGGTATTTAGAAGAAAATGAAAAGTTGATGGTATAATTGAAAAATATAAAGTCGGATTGGTATCCAAGGGGTTCACTCAAAAGGAAGGAATCAATTATTTAGATAATTATGTTTCCATGGCTAGGAATACTTCAATTAGAATTATTATTGATTTATATTTCATATATAGTTTGGAAATTTACCAAATTAATGTTACAATAATATACTTAAATGGTGAATTGGATGAAGAAATATATATGAAACAACTGGAAGGATTCATAGTACCTGGTAAAGAAAATAAGGTTTGAAAATTGGTAAGGTACCTATATGGTTTAAAAAAGGATCCAAAATAATTTCATAAGAAATTTAATGAGATAATATTATCAAATGGATTTGTTTTTAACCAAGGTGATAAATTTGTTTATGGTTGGTTTCATAATAATCATGGTGTTGTATTTTTTTTATATGTTGATAGCATTCTTGTTTTTGGAACTAATATGAATCAATTTAAAGAGGATAAATATATTTTATCTAGAAACTTTGATATGAAATATTTAGGAGAATATAATATTATTTTTGGAATCAAAATTGTTAGAAATAACAATTTCATTATGCTTTCTCAATCACATTATATTGAAAAGTTCTTAAAGTGGTTTGAACAATTTCATTGTTCACCAGATTCTAGTCCATATGCTTATGGGAGTGGGATGCTACCAAATTCTAGTAGGGTAGTTTCTTAATCGAAATATGAAATGGTGATCTTATGTCTCGTGTATTTCATAACATATACAATACCTAACATTTCATATGTTGTTGGAAATTTGAGTTGGTATATGATTATCCAAGTTATGCATAATGAGATGCGGTTAAAAGAGTACTTAAGTATATAAAGGGTACTAAAGATTAATGTATATGTTATAGTGTAAACCCAAGGGCATTTGAATGTTTTTCTGATGTGATATGGATAATTAATATAGAGGATCACTCATCTATGATTGGTTGGGTTTTTACACTTGGAGGCGGAGCGATCTCTTGGGGTTTAAAGAAATAAACTTGTATAACATACTCTACAATGGATTCTGAGTTTGTTTCTTTAGAATATACTATAAAGGAAGTAGAATGGATTAAATCTCTTTTATCATATCTACCATTATGTAATGTGTTGATATATCAGGTTGATATGCATTATGATAATCAAGAAACATTGGCTAGGACATACAATAATACTTATAATGGAAAATCGAGACACATTGGTCTCAGATATAGCTATGTGAGGTAGTTGAAACAAGATGATATCATAACTATAAACTTGATTGTATTGATTTAAAATTCAATAGACCCACTAACAAAGGGAATTTCAAGGGAGTTGTTATAAAAAAAATCCTTAGGGATGAGTTTAATGTCTTTTTCAAAATTCACCAATTATAGAACCTCAATTTCACATGTAATAACTTAACATGTATAAGTTCTATATAAGAAATTATATCATATGTGTGAAGGGAACACTAAAGGTATATTACATCCTAGGAAAATGGTGTTTGGTGTCCATGTGGAAAAGGAGGGTGTGTTTAAAACTCTTAATGAACCAAGGATTTAAAACATGTGTTGAAACATGGGAACACTTTTTAGTTCACCCATGTGGATATAGGAGTGGGCCACTCTAAAGATATTATGACTTTGGATATCAAAAATTCATTAAATGATAAGTGAAATGTGGCCATAATGGTGTATAAAAGTAGATAAAGAACTAATTATTTTAAATGGAATTGTGTAGAATGAATCCAGTTGATAACAAGAGTTACATGTTCAAGATAGTGTCCGCCTATTTATCTATTCAACTTTGATTTGTATCTACTATATAAAGGTTCAAATTGAGAGATACCTTTATTTATGCAAGTTATTTCCAAGATAGTATGATGATTTATTTTCAAAATAATGTTTTAAATATTTTAAAATGGTGGGGGTTGTAGGATTTTAAATTTCTTTTAAAATATTTAATTGTTTTATCTTTAAATGGGGTAAGTTTTTTTTAGAAATCCCACATTATAAAGTGGGAGAAGTGGGTTATTCCTTATTAATGGAAGTATCTTTATTACTATTAAAAAATAAAGTAAAGAGGTATAATCCTGTGTATTATGGTGTGACACACTATCCACACTTGCACGTGCATCCATGTAAAGGCACAATGCGGCGCTTTGATGACACATTTTGCATGTCGCACACTGCATCGGTGCGAGGTTCTTGGAGGTGCCTTAATTTTTCATGATGTATTAGTGGTTTGTACCAGTTTAGGCCCAAGCATGAATAGATACATCTAGTGTATCGACTCAATTCACTAAATTGATACAATATATACTATCCAACAAACATGATTAAATCTGGAAATAATATATATTTCCATAAAAGGAATTATACCCATTCGAATTGGTAGGGTGAATTATCTGAATGGGTGCCTCCATGTCTATAAAATGGTCCCTCTAGAAGATGGGAAAATCACCTCCAAGCAATAAATCCACTCCTCTAATTACTATCTTTACTGAAATTCCTTAAAGGCCTTCAACAAACATCAAATCCACTATTTGGTGAGAAACAACAAATAATATTTCAAAAATCTATTTTTTTAAATATTATTCAAGGTATGCTCTCCAAAAATTACTTGTTTTGATTATTGATTAGTCATTGTATCCTAAAGAGGATTCACCATCAACCTATAGTATTTTCATTTTGGTGGGGTTGAATTTACTCTTAAGGAGAGCAACAACATAATGTACCTCAATGAGCTCTATCTACAACCATCCAAATTAAATTTCACATCCTTTATCCATCAATATCCCCAAAAATATTCCAATATTATTTAAAAATTATAATTTAAAAATTTATGTGTTGAGTGATATTTTTCTATTATTTTATTTATTTGTGGTTCACTACAACATATTGGTTCTTTAGCATCGCTAGAAAAGGGATTTTTTAGTTAAAAAATCACTAACAATCTGAGAATCATTAAAAGAGAATGGCCTTTATCAGTGCTAGAAAATGTACTGATAAACTCCCCCTTTATCAACACTAAAAATAAAGCACTGATAAAGTAAGCCTTTATCATAGCTTCATTTTTAGCACTGATAAAGGCCACCTTTATCAGCTCTTTTTTAGCATTTATAAAGACCACCATTTATCAATGATTTATTTTTAATTCTCATAAAGGTGAACTTTATCAATGATATTTCTATTTTTGATAAAGGTTATATTTTCTGTTTCATAGATGCTGCCCTGCAACAACCCTATAACAACGGATCCAATTAGAATACATAAATAGGAATAGAAATATACGAAAAATGGGATTGGAATACAAATATTACATTGCACCTCCATTTCAATTAAAATTTTACATAAAAATATTTTCATTGATTCCATATTTGCAATTAATCAAAAAAATTACAACCCATATAAAAAATTACAAATCTTATAGCAAACTTTTTCCAACAATCAACCTCCATACAAAAGCCTGTCCTTGTAAAAAAACCAAAATTTATTTTAGTAATAGTAAATAAAAAATAAAGAAATTATAATTTTAATATTATATAATATACATATGATAAATTATATTGTTAATTAATATATATATTAATGATATTATCAATTATACTATTAATTATATTATTAAAATGACACTTTTATATTGAAAGCATTCACTTCAAGTCATACCAACCACATCGTATGTCTGATTGATGTACAGTCAATTCCTACACATGGAAAATGAATTATGGATAGTTTTCCTAAAGTTTGAAAACAATTTGAGATCATTTTCTAATTTTTGGATATGTGACACACATTTTAAACTTGAATGACACTTCTATATTGTAAATGCGCATTTCAAGTCATATCATCCACATCACGTGTCGTATTGGTGTGAGGTTGATTCCTACACATCACAAATAAATTATAGATATTTTTCCAAAAATTTAATAATAATCCAATATCATTTTCTATATTTTGGCCATGTGATGCACGTTTTACACTAAAATGGAACTTTTTTATAGAAAACATGCTATTTGAGTCATACTAACTACATCATGTATTGGATTGATATGTGGTCAATTCCTACACATCACAAATGAATTATGGATCATTTTATTAATTTTTAAAAACAATCCAAGATTGTTTTCTTGATTTTGGCTAGTGACATGCGTTTTAAACTAAAATGACACTTTTATATTGAACACACGCACTTTGAGTCATATCAGCCACATCATGTATCATATTGAATTTCAGTCAATTCCTACATGTCATGAATGAATTATGGATCATTTTACTAAATTTTAAAAACATTCTGAGCTCATTTTCTTAGTTTGGGATAGTGATGCGTTTTTTATACTAAACCGACACTTTTATATTGAAAACATGCACTTAAATTCATACCGATCATATCATGTGTTAGATTGATGTGAGGTCAATTCCTACAAGACACAAATGAATTATGGATCTTTGTCTTGAAGTTTGAAATAAATCCAATATTGTTTTATCGATTTTGTCTATGTGATGTGCTTCTTAAACTAAAATGTCACTTTCATATTGAAAACATTCACTTCGATTCATATAGACCACATCATGTGTCATATTTATGTGAGGTTGATTCCTACACAGCAAAAATGAATTATAGATCATTTTACTAAATTTTGAAAACAATCTAAGCTTATTTTCTAAGTTTTGGCTATGTGACACAAGTTTTAAACTAAAATGGCACTTCTATATTGAAAACACACACTTTGTGTCATGCCTATCAGATCGTGTTCTAGATTGATATATGGTCAATTTATACACATAAAAAATGAATTATGGATCATTTTACTAAAGTTTAAAAACAATACGATATTTTTTTCTCATTTTTGACTATGTAACGTACATTTAAACTAAAATGTCACTTTTATATTGAAAACACACACTTTGAGTCATACTGACCACGTCGTGTGTTGGATTGATGCTCAGTCGATTCAAACACATCACAAATGAATTATGGATTGCTGTCATAAAATTGAAAACAATTTGAGCTTGTTTTCTTGGTTTTCTATACATAACATGCATTTTAAACTTAAATGGCACTTCTATATTGAAAACAAGAACTTTGAGTCATACCGACCACATCATGTGTCAGATTGATGTCCAATAAAATCCTATATTTTAAAAATGAATTATGTATCATTGTTATAAATTTTGAAACCAATCTGATATTTGTTTTCTTGTTTTTGGATGGTGACATGCATTTTAATCTAAAATGACACTTATATATTGAAAACATGCACTTTGAGTTCTACCAACCACATCATTTGTCAGATTGATGTGTGGTCTATTTCTACATATCACAAATGAATTATAAATCATTTTCCTAATGTTTGAAAACAATATGATCCCTTTTTCTCTGTTTTGGCTAGTAACATACATTTTAAACTAAAATTGCATTTTTATATTGAAAAAATGCACTTTGAGTCATACCAGACACATCTAGTGTCAGATTGATGCAAGGTTGATTCCTACAATTCAAAAATTAATTACGGATCATTTTCCTAAATTTTGAAAACAATATGATCTTGTTTTCTTAGTTTTGTCTATGTGAAACGTGTTTTAAACTAAAATGACACTTATATTGAAAACACTCACTTTGATCCATTCTGACCATATCGTATGTTATATTGATGTGAAGTCAATTCCTACACATAAAAAATGAATTATGAATAATTTTAATAAAGTTTGAACACAACATGATCTTGTTTTCTTGGTTTTTTCCATGTGATGTATGTTTTAAACAAAAATGACCCTTCAATATTAAAAACACGTACTTTGAGTCATACTAGCCACATCATGTGTTAGATTCAAGTGTGGTTTATTCCTACACATAACAAATTAATTATGGATCATTTTTATAAATTTTTAAAACAATATGAACTCATTTTATTGGTTTTGTCTAGTGACGCATATTTTAAACTAAAATGTCACTTTTATATTGAAAACACACACTTTGAGTCATACTGACCACAACATATATCAGATTAACATGCAGTTAATTAATAAACATCAAAAATGAATTATGGATCATCATACTAAATTTTGAAAATAATATGATATTTTTTTTTCATTTTTGGCTATGTGATGTGAATTTTAAACTAAAATTTTACTTCTATATTGAAAACATGTATTTTGAGTCATATCTACCACATCATGTGTTATATTGTTGTGAGGTTAATTCTTATATGTCATAAATGAATTATGGATCATTATACTAAAGTTTGAAAATGACTTGAGATTCTCACCCCCTCCACCTAAAGTGTACCCCTCTTAGGCCGACAATGAGAGAAGGGAGATGGTGATTTCACGATCCCTACCTCCATTATGCCCTAGGTTGACGACTAGCACCAAGGGTATAATAAGCATGTATATGGGAGGCATTAGCCTATAAGAAAACATGAAAAATAGATAGATAAGATAAATACTCCAATCAAAACCTTCTCAAAAATATATATAAAGAAATCCCAAGTGAAAACATACAAAGTCATATAGTACTACAACAACTAAAAGGAAAACTGCAAGTACCAAAGGGTAAAGATGATGGTGATTATGAAGACCAAATAGATCCTGAAAAAACATGAGCTAGTAATATCCAGCCGAATCTCCAACCTACTCTGGATGACCAAAAAATAGTTTATATATGTGTGGGTGAGAATAATAATATACTCTATAGGATCCTCCTCGTATCTTATCATGAAAAAGATAAAGAAATCATGATAGAGAAAAATGAACAATAGTGAAACTAACTTGTCACCTAAATAGGTATACTAAGTTCCCAGCCTCGCCATGGATAACTCTCACCAATTATTTCATACAAGAGATCATATAATAGATTAATGAAACATCAAGGTTACCTCGCTCCATCTTCCCCACTATTTTTCCAATCTGCCCCAACATTGTATGTCGTGAGCCATCTCTCTCCAAAATAAGCCACCCGAAGACACCTGGGAAAGAAATCACAACATGTACTTCATGCTTCACATCATCACATCATCCCATCCACATATCTTTATATAGTAACTGAGTAGTTTCCATAAGCCATCATAGCCCATATGATGTGTATCATACATCGAGTATTATACCTCAAGCCATTATAATCCATACGTTGAATAAGTACCTCAAGCCATCACATCCTATACACGTTATACATATAATAATCCTTTGGATACTATATATGGGGATACATGTGTGTGAAATAACCACAATCCATCACATCCCTCTACACACATATATGAGAAAACTAACCACAGTGCATACCAACACATATAACTACCAAGAGAAGAGAGCAGGTCCATAGGGGGTAGTCATCCATCCATCCTCTCATTGAGATGTTGGGGGAGATACCCTCCTAGAGTTCACTGGGTGTTAGTCTCCCTAACCGAAATGGGTGGGGGGGTGTATGAAATCACCGAATATATATGATATAATATAGTTCACAACCATACTATGGGAATAACCTAGTCCTAAGGTCAACAGCAGCTATCATCACTCAGACTCCCTACTGCCACTGCTAAAACCAGATATCTTATAAGTACACAATAATTTGAAAGATTTTCATCAATTACTTATTTTATTTTTTATCATTTACATTCATTAATTTATTTTTTATCGATTAAATTAACCATTAACATTATTTCAAGATACATTACATTAACCACTGTCACGAATTCCATGCCCTCCATGCATAACCCAAAACAAGTCCACAGTTTATCAAGATTGGCATCATTTTAGAATTTCAATTCCATCAACACCAAACCCATGGGTTAACAACTATTTATTCATTATTATTATCATTCCATAATCTAGGTACTTTAAGATAACCATCATAATCTACCATCAAGAGGAAACATGAAACCAAGAACACTCAACTGCCTCAATTAGTGGGAAAAGGGATGTAGATACAAATAAGAAACCCGACCATCAACCATTAAAAATATTAATTTCAAGGAAGCATCATACTTTATCACATCAACAATTAATCCCAACTTCAACCTATTTCATCATCTCCAGTGTTATCCCCGACACCCACATACACATCCTGATGCATCTCGCCGTCACATGCATCAACTACTACCACATTGTCTCAGACTCCTTGCCAATATCACATCATCCATCTCATTCTCATCCATCCTAGTCTTATATCACATTCAAAGAACATCACAAAAATAATAGGAAACAAACAAGAACATCCAATAGGGAAATATAGGCCCTAAAATAAGGCATCCAACCTTAACTTATAAATGATCTCTCATGGCTGAAAACTCAAGAAACTCGACCTCAATAAGATTGGAAACTCAATCCCAAGTAATTATATTTATCAAAAAACTTCTTTTTATTCCATATTGAATTAAAAAATTCATTATTCATAGGTTACAACTATGGGAAACCTAATACGACAAGCCGTAACAAGCTAACCAAAGTTAAAGATGCTCTTAGAATTAAAACCGGTCTAATCAAACTGTAAGAAGAACCATTCTCAATTAACATTATTTTTCATTTCAACATTCTCAATAAGTGTTAACATGATTAACATTCTTTAAAAATTCCATTATAATGGAAGAACATAATTAATTAACCATGTACATTGTATCAATTTGAATTACAATCAAATTATAAGAAACAACAGATTCAAATATGCCTCTTATTTAATTCTTAAGAAAATTAATCAATTAATTCTTGCTTTAAAATATTTTCCAATTTCTATCAAGAACAAAATGACAATACCTAGCATAATAAGACATGCTAACGAGCATAACATATATAACACATTGTCTAGAAAATCAAGAGCCAAACCATTATCACGATATCAAACATCGACCTATGATCACAAACCAATTAATTATTAATCTAGTTAAATATTTATTAGGTTAATTCCATTGTCATTCAAATGGATAAACCATGATAACTTTAGAATTTCATGTAAATAAATAGGAGAATCAATTAATCCCCTACCTCAAAGGTGTCAAAGTTCTTTTCATGAGAATAGACCAATGTCGTTGATCCTGATCACCCCTCCCACAATATTTGCATCCTTCCAAGGACATTGTGCCACAACCACACCAACAAACAACCAAGAAAACTCTATTATAATGACAGATAGAAACTTCCATCACATGGAAAGAAGAAGTGTGAGGATCCAAATCAATGAACCATGAGAGAATAAGGTAGAATGTAACTCGAATCACCACATATTAAAGACGAGAAGATGAGAATCAATTCTCATAGAAGGGATTCCAAAACTCCTAAAGAGAGTGTCGCAGATTTCTTGGAAATTGAGAGAGAATTCACCGAGTTTGAGAAAACATGAGTCAATGTGGCTTATAAAGGCATGATACATAGTGGATTTTCATGGTGTGAAACCCTTTCACATCGTGTAAGTATTGGGTTTTAAGTTCCATCGAAAAACACATCACCTTGAACCATTCAACCCTAATTTAATTCATGTCATGAAGCACCCCGTGAACTAGCCTTACACAATCCATAAATCTTGCATTCACGATGTGAACCCCTTACACATCATGAATTCACCATACTTCCATATTTTAGTAGTTGAACACCTCTAGACCTGATCTAGGCCTCCTCTAGGCCTCCTCTAAGCACCAAGAGCTTCATAGGTATTCAAAAGGTCAAACTAGACAGATCTAGTCCCTTACATTAAATACCTCTCAAAACATTCTCATCCTCAAGAATCCAAAACCAAACCCAGAGATAAAACAAAAAGGGTTCGTCTGAATATCCACCCCATGAGATACCTCTCAAGGATATCATCATCATAGGAGCTCAACCATATCATCAGAGGAATAGAGAAAAACCACACAACAACAATAGCCAACTCCTAAACACTCTCATGGGGGAGATACCTCACAAACGAGAGTAAAACCACAATAAGCAACAAGAGGAAACCATATCATAAACTAGAAAGTTCAACATCCAAAAAATGATTAACGTTACAAGAGAAGAGATAAACATCAAATAGATCAGGGTACTGAGTGTGAATATGCGACTCACATTCCCAAGTACTCTCCTCCATGACATCGTGCTACCATAAGACACAAACCAAGGGAATAACATGCCCACACAACATGTTTTCCTGATGGTCCTGGATCTCTACATTCCACTCCTCAAAGGTTGCATCATTGTCAATATTGATCTTTCCCAAATCAATGACATGAGAGTCTTCATGAAGATAACGATGGAGCTGTGACACATGAAAAACATCATGTTTTCTGAATAATCTATGGGGGAAGTGCTATATGATACTCCATGGATCCAATATGATCCAACACCTTGAAATGCTAAAAAAACTAGGGAGAAAGATTTCTCCCATAACCAAAACTTCATTTCCCATGATGATGAGTCACCTTTAGGAACATGTGATCTCCAACATCGAACTCTAGAGGTCTCCTCCTATAATCAGCATAGGATTTATGATGATATTGCACTACTTTCATCCTCTCATGAATCACCTATACCATATTTGTCGTATTCTATACTAGTTCCAGCCTGAGAATTATTGCCTATATGGACCTGGTCCAGCACAATGGAGAGCGGCAAGGTTGGATGCACAAAGCTTCAAACGGCACCATACCAATGGTGGAGTGGAAGCTATTAATGTAAGAAAACTCAACCAAGGGAAAGTTCCTTATCCACGAACCTCTAAAATCTAGGAAACAAGGGAACACCATGTCTTCAAGAGTCTAGATGGTCTGCTCTGTCTGACTATCCATATCTAGTTAAAAAACAGTATTAAGGCATAACTGAGAGATAAAATCATGCTGGAGACATCTCCACACCCTAGAGGTAAAACAAGGATCTCGATCAAATATGAACATCCTTGGGACTCTATAGAGTTGCACCACCTTCTCCAGATACTTCCTCAATAAAACTTCTACTGATCTTAACACCCTGATCACCATAAAGTGGGATGATTTCATCAAAAGATACTCTATCACCCATATAGAATCATAGCCTCCCTAAGACCGAGGTAAACTGGTAATGAAGTCCATCGAGATGTCCTCCCACTTCCACTGGGTAACATCTAATGGATGGAGAAAACCACCAGGAACATGGTGCTCAGCCTTCACCTTATAGAAAAATAATCATTGAGAAATAAACTTTGTAACTATACACTTCAACCCAGGCCACCAAAATTGACCTCTCAAATATCGGTACATATTTTTCAGGTTGGGATGTACATAAAAAGGTGATCTATGGAACTCATGGAGAACTATACCATTCATCACTGAAGTAATGAAAATCCTTCCCTATAACAACACCCAATGTTTTCCATCCTCAATACAACCATCAGGGGAATCACAAAAAATAACTTAGTCTCTCCATACCTCCACCTCAGAATCCCCTAGTTAGGACTCCTCCACTTGCTTCATCAAAGATGACTGCATTATCATCTAGAAAATATAACCTCTACCTCCAAAATTTCCCATATCTAGATGCATTTATAAGATTTCTTCCATCACTCTCCAAGAATCTTCGGATTCACGCACAAAATCACTACATGACTTCCTACTCAGCACATCGGCTACAAAATTTTCCTTTCTTGAAGTATATGAAATCTCAAAGTCATAATACTGTAATAATTACACCCACCAATGTTGATTCAAGTTAAATTCACACTAGGAGAATACATACCTTAGGCTCTTATGGTCGACTGAATCAAAAAAACACTTGCTAATGAGGTAATATCACCACAACTTCAAAGAAAACAAAATTGTCGCTAACTCAAGATCATGGGTGGCATAGTTGCGTTCATGGGGACATAACTTCAGAGACCCATAGGAAATAACCAATATCTATTGCATCAGAATATAACCCAATCCAAGACATGAAGCATCATATAAGACCTTAAACTAAACTCCTGTTGCTGGAGAACAAAGGATTGGAGAACCGAACAACTTATCCTTCAGGTACTTGAAAGCTTACTGACACTGGTCAATCCACAAGAACACCTAATCTTTTCTGAGAAATATTATCAAAGGAATTGTAACCTGAGATAAATTGGCTATGAAGCTCTTATAATAGCCTACAATACTAAGGAAACTTTGAACATCTGCCACTATATTGGGGGATTACCAAGAAAAAAATCCTCTATATTTGAAGGATCTATACCTACTCCTTGTTGGGGCATGACATGCCCCAAGAATCAGACTTCATAAGCCCAAAACTCACACTTTGAAAACTTCCCAAATAGCTTCTCATGATGAAGAACTCCAAAAACAGCATGAAAATGCTCTCCATGCTCCTCCTCAAATGCAGAGTACACAAGGATGTTATCGATGAAAACCAACATGAAATTATCCAGGAACTCTATGAACAATGAATTATTTACCCCATGAACATGAATATAGAATTCATCATAATGAATGACATCACAATGAACTTGTAATGTCCATGAAGATAATGGAAAGCAGTCTTTTGAATATCCTCATCCTTCACCCACATCTAGTGATATCCTCATCGAAAATCAATTTTTTAGAACCAACTTTCTCCCTTAAAATGATCGAATAAATCATCAATCCTCTAAAGAGGATAGTGGTTCTTCACTACCACTTAGTTCAAGCGATGATAATTGATATAAAGCTGCAAACCACCATCATCCATCTTCATGAACCAAACTGGTGCACCCTAAGTTGACACACTCAGATAAACAAAACCTCATTAAAATAAATCATCGAGCTATACTCGCAGCACTCGTAACTCAGAAGGAACCACCCTATACAAATACATCAAGATATGAGACATGCCTAACTATAGCTCGATCCCAAACTCGATTTCCCATCAAGGGGGTAACACTGCAACCTCCTCTGGGAAGACATCGGGGTACTCTTATAAAAACCTGGGAAACATAGATTATTGAACCTCTAATGAGCTCAACATCAACTCAATAATCAAAGATGACAAGTTTGGAACATTCTTTCAATCCATATGAGGGGTTTTCTTACCAAAAAACACTACTGGATCTCCAACAGCATCATAGAACACAACCTGCCTCCTGAAGAAATCCATGATAGCTTGCAATGAATACAACCAATCCATACCAAGGATGATATCATATAGTTATATCTGTAAACATAGGAATTCTCTCCAAGAGTGATGTTGTAACACCCCAAGCTTCTACGGTATGCTTCTCTTTGAATAATACAATAGTGTGTGTTCTACGTAACTTCGAGTTCTAACACACATCACAGCCAATCAAACTAGCCATTATGAATAGTAATACCCACTTTTTGAAATTTTATAAATTTTATCTTTCATAATGGACTTCATATTTGGATTTTGAATATCGAAATTATCCTAGGGTGAATTTTTGGTATTTTTTTGAAAACTTTCAATTTTTGATGAATAGTGAAAAAAAACATTGAGTTCTAGTTTAAAAACAAATTTTTATGTAAATAATAATTTATTTTATTTTAATTTAATTAAGGTCAAAATAGATACATAATTCCTATATAATTTCAATGTAATTCATTGTAGTTAGTTTAGAATAATTTTAGATATATAAAAAATTTATTGAACTTTTCACCGTCTTTTACCCACCTCCTAGGAGAATTTGGAAATTCACGTAAAACTTAATTTTACCGCTTCTCTGAGTGCAATTTCTAAAATCCAAGAGACATGGTTAATATAAAGGAGTAAAATTTGGTTCAATAAGATAAAAATAATTTTTGTTGAATAGTAACTTTTTACTTTTATTTACCACGGTTAAAGGTAAATAGGGTAATTAAGGGTAAAAATGATATTAATATTACCCTAACACATGTCCTAATTCTATTTTACAAGTGTATCTCGACCAAAAACAACCTTAGGAATAAAATATTATCATTTAGGTCCACTTGGATTAGATTAGGACATTTATTATTATTTAATTCAAAGAAGAGTTAAAAGAGTTTAAATCAAAGTTTAATTACTAAAACATTTTTAATATAGGGTAATACATAAGATAAATTCGATTATAAATATTCATTAGAAAGCTAAAAATATTTACTACATAATGGTAGTTTATTTATAATTTTTAGACATTGAATAATTAAATTTATTTATGACATAATAATGATGCAGTATTTTCCTTATTAATGAAAGAATCAAATAATTAGTATTATAAATGTTAAAATAAATATAATTTGAAAGTTTTGATGACATTAAAGAATTTTATTGTTTAATATGACATGTTAGTATTTCTTAAATTAATTTTTTCCGAATTAATAAAGTTTTTAAGACTTTAAAAAAAATCAATTATTCAATGGTGTCAAAATTGACATAAATGGGTTTTTAAAAAAAATATTATATTATTAATTGATATTATATTCCTAAAAATCTAAGGTTTGTCGAAAGGACTTATATCATGGTATTTTTATCATTAATTGACCACTTTGGGTCTCTTGGATGTATATAGTAAGTTTATTAACAATATAATATAAAAATACAAAGTGACATGGTAAATGTCAAACTAATTAACTAAGAGTTAAAACTAAAAGATAAGGTTAATATAGTGACCCAAACTTGTCTAAAACCTATTGGTTGAGTGATTTTTGACCTATCCCCACATTAACCTTTAAATAATCCAATTTGGAGCCATTATAAACCAAATATGAATTTATTATAAAATAATATTTCTAGCTTTTCCTAAGGTGCTCCTCACCCCTCTTATAAAAAGGCACTCCCCCTTATCTCTAATTCACACCTTAAAAGCCTTTTGTATTGGCAAAACCCTGCCCAAATATTCTCTAAAATTCCCTCACTTCAACCTAGAGGCCTTAGTTTGATCAGAAATCCAACCTAAGGAGACCTTTTGATCAAATCAAAAGAAAGAACCCGAAGAAGAGGTAATGTTTTCACCACCCTCTTTCAAGTTCCTTTCTTCTTCAACTTATTCTTTCTTTGTTATTTTCATTCTAAAATAATAAATCCAGTATATCCTATATACTATGATGTTATTATAAATATGGTACAACCATATTCAGTATTCTATCCATCCCTTGAATGACATGTCACCATACGTGTGTACGTACGGCTTACCGTCTCCACGTCGTGGTGTAATTGTTATTCAATACATTATTATTTGGATGGGTATAATAATGATGTGTAATTCATGTAAATACTAAATATAACATGATAATTATTCTGTATATATGATACACCACCCAATTATATATTATTTTAATATCAAAAGAATGATATTGTCGCTCGTGCGTATGTACGGACTACCGTCTCCACAAACGCGATGAGATTCATTCCCCATTGTATCCATTCAAGAATAATTTTCATTTGATGGTTAAAAATAATGTTTAAAGACTTAATATCATTCTATATATGAATAATATACAACCTATCCATAAAAAACATGACTTATGTAACAAAACATATAAAAGAAAATGAGTAAGTTAACACCCGAAACGACAATAATACTAAGATATTATTGACAAAGTAATGTTAAAAGATCATATATGATATAATACTAATGTATATGATTCTTGTATAATTTAATAACAATTATTTAACCATTATACAGGATTTTAACCTACCCTCGACCAAGGAAAAGTACAAGGTAAGGGTTTATTTCACAATCTCTTCATTATCTGAGGTTGTTTATATGTAATTATCTATTGGGACCTCTTTATCATCCACATACATGTTTCTTAAAAAAGTATTTCAAATCATTATTACTATTTTATATACTATGTGTTAAAGTCATTTTTACCCTTGTCAACTTTTTATAAGAAGTTTATAAAGGAATCTTTCCGTCGTTTTCCAAACAAGGTCCTTTTTAACCTTTTCGACAGAATTAAGGTAAGAATGTCTTTTTTTAACTTATATGGTGGGTGCGGCTATTTTCCACCATTATAAAATCTTCAAAGATTCCCTTAAAAGATGATAATAATATTTTCAAAGTAAATTTTTTCTTTTATAATTATGTGACTTTTAAATGATTTCAAAAAAAGAGATATTTCTCTCAAATAGTTTTGATTTCATCTATGTCAACATCCTTTGATGGATTTTAAGCTTATTTGAAGTTGATTTATTATGATAAAAAACTTCCATATTGTATTGAAGGTTTTGTGATATGTTTGACTGTGGATGTTTTATTTTTATACCATTCATGGTTTATGGAGAAAGTATTGACATTTCGTATGCTAGTTTTAATACGAATATTTATGTTCTATTTAAACCTGTTCATATGAAGAATGAATTGGACTTAATAAGTGATGGGTGGAGACCGCTATAGCTCCTCGATGCATCAGTAGGTCTCATGGGACAAACTAGTGTCTTGGCACAAGGCCTTGACAAAATCTTATTTGTAGTCTTGGCACAAGTCCTTGACTATGTGGTTATGATAATCTGGCATTATGCATTCCATCATTATGAAAGTGGTTATTGATATTACATGTGATTATTCGATTAGTAGAATATCCATGTGAATAAGTAAATGGAATTATTTCATTTTATTTTTTCCATATTATGCTAATTTTCAAGTTTAAAAGGCTTTTGTTTTAGTTATACATTGCCTTAAATGTTTATGTTTATTTATGAAAGTTTCTACTATATTGTTATCCTTACTGAGCATTTGAGCTCACCCCTTTCTATGTTTAATTTTTTCCAGGATGTGAAGAAGTATTTTATTAATGACCTGGAGGGATAGTATGAGGGGATATGAAGACAATATGTTGTTGTAGTTTTTTCACTTTATGATGCAATGTAAGACTTATGAATATATCTAGTGATTCCAAGGCTACTAAATTAATTGGTCTTTCAAGAATTGATATTTTGTGATCATGCCAATGCTATGTAATAATGCACCGACTCTGGGTAACTGGGGTCGGGGTGTTACAGTTGGTATCAGAGAAAGTTTAGTACAAACCTTGGAAGCTAGATTTAGATAAACTCTGATTAGAGCACATAGCCCTAAGATAGACTTTGAGGATTAGTATAGAAGAACTTCCTAGAATTTTGGTATTGTAGAGATTTTGTGAGTTTTACGAGCAATACATCCTTTTCTGGATATGAGCAGGTAGAGGCAGCTCTGGAACAGATGTACCTAGGGGTAAAACCCGAAAACACCGCTTTGAGCTAGACTCGAACGGGAACTGGTGCACGACAACGGGCCTTGTTGCACTCTTGGTTACGACACTCCTGGGGGATATGCTTAGAATAATTCTCATTATCTTTACAAACCATTATAAAGGGTTTATGAGTATATACTTCCTCAAAGAAGACATTTTTATGATTATGGATTATATCCATAAATAGTTCAATTTATGTAAAGTGTTTTACAAGTATGGAATTATGTATTTTGATTCATAAAATGATCTAGTTTATGCCATTGTTTAGAAATGGATCCTAGTGGAAGAAATGAAAACCATATCAATGCACACACTCCATGTAGGGATTTCCCTCCTACTAAATATAATTATAGTAGAGCTGGTGATGAAACTGGTGCTAATCAGCTAATCAGCATACTGGGACAACTCACTCAGTTTATGAATAATAACCTTACCCGTATGGAGCACCCTGATCCGCAGCGTAGAGGATCAATGTTAGATCGCTTCATGAGGAAATAACCACCAACATTCAATGGGAGTACAAATCGATTGGTAGCTGATAAATGGATAAATTCCTTAGAGAAAATATTTCATGCCTTGGGGAGTAGCGAAAGGGAAAAAAATTTCATGGCAGTTTACCGCCTCACTGGAGATGCTGATCAATGGTGATCATTGATTCAAAACATGAAGGAAGATGATGAAGTATTAAATATGGAATGGAGGGAGTTCAAAGAGATTTTCTTAAAAAAATACTTCCCTCGTGACCATCGAGAAAATATGGAAAGGCAATTTCTGAGTCTGAGACAAAAGGAGGATGAGAATGTCGCAAAGTATGAGGCTAACTTTACAAGGTTAGAGAGGCATGCTGCAGATTATATAAGTAACCCAAGAAGTAAGATTAATCATTTCTTTTATGGGTTAAAACCATTTCTTCGTCGAGCATTAGTCTCACAATCCTTCTCATCGTACGAAGATATTGTCTCATGTGCTATCAAGACAGAAAAAGAATTCTCTAAGTCTTATGACTTTAAAGCAAAGAAAGAGAATAAGAGATATTCTGATCAATCTAGAAATGGAAATAAGGGGAATAAGGGAAAATTTGAATATTCATCCTGTAGTAAATGTGGGAAGAAACACCCTGGTACTTGCTTGAAAGGAATGGGAGTCTATTACAAGTGTGGTGAAAAAGGCCACCAAGCCCGTGATTGTAAGGGGAAGAAATAAGCTACTGATGTTCAATGATACAACTGCAAGGATATGGGACATTATTCAAATGAATGTCCTAAGAGTCAGGGGAACATACCTTAGAAAAGGCCAAGGGATCAAGGACAAGCTTATGTTATCACTACTGCTGAGGTAGTAGCTCTGAAAGACGTGGTGGAAGGTAATTTAATGGTTTCATCAAGTTTATCCAATGCTTTATTTAATTCTAGATCATCGCATTGTTTCATATCTTCCTAGTTTTCTAAGAAAATTAGATATTTCCAATTTGATCTAACAAGGGAGTTGTCAGTTAAAACTCCTAAGGGAAGTATCATTGCAACAAAGTTTTGTGAATCTGTTCCCATTAGAGCATATAAATGTTCTTTATCTGCTGATCGCATCGTCATACCTATGACTAAGTTTTATATAATCCTCAGTATGGATTGGCTTTCGAACCATGATGCGTTGTAAGAAGAAGGAGGTTACGATTTTTTATGATGATGATAAGGAACACCTTATCTTTAGAGCAGAATCGTCACCACCTAATTCTTATCTAGATCCACCCCCAGTATCGGGGAGGAAGAGAATGAAATAACTGTGGGTGAGGAAATGAATGTTCAAATAGAGGATGTACCTATTGTGAAAGAATTTGTAGATGTGTTTCGGGAAGATTTACCTGGACATCCTCCAAAATGAGAAATTGAGTTTTCCATTGATTTAATTCCTGGTTCAAGGCCCATATCAAAGACCCCTTATAGAATGGCCATTGTGGAATTAGTTGAACTAAAGAAACAACTAGATGAATTGAGTAATAAGGTATTTATTCTCCCTAGTGTTTCTCTATGGGGAGCCCCTGTCCTTTTTGTTAAGAATAAAGATGGATCTATGAGGTTATGTATCGACTACAGGGAGATCAATGATATAACAATAAAGAACAAGTATCCCCTACCTCGCATTGATGATTTATTTGACCAACTGCATGGAGCTCAATACTTTTCAAAGATTGAAATTTTATCTGGATACCATCAATTGTGTGTGAAGAAGGAATACATTCCGAAGACAGCATTTCGAACCAGGTACGGGCATTACGAGTTTACAGTAATGCCTTTTGGGCTGACTAATGCACCCTCTGTTTTCATGGATCTAATGAACATAGTTTTCAATGAATATCTTGATGACTTTGTAGTGGTATTTATTGATGATATCTGGGTATACTCCAAAATCTATGAAGATCATAAAAATCACTTGCGCATTATATTGAAGACTCTAAGAAGACATGAATTATATGGGAAGTTTAGCAAGTGTGAATTCAGGCTTCAGGAGATTTCTTTTCTTGGTTATATTGTCTCTAAGGATGGAATCTCTGTTGATCCTTATAAGACAAGAGCAATCCAAGAATGGCCCGCACCGACGATTATAACTGAGGTATGCACTTTTATTGGTTTAGCAGGTTATTATCGACGTTTTGTCCAGAATTTTGCCCAGTTGGATAACCCATTAACAAAGCTTACACGTAAAGGGGTTAAATTTGTTTGAAAAAAAGAGTGTGAAGAATGTTTTGAATAACTGAAGAGAAGATTAGTCAATGCTCCTATATTAACTCTACCATCAGGGAATGATGGGTTCGTTATTTATAGTGATGCATCGAAGAAAGGACTTGGTTGTGTCCTTATGCAGGATGATAGGGTTATTGCCTATGCATCATGACAGTTGAAATTTCATGAGAAAAACTATCCTACTCATGATCTTGAGTTATCAACTGTGATATTTTCTTTGAAGATATGGAGACACTATCTCTATGGTGAAAAGTGTGAGATTTATACTAATCACAAGAGTTTGAAGTATATTTTCTCACAAAAAGAACTCAACATGAGGCAAAGGAGATGGCTTGAACTACTCAAGGATTATGATTGCACAATACACTACCACCCGGGGAAGGAAAATAAGGTGGAAGATGCCTTGAGTAGAAAATATCATGGAGTTTTGAACAAGATGAGAGTTGAGAGGGATCCTATTTTCATGGATCTAGTAAAGATGGATATGGGAATCACCATGGAAGGTGAAACATGAATAATTTTTCAAATGGTTACCAAACCATCTTTACTAGAAAGGATAAAGAGTTCTCAAACCGATGATAAAGAGTTTCAAAAGAAGATTAAAGTTGTGGATGATGGGATATTGAGTGAATTTGTGTGTGAAGATGGAATTTTGAAATTTGAGAAGAGACTTTGTGTTCCCGATATACCTGATCTAAAAAGGGAATTGTTGGATGATGCTCATAGTTCCAATTTATCTATACACCCTGGTAGCACCAAAATGTATAGAGATTTGAAGGAACTTTTTTGGTGGGACAACATGAAGAGGGAGATTGCTGATTTTGTGTCAAGATGTATGGTTTGTCAACAACTGAAAGCTAGAAGGCAACAGCTTGTAGGAGTCATGCAACCTCTTTCCATACCTAAGTGGAAATGGGATAATATCATGATGGACTTTGTCATGGGACTACCAAAGACTCCCAGAAAAAATGATGCAACATGGGTCATTGTTGATCTTCTTACCGAGTCAGCACATTTTCTTGCTATAAGGTAAGATTTACCACTTGAACGTCTAGAAAGACTATATATTAATGAAGTTTTGAGGCTTCATGGAGTACCCCTATAAATTGTTTCAGATCGTGATCCCTGTTTTACATCAAGATTCTGGAAAAGTCTTCAGAAATCCCTGGATACTGAACTTCATTTGAGCATTTCCTACCACCCTCAAACAGATGGAAAATCAGAACGAACTATTCAAACCTTAGAAGACATGTTGAGATCTTACTCACTTGACTTTCAGGGTATATGGGATCAATATTTACCTATGGTGGGATTTTCCTATAACAATAGCTTCAATTCAAGTGTTCAGATGGTACCATATGAAGCGTTATACGGAAAGATATGTTGCACACCAACCTGTTGGGATGATGTTGGTGAAAGAAAACTTGTAGGCCTAGAACTTGTTGAGGAAACAATGGAACATGTGAAGATAATCCAAAACCACATCAAAGCAGCTCAAAGTAGGCAGAAGAGCTATGCTGACAACCGAAGTAATGATTTGGAATTTCAGGTAGGAGATCATGTTTTCTTGAAGGTATCTCCATGGAAGGGAGTTATACGTTTCGGTAAGAAGGGTAAATTGAGTCTCAGGTACATCGGACCTTTTGAAATTCTAGAACGAATTGGGGTTGTAGCTTACCATTTGGAAATGCTGCCAAATCTCTCCAAAGTTCATGATGTGTTCCACGTATCACTGTTGAGAAAATACATGCCCGACCCAATGCAAGTACTCACCTATGAGGAATTAGAACTGGAACCTGATCTGTCTTATTGCGAAGAGCTCGTCAGGATCCTTGATACGAGAGAAAAAGTGTTCAGAAACCGGACGACTCATCTGGTAAAATTTCTATGGAGAAACCATAAAATGGAAGTGGCGACGTGGGAACCTGAGGAACTTATGATGAAGAATCAACCGAGTCTTTTTATGCAGTAATATTCTAGAAATTTCTAGGACAAAATTATTTGGAGGGGATAATGTAACACTCCAAGCTTCTACGGTATGCTTCTCTTTGAATAATACAATAGCGTATGTTGTACGCAACTTCGAGTTCTAACACACACCACAACCAATCAAACTAGCCATTATGAATAGTAATACCCACTTTTTAAAATTTTATAAATTTTATCTTTCAAAATGGACTTCATATTTGGATTCGGAATATCGAAAATATCTTAGGGTGAATTTTTTTTATTTTTCTAAAAACTTTCAATTTTTTATGAATAGTGAAAAAAAACCCTGAGTTATAGTTTAAAAACGAATTTTTATTTAAATAATTATTTATTATATTTAAATTTAATTAAGGTCAAAATAGATACATAATACCTATATAATTTCAATGTAATTCATTGGAGTTAGTTTAGAATAATTTTAGATATATAAAAAATTTATTGAACTTTTCACCGTATTTTACCCACCTCCTAGAAGAATTTGGAAATTCACGTAAAACTTAATTTTACCGCTTCTATAAGTGGATTTTAGAAAATCTGAGAGACATGGTTAATATCAAGGAGTAAAATGTGGTTCAATAAGATAAAAATAATTTTTGGTGAATAGTAACATTTTACTTTTATTTACCATGGTTAAAAGTAAATAGGGTAATTAAGGGTAAAAATGATATTAATATTACCATAACACATGTCCTAATTCTATTGGACAAGTGTATCTTGACTAAAAATAACCTTAGGAATAAAATATTATCATTTAGGTCCACTTGTATTAGATTAGGACATTTATTATTATTTAATTCAAAGAAGAGTTAAAAGAGTTAAAATCAAAGTTTAATTACTAAAACATTTTTTATATAGAGTAATACATAAGATAAACTCGATTATAAATATTAATTATAAATCTAAAAATATTTCCTACATAATTGTATTTTATTTATAATTTTTATACATTTAATAATTAAATTTATTTATGACACAATAATGATGCAGTATTTTCTTATTAATGAAAGAATCAAATAATTATTATTATAAATGTTAAAATAAATATAATTTGAAAGTTTAGATGACATCCACGAATTTTATTGTTTAATATGAAATGTTAGAATTTCTTAAATGAATTTGGTTTGAATTAATAAAGTTTTTAAGACTTTAACAAAAATCAATTATTGAATGGTGTCAAAATTGACATAAATGAGTTTTTAAAACAAATATTATATTATTAATTGATATTCTATTCCTAAAAATATAAGGTTCGGCCAAATGACTTATATAATGATAGGTGTATCATTAATGGACCACTTGGGGGTCTCTTGGATGTATATAGTAAGTTTATTAACTATATAATATAAAAATACAAAGTGACATGGTAAATATCAAACTAATTAACTAAGAGTTTAAACTAAAAGATAAGGTTAATATAGTGACCCAAACCTCTCTAAAACAAATTGGTTGAGTTTTTTTCGACCTATCCCCACCTTAAACTTTAAATAATCCACTTTTGAGCCATTATAAATCGAATATGAATTTATTATAAAATAATTTTTCTAGCTTTTCCTAAGGTGCCCCTCACCCCTCTTATAAAAGGGCACTCCCATTATCTCTAATTCACACCTTCAAAGAATTTTGTCTCGGCCAAACCCTACCCAAATATTCTCTCAAATTCCCTCACTTCAACCTAGAGGCCTTAGTTTGATCAGAAAGTCAACTTAAGGATCCCTTTTGATCAAATCAAAAGGAAGGACCCAAAGAAGAGGTGATGTTTTCACCACCCTCTTTCAAGTTCCTTTCTTATTCAAATTCTTCTTTCTTTGTTATTTACACTCTAAAATAATAAATCAAGTATCTCCTATATAGTGTGATATTATTATAAATATGGTACAACCATATTCAGTATTCTATCCATCCCTTGAATGACATGTCACTATACGTGCGTACGTACGGCTTACCGTCTCCACGTTGTGGTGTAATTGTTATTCAATACATTATTATTTGTATGGGTATAATAATGATGTGTAATTAATTTAAATAATAAATATAACATGATAATTATTCTGTATATATGATACACCACCCAATTATATATTATTTTAATATCAAAAGAATGATATTGTCGCTCGTGCGTACGCACGGACTACCGTCTCTGCGAACGCGATGAGATTCATTCCCCATCGTATCTATTCAAGAATAATTTTCATTTGATGGTTAAAAATAATTTTTAAAGACTTAATATCATTCTGGATATGAAAAAGATACAATCTATCCATAACAAACACAACTTATGTAACAAAACATATAAAATAAAATGAGTAAGTTAACACCTGAAAATGACGATAATACTAAGATATTATTGACAAAGCAATGTTAAAAGATCATATATGATATCATACTAATGTATATGATTCTTGTATAATTTAATAACAATTATTTCACCATTATACAGGAGTTTAACCTACCCTCGACTAAGGAAAAGTACAATGTAAGGGTTTATTTCACAATCTCTTCATTATCCGAGGTTGTTTATACGTAATTATCTACTGGGAACTCTTTATCATCCACATCCATGTTTCTTAAAAAAGTATTTCAAATCATTCTTAATATTTTATATACTATGGTTTAAAGTAATTTTTACCCTTGTTGACTTTTTATAAGAATTTTATAAAGGAATATTTCCGTCATTTTCCAAACAAGGTCCTTTTTAACCTTTTCGACAGAATTAAGGTAAGAATATATTTTTTTAACTTATACGGCGGGTGCGGCTATTTTATGCCGTTATAAAATCTTAAAAGCTTCCCTTACAAGCTTATAAGAATATTTTCAAAGTAAATGTTTTCTTTTATAATTATGTGACTTTTAAATGATTTCAAAAAAAGAGATATTTCTCTCAAATAGTTTTGATTTCATCTATGTCAACATCTTTTGATGGATTTTAAACTTATTTGAAGTTGATTTATTATGATACAGAACTTCCATATTGTATTGAAGGTTTTGTGATATGTTTGACTGTGGATGTGTTATTTTTATACCATTCATGGTTTATGGATAAAGTATTGACATTTCGTATGTTAGTTTTAATATGAATGTTTATGTTATATTTAAACCTGTTCATATGAGGAATGAATTGGACTTAATAAGTGACAGGTGGAGCCCGCTATAGCTCCTCAATGCATCGGTAGGTCTTATGGGAAAAACTAGTGTCTTGGCACAAGGCCTTGACAAAATCTTATTTGTAGTCTTGGCACAAGGCCTTGACTATGTGGTTATGATAATCTAGAATTATGCATTCCATCATTATGAAAGTGGTTATTGATATTGCATGTGAATATTAGATTAGTAGAATATCCATGTGAATAAGTAAATGGCATTATTTCATTTTATTTTTTTCATATTATGTTGAAGTTCAAGTTTAAAAGGCTTTTGTTTTAGTTATATATTGTCTTAAATGTTTATGCTTATTTATGAAAGTTTCCGCTATATTGTTATCTTTACTGGGCATTTGAGCTCACCCCTTTCTATGTTTAATTTTTTCCAGGATGTGAATAATTATTTTATGAATGACCTGTAGGGATAGTATGAGGGGATATGAAGACAAGATGTTGTTGTAGTTTTTTTTCACTTTATGATGTAATGTAAGACTTATGAATATATCTGGTGATTCCAAGGATATTAAACTAATCGGTCTTTCGAGACTTGATCTTTTGTGATCATGCCAATGTTATGTAATAATGCACTAAATCTGGGAAACTGGGGTTGGGGCGTTACAGATGTTGCCCCAACACTAGCTCACAATCTCTACATACTTCATACAAGTCATCTCGACCTCTAACTAACATAGTCAACTCTAAGGGTACTAGAAACCTCTCTTAATTAATTCCCAAAGCATGGATAAGGGCATATGATATAAATGAGTTCATCATTTCATAATAAAACACAACATGAATCCATGTAGAAAATAAGAAAAGGGTACCTAAAATGACATTTGGCTCACCCAATGCTGGAAACGCTAAAGCATGAAGCTGACCACAACCTGCTCCACGACCTCTCTAACCTTACTGATGACCACTTCACAACCTCTATCTACTCTATGAGGATTAGGAGTGTCATAGGAATTTAATATTCCTCCCCATATCTTCTCTATTGATCCCAAAATGAAACACCTTGTTGTTGTTATCTCGGTTGAAACTTCTTTGATAGAGGAACCTAAAGTGGAACACCTAGTGCATGATGACTTCTCAAAAATTTCAGTCCTATAACCATTTATGATCTCAATATACACAAGAAAAACATGTTTCTAATCCCTTGGAATAGGTATGAGAGTCGTTGAACCTGGAAAAATGAGATGGTGAGGGCTGAGACCTACCCCCGACTGACTAAAAACTCTTCTTTACAGGAAACTGGGAACCCCAGACCACAGCTTTGCTTCATGAGGAATCCTAATGACTCCCCTCTCTTGATGATATAGTTATGTCCAACATCCTTTCAATAACCTATACTCTTTCTAGCACCTCAAGATATGTATTCAGTATAAATGGGGTGACCTGGTGTTGGATCTCTAGAAACAAATCCTCCTCAAAATACCTTGCATTATCCTTATCATTTGGAAACAGGTCTGAAGAATCAAAGAACGATCCTAAAATGGATTTTCAAACTGTGGAACTCCCCTATCGAAGGGTAATAAAATCCTGGTGAATAGCTGCCTTCATGGTCAAATAAAGGAACTTTACTCAAAACTAGTCTTGGAACTTCTCCCATTAGATTGTTGACTCCTCGCGATCCTTGAGGAACAAGACCTACCATTGCCTCACTGCTCCATAGAGCAACATCACAACCAATGAAACTCAGTTCTCCTTCTGAGTACAGATTGAACTAAAAACTATATCCTCTAACCAATCTTATGTGACTAAATATGAAAAGGAACCCTCATACTTCTACAGACTTCAGTGCTGAAAATCTGGGAGTGTCCTCCTCCAAGTGTCATCTTCATTGACCTACACTCATTAGAGATCCTTTGGTACATCATGTTGAACATCTTTGGTGAAAACCTGATGAGGATGTCAACCTAGATCCATGCCTATAAAAATAATGAACTCTTAGAGCTCCTAAACCTAGAATATGAAATATTTAGCATTAATTAATTAATTATTTGTTGTCTTGTTAAGATTTTAACCTATACCAATGTCTACCCATTTCAAACATGTTACAAAAAAAGAATGTTGCATGATCCTTTCCTCGGTCTCTACCCTACAACCAATATCACTTCATTTAATAGGCTCAATAAACTTAAAGGTCCATGCACCAGATAACAAGGGGCCTAAATACCCATGATTCATCTAGTCTCATGTGTTTACATTACTTACTAAACATAAATGGCACTGTTTCCCTACCAACCCATGTAACCTCACATGTGACTAACTCCAAAATTCATCATATCCATCAACCTGATCCTCTAATACCACTCTTTCATGACCCCTCCCCCCAAAGTGTACCCCTCTTGGACCGTCAATGAGAGGATGTAGGTGGTGACAGTCTGAGTCCCACCTCTAGTAGCCCTCAGATTAGCGACTAGCATCGAGGGTATTATAAACATGAATATGGGTGGCATTACCCTATAAGAGAACATGCAGAAGAGAGATATAAGATAGATACACCGATCAATACCTACTCAGACATATATATAAAGTAATCCCAAGTGAAAAAGTGAAATGTCATATAGTACTATAACAACTAAAAGGAAAACTACAAGTACCAAAAGGTAAATATGGAAGTGACCACGAAGCCCAAACAGCTCCTGTAAAACGAAAAACTAGTAATATCCAACCTGATATCCAACCTTCATTGGTTGACTGGAGAAATATTTTATATATACGTGGGGTGATCATAATAGTATACTTAGTAGTATCCTCCCCTAAGTCTCTCATGAAAGAGATAAACAAAGAATGCTAAAGCACAATGACCAACATTGAAACTAACTCATCACCTAAACGGGTATACTAAGTTCCCAAACTCATCATGGATAATTATCGCCAAGTATTACATATAAGAGAGCATATAATATAGTAATGAAACATCAAGGGTACCCTACTCCTGCTTCCCCACTAGCTTGTTTCTCTACCCTAACATCACACGTCTCGAGCCATATCTCTCTAAAATAAGCTAGCCCAAAGACACCTAGACAAGGCATCACAACATGCACCTCATGAATCACATAATCACATCATCCCATCCATATATCCATATATAGTAACCAAGTAGTTTTTATAATCCACCATAGACCACGTGATGTGTATCATACATCATGTATTATACCTCAAGCCATTACAACCCATACACTGAGTAATTATCTCAAATCATTACAACTTATACATGCCATACCAATAATAACCCTTTGGATACTATATTTAGGGATACATGTGTGTGAAATAACCACAAGTCATCACAACTCTCTATACACATATATGGGGAAAATAACCACTATGCATACCAACAAATATAACTACCAAGAAAAGAGAGTATGACCAAATGGGGTAGTCATCCATCCATCCTCCCACTATGATGTTGGGGAAAACACCCTTCCAGAGTCCACTGGGTGCCAGTCGCTCTAACCAACATGAGTGGAGCAGCATATGAAATCACAAAATATACATGATATAATATAGCTCACAACCACACTATGGGAATAATCTAGTCCTAAGTTCAACTGAAAATATCGTTGCTCATACTACCAGCTTTGACTACTTAGACCAGATGTCCTATAAGTACGCAAACATTTAAAATAGTTACATTAATCACTTATTTTTTATCATTTTGTTTTGTTAATTTATTTTTTAGCCATTAAATTAACCATTAACATTATTTCAAGATACATTACAATAACCACCATCGTGAAGTCCATTCCCTCTAGGCATAATCCAAATCAAGTACATAATTTATCAAGATTAACATTTTTTTAGCATTTGCATTCCATCAACACCAATCCCATGAGTTAATAATTGTTTATTAATTATTATAATCATTACATAATCCAGGTACTCTAGGATAACCATTCTAAGCTACCACTAAGAAGAAACATTCAAACAAGAACACCCAGCTACCTCAAGTAGTGGGGAAAGGAATGCAGCTAAAAACAAGCAACCCAGCCATCAGCTACTAAACAGATTCATTTCAACCTAATAATCAACCATTAAACAAATTCATTTCAATAAAGCATTCATCTTTGTCACATCAATGGGTAACCCAATATTTGACCTGTTTCATCATCTTCAGTGTCATCCTCGATACTCACATGCATATCATAATGCATCTCACCATCAAAGGCATCAACTTTTACCACATAATTCGGGCCTCACTGCTCGATATCACATTAATCGTCCTAGGATCATCCATCCCAAGATCATAACACATCCAAAACACATCATAAAAATAATAGGAAATAAACAAGCACAACCAACAGGGAAATCTAGGACCTAAAACAAGGCATACAACTTTTACACATAAACGAGATCTCATGGATCCAAACTCAAGGCATGTAAACTTCCCAAGAAGACATGAAACTCAAGACCTAAATATTATCTTTATAAAACAATTGGTTTTTATTCAATATGAAATTAACTGATTCATTATTCATAGGTTCCAACTACAGTAAATCTAAGTCATCAAGATATAATAAGCTAACAAAAGTTAAACATGCTCTTATCATTAAAACCAGTCTCAAAAAACTATGAGAAAAACCATTATCAATTAACATGAATTTTCATTTCAACATTCATAACAAGTGTTAACATTCTTCACATTCTTTAACAATTTAATTATCATGGAATAACATTATTAATTAAGCATGCACATTGCATCAACTTGAATTACCATCACATTATAAGAAACACCAAATTCAAACATTCCACTTCTTTAATTCTTAATACAATCAGTCAATTAATTCTGAATTTATGTTCTTTATCAATTTCCATCAAGAACAACATGCTAATCCATATCATAACAAGACATTCTAATGAGTATAATGTATATAGTACACTATCTAGATAATCAAGAGGAAAACTGTTATCATGGTATCAAACATCGACCTGCGATCACAAACCAATTCATTATTAATTCGGTTAAATATTTATAATGTAAAGACCCGTAAAATTCAAGGAAATTTTTTTTCTTAATTTTCTTTAGAATTTTACAAGAGCGCGGTTTCAGACGGCACCTGATTCCGAGGCCCGGAGTGCCCGGAATTAATTTCCGAAGTTTGGCTCGGGTACGTTCAGTGAACGAACGAGCGGGAATTCCTAACTTTTGATCCGGTGCTCGGAATTGAAATCCGAGGGCACCGATGAACTCGCAGCGCCGATATTCGCTTAAAGAGTCCTTTTCGGGAGTTGCGTTTGTTGCGGGTTGAAAGTTAGTTTTTGGGTTTTTAGTTTAAGTTAAATAAAATTTGTGAGGAACAAATTTTATTTTTAACTAGTTAAGTCCTACCAAAGGGAGTTGGGAGTGGGACCCACATCCACTTAACCTCCCTTGGGAGGATTAAGTGAGGTGGGGTCCACACGAACCCCAACTCCTCAAATTCTCTCAAAACCTCCCCTTTAACTCTTTTCTTTTAATGTTGTCAACTTGAGTTACTTAATTAATTAAGGGAGTTAAACCCTTTTTGAATTTCAAACCTTTGAAATTCTTGTGGTTAAGTTATGTAATAATATAAGTTAAAGCTTATATTATTCTAGGGGATTCTTTTACCACCTTGGGAGGATTTCTTGAGAGCTTTGGAAGCTTTTCTTCTTCTTCTTCAACTCAACGAAGAACGCGAAGAACGTCGTTCTTCAACGAAGAACTTCTCCGCCGAAGAACACGATCCATCCGCGACGCCGTATCCGCGACGCGACGTACTTCTTCTGCGTCATCTCTTCCGCGACGGTTTTCCGCGACGAACGCCATCGACAACAACTCTTCCTCCGATGTCAAAGGAATCGACACCGATATTCCACGACTCCGTCAACGTGCGACTATCAAGGTAGGGGTTCTTGAGTTCGTTGTTTCCTTTTTATTTGACTTTCCTCAAGACTTGACGAAGAACGCTCAAGTTTCCGACGAAGAACGCCGCTCCGCTCTTCTTCGTCTTCGGTGTCAACGAGAGAGAACACCGCACCTTCCTCGGACAACCTTCGTCGGCGTACAAGGATTCGCCAACGACGTGTCTCTTCGGACGCGCCTCTTCGTCGTTGAATTTGACGAACGACGACCGCGTCGCCCGACCTCCGCGACGTCGTCTTCCGCGGAACGTAGAACGATCTTCGAACCTTATACCAAGGTAGGGGATGTTGTTTAATATTTAATTATCTCATTCTTGCTCGTGGTTCGTATGACTAACGTGAGGATGTTGTTTATTTAAAGTTGCGTTATTATTTTAACGTGAGGGGGCCGGACCGCACGAACACGGCCGAACCCCCTCCAACGATCTTGTTTGTTCTTGCGGGTGGAAGCAAGTGGCGTGGTGCCGTCGCACCACGCGGTTGATCGTGCTTTTATTTTACGCAACGCCGTCGCGCGCACACCATGGAAGAAACATCAAGAACGTGACGCCGTCGCGCCGCGTTGAAAGAAATTAAAGTGCGGCGGAGGGGCGCGGTGTCGTCGCACCGCGCCGGACGACGAACGTCGCGGCCGGTTCCGGGCCGCGGCGGGATGAGGAGACCGCGGCCGGTTCCGGGCCGCGGCGGTAGAGAAGACCGGCGGCCGGGCCGCCGGCGTCGGAAGCCGAAGAGGGGACCGGATTTTTCCGGTCCCGATGGAGAAAACCGGCCGGCCAGCTGGCCGGCCGGATGCCAATAAACCGGGGGAATTAATCCCCCGGCCACCTCATGAAACCCCTTCTTAAAGAGGGGGCGGTTTTCTTGTGGGGGGCAAAGCCCCCCCGTTTCTGCCAATCAAGCCCCCCACTTGGTGGGGGCGGTTCTTTGAAGAGAGGGAGGGGGGGCAGCCGGCCCCCCGGTTCGTTCCAGCAAGCCCCCCACGTGTGGGGGGCGTTTAATTTTTTTTTGGGCGCGGCACAAAGGCCGCGCCACCTTGAAGAAGCGGGGGCTGAGCCCCCCGCGTGCCACCCTCGTGCGGCGCCAGGCGCCCGCCGCCGCGGCCCGCCGCCGCCACGCTGCCGCGCCGCCGCGCCGCCGCCGCGCCGCCCCGGGGGGGTCGGGCCGGGTCGGCCCGGACCCGGACCCCCCCGTTTCGAACCAGATTTGGTTTTTGGCCCATAACTTGAGCCTCGGACCTCCGAATGACGAACCGTCTATGGCAACGCGATCCTTGGATCAAGACGGTCGTTTCGGTATATCGCACTCAAGGTTTCGGATTACTTTGAGTTCGGCCGGGTTGGTTCGTTCACGAAACCAACCGGGCCTTCGGAGCGGAAACGCTCATATCTTGAGCCACGAACGTCCGATTGACGCGCCGTCAGTCGCGTTGCGTTCCTCTTAGTGAGACGGATCTTTTGGCATACTCCGCCCGAGGTTTGGACGCAGGTGGAGTACGGTCGGGTTGGTTTTGCCTTAAAAACCAACCGGGCCCCGGAGACGAAAAAGCCAATAACTCACAGACCGGGCGTCCGATTGACGCGCCGTCTGTTTCGTTGACTTCCTCTTGATGAGACGGAACTTTTGACATACTCCGCCCGAGTTTTGGATGCAGTCGGAGTATGGCCGAGTTGGATTGTACCCGAAATCCAACCGGGCCCCTGGAACGGGAAAGCTGATATCTTTCAGACAGGACGTCCGTTTGACGAACCGTCAGCGGCGTTGGTGGTTACGTTGAGTAACGGCCCCTTTGAGTATACCCTATGGGAGTTCGGGGTACAGTTGAGATACGGCCGGGATTGGTTTCGCTCTCGAAGCCAACCGGGCCCCTGGGACGAAAAGGCTCATAACTCACAGACCGGGCGTCCGATCGACGCGCCGTCTGTTGCGTTGAGACCCCTGTGACGAGACGGTCCTTTGAGACACTTCTTCGCGGGACCTTGTGATACTTGGAGTATCGACCAGTAGCTCGTGGAGCGGACCCTCCCAGAGACGAGCGTGCAGAGTACGGAGACCGTGTAGCCGGCTGAGACCTGACGACTGCTTGACCGACTCGACTTGGAGTGAGTCGACTAGCCCAGTGGACGGAGCGCCCGGTATTTGGCGGCAGACCCACGGCGGACGGAGCGCCTGGTAGTTGGCAGCAGACCCGCGGTACTCGACAGGAGGAGTACCTCAGTAGGTTATCTGGGTAGCGCCCGGTATTTGGCAGCAGACCCTCAGCGGACGGAGCGCCTGGTAGTTGGCAGCAGACCCGCAGTACTCGACAGGAGGAGTACTTCAGCAGTCTTAGGTTAGTGAGCGGCGGCCTCGGAGTCGTGACAGGACCACTGTACACTCTAGAGACGGAGCTCTTCAGCAGTTACGGTTTCGATAATGAAAATCCTGGTTTGAGCTGAGACTTTTGACCTTTGTGTTTCCTCATGATTGAGATGGGTTACTTGATAACTTAGGTATATGTATGGGCATATACCTGGGTAGTGGTTATCCGTTGATCTCATGATCCTTGTGTTTCCTCATGACTGAGATGGGTTACTTGATAACTTAGGTATATGTATGGGCATATACCTAAGTAGAGTTTATCTGTTGTGATCTTCTTGTGGTTATCCTTGTTGGTTTTAGTGAGACCTTGAGGGTCTCGGGGTCCCTACTGAGTATCGTTATACTCACCCCTGCACGGGCTATGCCCGCACCTCGTTGTGTTGGTTGCAGACGACGGCCAGTACTGACAGAGGCCGAGTGTTCGAGGACTGGACGGTACCTGGAGGTGGACTATACAACGAGGCGGTACCCAGAGGCAGACCACTGGGCGGTACATACTCGGAGCAGACGGCGGGACCCGAGCAGCAGAGGAGCTATCTGTACCCACCCTTCAGGTGGGATTTCCAGTGGACAGCTCAGCGTAGCAGCTTTACTTTTCAGTTGATGTTTTCCCTTTCGAGTTGTACTTTACAGTTGGGCTTGTATTTCCGGCCCCTTTTTACTTTCCGCACTTTTAGTTGTACTCTGTTTTTGCTTAGTGTTACTTTCCGCTTGCTTACTCTATGGTGTTTGTTTACTTTACAAAGGCAATGCCTTCCCTTTTTACCGGGATTTACGCCTTGGTGCTAGTCGCCAGCCCCTGGCCTATGGAAGGCGGGCTTGGGGTAGTCACGGCACGGACCCCGAGGGCGGGTCGTGACAAATTGGTATCAGAGGTGGTCGGTTCTACCGCAGACTCTGATCTTTCTTTCTGTGAAGCAATAGTGTTAAGGGTACCGAGTGTGGTTTTCAGTTCAGGGAGTCCAGTGTTGGTGTGGGCGGCCGACGTATCCATACACCAGGACCCTGACAACTGATTTCTGACTTTGTGCACGAAAACACTGATTGCGTGTGTGTTTTCAAAGGTTTTTCCCCTTAAAACAGCTCAAACCAGGTCAGCTCACCAGGTATAATCGTTTGATCGTGTTACGTTGTTTCTTTCAGGATGGCCCCACGACGGCAGCCAGCTAGAGTTCCGAGAATCGAACGTGACGACAGCCCACCGAGCGACGAGGCCTCGGTGCAGGGCCCTTTGTCAGCAGTGGCACCGGTGGTAGCTCTACCCGCCGAGCCCCCGATGCTTCCAGCAGCAGCCGCTGACGATGCACGTCGCCTCAGCGCACTGCATGAGTTTCAGCGCCAGCGACCGCCCAGGTTTCGAGGGGAGACGGATCCCCAGGCTGCAGAGGACTGGCTGGAGGCAGTGGTACGAGTGTTTAGGCTAGTGAGGACACCAGCAGACCTCATGGTGATCCTCGCTGCGAGCCTACTACACGCAGCAGCAGGTAGGTGGTGGAGCCACTTGTTTCAGTTTTGCGATGAGATGAACTTCGCATGGGAAGACTTCGAGACCTTCTTCAGGGTGGAGTTTGTGCCAGTATCTCTACACCCCGAGCGTGTACAGGAGATTCTGCCTTTACCGCATGTTTTTCGATCAGAAGCCGAGTCATCTGTGGGCAGTAGACAGATGATGCAGAGGTCCAGGAGGACCAGACCAGCAGTTGGGCGATCTCGGGTTTTAGGACCAGTGGTGCAGGGCACCCGGAGTGGGAACAGAGCTAGCCGTGCAAGGAGCAGGTTGTGTTACTCATGCCGCGGAAAGGGTCACCTGGCACGTGACTGTCCGACTCCTCGATCCGCAGGCTTGGGGGGGAGCCACTGAGGTTGAGGCAGCGACAAATGCTTGAGCAACAGTAAAGCAGGTGGACAGGAGCGGAACTAGTGGATACGTCTCTTGTACTTCTAGTTCCATGTTGATGTTGCTTTTGTGTAGCGTCTTGTATTATGAGATGCAATAATAAAAGACGCATCCTTTGTGATGTTTTCATTCCTGTCCTCTTTTGTGATGTTACTAAGAGGTTCCAGTTGACTGTTGACTTGACCCTCACTTGTGAGACATCTACTGGAGGAGACCAGTTACCACACACTGATGCTGACAGTGTGACTCAACCCTTGGAGGCGAGAGTAACGGTTGGATCTCTTAGTAGTAGCGTCGAGGCCTTACGACGTCATCCTTGGTATGGATTAGTATCATCCATGTTAGGATTGACTGTTTTAGGCAAAGAATGTGGTTCATCCAGGGGATGAGACCAGGTTTCTCTTATCGGCAAGGAAGAAATCTCGCAGCTCTTGTGGGACCAGAGATGGTCCGGGCCACGTCAGAAGAGGTCCATGTCATCCAGGAGCGGATGAGGAAAACACAGAGCCGGCAGAAGTCATACGCTGACAGGAGGCGGAGGCCACTGGAGTTCGAGGACGGCGACCACGTCTTCTTGCGGGTCTCACCTCGACGTGGTATTCGGAGATTTGGCCGAGGCGACAAGTTATCTCCGCGCTTCATCGGACCCTTCCAGGTCCTCAGCAGGGTTGGTGAGGTGGCTTATCGCCTGGCTCTACCACCTCAGATACACCGGGTGCACGACGTCTTCCACGTGTCTCAACTGAAGAGATACGTGCACGACCCGACGCACATCTTTGATCATGGGGAGCTTGACGTTGACGATGGGGTGACTTTTACGGAGGTCCCGGTGGAGATAGAGGATCGACAGGAGCGGGTCCTACATGGGCGATCGATTCCTCTTGTTGCGCAACAGTTGGCGGCACGGGAATCTCCAGGAGAGCACATGGGAGCGGGAGGCTCAGATGCGTGCTCAGTACCCTCTTTTGTTTCCCTAGTTTTTGATGTAGCTTTACGGGGACGTAAATCCCTGAGGTGGGAGTAATGTAAAGACCCGTAAAATTCAAGGAAATTTTTTTTCTTAATTTTCTTTAGAATTTTACAAGAGCGCGGTTTCAGACGGCACCTGATTCCGAGGCCCGGAGTGCCCGGAATTAATTTCCGAAGTTTGGCTCGGGTACGTTCAGTGAACGAACGAGCGGGAATTCCTAACTTTTGATCCGGTGCTCGGAATTGAAATCCGAGGGCACCGATGAACTCGTAGCGCCGATATTCGCTTAAAGAGTCCTTTTCGGGAGTTGCGTTTGTTGCGGGTTGAAAGTTAGTTTTGGGGTTTTTAGTTTAAGTTAAATAAAATTTGTGAGGAACAAATTTTATTTTTAACTAGTTAAGTCCTACCAAAGGGAGTTGGGAGTGGGACCCACATCCACTTAACCTCCCCTGGGAGGATTAAGTGAGGTGGGGTCCACACGAACCCCAACTCCTCAAATTCTCTCAAAACCTCCCCTTTAACTCTTTTCTTTTAATGTTGTCAACTTGAGTTACTTAATTAATTAAGGGAGTTAAACCCTTTTTGAATTTCAAACCTTTGAAATTCTTGTGGTTAAGTTATGTAATAATATAAGTTAAAGCTTATATTATTCTAGGGGATTCTTTTACCACCTTGGGAGGATTTATTGAGATCTTTGGAAGCTTTTCTTCTTCTTCTTCAACTCAACGAAGAACGCGAAGAACGTCGTTCTTCAACGAAGAACTTCTCCGCCGAAGAACACGATCCATCCGCGACGCCGTATCCGCGACGCGACGTACTTCTTCTGCGTCATCTCTTCCGCGACGGTTTTCCGCGACGAACGCCATCGACAACGACTCTTCCTCCGACGTCAAAGGAATCGACACCGATATTCCACGACTCCGTCAACGTGCGACTATCAAGGTAGGGGTTCTTGAGTTCATTGTTTCCTTTTTATTTGACTTTCCTCAAGACTTGACGAAGAACGCTCAAGTTTCCGACGAAGAACGCCGCTCCGCTCTTCTTCGTCTTCGGTGTCAACGAGAGAGAACACCGCACCTTCCTCGGACAACCTTCGTCGGCGTACAAGGATTCGCCAACGACGTGCCTCTTCGGACGCGCCTCTTCGTCATTGAATTTGACGAACGACGACCGCGTCGCCCGACCTCCGCGACGTCGTCTTCCGCGGAACGTAGAACGATCTTCGAACTTTATACCAAGGTAGGGGATGTTGTTTAATATTTAATTATCTCATTCTTGCTCGTGGTTCGTATGACTAACGTGAGGATGTTGTTTATTTAAAGTTGCGTTATTATTTTAACGTGAGGGGGCCGGACCGCACGAACACGGCCGAACCCCCTCCAACGATCTTGTTTGTTCTTGCGGGTGGAAGCAAGTGGCGTGGTGCCGTCGCACCACGCGGTTGATCGTGCTTTTATTTTACGCAACGCCGTCGCGCGCACACCATGGAAGAAACATCAAGAACGTGACGCCGTCGCGCCGCGTTGAAAGAAATTAAAGTGCGGCGGAGGGGCGCGGTGCCGTCGCACCGCGCCGGACGACGAACGCCGCGGCCGGTTCCGGGCCGCGGCGGGATGAGGAGACCGCGGCCGGTTCCGGGCCGCGGCGGTAGAGAAGACCGGCGGCCGGGCCGCCGGCGTCGGAAGCCGAAGAGGGGACCGGATTTTTCCGGTCCCGATGGAGAAAACCGGCCGGCCAGCTGGCCGGCCGGATGCCAATAAACCGGGGGAATTAATCCCCCGGCCACCTCATGAAACCCCCTCTTAAAGAGGGGGCGGTTTTCTTGTGGGGGGCAAAGCCCCCCCGTTTCTGCCAATCAAGCCCCCCACTTGGTGGGGGCGGTTCTTTGAAGAGAGGGAGGGGGGGCAGCCGGCCCCCCGGTTCGTTCCAGCAAGCCCCCCACGTGTGGGGGGTGTTTAATTTTTTTTTGGGCGCGGCACAAAGGCCGCGCCACCTTGAAGAAGCGGGGGCTGAGCCCCCCGCGTGCCACCCTCGTGCGGCGCCAGGCGCCCGCCGCCGCGGCCCGCCGCCGCCGTCGCCGCGCCGCCCCGGGGGGGGGGGGGGTCGGGCCGGGTCGGCCCGGACCCGGACCCCCCCGTTTCGAACCAGATTTGGTTTTTGGCCCATAACTTGAGCCTCGGACCTCCGAATGATGAACCGTCTGCGCCAACGCGATCCTTGGATCAAGACGGTCGTTTCGGTATATCGCACTCAAGGTTTCGGATTACTTTGAGTTCGGCCGGGTTGGTTCGTTCACGAAACCAACCGGGCCTTCGGAGCGGAAACGCTCATATCTTGAGCCACGAACGTCCGATTGACGCGCCGTCAGTCGCGTTGCGTTCCTCTTAGTGAGACGGATCTTTTGGCATACTCCGCCCGAGGTTTGGACGCAGGTGGAGTACGGTCGGGTTGGTTTTGCCTTAAAAACCAACCGGGCCCCGGAGACGAAAAAGCCAATAACTCACAGACCGGGCGTCCGATTGACGCGCCGTCTGTTTCGTTGACTTCCTCTTGATGAGACGGAACTTTTGACATACTCCGCCCGAGTTTTGGATGCAGTCGGAGTATGGCCGGGTTGGATTGTACCCGAAATCCAACCGGGCCCCTGGAACGGGAAAGCTGATATCTTTCAGACAGGACGTCCGTTTGACGAACCGTCAGCGGCGTTGGTGGTTACGTTGAGTAACGGCCCCTTTGAGTATACCCTATGGGAGTTCGGGGTACAGTTGAGATACGGCCGGGATTGGTTTCGCTCTCGAAGCCAACCGGGCCCCTGGGACGAAAAGGCTCATAACTCACAGACCGGGCGTCCGATCGACGCGCCGTCTGTTGCGTTGAGACCCCTGTGACGAGACGGTCCTTTGAGACACTTCTTCGCGGGACCTTGTGATACTTGGAGTATCGACCAGTAGCTCGTGGAGCGGACCCTCCCGGAGACGAGCGTGCAGAGTACGGAGACCGTGTAGCCGGCTGAGACCTGACGACTGCTTGACCGACTCGACTTGGAGTGAGTCGACTAGCCCAGTGGACGGAGCGCCCGGTATTTGGCGGCAGACCCACGGCGGACGGAGCGCCTGGTAGTTGGCAGCAGACCCGCGGTACTCGACAGGAGGAGTACCTCAGTAGGCTATCTGGGTAGCGCCCGGTATTTGGCAGCAGACCCTCAGCGGACGGAGCGCCTGGTAGTTGGCAGCAGACCCGCAGTACTCGACAGGAGGAGTACTTCAGCAGTCTTAGGTTAGTGAGCGGCGGCCTCGGAGTCGTGACAGGACCACTGTACACTCTAGAGACGGAGCTCTTCAGCAGTTACGGTTTCGATAATGAAAATCCTGGTTTGAGCTGAGACTTTTGACCTTTGTGTTTCCTCATGATTGAGATGGGTTACTTGATAACTTAGGTATATGTATGGGCATATACCTGGGTAGTGGTTATCCGTTGATCTCATGATCCTTGTGTTTCCTCATGACTGAGATGGGTTACTTGATAACTTAGGTATATGTATGGGCATATACCTAAGTAGAGTTTATCTGTTGTGATCTTCTTGTGGTTATCCTTGTTGGTTTTAGTGAGACCTTGAGGGTCTCGGGGTCCCTACTGAGTATCGTTATACTCACTCCTGCACGGGCTATGCCCGCACCTCGTTGTGTTGGTTGCAGACGACGGCCAGTACTGACAGAGGCCGAGTGTTCGAGGACTGGACGGTACCTGGAGGTGGACTATACAACGAGGCGGTACCCAGAGGCAGACCACTGGGCGGGACATACTCGGAGCAGACGGCGGGACCCGAGCAGCAGAGGAGCTATCTGTACCCACCCTTCAGGTGGGATTTCCAGTGGACAGCTCGGCGTAGCAGCTTTACTTTTCAGTTGCTGTTTTCCCTTTCGAGTTGTACTTTACAGTTGGGCTTGTATTTCCGGCCCCTTTTTACTTTCCGCACTTTTAGTTGTACTCTGTTTTTGCTTAGTGTTACTTTCCGCTTGCTTACTCTATGGTGTTTGTTTACTTTACAAAGGCAGTGCCTTCCCTTTTTACCGGGATTTACGCCTTGGTGCTAGTCGCCAGCCCCTGGCCTATGGAAGGCGGGCTTGGGGTAGTCACGGCACGGACCCCGAGGGCGGGTCATGACATATAAGGTTAATTCCATTACCATCTGAAGGGATAAACTATTCTAACTTTAGGATTTCACATAAATAAATTGGAGAATCAATGATTCCCCTACCTCAAAGACGTCAACGTTCTTCACACGAGAATGGACCAATGTCGTAGATCCTAATCACCCCACCCAGAAGAGCTTCACCCCTCCAAGGATGTCTTGCCACAACTAAACCAACAAACAACCAAGAAAACTCCATTAGAATGATAAAGAGAAACTGTCATCACATGGAAAGAAGAAGCGGGAGTATCCAAATCAAAGAATCATGAGATAAGAATGTAGAACATACCTCGGATCACCAAAGATCTAAGTCGGGAAGCCGACAATCAATCCATGCCAAAGGGATTCCAAAATTTCTGGAGAGAGTGTCATGGATCGCCTATAAATTGAGAGAGAAGTTGTATGATTTGAGAAAACTCGAGGTTTTACAGCTTATAAAGTCACACTGCACAACATATTTTCACAGTGTGAAACCCTTTCACTTCCTATAAGTATTGAGTTTTAAGTTCAACAAAAAATTATGTCACATAAAACCATTTAACCTTAGTTTAATTCACATCATGAAGAACCTCATGAATCCACCTTACACAATTCATGAACCTCACATTCATGATGTGAAACCCTTACATGACATGAATTATCCATACTTCCAGATTTTAGCATCCAAACACCTCCAGACCAACTCTAGGCCTCCTTTGAGCACCATGGTCTTCAGAAACACACAAAGGGATGGACTAGATGGATCTGGTCCCTTACACTGAGCTCATTTGCTTGGTTTTGGTTGTGTGACGCACGTTTTAAACTAAAATGGAACTTTTATATTGAAAACATACACTTTGACTCATACTGACCACATCATGTGTCATATTGATGTGTGGTTGATTCCTACATATCAAAAATGAATTAAGGGTCATTTTTCTAAAGTTTTAAAACAATGCAAGCTCATTTTCTTGGTTTTGTCTAGTGGTGTGTGTTTTAAAATAAAATGACACTTTTATATTAAAAACACGCACTTCAAGTTACACCGGCCACATCTTGTGTCAAATTGACATGCGATCAATTCCTACATGTCACAAATAAATTATGGATCATTTCCCTAAAGCTTTAAAATAATCCAAACTCGTTTTATCATTTTTTTTTCTAAGTGACACACATTTTAAACTAAATTGGAATTTTATATTAAAGACACAAAATGAAAATGATGAGGCTATGATCATGGAAGTACCTTCCCCCATAGTTGGTAATACATCTTCAGATTTGTGGGGAGAAGGTTCCTTGACCCATTTACCTATTTCCATTATCTCAATTGCAGCCTAAAATTCCAATCTCTCACTAGCACAAGAAGCTTCATACATGTTACTAGCTATAGAAAAAATCATAGAGTGTAACCCTCCATTATAATTTTCCTTGAGAAATGGGTCAAAAATAATATATAAGGATTCACATCCCAAATGTATCTCTAATGTTATAACATGTACATGATCATAAACATAATGGGTAATCACCTTAACTTGATGTCAGAAAATATTCTGACACCATATAATCTGTTCACTCATCTCTAAACCAATTTACTTATTTTGAGTATATAGATTGTTAGAAATCTTAGTGGTACTGAGAAAATATAGACAAATAAATTATTAACAAATATTTATAATGAAATTTTAATTACCTTAAAAAATTACCTATTCAGGGATGATAGTCTTTTGATGGTACATGATATCTTTCATAAATTTGAAAATGTAATATCCATAATCATTATTTTTAATTTGCTTTATACAATGTAGAAGAATTAACTAAAATAAGAAAATTGTTTTGAAATATGTTTTGATAGTTAAATACTACTATATATACCTTAATCTATTTCCATTTGAAGAAATCTATAGGCTTTTTATGTTCAATCACCGACCTCATACCATGATTTAGCCTATATTTATAGATCATCATATCATAAAAAATTCATATTAAAACACAAATTGAAACATATAATTCGAATTTTATCTATAAAATGTTGATTGCAGTGCATGAAAAATTCACAATAGACATCATGTGTGGTTGGTTTAACGAAAATCCAAGCATTGGATCCAAACAATAAACATTTGGTGTATCCAAATTGACTGTGATTAGCATCCAGTACTTCCTAAAAAGAAAATAAGTAATGAAAAAAAGAAAAATATATTTTATATGATTAGATTGTAGACTTTTAACCCTACAGTGTAGGCATTAAGAGAAGTATTTCATCAGTTATTTTATTCTCAAATACCTCACTTAGTGCATCTTTTTTCCTTTTAATTTATTTCAATTCCAATGAAAGTTTTTCTATAGAAATGATAGAGGGATTAATAAGCCCAAACCCTACTTCACGGGGTTTTTCCTTTATATAGTAGTAATATATATGCCTGGAGAAATTATTAATAGTTATTAATTGTAATGAACATAGTATATCATTTTTTGGACAGACGAATTATGAAAATATACCTCGTGTATGTATTCACAATTGAGATTACTAGCCATTCAAACTTGATAATCTCATTAATACTCTACATACCAACCACTTTTGTAAGGAAGTCTCCAAATATTTATTCTTCATATTCAATGTAGGATGTATTTCCATCTTTGAATGTTGTACCTGCATGAACTTGTAATATTAATACATGCAGCAGTGGAACTGGCGGGGTGAATGTGCTCTCAAAATATCCTTTTGATTTCTTGGTTGATTCACTGGATTTTCTTAATCTGACCTTCTGTTTCCCCTTCATTTTATCTGTTTGTAATACCATACCTCATTTCAAACCTTTTTTCATCAACTATAAAAGGTTTTTCATTTAAAAAAATTGTTAATGAAATACCTAATGTATCTTTATAAGATTAGATAGTCATGTTACAAAAATTCTAATAGCATTATCGACCATGATAACATCCAGATCATTAAGTGGAACATGAAACTCAGTGTTCAACTCGTGAGATACTTCAATCCCCTCTCATATGACCTTTTTGGAGTTGTTTGTTGAGTATCATGTCTCCTGGGATATTATACATTATACCCCTCGCAACATAGTGATGTGTGGATGTTGATATATTTAAATCACATATAACTTCACCCTATATAATTTAAGTAATATATAAATTTATCGAAATTTATTCGATTCACATTTAGGAGAAAGAGTACTGAAAATTTTGATTACCTTGGGTAGGGTGGGAGGTTGAGGGGAATGGATATCCTTAAAGTCAGTGGGGTTCATGTGGCTCTTCATGCATTGATTGTTGTTCTACTACCGGTTCACTTTGATCATTTCAGATATATTGGTCCACCAAACAATACTAGACAATAACATCTTTCAAAGTGTCTATTTTCACCTATATGTCTTTCATCATCTCATATGTATCTCCTTAAAGCTTTGTCTTCTCAAAATATGTTCGAAGTGACATTCCAAAACATGCACCTTTAATGTGGCCATATTGTTCTGGCCGCTTCAAAGCTACTGAAAGTAGTTTTTCTTCAGGTACAATCGATGTTAATTCTTGTGTCTAAACTGTATAAAAAATATATGAACATAAATAGATGTTTTTATGTAATACTTTTATAAATCATAATGAATTACTATTATGTCATACTTACACATGATTATCATACTGCTTGTGTGTTTTCATCAACTAGTTTACCCTCTTTATTTACGCGGGCCTCCTTCCATAGTACATGACGTGAGATATAAGTGGCTTCAGATTTTGATTTATCAATTTGCATATAAACAAAGGAACATATGTTGTTTCAAATCAAAAAAATTATTGTATATTTAAAATACATACAATTTTCTTTTCAAGTGAAGTTTATCTCATCCTTTCTTTACGATAGGGGTACATTGGTTTTGTTTCATATTGCTTATTTTGAGCACTCCTTTTTTGTTTCATAAATTGACAATTTTGAATCAAATTGGATAAAATAAATAATGTAAAATAAAATATTATCGACTACAATGCACCTTAAATGATTTCTCATCATGATGACTAATGAACTTTTTCCATGTTTTCTGGTTTATAATGTGTGCATATGTAATTGGTGGGTGGGGTTTTACTTTCTCCTCAACATCCATGAGATGATACTTTATAAGAAATGTCTAGAAGCCTCTATGAGCTAAACTAGAGACCATTAAGACATATTTCTTATGGAAATCATCTAAAATAAAGGAATTTTGTAAGGGATAATGAAAAGTAAATTAATGTTTCATTATATATTTTTTTGATGAAATAGAGAAAGTATATCATAATATTACCCTAATATCTTCTCAAAGGGTTTCCTTCAATGCAGGTACAACATTGTTTCATGTATCTATATCAATTGGCACATGCATTCTCGTTGTGAACCCAATATAACTAATGAGCATTGACTTGTTGGGGTCAACAGGTTGGCCACGTTAACTCCATCCAACCTCAAATTTTATACCTTTGCTTCATGCCTTGATAATTTTAGTTAACATAGTGATGTTATGTCGTTCTTTTTTTCATCAACATGTTTTTGATCCCCTAATAATTCAATAGTTTCAACATTAATCGTGTGTTCTTCCTCGGGATTGGTAACATCATTATGTGCAAAAGTCATTATTTGCATGAGTAGTCAAACATTTAATTTAGATTACGTAAATGTAGTTGAGAACACATAATATTATTAAGAAAAGTATAGTATATTAAAAAACACTTTAACTTGCTCATTGAACTCTCTTTTTTCTCTTTAAAGGTTGAATGGATTTGGCACCTCTATCGAGTATTTAAATCCCCTCTTTGTGGTACCCTCTAATGTACAATACATTTTCTACATTGAGACCATCATGAAATGATTTTGATTTCCCAATGAAAGAGTCATCCTCGATTGAATTTTCATCTGATTATACAATTGTTTTAGTTTCCAACAAGATAAGTGACCAATTTTTGTTTGCTGGATCTGAGACAAAAAATACTCGCACTGCTTGTGATTTCATTATGAACGGCTCATCCTTATACCCTTCCACATTGAAATTCACCTTCATAAAGCCCAACTCAGTGGCTTTCACTGCACTCATGTTGTCAACCCATCTGCAAACAGAAAATCTTCACTTGAAATGTTGTATAATCTAACTTTTATATATGTTAGATGGTGCTAAAATATAACATATTCGCATAAATTGGATTTGTATCCTTGAAACCGGATATGTGCATCGCTTCCGCCATAAGTGTAACTCCACTGTTTTGCATCATACTGCATCCAACTTATTTCTTTGTATAGAAAATATAATCATTAATTACAAAACCAATGTAAGATATAACATTTACATTTAGTCTTCTGGCTAGCCATCGAAATCGTTCAACAGTTGAATTCAGTTTTTCAGATAATAACTTATAAATATGATTTTGAAACCATCTTATAAACTGTTGATTATGTGTATTTGATATCCATCCATCAGACATTGATGAATTCAAATGTATAAGTATTACTTTGTGGGCTTCGGCATATGGAGAAACCTCTGCACTATTGTGTAAAATGTAAACTTGAGCTTTCTCCCGCTCTGTGATGGTAATTGTAACAACATCTCTTCTGAAAATCTCTTCACCCATAAGTCGTCCATTGTGATGAGAAGTAGACTAGGGTTCTCAAGCTACTGGAAAAACCAAAGAACAGTCATATCAGGGTTTCACAAATGCTTCAAATTTAAACAATTCACATGGTTGGGATAAAGCCTCAAAGAACAACAATGCAATTTTTTTATTAGGACCGGAAAGAACAATCAACTTCAACCCAAGTTGAAGAAGTGTCCTAGTGGGATCAACAAAAAGCTTCATCTCAAACTAATAATTGGAGTATAAACCCAACTTCCTACGATAACCTGAAAACAAAACTTAATCTCAGTGGAACCAACAAAGAGGATCAACTTTGAAAAAATGTCACAGTGGAAACTAGGAGTGAGTTTTGCACGGTAGCATATATAAATGTTTTGAATATTGATCACGATTCCAGTTTAATAAGTAAAAGTTAGTTCGAGTAGAGCTTTAAAGAGAGTTCTAGGAGTCCCCATAACTGGGACTAGGGTTTAAATAAAATTGTGGGTCTGTCTCAATGAGATGAACTGATAAAGTTGATTGGAAAAAAGATCAAAATATTGATGACTTAAAGAAATCTAATGGTGGTTGGGTTGAATGCAACTAGGGAAAAGAGCAAGAACGCACTGAAAAGAAAGTCTCACTTACTAATTGGAACTTAGGTTGAAATGAAAATGAAAGGAATGCTTAATAGGGTCAGCACAGGGGAACAACTACTACGAGTAAAAATTTACTGAACTGGGGCACTGTAAATGAAAAAGCAGATGAATTAACCTACTTAATAATGATATAGAACTTTCTATTGAGTATGCTCACTTTTTTGTATCATTCTTATAAGAATTCATTTTTAATTGAACATGAGGTTAACGGTTTGTGTTGCAAAATGACTATTATAGATGTTCATAATAATATAAATATTAAAAGGATTGAGGTTTTTTTGTCTTTTAATGGAAGTAAATGAATAGAATTGTTTGATTTTAATCCATGCAATCTTGATAAGAATACCCGAAACTTGACTTTTCTCCATGGTGTTTCAAGTTTGATCTAAACCCTCGCTCTAAGATTACCTTACGATGTGAAAGGAGTGAGAGATGGGAGATGAAGGACGGAGTGGTCTATTTTCAGAGGGCAAAGGAAGCAGCCTCCGGCAAGGAGATACCATCTCTTCAACTCATCAACCAGACGCTCAGTTACGCCCGGGAACTGGAGCGGATCGTCCAGCGGCGGCGCGGCGAGCTCGCGTATATCGTTTATATCGTTTTTTGTTGATTCTCTAGCTTCTGTTTAGTTTGTGGAATCCTGAAAACAGAGAACTCGGATTGTTGGGTTTTTTGTATTTTGAATTGATGCCTGACACGTGTAGTCATTCCCCATCAAATCGAAGGCTCAAATATCACGCCACGTCGGTCTCATGTGACGTGACCACGCACACCCTCATCATCACGACCGACGGCCTTCCCGTCGCTTTCACCCCACCCTTCGTCTACTCCCTGCAGCTCCCCACTTCACTCCGTTCTTTGCTCCAATCCATTCACCCTCCCCAAATCTCCATCGCCGCCATGCCCGGGCTCGTTTCAGTGAAGTCGCCGCCTGACGCGCCGCTGCTTCGAATCTCCGTCCCTGACAATGCCCATAATCATCAGATCCGGACCCTGTCGGAGGTTTCCGACCCCAGATCCGCCAAACCGGCATCCCCGGCTCCCAAAAGGCCTGCCTCCCCCTCCCCCTCCACATCGCGGGCCAAGCCCTCTCCGGATCGGAGCTCCGGCAAGAAGAAGCCTCAGTCGGAGAGCCCCGGCTTGAAGCTCGACGAGTCCGTGCTTGACAACCCGGATCTAGGCCCCTTCCTCCTGAAGCTCGCCCGTGACGCCATCGCCTCCGGCGAGGGCCCGCTCAAGGCGCTGGACTACGCTCTCCGAGCTTCCAGATCTTTCGAGCTATGCGCGGTCGATGGAGAACCGAGTCTGGATTTGGCCATGAGCTTGCACGTCGTTGGCGGCATTTACTGTAGCTTGGGGAGGTTCGAGGAGGCGATACCGGCGATTGAAAGGGCTATCTTGGTGCCGGACAGCGGGAGGGGAGCGGATCACGCCCTCGCTGCCTTCTCTGGGTATATGCAGCTTGGGGACACGTACTCCATGCTCGGGCAACTTGGCCGATCCATCGACTGTTACAAGGAAGGATTGAAAATTCAAATGGAGGCGTTGGGGGAGAATGATCCCAGAGTTGCGGAGACTTGCAGGTTTGTTGATCGCTTTACTTCTCTTTCCTCGGTTCACTTCTCTTTCATGTCAGTATTTCCACTTCTAGCCTGTTGATTTGCTTAAATTTAATGCCGGAGATTTTGGATTTGTGGGACTTGTCGTAGAGAGCTTGGAAAACATTGTTTTCAATAGGGGGATTAAGGGGCAATTCCACCAAATATAGGCAATCCAGTTCACTTCCATTGGATGAAGTTGTAGTGCTACAAATATATTTTCCCTACCTTTAAAATGACAAATGGGTTAATATTTGATTTGACTGTCTTGTGAAAATTTGAATTGTGAAGTTGTAGAATATATAAAACCGAATTTCCATAACCTGTTCCATAAGAATAAAACAGAATTTTTAATTTAAATCAGCTTACTCATGCCACATTAAAACCTATTCTCAGGAATTGATCCCAAAGAGTAAGACCATCTCCAACCCCCCCATTGTCAAAATGGCGGTAGAACGCCATTTTGGCGTTAAAATCCCCCTCCAACCCTGCGCTATATCCTGTGCTATCTTGGAGTTGGGGTGCTGTGCAATGCCAAATATGGCACTGCTTTGTAGCTGCCGGAACACTGTTTTATCTTTTTTTTTTAATTTCAGTTTAATTTCTTTTGTAAAATATCAGTTTTTTAAAATAAAAAAAAATCTTTTTCTGATTATAATATATGTATAGTGCAAGAAATGGAGTAATTGGGTTGGAGATGATTTTCACTGTAGCTACTTCATTTTGAAGTATCCTTGCTCCATTTTGGAGTTTTGGGTTGGAGTTGCTCTAAGGCCACCCCCTTTTCAAGCTGCACTTACTCAAACCCAATAGCTTCGACATGCATCTTTTAAAGACTGAACCATGGTTAAAATTTCCATGACACATCATCACATCCTTTGTTGAACTAATTAAAAATGGCACTTATCAGACACGTGCATGTATATACATTGCTACGCTCTTGAAACTCTTGCAAAGAGCCACTGCTGGTTTTTTTTTTTTTTTTTTGGGGGGGTGGGGAGTGGCGGCGTGGGGTGTTCTATTCTGATGTAGTATCAATAGTTTGAGTTGAATTGATATTCCATGGTAGGTACTTGGCTGAGGCACATGTTCAAGCCATGCAGTTTGATGAAGCAGAGAATCTGTGCAAGAGAACTCTTGAAATCCATCGTGTTCACCGTGCCCCAGCATCTCTTGAAGAGGCATCCGACCGCCGGTTGATGGCCCTCATATATGAGGCAAAAGGGGATTATGAGTCAGCCCTCGAGCATCTCGTTCTTGCAAGCATGGCAATGATTGCCAATGGGCAAGACGCCGAGGTTGCAGCCATTGATGTCAGCATTGGCAATGTATATTTATCTCTCTGCCGCTTTGACGAAGCAGTTTTCTCCTACCAGAAGGCACTAACCGTCTTCAAATCATCAAAGGGTGACAACCATCCCTCCCTGGCCTATGTATTTGGCCGGCTTGCCGACCTGTATCACAGGTCGGGAAAACTTCGGGAGTCCAAATCATATTGCGAGAATGCTCTGAGGATATATTCAAAACCGGTCCCTGGAACCACGCCAGAAGAGGTTTCTGGTGGACTGACTGAAATTTCAGCCATTTATGGGTCTCTAAATGAGCCGGAGGAGGCATTGAAGCTTTTGCAGAAGGCAATGAAGTTGTTGGAGGATAAACCGGGGCAGCAAAGCACAATTTCCGGATTAGAAGCCCAGATGGGTGTTATGTTTTACATAATTGGTCGGTATGGAGAAGCTCTGGAATGTTTTGAGAGTGCTGTGATGAAACTTAGAGCAGTCGGGGAGAGGTCTGCCTTCTTTGGTGTTGTCCTGAATCAGATGGGGTTGGCCTGCGTGCAGTTGTTCAAGATTGATGAGGCTGCCGAGTTGTTTCAAGAAGCAAGAGGAATAATGGAACAGGAACACGGGCCTTGTCATCAAGACACTCTTGGGATATATAACAATCTTGCTGCAACTTATGATGCAATGGGGAGGTATTGTATTGTTTCAGTGAATATCTTCATTTTTAGTTTTGCATGCTCATTAATTTAGCTGCAGGTTGTAAACTTTTGTGATAACAATTGATTAGGTCCACATATATGTTCAGCGAAGTGAGTGGGCACTTGTCCCTTGTTAATTTCACCAGCTTGGTTCTGTTTGACAGTATTTATTGAAAGCTGGTTACAGTACTTGCCACTTATGATAAAGTATTTACATCCACCACTGCGGAACACAGCGTAAGGAAGAAAATTGCCGTAAATTGTAAGCTTGGAGCCTTGAGTCTGTGACTTATCCCGCACCCCCCAAACCCTTACCACCCCACCACGAATGGTGGTGGGGCTATGATAAAGTATTTACAAATTAGTGAAAATTTGTTTTTCTGCCAAGCGGGTTTTTTTTGGTTCTGTTTCACCAGCTCTCCATCCATAGTCCTGCTCGTGCCATGGAACTAATGCCCAGCACATGTCATGATCTGAATTTGCAGGGTTGAAGATGCCATTGAAATCCTGGAATTTGTTCTGAAACTGAGGGAAGAAAAGCTTGGAACGGCAAACCCTGATTTTGATGACGAGAAGAAAAGACTGGCGGAGCTTTTGAAGGAAGCAGGGAAGGCTCGGAACAGAAAGGCAAAATCACTGGAAAATCTCATCGATCCCAACTCCAAGAGGAACAAGAAGGTGATAACCAGAAGGTGGTCCACTCTGGGGTTTAGGACTACTTGATCGAAAAAACGAAAGGGTTTTGCTCACATTTCCTCATCGGATTCGTCCCCTCATATTCAGATTTGGTAGCACAGGCCTTGTATAGGTTCGATTTATTGTTTTGGGTTCCTTACCAAAAAAAACCACAGTTTGTTATCTATTTTGCTTGCTGTTTGTGCTTTGTTGGATGAGGGTATATTCATGGAGGCATTACATCTTGAATGATTCATGCTTATGTTCATGTTGAAATTATGTTGTTCTGAATGATAATAGGATAAAAATGAATATATGTTAAAACGGGTTTGTGGGGGTGTTGGGAGGTCTTAGGTTCGAATTGTGTTTTTTTATAGTTTTATAGTTGTTTTTTTACTAATGTGTTTAATATTTGATATTTTTTAACTACATTGAATTAAATTTTTTAAGTCACATAAAGTGGACTTTTTTTTAGTCTCGTTCCGTGTGGATTTAAATTGTCTCAAGTTCAGCACTAGAACCTGAGCGTCAGGTTGGTTGCTCAATTCCCGCCACGTGGTTAAGACATTGGGAATCGTTCGATTAGTTTGGGAAAGTAAAGAGAAAACCGAGGGTTATTTACTTCCCACCTAAACAAATGTGACAAAACTATTTCTGACCGACGATGGTGTTGGAGTTGGTGGTCTAAAACCAACTACTTTGTACTTTATTCTTTAAATAAAAGCCTTATTACATCTTGATTGTTCTTCTACGTGACATGTCATGTGATAATATCCTAAGGACAGCTGTTGCATTAAAGGGTCGTAGCGGATCCCTGCTATGATGAGAACTCGGAAGTGTCATAACACTGTTCTTGAATATATGTTCTATGACCGGATGATATTATTTGAGGGACACAAATAATACAGGTCATTAGGGGTGATGACTCATAAAACTTTGAGGCACCTTCTCATGGTGTGCGCCCTTGGTAATATCCAGGAGGATATTATGAGAACGAGACCCGTCAGTAGGAAATCCACATTTCATAGTGTCATTGGATGTTCTTATCTGCGGACGTGTGTATTGGTCCTTAGACTTTAAGATTATTATTAATGGGTATTACAACTCGCGCACTTAGATGTATTGATGAAAACTATGACGACACACTGTTCGCAGCGAGGTAGGATACGTTGGGTGCGTCACGAGTAATACCGCATTAATAGATAATGCGAGAAAGAATTCGTCCCTTCCGTTCCATAACGGAAGTAGATATCTCGGCTCCTTTGATGAAATTGATATAACCTAAATAAATCCATGGCCATGAAAAGGTATGAACAAGTTCAATTCCGGGAAGTCAAAGAAAGAATAATCAAGCACATGAGTTGATGACACTAGCATGCAACCCGCTTGATTGGAGATATCGAGACAAAAAGGATTATATTACACGGTAAGCGTTCGTAGGAGGTGACACGTCATTGCGGCGTTAACTTCTTTCTCTATGGGTGTCGTGGCGTGTTGCTAGACGCTAACCTTGGACTTTGGGCAGGCTCCGCCTAATGCCACTGAGAAAGAGGCCTAGAGGGTCATACACTTAGTGTGTGCATATATCTCAGTTAAATATTAATTTAACAAGTTGAATAAAGATTATTCCCGATTGTGGTTTAATAATTATTCAAGGATGTCTGATCGCATTTATTTCGACACTAGTTATTCGAGAGAATATATTGTGGGCGAAATAATATATATTTATTAGCGAGTAATGCAGTTACATCTATTTAAGAAATAAATAGCCATTACTCAAGCTCTAATAAATATGGTGGAGGAAAATAAATAAAACTGAAAAATAAAAGTACACGCCGTGTATATTTATATATATATATATACGCCGTGTAGTTTATTTTTTGGGATTCGTGAGAAAATATTGTTTATTTAATTAAATGATATTAAATGTAATACGTTGGACGCATGTCAAGTAATAATGATGGTCAACTGTCATTATTAAGACATGTGGTATTACTAAGAATTAAATGAAATGATTAAATGCTTATGAGCAATTAATTTATTTTATTATTCTAGGTATTATAAATCCTAATTACATTATTCTCAAAAAGGTTAGCCATTTTGGTTGTGCACAACGGATTAGAAATACTCTCAAGCCAATAGAGAATTTCCTTTCCACCAATAACGCTTTCAAGTTACGAAAGCAAGATCCTCCACCGGATCAAGGCGATCGAAGACGGATATCGCAAGCGAAGGATCTTCCGCGCTAGCACCCGAAGTTCCCTTCGGCGACGTCCAGAGATACGTGGCACACGTGTGGATCACCGCTAGAAGAATCCTACACTTGGATTCTCCGACGCAACGACGGATCACGAGATCGTGACCGAAGACACCAACAAAGAAAGAATTCCATCGAGGTAATTCTTATGAATTAATTAAATTAATTATAACCAACTTATGAAAATCCTATCTCAAGGGTTCTGGGACTCTTCTTTCCTTTTTCGTTCTTCGTTCTATTCCGAAGATCCGGCATTTTATATCGTGACAGATCTCGGATTGAACGTCGTTTAACGCTAAAATTAAAGTTGGGCAAACCCACCAACGCGCTTCCACTGCACCCGAAACCTACAAGTGGTATCAGAGGGGGTCATATCGTTGATTATAATTATTTAGTTTTTCGTTGGTAATTTACGCATTTAATAATTTTGTTATTTCAATTCAAGTTTAATCGTTCTGGAAATCTGAATATCGAGATCTATTCCTCCTCCCTCGTTTCTCGTTCCCCTCACAGAAACGATTTTTTCTTTTAATTTCGATTAAAATAAAATAGAGGAACTCATCCGGAGGAGCCAAACGTTTCTGGCCGTATAACACCAGAATACACGTCGTGTATTCGGAAGTACACGCCGTGTAGTCTAGGTTCAATGCATTGACTGATCCGCCAAATCAGACCGTGCATTGGATTCTTTCTAAGAATTTAAGACATCGTGTGTTGACCAAAAACAGGTGGCACACGGTTTCCGGAATACACGCCGTGTAGTCCAATGAACACGGCGTGTAGTCCCTTCGGGTTAGGGTTGGGTCGTGTACTCCGTACACGGCTTGTCCGGCTGGAAACCGTGTAACGCGGAAACTACACGGCGTGTGTCCCACTGTACACGCTGTGTACTCCAAAAATTTCCGACGTACATTAACACACCCTGTCCCCGGGCGTGTACTTCGGATGGACGGTGAAGAAAAGTACACGCCGTGTAGTCGGAACTACACGCCGTGTACTCACCCAAATTACGCAGATTTATTAAAATTTATTATTATATTATACAAACCCTTGAGACGTGTACCATGGCGCAGGTGTAAAGCTGAGGCACAACACGTGATAGTTGTTTTATATATATGTGTTTAATTTAACATCTGCGTAATAAATGAGAATTCGCCGGGTTGCCTCCAAGGTACAAGTTACGTACAAGGATAATTTTAAATGAATTTATTTGTTTAAAATTATGATGGATGAGAATCTCAAGGAAATTCAGAAAAGGGATTTAAGATAAAAGGATTGATTAATTAAAGAAAATTAATTGATTCGAGCGTGATTTATCTTAAGCAAGAACGATTAAAGAATTGAATGCTAGTTTTATTTATGCGTAAATATCGTTGCATGTATGGATGATAATGAGCTAGACCGAAACCTTTGTATGTGAATGGTTTCTTTTAATTTATTTATTTAAATTAAATTTGTTGGTCTGCGAGCCATCTCTTCATTAATATGTAGGGCCTGCGCGTCCAAGGATTCTTTTATGTAAAAACCCCTTTTACCCCTCACCTGCGTGTGAGATAAATGCATATGTAATGGATGGAGCTCCCAAGCTAGTGGAGGCGGCTCAAGTCAGGAGCCAAGGTGAAACCAATCCAAGGATATACAAAGGTGGACATGTGGAAAGGTGTAAACACGAACTCGAAAGGTTCAAGGTGTTTCTCCCCTAGGTCTTGGGTTAGTTTATCAACCGCTAGATAAACTAACCAATAGAAAAGCTCATGATCATACCATTTATTTTATTTCTGTCAGTTGCATGGTTTATTTATTGTGGGTGTGTTGTCACGATCACACAATTAATGAATTAAACAAACATGCAAGATGGAACTAAAATAAAACCGGCTTATACGTAAATATTATCTTAGACATGGTTAATCACTTAAGTATATCCCACTTAATATTAACAATCATGTAATCAAAGATAATAAAATGACAATTTACGTATAAGGATAAAATCCCTCAAAATAAATATTAAGTCGGCATAACCTTCCATAATCTTGGTTAGAATTGAACCATAGTTCAAAGTGCTTGACCAACCCTAGTTGGGGTGCTTTCAATTATCGGGAAATTCTAATTCAAGGTTTTGGGTTGACTTGACTTGGTTCGCATCAAGGGTTGACTGCCACAGCAGGACTTGGTGTGACCAAGAGGCAAAGGTTGAGGAAATCTAAAAAGGATTTCAGGAATGGGGAGTCCACTCAGCGGATCAAGGAGCTGCGAGTTAATGCAATTGGCATTTGGAATGCCTACCTAAAACCCTTCAAGTTGCTTGACCAACCCTAGTTGGGGTAATGCGAAGGGCAATATGGATCCTTGCCACTAGAATATTCACGCAACAGAATATTCCGAAGTCAATGGTGAGGGCTATTGGATTTCGATAAAATAGTGGGAGACTAATAAATATTAATTTATTTATTTGTCTCAAATTTTGTAATAAAGTACTAAACCTTTGCTCATCTTAATTTGTAGAAACGGAAAGAAAATGACTTCAAACATATCATTGTGCACCATACTCGAAAAAGAAAACCTTCTCACCGGCACCAATTTCCAAGAGTGGCAGAGGCTTTTACGCGTCGTCCTTCGCCACGAAAGGAAATTATATGTGCTGGAAGAGCCTATTCCAATTGCGCCTGGGAAAGAGGCTAGTGATGATGAATTATATCTCTACATGAAACACATGGATGATGCCACAGATGTCCAGTGTTTCATGCTATCAGCCATGTCTAATGAGCTCTTGAAGCAACATGAAAACATGGATGCGTATAGCATGATGTCTCACCTTAAAGATCTCTACCAAGAGAAGGCGAGACAAGAGAGGTATGAGATCTCCAATGCTTTGTTTACCACGAAGCTTGGAGAGTCTGCACCAGCTGGGCCTCATGTAGTCAAGCTTATTGGCTACATTGAATGCTTGGACATCTTAGGGATTAAATTCCCGGATGAGTTGTGTACAGATCTCATCCTATCATCACTGCCCAAGACCTTCTCTAGCTTCATTGTCAACTATAACATGAGCGGCAATGAGAAGAGTCTATCGGAGCTTCTGACCTTGATTCTCCAGGTAGATAAGGACATGGGGCGTGACAAACCCACGGTCCTTATGGTGAACAAGAAAAGGAAGGACAAAGAAAAGGGGCCAAAGACTTATAAACGGTCTGAAGCCCTCGAGCACCGCCCCTCCAAGAAGGGGAAGATCCAGAGGCAAGACAAGGAACGAGAAGCAGTGTGTTTTGCATGTGGCAAGCAGAGCCACTGGAAGAGGAACTGCACCCAGAAGTGTAGGGACGCTAAAGGTGCGTTTGTTATCGAGTGCAATCTTTCTATTTCTACACATTGGGTATTAGATACAGTTTGTGGGGCTCACATCTGTATTCAAATGCAGGAACCAAGTAGATTTAGAAAGATCGCCAGAGGAGAGGTGGATCTTCGAGCTGCCAATGGCGCAAGGCTGGCTGCGTTGGCTATTGGCGACTACCACCTCTCTTTGCCGACTGGGATGATTTTGGTTTTACATAACTGTTATTATGTGCCTAGTATTACAAAGAACATAATTTTTGTATCTTGTTTGGATATGGATGGATTTGTTTTCAAATTTGGAAATAAGAGTTGTCTCTTTTATAAGAACAACGTATGTTATGGTATGACACATTTAAATAATGGTTTGTATGTATTGAATTATGAAAACCAAGTGTTGACAATCGATAACGAAACAAACTCACATGACTCATACATCACCCAATTATGGCATCACCGCCTTAGTCATGTGAACGAGAAGCGTTTGATAAAGCTCTTCCAAGATGGCTATTTAGACTCTACCGAGCTAAAACCACTTGATAGATGTCACGTTTGTTTACAAGAAAAAATGACCAAGCCGCCTTTTGGTGGACAAGGTGAAAGGGCCACAGAGCTTCTCGGATTGGTACACACGGATGTGTGTGGACCATTTCCAGTAGAAGCTAGAGGTGGATATTCTTACTTCATTACTTTTACTGATGATTTGAGTAGATATGTCTATGTCTACTTAATGAGGTATAAGTCAGAGTCCTTAGAGGAATTTAAGGAATTCAAGAATGAGGTAGAGAATCAGCTTGTTAAGAAGATAAAGAAGCTTCGATCGGATCGAGGTGGAGAATATCTGAACCAAGAGTTCATCGATTTTCTACGGGAGTCTGGGATTCTATCTCAGCTCACTCCTCCTTATACACCACAGTGGAATGGTGTTAGTGAAAGGAGGAACCGCACCTTGTTGGACATGGTGAGGTCGATGATGAGTCATGCGGATCTTCCATTATCCTTTTGGGGATATGCATTATAAACTGCAACATACACATTAAACCGAGTACCAACTAAGACGGAAAATGGAATTCTATCTGAGTTATGGAATGAAAGGAAACCCACTTTGTCGCACACACGTGTATGGGGATGCGAGGCGTTTGTTAAGGCCTTCTCAGGCAACAAACTAGCACCTCGGGGCACGAAGTGTATCTTTATAGGATATCCCAAGGAAACGAAAGGATATTACCTATATAACCCTCAAGACAAGAAAGTGACTGTCGCTAGAAAAGCTGTCTTTCTTGAAAGGGAGCACATCCTCAAGAAGGATAGTGGGAGCAAGATTGACTTCGACGAAGTTGATGCTCAAGATACAAAAGAGTTGGTACAGGAACAAGTTCCACAGGTCCCTGTGGAAGAGGTTCCAGAAACACAAGTACTGCGTAGGAGCTCAAGAGAGGTAAGGGAACCAGAGAGATTTGGTTTCCTAGTCACCAAGGATGGTGAATCATTATTGTTGGGCAATGATGAACCTCTCTCCTACAAGGAAGCAGTAGAAAACTCAGAAGCTGCAAGATGGCTAGAAGCTATGAATTCTGAGATGGATTCCATGTATCAGAACCAAGTTTGGGTTCTGGTCGATGAGCCAGTTGATGTAAAGACTGTTGGATGCAAATGAGTATTCAAAAGAAAGCTGGACATGGAAGGTCAAGTTAGCACCTATAAAGCAAGGCTAGTGGCTAAAGGATTCAGACAGCGTCGAGGAATTGACTATGATGAAACCTTCTTGCTAGTTGCCATGTTTAAATCCATAAGAATCATACTTGCCATAACAGCTTACCATGACTACAAGATTTGGCAGATGGATATCAAAACAACATTCCTTAACGGGAACCTTCAGGAAGATGTCTATATGACACAACCAGAAGGGTTTGTGACACCAGGTGAAGCCAAATGGGTTTGCAAGTTGCAGAAATCCATTTATGGATTGAAGCAAGCATACAGGTCATGAAACATTCGATTTGATGAAGCCATAAAGGAATTTGGTTTCATTAAGAACGAATGTGAGCCATGTGTTTATAAGCGGTTTAATGGGAATGAGGTCGTCATCCTAGTGGTATATGTTGATGACATATTGCTTATTGGAAACGACGTACCAGCCTTACAGTCAGTTAAGGACTGGTTAAACAAGTGTTTCTCCATGAAGGACTTAGGAGAAACAGCCTACATTCTAGGGATCAAGATCATTCGTGATAGATCCAAGAGGCTTATTGGACTAAGTCAGGGTACATACATTGACCAGATACTAAAGAGATTTAGTATAGAAAAATCCAAGAGGGGATTGGTTCCAGTGTCACATGGCTTACATCTTTCTAAGAAAATGTGTCCCCAGACACAACAGGAGAAAGATAGGATGAGCAAGATCCCATACGCTTTGGCTATAGGATCCATCATGTATGTCATGTTATGTACCAGGCTTGATGTTGCCTATGCACTGAGAATGGTAGGCAGATATCAAGAAGATCCAGGAGAACAACATTGGACTGCTGTTAAGACTATCCTTAAGTATCGGAGAAGAACTAAGGATATGTTCCTGGTGTATGGAGGAGACGAGGAGCTTGTCATCAGAGGGTATGCTGATACTGGTTTTCAAACAGATAAGAATGATCTAAAGTCGTAATCTAGATATGTTTTCTGTCTCAATGGAGGAGCTGTGAGCTGGAAGAGTTCAAAACAGCCAGTTGTCGCCGATTCTACAGCGGAGTCCGAGTATATAGCGGCTTCTGATGCAGCCAAGGAAGCCGTCTGGATTCAGAACTTTGTCCAGGAGCTTGATGTGGTGCCTAGAAGTAAAGATCTCATTACATTGTATTGTGATAATACTGCAGCGGTGACTCTTACAAAAGAACCAAGGGCACATCAACGGGCAAAGCACATACTACGGAAGTATCACCTCTTGAGGGATTTCTATCAAAGGGGTGAAGTTGAAGTGAGTAGAGTGTCCACAGAAGAGAATGTGGTGGACCCCATGACTAAAGGCTTATCTCAGCAGAAGCATGAATATCATGTGAGAGCTAGCGGGTTAAAGGTTGTTAGTAGTTGGCTCTAGTCCAAGTGGGAGTCTGTTGGAGTTGGTGGTCTAGAACCAACTACTTTGTACTTTATTCTTTAAATAAAAGCCTTATCACATCTTGATTGTTCTTCTGCGTGACATGTCATGTGATAATTTCCTAAGGACAGCTGTTGCATTAAAGAGTCGTAGCGGATCACTGCTATGATGAGAACCCGGAAGTGCCATAACACTGTTCTTGAAGGTATGTTCTATGGCCGGATGATATTATTTGAGGGACACAAATAATACAGGTCATTAGGGGTTAGGACTAATAAAACTTTGAGGGACCTTCTCATGGTGTGCGCCCTTGGTAATATCAAGGAGGATATTATGAGAACGAGACCCACCAGTAGGAAATCCACATTTCATAGTGTCATTGGACGTTCCTATCTGCGGACGTGTGTATTGGTCCTTAGACTTTAAGATTATTATTAATAGGTATTACAACTCGCGCACTTAGATGTATTGACGAAAACTATGATGACACACTGTTCGCAGCGAGGTAGGAAACGTTGGGTGCGTCACGAGTAATACCGCATTAATAGATAATGCGAGAAAGGATTTTTCCTTTCCGTTCCATAACGGAAGTAGATATCTCAGGCCCTTTGATGGAATTGATATAGCCTAAATAAATCCATGACCATGGTAAGGTATGGGCACGTTCAATTCTGGGAAGTCAAAGAAAGAATAATCAAGCACATGGGTTGATGTCACTAGCATGCAACCCGCTTGATTGGAGATATCGATACAAAGAGATTATATTACACGGTAAGCGTTCGTAGGAGGTGACACGTCATTGCGACATTAACTTCTTTCTCTATAGGTGACGTGGCGTGTTGCTAGACGCTAACCTTAGACTTTGGGCAGGCTCCGCCTAATGCCACTGAGAAAGAGGCCTAGAGGGTCACACACTAAGTGTGTCCATGTATCTTAGTTAAATATTAATTTAACAAGTCGAATAAAGATTATTCCCGATTGTGGTTTAATAATTATTCAAGGATGTCTGATTGCATTTATTTCGACACTAGTTATTCGAGAGAATATATTGTGGGCGAAATAATATATATTTATTAGCGAGTAATGCAGTTACATTTATTTAAGAAATAAATAGCCATTACTCAAGGTCTAATAAATATGGTAGAGGAAAATAAATAAAACTGAAAAATAAAAGTACACGCCGTGTATATTTATATATATATACGCCGTGTAGTTTATTTTTTGGGATTTTTGAGAAAATATTGTTTATTTAATTAAATGGTATTAAATGTAATACGTTGGACGGATGTCAAGTAATAATGATGGTCAACTGTCATTATTAAGACATGGGGTATTACTAAGAATTAAATGAAATGATTAAATGCTTATGAGCAATTAATTTATTTTATTATCCTAGGTATTATAAATCATAATTACATTATTCTCAAAAAGGTTAGCCATTTTGGTTGTGCACAACGGATTGGAAATACTCTCAAGCCAAGAGAGATTTCCCTTTCCACCAATAACGCTTTCAAGTTACGAAAGCAAGATCCTCCACCGGATCAAGGCGATCGAAGACGGACATCGCAAGCGAAGGATCTTCCGCGCTAGCACCCAGAGTTCCCTTCGGTGACGTCTAGAGATACGTGGCACACGTGTGGATCACCGCTAGAGGAATCCTACACTTGGATTCTACGACGCAACGACGTATCATAGGATCATGACCGGAGACACCAACGAAGAAAGAATTCCATCGAGGTAATTCTTATGAATTAATTAAATTAATTATAACGAACATATGAAGATCCTATCTCAAGGGTTCCGGGACTCTTCTATCCTTTTTCGTTCTTCATTCTATTCCGAAGATCCGACATTTTATATCGTGATGGATCTAGGATTGAATGTCGTTTAACGCTAAAATTAAAGTTGTGCAAACCCACCAACGCGCTTCCGCTGCGCCCGAAACCTACAGATGGTGCCACGACTCAGACACGACTGAGAAGCTCGTCGAGAGTTTCGACGTCGAGAATCCCGCAGAACTCCCCCCGATTTTTTTTCTGGTCGCGCCTACATCGACTCTGGTCCACTTTTCGGGGGTGGCTATATTCGTGCGGGTTCTTCACGATTCTAGGGGAGGGAAGCCATACCTGGCATTTGCAGGCACCATTTTCATCTTTTTTTCACAAGGGGCGGAAATAAACCATGCACGTTTGGAGCTTTTTGAAGGTTAGTTCACAGGAGGTGTTCTGACGCAACAGTTGCAGCACATATTTTCAAAAATGCTTTCTAAGAGCGTAGCAATTTTCAGGAGGCGTTCCCATCAAGGTTTGGGATTCTGCTAGTCCCTTTCTCTGTTATAAAGAACATCATTAAATCACAGTTCAAATTATACGTTGACTGAAAAATGTCACTACGAATTGACAACTGAAAGTTCATGTTTGAAATTTCAAAATATTCGAAGAAGAGAACTGAGATTTTGAATGAGAATTTTCTAATGGGAAAGTCCGATGGCAGTTTCCATTGGAAATTTTCCAGTGAGAATTTTCAGTGTGAATTTCCAGTGCGAATTTCAACTGGGAGTTACTACTGTTAATTTGCAACTGCAATTTCCAATGGGAATATCCCATGTGAATTTGCAGCGCGAATTTCCAGTGGTAATTTCAACTGGGAGTTACTACTGTGAATTTGAAACTGCAATTTCCAATGGGAATATCCAGTGTGAATTTGCAGTGTGAATTTCCAGTGAGAATTTCAACTGGGAGTTACTACTGTGAATTTGCAACTGCAATTTCCAATGGGAATATCCAGTGTGAATTTGCAGTGCGAATTTCAACTAGGAGTTAATACTGTGAATTTGTGACTGCAATTTCCAATGGGAATATCCAGTGTGCATTGGCAGTGTGAATTGGCAGTATGAATTGGAAGTGAAAATTTGTAGTGTGAATTTACAGTGGGAAATAGTAGTTTGAATTTTCAACTCCAATTTCCAATGAGAATTTACACTAGATCCAAAGGAAAAACCATTAAAAAAATTATAGACAACTGTGATCTAACACTTTGTGCAGATAAATTGTACATCCCAGAATGACAGTAAGGGACCCCAATCTGAATGCTCTACAAGGTGTAGAGGCCATAAATTCATTTGATTTAAATGTTGTTCAAAATTTTTCGGACTGCTACGTCACAGAGCATAGTAATGAGGACATTACAAACTCAAAGAGCAGTGTAGAAATTAGCATCAACATAGAGGAAGTCCCAGATTCGGAAGAAATCACCCCATGTGAAAACATTTCTAAAGAAAGCAGTACATGGAGACCAAGTATTGAGATGACTTTTAAATCAGATTCAGATGATTATTTGTTTTATGTTTCTTATGGAGGCATTGTGGGTTTCAGTGTATGGAAACAGTATGTTAACAAACATAAAAAAGACAGAAGTTTGGTAACATCAACATTGTATACATGCAACAAAGAAGGATGCCGAAGAGCAGACAAACGTGATGTCAATGTCAAAAAGCCACGTTCAGAAACAAGGACTAATTGTCCAGCATGAATGAGAGTTGTCTACATGTCCAATAACCAATATGAGTGCACACAGTTTTTTGAGGAGCATAATCATCCCTTACATGCTCCTGGGACCATGCATTTCATGAGGTCACAAAGACACATTAGTGATGCACAAGGTGCCGAGTTGGATGTTAGTGACAGAGCTGGTCTGAATCCCAGTGATTTGTTTTCACTTGCAACAGTTATTGCAGGTGGCTCTGCAAGTCTTGGATATACACGAGTGGAGCAACTGAACTATCTACGGTCCAAAAGACAAAGGGAGTTGCAACTATGTGATGCTGATGGTATGTTACAATACCCAGAGAAGCAATCAAGAGAGAACATGTCATTCGTATACTCAGTGCAACTTGACATGTGTGGTAAAATTAGTAACATTTTTTGGATTGACCCGAGAATGAAGGTTGATTATGAGCATTTTGGAGACGTTGTCGTGTTTGACACTACCTTCAACACAAACAAGGAGTATAGGCCTTTGGGAGTGTTTGTTGGTATAAATCATCAAAGGAGATTGTAATTTTTGGTGCAACATTGTTATATGATGAGACTGCAGACTCATTTAGTTGGTTGTTTAATAGATTTGTTGATTTTCATGGAGGCAAACATCCAAAGACAATTTTCACAGATTAAGATGCAGCTATGTCTAAAGCAATTGGTTTGACACTACCTACAATAAGACACGGCCTATGCACCTGACACCTAATGCAAAATGGTATGAAACACTTGACCCATGTAATGAAGTATGACTCGACAGTGTTGGAAAAATTGAACAAATGCATGTATGGCACTGCAGAGATTTCAAAATTTGAAATAATGTGGAAATAAATCCAACTACATTGTAGTGATACAAATTCAACATGGATAGAAGATATGTAAAAAGTCAAAGAAAAATGGGCTCATTGTTTTATGAAAACTGCATTGACATTAGGAATTCGAAGCACACAATTAAGTGAAAGTTTCAATGGTGTATTAAAGGATTATTTGAATCATAAACTTGGTGTCTTGGAATTCTTCCAACAATTTGAGCGTGGGTTGGAGAAGAATCGGTATCGAGAAATGAAAGCTGAATTTGATGGAAGGGAAAAGCTGCCACACAATCATTTTACATATCATCCGATCATGGTTCAAGCAAGTCATTTGTACACTCAAAAGATATTTGATCTTTTTCAGCATGAACACCAACTATGTGGTGCTTGTTGCCTGAAGTCTTGTAATGAAACTGTTTCCCCAAAATGGTATCTTGTGGCAATGAAAGGTTCGTCAAATGAGTATAGAGTAGAAGTGTACCAACAATCACCTATCAGAATTGGATGTACTTGTTTGAAATTTGAAAGTTATGACTATTTGTGTTGTCATGCTTTGAAAATATTAGAAAGGTTGGATGTGCAGTCCTTTCCAGAGTTGTATATCTATAAGAGATGGACAAGACAAGCCCGTGACATCCATTTGGCAGACATCACAGTTAATCATGCTGAAGAGGATATGGTAGCAAGAAAATCTCAATGTTACCAACAGTTGGCACGAATGGCAATAAAGCTTGTAATAGAATCCCGTGACTTTGAAGAAGGATATAGAATTGGAATGTCAAATTTGAACAATTATGCCAGAGAATTGCAGGACGCCAGAAATAATGTACCATCAAAATCTAGTAAAAAAGAGGCTAACAACCAAAGTTGACAACAGTGTAAAACATCATTTAAGAGAAAAGATAAAAGGAAAGGCGGTGACAGGCTGAAAAGTTGTCTAGATCGGGCAAGAAAACGCATCAAAAACCGGTGCAAAATCAAAAATCAAGAGACTACAGAACTGGTACTGCATTTTTATTATATACTTATGTTATTGAAATAATACATTTAATGTTGTCATGACTAAATATTGTTATAATGCTATTGCAGGTAACAACTAGAGAACCGACAAATAGTGGTTGTAATGGATAGACTTTCACATATGTCAATGTAAGTACTGTACATTAGGTTAAAAAACATTTGATATTGAAACCAACATCACAACACTTGTAGGGAAATGCAACAGAAGTGTTGAATGCTGGTTACCATGATGATAGTTTCATAAATGTCAATGTAAGTACATATTGTTCTGTATCTTCAAAACCTACAATTTTAAAAACAGTTCATAGCAGTTGATATGTTGTCCTATTTGAAATCTTATGCAACCATTTTGTTAGTTATCATCGTAGTTGTTAATATATAATTATTGATGCAATTAGGAGACAACAAGGAGGAATTTTACACTACTGATGATGCGTCATTTAGAAACGACTGCAAATGGGAATGACAACCTAAATATGAGGACCGAGAACTCATTGAAAGCATTTCAGGATTCAATTGATACACAACTTCAACTACAGATGTCATCAGAATATGCAACTTCTTTTGAAAATTAGTTTTTATAATTGAATTTTTTGGTGCAGATAGGGGAATTGTAAAAAGCATCTTGTACACGATCAAACTTGAAATGTCCCCTCCCATTTTTTTAATGAAAAAATCCAATGGAAAATTCCAATTCAAATTCCCAGTTGCAATTTGTATGCCTAATAAAATGATGTAAATGAAACTGCAAATTCCCACTGAAATTTTCCAGTGGGAGTTCCCACTGGAAATTCCCAGTTGGAATTTATATACTCAACCAGCTTGCATTAAAATAACCGAACCACTGTTAACAGTGGAAAATTGTGAGTCGAAACATAAAACAGGAAGTTAAAGAAGTGACTCCAGATACTACAAAGACAAATATTAATTTAACACACTTCAATGAAAATTCCCTATTAATAATTATATGAAGAACACGTTTCCAAGTCATTCAAATAACACAGTGTAGAGAAAAAAGACAAATAACAAAGCAACACTTATATTAAAACTAATGTTTGTTCATCATGAAAATAAATTAACCATTTCACCCCCAAATCAACAACCACCATCACAAAAATTCACAATAGTAATGTTTGTTACTGAAAAAAATCTGAATCAATGAATAAAATCCAAATCCCCCACCCACCCAAACCGTCATCCAACCAAACCAGCACAATAACTATGAGTATTTAAGTTTGTACAACAATAACCGAAATATTAATTTCACTCAAAAACTCTTCAGTCACTTCAATCAGCTCTAGAAGAAACCATATACATCTTACTCTCTGCATCAACCACCGAGGTACTCCTTCCAGGATCATTTAAGAAATAATGAACCATAAACAACCACCGCTAAACAAGTTCTTTCTCTGTCAAACTCTCTGCAACTGCAACACCTATAGCCAAACACTCCATCACATAACAAATAGTCACCCCACAATCCAAACTGCAGTCTCCTTGTTGCGGCGTCTTCTCAATTTTCATCTCCCATTTCTTGTGTTTCACTTCTCCACAGATCAAGTCTTCCAAGAAAGATTTCTGCAAAGAATAACAATTAGAACACCATCTTGAAATGTATTCTGAATTCTCATGCGCATTCTAGAAGACCTTACCACACTAACTGCGTCTTTTATAAATGGATCACTAGATCTGGTTCCTCTAACTGGTTTCAGTGAATTGTAATATCTAAAAACCCAATTCTTTAAATCCATAACTAACAAGGTCTAATGAAGGTTATCAGAGTTTACTGGACAAAATAAAAAATGAGAGTTCTTCATGTTATCAAATACTACCCGCTTCAAAAAGTTCTCCTTTAATTTCTCATTTGACGAATACAGAACTCCCTATAAGCGAATAATACAAGATATAAGAATGTACTCACAGTTTACTTCAAACATGGAATACAAGAAATGAAAATCTGGAAAAATCTAAGCTAATAGTTTGTCATAAACAAACAACAATATTACAGTGAATGTGCTCAACATAAAGGAAAAACTAATCATTTCTCCAATGCCATCCATACTCTGAAGGCAACATTTTTCTTGAATAATAACGTTATATGCATCAATGACCTGTGTCCAAAAAAAGAACTCAATGAAAACTAAAACACCAAAGATTATTACAAAAGGTAATAGAAGACATACCATACTAGAAGTGCATCGCTTGTTTAACAAATCAATTATATTTTTAATATTGATGACATACGAGTTTTCACTTGATTCCCATACAACATCACTATTTTCATAGAAAGTCATTTCCCTTATCAGTAAATAGTCAAAGACGAAAAAATATATAATAAATACAGTAAATAAATTACAATACCTCTCCCCATCACCATCAAGAATAATAGAAATGAGCCTTTTATCATGAGACGTCACTATATTATACTACTTCACCCACTGAGGAAATACCTGCGATAGTTTGGGGGTCAATGGCACCCTCTTCTTGGCTGTAACTTGTGGATATATATAGGGAGATTGACACTTCAGCTTCCTTGATCTACTCTTCACACCCCTTACCAATGAGGTCTGTATATTAGAGGCATGACAAGTTGCAGTGGGCTGCACAACACATTTTCCTTCATCCATGCGAAGTTCAACATTGACATCCTCCTCCTGACTGATATCTACATCATCTCCTTCCTTCATCTCATCTACAACAGTTTCCTCTATGCTTCCTTCAATAGCAGCAGATGAAGTTGGCTTCTTTTCAACTTCAATCTATGGAATCTGAACATTTTCGAACATAGTTTCTTCCCCCTCACCAATAACTACTTTCATCTCCTCCTTCATCTTTAGTCTTTCTCTCAAAACTATAATCTGTCTATTATTCAATTTTATTTGCACCTGTAGTTTTCTAATCTTCTTGTTTAGCTTCACATTCTCCATATAAAGTCTGACACTCTCCTCCTTTGAAACATTTTGCGATGCTGCTATCATAGTTAAATGAACTTTTTTTCCTTCAATTATCTGCTGAACACATTCTTTACCCTCACAAGGGCTTGACTGCAACCTATAGCTCTTTCTCGGGGTCCTTTGAGTCTACAATGGATAGTGAAAACAAAAATTCAGATTTCAGAAATTAATATGAAAATAATGGACTAGTCGAAAAATTAAAATAGTAGCAATACCTTGGAACTTGCTTGCACAGCAGCAACAATATCTTGCAGACTCCATCGCACGAATAATGGTGCATCCTCTATTTTGGTAAGAACATTTTCAGATTTCTCGGCAAACCAATACTATAAAATTTAACATTATTAAGAAATGGTCTACCAACATAGGAAAAGTAATCATTTAAATATAATTGAAGACCTTACCAGTAAACAAAAAACACAACCAAAAACTTTTAAGGGAGTTCTGAATTTTTTTTTCACTGATGTGAGAAGCTGCTCATGAATAGCAGTAGCCCAAGCATAATTATTCACTGCTTCTAAATCTTCAAAATATGTAAAAAAATTCCAACCAACATAATACCAATAAGTTGGGAAAAATAATGTCGCGCACACAAATAGAAAAAGCAAAGAAGCCACATTGGAGAAGTCTTTCTCCTCATTAGCTTCAACAGCCTCAAGAATTTCTCTCCATAACACACCTTGGGACAATAGTTGTCCGGCATTAGAAAACCTCCTTACCAAAAATGCAGAACTATTAGGCCATATTGTATATGCAACAGAGACAGGTAATTCGCCACCCTCAATGCCAAAAATATGTGAAATGTCAGCAACTCTTAAATTCATCAGCTTACCAGCTATCTCAAACATTCTTAAATCCACTTTAAACCTATGTAGTAAAAATAACACAGAACCATAGGTTTTCTTGCAATCATCAAATGAAATTAAGTTATCAATAAACACTTTAAAAAACTACCAAAACGGCATCCTTTGAAGATATTTAATATGATTGTCATTAATCTTAGGCCTAATGTCATTAAAATTTTTGAACAGCCCAGTCATCGAAGACCGGTAGTGGTTGCTAGCTGATGTAGACAGTTCTGCTGCCATAAAAAAACAATATCCCTTCAAATTAGCATTAAGAAAATTAGAATATTAATATAATACATAAGAGTTGAAACATAAAACTGCCATTGAAAATCTAAAGTACAAAAATATGACATGACTTTGAAAGACTACGTTCAAATAAGTGGACCAATCAAAATTCATGATGATAATGACATAATATATTTCCAGTGCACACTAACACTATAAATCACACCACAAATCATAGTTCAAATTATAGTTCCATAAGAGTGAGACTTTCCAGTGGGAATTCCGCAAAATTACCACTGTGATTTCCCACATGCTTATTTCCAGAGGTAAGTTCAAGTGACAATTCAACACCAAAATTGCAACCACTAGAAAATTACAGTGGGGCTTTCCAGTGGGGATTTGCAATGGGTAGTTACAGTAGGCATTTCCAGTGGGGCTTTACTGTGGGGATTTGCAGTGGAGATTTCCAGGGCATTTAAAGTGGGTTTTAGAGTGGAACTTTCCAGTAGGACTTTCCAGTGGACATTTCCGGTGGGAATTTCCAGTGGGAATTTCCAGTGGGAATTTCCAGTGAGAATTTCCAGTGGCACCAGTGGAAATTCCCAGCGGCAAAATTACCACTGACAATTCCCACTGGTTTCTTTCCAGAGGTAAGGCAGTAGGAAATGAAGGTGGGAATTTCTAGTGGGAATTTCCAGTGGGAACTTCCACAGGAAGTTGCAACTCAGAATTCCCAATGAGAATTTCAACTATAAATTCCCAGTGCGAATTCCCAGTTGGAATATCCACTGTGAATTTCTAACATACAATTACGAATTCCAGCTTTACAATTTCAACAAATTCTATAAATTGATATGTAGTTCTAAATTATAATGGCATAGAAATCCAACTTCCTAGTGATAATTTGCATTGGAAAATCCTAGTGGGAAATCTAGTGGAAATTTCAACTGGGAATTTCCACAGGGAATTCCCACTGGAAAACCCCCAGAGAAAATTTCCAGTGCGAATTCAATGCCAAAAGTGCACTGGAAATTCTCGAATCAAAAAAACAAGTGATTTAAAAACTAATTGTCCAGAAATTATAAATTGTAAATGAATTTGAATGCGACTTCCCAGTTGGGAGAACAATGCGACGCGTGAAATTCCCAGTCAGAATTGCTAGCAGAAATCCCCATAGCAACAGAGGCAATTAACAGAATATAATTTCAACTAAATTCCAAATTTTTTTTACGGTTGTAAATTCTGAATGAATTTCCACTGGAATAACTGGGAATTACCACATGGAAATTCCCAGTGGGAATTCTAAATGAATCACCACTTGAATAACTGGGAATTTCCACTAGAAATTAAGCACAGGGATCACTGGAAATTGTCACCAGATTTTTTTAGTGAATACAAGGGAATTATGGGAATTTCCAATGGGAATTCCCAATGGAGATTTCTGATGGGAATTCCCACTGGAAATTCAGCACCGAATGAGAAGTCCAGATTTTTTCAATGAATACAAGGAAATTACCACATGGAATTACCAATGGAAATTTCCAATGGGAGTATCCATGGAGAATTCAACACCGAATGAGCACTGTAAATTTTCACTGGAAAAAAGCAGTGAATACAAATTCCCAACTACCCGTAGGAAATATCCATTGGGAATCCACACTGCAGAATGACATAAATTTTAAAAAACTATTCAAAAAATAATTGGAATTGAAAATTTCCATACGAAATTTCTAATTTGAATCAATTTGGAATTAGAAATCAATTCAGTTAATGAAATATAAATTGCCAGAGAAAAATGGAATGCAATTTTACAATGCAAATACCCAATGAAAATTGCAATTTAAATTTCCCACTAGAGACTACTAGAGGAAACTACACACAAGTAGTGAAAACATTAAGGAAAATAACTAACAGTACAAATTCAAACTACAATGTTACAATGAAAATTTCAAACAAACATTAACAGTTTGTGTAATAATCCTAAAGCACAAAAATCCCTACTTACTGTATCATTACAACCAAAAGAACATAGAATAACCGAAATAGAAATGAATCCCAGTGACTCACACAAAGAACAAAGAAGAAGAGAAATAAAAATAACATAAACCACCTGACATCTTCTGTCGTCGTCGGTTGAAACTGCACAAAGGCTCGCCGACAACTTCACCGACGCCTTCAGCAAATGGATGTCTGAGGGAATTGGCGGACAGTTTCTCCGAGGGCTTCGCCTTAGGTTTCCTCACTGAGGGTTTCGCTGAGGTGTGACGGCTTTCACCTCGGTGCGACGATATCGAACAAGTCGGATGACAGTTTCTCCGACGGGTTTCACCGAAGGTTTCGCCAAACCATGACTGTACGGTTCCGCCGACGTGCGCCAGTTCCTCTGAGGGCTTCACCTCAGTTTTCCTCACTGAGGGTTTCTCTGAGGTGTGCTAGCTTCACGTCGGTACGACGATGTCAATCAAATCAGCCGATAGCTTCTCCGACTGGTTTCACCGAGGGTTTCGCCGAACCCGGGCTGTAGGGTTCCTCCGATACGGCCGACGAATTTTTGGAACCCTGATTTCAAACTAGATCACCAACCAAACTAATCGAACGACCCCCCAATGTCTTAACCACGTGGTAGCCATCCAACAGCCAACCTGAGGGTCAGGTCGAGAGCCCAACCTGAGATGATAATTTTTAGTTCCATGTGGGGTTGGTTCACTTCGCTTTAGTCTTACCTATCAAACGTCTCCATCTAGAGCAACACTTCAATTCAAAACTCAAATCTTATCGCACATTTTTAAGCATGTGAATGTTTTTTTTATATTTAAAACATTCATAAATGTTTTACGGGTGTTAACATTCAATATTAATAAAATATGATTAAAGTAAATATAACATATTCAATTAAAGTCTCACATTAACTAAATATCACATATTTAATTAAATGAACATTTTAACCTAAATCCATGCTCTACGAGTTTAGTTAAATATTGATTATTTTTCTCAACTATTGAATTAATTAATTAATTAATTAAAGTCAATTTAACTAAACCAACACTTAATCTAATTGTAACTCTAGGTAATAAATCCATATATGTAATGTTCTTTGTATGATCACTTATGAACTTACTACATTGATATTAATTATGAATTCCCATTCATAAATATAAAAAAAAACCATATCTAGAAATACATAATGCTATCCAAGACATAAAAAGTATTTGATTGATTAGTTCTATAGTAACATCTCATGCTCATAATAACAGAAGAAATCTATTTAAATGCTTGATCTATTATCATCGAATCAACGTGTAAATGAAGAAGATAAAATAAAACACGCATACCTCAAGTCCATAAAAACCCCACCATTGATGAATCTTGATGGAGTCTGATGGAGATCACTTAAAAATGCCAAATGACTCTCACCTTCACAGGAAATACACATATCATTAGAGTCCTCACACTATGAGAGGACCCATGAGACTCTAAAGGTATGCTAGCACCTTCTCTGGGAAGACAAATAAAAAATTTGAAAGAGAAAACTTCGACCTTAACTTGACAAAATCACCACACACACCCCACAAGCCTCATTCAATGAAAAAAGATCGAGCGTTGGTTTCCAACACTTGGAAATCACCATAAGTTACCATAATGTATGGTCATTTGGATGTTAATGATAGATTACCATTTCAATGATCATAATATGTTTTTCATGTCATAAATGAATCATTTCTATGATTCATAACCGAAGCAAACCATTTGGAATACGTAGCAGTATCCAATGAACCTAATATCACATATCATAAGCCATTCAATATATTTTACCATATGATAATGACATCTCTATGCCTTTTACGATATGGCCAAATCAAAGCTTACGACATGCTTTGAATGCATATATAGGTTTATGATATAGATGAATCATATAATACGATTCATCTGTTTTAGTGCATATCCATTAATATCCCACTTGCACTAAATGTTAAGCCTGTCTGTCAAAACCATTTTCTGACTAAAAGAATTTTTCTACTAGAAGAAGAAATTTAGGGCATCTAATGTTCGATGGTTTTCATGACAATGGTGGTGTAGTAGTGACCAAGGTCCAAGTGTTCAAACAATGGACAGTCAGGCAATGCAGACTAGATGATGCCATCAGATGATGCAGTTGGACAACACTGGTCAGATGGTATAGTTGTATGATGCAATTTGTCATCATTGATGGAAGGTGCAGTTGAAAGTTGCCCTTGATCACTCACCCTAGAGGCAGTGCAGTTTTGCTATAAGGGACACAAGTGTAAGTGTCATCTTCATGAAGGTATCGACAGATAAAACTGTTTACCTAATAAAGGTGTTGAGGCGATGGAAAGACTTGACCGAATGGAGGATTTTTTGTGGATATTGTCTCAGGTGGACTTCACCCCATGAAGATTGGGTGATGACGACTATCGAAAGCACCAGATGGTTCCTACTACAAATAGTAGGGTGGATCACTTGTGACCAGTACACTTGTGTGAATTGTAATCAACTTCATTCACTTGAATAAACAAGTTTCAGTGTTCCCCCCCATGGATCAAGATTCAATTCTGAACCACATAAAACTTATGTTGTTACTTTTCCTTTGTTTTATTTTGATCATTACCTTTCGATAGTTCTTGTATGTGTATATCTAGAGGTTTCATATCATGGTTCAGTGATTTGGGTGTGTTTGTCTTCCAAGTTTTGAACATAATAGTGTGGTCTCATTGTCAACACTTTGTTTCTTCCTTGTAAATTTCAGTGGATATCATATGGCGGGTTTACCAAATGATAGTTGTGATCCCAAAAAGTGGTATTAGAGATTCGATTAGATTTTTCTAGGTGATTCGACCTTGGTGAAGGTGTTTCAAAGATCGATTCAGTGACATCATTCTGCCCTTTTCCTTAAAGGAGAATACCAGTAAATAGTTTTTGACCACTCTTTTATATTGACCACAATTTAGTAAGAGTTCACAATTTCTAGAGGGATGTCATTAGAATAGGGTAAGGTTCGGGTGGTGAAGTTTGAAGACATAGATTCTGGGTTCTGGAAAATGCAGATTGAGGATTGTTTACTGCAGAAGTGAAGATTCTAGGCGCAGTGGAAGCACCGATGGAGGCATGGTCAACATGGTTTTTTATCACAATCCCTAAATAATCTGTGATGTACATGATGAAGAATATTCATGATCAACATAATTAATATGAAGATTAACTGACAAGAACCCCTAACCAAGTAGAGATGATCTTTTCACATATAATTTATAATTAATTTATTTAATTAATGAATTAACTTTCATTGAATTCTTTCTTAATTGATGAATTAGTAGACTAATTCTTGTCACACCGCCAGAGGAATCAAAGGTAGATTCCATCTAGTGGTGATCTACACATACTTTGTGAACCTTAGATCCTCACCATAGAATCCTCCGAGTGTTAGCGTGGATGGTTCTAATGCTTGTGATGATCCAAGAGAGAAGAGATTTTCTCTGGTGGAGGAGAAAAGTTATACGTTCTTCAGAGCATTCTAGTGGAGTGATCTCGAGGGATTGAAAGAATCCTCTCTAGAACTTGTTGTGCACAATGAAAGAATGTGGCTCTAACTCTTCAAGAATTTCATAATTGGGTTTAAACAATGCCATAGTTAGAAAATAATAATTACAAAAGGGTCCTTGTTATTTTATCAATCCCTAAAAACCTCATGTCTAAATAATAATATAATTATTATTATTTACTTGCATGTTCTAAACTAGTAGATAAAATAAACATTATTTTTATTAAATAAATAAATTAATATCTATTCAAATAATATTTAATATGACATTTCTCATCAGACCATTAAACCCGATATGCCAATCCTCCTCAATATTATTAGACCTTGAATAATAAATAAATAATTAATTAAATGTCACTGCATTATCCACCAATAAATATATAAATAATATATTCATCGAAATTAGTGAATAAATATTTATTAAATATTCACATAAATAAATACATAAATATTTTTTTACCTTCTGAATAGATGAGAATAAATAAATATTATGAATTCACGCGATTAAATATATAATTACATAGTGAATAAATATTTATTAAATATTCAACTCACATATATATTCTCTCAAATAACTGGTGATTGAATATTTACGATCAAACCAAATGAATAATTATTAAATCTTATATGAGAATAATATTTATCCAAAATGTTAAATTCATATGGAATTTAATTGAGGTTTCGGATACACTTAGTGTGTGACCCTCTAATCCCATTTCTCAGTGCCATTAGACCACACTTCCTAAAGTCCAATGTTAGCGTCTAGTAACAAACAAAGGATTCCATTGAGAAAGAATTTAATGTCACAAAAACATGTAACCTTAAATGAATGTATACTATGTAATATAATTCTTTTATGTCAATATCTCTAATAAAATGGGTTGCATACCGATGTCATCAACATATATGCTCAATGACTCTTTCTTTGACTTTCTAGAAATGAACTTTCTGAAAACACTGCCATGGACATAAACTTAAAGAGGTAGTTCAATTCTCATCAAAGGGCCCAAGATATAAAATTTCATTAAATAATATAAGGAATAAATCCTTTCTCATATTATTCATTAACATAATGTATAGAATCCCGCCTTTTTATCACTTAAACTTTCATTACATTTTACAAAACCGAGGATCTTTAAGGTTTAGTGTCTTGGAAACCAGGAACTTAAAACATGAAAACATAAAACATTCTTCTTAAACACTTGAAAGGCTTCTCATCATGTTCATCCTAGGTTCATTACTGCATCTCATAACCTAGGGACATACATCAAAAGAAATGGTGAGAAGAAGGCCCAGTAAGGTAAACAAGGGAAACATTTAACATGTGAACTTGAGATACATCAATAAAGTCATGAAAAGAACTTTAAGGCATGAGAATGAAATCATGAGGCATATCATAATAAAAATAACATTTTTCATAACTTGAAGATGTGTCTGAAACATTTAATATTGACAATCATTTCATTTCACCAAGGTCCATCCCCAAGGTTTCATTAAAAATTACCAATGTTATTCACCCAGGTATCAGTCTAAATGGTCATCTCTAGAGATTAAGTCTTTACCCAATGTATTGGAGCGCTATCAGGGCGCACCCTTGAAATGTATTTATTATCATGTGAGCCACATATATCATCATAAATCATTTCATAAACAACCAATATATCATAAAATTAATGGGTTTCATTTCATAATCATAACATTTTAAAAAAACTACTTTAAAGACATGATCTTTGTGTCACTTTAAAACCCACAGAAAAGTAAGGCGAGTCTCATGTATGTAAATACCAGAATTTAAAATAGAACATTTTGGTATATATGTGAATACCCCTATATAAGAGATATCTTTGAGTATTCACTTAATAAAATAAAATAACTTTAGAACAAGAGAGATAGACATTTTGAGATGGAAATTCTGCAGCATAACGACTATGTTTCGGGGTTTTAGAAAACATTGAAAAGAGAGGGGACATGGGTCAAACATTCATAAATAACCTATAAAACAGTAGAGGGACATAATATGAAGGATATATGAACATGGTAATGAAATTTTAAAGATATACCATATGAAATGAAGAACATGAAAGGAAGACAAAAATAAGATTTCTCTTATGAAAATTCGGCAGCCTAACAACGTCACTTAAACTTCAAAAAAACGAATTAACGAGATCAAATAGGGTCTCTCATAATATGAAAATAAAAGTTCAGTATGATAGATATAATACCCCAACATAATAAAAAGTAACTTTAAAGACTTGAAATGAAAGTAGAACTTTGAAAATTGAGAAGGGTGAAAGAATCCCTTAAAAATTCGGCAGCCTAATGGCGCCACTTAAACTTCAACAAAAATAAATTTACAAGATCAAATAGGGTCTCTCATCATATGAACATACAATTTAATTATGATAGATATATAGATCATACCCCAACATAATAAAAAGAAACTTTAAAGACTTGACATGAAAGCAGAACTTTGAAAAATGAAAAAGGTGAATGAATCCCTTAAAAATTTGGCAGCCTAACGGCGCCACTTAAACTTCAAAATACTGAATGGAAGAGATCAAATAGGGTCTCTCATAATATGAAAATAAAATATCAGTATGATAGATATATAGATAATACCCCAACAAAAAAAAAGGAACTTTAAAGACTTGACATGAAATTAGAACTTTGAAAATTGAGAAGGGTGAAAGAATCCCTTCAAAATTCAGCAGCCTAACAGCGCCACTTAAATATTCTTAAAACGAATTGATGAGAGCAAGAGGGGGTATCTCATCATATGAAAATTAAAAGGGAAGTAAGATGAATATAAAAGAACATCCTCTAACATAAGAACATGGAGCATAAAAGAAATGACATAAAAGAGATTACTTGAAAAGAAAGAGAGAGGTCAGATCCCTTACCTTAAAACGTAACTCTTAAAACTCAAAGGTTGGGACCTTGAGGGCTTGGGGGAACCTTGGGAGGAATCATTGGGAGGTAATGATACCAGATATTCATTGGGGGAGAGTTGGGAGTTGAATGTATGAGAGGATGACATGGTATTTATAGGGAAAGTGAGGGGACAATGCATTAATGGCCAAGGGACACCTTATTGGTGGTTTTGGAAAAACCATGGGATTGACCATGGTATTTTCCCATGGTATTGGACACTTGGGACACCTAATACCTTATCTTACTATTCATAAGTCGACCATATTGATTACATACTTGATACATCATTTAATGATGTCATTAAACACTTGTAACTTAAAAACTGTATTTTCACTATTCATCGAAAATTCAACTTTCTCAGAAAAAGCCCAAAATTTCACCTTAACCAAATATCAATGCTCTGATTTCAAAAATGAACTCCATTTTATAAAAATAATTTTCTAAATATTTTTAATTTATTTTTTTAAATAAATACACTATTCACCAAAAAATCATTTTTTCCCAGAAAAATCCCCAAAAATTACCATAACATAATATCGATGCTATGAGTTCAAAAATGCAATCCATTTTATAAAAATAATTTTCTAAATAATTTTAATTTAATTTTTAATTAAAAAACATTATTCACCCAAAAAAACTAATAATTGAATAATAATTTATGAAACCGTTATTTACCCATTTTATTGAATCACATTACTTAATCAAGGTGCCTAGATTATATTAATGCTTTATTTAAGTGAGATTACTAATCCATTTGGTCACATTACTAATCCTAAGCATAAAATCACTATTCATAATGTACTATTCATCAAAAATTAAGTTGATCTTATTAGACTCTAAATTTCGTACTGAACATAATTGTAGAAGACCATTTTTTAAAAATCATAACACATTTTTAATTATTTAAGGTTTACATAAACATTTTTAAAATATCCTTTCTCTAAAATTCATCAAAAATATGCATACTATATTTATCCGGACATTTGAAAATTCATAAACTTCAATATAAGAAGAAATCAAAATTTTTATTTAAAATAAAGGATTATACAAGGCAGTTACAGTCTCCTTACATATCCCCTTATCACACCAGCATAGGACCTAAGTGTAAGGTGTGCTAAGGTGAGAGAATCCCAGGGAGGCTCGGCCAACATCGCATGAGTAGTAATTTCTATCAATTTTAACTTCTCGCGAAGGCGATTCTGTTCTAACTTCACATGATGAAGTTCAGCATGGGTTTGGTCTAGAGCAAAGCCCAGTGGTGCTACCTCGTTCCCAAGTTCTGTTAGATGGGCTTCGATCGGTCCAAGACTACTGGGTGAGGCCATCGAATCTTCTTTCTATATTAACCAAGATCACTTGTATTTAGAGACAATAATCGAAACGTTTAGTTTCCAGCGGTCATATTGACCAATGGTCATATGACATTCAAAACCCAACGGTCTCATTTTAATTATACTCAGGTTATCAAATGAAACCATTTTGTTGAGTATAAAAAAAATAAAATAACACACAAAATTAGGAAACAATATTTATTCAAAATTTCGGGTCGTTACACAATGTCATTCATGATGCACCCAACGTATCTTATTTCTCCATGAGTATATATCATCACAATTTTCATCAATACATCAAAGTATAAGACTCATGACATGCATTAATAATAATATTAAAGTATAAGGATCATTACATACTTCCATAGAAAGGAATATCCAATGGCACATATAAATGTGCATTTCCTATTAACAGGTCATGTTCTCATAATCTCCTACAATGAAGATTTCCAAGGGTGTACACCATGAAAAAGTATATCAAAGTCCCATGAGTCTCCACCCTTGATCATTTGTATCATTTATTTCCTTTCAAATGATATCATCCAACTATATAACTTATATTTAAGAATACTATCGAGACACTTTTGGGTTATTATTAGAACAGATGCCTGCTATGACCTTTCAGTGTAATAAGTACCCTTAGGACATTATCACATACAATTTCATATATAAGAACAATCATGATGTGATAAAAACTTTTATAAATTTTCAAATACATGAATACAAGTAATAATAAAGTATTTAAAAGTTGGTTCCATGGAACTAAATCCAACAAGCTCCCACTTGTACTCGATCCAACCATTAAAAACCATTAGTTAACTAGCTCTCACATGATGTTTATACTTCTATTTAGACAAGAATTTAGTCAAGGGTTCTGCTATGTTTTATTTCATGGAAACTCTTCTCATAAAGACTTCATAACTTTGTGAAAAATCCCTCAAGATGTGATATTTGCAGAGTATGTACTTCATCCATTGATGTGACCTTGCCTCCTTTGCGAGAGACACCACTATAGTATTATCATAATACGATACAATGTGATATGATCTTTAAATATATGTACCACATTAAGCTCCTGTATAAAGATTTGAATCCAAAATTCTTCTTTGGATATATCATAATCCACTATATACTCAAACTCCACTATAGAATCAGTGACAATTGGTTGATTTTAACTCTTCTAACTCACAACTCCATCATTGATACCAAATACATATCCTGACTACAACTTCAAATCATTCTGATCTGTTTGGAAACTAGAATTAGTATATCCACTAAATACTGGTTCCTCATCTCCTCTATATACCAATAACATATCCTTAGTATATCTCAGATACTTAAGGATAACCTTAATAGCCGACCAATGTTGTTCTCTTGGATCAGCTTTATATCTACCCAACATGTTAAAGTGTAAACAACATCAAGGATGATGCATAACATGGCATACATGTTATATCCTATCACAGATGCACATGAGATCATACTCATTATCCCTCTCTCCCTCTCCCTCTCTCTCATATTGTGTCTATGGACACATTTTCTGAGAGATATGTTTACCATGTGACATTGAAAAAAATCCCCTCTTGGATTTTTCTATACTAAATCTATTTAGTATCTGTCCAATGTATATGCTTTGAATTAGTTAAATAAGCCTTTTGGATTTATCAAAAATGATCTTGATTCCAAGGATATATTCCGATTCACCTAAGTCCTTCATATAGAAGCACTTTTTTAACCAATATTTAGCTAACTATAAGGAAGGTATGTCATTTACAATAAGTAATATTCCATTAATATATAATACTAGGAATATAACCACACTCCCACTAAACTGACTGTAAACACATGTCTCGTATTCCTTTTTTATGAAACCAAAATCACTTATAGCTTCATCAAACTGAATGTTAAATAACCCTGATGACTAATTCAACCCATAAATGGATCTCTATAACTTGCATATCTTATTGGCATTTCCTAGAGTCATAAAAAATTTAGTTTTTTTAATATAGACATCTTCTTGAAGGTTTACTTTATAGAAATATTCTTTAACATCCATTTTAAAAATCTCATAGTCATGGAAAGATTTTAAGGAAATTAGAGATGGGTTTAAACATGGAAATTGGAGAAAAGGTTTTTTTATAGTCAATGCCTTGATGCTGTTTAAACCCTTTATCCACCAGCTATCCTTTACAGGTACTTACTTTACCTTCCACGTCCATTTTTCTATTGAATACCTATTACACCCAATGGGATTTACATCAACTGGTGGATTGACTAGAAACTAGACTTGGTTTTGATACATAGAATCCATCTCAAAATTCATGGATTCTTACTATCTTGCAACTTATTATCTCTATATTTTCTCCTTGAAGGAAAGAGGATCATTATTCTTAACCAATAATGAGTCACCATATTTGGTGATTATAAAACCGTATCTTTATCGTTCTCTAACATCTCTAGTGATCCTAAACAGTACTTATATTTCCAAAATGATATCTTTTATAGGGACCAATGAAATATATTCTTGTACCAACTCTTATGTATATTGAGCGTTAATTTCATCGATGTCAATCTTGCTCCCACTATCCTTCTTGAGGAAGTATTCCCTCTCAAGAAAAATGGAATGTATTACAATAGTCACCTTTTTTCATGAGGGGTTGTATAGATATTATCCCCTTGTTTCCTTATGATACCATATAAAGATATAGTTTTCGTCTCGAGGTGATATTTTTTTTCAAAATATGTCCTTAACAAACACCTCACAACCATATGCATGAATAGATGACAAAACATGTTTCTTTTCACTATATAACTTGAAAGGAATACCATTTTTCACTTTATTTGGTGCACAATTTTGTTTGTAAGTTTCAATGTATAATGCATATCCCCAAAAGGATATTGGAAGACTTGCATGAATCATCATCTACCTTACCATGTCAAGCAAGGTATGCTTTCTCCTTTAACGGAAACCATTCCACTATGGTGTATAAGGGGGAGTGAGTTAGGACATGATCCCACACTCCCATATAAAGAGGATGAATTCTTGGTTAAGATACTCACCAAATCTATCAAATCTAAAATGAAGATCCTTTATGATGTGTTTTATTGTCTTTAGAAAGTTTTGTTTTTGTCAAAAACTAACTTTTTATAAAATAATGTTTTTATAAATTAGGTGAAAGATGTGTTGTTTGAAGTTTATAACTTGTTTTTTTTGATAATTTTCTAGAAATTCAGATAATGAAAGTGTTTTTCAATGTTGCAGATCAGATAATCGATTAGGAAATCATCAAACTCAGTCCATCAGATTGAGTTTTTTGATAAAAAAATAGAATCTGGTGAAATGCAGTAAGTTGAAAGTTATTGAGAATCAAAAAGTTAGGAAGTCATAGAACTTTCAAAACAATTTAGATAATGATTTTCTATTCTTTAAGTTCCTAAAACATCATGAAGAATTCATGATATAAGATGGAGTTTATAGAAGATCATCAGACTAAGAATCATTGAATGAAGAAGTTATCAGAAGACTGGAAATAGGGATTTGATAAAGTTTGAAGATTTTTAAAGAATAAAGGAAGATGTTTAAATTTTATGGGCATAGTTTTCTGGATGTAGATATTAGAATATAGATCTTAATGCAGAATATATGATAGGAAAACTTTAAATAGAGTATTTTTAAATGATGAAGTTTCCAGACTCATATTTTGAGACACATTTCTTCGGACTAAGAAACTACAAGATAGCTAGGAGTTTTGAAGTTTCTGAATTTTTATAGAGTACAACCTTGCCAATCAGACACAGTTTCTGATCAAAGGTTTCAAATGAAGTTTTTATAAGACTCTATGAAGTTTTTGATTGCTGTTTTTTTTGTAGTTTTGAAAAATGAAGAATAAATTAAAAGTAATTCAATAAATAAGATTTAAATATCTAAGAAGAAACAAAGGGGGAGATCAAGTTTGTAAACAAATATCTTTCTCTAGACAAACAAAAGTGGTATCAATTTTACTGAGTGACGAGATGAATTTGAGTAGATATTCTCTAGATAGATAAAATTCAGATCTATTGAAATTACTACCAGACATTTTTTGCAGGAAACTGAAGTCTTTAGAAGTTCCAACAAAGGAGTCAACCATTTTTAGTAGCCTTTGATCACTGAAGCAAGAAATTATTTTTGTTTTCATTAGATCAAGAGAAAAAATATGAGTTATTTAAATTGGGTCAAGAGTAAACGATAGAGTAATGTTGAAGTCAGAAGTTATGAAGGATGTCCATCAGACATAATCTCTTTACAAATTTTGAGCTAAGAAACTTTGATTGGACTAAATAAATGTTATGTATTTCAATTGGTTCAAGAGATTCAGAATGATAAACATAGTTCTTGACTGAGATGTTCTATACTTTCAATTTCTAGATATAACCTTTATAGAGTGTGAGATGATGTTTGAGTGTATTTTAAGTGAGTCAATAACTTCAAGACAGATGAAGAGTTTTCTAGATCACTCTTTTCAGACTGAAGTTTTGTTCTTTCAAATAGTTTTCTTTCTTATTTGAAGATTGGAAATTTGAGTTGAATTAGGAAGTTTCGAGAATACACTAGAAGAGATAAGAATGTTTTAAGTGTTCAAAATAAATCTCAAATAAACATAAAATTCAGAGATTTTTAATTTTGGTGAGTGGGAAAAATATTTTAGTTTCCTGCCTTTACTATTTTAGGAGAACCTATAAATAGAGGTGGAAAGTACTGTGGTACTTAACACTATTAACCCATGCATCAAAGCTGATACTCTACATAATTGGTGTCAGAAGTGAGTTTTCCAACCAAAGTTATTTCACATTGAATAAGAGTTTATGGACATAGGGTTAGGATTATAAGATCAGATTGAGGCAAGTTTAAATTATTAGATAGAGAGAATTATAATGAGGTTATCGATCTATGTTTTTGATAAGTTGTTTTCAATTTCACTGATTGATAATTAGGTCATCTATCTGAGGCTATCATACACATGCCATTTGAAATAAGAAGATCGGATATAGGTTGATTAGACATAGGTTTCTGAACTAACCTTTGTGGATCATAAAGTTTCATTGTTCATTTTTTTATAACTCAATTTTTGTAAGAAAAAATTTGTAAACTGACGGGAGTCAATATAATCATTCCCATCAGGATATATAAGGTTTCTAATGAGAGGCAACACAAGTTTTATTCACTTCTTCATAATGGTGAATTTACATAGACCCATGAGAGTGGCTATGAAAAAGATACAGGTTCTCACACTGAGGCCAAACCTTGTAAATTGCGTGTTCCATGTTTACTTTTCTATTTCCACATGCACTTGAGTTTACTAAAAGTTGAAAGGGAAGAAACTCTAACAAGTTTTAGGGGATAAGTTTCCTAAATTTGAAATTTCTAAAAAGAAATAACTGATTCAACACCCACTTCTCAATTTTTCTTCAACCCTTTGGAACTTTAATTGGTATCAGAGCCATGTTCCCTTGTTGAATATTTATCGTGGAAAATATCAATTCTGTCAAAAGTAGATGGATTCCTACATTTTATGACAAAAATTATCATGGTTAGAAAAATAGGGTGATTCCATATCTCCCATATCTTGTCTTGGAAGTTTTTTATGCTGCTATAATTGGATTTCCACCTATTAAGAAAGATACCTCGATGAATTTTTCTAATATTATAAATATTGAAGTTAACGGAAAAGATAGAAATACTATTCTTATGTCTCTATCATAAAATTTTTACATGAATGTGATGAGTCTCAAAACAAAAAAGAGTATGTGGGAAAAAATAGTAATTATTTTTGAAGGGAATACCAAATTGAAGGAAGAAAAGATACAAATCTAGCATAGAAAGTTTGAATACTTAAGAATGAGAGATGAATGAACTATTTATGAATAGTTCACAAGAGTAAATGAAGTTATTTTCAATATCATAGGTTTTTGAGATGTCCTAGAAGTTTCTACAATTTTCAAGAAATTCATGAGAAAATTTCTAGACATGTTTAATTCTAAAATTAATGATTTAGAAGATAAAGATGACTTATCTCTTGATATACTGCATAAATTTCTTATTTATTATGAAATGAGAAATATCTAGTGTTCAAAAATAACATGAAAGAAGAAATGGATTTTGAAGCTATAAGAAAGTTGAAAATTCAAGATGTTGAGGATTTTGATCTTTGTGATTCCAAAGATAAAGTGGATGATGAGTTTAATGAAAAAAATAATGTCTCTTATCTCTAAGAATTATCGAAGAGGAATAGGAATGTATGGAGGAAAAATTCATCTCAAATTTTTCAAGTGTGGAAGGATTAGAGACTTTGTTATGAATTTAACTAAGAATAAAGTTAGATAATATCAAGATGATTCTGATGAAAAACCTCAATGGAAGAAGTAGAACAAAAGTTCTAAAGAAAAAAAGTCATCCAAAAAATATAAGAAGAAGTTTAATGGGAACAAAAGAAGTATGATAAGTAAGAAAGATGAATTAGACTCAATTGAAAACAATTCTATAGAATATGAAAGTTTATAAAGGTTCAGAACATTCATTTCAAAATTTGAGAAAATAAAATATTCCTCAAATAGTGAAGAAGAAGGAGGTGAAGAATTTTATAGATAGTATCATCTCAGATCAAAACTTGTTGTATGCTTTCATCAAAACAAAACTGTCAAGAAATAAACCATAATGATGAATAAATATAGTGTAAACTTTATTTTGGAAAAGATGATTCTAATGAGGAATAATAATATATCCAAGAGATCTTATATTAAAAATTGAGAATTCCTGAACATAGAAATATGGTTGAAGATCTTAGAAAGAAGTTGGCATATAAGGAAGATGAATTTATCATGTCTCAATAAAAATTTCTTAAGGCTGAAATTAATTCAATAAACTTGAATGAAAATTTTAGAAAGGTTTTGTAAGTAAAGGAAAAATCATCTAAAGCTATAGAAAAACCTCACTCCAAGAATCAGGTGAAATCTACAATCACTAAACTAAAAATTTTATCTGATTTTTCTAACATTCCAAGTGTAAAGAAAAGTGTTTTGAAATATTAGGTTGAGAAGGTATGTGAAAAACCTATCACATCTACAAAAGTTGAAAATTAATCCCAGCGGAAAGTTGTCACATACCTGGAAGAAATTAAAGTATAAATATGTTATGAACATCAATAATATTATTACAAAGAAAGATCATTCTTTAATATAAAACCAAGATTTTATAGGTTTTATTAGTTCTATGGAATTTATGGGCACAAATACTACAAATTTTGTCATAACATGTCACTTATAGTAATGTGTTTTGAACATAATGGAAGAAATGGGGGAAGAAGAATGAGTAACTTTCTTAAGTCATAGGAAGTAAGAAAAGTAAAATCTTAATATGTTATAAAATTTCCAAAAAAAATCAGTTTGACTATCTGGAGGAAGTTTATGGAAGATGTGATCAATCGGGCGACTTTTCTGAAAAATTTATGACAATCATTCCAGAACAATTTTCTTATAATAGAAAATAAAAGGAATCTATAAAGAAAAAAGTTGAGGAAAGAGATTTTGTTGTTAAGAAAACTTTGGAAGCTATAAAAAAGAAAAAACCATGGATACTTAATAGTGGTTGTTCATCACACATGAAAAGTGATTTTAAAATCTTAAAAGATGTTGAAAATTGTAATGGAGGAGCTGTTACCTTTAGGATTGATAGTTCCTTAAAAATATGAGGAATAATAGTTGGGATAGAACCTCAAAAACTAAATTCTAAGGAATTTATATTTATTTATGAGATCAAACATAACTTACTTATTACGAGTTAACTTTGTGATGATGGAAAAGAAGTGATATTCAAAAAATATTCTTGTATCATTAGAAGTATGGAAGATGGTAAAGTTTTAACAAGTGGATAAATAACTAGTGGAAATATCTTTCAAATAGGAGAACTTTACAACTCATGTTACTTGAGTGCTGAAGATGAAAATAAGTTATGGAACCATAGACTAGGGAATCTTGGAAAAAAATATTTTCAAACTTTCTAAATTTGATGTTATTCGTGATTTTCTATAATTGAAAATAAGAGAATAAGATGTTTTTATAACTTGTTAGAAAGGGATAATGACTAATAAAAGTCATAAGAAAGTTGGGATTCAATCTACCAGACCTCTTGAACTTATTCATTCTAATTTATGTGGGCCGATGAGACATTAATAAAAAAGTAGATTTATTCTTTATCACTTTTATTGATGATTTCACTTGGATAACCAACATTATGTTTATGAAGAAAAAGTTAGAGGCTGTAGAGATGTTCAAATTCTTTAGAAAAGATGTTGAGAGAGAAATGGGGGTTTATATAAAGAAGTTGAGAACAGATAATGGAAAAAAATTCACATGAAATGTATTTGAATCATATTTGAAAAAACATGTAATTAAATATTAGTACAGTGCTCCATACACCCCTCAACAAAATGGATTTATAGAAAGGAAAAACAAAAGTTTTGTGGAAATGGGAAGAAGCATGTTAGCATAATACAAACTTTCAAAGTTATACTAGAGAGAAGCTATTAGTACTGATGTACATGTAAAAAATAGATATTTGTTAAGGTAGGAATATAACATGAATTCCTATGAAATGTGGTATAAAAAAACCTTCATTGAAATACTTTAAAGTTTTTAGAATTCCATGTTTATTAAAAATCAAAAATCCAGATCTTAGAAAATTTGATGAGAAAGATAAAGAAGGAAATTTCATGGGATATTCACCCAACAAAAGAAGTTATAAATGTTGGAACAAACATTTACAAAATTAGATGGATTTTTATAATGTGAAATTTATTGAAAATACAAATTCATTAACAAATAATATTGAAAATTTTGAGGAAGAAAATCTTAAGATTTCCAAAAAAGTGAAAGTGAGTCAAAATAAACCTATCAAGATTTAGAAGAATCATGTGACAAGGAAAGTGAAACTGGAAGAGAAACTTTGAAATTTCTTACTTTACAGAAACATGTTGAAACTGAAAATATTATTGGGAACCAGAAATCTCTAGTTCAAACAAGTAGAAGGTTGATGTTAGAAAATTAGACATCTCTCATTTCACAAATTGAACTAGAATTAGTTTCAGAAGTAGTTGAACATAAATAATGGGTTGATGTAATGAATAAACAGTTGGATCAAATTGAGAAAAAAAATACTTTGGAACTTGTTCCAAATTTAGATAATAAAAATACTATTAAAACAAAATGGGTGTATTGAAACAAGTTTAATGAATATGGATAAGTTTCAAGAAACAAATAAATACTTGTTTGAAAAGGCTATGAACAGGTGGAAGGTGTGTATTTTTAAGAAACCTTTTCACCCATTAAAATATTAGAAACTATTAGAATGTTTCTAGCAGTGGATGCATATTGAAATTATGAATATTATCATATGTATATAAATTCATCTTTTCTAAATAGTGATATTGAAGAAGAAGTTTACATTGAACAACCATGTGGGTTTTTACTTAATAGTGATTAAAGTATGGTTTGTAAATTGAAGAAAGCCTTGTATGGGTTGAAACAAGCCCCACATGATTGGTATTAAAAACTTAACAATTGTTTGAGAATGTCAATTTTTTATAAAGGAACGATTGATAACAACTTGTATGTGAATGATGCTAACTCCATCACTTTAATTGTAATTATGTATGTTGATGATATAATTTTTGTTGGAGATAAAGAAAAAGTGTGTAATGAATTTTCTGAGGAAATGAAGAAAAACTTTGAGATGTTAATGCTAGGATAATTAACTTTCTTCCTGGGTTTACAAGTTAAAAAAAGAAGAATACATCTTTACATCTCAAGAAAAGTATTCTAAGGAATTGTTAAAGAAGTTTGGTATGAAATAATCTAAAGAATTTTCTACTTCTATTTTTAGTTGGGTTGAAGATTGGTAAAGATGAAGTTTGAAAAAATGTGGATTAGAATGATTTTTTAAAATTGATAGGAAGTTTTCTTTACCTTACAGCTTCAAGATTCAATATTGTTTATGTTGTGAATTTGTGTTCCAGATATCAGAGTGATCTGAAAGAATCTCATATGTTGGAAGGAAATATAATTATAAGATATGTTAAAGGAACAAATTAATATGGGTTGATATAAAAAAGAAGTTGTGATGTGAACTTTCATCGTTATATTGATACTGATTGGGACGAAGATTGTAATGATATAAATCAAATTTAGAAGGATTATTTTTCTTGGGAGAATGTTGTGTGATTTTTCATAGTAATAAACAAAGTTCATTAACTTTGAGCATAATAGAATCATAATATCTTGCAGCCACCCAGGATTGTACTCAAATTTTGTGTATGAAGGTTCAGTTGTAAGATTTGAATGTTGATGTTTTCAAACCATTAAAGATTCTTTGTGATAATCAGAGTGCAATTTATCTTTCTAAAAATTACATCCCACAATCAAGATCAAAACTCATTGATATTAAGTTTCACTTTATAAAATAAGAGGTTAATGGTGGAGATGTTTTTCTAGAATATATTTCAACAAAGTATTAAATTATTAATATATTCACAAAAAGAAATGCCGAGAGATAGATTTGTGTATTTGAGGCTACAACTCCATGTTCATTCTCATAAAAATATCCCTAAAAATATTAAGGAAGATCCACCACAGTGCTTTAGATTATGTGTACAAAGAGGTATAAAATGTATATCTTTATTCTATAAGTGATAAATAATTACTTTTCTTCTTAAATGAATCTGAAGCTATGGTTATCATAAAATGGAGGAGAGAAAGAAAATTGAAAGAAAAATATAAAAGTAAAGGGGATTTTATCTTTACATTACCGTAAATTTTATTATTATTGAGGGATATAATTCCTTCAAAAACATTACTTTATCTAGTAGTGTGGTGTTAGGACACTCTCTTTTGATAAATGTTGTGTTTTGGTAAATGTTCAAAAATGAGTTGTGAAAAAAGTTTGTGTGTTGAAAAATGATGAGTTAAAAAAGTTTTTAATGAAGGGTTTCAACAAATATAAAGGGGGATATTGAAGATACTTTGTGATGTGTTTTTTTATTTACAAAGTTTGGTTTTGTTTGAAAACTAAATTTCTGTAAAATAATGTTTTTTTAAATCTGGTTAAAGATGTGTTGCTGAAATTTTATAACTTGTTTGTTTGAGAAGTTGCTGGAAATACAGATAATGAAAGTGTTTTGTAATGTTGGAGATCATACAATCAATTAGACAATACATTAAAATCAGTATATCATCATCATCAATATTATTTATTTTATTGAAAAGAAGAAAGAAAACTACAAGGGGGCAAGAAATAGAGGCCGAGACCTAAGGGGGTTGGAAGTAGTGAAGGCCGAGGGCATCCTCTATAATGATATTCACCCCCTCTGCTTTCAGGAAGTTCAAGTCATAGAAACAAGAGACACCAGAACCTTGGTGATTAGTCACTGAAAGTGGCTAATATTAATTGTTAATATCTTTATATTCATTGTTCCAAAGTCCATAAACATTTTTTTAGTGCATTACATAAATAGAACTTCATTTCTCATCAAAAATGCAATTCATGTTTAAAATGCAAATTTAGTCCCAATCATTCATTTGTTTGTTGACAATATTATATTCATTTTCTGAATTTGAAATTTTGGGATATGATTTATCACTTTGTTTGGAAAATTTTATCTTTTAGGTCCGATGGATGAATCCCAAAGGAAGATGGAGAATTTTGCGCCTGAAGCCAGAAATTTTCTGGAAAAAGCATAATGGGCCTAAGACCCATCAAACAAATGTGGGGCCCAGAAACCAAGCCCAATGAAGCTCAAATTTATACAGTAGAAATATAAAAATATGAGGATCATTTTATTCAACTGTGGCCAGAGCTAATTCTTATGTTTTCATGATGATAAAGCGATCTGAAGTTGAGATTTAAATGGTGGACTCGTCATTAATGCACAGAAATCCGTCCCACCATTTAGACCATAACTTACAAACGGAGGAGCCAAATTTCCTGAAATTTTGAGAGCTTCTAGAAGACTCATTTAAGAAGATATTTTATATTTATGACACCTTCGGATTCGGCCATATGAAGTGTCAAAGGTACACGTCCAAATGGAGGAAGAATCTGGACTGTTTTCCGGGTCAACTTCGAAACGTCAATTTCCTTTTGATTCTTCACCCTCCTTTTGACTCTCTTAATTGTTGGGGGGTGAATTTATTGTTGGGGGTGGACATAAGACTCCTAATATGCCTTTATAAGGAGCTGGTGGTGAAGGGAATAATCATCTAACATTTTCCTTTGAATCCAAGTTTTTCTTTCAATTGTAATTTCCTGCTTTCAATTTGTAATTGCATCGTCAAGTTTTCCCATGTAAGTTTTTCTTTCACGTTTATTATTTTAATAAAATTTCTTATTATTATTCAATTTTTATTTTCCTTTTCTTTACACGTTGATACCGTTGAATCATTGTGTGAAATTATTCACACTAGCACTTGTGATTTCAATCACACAACGGTGGAGTGTTCGTTCTTTTAATAATTTTCTTCTTCTTCAATTCCTCCCCCATAAGTCTACATCCCGATTCCATTGGTAGAATAGAATCAATGGAGGGATAACCTCTTAAGGGTTGATCCAAGGGAGTAGCAAGGTCAGAGATTGAATGTTATTTCATGTACTTAATATTTAAATCTATTCGTTATTTTAGGATTTCCATTTGATGAGTTACATTCTTTCTCATCTTTGCCAACTTTAATGATGACACATTTTGAGTGCTAGTACGATCTATTTCCTTTAAATGATCATTAAAGTGATCCTAAAAGTGAATTAGTGATTGGCCTTGGAATTGTGTAGGGATTAAATTGGTGAATGATTTGGAAGAATTATCTCATTGTTTGGATATGTCTTGAATTAATGACATGAAATTTTATAAGAAAAGAAATTCATCCAATCCACCCCAAGCAAAACCCTAAGATCAACCCACCATCAATAATTGTTTAGTTCACATCATTTTTTATTATATCTTATTTAAATTATATCTTTAGTTCTCCAATTAAAATCTACCTCAAATTTAGCCACTTCAAAGACAATCCATCAATAAATCATAGCGTCTCAAGGTTACTTCTTCGGTCCCTGTGGATTCGATCCCTACTTGTACTTCAATGACCGCTTTTACCAGTAGGGTAAATTTGGGCGCAACAAAATTTTGGCGCCGTTTCCGGGGACCAAGTAAGTTACTTAGACCAAAAACCTTATTTTCTTACCCCCATTCTTCTATTCTAATCCCAATTATCTTATCTTTTCCCTTTCTCGCTTTTTTTTTCTTTTGGCGCATGTCCGCCTACACCCGCGATAACTCAAACAGATTAGTTAGGGTGGATACTCCTAGGGCTGGGGAGTCAAGCACTAAAAGAGGTCTATTTCCTTTAGATCCAAATCTTCCTAATACTCCAAATTCAGATGTTGAGTTCGATACAATGGAGAATCTCCCACAAAACCAAATCATAAACCGGGGAGGGAACCAAAATAACGGGCAGGACCCTAACTTGGGAATTGTTGCAGACCCGACCATGAATGACTACCTCACACCAACCTAGACCAATGCACCCTCATGCATTAGGCATGATAACATAGGATATTCCCAATATGTTTTCAAACCCCATGTCCTGAACCACCTTCCAACCTTTCATGGGATGGAGTCTGAGATGCCTTACCTTCATGTTAAAGAATTTAATGACATTGTCGAAACCATGTGCCCACCAAATCAAATTGAATCTGATAAAATGAGATTTTTCCCTTTTTCCCTTAAGGACCGAGCAAAGAATTGGTTAAACAATTTGAGACCAGCATCCATTCACTCTTGGGACCAACTTCAACGAGAATTTTATAAAAAATACTTCCCCGATCACAAAACAATTGCACTTAAAAAGATCATACAAAACTTTTTTGAAAGAGAGGGAGAAACATTCTACGAAACATGGGAAAGGTTCAAGGACACATTAAACATGGTACCGCACCATGGTTTCTTAATCCCAGAACAAGTGAGAATTTTCTATGAAGGGTTGGGTCCCAGAAACAAAAAATTCATTGATATGATGTGTAATGGAACCTTCAAAAACAAAGCCCCAAATGATGCTTACGAGTATCTAGAAAATCTTGCTGAACAAAACCAAACATGGGGAACATCACCATACTATGAGAAGCCACCCAAATCTGGTGGAATGTACAATCTTGGAGAAGAAGAAAACCTAAGAGCAAAACTTGCTGCACTCATGAGGAAAGTTGAGGAGATTGATCTTAGGAAGGTCCACAAAACCCAAACTGTTGAGCTTGTTTGTACAATTTGTGACAAGAATGACCACAAGACTGATAATTGTCCAACCCTTCCTTCCATCAAGGATGTTCTTTTAGGAGGACCACCAGAAGAAGTTAATGCAATGAACTTTCAAAAGCCACAATTCACGAACACCTTCAATCCAAGGTATAACGACCATCCGGGCTTTCGTTGGAAGGACAATCAACAACCAACACAACAACAATGTATCAACCCATACCCTCAAAAAAACTTTCAACCTCATAATCAGTTCCAACCACAACCGGTCCAATTCCAACATCCTCATGTCCAATATCAACAACCTATCCAACAACCAAAGTATCCTCCTGGAATAAACCCACAAGCTCAAGCACCAACCCAAAATGTTCCACAAAGCCTACTAGAACAACTGTGCAAACAAATGGACAAAATGAACTCAGAATTCTCATCCATTAAACAAGAACTTCAAACCATAAAAACTGGAAAGGCACCCATGCCCACACAGGCCATTCCAAAACAAACATCAAGGGGAGAGACAAGTTTCACTCAAACAACTCACGAACAACTAAAGGCTGTGACAGTTTTAAGAAGTGAGAAATCAATTGAAAAACCTGAACAGATAAGTCAGAAACCATGTGAAGCTTCAAAATCTAATGAAAATTCAAATGAAATACAAGATCAAACTGAAGAAACTGATAATAATGTGAATGAAACAACACTTCATCAAACGACTCCACAATCTGCACCATTTCCTCAACGCATGAGGGGGAAACCAAGCCTGAATTGATTGAAACATTGAGGGAAATCTTCTCACAAGTCAAGTTGAAAATTCCCCTTCTCGATGCCATCCAAACCATACCTTCCTACTCAAAATATCTTAAGGACTTGTGCACTTTTAAAAGAAAATTTTCACATAAAAACCAAGTCCTTTTGGCTGCTAATGTGAGTACCACCATTCAAGGGACCATTCCTCCTAAGATGAAAGACCCAGGATGCCCTTACATAAATGTTGAACTAGGAGAGAACAAAGTTGTCAAAGCCTTGTGTGATCTAGGTGCTAGTGTGAACCTCATTCCTTATGCCATGTACTGTCAGTTAGGTCTCGAAGAACTCCAACCCACATCTGTCACTCTTCAACTTGCTGATCGTAGTGTTCGAGTTCCAAAGGGGATCTTAAAATATGTTTTGGTAAAAGTTGAAAATTTCATTTACCCAGCTGACTTCATTGTTCTGGACAATCACCCAAGATTAGGTCCTAGGGAGAAAACCCCAATCATACTTGGTCGTCCCTTCCTTGCAACAATCAACTCTGTAATCCGAGTCCGAAATGGGAACATGACCATCACCTTTGGGAACATGAGTCTAGACTTGAAAATCTACAATGCAAACTCTCAAATTGGGGATGATGAAGAGATCCATGAGGTTAATTGGATTGGTAGTGTTGATAATGAACTCAATGAACTTCAAGGAGTTACCGAAGGATGGTTAAGTCAAGAAGAGATTGATTTTCTTTATTCACATGAGGGAAATTTTCCTCCTTGGATTGAATCCCTTTCAGACAGCTCTATTGATGAATTTTTAGAATCACCAATCAATGATACCATGGTTGAAATCAATAACATTGAGTCCATATCCATTCATGAAACTACTCTGGAAAATTTAGTGGATGAAAATTCTGCTCACAAGGAACCAATTTTGTCAAGAAATCTGAACAAAGAAACTAAGTTCAATACAAAGTCTCAACCATTCTTGGAAAGTCATGACCAATCTGATCTTGAATTTAAAGTCTTACCTTCATCACTAAAGTATGCTTACTTAGGGGACAATCAATCCTTTCCTGTTGTCATTTCTTCCTCCCTTGAAGCCGATCATGAGAGGATGCTTCTAGATGTTCTTAGGAGACACAAGAAATCCATTGGATGGACCCTATCTGATATCCCTGGGATTATCCCACTTATCGGGACTCATAGAATTATTCTTGAATCTGAGTCAAAGCCATGTCGTCAACCTCAGAGGCGACTCAATCCTAATCTCATGTAAGTAGTGAGAAAAGAACTTTTGAAATTGTTAAAAGCCGGTATCATCTATCCTATAGCTGAGAGTGAGTGGGTTAGCCCAATCCATGTGGTTCCAAAGAAGGATGGAATCACAGTAATAACCAACAAGGATGGAGAGATGCTTCCAACAAGGGTCAATAGTGGATGGAGAGTTTGTATTGACTATAGGAAGCTCAACTCTTGTACCAAGAAAGACCATTTCCCCTTACCCTTTATTGATCAAGTCCTCAAGCGAGTGGCGGGTCATCAATTCTATTGCTTCCTAGATGGATTCTCAGGGTATAATCAAATCGAAGTCTCCTTAGAGGATCAAGGAAAAACAACCTTCACTTGTCCATTTGGCACTTTTGCCTTCAAACGCATTCCCTTTGGGTTATGTAATGCCCCTGGTACCTTCCAGCGGTGCATGATGGGAATATTCTCGGATATAGTGGGGGATTTTTTAGAGGTCTTCATGGATGACTTCTCCATCTTTGGGGATACTTTTGAGGGATGCCTTATAAATGTTGAAAAGGTTTTTTCAAGGTGCGAGGATAAGAAACTCATACTAAATTGGGAAAAATGCCATTTCATGGTAAGGGAAGGACTTGTTCTAGGTCATCTGGTATCTGGTAGAGGGATTGAAGTGGATAAAGCTAAGGTTGACATCATTCGTCACCTTCCCTCTCCTAAAACTGTTAAGGAAGTGAGGTCCTTCTTAGGACATGCTGGTTTTTATAGAAGGTTCATTAGGAATTTCAGCTCTATTTCTCGACCACTTTGTGCTCTATTGGTAAAAGATGCTCCATTTTTATGGACAGAAAGCTGTGAGGAATCATTCTTTACACTCAAGTAAACTCTTATATCTCCACCTATCATGAAATCTCCAAATTGGAAACTTCCTTTTGAGCTCATGTGTGATGCAAGTGATTTCGCTGTAGGAGCAGTCTTAGGACAATGGTGTGAGAAAACTCCACATGTCATTTCTTATGCAAGCAAATCTTTAAATGATGCAAAAATAAACTACACCACCACTGAGAAAGAGTTGCTTGCTGTTGTCTTTGCCTTAGAGAAATTCAGGTCTTATCTCTTAGGATCACCCATCATTGTCTTCACTGACCATTCAGCCCTAAAATACCTTTTCCAAAAACAAGATGCCAAGGCTAGATTGATTAGGTGGGTCCTTCTTCTTCAAGAGTTCGATTTAACCATTAAGGATAAAAAGGGTGTTGAAAATATTGTAGCTGATCACCTCTCTAGGATGGAATTCAAAGACAACTCACACCACCTCTCTGTGTCTGATTCATTTCCCGATGAGCACCTCTATTTAGTGAGTGATTGCCCTTGGTATGCTGACATAGCAAACCATTTGGTGACGGGTGACATTCCAAAATTCATGGGGACCCAAGCTAAGAGGAAATTCCTTTCTGACGTAAAATACTATGTGTTTGATGATCCTTACCTATTCAAGTTCTGTCCTGATCAAATCATCAGGAGATGTATTCCTGAGTCTGCGCAAGAGTCCATTCTAAAATTTTGTCATGGAGAGGCATGTGGAGGCCACTTTTCTACAAAGAAAACCACTGCAAAGGTCCTCCAAAGTGGTTTATACTGGCCGAAACTCACTAAGGATTCCTTCCAATTCTGAAAAAGTTGTCCTCAGTGTCAGAAATTAGGATCCATTACCAAAAGGAATCAAATGCCCCTCACTCCCATTCTGGTCATTGAAATCTTTGATTGTTGGGGAATTGATTTCATGGGACCCTTTCCAAACTCTAAGGGATACCTCTACATCCTCTTAGCTATTGATTATGTCTCAAAATGGGTTGAAGCCATTCCCACCAAGTCCAATGACCACCATGTTGTGATCCTATTTTTGAAAGAGCATATATTTTCTCGATTTGGAATTCCTAGGGCTATAATCAGTGATCGTGGAACCCATTTCTGCAACCGCCCATTCGCTTCACTCATGTCTAAGTATGGAATTAATCATAAAGTTTCCACTGCATACCATCCTCAAACCAACGGTCAAGCTGAGTTGGCAAATAGAGAAATTAAACAAATTCTTGAAAAAACCGTCAATCCCTCTAGGAAAGATTGGACCGAGAAACTCTTAGATGCCCTTTGGGAATATCGAACTGCTTTCAAAACTATCCTAGGAATGTCACTATATAGATTGGTTTATGGAAAAGCATGTCATTTACCTGTTGAAATTGAACATAAGGCCTTTTGGGCAATAAAAAAAATGAACTTTGACATTTCTTTGGCTGAAACAAAAAGGAAATTAGATCTTAATGAACTCAAGGAACTTAGGATGGAGGCTTATGAAAATTCAAGGATCAATAAATCTAAAGTTCAAGCCTACCAATCTAGGAATCTCAAAGTCAAACACTTTGAGCTGGGAAAATTTGTGCTCTTGTATAGTTCAAAACTTCATCTACACCCAGGAAAGCTAAGGTCCAGATGGTCTGGTCCATACCTAGTGCATCATGTGTACCCTCATGGGGAAATAGAGATTCAAGATCCCACAAGTGGTCATGTCTTCAAAGTCAATGGTCATAGGTTAAAACCATTCATTGAATCATTCAATAAACAAGAAACCAAGGAGGATTTAACTGAGCCAACATATGAACCAGAGAAAAATTGATAGATTGAGGGTACAAGTCGGGCTAACGACATTAAACAAAAGCGCTGCATAGGAGGCAACCCGTGGTTTTCATGTTTCCAATCACTGTGAATCATCTTTTGTTTCCTTCTGCTTAATTTTGTTATTTTTTTTATATAGACTGTTGACCTGTTCTTCTTTTATGAGTAAGGATGGGTATGAAAAGGGAGCACCGTATTCATCCGTGTCACGCGGTGTGATCCCTGAGTAATACCTTACCCAGAAATTTAAAGAAGACAATGTATCATCAGTTTATTTTATTTATGTTTTTGTAGGTTTTTTTTAAAAAAAAAATTAATAATTTAGACTCTTGACCTGTTCTTCTTTTATGAGTATGGATGGGTATGAAAGGGGAGCACCGTATTCATCCGTGTCACGCGGTGTGATCCCTGAGTAATACCTTACCCAGAAATTTAAAAGAAGACAATGTATCATTAGTTTGATTTAAAAAAAATGAAAATGATGATACTTGGAATTAAATAAATCATTGTGTTGTTTGTTTTGTCTACTTTTTCCTTCTTTTTATGGTTCAGGAACTATTTTGGATGATACATGTTCAATCAAGGAGGTTCCTGCATCCCCAAAGAGATCAAAGGAGTAATTTGGAGCATCATGAACCTCAACTTTAAAAACCAGGTGAATTTGTTCCATGTTTGTCATTCTCAATTTCATCTTTGAACTCCTCTCCTACCCACTTCTAACTTTTCTTTTCTTTAAACACTGGGGAAAGTGTTATTCTAAGTTGGGGGGGGGGGATAAAAAATGATTTTTTTTGAATAAAAACATGCATGAAAAGAAAAATTCCATTAACCTTGAACATGATAACACACATTGCAAAATCTAAAATTGGATATCAAATAAATTTTGCATGCCTTGATTCTGATTTTAATGCAAGTTTAAGTTCATGAGCATAGTTTTTGGAAAGTGCAGTTGTCCGATGTGATTTTTCAAAGTTTACATTTTCACCCTCTTAATAAAAATGCCACAATACACGTCTACTGGATCGTGGGTGTAAATTTGAGTTCTTGGGTCCCTTTCATTATAGCATAGGGTTCTCGGGTCACTTTTAGTTTAATTTGAGTATCGAAAAAAAAACAAAAAAAAAAACAAAAAAAAGTTGAAAAAAATAATAATGACCACATAGAGCAATGTTTTGTCCAAATGCGTGGCGTCCGGCACTTGGGGATCGTGACTCCATAGTTTTCTTGCCCAGAGTTAGGCTTTATATCTCTATTGTAGAGCATGAAATTGACAAAATGCGTGGCGTCCGGCACTTGGGGATCGTGACTCCATAGTTGTCTTGCCCAGAGTTAGTCTTTTCATATCTATTGTGGTTAAAAAAAAAATCAAAAAAAAAAATTAAAAAAAATTAAAAAAAATGGATACTCATCTTAAGGTTTAATGTGATTCCCACCTAGCGCTTCCATTTTTTCCCCTTGAACAATAAAATGGGCCCCATATCTTTTATGATGCACAACACTTTATCATGCTTAATTGGAATTGGATGAAATGTGGCGATGAATTTGAACAAAGGAATGAGCTTGAGCTTGGGATATGCTTATGGACCTATCTTGTTTTAAATGATTTTGACGTGTTTTCATAATTTTTTTGGTATTAGATATTTGGGTGAGTAATGTGGATTTAAATATTTTTGGAAAAGGGGATTTGAATTTCATATTTGTAATTTATTTTGCTCGGGACTAGCAAAACTCAAGTTGGGGGGTGTGATTAATCACTGAAAGTGGATAATATTAATTGTTAATATCTTTATATTCATTTTTCCAAAGTCCATAAACATTGTTTTTAGTGCATTACATAAATAGAACTTCATTTCTCATCAAAAATGCAATTCATGTTTAAAATGCAAATTTGGGCCCAATCATTCATTTGTTTTTTGACAGTATTATATTCATTTTATGAATTTTAAATTTTGGGATATGATTGATCACTTTGTTTGGAACATTTTATCTTTTAGGTCCGATGGATGAATCCCAAAGGAAGATGGAGAATTTTGCGCCTGAAACCAGAAACTTGCTGGAAAAAGCATAATGGGCCTAAGGCCCATCAAACAAATGTGGGGCCCAGAAACCAAACCCAATGAAGCTCAAATTTATACAGTATAAAGATAAAAATATGAGGATCATTTTATTCAATTGTGGCCAGAGCTAATTATGATTTTTTCATGATGATAAAGGGATCTGAAGTTGAGATTTAAATGGTGGACTCGTCATTAATGCACAGAAATCCGTCCTACCATTTAGACCATAAATTACAAATGGCGGATCCAAATTTCCTGAAATTTGGAGAGCTTCTAGAAGACTCATTTACAAAGATATTTTATATTTATGACACCTTCGGATTCGGCCATATGAAGTGTCAAAGGCACACGTCCAAATGGAGGACGAATCTGGACAGTTTTACGGGTCAACTTCGAAACGTCAATTTCCTTTTGATTCTTAACCCTCCTTTTGACTCTCTTAATTGTTGGGGGGTGAATTTATTGTTGGGGGTGGACATAAGACTCCTAATATGCCTTTATAAGGAGCTGGTGGTGAAGGGAATAATCATCTAACATTTTCCTTTGAATCCATGTTTTTCTTTCAATTGTAATTTCCTGCTTTCAATTTGTAATTGCATCGTCAAGTTTTCCCATGTAAGTTTTTCTTTCACGTTTATTATTTTAATAACATTTCTTCTTATTCTTCACTTTTTATTTTACTTTTCTTCACACGTTGATACCGTTGAATCATAGTGTGAAATTATTCACACTATCACTTGTGATTTCAATCACACAACAGTGGAGTGTTCGTTCTTTTAATAATTTTCTTCTTCTTCAATTCCTACCCCATAAGTCTACATCCCGATTCCATTGGTAGAATAGCATAAATGGAGGTCTAACCTCTTAAGGGTTGATCCAAGGGAGTAGCAAGGTCAGAGATTGAATGTTATTTCATGTACTTAATATTTAAATCTATTCGTTATTTTAGGATTTCCATTTGATGAGTTACATTCTTTCTCATCTTTGCCAACTTTAATGATGACACATTTTGAGTGCTAGTACGATCTATTTCCTTTGAGTGATCATTAAAGTGATCCTCAAAGTGAATTAGTTATTGGCCTTGGAATTGTGTAGGGATTAAATTGGTGAATGATTTGGAAGAATTATCTCATTGTTTGGATATGTATTGAATTAATGACATGAAATTTTCTAAGAAAAGAAATTCATCCAATCCACCCCAAGCAAAACCCTAAGATCAACCCACCATCAATAATTGTTTAGTTCACATCATTTTTTATTATATCTTATTTAAATTATATCTTTAGTTCTCCAATTAAAATCTACCTCAAAGTTGGCCACTTCATAGACAATCCATCAATAAATCATAGCGTCTCAAGGTTACTTCTTCGGTCCCTGTGGATTCGATCCCTACTTGTACTTCAATGACCGCTTTTACCAGTAGGGTAAATTTGGGCGCAACCACTTGGCCCGCAATGGAAGAAAGGAAATCAACTGCCATGTTGCCTTCACGCCATGTATGTCTCAAGAAAACATTGTTGGAGATCAGGCCACGACACTTCCGAATGACATAAGTGATCGACCATGGGGGATTAAAGACATCAAGCAGTGAGTTTTGTAGGACCATGGAGTCAGTTTCCGCTTCCGCAATGGTGATGCCGCCCTGGTGACAGAGAGAGAGGCCTGTGAGGAAGGCGAGAGCCTCTACTTGAAGAGCCGAGCCGAGGACAAAGAATGCAGTGAATGACAAAACAACCATGCCTCTGGAGTTTCGGACCAGGCCACCACCTCTCATGACCCCTGAGGAGCAAGAACTGTTGGTATTGAGTTTCAGGCCATGCACTGGAGGGAGCCAGCGAACCCACTTTCCTCTCAAAATGTCCCTCTGAACAGGAGTCTGGGAATGCAGCTGCAAGATGTGGAACGAAGGAACGTCCCTCTAGGTCTCAGAGTTCTTGAACAAATCCAGGAGGAGACTCTGAGTCCTTGCAATAATGGACTTTCCAAAAGTCTGAGCCCCCTCGTGCCTTGCTTTATTTCTAGCCTGCCAGAGGAACCAACATCCTGCATAGAGGATGAGGGTTCTATCCTATCTCTCCGGTCCTCTATCCCCCGAGTTATGAAACCAACGGTCCAAAAAAGAGGCATCTGAGGAAGCTGGGGAGAAGAGATCAGTGAACATACTAAAGAAAGACCAGACCTCACGTGCCCATTCCCCCTCAAAAAATAGGTGATCAGCACTCTCTTCCTGGTGATTTTTGTATCACGGACAACATGAGACTAGAGGGATGCCGCATTTTCTGATGTTCTCATCAGTAGGGACAACATTATGCCGAAGCCTCCAAAAAAGTAAATTGAACTTGGACGGAATTTGGTTAATCCACAGGACCTCATTCCAGCGGTCCTCCTCCAAAAATAAAATTTGGTGAAATGTAGTAAGTTTTAAAGTTGTTGAGACTATAAAAATTGGGAAGTCATAGAACTTCCAAAACAATTGAAATGATGCTTTACTATTCTTTCAAGTTCCTAAAACATCATGAAGAAGTCATGATACAAGATGAGTTTTTTAAAAGGTCATAGGACCAAGAAGCATCAGATGAAGAAGTTTTCATAAGATTGGAAATATGAATTTACTAAAGTTTAAAGACCTACAAAGAAGAAAGGAATATTTCTAAGTTTTCTAAACATAGTTTTTTGGACATAGAGATTCAGATACAGCTCCTAATTTAGAATAATAGATAGAACAGATTCAAATAGAGTGTTTTTCAATGTTGAAGTTTCCAGACTCAGATTTTTGAACACATTTCTCTAGACTGAGAAACTATAAGAGATATAGGAGTTTTAAGTTGATAATGTTTGATAAAGTCAACCTTTCCAACTAGACACTATTTCAGATCATAGGTTTCAGATTAAGTTTTTATAAGATTATCTAAAGTTATTGATTGCTGAGTTTTTATGGTTTTGTAAAATGCGGAATAAATGAATGTTAATTCAAGAAATAAAATTTAAATATTTTAGTAGAAACAAAAGTATAGTTCAAAATTATAATCAAATATACTTCTCTAGATAAACAATATCGGTAGAAATTTTACTAAGTGACAAGATGAAGTTGAGCGGATAGACCTTGGATAGAGGAGAGTCAGTTGTGTTGAAATTACAACTAGATAGTTTTTGGAGACAATTGAAGTCTTTAGAAGTTTCAAAAATTTAGTCAACCATTTTTAGTTGGCTTGGAGAATCAGAGCGAGCAATTATATTTGTTTTGTTTTCAGTAGATCAAAATAAAAAATGTGAGTTATTTCAATTGGGTCAAGAGTATCTGACACAATAATATTGAAGTCAGAAGTTGTGAAGGATGTTTATTGGAAATAATTTTTTTACAAAGTTTGAGATAAGAAAATTTGATCAGACTAAATAAATGTTTTGTCTTTAAATTGGGACAATAGAACTAGAATGATAAATAGATTTTCAGACTGAGATGTTATGGAATTTCAATTTCTAGATAGAGGATTTATAGAGTGTGAGATTATGGTTGAGTTTGTTTCATGTGGGTCAAGAACTTTAAGACAGATGAAGAGTTCTTTGGATCACCATTTATGTACTGAAGTTTTGTTCTTGAATTTTTTTTTCAATATTATTTGAATATATGAAATTTTAGTAGAATCAAGAAGTTTCAAGAAGACACTACAAGATATGATAAGGTTTGAAGCGGTCAAAATTAAGCTAAAATAAATGAGAAATTTGAATATTTAGAATTTGGGTGTGTGGGAAAAATATATTAGTTTCCCACCTTTACTATTCTGGGAGAACCTATAAATAGAGGTGGAAAGTATAGTAGTTCTTGAAATTGTTCACATGTGTGTCAAAGCTGATACTTTGCAAAATTGGTTTCAAAAGTGAGTTTACCAACCAAAGTTATTTCAGGTTGAATAATAGTTTACAGAAAGAGGGTTATGATTAGAAGATCAAACTGAGACAAGTTCATATTACCATATAGAGAGAATCAGACTGAAGGTCTTGTTCGTATTTTTTGATAAGTTTTTTGTGATTAAACTGATTGATAATTTGTCCACCGGTCTAAGGCTATCAGATGTAGGCCATTATATATAGGAAGATTAGATAAAGTCTGATCAGACACAACATTCTAGACCAACATTTTTGAAGAAAAAAGTTTCATTGTTCATTTTTTTGTGGCTCAATTTTTTCAAGAAAAAACTTGTAAACCTACGAGAGTTGGTATAATAATTCCTATCGAGAGATAGAATGAATCTAATGGGATTATACACAAGTTGTATTCACTTCTTAATAATAGTGAATTTCCATATACCCATGAGAGTGGCTATGGAAAGGATACAGGTTCTCACACTGAGGCTGAACTTTATAAATCATGTGTGCCATGTTTATTTTTCTATTTTTTCATGCAATTTTTCTTACTAAAAGTTTACAAGGAAGAAAATCCAACAAGTTATAGGGGTTAAGTTTTCTAAAGTTGAAATTTTCAAAATGGAAACAATTGATTCAACCCCCCTCTCAGTCATTATTTGATCCTTTGGAACTTTAGAAACTTATTTAACTTCTTACTAATTTGATTCTCTACTTAATTATTGAATTCTTTGAATTTATAAAAATATTCCAAAATAATCCTCATTAAGTAGAGATATCCATATCTAATTAAATTATCAGTAAAATTAATGAAGTAATAAAACCCACCTCTATCTTCTCGTGGAAATGGTCCACACACATCAGTGTGTACCAATTGTATATGATCTACATCTCTTTCACCTTCTCCATCAAAATGTGTCTTAGTCATTTTACTTGTAAAAAAGAATGGAATCTCCAATACTTAGTTTTCACAATTTAATACATAAAGATCATTATTTAAATGTGTCATACCATAAAATATTCCGTCATTATAAAATAAATAACTTTTATTTATGAACTTGAAAATAAAACGATCGGTAACTAGGAAATATAAAAAATTATATTCTTGGTAACATTTGGTACATAATAAAAATATTTTAAAACCAATACCATGCCAATTGTAAATAGAAGCTGATAATATCTAATGACTAGAGTAGTCAGCCTCACACCATTAGCAGCTACAAATCCACCTATCCTCTTACAAACTTTCAAAATATAATTGGTTCTTGCATTTGAATACAAATATGAGAACTATATGATATATCTAATAACTAATGTGTTGATATAGAAAGATTTCACTCAATAATGAATGCACCTAAAGCTTCCCCTTACTTTTTTAGATGGGTGCGGTTCTTCTTCCAATAACCTATCTTGTTGTATACAAAACATATTTCATACTTTTCCTTTACCTATCATTAGATCTTCCTTTTATCGGAGGGATGGTGATCGAGAGCCTTAGATCTGGTATGAGTCTTGGGCCCCTTTTCCATGTTCTTCATTTTCTTATACACTATAAGTATTGTAGAATTTTTTTAGGTTCTGGATGTAGTGGAAGTTCCTTTTAGGAAAATAACCATTAAGGGTTTTTTCGGATTTGACGGATCATTCACCAATCGTGAAAATGTCATGGCCAATAAAATTTTTCCATCAACTATTGAAATATAAAGCTCAGAAACCAAATAGGATTTTTTCATGTTAAATTTATAATTAATTTAATTAGATATAAAGAAATATTACCCTATCTTAGTATCTTTCCTTAATGAAGACTTTGATCACTTGAAACCCTTTTTGGATTACAATCATTACGTAGGGAGGACCCAAAGTAGATCCCCCTCTAGTGGTGATCCACATGTGGTCCTTTGATCTCTGAAAAAACCCAATGGGATGATGGGTTCTAGCACAACAGATCAGTCATATTGTGTTTTTAATATTGATCACTTCAAGTTACTTCCATATTAAAGGAATCTCTCTCGTTATTCTCATTCTTGAGAGGATGAGAGAAGGAGGGATCTAGAGAGAAATCCATTGTGCACCAAAATTTTCAATTATTGATTAACCATATAGAATAGACATATCAATCTATCTATAGAGTTAGGGTTTAGATAAAAATATTATTTAATTTCACAATGACCCTTAAATAATATAATAAACCTTATCTAACCCTAGGCCATATAATAATAATAATAATATTATTTTTATGGCCTGTGCCATCTCATGAAATGATAAATATTATTTTACCAACATGTAAATTAATATTTACCACTGAACACAATTTTGGTCCAATCACCCTCCTCAACATTTATCAAATACCCAAATAAATATCTATTAAATATCTATTTAAAAATAAATATTTAGTAAATATTTATTCATAAATAAATATTTATAAAATATTTATTCATAAATAAATACTCTATTCACAATCTGATGAATAAATATTTATTAAATATTCAATAAATAAAATAAATATTTTATTCACAATCCGGTGAATAAATATTTATTAACTATTTATGTAATTAAATAAATTATTTATTAATGAATAAATAGTTATTTATTACTTTGAAAATATTTTTAATCAATAAATCCTAAATAAAATTATTCCTCAGTCTTGAGAATAATATTTATTCCAATAATTAAATTCAAATATAATTTAATTGAGATCAATGGAAATACTTAATGTGCGACCCTCTAGGATTTTTTCTCATTGGCATTAATCAGGATTTCCTAAAGTCTAAGATTACTTTCTAGTAACGGATCAAGGCACCCAAGAGAAATAAGTTAATGTCACAATGTGAAAAACCACACACAAACACTTACCATGTACTATAATCCCATTTTCACAATATCCCATCAAGAAAGTTGCACAAACATGTCATCAAATTTTGTGCTTGATATGTCTTTCTTTGACTCTCTGAAATAAACTCACCATTACACCATGTACATGAAATTTAATGTGATGATTCAATTTCAATCAAAGGGATGAGATATCACTTCCACTAATATGGAAGGGACAAATACTTCCTTGACTTATTAATTAATAACATGTTATTCTTGATTCACCCAACATACCCTACATCCCATGAACATATGGCATCACAGTCTTGGTCGATACATCAAAGTACACAAGTCATGAAAAGCATTAATAATAAACTTAAATTATAGATACCATTACAAATAATCACTGATAGGAATATCATATGACTCATAAACATTTGAAATTTCTACAGGAAGGTCTATTCTCATAATCTCTCATCTTGAAGATTACTAAGTGAAAAATTCACAAGTAGAAGTCTCATATGGTTATGTGTACTCACACCTAACATTCAACATTATATGTGTCCCATAATAGTATGTTATTCGACTGTAGAACTATATTTAAGAATATATTCATGGAATTTGAAGTTTCTCATCATAGTAGGGAACTTCTATGACCTAATGAATGTGACATATATTCTAGGAGATTATTACATTAAATTCATGCATAATAATGAACAATATATAATAATTTTTTTATTAATATTCAAATATTTGAATATACATGTAATCCAAAGTACAGAAAATTGGTTCTAGAACACCAACTCTTATAGACTCCCATTTAGACTAGATCCAACTGCCTATAACTTTCGGTCCGCTAGACCTCACATGATGATCATGTTTTTGTTCTGTTAAGACTTTAGTCAAGGGGTCTACCACATTTTCTTTCATGGATATTTTTCTCACTATAAATTCACCTCTTTGAGAAAAATACTTCAAGAGATGATACTTTCAAATTATGTGATTCATCTGCTAATGTGACCTTGGATCCTTTACAAGGGTCATCTCTATAGTATTATCATAGTATAATGTGACATGATGTTTACTACTATGTACCACATAAAGGTCTTATATGAAGTTGAATATCCAAACTTCTTCTTTAGATACCTTAAAATCCACAATATACTTAGAATTTACTATAGAATCTGCAACCACAACTTGTTTTAAGCTCTTCCAGCTCACAAAAACTCAATTGAGAGTGAAGATACATCTCGTATATGATTTCAGATCTTCTTAATCTATTTTAAAACTAACATAGATATATCCTATGATGAGTAGTTTATCATCTCCTCCATAGACCAGAAACATATCCTTAGTACACCTCATATACTTAAGGATAGTCTTAACTTCCATCCAATGGATTCACCTAGGTCATCTTGATATCTTCCTACCAAACTTAAGGCATATGAAACATCTAGCCTTTTACAGAGTATAACATACACGAATGAACCAATCACCAATTCATATAAATTCCTTGCCATCCTATGTCTTTCCTCATGTGTCTGAGGACACATTATCTTGGAAAGATAAATTTCATGTGACATTGGAAACAATCCCCTCTTGTATTTTTCCATACCAAATCTCTTCAGTATCTTATCAATATATATACCTTGACTTAGACCAAAAATCCTCTTGGATTTATCATGATGGATCTTTATCCCAAGAATACATACTTCTTCACCTAATTCCTTTATCGAGAAGCATTTATGAAACTAGGATTTAACATATTATAAGACTGATATTTCATTTCTAATAAGTAGTATGTCGTTGACATAAACTATTAAGAAAAATACCACACTCCCACTAAACTATTTATAGACACAAAGTTAAAATTCATTCTTTATGAAACCAAATTCTGTTATAGCTTCATAAAACCGAATTCTCCATGAACTGGATGCTCGACTCAATCCAAAACTGGATCTTTTTAAATTGAATACCTTGTTAGCATCTTTTAGAGTCACAAACCCTTCAGGTTATGTTATATGAAAATCTTCCCAAAAGTTCCCACTAAGGAAAGATGATTTGAAATCCATTTTCCAAACTCATAGTCATGTAAAGATGTAATGAAAAGTAAATTATAATGGATTTAAACATATAAATTGGTTAAAAGGTTTATTCATAGTCTATTTCTTAACATTTTTTGAACCCTTTTACAACCAGTCATGCCTTATAAGTACCGAATTGTCCATCCATGTCCACTTTCTTCTTGAATAACCATTTATAACCAATGGTATTTATATCCACAGGAGGATGTACAAAAATCTAGACATGGTTTTGGTACATGGAATCCATTTTATAATTCATAGCTTCTTTCCACTTGGAAACATCTATTCCACTTATTGCTTCCTTATAGGTTACATGATCATTATTATAAACTAATAATGAGTCACCATCCTCAGTGACTATAAAACTATATCTTTTAGGTTCTATAACCACTATTGTACTCCTACATAGTATTTTTTCTCTAGAAATTATTCTTCCATGGGGCTTAGTGGAATCTATTCCTGTGCCAACTCTTGTATAACTTGATCCTATACTTTATCAAAGTCTATCTCAATCCCACTATCACTTTTAGAGATGTTATCTCTCTCACAGAATATGGATTTTCTTTCCACTATTACCTTTTTTTATTAGGGGTCATATAGGTTATATCCCCTTATTTCCTTAGATATCCTATAAAGGCACACTTTATAATTCAGGGGGGAATTTTGTTGCTTGAAGATGCCTTAACACATGCTTTACATCCCCACACATGTAAGTATGACAATATGAGTTTCTTTCCACTCCATAATTGGAATAGAATACCATATTATGATTTAGTTAGAACCTGATTTAGTATTTTTTTTGTTTTTAATGTTTATCCCAAAAAGGATAATGGAATAATCACATGAATCATCATTGATCTCACTATGTCTAACTGGGTATGGTTCTTCCTTTCACTTACACCATTCCATAGTGGTGTATACAGAGGAGTGAGTTGGGATAGAATCCAAAACCCCTGTAAATAATCAATGAAGTCTTGATTAATATATTCTCCACCATATTCCAAGTAGAGCTGCTTAATATTCTTACCAAATTGGTTCTAAACTTCATTCTTAAATTCTTTGAATCCGTCAAAAGAATCTGACTTATACCTTATTAATTAGACATATCCATATCTATTAAAATCATCAGTAAAAGTTATAAAGTATGAGTACCTACCCCTTACTTAAACTATAAATGGTCCACACCCATTTGTATGAACTAATTGAAGAATCTCTTCTTCCCTTTCACCCTTTCTACTAAATTGGGATTTGGTCATTTTTCTTTGTAAAGATGCATGAAATACACCAAGCGGTTTTAGTTCAAAGGAATCTAAATATCCATCTTGGTGTAATTTTTTCAAACTCTTTTCATTTACATTTCCTAGTTATAATTGGTTGTGGTATGAGCCATGTGATGTAGTTTTGTTATCAATTTCCATTATATGGTTTTTTTAAATCCAACACATAAATAATGTTATTTAAATATTTATTACCATAACACATGATTTCTTTATAAAAGAAACAAAAATTATTCCCAAATTTGAGAATAAATACATTTTTATCAAATATGGATATATAAATAATGTTATTGGTAATATATGAAACATAATAACAATATTTTAAAACCAAGATCATTCCTATCAACAATGTAATGTGGTAGTCCCCAATAGCTATGAAAACAAGTCTGGATTCATTGGTTGCTCATAGATCTATCTCCCCTTAGTTAATATTATGAAATCTACTTGGTTAATATATTTGAATACATATTTGATCACCAAATACTATATTTAATACCTAGTTTTTATAAATAGATAGATTTAAATCGATAACAAATGCACCTGAAACTCCTCCTTTCTTCTTTTACCGGATGGGATTTTTCTTCCAATGACCCTTCTTGCCACATGCAAAACAGATAGCATCCTTTTCCCTTAATTTCCCCTTGATCTTTCTCTTCTTTAAAGGGAATTTTGAAGAAACTTTGGACTTATATCTCTTTACCCAGATTTTCCTTTTATTCACCATAAGGACAGAAGGATTTTCTCATTTAATATCTTTATCAACTTGGTGAAGAAATGTGAGAATAACCAAAAGAGACTTATATATGTTATTCATATTTAAATTTACAAAAAAACTATAGAATATCTAAGGGAGTGATGATAAAATTATATTAGTGAATAGTTATTCAGGAAATTTAAACTCTAGGGCCTTTAGGTTCTCAATCTAGCCAATGAGTTTGAATTTGTGAGGCCCAACTAGAACACCACCTCTAAGCATACTTTTAAAGAGATCCTTGGACATATCAAACCATTCATGTCTATCTCTCTCCTAATATAGACCATAGAAATTTTGGAGCATGATATAAGAATTCATGTCTTTATGTGACTTTATGAGTTCACTATACATGGAAAAAAGCATTAAACACTAAAACTCAACCATGTTACTCAAGTTTTTATCATATATAGCGACCTATTAATCACTTTCCTCTTTTGTAGGTGGATCAAGAAGTTAAGATTCTAGAACATAAGATTTTCATTCATGGTGCAACATAACCCATAGGTGTCAGAACCATTCCAAGAAGTTATTGTCAGAAATGAGATGGTCTTTCTCCAAGATGGATCATAGGGATAATGTGGTTGAATAAATTTTCATTATTATACAATTATAAAAGAGAATATTATTAGTAATTTACTTTATTATAATTTATGTGAGACATAATGAGTTAAATTTTATCAATTCTCCCACTATTTTATCAAGTCCAAAAATACCTCATCATTAGACTCATAATTTTTAGTTGGTTATACATTATAGTCGACATGATATATATTTTTCTTCTCATAACCCAAGAAAGGGCTTGATAAATTTCTCAAAGGTATTTAGGTTGGTATGCCTTTACTAACTATGGGTTTGTAGATCCTTGATTCATTGAGTGGAATCCCAAATCTAGAAACCCTTCTCATATTTCCTTAACACCTGCCTTCAAGTTACATCAAGTCAAACTAGGGATACTTCTCTTGATATAAATTGGTTAAGTAAAAAAAACTTTCATAAGAACTCTATGATAAAATTTCCTCAATGAGGGTTAGTCAAACACTCAGTTCTATGGATTTAATTCCTAATCATGTAATGGAAGGCTTAGTTTGAATTAATATTAAGTTGAGGGGTTTTATTTATTATGTGTAAATATTTATTGTTTTATCCTTTACATGTCATGTTAATATAAAGTGGATTTTACTTAAGTGATTAACCATGTTTTTATATAACATCTACACATAATATATTTATTTAAATTTAAAATTTTCATATTAATCTATTTATTTATGTGATCACGATCTTAAATCCATAAAATAAATAAAATAATGAGATAATTTTAAATAAATAAATAAATTACCTTATCAAGAGCTTATATAACAATTGATTTATTGAGTGGACAATAAATCAACCTATAACCCTAGGGGAAAACTCATTATTTTGGTCTTGTCATAAGTTACAACATTCCACCTATCCACCTATATATCACCTAGGTAGGGTTCATCTCGGTTCCATCTTGAGCCACCTCTTTACACCTTAGGATACTAATTTTATTACACATTTTTACAACTCACATGCATGTGAGGGGAACTAAAGGATTGGTTAAGGGTGATTACATAAAAAAAATTTGGTACACAAGTCCTACATAATAAAATAGGGAGGGATGATACAGAAAAAATCATATTTAATTTAATAATAAATAATTGAATTCCCATGCAATAAAATTAAATTAAATAAAAACAATTCATACAAAGGTCTTGTCAAATCTCATAAATGATTATACACATGCAATGAATACAAAAAAGTACACCAACTAACATTCACTTCAATTCATTATTTATCATTAAGATAAACACACTTGAATTAATTAATCAATTCCTTTTATCTTAATGACCATGAAAATTTTCTTGGAGATATCCATCATTAACTCATTCATGGTAAATAAAATGTAATAACCAATAATTTTAGTTAATTATAATAAATTAATTGAGAGGTTATTAATTATTCAAAACCATTATTATATAGTCAAACACATCTTGTTCCAATAGTGAAATTATATTTTAATACTATAATTAATTATTTTAATGCAATTTAATTTTTTCCTTTATTGGGAGACTACATGGAATGCAATTATAAGCTTCATTATATGTTCCTCAATTTCTGTTTATCCAGGATAAAGACCTGGGGCTTCAGTGTGTATCTTGGCAGTACTACACAACATATACTACTAGTTACATGCCATGTGTCCTACTTCCTATGTGTCTACATGACACACCACTAAATCGGAATGTTATTCAGATGTATAACTAAATGATGTATACTTTGTCTACATACCATGCGTTCTTCTTGTTGTGTGTCCATGAAAAGTGTTGAATGACTCAACTTGTTCTTCAGAAATGATAATTAATGAGTTACATGCCGTGTATGTTGAATACATGCCATGTGTTTCATTAATTATACAGGTTTTCAGTCTTATACAGTTAGAAACCATGTATTTGACCACATTGTTAGTGAAAATTTCACCATTATAACATGTAGACTACATGATGTGTACACCAATTACACACTTTGTAGTTTGAAAAATGGTGTTCTAGGTCAGCCTAGTCAACACATGGTGTAAAATTAATTCACTACATGTAATAAATAATAGATGAACCATGTATCCCATGACACATCCAGGTGTAGTGAACCTGGGTACATGGCATGTACTCCGGCTACAAGACATATAACCCAATATACCAACCAGAAACTTTAGTACCTCTCAATAGAATCTATAATTGTTCTCCATATTTTCTTATTCTTTATAAAAATATGAATCTTGAATGATGAATATTAAAATACTGAAATCATGTTAATTAAATTTAATATTTAAAGAATGAATAATATAGAAATGAAATATCTAACCACTATTGTGTATAATTGATCAAAAATCAAATAAATAATTATAAATATAAACCTTCCTTTGGTACAACTTGTAGGTTTTAGATGTAGCATAAGTTCCTTTTGGGAGAATAACCATTAAGGGGTTTTTTAGATTTTAGGGATCATTTTATAATTGTTCAAGGCATAAACATAATGATTGATGAATTTTTTTCCATCGAATATTGAAATAGACATCCCAAAAACCAGATAGGATCTTTTTCATGTTAAATTTATAATTGATTTAATTATATCTGAATAAATATTACCACTATAGGATCTAAATTGGGACTATGGGACCCTCCATCATAATATTGTCTACTTTGGGTCACTCCCTCATAGTTTTATTCCTCAGCAGGACTCACTTCCCACCACTGTGGCTCATTGAACAACCCCTATACCATTCCCAAAACCCCTCCACTATCCGATGTTGTATAGGGAAACAAGTGTCACAACATGACACCCACATGTCATGTCGTGACACCTCTACCGCCAGTAACCATGAACTGTAGGGCACACACTGTCATTCATTTGAGACTCCAACAATCACCCATCAGTGATTTCCCTACGAATCAGAGGCTTCCTAACTCCATTAATACCAATTGTAGGATCTACATTGTGACTGCAAGACCCTTTATCACAATATTGTTCACTTTGAGTTACTCCCTCATAGTTTTGTTCCTTATAAGGAATCACTTCCCACCCCCTCTAAAAATTACTTTTGATGGGGAGAGGATGATTGGGGATTATATACCATTCCCAACACCCCTCCAGTCTCAAATGTGGGACAGGGAAACAAGTGTCACAATATGACACCCATATGTCACGTTGTGACACCCATGTGACCAACAACCATGACCCGTAGGACACACACTATCATTCATTTAGGACTCCAACAACTGAATCTTAGGATCTTTGTTTGATGAATATTCATATCATCCAAAACCCTTTTCAGATTACCATCTTTACATAGGGAGGATCCAATGTAGAGCCTCTCTAGCGGTGATACACACATGGTCCTTTGATCTATGAATAACACTGATGGAACATCGGGTGTTAGCACAGTGGATCGATCATCCTGTGTTGTTCTTCTTGATCGTTTCAAGTTCCTTCAGGCTTGAAAGAATCTCTCTTATTCTTATAATTCTTGAGAGGGCGAGAGAAAGAGGAATCTAGAGAGAAATATGTTTTTCAAAAAAATTCTCAATTCTTGATTAACCCTACACAATAGACATACCAATCCATTTATAGAGTTAAGGATTAGGTTAAAATATTATTTAATTACAAAAGAACCCTTAAATAATATAATAAACCTTATATAACTCCATTCCGTATAATAATAATAATATAATTTTATGGCATGTGCTATCTGGCATAATGATAAATATTATTTTATTATCATGGAAATTAATATTTATCACCGAATGTGATTTGAGTCTAATCATCCTCCTCAGAATTCATCGAATACCCAAATAAATATTTATTAAATATTTATTCATAAATAAAAATTCTATTCATAGTTTGGAAAATAAATATTTATTAAATATTCAACAAATAAAATAAACATTCTATTCACAATCTCATGAATAAATATTTATTAATTATTCATGTAATTAAATAAATTATTTATCAATGATTAAATAATTATTTATTACTTTGATAATATTTGTGATCAATATATCATTAATAGAATTATTCCTGATTCTTGAGAATAATATTTATTCTAATAATTAAATTAAAATAGAATTTAACTGAGATTAATGGAAACATTTATTGTGTGACCCTATAGGATTATTTCTCATTGTCATTATGTGGACTTGACAAAATTCTAAGAATAATGTCTAGTAATGGGTCAAGTAATCTAATTAAAAGAAGTTAATATCATAATTTTGAAAACCACACATGAACACTCATTGTGTAATATAATCCCTTTTCACAATATCTCATCAAGCAGGTTGCACGCACATGCCATCAACCTATGTGCTTGATATGTCTTTCTTGACTGTTTGAAATAAACTCATCATCACATCATGTCTATGTAATTTAATTCAATGGTTACATTTCGATCAAAGGGCCAATATATCAACATCCATTAATATGGAAGGGACAAATCCTTCCTTGACTTATTAATTAATAACATTTTATTTGTGGCATACCCAATATACCCTACATCCCATGAACATATGGAATCACATTTTTGGTTAGTACATAAAAGTATGAAATTCATGAAAGTAATTAATAATAATATTAAAGTCTAAGGACCTTTACACATGCTCATAGATAGGAAAATCTGATGACATATAAACATGCAGAATTCCTATAGGTGGGTCTGTTCTCATCTTTCATCTCAGAGATTACTAACTGCAAACTTTATGAGAAGAAGTCTCATCTACTTATGAGTACTCACACATGATATTAAACATTATATTTGTCCCATCATAGTATGTTATTTTATTGTATATCTATATTTAAGAATATCATCATGACATTTTAAGGTTATCATCATAGCGGATAACTTCTATGACCTTATCAGTACGACAAATACCCTAGGACATTATTACATTAAAGTCATACAAAAAAATGAAGAATATATAATAATATGTTTTTTAATATTTAAATATTCAAATATACATATAATCCAATGTACAAACAGTTGGTTCTAGAAAACCAACTCCAACACTTTTCATGCCCAATGTCTTTATCAACTTGGCGAACCAATGTAAGGAGTTCTGAGAAACACTTCTCACTATTTCTCATATTATAATTGATAATGAAACTAGAGAATCTATTAGGGAGTGAGGATAGAATGATATCTATGGAATCAATTAAATGTTTCATATAGAGAGATAGTTCTTCCTCATTGGCCTCTTTTCCAAGTGACTCAAGAATAGGGTTTCCATCACATATAATTTCTGTCCATGACATAGTATAATGTGTAAACACCTATACCATTATAAGAAATTCGATTCAATGATAAGGTTATACTTCTCTAGAATGGATCATAATGATATAGTTAAAGTTGTGTGGGTTTCTATTTCTATAATAAATAAGATCATAATTTCAGTACTTTATTTAGATTACTAAATTAGATGATAAATTTTAAATTTATTAATCTCCCACTATTTAATCGAAACCTAATATTCGTCACCATTAGTTTTAAAATATCTCATCACATAGATATTCTAGTGTAAAGGATTAATATTACCATTCTCATAACCTAGACATGGGATTGAAAAGTTATTTGAAGGGTTTAAGGTAAAAATAACTTTCCAACTGTATTAACTCATGACACCTTAATATTTTGAGTGGAATCCCCAATCTTGAAATCCTGTAATAGAATTTCATCAATGATTTTACTCTTAGATACAATGAGTCCTGCTTGTTCAGTAAAACCTTATTGTGAACTCAATTTAAAATTCCCTAATAATTGAAAGAACCCCGACTTGGTCCAGTGAAGCACTTTAAACATTGGTTTGATTTTAACTTAGTTGGTGGAAGGATATACCATATTAATATTTAATTTGAGGTATTTTTATCTTTATGTGTAAAGTGTAAATTTTATCTTGTTACATTATTGTTAATATTAAACATTCCTAGATAAAGTTTTGTTGAACTGGGTTTTTTAATTAATTAGTTTAATGATTTAAACACCCCTAAATAATTAACCATGTGATTGAAAAAATTAAAATAAATAAAGTGGATTGACCATGATATTCTCTAATGGTTGATTTATCTAGTGGATGATAAACCAACCCTTGACCCTAGGGAATTAACTCCTGGAACCATGCTTAGCTTGAGTTGCAACATTCTACATATACTCAGGTGCACTTCCTAGATTGGTTTCTCCTCATCTCCAAACTTGAACCACCTCCACTCGCCTAGGAGATCCATCCATTATATAATTTTACTCACAAGTAGGCAGGGGGAACCACATGATTGGTTGAAGGGGATTAAATAAAAGAAACCATGGGCACACTGAACTTTACATAATGAGAGGATAAGAATGAATCATAAGACATTATTTAATTTAATAAATTATTACAAAATTCATGCAATAATAAATTAAATAAACCAATCAGATTACATGATGGTCTAATATCCAGGTTATCCACTTACATGTAATGGATACAGAAAAATTATACTATCTAGCATTAAATTCAATCCATTATTTATTATTAGTACAAACACTCTTGAATTAATTAATTAATCCCCTTTACCTTAATGAACACCCGAAGTCCATTAGTGAAACCCATCATAAATGAAGCATGGAAAATAAATGGCTCAGCCAGTAATTATAATAAATTATATGGAATTTATTGAGAATTTATTAATTCCACAAACCTTATTACATAGTCAACACATCAGATGTCAATAATGAAATTTGGTTTTTAATGCTACAATTAATTATTCTTTATGAAATTTTAATTACATTATTTACTGGGTGACTACACAACATGTGCTAATGATCTACATTCCATGTTAGTTAATTTCCACATATATTGGATAAATTCCTAGGGAATCAATGTGTATCTCGTATGGGTTATATGAAATATACTAATGAGTTAAACACTGTGTGTTCTACTTACTGTGTATCCTCATAACTCACCTATGGAATCAACGTGTTCTTTGGATGTAGGAAATAATGAGTCACATGGAATGCACACCAACTACATGATATGTATCTCATTAATGATATAGGCTGTCAGTCTCATATGATGTTATGTTGCATATTTGACCACACAGTTAATGCAGATTTCACCACTAAACCGTGTAGAAAAAACGATGTGAATGTTAGCTACACATTATGTGGTATGAAAGACCATGTTTTAGGTTATCTCGATCAAGACATGATGTGCATTGAATGCACCATGTGTTATTACTGCTCAATGCATTGTGTATCCTGTGACATGTACATATGTAGTGAACTTGGGTACACGATGTGTACTTTTGGTCACACATCGTATATCCATTTCTACCATCTTGAATCCTCAGTAGCCCTGATAGAATCTTGAATCATTATTAGTATATTTTTAATCTTGTTAAGGGAATATAAATTTTGAACGAAGTGAATTAATTTATCAAAAAAATATTAATTAAACTTTAAATTAAAGAACTAATAAACTAGAAGTGGAAAACTAACAAAAATTGTGTATAATTGATAAATAAATAATAAATAATTATAAATTATTATGTGACTCCTTTGATACCACTTGAATGTTCTAGGTGAAGCAGAAGTGCTGGTGTAGTCATGACCAACACAACTTTTTGTAATAATCCATAAATAATTTGTGATTCACATGATGAAGAATCATCATGACCAATAAAATTAGTATGAATATTAATTAAAAAAAACCTAAAACCAAGAAGAGAGTATGTTTTCAAATATAATTTATAATTTACTTATTTAATTAATGAATTACCTTTCATTTAATTATTTATTCATTGATGAATCAGTATAACCCTTACTATTATACCATTTTTGTGTTAGAGGAATTAGGGGTAGATTCCTTCTAGTGGTGATTCACATGTGCTTCATGAGCCTTTGATCATCTCTGTAGAATCCTCTAGATTCTAGCATGGATGTTCTAATGATTTCGATGATCAATGTTAATCATAACCAAATAATTCAAGAGAGAAGGTATTCAATCTGGCGGTGGAGGAAAAAATCTTTACATTCTTTATAGAATTCTAGGGGAGAGATCTTTAGATCTTGAGAAAATCCTCTCTAGAATTTTTTGTGCACAATGGAAGAATATGGATTTAACTCTTGGAGAATGTCATAACCAGGTTTAAATAATTATAAGGCTAAAAAACAATGACCACACAAGAGACCTTATTATATTCTTAAACCCTCGTGAATCCCATGTTTAATAATAAAATAATAATAATTATTTACTTGACATGTGCTAAACTTGCAGATAAAATAAATATTATTTTATTGAATAAATAATTTAATTTTTATTCAAATAATATTTAATATGACATTTCTCACCAAACCATTAACTGAGTATGTCAATCATCCTCAATATTTATCAGATCTTGAATAATTACCAATTAATTAATTAAATAAATATCCCTGTATTATTCACTAATAAATATATAAATATTCACCGAAATTAATGAATAAATATTTATTAAATATTTACATTACTAAATAAATAAATATTTTGTTACCTTGTGATTAAAATATAATAAATAAATATTATGCATTCACATAATTAAATATATAATTACCTAGTGAATATATTTATTAAACATTCAGCTCACATATATATTCTCCTGAATAACTGGTGATTGGATATTTTTGATCAAACCAACATGAATAATTATTAAACCATGTACAAGAATAAAATTTATCCAACATTTCAAATTTATATGGAATATAAAAAAGGTTCTGAATACACTCATGTGTGACCCTTTAGGCCTTTTTCTTAGTGGAATTACATTACACTACCTAAAGTTTATGGTTAGTGTCTAACAATATACTAAGGATCTAATAAAGAAATAAGTTAATGTCACAATGATATGTAACCTCTTACGAACATAAATGTGTAATATAATCCCTTTATCTTAGTATTTCTAATCAAGTAGGTTGTATACAAGTGTCATTAACCTATATACTCAATGTTTCTTTCTTTGACTTTTTGAAAATGAACTCACTGACAACATCACCATGGTCATGGACTTAATAAGGTAGTTCAATTTCCATAAAAGGGATTGAGATATCAACTTTCATTAAAGAATAGAATAGATAAATCCTTTCTCACATTATTTATTAACACAATGTCAGTCATGAAACACCCAACATATCTTACTTTGCAGCGTGCATATGTTTTCATGATTTTTTTAATAAAATAGACTATAAATCTCATGACATGCATTAATAATAATCTTAAATTATAAGGATCATTACACATTCCCATATATAGGAACATCCAATGACACATATAAATGTGGATTTCCTATTGGTGGGTCATGTTCCCATAATCTCTAGCACTGAATATTACCAAGGGAATACATTATGTGAAAGTGTCTCAAATTCCTATGAGTATCCATCCCTGATATCCTATATCATTTTTTTGTCAAATTATGTCATATAACTATATAAATTATATTTAATAATACTATTGAGACACTTATAGGTTCTCATCATCGTGGGGAGAATCTATAACCTTCCTGCGTGACAAGTATCCTTAGGAAATTATCACATACTATGTCATGTAGAATAATAATCATGATGTTATAAGAAATTTTATTAGTATTCAAATACATGAAAATAAGTAATCATAAAGTACTTAGAAATCGGTTCTAGGGTGGCAACTCCAACAAGAAGGACCGTAATCTTCCATTGATGCATACCAATCCATAAGTGATGAAGAAGAAAAAATGGGAGAGGTTAGAAAAGAATACACTAGGGTTGAAAAGGATATCATTACCTCATAATGTGGCCTATAATTTTTGATAAGTGAAGACCACATTGGAAATTATGAGGACCTTCACTGACATATATGATAAGACCATGAAAATAAACAAAATGTTCTTACTAAGGAGACTATTTGGAATAAGGATATCAGAAGGGAAGTATGATTTAGATCATATTAGTGACTTTAACATGATAATAATTTAGTTGGAGTTAGTGAAGGTAAAATTTTTAGATATAGAATGGGTACTAATGTTACTCTCATTTCTCCTTTAATCTTAGGATGTGATGGTTACCACTATGAGTAAATCGTGTAGGAATAATAACCTATTGTTTGTGGATGTTAGAGACTTGATATTGAACAAGGTGATTTGTCAAAAAAAAATATATACATCTTCTAAAAATTATTATAGTAAAAAGTATAGAGTTTTATCCACAACATGGAAGGTCCATAAAAAGGTAAAAGAAGGATAAGTCGAAATAGAAGAATCTTGGAGGAAGGTGGTCCCATGTGATGATATTATGGGAAGAAAGGTCACCTCAAGAGGTATTTTGATGAGTTAAAAGTTAATTATAGAACATATGATTTTAGAAGTAGATTAGTGAATCTTGTGATGGAATATAATATTGGCTTACTCCCAAATGTTTCGAGTTCACTTGAGTCTTGGGTGACAAACTCTGGAGCTTTGTTTCACTCAACATTCATGAGTGGAAGTATGAATAACTATATTCATAGAATATTTGGAATGGAATATTTTAAGGACAATAATTCTCTCAAGATAGTTGGTATGGGATATGTTTACATTATTTTGTGGTCTTCATTGACATGACAGTCTTCATTGAACTGTCAGGATCCCATGGGTATAATATTGGTTCGTAAAATTCAAAAACAAAAACTAAACATGATGTTTATTATTATGATTTTATAAACACACAATCCAATAAACATGGACATATTAATATAAAATTATTCCATTATGAAAAAGTAATTATAAATGATACATAGTAGTGGTGAACAACATTGGACCTTGGTAGATTCAACAAATGAGTTCAAATAGCTTGAAATAATTATTATAAATTAGAAATAACAATATATACAACACAGTTAAATAAATATGTTCAAGAAACATGATAATACAATTTGTATATTAAACATATGTTATATACAGATCCTTCAAATAGATTCTTAGCACACAACAAATTCTATAAAATAAGAAAAAATTAAATGGTATAAGTAGAAATGATAAAATAACAAGCAAGAAAAAGGGAAAAAATAGATTCAAATTCAAATGAAAAATTCAAATGAAAAATTCAAAACCCGATTTGAATTAGTTAAAGAAGAAATAACATTAAAAAATTCTAGGTCAATTAGATAAAAAAATGAAAATGGAAAGCAATATAGAATACATTGATATACGTGATTCAGTCAAATTGACCTACATGAATGAGGTAGGGGCATCAAGATTTCATTATGAATTAAAGTAGATGGTGGGTTACATGTGAAAACTCTAGAAAACTAATGACAAAGAAAAACCCATAAACTAATCTATATTAGAGGGAGGAAAATAAAAAAAATAAAAAATGAAGGAAAAATTTACACTACCAAGTTATTTTACCAATAAATAGGATGTACCATGAATGAATTTGTCAAAGATCCAAGCCTCCAAGATCATGGGTAGTTGAAGCCAATGTCCGAAAATTTCTAGGTTCACAAGCTACAAGCCAAAACATATCCACACTGCACGTTGTTAGTGCTCCAGGACCAAGCTCACATGAACCGGCACTACATCAGTAAGAAGCCTTGGTTTCCCTTTCCATCATACACAAACCAAGTTGCTTTTCTTCTTTACTCTCTCAGTTGAATAAGATCCCCAACCACTCCTCTCAAAAATTACAAACTAGAAAAACCTCTCTTGTTGAATAGATTTTACACCCACTCTCCTCTGATTAAGAATGAACTTCTAGAATGAAGAAGCACACACCCATCCCCAAGGAGATGCAATCTATAATGATCACATTATAGAAAATTACAAAAAAACCACATTACACCACACACATGGATAATTGTGATGGAGTCAAAGAATTTAGACAACCAAGTAGGATAAGTGATAGTAATTCATGGAGAGTAGAGATAGTAAGTGAACAAAAACAATGGATTTATGGGAAATAAAAAATAATCTCAACTAACAGTGGATTAATAATAATCAATGACCGAGGTAATCAATAAGTAAAGCATGTGGATAATAGAGGAAATAGTCTAAAAGAGAAAAATCCTAGCTGTACAAAATGTATATGTATAAAAAAATAAAACCTTTTATTTAAAAAAATTTCAAACATCTCCACCTTGTAAAATAAAATCACAAACTAAACCACCCAACAACCTTGCACCACCTTACCTATTCCATTTATGTGGGAAACATGAAAACCTAAGAAGAACTAAGAGTGAAATAGTTAACTACCCCCTATGTGTATTCAAATGATACATATCCACCCATATAAATGAAATATAATATAATACTAAACATGATCATAATTAAAAAACCTATAAACATAAATGCATAAAATGAACTTAACTTAACATACCCTAGTTTACAGCTTCACATACCTGAACTCCTTACTGATCACATGCCAACTAGAGTTTCCCAAGAAAAATCCAGTGTCTACAGAACTCCAAAAAACCGAGCAGTACCCATCATAAAATAAAACATGGAAAATATCAATAAAAAAGTATAAACAAAAACCCCAAGTAAAATAACTTATATAAAAACATTAGCGACAAAGAAATAAAAACATATAAAGAATGAAAACAAAATGTATCCTAATCAATAAAGCTCAGAGTAAGAAAGCCACTCACTCCACTTGAATCTAACACAAATGTAGAAAAATATCCACCAAAAGGGAGTACACTACCCAGGACCAAGAAATAAGGGGTCCTAAAATACTAATTGGTACTTTTGTAATACCCATACAACCCCATTACTAAATACCAACTCATAACTATGAGAGAACTAAACTAACAAGTAAGGTCATCCCACTATCAACCTAAGAAAAACCCATTAAATCTAGATAAGAAATAATACTAGGTTCCTAATTCCTATGTAACAATCCAAATTTGGTAAAATAGATATAAATAAAACCATCATGAAGCATGGAATCCAACGAAACAAATACCCATGAACTTGCTTCTCTAACCATGGCATAAGACATCACCATTCCCACACTTGGTTACCTCATGAGAAGACCAACCCTCCTAGGACACAAATAAGGGGAAAAACCTAGATTCGAACCCACAACTCTGCCACCCTACAACACAGTAGAAAGATCATAAAACCCAAACCAAGATAATAGGGGAGTTCATTAATAAACCAGGTAATAATGAAAAACCTCATGCATCCCCAATACACTAATGAAAAACTATAACCCATGATAAACATAGGTGATCCAATTCATGAAAGCTACGAACTAATAATTACCATCTCATTCTAGCTTCCTAACGATATCTAGGAACCAACTAAAACTCCTAGAGAAACCCCAACGGAACTTCAATGAAGCCCAATCTTTACCAAACCTATTCACATGACACTTCCACCCTAAACATTGTCCATGATGAACTGCCACTTGAAATAGGTCACAAACTAGAGATACATTCCAATGGAACACTAAATAGAGGAACAAACCTAAAAAATACCAACGATTTAACCCCTATAGAAGAAGATATAAACACATGAGGCTAGACAAAACAATTGAACACCCTTCCTCACACCTCATTGCTAACTGAAACCTTTCACCCATACCAAACTCACACAAACCCCATCATACCCTATAACCAAAGACACAACCAAGTAATAACCTAGGGTCTCTACTAGGGAATATAGAATAGGTAAACAATAAGGAAAAAATAATAAAAAATCATATGTAAGTTACAACCAAAATTAGAAAATGAACTAACTAAACAAACATCAAAGCATGCTACAATGTAAATGACACTAACTAAATTATTTAATGAAATGAATAAATTGATTCTAAATTTTTACAATATAAAATTATGCCCAATTTTTCTTCGATACCAATTGTTATGGGTTGTGCCAACATAATAGTACACATTTAACTGCCAAGATCCCATGGGTATAATTTTGGTTCATATTCTAATCTTATAAACACATAATCCAATAAACAAGGAACATATTCATCTAAAATAATTCCATTAAACAAAAGGAACTACAAATGTTACATAGAAGTAGTGAGAAATACTGGATCACAAAAGATATAACAAACAAGTTCAAACATAATGAAATAATTCTCATAAAGAAGAAATAATAATATGTAAAACATAGTTTGATACATAGAATCAATACACATGAGAATAAAATTTCTAGATCCAATATATGTCACTTACAGAACCATCAAAGAGATTATTTACACACAATAAATTATATATAATAGGAAAGAATTTTCACGACCAGTCCCAGTGGGGCCCACGCTGCGACTCCCCAATCCCGCCTCCAATAGTCTAGGGGTTGGTGACTAGCACCGGGTAGACATATTACTAACATGGGAGGCATTTCCTAAGTACCCGTACACATGCACACATCTCCAAGCCCAAAATGATGAAATGTAAAAAACCACCAAGGAACAAAAATGCATGCATACACTAAACCCAACCAACAGAGTACGGCGAAAGGTAACGTAGTGAAAGTAAACTGGGCCAGAATACAAGCCCTCCAAAAACAAGAGTCTGAAAACTGAAAAGTCTAACCTGTAAACTCAAAGAGGTAATGGGACTGCTGCTCATAGCTGTAGGAACGCCTCGGTCTATAGGGAACTCAGTAAGCTCAATCCTGTCCTGGTCTGCCCTAGATTCTGTCAAAAGGCTTCTCGTCTGCACAAGACATGACACGTGTGGTCAAATCCCGTGCAAGGGTGAGTATAACAATACTCAGTAGAGGACCCTGAAAACCAAAAAGAAATACACGAAGTAAAGGTACAATAATCTCTACACAGTATATGTCTACAGAACATATAGAAAGAGAAAAACAAACCAGTTATACTCAAAACCCAGACCCGCAGTCTAGTGACAAGTCACATAACTGGATACCCCCGTTAGGGATTTAGTTCGAAGATTCCACGAATCACTCGTTCTGGGAGAACTCACTCCATGAGTCTGATAGATCGAATGGATTCCGTATGAGAAGCGCTGTTCGTTGAGAAAAGCCACGAGAGATAGCCACACTCATTACTAGAGACACACTCTTGAGTGGGAAAGACCACGATAGATAGATACACTCATTATGGGAGACACACTCCTGATTGGGAAAGATCACGATACACAGATGAGGATCACTGCCAGAGCCATGGTGGATACCGCGAATCATCCGGAATTCACCTGCTAGGTAGAGGATCGACGCCTGGTGGAGTTGGTCATGTCAATGCCTAAATCTACCTAGGGTCAATAATGGATAGAGGATCTTGATCCGGGCCTCTTGGATGGATGCCTGACTCTATCACAGAAATTCCTACTGAAGGGATCATACTCCGGTAGAAGGAAACGAATCCTGAACTTCAGGGGAATGAGAAGAAGGGAACTGAACCAAATGAAACATGTCCAAGATATGGTGGAAAATAAGACCAATCCATTTTCCAAAAAGTACACAGTGTGTAGAAAAATGGCACACACTGTGTCTTCTGACCCCGGGTACTACCTGTGTACAATGGCCCGTGTCGTAAGTCTGGTCGCGTGGAAAAAGTAAGTACACGACATGTGTTCAGATTACATGCTGTGTCTGAGTCATCTGGGGTTGGCTCCATGTATGCGGTCGTGTGCCTGTACATGGATTCCACCCATGTGCGCCATCTCGTGTAATAGGTACACGGGGTGACCCGTGTTACTAGCCTCGCCTGGCCATGTGGTGGAGTACACGACCGTGTACTCCATCCCGTGTCCATGTACTTTCCAAAATACACATCGAGCTTCGAGGAAGGTCCAACATGTCGTGTGACCAGGGTCACACGCCATGTGATACCTGTCTGACACCTGAAACCCTAGCTGCCACTGAGACAGTCCACATAGTGTGTTCTTCGGAGATACACGCTGTGTATTCTGGAAACTTCCAGAAACGCTAACCTCTACCATCGTGCCTCCGGTGATATCCTATTCGTTGATCTGGTCATCCGATCGCCATGAAACTCCCAGGTTTTGGTCGTCCTAACACCACGAAGCTGTTTCTGTTGTTTTTGGACCTCTGATCGGCTCTGAAAACATGTTTTGATCCTCCCATGCGAAGAAACCTCAAAGAATGGTCCCTTCTGATCTGAGCCGATTCGTCATCCGCTATCATCGTCGCACCTCCACAAGGCCATTGCAGTGTCAGAACTCTATTGTGGGATCGTTGTGTTTCAAGATGGGTGCGCGAAAATCCATTGTTCGTCTCCCCACAAAGAATGCGAAGAATGCGAAGAACGCGTGAGTAGGAAAGGGGGAAAGAAAATCCAATAAAACAAATTGAGGAAGAACCTCCACTGTTGTTCGTCACAACATTGATCTGCTCCCATTAGTAGGCTTAAATAGAGTAGAAATCAACAAAAAATATCAACATGGATTAATTCCCTATAATCATTCCAATGAAATCCCTAGTGCAAGAATGTAAGAATCCATAGGTCAACATGTTCGTGGTTGATCCACGTTCATCATTTAAACTCAAAAACAGGGAAGGAGGAATGAAATAACAACCCCTACCTCAAGAAAGGATCAATTGATGACGAAAGGGTCGCACTGCCAACATCATCAAGATCCTTCAACTCCATTGGCGTAGTGATTCACAACTTCGATTCGTCATCATTTGTCGCCGAGAGTTTTCTCCAAAGTGCCACAGATTATCCAGAGTTTCCTCTCAATCCTTGCCAATGAGCGACATTCGATTAACCTAATAAAAGGGAAACATGTTGGAATTCCATTACACTATAGTATTAATGAGTCATCATTGCTGTTTCTAAGTCATTATGACATGGCATTAATTGCTGAAATAGCTGCCCTGTCGTGGCGCTATAGTGGATATTTCCAAATAGAAATAAAATAAACTTTGCGATTTTATTTTATTTTATTTTACTAAAAACATCCAAAAATTAAATTTTTACCTTGACCTTCACCGGTCGAGGTTAGAATCATTATTAGGTAAAGTCATTGTCTCAGACGCAACGGTGCCCTCAGATTTTTAATCTGGGTATCTGTTTGGAAACTGCCACAATTGCGCACATATGCCGACTCACTTAACTTAAAGAAGTTCAAACCACCATTCCGGGATCACCGGGCCTCGAAATGATGTGTCCTCTCTCCACTTGGTCTCGAAATAATTACATATAATATTTAAAAATAATACACAGAAAATATGAGACATTACATTCTCCCCACCTTAGGGCTTTACGTCCCCGAAAATACAAAACAAGGCTACTTAAAAAATGAGGGTACTAGGCATAGATATGAGCCTCCCGCTCCCACATGCTCTCCTGAAGATTCCCGTGCTGCCACCGAATGTGCACCAAGGGAATTGATCACCCATGAAGTATCGTCTTCTACCGATCCTCGATCTCCACCAGGTACTCAGCAAAGGTCACTCCATCCTCGATGTCTAGCTCGCCCCAGTCGATGATGTGCAATGGGTCGTGCACATAACTCCTCAGCTGAAACACGTGGAAGACATCATGTACCCGATGCAACTATGGCGGTATATTTAGGTGGTACACCACTTTTTTGACTCTGCGTAGTATCTGAAAAGGTCCAATGAACCTCAGAGATAGCTTGCCGCCCCGGCCAAATCTCCGTAATCCTCATCGAGGTGAGACCCGAAGGAATACGTAGTCCCCCTCTTCGAACTACAGAGGTCTCCATCATATGTCAGGATAATAATTCTGCTAGATCTGTGTAGTTTTAATCCATTCTTGGATGATCTACACCTTCTTGGTGGAAGCTCGCACTAACTCTAGACCCATGAGTGGTGACTCTCTGGGGTCGATCGAGAAAACCGGTGAATGACAGGGTCTCCCATACAAAGCCTCGAATGGTGCCATACCAATGGTGGAGTGGTAGCTGTTGTTGTATGCAAACTCCACCAGTGGTAGGTGGTCCTCCCAACTACGACCAAAGTCTAAGATACAGGCTCGCAACATATCCTCCATAATTTGAATGGTTCTCTCTGTTTGACCATCAGTCTGGGGATGGAATGCCATGCTCAAGCATAGATAAGTCCAAAAATCCTCCTAAAATACCTTCCACAACCAGGATGTGAAGTGGGAATCTCGATCTGAGACTATAGTCGAAGGGACTCCATGAATCTAAACTATCTCCTGCACATAGAGGCGTCCCAATATCTCTACAGAACTCTACTCCCTGATAGCTAGGAAGTGGGCCGACTTGGTGAGTCATTCAACGATCACCCAAATAGAGTCATGCCCCTTGGACATCTGTGGTAAGCCTGTCACAAATTCCATTGATATTCCTTCCCACTTCCACTCTAGGACTTCCAGGGGGTGAGCTAATCCCGCTCGAACCTGGTGCTCAACCTTCACCTACTGGCATGTAAGGCATCGATAAATGAACTCTGCTACTGTCTTCTTCATGCCTGACCACCAGAACTATTGTCGGAGGTCCTAGTACATCTTTTCCACTCTAGGATGTACCGCCAGGGGAGATGTATGAAACTCCCTCAGGAACTCTTCTCGCAACACCACTGGTACAACAGTGTATCCTCTTTAAAGAAGTACGTGCTCCCCACCTTGTGAATATCCATCAGGAGCATGTCCTGTGGATAACTGAGCACGTAAGGCCTCACAGTCGACATCCCTAAGATGTGCCTCCCTAACTCACTGTAAGAGTGGAGGGGCAACAAACATCGACTATAATTAAGCTGCATCCTCCCTGTCTACTAAGGACAACTGCAACGTGGCTAACTGCTCTATCGCCTCACTCAACAGCTGTGAGCTTGACCTTCTTCTAAGAGAATCTGCCACCTTGATCCCCTTCCCAGGAGTATATATGATCTCGAAATCATAATCTTGGAGGAACTCTAGGCAACACCTCTGCCTCATATTTATATCCTTCTGTGAGAAGATGTACTTGAGGCTCTTGTGGTCAGAGTAGACGATGAAATGCTCACCCATAAGGTAGTGTCGCCACATCTTCAATGCGAAGAACACCACTGAAAACTTGAGATCATGGGTCGCATAGTTCTTATCATGTGTACTAAGCTGGCGGGAACTATAAGAAATCATTGCATGCCACTGCATCATGACACAACCGAGCCCGGTCCCTAATGCGTCACAGAAAACTATGTACTCAACGCCCTCCTCCGGAAATATCAAGATTGGGGTGCTCGTCGGACTCTGTCTCAACTACTCAAAAGCCTTCTGGAACTTTTCTATCCATATGAAGGGTTGAATCTTCCTGGTCAAGGATGTCATCGGTGATGATATCCGGGAGAAATCATGAATGAATCTCCGGTAATATCCTGCCAACCTAAGGAAGCTCCGTACCTTCGTCACGCTCTGAGGTGGCTCCCATGATAACACTTCCTCCACCTTGGCTGGATCCACAGCTACTCCATCTGTTGAGATGACATGTCCTAGAAAGTGGAAATCCTAAATCCAGAAATGATACTTCGAGAGATTCCCATAAAGCTAGTGCTCTCGGAGTACATCTATAACCATCCGTAGGTGTCTAGCATGCTCCTCCTATGATGCCGAGTACACAAGAATGTCTTCGATGAAAACCACCATGAAATTTTCCAAGTATAGTTGGAAGATCCGGTTCAGTAGTCCCATGAACACTGCGGGGGCGTTTTTCATGCCGAAAGGCATCACTAAGTATTCATTGTGACCGTAGCGGCATCTGAAAGTCGTCTTCGGTATATCCTCGTCCCGTACTTGTAACTGATGATAACCTTATTGAAGGTAAACCTTCAAGAACCACTATGCCCCTCTTAGATGGTTGAAGAGGTCATCGTTCCTCGGCAGTGGATACTTATTCTTTACTGTTACCAGGTTCAGGCGTCAGTAATCCACGCACAACCTCAAACTCCCGTCTGCCTTCTTGAAAAACAAGACTGGGGCCAACCAGGGTGAAACGACGGGTCTTACAAAACCCTTTCTCTACAAATCCTCCAACTGCACCCTCATCTCGCGAAGCTCTATGGGAGTCATCTGATATACTGGTGAGTAAATCAATGCTGTCCCAGTGTGTAAGTCGATGCAGAAATCGATTTCTCGGTGGGGTGGTAGTCCTGGAACATCTTTGGGAAAGACATCCTCGTAAACCGCCACTACTTTTGGGAACTGATAACTCATCACATCTACTGCTCTGAGGGAAAGGGTATCCAATTCATGGGTGACCGGCTTCACCCTCCTATGCATGAACCCATTTTGTGCTGCCTGGGTCTCCTTTTCTCCAACAAAGGAAAACCTCATCCTATCACTGCAGACACACCACACTCTTCACATAAAATAGTCAATCTGGGCATGGACTGAAGATAACCAATCCATACCGAGAATGAAATCGTAAGGCCTCGATGAAAACACTAATAGGTTCCAACCAAAACTCTTGACTACAAGGGTAATATCACACTGCCTACAAAGGTGTGTGATTGTCGAGTCTCCTCCCATAGGTGTCTCCAAGCGTAAGGATCGAGTCAACGAATCTACCAAAATCTCAAGGTTTCTCAAAAGACATGTGGAGATGAAGGACTGAATGGAACCTATGTCTATAAGTATGACAACTAAATTAGAGAAGAAACATATCATACCTAGGATCATCCCTGGAGCCCTTGGTTCATACACCTCGACCGCATGCAGCTGTCCCCACGCCTGTCCCCCAACTCCCTGAGCCTGGTGCGGACCTCCTGGGGGTGGTGGAAGAAGTAAGTCGAAGCGTCTACCACCACCCGTAGCTCTCCCAGCTCCTCTACCACGTCTGCCACCTGGTGGGTCTTTCTACTCCACTCTCTATCTCTTCCTCGGTGGTCTATCTACCACTTCCCTGTTAGCAACTTGACGGGTCGGGAAATCTCTAGCAAAATGTCCTCTACCATCGCACGCATATCATCGCTTCTCCCTAGGCTGACTGGATCCAGCCTGAGATCCCTAGACTGTTGATCCTCTTTCCTGGGTCCTCATATGACGTTTTCCACATCCAAATCCCTATGTTTGATGTTGGATCCCTACTATCGGGGTCTCCACACCTGTCTGCCTGCTGTTGACTGCCAGCGGCTATCTCCACTCTGCCAAGAAGTTCTCGATCACCAAGGCCCGCTTGAGCACTCCAGCATAAGTCGAAATGCATAAACACACGACACTAGCTCAGATGTACCATCTTAGACGTCGATCGAAGGTCCGAGATCTGAATTATTGGTCCCTGACCATATCCATCGAGTACCGGGTGAGGTTGGTGAACCTCGATGAATAGCCAGCTACTGTCAAACTGCCCTGCTGGAGCTGAAGGAGCTCCTGGATGCGCACTTCTCTCAGCATAACTGGAGATAACTCCTCCCTAAAGAGTCACTCAAACTCCGTCCATGAAATAGTCTCCTCATTGTGAGTTTGTGTGGTCAGACTCCACCACCGTCCCACTGAACCCTGAAGAAGGATTGCTCCTAGGATCACCATCTGGTTCGCTGGTGTCCTCACTAGATGGAAAACTCTGGTCACCGCCTCGAGCCAGTCCTTAGCAGCATGAGGGTCGGGATCACCTCAGAACCTAAGGGGTCTCTATATCTGGAACTCATGGAGCATGCTCAGCCTGCACTCCTCGTTGGTCGGTACTGCAGGTACCACAGGTTTCCCCACTGGTGGTGGTATAGCAGGTGCACCACCTGGTGGAAACACCTGGGGAACTGGTCCCTATATCGAAGCCTCATCACTGAGGGGGTCATCCTCATGATCGCGCTGCTGAATCCTAGCGGGTATGCATTGCAGAGGCATCCTGTAATGAAACAAGATGTACCATGGTCAATGAGTATATCTGGATAGATGACACAAAGGACAAGGAAAACACCACCCATTCCTATATGATTCATGTACCATTCTTTTGCTTCCCCTCAACTAGTGTTTTTATGTACCGAGTCGAAAAGTAGGTTATCAGAGTCCTGGTGCATGGATACATCAGCCGCCGCACCAACACTAGAGTCTCTGGCCTGAAATCTAAACTCAAAACACTTAACACTACTGCCCCAAACCAAACTCATAGACTCTTGGTCCTAAGGTAGAACCGACCAGCTCTGATACCACTCTGTCATGACCCGCCCTAATGGGGTCTGCACCCCGACTCCCCAAGGCCACCTCCAATAGGCCAGGGGTTGGTGACTAACACTAGGTAGGTATATTACTAACATGGGAGGCATTGCCTAAGTACTCATACACACACACACACACATCTCCAAGCCCAAAATGATGAAATGTAAAAAACCACCAAGGAACAAAAATGCATGCATACAATAAACCCAACCAACAGAGTACGGTGAAAGGTAAAGTACTAAAAGTAAACTAGGCCAGAATACAAGCCCACCGAAAACAAGAGTCTTAAAACTGAAAATTACAACCTATAAACTCAAAGAGGTACTGGGACTGCTTCTCATAGCCGTAGGAATGCCTCGGACTATAGGGAACTCAATAAGCTCAGTCCTATCCTGGTCCACCCTGGACTCTGTCAAAAGGCTGCTCATCTGCACAAGACACGACACGTGCGGGAAAAGCCCGTACAGGGGTGAGTATAACAATACTCAGTAGAGGACCCCGAAAACCAAAAAGCAATACATTAAGTAAAGGTAAATTCATCTCTACACAGTATATGTTTATAGAACATATAGAAAGAGAAACAAAAACCAGATATACTCAAAACCCAGACCCGCAATCTAGTGACAAGTCGCACAACCACATACCCCCGTTAAGGATTCAGTTCAAAGATTCCACGAAGCACTTGTTCTGGGAGAAGTCACTCCACGAGTCTGATAGCTCTGATGGCGTTTGTCCGAGAAGCACTGTTCATCAGGAAAATCCACGATAGATAGACACACTCATTACTAGAGACACACTCTTAATTGGGAAAGATCAAGATAGATAGATACACTCATTACGGGAGACACACTCCTGAGTGGGAAAGATCATGATACAAAGATGAGGATCACTGCCAGGGCCATGGAGGATACCATGAATCATCCAGAATTCACTTGTTAGGTAGAGGATCAACGCCCGATGGAGTTGGTCACATCGATGCCTGAATCTACCTAGGGTCAAGAATGGATAGAGGATCTCGATCCAGGCCTCTCAGATGGATGCCTAACTCTCACAGAAAGTCTGGCTGAAGGGATCATACTCCTATAGAAGGAAACGATGCCTGAACTTCAAGGGAACGAGAAGAAGGGGCACTAACCCAAACGAAACATGTCCAAGATACGATGGAAAAGAAGACCAATCTATTTTCCAAAAAGTACACGGTGTGTAGAAAAAGGTCACATGCCGTGTCTTCTGGCCCTAGGTACTACCCGTGTACAACGACCCGTGTCATAAGGCTGGTCACGTGGAAAAAGTAAGTACACGATGTATGTTCAGATTACACACCGTGCCCAAGTCATCTGGGGTCAACTCCATGTATGCGGCCATGTGGCCGTACACAACTTCCACCCATGTGCTCCATCCCGTGTAATAGGTACACGGGGTGACCCGCATTACTGGCCTCGCCTGGCCGTGTGGTGGAGTACATAGCCGTGTACTCCATCCCATTTCCGTGTACTTTCCAAAATACATGCCAAGATTTGGGGAAGGTCTAACACACCGTTTGACCAGGGACACACGTCGTGTGATACCTGTCTAATGCCCGAAACCCTACCCACCACTGAGATGGTCCACATGGAGTGTTCTTCAGAGATACACGCCATGTATTCTGGAAACTTCTAGAAACACAGACCTCCACCGTTGCACCTCCGGTGATGTCCCGTTCGTCGATCTGGTCGTCCGATCACCATAAAACTCCCGGGTTTTGGTCTCCCCGACACCACAAAGCTGCTTCCATTTTTTTCAGACCTCCGATCAGCTCTGAAAACATGTTTTGATCTTCCCGCGTGAAGAATGATTGAAGAAAGGTACCTTTTGATCCGAGACGATTCGTCATCCGCTATCATCGTCACACCTCTGCAAGGTCGTTGCGATGTCAGACCTCAATTGTGGGATCGTTGCATTGCAAGACTAGTGCGTAACGATCCGTTGTTCGTTGCCCCACAAAGAATGAAAAGAACACGATGAACGTGTGAGAAGGAAAGGGGGAAAGAAAATACAATAAAACAAATTGAGGAAGGAACCTCCGCCGTCATTCATCACGACGTTGATCCGCTTCTGTTAGTAGTCTTAAACGGAGTAGAAATAAACAAAAAATATCAACATGGATTAATTCCCTAGAATCATCCTAATGAAATCCCTCTCGAAAGAACGTATGAATTCTCGGATCAACATGTTCGTGGTTGATCTGCATTCATCGTTTAAACTCAAAAACGGGGAAGGAGGAATGAAATAACAACCCCTACCTCAAGAAAGGATCGATTTCTAATGAAAGGGTCACACTGCCGACGTCATCGAGATCCTTCAAATCCGTTGGCACAATGATTCACAACTTCGATTCGTCGTCATTTGTCACCGAGAGTTTTCTCCAAAGTGCCACGGATTCTCCAGAGTTTCCTCTTAATCCTTGACAACGAGCGACATTCGATTAACCGAATAAAAGGGAAACTTGTTGGAATTCCATTACGTTGTGGTATTAATGAGTCAGAATAACTGTTTCTGAGTCATTATGACATGGAATTAATTGCTGAAACAACTGCCCTGTCATTGCGCTGCAGTGGATATTTCTAAAAAGAAAAAAAACTTTGCGACTTTATTTTATTTTATTTTACTAAAAACGTACGAAAATTAACTTTTTCCCTCAACCCGCGACGGTCGAGGTTAGAATTTTTCTTAGGTAAAGTCGTCGTCCCGGACACAACGGTGACCTCAGATTTTTAATCCAGGCATCCGTTTGAAAACTGCCACAACCGCACACATATGCCGACTCACTTAACTTAAAGAAGTTCAAACCACCATTCCGGGATCACCGGGTCTTGGAATGATGTGCTGTATCTGCGCCTAGTCTCGAAATAATTCTATATAATATTTAAAAATAATACATGTAAAATACAATACATTACAAGAATAAAATGGAAACAAGTAGAAATGATAAAAACACAAGTAATACAAAGGGAATAAACAAATTTAGAGTCAATTTCCATATTCAAAATCAGATTTGAATTAATTCAAAAGTAAGATAATTCAACTATTCTAGGTTGATTAAACAAAAAAATGAAAATGGAAAGAAATAAATAATATAATGATTTATGTGCTTAGGTGAAATTAACCTACGTACATGGGGTAGGGGCACTGATATTTCACTATGAAAGAAAGTAAATGGAAGATTACATATGCAGACTCTAGAATACTGAAGACAAATCAACACCTATAAACTGATCTATATTAGAGGATGAAAAATTGAAAAATAAAAAATATAGGTAAAACTTACACTTACAATTTCTTTTAACAAGAAATTGAATGCACCTCAAATGAATTTGTTGAAAATAAAAGCCTCCAAGATCACAGGTAGCTGATGTTGATGTCTTCTAATGTATAAGTTTGTAAGATGTAATCCAAAATAGGTCCACATAATAACTCATTAGTTATCTATAATAAATATCACACGAACCAACACTGAATTAGTGAGAATCCTTGGTTTCCCTTTTTTTAGAACACAAACCAAACTACCTTGCTTCCTTCCTCTCCTAGTAGAAGAAGATCCCCAACCACTTCTCTCAAAACAATGAAATAGAAACCCTTATCTCATTGAATAAAGGTTTCATCCCCTTTCCTATGATCAAGAATGAACCACTATAATGAAGAAGAACACACCCATACCCAATGTGATGTTCCCTATAATAATCTCATTATAGGTGATCAAAACAAACCTAAATCACACCATACATATATATGGTTATGATAGAGTCAATGAATCAAACTAGTCAAGAATGATAGGCGAGAGGGACTCATGGTGGGAATTGATGGGTAATGAAAATAAATGGATTTAGGGGAAAAAAGATAATCACACCCAGCCATAGGATTAACTATAATCAACAACTAAGGTAATCAGCAAGTAGATCATCTGGATAACATAGGAAATAAGCAAAAATAAACAAACCTGGTTCTACAAAATATATATGTATAAAAAAATAAATCCTTTTATTTTAAAATTATACAAGTGAATTAAAAATTCACACACCTAGAAAAGTAATATAATCATGATAAATTTTCATAGAGTGTGGAAAATTCTAGGACTAAGGAAGAAATTAATTTCCATCGAATAGTTAGATGACATGGGTTTTTTTAAAAAGCACACGGATGGAACTATGTACCGAGTGGGAGTATCTAAAGCTATGATTAATACTATAAAAGTAACTTCTATGAAGTTATAATATGACCATCTAGGTCACCTTAGTGAGAAAAGGATGGAAGTACAAACTGTTAAAGGGATGATGAAGGATATAAATATAGAGTATAGATCAATAAAAGAATGTATTATAAGGAATCATCAAAATGTGTCCTAAAAAAGGTAAAATTCCATAAAACTAGAAGTTATATTTGTCGCATACAGATATATGAGGACCAACTCTAGTTTATTCTCAAGGAGGATAACTCTACTACATAACTTTATTCAATGATGAAATAAAAAAATTGTGGGTGTTCTTTCAAAATAAAAATTCTAAGGTATTAAAAATAGTCATTTGATAGAGATTCATGCTAGAAAAGAAGATTGGTTGTAATCTTCTTGATGTATGATAATGATGGGGAGTATAGAGCAGGTAATTCCAAATGTTTTTCTGGAGAAAATACACATGGTTTGAGAAGACCATACCAAGTAATCTAGAACATAAAAGAGTCATGGAGATGATGAACCAAACATTAGTTGAAAAATAAATGAGTATGAAAATTCAAAAAGGATTCCCCAAGGTGTTTTTCAAGGAAGTGGTGAATTGTGTGATATACTTGATCAATAAGAGACCATATTATCTATTGGGGAATGAACTACTAAAAGTATGTTGGATTTATAGGAAGGTATATGTCACCCATATCAAAGTATTTTGTGTAATTTCATACATCCATGTTAATGAAAGTATAGGTACAAGATTGATTCTACTTTCTGAGCATTTTACTTTATAAGATATGGTGACAAAGATTTTTGTTTTCAACTCTTGGATAACCACTTTTAGAAGGCAGTTTGAAGTCAAAATGTAATCTTTAATAAATAGATAATATAGAAAGAATATAACTTAACATAGAATTTTGATCTGAGTAATGTATCATAAAATTGTAAAGTTAAACTAAATGGATGTATTTAAATTACAGATGTTCTAGAGAATTTATAAAGCACATAAATATTGAAAACACTAGATTGTCTGGAGTATATTCCAGAATGTAGATAGGTTTGGATGGATTTTCCAAGTCCTGAAGTACCAGTGAGCTCAAGGACCTTTGAATCTTGAGAAAAATATTTGAAAGATAAAAATATGGAAGTTATAGTACTATAAGTAACATAACCATAGGGATTGTTGTAGAGATATACTAGAGTGAGGTGCCAAGTGCAGTGGTATGAAAGTGATCTTTTAATACTTGATTCTTATGAATGATGGAGAGACCAAGATCCTAGAAGTGTATATAAGTTTGACAGACTAAAATTAGTGAAATTTATCCATTAGGGATGATATTCATTACCCACATGTGTTATTAACATGGAAGCTAAAATAGAGGCCCATTGGGAATAAAATCCTTCAAAATAAATGGGTGTATCAGCTAAAGTAAGAAGCATATGGAAGAAATAGGTACAAGGTCAGAATATTTGTAAAGGGGTTTCAATAAATGGAAGGTGGTGATTTATAAGAGTTATTCTCACCAATATTTAGACATAAAACCATTCAGAAGGTTTTGAGTATGGTTGGAAAAGATAATTTTCATATGGAATAGTTGTACATGAATAAAACATTCCATCATGAGGACTTAGATGAGTAAATGTACATGGAGAATCAAGATGGTTTCATGGAGCAGTGTTACTAGGATCTTGTGTGAAAACTCAAATACATCCTTTATAGTTTGAAGAAATCACCAAGGATATGTAATTTTAGGTTCAATAGATTCATGAAGGAGTGGAAATTCATCCGAAGTAATGACAACCATTATTGCTACCAAGAGGTGTTCAATGATGGGAATTTTATCATTTTACTTCTCTATATTGATGAAATAATTATTGTAGGTCCAATGAAGGAATGAATCAATGAAATGAAGGATGAATTGTCTAGAATATTTAAGATGAATGATCTTATATTGATAAAATGGATTTTGGGGATGTGTATAGTGAGAGACTTAAATTCTGGTACTCTTTACCCGATCCAGTCATATTACATTTAGAAGATGGTGGATCACTTTATCATGGGTGAGGTGAAACTAGAAACCACACCCATGGATAAACATTTCAAGCTAAGAAAGGAGAAGGAACCATAAGCAGAGGCTAAGGTCAAGTATATAGAAAAAACCACATATCCATTAACAATCAAAATCATGATGTACACCATGTTTTGTACTCTTATATACATTGTGAAAGTAGTGGGAATTATCAATAAATTCTTGTAAAATCCTAGAAGAGTACATTGAGTGGATGTGAAGTGTACTCTTTGGTAATTAAAGGGTTTTAGAAGCATGGGATTTTTCTTCTGAATAGTTGAGTCATTGAAAGGTTTTTCTGATTCTGAATTTAGAGGAGATGGAGACACTTAGCAGAGAACCACAAGATATTTATTCAGTTTTAGAGGAATATAAGTTAGTTGGTTATTGAAACTTCAACTAGTATTAGAACTATTAATAATAAAAGTAGAGTATATTTCATTAATTCAATTTCGGAAGGACATGATATGGCTGAAGGGGATGATGGGAGATATTAAAAGGAGTCAAGATGATGGGATGATATTTTAGGATTCAAAAATTTATATTCACTTAACCAAGAATATGAAATTTCATTCAAGTACAAATCATATTCAGCTGAAGTATCACTTAATCCAAAAGCTATTGGAGAAAAAAATGATGAATTTATAGAAGATAGAAGGGGATCTAAACCTGAAAAACATGTTGAAAAAGGTTATAGTTTGGGATGTAATTAGGTGGTACTACACCTCAGTTGGGTTAAAATGACTATAATTCATGGTGGGGGAACCATGATAGCTATAATGGAAGATTCAAGAGTGGATGTAAGTATGCATAATTTTGAAAAGGACTTGGTGGTGAATCTTGGAAAATGATTCTCAAGTGAGATATTATTAGGCTTAGCTGTGAAAACCGTTTTTCAAATAGATGAATTAGTCTATTGGAAGGAAAAATTTATGGTGACTAATGTTTTATGGTTTGGATGAAAATGGTGGTTCATTAGTGACCAATGTCCATGTGTCTGAACAATAGATGACTGGATAATGCAAACTGAATGATTCTGTCAAATAATACATCTAAATGACCCTGGTTGGGTGATATAGTAGGATGATGAAATCAAAAATTACATCTAAAAAGTGTATTTGGAAGTTACCTCTGATCACTCATCTTAGAGGCATTGTGGTTTTGCAACAAAGGAAAAAATCATAAGAGTTATCTTCATGAAAGTATCAACATATAATACTATTTACCAGATGAAGGATTTGAGTTGTTGGAAGGACTTGATCAAATGAAGGAATTTACATGGAGAGTGTCTCAAGTGGACTTTATCCCATAAATATTTATTGGTATAAGTTACCAAAATCACCAAATGGTTCATACTATAAATCGTTGGTTGGATCACTCTTGATTAGTAAACTTGTGCAAGTTTTAATTAACTTTATTTTACTTGAATAAATTAGTTTCATTTCCCCACCCCTATGGATTAATACACAAGTATAAACCATGTAAAAATCATGCTATCATTTTACCTTTGTTTTCTTTTAATAATTGTCTTCCAATAGTTCCTTTTTATGTATTTTCAGAGGTTGTGTGTTGTGGTGTGGTGATTTGGGTGTGTTTTTTCTTCCAAGTTCTAGACACCATAACATGGGATCATTTCCAACACTTTGTTTCCACATCATAAGTTATTATAGATATCATTTGGTGGGTTTACCATATTATAATCATGATCCCAACACAAAAATCCCATAATTTTTTTTAAGAAAAACTTCATAACTCTTTGTGAATCTATCCAAACACTTTTAGATACACTTTATTAAACTCACTTTATATTAGAACAAACACTTTGTCTAAAAATTAATCCTTATTTTAAGGCCTAAACATGTGACCCTACATTCCTTTGTAAAATTGTAAAAAATTATAAATTATCCAATTCATAGATTTAATCAAAGACCATACTCTAGAAAAACATTAGCGCCACTCAAGATGTAAATAGGTTTGGCATGATATCGACCAAAAACACTCATATCTTCATAAGAATATGTATTCAACAAGATATATCATAGAAATTGTATGTATGATTATATAATACCTTTTTTACTGACATCAAGTGGATGATAGACATGAAAAATGTTAATCTAGTATAGTTCATCTCATACATTCGTGATTCTTTGAAATACATTGACCAGTTTTAATGAATATATCACATGTCATTCACCAAAATAGTTCAAGAAATCATATTTCACTCAACTAATAATGACCTAATTTTCTACATTTTAATTAAATCATGGGACCATATGTATTCTATTATTATAAAATTGAAAAAAATCCCATCTTGGTTGAGCTCAATTGATGAATAAATAAAAAACATGCCCAAACACCACTGATTATCTCATCATCAAGGATGATATAAGAAAGGTATCAAAGTATAAAGGTTAACATGTTAAGTATATTTATAAACACTGGGAATTTGGATTTATAATAATAATACACCCCTAAGTATATCAATGATCATATAACATTCCATCTGATATATTTTCACAGGACAGTCTAAATAATATGTCTATACATATTATCTTATGAGTCTATTCTTTATATCATATACAAATATTTATATCACATACATGATTTTAATCATGATAATATTAAGATAATATTATAACCCATAATACTCTATGATGATCATTGATTAGGGATAACTCAAAGCATACTTTGAGAGGATATTATCATTTTACTATTCATGTAATATATGAAGCACACATGAATGAATGATAAATATAGATTTCCTTTATTATAAAACCATTATACAACCCCATTGACAATAATAATTTCATCCAATATTTCATATATCTAATACCTAGAGACTTCAAATGACCCTCATACTTATCCTATATTGATGTCTTTATCAATGGATCCACTATATTCTCATTTGTATCCACCTAATAGATCTTTATGTCATCCCCTTAATGTGTCTCTATTTCATCATATGTTTTACATATAAATTTAGTAAATTAAAAGTGTTTTTGTGCTAATTATTCCACTTAATTAGTTAATTATTATTTGTGGTGTAATTTCTTAGAACTAGTTCACTCATAAGTAACCAAACCTGGTTAACTACATGAACTCAATCGTGCCTCCCTATATACTAGAGGCTACTGAATAGCAGTGAAGGTATATGATAGTGTAATGGGGATACTATACCCTCATGGTCAAAGTGGAACATAGTAGTATAAAATAACATGAAGCAGTAGAAACAATATAATAAATTAATTGTGGAAGCATAATTCATCCAGATATAAGAAAAAGGAAGAATCAGAACTAATAACATATAGAAAATGATGCCATGTCTGTATACTATAAAAATTGGAATACACGAGATATATAAGAGAAGGAATATAAAACATGCTATACAAAAATGAACAAATGATCAGAAGCTATCTCCCATAGAATCATGAGCATAAGCTCAGTCCTATGCTCTAGTACTCCATCCCAGTACAAAGAAATAAAGTTTCTATAACATGCTGATTTCCATTATCCCTACTTGCATCCATGAAGTCCGTCCAAGTACCAATTGGTGTCCCAAACAGGGTGTGAGATATACTTAGTAGGACACCACCAATGATGTATAATCCTATCAAGTTCGTGAATATATAAAGAAGTAGTATGTAGGTAAAAATATAAACTATCAATGAAATACATAAATCACATGTTAGAGAAGGTTCCAAATAGGAACCCATGTATCAATCTAGGTGTTCCATAATGAGGAACCCATGTATCAATCTAGGTGTTCTATGAAACGATCACCCTATGAGACCATCTAGGAAAATCCTTATAGGAATATAGGTATATATCTTGAAGAGGTATAAATTAATTTCCCTTTAATCCTATAATTGGAATTAATTAAAGGAAACCCGAGTGTCACTTATGGAATAATATAAATCACTACCCTCAGAGTCTTTCCTTGGAATTCCGTGTAAGCACTATAGTGGTGGTAGTACTGTAGAGGGTACTAAAAACAGCCAAGGTACTATAGTATTACTATTCATAGAATGGGAATTGGGATAAAATTTAAGGCATGCGGGCCATGTAATGGTCTTCATGTCCACCGGGCCCTCGGGGAAAAAATATATAATGTAATAAACTGGCTAGTTGGGTGGGTTATCCCTTGGGGGGATATAACCTGCCTTTCAAGACTGGGTGTGTGCAGTGTGTGTGTGTGTTTAATTTATTTTTACCCCCAATCACATAAAATAATAAATCCATATGCCCAATTGTTCTTGTCCATGGAATTCATATGATAACCCATGTATCACCCATGACGTGATGTAAATCCAATTAATGTTTTATTTTAATTCAATAAGCTTGATGACTCTATCTATGGCATTCCAAGTCAGAACCCATGCATCACCCTCGACATGGAATAATCAATGGTCATGGGATATCACCCTAACCATACCATTTAACATCACTTTTAATCTAATTGATCCATATCATTTATAAATGATAAGTCTAACTCACCTCATAAGGTTGTTCAATTTCATAACCTAGGATTAGAATTCCTATCATGGAATGAATAATTCTATAATACTCACTTAATTCATTTCCTTTAATTAATTAGAACATCCCAATTATAGGGGATAAATAACACAACTCAGAAGGCGAATCAAATTCATAAGCAACTCATGGTTGTTTTTTCTTGTTTATCAACACACCCAAAGGGGTGGTTCTATTTGGGGTCCTCAACCCTCATCAGTGATTATGAGTCACATGGGTCATATAAAAATATTCCCACACATTTAATTTAATAAAAAATTCATTTGATATGTGATGATTAGGAAATAATACATGAAAAATAATGACATAATACATAGACAACTAGGATTTAAGGGAAAAGAATGAGACCACCTACCTTAGACAGGCAATATCTCCACATTCATTATCGACCATTAACTTGGGCTAGAATGGGAGAAATTGAAGAAATGGATGAATACCCTAAAAATAAGGAATATTAAATCACCATAAAATTTCATTCATGAGGGAGATAAAAACAAGTGAAATAAGGAATAGGATTAAAGGGATTACCATTAGCTATAAAATTAAACTAATGATGAAAGAATGAGAGTCCATATGGTAAATATAGGTCAAAGCCTAGATTGGATGGTCATGGGGTGCTCTTAGAAAAGGGGGATATATTTTGAATTAAGTGGGAGGAAAAAGAAGGGTGAAATTATTAATATAAGGTGGGAAAAAATTATCATTTCCTCCCATTTAAAGAGGCACACAATTTGGCTGCATAATTTGGAAAAACCATGGGCCAACCATGCGTATCCACTGCCTAGGTGAAACTAAGCATACAATATTGGAACATGGTTTGGGAAAACTGTGAATAGACCATTCACTCCTCTGTTGACCCTCTATAGTACCTCTCATGGTTGACCCAAACTATACTGTCTCAGGTACACAGTTTAAACAATCCCTGTGCTTGGTCTGTTTTTTCTAAATCTCGATGCTCTGGGCTTCGAAAAATCCCTAGATGCTCTTAAAAACTACCTTAAAATCTTAGTCACATACTTACGGATGAAAAAGGTTTAAACTAAAATATAAAGGATATGTACCTCATAAGAAAAGTTGGGTTATTATAATATCCCATCCTTAAAACAAATCATCCCCGAGTTGCCCTTCTGAGGGTGGTAAAGCATTATATAATAATAACTTTGGTCATTGAGAACATATATTAGCCTCTCACTCCCAGGACTCATCCTTTACATAGATGTGCTGCCATATCAATCGTACTAGAGGAACTGACCTTCCTCATAGAGCCTTTGTACTCCAATCAATGATACATATAGGATACTCCTCAAAGGACACATCTAAGTCTAACTCAACCTCATTAGGATGAATAATCTAAGACAGGTTTGAATAATAATGGTAAATCTAAGATACATGGAAGAGGTCATTCATGAATTGGTACCAATGAGGAAAATAAAAATGATATGATATCATCCCAGCTCTCTCCAAAACCTCAAAGGTCTCAACATAATGAGGTAAAATCTTACCTTGTTTCTGAATTTGTATATTCCCCAGTCTAGTTGAAACATACAAAAAAAACTGAATCCCCAACCTTGAAATATAGAGGTCATCAATAACTATCAATATATGACTTATTCCTAGACTAACCTATATCCATATGATTCCATATAAGTTGTACCTACTCCAAAGTCTCCTAAATGAGATGAGGTCCCAGTAGTTCTACCTCTCCCACCTCTAACCAGCACAAGGGTGAGTGAAATGACCAACCATATAAATAATCATAAGGATCCATCTGTAAAGTCTCTTATAATTTGATATTATAAGAAAATTTAGAAATTTATAGGCTATTCTCCTAAGAACCACCAAAATCAAGGATGCATGACTGTAGCATGTACTCTGACACTAGTATCATATACTCGGACAGACCAGTAGTCTATGGGTTATAGGATGTACCCAGTAGTACCTATAAACCCAGTGATCTCTGCAACCCCTACTGTAACTACATTGTAAAATGAATGTCTCTATCTGATACAATAATACATGGAACTATATGAAGGAATATGATCACTATGACATATAAAATTCCTAGATATTCTACTAAAAAGGTATCTTTGATATGTAGAAAGTGTGAAACCTTTTTCAACCTATCTATAGTCACCTATATCACATCACAACCTTGTGGTGACCTAGTTAATACTGTCACAAAATCTATAGTGACATAATCCCATTTCCAATTAGGAATGGGAAATTAATATAAAATCCATGCTAGATGCTGGTGTTCCCCCTTTACTAGCTGATAGGTGGAACAATGAGTAATGAAACCAGTTATCTACCTTTATATACTAGGACCCCAATACTGGTGGCATAAATCATAGTACATCTTCATAATTCCAGGATACACTACCCAAGAATTGACATGAGACTCTCATATAATTTCCTATCAGATGTATGTTGGAACCCATACATGCCCATGAATGTGAAATATCTCATCCCCATCAACAATACAACCAATCAGTGGGTCCTCGCTTGTAACACTTTCCTATAGGACCAAGCCATTAGGATTAGAGAGATGCCTCATCTTTACTATAACCATAAGTGAAGAGTTCACTACTAAATCTATCAGGATAGAATCCCCATGATGCTCCTAGACCTCTAAGTTAATCTAAGGAAAATGACCATAAACTACCAGTCACTACTGACCTTATGATTGGAAATTACTTTTTTATTTTATTTTCAATACAGCCTCTTTAAGGGAGATCAGTAAAAAGTTGGATATAGAATCAAAAAATTCCCAATTCAAAATTAAAAATTCAAAAAACCAACGAGACAAAAAACCTAAGTTGATCAGATCATCACACTAGTCACCAACCAAGCATGTCGTAGAACATCACCACAAAGTCATAAGACATAATCCCATTGCTTGCAACTAACATAATCACTGGAATAGTCATCGTCACTATCCAATCACCACTGTCGATGTCGCCAACCAATGCCAGAGATCGTTGAGGACCATCAAGCCACCGTAGAACATTATCACCTTGCCGTCATCGTTCATCCATCACAAAAACTAGAAACAAACAAAACCATAGAAACCATATACACAATATTCATTGAGAAAACCAACACCGCTAATTTCTTCACCGACCTAACTCCCTGAATATTGATAGAGTCTGTCATAGCCACCAAAAAACAACAGCACCAGACAACATCGTCGCCATCGAGTGAGGATCATGACTCCTAGAACTCTGAAATCCACTCAAACAACACCTACCAAATATCCTGTGCAAACCACCTTTCCATACCTAACTAGGGAGGAGTGATGGTACATGAATCTAGAGCAGAGTAAGATTAGACATGAGCCTAAATATATTCATGATCATCACCAACATTGCCCAACCAAAATGAGATACCTCCATTTCCTAGACACAGACTGGGCTGCTAGGAACCCCCACCACAACACACATCCCAACCCAAAGCCTCTTATAAGAAAGTTCACCCAACTGACTAAGAAGAGTGCAATGGACCCATAGTCCAGGGAGGAGTAAGAGCGGGTGAAACCTTGAAAGAAAACCACAACCAAGAAAACACCAACATAATCACAAAAAAGTAGCATCAAATAACCTTCAACAACACTGATCCATTAAAAAAACCCAACAAAAACAAATCCACAACTCAAAATCATAAAATAATTATGACAAAAAATGGGATTGAAACCCTATATGAACACAGAATTGAAACCCAAGGAAGAAAAATGAATGGGAAAACTGAATAAGAATCTGGGGATGAGACCCTAAACAAAAAAGGCATCAACAGTGAGGGAATTAAACCCTAGTAAAAGTAAAGGAAGAAGACGAAATCCACGAAGCCACTCCAGAGAGAACATCAATGGATACAACCCTAGGAAGAAGGAAGGAGATCACTCTGGGGAGCTCACCAATAGATTAAAGCTCAGAAGAGCACTCCTATGCTAGGGAGGAAGCTGAGGAAGGAGAATAGGAGAGCACTCAGGGAGTAAACAAGGCCATCCATTCTCAGTCATACTCTACTAATGAACTTATAAACTACCTTTGTATGATTCTTTAGGATCATTGAATCAGAAACAAAATTTCCATTCCCTTACATATAAAAAAGATTGAATTTGAAGGTCTATAGGTATTCAACCCACAGTCTCAGTCTAAGGTTCAATACATACTGTGTAAATATGTAATTGAGTATTTTTTGGTCTGTGTACAGCAAAAAATGATCTCTTGAAAAGTAATTCTTCCAACAATATAAGGTATGAACCAAAAATACTAGCTCGAGATCATGTGTCGGGTAATTCCACTCATGTTACCTTAATTGGAAAGACCCATATGACACAACTCAATCTCTCTAAATCATAATTACTCCCAGATTAATTCTTAAAGCATCACAATAAACCATGTATCCTTTTAAATGCTCAGGTAAAATTAGAATCTGTACTGAAGTTAATCTCCCTTTAGTCTCCTGAATGGATTTCTCACAAACTTAAAACCATGAAAACTTAACACCATTATTTGTCAAGCCTATGAGTGGATCTACAAGATTTTATAAATCCTATATGAAGCACCTATAATAACCAGCAATCCCCAAGAAACTCCACATGTCAAATATATTCTCAGGATTATCCTAGGAAAATATAGCTCTCACCACCTCTAGGTCAACTAATACTCCTATATATGAGATAATATAACCCAATAATTGGGCCTTATTGATCCAAAAGTGGTATTTAGAGAACTTAGAATACTGTTAGTTCTCTCTTAGTGTGTTCAAATGATATCATGATTTTGGACATGTTTTTTTTGAGTATGTGAGTACACCAAGGTTTTATCCATAACGACTGCCACAAAGGAATCTAGATTTGAGTGTAAAACCCAATTCATCAAAGACATGAATAACACTAGATTGTTAGTAATACTGAACGACATGAAAAAATAATTGTAAAAAACATATCTACTATGGAATTTTTTATGGGGTATATCAGATGGTATAACACACACCTGATGGTAGCTCGACCTCAAATCTATCTTGGAGAAAACCCTCACTCCTCATAGATGGTTGAAGAGGTCTTCTATACATGGAAGTGGATACAGGTTCTCAACTGTATGATAATTCAAATAATAGTAATCCATGAAAATCTTGAGGATACTATCCTCCTTCTTGGGGAATAGGATAGGTGAACCCCATGGGGAAATACTAGGCCATATAAAACCCTTATCTTCTAATTCCTCTAGCTTACTATTGAGCTCCTACAAATCAATAGTATCCATTCTATAAGGAGGAATGGATACTAATTCTTCCCCTAAAACTAGATAAAAAGTAAAATATACCTCTATCTCAAGAGGTAGTACTAAAATATCATCAGGGAAGACATACCTAAAATGATCTACTACATATGTGAATTTATCCTGATGCATTCCTTGATCATCCATGTAAAGATTAGCAATCTAGGATATCACTATATCTAGACCATGATGATCTGGTCCAGATATACTCACATGGACACCCTATTCACCCTTTTGAATATAAATACCTCCCTATGGTGATTTAAAGAACACCCTACAGTGATATAAATCGATATAATCATGGTAAGGAACTAACTAGTCTATCCCAAGAATGATGTCAAACCCCATCATCTTGAGTATAAATAGGTACAATAAGAAATGATAGTCGCCTATCTCAAGGGGGAATTCCTTGAACTAGTTTACACCCTCCGATTGAATTCCCAATGTAGTATCAAGTTTCATCACACCCAAAAAATACTGAATCTCAATCCTAAGGCTCTCTATAATAGAAACAGACATGAAGGATTGGGAATATTCTATATCAAATAAAGTAGAAACTAGAGTAGAGGGTACTAAGATTGTACATCTAGCCGTAGATGTACTGGCACTCTGATCCTTAGTGATCATCTCTACAACATATATCTGTCCCTATCTATGGCCCTAAGATATAGCTTGACTACCTTAGTTAGACCCACTCTGCTGGTTTTGAAAGTCCTGTATCCATCTCCCTCATCCATGACCACCTCCTCATCCTGATCGGCCAATAGTACTCTAACTCCTTTCCTAATGAGGAGATACTGACCCCACTCTTGAATGTGGAGTCAGTGTAGATCCTATCCCATTGGATACTAGAATAAATGTTCTAAAAAATATATGATGATGACCCATATTTCCACAATCTTGACACTAAATTGGATCATTGATACATTGGGTCTTCGTATGTTCTATCCTACCACACTAATGGCATACCGCATGGCTACCTGCACACACTCTTTGGGTGCTGTTTCTCCCAAGAGAAGACTCAAAATGAAATTTCTTCCAATATTCAAAGTAGTTTTGGGTTTAGAATCCAAAATACCCTAGATCACACCTTCATACTCTCTTAGATTATGATCATTAATTATTGGCTTATTCACTATCATAAATATGGTAGTCAACTAGAATATGTTCACCTATGATCATATTTCATACCTAAGACCATCCTAAAAACACATATCCTTTGATAACTCATCACCTATAAGAATCATTTCAAAGTAATAGAGCTCCATGAAACATGTAGAGTAGTCCATAACTAATAAAGCCCCCTGATCCAAGTTTATAAACACTCTGGCTCTATCATCCCTCAACATCTCAAGATAGAAATAATCATAAAAGTACATTAGGAAATTTCTCCAAACCATATCCCAATGATGATCTTCTTGGGTAATAATATAAAACCATAATTTGGTTAATCTCATAGAATATATGTAGGAATATTTACTCTCCTCTTAGGAGGTGTCTCAAGATGTTCAAAAATAGATAGCATGACCTCCAGCCATGACTTTGCAGCCTGTGGACCACCATACCCTGAAAACATGGGTGGATGCTGCTACTGAATCTCTTATATAAACTCTTATATAGTAAGGACATGTAATATGAAACCCTTTATAGCTACATGATCCATAGAAAACCCTCTCGAAATTGGGTGTTAGTGTCCTAGTCTGGTATAATAGGAGGTTCTGCAAGTGACACTATAGGAGGTAATACTGATGGATTAGGGCCCACCACCTCCAAGGAACGATCGCCATCACCCTCATGGTGCCCAAATCTAGGTCATTATTGTGGAATATCTCTACAAATTCCATGAACACACCTCAGATAATGTTTAATAATAGGTATTTCATAGGTAAACAAATAGGATAGGTACATTCCCTCATATGTAAGAGTCACCCCCTCTTATTTATTCTAAATATAGGTCTAGGAAACATATAAAACCATAAATAATCACAAGATATGCTTCCTAATTCCCACTACTAAGGTTTGTTTAGGGTTAAGTTCTTTGTTTCATATCAGGGGTTCTGATATATAGTGTTTCATTTGCAAGTTATAGAGGAAAACACCATTTAAGTTGCAATTGGAATTACCATTTAATGAAAACCAATTCAGTAAATTTTTAAGAACCAATAGTTCATACTCATTTATATATATAATGGTTCAGATAGATGAGTCACTATTCCCACGTTATAAGGTACTATGCTTTATATTTTTCAATTGGAACGTCATGCAATTTCAATCAGGTTTTTACCTTCAGTCTCAGGATATAAAAAAGTTATATATGATTTTTTACCATATGGGTTACCCTTCCCAATTTATAACACCTATATACTTTATAAATTATTATTTTCACCCATTTAATCACAACCATAAATGTTTTATCCCATAAAACCAATGGTATATGGCTAAAAAATGTCATGATTGGTTAATTAAAGTGCCACCATCAATCTATATTAGAAAAAACCATTTTGATTGATAAAAACACTTTAATAATCAATCTTATATTATAACTATAACAAGGAATGATATAAAATATAAATAATACTAGTAAACATGGAAATAATCACAGAAACACGGTATAATGATAATCATGGTTCATAATCATGAAATTAATAAATACAATCTACATGGCATGGAATATGAAAGACATATGAATCTCTATGTGCCTATAATGATGCATGATTCCAATACCTCCTTTATATACCATCCATGTGTAGAATTGAATCCATATCAACAATAATAAATTCCAAATATCATGTACATCACCCAATGGTGAAATCAATTCAACTATAATAGGAATAATCCAGAATAGTAATTCCCTTCCTAGGTGATTTGTAATTTACCTATACATGGGTTAGATACTCCCAGGAACATGCTCATTACCAAATCTTTACACATTTCTAGTTCATTTTCTACTAACTAAAAAAAGTAATAAAAAATGGAAATAATGATTTGATACCACTTTATGTTGTCCTAGACTTGGTTCACTCATAAGTAACTAAACTTGGTTGGCTACATGGCCTCAAGTGAGCCTCCCCATATTCCAGAGGCTATCAACTAACAATGAGGGTTTATGATGGTATGGTAGAGAGACTATACCCTCATGATAAGAGTGTAACACAATGGTATAAAATAATAGTAAATAGTGAAAATAATATAATAAATGAATTGTGAAAACATAATTCATCCAAATATAATAAACAAGTATAAGTAAAACCAATAACATATAAAAAATGATTTTATGTCTATATGCTATACAAAATGGTAATACATAGGATACATAGAAGAAGGAATATAAAACATGCTATACAAAAATGAATAAATGATCAAAATATATATCCCATAGATCAAGAGCATAAGCTCAGTCCTCTACTCCCATACTCTATCCTAGTATAGAGAAATGAAGTGTCCATAGTTTGACGATTTCCATTGTCCCTAAATATATCCATGAAGTCTATCTAGGTACCAATCAACGACTCGAACAAGGTGTGAGATATACTTATTAGGCCACCACCAATGGTGTCTAATTCTATCCGATCCATGAATATATAAATGATTAGTGTGAAAGTAATAATATAATCTATGAATGAAATACATAAATCACATGTCAGACCAAGTTCCAAATAATACACCTGTATGATACCAATTACTTCGGCCCAAGTTGGAATATCTATGAATGATTTCCATTGATGATTTTAATTTATAATAAAGTCTCAAGACCCAGATCATGTCCAAGGTATCCCCCATGGATCATATCAGTATAAGGGATGAACATTCCCCATAGAAATTACATATTAACACTAGAATAAAATAAGGCTATCATCCGGGTAAAGCACTGATTGAATCCAAGTATGTTATTTAAATTGTAATATGGTTCACTTTAATTAATTACTCAATTAATTTATTGAAAACCTAATCCTGTCTATGAAATTCCTTAATGAGGAACCCAAGTATCAATCTAGGTGTTTTATGAACCCATAAACATACAATATTGCCTATGGAAATCCTCATATGAATCCAAGTATCACTCTTGGTGTGGTATAAATTCATTTCCCTCTGATTCTATCATTGGTGTTCCTCATAGGAAACCCAAGTGTCACTCATGGAATAATATAAATCACTCCCCTTGGAGTATGTCATTGGAATTCCATGTATGAAACCCAAGTGTCACTCATGGAATAATATAACACACTTCCCTCTATGCATGTACATATTATTCCATTAAAGGAACCCTTGTATCACTCCTGGCATAAAGTAAATCCATCTGCCCAAGTTTTCCCACCCATGACATTCATATGAGAATACATGTATCACCCAAAACATTATTTAAATCCATTTAATATTTCATTTTAATTAAATAATCCCAATGAGTTTTTCTGTGGAATTCTAAGTCAGAACCCATGTATCAACCTCGACATGTCATAATTAATGGTCATGGGCTCTGAGTCTAAACATACCATTTAACATAACTTTTAATCTAATTGATACATATAATTTATAAAGGATAAGTCTAACTCAACTCAGAAGGTAGTTCAATTTAATAGACAAGGGTTATAAGGCCTATAATGGTATAAATACTTCCATCACACTCAATTAATTTATTTCCTTTAATCAATTATATTCTCCCAATTATAAGGGGTAAAGAACATACCTTATAAGGTGATTCAAATTCATAAGAAACTCATGATTGTTTTTTCTAGTTTAGAAACACACCCAAAGGGGTGGTTCTATTTGGGGTCCTCAAACCTCATCAGTGATTATGGGTCACATGGTTCATATAAATATAGGACCACACATTTAATTCAAGAAAATATTCATTTAAGAGGAAATTCTCAGGAAGTTTGGCTTGCAACACAATGACGCAGTACACAGACAACTAGACTTTAAAGTAAAAGCATGAGACCACCTACCTTAGACGGGAAATAATCTCCTAGTTCATCATTGTCCTTTAAATTAGGATAGAATTGGAGAAATTGAAGAAATATATAAATAAATTGAAAGTATCACATATTAGGTCACCTAGAAATAGCATTCACGAGGGCAAGATAAATGAAGAAAATAAGGAAGAATATTTAAGGGCTTACCGTTAGCCATCCAACGCAACTGACGATGAAAGAATCAGATGTGGGATGATGAAGCTAGATAAAAGGATATATTGGATGGTTATGGGAAGCTCCAATTGGATGGGGAGATGTTGTGCATGATGTGGGAGGAAAAAAGTGGGTGGGGGTCTTAATAGAAGGAGAGAAAAAATAATTATTTCAACCCATTTAAAGAGGTGCACATTTTGGCCGTACCATACACCAACCATTTAGCTCCACTGCCTAGGTGGTACTAAGCATGCGAGATAGATGCATGGTTTGAGAAAATTGTGCACAACCCATGCACCCCTCTATAGACCCTCTACAACATCTCGCATGGTTTACCCAAACCATGTGGCATTAGGGGCACAATTTAAACAAACTGTGTTCCTAGTCTATTTCCTCCAAATCCCAAGGATTTGGGCTCATAACGAGACCCAAATGCTCTAAAAAACTCCTTTAAAATTTTAGGAACATACTAAAGTATAAAAATAAAGGTTTAATTTTTTTAAAGGATCCATACCTCAAAATAAAATCCAAGTTATTACAAGTGGTTATTTTTTTCAACGTATTAAATTGATGAGTTTTATGGTTAAATAATATTATTTATAAGTTTTTTATTTAATATTTTTATTATATGAATTTTATATTTTATTCATTTACTTTTGTTAACTTATTTATTAATAAATGATATAAAGAAATTTTCATTTATTTTTTAATCTCTCTTTGTTTTAAAATTTTATTGAGTTCAAATTTAATTTCTAAATATTTTGATTTTTTAATGAATAAATTTTCAATGAATTTAATCAATTAATTAACAATTGAAATTTTAATTTATAATTTTTGATATTTATTTTGATATTTTAGTATTTTGTAACTTTTAAATTATACTTTTTTATTATTTATTATTTGATTTTTTTTAAAATTTTAATTTATAAATATCTTGGGATTGTTACTCAACAGCCCCACATGCATTCTGTTATAACCAAAATACTACTCTATAATCTTAAATTTCTTCAGTCTCATCTTTAGCTAGTCTTGATTTTGAATTGAGTTGAGAATTTGGATTATGCACCTATGTTTTTAATCCTTCACTGAAATAGTTTTTAACAATATGGAGGACCCTCATGAAATGTATAAATATCAAGGACTACCCTTATTAAAGTGCTAAATCCTTATCATGACGCTTAAAAAACTTGTTTAAAATACTAAGAATCCTTACACGAGCCTACAATACCTTTACCAATGTCCTTACTAACATTTACGCAACTCTTTGGAAATGCTGGGTACCCTTACATGAGCCTCTGCTACCTTTACGTAGGGCCTTGTTGACCCTTATCCAGGTTCCATTACCTTTAATCAATCCTACCACTACCTTCACATTGGTTCGATGATAACCTTATGCAGGTTCACCTCTACCCTTACACACGTACCATGAAGTGTTGGTTTCCTTTACGCAACTGGGTGTACCCTTACACATCTTACCATTACCCTTACACAACCAATACTTATAATACACAACCAGTTATACCCTTATGTAAGTCTTAAAATCACATAACTACCCTTATTCAGCCTCTCATCTATCTTAACATAGTGATTTCTAACTTTTCACAACTGGTTCAACAGAAAAAATTCAATAATTGGTGAAAATAAACAATTCCAATAGATTGAGAAATTAAAATAAATAAAAAATTCATAAAAATAACCAATGAAAAAAATATAAGTTAAAAGTTACAAAATATTAAAATATCAAAAATAAATATTAAAAGTTATAAATTCAAATTCAAATTAAAAATTAATTATTTTAAATTAACCGAACATTTATTGATTAAAAATAAAAAATTTAGAAACTAAATTCAAACTCAATAAAAATTTAAAACAAAGGGGGATTAAAAATAAAATGCAAATTGATTTATATAATTGACTAATCAATAAGTTAACAAAATAAAAGGAATAAAATATTAAATTCACATAATAAAACTATTAAAAAAACACTTATAAATAATGTTATTTTACTATAAAAATGGTCAACTTAATACTTCAAAAATAAAGTAACCACTAAAAATAATTAACAAATTAAATGACATGATTAGTATAAAAATACTTTTAATTCACTAAAATTATGTGGCAAACAGGTAATGAAATAGTGTAATATCAAATTCTCCCAAACATGAACCATTGCTTTTCCTAAAACAATCAATTAGTCAAATTGAATGGTTATAAAATAAATCTCAAAATAAAAAGATAACAATTCGAAATAGGATTGATTAAGAGAAGTGATTTTCTCCCATGGATCCTCTTATATAGAAAGTATGAATCCCTTATTAAAGAAAATTGGTTTCAGTGCAAGATTTAATTAATTTTTTAAAAAATGAATGTTTTTGATTTTTTTTTGAATTGAATTTAATAAACATTAATATTAATTTAACTAAAACTTCTAAAATTATCTTTACCTCCAAGTGAGAAAACACCCAAAATTTTACACACAAATAAATAGACACATCTGAATGGATGAGTGAGTTCAATAATTACAAAGAGGGTTAAATAACCGAACCAAATACTTTAGATTAGAGAATAAAATAATGAAAGAGTAAAGGAAATAAGCTCAACTGGATTATTATTTACATTTCATATCCTATGTAAATACATGTCTTATGAGTTTGATTTAATGAAAAAGTTTTAATTCAATGAAATATATATAAAATTTTCTCAAAATATAACCAAGAACAAATGAATTAAAAAGAGTAGCAAATTAATAAACAAAATTTAACCCATGGGGTAATAAAGTCTAATCTCTTCAAAATTGGCATCAGAACTTACAAAATTATGAAAAATTATCACCACTAAAAAATAACTAATTTATTATTAAAAACTCAAAATTTAAAAAAATAGTAGTTTTTAATGGGTTTTACATTAAATCAAAATTTAGATTATTTAAGAAGACCCCATAACCCACACTTAAAATCTAACAATATCCCCATTGTTGAACCTCAAGGTGAAAGAAAAAAATTAATCATTTTAGTTCAAAATAGATTTTCAAATTTGTAGTTCATGACATGTTGAAGGGCCACAATAAAATTCAAAGATTATTTTTCCACATAGAAAAAACAATCACAAAATGCATAATATATTTTATTGGCCACAATAAATTATTTTAGTATAAAACATGAAATTTATAAATGATGCATGCTTTAATATTTTAATTCAACAATATTTTTAGAAAATCACCAAAAATAACATGTATATGCACTTTCTCATCACACAAAATAGTGAACAAGTAGTAATGACCAACCAAATTTTACTAATATTATAATATGAATCAAAGAATTTCAAAAATATATTTCGAGTAATGAAAACACAAACCATAAGAAATAATCAAACATATTTAGAATCATTAAAAATTTATCAACTAGAAAAATCACTCCTATGGTATGTAGAAGCTTTAATCTTTATGTTTATCCTAAAAAATACCTTCTTGATTAATGATCAATCATTATGGACACAAAATATAGTACCTGCAAGTTGGAAATTAAAACATGAGAATCCATGAATTAATTTTCAATAAATTATGTAGCCAGTGATAAAGTTCAAGAGTGATGAATGCATGTTATTCATGCTTGTATCTCCTAATGGTAATGAATAACAGAAAAAAAAATCAGTTTTTAAAAATTTCGTCAATGGACCATTTGAAAGGGAGGTAGGATAACTCTAGATATAAAGTAGAATATAGTTTGAGATAATTATTTAGAAAATAAAAACTAAATATAAAATTAAAAACCATGGGTTGCCTCCCATGTAGTGATAAATTTAAAGTCTTAAGTAGGACTCACTCCCTAAAATGTCTAACCATGATCATTTATAGGAATGGTTTCATTGATGAATGAAAATTCATTATTATTTTATTAGTCTTAATTGCACTTTTCCAACACCTTAAGAACACTAAATTAAAACAAATATTTGGAAAACTCTATTAAAAATGGAACTAAGGTTGCTATCCACCATTGTAACTATGTCTAGATTTCCACTAATAGGTACAATAATTGAAGAGAACACCCTAGAAAATATTCCAAGAAAACCAAAAATGTTCTTATGGTTTCCCCCCACACTTAGAGCTTCCAAACACTGAAAAAATGGTTAAAAACCTGCTGCAACCTTCTCACTACCAAATATAATTGTACACAAAGAATCCTTTGAAAATGAAATCTCAGAATCCTCCCACACAAAGGTTTCAAATTATGTATAGAAAATATATTTTCAGAGTCAAAATAATAATAAATCAAGTGAATTTATTAAGAATTAGTGGAAAAAATCAAGCACAGGTTCAACAAAAAAAGTTTTGAAACTTACTAGAAAATATATTTGTTCAAATTATCAATCATTCAGTTTTTTTATAAGGAGTTAACCCAGAATTTTATAAAATTTTAGAGACTTATAATTTCTCAAACTTAGTACAAAAATGATCAAATTTAGATTCAAAAAACTTAGTAAGAATAACTTGGATCTCAGGGTCCAGATTTGATTATTGGGAAAGGATTTCCACACAAGAGGTGGCTAAAGTGATGGAATGGTAGCTTGAATGGTGATCTCAAAAATAAATAATTATTCAAGTTTAACCATATATTAATTCATAAAAATTATTGGCATAAGATTCCTTTCAAGATTCCATATCCTTTGAATCTCTCTAGTGCAATCAGATTCAACAAAATTCACTTGAAAATGTTCATTAAGATATTCATTGATTAAGTCATCATAAAGTCCATGAATATCCTTACTAATATCTACTCTAAAAACATATTCGACAATATTTATTAGTTTTCAAATTACTACTAATGAGGATTCTTTAAAAACATGAAACTCTTATTGTTCTTCACTAGCTTGAAGAGTTAGTTTACCTTTTGAAAAATCAATGAAAAATTGAAAAATAGCTAAGAATGGTCTCCATAAAATGATTGAAATTTCTTCATCACTCTCTATTTCAAGGATACAAAAATTTCTGGGAATATTGAGCTTTCCTAGATTAACTAATAAATCATCCATGGTTCCACAAGGGTAAGAAAGTGATCTATTAGCCAACTATAGAGAAATAGAAGTTGGATTCAATTCCCTATGACCCAGGTTTCAAAATAAGGAGTAAGGAATAAGATTAATGCTAGATCCTAAGTCACAGATATAGTTTATTCCCTCAATTTATCTTATTTTATAAGAAATAATGAAGCTTCTAGGGTTTTTTAATTTTTCTAGTAACTATTTTTGAACTATCACACTATAATTTTAGATAAGATTTATAGTTGTATACTCTCCCCAATCCCTCTTGTTAACTAATAAACTTTTAATTTTTTAACTTAGGATGAACTCTTTTTCAAGTCTTCCAAAAAATTAATGTTAATGCTGAATATCCTAAAACTTTTAAGAAACTTTAAATAGCCAGGTTCAGAATTCTTTTGGACTCTTTGGGGAAAAGCGATGGGGGGTATAATTCTTCAAATTGGGTTAACTATTCAAATTATCCTCATACCTATATTTCTTATTTCACTATTTATCCAGTTCACAATTCATTTACCTTTGATATTTGAATTTTATATTTTAATATTCACTATTTTTTTCACGTTGGACCTTGATTTAGGGATTTCCAAATTTCCAAATTTTGATTTTTTCATTTTTAGATTCAGATAAAACTTCAGTTTCAATTTACATAGGATATTTACTGACATGTTATTGAGTTTTTAGAATTGATATTATTGTTACAAGAATGAAAGTTTACTTACTATTCATCACTATCATTCTAAGTAACTTCCACTTATCCCTAGATTCCTAATCTATATCAAGTTGGACCATTTATAGCTTATGATTATGGAATTTTGAAGCTGTATCTTTTCTTAAGGAATGAATTTCACCTAACACTTGATGTATTAAAACCTTTAAATACCCTTGAGAATTTGAAGACTCATCCATATTAAAACATTTTAAATAAGGTCTATATTTTGGTTGGAATCTAGTGGTATCAAAAGGACTTAAAACTCTTTGCTCTTTCCAAGACAAGTTTGGGTGATTCCTATTATCTTGATTGTAAGAATTGAAAAAAGGATCATTATTACCCTAATTTATGGCCCTATAATCCATAAAATGGGCACTCTCATCTTGATAAATTGGTAAATCAATGTTTGGATAATAGATCCTAATATTCCCAAACATGTCACAATGTAGGTATTGTTCTCTAAGTGTGTTATCATTAACTGTAGTAGTCTAAGAGTGGTTTTCACTCCTATTAATAGTTATTTTCCTAGTTCTTTTATTTTAAGAGTTTTGATCCATTTTATTAAATATTTACTTCAACTCCTATAGTGTTTGATCAAAAAAATAACTACCAAAAAACTAGTCAACAACATTCTAGTGGTATGGAGTGAGACCATTATAAAAAAATTCCATCAAAAGGAAAGGAGTCCGATGATGATTGGAAAATTTAATAAAAATCTATAAAAATATATCCCATGTTTCATAAAACATATATCCCTCATCTTGAAATAATATCATGATTTTTTGTCTCACCATGATATCTATATTTATAGAATAAAATTTCCCAACAAATGAGATGAATACCTGGTCCCAATTATTAATAATTTCTTCATCAAGGTTTTGAAACCATTTTCTAGCCTTATTTTTGAAGAAAAAAAGGAAAAATTCTCAACCTAAGATCATCCTCAAAACTCACATGAAAAGGTAGTTGTTGAAATGTACTATAAAAATCCCTAATAAACTCTAAAGATTCCTTATCGAGATGTCCATTAAAGGAGGGTAACATTGAGAGGTATGATTGTTTCATTTCATAGTTCCTAAAACTAGGGGATAACCATATACATGAGGGATTACTTAAAACTATATATATATATATATATAGTTGGAAATATCTAAATATAGGTATCTCACAAATCCGATTCTAGGGTTAAGGAGGGATAATATTTTGATTTTCATTTTCCACCATAGCTCTCTAAATTTTAAAATATTGATTCCCTATTTCAGAATTTTTTTATTGATAATGGTAGAAAAATGTATCTTTATCTCAGTACTTAATGGTTCAAGTTGAGATCTATACTTTTCCCTTGTGCTCATATGATTTCAGGTTAAAATAGTAGAAAAATATTACATAGAAATTTAGTTTAAGAAAATTTTTATAAATTTTTAAATACTTTTTTAGAAATAGATTGAATGTTTTTTTTAATTTTTTCTTTTATGTTGGTCACATGCGCCTTCCTCAGAAATGATTCCAAAATTTGACACATCGTTGTCAAAAAAATGAAAATTTAATTATTTATAAAACCTAATAGAACTAGTAAAGTGTAAGGAGTGCCAAATTCCATAGGAAAGGATAATTTTTTTTTGAAAAAACCAAAACAAGAATAAAAAAATAAAAAAATAAAGCAGGAACAATGGAATAAGTGCATTGAAACAAGGCAATAACATGAGAGAGGAATAATTGAGTAGGTTGAGTACTATAGAGTCAAATAGTTCTGGATTGATTTTTTTAAAAATTATTTCTAACATAATTATGGAACTTTAAATTATTATAGTTCTTGAAATTATGGTGATGAAACACCTATTTTTCTATAGGAGTTTAAATGTAACCCCCCGACCCCACTAGGATGGAGCCGATGCATTACTTGTGATATTGTAATGGTTAGAAGGAATGAAAATCCTGAAGGAACGATCAGTTTAGTAGTATTAAATAAACTGGATATATAGATTTAACACAAATTACATTGGATAAGGTTACAAGATGCAATACATAATGAAAAATAAAACTTTCATCTACAAGAACTCAATAAATGACCTCCTCTTCATAACCTGTTGAAGGTAAACAATGAAAGGGGTGAGATCAACAGCTCAGTAAGGGTTACAAATATCCGAAGCATGAGTACAATAATAAGTGAATCTTAATCAAACTGACATAATCAAAATGGCATAGTGAATAAATGAACAACTAACGCCATTAATAAACTGAGAATGAAACTGCATCCATAGATTTTTTTATAGTGAAAACCTCATGGATAATAACAATATATGATAATGAATAAAGAGAATTATTATTAATTGGATGTCATGTATCTGTTACATGAACCATAATACCATAAAACGGTTTAGTTATATGGGTAGAAACCCGTCTGATTTTTGAAAACAAACTTGAAGGGTCTGTCGCCAAACTGTTTTGTCTCATGAGACCTACTGATGCATCGAGGGGCTGTAGTGGGCCCCACCCACCTATAAATCCAAGAATTATCTATACATAGATTCAATACACTACTACAAAAACGGGCAAGGGAAGCGCGCCCTTATAACAGCGCTAAGCAAAACCGCTGATAAAGGATACCCTATATCAGCGCTAAAATTACAGCGCTGAAAAAGCTAATGTTTATCAGCGCTTTCTTAGCGCTGATAATAGTAATATTTATCAGCGCTAGAAAAGCGCTGATAAATATGATCTGTATCAGCGCTAAAATTTTACTGCTGATACAGTTGGTCTTTATCAGCGCTCAAAAAGCGCTGATAAAGGTTCGCCTATATAAGCGCTAAAAAAGCGCTGATACAGAACACCTCTATCAGCGCTCAAATTTCAGCGCTGATATAGGGTATCCTTTATCAGCGCTCAAAAAGCGCTGATAAAAATTATCTTTATCAGTGCTAAAAAAGCGCTGATAAAGAGACCCTGTATCAGCGCTAAAATTGTAGCGCTGATATGGGGAATCTTTATCAGCGCTTTTCTAGCGCTGATAAATCATAATATTATCAGCGCTAGAAAAGCGCTGATAAAGCTAGATTTTATCAGCGCTATAATTGTAGCGCTGATAAAACCTTAGTCGACTTTTTTATAAAGTCGGTCGCACAGTGCCCTCGTTTTATCGCAGCTAAAGCCCTCGCGGAACCGTAACCCTGCTACTCTTCTCCCGAATACCGCTGCTGTGTTCGCTTCGCCGGATCTTGCCGCCCTCGGTACACTCGCCGTCCTCCGTCGCCCGCAACACCCTCGACCGACCTCCACCGCCTGCCGCCCTCGGCTGCCCGCAATGCCCTCGGCCGCCGTTCTCTGCCGCCCTCGGCCGCCCTCCGCCGCCCTCGGCCGCTCTCCGCCGCCTCCGCCGCCCTCCGCCTCACTCGGCCGCCCTCGGTCGCCCTCCGCGGCCGCCTTCCGCAACCCGCAACGCCCTCGTCCGCCGCCTTAAGGTAACAATCTATGATGAAGATGTATATGTTTTCATATAGATAGATTGTGTATAGCTGATTCTCTCTAAGTGTACTCATGATGATGTCCAGATGTTGGGAATGATCATCATTATTTTGGTATTACACCAATATGTCATCCATAAAACAACTACAATATGGTCTAGGTACAAGTGAAATATTCAACTCATCAAGAGAATAAATGCCATGGGGAATTCGTCAACACAAATTTTATTATGAAGAATTCATAAAAACTATACATGATTTCAAAATTAGTTTATAGTATATCAGAATTTCTCAACCTCAAATGATGATAAACAAACCTTAGATCAATCTTAGAGAACAATATGGAACCCCTCAGCTGGTCAAATAGATCAAAAATACAAAGAAGTGGATATCTGTTCTTAATTTTCATCTGATTCATATTCTATTAATAGAAACACATATGTAATGTTCTGTCATCCTTCTTGGAAAATAAAACATGAGATCCCCAAGGTGACATACTCGAGCAGATTCACCCTTCATAATCTAACTCCTCTCATTGAGTTTTATGTTCCTGAATCTATTCTTGTTTCATTCTGAAAGGCGTTATATAAAATGGCTCAACTCCATGCATCAGCTCAATCATGAACTCAAAGTCTCTTTTAGGTGGTAGCCCTGATCAATTCTCATGAAACACATCCTAGAACCAGTCTACTACTGGGGGAAATATTTCTTGTTTCAATCCATTATCATCAAGAAAAATATTCGTAAACTGGTCTATGTTCTCACCTAGTTGTGGAAGAACTGGTCCTACATGGTCTTCCAAGATATCCCATTCTCCATAAAAGACATGGGCTCTACCCTTATGAGGCATGACGGTCACTCATCTACGGTAACAATCAATGTGATATTGATTAAATACCAAAAATTACATCATCACTATCTATTCAATACATATCATATCAAGCATGTATAAATCCAAAATGAAACAATACTCACCAACCATGAGGGAACATCCCTTACGAAGACAGATGCCTTCTAATCACACCCCCAATGGTGTGTTGACCAACATGATCCCACAAAAGTACTCTAACACAAAATAGAAACCATTTACCAAGAGATAAGATATAAAATAATGAGAGGATCCCCTATTACAAGTCTCCTTTAGGTTCCCCTATTCGGTGCTCTGTACCAATATAGATCATCCATCACTACCCATATTACAAGTGTTCATGTAGAACCTATATATATGAACCATCATGATACATGATTGACACTTCACTAGTGGTCAAAGTCATAGGCCTAACATGTGACCAGACCTACCTCATTGATTTAAGATGACTAAAAACCTCTCTAAGAGAAAAATCCTCTCACATAGATACTCTATCCACCACCACCCTAGTGGAAGATATCATAATGGTGAATCCTACTATCATAATATGTACCACTAGATCATTCAATTGAAACCGCCCTACCACCACTACAAGTCTCCTTTAGGTTCCCCTTGGAAATGAGAACCTGATCCACCACCTCAACAAACCTCATAAAAAATATATTTACCTGGGACTTAATCTCACATCTAAGTCCATCCTAATTTTTTTTTCATAGATACCTTATCTCCTGTCAACATTAGATAAAAACATTACTGGTATGTGAAGAATCTAACATAATCTATCATTATCAAACATAATTATGTCAAACATATTAAATATTCATATTTTCATTTCCTCAATGTCGTAGGTTAAAAGTGCTCCATGAACATATCCTAGATTTTCTTCCAAGTCATTCCCTCCATATGCTCATCCCAAGACTAAATATCACAGTAGATCATTGTTGGTCCCCATAACATATACGCTACCAACTCTACCGTATTCTACTAAGGAGTAGAAAAGTTATCTAGAATATTCTAGATGAACTAAATTTAGAACTTATCTACCTTGGGTCCACCCTCTCCAGAAAACATCAGAGGGTGTTGCAACTGAACCTCTATTTTCAAGTCAAACACACTCGGAACTTCCAACCCTTCTCATTTCTTCATAAATTGTATAAAACAAGAAAGGTAATCCAAAAACTACTATTCCCTCTATCACTCATGATTAATGGGGGAACCTGTACCACTACTAGAATGAATCCTGAGTGCCTATACAAATCATAATAGAGATGATAATGAATTTTAAATTGTATAATGGATTATTTATTTTAATTATTCGTTCTTTATCTCACATGCATTCTAAATATAGTTTTTGTATCCTGAGTGCCTATACAAATCAGATAGAAGCTCTAGTGGATGCGTTTGGTTTCTCTCTGATAAAGTTATCTCTCATCGATTGGAAATCCTCTATCTCCTGTTATATCCTCCTTATAGAGTGATAGATAATCATCTTTTTAGTGAATCTAATATTCTTTTTTATGAATCTTGATTATAGGTTAGACTACTTGATCTCCTTCCAAGGAAGTGGTTCCCTTCTACTGTATTTAGAAGTCTTCTTTTGTGTACTTGAACCATAAATACTAATATTTGAGATTCAAATAGGATGAATATGAATAAAGATTGGATGGATTCTAATCGTTTAACAATAGAGTACGAGAACGGAGTGAAAGAGTTCATCAAGTTTGCAAAGGATCACACAAAGGATCCTTCTCAAATCCTTTGTCCGTGTTTACGTTGTTGTTATTCTAGACTACTTACTCCAGAGGAGTTGGAAGAACATTTGATATGTCACGGAATAGATCAGAGTTATAAATGTTGGAATAAACACGGAGAGAAAGCGAATGTAGCTACTGGCTGGGATAAAACTTCATTTTATGGATCGTCAGATATGAATACAAATATAGATAATGAAGAAGACCGTATGGAGGATGTGATTACAGATGTCAATGATGATGAAGATCGTATTGAGGAAATGACAAAGACAATTCAAGATGAACCCCGTGATTGCCCAAAATTGTTTGAGAAGTTAAAGAGTTGTGCAAAGACGCCATTGTATGCTGCTTTCACTAAGTATACAACATTGTCAGCTGTACTGAAGTTGTATAAATTGAAAGAAGGCAATGGATGGAGTGATGTCAGTTTTACGGAACTACTTGCTCTCTTGAATGACATTCTCCCGAAAGATAATGAGCTCCCAAGCCAGACATATGAAGCTAGACGAATGCTACGCTCGATGGGAATGATTTCTGAAAGAATACATGCCTGCCCGAAAGACTGTATATTGTTTCGAAAGGAGAACAAATCACTTACAGAATGCCCAAAGTGTGGTGCTTCTCGATACAAGAAAGATAAATCCAATCCTACGAAAGTTGTATGGTACTTTCCAATCATTCCAAGGTTTAGGCGTTTATATGGAAGTGAAGAAACTGCAAGAAAATTGTCGTGGCATGCAGATAAAAGAAATAAAGATGGGTTATTACGTCATCCGGCCGACTCTCCTCAATGGAAGAAAATTGATCATGAGTATCCTGAATTTGGAAAAGATCCGAGAAACCTTCGTCTTGCGTTATCTACAGATGGAGTGAATCCTTTTGGTTTTCAAACCAGCACTCATAGTACATGGCCTGTTATGTTGCTAAATTATAACTTGCCACCCTGGTTATGCATGAAGCGAAAATTCATCATGTTATCTATGCTTATATCAGGACCAAAACAACCAGGTAACGATATTGATGTTTATCTGACTCCTTTGATCGAGGATTTGAAGTTATTGTGGGACTCAGGTGTAATGTTGTATGATGCTTATAAAAGTGAATACTTCACGTTGAGAGCGATGTTGTATGAGACAATAAATGATTTCCCTGCTTATGGAAATTTGTCAGGCTATAGCATTAAAGGAACTCAAGGGTGTCCCGTGTGCGAAGAAGATACAAAATCAATTAGGTTGAAACATTCATCGAAATCTGTGTTTCTAGGACATCGTAGATTTCTACCTCATCGGCATAAGTACCGATCTTGGACGACATCATTCAATGGAAGTTCAGAAAAACGCACAACACCGTCTCCACTAACAGGTGATCAGCTGTTTGAGAAAGTAAAAGATATGAACACTGTTTTTGGTAAATCATTTTCGAAAAACCTTACGAAAATCGGTTGGAAAAAGAGATCAGTTTTTTTTGAATTACCATACTGGAATTGTTTGTACGTCAGACATTTTCTTGACGTGATGCATGTGGAAAAAAATGTATGTGATAGTGTTATTGGAACGTTGCTAAATGCCCCTGGCAAAACAAAAGATTGAATTAAGGCAAGGTTGGACATGGTTGACATGGGAATACGAGAAGAGTTGGCTCCCGTGAAAGGTGAAAATCAAATGTTTCTTCCTCCTGTTGCTTATACTCTTTCTAGGGTAGAGAGATATCAGTTTTTCAACTTCTTTAATGATGTAAAGGTTCCAGAGGGGTACTCATCAAATATCAAGAACATTGTGTCAATGAATGATTTGAAGTTAAAAGGTCTGAAATCACATGATTTCCATGTTTTTATGCAAGATCTAATTCCTATAGCTTTACATTTCATTTTACCCAAGAATGTTCGTCATACGTTAACCAAACTTTGTTTCTTTTTCAAAGCTATATGTAGCAAAGTTTTAGACCCGGGGAAATTGCCAGCTATGGAAAAAGAAATTGTCATCATATTATGTGAATTAGAAATGTTCTTCCCGCCAACATTCTTTGATATGATGGTTCATTTGATGATTCACTTGGTGAGAGAGATTCGACTTTGTGGTCCTGTGCACTATAGATGGATGTATCCTGTTGAACGGTATATGAATATTTTGAAAGGATATGTCAAAAATCGAAGTCGGCCAGAGGGTTGTATAGTGGAGCAATATATTGTTGAGGAAGCCATTGAATTTTGTATTGAATACCTATCTGATGTGGAAAGCATTGGTCTCCCGAAATCTCGTCACACTGGACGCATTGAGGGTGGGGGAATTTCTGGAAGAGAAGTTGTAACAATCAGTATTACAGATCGGGAGCAGGATCATCTTTATGTTTTTCATAACAGTTGGGAGGTTGCTCCATATATTGAAACTCACAAAGAAATTCTTAGGCAGTTGAATCCATCGAGGGCTGAAAAATGGTTAGCAGATACACATAATCACCAGTTTATAGGATGGTTTCAGGACCATATTTTTAAGCAGTTGGATGAAAATCCGAATTCAATTTCAGAACGACTTCGATGGATAGCCGCTGGACCAAGTTTGTATGTATTATCTTACAGTGGGTATGTAATTAATGGTTATACATTCTATACAGATGAACATTATGAAGAGAGTACCATGCAAAATAGTGGAGTTACACTAGTGGCTGAAGCGATGCATGTTTCTGGTAGTAAGGATAGAAATCCAATTTATGCAAATATGTCATACTTTGGCATTATCAAACTAATATGGGAGTTGGATTATACGACATTTCAATTGCCGATTTTTCAATGCAAATGGATTGATAATAATAGTGGTGTTAAAATAGATGAATGGGGATTTGTGAAAGTTTATTTTAGTAAAGAAGGGTACAAAGACGAATAGTTTATAATGGCATCACAAGCAGTACAAGTTTTTTATGTTCCAGATCCCGCAAACTGAAAGTGGTCAATTGTTCTGTTATCGTCCAAAACTATTGAGGGTTCTGATGAAAATTCAGTTGAGGACGATCCTTTTAGTGGTACGTCACAATCAATTCAGAGAGGTCCCAATGCAGATGATGTTTTGTATGTTAGAGGAGACCACAATGAAGGGATTTGGATTGTCGATAGAGGTGTCAAATCTCTTCAACCTTTGAAAAAAAGAAAGAGAGTTCAGTAAACAGGTTATATTTTGTTTGCAATATAGATCTTGTTATCTCATGTTATTATCTTATCATTACAGAATTTATGTAATTTGAATGAACTGTTCAACCACTTTTGCAGATAATGACTTCTGCACATTCTGGTGCTCCTAACCTTGAGACTGAACAAGTCTCTCAAGCAGCTGCTGCTGCGGCTGCTGCTGCTGCTGCTGCTCCTGCAGCTCATGCTGCTGCTACTGTTGCTCCTGATGCGGCTCCTGCTGCTCCTACTGCTGTGGCTCCTACTCCTCCTCCTGCTGTGGCTCCTGGTGCTCCTACTGCTCCTGCTGCTGCTCTTACTGCTGCGGCTCCTGGTGCTCCTACTGCTCCTGCTGCTGCTCTTGCTGTTGAGGCTCCTTCTCTTAGTGTTGAGGTCCAACAACCATCATCACATGCCGTTGATATCATAGTAGATGAACATATAGATGATGTTGATATCGATGAAATGGTCGGGAATGAAGGACCGACGTCGCAGAAATCACAGGTGCGTCGTAGTTTGACAGTGTTAGCCAAAATTCTTAAGGTGAAAAGCAAAGGCATCAAATTTGAAGTCGGATGGAATGCATGAGGCCAACATGTGAATCCCAACAAGGCTATGTTTAGCAGTTACATTGGATTTTTCACTCGGCAACGCGTGCCGATTGACATAGATTCATGGCACCATGTTGTGTCCGGGTTGACGGCTGTGATCTGGGAAGAAATTACGGTAACATTATGAATTTATTTCTTTAATTAACTAGAAAATAAAATGATGAAACAGTGTCTTACTCTTCTCAATCTATTGCAGAGTACATTTATAGTAGATGACTCACACAAGGATTATGTACTAAGGCTTGCAGGAAAGATTCATCGAGGTTTTCGTACTATTTTAACAAGATATCACCTGAAAGATTCTAAAGGTAAAATAAACCCGCACCCACCCATTGTCTATACGCACCTGATATCCCAAGAAGCATGGGATGCATTTATTGGCCGTCGTGGGGATGAGAAGTTTCAGGTACATTGTGAGTGATAATACGTTGTTTGAGGATACCTGTATTCATCACTTTGATTGTCAATATTTCATTTGTGAAACAGAAACTCTGTACTGAAAATAAGGAACGTGCATCAAATCCAACATACCCCTATCGTAAAGCAAGGATGGGGTACACTTCATTAGAAAAGAAAATGGTACGTATTGTAAATTTAAAGTAATATTGTTAGGTGACAATAAACAACATCATAATTATCTTTCTATGTTTATATGTAGATTGATGAATCTAAAACCAAATGCACTTCTATCCCACGTCATGTGCTATGGAAGGAGGCACGTGTGAACAAAGAAGGGAAGTTAATAGATGAGAACACACAAAAAGTGTGGGAAATATGTGTAAGTATGACACGATGATAAAAATATTTGTTTAAAATTTCTATTACATAAAAATAATTAGTTTTTTTCCTATATCTGACAGTCACAGGAATCAGCTACTCCTGTAGCTGATACAGACCTATTATCGACAGCTTTGAAGCAGCCAGAAAAATACGGTCGTGTCAGAGGTGCAGGGTTTGGGGTGACACCCCGAGTATATTTTGAGAAGAAGAAAAAAATGGATGATACAGAGAAAAAATTGGAACAAATGAGCGAAAAAATAGCAACCCTTGAAGAAAAATTGCAATGGCAGGGAGAGTTGCTAGCAACTTTTATGGGTGGGAAGCAAAGGGAGGACACAACTCAGGAACAACCACCGCATGAACATCCTGCCCCACCCCCCACCAGCTTTGAGGCGAGCCATTCACCTAAAAAAATGTCTTAGCCGTGGTAATCAATATTCTAATAACGGTTCCCATGAAATATAAATCAGACAAACACTGATAATTTATCTGTACTGATCTTCTACAGGGTGATAATGATTGTGATTTATATCTGTCAACACCCACCTATCACCTTGTAGCGAGGGCTACAGTGTTCAATATCCCAGATTCCACACTGCATAATAGACCACTTTCAAAAGATCATCTGAAAGTGACGATTACTGTAGCTCATGAGCCAAATGAAATTCTACCTATTCCACTTGATGACGATGATATTAATACGGTCGAAAAGGCTATTGGGACATTCATTGCATGGCCGACACAACTTGTAAGAGTACATGCAGACAAAGAGGTATTTATTTCCTTTTATTTTCAAGCTAAACCCTTAACAATTAATGAAAAGAGTGTCTGAATCAATGATTGTTGTTATAGACAGAGAAAGGAAAGGGGGTGACTAACATCGGCTCGAAACCATCTAAAGGATCGACCAATCGATCCCAAGGAGCTACTGAAAGCACAATAACACCACCTGTTCTCTTTCCACATTTACTAGCATTGAAGACTCATGTGGATACGAAGCTAAAAGATGGTAATAGTCATATAGTGATTTTCGAAGATAATATATACAGAGAGGAAAGTCAAGATTTCGTTGCTGCTGAAAATGTAAATGAAATCCTTGAAAACGGTTGGTTAGGCGTCACTGTTGTAAATGTATATATGAGGTATGTTTCCATGAATTGATTTTCTAAAAGCTGATCTAATGTGAAAATTATGACTAAATGCATTTTATATTGTTGACAGACGCATTTATGAAAAACAGTTGAAGGGATTTTCCCATGAGTCAAGATTTGGACTGGTTAGTCCTCATATCACATCAACACACCAAACAAAAATAGAGTCATCAAAAATGGATGCAATAGTGAACGACTTGCTGAAAACATTTGAACGCAAGATTACAGATGACAGACTTTTCCTAATACCAACCATGCAGGGGTAATACTCTACGATTAAAGCATATCAATTATATTTTCACTTTTTTTATTACTTATTCCTTTTTGTGTTTTTAGGCAACATTGGTTGCTAATTGCGGTGAACTTGGATACTCCGAAGATTTATTTTCTGGATTCAAAGCTAGGATATCCATCAAATCGACCATACATGATGGAGTTTTTGAATCTGTAAGACACTAAATCTTACGTTTTAGGTATAAACATCAAGTAATATAATTTTTATTATCTTTTACTAAGGATTCTGTTATGATAGTGCTGTGTGTCAATATCGTCTAAAAAAAGGAATGAGGACAGGGGTTAAGCATAGGGAGGCGAGCAAGTACTACGTCTGGACAAATATCAGGGTATATATAATAAAATTTCACTATCCAAACACATCTCAACACAAGTTATTTATTCTCCTAATGATCAATTTTTTTGCAGTGTCCAAAACAAACAAACGATAATGATTGCGGTTATTATGTTTGTAAATTTATTAAAGAGATCATTTTTCATCAGCAAACTAGCATCCCTAAAGAGGTATTTTCAAAAACAACTACTAGTTCGTTTAAGTTATTTATTAATTCTTTATTTTTTTATTTTGCAGTACTACTATGACTGCCGAAAAGCCTCATACTCACAAGACGATATAGATGTGTTCAGAAACGAGTGGGCCGCATACCTGATGACAGATTGTACACAAATACAATGAAGATCTGACTTGGGGACATGTACAATTGGTGGTCATTTTTGAGAGGGGTTAAGGGGATCAGAAGATGAAATATTGTTGTATGTAAATGTTCGTAGAAAAATTGTAATTGTTATTAAATAAAACATTATTTCTCAAATGAGTCATTTTTCCATTTTAACAGATGATATGCACCAGATATGCACACATTCCCCACTTTTAGATCGTTGTCTACTACAATGATCTTCCAAACAAGATATGCATTAGAACGCTCATGATACATAGAGCAATTCACCGGCCACCTTTGAGAATGATCTGAAGCACAAACCATGACAGCATTATGTTTTTCCTTGAAAATTCTCTTGGCGAACTGGAATGGCAACTCACTCTTGTGATTTTGCGTCTCTACTTGTCTCTTCATGTGTGCAGCTATTTCCATTCCACTTCGCTAAGAGAATTTTCAAGGAAAAACATAATGCTGTCATGGTTTGGGATTCAGATCATTATCGAAGGTGGGCAGTGAATTAATCTATGTATCATGAGCGTTATAATTCATATCTTGGTTGTCCTTAAGTTTCAGCAGAATCCGAATGCGTTTGGTCGGTTTGCCGTATGTCAGTTCTTGATTTCACTTAAAATTAAGTCCATTTTTAACAAAACATAGACACTGTGAGTGGTGTCGGCCACATCGGGCCTCGGATTGATGTGGGGTTGACTCGTACACGTCACACATGAGTCATGGATTGTTGTGTAAAAGTATCAACACAATCATAAGCCGTTAGATCGGTTTGGCATGTGTACGTAAAATATTGTCCCTTTTAAACAAATTACATACACTTGGAGTGATACCGGTCACACCGCGTCTCAGATTGAGGCGGGGTTGACTCATACACATAAAATATGACCCATGAATCGTTGTCCTAAAATGTCAACACAATCCGAAGGCGTTTGGTCGGTTTCCCGTATGTCAGTTGTTGATTTATCACTTAAAAATAAGTCCATTTTGAACAAAACAGAGGCACTTGGAGTTGTGTCAGCCACAACAGGCCTCAGATTGAGGCGGGGTTGACTCGTACACGTCACATTTGAAGGTGAGTATGCATACACGATAGTTGACCTTCTTAGATAAGAGTTTCTGGAAGAGTATAAAAGACATGAAGCAATGAAGATCATTAGAGTGTTGGAGCAAATGTGGTTGCTACAAACAATGTGGAAATCGGCTTGTGCAAAGCGACCTAAGTTACAACTTGCAGGTATTGTACTCTATTTTTTTATGGAAGGTATCATTCCAAAATGCATTTAAACTGAAACCTTCCAGAAAAAAATAGAGTACAATACCTGCAAGTTGTAACTTAGGTCGCTTTGCACAAGCCGATTTCCACATTGTTTGTAGCAACCACATTTGCTCCAACACTCTAATGATCTTCATTGCTTCATGTCTTTTATACTCTTCTAGAAACCCTTCTCTAAGAAGGTCAACTATCGTGTATGCATACTCACCTTCAAATGTGACGTGTACGAGTCAACCCCGCCTCAATCTGAGGCCTGTTGTGGCTGACACAACTCCAAGTGCCTCTGTTTTGTTCAAAATGGACTTATTTTTAAGTGAGAAATCAACAACTGACATACGGGAAACCGACCAAACGCCTTCGGATTGTGTTGACACTTTAGGAAAACTATTCATGGGTTATATGTGACGTGTACGACTCAACCCCACCTCAATCCGAGACGCGGTGTGACCGATATCACTCCAAGTGTATGTATTTAGTTTAAAATGGACAATATTTTACGTACATACGCCAAACTGATCTAACGGCTTTTGATTACATTGATAATTTTTCACAATGATCAATGAATCATGTGTGACGTGTACGATTCAACACCGCATCAATCCGAGGCCCGGTGTGGCCGACACCACTCACAGTGTCATTGTTTTGTTAAAAATGGACTTAATTTTAAGTGAAATCAACAACTGACATACGACAAACCGACCAAACACATTGGGATTCTATTGAAACTTAAGGACAACTATCCATGGGTCAAATGTGACGTGTAAGATTCAACCCCGCCTCAATCAGAGGCGTGGTGTGACCGGTATCACTCCAAGTGTATGTATTTAGTTTAAAATGGACAATATTTTACATACATACGCCAAACTGATCTAACGGATTCTGATTGCGTTGATACTTTTTCACAACAATAAATGACTCATGTGTGACGTGTACGATTCAACACCGCATCAATCTGAGGCCCGGTGTGACCGACACCACTCATAGTGTCACTGTTTTGTTAAAAATGGACTTAATTTTAAGTGAAATCAACAACTGACATACGACAAACCGACCAAACGCATTGGGATTCTATTGAAACTTAAGGAAAATGATCCATGGGTCAAATTTGACGTGTACGAGTCAACCCCGCCTCAATCAGAGGCGCGGTGTGACCGGTATCACTCCAAGTGTATGTATTTAGTTTAAAATGGACAATATTTTACGTACATACGCCAAACCGATCTAACGGCTTCTGATTGCGTTGATACTTTTTCAAAACGATCAATGACTCATGTGTGACGTGTACGATTCAACACCGCATCAATCCGAGGCCCGGTGTGGCCAACACCACTCATAGTGCCTCTCTTTTGTTCAAAATGGACTTATTTTTAAGTGAAATCAACAACTGACATGCGGCAAACCGACCAAACGCATTTGGATTCTGTTTAAACTTAAGGGAAATGATCCATGGGTCAAATTTGACGTGTAAGAGTCAACCCCGACTCAATACGAGGCCCGGTGTGGCCGACACCACTCAAAGTGCCTCTATTTTGTTCAAAATGGATTTATTTTTAAGTGAAATCAACAACTGACATACGGGAAACCGACCAAACGCCTTAGGATTGTGTTAACACTTTAGTACAATGATCCATGGGTCGTATGTGACGTGTACGAGTCAAACCTGCTTCAATCCGAGATGCGGTGTGGCTGGTATCACTCCAATTGTATGTATTTTGTTTAAAATGGACAATATTTTACATACATACACCAAACCGACCAAACACATCCGGTTTCTATTGAAACTTAAGGACAACGATCCATGAGTCAAATGTGACGTGTACGAGTCAACCCCGCCTCAATCCGAGGCCCGGTGTGGCCGACACCACTCAAAGTGCCTCTGTTTTTGTTAAAAATGGACTTAATTTTAAGTGAAATCAACAACTAACATACGACAAACCAACCAAACGCATTCGGATTCTGTTGAAACTTTAGAACAACGATACATGGGTCAAATGTGACATGTACAAGTCAACCCCACCTCAATAAGAGGCCCTGTGTGGCCGAAACCACTGAAAGTGCCTCTGTTTTTGTTAAAAATGGACTTAATTTTAAGTGAGAAATCAACAACTGACATACGGGAAACTGACCAAACGCATTCGGATTCTATTGAAACTTAAGGACAATGATCCATGGGTCAAATTTGATGTGTATGAGTCAACCCCGACTCAATCCGAGGCCCGGTGTGGTCGACACCACTCAAAGTGCCTCTGTTTTGTTCAAAATGGACTTATTTTTAAGTGAAATCAACAACTGAGATATCCACCTCACATGTAGTGTAGAACCTCCCCCAAGACTTGGCATGAATTTTTGAGATACACAAACATGGGGTGGATTACATGGCTTTCCTACATGGAATATATCCCACTACACGTCTTTAATGAGCCAGCTACGCAGTTTATCCCTTGTACAGATACACAGGAAGAATCACACGAGATCGACGTCATGTACTAACATAGGGCAAGGGTGCATAAGAGGACACAAGATCAAAGGGTAACACGTATATGTTTTTTAACATGCCATGTAATTTCCTATTGATATGACATGTATATTCACACAGGCAGCTGAACATTGGAGTTACCCAGGGTAAAGCGACAAGGCATGTGACCCTTTAAATGACACATAATTTTATGTACCATGATTGATCTCTTTGAACACTATATCAAGGACATATTTCATTAGGGCTGGCTCCCACGATCCTTCCTAGGATGGTTTTGGTATCTTTTCCGACTTACGGTAGTATGATCGCTTCAGCAGGACGTCCTAGACATAGTTGGAGTCTCTCTGAAAGTCCTGGAGTGAGATCATATATCTATTTTTGAGGTCCAGGTAGAGTCATGTATCAACGCAACCAATCCTACCAGACATCGATCCTATATATAGAATGTTAATCTTGATGTCTCATTACAGTCCCCCAATTTATGATATGTTACCTTTTTTGTATTAATATACATAATTACTAAGGGTGATGGTTGGGAGAGTTAGGATATCCTTTTTATGTATTGCAGAATGATTCAAGGAGCACGGGCTCTGCACGATTTGTCAAAACCAAGTGGCAATTCAAGGAGAAACAATGCATAGTGGAATGTTCTAGTATTTATCTTCTGAGTTGTGTAGGAATATTTTGTGATACTATGTAATGAGGTAGTTTTGGTTTCTGGGTAGATGGTATCTAACTCATGGTAAGAACACTGTTTGGTTGGGTTGTGATCGGTTGATGACATGCTTGTGGTTGATATACTGGTTTTTGTGCAGGTCTGTGGTTGATATACTGGTTTTTGTGCAGGTCTGCTCGGCTGGCTGTACTAGTGCAGGTTTTTTATTAGCAGCAGGCAGGGATTTAACAGCGCTTTTTTAGCGCTGTTAAAGGCGACATTTAACAGCGCTAAAAAAGCGCTGTTAAAGGAAACATATAACAACACTTTTTAGCGCTGTTAAAGGTATCCTTTAACAGCGCTTTTTTAGCGCCATTAAAGGTGACATTTAACAGCGCTTTTTTAGCGCTGTTAAAGGTGACATTTAACAGCGCTAAAAAAGGGCTGTTAAAGGACCCCCCCTTTATCAGCGCTGAGCTTTACAGTGCTTTTCTAGCGCTGTTAAAGCCCGATTTTAGCGCTGTTATTGCCCGTTTTTGTAGTAGTGATACAAGAGAAATATGTATTTAAATTAACTGTATAGAAGAGAGGATACAGATTCATCAATATTCACACTGTCAAAACAACATTAAAAATAAATACCGTATGTAAAATGGTATAAAACTTAGACAATAATAATATCCATGATATGAGAATATGGATATTTAAATGGAATATAATTTCAATTGAAAATTTATCTTATATGTACAGTAGGTACACCACATAAGAAAGAGTAGGTGCACAATTACTAAGCAAGCCACAATGAAGTGAAAATTGAGACAAAGCTCGTTACCGTGTTGTATTCAATTGAGTCATATGAAAAAAGTTAATAACCACCAAAAGATTCACAAAATACAATACATATAATGATAACAATGATAACATATGTCAAATGTCAGTACACCTATAACACATATAGGAAATAAGAGGCGAACAATGAAAATCCCACATAATTGAAGGTGAGATGAGAAAACCTCTTACAAACATTTTAGCACGGTAACGAGTGTTATTGAAAGGTCTTAATGAGAAGTAAAGGGGTATCCCATTATTTATATGTCAAAAGGGAAGTATGGGGGAGGTGATAAAACATACCCCATCATTATAAATTAAAAACAAAAGCACACAAGATAGGGTGGATTCTTGAATAAAAGTGAGAGAGAGGATCCCTTACCTAATTTTTGAAGGTGTTCTTGACTTGTTATTAAAGAACTGAATAAACAAATTAGGATTATTAAATAATAATTCCATAACCTATTTTATATATAAATAATTTATTATAATCCTTTTTAGTTCATTCTAGGCCTTTTTGATTGGTTATAAGGTTCAATTTCATTGTTCAGGCTTGTTTGTTCACTTGGTTTTAAATGATTGGTTTACTTATATTTAAGTTTTGATAATTATATAAGATGTATGTGGTTGTACAAAAATGAAGTTATAAACTATTAGTGAACATCCAGGAGATTACATGGTTTTAAATTTAATTTGGGTTACTTAGATTGAATTTGAATTTTTATATATATAACCTTAGTGATAACCGTTTTGGATAATCAGTGGGTTTGATTACGATGAACATTTTTTGATTTATAACTTAATACCATGTGTAAAAAAGTATTACAGAACTAAAGATAGGATATATTACATAATAATCTGGTTAAAACATAACACAAATGGTTTCCTGACCATAATTAAATATTATAATAGAAATCGATAAACTGTTGTCCTTGAATGTGCTAAATTAGCACATCTCAAATAGTGCTTTCATGTCTTTCAAATAAAAGTTGGGAAAGGAGAGAAGATAATGGAATATATACCATTAGCATGAAAAAATTCCAGTACATTTATGTTACTAGATTTGTCATACTATTTTGGTGAAGATAGGTGAGAAAAGAAACAAAAATAAAAGAACTTAAAAGAAAAGAAGGGATTTGAAAGAGGAATTTACCTCTTGAGACTTCCTCCTTTGAGAACCTCTTAAGGGGAGAGGTTTTGGTCTTTTTATGAGACCAAATCTTTCTGGACGTGGGGGAGTAGGTTGGGAAGGTATTTGTACATAATTTGGAGAAGGAACAAGGCTTGAGAGGAGTGAATGGAGGGGGGGGGGGGGTGAGAGGGGGTTTTTATAGTGGAGGAGAGAGGGGATTTCTTAATATAAAACTCATTAATTTATTATTTCTCCTAAAGAAAAAGAATAGTGAGTATTCCATGACCAATAATAGTAATTTTATCATGTGATCCCGAACCAAGTGGTCTTACATCATCCGAACATCACACATGACTCTATAATTAGTGTATTTATCTTAATTTTGCAATTTATGGTATGTCACTATTCATAAAAAATTCAAGTATTTTAGAAAAATTCCAAAAATTCACCCTAACCATTTTTCGACGTTTAGAATCCAAAAATGAAGTCCATTTTTCTAAAATAATTCTCTAAATATGATTAATTAAATATTTAATTAAATCATTATTTAATTGAAATATATAAACACTTAGAATATTTATCTTCATCTTTAGGGTGTCCAAATTCATTTATACACTCAAGGGTATGGATACCATTCATAAGAGTCATATTACTATTCATAAGGGTAAGTTACTATTCCTAAGGGTAGGTTACTATTCATAAGGGTAGGTTACTATTCACCAAAAATTAAGTTAATTCTATCAGACTCTAAATATCATCTTGAACACAACTGTATATATTAGATTTTTAAAATTCAAATCACAGAGATGGTAAATTTAAGTTTAGTGGATAAGTTATGGATATCTCCTATATGTAACCATGTTTTTTTCCATAGGGGCTTAGTGATTCTGGAAATATAGGCTACCTAATGAATACAGTGTATTTTAGAGAAACATACCATAAAATGTTTGGGGTGCTACATTATTCCCTCCTTCAGAAATTTCGTCCTCAAAATTTTATGTATAAATCCCACCAAAAAGATGTGGGTGATTATTTTTCATAACATCCTCAGGTTCCCATGTTGCTTCCTCAATATTCCGGTTTCTCCAAAGAACCTTCACTAGGTGAGTTGTCCGATTTCTCAATATCTACTCCCTTTTGTCAAGAATCCCAATGGGCTTTTCACAATATGAAAAATCAGGTTCCAGTTCAATTTCTTCGTATGTGAGAACATGCGTTGGGTCTGGCATGTATTTCTTTAACAATGACATGTGGAACACATCATGAACTCTGGAGAGATTTGGTGGCATCACTAGACGGTAATATATAGCTCCAATTATTTCCAGAATTTCAAATGGCCCGATGTACCTCGGGCTCAGTTTCCCTTTCTTACCGAACCTTAAGACACCCTTCCATGGAGATAATTTCAGAAAGACATGATCTCCCACCTGGAATTCCAAATCCTTTCTCCGATTATCAGTATAACTCTTCTGCCTACTTTGGGCAGCCTTAATATGGGCTTGAATTCTCTTCACCTTTGCTGTGGTCTCTTCAATAAGTTTTGGGCCTATAAGTTTCCTCTATCCAACTTCATCCCAACAAGTTGGAGTTCGACACCTCTTTCCATATAATGCTTCATACTGATCCATTTGAATACTAGAATGGAAACTATTGTTGTAAGAAAATTCCACCAAAGGTAAGTATTGATCCCACATACCTTGGAAGTCAAGAGAGAACGACCTCATCATGTCTTCTAAAGTTTGAATAGTCCTTTCAAACTGTCCATCGGTTTGGGGGTGATAAGCAATACTCATACAAATCTCAGTATTCAAAGATTTATGGAGACTTCTCCAGAACTTTGATGTAAACTAGGGATCTCGATCAGATACAATTGATAGAGGTGCACCATGAATTCTTACAACTTCATTAATATACAGTCTTTCCAGGCGCTCGAGTGGAAAATCCTCTCGTATAGAAAGGAAATGTTCTAATTTTGTGAAACGATCAACAATTACCCATATTGCATCGTTCCTTCTAGGTGTCCTTGGTAGTCTGGTGATAAAATCCATCATAATGTTATCCCACTTCCAAATAGGAATAGGTAGAGGTTTCATCACTCCTTTGGGATGTTGTCTCTCTACCTTCACTTATTGACAAACTAGACACCTTGACACGTAGTCAGCAATTTCCCGCTTCATATTATCCCACCAGAAATATTCCTTTAGATATCTGTACATCTTGGTGCTACCCAGGTGTATAGAGAAATTTGAGCTATGAGCATCATCTAATAGTTCCCTTTTTAGCTCAGGTACTGATGGGATGCATAACCTCTTCCCACATTTCAGAACTCCTTCTTCATACACGAAGTCAGCCAGTCTTCCATCCTTGACAGCATTAATTTTCTTGTGCAGATTCTCATCATCAGATTGAGAGCTTTTTATTTTCACTAATAAATATGGTTTAGAAATCATTTGAAAGAGAAAAGATGTTTCCACTTACTTAGAAATTCCCATATCCATCTTCAGTAGATCCATGAATATAGGATCTCTTTCGATCCTCATTTGAGTTAAAAGTTCATGATCTTTCCTACTTAATGCATCATCCACCTTATTCGCCTTTCCTGGCTGGTAGTGTATTGAAAAATCATAATCTTTTAGTAACTCAAGCCATCTTATTTTCCTCATGTTGAGTTATTTTTGTGTGAAAATGTATTTCAAACTCTTGTGGTCCGTATAGATCTCACATCTCTCTCTGTAGAGATAATGCCTCCATATTTTCAGAGCAAATTTTACAGCTGCTAGCTCAAGATCATGAGTTGGATAATTTTTCTCATGAGTCTTCAACTGTCTTGATGCATAAACAATAACTTTATTGTTTTGCATAAGAACAAAACCCATCCCATTATTTGATGCATTGCTGTATATCACAAATCAATAACTTCCAGATGGAAGAGTCAAAATTGGAGCATTGAACAATATTATTTTCAATTCTTCAAAGAATTATGTACACTCTTTTGTCCACACAAAATTAACTCCTTTTCGTGTGAGCTTGGTTAGTGGGTTAGCCAGTCGGGTGAAATTCTGAACGAAATGCTGGTAGTAACCTGCTAAACCAATAAAACTGCGTACCTCGGTTATATTTGTTGGCGTGGGCCAATCTTGGATTGCCTTTGTCTTCGCAGGATCAACTAGGATTCTATCCTTAGAGATAATATGGCCTAGAAAAGAAACTGATTGAAGCCAGAATTCGCACTTGCTAAACTTCCCATATAATTCATTTCTTCTAAGAGTTTCCAGAATAATACGCAAGTGATTCTCATGGTCTTTATAGCTTTTTGAGTATACCAGGATATCATCGATGAACACCATAACAAATTTATCAAGATATTCCTTGAAAACTCTATTCATTAAATCCATGAAAATAGAGGGTGCATTAGTCAGTCGAAATGGCATCATTGTAAACTCATAATGCCCATACCTGGTTCGAAATGCTGTCTTAGGAATATCTTCCTTCCTCACACGCAGATGATGATATCCGGACTGAAGGTCAATCTTCGAAAAGTATTGGGCTCCATGGAGTTGATCAAATAAATCATCAATATGAGGAAGATGATACTTATTCTTTATTGTAATAGCATTTATTTCCCTATAATCAATGCATAGCCTCATGGATCCATCTTTCTTCTTGACAAATAGGACCGGGGCTCCCCATGGAGAAACACTAGGCCAGATAAATCCTTTGTCACTCAAATACTCTAGTTGTTTCTTTAGCTCCACTAACTCCACAGTGGCCATTCTATAGGGGGTCTTTGATATAGGTCTCGCACCAGGAATTAAATCAATAGAGAACTCAACTTCCCTCTCTAGAGGATGTCCATGTAAATCCTCTGGAAATACATCAATGTACTCTTGCACTATGTGCACGTATTCAATTTTAAGATTTATTTCCTCGCCCATAGATGTTGGTTTATCCTCCTCTCCAAGTATTGAATTTAGTAGAGATACTAGGGGTGGTTCTTGATAAGAATCAGGTGGCGATGTTTCTTCCCTAAAGACAAGGGATTCTACACCATTTTCAAAAATTGTAACTTCCTTATTCTTACAATAAATCTTCACATAATAATTTGACAGCCAATCCATGCCAAGAATTATATCAAATTCAGTCATTGGTATGATGAAAAGGTTAGCAACTAAAGCATGTTTTGGTGACTAGAGGGGGACTAGTCGACATGCCTTTGTTGCAATGATACATCCCCCAGAAGTTTTGACTGACAACTCCTTTATTAAATAAAATTGGACATATCTAATTTTCTTGGAAAACTGAGAAGATATAAATGAATGTGATGATCCAGAATCAAATAAGGTGTTGGATAAGTTTGAGGAAACAATTAAAGTACCTACCACCACATCATTAGGAACTTCTACCTCTGCAGTTGTAATCACATAAGCTCTCCCTTGATCTCTTGGCCTTTTTTGAGTCAAGTTTCCTTGGCGTTTAGGACAATAATTTGCATAGTGTCCCATTTCTCTGAAATTGTAGCATTGAATATCATTGAATTTTTTATTCATCTTGCATTCATCGGATCTATGACCCTTTTCTCCATAGTTATAGCAGACTCCCATGCATTTCAATCATATCCCAACATGATTATTTCCACAGTTCTCACATAATGGGAAAATATTCGTTCCCTTTCTCTTCTTCGGTGCTTATCCTTTTCCTTTGTTATCAGAGTACCACTTCTTATCTTGGTTTCCTTTGAAAATATTTGATCTATAAAATCCCCTCTCTGTTTTGATGGCACTTGATACGATTCCATCATATGATGAAAATGTTTGAGATGACAGTGCCCTCCAAAGACTTGTATTAAGACCTTTAAAGAAATGATCAATCTTGTCTGCTGAGTCACGTACGTAATCTATGACATACCTGTCCAGCCTTGTAAAAGTAGCCTCATACTCTGAAACACCGTCTTCTTCCCTTTGTTTTAAGCTAAGGAATTTCCTCTTCATTTCAATTCGCTGCTCACGAGGGAAATATTTTTCGAAGAATATTCCATTAAAAGTCCTCCATTCCATATCTTCTATTTCTTCTTCCTCCATGGTATTCTGAATCAGGGACTACCATTGGTCAGCATCACCCTTGAGATAATATACTGCCAATACCACCTTCTCATTCTCATTTCATCTTAATGCTATGAATATCTTCTCAAGTGAATTGATCCACTGCTCAGCTACCACTGGATTAGTAGTCCCACTAAAAGATGGGGGCTTCTACCGCATGAAATGATCCAACACAGGTGTGGAATGGTTATTCTTTACAACTTGAGTAAGTTGTCCCAATATAGTCATGATCTGATCTGCTCCAACATTGACTATGTTGACTTGCTCAATAGGGAGATCCATACCTTGCCCAAGAGTATTGATTCCCCTTCTTCCATTAGATGCCATTTCTAAATAATGGGATAAACTAGATTAGTTTACGAATCTTAAATAGAAAATCACTCAACATATATTTAAATTCTATGCATATCTAATCTTATAAATATGGTTTCTCTGAGGTAAAATTTACATTAAACTCCTTCATAATGGCTTGTAAAGAAAATATGAATTATCCTAAGCATATCCCCCAGGAGTGTCGTAATAAAGAGTGAAGCAAGGCCCGTTTTCGTGTACCAGTTCCCATTCGAGTCTAGCTCAAAGTGGTGTTTTCGGGTTTTACCCCTAGATACATCTGTGCCAGAGCCGCCTCTACCTGCTCGTATCCAGACAGAGATGTATTGCTTGAAAGATAAACATAATCTATTCCTTACCAAAATACTAGGACGTTCTTGTAAGTTTATCCTCAAATACTACCTTATGGATTTGTTCCCTACTATATATTTCCTACTCTAGTTTCCAAGTTTCCTACTAAACTTCTTTTGATACCAACTGTAACACCCCGACCCAACTAGGATGGAGCCGGTGCATTACTTGTGATATTGGCATGGTTAGAAGGAATGAAAATCCCAAAGGAACGATCAGTTTAGTAGTCTTGAAGAAACTATATACATAGATTTAACACAAATTACATTGGATAAGGTTACAAGATACAATACATAATGAAAAACAAAAATTTCATCCAAAAGCACTCAATAAATGACCTCCTCTTCATAACCTGTTAAAGGTAAACAATGAAAGGGGAGAGATCAAATGCATAGTAAGGGTTACAAATAGCAGAAACATGAGTACAATAATAAGGGAATCTTAATCAAACTGACATAATCAAAATGGCATATTGAATAAATGAACAACGAATGCCATTAATAAACTGAGAATGAAATGACATCCATAGATTTTGTCATAGTGAAAACCTCATGGATAATAACAATAACCGACAATGAATAAAGAAAATGCTTATTAATTGTATGTAATGTATCTGGCATATGAACCATAATACCGTAAAAACGGTTTAGTTCTATGGGTAGAAACCCGTCTGTTTTTTGGAAACAAACTCGAAGGGTCTGTCGCCAAACTATTTTGTCTTATGAGACCTACCGATGCATCGAGGGGATGTAGTGGGCCCAACCCACCTCTACATACAATAATTATCTATACATATATTAAATACAAGAGAAAAATGTATTTAAATTAACCGTATATAAGAGAGGATACATATTCATCAATATTCACACTGTCAAAACAACATTCAAAATAAATACCGTATGTAAAATGGTATACGGATTAGACAGTAATAATATTCATGATATGAGAATATGGATATTTAAATTGAATATAATTTCAATTTAAAATTGATCTCAAATGGGAAGTAGGTACACCACATAAGAAAGAGTAGGTGCACAATTACTAAGCAAGTCACAATGAAGTGAAAATTGAGACAAAGCTCATTACTGTGTTGTATTCAATTGAGTCATATGAAAAAAGTTAATAACCACAAAAAGAGTCACATAATACAATGAATATAATGAGAACCATGATAACATATGTCAAATGGACTTACACCTATACCACATATAGGAAATAAGAGGTGAACAATGAAAATCCCACAGAATTGAAGGTGAGATGAGAAAACCTCTTACAAACATTTTGGCACGGTAACGAGTGTTATTGCAAGGTCTTAATGAGAGGTAAAGGGGTATCCCATTATTTATATGTCAAAAGGGCAGTATGGGGGAGGTTAGAAAACATACCCCATCATTATAAATTAAAAACAAAAGCACACAAGATAGAGTGTATTCTTGAATAAAACTGAGTGAGAGGATCCCTTAACTTATGCTTGAAGGTGTTTTTGACTTGTTATTAAAGACCTGAATAAACAAATTAGGATTATTAATTCATAATTACATAACCTCTTTTATATGTAAATAATTTATTATAATCATTTTTAGTTCAGTCTAGGCCTTTTTGTTTGGTTATAAGGTTCAATTTCATTGTTCGGGCTTGTTTGTTTACTTGGTTTTAAATGATTGGTTCACTTATATTCAAGTTTGGATAAATATATAAGATGGATATGGTTGTACATAAATGAATTTATACACTATTTTTGAACATCCATGAGATTAAATGGTTTTAAATTTAATTTGGGTTACTTAGATTGAAGTCGAATTTATATATATACCCTTAGTGATAACCGTTTTGGCTAATTAGTGGGTTTGATTACGATGAACATTTTTTGCTTTATAACTTAATACCGTGTGTAAAAAATGATTACAGAACTAAAAATAGGGTATATTACATAATAATCTAGTTCAAAAATAACACAAATGGTTTCATGACCAGAATTAAAGATTATAATAGAAATCGATAAACTGTTGTCCTTGAATGTGCTAAATTAGCACATCTCAAACGGTGCTTTCATTTCTTTCAAATAAAAGTGGGGAAAGGAGAGAAGATAGTGGAATATATACCATTAGCATGAAAATATTCCAGTACATGTATGTTACTGGATTTATCATACTATTTTTGTGAAGGGAGGTGAGAAAAGAAACAAAAATAAAAGAACTTAAAAGAAAAGAAGGGATTTGAAAGAGGAATTTACCTCTTGAGACTTCCTCCTTTGAGAACCTCTTAAGGGGAAAGGTTTTGGTATTTTTATAAGAACAAAGCTTTCTGGACGTGGGGGAGGAGGTTGGGAAGTTATTTGGATAGAATTTGGAGATGTCACAAGGCTTGAGAGGAGTGGATGGAAGGGGGTGAGAGGGGGTTTTTATAGTGGAGGAGACAGGGGATTTCTTAATATAAAACTCATTAATTTATTATTTTCTCCTCAAGAAAAGTAATAGTGAGTATTACATGACCAATAATAGTAATTTTATCATGTGATCCCGAACCAAGTGGGCTTACATCAGCATAACATCACACATGACTCTATAATTAGTGTATTTATCTTAATTTTGCAATTTATGGTATGTCACTATTCATAAAAAATTCAAGTATTTTAGTAAAATATCAAAAATTCACCCTAACCATTTTTCGATGTGTAGAATCCAAAAATGAATTCCATTTTTCAAAAATAATTTTCTAAATATGATTAATTAAATATTTAATTAAATCATTATTTAATTGAAATATATAAACACTTAGAATATTCATCTTCATCTTTAGGGTGTCCAAATTCATTCATACAATCAAGGGTATGGATACCATTCATAAGAGTCAAATTACTATTCATGAGGTTAAGTTACTATTCCTAAGGGTAGGTTACTATTCATAAGGGTAGGCTACTATTCATCGAAAATTAAGTTAATTCTATCAGACTCTAAATATCATCTTGAACACAACTATGTATATCAGATTTTTAAAATTCAAATCACAGAGCTGGTAAATTTAAGTTTAGTGGCTAAGTTATGGATATCTCCTATATGTAACCATGTTTTGTTCCATAGGGGCTTAGTGATTTAGGAAATATAGGCTACCTAATGAAGACAATGTATTTTAGAGATACATACCATAAAATTTTTGGGGTGCTACATTAAAACTACCAAAGATCACTTCTTAGAAACGATTTATCAATCAAATATTAATTTTTGATTCTGTATGGATAAGAGAATCATTAATCTTTCCCAATATTTAATACTTTGTTTGATGTCAAAGGTTAAAAGGAAAATCCTATACTATCTCTTATCAGTTCATAGAGTAGTGTAAAATTTATTCTCATAAATAATAATGTCGAGATCATTTAATATGAAATAACACTAGAATTTATTACAAAAACATGAGTATAAAAGTGAAGGATTTAAATCCATTACTTTACAATTACATAAATTAATTTAACTACTCTTATTCAAATGAAAACAACAAATTTATTCAATAAAAAAATATTGAAAACAAAATAACAGGAAGAAAGAGAGTAAGAGAAAGAAGCTTCTCCAATTCAAATTACCTCAGTACTATGATCTAGATCATTAAACCCATACTTCCAATGAGTGTTCTAGCTCGATCTCCAATCTGTTGTGTGTTATCTCTCCCTATGGTTCTTGTTAATGAGCCCCTTTCTTATTTTTTTTATTCTTCACCAGATCACCACCTTTAACACTGACTAAACATTTATCTCTACCTCAATATATTACACACGATATGTGTCACTATTCATCATCTTCAACTTGTGAGTCGAGTTCTCTAAATATTTAAAAATCCACACATGAATTATGATACTACAAAAGGTTTCCTATAAAAATTCAATTTATTTAGGATCAACCTTGGATTTCCTTGAATTTTGATTTAACTAAAAATTTATTGAATGCTCCCATGTTTTAATCCTTTACTGGAACAATATTTAATATTATGGAGGACCCTCATAAGATGAGGGACTACCCTTACACAAGTTATAAATCCTTATATTTACCCTTAAAAAACTTTTTTGAAACACTATGTACCCTTAAATGAGCCTCTTTTAACTTTACAAAGGTCCCCAATGACCCTTACACAACTCATTTGAAATGTAGGGAACCCTTACATGAGCCTCCACTACCTTTTCGTAGGTCCTTTTCAACCCTTATATAGGTTCCATTACCATTATGTGAGATTCCCAATACCTTGACATAGGTCTACCTCTACCCTTACATAGGCCCTACTCTACCCTTATTTAGGTTCCATGTAGAAGGAGGTACCTTTATGCAACTAGGTGTACCGTAAAATTTCTCTCCATTACCCTTAAAAAACCAGGGATTATACCTTTACCATGCCAATGCTACCCTTAAATCAAGTCTTTAAATCTCATAGATACCCTTATGTAGCCTCTCATATTCCTTTAAATAGTGATTAATAACTTTACACATCTATTTCAACACACAAAATTCAATAATTAGTGAAAATAAACAATTCCAAGAGATTTAGAAATTAAAGATTAAAAATAAATTCAAAAAAATAAACAATACAAAAAATATAATCTAAAAGTTAAAAATTATAAAAATATCACAATAAAGATTAAAATTTATAAATTCAATTTTCAATTGTTAATTAATTAATTAAATCAACCGAAAATTTATTCATTAAAAATAAAAATATTTAGAAATTAAATTTGAACTCAGTAAAAATTTAAATCAAAGAGAGATTAAAAATTAAATACAGTTTTTTATAATTTATTAAACAACAAGTTAAAAAAAGTAAATGAATAATATATTAAATTAACATAATATAAATATTAAATAAAAACACTTATAAATAAAATTATTTAACCATAAAACTCATCATTTGAATACTTTGACAAAAAATTAACCACTAAAAATAATCAACTAATTAAATGAAATAATTGGCACAAAAACAATTTTAATTCTCTAAAATGATGTGGAAAACATGTAATAAAAATAGATACATTAAATTCCCCCACACTTGAACCATTTATTTTCCTAAAGCAATCAATTATTCAAATTTAATGGTAGAAAATAAATCTCAAAATTAAAAGATAGTAGTGCTAAAAAGAATTTATTAAGAAAATTAATTTTCGCCCATGGATCCTATTAAGTAGAATTATCCACTTAAAATAAATTGGTTTTAGTGAAATATTTAATTAATATTTTATAAAATTTAATGATTTTGAAATATTTTTAATTGAATTTAACAAACATCAATATGAATTTAGCTAAAACTTCAAAACTCCTCTTTACCTTCGAGTGAGAAGACACATATAATTTAGCACACAAATAAATAGACACAGTTGAATGGATGAGTAAGTTCAATAATTATTGGGAGGATTAAATAAATCAACCAAAAAATTTATCTTAGAGAATAAAATAATGAAATAATTAAGTAAATAAGCTCAACCTAAATTAGGATTTTTATTTCATATCCCATGTAAGTTCTTAGCTAATGAGATTTATTCAATAAAAAAGTTTCAATTCAATGAATGTTGTATAAAACTTTATAAAAATATGACCAATAAAAATCTAATTCAAGAGTTCATGAAATTAATAAACCTAATTTAACCCATGGGGAAATAAATTATAATCTCTTCAAATTTTCATCACAACTTCCAAAATTAAGAAAAATCATCACCATTGAAAAATTTATAAATGATGCTTAAAAACTCATAATTTTGAAAAATTATAGGGTTTTTGATGGGTTATACATTAAATAAGAGTTCATATTTTTTAGGAATACCCACTCCCACATACTTAAAATCCAAAAATTTCCCCATTATTAAACCTCAAGGTACAAGAAAGTAATTAATCAATTTAGTTTAAAATAGATTTGCAAATATGTAGTTCAAAACATGATGAAGGTACCCAATGAAATTAAAATATTATTTTTCCACACAAAAAAGTAGTCACAACATGAATAAGATTTTTTATTGTCCATGGTAAATTAGTTCAACTCAAAACATGAAATTTATAAATGATGCATGATTTCACATTTTAATTTAACAATGATTTTCAAAAAAGCACAAAACATAGCATGCACATGCACTTTTTCATCACAAAAAATAGTAAATAAGTATTAATGACCAATATACTTTTACTAAGATTATATCATGCAACAAAGGAATTAAAAAATTTATTTTCATTAATTAAAACACAAACCAACAAAAACAATAAAACAAATTTAGAAGTATTAAAAATGTATCAACTAGAACAATTGATCCTCAATAATGTAGAAACTTTAATATTTATGTTTATTATGAAAAATCAATTTTTTATTAATGATAAATCATTCTAGAAAGGAATGTAGTACCTACAATATTAAAGTATAAAATTTAAGAATTTAGGAATTAATTTTCAAGAAATTATGTAGCTAGTGATAAATTTTAAGTGATAAAAATGAAGGTATTCAAGCTTGCATCTCTGAATGAAAATGAATAATAGAAAAAAACATATTTGTAAAAATTTCATCAATGTACCACTAGAGGGGGGAGGGATTGGATAAATCTAGATCTAGTATAGAGTAGATACATATAAAATTATTTAGAAAATAAAAACTAATGAAAAAATTAAAAATCATGGGTTACCTCCCATGAGTGATAAATTTAAAGACTTTAGTTTAAATCCCTCCCTAAAACGTCTAACCATGATAATTTTGAGGAATTTTTACATTAATTAATGAAACTTAATTATTATTTGATAAATATTGATTATACTCTTACAACACCCTAAAAACACCAACCTCAAACAAGGATTTGGAAAGATCTATTAAAAACATAGAACTAAGGTAGTTGTCCAACATTATAACTATGTCTAAATTTATACTAATAGGAAAAATAATTGAAGAAAATATCCTAGAAATAAATATAATAAAACCAATAATATTTTCAAGGTTTTTCCCACACTTATATCTTATAAAATCAGTAAAATAGGTGAAAAATCTATTGTAACCTATTCACTTCCAAAAAGAACTATGCATAAAACAAATTTTGAAAATGACACATCAGAATCCTCCCATCAAAAGGTTTCAAATTATACATAGAAAATATATATTTCAAATTCTAAATAAAACTCAAATGAATTGATTTTATCAATAATTGGCAGGAAAACATCAAGCATAGTTTCAAAAATAGTAGGTGTGAAACTTCCCAAAAAATTGATTCGTTCAAATTGACAATTGTTCAATTTTTTAAAAGGACTTAGCCTATAATTTTATCCAATTTTTGAGACCTAAAATTTCTCAAATTCAGCTAAAAAATAATCAAATTTAGGCTCACACAAATCAAGAAGAATAACTTACAACACTAGTTCCATATTTGATTCTTGGGAAAGGATTTCCTTACAAAGAGGTGGATGAAGTGATGGATTGGAATCCTGAGTGATGCTCTAAAAAATAAAGACTTGTTCAATTTTAACCATCTCTTGGTACTTATAAATTATTTTACTAGGATTTATCTCAATCTTACCTATCATTTAAATCTCTTTAGTGGAATCAGACTCAACAAAATTCACTTGAAAATGTTTATTAACCGATTCATTGATTAAATAATCATAAAGGCCAGAAGTATCCTTTATAATCTATTCTCTAAAAACCTATTTAGACACATATATTATTTTTTAACTCACTACTAATAGGGATTATTTAAAAACATGAAACTCTTATTGATCCTCACAAGTTTTTAGAGTTATTTTACCTTTTGAAACATCACTGGAATCCCAAATAGTGGATGTGAAAGGTCTCTCTAGAATGAACAGAAATTGTTTGTCACAATCCGTTTCAAGGGTACAAAAATCTATTGGAATAGTGAAATTTCCTATATGAACTAAGAGACCATCCCTAATTCCATAATTGTAATCAAGTGACGTATTGAACAACTCTAGAGAGACAAAAGTTGGATTTAATTCCCTAAGACCTATATTTTGAAACATGGAGTAAGATATAATATTGATTCTTGATCCCAAGTCACAAAGATAATTTATTCCCCCACTTTCTCCTTTTTTATAAGAAATAAAAAATATTCCAATGTCTTTCAATTTTGGAGGTAACCATTTTTGAAGTATTACACTACAATCCTCAATGATACTTATAGTTGTATAATCTCCCCAATACCTATAATTAGTTAATAACCGTTTAGGAAATTTTAAAAAGGTTGAAATATTGTTCAAATCATATAAAAAAGGCATGTTAATACTGAAGGTCCTAAAAATTTATAAAAACTTCAAATATTTAGGTTCATAATTATTTTAGGCTCTTTGGGGAAAAGGGATGATAGGGGTATAATTCTTCAAAATAGGTTGAATATTGTCCACATACTCAAAAATCACTTTATTATTTCTAAATTTAACTATTTATCACTTTATTTTCCTTTATTATTTTGATTTTTCAGTCAAATATTCACCATTCTGTTCATGTTATACTTTGCTATCTATATTTCCAAATTTGGATTTTTCCAGATTTTCCTTTTCAGATTCAGTTAAAACTTCATGTTCAGATTCCCTAGGATATTTAATAACTTTTTATTGAGTTTTTAGACCTGATATGGTATCTAAAAACATGAAATTTTCCTTTGTATTCATCACTTTCATGATATGTAACTTCCCCTTTCCCTTAAATTCTAAACTCTATCAATTTGGCCCATTTGTAGCTCAAGATTATGGATTTTTGAATATGTATCTTCTCGTAAGGTACTAGTTTCACCTAACACTTTATACATTAAACCCTTTAAAACCCCTTTATAATTTAAAGACATAGACTAATTAAAACTTTGGAACTAAGGTCAATATTGTGGATAGAATCCATTGGCTATAACATGTCTCAAAACTCCTTGCTCTTTTCAACAAAAGTTTGGGTGGATACTATAACCTTGATTGTAAGAATTGGAAAAGGATCATTTTTACCCTAATTTTTGGCCCTATAATCCATAAACTAGTTACTATCATCCTAATGAAAGGGTAAATTAATGTTTCAATAATAGATCTTAGTATGCCCAAACTTGCTGCAGTGTAGGAATTGCTCGCAAAGTGTGTTATCATTAGCTACAACAACCCGTGAGTGTTTTCCATTCCTATGAATGTTTTTTTCCAAGTGATTTTATGTTGAATATTTTTAATCCATTTTATTAAATATTTCTCTTAATTCCCTAGGTGTTTTATTAGAAAACCCACCACTAGAAAACTGGTCAACAATATTCTAGGGGCATGGAGTGAGACAATTATAAAAAATTTCCATCAAAAGGTGGGAAGTGAGATGATGGTTGGGAAATTGAATAATAAGATCTCTAAATCTATCCCATGTTTTTTAAAGGGATTTCAATAATCCAGAAGTAATCCCATTTTTTATACCTTACCTCAGTAGCCATAGTTCTATAATAAAATTTCCCTACAAATGAGTTGAATAACCTATCCTAAGTATCTAAATTTATTAATCAAGGTTTTGAAACTAGATCTAGAATTATTTTTCAAGAAAAAAAGAAATGTTATCAGAAAAATATCCTCATCAGAAAGACCATGCAAGGTTAGTTATTTAACTATACTATAAAAATCCCTAATGAAATCTAAATAATCCTCACCGGGTTGTCCATTATCGGAGGGTAATATTGATAGGTATGATTGTTTCATTTTATAGTTCCTAGACCTAGGGGACAACTGTATAACTGAGAGATTAATTGAAATTGTAGGTAGTTGTAAATCCCTAAGTCCAGGTCTCTCACAATTCTGAATACTAGGACGATGAGGGATAATATTTTGATTTTCATTTTCCACCATAACTCTTTGAATTTCAAAATTTTTATTCTTAATTACAACTTTGTTTTTATTTATAAGGGAATAAAAATGTATGTTTATCTTATTAATTAGTGTTTAAAGTTCATATTTATAATTTTACCTTATGTTTATATGATTTTAGGTTCAAACTATTTAAAAACATCATATAGAATTTAAGTTCAAGAAGTTTTTTAGATTTTTTTATATATTTTTATAAAAACTGATAAAATATTTTTTAATGTTGGTAGTATGTGACTTCCCTATAAATGATTCCAAAATTTTACACATCATCATTGAAAACATGAAAATTCAATTATTTATAAAACCTAATATAATTAGTAAATTGGAAATAGTATTGTTGAATTCTACAAGGAATGCTAAAAATATGGTGTGAAAAAAAAATGAATGTAAGAAAATAAATAAAACTGAAATAGTGGAATAGGTGTAGTGAAAGAAGGTATTAATGGGAGAGAGGATGAACTGAGTAGGTTGATGTGTTATGGAATCAAATAGATTTGGATTGATTTTTTTCAAATGATTTCTAACCTACTTCTTGAAGTCACAATTATTCACGTGCTTGAAATTATGTTGATGAAACACCTAGATGTCACTAGGAGTTCAACACTATAAATGATCTCTTCCTAGAAATGATTTTTTTGATCAAATATAAGGTAATATTTTATTATTTATATATAATATAATCATCAATATTTTCCTATTTTGAGTACTTATATTTATTTTCAAAGTTAAAAGTAAAATCCACTACTGTCTCGTATTAGTTCATAGAGTTGTGTAGAATTGATTCTCATAAATAATAAAGTTGAGACTGTTGAACATGAAATCATAATGAAATTTATTATAGGAGCAAGAGTAGAAAAGAGGAAATACTTCAATCCATTAATATCCAATTCCCTAAATTTGTTTAACTACTCATATTCAAATGATAATAAAAAATTTATATATTGAAAACATCTTGAAAACAAAAGAGCATGAAAAAAGAAAGTAAGAGGAATAAGATTCTATGGTTAAAGTCTCCTCAGTTATATACTCTAGGTACTCATTAGACTGTCTTCTTAAATAATCTAAACCGTTCTTTAATATAGAATCTATCAAAACACCTTTATAATTGTTTTTTGAAATTATGACTTTTTAAGAATTATTTAGGAATTTTTCATTGGTGAATTTTTTTCTTAATTTTGGAAGTTATGATTCCACTTTGAAGAGATTATAATTTATTACCCATGGGTTAAATTTGGTTTATTAATTTTCCACCCCCTTGAATTCATTTTTTCTTCATCATACTTTGAGAAATTTTATACAAATTTCATTGACTTAAAACTTTTGGATTGAATCAAACTCATAAGACATGCATTTATATGTGATATGAAATGAAAATCCTAACTCGGGTTGAGTTAATTTCCTTTATTATTTTATTATTTTATTATATAAGATAAAGTTATTGGTTGAGTTATTTTATCCTCATTTTAATTATTGAACTCAGTCATCCATTCAGTTGTGTCTAATTATTTATTTTCTAAATTATGTGTGTCTTCTCACTTAGAGGAAAAGAGAAGTTTTGAAGTTTCAAGTAAATTCATTTTGATGTTTGTTAAATTTAATTCAAAATTTTTCGAAATTATTCTTTTTTTTAAATCAACAATAAAATATTGCACTAAAAACACTATTTTTAAGATGTAATTCACACTTTCTTCTTAAGAGGATCCATGGGGGAAAATATATTTTTTTAATCAATTTTGTGTGGAATTTCTGTATTTTAATTTTGAGATTTATTTTCTACCATTTAATTTCACTAATTTATTACTTGTTGACAATCAATGGTTTAAGTGTAGGGAAATTTGATGTGGATCTATTTCATTACTTGTATACCACATAATTTTAGTGAATTAAAAGTGTTTTTTTGTGAATTATATCATTTAATTAGTTAATTTTTTTAGTGGTTTATTTTTTTCAAAGTATTAAATTGATGAGTTTTATGGATAAATAATATTATTTATAAGATTTTTGTTTAATCTTTGTATTATGTGAATTTAATATTTTACTCTGTTTTTGTTAACTTATTGATTAATCATTTATATAATGCAATTTTTATTTAATTTTTAATCTATTTTTATTTTAACTTTTCATTGAGTTCAAATTTAATTTCTAAATATTTTTATTTTTCATGAATAAATGTTCAGTTAATTTAATTAGTTAATTAAAAATTGGAATTTGAATTTAGAACTTTTAATATTTATTTTTATATTTTAATATTTTATAAATTTTAAATTATATTTTTTATACTAATATTTTTTTTTGAATTTGTTTTTAATTTTTAATTTCTAAATATCTTGGAATTGTTTATTTTCACTAATTATTGAATTTTCTTTGTTGAACCAGCTGCGTATAGGTAGTAAGAACTATGTAAAGTTAGATGAGAGGCTACCTAATGGTAACTATGAGATTTTGAAGACTTACTTAATGGTAATACTAGCTACATAAAATTATAAGCATTGGGTACATAAGGATAATGGTGAGCTATGTAAGGGTACACTGGTTATATAAAGGTACCCAACACTTTATGGCACCTGTGTAAGGTTAGAGGTGGACCCACATGAGGGTAAAGACTGACCTGTATAAAGGTTGTGGGAGGCTCACATAAAGGTAGTGGAACCTATTTAAGGGCTAGAAGGGTCTTGCTTAAAGGTAAGAGATGATCGTATAAGGTTACCCAATGTTTCAAACAAGCTATATAAGTATTAATAGGAACCTATGTAAAGGTATCAGTGGCCTGCATAAGGGAACCCAACATTTTAAATGAGTTGTGTAAAGGCCATACTATGTAGTTAAAACTTATATTAGTGTAGTACCTCATATTAAAAAGTTGTGTATGGTTCCTCCATACTATTAAATACTATTTTTTTGAATAATTAATACACTGGTCTATGACCTAAATTCTCAACTTGGTTTAAAATCTTGGAAAGCTGAATGCGAGCCTAAAGAAATTGAAGGTTGTAGAGGATGCCATTGGTTGTAATAGAATGCAAATGGGGATGCCGATATTTATTAGAGAACTCAACTCAAGTAATAGGTTGAAGATTATGAATCGTGACACATGACGTGTGTAAGCTTTTGAGAGAGATATCAAAGTTTAATTGGTGCTGAAGGTGGTGATATGGAGAAGAATAATAAAATAGGACATGGGAATCATTAAAAAAAATAACTGGGAAAGATAACACATAGAAGATTGGATCTAGGTCTTGGGAACTCATTGGAAGCATGAGACTGAGGTTTTGGAGCATAATATTGAGGAGACTTCAACTAGAGAAGCTTATTTCTCTTACTCTATTTCTTCCTACTATTTTGTTTTCAAGATGTTTCATTGAATAAATTATTGTTTCTGTTTGAATATGAGTGGTTAATTAAATTTAGGGAATTGGATATAAATGGATTGAAATTATTCATCTTTTATAATCCTGTTCTTGTAATAAATTTTGGATATATTTCATGTTTAATGATCTCAACTTTATTCTTTATGAGAATCAATTTTACACTTCTCTATGAACTGATAGGATATAGTAGTGGATGTTCCTTTTGACATTGAGCATTAATAAAATTACTAAAAATTGGAAAATATCAGTGATTCTCTTCTCCATAAAAAATAAAAAATTTACTTATATTTAATCTAAAATTAATTTATAGTAAACAATCATTTAAAGTGTTAAAATTTTAGAGATATCTAGGTGTTTTATCACCATAATTTCACACAGTGGAATAATTGTGATTTTAAGTAGTAAGTCATAAATCATTTCTAAAAAAATAAATCTATATATATTTAATTCCCTAGCACATTAACCTTCTTCGTTCTTCCTATATCCTTCTACTTCTTTCTTTCACTGCACATATTACACTATTTTGGTTTTATTTTGTTTGTTTTCATTTTTTTTGGTTTACACACATTCTTTTTTGCCTTCCCTATATAATTCAACACTCCTGATTCCACTTTAATATCTATATTAGGTTTTATAAATAATTAAATTCACACATTTTTATTTGATCTACTACATTTTCCTTTATATCCACCTAATAGATCTTTATATCACCCCTCTCAATTATTTCTCAAATGATATTGTATTTTTGAAGTATTTTTTAGTCCATTGGTAAGACCGAGGTTCCTTGGATCGAGGAATAGATTTGTTTTTGTCATAGTAAATATCAATATCTTCATTAATACTAGGAACTAAAGGAGATATACCTGAATGATATTTTTCATGTTATGTAATTATCCAAATCATATTTTATGATAAAGGAATGGAATTGGATTTCACACCACTTATTATTTCAATCAAAAGGTATGATTTCATTATATCATAATGCACTGCTCATGTGAGTTGTAGTGTATAACTAGCTATATCTTAATGCATGGAATGTGATACCATGTAACTGTCATTGTTAATAATGATGTATGAATGTGAAGTTTTACCATTCCAATGAATCTTCTAAAAATTTAGATATCATTAACTAGTTGTTTCATAAGATAAAATTGATGGGAGATGCATTCATTAAAGTATTACATGAATTGACCAGGGCATTTACTCTTTTATTGTAACATATGATCAAATTCATGAGTAGCTGAAGAGAATCATAGAGGGATCTATATAAATAGAAAATACCCATTGTATGTATGTATGATTCTCTTGTTCATAATTGGACAAAACAACCTTATAATTGAATCTCTCTTTCTTCTTCTACCTTTTCACTATGAGCTGCTAGCACGCCATGGTGAGAAGAGGAATCCCACCTATATGTTGAGTGATTCATTATCTCATATACACATTAGGATAAGGGATGTCTTTGGGACACCTGTACATGTAATCTATATAAAGAGTATGATATTATAATTAAAATAATCATCTTTGTTGAAAGGTACACAATTTATTCATTACTAGTTTACATGTGATTTCATTTATCTAGAATGGAGATCTTGGTTTAGGTTTCTTAACCATTTTTATTATGTCGAATAAGTGTTTTTAGATCCTTTAAATCCCAACATTTGTACTAGATATTTACCTTTCCTTTTGGTTCATGAAATCAAGATGAGAATAATTATTTTTAAATCGTATTTCATATTATAACCCCAAATGTAAAATATGTTGTAGAAATTTGTTATGTTCGGTTGAGTCACAATTTATGATATGTAATAAACTAGCCATAAACCCAGTAAGAATCCTCAGTTTATATTAGTTATAGTGTATGAATCTTGGTTATCTGATTCAATGATAGTGTCATGGAATGTTTACAAAATAAAGAATCGTATTTCCATTACAACATCTCTATGAATCATAAAATATGAAATGTAATGTCATATGAGATGATAGGACCATCAGTTGTAGAATATGACTAATAGTGCTGAACTATTTAAACACCACTGGTTTATCAATCATAGTTTATGATTTCCCATGGATCATTAAATAATATTATCAATCATATTCTATGACATGGGCTAGATCATAAAATACGATTAGATGAGAAAATGTGTTTTTCTAAAAATTCAATTATGAATTAAATTTTATTATATAGAAATTGTTTATAAATAATAATAGAATTTATTTTGGGGATATTTATTAATCTACAATGTGTTAATCAATCAATTAATTATAACGAGTGTATAATTAATTAATTAAATGTTTATGAAACATTTATTAATAAATATTACATAACATTAAGTGTTAATATTGAGATACCTTTACTAAATTATATGGAATTCCTTATGACCTATAAATAAAGTATTTATTTAGAAATAATAATGAAAATTTATAAAGTGTTTATAAATTACAAAAATAATGTCAAAATATAAATATTTTTCTATCAAATTGTGAATTATTCATAATTAATTAATTTTACTTGTTGAAATTAAGGGAGTTATTCTGGATATTTATACTAGATCAAAAAAGTTTTGATGATTGATTCAATCAAGGTTTAAATAATGTTAATTATATGATATTTAGATTATATAAAATGTTTACATAATAGAAATTAAAAAATAAAATGTTTATATTTAATAAAACATGATATATTTAAAGTGATATGACATATAATAAAAAAAAGAGAGTTTATATTATGAAATAAACATAAAGATTTTATATTCAAGATATGGTATTTCTACAATGAATCACTAAAATTATAAAATTTTTATGGTTATCTTTGATTTATGAATTGTTCATAAATGTTTATCACTTTTTTAAATATGTGAATTTTTCATTTATTTAAAAGTTATTCCCTGTATTATTCATAGTTATAAATTTTTTATACTATAAATATATGTGTGCTTTAGTTTAAATTTGACAAAATTCATCAATATTTTATCATACATGGATAAAAGGAGTTATATGCTAGGTATGAGAATGGATTTGGTTTCAATATACATTGAATTCAATTTCTAATTAATGTTATTATATTAAATTTAGTTATTTGATATAGTTTATAAATATTAGGTGTTAGAATTATGATGAATTGGAATATATCTTGAGTAATGTATCCCTGAGTAGAGGGACTTTGGTTTAAAATTTCCACCGATCTAGAGGCTTATACCTTGTTCTATAAAGGTTGGGTTTGGTTATCTATGGCTCTGAGGTTACTCATGTTAGGATCAATGATTTCATATAATTCTAAACCTTTATACAAAATATTCATGTACCATATTAATGAGATGATTTTGGATGTGTTTAAATATGTTTGGTTTCTATTTTTGGGTGAGTAATACAAACTGTGGGTTGTGTAAAGATTTATAGATCAATATGGTTTGAATATAATGATTAGGTGAAAGGAATGTGATTCCAAACTAAATTAATAGAGTCATTCATACATAAAGGTAATAAATTAGATAATATAGTGAGAATTAAATACCCTTCAAAGTACTAAGTTTTTTATTCCTTCCAAAGAGGCATTTTTCAAGACCTCGATCATCCAATTGGATAGGTTCACTCCAAAACAGGGTTCCCCTAGATTATCTTGTATAAGGAAAAAAATTAATGGGTAGATTAATTCCATAACTGGGTGCCCTTTCTTGGTATTTTCTTTAATCTACACTTATCTATTAAAAATTAACAATTATGATACAAAGGGAATGGAGTTTAGTCTATCCATATGATAGAATGGGTAAATGGTTATACACTCAACTATACAAGATTTATATATGATATGATTGACATGATGGCCTACCTAAATAGATAATTAGTCATATGAATTCTATACTAGACTAATTTCTTAGTGAAATATTGATCATATCCCACTAATGGATATAATGTTTTTTAAAAAAATGGGGTCATCATTTTAGTGGGATCCCATTTAGTAAAATTCTTTATTAAATGTTAGTAAAACATGGCACTCATATGATAAAATATTGTATTTTTAATAATAGAATTATCATCATCAAGATTATCTTTGATACCAATCCTATAGAATGGAGAATATTTTTGTAAGAAACTCTTATGATTGGTAACTTAAGAAGAATCGATGTTTAATTTTTTCGATAAGTGAATCTATATGATTATGAGAACCATAAAATGATTCCCTTAGTGTTTAAAATGAATTAAATGCAAAATCGACTAAGTAATTTTATCCTAATTTACTCAATATGATTGGGTATGCTAATGACTTAGTGAGACTAGAGGTTTCATTAAGGCTTATTCTGGTTAAGAAATTTATTCTATTGTCATTTATGGAAATTCTATGATAAGATAAATGAATTCAAGAAAAAATTTACCCAATATTCTCAAGTGTTGAGAATAGATGAACTAGGCATGTGATGTTTAGGTTTTGGTTTTATATCGATAGTATAATTGCATAAAATTTCAAGATATAAGAAGAAAATTTAATTAGAGAGTCCAACAATGTTTCTTTTATTAGCTAGTTAAGGTCATAGAAACCTAGTGAAATCCGGAAGGAAGGAGTAATAATTCCTTAGTATGGAATTATTTAGGATACCTGAAGTATTTTTTAAAGCTCTATGGAATTTACATTTAGGTATTGGTATTATAGAAATAAATTCTTTGATTTTTGTGGTTATGTGATACCAAATTTATACTCTAAAAATGTTTTAAATATACATAGTTTTAACAGTAATGGATGAATTTTATAGTGATTGTTGTTGAAATTCAAACGACGAATTAAAGAGTTTCTACATAAAATGGTTTGAATGTAGAGGAATTAATATAGATCAAATGTATCTAAATAAAGGATGTGTATAGTTATCTCATTTATCTTATATGATAAGAGTTTTTTATTAACAAATATTTTTTATGAACAATATGAGATAATGAATTCAATACATATATTTTATGAATAATAAGATTCTATAACATGTTTTTATAAATTAACAAGGATAAAAATGTTTTATCCAGGAAAAAAATATTTCATTTAGATGTTTGTTAAAATATATTAGAAGATGTTCCTACAACCAATTATTGGTATATTTGAGGAATAAAATATTTTTTAGGGAAAAATGATCCAAACACATATAATACCATATATGATATGGGAATAATAATTTAATTGTTAAATATTCATATTAAAAGGAAATAAGATTTATGTATTAACACAAAGGAGTTTGTGTATCTTATCATGACATTCCAAAGAGAATATAGTTTCTAATAGGTTAGTGGGAGTATGTTTGAACTTATAAAAGTTAAAATTTAAAAAATAAAAGATCATACCCATCTAAAGTTATTTCCAATTAATATCCTAAAGAGTAGGATATGTGATATTAAAGAGAAATATAAAGAGTTATATATTTTTTACCATGATAAAGTGAATATCATTATTTCCTAAAGGATTATGCTAGTCAAAATAAAAAGTGAATTTCACTAAATATTCTAAAAGATTTTAGTGAATATAAATAAAGATAAATATAAATAGTTAAATTTATTTATCATAACAATGTGAATGTCACTTTATCCTAAAGGAGTTTAGGATGTTTTGGTAAGTAATAATGTAAATAGTTAAATTATTTTTCAATATATTTTGGGGATAAATTTTGATGGAATGGGTTACAATAATGATAATTATGTACTTATAAAGGTTCTAAGTAGAAAAAAAGTTATTAACATCATAAAATTTGATGTTGTAGAGTTAAATAGTTTAAATATGTTCAATGAATTGAACATTAAGGATATGTTCAATGAATTGAACATTAAGAATATGAATACAAAATAAAAACATTATTCAAACTTGATTTATTTTTATATGTTAATCACTAAATATTTTAGTGTGGTTGTTTTATCAGATGGTCACATAGAGATGCAGTAGGAGTTATATATAGATGTGACAAGTTTTTAAAACTCTAGAAAGTTTATTAAACATAGGTTTGATCTATAATTTGATCATATATGATATTATAGACAAGTTCTTATGTATGATTTTATTAAAAATTATTAAAATTATTTTAAGAATATAAAATGTATAATATAAAAGGAAATCTCCAATTTATAATTCTTTCATTTTGATTTCATATATGTATATATTGACATATATTTTGTGAAATTAAATGATAATTAACCTCTCAAAATATGACTTTGAGTTATCCCTAACTGATTTTCATCTTGGAGTGTTATAGTTTATAAATAAATTTTATGGTTATCATGAGTAAGATTCTTGTATGTGGATATATAATATACTTACGAGGCACAAAAATTGTTTTTGTTGCACTGGATGACCCATGAAGTATACCACATAGAGTTTTAAACACCATGTATTTGGTATACTAAGGATGCATGGATGATAGAGTCCCTTTTACATGTGGTTAGCGATATACCTAGCATGAGAGACTTCATACATTGATACCTTTCTTACACAATCTTTGAGGCTCAACTAATAATGATGTCGATGGGTATGTTTCTAATCATGTCATCAATTAGTGCTCAACTTCGATGAGATTTTTCCTCTCATATAATGAGAATTGAATCCAGGACTTCTTTTAAGATATATTGGGGAGTGTGTGAATACACCTAGATAATACATATGATGTGGTTATCTATTTGGATAAGAGGATTGCGATTTCTAATCCATAAAGGTGAATTACTTGTGATGCATTCATCAACCTTATCGGTGTATACTTAGAGAATCAAGAATATATGAGTTGTCTATATGGGACTAACATACTCTATAAGGCCCCGACCTTAAAACTTACTTAATATTGAATTAAATGAATAATTCACATTGAGGATCTTTTCAGGTTTAGATTTTTAGAGAATTAAGACATAACTATTACATCTCAAAAGATTACAAAGTAGACACTTCTACTAAGTTTCCATAAAATAAAAACTCTTAAAAAGAAACATGTCTAGTTCCATTTTTTAGATAGCATGACTTTTCCTTGATCCAATCCTTGATCCTATTACACTTTAAGTCCTGTGAAAAACATTTAAAAAACTTGGTGTGAGCATAAAAATCTCAGTAAAGGATACACAAAGAAGGAAAACTGTTAGTTTTTTCAAAACAACCAGTAAACCATGAATACTTTATCAAAGTAATACTTTTCACCTTTATAAAGTAGTAAAAACTCTTCACTGAATAAAAGACCACTACCTACCCTTTTGTAACCAAAAGATTACCATAAAACACATATAAATAACACATAACATATAAAGGTAACTTGGGACATAAACATACTTAAATGGAATAACCATATGGCGGACTTCCATACATACTTAATGGAATAACCATACGGCCGACTTCCATACCCAATGCATTGGAGGCTATAACGTAACCACCCATCTTGGTATTCACAGCACCACCCATCATATGGTTTATCACGTAACCACCCGTAAAATTTCCAAGTACCATCATTACACATAAAATATTGAAAATATAAACATTTCAATAATAACATTTGATTTCCAATCACAATAAGTAATTCCAAGATATTGAATTAATCAATCCATTTTCAAAAATCATTTAAAAGAGATTTTTGAATCAAAGTGTCCCATACAAATTTAAAGATTTTAATGGAATTATAATTTTAAAACATTAATGTCCATATAAATAAATACTGAAAACCATTTTGAAAATATGGACATTAAAGATAAAGATTTAGAATAATGAATCTTTAAAACATTTAAAACGATATTTTTGTTAAAGAGTTTCTAATAAAATTAGAGACTCTTGAATACAAATAATTTCGGAATAAAATTTAATCCGAACTTTATAATATCATGAGAATAAAGTCTTTCATGATATAATATGTCAAAGGACAGTATACACACCATATAAGAGTGAATTGGTTCATAACAACAATGAAGTCTCAATGGAAATGTAAATTGAGATGAAATCCATTATAAAGATGGTATCCTAAAATTAAGGATAAATATATCACATAATTATGTGTGAGAAACATAAATACACTCAATATACGTGTATATTAAGTGTGAAACAATCAGATTTCATTCACACATAATATTGGAAAAACAAAACCAATGACATATATATTTAACTCAATGAAATGATATTGAGTTATGATTTCCCATACAAGTTCGTAAGAATTTATCAATGAGATGATTATGTGTATAAATAGTACATCCACACAAAGTCTTGTGGAAATTACAACATAGATATTCCACACATAATCTTGGCATGATAAAATCAAGAAGTAGAGGTTTAACCCAAAGAATTGAAAGTGGGTTAAGAAGTTCCCTTACAGAAATCCGACAGCCTAACGGCGTCACTTTAAAATTAAGAAAATGAGTTGATGAGAGAGAAAATGGTATCTAATCATTTGGAAATAAAATTTACATAAATTAGGATATATAATAACATATCCAAACATAATATTATGTGAATTAAAATACATAACAAAAGAAGTCTTTTAAAAAGAGGAGGGTGAAAGGTCCCCTTACCGAGTTGGGTAGCTTTTGAAACGTACACCCCAGGGAAGAAGGGTCATACAATGAAGATGTAAATACCCATAAATTAAATTATACTACACAAAGTGTATAATAATGGTCAGTACATACACCACTCAAAGGAAATAGTGGAAAACGTAGCATAAATGTCACGGGAATAAAAGTGATATGAAAAATCCCTTACGAAAACTTGGCTGCCTAACAGCGCCACTTAAAACTTCCAAAAATGGATTTATGAGATCAAATAGGGTCTCTCATAATATGACCATAAAAATTAAAGTACAAGGAATATAAAATAACATCCCCAAACATAAGAAAGATGAGCTTAAAATAAATGACATAAAAGAGAGTACTTAAAAAGAAAGAGAGGGGTAGGATCCCTTATGAAAATTCGACAGCCTAACGGTGCCAATCAAAACATCCAAAATGGATTGACGAGAGAAAATAGGGTCTCTCATCATATGAACATAAAAAGTATAGTAAGATTAATATAAAAGCACATCCCAATCATAATAAAGATGAGATTAAAAGGAATTACATAAAAGAGTGTACTTAAAAAGAAAGGGAGGGGTAGGATCCCTTACGAAAATTCAGTAGCCTAACGGCGCCAATCAAAACATCCAAAATGGATTGAAGAGAGAAAATAGGGTCTCTCATCATATGAAAATAAAAAGTACAGTAAGAGTAATATAAAATAACATTCTAATCATAAGAAATATGAGCTTAAAAGGAATTACATAAAAGAGTGTACTTAAAAAGAAAGGGAGGGGTAGGATCCCTTACCTCAACTCCGAGTTGTCTTGTTCGTTTATTTATATTCCTGAATAATAAACATTGTTCAATTTATAATTTCTTAATGACCTCCTTTAAAGATTATTATTCATTTCATATCACATATTATAATGTTATAATAATTGGTTAATAATGTGAGTTCATATCATACGTTTTTATCGATGTTTGGTACATGAGTCCAAAATGAACTTGTTTGAAAATGATTTTCCATGTAGTTATAAGTAAATCATATCCAGAATAGTATTAATGATTTAAATATCATATATATCCATTAAATATTCATTTTATACTACTCCATAACATTTGGAGATAAAAAGAAATGAAATGCACCGTTCATGGAGACGGTAGGTCGTACGTACGCATGAGCACTACTTTCATTTCTTTGTCATATTAATGGAATTAAAAATAATTGAGAGATATATTTATTATAATTAAAGTATAATATATATGTTATATATGTCACATATGTTCATTAATTTTGTTCTTTATACATTCCATGTATTGCATGAACGAGTCACATCACTTGAGGGGGCGGTAGTCCACACTTCCTCGTATGAAATTATCGCATTTGCACAACATGAAAATCATAATGGCATGTTTTAAATATAAAATTCAGAAGTATATAGAAAACATAAATACCATATATATCATATATAAAATACAGTTACATCATAATGGCCACCATGAAAGGTGTTAAGAGAAGATTAAACAATCATCGTTTCGTGAGGCAGTAATTCGCCATCCACAGAAACAATATGTTCTTTAACCATTAGACGGAGGTTTGTGCTAGTGTAGCTCTAATCCTCATCATAACAACATCCTAGTATATTTAATATACTGGTGTTGTTACAAAAGAAATAAATAAAAAGAGTTTAGGGGGTTGTAGAAGCAAAATAAAACAAAAGAACACTAGGGAAGACATTACCTTTAAAACGGGTAACTATTTTTGATTTGAGCTCAAAGGCCTCCTTGGGAAGAATTCTGCCCAAATTGAGGAATCTAGTAGTAAGAGAGGGATTTGGAGAGAAGAAATGGCCAGGGTTTGGCCGAGCCAAAGGATTGAGAGGTGTGGGTAAGGAGGTAGAGGTGGGGGCCTTTTATAAGAGGAGAGGAGAGGCACTCTTGGAAAGTCAAAAAAAGTTACATTATTTTGAAATGAGTTTCGAATTTTAGAGGCCCAAAATTGATATATTTAGAGGATAAGGTGATAAGGGTTCTAAATACACCCATACAATAGGTTTTTGACATGTTTAGGTCTTAGATTTTACATTATCGTTTCATTTTATTTAAATCGTTAAATAATGAGGTAATCACTGCATCATCATGGTGTCATAAATAATTTAATTTATTTATTGTATCAAAATTATAAAAAAAATATCATGATGTAGGAAATATTTTAATCTTTCTAATGAATATTTATAGTAAAAAATATGACTTGTATAACCCTATTTAAAAATTATTTTAGTAAAACAACTCATGTTTGTGACATTTTTATTTTAACTTTAAATAAAAAGTTATTTATGTCATTTTCCTACCAAAGTGGCTCCATGGGGTCCCCAAGTTGACCCATGGATTTTCTTGGTTGGAATGACACATCCAATGAGGGTAGGACATGTTTCTAGGTCATTTCATATTATTAAAACATTATTTTTACCTTAAATTACACTAATTACCTTTAATCGCGATTAATAAAACTTAAAAGTTACTATTCACCAAAAATTATTTTGATCTCATTGAACCACATTTTAATTCTTAATGAAAACCATGTATGTCGGATTTTTGAAAATCAAATCACAGAAGTGGAAAAGTTTCATTTAATAGAAAAATCAGTTTTTTAACTACCACTTAGTGGTTTCACTATTCATAAAAAATTGATGTTTTTCAGAAAAATACCAAAAATTCTCCCTAAGATATATTTGATATTCCAAATTCAAAAATGATGTCTATTTTAAAAAATTCAAAACAAATAAGTTGCATTAATTAATTTAATAATTAATTCCCGCTGTCAAAACAAATAGCGTGTTTTTATGAAACAATATATATCAAAAGATTGACACTAGTTTAAGTCCAATTTCAAAGTGAAATTAATTACAATGACCACTATTGGATTAAATGGTAAAAATATATTCTAATTTCACTTTAAAACCAATCCAAAAGATAATATAATCATATAAATAAATTATATTAAAATAGGTTTTGAATTAAAATACAACATTTTTCACTATTCATTAAAAAATGAACTTTATCGAAAAATACCAAAAATTTACACAAAGTAAATTTTGATGTCCCGATTCTAAAGAAGAATTTTATTTTGTCAAATATAACACATAAAATTGTCAAAAAGTGGATTTAAAAGAGGTTCGCCATCAAAAGGGTGGTTAATCGACCTTTTAAAGAATATTAGAAGATTTATGCTTAAAACTGGATTCATTTTCATTTTAAGCCTATAAAATTTATTGGATAAAAGTAAAAATATTTGAAAAACATATATAATTATTTTGTAGTTATTTCCGTTCATTCCTGCCATTACAACGGCTAGGCGTTAAATACCATTTAAAATAATATTATTTTATCATTAGAGTGCAATGTAAGATTTCAAAGAAACTCGTTGTTGCGTATTGGGTACGCCATTGAGCATAGCATTCCCTTTAAAGTAATATTAATATTTTATTCACAAAAAGTGATAAATATAAAAATGTCATATTCTTTATTTACCTGGGGTGTTACATCCTTCCCCCCTTTTGGTAATTACGTCCTCGCAATTTTAAAATTGGGCTCGGAAACTTCATTGAAGGTCCCACATCAGAACAAGAGTCGGTAAAACAATCACTTTAAAAGAAAGAAAGAGGAGTATAGAGGTCACCCGAGTTAACCCATACTAGGATTACATGTAAGAAAACATGGACATGGAGGAGAAAACAAAGGGTCATGTTCTGATGGAGAGTGATAGAAAACATGTTTAGGAGAAAGTTAACCACAAGAAAATCACAACCTTGTGATGTGTTAAACGGTATTGGATTCCCCAGTAGGAAAAGTTAACGGACAACATTTTTTTTAGTTACATTTCATTGAGAAATTTTATTTTTGAGATTAACTAAAACATAAGGAAACATACTTACTTGTCATGTTGACTTTCAACTTTTACTAGATTTATTACATGAACTCATATTTTCTCCAAAAGACGAGTATTTAGGAAGGCTTGTTCGCATTAAGAGTACTATAATAAACTTATTGAGAATCACCTAATCCAAAAAAGAGAACTATATATTTCCCATGTCTTTAGATATCAACCAAAAACAAACCAAAAAGTTTAGTACGAGATCAGATAATACCCAAAAAGGATAATCCTTTATAAAAAGGAAATCTATTCTTAATCTCCAAAATTTGGCTAACAAGACCCAAAGTTCAACGAAGACCATTCAATAAAGATTTTGTCCATAAAATTACTCAAAGTAAACCAAACTAAGATTGAAACCCAAATATTTGAAGGATTTAATCACATAGTCTTCCAAGGTACAAATTAACATTTATCTCCAAATAACATCAGTTGCTCTTAAAGTCTCATATTGAAAAGTAATTAACCTAATCACATATCCTCCATGATAGGTTAATAATTTCCATGGATAACCCAAAATCAACTTATTCTAGATTCATAAGATCATCTAACTAAAAATAATTAGTCAATATAACCAAGGACTTCACACAGTCCAATGGTAGGTGATAATTACCAGTCGCACTTTGGTTGTGGGTTCGATTCCCGCAGCTTTGTCCGACATGACGGGTTGTCACACGGTCTGCGTGTTTTCCTTTTTACAAAACATTATAACTCTTAAAACATTCCCCAAAACGAGATAAAATCATCAAAAATAATCATAACATATTTTAACCTCAAGTTTATCTCATACATTTCATTTTCCACCATAACATATAGTAACCCATAATTACCTCAAAATTAAGGATCATATAAAATCTAATGGTTACCTTTGTAATTATTACCTAAAATTTCACATCGATGAGTCATCTCGTACATGATAAATTACAGAACATACCAAGGTTCAAGTGGTTGATCAAGAGTCCTTGGTAGTTGGTTAGAACAACCACGAGTTTCCTCATTGAATCCCCCATTTCATCCAGTCTCTTAATCAGAGAACCACCACAGTTTCCTTCAAACCTGTTGTCACTTTGGTGCCTGCTAGATCCATCCATTTACTAAAACCAAAAAGGTCAGTGTGAGTATATCAACAAAAACATCATGTACTAATGAGGAAGATAAACACTAAGATATACTTACTCATTCAATTTATCTAAAACTAGGACTCCTTATGAAATCCTAACCATTATGGTAATGTCACTTATGCTTAGAGGATACCCTAACCTCTAAAGTTATCTAAACCGACCTCTGATACCAACTATAATGGCCCAACCTTAAACCTTACTTAATATTGAATTAAATGAATAATTCACATTAAGGATCTTTTCAGGTTTAGAGTTTTAGAGAATTAGGACATAACTATTACATCTCAAAAGATTAAAAAGTAGACACTTCTACTAAGTTTCCATAAAATAAAAACTCTTAAAAAGAAACATGTCTAGTTCCATGTTTTAGATAGAATGAATTTTCCTTGATCCCATCCTTGACCCTATTCCACTTTGAGTCTTGTGAAAAACATTTCAAAAACTTAGGGTGAGCATAAAAAGCACAGTAAAGGATACACAAAGAAGGAAAACTGTTAGTTTTTTCAAAACAACCAGTAAACCATGAATACTTTATCAAAGTAATACTTTTCACCTTTATGAAGTAGTAAAAACTCTTCACTGAATAAAAGACCATTACTTACACTTTTGTAACCAAAAGATTACCATAGAACACATATAAAGAACACATAACATATAAAGGTAACTTGGGACATAAACATACTTAAATGGAATAACCATACAGTCGACTTCCATATATACTTAATGGAATATCCATACGGCCAACTTCCATACCCAATGCATTGGAGGTTATAACGTAACCACCCGTCCTGGTATTCATGGCACCACCTCTCATATGGTTTATCACGTAACCACCCGTAAAATGTCCAAGTACCATCATTACACATAAAATATTGAAAATATAAACATTTCAATAACAAAATTTGATTTCCAATCACAATAAGTAATTCCAAGATATTGAATTAATCAATCCATTTTCAAAAATTATTTAAAAGAGATTTTTGAATCAAAGTGTCCCATACCACTTTGAAGCTTTTAATGGAATTATAATTTTAAAGCATTATTGTCCATATAAATAAATACTAAAAACCATTTTGAAAATATGGACATTAAAGATAAAGATTTAGAATAATGAATCTTTAAAACATTTAAAATGATATTTTTGTTAAAGCGTTTCTAAAAAAATGAGAGACTCTTGAATACAAATAATTGCGGAATAACATTTAATCTGAACTTTATAATATCATGAGAATAAAGAGATTCATGATATAATATGTCAAAGGACAGTATACACACCATATAAGAGTGAATTGGTGCATAACAACATTGAAGTCTCAATGGAAATGTAAATTGAGATGAAATCCAATATAAAGATGGTATCCTTAAATTAAGGATAAATCTATCACATAATTATGTGTGAGAAACATAAATACACTCAATATAAGTGGATATTAAGTGTGAAACAATCAGAGTTCATTCACACATAATCTTGGAAAAACAAAACCAATGACATAGATATTTAACTCAATGAAATGAGATTGAGTTATGATTTCCCATACAAGTTCGTAAGAATTTATCAATGAGATGATTATGTGTAGAAATAGTATATCCACAAAAAGGATTGTGGAAATTACAACATAGATATTCCACACATAATCTTGGCATGATAAAATCAAGAAGTAGAGGTTTAACCCAAAGAATTGAAAGTGGGTTAAGAAGTTCCCTTACAGAAATCCGACAGCCTAACAACGTCACTTTAAAATTCAGAAAATGAGTTGATGAGAGAGAAAATGGTATCTAATCACTTGGAAATAAAATTTACATAAATAAGTATATATAATAACATATACCAACATAATAGTATGTGAATTAAAAGACATAACAAAAGAAGTCTTTTAAAAAGAGGAGGGTGAAAGGTCCCCTTACCGAGTTGGGTAACTTTCGAAACGTACACCCCATGGAAGAAGGGTCATACAATGAAGATGTAAATACCCATAAATGAAATTATACTACACAAAGTGTATAATAATGGGCAGTACATACACCACTCAAAGGAAATAGTGGAAAACATAGCATAAATGTCACAGGAATAAAAGTGAGATGAAAAATCCCTTACAAAAACTCGGCATCCTAACGACGCCACTTAAAACTTCCAAAAATGAATTTATGAGATCAAATAGGTTCTCTCATAATATGACCATAAAAAGTACAGTATAAGGAATATAAAATAACATCCCCAAACATAAGAAATATGAGCTTAAAATAAATGACATAAAAGAGAGTACTTAAAAAGAAAGATAGGGGTAGGATCCCTTACGAAAATTCGGCAGCCTAACGGTGCCAATCCAAACATCCAAAATGGATTGACGAGAGAAAATAGGGTCTATCATCATATGAACATAAAAAGTACAGTAATAGTAATATAAAATAACATCCCAATCATACGAAAGATGAGCTTAAAAGGAATTACATAAAAGAGTGTACTTAAAAAGAAACGGAGGGGTAGGATCCCTTACGAAAATTCGGCAGCCTAACGGCGCCAATCAAAACATCCAAAATGGATTGATGAGAGAAAATAGGGTCTTTCATCATATGAACATAAAAATTACAGTAAGAGTAATATAAAATAACATCCCAATCATAAGAAAGATGAGCTTAAAAGTAATTACATAAAAGAGTGTACTTAAAAAGAAAGGGAGGGGTAGGATCCCTTACCTCAAGTCCGACTTGTCTTGTTCATTTATTTATATTCCTGAATAATAAACTTTGTTTAATTTTTAATTTCTTAAGGACCTAATTTAAATATTATTATTCAGTTAATATCACATATTATAATTTTATAATAATTGGTTAATAATGTGAGTTCATATCTTACGTTTTTATCGATGTTTGGTACATGAGTCAAAAATGAACTTGTTTGAAAATAATTGTCCATGTAGTTATAAGTAAATAATCTCCAGAATAGTATTAATGATTTAAATATCATATATATCCATTACATATTCATTTTATACTACTCCATAACATTTGGAGATAAAAATAAATGAAATGCACCGTTCATGGAGACGGTATGCCGTACATATGCATGAACACTACTTTCATTTCTTTGTCATATTAATGGAATTAAAAATAATTGAGAGATATATTTATTATAATTCAAGTATAATATATATGTTATATAGGTCACATATGTTCATTAATTTCATTCTTTATACATTCCATGTATTGCATGAACGAGTCACATCATTTGAGGGGGCGATAGTCCACACTTCCTCGTATGAAATTATCGCATTTGCACAACATGAAAATCATAAAGGCATGTTTTAAATATAAAATTCAGAAGCATATAGAAAACATAAATACCATATATATAATATATAAAATACAGTGACATCATAATGGACACCATGAAAGGTGTTAAGAGAAGATTGAACAATCATCATTTTGTGAGGCAGTAATTCTCCATCCACAGAAACAGTATGTTCTTTAACCATTAGACGGAGGTGCGTGCAAGTGTAGCTCAAATCCTCCTCATAACAACATACTAGTATATTGAAGATACTGGTTTTGTTACAAAATAAATAAATAAAAAGAGTTTAGGGGGTTTTAGAAGCAAAATAAAACAAAAGAACACTAGGGAAGACATTACCTTTAAAATGGGTAACTCTTTTTGATTTGAGATCAAAGGCTTCCTTGGGATAACTTCTGCCCATATTGAGGCTTATAGGAGTAAGAGAGGGATGTGTAGAGACAAAATGGCCAGGGGTTGGCCGAGCCAAAGGCTTGAGATGTGTGGGTAAGGAGGTAGAGGTGGGGGCCTTTTATAAGAGGAGAGGAGGGGCACTCTTGGAAAGTCAAAAAAAGTTACATTATTTTGAAATGAGTTTAGGATTTTAGAAGTCCCAAATTGATATATTTAGAGGATAAGGTGATAAGGGTTCTACATCCACCCATACAATAGTTTTTTTACATGTTTAGGTCTTAGATTTTACATTATATTTTCATTTTATTTAAATCGTTAAATAATGAGGTAATCACTGCATCATCATGGTGTCATAAATAATTTAATTTATTTAATGTCTAAAAATTATAAAAAAAATATCATGATGTAGGAAATATTTTTATATTTATAATGAATATTTATAGTAAAAAATATGACTTGTATAACCCCATTTAAAAATTGTTTTAGTAAAACAACTCATGTTTGTGACATTTTTATTTTAACTTTAAATAAAACGTTATTTATGTCATTTTCCTACAAAAGTGGCTCCATGGGGTCCCCAAGTTGACCAATGGATTGTTTTGGTCGGCCATGAAACATACAATGAGGGTATGACATGTTTCTAGGTCATTTCATCTTATTAAAAAATTATTTTTACCTTAAATTACACTAATTACCTTTAATCGCGATTAATAAAACTTAAAAGTTACTATTCACTAAAAATTATTTTGATCTCATTGAACCACATTTTACTTCTTAATGACAACCATGTATGTCGGATTTTTGAAAATCAAATCACAGAAGTGGAAAAGTTTCATTTAATCGAAAAATCAGTTTTTTTAACTACCACTTAGTGGTTTCACTATTCATCAAAAATTGATGTTTTTCAGAAAAATACCAAAAATTCACCCTAAGCTATATTTGATATTCCGAATTCAAAAATGACGTCTATTTTAAAAAATTCAAAACAAATAAGTTGCATTAATTAATTTAATAATTAATTCCCGCTGTCAAAACAAATAGCGTGTTTTTATGAAACAATATATATCAAAAGATTAACACTAGTTTAAGTCCAATTTCAAAGTGAAGTTAATTCCAATGACCACAATTAGATTAAATGGTAAAAATATATTCTAATTTCACTTTAAAACCAATCCAAAAGATAATATAATCATATAAATAAATTATATTAAAATAGGTTTTGAATTAAAATACAACATTTTTCACTATTCATTAAAAAATGAACTTTATCGGAAAAATACCAAAAATTTACACAAAGTAAATTTTGATGTCCCGATTCTAAAGAAGAATTTTATTTTTTCAAATATAACACATAAAATTTTCAAAAAGTGGATTTAAAAGAGGTTCTCCATCAAAAGGGTGGTTAATCAACCTTTTAAAGAATATTAGAAGATTTATGCTTAAAACTGGATTCATTTGCATTTTAAGCCTATAATATTTATTGGATAAAAGTAAAAATATTTGAAAAACATATATAATCATTTTTTAGTTATTTCTGTTCATTCCTGCCATTACAACAGCTAGGCGTTAACTACCATTTAAAATAATATTATTTTATTATTAGAGTGCAACGTAAGATTTCAAAGAAACTCGTTGTTGCGTATTGGGTATGCCATCGAGCATAGTGTTCCCTTTAAAGTAATATTAATATTTTATTCACAAAAAGGGATAAATATAAAAATGTCATATTCTTTATTTACCTGGGGTGTTACATACTCTATGTCCCATTATTACTTTATTTCTTGGACAAAGATAATGTATGATAATGTATGCTAAAATGTGATGCAGTTGGTGGAAACATTTATATAGATACATGTGTTTGATGAAGATTGCACTAGATATATTTGTAGATTAAGTAGTGTTGATTCTATACCAGAGGCCTCTTTTGGATTATATTTATGTATAAATGGATTTATATTTGTTTTCAATGCTATAAAGGTCCATGAGGCCACACTTTGTGTTTGACTAAATGGGTATTGAATTTGATGTATATAGCTTCTCTAAAAGTGTTTTAGATTTTATCAAAAATCATTTTTGTTGAGTATTGACAAGGTATTTTATATGATGCGACATATAGTGAAGTTGATTATATCAATCCAAAAGTGTCTTGGAAGATATCTAAAAGGAGTCTTGGATATGGTTTCTCAAGTTATTTTGTATGATGTGATATAAGTGAAGTGACACATAAGTCTTTTAGGTTTTAGTATTAGTGAGATATTAAAAGATATATTTTAATACCCTAAGATTTTATATATATTCCTATGAAATAAATTTTAAGTATGAAATATCTTTCTTTACACGCAACCCTGAGTCAAAATAAACCATGATATATATTATGTCTTTTATAACATAACTGTTGGATTTGCAGATATGAATAGGATTAACCACGTTATGAAAAATATATGGAATTTTTTTCCTCAATTAAAATTTAATGATTAATTACTAAGAAATAATCATTAAATTTTAAACAAATATATTGATCAATATTTAAAATTATAAACAAATGAAAAATAATCATTCATACATTTGTTAGCATTAAAAATATATTGATCAATTTTAAAAAAATATATAAATAAATATATTGATTAAAATTTAAAAATTATTTTAATGAAATGTATTGTTAATTTATAAATAATAATTCATGAATTTTTTATCTAATGGTTATGAATGAATATAAAATCATTTTAAGGCATATAAATTTATTTTTCATAAAACTTTTTTTATGTGCGCATTGTGTTTTTAACTTAATAAATTAAATAAATAATTACTTATTAATGATGTTAATGAAATTTCTATATTATATATTAAATAAAATATTTTAATATTTATATAATTGTTTTTAATAGGATAGTAATTATAGTACACTCAATTTCATGCTTAAAATGTATTTTTTTTCTAAAAAACGGGTTTCACCGTGTTATACATGTTTATTTTGAAATAAATTATCATGTCCAAATTTGGTAATGTGGACACTTTCATTTTTAGTCATTATGAATAGTAATACAAGTAATTTTTTTATAGAGTTTAGGGTTAAAATGGGATTGGGGGGGGGGGGGTTAAACTAAGAGATCATGGTAATATATACTCTTAAAATTGTCTAAATATTATTGGTTGAAGATATTTAAATTTTATATTACTGTATCTTTTATTTATTTTCTTTTTTTCTAGTTTCACAAGAAAGTGACCATATATTATTGAAATATTTTAAGTAATTCCATGTGGATCCCACTACTCACTTATAAAAGGGAACATAATCTCCTATATTATGCACACAATTTGAGACCTCTAGATTATCCAATGCCTACCCAAAAACCTTCCAAGATTCCCTCCCTTAATTATTTATCTATTTATCTTACCCTAAGATCATCTTAATAAGGTTTAAGTTGTATGACAAAGGAGATTTCTAAAAGAAGAGGTAATCATCTTACCTAGATCTTTAAAATTCTATTTATTATTATACTTCCTATAAATATTTTGTATCCATAATAAAATAATTAATCTAATTTAATAAAAATATTGATATGTTTTTATGATTATAGTACAACCATTTTCCACCTCCTTTCCATCAAATGGGAAATAAAAGTAGCACTCGTGCATATGTGTGGACTACCACCTCCACATAGTGATTTTTTTTTTCATTTTACATCACCATATTTCATTGTTGGTTATTATGTTAGATTTAATGTTTATATATGATATTTAAGTCATAATTATTTATTTGTAATTATAAGATATTATCTACCTTGTTATGACCCATCCCAATCAGGCCCGTACAACGACAACCCCAAGCTTACCTCTAATAGCCCATGGGATGGAGACCAACACCAAGTAAGAACATAACACACATGGGAGGCCTTAGCCTAAATTACTTTTATACAAACACACAAATATACAATCCCATACAATGATAAAATGTAAGAGAACCAATAACCATGTATGTATACATCTAGAATCCCACCATCAGAGTACGATAATAATTACTGGAAAGAAAAAGGGCCAAATACAAGCCCACAAAAAATAAACTGAAAAAAATTCCAACCTAGAAAGTGGGTGAGGACTACTGTTAATGTACCTGAAGGAACAAACCTCATTATATCTGTCTCTATAAGCTCTTCCTGTCCCTGGTCCCTCTAATAATCTATCGAAAGGTCAATTGTCTGCATAAAACATGACACATCTAGGAAAAACTCATTTAGGGACGAGTATAACAATACCCAATAGGACACCCTGAAATCACTAAGAATATATAATCCAGAGTAATAATCAACACATCATAGGTATATATCAATGGAATATAATAATAAAATCCAGATATACTCAATATAGAAAAGAAATCTCAAGGTAAAGTCACAATTGTAATGACAGTCTAGGATTCCTATTTGAAGGTTCCACAATAGCACTCATCCAGGAGAACAAACTCCAAGAGTTAGATAGCACTAATGAAACCCATATAAGAGGTTGTGTTCATCGTTTATTGCTATAAAAAAGTACACATTGGAAGTTTGAAGATATTAATAGACATATGGGGATCACACCCAAGGCCATGGGGTATACCAACAAACCAATATAGATTAACCCGCTATGTAGGGAATCGATGCTCACGTAGTGTTGGTCATGGAGATACCAGGAACCCCATATAGAGAAGTTATGATGATAGAGGATCTCACTTCAGGACACATAAATGGTTTCCACAACTATGTCCAAAAATGAAGTTCCTAAGTGGGGATCAACACCCTATACATAGAATGAAAATCCATATTAAAACCTCTAGGAATGGATCAAGGGAATGAACCCTAATGAAAATTTTCCAAGATAAATATGAAAATGGATCCAATAAATCTTTAAATAACTACAAAAAATATACTAGAAACACACTGTGTGTCCCTTCTACATTGGTTTCTTCCCATGTATCACAGCCCATGCCCATGCCTGTGTCTGAGTATATGACATGTTTGAGCTCTTGTACTCCTGACCATGTTCATGTATGGTTGGCTGTGTTCATGTAAAGCTAGCTATATCCATGTATGTGTACCTCCCTAGGTACACACCAAGATTCGAGGAAAGGGTCACATTCCATGTGATAGGGGTCACATGCTGTGTGATACTTTCACATCCGTTGGAACCCTAATGCTATATCCAGATCCTCACACCATTTAAACCTAGATTACACGCTATGTATATCACTATTTACAAAAACCACTGGTCCATCCTATATCGTATTAATCCACCAATGCTGCCACTCGATCCACCACACATCCCACCTATGGATTGCAGATCCTGGTCAACCGAGTTCTATCATCACTGGAGATCTTATTTCCATCCATCCTTGTTTCTTGAGAATCATCTTGTAGCCTTACCATTGCCACAAATTCCAAAAACCGCATGCGCACATATAGATCTAATCTCGATCCATTATCACCATCATCATAACTCTATATCATCATTGATCCAAACCCATATTTTCAATAATAATCCATTGTGCCATGAAATGGGTGCACAACAATTGTTTATCATGTATTTTTTCGAACCACTGATCAAACAAAACCTCGATGATGAATGAATGAATAATGGTGGGAGAAAACCAAGAAACATGAAAAATTGGAATGAACCTCTGATGTGTTTGGGTTATCCTCGATCCATTTACATTAGAATGATTAACAGAGTCCAAAATAAAATAAAGAATTTCTCCTAATAATACCTGAAAAATAAGTTGGCACCCACAATATGATGAATCCATGAATCAATACATTCTTCGATTGATTCAAATTTGATGAAGGATGAGAAAAGAGGGATAAATCAACATAATAAAAATTTCATACCCTGATTTGGATCAATATTTAGTGGATAATGATCGCACGTCACTGTAGTTGAAAATATCTATACGTTTCATTGGCACACCGATCCTTGATGATATCACGATCTGATCTGATATTGTCTGCCAATATCTCCTTCAACACTCTCTCTCAATTTGAATGTTTATGCAGACAACCCTACAAATTATCCAAAACATCATATTTATAGAAAGATATTTGGTCACTGTGACATGTTAAATAAAATAAATAATTTAATTAATTTACTTTATTTATTTATCTGCAACTGATTTATGGAAACCCTAATGAAAAAGGTTACGTCATGCATAGGAGAAAACCCACGCTATGAACTCAACAAAGGAATTGTATTTCTGATCTAGGACTTTTTTATGAGTTATTCCACTTTTTTAGGAAAATTGCACATGTGTGATATTTAATATATTTCAAAAATTAATTCTAGGCACACCAAGACTCATAATATCATGGAATCACAGTACCAAGATCAGTAAATAATATATATAATATTCAAAAGTAATACATGGAAAAAATAATAGTTGTTACATTCTACCACTTAGGGATTTATGTCCAGACAAGTCAAAACAAAAGGCTACACAAAGAGATGTGGGTACTAAGCTTGAATTTGGGTCTCCCGATCCTAGTTATTCTCCGAAAGATTCCCATGCCACCACCAAACACACACAAAATGAATAGATCTCCCATATAGGATCCTATCCTATCCTACCTATCCTCAATCTCTACCAGGTACTCAATAAAGGTAGCTCCAACATTGATGTCCAGCTCACCCAAGTCAATAACATACAATGGGTCATGCATGTACATTATCAATTACTTCACGTGGAAGGAATCATGTACTTGATCTAATTATAGGGTAGAGGTAAGTGGTAAGACACCTCATTAACTCTACAAAGTATTTGGAAAGGTCCAATGAACCTTATAAATATCTTGCTGCCTTGGCCAAACCTCATCAACCAACGTTGAGGTGAGACCCAAAAGAACACATGGTCTCACTCCTTGAACACCAAAGGCCTCTATTACCAGTCCTCATATGACTTATGATGGATTTGTGAATCCCTAATATATTTATGGATTTTTTTCACCTTTTTTTGTGTGGATCACACCAATTCTTGGTCCATAAGTTTTGAATCTCCTAGGTTGGTCCAACATAGTTGAGACCTGTAGGGTCACCCATAAAAGGCCTCAAATAGTTCAATACTGATGGAAGAATGGTTGTTGTTGTTACATGAAAACTCTACCAATGGTAGGTGATCCTCCCAACTATGGACAATGTCTAACATTATGGCATGAAACATGTCCTCTAGAACCGAAATGGTCCACTTAGTCTGGTGGTCAGTCTGGGGCAAATGCAACTGAGTCCCAAAGGTCTCCTGAAACCATTTTAATAATTACAATGTGAAGTGATCATCAAGGTTTGAAATTATTATCAATGTAACTCCATGGATCCATACTATATCCTACATTTACAATCATACAAAACTCTCCACAAAAATCTATTCTCTAATGGATATGAAGTGGGCTGACTTGGTGAGTCAGTCTATGATCACCAATATGAAATTGTGTCCCCTATATATACTTGGTAACCCCATCACAAAGTCTATGGATATTAAATCCCACTTACACTATGAAATCTAAAGGGGTTGATATAAATCAGCTAAAACCTAGTTCTCATCCTTCACTTGATGATAAGTAATGAATTGATAGACAAACTATGAAACTCCGTTCTTCATCCCTGTCCATGGAAACTAATGTTTGAGGTATTGGTACATATTCATCAAACCTGAATGTAATTACAAGGGATATTTATGAAACTCCCTTAGAACCACCTCCCGCAACATCACTAGTACCATCATGTGTCCTCTGAAAAGAAAAACTTGATCCCCACCTTCATAAAACCCATCAAAAGCATTTCCAATAGATATATGGGCACATAGGGTCTCACAGTCTGTATACCCAACCTATGCCTCCCTGACTCACTATAAAAGAGGAGGGGTAAAAACCATCGATTGGAGGTACACTTCTCTATCCACATCCACAAAGGATAACTGTAATGAGGCAAAATACTCCAATTCCTTACTCAAAGACTATGAACAAGATCTCCTGCTGAGAGAATCTTCTACCACTTTCCCCTTCCCAAGAGTATAGAAAATATCAAAGTCATAATCCTAGAGGAACTCTTTCCATTGAATCTATCTCAGGTTAAGATCCTCTTAAGATAATATATACTTGAGACTCTTATATTCATAATAGACGATAAATCGATCACCCACAAGGTAGTTTCACCACATATTTAGTGTGGAGACTACCGTTACTAGCACAAGATCATGGGTTGTGTAGTTATACTCATGTGGTATCAAATGAAACAAACCATAGGAAATAACTACCTACCTTTTCATCATAACACAACCAAGCCCAGTCTCAGATTCATCACAGAACACTACATACTTGAAACCCTCCTCTGGAAATATCAAGATGGGAGAACTCATCAATCTCTGACTCAACTCATAGAAATACTAATGGAACCTATCTTTCCACATGAAAGGATTCACATTTTGGGTCAATACTATCCTTAGAGATGATATCTTGGAGAAACCAATTATGAATATTCAATATTATCCTACTAACCTAAGGAAGCTCTACACCTCCATCATGCTCTTGGGTATCTCCCAAGCTAGCACTACCTCGACCTTTACTGGGTCCTCCACTACACCGTTTACCATGATAACATGTATCATAAAGTGGACCTCCTGAATCCTAAAATGAAACTTAGAGAGCTTCCCATAATTATGGTTCTCTCAGAGTATTTCCAAAACTATCCTCAAGTGTCTCACATTCTCCTCCTTGAACATTGTGTACACTAGGATATCATCAATAAAAAATACTAGAAAGTGGTATAAGAAAGTCTAAAAGATATGGTTCACGGGTCCCATGAAAACTTCTAGGGTGTTCGTCACAAAAAATTCATCTCCAAGTACTCATAGTGGCCATAACGACATCATAAATATGTCTTTGGTATATCCTCATCCCGTACTCACAAATGGTGATAACCTGATCCGAGGTAAATATTTAAGAACCACTATGCCTCTCTCAATAGATCCAAGAGTTCATTGACCCTTGGTAGTGGATACTTGTTCTTTATAGTCATTTGGTTTAGGTAATGGTAATCCAAAAACAACCTAAATCTCTTGTCTACCTTCTTAGAGAACAAAAATAGGGCTTCCCCGGGTGAAACACTAGGTCTAACAAAGCTCTTCCTCTGCAAGTCCTCTAATTGAACCCTCATCTTGAACATATCGATGGGATCAATAAAATATGCTAGTATAGTTATCAGGGATGTCATGGGGTGTAGGTCAATGCATAAGCCTATCTCTTGGTGGGGATGTATTCCTCTCACATCCTTAGTAAGGACATCCTCATAATTTTCCACCACTTCAGGAAAACAAAAACTCATAGCATCCACTACACCAAGGGTTATTCTATCCAACTGATTATTGATTGGCTGCACCCTCCTATGAATGAGTTCATCCTTCTCTAACTGGGTTTCCTTTTCACCCAAAAAGGAAAACCTTATTCCATCACTACAGACACATTGCATCCTCTTCTTGAAACAATCTATTTGTTTACAAACTGTAGATAACCACTCCATACCTAAGATGATATTATAATTCCTCATCACTGATACAAAGAGATATCAAATGAAACTCTCACCTCCAAGAGTTAGGTCACACTATCAGCAGAAGCGTGTGATCACCTATTCATCTCTTATATGAGTCTCCAAGTATATGGTTCAAGGAAAAGGCTCAATCAAAATCTCTATGTCCTAAACTAGATAAGTTCCAATAAAGGAATGAATCATACCCATGTCTATTAGTACTATAGATAAGGTATAAAAGTCATATATCATACCTCATATCATCCTTGGAGCCTTTGGGTCATAATATTTGATCACCTGCAGCTACCCTCCCCCTTGTCCCCTAGCCCCCTAAGCCTGGCGTGGACTACCTAGGGGAGGTGGTGGTAACTTGTTATAACATCTGCCACCTCTAGCTACTTTCCCATATCATCTTCAATGTCCACCGCCCTGTAGACCTTCATTCTCCTATTATTGACTCTACCTAGGCATCCCATATACTATATCTCTATCATCCATACGGCGGGTTGATCAATATCTTGCAATATGTACCATGTCGTCACAAGAGAAACACCACCTATCCCTAGGCTAACTATATCCATACTATGATTCCTAAACCATAAAAAATATGTACTGGTATTTCCTCTTGAAACTTCTCTCATGTATAGGTCCCAAAGTCTATCTCCGGCTCCTTGTTGCCAAAGTCTCAGCTCCTGTGTGCCCACAGATGGAACCAACTGTTTGTGTTTTCTCAGCTAGGAAACTCTTGACTAACCAAGAAATATCTAGAACCCTGACATAGGTAGGAATGAAAAGATTTATTATGCTGTCTCAAATGTCTCTATGTAGTCCTGAATAAAAGTTCTAATCCTAAAATAACTAATCACATACCATATCCATTGAGTATTAAGAGAGGTTAGTGAATCTCAATGAAGACTTAGATGCAATCATACTGCCCTGCTGAATCTTTAAAAGCTACTGGATTTTCACAACTCTCAACATAGATAGAGATAAATCCTTTATAAAAATGTGATCAAACTCTAACCTTGCTAGAGTTAGGTCAATGTATGAATGGGTCACTAAGCCTCACCACCATCTTGAAAATCCATAGAGAAGGCTTGCTACCAAGACCACCATCTGGTCTGTAGGTGTATGGAAAAGATGTAAGAATCATATCACTACCTCAAGAAAGTCCTTAGTCACCTATGGGTTGGGATCACCTCAGAACCTGAGGGTTCACTGTCATTGAAACTCATTAATCATGCTTATCCTTCACACCTCATCCACTGGCACTGACAATACCATCTTCTACTTGAAAGGTAGTGGTAAGAATGGTGCACCACCTGGAGGTAATACCACCTGAACAAGTCATTGTATCAAGGCCTCATCACTAATGGGATAATCCTCACAATCCTTATTCTTAATCATAGCCATAAAACATCTTAGAGGCATTCTAAAATAGACAATATATTCCACAATCAATGATTATATATGGAGAAATGATTCAAAAAGGACATGGAAACCACAAACCATTCATATATGATGCATATACCAATATTTTCCCTGCAACTAGTGTTCACATGTATTAATTCAATAAGAAGGTTTTAAAAGTCTTGGTGTATGGATACATTCTCCCCCCCAATAATACTAGAGTCCTTGGACTGAGATACGAGCTCGAAATACTTAACACTATTTCCCCAAACCAATGTCATAAACCCTAGTCCTAAGGTAGAACTAATAGATATGATATCACTATATCACGATCTATCCCAATGGGTCCTCTTCTATGACTACCACAAGCCGAACTCTAATATTCTATGGGAATGATACCAGTACCCAGAAGGCATATCACACACATGATAGGCCTTATCCTAAAGTACCTATACACATGAAAACATATCCAAGCCCATACAATGCTAAAATGAAAGATAACCAATAAAAATGCATGCATACATCTATAATAACACCATTAGAGTATGAAAATATGTATTGGGAAACAAAAGGGCCAAATACAATTCCACCCCAAAAAAATTGAAAACAAGCCCAACCTGTAAAGTGGGTGAGGACTACTATCAATGTAACCATAGGAAAACACCTTGACCTGTCAAGTTCACTAAGATCCACCTATTCCTGGTGCCTCTAGGACCCCATTAAAAGGTTGATCATCTTCATAAGACATGACATGTTTTAAAAAATCCCATATAGGGGTGAGTATAAAAATACCCTATCGAAATTACAAAAACCAGTAATCATATACAATCAAGAGTAATAATAAACTCATAATAGGTATATGTCAATGAAATATATTAAGAACATCCATATATAATCAACTTAGACACACAATATCAAGGTAAATTCACAACTGTAATGCCAAACTAAGATTCATGATCAAATATTACACATAGCACTCATCCAAGAGAACACACTCCATGAGTCAGATAACACTGATGAATTCCATATGAGAGGCCGTTCTTGTTAGGTCTCTCTATAAGAAAGTACACTTTGTAAGTCTAAAGAGATTGATACATATATGGGGATCATACCCAAGGCCATGGGGTATACTGACAACCAAATTTGGATTAACCAGCTAAGTAGGGGATCGACGACTACATAGTGTTGGTCACGATGATACCATGAACCCCACCTAGGGAAATGATTATGATAGAGGATCTCACTTTAGGCATCATTAAGGGATTACAAAACTCTATCCGAGACTAAAGTTTCTCAGAGGGGATTACCATCCTATGCATATGACACAACTCTATACTAAACCCTCTAGGAATGGATCAAGGGAATATACCCTAATGAAAATTGTCCAAGATGAAGATTATAAGGTCTCCAAACCATATTTGAAAGAGTAAACAATGTGTAGTGTAAGTTCACAGTGTGTTCCTTTGGCATTGAGTTCTACCCATGTATCAAAAACTGTGCTTGTGTCTATGTCTGAGTACATGGTGTGTCTGATCCCATGTACTCCTAACCATCTCTGTGTATGGATGGCCAGGTTTATGTATGACTAGCCGTGACTATGTCCATTTAAATTCCTTGGGTACACACTTAGACTCTATGAAAGGGTTACACACCATGGGATAGGATTAAAATGTTGTGTGATAGGGGTCATACATCGTGTGATACTTTCACTTCCATTGGAACCCCAACACCGTAGCCATGGCCCGATATGCTATATAATCTTGTATTACATTCCTCGTATATCTTGATTTCTAGAAACAACTAGTTTATTACATATTGTATTCCTCTACCACTACCACTGCTAGATCCACTACACATCCCATCCATGGATCATGGATCTAGGTCAATTGAGTTTGATCGTCGAAGAAGATCCAATTTATACCCATCCCAGTTTCTCATGAATCATCCTATAGACTTACTGTTTCCGAATGTTCCAAAACCCACAAATGCATAAAACAATCCGGTCTTGATCCATCCTTACCATCTCCGAAACTCGATCTTATTATTGATATGAACCCAAATATATGATAATAATCTGTTGTTCCAAGAAACGGGTGCATAATGATTATTTATATGATATTTTATCGTTCCACCAATCAAAAAAAACCTGGTGATATACGCACGAAGAATGGAGGGAGAAAACCAAGAAACATGCAAAATAGGGAAAAAAATTATCCTTGTTTAGGTTGGACTTGATCCATTTCCATTAGAAAAATAAACGAAGGTCCAAAATAAAATAAACAATTTCTCCCAATAATCCCCACAAAATATTCCCGCACCAATAATATGATCAAACTATGAATAAATACATTGGTTGACTGATTCATGTTTGATGTAGGATTAGAAAATGAGGATAAATAAACATAATAAAAATATCCCACCTCAATTTGGATCAATCACTAGTGAAGAATGATTGCACGTCACTATCGTTGGCAAGATCCACATGTTTCGTTGGCCCATCGATCCTCGATCACGATCCGATCTGATGTCATCCACCAAGATATCCTTTAACGAACTATCTAAATTTGTCGGGTTATGAAGATAAACCTAAAAAATTAGACATACTATTGTATTTATATAAAAATATTAGGTTGGTGTATCATGTTAAATAAAATAAATAATTTAATTAATTTACTTTATTTATTCATCCACATATTCAATTTATGGAAACCCCTGATGTCGACAAAGGTTATGTCACACCTAAGGTAAAATATTTGGTTGGTGTGTCTCATCTCACTTTTTTTCTTCTATGAGAAATATTCCATATTCAACACTTATTTATTTTATGTGGTGTATATACTTATAATTGTTTATATTATATCATGAATATCTTTATATTCATGGTATTTCAAGTTTCATTTTAAGTTATTTCTTTCATGGGTGTTATGATTCAAAAGTTACCAAAATGGTAAGGGTTTTATGTAACAATATTACTTTTTACCAAGATCATTTACACTTAAATTTACAATAATGAAATTATATGATATATCTCTCATAAATCTCATCTATTTTATTCAACTATTTTTATTTTTAGAGATTAAAAATTTTCCTTTCATTTTCCTCTATCTAAGTACTCATGTGACTGGAAGAATGTTTTTACAGAAAAACGACTTTATTTCTCTCTTTGGACGAGAATATTTTTCTTCAGTGTCCATATTTTCTTTAATATATTTTCAATAATTCTTTTAAAATTATACAATGACTGATTAAAATAATTTTTACCCATATTCTTAATTGTATAAAAATGTTTAAAAATAATTTTATTGTCATTTTCCGAACGAGTAACTTTTTACCAAAGGTGTGAATAAAATAATTGTTTTGACATATATCGCACGACCAGATTTTCCCACCATCATGATTACTCTTTAATTTTAATATTACTTTTATAATTACCCATGTTTATTTTCAAAGAATGTTTTTTTCCGAATATTATTTAAATTTTTAGATTTTAATTTATTTATCACAAAATGGAAAGAGTATTTTCCTCAAGAAATGCTACATTGATCATTTACAGGTATTTTCATCTATAACAACATCCTTTGATGTTTATTATTATTTACTATGGATAAGATCTAATTTTACCATATTTATTATTTATCTAGATGGTTATTGATCATGATGATGAAATATCAATAAAACACATTTTATTTTCCATGGGTTAATATATGAAAAAATGATAATTTTTTTCATGATCTTTTGGAATATATATGAATGGATTATGATTATGTGATGGGTGAGACTATTAAATCCCTCTAATGAATTAGGTAATGTTTAATTATTATGATCTCAAATGGTACATTAAATGTTATCCCAATCCCAAAAGAGGCTATATGAATTTTTTCCCAAACCCAAAAGAGGGTACATGGGAGGTTATCTGAAGCCCAATGAGGGTACAAAAAAGGTTATAACAAGCCCAAAGAGGGCACACGAGTGGTTTTACCATGGACAATATGTGATTAATGTCTTATTATATAACCTTGAAAAATGATTTATATGGTTATGATTATGTCACACTTATTATTCCAATATCTATGTCATTTTATTATGATTATGATATAATATCATGACCTATATAAATAATGGACCATTATTATTATGCCACACTTATTATATGGTTATAATTATGTAATAATAATTATCCCTAAGCTATGAATAAATGTTTTAAGTAGGGTATGACTAAGAAGTGTACTATGTGAGAAGAAATTTGTAGGAGATATTCAATATATTTCATGAAATAAGATGTTTATGTGTTAGGACCCATCCAAGTGGGGACCTTTCTATGACTCCCCAAGCTCACCTCTAATAGGCTAGGGGATGGTGACTAGCACCGAGTAGGCATATCACTAACATGGGAGGCATTTCCTAAGTACCTAAACACACACACACACACATCTCCAAGCCTAAAAAATGTTGAAATGTAAAAAAAACTAAACAAACAATGCATGTATAAATATATATCCCACAACCGGAGTACATAATGAAGTATAGAAAGTAAACAGGGCCAAATAAAATCCCACCAAAAAGAGTGTATAACACAAGTCTAACATTAAAGTAAAGGAATTGGGAATACTGTATAAAAGATGCAGGAACACACCTCAGTCTATCCAATCTCACTAAGAACTATCTGGTCCTGGTCTTCCTAGGTATCCATCAAAAGGTCCATCATCTTCACAAGACACAACACATGCGGGCAAAGACCATGAAAGGGTGAGTATATGAATATTCAGTAGGAAACCCCAAAACCAAAAAGCATATAATAAAGAAAATACAATGATATCTACATAGGTATATTTTTATAACACATATAACAAGAATATCTAGATATACTAAATAAAGAAACAAAATATAGAGGTAAGACACAACCATAATATACCATCCCTAGGATTCATCTGGAAGATTCCACAAAGCACTCATCCAAGAGAACAAACTTCTGAGTCTTATAGGACTGATGGCGTCCATCCGAGAGGTACCGATCGTTGGGTCTCATCTTGATAAAGAATATGCTGATAAATTTGAAGATAATACGATACACATATGAAGATTATAACCAAGGCCATGGGATAATACCAACAACTCAATCTATATTAACTTTCTAGGTAGAGGATCAGTTCCTGGTAAGATTGGTCACATCGATACCCAAGAATCTATCTAGGGAATGAAGATTAATAGAGGATCCCACTCCAGGCCTCTCGAGGGGATTCTAACAACTATATCTAGGAAGTCTCATTAAAGGGATCATTTTCCTAGGAGTATGAAATGATTTGTATGAACCTTCAGGGAAATCATAAGGTGAATGAAACATAATGAAACGTTTCCAAAATACAAAGAAAAATTTATCTAATCCATGTAAGAAAGAGTATGCGCCGTGTAGAGGGGTTACACATAGTTTCAATTGACCCCGGGTTCTACCCGTGTAAACAAATAGTGTCATAGAACTATGTCTGTGTTGTACTACAAGGCATGTAGAATACCTGTGTAGTCTACCCATGTATCACTACATGGCTCCATCCCATGTACATATTCATGTGTTCCAGTATAAAACTTCTCTCATGTGCCTGGTTTAGGTCGTGTCATGTGGGGGAGTACACACTGTGTATGCAGTCTGTGTACTCCACCCCATGTCCATGTAATTCCCAAGATACACACCAAGTTTCCTAGGACAGGTCACACTCCATGTGATAGGGTCACACACTATTTGATCCTTAAATTTCTCCCAAAGATCCTAGCCTCCGTAAGGGTCCTTACACAATGTGTATTTCTGACTTACATTCCATGTGGATCAGGATTTTCCAAAATCCCAGATCTGCATCTGGGAATCTCCTCCATTTCTCCATTCTACGATTACATCCACACCTTGATGAAAAAATATAGATCGATCCTTGTCTAAGTCTTTCCATTTCAAAAAAATTAGTTTTTTCACCATATCTACGTATAAAATAGATTAAATATTTATTCTTCATCGTGCACTGAAGAACGATGAAGAACGCAAATTCGGGTATCCACCATCATTCAAATTGCTCCATATCTATAGTCACACCACCATTGTGTCATGATGATACCAAATTTATGATATTGAATCATTTTTCCATGAAATTGATGTGCAGTGTTTGATTGATCAAGATTTTTCAAGTTGTGGGACAAGCGAAGAACGCCCATGATAAATGATGAATGGGGGGAGAAAAGAATAAATCAATCAAGAGGAATATACCTCTATTGATGTTCATGTATATCTCGATCCATTTACATTAGAATGAGGAATGAAGAAATAAATAATCACATAGATAATTCTCCCATCTAAAACCCTTCAAATATAATCCCATCATGAAATATGCATGATCCGTGAATCAATCCGTTCATCGATTGATTCACATTAGTCATAGAAATATATAACGGGGTATGAAAAAATTTAAATCACACACCCTACCTCGATTTGGTTCAATTGATGATGAATAATTATTCATTGTTTTCTTCATTGGAAAGATCCATCAAATCCAAGGTGCATTGATTATCAATCCATGTTCCATCATCATCCGCTAATGGGGTCTCCTCCAATAGTCCAATGGAACTCTTCAAATTCATAGGGTTATGCAAAAAACCCTATGAATTTTCCATTAGCATATATTTTAAGAGATAACTGGGTCACTGCACCAACAAACAAAATAAAATAATTTATTCCATTATTTTATTCATTTCTGCGCCCACAAAAACTTTTCCACAAATGACCCACAACGACTAATGTTAAGTCAATCCAAGGGTAAAACTCATGTTTTGAGTTCAAAGGTGCTCTCATATTTCTAATCTAGGCCCCCATTTAGAGGTTATTACACTTTTTTTTTTGGAAAACTGTGCATGTGTTCTATTTAATATATTTCAAATATTTATTTTGGGCACATCGGGTCTCAGAATCACACGTCGTATCAACACCCGATAAAAAAAAATACATATAATATTTAAAAACAATAAATTGAAAATATGAGCCATTACATTCTCCCCACCTTGGGAATTTATATCCTGAAAATCCAAAACAAGGGATACTAAAAAAGATGAGGGTACTGAGCATGAATCTGAGCCTCCCACTCCCATGTGCTCTTCTAAATATTCTCGTGCTGCCACTGTACCCACACCAATGAAATCGATCTCCCATGAAGGATCCTCTCTAATTGATTATCGATATCCACCGGGTACTCTAAAAAGGTCTCTCCATCCTCGATGTTTAGATTTCCTTAGTCGATAACGTTTGATGGGTCATGCACGTACCTCCTCAACTACAACACATGAAAGATATCATGTACTCAGTATAACTATAGAGGTAGAGATAAGTGGTGAACCACCTCATCAACTCTACGAAGTATCTAAAAAGGGTAATGAATATCAAAGATATCTTTCCACCCCAGCCAAATATTCACAATACCTATTGAGTTGAAACCCATAGGAACACATTGTCTCCTTACTCAAACTCCAATGGACTCTATCGCCTATTAGAATAAGACTTTTGATAGCTCTGTAGAGTCTTCATCCACTCCTAGATGATTTGAACCTTATCTATTGTAGATCACATCAAATTTGGTCCCATGAGTGATGACTCTCCTGGGTTAGTCCAACAAAGTGGTGACATAAAACGTCGCTCGTAAAAAGCCTCAAATGGTTCCATACTAATGGTGTAATGATAGATTTTTTTGTATGAAAACTCCATCAGTGGTAGGTGATCCTCCCAAATATGGCCAAAGTCCAACATGCAAGCTCACAACATGTCCTCCAGAACCTGAATGGTTTTCTCAGTTTGGCCCTCAATTTGGGAGTGAAATGATATGATAAAGTGTAAATGATTCCCAAAAACCTCATGTAATACCTTCCACAACCGAGATTTAAGGCGAGCATCACAATCAGAAACAATCATCTATGGAACTCCATGGAGTCGAACTATCTCTTAAATGTTGAGGCACCCCAATCTCTATACTAAACTCTACTCTCATATGGATAGAAAGTGTCCCGACTTGGTGAACTGGTCTATGATCACCCAAATTACATAATTTCCCCAATACATACATGGTAATACCATCATTAATTCCATAGATATCCCATACCACTTCTATTCTATAACCTCAATGGGTTGAGTCAAACCCGCTGGAACTCGGTGCTCAACCTTCACTTCTTAATAAGTAAGGCATCGAGAGATGAACTCTATAACTCCTTTCTTCATCTCTATCCACACAAACTTACTTCTAAGGTCTTGGTACATATTTTACACACTTGGATGTACCGCTAAATGAGATGTATGAAACTCTCTTAGAACCTCCCCCTGCAACATCACAGGTACCATCATGCATCCTCTAAAAAGAACGGCATTCTCCCTAACTTTAGAATATCCATCAAGAGCATGACTTGAAGATATACAAGAACATAGGGTCTCATAGTTGGTATACCAAAGCTGTTCCTACCCAACTCACTATAAAATTGTAGGGGTGAAAACCATAAATTGGAGGTAAGTTTCTCCATCTCCACCCACAAAGGATAACAACAATGATACCAACTGTTCTGATGCCTTGTTCAGAAACTAAAAACTAGATCTCCTACTAAGAGAATATGCTACCACGTTCCCCATCCCAAGAGTATAGAAAATTATGAAGTCATAATCCTAGAGTAACTCTATCCATCGCCCTTTTATCAAGTTAAGATCCTTATGAGAGAAGATATACTTGAGACTCTTGTGATCAGAATAAAAGATAAACTGCTCTCCCATCAGGTAGTGTCGCTATATCTTCAAAGAGAATACTACCACTGCTAACTCAAGATTTTAGTTCATGTAGTTCTTCTCATGTGGTATCAACTGATGTGAACCATAGGAAACAACCAATTTCCTCTACATTATGACACAACCAAGACCAATTCCTGACACATCACAAAACACTACGTACTCAACCCCCTCCTCCAACAATCTCAAGATTAGAACACTCGTCAAACTCTACATCAACTGCTAAAAAAGATTTTTGGAACCTTTATGTCCACATGAAAGGCTTCCCCTTTCTAGTCAAAGATGTCATGGATGTTGATATCTTGGAAAAATTAAATATGAATCTCCAGTAATAGCCTACCAACCCAAATAATCTCTACACCTACATCACGCTCTTAGGTGGCTCCCAAGATGACAATGCCTCAACCTTGGTCAAGTCCACTGTCACTCCATCCCCTGAGATAACATGTCCTAGAAATTGGACTACTTATATCTATAATTGGAACATCTAGATATTTCCATAAAGCTGTTTCTCTAAAAGTATGTCTATAACTATCATTAAGTGTCTACCGTGATCCTCCTCGGACGCTGAGTACATAAGGATATTGTCGATGAAGACTATCATGAACCAGTCTAAAAAAGGATAGAATATCCGGTTCATGAGTCCCTTGAACACTTATAGGACATTAATCATGCCAAAGGTAATCACTAAGTACTCCTAGTGACCATAGAGACAACTAAATGTCATCTTCAGTATATCCTCATCCCGTATTCGCAGCTGGTGATAGCCTAATATGAGGTAAATCTTTAAGAACCATCACGCCCCTATCAAATAATAAAAGAGGTTATTGATCCTCAGTAGTGGATAATTTTTTATCATAGTCACTAGGTTCAAGAACCAGTAGTACACACAAAACCTCAAGACCCCATATACCATCTTGGCAAACAAAACTAGAGCTACCTAGGGTGAAACATTGGGTCTCATGAATCACTTCCTCTGCAAGTCCTACAACTACACCCTTAGCTCATGAAGATCTATGGGATCCATATGATATTATGGAAAGGATATCAGTTCCATACTAGGGTGTATTTAAATGAAGAATTATATCTCTCAGTGGGAAGGTAAACCTGGAACATCTTTAAGGAAGACACCCTCATACTCCACCACCACTATAGGAAACTGGAAACTCATAACATCCACTACACCAAGGTTTAGGCTATCCATCTAGCAAGAAATAATCTACAACCTCCTATGTACGAGTACATCCTATACTACCTAGGTTTCCTTTTCCCCAATAATGGAGAACCTAGTTCCATCACTGTGAACACACCACACCATTCACCTAAAACAGTCAATTTGGGCATGAATTATAGATAACCAATCCATTCCAAGAATGATGTTGTAAGGCCTCGATGCTATAACCAAGAGATACCAACCAAAAATATCAACTATAAGAGTCAGGTCACACTATCTGCACAAGATAATAATCATTGAGTCTTCTCTAGTAGGAGTCTCTAATCATAAGGGTTGAGTCAATAGTTCAAACAGAATCTCTAAGTCATGAGCAAGAGAGGTGACAAGAAAGGAATGAATAACACCTGTTTCTATCAGTACTATAACTAATGTAGAAAAACACAGACGATATCTTGAATCATTACTAGATACCTTGGGTCATAAGCTTCAACCGCCTGTAGTTTTACCCTCCTTTTCCCTCCAAATCCCTGAGCCTGGCATGGACCACCTAGGGGTGGTGGTGGTAACATTTCAAAACGTTAATCACCTCCTACTGCTCTCCCAACTCCTCTACCATTTCCGAAGTCCTATGAAATTTCATAATCCTGCCTCTATCTCTGCCTTAGTGTCCTATCCATGGTCTCTCTATTAGCTACATGGCAGTTGTAATATCTCGGACGAGATTTCCCCTACCGTCACATGAGTAGCACCACCTCTCTCTAGGATTACTGGACCCACACTTTTATCCCTATACTAAAGATCCTATATCCCGAGACCACCTCTTGAAATTTATACCACTTATAGGTCTATGATACTGATTTTATCTCCCTAATGCTAAGGTCTCTACGCCTTCTTTCCCATTGCTAACAACCATTGGTTGTATCTTCTCAACCAAGAAACTCCCGACCACCAAATCTCACTCTAGAATCCCAACGTAGGTAGGAATTCATAGAGGGATAACACTAGCTTAGATTTTTCTATGAAAAACTTTAATAAAGGTCTGAGACCTAAATAACTGATCTCAAACCATATCCATAAAGTACCTGGAGAGGTTGGTAAACCTCGATGAATACTCAGCTACTGTCATGCTGTCCTATTGGAGCTAAAGCAGCTCTTGGATATGTACAACCCTCACCATAGTTGGTGATAACTACTATATGTAAAGGAGATCAAACTTTGTCCATGAAGGAGTCTTATCATCATAAGATTGGGTAACTAAACCCCACTATTGCCCTGCTGATCCATGAAAAAGGATTTCTGCAAGGACTTCCATATGTTCTATTGGTGTCCTGACTAGATGGAAAACTCAGGTCATCAATTGAAGCTAGTACTTAGACACCCGTGGGTCAAGATCACCTCAGAACTAGAGGGGTATCTATCTCTAGAACTCATGAAGTGCACTCAGACTTCTCTCCTCATGCACTGGTACTATGGGTACCACATGCTTCTCTATAGGTGGTATGGATGGTGCGCCACATGAAGGTAACATCTTTGGAACTGTTCCCTATATCGAAGCCTTGTCACTGAGAGGATCATCCTCATGATCATCATGCTGAATCCTAGCTAGTATACATCACGAAGGCATCCTGAAAATAAATAATATGTACCATGATCAATGAGTATATGTGGAGAGATGACTCAAGAAGGATACGAAAACCAAAACAAATTCCTATATGATGCATGTACTATTGTTTACGCTAAAACTAGTGTTCTCATGTACCAAGTCAGATAGCAGGTGATCATAGTCCTAGTGTATGGATACATTGGCCTATGCACCAACACTAGGGTCCCTGGCATGAAATCTAAACTAAAACACTTAACACTGTCAACCCAAACCAATATCATATAATCCTGGTTCTAAAGTATAACTGAATGCTTTGATACCAATCTGTCATGAACCGTCTCAATGTGGCCCATTACACAACTCCTCAAGACTTCTCCCAATATGCTAGGGGATGGATACTAGCAACAAGTAGGCATATCACTAACATAAGAGACATTTCCTAAGTACCTGTACACATGAAGACATCACCAAGCCCCCAAAATTATGAAATGTAAAAACAACTAAACAACCAATGGATGCATACATCTATATCCCACAACCAGAGTATTCAAGGAAGTACAGAAAGTATACAAGGCCAAATACAATCCCACCATAAAGAGTTTGTAACACAAGTCCAACCTAAAAGTAATGGTATTGAGACTGCTGTTTGAAAGCTATAGGAACACACCTCAGTTTCTGCGATCTCACTAAGAACCATATGGTCCTGGTCTGCCAAGGAATCCATCAAAAGGTTGACCATTTGCACAAGACACAACATGTATTGGTAAATATTGTGCATGAGTGAGTATAACAATACTCAGAAGGGCACCCCAAAATCACAAAGCATATAACAATGGAAATACAGTCATCTCTACACAAGTATTTGTCTATATCATATATAACAAGAATATCCAGATATAATCAATAAAGAAACATATTCTAGAGGTAATCCACAACCATAGTATACCAACCCTATGATTTCATCTCAAATATTCCACAAAGAACTTATCCAGGAGAACACACTCCTGAGTCTGATAGAACTGATGATGTCTGTCCTAGAGTTACTTCACATCGGGTCTTGTCATGAGAAAGAATGAAATGATATATCCAAAGAGAATAAAATATACATATGAGGATAAAAACATGGTCTATGGGGTGACAACAACAACTCAATATAGATTTACACTCCGTGTCCCTTGACCCCAGGTTCTACTCGTGTAAATGGCCCGTTTCATCTAACCGTGTCTGTGTAGTACTACACCGTGTGTAGACTACCTATGTAGTTTACTCGTGTATTAGCACATGAATCCATCCCATGTATGTATTCCCACGTACCAGTACACCTCTTTTCCCATGTTCCTAGTCCAAGCCATGTTGTGTGGGGGAGTACATGTCATGTAGGCAGTTCGTGTATTCCACCACGTGTCAATGTACTTCCCAAGATACACACCAAGTTACCTAGTATAGGTCTAACACTATGTGATAGGGTCACATGCTGTGTAATTCTTAACTTTCTCCTAGAAACCCTAGCCACTACAAGGGGCCCCACAAAACATGTAGATCTGACTTACACATCACGTGGATCCGGATTTTCTATAATCCCATATCCACATTCAGGGGTCTCATTCATCACTTCAACCTATGATTCTGGCTACACCTTTCCAGAAAAACATAGATTGAGCCTCATCAAAGTCTTTCCATCATTGAAAAATGCGTTCTGTCACCAGATTTTCTTGAAAAATGGATTAAATCATCATTCTTCATCGTGCACGAAAGAACACAAAAGAACACGAATTTGGGTATCCAATGTAATCTGAATCACTCTTTATCCATCATCACACCACATTTATATTGTGATTATCTCAAATCTATGGAATCAGATTGTTGCACCAATAAATATATGCACAATGATTGATTGATCGATATTTTTCAAGCCACGGGCCAAGTGAAGAACACCCATGACGAACGATGAATGGGGGGAGAAAAGCACAAATCAATCAAGAGGAATGGACATCAATCAGTGTTCATGTAAATCTTAATATATTTATATTAGAATGAAGAATGAATAAATCAATAATCACAAAGATAATTCTCCCATTGTAAACCCCGAAAATATAATCCCATACTGCAATATGCACAATCCCTGAATCAATCCATTTTTCGATTGATTCACATTCATCATTGAAATAAATAATAGGGAATTAAAAAATTTAAATCACATACCCTAACTCGATTCAGTTTGATCACTGATGAAGAATGATGCATTTTCATTTTTGTTGAAAGGATCTGTCGAATATGAGGTGCGTTGATCATCGATCCATGATCCACCGTCGTCCACCAAGGTGGTATCCTCTAACGCTCCAATGTCACTATTCAAATTCATAGGGTTATGTGGCTAACCCTGTGAATTTTCCATAAGAATATATTTAAAGAGACAACTAAGTCACTGTGTCAACAAACTAAATAAAATAATTTATTCCATTATTTTATTCATTTCTGCACCCGTGATGAATTCTCCACAAATGACCCACAAAAACTAATGTTAAGTCACACCTAGGGTAAAAATTGTGTTCTGAGTTCAATTATGCCCTCATATTTCTGATCTTGGAACCCATTTAGAAGTTATTTCACTTTTTTTTTGGAAAACCATGTGTGCATTATATTTAATATATTTCAAACATCTATTCTGGGTACACTAGGCCTTAGAATTGCACGTCTTCTTAGTGCCTCGTCTCAAAAATAATCCATATAATATTTAAAAATAAGAAATGGAAAATATGAGTCATTAAATTATGTATCTAGTCTCAAAAGACACTAAACCTTTACAGTTTTAGGGAATTTATTATTATGAGTTGTTTTGAATATTCATCTAAAATGATGTAATATTTATTTATTTAATGGTTGGGTCACCTCAATTGGTTTCATAGTAGGGTTTAATTATTTTTAGATATTATTATTAGATAAATTTGCTGAAAACCCTTAGGATAAGCCTAAGTATAGGGGAAAATCCTATTTTATGGTTAATAAAGTAGTGTGGTTTTCCTAGAAAATACACTCTGGTATGGATATTGGAAAGTGGATGAAGATATAACCCAAATTCACCTAGGGATAACAAATCTGAAAGGGGATGATATGGTATTAACTTGATTATAATTGGTGCAAAATGAGTGGGCCTAAGAATGTATACCTGGCTAGACACTCCCACATGACATGCTTGGGTTAATTAACAATATCTTTATAAACCATTATGATGAATGATAGGATATAACCTATGAAAAATGATGATAATACATAGTTATGTGATATAAACTTAAAATTTCATAGTTTAAAAATATGGTGTCAAGATTTAGACATACTATGAATGATTCTTCATGATTATATGATTACCCATTATGATTATTGTTAATTACCCTATGATTTTTGGTTTTAGTTAATGGATGGAACTACGTGGAATCATGTTAATTTTGAATTTAGTAGACAATGAAATAATTTTCCTCATGAGTAACCAAATGAAATGGAACTTGGAAAGTTAAACCTTGTGATTATACCTAACTAACTATCTTGATATATGATTAACAATCACAACTTGTGTGAGTTTCATAACACAAATAATAAGAGAAAAATGGAGTTTCATGGGAGTGTAATTGATGAAGACCATGGACTAAAGAAGATTCAAATTCATACATAATGAAAATATAGGAAGAAACACCTAGGTAAATGCATCAAAGTAATGGTATGATTTTTAATGTGTGGAAAAGAAGGGAAGAAAGAAAGTAGTTGCTAAGGAAAAATGAAGAGTTTGATAGAGGGAAATAAAACATGTCTTAAAGTACCATTTATAGTTAAATTTATTATGTTTGGGGAACATTGGAATTATATATGTTTATTCCCTAATCCAGGGAATATCTCCTAGACCAAGGAAGGTCATATTATATGTCAATTGCTGAAGTATATCATGATTGTTAAAACAAACTTATCGTCTACTACAGAGTTGGGGGTTTCATGATAATGTTTTTAAGAATATTCCCTATGAAAAATATTATTATTCTACCTTTAGTGTAATTTTATGTGATATTGAGAATTTATTAGATCTCTCTACAAAGACCCCTTATTAATTTCTAGAATAAGAAAATCACATTTGATATTCCAAATCAACTTATGATTGTTTATAGGTGTGAGGATGTTTTGGAATGGTATATCCCCATAATTTTGATAAATTTGGGATGAATGCTAGAGGCCTTGACTGCATAACAGACCAAAAATATCATGATACGATCTCTATGGTGAGGTTTCTGAGGGTTGTAGGGGGCACTGTACACTTGTTTAGGGGTCCAAGGGTGGAAGACCCCTGACACAAATTTTGGGCACTACAACATCTCTAACCAATGACACCAACAAGGCACTGTAGCATTGTGTACTTACTATAACAGCTTGTGACCGAACACTACCGTAGTACGGAATTCAATATTGTATTGTAGGAGCATGTGAGTGGAGAAATTGATAGGTAACTATACCTCCACAAACTTCCATCCACCAGATACTAGAGCACAGTGGACTTACTGTGTGGTTGGTGACATAATTGAATCATCTTTTTTATGAGAACATTTCAGGCTATGGTTTCATACTCTAAGATTGTACCCTATAATTTTCATACTGAAATAGTGAAGTGTACTACCTATCTATGGATGTAGTGATTTTCCCTAAATCACACAAATAATTGTGTCCCATTTTAATCTTCATATTGTTCTTTTTTTATTTTTTTTATTTTTTAAACCATTCTATCACAATAAATCATGAATTTTCTATAGTATAATGAACATGAACTTATGATGGAAATTAATTCTATTTTATGGGTCTTTATTCCTATTCCTAAGGGTTATTTATCTCAGATGGTTGGGGAGAAAATCAACATTGAATATATTTCTATTTTATAAGAGTTTGTTGATGTATTTATAGAATAGTTTCCTAGTATTTCTCCAAATCATGTAGTTGAGTTTTCAATAAAACTCATACCAGGTAATAAAAATATTTCAAAGACTTTATATAAAATATATAGAATTGATTTGTAGGAATTGAGATGCAACTCATAGAGAATATCGATAAAGGATTAATATGACCTAGTGCATCATCATGGGGTACGCCTGTTCTTTTTTATAAGAAGAAAAATGGATCAATGTGTCTTTTCATTGATTATCTATAACCTAAAAAGATCAATATTAAGAACATGTATCATCTACCCCATATTGTTAAATTTATTGATCAACTATATGGAGCTTAATAATTTTCCAAGAATGGACTTCATTCTGGATATTATCAATTGAGGGTCAAGAAGAAGGATGTACCCAAGAAATACTTTCATATGAGGTATGGTCATTATGAATTTTTAGTGATTCCATTTGGACTTACCAAGCACCTGAAATCTTTATGGATTAATGAATAAAGTATTTAGAGATTTGTAAGATATATGCATTTGATGAGGTAAGTTTTATTTTTAATTTTGGTTAAACTCATTTAAAATGGTTGATAGAATACCTCCTAGGGGTAGGGAAGGTCTCAGGGGTGTCCCAGGGGTTCAGGGCATGAAAATGGGGGAAAGGTGGCCATCCAATGCATGAAATATAGTTTTTTAGGGTTAGTAATAACCATATTCCATAACCATGAAACTTCATGGAGGGTGGTGCATGGTTATTAAACCATGAAAGGAGGCCTAGGAAACTATGTAACTTGATTGCCTCTTGGACAGAGGTTAGAAAATGGACACCACATGGTTTTTTAAACCGTGTGGGTGGCCCGACCAAACCATTCGGCCTGGCCCCTCTTGGATAGATGGTTCCACATCATTGGTTCATGGTTTGGCCAACTATGCGTCTCTTAAAAGTGGGTAAATTACCATTTTTCCTCAGTACCGTTATATGATTTTGACCTAATTCCTCCCCTATTTATTCTCCAATAGTAAGGTTTATGAAAAAAATCATCCCAAGCTATCTAAGGGTGGTTCTCCTTTGATTAATGGGTGTTTGGAGTACCGTTTTGTGAGAATCAAAGCCCTAGGTAAGTATTTGACTCTATTTTCTTCTATTATCTAGAATATCCAAGTAGGTTTGTTTTATCTTCTTCCAAATCCCTAAACCCTTATTTTCTAGATAATTATTAGATTGAGAATTGAATGTTTTTTGGTCATGAATTAAGGGGTGTTTTTGGATGAGTACTTTTCTATGAGCATGAGTTTGGTAGTAAACAAGTTATTTCCCATAGTATTGATGTTTTTATTTATGTGTATGTGGTTTTATTTATGTACCGATATGTTACGCATTTGATTCCTTGATAGTAAATAATTAATTTGGATGTTTAAATAATAATTTGTACCCCTCAATATCCCCATTAGATATGTTGAGGATTATTAGACTGGGCCTATGTTCACCCATGGAGTGTACCACTCATTTGGAAATGGTGAAATGAGTTGTCAAGTGATGTTTTGAAGGGTTTGTGGGATGAAAAAAATTATAACTTGTGTTTGTATAGTCATCATGGAATAAAGGGGTGTTTGGATTAAATTGAATAAATTAGATGAGTTATGACTTGTAAATGGGTAAATGTGATACATGGTTAAAGAGGAATTTTCATGTGGTTAAATGGATTAAAAGGGGTGAAAAAATGGTATTAATGGTGCTTAAATTGTGAAATGGTCTAGTTATGAGAATTGAGAAATTTTTTAATGTAATGAAATATGGAAATGTGATAAACAAAAAGGTTCACAATATTGTTTTTTCTTGATAACAATTCATTGATAATGAACCTTGTAATTGTGAATAATGGTTGGTTGGGATGTTGGACTGATGCTCTACACTCCTAGGCCAGCTAGAATTATGCTCTAGGAACCCCAATTCATTATATGGTTTAGAGGCTATACTGATGCTCCATACTCCAAGGGTTTGTACATGGCATTCCAAATCATTGGTTGGGATGGTCGTACATGGAATTCTGAATCTCAGATTGAATACTTGGACTGACACTCCTTGTATATTTGACATGTGACCCCTATGATATATGTTTCAAATGACTGAAATGGGTGGAAGTGGGTTTGATGGGTTCAAGAATTACTTGGAATCAAGAGAAAATTTGGTTCATTTAAATAATGTTAAATAATGAAACCTGTTTTATCTTATGCTTTCCTATTATTTACTGCACTCCATCACACACTATTTTTGGACTATATATTGCTTTATACACCATTAATGGTGGCCTAATGGGCTGTAATAACACCCTACTTGAACCACTATTGGGCACCTGAGTAGACTATATGATTTTAGGTGCATATAAGGTTAAGGGCCCTATAATAGATGGTTATCATGGGTTATTGAATGGATGAGTGGATCTGACATGCTCCCGTGACCCATTGTGGGGATTTTTTAGTTTATTATTTCAGTTTTCTTTTGGCACATTAGAATCTCATGACATAGAACATTTATTATATTTGATTATTGTATTTACCTAGTTATAGGAGTTGGTTATGTGATGCCAGGTTATGTATTATTATTGTATGTTGCTATTTATTATGATTTACACTATTATTCCACTATGGTAAAGAGGATATAGTCTCCTAAAATGTTTTATTATACCTTTACTACTAGTTTAAATCCATTTTAATATGGGGATATGTTCTTGAGGTCATGTGGCACATCGGCTCAGGGCACACATTTAGCAGCACCCGGGCCAGGATGTTACAAAGTGGTATCATAGCCATTGTCTTTTATGTTGTTTTACTATATGGGAATGGTATGAATGATACTAGGATATGTCATTCCTTAGAAATAATATCATTAATGGGAGTAGGTAACCCATGTATATGGGAAAACCTAATTTCCTAAGGTGGGATTACTAATTTCGATGTTTATTGTTACAATTGGATGCTATTTCACCTTGGGTGATCCACTTGTGGTGTGATGTTATTTTTTTGAGACTTTACTCATGGGATGATATAATATGAGGCTTGCGTATTCATGAATCATTTTAGGAACTCAAGGATTTATGTTACATGCATCATGTTAGATACACATGGGAAATCCAGAAAAGGTTGGGTTGTGGGATTTGAAAATGGATTTCGATCCTTATTTTGGTTTTAAAGAAATGATTCTTAATGAATATGGTGTAATTGTTTCAAATTGAAATAGGTTAAAATGAAATGTTTAAAATAGTTCCTAACAAGGAATCATAACCATTTTGAAAATTTAGAGGTGTTCAAATGGTATCAAATGTAAATCTTTAATTTTGGAAGTCTAGTTTACCCTGAGTTAGATATATCCTAGGATAGGGATAGTTAAGGGTAGTGATAGTTTTGTGTTTGTATCCATTGTTATGGTGTATGTGGGGTAACTTGGTTGTGATTAGTTATGAAAAACCTCTTATGTATAATTTTAAATGTTATTGTAATGTTTTTTGAGAAGTATTTTTAGAAATTTTAGAGAGAATCCACCACGATGACATTTACCAGTTGGGAGACAGGAGTAAATCACCAATAATACTCCTCCATTAGTGGGATAATAACCCCCATTGGTTTTGGTTAATAGGGGGAAGATATGTTTCATGAGAAATTTACTCATTCTATTCATTTTATGGAGAGAGAACCAGGGTGGGAAGCTCCGAGTATGTTTGATCCGATGAGAGAGTTTCATCTAAAGCACCCACTGACATTTGGTGGAGAGGGTGTACCTGAGGAATTAGAGTTTTGGATTGATTCTATCCCAATAATACTATACTACGTAGATATCCCTCTAGATAAAAGGTTCATGTTGGAAATATATATGTTGGATGGACCAGTGAAGCGCTGGTGGGATATTCAGGTATAGGATGAGCAGGAAAAGGGAATGGCTTGGAAATACTTTCAATAAAAGTTATTGGAGCATTTCTACCTACAGACCTCAAGTTAGGATAGAGCTATAGAATTTATGCACTTGAACTATGGAAGTATGATAGTGGTGGATTATTCTAACAAATTCACCCAACTATAATGTTTTATTTTGACATTTATGGGAGATGAGGCAATAAGGGTGAGATGTTTTTAGGATGGACTCAGGTGTAAGGTTAAGTCACAAGTAAATATCTTCAAGCCGTGGAAGGTTGTTAAGGTGGTAAATAAGGCTCTCATCTCTAAGGGGAAACTAGGGGAGGTGTCTAGTGGTAGAAATATAGGAGCAATTGGGTGTTCTAGGGGTGTGTCTTTCTATATTAGGAAGCACCGTTACAATAACTTCCACTAAGGTAGTGGTATATATAGTATCCAAGGGAAAGGATTAGTCTCACATAATAGTGACCAAGTTCTCTGCTATTAGTATGGTAGACCATGCTACATGCATGGTTAGTTTCCATGAAGTCCAGTGGAATGATAATCTTACAAGAGCATGGTTCATGTATATAGGTTCCATAGTAACCCACAATATATAGGAAATAATGGGGGACTTAGATCAACGAAAAGCACATGTAGGGGATATGGTACCTTGTAACAATCAATAAGTTGGAGTTCCACTGGCCATACTAGTTGGGGTGTGGTGTGTGGTACTTTGGGGACATAACATCCTTATCAGCAGAGCATCTTAGTGCATGTGAATCATATAGGAGGCCAAGGTAGAAAGATAGGAAAACTACATGAAATTCAACCTAATTTGGAAGGTATAAAGGCCATAATGTCAACTATTTTACGTACAATTATTATATATTACATGATTTATGGTGCTTTATTTTATAGATGGAATACCCAATCTTTTATATTTTTCAGTTTTGTGAATGGTTTGGGTTTGGAAGTGGAGTATATGTTTGGGTTAATTTCGATCTACACTCCATTAGGGATGTGTTCAGAGGGTATCTGATGTTGTAAAGAGTATTCCCTCGAGGTTGGTGGGTAACACCTCCTATAGAAATTTTTTGTACTTGAGATGATAAGTTTTGACCTAATACTAAGAATGGAATGTCTAGTTTCATATCAATCCCACATTTACTGCTACTCTAGGAGAGTGAGTTTTATGTCTCCAAAAGGTGACAGTTGTTTCCATCAAGGAGAATGGAATATCTAGGTAGGCTGTGTAGGGATAATTCATCAAAAATTTTGTGGTACTATAGCCCAAGTGGTAAGTCTTATGATTTATGATGGGAGAGTAGATCAGGATGTCTTCTATCCTATAGTGGATATGTTTTAGGATGTGTTTCCTAATATATTTTCATGGTTTCTATTTGAGATAGAAGTTGAGTTTATGATTGGGTTAGTGCTTGGAGTTGATCTAGATTTTATTCCTCCATATATAATAGCACTAGCATAGCTTGAAGAGATTAAAACTTTTTTGGAGGAAGTAGAGGATGAGGGATTCATCCATCTGTTTATGTCACCTTGGGGATCTCTGATGTCTGTTTATAAGAAGGAATAAGAAACCTTTCATTTATGTATCGATTATTGGAAGTTTAACCAAATGATGATTAAGAATCAGTATCAACTTATGGATATTGATGATATTTTTTAACCATTTGGTGGGTGATTTTCTATTCTCCAAAACTGATTTGATATCTGGGTATCATTAGTTGTGGTTGATACCTTTTGATATACCACATATGGTATTCAGTAGTAGGTATGGTTTGTATGAGTTATTTGTTATGTCATTTGGGTTAAAAAATTATCCTACTATGTTTATTGATTTAATGAAACAATATTCCACCCTATTTGGACAATTTTTTCATTGTATTCACTAAATAAATATTTGTGTAATCCTAGACTCATGATGATCATGAGAAACATCTTGACCTCATTTTGAGCACACTGAGAGAGAATCATCTATATTCCAAGCTATCTAAGTGAAAATTCTTGATTGAAAAGGTACATTTCTTAGGCCACATAATCTTAGAGGATGCTGTGTTAGTGGATCCTAATGAGGTTTAAGCAGTGGTTTCTTATGAGAATCCTGAATTTTTTTTGATATCAAAATATTCTTAGTCTTAGTATGTTATTTTAGAAGGTTCATCAAATACTTTTTTTATTGGAAGTACTGCTCTCAGGCCTAACCAATAAGGGTGTAAAGTTTTAGTGGTCTATATCATGCGATAATTCCTTCTAGTAACTGAAGAGGCAATTAAAAATAAAACCAATTATGATCTTACCCAAACTGGGGTAATAATATACTCTATTTTGTGAGTTATCTATAATCGGGCATGGGGTAGTGTTGATGCAAGGGAATCGAGTCATGGCATATGGATCGTGATAGTTGAGGGAACATGAACAAAACTATCCTATCCATAATCATGAGTTAGTTATAGTTGTATATGCCTTAAAGTGTTGCTGGCATTATCTTTTGGGTGGAAAAGTTTACTATTTTTATTGATCATAAGATCCTTAAATATATCTTTTCATAGTGATATTTAAACCTCCAGTAGTGGATATGGTTTGAGTACATGTAGTATTTTTGATTTTAAGTTATCCTATACACCATGAAAAGGAAATAATTTTGCTGATGATTTAAGCCAAAAATAAATAGAGTCAGATGGTTTAGGAGTCCAATTTTGAGTGAAATATGATGTATTTTTTCACCAAGATGCATATAGATGTTCAAGAGAAACATGTGATTATGAAACTCATGTCATTGTCCATTGAGCCCACTCTTTTGAACCAGGTAAAGAGGAGGCAATATAAGGATTCAAAATTCTTGGCCTTGAGGGACAATTTTGATAGTGGAGATCTACCTTTTTTTAGACTGTTGATAAGGATGATATTATTCGCATTCATGTCCATGTTGTGGTGCCTACTTGTATATGGGAAGAGATGATGTGTGAGTTTCATGCCTCAAAATGGGATGTTCACCCTATATTGAACAAGATGTACCGTGATATGCATTGATAGTATTGGTTTATATAAATGAAAAAGTATACTATAAGTTTTTTTACAATGTGCCACACATTTTAGTAGGTGAATGTAACAATCCCGACTCCAGTAACCCAAATTCAGTGGTCATTTTATTACAATGTAATAGATATAAGAGATCACATCTCTAATGATCAATCAGTTTAGTAGTCTTAAAGAACTAGATACATACATGGTTCCCTTATTACATAAATAATTAAACATAGAACATAATAAAAGAAAATAAACCGATTCTTTTCACTTATTCAAAAATTTGATCTTCATAACATGGGAAAAGAAAACAAATAAAAGGGTGATCTCAAATGATGAGTTAGGGTTATATGAAATAATAATAAGAGAAGAGAGGTCAATAATGAATATACATTATGGAAAGGTAAATAATCTAATAAACACATTCCATCAATACATTGAGAATGAAAATGCATCCATATATTTTTTCATAGTGAAAACCTCATGGAATGTAATAACTGAATACTAAATGAAGAAAATGATTATTTATTGGATGTATTGTATCTGGAACATGAACCATTAAACCATAAATATAGTTTAATTATGTGGGTAAAAATCCATTTTATTCTTATTGGAAAAAAACATGAAGGGTTTGTCTCTAACTATTTTGTCTCATGAGACTCATCGATTCATCGAGGCACTATCTATAACCAGGACCCACCCATCATTATAACTACAAATCATTGTTCATATATAGAATCAATTAAATAAAAACATTAAAATAAAACATTATATATAAAAATTGTATATATATAAGAAAATAATCATATCCATGATACATTAAATATGGATATTTAATGAAATCTTCAATGAACGATGTTCATAAATAAAAGAGAAGCATACATACACCACACGTAAGGAATAAGTGGTGAATAATGCATAATAAAAGAGAATATTATAATGGTTTCAATTAAATAATGGATTTAAATAACACTTTGGAATTAATAAGGGGATATAAGAATAGATCATGATAAATTATGTCCAATTGATTTGAAAACATGTAAAAATAGTGTTTAAGAAACATTAAAAATAAGCCTCTTTAGTGCGGTTTAGGGAAAAATATTATTGAAACTTTAAAGAGGGAAAAGGTAATTTTTTTTGAATAAAACTAGAAATGAACTTATATAGTATTTTATGATAAAAATAGTTTTTTAGAAAAATATTCGTGGCTTAAAATAGATTATGGATTGTACTTGAAAATGGGAAAAAATTGAGAAGTTCCATTAAATCGGGCTTGCATATCGGGAGGAATAAAAAACGAAACCTTATAAAACATGTATTTACCCATAAATTATGGAATAATTGAGATAAGTACATGTGTTTGGAACATGAAAAAATAATTTAGGAGAATTATATAACAATATTTAATAATTACATTGGGGTAAATATAGAGAAAGAATAACCTGATGGGAAAATGTTAGTCTTGGGAGAACCCCTCACCTTATGTACAAAAGTGTTCTGAACATACACTTAATGTCATAGATAACAAAATTATATTAATTAATAATTTAATTAATAACCTATTTAACATGTTTTTTATTTCTTATAATTTTATTAAGTTCATTTAGATCCTTTTTGATGAGTTATATGATTCAATTTTGTCATTTAGGAGTGTTCGTTTCCTTGGTTTTCATGATTGGTTCACTTGTATACATGTATGAAAGATCATGTAAAATAAGAATAGTTATCCAGAATTGAAATTATATGTTGTTAATGAACTTAAATTATATTAATTGGTCGTATATTTCATTTTGTTTCCATATATGAGGATGATTCACTAGATAAAATGTCAATGATAACAGTTTAGATTATTTTGGAATTTTTCAATCATCACGAACTAGTTTTGTTTTATTAATTAATATATAATATATATATAATAGTTCTAGAAAATTATTTAAATTATAATATGTATGTTAAAATATATTTTAACCATGGTTTTATGACCATCCTTGAAGTCAGTAATGAAAAATGAAAATGCATCGTCCACGATAGTGGTAAATCGATATATCACGGATGATGTTTTTATTTTTATAATAAAATTGAGAGAAGAAAGGATTTGATGATGGATTTTACATTAAAATAATAAAATTATAGTATATATAAGATAATAGAGTTATCATTAATGTTTTGGTAGAGGATGTGAGAGAAGACTAAGAAAAGAAATGAAATTGAAAAAAATTGAAAGAGAAAGATTAAGGGGTTTACCTCTTGAATTCCTCTCCTTGAGAACCTACTTAAGGCACTTGGGTTTGGTATTTTATTGAGAAAAAGGATCCTAGAAATGGGGTAGAAACTTTGGAAGAGGATTGGGAAAAAATTGTACAATATTGAAGGCTTAGAATGTGTGAGGAAAATGGGTGGTGTTTATAGTGGAGGAGAGGAGTGTTTTTGGATTATTTTATTCATTAGTTTATTATTTTGGATCAAGACTGTCAATAATGATGAATATTATGACTAAATAAAATAACTTGTGAATGTGATTTCCAACTAATGGTTCTTAAATCATCCATACATCATCCATGAATCAATAATTCATGTATTTAGCTAATACCATAAATTACTGTATTTCACTATTCACAAAAATTCAATTATTTTAGAAAAATATAAAAAAATCACCCAAACTATTTTTCCAATGTGTAGAATTAAAAAATGAACTCCATTTTTTGAAAATAATTTTATAATTATGAGAAATTTAATTTTTAATTAAATTTATTATTTATTCATAAAATACTAATTTTAAAATTATAACTGATTTTATGACACTTTGATAAATTAATTAAGGTCTCATAAAATTATCTTATAATAATAATACAAAAAAATATTAATTTTTGAATCTATTTTTTGAAAATAAAATTTCTTTTAAATTATTATATTAATTGTAATATTATAAATAAAAATTTACATTTCAAAAAAATACCAACACTTAATTTATCATTTTTAAAACATTTATCTACTTATTCCATGATATAAATATATCATATTTTCATTTATAAGATGCCTAAATTTTATTTATATTTTTATAAGTAATTTTACTATTCTATTGGTTAGATTACTATTCCTAATGGTCACATTACTATTCCAATGGTCAGGTTACTATTTCAATGTATATCATAGTTCGTTTGTGCAATGTAAAATATCAAATGAATTGAATTTATTTAAGAAGATACATACCATAAAATCATGGGGTATTATATTTTTCCCTCTGGAAATTTTATCCTTGAATTTTTTCATGTATATTTTCTTCTAAACAGACGTGGGTAGTTCTTCTTCATAACATCCTCCGGTTCCCATGTTGCTTCTTCCATTTTATTGTTTCTCTAAAGAGCTTTTACCAGCCGATTCATATAATTTCTCAATACTTTCTCTCTTCTGTCAAGAATATCAATAGGATATTCATAGTTAGATAGATTTTGTTCCAGTTCTATTTCCTCATAGGTGAGTACATGCATTGGGTCTAGCATGTACTTCTTTAATAATGACATGTGGAACACATCATGACCTTGGAGGGACTTGGTGGAATTTATAATTGGTAAGCTACAACTACAATTATTTCTATAATTTGAAATGGTACAATGTTCCTGGGGCCCATTTTCCCTTTCTTATCAAAACCTATGACACCCTACCATGTAGATACTTTCAGAAATACATGATCTCTCACTTGAAATTCGAAATCCTTTCTCGTTTTGTTATCATAACTCTTTGGCCTACTTTGATCTACTTTAATATGAGTCTAAATAGTATTTACCTTTGTCTTTGTCTCATCAATAATTTCTGGGACTATAAGTTTCCTCTCACCAACTTCATCCCAACAATTTGGAGTATGACATATCTTGACATATAATGCTTCATATAAAACCGTTTGAATACTAGAATGGAAGCTATTATTGTAAGAAAAGTCCACCAAAGGTAAATACTGATCCCAAATAAGTGAGATTGATCTCAACATGTCTTGTAATGTTTGAATAGTCCTTTTAGACTGTCTATTGGTTTGAGAGTGATTAGTAGTACTCAAATGAAGCTCAATATCCAGATCCTTTTAAAGACTCTTCCAGAATTTTGATGTAAAATAGGGTTCTGGATCAAACAAAATCAATAGAGGTGTACCATGAAGTCTTACCACTTCATTAATATAAAGTCTTTCTAGGTTCTCTAGTAGAAAATCTTACCTTATTGTAAGGAAATGTATAGATTTGGTAAGTCGATCAACAATTACCCATATTTAATCATTATTTCTTAGTGTCTTTGGTAATACAGTGAAAAAATATATAGTAATGTCATCCCACTTCCACATGGGAATAATTAGAGGTTTCATGACTCCTCTAGGATGTTGTCTCCCAGCCTTCACTTATTGACAAATTAGGAATCTTAACACATATTCCATAATTTCCTGCTTCATATTATCTCAGAAAAAATATTTCTTTAGATCTCTATACATCTTAGTAATACCAGGGTGTATAGAGGAATTTGAGCTATGATAATCATCTAATAGTTCCATTTTTATCTCAGGTATTGATGGAACACATAAACTCTTTCCAAATTTATGAATTCCATCCTCATACATGAATTATTATAATCTTCCATCCTTAATGGATTTAATTTTCTTATGAAAATTCTCATCATTATATTGAGAAATATTTATCTTCTCTGATAAATATAGTTTAAAAATAATTTGAAAAAGGAGTGATGTTTACCCTTCCTTGACAATTACCATATCCATATTTAATAAATCCTTTAATATAGGATCTCTCTCAAACCTCATTTGGGTCAGAAGTCTATGATCTTTTCTTCTTAATGCATATGATAACTTATTTTCGTTCCCTAGTTGGTAGTGTATTGAAAAATAATAATATTTGAGTAACTCAAGACATAGTCTTTGCCTCATGTTGAGTTATTTCTGCAAAAATATGTATTTCAGAATCTTGTGATCCATATATATCTCACATATTTCACCATATAGATAGTGTATCCATATCTTTATAGAAAATATTACTACTAATAACTCAAGATCATGAGTTGGATAATTTTGTTCATAATTCTTAAAATACCTTGATGCATATGCAATAAATTTATTATTTTTCATAAGGACACAACCCAGTAATTTCTTTGATGCATCACTGTGTATCGTAAACCCATCATTTCCTGATGGTAGAGTCAAAATCAGAGAATTAACTAATATTATCTTCAGTTCTTTGAAACATTATTCACATTATTTTTTCCATACAAACTTAACCGCTTTATGTGTGAGCTTGGTTAGTGGGTTATCCAATCAGGAATTGTTTTGAATTAAACACTAATTGTAACATGAAAAAATGATAAAACTATATACCTTAGTTATGTTCGTTGGTGTAGTCCATTCATGGATTTCCTTTGTCTTCACATGATCAACTGAGATTCCATAATTAGAGATAATATGTCCAATAAAAGAAATTTCCTGAAGCTATAATTCACACTTTTTAAATTTACCATATAAATCTTTCCTTCTGATAGTCTTATGAATGATCTGCAAGTGATTCTCTTAGTCATCATATGTTTTAGAATATACCAGAATATCATCAATGAATACCTCAATAAAATCATCAAAATATTCCTTGAATATTTTTTTTCATCATATCCATAAAAATAGAGGGTTAATTAGTAAATACAAATAGCATTAATATAAACTCATAATGTCCATACCTTGTCTGAAATAATTAATTTGGAATATTTCCCTTCATTACATGAAATTGATGATATCCAAAATGAAGGTCAATCTTCAAAAAATATCAAGATTTGTGAAGTTGATCAAATAAATCATCAATGTGAGGCAGCGGTTACTTGTTCTTTATTGTAATAACATTGATTTCTCTATAGTCAATGCACAGACTCAAGGATCCATCTTTCTTTTTATCAAAGAGAACAAGGGATCCCCATAGAGAAACACTAGGGAGAATAAATCCATTATTAATCTACTTATATAGTTGTTTCTTTAGCTAAACTATTTCTAAATTGTCTATTCAATAAGGAGTCTTTGATATTGGTCTTTCATAAGGGATTAAATCAATGGTAAACTCAACTTCGCTCTCTCAGGGGTGTCCAGGTAATTCCTCAATAAATACATCAATGTATTCCTACACAATTGGTACATCCTAAATTTAAATATTACTTTCTTTATCCCTAGATGATGTGTAATATTCCTCACTAATAATTTCATTTAGTAGAGCTACCAGGGTTGGAACTAGATAAGAATTAGATGATAAAGTTTCTACTCTAAAGATAATGGATTCTACATCTTCCTCACAAAGCATAATTTCCTTCTTCTTACAATAAATTTTTGTATTATATTTTGAAATCCAGTCCATACCAAGGATTATATAAAAATCAACCATATGTATGATGATAAGTTTAGAAAATAAATCACGTTTATATTCCATAATGGGAACTAACCGACAATTTTTTTTGCAATGAGGCTTCCCTTAGGGGATTTGACTGACAACTACCTTATTAAATCAAAAGGTAAATATATAATTTTCTTGTAAAACTAGGTAGATATAAATTATTGAAATTATCAATAATTGAATAAATCATTTTCTCATTTTTAAGATAGGACTAATGTACCTGCCACCACATAATTGGTCACTTCTACATCAGTTATGGTGATTTTATAAGCTTGGACATCTCCCATTTTCCTCTTCTGTGGTAGATTGACATGATGCTTGGGACATTTATTTGAATAATGCCTCATTTAATTACAGTCTAAGAATTTAACATCATTTATTTGTTTCTTCCCCTTGTAATAATTATCTCGATGAACCTTTTCTATACACTTATAGAAAACTCCCATTCATTTAAAAAATTTACCGGGATGATTCATTCCAAAATTTCTGTATAATAAAAATTTCTTTATTCCCTTATTCTTAATCTTTAATGCTTCAACTTTTCCATGGTTATCAGAAGACATATTCTTCTCTTTATTTCCCTTGATCATATAGGATCTTGAAAATTCCTTCTCCATTTTTATGTAACTTAATAATATTTCATCATATGATGAAAATATTTGAGAATCCAGTTACCTTTGGAGACTAGGATTAATACCTTCAAAGAAATGATAAATATTTTCTTCGAATCACATATGTAATATATAACATACCTAGCTATTATTTTGAATTTATACTCATATTATGCAAAACTCTCTTCTTTCCTTTGCTTTAAGCTAAGGAATTTTCTGTCCATTTCAGCTCGTTTCCCATGAGAGAAATATTTTTCAAAGAATGATTGTTTAAAAGTTCTCCATTCCATGTATTATATTTCATATTACTTAGTATTTTGGATAAAAGACCACTATTTATCAACATCTACCTTGAGAAAATATACTTCCAGAACTAACTTTTTACTTTCATTACATCCTAATTCCGAAATATATTTTAAATGGACTTGATCCACTACTCAACTACAACTAGATTTTTAGTCCCACTAAAATATAGGGGCTTCTACCACATGAAGTAATCCAACATAGGTGTAGCATGGATATTAATTATAACTTGAGTAATCTCTCATAATATGGTCATGATTTTCTTAGTACCAACACTAAATGTGCTGACTTACTCAGTGGGGTAATCCATACATTCACTACGGGTATTGATTCCCTTCCTTCCATTAGGATCCATCACTAAATAATTGAACACACTAAGTTAGATCATAATTATCATGAGTATTGATCCAAAAATTCACTATAAGGTATTATTAAAATTATTATGTTTGCATAACATCTAGTTCCCAAGGTTGTACCAAAATTTATCTGTTATCAACTAAAAAAACCCTGACCCCAATAACCCATAGTTGGTGGTCAGTTTTTTACAATTGAATAGATACAAGAGATCACACAACCAAGGACCAATCATGTTAGTATTCTTGAATGACTAGATACATACATGGTTCCTTTATTACATTGGTAATTAAATATAGAACATAATAAAAGAAAATCCAACGAGCCTATACCCAAGTGGTAAAGGTTCCTTCTTGGTATCTAAAAGACCCAAGATCAAATCCAGATAGGGAAAAATTTCCAGGTACTATAAAAACATTGTAGAAATGGAGGAACTATATCAATGGTGACACTATAGAAGTGGAGGCACTATAGTAAGAACAGTAGCGGTGACAATACTGTAGTAGATCAGGTACTGTATTAGTACTATTCACCAAAGGGCCCTTGGGCCAAAAAATGGGCTTTCAGGCCTTGTATTTGGGATTTCATACCCCTGGGCCTATGGACTCTGTAACGGGTCCCCCTCTACCCAATCAAAAAAAGGTATTTTCTTTAATAATAAAAATGAGGATTTTCCCCCCAACTTTTAAAAAACAAAAGAAAATAAATTAGTTATTGTCACTTATTCAAAAATTTTTATCTTCATAACTGGGGGGAGGAAAACAAATAAAAGGGTGAGATCAAATGCTCAGTAAGGGTTATATTAAATAATAATAAGTGAAGCAAGGTTTATAAGACATAGTCATTATTTAAAGATAAATAATCTAAACAACACATGTCATCAATACACTGAGAATGAAAATTCATCAATAGATTTTGTTATAGTGAAAACCTCATGGAATGTAATAACTGAATACTAAATTAAGAAAATTATTATTTATTGGTTGTCATGTATTTAGCATATGAACCATTATACCATCAAGATGGTTTAAGTATTTGGGTAAAAACCCATATGATTATTCTTGGAAACAAACACAAAGGGTTTGTTTCCAATTTTTTTGTCTCTTAAGACTTGTCGATGCATTGAGGGGCTATCTATAACTGGGCCCCACTGGTCACTGCAATTCCAAAGCATTATTCATACATATATTCAATTCAATAAAAAAATTAAAAGAAAATAACGTATATAAAAATGGTATATAGAAAAGAAAATAATCATATCCATGATACATGAAATATGTATATTTAATAAAATCTTCAATGAATGATGATCATAAATAAAATAGAAGTATACATACACCACACACAAGGAATAAGTGGTGAATATGGCATAATAAAAGGGAATATCATAATGGTGTTCATGAATTAATGTATTTAAATTATACTTGGGAATTTATAAGGGGATATAGTAATATATCATGATAAATTATTTTCAGCTAATTTTAAAACATGTAAAAAGAGTGTTTAATAAACATTAAAAATAATCCTCTTTAGTGCAGTTTAAGGGAAAATATTAAAGAGTCTTTAAAGTGGGAAAATGTAATTTTTTTCCTAAAACTAGAATTGAAATTATATATTATTTTATAATAAAAAGATTTTTTTAGAAAAATATTGGTGGCTTAAAACAGATTATGGAGTGTACTTGAATATGGGAAGGAAATTGGAAAGTTCCCTTAAATCAGGCTTGTTTATTGGGAGTAATCGAAAAAGAAACCTTATAAAAAATGTATTTCTACATAAATAATAGAATAATTTAACTAGGTTAATATTTTTGGAACATAAAAATAGAATTTATGAGAATTATATAATAATATTTAATAATTACATTGGGGTAAAGAGAGAGAAAGAGTAACCCAAATGAAAAATGGATGTTCGGGGAGAATCCCTTACCTTATGTTTGAAAGTGTTCTGCACTTTCAATAAATGTTCTAGATAATGATATTATATTCATTAATATTTTAATTTATAACTTATTAAACATTTATTTGATTTATTATAATTTTATTAAGTTCCTTTATGGCCTTTTTGATGAGTTATATGATTTAATTTCGTCATTTGGGAGTGTTTGTTTCCTTGGTTTTCATGATTTGTTTAGTGTATACATGTATGAAAGATCATGTAAAATGGGAATAGTTATCTAGAATTGAAATTATATGTTATTAATTGAATTAAAAATACTCTTATATATAATTTTTTCTAGATATGAGGATGATTCATTAGATAAAATGTTAACGATAACTGTTTATATTATTTTGGCATTTTTCGATCATCACGAACTTGTTTTATTTTATTAATTAATATAATGTATATATATCGGTTATAGAACATTATATAACTTATAATATTTATTATAAAATATAATTTAACCATAATAATGGTTTTATGACCATCCTTGAAGGCGATAATGAAAAATGAAAACACATCATCCACAACAGTGGTAAATTGACAGATCACGGACGATGTTTTCTGTTTTAGAATAAAAGGGAGAGGATAAGGGTTTTTATGATGAATTTTAAATTAAAATAATAAAATTATTGTATATATAATATAATTTAGTTATAATTCATGTTTTTATATATGAGTTTAGGTAAAGATAAGAAAATAAATGAAATTGAAAGAAATTGATAGAGAAGGATTAAGGGTTTTACCTCTCGAATTCTTCTCCTCGAGAACCACTTTAAGGCACTTGGGTTTGGTATTTTATTAAGAAAAAAGTATCTTGGGAATTAGGAAGAGACTTTATAAGATTATTGAGTAGAAATTGGACAATATTCAAGGCTTAGAATGTGTGGGGATAAGGGGTGGTATTTATAGTGGAGGAGAGGGGTGTTTTTTGATTATTTTATTTATTAGTTTATTATTTAGGCTCAAGAATATAAATAGTGACGAATATTGTGACTAAATATAGTAAATAGTGCATGTGAGTTTGAAATAATGGCTCTTAAATCATCTATACATCATCCATGACTCAATAATTCATGTTTTTATCTAATACCGTAAATTACCGTATTCCACTATTCACTAAAAATTCAACTATTTTAGAAAAATCTAAAAAAGTTACCCCAACAATTTTTCTATGTTTAGAATTGAAAATAGACTAAATTTTTTGAAAATAATTTTCTAAATATTATGAATTTAGTTTTTAATTAAAATCATTATTTATTCAAAAAATACAGATTTCAGATTTATAACAGATTTTATGACACTTTAAAATTAATTAACATATCATAAATTTATCTTAAAATCATAATAAAACAAAATATTAATTTATGAATATATTTTATGAGAATGAAATTTATTTTAAATTATTATATTAATAATAACATTGAAAATAAAAATTTACATTTCAAAAAAATTCCAACACTTAATTTATCATTTTAATACATTTATTTACTTATTACATGATATAAATATATCATATTTTCATTTATAAGATGCCTAAATTTTGTTTATACTTTCATATTTAAGGTTACTATTCTATTGGTTAGATTACTATTAATAATGGTCACATTAGAATTCCAATTGTCAAGTTACTATTTAATTATATATCACGGTTTGTTTGTGAAATGTAAACTATCAAATGAATTGAATTTATTTAAGAAGATACATACCATAAAATCACGGGGTATTATAGTGAAGGATTAGAATCAGCAGATCATGTATTTTTTATAGCCATTTCCCATTTTGGAATGGAAGTGTGATGATGTTACCATGGATTTTTGGTAGGACTTCCAAGGATGCCTCATAAGAATTATGTGATTTGAGATATTGTGGATCAGTTGATGAAATTTGACCATTTCTTGCTGATAAAAGATAATTTCACTATTGATCAGTTGGGAGAATTGTATTTTTAGGAGATATTTAATTTTCATGGGGTTCCACAAAGCATTGTTTAAGATAGATATCCTTGTTTTACATCACGCTTCTGGTAAGGGTTGTAGAAGGTTCTTGGTACTCAAGTGTTTTCAAGTAATTCCTTTTACTTGAATATGGATGGGAGGTGTTGGAGGACATACTGAGTGCATTCATCTTGGATTTTGGTGGTACTTGGGAGAAGAAACCAACACTCATTTAATTCACCTATAACAATAGATATCAAGAGACTATTCCTATGGAACCATATGAGGCACTCTCTGGTAGGTCATGTAGATCACCATTATATTGGATGGAAGTAAGAGAATTAGAGATATTAGGACCGATTCTTATGTAGACTTTAGACCATGCTCTATTGATATGAGAGTATATGTACACGACATAAGTAAGACATAAGTCTTGTGATGATCCGCGTCATTGACCTATTGATTTTATAGTGGGAGATTGTATGATTCTTCAGGTGTCACCAAGGATGGGTCACTGTCAGATTTGGAAGCAGGGAAAGTTAATGCCCATGTATGTTGGATCGTTTGAGATTATATAGAGGATCAGAATGGTGGAATACCGATTGGATCTTCTATATAAGTATAGTGCTATGAATTATGTATTTCATTTTTCATAACATCAGAAGTATCATACTAACTATTCTCATGTGATTTATTTTGATATTGAGCTTGATGTTGATGCATCCTTTAAGGAGCATCCAATTCATGTTGTGGATCATGATGAGAAAGTTTAGTAGGGTAATACCATGTCATTGTTATGATTACTAGGAAATAAAGGTAACATTAATGAGGAAAAATGGGAGTGAAATTAGATACATGGGCTCAGTGGACTGATCTTTTTATCTTGGAATCTTAGTGACACTTGGGAGAGTAGCTCAAGGTTGAGCTGTTTGATGGCTGGGAGTTTATAAAATATCATTATTTGATGAGGTATGATTTATTTTTAATTTTTCTTAAACACCTTTAAAATGGTTTAGGGATTACCTACTAGGAGTAGGGAAGGTCTCAGGGATGTCCTAGGGGATTAGGACATGAAAATATAGAAAAAGTGACCATCTAGTGCATGCTACACAGTTGGTACACAATTAGTACTAACCATGAAACATAACCGTGTGTCCTTATGGATGGTGTTTCATGGTTATAAAACCATGTATGGAGGCCCAAAAACTATGCGACACTATACCCTATTGGATAGAGGTAAGTACATGGACACCACATAGATGTTCAAACCATGCAGGTTGCCCACCCAAACCATATGGTCTGGGCCCCTCTTAGATAGACGATGACACATGGTTCGAACATGGTTTAGCTAACTGTGTGGACAAACCTTTCACCTATTAAAAGTGGGGAGAATTACAATTTCTTACTACCAAACCTTATGCAATTTCAGCCAATTTTTCCCCATTTATTCTCCAATAGTAAGGGTTATGAACCATATCCTTTCAAGCTCTCTAAAGGTGGTTCTCCTTTGATTATTAGGAATTTAGACTGTGATTTTGTGTGAATTAAATCCCTGAGTAAGTCTTCAAATCCAATTTATTTTATTTTTTTGAATAACCAAGGAGGGTTGTTTTATATTCTTCTGAATCCATAAACCCTTATTTTCCAAGGAATTCTTAGATTTTCCTTTTAAGGTTGTTTGAGCTTTAATTAAGGGTTGTTTTTGGATGAATACTTATCTATGATCTTGTGGAATCTAGTCTACAAGTTATTTACCATATTCTTTATGTTTTTATTAATGTGTATGTGGGTGTTTTTGTGTACCATTGTGCTATGCATTTGATTCTTTGATTGTAAATGATAAATTGGGTGTTTAAATGATGTGTTGGATGCCTCATGATCCCCATTGGATATAATTAGGATGATTTAAAAGGCATATGGTCACCCATGGGGTGTGACACTCCTTTGGAAATGGTGAAATGAATTGTTAAATGAAGTTTTAAAGGGTTTATGGGATGAAACAATTATAAATTTTGTTTGGATTTTCAGTATAGAATTGAGGGATGTATTTATTAACTTGAATAAGTTAAATGGTTTATGACATGTAAATGGGTAAATGTGATAAATGGTTAAAGGGGAATTTCCATGTAGTTAAATTCTTTGAAATGGGTGAAAAATAGTTATAATGGTGATTAAATGGTGAAATGGTCTAGATATGGGAATTGGGAAAATATTGAATGTAATGAACCATGGAAATGTGATAAAAAAATGGTGTACCCATGTTTTTTTTGCTTGATAAAAAGGTCACTGATGCTAAACCTTGTAATTGTGACTAATGGTTGGTTGGGATGTTGTAATGATGATCCTTACCCATGGTCTAGCCAAACTGATTCTCCAAGAACACTGATGCATCATAGGGTTTGGAGGCTGGAGTGATGCTCTAAACTCAAAGGGTATAGACATGAAGTTCTATATCATTGGTTGGAATGGTCGGACATGGAATTACAAATCCTGGATTGAATACTTGGATAGATTCTCCTTGTATATTTGGCATGTGACCCCTATGACATATGGTTTAGAAAACTGGCATGGGACAAAGCGGGTTTCATAGGTTTGTGCATTAATTGGAACTGAGTGAAAATGTGGTTAATTTTAATAATGTCAAATAATCAATCTTGGTTTATCTATTGCTTATTTGTATATTTATTTAGACACCATTAGTGTTGGCCTACTAATTTTTACTCACACCCTCCTCAGGCCTCCAATGGTTACCCAAGCAGACTATATGGTTATAAGATTGGATAAGGGAAAGGTCCCTGTGAAAAATGGTTGACATGGGTTAGAGAATGGATGTGGGGACCAGACATTCTATGGGGACCCATTTATGGAATTATTATTAGTAAATTATTTCAATTTTCTTTGGCACATTAAAATATCATGACATGGCTCATTTATTATATTGTATTATTGTATTTAATCAGTTATGGGAGTTGGTTATGTTATGCTTGGTTATTTATTATTATTGAATGTTGTTGTTTATTATGATTTTTCTATTGTTAAACTCTGTTAAAGAGGGTATAGTCGCACCATGTGTTTAATTATACATTTTATGTTAGTCGACATTGTCTAGAATATAGGGAATCTTGCTTGAGGTCATGTGGCATGCTAGATCTGGGCACTGAGTTTGTGGCACCCAGGCCGAGATGTTACAAGATCGCATTGATCAAATTGAGGTAATATTTATAGATGATATTATTCTATGATACAAGATCAATGAATAGTATTAATATCACTTGATAATTGTGTTAAAGACTCTAAGGAAAGATAAACTATATGGAAAATTCATCAAGTGTAAATTATGGTTATAGAAGTATCATTTTTGGGATACATGATTATAAGAATGGGTATATTAGTTGAACCTTATAATATGAAAGTTGCTGTTTATTGTCCTAGACCAACCACTATGACTAAGAACCATAGTTCTCTTGGATTAGATAGAAATTATTGACACTTTGTGAAGATTTTATCATAGATTTATAATCCACTCACCAGGTTAACATGGAAGGGGGTCAAGTTTCTTTAGACTGGGGAATGTGAAGAAAATTTCAAGGAGTTGAAGAGAAGGTGCTTCAATGAACCTATACCCATACTACCTTGTAATGGACAAGGGTTTCTAATCTATAGTGATTCATTTAAGAAGGGAATGGGATGTATTTTTATGCAGAATGACATGGTGATTTTTTATTCCTCTCATCAATTGAAGTTTCATGAGAAAAATTACCCGAATTAATAATTAGAGTTAGATATGGTATTTTTTTCATTGAATATATAAAGTAATTATCTATATGGTGAAATATAGAGACCCTATCCTATTACATATAACATTACATGATTTTAAGCATAATTATACAGCAGAGTACAATCTAAGGATTTTAAAGTCTAGTGTCTTGGAAGACTTGGTACAAAAAACTGAAAACATGGAACTAAATAAATAATTTCATTATTTAATCTTCAAATTGAGATCCTAACTTCAATTATACTCAAACATCTACATAGGGTACCCTAGAGAACACATGAACAAAGGGATGGGATAAATAGCTCAGTAAGGGAATAACCATAAGAATAAAGCATTATCACATTGGATAGAAGGAATGACATAATGATATAAAAAGGAATGTAACATATGAAATCATAACATATAAACATGGAATCATATAAAAATGGACTCATAATAATGTGGAATATACAAAAAACATGATTTTAGCACGATTCAAGGATAACCACCAAGAATGTTGCACATGGTAGCACAATCCAAGGATAACTGCCAAGATCATCACACATGGTAGAAGAAGCCAAGGCTAACTACCAAGACCGCCACACATAACTTCCCATGAGACTCAACGTTACCCAATTAATTGGAGATATATATTGGTGCACCCATATTAACTTTTCACGAATATGTTTTCCACATAAATAATCATACATAATCAATCATATATAAACATAAGGGTTACCCATGGAAAGAATTGGGTACCATAATCATGTAATAAAGCATAAAAGATGGGCGTATCATAAAAGTGTCCTTGAAAGAAAGTAACTACAATATACATGGAAATTTATAAGGGAAAATATTCATGTATCATGGTAAGTTATTTCAAATAGAAGTGACAACACGTAAGAAAATTATTTAATAAATTTTAGCATTAAAACATTTTTGTGCGGTTTTAAGGAAAATACTATAGAGCCTTTAAAATAGAAAAGGGGAAAATCCTTTATATAAAACAATAAGATAACCAAGAAGGTTTTCATAATAAAAAGACTGATTTTATAAAGACAATGGTGTCTTAAAATAGAAGATATATTGCACTTGAAATTGGATAAGAATTCAGGAAGTTCCCTCAAAACATGTTTGCTTATCAGGAAGTATTGAGGAGGGAATCACTTAAAAAAATGTATATCCAAGAAATATAATGATGAAAGGGTCTTGATAAATGAATTTGGTACATTTAAAAAACATTTAGAATATGCACATAAAAATATAATACAACTTTATTTTGGTAAAATAAAGATAAGGAAACCCAAAGGAACAAAGTAGGTTCGGGTGGAATCCCTTACAGATTATCAGCATGGTATCAAGTGTACTTAAGAGGGAATAATGAGAGAGAAAGAGGTTTCTAATCAATTATAAATAATTGGGGAATTATGGGGGAGGTGTTAAATCATACACCATAATTATAAATTACACATAAAATGTCATAACATAGATGACATTCTTGAATAAAAGTGAAATAGAGAGGATCCCTTACCTTAAGTCTGATGCTGTTATCCACTTGATATTAATGAAATAAATAATAAAATTAGGTTAATTAATTAATAATTATAGAAACTATTATATATGTAAAATATTTATTGTAACATTTTTAGGTTCATTCATGACCTTTTTTATGGGTTAAGTTGTTTAATTTCATTGTTTGGTATCGTTTGTTTTCTTGGTTTTTACGACTAGTTTACTTATTTTTATGAATGGAGAATCATGTAAAATGGGAATGGTTGTCCCGAATTGGATTTATATTTTATTATTTAATATACAGAGGGTTACATGGTTATAAATTTAATTTAGTTACTTGGAGTGAAATTGAATCATTATATAAAACTGTAGTGATAACCATTTGGGTTTATTGGTGGGTTTTGATCACTACGAACTCATTTTGCATTATAATTTAAAATCATGTGTAAAAAATGATTATAGAACATTACATAGGATATATTACATAATAATTTGGGTCAACCGTAACAAAAGTGGTTTCATTACAAGAATTGAAGATGGTAAAAGAAATTGAAAACCCATTGTCCTTGAATGTGGTAAATTAACACATCTCAGATAGTGTCTTTACTACTAGAATAAAATAAGATTAAAGGAGAGATGATAATAAATTATTCCATTATCATAACAAAATTAAAGTAAATTTAAGGTACTAGAGTTTTCATAACATTTGGATGAAGAAAGATAAGGATAGAAAAGAAAACAAATGAACTTGAAAAGAAAGTAAAAGAATTGAAAAGAGGAATTTACCTCTTGAATCAATCTTCCTTGAGATCATCTTAAGGGGATATGATTTCATATTTTGAGGAGACTAAGGGATTTTGGATGTGGGGGAGTATATTGGGGAGATATTTGGTCAGAATTTAGGTAAGGAACAAGGCTTTAGAGGAGTTAAGAGAAGAGGTAAGGAGGGGTGGTAATTATAGTGGAGGGGAGAGGGGTTTTCTCAATAATATATTCATTAATTTATTATTTCTCCAAAATACAAGAAATAGTGATGATTACATGACCAATAATAGTAATAAGTGTATTTTATTTCGATATTTGTGTGCTTACATCACTTATGAGGTCAAGAATACTTGATTTAAATTATAATGTATTTATATGGTAAATTAATGTATTTTACTATTCATCAAAATTTCAAGTATTTCAGAAAAATCCCAAAAATTGACCCTAACCGTTTATTGACATGTAGAATCCAAAAATGAAATTCATTTTTCCAATATAATTTTCTAAATATAATAAATTTAATTTTTAATTAAAATCATAATTTATTTGAAAAATACAGATTTTAAAACTATAACTGATTTAATAATGTTTTCAAAAATTATATAATGACTTATAAAATTAAATTAAAACTATAAGACATAAAATATTTAATTTATAAACAAATTTTAGGAAAATAAATTCTATTTTAAATTAATTAATTAATTTTAATTAATTATTTATGACTTAAAAAAATACCAATATTTTCACTATGGTCATATTATCACTTCTAAGATGCCAAAATTTTATTTATACATTCATGGGTGAGGTTTCTATTCTTTTAGAAGATTTAATATTCATAAGGGTAATATTACTATTCATAAGGATAACATTACTATACATAAAGGTGAGTTATTATTCACCAACAATTATGTTTGTTTTATTAGACTCCAAACATCTAACTAATTGTAACTGTGTAAGTTAGATTTTCAAAATTCAAATCACAAAAGTGAAAATATTATATTTATAGGTCACATAGTACTTAGTAGTTCATTGTGTTTTAATCTCATGTGATTATATGACATAATTATAAGAAGGTAATTACATTGATAAAACATTGGATCGTTACAGTGAAAGGTGTGAAATATATACTGATCATAAAAGCATGAAGTATATATTCACATAAAAAGAGATGAATATGCACCAAATAAGATGGTTTTAATTCATTAAAGATTATAACTTCTTTATATATTTTTACCATGATAAAGTGAAAAAGGTGGCTGATTCTTTGAGTCAAAAATATCATTCTAGATTATCTATGATGAGGATAATAAAAGATACAATATTTATGGATTTAAAAAAGATGGACCTTAAATTATTTAAAAAAGGACATTTTATCTTGTTCAAATGAGTCTTCCAACATCTATCCATGTGAATATTAATGAGGCACATAAGGAAGATGTAGAGGTGAAAAAGAAAGTGAGAAATATTCCTAAGTTTATCCTCGATTATGATGAAATTACAAGGTTAAATAACACAGTATGTGTCCTTGTAGTACCAAAATTAAATAAGATAATCATGGATGAATATCATAGCTTATCATTCTCTATTCATCCTGGAAGTACAAAGATATATAGAGACCTTAAATAGAATTTATAGGGGGATAGAATGAAGATAGATATTGTGGAAGATGTATCTTAGTGATTAGTATGAAAAAATGTTAAGGCTGAGTGAAGATGTCTAAGGGGGTATTATAACCATTACCCATTTCTGTATAGAAATGAGAAAACATCACCATGTATTTCATCGTAGGACTCCCCAACACATATAAATGGAATAATTCTATTTAGGTTGTGGTTTATTACCTTATAAAGTTAACACATTTCATTTTTATCATATAACATTTATATCTTGACCAAAATTACTAGATATACATAAAGGAAGTGGTAAAGTTGTATAGAGTACCATATTCTGATATATTTGATTGAGATCCAAGGTTTACCTCAAAGTTATGGAGAAGTATTGAGTAATCTAGGGATATAGAGTTGTTTTTCAGAACTTCCTATCATCTTAATATATATTTTCATTATAATAAAACCATTAAAACCATGGGGGATATACTAAGATCATTTTGTCTATATTTTAAAGATGGTTGGGATCAATAACTTCCTCTTTTAGAATTTTCAATTTTACAATAACTTTAACTTAATAATTTATACAGATCCTTATGAATCCCTTTATGGAAAGAAGTGTAGAACTCCAATATACAAGGATAATGTTGGATACAGAAATCTATTGGGGCCTGGTATAGATGAGGAAATGGTAAAGTTGGTTAGATCTATTCAACAAAACATCAGTGTAGCTCAGAGTCGGTAGAATAATTATGTTGATAATCATCGATGATATATAGAATTAAAAGTAGATGAGAATGTATTCTTATAAATTTATCTATGGATGAAGGTTATGAGATTTTAAAATGATGTAAATATATACCTTAGGTATATTTTCCCCTTTTATATTCTTGATTGTGTAGGGATGATGACTTGTCATTTGGCACTTCCACTAAACATTTATCAAGTTCTTGATGTGTTCTATGTATCTATTTTTAGGAAGTAACACCTGATCCTTCACATATACTGAACTCGTATATTGTATCACTAGAGCATGAAATTTCTTCTTTGGTACAACTGGTGGATATTTTATATCATAGAGAGTAAGTGTTGTGAAACAAGACCACTCACCAGGTAAATGTTTTGTAGTTAAACCATAAATTTGAGGAAGCTATGTGCGAACCCAGGTATATAATGATGCATAGGAATCCTCATTTTTTATCATTAAAGTGATGAAATTTTAAGGATAAAATTCATTTTAATGGGGGTAGAATATAACACCATGATATTTTATATGTATCCTTGAGGTATTCAACAGCTTTCTTTACCCGTAACCCTAAGTTGAAATGAACCACAATATATATTATGACCTTTATAACCTAGATTTTTGATTTATGGGTATGAATAGGATTAATCAAATTATAATATATATATAATTTATTTTTTTAATTCAAATGTATTTATTAGTTCCTAAGAAATAATCATTAAATTTTTAATAAAATCATTTCATGATTAAGATACCTATTTTTCTGAATAAATATATTTTTCAAGGTGTTATAATTTTTTATATAAAAAATATATTCGTCACTATTTAAAAATTATTTTAATGAAACTTATTGATAATTTTTTAATAATTATTCATACATTAGTTATCTAATAGTTAGGAATGAATCTAAAATCATTTGAAGGTAAAAATAGTTATTTTTTAGAGAACTATTTTTATGCACATAATGTGTTTTTAACTTAATAAATTAAATAAATCATTTTAGATTAATTATTTCAATGAAATGTGTATATTATTTATTTAATAAAATATTATAATATTCATCTAATTTTTTTACTTGGTAAGGAAGGAAAGTAAACTCAGTTTTATGATTAAAAATGCATTTTTCTAAAAAATAGTCTTTATTTCATTTTACGCTTTTATTTTAAAATTAATTTCTATCACATAAAAAAAATTGAATTTTTATATAATGGATTCCATATTTGGAGTTATAATTTTCAAAATTTTTAATGGGGCCACTTTCATTTTTGGGGATAATGAATAGTAAAAATGATAGTTTTTTTACCATGATTATAGTTAAAACAAGTTTACTGGGGGGGGGGGTAAACTAAGATATAAGAGTATAAGTTATACTTAATGTATAAATATTATTAGTTGAAGATATCTCAAACTTATATTTTATTATATGTTAATTTTTTTCCATTTTTCCACTTTCACATGAAATTGACCTTATATTATTGCAATCTTTTAAGTAATTACATGTGTGTCCCTCCCCTCACTTATAAAAGGTAACCTCTTATCCTAACTTATTAAAAAATTTAGGATTATATATCATAAAATACCTACCCAAAAAACTTCTTGGATTACTTCCCTTTTTTTCTTGAGCTTCTGTACTTACCCTAAGACCATATTAAGAAGGCTTAAGGTGTATACCAAATGAGATCTCTCAAAGAAGAGGTAATTGTCTTACCCGACTCTTTTAATGTGTATTTATTCTTATAATTCCCATAAATATATTGAATACATCATAAAATAATCAATAAAATATCATATATATATATATATATATTTTATTATGATTATGAGATAACCATTTTACACCCCCTTTCTAATAAATGGGAAATGAAAGCATCGCTCGTACGTACGTGTGGACTACTGCCTCCATGTAATGATATGGTTCATTTTCGATCACCATATTTAATGGTTATTTATTATTTTGTATTTAATATTTATATATTATATTTATGAAATAATTATTTTTATGGAATTATAATATATTATCTCCCTTCCTACATTCTCATCTTCTGGGAAATGATAAAATCGCTCACGCGTACGTGTGGACTACCACCTCCACGAAGCGATGCAACTCATTTTTCAGGTAAGATAAAATGAATTGTAATAAGGATATATTTAATGAATATATATGATATTTATGATGTAATAATGATTCTTTAAATGTGATTTATTATTTATCTTTCTTTCATTTCACCCATCAAAAAGTTAAAACATCACTCGTGTGTACATATGGACTGCCATTTCCATGAAGTGATGTAATTCATTTTTCATAGCCACTTTATATGAATGGTTATAACAGTGTATATAATGATTAAATATGATAATAATTACATGATTAATATTCCATATAATATGAAAACATCATCAAAGTTCAAATACCATAACTTCCAATCCGAAACATACATGAAGAATGAAGCAATTAACACCTGAAATGACGATAATAACGAAAGTTTGTTAATGAATGGGTGATAAGACATTATAAGTAAACATGTATGGAATTATAATTATGGATATGATTTTATTATATAATTATAATAAATATAAATCTATTTTATAGGGGGTTAAAATCACTTATAAATTAAGTCAGACCCGAGGTAAGGGCTTCTTGTCTCTCTTTTATTTCTGTGAGACATATGCCACATTCACCTCTTATTTATTTTCTTGTGGTGTATATACTTACCATTTTATATTTTATATCATGATTATATTTATATTCATGATATTTAAAGTTTAATTTGAAGTTATTTCTTTTATTGGGGTTATGATTCAAATGTTACCATAATGGTAAGGGTTTTATGTTACGATCTCACTTTTTTACCGAGATCGTTTATGCTTGAACTTTTGATGAAAAAAATTATATGATAAATCCATAATAAATCATATTTATTTTCTTATAATATATTTATTTCTTGATTTTAAATTTTTTTCTTTCATTTTCCTCTCTCTAATTACTCATAAGACCGAAAGAATATTTTTAAAGAAAACCGAATTTATTTCTCTCTTTGGTTGGGAATATTTTTTCTTCCATGTACATATTATGTTTAGAATATTTTCAGGAATGATTTTAAAATTATAAAATGATTGATTAAATTAATTTTTACCCATATTTTAATTTCTATAAAAGTTTTAAAAATAATTTATTATCATTTTCCGAACGAGGTACTTTTTACCAAAGGTGTGAATGAAATATTTGTTTTGATATATACCACACAATTTTTTTTACTGTCATTACGAATACTCTTTGATTTAAATATTTTTTACATGTTTCCATGGATATTTTTAAATAAAATATTTTTCTTAACATTTTTTATTTTTTTAGATTTTAATTAAGTGATTTCAAAATGGAAAGAGTATTTTCCTCAATAAATGTTATAGTGAATTTTAAAGGTGTTTTCATCTATAATAACATCCTTTGATTTAAATTATTATTTTCTAGTTATATAATACAATTTTACCATATTTATTATTTATTAGTATTTTTATTTAATACGATAATGAAATCTTGATGAAACCCATTCTCTTTTCCATGGGTTAAGCTATGGTAAAATGATAAATGTTTTCATGATATTTTGGAATAAATATAAATGGATTATTATTTTATGATGGGTGGACCCATTAATTCCTTAAAATTTATTGGGTAATGTTTAATGTCTATGATCTCAAAGAGTACACAAGTTTTTATCCCAATCCCAAAATAAGGTACACAAGATATTATCCCAAGTCTGAAATATGGTATGCATGAGGTTATTCCAAGCTCGAAAGAGGGTTCACGAGAGGTTATTCCAATCCCAAATAGGGTATATATAAGGTTATACCAAGCCCAAAGAGGGTACATGAGTGGTTATCCCAAGACCAAAAAGTAAAAAATTTCTTAGTAGATAGACATGACAAATAATTTCCTTAACTATGATTATGTTACACTTGTTCTTCCAATATCTATGTCATTTCCTTATGCTTATGATATGATCTCATAGAGAATGATATTTGATTCATATATGATTCATGTATTATGAACAATCAAAGCCTTATTTTATGATTATGATATATGAATTGTTGGGTATTATTTTCAAATGTTATGATCATATTCTCATACCAGTATTCTTATGTTATTCTTACATACGATCATTGATTAATATCTCCCATGTTTACCATTTTTGAGAATATTATATCATACTTTCTTATTCTTCCTTTCCCCATGTCATAAGGAAAGGTTTTTAATTAGGTATGAATAATATGTATACTATGTGAGAAATAACATTGTGGGATATTTTTAAGATCTTTCATGAAATAATATGTTTATGTATGTAGTCTCCAAAGACACTAAAAATTTAAAGTTCCAGGGCATGTATTAATATGAGATTCTTTAAATATTCAAATAAAATGATATAATATTTATATATGTAATGTTCTAGTCATATCAGATAATAATTAAATCTATTTTTAATGTTATGAAAATTTCCAAATAATTTTATAAAATTATGGTATATTGTAAGGAATGAGATGAAATGTCATACCACTGTATATTTTAATCATAAGGTACGCTCAAATTATATCATAAGGAACTAATATTACGAGTCATAATGCATGACTAGATATATCATAACATATGGTATGTGATACCATGCATCTATCATCAATATTTATGGATTCATAGTGTGATTTTTTAATATTACGATGAATCTTATATATGTTTAACTATCATTAAATAGCCATTTCATAAGATTAAACAAACAGGATATGCATTAATAAAAGAGTTACATAAATTGGTAAATATATTTACTCACACATTATGAAACATGAGTAAATTCATGATCAATTGAGGAGAATAATTGAGGGATATATATAAAGGGAAAATACTCATTTGATGGATGTTTAAGTCTCTTGTTCATACTTGGATGAAACTGCCTCATACTTGAAACTCTCTTTGTTCTTACACCTTTACACTATGATGTGCTAATACACCATGGTGGGAATAGAAATCCAACCTGAAATTCAAGTGATTAGGTAGCCCATGGATACCTTAAAAGGTGGCATGTCTTTTAGTTTCCTATATATGTGTTCTTAATTAATTATATGAGATGATAATAGTTTCAATGACAATCTCCAGTTAAAGGTATATAGTTTTTTTATCACTAGTTTATACAAAATTTCATTTATCTAGTATAGAGATCTTGGTTTGGGTTTCTTAATCATTTATTCTATGTCTAAAAAGTTTTGTTAGATCATTTAAAGCCTAGTAATAACTATTTAAAGTTTAGTTATGAACTTATTGATATAAAATGATCCTTTCATAGAAAATGATGCAGCAGTTTACTCTTCCTCTGTTGTTGAGTCCACTATGATGTCTTGTTTGGAACTCTTCCAACTGATAACTCCACCATTTAGGAAAAACATTAAACTATATGAATATCTCTTACCAAATTTTTCTATATTGGAAACTAACATTAGTGTAAACTCTTATAATGAGATCATCAACTCATCCAAGGCTAAAAACATATCCTTACTTATTGTCAAGTACTTAAAGATATTCTGTATAGTAATCTAGTGAATCTAACCATGATTGGATTGGTATGTAATTGTTATGTTAAAATCATAAAAAATATCTAGTTGAGTAATTAACATGACATATATGATATATCTTATGGAAACCACATAAGTAATTCTATCCATCCTCTCCAAATCTTTAGAAGGATATCGATTCTTCCTAAGATTCTTGTCATGTAACATTGCTAAATACCCTTTCTTTGAGTTCTCTAATCCAAATTGCTTTAGTAATTTACCAATATACATTTTTTGACTTAGTCTAATCCACCTCAATAATCTATATCTATTTATCTTCATTCTTAGTATATAGGCTACTTAACCCATGTATTTCACTAAGAAATTTTTTCTAAACCACACCTTTAAATAATGTAAAGTCAAAATATAATTTCCAATAAAAAGTATGGTATCCACAAAAATATTATAAATAACACAACACCTTCACTAATATACTTTTATACACATTAACAATCTACGTTATTGATGAAATAAATCTATTTTATTACATCATCAAACCAAATATTCCAAATATAAGAAGCTTGCTCCAATCCAAAAAATGGACTGTTGCAACTTGTGAACCTTAACATGATAATTTGGTACTTCAAAACCTTTAGGAAGTATCATATATATTTAATCGACTAAATTACTAATTAGAAAATTATTTTTGACATATATTTGATATATATCATAATCATAATGGGATTATATAGAAATAAAAATCTTAATGTAATTTATCATCCCAAATAGAGAGAAGGTTTCTTAATAGTCAATACAATTAGTTTTTTATAACCCTTTTTCATTGTAAGAAGTTTATAGGTAGAAAATATACCATCCATTTTAGTTTTATTATAGAAAAAACACTTAAGAACTATGGTTTTAACCCCTTTAGGTGAATCTACTAAGTTTCAAACCTTATTATTGTATATACATTATTTCTTAGATTTCATAGAATTTAGACATTTCTCAAAATTAGAAATACCAATGGAATATTGAAAGGTATTAATTTAATTATATTTTAATATTACACCGTCCTCATTTTCCAAAATATATTTATATATACTAGGTTATATATAATTTCTAACATACCTTTAAGGGTATTATGTAACTTGAGTTAGTTATTATTCCACAACTCCTTGTGGAACCGACTCAACTACCATCTTAGAAACATTTCTTGTTTTTTGGACCAAAACTTCTATAAGTTCAAAAGTCCTGACATTTAATCCTAAAAAAATTCTACCCTTCTTAAGGAAAACACCGCATCATGCCATAAACACTTCATGATATATTGAACTATATAAATAATAACACTTAATTTCCTTAGTATAATAGGAAAAGAACCATTTGTTTGACTTAGGGTCAAGTTTATCAGAAGTTAAATATCATGCATATGCTTAAAAAAAAATATTTTATGAAAAAAATTGGGATGTATCCTAGTCCAAATATTATATGATTTTTTATTAATTATTTAAATGGAATGTAGTTAATAAGTATTGAATTAGTTTCAAGAGAATATTCCCATAATGATATAAGAAATCTACCCAAACTTATCATCGATCAAAACATTCCCAAGAAAGTGTGATTCCTTATCTAAAATACACCATTCCATTATGGTGTTCTAGGAGGATTTATTTGTGAAAAAATATCACAACTTGCATAAGTATTAACCACCCCAATCTGATTGGAGAATCTAAATACTTATGCCTAGTTTATTCTTCACTTCCTTTTAAAACTCTTTGATCTTTTAAAATGTTTCAAAAATGTGTCCCCTTATAAAAACATAACCATATTGATTAAATTAAATAGTAAAAGTTACAATGTACCTATAAACACTACTTTTTTGAGTACTCACTGGTCAACGTACATCACCATATGTATGAGATCCAATAATGAAATATCCCTTTCACCTTTTCCACTAAAAGGTGATTTGTTCATTTTTACTAATTAAAAAGATTCAAATGTGTCTAATGATTCATAATCAAATGATTCCAAAAATATATCTCTATAGAGTATTTGTGTTCATTTCCCATTTATATATGAAAGGAGAAAATTACAGAGACAAGTAGTGTTTAAATCAACCTTGACCTTCTTATTTAGAATGTTATAAATTGGATTATCTATTTTCAATATATGTAAACCATTTACTTTATTCCCAATGGCATAGAAAATTTCATTCATATATATAGAATAGACACTATTCTTAATAATTAATGAAAATCCTATATTATAAAAATAATATATAGTAACCAAATTTATATTTATGGTAAAAGATAATAAAAAATTTCCAATTCTAGAAATTATCCACTAGGTAGACTTATATCATAAATTAAAACCTTCAATGTAGTAATTATTTCCCCATTTCCAACACATAGATCTACATTACCTTTAATAAATTATCCCTTATTTCCAATCCTATGTTTATCAGTACAAATGTGTGATACGGACCTTATATCCAATACCCATGATTCAAAGTTAGATAATTTGTTTTTCATAACATTCACATCCATATACTCAGAATCATTTAATTTAATAACAATTATCATCCTTAGATACCAATATAGAATTATTTTATAGGTAATAAATATAAAATATATCAAAATGATAATCATGATGCATTCCTTAATCTAAAAAAATTAACAGATATGGGTGAGTGTCATGTTTTATATCTTTTCATCAATGAATTTTAATAAAATCACACCTACTAAAATTATTACCCCATACATCATTACATTTATTGAGACTAGATCTATATTTAAATAAGTAATTATTCTATATTAGCATTTATCTCCTCACTTAGTTATTTAGGTAGTCCATCATGCCAATCATATCACATATGAATCTTGGATAGATGAGTTGAAAAAACTTTCCTAAAATCCATCATATGGATATAATCTCAACTCTATCCCTCAGTTATTCTTACTCTTAGAGTTTCCATACAAAATGTCACCCAAATTTCATAGTGGGACTTGGTTATATAGATCTTAAGGTTAAACATTTTCACCATTCCTTACACAAGATAATCCACAAACACTTTTCATTGGAAAAAACCTACCCATTTGAATGATCAATGTCCCGACATGTGTTTTTATTGTAAGGAATCTCACACTTTGTATTTAATTGGATTTTCTTTTAATGTTTATACAATTTAATATACATAAAATTCATATTAAATCCATAATTTTCCCATCTTATGAAATCTTTATTATCACATGTTTTATTCCATTATGTATGCATGATTTTAAGGATTTAGTTTTGGAATCTCTATTCCATCCACCTTGTTAATATTTTAAAACCATATTAATTTGTAACTCTTTACACAAATCACAACTTGTGTTACTCAACTAAAAATAGAATCTAATCGTATTTACATATATCCAAATGAATCCCATGAATAAGGTATATTAATCCCTTCATGTAAAGGCTAAAAATTATATAAAACCAACAATCCCCATAAGAGTAATCTTAGAGTAATAGATAACCAAGACTTAATTTTCTATAAAAGACATAATCCTCTATGATAGTGAGTAGTTTCACCCAAATTCTATTTATACATGGATAATTTACTCTATATAGACTTTAATTCTATCAAAAACCTAACATATAATAGGTATAAACTCCAGTCAAACTCTAAATTCAACCTTATAACTTCATAAAAAACTAAATTCAAGGTAGATGGAAACTAATTATTTATTTTCATACCTATCATGTAATTACTAGAATGAAAATTTTATAAAAATAAATCCATCACATAAATTTAAATATAAAATATATTCACATTATATAAAAATTTTGTATATATAAATATTTAAAAGGAATAAAAAAATATTTTTTACTTTCCATATGAGATATCAGTGTGAACATTTCATATTTTATTTAGGAATAAAAATATCCCATTTATAATTCTTACCACTTATCTTTCATAAAAAATTTATAAACTACAATAATTTTTACATAAAATTAAAACTTCCACATTTTTATCATATATTGTATTTTATGATAGATAGTGCTATTATTTATTATAAGGTGTGTCTTAATCAACACTTATAATAAGAATTATCATAGATTTCCATCCATATTTAATGATATATGCTACCTTATAACATAATTTATCACATGAACTATATCATAATTATCTACATCACATATGTAATCATTACAATTAAATGATATATTTTGTAAAACCTAAATTATTAGTCACAGTATACGATAACACTTATCATAACCAATAAAAAAGAGTAGAATATTTGGATTCATTAAATGGTGCACTATGAATCAAATAGTCATAAACTATAACCTTGAAAAACACAGAATCACATATTATGATATCCCATATCATATAAAATTAAATAATAATCCAATGGATAATTTTTATCCACATCATATTAGACCTTATGATATTTTCTTCATCATCATATGTTATATATGTTCTTACCTCCAATAGCCCGAAGGCCTTCATTTTTTTATTGATTTTGATAAACCATATTTCAAGGGGTTAGGTGGAACCCTTACAAGGCTCGTAGGCATAAGTATTACATGGCCCATATGCCTTAGAGGAATTCATTTCCCACAGGCTTCAAAAATTACATACAACCCAGACTAACTACTTAGAACTGCTCCTCCTCGACATCTTCATCGTGAAATCAGCTCTCCACCTTTGCATTGCTGTTCGGCTAGGCATTATCATGCATGCACAGGCTTGTACTGATGGTAGGTTCCATACCCTCTCATTATTGAAATCCGTTTAGCTCTGCTGTGGTGAAAGCTCCTTGCTCATCCTCCTTGTAGAGCTTGTTCTTTGTAGGTTGTCTGGTTTTCATCTGCACTAAAGGTGGACCGAAGGACTTGAGGTGGCCCTAAGGCCTTACTGACCTGAAGGCTTGGGTGGCCTGAAGGCCTTACATGAATCAGGGACTAAATCGGTGGCCCAAAGGCCCAAACAGGGGCATATTCCCGGCTGCTACAGTGTCAAACATTTCTTGCTACAGTTCCTGCTACAGTACCTGCTACAGTACTGCACATTTCCCGCTACAGTACCTGCTACAATTCTACTATAGTACCTGCTAGAGTACCCTGAAAATTCTACCTCCGCCTGGATTTGATCCCTGGTCGCTTGGATGCACTTACGGAGTCCTTACCAACCGGGCTAAGGCTCATGTGGTTATATATGTTCTTCATAAAATAAGTTTTTTTTTGATTTGATAATGAAGGTGTCTCTAATACCACTTATGTTTGTTTAGGAATATCACATTCTCATAACAATAGAAGAAACCCATTTAAATTACCCTTCTATCATCATTGAATAAACATGTAAATAAATAACATAAAATAAAACAAGTGTACCAGAAGTCCAGTATACTTAATCCCTAATTAATATCTATGGAGTCTATTTAATGAATATAATATTGTGAAAACTGAATGAATCTCACCTCTATAGGCATTACATTGATCATAATAATCATAATATACTATGATAGTAGCCCCCAAAATCTAAAGGTGTGCTAACACCTTCTATATAAAGACAAGTGGAGAATAGGGAAGGAAGTGGGAGATTTGACTTCAAATTGATAGAATCACCATACACACCAAACAAAAGGATCCAATCCTTATATAGTATCACATAATTCAATGAAATGATATTGATCACTATCATCCAATTATTGGAAACCAATACAAATTACCATAACATATACCCATTGGGATGTTTATGATCATTGAGCATTTTAATGATCATCATATGTTTGAAATGCCATAAATGAATCATCTTTATGATTCATAATCGAATCAAACTATTTGGAATATGTGTTAGTTTCCAATACACCCAATATCACATATCATAGGCTATTATATATATCATACCAAATGAAAAAGGCTACCCTACGTCTTTTACAATATGGTAAAATAGTGTCCTATGATATACATCATATGTATATATAGGATTTTGATATCTATGAATCACATAATAAGATTCATTTTTAGTGAATATCCATCATTAATGTGATTTAATTCACCATATATCAGTATTATAATGTTACTTTTATCTATGATCTCAAGTACAAGTATTTTACAATGATATTTTCAACTATGTATAACCCATATAATATTTTTCAATTCTATGAGTATACTAAATAAATATTTAAATACATATAATACATTTGTCCAAGATTGACCACAAATTATCTCAATCTCACTCATTCAAGGTCGATACTGACATATCTTTTCGTAAGAGTAAAAAAATACCATCTTATACTAGATACAATTCATCCCATTATCAATTTCATACAAAAAATTATTATGTTTAACTAAAACTACACATGAGTAAAGTTAAAAAATGAAATTTCTCAAGTAGAAACCTTTTTAAGCTCAGGTTAAAAGACTAAATCTCAATACCCACTTAATAAAATTAGGGACATGTATGATGATCTATGTGTTTCATTTTAAGTACATATATTTGGTTTACAATTTCTTTAACTTATATTCCATGAATGAGGTCTATATCTTTACATTCTACTACCCATGATAGTATTAAAATATCGTAAAAACATATCTTTTATAAAGATTAATGACTGTATTAAACCTAGTGTGTATACACTATACTCCATGAGTTATTATCATTACATTTATTATGTTTATAATTAAAAAAAACATATATGAATAATAAAAAATAACCTTATTAAAATGATAAATACATGATACAAAATGTTTCTTAAGTCATCATCACATGATTCTATTTAGGGAATAAATACTAACTTCTCACACTTATATTTAAGTAGATCTACCATCTATCTAAAACTAATGGACCTGACAATAATTTTATGCCTTTTTATGGTGGTTATTTTTATAGTGGTTCAAATTCATTTCCATTAGTAAATATATTTCATATCCAAACATTTCCCTAATGATATACTTCATAGGATGATAATGAAGCATAATATGTTTTTATTTTTTATTAGATCAAGGTTCCTTATCTTTTTTGATCACTTAATTTTATTCATAATAGATCTCAACATGATCTATAATACTAGAGATAACCTCGAGTCTGATAATGAACTTCTTGATCCAAATAACCTCCATAGCTGCATCAGATGATGCAATAAATTCAAATTTTCTTATAAAATCGATGAACACTAGATTCTTAGAACATTTTTGTATCACTAAACATCCATTTAGGAAAATACATGTTTATATTCTGACTTATTCATATTTTCAGCTCTAAAAATTTCATCATTGTAACTCTTTATAATGAGTTATTTATCACCACCATAAATCATGAATGCATCCTTATTTATTCTCAAGAACTTGATGATATTTTTGATATAATTCTAGTAAATATCACCAGTATTAGATGGTATATAATAATTATTTTAAAAACATATGATATATAGAGACAAGTGAACAACATGACATACATTATAAATCCTATTGTATATTTGTGGTCCCAGGTAAGGTATATACCTTGAGGTGGTGGGGGGTGAATCAATGTATGCCATGTTTTTCAAAAAAACCCCTTGAAAATGATCTTGTAACCTCATTATCAGGAATACTACTCTCCCCCACAATTGATAAAAAATAATAAAGTAATTTACAAGAGGGATATAATAAATTTTACATGGTTTACCCAAACCCTTCTAATATAATTAATATGTAATGGTGATGTTTTTTATACCCAAAACATTAATCAAACCTCTTATTTGTTACAATTTTTATTGGCCACACTAACCCTCTAGGTTTAAAACCCTCATAGAAATAAATAGAACACTACTCTCACACACTTGAAAAACTTACTGACTCAATGAGTTTTGTTTTCTTGACTATCATGACCACTGAGTGATTTTACACCAGAGTGGTGTATCAATTATTCTACACATTCATCCACTAATGAAATCCTCAAACCTATAGTGAGAATACCTCTTAGATATCCTTCATCACTTTACAAAAGTAGTCGGTGATTTTCTTATTTCTCTATAAGTCTCCCCTCTCTTCCAAAATCCTTTCCCCTCCTTTTAAAAAAATAAATATATCTATTTTATATTTAGAGAATAAATAAGTTTCCCTCTATATAGATAATTCATTCTCCTTTGGTAAGTGGGGGAAAATTAATCCAAATACCTTCTTTAAAACTCAATCAAGATATCCCATTTAATTCACTCGTTTATCTCCTAAAATATAGAAAATATACATTTATATGTCTAATAACTCTATATCTTCATGGTATGACTATCATTTTCATGGTATAATCCAATAATTCCTTTATAATTAAATGTTTGTTCCTATATAACTCCATAGTGTGACATACCCTATTATGGAGTTAAAAAATATTTCTTTAAATTTTCATGGCTTGCATCCACAAAACATATAATTGTTATAAATATAGTATTATTCTTTGAATTAAACACCATGATGTGATTCACACTTTTAAAGTGAAGTCACCTAGACTTCATAAACATTAAATCCTATATAGCAATCCTTTGAGACATGATCCACTATTGTTGTGTGGATACCCACAATTTGGAAGATCCACCAAAATCTACCTCATCCCCTTTTTGGCATGGATAAATCCTTCAAAACACAACTATTTATTTTTATCAAATTATAAAATGAATTAATTCTACATATTATATACACCCTTGTAAAAAAATCATAGATATATAAAGACTTTTATATAATTCAAAATAAATTTCCACTTCATATAAAATACACACTTCCATTATGTGACCGCCAAACCAAATCGAAGTCTAAAACTCATAGTCCTCATCATGGAACAAGCCTCCCTATAATTCCATCCTTCATAAACTGAATACTCTACCTTAATCCAGCACTAGATAAACCAGAGGTGCATGAAATAACTTTTAATATTCTTCCAATGATAAAGTAAAAAACCTCACACATGATTTCAAAGACTCTTATGCATACAAGGTAGTTCATACTATTTCCACTTGCATGGAAAAATATTTCATAGTGTGACCTAATACATCATGACATGACTAGTTTTTAGAAGAAATAACTACTATATCTATTCCAAAACTCCTTTAATCCTTTACTCATGACTATGAATCTTATTTTTTAAATCTTTTAAAAGTGTTCAACAATATCTTTAACAAAAAAATCTCAAAAATTATTTAATTTTATTTTTTACCACAATAACCCCCTTTTATTTTTTTGATAACAATTCCAACAAACCAAAGTAGATTCACCATATTCACATCTAAAAGCTTTAAAACAAACTTTATCAATGTTCCAAAACCTTCCACCTTATGATAGTGCATCAATTATTCCCTAATCACTAACTCTAATCCCACATGGTCTAATATTGTCATGAGAATAAAGAGTTAAATGGAAAGTTCCCCATGAATTCATGTTCTATGATTTCAATTCTCTTTATCACTAATAAAATATGACCCCCTTGAATAGTGATTCAAGTAATCCCCCTTCCAAAACACTAGAATAGGATATATCCCCATTTTTAAATAATAATATTACCAATATCTTTAATTATGGATAACTTCTCACATTCAACTCATAAACCTATTCTCCCCTTCAGTAATGAACCCAAAATGAACTTCTTTGAATGTTCTAAAAGGAAAATTAGAAATCCAAAAATTTAACACAAGGGTGTTACCATCCTTTACCATAAACAAAAAATCCCATGGGGAGTGGGGTTACCTTCTCTAAACCATATAATTGGATAGAGATGGATGGACTCCAAGAGCCAACCTATTTTTCTCAAACTCAGTTTTGCGTAGAGTATTAGTCATGATATCTATAACCTAATATTTTTTTGACACATACTCTAATTTTACTAGCCCTTGTTCAAAATTATTCTTGATGAAATGATACTTTATATTGATGTGCTTTTACTTAAATGATGGACATGATTTTTTCTAAGATTAATAGCACTCAAAAATCGAATCTGATTGCAATATGATATTTCAAATCAACTCTGACATTCTAAAGTCGTTGATTCATCCATATAAATTGAGAACACTCTTCAGTAGACACTATATATTCACCCTAAAAAATACTAAGAAAGATGAATTATTTATTCTTTCTTTTCCAATAAAATCACACATATATAATATAGAAAGAAACAACTAATGTTGACTTTAGATCATCCAATAAACTTTCCCAATCCTCATCCATGTACCCCGAAAACTCTTTATATGATGTTATATGATAAAAAAACCCAAAATATACTATATTGTTGATATATAAATTTATCATATTAACCACTAGCACATGACTTTTCTTGGGACAATTTTGACACTGTGTGTCTTGACATATGGAAAACACAACGTCTGGTCATGTTTTTATCAAGTACAAGAGGCATCTAATAATTTTAATATAATCTATCATATTGAACTATTTATCACCATTATCTCTTGATAATTTCATCAAGGTATCCACCAGTGTTTTCATCAACTTAAAATATCCCATTTAGAACCTCATGAGTATATATTTGGCATATTTTTATTGTGAAATAAATGTAATATCCCTTCTTTGAGTCACCTATAAGCCAAGTAAAAATGTTAATTCACAAATAATGGAAATTTAAAACTAAAACCTCATATATTCTATAAAAATATTGCAATTTTCATCATATGATCTTACAAAAAATATTTTTTACACATATATGAGAACTCACATCCTCTAATCATTCTTCTTCTTGATAGAGAGTTTTTTTTGAACTCCTCCTTATTAGAATCCAAGACTTCTCAATTAATTATACATCCTTGAATACTAAGATCTCAGTGATTGATTTTAACTATAAAAATCCTTCTTCAACCAATATACTTTTATCTCATATTCATATATAATTAATCTATATGGTTTCTCAATGTATACTTCCTCCTGAAGGACTCCATGTAATCCATTTGGAATACCTTGAACCCTCTTTGCAATGACATTTCCAAGAAAATTATAATGATTTACAATTAGGAAACATGATTAAATGTCTCATCCACATAAATTCACTCAATTTGAGAATACCCACTACAAACCATCCATTATTTGTTCTGAGACATTTCTCCATATTCATTAAGATTATTTGGAACACCCACTTGGTTCCCATGATACTTTTATCTTTTATCCTTGGAACAATTTTCCAAGTTTCATGGTTCTCAATATGGTTAAGCTCTACATACATCACGTCAACCCAATTGAAATATTTTACAGCCACTTCAAAACAATTAGTTTATAATTTAGATAATAAAAAAGTTTGTTGAGTATTCATTCATTGTGTTTTCACCAGGGTTTTTTGATCACCATGGATACTTAGTTTTGGTATTTTAAGCCTTACACTTTCTCTATTTGAAACCTCCAAACCTAATATATTTTCTTTATCATTAGTGTCTATTATAATAATTATAAATTCCCATTTTCACCCCATAGGGTATCTAATTATGCATCACATTCTTTAGAGGTTTCACCACTAGGTTTTAATTGAAAACTGATCACCAGATTACAAAATTTTAAAATTTTCTACAAGTGTTATATCATTACTTTCAACAATTTTCCTAAAATTTTTTATATATTTTTTATATTCTTTTATAGATTATTATCTAAGAAAAAAAACTTCGTACCCTTGAGCTTTAAACTTCCAGTTCTTCTATTTATTAAAAATAAATCATTTACTTATAATTTTTTTAAAGTTATTCAGAGGTGTATTCTTCTCGTACCAAAACTCGTAGGGTGTATTATCTTCATTCAGAGATAGAAAATATATATTAGAGATATAAAATGATGTAATAATCACTTATTTTTAATATTTATATGGTAGATCGTTTTTAATGAGAATTTTTTGATCCATATTATTAAAAATATGACTCATCCTTTCAATAAATCTATTTAATTGAGGAGTCCTCAGAATATAAACTTGGTTCCGTATCCCGTTCTTATTGAAATATTACTCCACCTTATTTCTTATGAATTATATATCATTATAAGTTCATAATTTCTAATTTTTTTACCCTAGAATATTCTTCACCAATATCAAATATTATTTAATACACTTTAATACTTAGGATTTGTGAGTGATAACCATATTCCATTCTATCCTACTATAAACATAAAAAAACAACATATAATACCTTTTTACTATCCATGTACTTGGGTGATATTGGTCCACACACATCAATATACACCAACTAAAGAAATCTCATTGAAATATTATCCTTTGGATTGTATGTATTCTGAATTATTTCCTCCTTTTGGAAAGTGTAATATGTGTAAGTATGATCTCTTGAGATCTTAGGGAAATAATGTGCTCTCTCATTATTCACCAAGTCTTACAAGGATTTTTTTCTCAAGTGTCCAAGTCTTTTTTTCTAAAATACATTCAACTCTTCTTTAGATAGGAAGTGCCTATCTTCTTCTGTACCAATGAGGTATATATTCCCCTTTGTATAATTCCATTTCATCATAATCAAACCATATCTCCCCTTGATGATGAAATCTTTCTTGGTGAAATTACCAACATGCCTCAAGTTAAACTATTGATTTACACTTAGTAAATTGTGACCAAGTCCATTAACCACCAATAAATCTATAAACCTTAATTATTTTCCCTATATTTTGGATTTTCTAGAGCCAATTTTCTTTAAACATCCATTATTTCCAAATCTAACAATACCTTATTTATCATATTTGATTCCCATGATAAGATTATGGTTTCTTTAAAGTACAACCATTATCCAAAATATATACTCCAACCTGATTCATATCTTTCAAAGAAACTTTATCAATGTTTTCCCTCTCAACTTTTACCTTCTTGATCCATTTATAATATTGTTATTCCCTTATAGGAGAATGACATTGTTTAACCTTTTATTCAATTAGATCATCCTCATATAATAGATCTATAAATTGATTATGAGTTTTTATCCTAGTGGGTTAAGCTTTAATCTACTTATATATACTTCTTTGGGTCTTCATTGGAACATTTTTTTATACCCATAATTATAAATTTATGGATTTTTATCTATAAACTTCATATAAAAAAACAATAACCATTAAAAACATATCAAAAATATGAATTTATGATCACCTTTTATTTTTATATTATTCCTTAAAATTTCATTTTTATATGGAATAAACATATTGTGTATGCCCTATCTTTCCATAAAAATAACACTGAATTCATGGTGTATTATTATATTCCTTAATTTCCATGCTTGAGGTGTGGGTGATTATGCTTTTACCTCAACGTCCACTAATTGTTTCTTATGATCAATCCAATTATTGAATTTTCCCTTATATTTGAAGTTATATTATTGAGGGAAAGTTTCCACCTTCTCTATTTTCTCCCTATGATCGTACTTATATTTTCCTATATCCCATCTATTACAACTCCCAAATGTCAATATGGGTGTTAAAAGTATTTCTTGATCATTGAAATTTCATTACATTGTAACAAATTTCCCATTTAGATCCTTGGTTATTTTGTCATGATATTTCATAGAATTGTTCAATCCATCAATTATTTAGGCTTTCTCTTCAATTTTAACCTTTTGATAAACTTTCCTTCTTGAGTTTCCAAAAATTTCTAGAATTATGTCATTTAATATCCACCTTCAACTTTGTTTTTTCTTCCTCTTATTTCTGTATATACATTTTGGAATCATGTACCACACCATTATATTTCTTTGTTTTATCCCTCCGAACATTGAATTATTTAATAGAAACTTCTATTATTAACCTTAGTTATACTCTTTACTCAACTTCAATGCTTTCATCATCATTATCCTCTAGTTATGGTCTATCTATGATAGCCACAAGAACTTATTCAATGAGGTCTTTAATATCATCAACTTCTTCCACTTCTATTTCTTTTGAGATTACATAATCTTGGAAAAGAAATTTCTTATTTTTAGAGAATTTATATTGTGAAGTCCTCTCTCCAAAATTAGAAGAATTATTCATATATTCTTCATCTTCATCATTAGCTTATAATTTCTTTGTGAAATTTACTATGAGATTCCCAAATTTTCCACATTAAAATAAAGCAAGTAGAATATTGAATTTTAATATTCCTTTTAACTAGTTTAGGTTTAAGGAAATGAAATAAATCAACTCATAAATCTCCTCATCTTTTGTATCATCTTCCAATGAATTTGTTTTCATCGCACTAAAGGAAACTTACAGAGAATTCTCCTTCATCAAGGATTTGTTATCATTGTTCCTCATCTTATATGAAATAAGAGTTCTATGAAGAATATCGAACATTACCTCCTTCATATATTTATCTTCAATCATCAAGAAACTCACATTGAAACAAAATCATTATCTTCTTAGGATCATCTTCAAGATTTTTATATTCTTAATATTTTCTTTGAGTCTATGCTTTTCCTCCATAATAATGTTCACATAATAAAATAATTCATTGATTAAATCACTCAGGTACATCCTCATATATTTTTACTTATTTGATAGTACCTATAATTTAGTTTCACATATCATGGAATCTCCTTCATAGATTTTGAGTAGTTTTCCCTTATGGAATTTGAGTATTTACATGACATCACCTTTATATATATTTTATTGGATAAAGAACCTAATAATGTATTGAATCCATTGGAATTGAAATTAAAATACCTTCAATATTTATATGATAATTATTTACTCTACAAATTGGCTGAAATCCCATGAATAGAATCCATATAAACATCCTTTCCCAATGATTAGAATTAACTCTACATCAAATTTTCCCTTATTTGAATTTTTTTTTCTGTTGAAGATCAAAATTACCTTATGGTTGATGAACACTATATTTTATTCAAAATAGAATACTACACCTAAAATATTTAGCCATGAAACCACTTGTTAGTCCAAAACAAGATTGATTGTAACACCATAAAATTTTAAGAGGAGAAAATTGGGTTCGATAGCATATATAACACACATTAGTAAGTTTATATGAGGATGTAAAACCCAAAGAATTTATGATATATTTATTTTTAAACAAATTAGATCTCTCTGATAGCTTGTAGAACATGAAATACCAATTATAAATTGTTTAGTTGAAAGTTATACTTTTTACCTTTCCATTCCTTAGTTTGGGAAATCACAAACACCTTATTAAAACACTATTTTGATAACTTTTTATATCCTAAGTGTTTTAGTATGTTTTTTTAGAAAACATTATTTTATACCAAACATAGAAATTATTCTATTATTAAAAGAATATAAAATTGAATTATTCAATATAATCCATCAAACTAAAGGTGTGATCAAAACATCAGAACAAACATCTTTTCAACTAGTGGTTAGACTTATGTACTATCTATCAGACTAAAAAAAATCATAGCCATCGGAATGACATTGGTACTGATACATCAAAGTGACCTTTGTTCAATTTATCATATTGAAAATCAATAGTAAAGTCCATTAGACTATATAAAGTTTATAATAGTAGTGATTATAATTTTATCTATTATATGGATTACAAATTAACATTATAATGTTGCTAACCAAAATGTCATAGGAAAAATAAATTAAGAATCATTATTAGCTATCAAGAATCAATATCCAGATAATTATGAGCTGTTAAAGTGAAAACTATATGAGGAAATTTAAAATAACGCATAAATATGACCATTGGAAGATTGCCTATAAATATGAGGTTATTTGAAGAGTTCGTAGCTGATGTAATTCACAACTCAAGTATTCTAAAGATCTCTTTGCATGAACATTTCATTGAAAAACATTGTAATATTTTAGATAGTTGAATTTATAAGGAATCCCGTTGAGTATTGTAGATTACTTAGAAAAATATTCTTTTGTATTCACTATGTCTAATCATGGTTTCAATCAAGGGATTATGGGGATATAAAGACGGTGAATAAGATCCATCAGATCGAGGGATTATAGGGGTTAGAAGATAGTGCGGACACCGTTCATCCTATTAGAATATTTCTTGTTTAAGAAAGATAGAGCTGAATCATATCCACTGGATTAAAGTATTCTAGGGTATTGGAATACATATCTATATTGGTCTATTATATCAATGATTTTTTTGGTAAGGAAAGACATAACTTTTATAGTAGGCATTAGAATTATGGATATCTTAAGTCAGTATTTCTAACTTCCTTTAATATTAAGGTTAAAGAGTAAATTATTTTATTAAATCTTTTAAGTCATTATTAATATTATAATATTTCATATTTCTTGTTTATACAAGATTTATTTTCTACTATGAATGTGCATTAGAAAGTTAGTTTTATACTTATCTTTCTAAAAAAATTATTTTATCGGTGTGTTTGTGATACCGATAAACAATTCTGATATAATAGGACAATATCTGATTCTAATTTCTATATCCTAATAATAAGAAAAGTTTATGTCCAATAATTTTTAATTAAGAGGATTTTTGTTTTATTTTAGTTTATATTTTTTAAATTACAATTCATGCCCCTCTTGTAGCAATTGTAAACTCTTACGATCCAACATAAATGGACCGTAATATAGTATATCATTATAACCTAGCTGTTAAATTAGAGGGTATGAATAATACTGACTAAATTATGAAAAATATATATTTAACACACATTAATTGGTTATATTTTTATTATAAATAAAAACAAGAATCATTTAAAAGTAAAAGAAATGTTTTCTAAAAAACTATATTTTTTAAAACAAAACGGTTTCTTGGCTTCTTATGCACTTATTATAATATTAATTTTTTATACGTTTAGAAAATTTATTTTATAAAATAAAATTAATTTGTTAAATAATCTTATTAAAATTATCCTAGAGTGAATTTTTGCGATTTGTTTTGAAAAGTTTCATTTTTTTAATGAATAGTGAAAATAATAATTTTTATTGAAAACCACCTATTTGTTTAAATTATTTAAAAAGTTAAATTATAATTTAATATGATTTTAAAATTAAAATTAGTTCAATTATATATCCATTAATCCAATTTATTTCATTGGAATCAATTTTATATTTAATTTTGATATAAAAATATTTTAAACCTTTGAACATTTTCTCTTTGAAAACTCGCTTTCTCGTCGCATTTGTGGGATTAATTTTAAATAAAATTATAAAACTTATGTGATTTGAAATTGAAAAAATTGGATAAATATTTTTAATTACCATAATATATATTATCTAATAATATCAACTTAATTTTTTACCATAATAAATAGTAAAAATAATAAAAATTATTTTTCTTAGTTAAAGTAGAAATTGGTTTACTAGGTGGTTAAACTAAAAAGATAAGGGTTAAAAATGACCCAAAACTTCTAAAAAACCCAATTTGAGGAAATATTTAGAAATTATCTCTTATATTTTCTATAATTTCTCATTTTGAGTTCTTTTTCATTTCAAAAACCCTAAGTGTGCCACCCACATCACTCATAAAAGGCTACACCCTCTCCTCCCTATTCACACTTCCAAATACACTTTTTTCAGAAAATAAATACCCAAATAACTTCTTTACATATATCCAAACACCATATAACCCTTGTTTTTATCATAAATTCAACCTAGGAAGGCTTTTGGTTCAAACCTAAAAAAGTTTTCAAAAAACGAAGTAATGTTCTTAAACGAGTGTTTTTTTGTTTCTTATTCCACATATTAAAATATTATTAAAATATAATTATATAATAATATAATAATTTTTAATATAATTATATGTTATTATGTTAAGTTAATTACCTATATCTATATCCTCTTTCATCAAATGGGAAAAAATTGTCGATCGTTTGTACGGCGGACTACCGCCTCACGAATCGATGTAATTCGTTTTCCATAAGCACATTTCATGGATTGATATAATGTTATATTTAACACATATATATTAATTTTATGACATTATTATACTTATGTAATTTTAATATCACATATAACTTCTTATTTTCCATTTCATTTAAATTACAATAATGTCGCTTATGTGTACGACACACTACCACCTCACAAAGCGATGTGATTCATTTTTCACTTTCACTTTACATGGAATGTAATAATGATAAATTTAATGAATATATGCGATATATATAAAATTATATTGATTTAATAAAATTAAAATATTACCTAATTCCTTACCCTTTCACTCTTTAAGGAAATGATAACCTCGCTCATACGTACGTACGACCAACCATCTCCATGAAGCGATATGATCCATTCTCCATGTTCAATTCAAATAATGTTTATAAAGATGTAAATAATTAAAAAATAATATTTATAACATTAATATCACTCTTTAGATTATGTAAATATATAATATTCTCAAAAACCAGAACTTTCATGACCAAACACGCATGAGAAAACAAACCAATTAACACCTGAAACAATGAAAATAATGAAATATTATAAACAAATGGGTGAAAAAATGTTATAATAGGATAAAATATGATATTATAAATATAAATATGGTTATATAATAAATTAATTACTTGATTAAAAACAAAATATAGGATGTTAAATAACATTCAATGAAAAGAAAGCATGAGGTAAGGGACTTCGTCTCAATTTCCCTTCATTGAGGCATATTGTAATGTTATGCACCGAAGTTATTTTATATAGTATATATAATTACACTTTTACATGTAATATCATGAATCCTTCATAATTCATGGTATTTTAAGTTTCAATTTTAATTATTCCATCAAATGGGATTTGACTTGAAAATTACCAAGTGATAAAGAGTTTCATAACTCAATTTCTTTTCACTGGGTTATATTACTTCTTAGTTGTCATTTATATTATAAGATTATGTGTGTAATGACCTATTATTATCCTATGTTGAATTTATAATTTTTTATGTTGATTTAAATTTGATACAAATAATATATTCTTTTATTAATTCTTGCTTAAATATTACTATTTTTATAATGGTTTATTTTCCAATATCATTTTAATCGGGATTGTTTGTGCTTGAATTTACATTGAAAGTAATTATTAAATCATTAGATAATAAACCCCCTTAAAATTTTCTCATGCGTTTATTCTTGAAGTTTTCAAGTAAATGTACAAATTTTTCTACATTTGGTACTTAAATGATTTATAAAATGTTTTTAATAAAATCTGACTTCATTTATCTTTTCGGTCAAATTTTTTTTTTCTTCCAACTCTACGTTTTCAAAAAATGTTTTCAAAAATGTTTAAACATTATTAAAATAATTTATTAAAGAAAATTTTATCTATGTTTTACTTTTTAATTTTTTTAAAGGAATCATTATTTCATTCTCCAAATGAGTCCCATTTGTATTTTATCAAAAATTTGAAAAGAATATTTATTTTAACATGTATGACATGTATGGAATTTCCTAACACGAGAACCACTGAATTTTTAAAAGATTTATTTATATTTTTTAAGGTTATTTTCAATGAAAATATTTTTTTGTGAACTTTTAGTTTTAAAAGTTTATTTTCAAAATGAAAAGGGTATTTTCCTCAAAAATTCTTTTTTAGTTTCTTTTTATGGTATTTATATTTATCAATGAAAAAAACCATTTATTTTTCATATACTCCAATAGTGATATGTTTTATTAATATCATTCTGATTCTTGCACTGTATGGTCAATGATTATTTTGACCAAGGATAGTATTGACACTCACTTACTTGATTTATTTTTGTAGTTATTAATTTTCACTTGATTTATTCACTTTTATGTGATCATTAGACATTAAATTTCCCCTAAATAACCATATTATTTATCATTGATATGCTTATTTCTTAAAATGTATCTCATATCTATATACAATGTTTTACTTTTAAAGTTATTTGATTGATTGAGGAAATATAAATAATTTTTATTCTTTATTAAATATATATATTTAAGGGTAAGGAATATTGTTTATGAATTAAATTAATTATTTGATATAAGAGGAATGATTTGGACTTGCAGATATAGGTGGATCCTAGTTATAGATATCCCTTCAATGCATTATTAGTTTCATGAGATGAATCAATTGGATAACCTTATTTAAATGGGTTTCTAGTGTATACCTACCCATAAGTTTTAAATAGTCTTGATAAAGGTCTTGATAGTAGAGTTATCATGTGCCTGAGAACATGATATCTAATAATTAAGAATTTCTTTCATTGAGAATTCTCTCATTATTATCCATGATATTTTCAAAATGATATTATATATGGATGAATTTCATTCTCAGTTTATTGATTAAATGGTACGAGTTTTCAGTTATTTACCTTTCTATATTGATCATGCCTTATCCAATTACGATAGTCATGTTATTGATTAAATGAAATGTGTTGTTAGTTAATTATATTTCCATATTGGTTATGTGTTATATTATCATGATAGTCAAGTTTTTTAAATGGAATGTGTGTTCTGTTATTTAACTTTCCATATTTATTATGTGTCGTCTCATCATGATAGTCAAGTTACTTAAATGAAATGTGTGTTCAGTTATTTACCTTGACATGTTTATTATGATTTTTGATTCATGATAGCTTCCACTATACTTAACACTTACTGATCATTTGATCTCACCCTTATTTTGTTTCCTTTCTTAGGAATCAATGAATTGTATGAGGATTGATATTCAAGGATATAATAGAAGGAAAAATGATATTCTTGAAAAAAAATATATTATAATTTATGTTTTCAAATATAATATAGGAATAATATATGTATATAGTTTAACAAGACTAATAAACTATTCCATACTTCAAGATATTATTCCTTGTATATTATGCTAATGTAATAAAGAAAACACCAACTCCAGGTTATTGGGGTTGGAGTCATTATAATTGGTATCAAAGAAAGTTTTGTAGAAACCTTGAGAACTAGATTTAGCATGAAGGCCCAGAGTATTTATATATTTTTATCAATTTTATAATATCCTTTTAACAAGTTTAGGGGTAACCTTTACATAGTCCATAGAACAAGAGGCACTAAGACTTGATACATGGTTATTTTAGGCCTAAGGACTAAATGATAAAAAAAATACCCATCCTAGCTGGTATGATTTTTTATGAACCACAAAAATAGAATTTCAAATCTAATCAATAAGAAATACCAATGCATGATTGCATGATCCCGGTACTGATAACAAAGCCATACCCTCTCAAACATCCAAATCTGAGAGCATTACTAATGATTTCTCCTTGTTATGACCACATCTGGGATTTCACGTAGGATATGATCCAACATTTTTGCTAAAGAACAACCTTTCGTAAGATATTTCTTATCAGTACACTCTAAAAACTACGCTCCTCCATCATCTATGACGTCTGCAACATCCCTGCCTTATCTTCTGTAACTCATCCGACCGTTGTTGAGATCATCTTTCCCCAGACTCTACCATTACTGCCTCCCCCTTCTGGCCACTACAACCCCACCTTATTCACTGCAACCCATCTGACATCCATTGATCCCGACTTTTCCCCAGACTCTGTTGATCCCACCACCCTCAACTCGCTGCCTATGTGCTTACCATGCCGCTGCCTCCCCCGTTTAGCCATTTCCAAGCCTTCCATGATGAAAGTGGATGTGGTCATGGAACAGATGTACCTAGGGGTAATAACTCTAAAAAAGGAATGTTTGTATTGACTCGATCATTACTTGATACATGACAATGATCCTTATTGCACACTTGGTTTGATACCCCCAAAGGATATGATTTGGATAATTCACATTTTATTTATAAACCATTATAAAATATTTGAATAGATTATAACTATGAATGACCTTGGTTAAATATAAGGTGTCTTATATTGAAAATAAGGTGTCATGATTTAGAAATCCTATAAATTATTATATTATTGTGCACACTAGGATTATTTTTACTCACACTATGTTTTTTGGTTTTAGTCAAAGGTTAGAACTTGATGGAATCAGGTTAACATTTAATATAAAATAAAATGTGGTGACTATGAGAAACTAAATGGGATGATAACATGAGTGAAATATTTAATGATTATTACTAATCAATTATCCTGAAATATGATTAATAACCTACACCTTAACCAACAATCGGACTCATCAATGAATAAAAGGAAAGAGTTTTCTAAGAGCTTGAGTGGTAGAGATATAGAGGAAAAAAGAACTAATTTCATTCATGTTAGAAATGTTAAAAAAACATTTAGGAAAGTGTCTCAAAGGAATAGGAAAATGTTTTACTTGTTGAAAACATGGGTATAAATCAATGAATTTCCAAGGAAAAATGAGGAGTATGATGGAAGGAAATAAATTTCATCATAGGGTTCATTTATAATTAGTTGTCTTAAATATGGTAACTTGGGAATTATCAAAGTCAATTCATTCTTATAAATGTTAACCCCTAAAATAAGAAATGACCTATGTTGAAATAAAATAGTTGGCGTATTTATTTATTGGGATTGAAGAACTGAATTGTAGAATTTTTTTTACCAATGGTAATTTGATTATAATAATCATGAAACAACTAAGGATTGTATAAAATTTAAGAATCATATATGTCTTCATTAACATAATAGTTATGGATACCATCATGATTTATGAGTTTAAGGTTGATCATAAGTTCAAAGTATTAACAATTTTTTTTTGTTTTAAGTGATGGGATCTTACAAAGATTAATAATATTTTGTGAGGCGTTTATGGGAATGCAACCCAATGGGTTAGTATAAGAAAAAGTTAGTTGAGGAAGAATTACTTTACATTTTTAGACTTAATATGAAAGGTATTGGAAACCTTTAAGGATTATCTTATCGTTGATGTTGTAGTGATTATGGGTTATCATAATTTTTTAACATTATATGAATTATATTAATATGGTTTTATAAAAAGTAAAACCCACATAATTGGAGACAAACCATCACATTTGGTAAGGATGTGGGTCTTGAACCCACAACTGAAGGATGATGAGGGTTTAACACCTACCACTAGCCCACGTGATGTTTTTGTTAATATGTCATTGTTTTTAATTAAAAAATTTGATGAATAAATATTAATGTTGAACCAATGACGTTACTTTTGAGGTTTAGATATTAACATAGTATATTGGATAACTTGGGTGAACCATATTGGTCTTGGAAAAATATTTAGAGATATATGGAAATACTTGTCACTCTTCTATGGATCTTATGATCTGTTAAAAGTAAATTTTACTGATTCAGGAATAAAAAACTCATTTTGGTATTTTTATTTCATGGAGTGAGATCAAGTAGAAATTTTTTGAAGCACAACCAAAGTATGAAATTGTTCATGTGAAGTAGAAATATATCAGGTAAGTATATTTCCTTATATTCATAGACAATAAAATAATTCCTCAACTTTAGGAAAATGATCTTGAAAAAAATATTATCCTATTAATTCATATCCAATGTATCAAATGGTCTTTTAAATCATCATATATTTATGGTATTGAGGCCTTTTAATTTTTATTGACCACTCACTTTCTTATGATCAATGACCTCTATCACTCTCCATAATTATTTACGCTTTTCTCCCATGTTTATATCTTCACTTCCCACCTATATTCTTCTACTTGAAAGTCTAGTTATGTGTTATTGTAGATGAAATTCATATTTCCATTTCTCTATTATCAAGAGGAAGTTTTATTAACCCTGTTATAATGTGGTTTTTTCAACAATGTTATTTCTAAATGTCAAACCATTGATTACCAAGATCAAGTTTAAATTGTGTAGATGAAATTTTTTAATGGTGGGAAGAATTTAACACCCTGAGATTTTAAAATAAGAAAATTAGGTTCTATAGAGTATATGATATGAAATAATTATCTTATATGATAATGTAACACCCATATAATTTATGATATATTTCATTTTAAACAAATTCAATCTCTTTGATAACTTGTAGAACATGTAACCCTGAGTCTAAATGTACTATAATATAGTATACCATTAAAAAATAGGCATTAAATTTGATGGGTATGAATAGGAATATCTAAATTATGAAATATATATATTTTAAATACATTAATTTTTTATATTTTTGTTATAAATAATAATAAGAATCAATTGAAAGTAAAAGAAATGTTTTCTGAAAAATTATATTTTTTCAAAGAAAATGGTTTCATCGCTTCTTGTGCACTTATGATAAAAATATTTTTTGAAAATTTTATAAAATTTATTTGATAAAATTAACTTTATTTTTAAAATCATCATATAAAATTTATTTTAGGGTGAATTTCTGTTTTTTTTATGAAAAGTTTCATTTTTTGATGAATTATGAAAAATAATGATTTTTATTGAAAACTTGCTTTTCGTTTAAATTATTTAAAAAGTTAAATTATATTTTAATGTGGTTTAAAAATAAAATTTATTTCAATTATATATTTATTAATATAATTTATGTTATTTTAATAAATTTCATTTTGAATTTTGATTTAAAAATATTTTAAACTTTTGAATATTTTCTCTTTGAAACCCCACTTTCTCGTTGCATATATAAGTTTAATTTTAAATTATATTCTATAAATTTATAATTTTTATTAGGAAAAATGGATTAAATATTTATAATAATCATAATTTATATTATCTAATAAGGTAAACTTAATTTTTACCATAATTAGTAGTAAAATCAGTAAAAATTATTTACCACAGTTAAGGTAAAAATGGGTTTATCGGGGGTCTTACTAAAAAGATAAGTGTTAAAAAGAACAAAAAACTTATAAAACACACATTTTATCTAAATATTTAGACCTTATCTCTTATAGGTTCTATAATTTCCCATTTTGGAGCCTTTTGGAATGTGAAAAATGTGGGTACACATTTTTCTTTTAAAAAATTACAAGTGTGCCACACACTTCACTTATAAAATGACACACCCTCTCTTCAAATATTCAAACTTAAAAATACAATTTTTAGCCAATAAATTCCCAAATAAATTCCTTAATTCCCTAAAAAAATTATTGATCCCTTGGTTTGATCATAAATTCTACCTATGAAGGTTTTTTGTTCAATCCTAAAGAAGTTTTCCGAAAATGATTTTTTTGTTTCTTCTTACACTGATTAAAATATTATTAAACCATGATTATATAATAAAATAATTATATGAAATATCATAATATGTTATTATGTTAATTTAATGGTCAATATACATATCCTCTTTCATAAAATGTTAAATGAAACCGTTGATTACATATATGAAAGACTACTGACTCGCGAACCGATGTAATTCGTTTTCCAACACAACCTTTCATGGATGGATATAATGATGGATTAAAAAAATGTATATGATATTTATAATATTATTATACTTTTTTAATTTTAATATGACATATACCTTCTTACATTCCATTATTTTTAAATTATGATAAGTCGCTCGTGTGTGCAGCAGACTACTGCCCTGTGAAGCGATGTGATTTATATTTTAATTTTTCTTTACATGGAATTTAATAATGATAAATTTAATTAATTTATGTTATATATATGATATAAAATTGAATATTTAATGTTAATATATCAAATAATTCTTTACTCTTTCACTCATTAAGGAAATGATAATGCCACTCATGCATACGTATGACCTACCGTCTCCACGAAGTGATGTGATCCATTCTCTATGTTCAATTTAAATAATGATTATAAAGATGTATATAAAGAAAAAATGATATTTATAACATTAATATCACTATTTATATGATTAACTATATAATATTCTTAATAACCATAACTTTCATGACAGAACATGCATGAAAAAACAAGCCAATTAACACCCAAAATAATGAAAATAATGAAATATTATTGAAAATCCGGTGTTAAAATGTTATAAGAGGATCATATATGATATTACTGATATTAATAGGGTTATGTTATAAGTTAATAAGATTCTTAAAACCACTATACATGGGTATACTCATTTTTAACCAAAAGGATGTGTGAGGCAAGGGACTTCGTCTCAATTTCCCTTCATTGAGGCATATTGTAATATTATGCACTGAATCTATTTTATATGGTATATATACTACTCATTTTACATGTAATATAATTAATACTTCATAGTTAATGGAATTTTATGTTTCAATTTGAATTATTTCATACAAGTGATTTGATATGAGAATTACCAAGTCGTAAAAAATTTCATAACTCGATTTCTTTTCATTGAGTTATATTACTTATTCATTGTCTTTGATATTCTAAGATTATGAATTTAATTAATTTTTATTATATTATGTTTAATTTCCAGTTGGTTTATCATGATTTACATTTAATACACATAATTTATTCTTTTATTAGTTCTCACTTCAGATTTATAATCTTTATAAGGGTTTATTTCACAATATAATTTTAATTAGGATTGTTTATGCTTAAATTTAAATTAAAGGAAATTATTTGATCATTGGATAATAAAACCCATAAATTTTATTTTCATATGGTTATTCATGAAGTTTTCATGAAATAGTACCATTTCCCACTCTTTGGTACTTATAATTATTTTTTTTAATAAGACCCAAATTCATTTCTCTCTTCGTTCCAAAATCATTTTTCTTCCAAATCCATTTTTTCAGAAACAATTTTCAAAAAAATTATAACATTATTCAAATGATTTAATGAAGACATTTTTACCCATTTTTTACTCTTTAAAAAATGTTTTTAGAGTAATTTCCATGTTATTTTCCAAACAAGGCCCATTTGGGTTTTACTGAAAATGTGGAGAGAGTATTTGTTTTAACATGTATATAATTCACAAAATTTACTGGTATCATGACCTCTCAATATTTTAAATCTTCCTTTATAAGTTTGAAATATTATTTTCAAAATATTTTGTTAACTTTTAGTTTAAAAGGTTATTTTCAGAATAAAATAGATATTTTCCTCAATAATTTCTTAACGATATTTTTACAGTATTTCTATTCATCAATGAAAAAAACAATTTATTTTAAAAATAAAACTCTGGGGGTATATTTTATTGATAACCTAATTATTATTCCTTTGGATGGTTTATGATTAGTTTTATTCTTTTTTTCATTCATTAATTTTTCATTGAATTATCCACTTTCTTGTGATCATTGGAAATTAAATTTACCTGAAATATCGATATTATTTATCATGGATATTATTATTTATTAAACTATATTTCATTTATATATATGATGTTTTAATTTGAAAATTATTTAATTTACTGGGGAAATACTGATAACCCATACTCTCTATTCTGCAAAGATATTTAATGGTAAGGAATATTGTTCATGAATTAAATCAATTATTTGATATATGAGGAATGATATGTACATGAATATATGTGTGAGGCTTAGTTATAGATAGCCCCATAATTCATTGATAGTATCATGAGATGAACCAGTTGGCTAGCCTTAGTTAAATGAGTTTGTTTGTATACCTACCATCCAGTTTTAAACGATATTTAGAAAGGTATTAATAGTAGAGGTATCATGATTCTTGATATCATTACATCAAATTATTAAGAATTTTCTTTTATTAATAATTCAGTTATTATTATCCATGATATTTTCTCAATGATATTATCTTTGGATGAATTTCATTCTTAGTTTATTGATTAAATGAAATGTTTTTTCTATTATTTAACTTTCTATATTGATTATTCCTTATCCGGTTATGAAAGAAACATTATTGATTAAATGGAATGTGTTTTCAGTTATTTACCTTTCTATATTGATTATGTATTATATTATCATGATATTCAAGTTGTTTAAATTACATGTGTGTTCAAATATTTAATTTTCCATATTGATTATGTGTTATCTTGTCATGATAGTCAAGTAATTTAAATGGAATATGTGTTCCTATATTTACCTTTCCATGTTGATTATGCTTATTTATTCGTGATATATTCCTATATACTTAACCCTTACTAATAATTTTATCTCACCCTTATTTTATTTATTTTCCCAAGAATCCATAAATTTTAAGATAATTGGTATGAAAGGATATAATATAATTAATAATGTTTTTATTGAAAAATATTATGTTGTAATTTTTGTTTTCAAATATAATTTTAGAATCATGTATGTATCTAATTTTCCAAGACTACTAAAGTATTTGGTCATTAAGGTTGTGATTACTTGTATCTTATGCCAATGAAATAAAGCACACACCAGCTCTAAGTTACTAGGGTTAGAGTTGTTAAATAGATACCCTAAGGGATGTGTGCATGTGTGTGTGTGTGTGTGAGTGGGGGGGGGGGTGAATTAGGGTATGTCAATGTTTTGAAAATGCCCCTTTCTAATGATCTAGTTCTATTATTATTGGGAACAATTCTCTCCCTCATAATTGATATGAAGTGATAAAAAAATTAAAGGAGGGATATAAGCAATTTTACTTGGTTCACCCAAAATGGGTTAATCTATGGAGCATGCAATGAAGATGTTCCATTCACTGAAAACACTAAGCACACTACTTGTTGTTTATAATTTGTAGGTGCTGAAATGACCCACCAGGATTACAACCCTTACAAAACTAAATAACTCACTACTCTCACACACCCAAACACCTCACTGCCTCAATGAGTGTTTTTGAATTGATATTGATGAATAATGAGTGATCTAACACTAGAGCGATATATCAATAATGCTACAATTTCACCCAATGATTAAATCCATGAACATCTAGTGAGAAAACCTATTGGATCTCCTTCCTCACTTTCCAACAGAAATATGGAATCTATTCTTTTCTCTCAAAGTGTCTCTTCTCTTCCATGATCCTTAACTATCATTTTGAAAGATAAAGAAATATCCTGTATCTTTTGATAATCACTATATTTCTATCTAGAGAGATAATTAACCCACCTTTCGTAAGTGGGAATAATTAATTAAAATAAACCATTTAAAACCAAGTCTATATCTCCCATTTAATTCCCTGATTTCTCTACTGAAAGATAGGAAATATAAATCTACAGGTCTAATGACTTGATATCTTCATAGTGTTACTATCACCATTGTGACATGATCTGCTAATTCTTTTAGAACCTCAATTTTGTACTTTTTTTAACTCCATGGTGAGACATAACCCATTCTAACATGTAAAATTAATCTTCTTATTTTCATGGTTTTCATTTTCAAAACATTTCATAGTTATAAATCCAGGATTCTTCTTTTTACTTGTACACAACTATGCGATTCATAATTTCATAGTACGACCACCTGAACTATAAAAAACATTAAAACCTATATACCAAGCCTATGTAGCATGACCATCATTTGAAGTATAGATAACTTCAAATTGTCATATATAGAAAAATCTACCTCATCTACTTCATGGTATGGCTAAATCCTTTACAACATAACAATATATTTTTAACAAAATTAAAAAGGGATTAAATATTTTGTATGATCACCATCCTTGAAAAAAAAATATTATGTATCTAAATAATTTTACATATTTCCAACTAAAATTACACTTCATGAAATAATTTAAACTTCCATAGTGAGACAAAAAATACTCTAAAATTATAAGACTTATAGGATCCTATCATAGTGCAAGAATCCCCCTAAATCCATACATAAGAAACTAGATCCTATGCTATATCCAAGTCTTGAAACAACTATAGGTGTCAATGTGTGAATACTAATCTTATTTAGATAAAAATTATAAAACCTCATACATGATTTCAAATACTCTTATGTATACAGGGTATCCCATTCATTTTTCACTTTTCTCGAAAAACTTTTTGTGGAGTGACTTAATATATCATAGTGTGACTTCTATCTGGTAGATAGATACACTATATCTCTTTTTAAAACTCCTTACCATCCTTTCCTCATGACTATGAATCTTTTTTGGAAATTACTTTATAATTTTTCAGCATTATTTTCAATAAATAGAACCCCCAAAATTCTTTAAATGGATTTTTTTCTAATAATTATGAGGATCTTCTATACCTTCATACAAGATACTATCCACTCTATCTCACAACCTCACATATTTTTTTACTATAGGGCTCACTAACCATCACCATAAAATACCTATTGTAGGGGGATAATTCACATATAATATATATTTGAGAGAATGGAACTCCCCCTCACCATATATGGGACTCATGATCTAGTGTCATGACATAACATGTGTGGGTCATGGTGTGATGCTTGGTGGTCAGACATGAGGGTTTTTAAACCCATGTCATGAACCTCAAGGATCACTAGAAAATGCATCTAAAAATCCCTCCCTCAGCAATACCAGAGTAGTTCAAACCTTACTTTTCTATGATACAAGATTCAAGACCTACCATCCCTCTATCCAAGATATTGGCTTCTCTAGTTCACTGCCTCATGGATTTGGTTCCCATAGATCTCACTACCCATAATTAGAAAATGAATCTTATAGGGGGATAATTAGCTTATGATATATATATATATATATGATAGAATCAAACTCACTCTTTCCCAATGTAGGACTTGGGATATAGCGTCATGGTGTGACAAAAGTTGGTCATGGTGTGACAATGGTAGTCAGATAGAAGAGCTATTAAATCCATGCCACAAACCTTATGGAGTATTGGAACCAATATCTAATATATATGAATAAGGTATTGCATTAATTTTATCCCATTATTAATAGAATGTATTATTGAAATGTTTTTCCAATAAGTAATATTTCATATATATATAATAATTGAAAGAAAATCATGCTTCTACTAAGTCATTGATATACATAGTGTTCTTCATTGTTCTTTTTGAATCCAAACTCTTTGTCTAGATAAGTGAATCAATGATTAAAAATTTTAGAGGATTGTTGTAGCATCATCCAATATAACTAACCTAACCTGTGACTTATTAGGGTGGAATATGTCTCAAGCGTGCCTCTCTGTATTCTAGAGTCTATCGACTATTGATGGGGGGGTTTAAGAAGTGGTCATAGGGAGACTATACATTCTGTAAAATAAACTAACAATAGGAGAATCACCAATAAATAACATAAGTATCAAAAAACCATATGAACATCCAAACATACAATAAGATTTACCAAAATTAAAATCTAAAATATCATTCTAGTCATACAGAAGGAACCAGATCACCTATGGGTTGATCCAACAGATACATAGATAAACATGAGAAAAAGGGTGAAACCATCAAAAATCACCAAAAATCTATATGAACCATCTCTAAAATATGAACACCTGAATATATACTCATGAATATACCAAACCTATATTAAATAAGATCTATAATTTAGGTTGTTACCCTTACCTGGTACACAAGATATAAAATATACACACTAGTAGGCCTCCACTAGTGGCTTCCTTATTTAACACCCATGTAGGGTGGTAATTATGAAACTCAGTAGGCCTCCACCAATAGTTTCCCTAGTAAACACCCACATGTATATAGATATATATAAGGAATAATTTATAGTTAATATAGAATAAAAAAAATCAACTAATTACACTCCACCTTGTGCGCACAGATCCATAAGTGATTCAACCAATGTCAGAGTGGGATGATAAACCAAAATTTTTTCATACTCATAGGTCCTATGAATCTCCAAAAATATCATTAAATATGAAAAAATAAGTCTTTAAAACATTAATCCAACCAAGACAAACCAGCATTGATGAATATAAGGAATAATAACACTTATCTCAGAGTAATAGTTCAATAAGACACAAATATACCTTTCTAGTTCATGGTTCAAAAACCCCTAAACTTCCCATTCAAGATGATCATACCAAGATCCCAACTAGTTATCATGGTCACCATCAAATTCCTATATCCACCTACAATGTTACCCTGATTTATCTCAATGATCAAGATCACCATCTCGAGTCTCTCATCTATAGAGGATACTGCTAAAATCTAGTAGTCAACACCACCTCAGGGGCCTTGTCATGTGTGGATATGAACCTAACATAATTATCCCCACAGTGAGTGGAATAACCAAAAACCTATGACCATAGCTTGGTGAAGCTCCATACCTACCTATCCACTAGTCCCCCACACATGTGATCAAAAACCCATATTTCCACCGTCCACATGCCCCACTAATTTACAATATAAGAATAACATGAACCATCCCATATACTACTTCAAAAATAAATATAACCATTGAACCATAGGCTCTCATGTACCATGGTCACACCACAACTAGTAATATGACACTATTTCTTCCCTAGATGACCCCTAGGAAATCCTCATAGACAACAAAGACCAAAGTTGATGTCAATTACTGATTGGTCATAAAACCCTACCTACACCCACAATTACATGAGGCATAAAGACATACATAAATATTTGGTATATCTAGGGACCCATAACTTTTAGTTGTATGACCTAGGAATAGAATTACATGGATTTATCCCACTCCAAATAGAATAAATAAAAAAAATTGTTACAATCATTCTATTAGGACATAACAAATGACACATAAGAGAATGAAAAAATAAACTAGAAATAAATTCTAGTTATAGGTTAGACTTACTCACAACTTCTCCTAGACTCTGATAGATCAATGATTGGACAAAGATAATACTGAATCCCATTTGGGATAAATAGAGAATGAGGGAGAGGGGTGGGGTGAGCCTACTATCTGAATGATGTCTCCTCCTATTATAAGTTATAATTAATAAAATAATATTAATTTAAATTAATTAAAGTTTTAAAAACAATAGTCATACCCCCACTAAGTTCCTACTACTACCCTACAAGGTATCCAATGGCTCTATAGGTCCATCCCGTCACTAACTAGGATCATAGGGTACCCGAAACCATCTTAATTCGAGGGAAGATGTCTTGATATCACACTTGACTTCCAAAAAAACCACTCTTAGCCTACCCAACACCCTAAGAATATCAAATCAGTTAAAAAAACACATGGATTTCCACCTTGAACCCTTAATTCCAACACCTAAATATAAGAAATGTTAAAACCTCCCCACCATATGAAAACTAGTTCCTGATATTTCTTAGGGAATAAAATTGAAAAAAACTTACTAAACCCAAGTATCCTTCTTATACCATCCCTAAAAATAACAAGATGATGCTGAAAACATCCATCTAAACTTGATTACCCTAGTGAAATAAATCAAATAGACTAATGCATTCCATGGGTACTTCCTACCACTAGAATCACTTACATGATCATGATCCAACCAACTTATCCAATATAATGATGGAACAATACTAGATTTCATACTAGAATTTACCTATTATAATCATAAACATACAACCATCATGAACCACACCTGATTCCCATACCCCAACTAGAGCTTGTTCAAGCCATTTACATATACGCACATCATGAACTAGTATCCATCATGAAAAAAACCAAAACCATGTATTAAAAACACACCTTTGACCATCATTGGCTCATAAAAATAGTTAAAAACCCTGAATTGAGCACATGCAACTACTTTTAACCCTGAAACCATAATTCCTAACCACCATACAGTTTTATACTCTCTGTCAGCCACTACCACAACCATTGATCACCTTCACCACTTCACCAACATGTGGGTGTAGATGAACTCTACATACTACCTGGATTTCTATCTCATGGGCTTTCTTAAGATGCTAGAGTTTCACCAGATCCTTAACTTACAACTTCCCATGAGTATTAACTATATAATCATTATAGATTTCCCATCCATACACTTCCTTTATAGTCTTTTAGAGACTAGTTTCACTGATCTTAAACATGATATGTCTATTCATACTGAAAATATTTCATAGAAAACCCACTACTTGGTAGAAACATAGATCCACTATTCTAAAAACCCAGGTATAAATTCTCATATAATCACTTTCAGTAACCTAAAGCTCCGTTACCTATCCATAACAATGCTACTATAGGACTAGGCATACCTCTATCAGTCATATTTCACTCTACTATCAGTACCCAATTAAATGTGTCTAAAAATGTATTTAACCAGAATATGCTTACGTAAAACCTAATCATATAATTAATTCCATCCTCAAAACACTGTACCATGGTGACCTAATCCCTTGAAAAATTTGGTTCAAATTTCTATATATTTGTGAACATAGAAGTATAATTCATAACTAAATCCTCCCTAATGTTAGGTGTATGAACTTCCAAACTCAATCCACCATCAACATATTAGGGTAGAAGAGATCAAAGAATATTTCCTCAAATACCTTCCACATCATCCCTTAATTCCTACCTACTTAAACCTATACATCCTACTAGTGGTTCACTCTTCCTATGAGTATATATGTTATAATTTTCACCATTTTCCATGGATACCTCTCAATATGATAGAATATAGTCTATATTGACCCGATCCAATACTCTAATACCAATGGTTTTTGATCCCTCTATAAGAAAAGAGGATGTTGTGATAGGAACTCTTTGGCTAGATACATAATAAATAGATAATTTCCCTGAGTCCCTTGGTCTATGATCTTTATAACCCACCCTAATATCACCCTAATCTAATCCTCGAACCACTTCCCCTAATCTACTACCCACTTAGGCTACCTTGGATTTCTCTAAAACTCTATATAAAATGCATTCTCATCTCCTACCCTAGGGGAACCAACTAGATCATGCATTGGTGCATTCCCATCTCCACCCTCCTGACACTTGAATGGTGGTTTCTGAGGTTTCATATCACTAGAATCTAAATACCATACTCAACTCATATATATTACCTAAAGTATGATATACATGAAAATCTATAATAGGAATCACATAAAACTATCCTATACACTCCCCTACCCACTTCCTTGATCTCACACCATCTGGCCTCAGGGACCCACTTACCCATCATAAATTCAGGTACCACACACACATACAAGATGCAAAAAATTGATAATACCAGAACCACTATCCTTATTAGTATATCTTAGTAGAATGTGTTAAACCCAGATAGAGTTGGTTGAGGATCAATAGAGAGAGGGGGGGGGGGGGTGGATTAAAATAATTTAAAAAATTAGAGTACATTAAAATAAAATCATGAATTTATTGAGAAAAATGAAATAAAAAATTTCATTATAAACTAATAAGTGTAGTGTGTGAGAAGAATGTAAGAGAAATAAATTAAATGAAAGAGAATAACTTTTTTGTAGTATTTTGGATCATAATGATCCTAAATCTATTGTCTACACTACTATACACCTTAATAGGTATGATATACATTAAAATATACCCCACTTTTAAAGGAGAGTGATAAATCTTTAAAACCCACCTTTTCTTTGACCTAAGGAACAACCAAACCTAAACTCTCCCCTTTTAACACATGGAGCCATACCTAATACCTCATTCAATTTTATATGTAAAATAAAAACCTTTTATTGTGCATTTTTTTACGTTATCACAATAAAAAATACCTTTTATGGAGGTATAACCTTGTATGAGTTAAGTGGTTATAACTCAGTAGTGATTTACAATACAAAGACAACTTAGTACAATGATATGTAAATTGTTAAACCAATTAATTAAATATATGGACTTGTTGGAGTGAAAAAAATATCTTTGACCCTTTAATGTAGATGTAACAATGTAGCTTGGTTAATCAAATAAGGTAATTTATAAAAAATGAAGCTCTCAAATTATCATCACTATATTATTTGAAATGAGTTATGTCATGATTGTGTTTTTAGGGAATTATATCACTGCCTATAGCTTCAACTTCCTTTTGTAGGAAAAATAGAAACAATCATGAAAAATATAACTATTATAATAATTAAAGCATAAATTAACAATAACATTATCCATAATTCTCATAATGATTATAACTTTCTTATAATAAATAGTAAATACTTAGTCAACTCAACAAAATAATATCTTAAATACTTCGTATAATTATCCATGAAAACCAGTCTTAAATACCCATTCAAAATACTTTGAATCAGCCCTATGAATCAGATAGGAAATATCCCCATAATATTTTTCTTATAAAGACTTTGAACAATCCATTATATGTATCATTATTATTTCTAAAATTAAAACATTTAAAATTTTAATATAGTTTCCCAAAATATATAGAAATATTTATAATGATATGTTATCTTATACATAACCTTATTATAGAATTTAACAAGGAATTCTAATATATAACATAACCACAACATTAAGGCACCCAAACCCATACTCCCGATTTCGATGCTAAAAATGCATACATTACATACCAAATTTGATACCAAATGATATGGATCAATCCAAACTTATATATATTTAAATAATTGAAAAATTAAATCTCAAATTAATTAAAAAATCCAAAATCCCAATGGTTTATTGTCTTTGGAGATTAGATACATAAAAATATTATTATGAACATTTCTCTATAATCACACCATACTGGATCCTCTTCTTGAAATATACTATGTTATATTCATATTTATAAACATTGGAAATGAAACATAAGAAATTGGTAATCTCAAACACTCAGTAAAGGAAAAACATACCAATATACCATCAAGGATTATATCATAAACATATGAGATACATGAGAACGAGAGAAATATATTATTAAAATAACATTGAAACGTTATATTTTTTCCATAAGTCAAGTTATATGGACATGTCATATCAAATGATAAAACATATCTCATATAAATTTAGTATAAAAACATGAGAAAATAAATGTTATCCATGAAGCATAATCATAGGCATATGGAATAGGAATTAATACTTACCTAAAAATTGCATAATAAAGATATTTTTCACAAACATAATTATAAGGAATCGTCACCTTCATGAATCAATACTTTCATCCATTCTTGGTGAGAAAACTTAATTTCACCCTCATATACATATATCATGAGATATAAACTTCAAACTAATTAATTGGATGTATTTAATGTACCTAACCCATATTAGGGATTTTTCATACCCAAACCATCTCAAGTATTTATGAGACTTAAGACATATCAGGGCTTTATCGAACCTAAACTATCTCAGAGATTTATTAGACCTAAACCATATTAGGGATTTATCATACCCAAACCATCTTGGGCACTTATCAAATGCAAACCACCATATATATTTATTAGACCCAACCCATCAATTATACATACATGTGTCCCACTTAAAATCAATCATTCATATTTCAAACGTCACTTAATTGATTCATGAAAATGAGATAGTTTTCAAGAATACATTCATAAAATATTTCATAAGACATCCATAGAAAGAAGGTGGATGGTATCATAATAACATATATCAAGTGAAATATAAGAAACGTCAAATCATGTTGACATAGATGTAAAACACCCTTTTATAATTATTAGATAAATCACTTTGAAAATCAAGAAGAACTATCCCTTTTTAAAATGCTTAAAAACTCCTTAAAAATGTTTTATCTGAAATGAAATACTTTTATCTTGATAATTTTTTTTAAAAATTAACCTTTAAAATAAGAAAAGGTACTTATAAAATAAATTTTATAAAAACATTGAAAAATTATTTAAAAACAGAATATTTTAAAATCCCTTTTAAAATCAAACTTGTACTTTTGAAATATATAATAATATTTCCATTTATTTTAAAAATTGTTAAAAATTTAAATAACTTTTCAACCCATTTTAAATTATACAAAGGAATCTTAATAATGAAAAATTATCATAAAGGTGAAATAAACCATAATATAATTTTTTTAAAAAAATATTTTTACCATAGTCATAAAAGAAAAAGTTACAGTCACATTCTAAACTAAATTTAAAAAAAAGTTGAAGTGAAATATTTTTTAATATTATTTTTAAAATAGTATTCAATAATTAATCCTTGAAAAATACAAAAAAAATTCCATAAGAAATTTTTATTGGAAGATAAAAATATGAACTTGAAAAGGAAATTCTTTTTAATATGTTGAAAATTATTTTACTAAAAACTACATCATAAAGAGCATGGTACATGGTTCATTTGTAAATAGGTAAATAGAAATATGAATATTACCAGAAAAAACATATTTGGATTTGAAAATAATAATGGTGAACATTAGTGGTAAGAGTGAATGTGGACATGTAAGAAAAACTTCTCATTTGGAGATAATGAGAATTATTCTTAAAATCATCAAATTTTATGAATAAATTAATCCATAAATTTATTTACCTAAAAAATATAGAGGAAAGGAATTATAATTTCATTATAGAATATAATAAATCCATCTTGTTAAAGTATAGTTAAAGAGGAAATCAAAATGACTCAAGAAAAGAAGTTGAGTCAAGAAATACACATACGACTTAATAAATGTTTAAATAAAAACCCCATGAAAGAGATATCTTGAAATTAAATATAAAATACAAATAATAAAATATATTTCATGATATTATATATCTAGTAGGTAGTATACACACTTTTTAAATGAAATGTGGTTTATAAAACAAAACATGTCTCAATGAAAGGAAATTGAGAGGAAACACCATTACCTTGTATTCGTGATTAGTATAATGCAATCTAACTTCATATATGAGAAACATATATATATTTATAACTTATTTTAGAACCTTATTAATATCTTTCACCCTATATACCATTTAATTATAATCATTTTTATGCATTTATTAATTATTTTTAGTTTATTTTCATCAATGGATACCAGTATTTTTGATATCTTTTCCAATGATTTAAAACAATGACGTTGATTCCATTTATTTGATAAAAATTTCAACATTACAAGATTATAAAATTTACTAGAATAAATTCTTTATATTTATTTATAAAGATCAAATTTCATTCTATGATAAATTTAGTCATGATTCATGAAGATGAAATCAATGATGATCTTGTTTTGGTTAAGAAAATGATTCATTTGGAATAATTTCATTATTAAAAAATTATAATGATATTATTTAGTTTTTTATGGTGTTAAATAATATTTTAATATATTTTTATAAATAATAAAATTATATATGAAAAACTAAATATGTTGCTTCGTGGAGGCGGTAGTCCTCATGTACACATGAGTGTCGTTCTTGTTTTCCATAACATTTAAAGAATGTAGGAATTGGTTTATATTATAAGAATATTAATAATATTTTAAATATAATGTTTATTTTTGAAATAAACCCTTTTAACCATCCATTTAAGGTGGTTATGAAAAATATATCACATCGCTTATGGAGGTACTAATCTGCATGTAACACAAGTGACATTTTCTTTTTCCAAATGATATAAAGGAAGGTATAAAATGGTTATACATCAAACATAATAACATTTTAGTATAATTATTATATTTATTTAATTATTTAAAAATAGGTATATTATGTTTATAGTATTTTGAATAATAGATAAAGGAAAAGTAATGAAAAAGGAGTAAATGAGAATTTTACCTTACTCCTTGGAAGGGATCCTTTGCAAATTGGATTAAGGATTCAAGAGGTGGTATTATGAGAATAAAAAAAACTATAGTAAGTGTATAAGGGTGTTTTTGAGTAATTTGGGTAGATTTTGGTATAATATAAGAGTCTTTTGGTGTTAAGAGAATTGGGATGGTGATTACTGCTTTTATAAGGGAGAGGAGTGGAATTATTGTAATAATATAAGAGGAAAAATCACCATTAAAAGTTAAAATTGATTCAATAATGAGAAATATTGGATTGGGGGAATGGTTAAGGTAAATAAATCCTTAAAAATACATTCAAACACATGTTTTTAACATTTTTTAAAGTATTTTCCTCTTAGAATTTTCACTTTAACCATTTTGGTTTTTACTGTGGTAACTAATTTTCACCTAATTAATTTATTTTAAATGCATAAAAATAAAATGGGACATATTAAAAAATTTATCCCTAATTTTTCCAAATATAAAATACATTTTTTTAAAATAAAATTTCTAAGAATGATACAAATCAATTTTAATATTAGTGCACATAACATGTAAAAACCATTTTTAGAAAAGTTTATTTTTAAGCTTAAAAATTATGATTAAGATAAAACATTATCAATGTTTTTGATATATATGATATTAATTGCTTTATAATTAAAAATATAAGATCTATTTTGATTTAAAAATAATCCAAAACTTAATTCCACCTTGTAAATACTTAGTTAAAAGAAACATACCAAAAATTGTGTTTTTAAGTAAAATTTTATTTAAGTTTTCAAAATGTTAAACATGGGTTTTATAAATTCAAAATTGTATTTTAATTGATTTATTTTACTTTATATATATATTTATATAAAATTGTTTCATAAACATTAAAATCATTCTTTTATTATAACAATTTAAAAAAAGTGCTAGTATTTTGCAAAAGAAGTATTTTTCACTATTCACACAAAATTTAATCTTTTTTGAAAAATATCTTAAATTAATAAAAATTTAATTTTTATATGATAAAATAAAAAAAATTCATTTTATAAAACTAATATTTTAATATTTATTAATTTAGTGCTAAAATGAGAATTCAAAATATAAAGGAAAAATACTTTTATTGAGAAAATGACAGTTTCAAGTGTTCTTAATATTATTTCATGTCAATTTGTAATTTAAATAATGTTAAAATATTAGTTCATATAATATTATAAAATTAGCTAATTTATTTTATTAGGATAATATATATAACACTTCCAAAAAATTTCTATTTGATAAAAAAAATCCTTTTTAATATGAAATCATATTAATTATTTATCATCTAAATGTAAGTAATTTTAGTTGAGTTATATATTTTTATTTAATAGAGGTTTTATTATTATTATAATTATATTAATAATATTCATTGAAAATGCCATATATTTTTTGAGCTCTGTGATGTGTATGAAGAAAATTATCAAACATAGTATTGAATTAACGGAAAATATATACTAAAATCTCAGGGTGTTACATTCTCCCCCATTAAATAATTGATATAATCACAATTTTAATTACCATTCACAAATGAAATAATCTAAGAGATTTATAAGAAACTAAATATTTATTTTCTACTAACATATCAACTTCAAAATCTTAGATACTGGGAGACTCATCATTTCCCACACAATAGGAATGCATTTAGATTTTCCTTTATCTCAATAATTTATTCCAAAATATGCTTTATTATTTGGTTTTAGTGGTTTCTATAGATATACCTTTCAAAAATGAATTTTCATGATCTTATTTGAAACAAAATACTAAAACCAAAATTGTTATGATAATATTCAATAAAATTAGATTAAATGATAATATATATATGAAAACTCAATCCTATGATGTCCTCTCCATTGATACCTTCATTTAAAACTATGATACCTTTTGTTGAACAATGAAATAATTGTATTAACCTATTTATTTTTTAGTTTTGACCTAGGTTTTCCATGGTCACATTCTTATTATGTTCTTTAACATAACTAGTTATATATGATACCCACAAATTCTATTTAAATCCTTCATAATGGTTTATAAAGAGAATGTGATTCACTAAAGAATATCCCCCTAGAGGGCCAAAAAATGTGTACAATTAGGCCTCTTTGTTGTGAACTAAGTGTCGATTGATTTAATAACCAATATTCCCATTTCAATTATATTGCAACTAGGTATGTCTATGCCAATGCCTATATACACTTGTCTGTATCCAGACTACGATTTCATTGCTAGGAAATGTCACAATCTCTACTTTACCAATATTATAGGATGTAATCCTATACATATACTTATCCCTAAGGTTTTGACTAAATTTCTATCATAACAATCCCAAAAAATAACTAAACTAATACCTAGAAACAACTAAACCCTACTCTGATACCAACTGAGGATCACAAGACCTAGACTCTCGGGACTGGTTCTAAATACACATACTTTATATACCAGCTTTTATAAAAAGTGATATGACTCAAGAAAAACTTATATATATTTACATAATTGAAGCATTTCATCAACCATTAATCAAATAATCCCAAAACCCAAACTTTTAGTGTCATTAGAGATTATTTATATAAAAATTTTATTGTGATCATTTATCCAGAATCACACCATAGTAGATTCACTTATATATCTCTTAGGTTTTTCTTATCTTTATAACCTAGAGAAAGGAAAATGTAAGAACCCGGTGAGGTCAAACACTCAGTAAATGAAAAAATTATCAACATATCATGAAGGATTATATTATAAGAATATGAAATACATGAACATAGGATAAAAATTTTAGTTGGGGGTGTGAAATGCACATTTGATGGGTTGAGACTAGGATAAGAGTGGTGTGGAGCCCACCTATACCTAATTACCCAATAACATATTTGCTGATCGGGGTTGGTAAGTGGTATTGTGTAAGGAATCCACTACTTGGAAACAAAACTGGTGCAGGTTCAAGTCCTACCACACTTGAATTTAGCTTGGGGTGTGCAGTGCGTAGGTGGTGGGTTAGGCCCAAGACAGGCTTAGTGTGGTGCCCGCCTATACCTCAGTACCCAGTAACATGTTTACAATGAGTTGAAGATTATTTGGTGATATTCACCTATCCACAACATCATTGTATTTGGGGATTAGGTTTCTATCCCTACTATAACCCCTTTGAGGGAATGGCCATCGATAAAGAAGGATTGAGGAAGGGGGACTCTCTATTGATAACTCGACAGTGGATTAGTCTCTATAATAGACTGAAAGATAAGGGTTGGGTGTGGCTGATAACTTCTCATGAAATTGAAGATGAGTGATTGGTAGTTTGGGCTAGGTAGATGAGGGTACTGACGATGATGACAGGATGAAGTTCTACTACAGGTGTGCAATGACCATGTGGCGGATGGGGTGGTCCCCCTGAGGATAGGTGACAATGAGATAGAACCTTGTTAGAGCACATGATAGAAGTTACTAGGTGATGAGACTTAGAATGTATGATTCTTGTGCAAGTGGGTGGTGAGGCCATTGGGCCGTTCTAGTCCTAACCGGGATTAAATTTCCAGCGTGATTGGTGATAGAAAGTGGTGGTGGGCTTGGCAGACTGCAGGTGGGCATGTAGGTGGGCCATTCCGATGGGAACAAAAATTGGGCATATGGGCTTTGTTTTGGGATTTAATTACCACTCACTCTTTGTATCATCCATATAAAATAAACAAGGTTGACTGGTGGACTATCCCCTTGGGGGGCTATGGTCTGCCTTCCTGGCCTGTGTGTGAGGTTTCTATGTGTTTGATATAATTATACCCCTAAGAACCTAATATATATATATATATATATATATAGAGAGAGAGAGAGACATGTAATATAAAATGAAAAACATACCATGAAAAAGAATTATAGAATCATGATATAAAAAATGTGATCCGTGAAGCATAATCATATACATTTAGAATCAGAATGTAACATATCATTGAATCATATAATAATAGTGCTTTGGAACAAACATAACCACATTCAAGAGTCACTAATCGACCACTCATAGTGGAAAAAAATAATTGAACTAGTTTAAACATATATCATGAGATATAACCTTCTATAAAATACAATGTAGGGATTTAATGGACCCAAACCATCTCAGAGATTTATCAAAACCAAAAATGTCTCAGGGATTTATAAGGCCCTAATCATCTCAAGGATTTATCATGGATAATCCTTCTCAAGGATTTATCAAACTCAAATCGTATCATGGATTTATCAAACCTAAAGCATATCAGGTATTTATCATACAAAATCCATTAATCACCATACATGTGCCACTTGAAATAAATAATTTATATTTTTTAACATCACTTAATTAACCAATCAAAAATAGATATGTTTTTGAAGACATTCATAGAACATATCATAATCCATCCAGAGAAACAAGACATATAGTATCTTAATAACATTTATCAAGTGAAATATAAGGAATTACAATGAATCTTGAAATATATGTAAAAATAATAATTTTAAAATCATTGGATAAATCACTTTGAAAAATAAGAAGAAACATCCCTTTTTAAAATGCTTTAAAACTCCTTAAAATTTTTTCTTTAAAAAAAATACTTTGAAATTGATAAATTATTTTAAAAATTACCAATTAAATCAGATTTTTTATAAAATATACTCTTTAAAAGAAATATGTTTCTAATTTTTTTGAGAATATATAAAAACATTGAATACTTATTTAAAAATAAAATCCTTTAATCCATTTTAAAATAAATAATTTACTTTTAAAATAAAACTTTTACTTTTTAAAAATATAACAATATGTAATTTTATGTTCAAAATTATTAATAATTAAAATAATTTGGAAAAATATTTTAAATCATGGAAAGTAAGCTTAATTGATAATAATTCTCATAGTAAAAAAATAAAGCATAAAAAGAGTTTTTTTAATTTTTTTTAGCATAGTCATAAAAGATGAAGTTACATTCACATTGAAAAGCCATTTTCCAAAAGGCGAAGAGAAATAATTAAAAAATAATATTTTTAAAAGAATATTAATAATGGATATATGAAAAATAAAAAAGGTTTTCCATATTAAATGTGGAGAAGAAGATAAAAATATTAACTTGAAAGGGATAACCTTTTTAATAGGTTGAGAATACCTTTATTAAAACCCATATTATGTAGTGTGGTAAATATTACTTTTGATAATGGGTAAAGTGAAATTTAAAAATTAATAAAAAGCATATTTGGTTTTCAGAAATAATAAAGGAAAACATTAGTGGGAATAATGATTATGGACATGGAAGAAAAATAATCATTTGAAGAGAATGAGAATTATTCTTAACATCATTAAAATTTATGAAGAATGAAATCCAAAAAATTAATTAACTAGAAAACAAGGAAGAAAGGAATTATAATTTCATCATAAAATAAAATATAACCATCTTGTAAAACCATATTCAAAGAAGAAATTATTATGAATCAAGAAAATAATTTGAGTCAAGAAAAACCCTTACGACTTAAGAATCATTTTAATAAAAACCCCTTAAAAGAGAGAGGTTAAAGTTAAACTTAAAATACAATGAATAAAATTTATTTCATGATTTTATATGTATAGTAGGTATTATACAGAACATTTATGTGAAATTAGGTGTATAAAAAACATGTCTCAAAGAAAGAAAATTGAGAAAAAACACTCATAACTTGTATTCATGCATAGTCAAATGCACTCCAAATTACTATTTCATTAAAATATATATACAAATAACCAATTTTATATACTTATTAATTTATATTAATTTATATAACCTTTAATTATAATCATTTTTATACATTTTTTAGTTATAGTTTATTTTCATCATTGGATGCAGGTGCTTTTTATTATTTTGCACACGCTTTAAATGAAGATGTCAATTAACTTACTTTGATAACAACTTAAACACTACTATATTATCAGAGGTACTATAATATATGATTTATAATTATTTATAAATATATAATTTTATCCTATGATAATTTTATCACGATTCATAAAGATGAAACTAATGATGAGATTGTTTTGATAACTTTTGACAAACACAAGTTAGCATGTTAATAATGTATTAAATATTAATATAAACTTGTATAACCTTAAAATAAATACTATTTTCTAATTTATGTTTAATAATTATATTATTTATGTTTACATATTCATCCATGATAGAAATTTATAACATTTTTCATGTTGGTGGTTAAACTGACCCAGATAAAATCATGATATAATCGAAGGGTGAGTATGGTTAAAAAGTGATTCATTTGGATTAATATAATTATTAAATAAGTATAATGATTTTATTTATATGTTGTTAAGGTGGTGAATCATATTTCAAGATATTTGGATAAATAATTAAATTCTATAGGTTTAAAGACTTTTATTTTCTTATTTGGACCCTTTGGATATTTCTATATATTAATTTTGGGTTTTCTTCAAAGTTGGCATGGTGTTATGCGTGTCATAGGACCCCAAAAATTATATATTAATAAATGTGCATGTATATTTTTTGAAATTATGGATTTAACATTGATCAGATTATCTGATGGGAGATCCAATACTTCTATTGGATTCAAAACATGTGGTTTACCATAGGCAAAACATAATTTTTGTATGAATTAGACTTATGGTTAACACAAAATCATAGCCATATATTACATGAAATAAGTTAATTAAATTAATTAACTAATTTAATTTACCTAAAACTAATTATCTCTTTTATAATCCTTATCATTATGTATCTCTAGGACTAATCTCATAACCCTGAGAATCAAGAGGGAGGGAGAGAGTGTCACCACAAGAAGAATCTTTGATGAAAAAATGTAGAGTATCGGGAATCACAGATTGAATTCAGCGTAACCTATAATTAGCTTTTACACAGATATTTTATTCATTAACTAATCTAATGTCAAGTTAGGGATCATTATTTTTGGATTATTTCCTTATTATTTCATATTTCTATAATAGATTATGATTTACTCTTTGAATCCTAGATTTCTCTCTCTTTAGCACAATCCCATTGATTATTTATTCTTTGGATGTAAAATAATCATGGTTATTGATTTATAAACTGTATTTGATTTACTAACTCACTATTTATGGATAGTTTCACAACAACCATCAACTAATTCACTTTTTATTTTTCTTTTCTCCCCTCATTCTTTGTGTGTTTGTCATCAGCCTATGGTAGGTTGGCGATTCGACTACTGGTCTAGTTTGAAGCAAGATCAAACCTTATAACCACATTATTTTGTGAAATTTATGGAGAATATAGTGATTTATAGAAGTTACAACAATCCATGGAATATTTTTGATGAATTATGAATCTTCGAACCTTCAAACAATGATGGATATGCAATGGTCTTTACATGGGTTGATGAGAATCATAATTTACGGCCACCATAGGCCATAAATTGATAACCAGAGAAGTTTAATTTTATTAAGGGGTCATGAAAGAATATTTTGGTGAGAGTTTTGGTGGGATCAATGGATCTATGAAGCTTCTAGGAGAATAATTACCTTTTGGTGAAAAAATCAACTAAACTCTATGTAACCAGGAGGAACACATATCATGTTGTATACATGTTCACGATGGATAGGGTTTACTGGTAGAGTTCAATATCACACACTATGTGGCTAGGATCACATTCCATGTGACTCTATTCAGATAGTAAAACCATGTATAGGGAGTACACTCCTTGGGACCCAAGTGTTCCAACATGCCTTCTTCCCAGATAGGATATTCCACACACTGAGTGGAATATCAAGACATGGTTAGGCTTGGACTTGGGAGTACACCCAATGTACCCCAAGGGACACACAAAGTACCTTTCTTTAGATGTCCTACCTATCATATATCTTTCATTGAGACTCCAAATTATACCCATGAGTAGTCCTTTTATAGTATAATTTAATGTAGAATGTGATGGTGAACTTTTTTAAATATCAAAGACAAGATATAAGTGGGAATGAGAGGATATATTCTTCCAGCATGATTTGCTAATGTTGATTCTTGAGAGTGATCTCTAGAGAAATATCAAAAAAGGCAACCCCCTTTGTGACACACATAGGTCTAGGCATGGGTCCCTAATTTCTTGTATAGGTAGTATTGGAACCCACCCCTTATAAATACCATTTGGAATGGTTCTTCTATATGTGGAATCTAACTCCCTCTTCTTCAAGTGAAGGCAAGGTGTGGGTACTCTACCCTCTTAGGGTCGAAACCCACTTTATCATGTTGTGCTATTGGTGAGGCATGAATCTACCATATCCAATGAGGGTTATATTGGGATAATATTATCGAGATAGTACTGAAACTTTATGTTTTGGATAGGAACATCTTCCTGAGCTCACTGTGGGGATCAATATCCCTCTCTTTCTCTTTCCTTGGGTTCTTCATTGAGAATATTTGTTTATTGGGTTTCTTTTCCCTTCTTGTGGGATGTACTAATTATTTATTTATATTTTTTTTACCTCTTTGGTTTTCAGGGAATCCTAGTGGATATGTATATAATCACAATTAAATGGGATTTTCCCACACCGGTCATGTCTTATATAGGTGAAAAATAGTTAGACAATGACTTTGGCGGGCCTAGAATTGTTGGAGATTAGTAGTACAAGGTGATATTGATCATGGGAGGCTCTCAATTTTAGTCTTCATGAGAAGGAATATCCCTCCCCATTTTTTGATATATTAGGACTCCCTTTATTTCTTGTTTTCATTCACTTTCTCCCTTCATACCTTGGATATATTTATTTTCTGCACTCTGGTTGTTCTAGAGGTTATTACATATATTTGTTTCATCTCAGGTTAGTAAAATTTTATTTATTTGGAATGGTTGTGATATGATTGGAGGTGTGGATGTGTATAGGTTCATTTGGTTAAGGAATACCATATGTGTGATATGCCTAATCAGTACTAGTCTCCATCCCCTGACCTTTTGGATGTGGGATTTGGGTGGAATCTCAGCTTTCCATCAGTCCAGGTGGGGCCCTAGTGGGTTCAGTTGTGACTGAGTGATGTCAGAGTGATTTATCCTAGGGATAGTGTTTAGAATTATATGTATTGTTAGGATTAGTTTAGGAACTTAGGTAAATAGTGTTAAGGTTTCTCAAGTTTGGATTTCTAGATAGGGAACCTAGTGGGCGTGTAGTGATTGACGTATCTATACATTAGGAATCTGATCACTTAATTTTCAACTCAGAACACTAAGACATCGGTTGCAAGGAAATCAATAGTACATTCCTAAAATAGGAATGGGTCTTTGAATTCCATGTACTTATTGAGTCAACTCCCCAAATATTTTCATTTTATAATGGTATGTCTTGTTAAATATCAAGATTATACTATGATGAAAACCATCTTGGATTTTGAGAGAGGGTCATAATGATGACTAGTTGAGTGATGAGGCTTCAATGAAGGGGATTATTCATGAAAATTTTCCTATAAGTGAGCATAGAGTAGTTCTTCCACCCAATAATAGGCGTATGGACCAAAATACACTATTTTAGGCAGATGTTCTTCTGCATGTTGAGTATCTGATTGTTCTAGTGAGATAGGATAATGATGCATGTAGGTTGATTGTGCTAAATGAGTTTGAGCAGTAGAGAATGATTTGGTTTTATAGTGGTCCATACCTTAAATTAGTAGAGGATTGGATTGAATTGGTGGGATTTGTTTTTTGAATTTTTAAATATCAACTTATCATATGGTTGCACTCATGACCAATGTTCTTCTTAGAGTAGCAGATCACTAGTGGAGTCTGGTCATACAAACCCATGGTGAGGAAATTCTATCATGGAATGAGTTTCTATACATGTTCCATGATGAGTAATATCATTTGACCTTGCTCTCTATATGGATTTAAGATCTTTTAGAGTTATGTAGTGTGATATGACTGTTGTAGAGTGTATGTAGAGGTTCAATAACCTCATGTTTTACTCTTTTGATATGGTTCTAGATGGATATTTCTAAGCATGGAACTTTGTGTAGGGATATATGAGATAACATGATCTCTCTATTTATTCCCATTTATACTAGGGTTCTAGAGAAGAACTTGGTGATGGTGAGATTCAAGATAAGGGATCCTCAATCAACACGAGTTAGCATGGACGCAATGGAGTAGAGTAGTCTAATGTAGCTGGAAGACCTCAGTCATTAGGTTCATGGAATAGGTTGTCTTAATTAAAGAATGATTATCCTTAGATATCAACAACTTAGAGATCCCATAGAGGATTTAATTAGTTGATAGATGTATGGTGCTACAATCATGATCTGGAATCTCTTTGGGGTGGTCAGGGAAACCCCTAGGGAGGAAATGCTGGTGGAGGGGATGGAGGAGCCCCAATGGGAGGATCTTTAGATGGAGGATGATGATAAAACCTATAAAAACCACCACCAGGTGGACCATGAAAGTATTAGAGGTCTGGTGGAATAGGGCATGGTCTATTACAGGCTGTGTGGGGATATGATCAGACTACACCTGAGATTATTTGAGGTATGATCTTTATATTATCTACCTTAGAACTAGTAATTATAGATACAAGTGTGATTCATTAATTTATTTCGCTATCAATTTTATAAGATCTAGAGATTATTTTAGAGCCTTTAGCCTATAATTTTTGTCTAGAGGTTCCTATATAGAGTGATTCTATTATTTTTTACATCTACTAACAGTGCGATTTGATGCTTGGTGGAAAGAGTTCCATGTAGAACCTCTTGGTAGTTTAAATGAATCTATATGAAATCATCCTAGGTATAGATTGAATATCCATGGTATGTTCCTAGATGGACTATCATTTTAGGAGAGTTAAGTGCCTACATGCAGATGAGATGAGATTATCCTTAAATGGTGTGAAGTAGCTACTGGTATAATGACTAAGGATTATGAGAGGGAGGCTATAACATATCTCCCATCAGTTGAAAAGCTGGTTCCTTGGTGTAGTGTGGTCATTAGAAAACTTGCTTCCAATAGTAGTGAAAAAATACATGGATATCTTCCTTGAGGATGTTCTAGGTTTACCTTCAAGGTGATAGATCAAATTATTTATTGACTTCCACCTTAGGAGAAGATCAATATCAACTATGGTATAATGTATGGCCCCTGCTAAGCTCCAAGAGTTGAGGGTTAAATTGGAGGAAATTTAAGAGAAAGGTTTCATCCTCACTAGCATGTACCCTTTGGTAACTTCAATGTTATTCTTTTGAAGGTGGATTAGAGATTTGGGATATGTTTTGATTATAATTTCCAGATATAAGTGAAAATAAATAATAATTACTCATCACTAGGTATTGATAACTTCTTTAACTAGATGGAAGGTGAAATATGGTTCTCAAAGATTGACCTCAGGTCTAGTTTTAACCAATTGCTAGTTCATAAGGAGGACATTCTAAAAATGGAATTATTATTTTATTACCTGAATTATGATTTCTTGGTGATTCCCTTTGGGGAAATTAATTCCCTTTATGTATTAATAAGACTTATAAACTATATCTTCTATCCTTTCTTGGATTGGTTAATGTTTTCATTCATCAATGAAATTCTCATTTACATTGTATAAGAGGAGGATTATGTAGATCATTTTAGTATGGTCCTAGACTTACTTATAGAGGAACAGTTATATGGTAATCTCTCAAAGTTTAAATTTTGGATTAGGGAAGTCTAATTTATGGGTAATTTCATATCTAAACATGATTTAGCTATTGATCTAGAAAATATAATTGTAGTGAAATACTGAGACCATCCCAAGAGGGTGTTGAATGTATATCGTTTTCTTGGTTTGTATGGGTACTATCAAAGGTTTATGGCATAATTTTACAAGATTATAGCCCCTTTGACTACCCTGGAACTAGATGATAAGCTATATTCTAGTAATGAACAGTGTTACAAATCCTTCAATGAGTTAATACGAAGGCTAAAAAAGACTCATATTTGAGAATTCCAGAGGTGAGTGTTGAGTACGTGGTGTTTACAATGCCTCTATAGATGACATTAGGTGTGGGTTTATGTAGAAGTTGGAATTAATTGCTTATAAGACTCAATAGAGGCGACCCGATGAGTAAAAATACATGACTCCACTACTTCTCCATTATGTGAGAGAGGTATAATTGAGAGACCTTTGTTATGAAGTGATACATGATATGATATCCTCGGGATATGCACCAAATAGATTTTCATAGGTTGAGGAACATTCCATCCTTTTCCAAAGATAAATAGTGGTTCCTATTGTATTTAATGAGGAGGTGCTGAGGGAGTTTCATACCTCCCCCTTGGAGGTACACCATCCTAGAGTGATGAAGATGTACCAGGACCTTCAGAAAAAGTTATGATGGGAATACATGAGGCATAGTGTTACTGAGTTTGTTTCTTGATTCATCACCTATCAACAGGTGAATATAGATCATTAGGTTCCCTTAGGTTTGAATCTACCTATTGAGATCCTAGAGTGGAAGTGGGATGGAATATATATGTATTTTAAAAATTTTCTTAATGTTAGCTTTAAACCTTAAGGAAACCTATGTTTAACAAAGTTAAATTGGTTATATTAATAAATCCCTCTTTAAGAACTTTTCTTAAACATAAAAAACCTTAATGAAAACTTAAGTAAAGATTTATTAAAGTAATATTCTACCTTAAAGCATATAGAATCTTATTATAATTAGAGTATACAAGATTAAGAATGTATAAAAATTTATACTTTCTTTCTTCAAAAAAATACAGTAGAATTAAAACATGTAACAATAATAAGTAAATAAGTATATTAAATATTTTAACCCAAAGAGAAGGGTATCCAACAACCTTGTATAAAGGTCCCTTGATTTACACTTTCAGGAAAGTCTGTCTTAACCACACTAGGGTAATCCCTTGATAAGAGTATCAGAATCTGTCTTGCTATCCCTCCAAGACCTCGAACTTTAAGGTAGTCGGAACGTCTATCTTCCTATCCCTGGAATCCCTCGATTGATCATCTAATCAGAGTCACACTAAGTAGGTTTAACAAGTTGTTCATAGATTTAAAAATTTGTTCACAAAATTCACACAAAGAATTAGAGTCTCTCTCTCTCTTGAAATAACTTCACAACATTATATCATGTAATATCTGGTTTTGTGTTAATGTGTGTGTCGAAATCATAAAATGGATGGGGTATTTATAAGTAAAAAACCCAATGGTCATCTCCTCCTCCAACAATCATATTTTTCCTTTAATTTTGAAGGGACCTAGACATGTGTCACTTAGCTAATGGTTAGTTAAAAATAGATTGTAAGACATCGTTTCATGTAATAAATCTTAGGAAACATTACCATGAGTAAGAAACATAAATATGTAAGGAATTTTTTTTTCTTAAGAAACATTAACAAGTTTAGGATTCGATAAAATGAAACATTACTTTAAGAAAATGAGGTAATTGTAATAAAGGAATTTAATCAGATTCTTAAGGAATTGAGAATTGGAGTTTAAAAATATGAACAATTGGATTATTAAATAATAGATATTCAGAGTTTGAATTCCAAGGAATCGAAAATCTGATTTATGATAAATTCAGAATCTGATTTATGAATATTTCAGAGTCTTGAAAAAATGAGAGTTCGAAGTCTGATTTCCATAGAATTCAGAATTTGATTTCTCAAGAAATCAGAGTCTGATTTTAGGAGAAATCAGAGTACGATTTTTGAAGAAATGTGTGTCTTATTTCAAAAGAAATTGGAGTCAGATTTCAGAATAAATTGTAGTTGAATTTCATAAGAAATCGGAGTCAGATTTCAGAATAAATCTAAGTATGATTTTAGAAGAAATCAGAGTCACAATTCTAGGGAAAATCATATTATAAGGATTTTTAAGGTTCTAAGTTAGGAAAGGATCCAATTTTTTACTTAAGAAAAATATGGTTAGTATTTATTTAGTAAAACACTATATAAGATAATGAAAACCATAGATAAAATCAAAAACATTTTTAGAGAAAGAAAATTTTCCTTAAGAAAATATTTCTTTGAGAAAGATAATTTTACTTAAGAAAATGTGTTTGCGATTTTCAAAACATAATGGAATGGAAAATTCATAATGGAACTTATTGACTCAACAATCTCCCCCTTTCTGGAAAGTAAAAAAAACTTTTTGAAAAGGAATATAAGGAATAAGGTTTTCACTTTTTGAACTTTAAAAGAAATACTTATCTCCCTTTACTTTGTTTATAACCCATAATGAATACGACTAACTCCCCATTAGGTTTTGAAATCCCTAAGGATCATATTATTTTATATCTTAGAGAAGTTACTTATTCTTGCTTAAGAATATATATCTTTAAGTAATATACCCCTTACTTAATCTACCCCTTACTTATGTCATTCTCTTATTTTAACTTAATATTATTTTGATCATTCTTTTCTCCTCCTTTGTGATTTTCAAAATGGAATGGAGGGAAAAAATTGTACCTGAAAGGTTAGTAATATACAAGAAAAAATAATGGAAAGATAAAAAATTTCATTATTATGGGAATTTTTTTGTTACAAGTTAATTTTTAATAAAATATTGGAATTTAAAAAATCAATTATCCTTATTTTATTTCAGAATTATATTTCATAGGGTAGCTTTAAACCTTTTTCAATTCTTTATGATCTTCCTCAAACTTCTTGAGAAACTGATCCTAATCCGAATTTTTCTTTTCAAGAACTTTGATTCTTTCTTCTTGAGGATTAAGAATTTCATCTTGAGAATTTTCCACCTATTATTTTTCTTTGAATTTTTATTCCAACTATTTCCTAAGTTCTCTTTCCCTTTTCAAATTCAAAGAAACAAAATTCATATTTCCATTTAGATCTTTATCCTCTTGAATCAGGGTAACATGCTCTTGATTTAGCTTTTATAAAAGACTTGATGAAAAGATCTTGATCGTATCATCTAACTTATCAAAATAATCCTTTACTGAATCATGGAAATCATCCATGATTTTTAGATCATTAATTACTGACTTAGACCACTTGGTTATTTCTTTGCAAGATCTCCTATAAGCATCATAACCAATGTGAAAAGTCTTGAACTCACCTTTAAGTTTAACAAACTTTTCTATGAGAATTATAGTAGAGTATGAATTTTAATGGATTGATTTTTGAAATAATTGGCATCTCGAGTCAAGGAAATAAGGAAATTGTATTCACTAGCTTCTTCAAGGACTAAACAAAAAAATCTTGTCCCAAGGAAGATGAAGATTCTGAAGCATATTCCTTTACTGGTGAGGGAAGTTTACCTTTCTCTTCTGATTTCCTTTTAGATATTCCAACAAAATCTTTCTTTGATTTTGAAACCACAATTTTCCTAGGTGAATCAATAAACACTTTCTTTCCTTACTTAGCATTAGATATTCTCTTCTCAACTTTCAGAGTCTCACAGTCACTATAAGAAAATTGAACTACTCTATCGTTATCATCAAAAACATTATCAGAAACTTTATCATGAAATTACTTGTCATCATCAGGATGAATAAAATCATGGTTACTTCTTTCATCATCTGAAGGTTTATCAACCTCATCGTGAGCATCATCATTTTCCCTTTTGATATTATCTTGGTTGATTCAATTTGGGAAGTTCTGATCGACAAATTATTATAAGGACTTTCATTATCTTGGTATTCTTCTACCATTTGGATTATATATTCACTTTCATCTTCCTCTTATTCTTCATCTTGTTCTTCTTATTATTTTACTTCTTCTTTAACAACAGGTTCCGAAGTTGAAACTATCGTTCACTTATCTATGCTCGGAGTTTCTATATGAACTGATTCATTCAAGAAGGATTCTGATACCTATATTTGTTCAAATACCTTACCTATATCTCTAATAAAGACTTGAAAAATCTCATCTTCTTACATATTCTTCTTTAAATTATTCTCCTTGGCTTGATTCTCAATTTATTTAGCTTCTTTAATCTTTAAGGCCTTAGCCTTAGTAGGTTCTAACCCTAAAACTGCATCTCCTTACTTATTTTTCTTTTTCTAATATATCCACTTGGATACTACTTCATCATAAAATTTCTTTTTCTTTTTTGTCTTGGGTGGAGTAGATTATGATTCTGGAGCTGGGGATTTCTCTTTCGGTTCTGGTTATTTTCTTTTATTTAGAGTTTTCTTGGAACTTTTACATAATTAACCTTTCTTTATGATAGATTTCACATCACTCTTAGGAAGATTAAATAATTCTCCTTACTTAATACTAAAACTAATTTTCATTCTCCTTAGAGTATCATCACTCAATAACATTATCTTAAAAACTTTGGGTTTTGAACTGCAAGGAATTTTGAATGATTCTAGGAAAAGGAAAATGATCTTTGAAAAAATTGCTGGATACATTATTATCTAAGACTTGAGGGTGCCATTCTTGATATTGGTGAAGGTCAGAAGGATTTAATTCACTAGATTTATCTTTCTTAGGTTGACTATGAAATAAATTATTATGATATCACATTTCTTAATGGAATCATTGTCTCCATTTCTCAGAATGATAAATCCTTGCATCCATAGGGCTAAAAACCTAAAATTAGTTGAAAGATGATTGGTCTTCAGTGACTTAAATCCTTTAATTTAAAGGAACTCAATTTACTTAACATTCTAAAAACTACCTTCCTTATCTGGAAACTTGTGATAATAAAATATAGTCTCTCCTTTTTAAGGAATATCCAAAATACTGGCTGCTTTGTTGAAAGATAAAGAATAAGTCTTTCTATAGCTCATGAAAGAAAAAATATCTCTTCCCACTTGTTCATAAAAACAAACTGTATCATAAAAATATATAAGAAGGTCAAGATAAACTAGATCCTAATTATTTAGTTTGGAAACACAAATACATTCCCATCCATTATTCTTAATGATTTTTGGGATCAGAGAATCATAATTTCAAAATAAATTTGGGTCCACCAACCTTTCTATATAAATTAACCATTCATTGAGTTCCTTGTTAGAGGCCATATGATTCTATGATGAAGCTTCAAGAGAGATTCAAAGTATAAGGAAACAAAGAAAACTGAATGACTGATTTGAAGGGAGGAAAATATTTGGCACAAAAACACTAGAATAATCGATGTGGGATTCAAATGTGGGGGTCATTTATATAGGCTTTGCGGTTATGGTTCGTATTCCCCAAAAAATCCAACGATTGATATTAACTTGATCTGATCTGATGGTTTATGACAATGCCGAAGAAGGATTTTGAAGGTTCCAATCCTTTGAGGTTTTAAGGAAAAAATTGTTTTTAAGGAAAGTGAATCTGATAAAGTTTTATTAAAACAATATAAAAATACAAAAAAGTAAAAAATGCAATTACAAATATTTAAGTAATGAAACATACTTTTCAGATTTATTAGAAATAATTTTCAATATTTATAAGGATCTTCTTATAAAACTTAGGTTCTGGAAATTTTTATTCGGGAAAGAAAGTTTTAGGTTCCGAAAAACATTTTAAGAAAAGAAAAAAAATAAACATATGTGATCTCACTATGAAAAGGAGTATCTTAATGTAAGGAGATAGGTTTCAAAAAAAAGTTAATATGTATTATTACCTTGTGGTTATCATTCCTAACTTTGTTTTAATGTATTCAAATCTACCGGAGGGTAAAGACTTTGTAAATATATCAGCAATTCAGTCTTGCGTTTTGATAAATTGTAAAATAATATCTCCTTTAAGTGTGTGATCCCTAAGAAAGTGATTCCTAATATCTATGTGATTTTCATGAGAGTGATGTGCAGGGTCTTTGTTTATGTAAATAAAACTATTATTTTCAAAAATTATTTTTGTTTTGGTAATGCTCATTCCATAGTCTGTGAGTGTGTGTTGTATCCACAACACTTGAGTACAACAACTTCCAACTGCTACGTATTCAGCTTTAGCAATGGAAAATGATACTGAGTTTTTCTTCTTTCATGACCAAGAAACTAATGAATCTCTTAAGAAATGAAAAGTTCCATATTTACTTTTCCTATCTATTCTACATCCACCAAAATTAGCATCTAAAAAACTGTTTAAAACAAAATCATTTTCAAAAGAATAGAAAAGTCCTAAATCCATGGTTCCCTTTAAATAAAAAAAATTATTTTGACTGATTTTAAATGAGATTCCTTTAGATTAGATTGATATCTTGCAAAAAATAATATTGAAAACATTATGTTTTGATGAATAGCTATTAAGTATAATAGAATTCCTATCACACCTCTAAAATATGTTTGATCCACTGGTTTCTTAGCTACATCAAGATCAAGAGAGTTTGAGGTACCAATTAGAGTACATATAATTCTAGTGTCTTCATATCCATAATTCTTAATAAGATCTTTAATATACTTATGTTGATATATATAAGTTCCTTCTAGTTTTTGAGAAATTTGAAAACCAAGAAAAAATGTTAACTCACCCATCATACTCATTTTAAATGTAGATTTCATGATATTCGTAAAAGAATCAGTTAAAGATTGCTAAGTTGATCCAAATATAATGTAATAAAAATAAATTTGAACAATAAATACATTTTTATTATCTCTATTTATAAAAAGGGTTGGATCAGAAGTTTCCTTAACATAATTGTTTTTTAACAAAAATCATGTAAGTCTATCATACCAGGCTGTAGGGGCTTGTTTAAGTCTATATAAAGATTTATTAAGTTTAAAAACATGTTTAGGATGTTTTTTGTCTTCAAATATAGGAGGTTTTTCAACATAGACTTCCTATTTAACATATCAATTAAAGAAAGAACACTTTACACCCATTCGAAAATGTTTGAAATTAAAGAATTTTGAAAGGCTAATAGGATACGAATAGATTCAAGTCTAGCTACTGGAGCATAGGTTTCTTCATAGTTTATTCCTTCTTGTTGATTATATAATTTATCAACTAATCTTTATTTATTTCTTATAATGATTCCATTTTCATCACACTTATTTCTAAAGACCCATTTTACACCAATTATAGAAGTTTCCTTAAGTCTTTCAACCAAGGTCTAGACTTTATTCTTTTCAAATTCATTTATTACATCTTGCATAGCTTTAATCCCATCTTCACCACTTAAATATTCATTCGTGATTTTACAATCTAGTTGGGGAAATAATGCTAGATTTTCTACTTCATTTCTTAAATAAATTCTAGTCCATACAGGTGGATTTAAATCACCAATGTTACTATACCTGAGATGATTATTAAGAAACAGCTGATTTGGGTTTTGTAAAACCTGTTCATCAACATAAAGTAAAAACTATTCTAGAGTAAATAATTCAAAAACTTTTTATTGAGTATTTTACTTATTATATGAATATTCCAAAAAGGGTTGATAATTAGTTTTTGAAAACACATCCAAATATGTTGTTTAGGGTTGTTTAAAAAAAGTATCAGTTTCATCAAATTTAACATGTACTATTTCTTCAATGATTCATGAATTTTTGTTAAAAACTCTATAAGCGTTATAAGTAGTGGAATAGCATAATAAAATTCCTTCATAGGATTTGGGTTAGAATTTATATAAGTTATATTAAGTATTCAAGATGAATAATTTGCAACCAAATACTTTGAAGTGAGAAACTTTAGGTTTTCGACCAGTCCACAATCCATAAGGTGTTTTATTAAGAAAAGGTCTGATTAAAACTCGATTTATAGAATAACAAGTAGTACTTAAAAATTCAGCCCAAAAGTGTTTAGCAATATAATATTCACTCAACATGGTTCTAGTTATCTCTTAAATAATTTGATTTCTTCTTTCAACAATACCATTTTTTTAGAAGTTCTAGAAGCTGATAAGTTATGAGTAATGCCTTTTTTAGTACAAAAAGTTTCAAAATATGAATTTTGAAATTCTCCACCATGATAATTGTGAATAATTATCAATGTAATGTTTTTCTAATTTATAAATTTTGATGAAAAATATTTAAAATAAGAAAAGGCTTCAGATTTCTTTGCTAAAAAAAACACCCAAGTAAATTTAGTGTAATCATCAACTAAAACAAATACATAGTATTTTCCTCCAATAATTCCATTTTGTGTTGGAAAGAAAATATACACATAAAATAGATGTAATGAATCAGAATATGAGGATTCAATAATTTATTTAAATCTTTATTTATGTTTCTTTCTATATAGACAGGGATCACAAAATTTTTAAGAATCAAATCTAAACTTCGGTAAATCCTTAAGAAGTCTTTTATTTGAGAGTTTTAATAGGTTCCTAAGGTTTTAGTGTTCTATACTTATATTACATAACCAATATTGATCTTCAATTTCACTAAGGTAAGGTAGATCTTGGCTCCTAATGTCTTTTATGTTTAGTGTATAAATATTCTCATGTCTATGGGAAGAGAGAATAAATTCTTCCTTGGAACTGTGTACTAGAAATTTATCATTCCTAAAATTCACAAGGTAACATTCATCACTATATTGTCTTATGCTTATAAGTTTGTTCTTAATACCTTTAACAAATAAAACATTATAAATTAAAACTTTTCCAAGAATAAAAATATTAACTATAACAACAATTTCTCCCTGAGCATTATCTCTGAAAGTTACTTTTCCCTCTTTTGTCTTGATAATCTTTTCAAAGAAGTTTTTATTACTATTAATTTTCTAGGAACATCCAATATCCATGTACCAAGTATTGTTGTGGGAAATTCCTTTATTTTCCTGAAAATAAAAATGTTAGACTTTCAGAATCCAAACATTCTTGGATTGGGAATTGTTAAAAAGTAAAATCTTAGGTAACCCAATTTTCGTAGAAAAGTAAGCTTTATGAAAACCTAAGGGAATAGTTTTATTTATAGAATTTTTTTTCTCTTAATGACCACCACATTGACATTTAGTGAAAAAGGAGCGCTTTGGGGAACAAAATAGAAATGACTAAAAACTGGTTTTGTGTGAGTATAACCAAATCCAGAACTATTTCTAAGAGGAAGAAGTTGTGAATACATTTTATCAAATTGTTTCCTTCCAGAAGTGAAATTTGATAAAAGATTCTTTAAGGAAAATATTTCAGATTTTAGTTTGATGAGAAAATTCTTATCCTCATATTCATTAGTCTTAGAATTTAAATTATCCTCTAAAACATTTTTATTGGAAATGATATTTTCAATATGCTTAGAAAGTTTATCCTTCTAAAAATTAACTTCCTTAAGGTTTTTAGAAATATTTTCAAAATAAAGAGTTTTATGATCAAGATGTTTAGAAAGATATGATACTTTTTTTAAAATATAAATTCTAGAATTTTATTTCTCTGACTTCTTTTTTATCTTATAATTCTCATTATCAGGTAATTTAACAAATCTAGAGACTTCTTCAAATGAAGGTAATATATTATCTTCTGATGAGGAAGATTCTTCATCCAATGATTCATAATAATCTTCATTTGGAATATTTCCATTTAATGAAATATTAGTTAAAGATTAATCATTGGGTACCTTATCCATAAGACAATGATTTTCAATAGGTAATCTGGCTATAAGACCAATATTATTTTGACCAGAAGATTTATATTATGAAGATTCATATGAAGAGTCACCACCACTGGAACTCCATGTCTCATTAGACTTTATGGCTTTCTTAGCCTAAGATTTGTAGTACTTCTTTATATTCCTTTCATAATGCTTTTCCTTTCTGTCTTATCCCTTGAACATAGGAAAATTAGGTCTGATATGTCCAGCTCTTTTGTATTCATAACAAGTTACTTCCAAATATTTCTTGTCCTTTATTTATTTTTTATTATATCTATACTAGAAATATTTATTTCCCACAATATTGTTCATCCTTTGAGAAAGTTTGGCAAGTTCATTCTTAGATTGATCACTATAAATTTATTCAAATATGACAACAACTTTATTAGATTTAGATCTAGTAACACTTTTTTGGAGTTTTGGATTTATGTGTAGTAGTGAAAGTAACGCTTCTATTACTATTCTTATTCTTATTAATGTCAACATATCTCTTAATTCTTGTTTCATTCTGAATAAGAGTTCCAAATAACTCATCAAGAGTGATATTAGATACTTTTCTATTCTCATCGATAACCATCCTTTTAGATTCCCACTCATTGGGCATGATATCAATTATCTTATCCACAAGAACTTCATTATCAAGTCCTTTTTCTCCCATAGATTGAAGACTGTTGACAATAGTCATAAATATTTTTGTACTTTACAAACTGGTTCTCCATAAGGAAACATAAATCCATGATATTTAGCTCTTAATATATCTCTTCTTGTTCTATCACTTTTCTAGTTTCAAAGTGTGTAACTTCAATTTTATTTCAAATACTATCGGATGCTTAATAAGAGGATATTTGACTATATATATTCCTGTTCATGGAATATAAAATAATATTTCATACCTTTTAGTTTAGTTGATATTCTTTTTTTCTTAATTTGTTAATGTTCTGATTTCTTTACTAGGAATATTTTATTCACTAGTAAGCATGAAAAAATTATCCACTCTAGTGTTTACAACAAAATTCTTCATCCTATATCTCGAGTACTCATAATAATTACCATAAAAGATTGGTGGTCTGGTAGGATTTAAATTTTCTATAGAACCAATGTTCATTCCTTCCATATCAATGAGAAAAATTATTTTCCACAAAACATGTTAGTAGAAAAAATTTTATAAACAAAGAAAATATTTATGAAAAACTTGAACAAGTAAAGATAAGAAAGAAAATTTGAGCAAGAAAACTTGAGAAAGAAATGTTATATATAGGTATAAGTATTTCAGATACCTCCTTTGATACCAATTGTAGGATCGAAATATAGATGTAGATTCTCAATTACATGATGGGGATGAATTGTAGGTTTAAAAAATTTCTTAAGGTTAACATTAAACCTTAATGAAACCTATGTTTAACATATTTAAATAGGTTATATTCACAAATACCTCTTTAAGAACTTTTATTAAACTTAAAAAACCTTAAGGAAAACTTAATAAAAGATTTATTAAAGACAGATTCTACCTTAAAGAATATAGAATCTTATTATAATCAGAGTATAAAAGATTAATAAAGTATAAGAAATTTATACTTTCTTTCTTTAAAAAAATAAAATGGAATTAAAAATTGTAATAACAACAAGTAAAAAGGTATAAGAAATATTTTAACCCAAAGAGAAGGGTATCCAATAACCTTGGATAAAGGTCTCTTGATTTATACTTTAAAGAAATTCTGTCTTACCCACACTAGGGTAATCCCTCAATAAAATTAATGGAATACATTTTTCTATTCTTGAACGCCCTCAAACTTTAAGGTAGTTGGAACCTCTATCTTCTTATCCCCCAAAGACCTCGATTGATCAGCCAATCAGAGTCACACTAAGAAGACTGAACATGTTTTTCACAGCTTGAACAAGTAGTTCAAAACATTCCCACAAATCATAAGAGTGTATCTCTCTATAAATAACATTTAAAAATCAAATCATATAATATCTATATGTGCGTTAATGTGTGTGTTGAAATCTTAAAATGGATGGGGTATTTATAGGAAAAAATACCAACGATCATCTCCTACTCTAATGGTTATATTTTTCTTTGAATTTCAGAGGGACCTGGACACGTGTCACTTAGCCAACGGTTAGTTAAAAACAGATTGTACAACATCATTTCATATAAGAAATCTTGGGAAACATTACCATGAGTAAGAAACATAAATATGTAAGGAAAAAAAATTTAGGCTTAAGAAACATTAACAAGTTTAGGATACAATAAAATGAAATGTTACTTTAAGAAAATGAGGTAACTATAAGAAATACATTTAATCAGATTCATTAGGAATTGAGAATCAGAGTCTAAAAATATGAATAATCATATTATAAAATAATAAATATTTGGAGTTTGAATTATTTGGAATCCAGAATCTGATTTATGATAAATTCAGAATCTTATTTATAAAGATTTTATATTCAGGAAAAATGAGAGTTCAGAGTCTGATTTCTAGAGAATTCAGAATTTGATTTCAAAGGAAATTAGAGTATTATTTTAGGAGAAATTGGAGTATGATTTTAGAATAAATCAAATCCTGAGTTCAGAATAAATCATTGTCCTATTTTATTAGAAATTGGAGTTGGGTTTTAGAAGAAATCAGAGTCGGATATCAGAATAAATCAGATTCTGATTTTAAAAGAAATCAGAGTCACAATTTTGGGGAAAATCAGATTCCAAGGATCTGTGAGGTTCTAAGTTAGGAAAGGATATGATTTTTTCCATAAGAAAAATATGGTTAGCATTTGTTTAGGAAAGCACTAGATAAGACAATGAAAACCATAGGTAAAGTCCAAAACGTTTTTAGAGAAATAAAATTTTCTTTAAGAAAATATTTCTTATATAAATATAATTTTCCTTAAGAAAATGTGTTAGTGATTTTAAAAACATAAAGGAATGGAAAAGTCATAAGGGAAATTATTGACTCTACAAGGATAATTCAATGGCTCTAATTTTCTTATTTATAACCTTAATATATTTATATATATTAATCTAGTATTTCATTTGTAGTTTATGTGATGTTACATGTGCCATATTACCCCAAAAATGATATATTAAAATATTAAATATATTAAACCACACACACACATTTTTAGAAATGATAGATGTATATTTGATCAAAGTATCAGATGGAATATTTGAGACTTGCATTGGATTCAGAACATGGGGTACACCCTAGACACAACATAAATTGTGTACACATCTGACTTTTGATGGATTCAAATTTGCATATGGATCTTAGATGAAATAAATATTTTAAATTAATTTATTAATTTAATATTCCTAAACCTAATTCTCTCTTTTATAATCCCTATTATGAATATTCTCCATGGTTAGTAACATAACCCTAAGAATCAAGAGTGTGGGAGAGAGTGTCACCATGATAAAAATATTAAATGAACGAACATGGGGGATCATGGATCAATGATTAGATTTAGTAAAACTCAATATCAACACTGATGTAGATCTATTATTCACCAATAATCAATCCAACATTATGGTATTGAACATTATTTATGGATTATTTTCCTTTTATTTCATATTATTTTAATTTACTATGATTTATGATTTGAATCCCCCATTTTTCTCTCTTTGATATAATCCCGTTGATATTTATCCCTTATTCTTAGAATAGTTGTGGTGCTGGATTTATCTTCTATTTTTTATTTACACACTTCAGGTCAATGTCAAAGTTTACAATGGACATTAATTAATTCACTTTTATTATTTTTTCTTTCTCCCATTATTCTTCATGTGTTTATTTTTAGCCTATCATAGGCTAATTCTTCAACTACTGATCTAGTTCAAAGTGCGATCAGACCTTGAAACTGCATTGTTTTTTTCAATCAATGATAGAGATGGATATTTTTATGAAGTGATGATGATAAAAAATTGATTTTGGATGAATGTATGAGGTCTAAATCCTCATATGATAATGGAGCCAGGAAAATAACCACGTGGGTCGATGTGAATATCAATTTCTAGCCACTAGAGGTCAGAAGTTAATGAAAAAATGAGTTTCCATCGATTTTGGTACCATGGATGAAGCTTCCAATGAGGTTTTTGAATGGGATCGATGGATTCAAAAATATCAAAGGATAATATTTACATTTATATGAAAAACCCTGTTATAAGGTGTGTATTCTATAGGAACAAATTCTTTGTAGTCTATATGTTTGAAACAACTAGGGTTTCTTGACTGATTTAAATATCACATGATGTGTGATCAAGTGCACACATCATGTGAATCTACCCAGCTAGCTGAACCATGTTTAAGGATTTCACACCTGTAACCCCAAGTGGTCCTATGTTCCATGTTCCCTAATGTAAATTCCATATATATGATCTTTCACATTCCTAGTGGAGCAGTAGGACATGACCAATCTTGGACCTAGGAGTACACCCCATGTACCCTAAGGGACATTCTGATTAATTTTCTTCTGATTTCGTACCTCTCATATATCTATATTCATGAATTGTAATTGGAACCATGAGTACTAATTCCTAAGTATAATTCATTGTGGACATAATAGTGACCTTTATTTTGATGTCAAAGATACACTATGAGGTTTCATGGTTAGATATCTTCTTATAGCATGATTTGGTGACATTGAGGCTTAAGAGTGATCTCTAGAGTGCTAACAGGGTTGAAAATTCCCCAATGGCATGTGTAGGTTAGGGAATGGGTCCCCCATTTCCTATAAAGTTAGTATTAAAATCCTCTTTATACACAACCTAGGGCATGTGTCTTTTATTTATAGAGTAGAATCCCTACCTCAACAAGCGCAGATGAGGTGTGAGTCCTCCACCCTCTTGGAACAAGTACACCCTCAACCATGACGTTCCATCAATAAGGTGTGGGTCCCCATTATTTGTTGATGATTACATTGGCCTACTAGAATTAATAAAACACTATAAATTAGAGCTTTCGATAGAATCATCATCCTTAGCTGACTATGAAGATTGGGATCCCTCTCCCTCTCTCTTGAAATTGGTTCTTCTTTGAGCACATATGTTTATTAGGTTTCTTATACCTTCTTGTGGGTTGAGATAACTATTTATTTCCATTACTTACCTCTTTGTTTTTATGGAATCCTACTGGGTATGTATATGCACACCCAAGTATGGTCTTTTTTTGCATGTGTCATGTCATATGTAGATGAAAAAAAGTTATATGGTGACTTTAACAGACCTAGTATTGTTGGAGATTTGCAGTACAAGGATGGGTTGATCCTCTGTAGTGGCTAGCTTTAGTGGTAATGAATAGTAATCTACCTCTTCATTTAATTCTAGGTTTTGAATACCTTTATTTATAGCTAGTAATGTATTTTTACCATTAAAACTTTGTATATATTTATATATTTCACTCTAGTGGTTCAATATGTTATTACAAGCATTTATTTCCACTTAGGCTAGTATAATTTTATTTATCCTGCATGATTATTATATACTTGGAGGTTTTCATGTGTATAAGTTCATTAGGATAAGGACTTCCATATGTGTGATGTGATTAATCAGTTCTAGTCACCATCCCCTATCCTATTGGATGTGGGATTGGGTTTCACTCTTAGTTTACCACCGATCCAGGTGGGCCCCCAATGGGTTGGGTAATGACAGAGTGGTATCAAAATTTTTATATCCTAGGGATGATGTATGGAGTTATATATATTGTGAGGGTTAGAATGGGAACTTAATTCAACAGTGTTAAGGTGTCCTAGGTTTTTATTTTATTCTATAATATCCAATGATGGTTTAGTGGGTGATGTATCAATACACCAAGACTTCGACCACTTACTTGTCAACTTGAAACACTGAGACATTAGTTATAGGTTAACCAATTGTACATGAATCATATAGTAATAGGTCTTTGAAACTTATTTACTTCTTGATTAAACTCCCCAGATATGCTCATCTGACCATGGAACATATTGTTCACTTTGAAGATATTGCCACAATGATAGCAAACTATGATTTAGAAATAAGGTCACGAAAATGACTAGTTAAGTGACAATGATTCAGTTTAAGGGTTTTTTCATAGGGTGTTTTACATAGGTGAGTAGAGATAAGTTCTTATACTTGATAATAGGTACATGGATTCACCTCTAGAAGTTCAGGATTATGTTCTTATACATGTTTAGAAGCTGATTATTCTAATGGGATAAGATGAAGATGTTTGTAAGCTGAGTGCACTATATAAGTTTCAATGGTAGAGACCAATCAGGTTCTACATTGAGCATGACCATTAGGTTTCAGAGGATTGGATTGAGTTAGTGGAATGAGTTTTTTGACTCATGCATACCCTGACCGATTAGATGGTTATACTCATGAAATTTCTTCTTCAAAGATAAGTTAGTTGTTGGTGGAGTCTAGTCACTAGGACCCATGACAAGTTAGTTCCCTCATAGAACGATTTCACGCACTTTTTCCATGATGAGTACTGTCCTTCAACCTTGAGATCTATATATAATCATGATATTTTAGAGTTATAACTGGGTGATATTACCTTTTCAAATTATGTGTAGAGTTTCACTAGCCTCACCTGATACTATCTTGATATGGTTCAAGATTGATACTTTTGAGCAAATAATTTTGAGTTGGTTTTTCATAGTGGAATTCGAGATAGCATGGTATCTCTATGCATTCCCACTTATTTTGAGGTAATGGAGAATTCATTGTTAATGAGATAATCCTGTAAAAGGAGTGTTGAGTAGTAAGAGTTGGAAAAAAATGTTATGGAGTAGAGTCATCTTCTATAGCTGGAAGGTATCAGACTTAAGGTTCTTGGAACATGAGTTCTTTGTGAAAGTGTACTCAATATTTGGGATTAGAAACATAGGGATCCCATAGGGGATATAGTCAGATAAAAGATATACAAAGAAACACTTGGGAAAGGTTAGGGAACATGCTTATGATTTTATAACCCAATGCTTAGTAGATGGTGGATAGAAAATGGAAAAACCTCTACAGTAGAGGAAACATCATTATCAGGGATTTCCTAGGGGTGGTCTATGTGACCCCCAGGGTGGGGATATTGGAAGATGATCTAGAAGAGCCCAATGTGGAGGATCGGTAGGTGGATTATGAAACTAAAACCCACTAACATCACCACTAGGTGGCCCACACTAGGCTTATAGGGATGGAAACATAGGGAATGGTATACTATATTCTATAAAAGGATATGATTAGGATACACATGACATGATTCAAGATAAGATATGTGTATTCTCTACTTTATCTCCAATACTTATAGACATAGGAAGAAGTCATACTTTCATTTCTATATCCCTTGTGCGAGAGATTGAGATTGCTATAGAGACTTTAGATTATTGGTTGCTTCTAGAGGTTCCTACAAGGATAGATTATACCATTTTAAAAATATACATCTATGTTTGAGTTGATAATTAGTGGATATAGATTAATGTGGAATTAATTATTAGTTTAAATGGAGTTGTATAGAATTATGATAGGTATGGATTGGATATCCATGGTATGTTCTTAGATATACTATCACTATAGAAGATTTAGGTGACTACGAGAGGGTGAGATTATTCTTCAATGGTGGGGAGGAATTATTAGTGGAACAATTAGGGATCATGAGTAGAAATATATACATTATATCCCATTATTTGGTAATTTTTTTCCCCTAGTGTAGTAGAATTTTCAAACACTTGTCTTCTAGCGGTCGTAGAGGAATACATGAATATCTTCCCTCAGAATGTTTTTCATTTACTTTAGAGGTAGGATATCGACTTATGAATTTACATTCACCCTGAGAGAAAACCAATATCTTCCATTGACATATCAGATATCCACTTATAATCTCTAGGAGTTGAGGGTGTATTTGAAGGACCTTTAGGAGAAAGGTTTCGTTAGACTTAGTGCGTCTCCCTGAGAATATTTAGTTTTAATATATAATAAGAAGGATGAGAACTTGAGGCTAAATTTTTATTATCATCACTTGAACCAGGTGAGGATCAGTAACAAATACCCATTTCCAAGGATCTAAAACCTCTTCAACCAACTAAAAATCATGATATAGTCCTCAAAGATTAACCTCGGGCTTGGTTGTAACTTGTTGCAAATTCAAGGGGATAATATTATGAAAATTACATTCCTATGTTGCTATAGGAATTATTATTTCTTGGTGACACCCTATGGTGTAAAAAAATATATTGTTTTATTCATGATACTTATGAACCAGATCTTTTAACCTTTCTTGGATTGATTTATGATTGTCTTTATTGATGACATTCTCATTTACACAAATTTTGAGGAGGAGAACACATATAAATTTTGGATAGTCCTAGAATTACTCTAGGATAACTATTTATATGGTACGATATTGATGTTTTAGTTCTAGATTAGGGAGTTTCACTTTCTTGGTCATGTCATCTCTAAAAACAATGAGTCTATGGACTCAAAAAAATATAGAATAAATATTATCTTGAGACCCTCCCAAGATTGTGTATAAGGTGTAGAGTTTTCTTAGTTTGTTTGGGTACTATTAGAGATTTTTGGTATTCTATTAATTATTATAGACCCTTTGACTAACTTTACATGAAAAGGGTGTCCATTCGTCTGGACCAACCAACATTTGAAAGTTGTCGAGGAGCTGAGACAAAGGTTGAACAATGATCTTATTTTGAGACTGCCATAGGAGGGTGTTGAGTATGTGGTGTTCTGCAATGCCAGTAGAACTAGTCTTGGTTTCTTGTTTATATAGAGGCAAACAATGATTTATTATGATTCTAGGAATTTGATACCCCATGAGATGAACTACATAACCCACAACTTGGATTTGGAAATACTAGTATTCACCTTGAAGATGTGAAGGAAATATATATTGGGTGAGTAGCCTTTAGTATACTTAGACTAGTAATGTATTAGGTATATCTTTTCCCAGATAGAGATCAAAATGAGATAGAGTAATTGGTTGGAGTTTCTATAGTACTGAAACTTTGTGATAGTGTATACTCATTGGAAATAAAACATGGAGATAGATTCCCTTAGCAAGAAATCTCATTCTCACTTTGTGGACGAGGTGTTAGAGTATTTATCCTCTTTATAGTTTACCCCAATGGAGGAGTTAGGGGTATCTTTTTTCTAATTGGTTGTGGTAAATAAACCTACTATCTATAGTTTTATAGAGGAATAGTTGGGATAAATCACTTTACTACTACAAAACTGGGTTTATCCAACATTAGGGGTTTAACAGCACGAGATAAAAGCACTGTTAAATACCCCTTTCTCATCAATAGAAAAAGCGTTGTTAAAGGTGGTCATTAACAGCACCAAAAAATAACTATTAAAGAGGGAAATTTATCACCACTTGTAAAAAATATCTGATAAATTAACCCCTTTATCTGCGCTAGTAAAAAAGTTCTTATAAAAATGACATTTATTAGACTTCTAAAAAAGCACTGATAAATGGTATATTTGTTAAAAAAAATATTTATTTAGAAATAATATATTAATATATTAATATATTTATATTTATATAAATATAATATATATATTTTAAATATATTTTAGATAAGGATAAATAGGCATTTATATATAATATATAAGATATTTATTGAAAATGGATTATAACTCTTGAAACCCTTAAAACCCAAAAAAATGTTAATAAACCCTAAAACTCTGAAATGACCATAACTATTGATCTAGGAGTACATTTCATCTCCAAAACTAGTAAATAAAATCTTATAAAATTAGATAATACCACATGAAAATTAAACCATGTGATAAGCAAAGTAAACAATATATTATAGTTTCAAAAAAGTCGGAAATCGAACTCGAACTTCAAATGACCATAACTTTTGATTAGAGTGCCTGTTTGGGCTCCACCACATATCAAATCAAAGCCTACGACAATACCTATGATATTATAGTCCAGTGAAAATCTCACAAATCTTAGGTAACATTTTATCAACCACAAAAAGTCCCAGAAGGACTCCAAAACTGAGTTTTTAGTTGATGACCCCAGTTTCTTAAAATGAAAATGGATATAACTTCTGATCCAAGTGTCTCTTTGGCCTTTACCACATATCATATCAAATATTGTTTCATGAGATTCTATTTTAATAGTTTTTTTAGCTTAAATGGACTCCTAGATTAGATGTTATAGTAATTTCATGTGTTTTAGGGGTTTTCGGGTTTTCATGGTTTCTTAACATTTTTATGTGTTTTTATACTTTTTAGAGTTAATATCCATTTTAAAAAAAATATAAAAATAAATATGTATTTAAAAATATATAAATATATATATATAACACATATATAAAAATATATAAATATAAGGATAAAAAATATGACAAAATATATAGATATACCATTAAATGTAAAACAAAATAGTGTATGAGAGTGGAAAAGGCACTGGTGTATAAACTACAGGTATCAGGTTCAACAATTTCTAGTGGCAGGGGTGTGAACTATGGGTGAAATTATCTAAAGCACTAATAAATGGGTGGGGGAAGCAATGATAAAGGGGGCAAGTGGCTAGGAAGTGCTAATAAATGGGGTGGGGATGAAAACAAAATTATACCCTTTATCAGTGGGGGATTTATCAACAATTGTTTTAGAGCTATTAACGGGGGCCTTTAATAGAACTAGAAAAAGCACTGATAAATGAAGCCTTTAAAAGTGCAAAAAAAGTGCTGATAAAGGCCCCCTTTATCAGTGCTTTTTTAGCACAGTTAAAGGGGGTCTTTATCAGTGCTTTTCATGAGTGCGGTTAAAGCTCACCCTTTAACATCACTTACCCTTTATCAGTGCTTTTTATGACCACTGTTAATGATATCCATTTAGCAATGCTTACATTATCAGTGCTTCTATAGAGTTGATAAATCCATCTTACGAACACTATTAAAGGCATGATTTATAGTATTTCTTGAAAAGTGATACTTGAATATATATCCTCATGAGATACATTAGATGGTCTTTCTAATCATGAGGATAATTCCATACCTTTACAAGGATAGAAAATGGATTATGTCATGTTACATGAGGAGGTAATGAGGAAGTTCCATACCTCCCACTTTGTGGTACATCCTAGAGTGATAAGGATGTACCTAGAAGTTTAATGATATTTTTGGTGGGTAGGCATGAGGTGGAGTGTTTTCAAGTTTGTTTTTTGATGCCTCACATGTAAACATGTGTATGTATAGAATCAAGTTCTAATATTTCTAACTCAACCTCTTGAGATCCCATGGTGGAAGTGGGACAATATATTGATGGATTTTATGATAGTGTTTCCATGGATAGTGAGAGGCCATGAAACTATATGGTTGATCATTGAATGACTTACCAAGTAGGTTAACTTCCTTTCCACTTGGGAGAAGAATTCAATTGAGAGTTTGGGGTGGTTTTACATATATGAAATCATCCAACATTATGGGGTAACTTTAATGATTGTCTCTAACCTTGATTCTCAGTTCACATCAAAGCTTTGGACATGTTTTAGGAGGCTTTCAGGATCAAGTTATGGAAGATAATGACATTACACCCCCAAAAATATGGACAGATCAAACGAACGATCTAGATTATAGAGGTTATGTTAAGAGCCTATGTTTTGGAATTCAATCAGATTTGATCTGATTATTTACCACTATTGGAGTTCACTTATAATAATAGCTACCATTCCAGTATCAATATGGAACCATTCAGGGATCATATATAGAAGACCGTATAGGTCACTCTTGTTATAGAATAAGATTGGCGAGACATCTCTTTTTGGGCCAAATATGGTTCATGTGATGATGGAGAAAGTCCAGATGATCTGAGAGAAAATGAAACCCACTTAGAGAATACTGAAATCTAACATGGACTAACATTGTATGCCCTTAGAGTTTAATTAGTGAGACCCCATATTCCTAATAGTATCTCTATAATGAGGTTTATAGAGGTTTGATAAGGTTATCAAGCTATCCCCGAGGTTCATTAGCCTATTCAAGATACAATGTAGAGTTATAGAGTTTTATTACCACATGTATTTACCCTTATAGTTGAAATAAGTGCATTATGTCTTCCATGTGTAATTACTGAGGAGATATGTGCATGACTCATTGCATGTTATTGACTAGGGCGAGCTAAATATTGAGGATATATCCACCTTTTCTGAGTACCCAATGGCCATTGAGGATCATTAGGAGAGGATATTTTTTGGGAGAACTATCCCACTGGTGTGAGTTCTTTAGTGGCATGGGAACCTCTATGAGATCTTGTGATAGAATGGGAGTTAGTTTCATGCTTAGTACACCCACATTTTTTAGTAGGTTTTTTCCTTTGAGGGTAAAATTCCTTGAAGGTGGATAGAATGTAATGACTCTGATTTTCTTATTTATAACCTTTGTATATTTCTATATGTTAATATGGGGTTTCCTCCAGAGTTTTCATAGTGTTACAAGTGTTGTAGGACCTCAGAAATGATATATTAAAATATTAAATATTTTAAACCACACACACATATATTTTTGGAAATTATGGATTTACTATTGATCCAAATAATAGATATAAGATCTGATTCCATACTTTTATTCTGAACATAGGGTTTACCAATTGGGTGACATAAGTTTTGTATGCATTTGAATTCTAGTTAATGCACAGTCATGGGAATATTTTAGAATAAATAAATAAATAATATTTTTTATAAACCTAATTATCTCTTTTATAATCCATGTTATGATGATTATCTAGGGTTAATCTCATAACCATGAGAATTGAGAAGGATGGAGAGAGTGTCACCATGGTAATAATATTTTATGAATGAATGCTGAGGATTGTGGATAGATGATCAAATTTAGTAGGAATAATAATAATCATCAACATAGATCTATTCATCATCCAAGATAGATCAAGTTTCAAGGAAGTTATTGTGTTTTGTGGATTATCTCCCTATTATTTTATATTTCTAGAATGGACTATGGTTAAGTATTAAATCCTTAATTTATCTCCCTTTAGAATGATCCCTTTGATTATTTTTCCTTTAGCCCTAGAAAAATCATGGTATTTGATTTATCTTTTTTTTATTTCCACACTCATGATTGATGGCCAAGTTCACAATGACTACTAATTAATTTAATTTTTTTATTATTCCTTTCTCCCCTTATTATTCACATGTTAATCATTGGCCTATGGTAGGCTATAGTTTCAACTATCAGTCTAGTTCAGTGGACGATAAAACCTCATACTTTCACTATTTCATGAGATCATCGATAATGATGGTGATTTGTTTAAGTGATGATGATACAAAGAGGATTATTATTGAATAATTGAGGGTTGAACCCTTAGATAATTATGGATATGTGATGAACTATATGTGGGTTGATGAGAATCTTTATTTTCATCCACTAGAGTTTGGAAATCAATAAATGGAAGAGTTTACCTTGATTTTGAGACCATGGATGAAGATTACTATGATATTTATAGTAGGATCATTGGATGTGTGAATCTTATGGTAGAAGACATAAATTTCTATGAAAAACCCGGCTACATGAATTTGATTCAATAGAAACAAATTCTGTGTAGTTTGTGTGTTTATTATGGTCCATGTTTCCCATTCAAGTTAATTTCACATGCCATGTAGTCAGCCCCACACAATTTTTGACTCTACTTGACTAGCTGAACCATCTATAGAGAATACATGCCTAGGACCCTAAGTGATCCCACACACCATTTTCAATGATGGAAACTTAATGTATATGATATTCCACATGCTGATTGAGGAAGAAAAATATGACCAGGATTGGACCTAGGATTTCACCCTATGTACCTTAACAAGAACACCATATACTTTTATTTTGATGTTACACATCTCATATCTCCTTCTTTATGATTTGTAATTAGACTTGCGCATTGTCCTTCCTGAGTAGAATTCTGCACAGAACGTAATCGTGACTATTTTTTTGATACTAAGGATAATACCTGAAGTGAAACACATGGATTTATTTTTACATCAATAGTTACTGATACTGATACTCAAGAGTAATCTTGGGTGTGATATCGAGGTTGGAAACTTCCCTGATAACATACATAGGTATGGGTGTGGGTACCCCATTTCCAGTATTGGTAGCATTGGACCCCCATCCCAATAACACCTCAAGGTGTGGGTTTTATATCTATTGAGTAGAAACCACTCATAATTGAGTACATATGAGTCTTGGGTCCTCCACCTTGTTGGGTTCATCACCCCCTTGATTGTGACATGCCATCGGCTTGTCTTGGGTTCCCTATATCTAGTGAAGACTATGTTCGGCTACTGGCATCAAGACAACTCTAGTACATAGAGTTACTATCAAAATCATCATCCTTAGTTGGTTTTAAAGATCAAGATCCCCCTCTCTCTCTTCCCTTGGGTTCTTATATTATCATATCTATTTATCTGGTTTCTTCTCCCTTATTATGGGATGATTTGTCTGTTTATTTCTACTTCTTCACTATATGGTTTATAGGGAATCCTATTGGGTATTCATATACTCACCCATGAATGGGATTTTACTATATTTTTTATGTATTATATAAATGAAAATAACTATATGGTGACCTTGGTAGGCCTTCTATTAGAAAATATTTATAGTACAAGGTGACAATGATCATGGGAGGTTGTAGGTTTTATTGTTTATGAGTAAGATTCTCCCTCCCAATTTTCTTCTAGGATGAGACTCCCTTTATTTATGGTTAGGCATGTATTTTCCACATCATACCTTAGATATGTGTTTGTACCATACACTGTTTTTTATAGAGTTTTTAAAATGAATTGTTTTCCTTTTGGGTTAGTATAATTTTATTTATCTTACATGGTTTTGATGTACTTAGAGGAGTGCATGTGTAAATGTTCATTAAGATAAGGCCTCCCATATATGTGATATGATTACTAAGTGTTAGTCACAAACACATGAAATACCAGAAGTGATCTTGGGGTACCACTCTAAACTTACCACTAATCCAAGTGGGGCCCCGATGGGTTGGGTTATGACAAGATGAAAAACAAAATACAGTGCATCATAGAGGTTTTAGTCCACATATACACGCTGGCATCATTATTGTTTCCATATAATGTAAATAAGGTTGGAATTGTTTCATATTTTTAGAATCATAATAATGATTTAAATATCATGTTTATTTATCAAATAACCAATTTGAATTATTCGTGCAATATTTTTATGAAAAATGGATGACACTTTTTATGGGGGCGGTTTTCTGCACTTAACACTTGAAGAATTTTCATTTTTCAAATGATTGAGAGGAAGGAAAAAATGGTTATCCCATTAACATAATAAAATTTCAATATAATTATAAAAAATTTAATTATTTTAGCATGGGTAGATTATATTTGGAGGATGTGAAAGAAGAAACAAAGAAACATTAATTAAAAAATTATTAATCGAGAATTTTACCTTACTGCTTGTAAGAGCTCCTCTTCAAATTGGATTAAGGGTTTAATAGATGATATTTTGAGAATAATAAAACCACTAATAAGTGTATATGATTTTTTTAATTTATTTTGGAATATTTTGGTCAAATATATGGTTCTTGGGGTGTGAGGATAAGGGCGTGGTAATGGTTCCTTTTATAAGAGAGAGGAGTGGAATTTTTATAATAATATAAAATGAAAAGTCACCGTTCAAAGGCCAAATGAATCTAATGATGGAAAGTAATGGAGTGGGAGAAGGGTTATGGTTGAGAATGCCTAATCCATACATATTCACACATGTTTTTAATGTGTTGTTAAGTCTTTTACTCGTATATTTATTACTTTTACCATTTTTGGTTTTTATCATGGTATCAAATTTTTACTTAAGTAATTTACATTTAATGCCTATAAATAAAATAATAATTATAACAAAATTTGCACCTAATTATTCCATATATGAAATAAATTTTTTCAAATAAAATTTCTAAGGGTGATAAAATTTAATTTTAATAGTAGCACATATAACATGTAAAAATAATTTTTAGAAAAAGTGAATCTTGATGCTTAAAAAATATAATTAAGATAAAATTATCAATGTTTTTTATTTCTATGAAATTAATTCGCTTATTATTAAAACAAATTATACATGTTTATTTAAAAAAATATAGAACTTAATTCCACCTTGTGGATACTATGTTAAAAGAAACATGCCAAAACTAGTATTTTTATTAAAGAAAAATATTACTTATGTTTCCAAAATGTTAAACAAGGGTTTAATAAATTCAATATTGATTTATTAAATGATTTATTTTAAATTATATATATATATATATATATATTTTATATAAAAATGGATTTACAAAATTTCAAATCATTTTTGTGTTATGAAAATATCATAAAAGTGATAATATTTACAAATCAGTATTTTTCACTATTCATCCAAAATTCAACCTTTTTTTGAAAAATAAATAAATAATTCTTATATTGTTTTGGAATGATGACCTCAAAATAAATTTCATTTAATAAAATTCATATTAAAAAATTTATAAATTTATTTTTAAAATGAGTATAAAAAATATAAAGAAAAAAATATTTTATTGAACAAAAAGATATATTTACATGTTCTTAATATTACTTCATATCAATTTGTTATTTAAATAATTTTAATATATTATATCATATAATATTTTAAAAGTAATAAATTTAATTTATCAGGATATAATATATGATAATTTAAAAAATATTATTTGAGAATGAAAAATCCTTTTTAATATTTAATAATATTAATTATTTTTCCACTAAATGTATGTAATTTTAATTGAGTAATATATTTTTATTTACTAGTGGTTTTATTATTATTATATGTTTATTTATAATATTCATCTAATATGTCAAGTATCATTTTAGTACTATGTTGTGTATGGAGAAAGCTATCGAATATAAAATTAGGTTAAAGGAAAATATATAATAAAATATCAAGGAATTACAGAAATTTTCCCAAGCCCATGCATGTAATTTTGCCTTGAAATATAGTTGAAAATACATCACATGATATTATATTATCCAAATTAACATATAGAAATATGTTTCTTGAAATTCAGTCTCACGGTTCTATCCTTCATAATATATTATCTTCAAATATATCTCACATACCTTCTGAATATTATGTTGTCTAAAACATAATGTTAACCTTATGAAAATAATGATTGGGATTTTCATCCTATAAATCATTCAATATTGTATCAAACTCTTCAAAATCAATCTAAACAAAATTTTTATTTTATATAATAATTTTAAAAATTGATATTGTAGATATAATAAATAATATAAATCTACAGTAAGTTAGAATATAAAAAATTTAAGAAATCAGAGTATCGTAATGCCAACTACATTTTTATGAAGTCATAACATCAAATAGATACTACTTAAGATGTTTGAATCTTTATAACATTAAAAAAATCTTTATAATACATTGAATATATCATTACCTCAAGATAAAACTTTGTATAATATTTTAGTGATGAAAACATGTGAATCCTTAACACAAAATTCGTTCTTTAGATATTTTAATACACTATTACAATAAAAGAATGCATTATTATTAATAAAATCATGTAAATTTAAAGTGGTAATCTCAAGTGTAGTTCTATAACCAGTGAAATCTTTAAAAAAAATATGAGAATAAAAAAATAATATAAACATAAGATGAGAGAGTTTGGTAATTATCAAAAGAAAATAAATAGAGTGGAAATGACATAGTCAACATTCTATACATTTCTAATAATTAAAAAACCAATATCTCGAACTAAAAATATCATAACACCCTAGATTTTAGCAACATAACATTTTATTATATATTTTTAGACAATATAACATTTGGGTTTAGGTTTGGGAGATTTTGGATGGTTTTGGTGTGTTTTGGAAGTGTTTTTAAGGGTATATTTTTAGAGAATAGTTCGGAGAAACTACATTGTTTTTTCGAGGAAACCGTGTGATCGGCTTAGGAGGAAATGGGGGTGTGCATAAATAGTGAATAATTTCTCCAAATTATACTGGTGACCAGGAGAAACTATGCTAGTGGAGACATAGGGGAAATCTTGGTTGGCACATGGTTATTTAAACCGTGTGAACCAACCTTGAGAGGGGGTGGTTTTGAGGTAATAAAATGTGCATGGTGAGCCGACAATTTCCCAAATCGTGATGCCTAACTATGTGATATGTATTTAATGATCCATAAAATTAGAGTTTAACTCAGTTTTAACACCTAAAACACACATTTTTAACCTCTCCTCTTAGGATCTTGAACTCCACTCCTCTCCAAAGTATTCTTAGTGGGTCCCTTTGATCTGGAAGCTAGTTTTGATGGGTCTAAGTGCATTAGATCTTTAAAATTAATGGTAAGTCTTCATTTTCTATCTTTCTAGTTATATATCCTTATATCATCTTCCATAAAATGTTATATATAATTCATTATGGATAGTTATATGATATATGATGAGTTTTAATGAGATCATGATTGGATCTATTGATGTAAATGAGTTTCGAGCCTGAATATAGAGATTTCATTATGTCGTTCTACATTTTCATCACCCATTAAGAGGTAGGTGGATTACCTCTCTTATCCACTTGTTATAGAACTTGAATTATTAGATTTATTAAACATTTTTATTGGATTTAAAAGTAAATGATACTTTTTTCTTTAAATAACATGGGAATTTTTATTGATTTTACAAAACCACTTTAGTTTATGATTTTAAATTATAGTTTTTTATTAGTACAAGAAAAATGTTCCATGAAATGTTTTAAAGGATATAATGAATTTATTGGGAATTAATTTAACTTGTAATACATGGGTGGTGTGTATTAATATTTTAATTATGTGGGGCCTTGTTGGTATAGACTTAGTTCTTGGTGTGAGAATGAAGGTACAAAGGTATATCACCAAGTAATGACTTGGTTAAGGAAGAATCACCACTCATGAGTATTGGAATTGTAATTTAGTATGCAAGTGTTTATGAGTGCATGGATGTGGTTTGAGTATGCTAAGTGGTAGTGATGGATAAATTGATATACTTTAATTTAATTAGCTTTAAATTGGTAATCTGTATCAATGTTCCTCTCTTTGTTATAAATTGTATTTTAAACTGTGAGATAACATGTTCTTTCCCTAGTGACATGATTTGGGAAGTATCTTGGATAAATCCTAATGGATATGATTAATCAACCTTTTTATATGAAGATTTTTGTGTATACATATGTTATTATTCATGTCATAGGTAAAGGAAATGTCACATAGTTATCTAGTGGATCATCATGATGTTATTTCCTCGTGATGATGTTTGGATCTTAGAGTTTCTCTTATAGAGTCATTTAAGTGATTCCTTATCAATGTTCCTATGTCATGATGGACTTTTGTTTCCTTAAGTCACCTTACTATAAATTTTAATTACTACTATGATATTATTATTTTATTGGTTTTCATTTGATTTTTATTGTTTATAATAAGGAATCCTATAGTTATTTTCATTGTTTTTATTTTATATTGACATGTTGTATTGTTTTAAAAGGTAAAATTATTCCCTAATATCGTGGTAATCCCTTAGAATTTATTTCCATCATTTCCTGTCTTGGGGATGTCACCATAGTTAGTAGAGCCTTTGAATCATCACAAGAAAATGAGTTGAGCATGGATATTACAAATGGTATCATTCTTGGTCAGTTCATCACATTGGGATAGTATAAAGTATATAGAAACTATCAGAACATGAAATTTATAGCATTAAAATATGTATCTAACCTTTGAATACTGAACTTCAAGTTACCAGGGTGGTATAAGTATAAACTTTTTCCTAAAATGTGTCTATGTTTGATATTATCTAATCGTTATGGGTTTATCCAATGAGTGTAGCATATCATGCATCAGTAATGAGAACTACTACTAGGGCAGAATTTCCCATAATATATTTTATGATTTTTGGAAATTGGATATAATGATTATTACTTTTGATGATTGGGGATATTTTATTCTTCAATTTCATGTGATTGATGACTAGGTGGTGTTTTGTTTTGACGATAGATAAATAAAACTAATTGAATGATATAGAAACATAAAAGAAGAGAACATAAGACACATGGTTTCACTTGAGACACAGGTGAACCAATATCTTATTTAGGGTATTATTCAATATTTTAAAGATATTTATATGGTACATCGAAATGATGAACCAATACAAGGGGATCATTTTGTGCAATTTCATAAACATAATCAACTAGTATTTTTGGGGATTCATAAATTGAAAAGGTAGAAGATTGGAATAATAGAATGAATAATGTTTTTTTATTTCCTTGGAAAACTGGATGATCTAGAGGATGAGTTAATAGTATACATGTTGGAGGATCTTTCACAACAATAGTGGGATTTAACTGTCCAAGCTAAAGTTCACCAAGATCTTATGTGGGTGGTATTTGAAGTATTTTTCAACAAAAAATTCTACTTTCACAACTTAAAGATATATAGGGAGAAATATTTATTTAGCCTAAAGTAATAAAATCTATCAATGATATAATATACATCTAATTTTATGAACTTAGTTCATTTTTCTTATGAAGTTGCTGCTAGTACATTCTTGAAGACACACATCTTTGAGTCTAGATTGTGACTGAAAACTATTTCTAAGATATTTATCTTCTATATTATTGATTATAAAAAGATGGTTAATATATATTGTGTCGTAAATGGATATTATTAGAAATATGACTGGTGTATGTATGTTTCTATCCATGGTGATAATTGGGAACTCTTATGATAGGAAACAGAGGAAGAGTGAAACCTACTTCTATGGTGGTGGAGCATCTCAAAATTAAACTGTTGAATCAGTTAACCTTCCTCTATGAACTAGTACCAAGACTAAGTGTTTAAATTATAGTTTATTTAAGCACATTAAGTGAGATTGTATTACACCAAATAGATCATGTCACAACATTAATAATATGATACATCTCCTGCATTATTTCTATATCACTACAAAGTCAGTTTCTGGAAATACATCTCATTTGTCTCATATATCTTATGCTTAAAATGGATTATCACATCATAATATTTTTCATCCATATAACTGAGTGCACTAGGGTGATTCCAAGAACACCCTGACTCCTCAGAAAATGAAACCCCAATAGGGAAGAAAGGAACAAGGGGGATCAATTAAGTTGTTGTATGGTTCAAAATAGATGATCACAGAAGGCCAATCAGGTCCTTCAATTGTATGAGGTACCACTATACTTAACTCAACCCATAAAAAATTTAAATTTGATACTAGTTCATCCAAATCTTTTATTACTTCATGTATCATAAATCAAATGGGATTTCACATTAAGATGATGGTACACATGATGAGTATCCAAACACCTCTCAAGAAACAAGAGTGTAGGGGATTAAAATGGTTGTATTATTATATAAAAATTGATGGAGTCTATTTATTTTGGGAATTTTATATTTTGGATAAGTTTGTATTGGAATTTATTATGGGTATGGATTTTTTATTTTATTTTAAGGCCCATATAAATTATTCCATGTTATGAGTAATGTTTACATCTCCCGATTGGACAATGCATATTTTTAAAGGATACTAGGATATGAAGGATGAAAGGGAAGGACCTTTAGAACAATGGTTTTAAATATTTATTATCAATTAGTAGAAGTAACTTTGGGGATTAATAACAAAATTTATAAAATAAATTTTCTTAAGATTTTGGATTGGTATGTAGATGTGTTTCCAAATTATTTCATTGGTTTGGCACCTTAAAGGGAATAATTGTTTTGTATTGATATCCTTCAAGGGAAAAAACCTATTTCACTTCCATGGTATACAATCTCACCTATGGAATTTTAGGAGTTTAAGATTCAATTGGAAGAATTGGAAAGTAAAGGGTCTATAAGATTGCGTACATTACCTTAGGCTGCTCAAGTTCTTTTTTTCAAGAAGGTTGATAGTTCATTATGACTTCTTATTTTAAAATAAATTAGGTTATGATAAATAATATATATCATCTAACTCAAATTTATGAACTTTTTGATCAATTTTATAGATCATAATGGTTCTAAAAAAATTATTTATGTTCTGGGTATCACTAAATCTAGGTTAGGAAAGAGGATGTTCCAAAAATAGTATTCATGAGTCATTATAGTCATTATGAATACGTGCTCATGCCCTTTGGTCTTATAAATGAACTTGTAGTTTTCATGGAATTGATGAATCTTGTATTTCAATAGACCTAGAATCTTTGATTTTTTTTATTTATAGATGTAATTACAGGGTATTCTCAAACTCATAAGGAATATGGAGAACATTTAAAGATTGATTTGATCATTTTGAAAGAGAACCAGTTATATAAAAAATTATCTAAATGTGATTTTTGGATACAAGAAGTTTTCTTCCTTGGAAATGTAATTTCTAAGAAAGGAGTATTTGTAGACCCTATAAAGATAGATTTTTTTTGTATCTTGGAATCCAACAAAAAACTTATTTGTGATACATAGAATTTTTTACATAGAAGGTTACTATATTCGCTTGGTTCAAGACTTCTCATGAGTCATATATCACTTGATAATGCTTATGAAAAAGGACACTCAATTTCATTAGAGTGAGTCTTGTCAAAAATCCTTTTTGGATCTTAAGTAAAGTCTCACTTACACACTAATTATTATTTTTCGAGAACTTTGGAATGGTTATGAGGTTTATTACGATGAATATAGGTATAGACTTAGTTGTGTTCTCCTGTAAGGAGTTTATGTGGTAGATTATGGATTATAACAGTTTTGAATTCATGAAAATATTTAACTGAAACATGATTTAGATTTGGTTGCAGTAGTACATGCATTGAAAATATGGTTTCATTTTCTATTTGGTGATAAATTCACTATATTTATAGATCAGATAAGTATGAAAAACAACTTTTCACAATGAGACTTAAACCTGAGATAAATATGATTGATTGAATATCTATAGATGTTTGAATTTGAATTCATTTATACACATGTTAATGGAAATTACATTTCATATTCTATAATAAGAAATTTATACAATCAATTATCCAAAGAATCTTGTGATCAGTAAAAATTTATGAGTATGATTTTAGATATGAATTTGGATTAAATTGAGAAAAATAAAGTTGCAATTTTTTATCCAATGAATATTATTCCTAACTTAGTTGAACAAGTCAAGGATTCTAAAATATTAGATTCTAGTTTCCTTACTATTATGTTAAAAATTAATGGTGGTATGACCATTGATGGAGTAAAACAAGATGGAAACTCCATTTTTTTCGATATTAAATTTTCATTTCTCCATTTTTTCAAGACCAAATTTTTTCTACCTATCACCATTCAAAATGTGAAGTTCACCCAAAAATAAAAAATATACAAAAGGATCTAAGAAACCAATTTTTATGGGAATGTATGAAAAAAATGTGGTTAGTTTAGTTTTGAAACTTCTAACTTTTCATGAGGTTAAGGAAGAGCATCAATGACTAGCTATAATGATATAAAATTTATCTATACCTATCTAGAAATGGGATAAAATCACTATAGACTTTGTCATTGGGTTAACAAGAACTATTCAAAATCATGATTTGATTTTTGTTATCCTGGAATGACTCATAAAGCCATCCCACATCATTCTAATTCATGAATCCAATATGCTTTATGACTTGAAAAATATCTACATTTAGAAAGTGGTAAAATTTCATGGAATACTAGTTTCGATCATCTCTAACCAAGATCCAAATTTCCCCTCTTGGATTTAGTGATCACTTCAAGAATATTTGGGCACCCAATTGACTATGAGTATGACATATCATCCATAAATGGACGGGAAATAAGAAAGAATAATTTAGAAACCAGAAGACAGGATCTGTGATTGTGTTATGGATTTTATTGGCTCGCGTGATGATCATTTGTCTTTACTATAATTTTATTAGAAAAAAATTAGTAATAATTGATAAAAATTTATTTGTTCGAGTAATTTTATGGACATCCTTATTGGTTTCCATTTTTTGGTAGAGACTAGAGAAAATTCACTATTGATACCTAGCATTGTACAAAGGATGATTGAGAAAATCAAAATAACCTATAAAAGTATGGTTTGGCCCAAATTCATCAAAAATATTATATGGATAATTAATGATACCATTTATTCTTTATCATGGGATATCATGTGTTCCTGAAAGTCTTTTCAAGTGTGGGACATAATCTATTGGGTATGAAAGGGAAGTTGTCTCCTTGGTATGTTATAACTTTTGAGATACTTAAAAAAATTGGTGATATTGCCTATCGGTTGGTTTTACCACCACAATTTATTATAGTTCATAATGTTTTCCAGGTATCTAAACTAAGGAAATACCAACATGATTCTCTCTATGTGATTCAATGATATCATGTTGATCTTGAATTAGATGTTACTTTTGCTGATGAACCAATTCATTTATTGGATAGATAAAAGAAATACTTGATTGTAAAATGTATTCCATTGGTTTGAGTATTTTGGAAATATAGAAATATTAAATAGGATACATGTGAATGTGAAAAATTTATGTTAGAGTAAGGGATAACTTTTCCAAATCACTATAAATATCCAAATTTCCAAGGAGGAAACACCTAACAATGGGGAGAATGTTACAATCTCTATTTTAGGTATTTTACTCTTTTATTATATATTTTGAGGTCATATAATACTTGGGTTGATATTTAAGAGATTTTTGAATTTTTTTGGTGTTTTGAAAGTGCTTTTAATAGTGTATGGTTTGGATAAACATCGTTATTCTCTTTAGAAAACTATGTGATAGGATTAGGATCATATGAGGGTGCATACATCTAGTGAATGATTTTTTAAAACCATGTAGGTTCCCATGAGAAACTGTGATAGTGGATATAGATAAAAAATCATGTTTGGTGCATGACTTTTCAAACCATGTGAACCAACCATGAAAAGGTATGTTTTGGAGTAAATTTCATGCACACAGTTTCCCAAAATGTGGAGCCTAACTATGTGATATGAATTTAATGTTATGAAAATTAGAATTTAACTTAGTTTTAACCCTTGAAACCCTCATTTACACCTTTAATATTAAAATCTATAATTCCACTCCTCTTATATTAATTCTTGGTGGTTCACTTTTATTTGGTATCATGTTTTGACAGATTTAAGCATGTTGGATCTCCAGAATCAATGGTACGTTTTTATTTATTCTCTTTATTGTTATATCTCCCTGTATCCTATCACATGAAATGTTACAACTAATTTTTTATAAATAGATCTATGATCTATTATTTTTTTATGTTTTATTGATTTGATCTATTTAAGTAAATAATTTTTGAACCCAGATCTAATGGTTTCATAGTGTTGTTATTCATTTTCATCACCAATTGAGTGGTAGGTGGCTTCTATATTTTCTTAAATTATTCTATAACATTAAGTATTATATTTATTTAACGTTTTACATTTAATTTCAAAGGAAATTTTTTCTTATTTATTAAATAAAAAACCTTTTGGTTTATGATTTGGTAATATGTGAATTTGAATGGATTTAGGAAAACCCTTTTGGTTTATGGTTTAAAATTATGGTTTTGTTTTAATGTAACAAATTTGTTTAATTAAATGTTTTAAAGAAAGGAATGAATTTATTTAGAATGAATTGGTTTGAGAACTTGGCATACATGGGTGGCATGTGTTCATCTTTTCATTGTGTGGGGCCTTTTTGGTATAAAGTTGGAACTCAATTTTAGACTAGAGGCATGAAGGTATATTACTAAGTAATGGATTGGTGAAGTACATATAACTTCTCATGAGTGTTGGGATTTTCATTTGGAACACATGTGTGTGAGATTTTATGGATGGGGTTTAGGTATGATAATTGGTATTGATTGATAAATTGATCTACTTTAATTTAAATATTTTTAAATTGGTATTTCTTTATGTTCCTCTCTTTATTATAAATAGTATTTTAAAGTTTTAGTTAACATGTTCTTGTCCAATTGGAATGAGTTAGGAATCATCTCGAGGAAATCCTACTGGGTATGATTGCTCACCCTTTTTATATGAAATTTTGTCTATATGCATATGTTATTTTTCATGACATAGGTAAAGGAAATGTATCATATTTTTCTATTAGATCATAATGATGCTCCTTAGGATAATATCTAGAGATTGTATTTTATCTTATGTACTCATTGGTGTGAATCCACATTGGTGTTTCTATGATAGGATATAATTTTTGTTCATTGAGTCTCCTTATACTTTATGAAAACTAATAAGATATTATTGTTTTATTGGTTTTTCATTTACGTTGTATTTTTTTTACTAATGAATCATATAGTTGGTTTGGTTATTTTTTATGGGGTTTATTGTTTAGAAATGTAAAGTCATAAAAAAATATCTAGGTAATACCTTTATATTTTTTTCCAGCCTTTCGTGTCTTAGGAATTTCACCTATGGTTAGTAGCACCTCAGACCCTAACAAATCCAGTAGGTTGGGAGAGGATGTTACAAAAACTATCCCTTTTTTTATAAATATAAAAAATAAAAAGAACACCTAAAAACTAAAAAAACTATCCCCCTAAAACCAAACATATCAACCCTATATAAAATTATAATAATTAAAAAAATAAATAATCATGATTTAAATGGTAGGAAAAATTAATAACAACACTCTCATTAGAGATATCAATAGTTTAAAAGAATAACTCATTCTAAACTTATGATCTATAAAAGATACTAACTAAGAAATAAAAAAGGATATATTTTAATCTAAGATTTATTGTCTTATTGAAATGATATGGAAATGAATGTAGACAATGATAAATACTCTCACAAAAGGAAAAAATAACTAGGTGCCACAAAATAATAAATGACATTCAATGAATTATAAAAAGATATGAAATTAATTAAGAATATAACCAACAGTTAGTGCACATGAAAGTAAACCAAATAATAAGAATATAAAGGCTTGATCATTGGCATAATAACTTATAAAATAATAGAATAGGGATAATTATAACATAAAATATAGTAAAACAATAAGTGAATGTATACTGGCCATATAAAACACATTATCGAGGCATATATACTAGTGTAGGTATAATCTATTTTGAATAAGAACATTTTGGATCCAATGTCTTAAAAAGGTTATAAAATTTAATGTCGAAATTTTATTTAGATGATAAATATTTATTTTGACCAAGTGATTAGATAAATTATAAAAAATATCCAAAAGTATAATGACCAAAATATTAACATATAAAATAGTTAACAATTTAAATACCTTCTTTTTAACCTTTAACAAATCAGTTTTTGTACACCTGAATAAAAAGTTCATCATTACCAAGACTATTTTTTTCTTGTTTATTAAGGTTATCCTTTTCATTCTTATAAATTTTTCAAAACTTTCCATTCTAAAAGAAAATCAAGATAAATATTCCTTCAAAATTTCAATTTAAACATTTATATTACTATTATCATTTTAAATAACCTGTAAATAATTACATACCTTTTCATTTATAGTGGAAAAAGTTTTCTTCATATTTTCATTGAGTTTCTCATTTTATTTTCTATGATTTTAAAATTTATAATCAATATTATTCTTATCCTTTATCAAATTATTTCATTACTTCTTTAATTTCATATATGTATCTATAATAGTAATGACATTATCCTATAACTCATCAATCTTCTTTTCAATCTATTTAATAGTTATAATTTTATATTCAAAATCAAGGTTAGATTTATAAGTTGAATCATAAATTGAATTATTTAACTCATCTATGATAGTCCTAAAATATATATTTCTATTTTTTTAGATTCAACCAAGTCACTTGATGAACATGAGTGGGAAGGTGAAAATAAAACTTTATTATATTTAGTAACAAAACTTGTATTACTAGTTTCCTTCCACTTCTAGATTTTGAACTTGAATCTGCATCATCACTACTACTCCATAAAACCATAACTTTATATTATTTCTTCTTGAAATTTTTATCTTTTATATGATTCTTCATCCCTGGATTGTTAGTCTTGAAGTTCCCTTTTATCTTATACTCATAAAAAGATAGAATCTAAATTAATATTTGAACTAACTTTATTTCCATACTTTATCAACTTATTTTCTTATCTTCTAGACTCTTTATTTCTAATATCATTGTATAATCCTTTCAAATACTTAGTTATCCTCTCATATTAATCTGTTGAAGAATATAAATCATTATCATAGAAACTAAATGAAGTAACAATAGTTTAAAAAGATATACCTTTCTTATTATCATCGGTTTCATTATCAATGTTCTTCAATTCAAGATCATATTGAAGGAGTGAACCAATAATATCATCCACAATATATTCCTTCAAGTTCTTAATTTTATCAATAACAACATTCCAATAATAAAACTTCTTATCTAATGATTTTGGAACTCCTTAAACCATACTAGTATTGTAAAATTCTTCTATAAGTGAACTCATTCCATTCAAAATGCTTGTGAATATAAAGAAAATTTAGTTTAATATATCATTTTCTCCCATTTTGAAGTATTTTTACTCAGTCCACATTATTCATAGATTAATTATTTTCATATTTTCTTTACCATAATTAATAACATGAAAAATTATATAAATATCATGAGTGTTTTTACATTAGATACACAACTTAAAACATTTCTTCTTTTGATAGAATAAATAATATTCACGATTTTATATTTTAGAACATACATAGACACATCATTACCAATAATAGTATTATGGGATGTGTTAGGAAATTTATAAGGTTTTACCATTGAGGTACTATGTTCAAATAATAATTGATTGGGGTAGGCTTCCATTCAATCTTTCTACTAACCGTAGTCATTCTCATTAAATAAAGGTGGTTTACAAGGATTGCAACTATTATTTGAACCTTTACCTATTATTAATAAATATATTTCCCTTATACTGTTAATTATTGTAAAAGGTTATAAATATAAATATATATCCCAAAGATACAATTCTCTAATACTAACTGTATGGTATCCGGTTGAACATCAGAACAAAAATCTTAAAAGCATATAGTTTTGATACTAATTATAGGTCCCAGATGGAGTTTTCCAAGTGAAAAAAGTGTGTGTGTGTGTGTGGGGGGGGGGGGGGGGGGTTGAATCAACATAATTAAAAAAATAAAATTAATTAAAAATAGAATGTAGAATTTGGTAGAAAAAAATAAATTATTTTTTTGCCTAAAAAAATAAGTACAATGATTGTGAAGAGTGTAAGCATAATAAAGAAAATGATAGAGCAGAAGGACTATTATAGTTGTTCAGATCAAAAATATTATAACAACCCTGGATTAATATAAATGGATAATATATCATTTTAGATGAATATTCATCACATTAAATAAATACATGCTACAGGACCATAATAGTTTAGTGTATTTGTAAACTTGGAACAAAATATTCTAAATCGATGAAGTATCTTCAATGTTTCCCACAAAGATACCCCCCTTTAGTACTTCTAATTAAAACATTTCTTCATAACCTGAGGAAAAAAATCATAAAAAGGGGTGATATTAGATGATTATTAAGTGTAAACAAAGGAGATACATAATCATAAAATGTGCATAAGAGTATGATAACATGATAATAACATTTGAAGATCATACCCTGTTTATCAAAGATCATAAACACGAGTCATGGAATAAATATTAGTAGTTCATAATACATGAACTATAAGGGAAATAAGAGCATAATCCATGAAAACATAACATAGGAATAAGAAATGAAATTTATGGAATACACATAATCATAGAATATCCTATATCAAGGATACCTACCAATACCTTCATAATATGTTAGTCTTGCTTAAATAACCCATGTACCTACTTCAGGCTTCGGATACCCTCCCATGTATGCTCTTGTTTAGGGATTGGGATAACCTCCCGTGTACACTCTTGTTTTAGGCTTGGGATTCATTCCTGTGTACATTCTTGTTTTGGGGTTGAGATTCCCTCATGTGTGCCCTCTTTCTTTATTCTTGGTATACCCTCCCGTGTACCCTATTATTTCGGTATTGGGTTTCCCTCTCGTAGACCCTCTTATTTCGGGCTTAGGATGCATTCCCATGTACCCTCTTGTTTCGAACCTGGTATTAAATCCCATTTACCCTCTTGTTTTGGTCTTGGGATGACCTCCTATGTACCCTCTTGATCTCCTAAAACATTTATCAGTATCCAATTCATTTGAAGGAGATATTGGTCCCAACCATCACATAATGAAATCATACATGCATGTTCCATAAGATAAAAAAATATTCATTATATAACGACCCATGAAATGAAATGAGTATCATTAAAATTTAATCACATCATAACCTATGGAGAGTGGATATTTTTATTAATGATTTCATCAAATAATAACTCGTGAAAAGAAGGAGGTTTCAATAGCATATAACCTGTGAAGATGAAATTCCCTTACCATAAGTCTTGAATTTATTCGTACACATTCAAACCTCTTGTATAATAAATATAATTTTATTATACATATAATAAAGAACCATATTATTAAATATAATACCATGTGTGATTTGGTTATGACTTTATATTACCCATTTATTAACAACTCCATGTTAAGGTTATGTTTCGAGTAATATCTACTTTATTTTTCTTATATGTTTTGACTTGATATTCTTTTTACACTTACTTATATCATTACTTAATTATATATAGAATGTAAAAAATGGTATAAATATCATATATTTTCATTATATATGAATTTATAATAATATATATAAGATATGAGTTTGAAATAGAATACATTGTTCATGGAGACGGCAGGCCGTACATAAGCATGAACGCTGTTTTTGTTTTATTGTCGTATTAAAATAAAAAACATAAATTACATATATATATATATTATAATTAAATTATAATTATTATTTCATATATATCATATAAATTTACTAAATTCATACTTAATACATTCCATGTAAGGTTTGAATAAATCACATCGCTTTGAGGAGGTGGTAGTCCACACTTTCCCAACCGAAATTATCGCACTTACAAAAAATGGAAAGAATGAAGGTATATGTTATATAATAATTAAAAAATCATAAATAAATCATAATTATCATATATAAAATATAAAAATATATTTTCCATCATAATTACCAACCATGACAGATGTTAAAGGAAAAAAGAACAACATCATTTCATGAGGTGGTAGTTGGTTGTACACAAGAACGGTAAATTCATTACCCATTAGATGGAAGTGTGTATAATTTTAGTTAGAATAATTTGAATAAAAAAATATAAGTATATTTATGATAATTATTTTATTATATAATCATGGAATAATAATAATTGAGGTGGTGAAAAAAGAAAATAAAAAAAGGATCTTGAGGAAGGATGTTACCTCTTCTTTAGGTAACTCTTTTTTCTTTGCACAAGAGGATTCCTTGGTTGTATTTATTCCCAAATGGATGATTCAAGGAGTAATTTAGGTATTTTGGGATATTATTTGATTATATTTTGGGTGATACAAAGGCCTTGGGATGTGTGAATAAGTGGGAGGGGTGAGTGCCTTTTTATAGTGGAAGAGGAGTGGGATTCTTTTAAATTTTTGAAAAGGGAATTCTACCCATGTTTTCCCCACAAAAAGTGGATAAAATAATGTATAAAATTGGATTAAAGGTATAATAGGTTCTATATATGTCTATCCAATATAGTTTTTACAAGTTTATAGGTTATTTTGTCCTTTAAGTGTAAGGCTTAGTCCCTTATTAAGCTAATTTTCATCTTAACCATTATAATTAATTTTTATCACTTTCACTAATATTTTTGGTCAGAAAATATGTTTAAATTATTATAAATTATTAATTATTCTGATTAAAAATATGGAATATGATTTTAAAAACTAAAATCATATAAGTGGTATAAATTAATTTAAAATTAATCCCACTGACGGTATGACAATGCAGGTTTTTAAAGTAAAAATGTTCAAAAGTTTACTAAGGTTTTATATCTAATTTCAAAGTGAAATTGATCCCAATGAAATATTTTGTATTAATTAATGTATAATTTAGATAATTATAATTTAAAACCAATTAAAAATATAATTTAACCTTATAAATAAATTATACAAAAAAGTAGTTTTGAATTAAAATTCAGCATTTTCAATATTCATCAAAAAATGAAACTTCATTGAAAAGGACCAAAAAAATAATCATAAATAATATTTATGTTTTTATTTCAAAAATAAAGTTTTTTTCCTTATAAATTTTTTAAATATTCTAAAATTTATATTTAAAACTGGTTATCCATTAAAAGGTGGTAAAACTGCTTTTATAAAAATATTTATTTTTATATGTATTATTTGGTTTGTTCTTATCTTATGCCTATCAAATATATTCAATGAAATCAAAAATATTTCACTTAATATATAAAACATATATTTAATTAATATCATTCACCAATAGTAATTAATTTAATTTATTAGGATAAAACCCATTTGTGATCATAAAAGTAGTTTTTATAAAAACATTCCCTTAATATTTAATTGGTTATTATATTCATTTCTTATTTATTTGTAAAAAAATATTTAAACCATGTATTTTTATAATATAGTTAATCCTATTTATATTTTCCAACTTAATTTCTAGGTTATATCTCATTATAGTATATAATAATATTTTTAATAATATATTATTGTTCGATAAAAATTTATCTTTCATGTTATGCAAACCATCGAGGAGAGTCAGTCTTGTATATAATGTCAGCTAACCTCAGTGTTCTATGTAGATTAGGATAAACTTTATGCCGCATGAGGTTAATTATTAACTTGTTGTTTCATATAACTCACTCCAAACTTAGTGATTTTATATAAAAAAACTATATACAGTGTTGCGTGTAGTGAAAAATATCAAAAATATTAAATTAATTCAAAAAGTAATAATTCACAAAATATTGGGGTGTTACATTATACCCCCATTAAAAAGAATTTTTCCCTAAAATTTATTCAAGGTAATCAAAGTTTTAATACATTAAATTTACCTTAATATAATCCCACATTATAAAAATTAATAGTAAAACTTTCTTTAAAAAAATGATAGTTGGAAACAAAACAGTTACCAAAAGTAACACATAACTAAGTTTCCACATTGGGGAATGCAGGTGGGAAGTGAAAACATATACATGTAAGATAAATATAACTATCAAGTTATGATGGAGAGTGATATAGAACTTGTCCAGGAGAAGGTAAATGACCACAAAAACAAAAATATACAATGATATAAGGGGAAATTTGATTAATCATAAATTAAGGCACTATGATAAATTTTCTGGTTTCCAGATCATTTTTTCAAAATTTGAATAATTTTCATGAAAATTTATACTTACATGATTTTAGTACAACTATACCCATTTTTCCCTGATCAAATTCCACTTAATCTCTCATTCCAAGAAATTAAGGTGAATTTGTCATTCCTGAAGAATTAATAGATCATGAGGTCCATGAATAGAATGAACGATCATTCCATCTATTATTATCACAATAAAGTTTAGCACAAGTTATAAAATATGAATAAATCCTCTTATGGTGAGATAGAACTTTAATATATAAAACCTCGTCTGAAGTTTAGCTAAACCATTCCATAAATGATTAACCTTTTAACCCTTCCAAAATATAATTCACCCTTTATTCCTTAAATAATATCTTATATTATACCAAAATATTTTCATTGGAAACTTCAGTTCATACTTGTATCTATAAAATATAAAATGCGATTTTATTGATCTATAATCCATGTAGAGGGAGATAATGACATGAAACTTAACCAAAGGATGAACAATAAAATTTTCATAGGGGTTAATCATAAAAAATAAAACATAATATTCCCAACTAAGGAGGGTAGGATAAGTGTAACCTAATTATCATGATTCACTTAATCTATTGTGATTTCATAAGCTTTTACTTTGGCCTTTGTAATCATAGGTTTTTGTGTCTTATCATCCACATTAGTCATTGTATTGGGTAATTTTTTATCATAATGTCCAAAATCCATGAAATTGAAACATTAAAGTGTGGGAGGTTCTTTCTATGGGGATTTCTCATTATTCATATCATTAGAAAAATTCTTCCCATTATTTTTACATTTATCCACTTGATGAACTTCCCTTCCACAATTAAAAAATTTAGTAGTATCCTTTATTTAATTCCATCCTTGTTTCTTCCTCTGAGGCCTTGTAAAATTTACTTCATAGGAACCAACTGATTCACCATCCATCTATTTATGCTCTAGGTATTCCTTTTCTATATTTGTATGAAGAACATGAAGAAAGTAATTATTGAATAATATGTTCTTGAAATAGTCTCATTACATGGATTCAATTTCATCTTTCTTCCTTGTATTCTTGATTAGGGTCCACCACTAGTCAGTTTCACCTTCTAAATGATAAGAATCCAAAATGAAAATTTTATGTTTTGAACATTAGAGAATAAATAATATATTTTTAGTGGTACTGATCCATTTTTCATCCACAAGTGGATTAGAAAACCCTCTAAAAGAAGGAGGATGTTGCCTCAGGAAGTAATTAATAGAACATTATTCCCTCATTTTATTTTTTGGAAGCTTATCATGATTCATATCTTGATAAATTTGTGTGATCATAACAATGAGGTTTTTCATTACATATCCCATAAGATTTAGCTACTTAGGAGGAAATCATTCCATTATCCATTGAATCCCCCATTACATGGTTTCTTTAGGTTCCATCCATTAACTAAAACAAAAAATAATAGTGTAATAGATAATCATTATAGTGGGGAAACACATAATCTTGAAAAACTACTTATTGGATGTCTAAATCAGATATCCTACTTATTTAGTGTATGAAACCTTAAGATTATCCTAGGTTATTCATAATCATCTTCCACTTAAAGACTTCATGATGGTTCCTAAAGAGTTTTTTAATTCCCAATTCATATCCGCTGGGAGTGTAAAACTATGCGTGAAGCAAGCCACGTTGTCGTGTACTATGTTATGCTCGATTGAGGCCCGATTCACCTTTTCGGAGTTATTACCACTAGGTACATCTATTTTAGATCCACATCCACTTGTAGAATCTATATAGAGGTGTGTTTTTAAGAAATCACTCAATATATCCTTTACCAAAATTCTAGAAAATTTTCCTATATTTTTCCTTATCCTTAGACTTATCCTTAGAGACATCCCTAAACATATCCTTAGAAATATCCCTAGGGATCACACTAAAGTTTTCACATCATAGTTTACAAAGGTTGAATAAACCATTCATTTTATACCAACTATAGTGACCCAAGATTAACATACAAGGATATTACTTCATTTTAGATGAATATTCATCACATTATAGAAGTAAATGACTAAAGACTGTAATAGTTTAGTGTCTTTGGAAACTTATAAAAAAACCATCTAACTCAGTGAAAGATCTTCAATGTTTCCCACAAAGATCACCCCCTTTAGTATGTCTACCTAAAAACATTCTTCATAACCTAGGGAAAATAATAATAATAAAGGGGTGATATTAGATGCACAGTAAGGGTAAAAAAGGTGATACATAAGCATAAAATGAGCATAAGGGTATGAGAACATGAGAATAAAATTTGAAGATCATACCCTTTATATCAAAGATCATTTAAAAGAGTCATGTCATTAATATTAGAAATTAATAAGAAATGAGTACTAATGGAAACAAGATCATAATCCATGAAAACATAACATAGGAATAATACATGAAATTTTTGGCATACACATAATCATATAAAATCATATGTCCAAGATACCAATCAACACATTCATAATAGGTTAGGCTCAGGAAAATAACTCATGTACCTGCTTCGGGCTTGGGATGGCCTCTCGTTTACCCTCTTGTTTTGTGCTTGAGATCACCTCCCATATACCCTCTTATTTTGGTCTTGGGATTCCCTCATGTCTACCCTCTTGTTTCAAGCTTGGGATGAACTTCTGTGTAACCTCATGTTTTGGGATTGAGATTCACTCTTGTGTACCCTCTTATTTTAGGCTTGGGATTCCCTTCAGTGTACCCTCTTATTTTGGGCTTGGGATTCCCTCTCGTCTACCCTCTTGAGCTCATAAAATATTTATAGTTACCTAATTCATTGGAGGAAGATATAGGTCCCACCCATCACATAATGAAATCATACATGCATGTCTCCTAATATAACAAAAAAATTCATCATATCATGAACCATGAAATGAAATAGATATCATTAATGTTTCATCACATCATAATCTATGGAGAAGGGATAATTTTCATAATAATTTCATCAAAGCATAACCCATGAAAATAAGTGGGTTTCAAAGTTATATAACCCATGAAGATAAACAATTTTCATAAACATCATTCCATAAAAACATAAAACATTAAAGAAATAATATGCATGTTATTCATAAATTATAATAAAGTATGCCATCTTACATGGAGAAGGGTTTTGAAAGATCACATGGAACATTTATTAAAGAAAATATCATTTAATAAAACATCATTTCCATTAAACCATTCCAAAAATCAATTTCTTATAAATAAAGATTTATAATTTCATTTATAACATTTCATGAGGAAAATATCTTTTCATCTTGAAAACAAATTCTTTTTAAAACATAAAGCATTTGGAAAAACTTTTTCTTTGATAACACCTTGAAAACATAAAAATAAGGCTTGAAAACATTTTGGAAATACTTTTCTAGAAATTGGTTTTTGAAAACATATAAATAAAACTTGAAATCATTTAAATCATTTTCATTGAAAATAACCTTTATTAAAACTTATAAAGGGATCTTAAAAATAATTTAAAACACTTTTTAAAAATTAAACCTTTTTGAAAACCTTATTATTTGAAAACTAATTTAAAAATAAAAAATTTATAAAATATTAGGAAAAATAATTCTTTAAAAATAAGCTTGATAACCTAAAAAGGAAGCTTCAGGGGAATTATGGTTATGACTGTGGGTAATTTCGTACATTCCAATCATTCTTTTTTCCCATTAAAAAGTTTAGAAAAGTCTGTTGATCAGAAAACAAATATAATATTCATTTTAAAATATGTTTTAAAAGGTAAAACATGGGTAAAAATGTCCTTTAAATATCATAGGAAAATATTAAAACATTTTTGAAAACATTTTTAGAAAACACATTTTTGAAAGAACATTGTTTTTCGATCGAAAGGAGAAATAAAGTCATATTTTCATAAAAATCATTTTCTTAATTATCTTAACTAAAAAAGAGTGTTAAAATGGTATTAATACATGAATATATCTCGGATAACCATAGGAGAAAAAATTCATGAGTTTTCTTGGTATATGGATCATAATATTTCATTAATGGAAGCATAATCATAAATAATCTTAATAGGCGATAAGATTATAGAAATGAATGGTTACCACTGTGGTAACATTGAATCATAATACTGTGGAAAGAATAAAATTAAATTATGACTAAAATATAATGAAAATAATTATATTTATTATATAACATCTTAAAGGAAATTATTACACCTCATATAAAAATATAGGCGCATAACATGCCATGTGTCTCAAAGAAGACAAATCGAGACAAAATTGCTTTATCGATTTGGTAACTTCTGAATCATAAACACCATGAAAGAAAGATCATAAAATTGATATGTAAATAAAAATAAATTTATGTATAATAATAATATAATACATCCATGTAAAGTATACACACCACACAAATTAAATGAGTGGTGAATAGGGCATGTATGTCACAGAAATAAAAAGTGAGATGAAATTATCTTACCTTAAGTCCTAAATTTATTCATACATGTTCAAACCTAATGCATAATAAATATAAGTTTATAATAAATATAATACATAACAATATTATTATATATAATACCATATATTATTTTTTTGTTACTTTATATTACCCAATTATTAACAAATCTAAGTTAATGTTACGTTTCAGGTAATATTCGCTTTATTTTTCATATATGTTTTGACTTTTTATTCTTGATACTCTTACTTAGATCATGATTTTATTATTTAAATAATGTATAAAATGGTATAAATATAATATATATTCATTATATATTTATTTAAAATAATATATATAATATATAATTATGAAATTGAATACATCATTCTTGGATATGGTAGGCCATACGTACGAATGAACGCTGTTTCCATTTTATTGTTGTATTAAAAGAAATAAAGTAAATTAAATAAATATATATATATATTATACTTCCAGTAATATTATTATTTCATATATATCATATAAATTTACTAAATTAATCCTTAATACATTCCATGTAAGGTGTGAATTAATCATATTGCTTTTATGTGGCGGTAGTCCACACTTCCTCAAACAAAATTATTGTAATTACATAAAATGTAAATCATGAAGTAATGTGTTATATAATAATTAAAAAAGAATAAATAAATCATAAATATCTTATAAAACATATAAAAATATATTTTTCATCATAATTACCAACCATGAGAGTTGTTAAGGGAAAAAGGAACAACATCGTTTCGTGAGGCGGTAGTTCGTCGTACACAAGAACAGTAAGTTCATTACCCATTAGATAAAATTGCATGTAAGTGTAGGTATAAAACTTTGAATAAGAATATAGTAGTATATTTAGAATAATTTTTTTATTATATAATCATGTAATAATAATAATTGAGGTGGTGGAGAAAGAAAATAAAAGAAAGGAGCTTGAGGAAGATGTCACCTCTTCTTTGGGTAACACCTTTTTCTTTGCACAAAAGGGATTCGTTGGTTGGATTTATTCCAAAAGGGAGGATTAAATGATGAATTTAGGGATTTTTGGATATTATTTTATCGTATTTTTGATGATAAAAATAGATTTATATGTGTTAATAAGTGGTATGATTGAGTTCCTTTTTATAGGGGAGGAAGAGTGACATTCTTATAAATTATTGAAAAGGGAATTCCACCCCCATTTTTCCAATGAAAAGTTGATAAAATAATGTAAATAATTAAATAAAATGGATTATTGGGTCTAAATATGTCTATATAATGGATTTTGGATAATTTTATAGGTCATTTTGTCTCTTAAGTGTAAGGTTTAGTCATTTGTTAAGTTAATTTTCTTCTTAATCGTTGTAATTAATTTTAATAACTGTCACTAATATTTTTGGTCAAAAACTAATTTTATATTATTAGACATCATAAATTATTATTATTCCAAATATTAAATCAATTGTTTCAATTTCCAATCACATAAATAGTATAAATTAATTTAAAATTAATCCCGCAGATGAGATGACAATGCAAGCTTTTAAAGTAGAAAATGTTCAAAAGTTTACAACGTTTTAATATAAATTTTCAAAATGAAATTGATCCTAATGAACTAAATTAGAATAATTGATATATAATTTATATAATTATACTTTAAAACCAATTATTAATATACTTTAACCTTATAAATAAGTTATAAAAAAATCAGTTCTGAATTAAAATTCAGTATTTTCACTATTCATCCAAAAATGAACCTTCACAGAAAAATACCAAAAAATAATCCCAACCTAATATTTATGTTTTTATTTAAAAAAATATTTTTATTTGAAATATAAAATTTCAAAAAAATTATATTTAAAATAGGTTCTCTATTAAAAGGTGGTAAAACTTCTTTTATAAAAATATAGGTTTTTATTTGTAATATGGAGTTTGATCCTATCTTGTGCCTATCAAATATATTTGATGAATGTAAAAAATATTTTACTGAATATATATAATATATAATTAATTAATATAATTCACAAATAGAAATTAAATTAATTTATTTGTATAAAAATATTTAGTGAGCCAAAAAGTAGTTTTTATAAAAACATTCCTTTTTATATTCAATTGGTTCTTATATTAATTTATATTTAATTTTAACCAATGAAATAAACCATGTATTTTAATAATTAAGTTAATTATATTAATAAATTCTAACATAATGGCTATTTTAATATCTTATTATATTAAATAATTATATTTTTAATAATATATTATTATTTGGTAAAACTCGGTCTTGCATGTTATGAAAGCCATCGAAGAAAGTAAGTCTTGCATGTAATATAACTAACATAGGTGTTCCATGTAGGGAAGACTAAACATTATGCTACATTTAGTTAATTATTAACTTGGCGTTTCACATAACGCAATCCAAACATAGTTTCTTTATATAAAAAACTATATTTAGTGTTGCGTGAAGTGAAAATATCAAAAAGATTAAATTAATTCAAAACACAATTTACAAAATCTTAGGGTGATAAAAATATCCTTCATCTACTCTTTACACACTTATGTATGGTACAAACTAAAATATATCTCACTTTTAAAGGAGGGTAACAACCGCTTACAACCCATATTTTCCCAGGCCTAAGGCACAACTAAACCTAAACCCTACCATTTTAAAACATGGAATCGTAACCCAAAATTGATACATTATTTTAGGGAAAAGGCAAAAACCATGATCCTGATTTTTCTTTAGGATAATAAAACTAATAAATACACTTTATATTGGTGTAAACACAAGTGATTTGAGTGATTACAACTCTATAAAAATGTAAAATATAAACAAAATTTAGTATAATGAATATAAATAGTTAAAAAAAATGAATGTCAAAGATGGATTTTCAATTATATAAATAGTAACTTTGGCCCTACATAGTATATGTAACGATGGATATTAATAAATATGTCAAGAAAATATATAAACAATGAAGTTATTGAACTATAAACACTTTAGTATTTGAAATGAGCTGTTTCCTAATCATGGGCATAGTCCACTCAATCACCACCTATTGCATCAGCTTCCTTTTATAGAAAAAATTGGAATACTTATAAAAAATATAACCATTATAATAATTAATACATTATTGAATAATAACACTACTCATAATCTTGAAAAATATTATAACTTGATTATAATTAGTAGTAAATACTTAGTCATATTTCCAAAAAAATATATCAAATCATTTATAAAATTCTCTATGAAAATCAGTCTTGAATACTCATTCAAAAGATATTGAATAATCCTTGTAAATTAGATTTGAAATATATCCATAATAGATAGCATTTAAATATTCTTAATAATCACTAAAATATCACAATATTCCTTCTAAAATAAAAACAATTTAATTTTGAAAATATCATTCTAAAATATGTAGGTTACTTCCTAATGATATATTCTTTTTAGCATAACCTCAAGATAAGGATTAACATAGCATTCTGATATGCAATTACAACTATAAATTCTCTTAACAATAATATCATTTATGAAATATAACCTTTGAATCTACTTGAAAATAAATCACACAATAGCATATTTTATACATTAACACTTAGTAGTATATTTCTTGAAACATAGTCTCATAGTTATGTGATTTATAATACATTTTATTCAATGATATCTCACATAAATTATAGATATTACATTATCTAAAATTTAATTTTTTCCTTATAAGAATAATTAATGAGATTTCCATCCTATAACCCATTGAATCCTGCATCAAACTCATTAATAATTTTTTAAATATAATAATTCAAATATATGAGAAATTTAAAAATTGATATAATAGACAGAACAAACAATATAGATATGCAGTAATTTGGAATATCAAAAAGATAATTAAATAGAGCATCACAATAACAATTATGTTGGAAAGACTTTATAACCTCACATAGATACTCTATAAGTTTTTTTCCTCTTCATAAACATAAGATAAATGTTGATAATATGTTAGTGGTATCATCACCTCTAGATAAAACATAATATAGAATTATAGTAGTGACAACACATGAATCTTTAATGTAGTATCCATTATTTAGATATCATAATGTTGAGTTTCAACTTGAAAATGTGTTCCTCATGATAATGTAATTTAATGTTCAAGATTTAACCTTAAGTAAAAATATACAAGTAGTGAAATGTTCAAACAAAAATATGATTATAATAGAAAAATAAAAACATAAGATGAGTGAGTTAGGTAATTATCAAAAAAACAATTGAAAGGATACACCCAATATAATTCCACCATGATAATATTTAATAAAAATATTTATAGCATATTTTTGATGCTTTAAAAAAAACCTTCCTTCCCAAAATAAGGTAACAAAACACACACAATCACATGCATGTCATATAATCCATATGTAGATGCAATTATGCATGATACATGACATATTTTCCTCCATTTTCCAATATTTAGAACATAAATCACATAACCATAAAATATATATCAATTTTAGAAAACATGAAACCATAAAATTGAAAAGAAAAATGACATCTTGAATCCAGGTAACTTGGGAATTTCCAAAATAAGGGTTAGATAAATCTCTTAATAAGTCAGTTTCCATGTCCCATCCATTCTAAACCTTCAACTATTATTTACAAATAACAAGAACAATAAATTTCATGTTACTATATAGAGGAAAAATATCTCTAATACAACATTATAGATTCCTTCTACCCAACATAGATAACCTATTACTAATTTGAGGTTCTAAAGACCTGAGCCTTTCCTCCCTATACACCAGAGGCTGCTGGATAGTGGCAACTGTCTAAGGAGTGACAATGGGGAGACTATACCCACTATAAATAAATTTAACAATATTTTAAGGAAATAAAAATAATAAAAAATATCAAAAAACCACAGGAACAACCAAATATACAACATGATTTACCAAAATTCACATATACAATGTCATATAAATCTTAAATAAGGAACCGAATATCTCATGGTTTGATAAAATACCCACATTGACTAAAATGAGTAAAAGGATAAACATACCACAAGGTACCAAAAATCAAACCAGACCATCTCCAAAATATCAACACCCAAATAACTACACATACATACACCACACGTTTATTCATCAAGATTCAAAATCTGAGCATTTACACTTAATTTATTCAAGAGACATAAAATATATACAAACGCTGAAGATATTATGTAGGGTGGTGAGTTCAAAACTCAGTAGGAATCCACTACTGGTGCCCCTAGTTAAAACCCACAAGTATATAATTGTATGCATGGAATAATGTATGAGAAATATAGAACAACACACATCATAAAATTTCACTCCACCTCATGAATAACGAGTCACAAACCAACCTCAAATAGTACCAAAATAGGAAGAGAGAATAATGGTTTTTCATACATGGAGGCACCATAATTCGCTAACTATCACATACCAAATAATGAAACAAGTCGTTAAGACATCAATTTGACCAATATAAACCAAAATTGAAACCTAAAATTGTTACACACACACACACATCTATACCTATCCAAGATTCATAGTTCAATAATCCAGCAATAACCATTTCCAGTTCTTAGCTCAACATTTCTAATAATTCTCATTCATGAAGAGACTACTAAGACCCTACCAATGATCAAAATCACCATATAATTTTCCTATACACATACAAAGTAACCCCCCTCCATATTAGTGATCAATATCACCATAATAATTTTCTTATATATGGAGATTACCATTAACACCTGGTGGTTCACACCACCTCATGGGACCTTTCATGTGTGTACAAAACCCTAAAAACTTAACACCATGGTGATTGAAATCACCAAAAACCTATAAACACAAATTTTTGAACCTCCATAGTCAATATATCCATCGATGGTCAATGTCACCTCACACATACCATTGAAAACCAATATCACCACTATAAACATGTCCCATAAATTCATAAGTACAAAATCCACATAATGTATCCTATGTACCACTTTAATAATTAACGCAAACATCGACCCATAGACCCTTATGAACCAGGGTCACACAATAACTAACTATCTCCCAGTTATTTTCTCCCTAGACAACCCCTTAAGAAACTATCATACACATTGATGTGTGAATAAATTCCTAATTCTAGGTTGATTAGATGACTTTACCCATACCAAAAATTACGCAAGGCATAAGAACATATATAGAATTCAAATATAGTTAGGGGCCCCTACCTATTATTCAATAACTTTTAATGGAACTAACTGATCTAAAATTTCTAGAAAAATTTTTCCTTCTTATAATTATAATTTATCATGCATAATTTTTCTACCACTATTTTTATGAAATGAATACAATTTATAGAGAAGTAACTATTTAAGCCAAAAAAAAATTTCTCATGAAAGTTATAAAAATAATAAGCCTTTTTCTTAGGATAACTAAAATATAGTTATTTTTCCAATTTGGGTCTAAATTTATTTGAATGTGAAGGTTTTATATATACCTTGAAATCCAAAATAATCATAAAAGGTAAAATTGGATGACTCTTAATCCATATATCATATGATATCTTTTGAATATCAGTGAAAAATGGCCCCATAGTTCATGGTATTAGTGGATATAGGGTAGATATAGGGTGGTTTGGGTCTAAAAAATTAGACTATTTAATGTGTTAGCCTATGTGGGTTGAGCCCATGTGCATACAGGTTGAGGTGGGTCAGCCCGCGTAGATAATGTTCATTCCATGGGGATAAATTTAAAATAATAATTTAATATCCCATATTTTTCCAGGTATACCCCTCTTTGAGTTTTGGTTAAACCTATTTTAGTTATGTTTCCTTCTTCTTTAAACCTTGGTGGGAGAGTCCCTTTTTAAGGATGACGATCTTTTACTAGGTAAAATGACCTAAAGTTTAAGGATGTTTGTTTTTTTTGAATTATTGGAGTCCAAGTATAAATGTGATAGTATATTTTGAGGGTTATCCATGGTTTTGAAGGCTTAAAATGTGGTTTGGGATTTTTTATAGTAGTTGGTATGATATCTATCTACTAGGAACCTTCACATTTTGAAAATATTACATGATGTGAACATATTTCCTAGTAATTTAATTATTTTTAATATAAGGTTTTACAGAATATAAATTCGATTACAAATACTCATTTTAAATTCAATTTTTTTATTTATCATGAAAATTTATTTTTAATTTTTAAGAAATAAATAATTACCTTTAATAATTATACTTTGATGATGAAAAAATTAATAAATTAATGAGAAATAAAATAAAATAATTTTTATTAAAATATTAATAATCAGAAAAGGAAAAAAACTTGAACAATCCTTATTGGTCAAGTATATACATACCATAATCATCCAAGGGTCTACTTATGGACCATTTATAATCTTATATAAGAGATTGTGACACTTATATTATTTTATTTAAAGTGAAGATAAATTTTTCACATTCATGTTTTAAAAGAGTATAACATTTTTAATGTAAGGGTTTTCAGAAGAGAAATTAAACTAAAAGTATTATTATAAATTATAATGGATTTATATTTGTCATATTATTTAAATTTTTATTTTATTCCAAAAATAAGTATATTAAATAATTACATAAAATTGGGGTAGTAATTATTTTATTAATGAAGAGATCAAATAAATGTTATTAAATATATTTTAATAAATATAATTTAGGATAATTACTATGTCAAATGAATTTCATATATTACATTGATCCCTTAGGGATATAATAAAATATTCTTTTTGGATATTTATTTTTTTACTTTATATTTCTAAAAATCCATGAAATAAATAGTGTCAAAATTGGCAGTATTGATATTTTGTAAAAATAAGGTTTTCTTAAATTATTTAAAAGGAAGAAAACATTTTAAAAAATATAAAATAATGATTATATGGTCTGAAATTTTCTAAATTATTCATTTATGGTCTAATTGACTTCAAATAATTAAATATTTAACCCTTTTAATATTGAAATATTGAAATATTTATTACACTAGATAAAAATTAAATAGAATAACTAAGTGTCAATTAAAATGAAAATTCTTTAATTGAGATAAAAACTTGTGTAAAAATTATTGGTTTATTATATTAAAATACTATCTAATATAATATTGTAAATAGGGATATTTTTGAAATTTTAAAGTGGGTTTTGATTTTATTATAAATTAATGTTTTTGAGGTTTCCAAAAGTGACCCTCACCTCAATTATAAAAGGGAACTTCCTCCCTCAACTATTAACTTAATTTTGAGACTTAAATCTCACCCATACCATTACCATTTACCTTATAAACTTCCCTATAAACATTATAGATGTCATGATTATCTTCAAATACCAACTCTAGTTCTCTAAGAGGAGATTTAGAGGAGACACGCCGAAGAAGAGGTAATATTATTTTCCGATTCTTTCAGAATTATTTCTTCTTCTACTTCCACCTCATGATTTGTTTCATTATAAAGTAATAACTCTAGTAGTAATTATATACTGGTATGTTATTATTATTTTGAAATAACCATATTCCACCTTCTACTCATCCTATGAAAAATGAAATCAGAACGTGTGTGTACGTACAACTTACTGTCTCCACGTCGTGGTGTAATCCATTTTTCACCACCACCGTACATGGATGAGTATAATGATGGAATTAATATATATATTATTATTATAAAATTATATTGATTATGATATACTATACACCATCCACTTCAATACCATCCAACAATTACGGTAATGATATATATGCTCATGTGTACGTATGACTTACTATCTCCATGGTGAAATGTGATTCGTTATACATAATATTCATTAAATAATGATTATAAAAAGGAATTTAATGAATAAATATGATATATATTATGTTAATACCATGATTTAAATGATATAACTATAACTTAAAAATAGGAATTAGAACTTATCCGACAAAACATGCATAAGAACATAAAGTAGTTAACACTTGAATAACTAGTAACAATGAAATGTTACTAACAAACAGATGAAAATATGATCAAAAATGTTATCATAAAAATGATTATGATTCTGGAATAAGCCAGTAACATTATTTAAATCATTATACAGGAGGTTTGGATACATAAAAATCATATCGTACCTAAGGGAAGGGATAATGTTAAAATATTATTTTTATCAGATATTGTTTATATATAAGTATTTAGTAGGGTATATTTATCATCCAAATCCATGTTTCCTAATTATGAAAAGTTATTTATATTATTTTATAAATTTTTAAATTTAATTTTACCATTTTATTGATTTTTATTAAATGTAATGAATGGAATCTTTTGTCGTTTTTCGATTTAAAGTACTTTTTGACTTTTCTGACAAAAGTATGAGGGTAATGTTTTTTTAACTTATACGACATGAATGGATTTTTTATGTTTTACTAACAACTTATTTCCATAAAGCTTCATTTAAACAATTTCAAGATTATTTTCAACTAAATTCTTTTCTTTTAAAATTGTGTGGCATTTTGAGAAAAGAAAACTTTTTTGAAAAAGAAAGGATATTTTCCTCAGGAATTAAGTTCAAGTGTTTCATAAAAATTATTTTCCATCTAAGATGCATCGGGTTATGTTTTTATCCCTATTATTACTATAATTTTATTGTTTTTATGATGGATTTTTTTTAAGAAATCCATTTATTTTATATGGATTATGATGGAATGATGTTTAAGAACCCCATTTTTTGTTCCATGGATTATGTTATGATGAATGGTTTATGTTTTTGTAACACATGTAAGAATGGTTTTATTATGAGTTGGGTGGGACATATATATCCCTCCACTACATTGGGTAAAGATTTATATCTCATGATATTGACATTACAAGAATGAAAAATAAATCAGGTTCATAAATACATGGATGGAACGAGGAGTGAACTCGGCTCATTAAAGGACTTTGTTTGCTATGATGGTATTTGAAATGATCCTTGAATAATATGAAATGATTGTATATGCTTATGTTCATATTACATGAATTTTAAATTATTATGTTATGCCTATTGGGATTACATTTCACTTTTGTGATTTATCCCATGACATGATATTATGATCTTTTATATAGAGGATAATATTTTAAAATGTTATGTTATTATGATCATAATATAATTGATATTTCCCTTGTTTACCATTACTGAGCATTTGTTCTCACCCTTTCAAATGTTTTTTCCCCAATTCATGAAGAAGGGTATTAAGTAAGATATCCATCCAAAGTTAATTTTTTTAATTAGAAAACACTTTTATGGAAAAAGTAAGAAACCACATGTTCAACAAGGGACAATACTATAGCAGATATTGGAGTTATTGAAAACCAGCTTAAAACTACTAGAAGCAACCTCCCGAAATAATTTACAAGACAATACTGATACCTTTATATCTGGTTTGGTTTTGAAAGTCTCTTCGAATTTAGAAGCCAGATTGTCCCACACTTTCAAGAACTCCGCCACTGATATCTTCTTCTCATTGAATACTCTGGTCATAATTAAATGTTGTTTATCAATACAATCTCCCAGCTCCCTGCCTACCTCAACTTGAATTGGTCTCTCATTCATCCTTTCCGCGTCTTCTTTAGAATCATGAATGATCAAAACCTTCTCCATCATCTCTTCCTCAGAGTTCATAAGAAGGTCCAATGATTTCTCCATGGTCACAGCATCAACAACCTATTGCAGATCCACTGAGATTGTCCAAGGAGATTCAACAATTTCAGCCTCCTAACCTGATATCCCCTGCTGTCCCTCTTTGGGGGAAAGAGCAAGCTGGAAGGGAACCACCTCCCCTCCTTTCCAATGCACCTCCTCTTGATGGCCCCCCACCATCCCGACTTCAGCTCCTTGAGGAGATACCAATGCTATAGAGCTACCTTCTGCCATAAAGGAATTTTTTGCTTGATCATGGGACTCGGTGTCTCCCACCAACTAGACCTCCTAATCTTCCAAAGTCTGGGTCTCATGAAACTTGGGAATTCTATCTTTTTTAGCTAATCGAGGCTCCATCGGCTTCATAATATGGGAATAGTCTTTACGCCCCTTTGATTTCGACTTCCTGGAAACAATGAATTTCCCCGAGTCCATGTTCTCTTTGTTCCCTTTCTTCTTTCTGAGATTGTGCATGGCTAAACAATCCCCACCTAAAAAATTCTCATCCATGAATTGTCCATCCCCATTAGATTCAGTTCCAGATGGACAAATAGAGTTTCCATCACTCCCTCCCTCATTACTCAAGCTGTCAAAACGGTTGCTCAAATTGAGACCTTCCAAGGCCTTCCTCATTTCCTGTCCAAGATCTGCCTGCATACTTACACCATGTTGTGTCTGTTCCCCCTTCTGGGAATCTAGAGACTTCTTATTTCCAGATTAAGGCGTCACTCTCTCCGAGATATTACTACTCCCTTCTAGCACAACCATGGTGTATGTGTAAGGATTAGAGGCCACTTTGCCCTTAGTCTTTGGAACATCAACACCGGGAGACTCCACCGGAGATTGGGGATCGACCTTTTCTTTATCTGAATTAGCTACAAATATTGCACAGGTTAATGAATCCCATGGTATTGAAGAGTCCCTAGGAGGACTCTCCAGATCTCTTTTCAGCCTGTTAAAAATTCGAGCAACACTTGGTTCATAAGGTATAACCCTCTCTGGTTTTGCTTCTCTAACCCTCTTGAACCCGACTTGCCGTCTTCCTTGCCTGTGACTTGACCCGGGCCTTCACAGCCATCACCAGATCCTTCACCAAAAAGAACCATACTCATGCCATCATCCCTAGATGCCTGCACCTCCAAATCCGCTCCCTGATACCTCGGCCTTCTCCTACAGCCCGTCGAGACATGTCCCAACTTCTTGTATGAGAGGCAGTAATCACACCAAGACTCAAAGAAAACACGCTGCTTATATCTAAATTCTTCACCCACGAAAATCCAAAAGGACTCAACTATATCCTTCAATACATCCACTTCCACACACACTCTCTGAGAAATTGGATGGCACATAGCCATAGTTCTACTATCAGTACAGATACATTGTATCCAAAAATTATTCTAGTTATGAATAAATAAGAAGAAGACATTGTAGATGTTTTATCAACCAGTTGTTTATGTTTCCCAGTTTCTAAAGATAATAAAACTATACAGTCCTAGCGTGGTTTTTGTAATGTTAAGGTGGGTAGAATGTAACACCCAGATGTTTTTATGAAGTATTTTCTTAAAAATAATTTTTATTCTTCGGTTGCATGTTTTGCAAGAAATCATGAATTTAAACGAACTGTGAGAAAAACTTATTATAAAATTACCATTATAGCCTAGATGTTAGGTTAGTGGGAATAATTATAACTAACTTATGAAAATTCATTGTGAATTCATTGTCTATCAATTAATTATAAAAATATAAATTAATTAGATATTTGTATTTTTGAGTCAATTACTTTTTGTAATGAAATTAATGAGAAATATATGTGTTATATACCTATTAAAATATTTTTATATTCATAAAATCGATATTTTATTCATAGGGTATGAATAAAACCCTATTTCATGTATAAAGACCTATTTTTTTATTTAAAAAGGTTAATTTTACACCTTTGAATAGAGAACCATTTTAAATTTATATTTTGACAGATTAATATTTTTTATATGAAAAAATAAAAATGTTATTTCAAAATGGGATATAAAAATTTACTTTGGATGAATTTATGGTATTATTCTAATAACTTTCATGTTTTGATGAAAAGTAAAAATACGCTAAATTTTAATTGAAAATAACTTTTTTGCATTGAAATAATTTATATCGATAAATTATATTATTTAATGGTTTAAAATTATAAATAGAATATATTTTTACCATTTAATATAATTTATTTCATTGGAATTAATTTTACATTAAATTCAGATGTAAAAACATTTCAATCTTTTACAATATTTTAACTTTTAAAACCTGTTTTCTCATTTCAACAACGAGATTAATTTTAAATTAATTACTGAAACATATGTGTTTTGAATTTTAAAAAATAAATTAAATATTTGGAATCAATAGGTCCAAATTATATAAATTGATTTTTTTTATTTTGGGCTAAATGAATAGTAACATTGGTAAATTTTATTAGTACGGTAAAAGGGTAAATTAGGTAATTAATTGTAAAAATAATATTATAAAATTACCCTAACATTTGTCTTAATATAATTGAATGATTATAATTTTCCCTAAAAAATACTTGGGTCAAAATGGTATCCATTGGAACCCACTTGGATGATATTAGGACATTTAATTTAATTTATTTAAAGAAAAGTGAAATATGTCTCACTCAAACTTTAATAATTAAATTATTTTTAATATAAGGTTATACATAATATAAATTCGATTATAAATACTCATTTGAATGATACTTTTTTTATTTATCATGATAATTTATTTGTAATTTTTATGAAATAAATTATTACCTTAAATACTTATACTTTGATGATGAAAATATTAGTAAATTGATGAGAAATAAAATATTTTTTTTTATTAAATTATTAATAACCATAAAATGCCCAAAAACCTGACCAAACCTTATTGGTCGAGTATATATATACCATAAGCATCCAAGGGTCGACTTATTGACCATTTGGAATCTTATAGAAGAGATTATGACACTTATATTATTTTATTTAAAGTGAAGATAAATTTGTCACATTAATGTTTTAAAAGAGTATAACATTTTTAATGTTTGGTTTTTCATAAGATAAATTAAACTAAAAGTATTATTATGAAATATAATAGATTTATATTCATCATATTATTTTAATTTTAATTTTATTCAAAAAATAAGTATATTAAATAATCACACTAAATTTGGGTAGTAATTATTTTATTAATGAAGAGGTCAAATAAATTTTATTAAATAAATTTGAATAAATATAATTTTCATTAATTATTATGTAAAATTAATTTTATAGATTACCTTGATCCTTTAGGGATATAATAAAATATTTGTATCTAGGTTCACTTCTTTCTTTTATATTTCTAAAAATATATGAAATAAATAGTGTCAAAATTGACACTATTGATATTTGTTTTTTCAAAATAAGGTTTTCTTAAATTATTTAAAAAGAAGATTTTTTTTAAAAATATATAATAATGATTATATGGTCTAAAATGTTCTAAATTATTCATTTATGGTCTAATTTAATTCAAATAATTAAATATTTCACCCTTTTAATATTGAAATATTTGTTACCCTAGTTAAAAATTAAATAGAATAACTAAGTGTTATTTAAAATGATAAAGCTTAAATCGAGATAAAAACTTGTATAAAAATTATTGGTTGATGATATTAAAACCATATATAATATAATCTTGTAAATTGGGATATTTTTTAAGTTATTATGTGGGGTTTGATTTATTATAAATTAATGTTTTTGAGGTTTCCAAAAGTGACCCTCACCTCAATTATAAAAGGGAACTTCTTCCCTAAAATATTAACTTAATTTTGAGACTTCAATCTCAGCCATACTGTGACCATTTACCTTATCAACTTCCCTATAAACATTCTATATGTCCTGGTTATCTTCAAATACCAACTCTAGTGATCTATGTGGAGATTTATAGAAGGCACGTCGAAGAAGAGGTAATATAATTTACTGATTCTTTCAAAATTATTTCTTCTTCTACTTCCACCTCATAGGTTGTTTCATTATAAAGTAATAAATATAGTATTACTTATGTACTGGGAGGTTATTATGATTATGAAACAACCATATTCCACCATCTACTTGTCCTATAAAAAATGAAATCACCACGCGTGTGTACGTATAGCTTACCGTCTCCACATCGCTGTATAATCCGTTTTTCACCACCACCGTACATGGATGGGTATAATGATGGAATTAATAAATATATATATGAATAATATAAAATTATATTTATTATGAAATACTATATACTATCCACTTCAATACCAGTCAACAATTATGGTAACGATATCTCTACTCATGCGTACGTATGACTTACCATCTCCACGATGCGATGTGATTCGTTCTACATAATCTTAATTACAAAATAATTATATAAATGAATTTAATTAATAAATATGGTATATATTATACTAATACCATTTTATAAATTATATAACTATAACCTAAAAAGATTAATTAGAACTTATATAACAAAACATGCATAAGAACAGAAAGTAGTTAACACCGGAATAACGAGTAACAATGAGATGTTACATACAAAAGAATGAAAATATGATCATAAATATTCTCATGAAAATGATTATAATTCTATAATAAGTCAATAACATAATTTAAATAATTATATAGGATATTTGGATACATACAAAGCATCTCATACCTAAGGTAAGGGATAATTTTACAATCTCATTTTTATCCAAGATTGTTTATATATAAGTATTTAGTGGGGTATATTTGTCATCCACATCCATGTTTCGTAATTATGAAAAATTATTTATATTCTTATAAATTTTTTTAAATTTAATTGTACCCTTTGGTTAATTTTTATTAAATGGTATGAAAGTAATCTTTTGTCGTTATTCGATTTAAAGTATTTTTTCAATTTTCCAGCAAAAGTATGAGGATAATGTTTTTTTTAACTTATACGACATGAATGGATTTTTTTATGTTTTCTTGAGACCTTATTTCCATGAAGATTCCACTAAAAAATTTCAAGATTATTTTCAACTAAATTATTTTCTTTTAAAATTGCGTGTCATTTTTAGAAAAAAAAATGTTTTTGAAAAAGAAAGGATATTTTCCTCAGGAATTAAGTTCAATTGTTTTATCAAAATTATTTTCCATATAAGATGCATCAGGTTATGTTTCTATACCTACTATTACTATGATTTTATTGCATTTATGATGGAATTATTTTTTACAAAATCCATTTATTTCATATGGATTATGATAGAATGATGTTTAAGAAACCCATTTTTTGTTCCTTGGGTTATGTTATGATGAATGGTTCATGTTTTTGTAGCACATGTAAGAATGGTTTAATTATGAGATGGGTGGGACCTATATCTCCCTCAATTACATTGGGTAAATATTTATATCTCATGATATAGACATGACTAGAACGACAAATAAATCTGGTTTAGTAATACATGACTGGAACGAGGAGTGAACTCGGCTCAATAATGGACTTTGTCCGCTATGATGGTATTGGCAATGAGCCTTGAATAATATGAAATGATTTTCTATGCTTCTTGCGTGTATTCTATGAAATTTAATGTCTTATTTTATGACTATTGGGATTACATTGCACTTTTATGATTTATCCCATGACATGATATTATGATCTTTTATATGGAGGATAAGATTTTCAAATGTTATGTTATTATGATTATGATATAATTGATATTTCCCTTTTTTACCCTTATTGGGAATTTGAGCTCACCCTTTCAAATGTTTCTTTTCCCTAGGTCATAAAGAAGGGTATTAAGTAATATATGTCAAAAGTACTCTAGTTATGAAGAAATAAGCGGAAGATAATGTAGATGTTTTGTTAACCAGTTTTTTATGTTTCCCGGTTACTAAAGACACTAAACCTATACAGTCCTTGCGTGGTTTTTGTAATGTTATGTAATAAATATCCTTCAACATTCAAGTAAAATCTATATGAAAATTTTGGGCCATTATAGTTGGTATTAGAGAAAAGGTATAGTTTACCTTTAGAAACTAGGATGAGAGAACCTTAGTGAGAACCCTAAGGATATGTCTAATTATAGGTTACAATCCTATCCTAGTGTTTTATGGATGTTTAGGAATAACCTAGGTTAAAACCTAAAGTGTACTAAATTTAAATTTTATTCTTGAATTATGTGGTTTTCCCATTATGATTAGTGTGTATCACACTAGTATTCTTGGTTTTAGTCAAAGGTTAGAACTCGAAGGAACCAAATTAATGCCGAATGTGATGGGTAATGCAGTGATTGTCCCCCATAGCAACCAAATGTTATATGAGCTGGAAAAAAAATCTTTTAGCTATGATCACACAAATTTCTCAATCTATTAATCATGAAAGGATTCCAAATTAGAAAATGAGGGAGAAACATTCTATTGAATCGTTCATTATGCTGTGTGCACCTTAATCCATTGGGTCTTCTGATCCATTAGTGGCTGAACAATGGATCAATACCACTGAAAAGATATTTTAAGTTCTAAAATGTTCTGAACATGATAAATTCATCTTAACAGTATATCGTTTAGAAGGTTAAGCTGATCAATGGTGGAATCTCATCAAGAATACAAGGTAAAGAGATGAAATAGAGTCCATGGAATGGGACATGTTCAATAACTTATTTTTAATTAATTACTTTCCCCATATTATTCAAACAAATATGGAGAAGGAGTTCCTTGAACTTAAGAAAAAATATGTTGAATCCATTGGTACCTATGAAGAAACTTTTACAAGAGTTTCAAGGTAAGATTCTGGAATTATTATTCAACCTGAGAGTAAAATTGATCGATTATTTAGTGGATTAAAACCAAATCTACAAAGGGAATTAGACATAAGGGAATTCAATAACTATGAGTAATTTTTTTGATATTCTCTTAAAGTTGATATGGAGATTAGAATAACCCATCAGTCATATGGGTTTGATAAGAAGTTAAAAATGGAATTCAAAGGAAAATATAAACACCACACTGAAAAAAGATGAGTTTTCCTTTATGATCAAATTGTGGAAATAAACATGAAGGGAATTGTCTTAAATGGACTAGTAAATGTTTAAGTGTGGAAAAGAAGGTCATCGGGTATTTAAATGCTAAAGTGATGGAAAAAAAGATTTCTAATGATGCGAATAAAAAAATGCTACACATAATGCACCTCCTACACTTCAATGCTTCAAGTGTAAGGAAATGGATCATTATTCCAATAAATGCCCTAATACAAAGGTTATTGATGATGATTGACGTCGACAAACTCGTAAGGCCAAATACGAAGAAAATTCACATGAAATCACTATCGACAACATAGAGTATGATAATGAAGTGGTGAAAGGTACACTCACAATCCACTCTAAAGTAGAAAATGTTTTATTTGATTTTAGATCCACCCACTCTTTTATTTATGAAGAACTTTCTAAGGGTATTGACATTTTACCTCAATAATTAAATATTGAGTTAGCTATGACAAATCCTAATGGAACAATAATCACATCAAAAGTTTATAATTCTCCTCTAGTTAATGTTTGTGGAAAGTGATTCTTGAAAATCTCGTGATCCTTCCTATAGTGAAATTTGATGTGATTCTTGGCATGTATTGGCTTTCTCTACTTGGACATCATATCAATTTACAAGGAAGGGAAGTCACATTTAATATTCTAGATCAATCTACAATCATATATCAATTCAAGGATGAATATAACCTTCCAATAGAATTGTTTTCCATATTATGGATCTTCATTTCTATAAATGAAGGTTATTTATCTCAAATGGATGGGGAGAAACTCAAAATTATGAATACACCCATTGTATAGGATTTTGATGATGTCTTTTCGAAGGAATTTCTAGGTCTTCCACCAAATCGTGAAGTTGAGTGTTCAATAGAACTCATACTAGGTGCTATGCCTATTTTAAAGAAACCTTATAAAATAGACTCAATTGAGTTGTAGGAATTGAAGAGGAAACTCCAATATAATCTTGATAAGGGATTCATATGCCCTAGTGTGTCACCTTGGGGAGCACCTGTTCAGTTTTTTATGAAGAAAGATGAATCAATGAGACTCTGTATTGATTATTGAGAACTTAACAAGATCACTATCAAGAAAAAATATCCTCTTCCCCTCATTGATGACTTATTTGACCAACTAAGTGGAGCTCAATACTTTTCCAATATTGATCTTCATTCAGGATATCATCAGTTATGGGTCAAAAAGGAGGATATACCAAAATGGCATTCCATACGAGGTATGGATACTATGAATTTATAGTGACACCTTTCTTCTTACTAATTCCCCTTCTATCTTCATGGATCTAGTGAATAGATTCTTTAGAGACTATATTGATCAATTTTTTGTAGTCTTTATAGATGATATTATTTTTTTATTTGAAGAGAAAGGTAGAACATGAATACCACTTTTTAAATTTACTGAAAACCCTGATAAAGGAGAAGTTTTATGTGAAATTTAACCAATGTGAATTTTGGCTTCATAAAGTTTAATTTTTAGGTCACATAATATCAAAAGAAGGGATATCTTTGGATCCATCAAAAATAGAAGCTGTTGAAATTTGTCCGAGACCAAAAAAAAAGTGAGATCCAAAGTTTATTTTTGGTTTGGCTAGATATTATCGACATTTTTTGAAAGAGTTTTTTACGATTTTCTAATCCAATCACCAAGTTGACTTAGAAAAGAGTTAAGTTCTTTTCGATGGAGGAATGTGAAGATAATTTCAAAGAGCTAAAAATAAGGTTTTCTAGTGCACCTGTGCTCACACTACCTTATAGTGGACAAAGGTTTATGATCTATAGTGATGAATCCCAGAAGGGGTTGTGATGTGTTCTAATGAAAAATTATATGGTTATAGCTTATGTCTAAAAATAGTTGAAAATCCATGAGCAAAATTACCAAATCAGGATTTGGAGTTATCTGCAGTAATCTTTGCATTAAATATATGTAGGCATTATCTCTATGGTTAAAGGTGTGATATTTAAACTGATCATAAAAGTTTAAAGTATATTTTCAAAAAAAGGATCTTAATATGCACCAAAGAAGATGGTTGGAGTTGATTAAAGATTACGACTGCTCAATACACTACCACCCTAGGAAAGAGAACAAGGAGGCTTATGTTTTGAGACAACAAGATCATGCTATCCTATCCATAATGAGGATAAAAAAAGATGCAATATTTATGGATTTTTAAAGGATGGATCTTGAAATTTTAAAGGAAGGGTATAAATCTAATCTTTATCAAATGAATTCTGAAACATGTATAAAAGTGAAGATTAAGGAGGTGTAGAAGAAATATATAGATCTACAAAATTAGGTGAGAAATGTTCCTGAATTCAACCTTGATTGTAATGAAATAATACAGTTTAGGAATATGGTTTTTATTCCTCCCACGCCATAATTAGAGAAGGAGATACTGGATGAGGGTCATATTTCTCCATTATCTATTCACCCTGGAAGCAAAAAGATGTATAGGGACTAGAAAGAGTATTTATGGTGGTATGGAATGAAAATAGATGTCACCAAATATGTCTCTCGATGCTTGGTTTTTGAGAAAGTTAAGGCTAAGAGATAGATATCTAAGTAGATTTTACAACCATTACCCATACCAGAATGGAAATGGGGAAACATAACTATGGAATTTATTTTCAGACCTCCCAAAACTTTTAAAGTCCATAATGCTATATGGTTTATATTTGATCACTATACGAATTCATCACACTTCATTTCTATTAGAGAAGATTTCTCTCTTGATCAAATTACTGTGATATATGTAAAGGAAGTGGTAAGATTTCATGGAGTACCACTTTCCATTATATATGATTGGGATCTAAGGTTTACCTCAATGTTCTGGAGAAGTAATTAGCATGCTCTAGATACAGAGTTAAGTTTCAGCACTGCTTATTACCCTTAGATAGATGGTCAGTCTGAGAGGACAATTCAAACTCTGTAGGACATGTTGAGAGCTTGCTCTTTGGATTTCGAAGGTGGTTGGGATCAACACCTACCTTTGGTAGAATTTTCTTACAAAAATATCTTTCACTATAGTATTTAGATGGATTCTTATGAATCCCTCTATGGAAAAAACTACATAACTCAAACATGTTGGGATGATGTTGGAGAAGGAAAGCTATTAGGACATGATCTTGTTGATGAAATGGAAGAAAAGGTCAGATCTATTCAATAACAAATAAGAGTAGTTTAGAGTCGAAAAAAAAGTGATGCTGAAAACCGAAGAAAAGACCTAGAGTTTGAAGTGGGTGATAAGGTGTTTCTATGAATCACTGTGGAAGAGAGTAATGAGATTTGGAAATAAGGGAAAGTTGATCCCTACGTATATCAGTCCTTTTGAAATTATGGATCATGCTGGGAAGGTAGCTTATAGATTAGAACATCCACTGAATCTCTCTCGAGTTCATGATGTGTTCCATGTATCTCTCCTAAGAAAGTAATACCCAATCCTTCACAAGTACTAAGATCATAATTCGTACTGCTGGAGCATGATCTTTCTTATGAATAAAAACTGAGAGGGATTCTGGATCATAGCAAAAAAGTTCTACGAAACAAGACCACTCACTTGGTTAAAGTTTTATGGAGGAACCACCAATTTGAATAATCTAAATGAGAACTTGAGGATATAATGAGGGAGAGGTATCTTCATCTATTTATTTCCAAGTGAAAAATTTTGAGGGCCAAATTCAGTTTAAGGCAGGTAGAATGTAACACCCGGATGTTTTTATGAAATATTTTGTATTTTTTTATTCTTCAATAGCTTGTTTTGTAGGAAATCGTGAGTTTAAATGAACTGTGAGACACCCATATTATAAATTTACCATTATATACTTGATGTTAGGTTACCAGAAATAATTATAATGAACTTATGAAAATTCATTGTGAATTCACTGGCTATCAATTAATTATTAAAACATAAATCAATTAGATAGTTTAATTTTTGAGTCAATTAATTTTGGTAATGAAATTAATGAGGTATATATGTGTTATATTCTTAATAATATATTTTTTATATGCATAAAATTGATATTTTATTCATAGGCTATGAATTAAACCCTATTTGATGTATAAAGACCTATTTTTTTATTTAAAAAGGTTAATTTTACACCTTTGAATAGCGAACCCATTTTAAATTAATATTTTGACACACTAATATTTTTTTATATCACAACATAAAAATTTTATTTTCAAATGGTATATAAAAATTTACTTTGGATTAATTTATGATATTTTTCTGATAACTTTCATGTTTTGATGAATAGTAAAAATACGCTAAATTTTAATTGAAAATAATTTTTTTCCCTTGAAATAATTTATATAAATAAATTATATTATTTAATGGTTTGAAATTATAAATATAATATATTTTTACCATTTAATATAATTTAGGTCATTATAATTAATTTTACATTAAATTCAGATGTAAAAACATTTGAATCTTGTGAAATATTTTAACTTTTAAAACACTTTTTCTCATTTCAAAAACGAGATTAATTTTAAATTAATTACTAAAAATTCGGTGTTTTTAATTTTGAAAAATAAACTCAATATTTGGATTCAATAGGTCCAAATTATGTAAATTGATCTATTTTATTTTGGGGAAATTCAATAGTATCTTTGGTAAATTTTATTAACATAGTATAAGGGTAAATCAGGTAATTAAGGGTAAAAATAATATTCTAAAATTACCCTAAAACTTTTCTTAATATAATTTAAGGATTATAATTTTCTATAAAACATACTTGGGTCAAAATGGTATCCATTGGAACCCACTTGGATGAGATTAGGACATTTAATTTAATTTATTCAAAGAAAAGTGAAATATGTCTCACTCAAAATTTTATAATTAAATTATTTTTAATATATAGTTATATAGAATATAAATTAGATTATAAATAATCATTTTAAAGATACAATGCTTTTTATTTCTCATGAAAATTTATTTTTAATTTTTAGGAAATAAATTATTACCTTAAATACTTGTACTTTGATAATGAAAAAATTAATTAATTGATGAGAAATCAAAAAAAACAATTTTTATTAATATATTAATAACCATAAAAGGACCAAAACTTGCAAAAACCTGATTGGTAAGTAAATATCGACCATAATCATCTAATGGTCGAATTATTGACCATTTGGAGGCTTATAGAAGAGATTATGACACTCATATTATATTATTTAAAGTGAAGATAAATTTGTCACATTCATGTTTTAAAAGCATACAACCTTTTTAATGTTGGGTTTTTCAGAATATAAATTAGACTTAAAGTATTCTTATGAAATATAATGGATTTATATTAATAATATTATTTTAATTTTAATTTTTTTTCAATAGATATGTATATTAAATAATTACATAAAATTGATGCAGTAATTGTTTTATTAATGATGAGATCAAATACATGTTATTGAAAATATTTTAATAAATATAATTTTGGATAATTATTATATAAAATGAATTTTATATACTACCTTTATCTCTTAGGTATATTATAAAATATTTTTATCGAGGATCACTTCTTATTTTTCTATTTTTTGAAATCCATGAAATAAATAGTGTCAAAATTGACAGTATTGATATTTTGTCACTATTATGTTTTCTTAAATTATTTAAAAATCATAAAACGTTTTTAAAAATATATAATAATTACTATATGGTCTACAATTATCTAAGTTATTCATTTATTCTCTAATTTAGTTCATATATGTAAATATTTAACCCTTTTAATATTGAAATATTTGTTACCCTAGTTAAAAATAAAATAGAACAACTAAGTGTTAATTAAAATGATAATGCTTAAATCGAGATAAAAACTTGTCTAAAAATTATTGGTTGATTATATTACAAACAAATCTCATCTAATATTTTAAATTGGGACATTTGAGAAGTTTTTAGTGGGTTTTGATTTTATTATAAATTAATGTTTTTGAGGTTTCCAAAAGTGCCCCTCACCTCAATTATAAAAGGGAACTTACTCCCTCAACTCTTAACTTCATTTTTAGCATTCAATATCAACCATCCCATTCTCATTTACCTTATCAACTTACCTAAAATATTCTATAGGTCCTTTTCTTCTTTAAAGACAAACTCTTGTGCTCTAAGAGGAGATTTACAGGAGGTACGTCGAAGAAGATGTAATATCATTTACCAATTCTTTCAAAATTATTTCTTCTTCTACTTCCAACTCATGAGTTGTTCCATTATAAAGTAATAAATTCAGTAATAATTATATATTTAGAGGTTATTATTATTATGAAACAACCATATTCCACCTTCTACCCATCCTATGAAAAATGAAATCACCACACGTGCGTACGTACAACTTACCGTCTCCAAGCCGTGCTGTAATCCATTTTCACCACCACCTTAGATAGATGGGTATAATGATGTAATTAATAAATATATATATGATTAATATAAAATTATATTGATTCTGATATATTATACATCATCCACTTCAGTAACATTCAACAATTATGGGAATGATATCATCGCTCGTGCGTACGTACGACTTACCATCTCCACGGTGTGATGTGATTTGTTCTACATAATCATCATTAAAGAATGATTATATAAATGAATTTAATGAATTTAATTAATAAATATGATATATATTATAATAATACCATGCTATAAATGATATAACTTCAACCTAAAAAGAGGAATAAGAACTTATTTGACAAAACATGCATAGGAACATAAAGTAGTTAACACACAAATAACGAGTAACAACGAAATGTTACTGACAAATGGATGAACATATGATCAAAAATGTTATCATAAAAATTATTATTATTTTGGAATAAATCGTTAACAATATTTAAATCATTATACATGAGGGTTGGATACATACAAATCATATCAAACCTAATGTAAGAGATAATTTTACAATCTCATTTTAATCTGAGATTGTTTATACGTAAGTATTTATTAGGGTATATTTATCATCAAAATCCATGTTTCCTAATTAAGTAAAATTATTTATATTCATATAAAAAATTTTAAAGTTAATTTTACCCTTTGGTTAATTTTTATTAAATGGCATGAAATTAATCTTTTGTCGTTATTCGGTTTAATTCACTTTTTTATTTTTCTGGAAAAAGTTTGAGGAGAATGTTATTTTAACTTATACGGCATGAATGGATTTTTTACAGTTTCATGATACCTTATTTCCATGAATATTACTATACAAAATTTCAAGATTATGTTTAAATAAATTCCTTTCTTTTTAAAATTTCATGGCATTTTGAGAAAAGAAATTGTTTTTGAAAAAGAAAGGATATTTTCCTCCGGAATTAAGTTCAAGTGTTTTATAAAATTTATTTTCCATATAAGATTAAATAGGGTAATGTTTCTATACCTATTATTACTTTTATTTGAATGTATTTATGATGTAATTATTTTTTGGAAATCCATTTATTTTATATGGATTATGATGGAATGATGTTTAAGAAACCCATTTTTTGTTCCTTGGGTTATGCTATGATGAATAGTTTATGTTTTTGTGGAAAATGTAAGAATGTTTTAATTATGACATGGTTGGGACCTATATATCTCTCTAATGCATTTTTTAATGATTTATATCTCCTGATATAGAATTGAATGGAATGAAAAATAAATCTGGTTCCGTAATATAGGGTTGGAATGAGGAGTGAACTCAGCTTAGTAATGGACCTTTTCCACAATGATGGTCTTGGAAAAGAGACTTGACTAATATGAAATGATTTTCTATGATTATGTGTGTATGAAATAAAATTTCACGTCTTATGTTATTACTATTGGTATTACATTTCACTTTTAAAATTTATCCTATGACATGATATTATGATCATTTATATGAAGGATAAGATTTTCAAATGTTATGTTCTTATGATTATGATATAATTGATATTTTCCTTGTTTACCCTTACTGAGCATTTGAGCTCACCATTTAATATGTTTCTTTTCCCCAAGTCATGAGGAATGGTATTAAGTAAGATATGTCAAAAATTATTCTACTTATTAATAAACAAGCAGTAGACAATGTAGATATTTTTGAACTAGTTATTTATTTTTCCCAGTTTCCAAAGACACTAAACATATATGGTCCTGGTGTGGTTTTTGTTATGTTATATAATATATATTCTTCAATGTTGATGTAAAATCTATATTCAATGCTTGGGCCATCATAGATGGTATCAAAACAAATGTATTGTTAACCTTTTGAAACTAGGATGAGAGAAACTTGGTAAGAACTCTAAGGAGATGTCTAAGTATAGGTTACTATCCTATCCTAGTGTTTTAGGGATGTTCAGGAATAACCTCGGATAAAACCTAAAGTGTCCTAAATTTAAATTTTATTTTATAATTATGTGTATTTACCATTATGAGTAATTTTTCACACACCATGCTTCTTGGTCTTAGTCAATGGTTGGACCCAAAGGAACCACATTAATGATGAATGCAATGGGAAATGTAATTTTTGTCCCCCCTGAGAAACAAAATGTTATGTGAGCTGGAATGAAAAATCTTCTAGCCATGATCACACAACTTTCTCAAGATATAAATCATTTTGTACTTCCTAACAAGAAAAGTAGGGAGCCACATTATGTTGAATCTTTCATGAGGTAGTGTACACCTTCTTTCAGCGGGTCTTCTAATACATTACTAGATGAACAATAGATCAGTACCACTAAAAAGAAATCTTCAGTTCTACAATTTTTAGAACATGATAAAGTCATCTTAGCAGTATATTGTTTAGAAGGTGAAGATGATGAATGGTGGAATCTTATCAAGAATACAAAGAGAAAATATGAAATTGATTCCATAGAATGGGATGAGTTCAAGAACATATTTTCAATAAGTAATTTCCTTGTATTCTTTGAACAAAGATGGATAAAGAGTTACTTGAACTTAAGAAAAAGGATGATGAATATAATGGTACTTACAAATAAAACTTTACAAGACTTGAAAGGTATTCTTCTAAAATTTTTATCTAACCTGAGATTAAAATTGATTGATTCTTTAGTGGCTGAAAACCAAGTCTCCAAAGGGTATTAGACATAAGGGACTTCAATAGATATGAGGAAATTGTTCTATGTTCTCTCAAGGTTCATATGAGATTGGAATAAACCATCAGTCATATGGGTTTGATAAGAAGAGAAAAATGAAATTCAAAGGAAAATCTAAAGACCACACTAAAAATAATATGAGTTTTCCCTTATGTTCAATGTGTGGAAAGAAACATGGAGGGAATTGTCTTAAAGGGACTAGTAAATGTTTTAAGTGTGTAAAATAAGTTCATCAAGAAGTTGAATGACGAATATTTCTAATGATGCGAACAAAGAAAATACTTCAAAGAATGCACCTACTACACTTCAATGCTACAAGTTAAAGTAAATGGGGAATTATTCCAATAAATTCCCTAATCTAAGGGTTATTGATGATGATTGATGTAAACAAACTCTTAAGGCCAAATACAAAGGAAATTCAAATGAAATCAGTATCAGTGATGTGGATTATGATAATAAATTAGTGAAAGGTAAACTTACCATCCACTCTAAAGTATAAATTGTTTTATTTGATTCCATAAACCACCCACTCTTTTATTTATGAAGAATTTTCTATGTGTTCCTCAATTTTACAAAAAAAATTAGATGTTGATTTAGATAAGAAAATTCCTAATGGAACAACAATCACATAAAAAGTTTATAATTATTATTCGGTTGAATTTTGTGGGAAAGTGATTCCTAAAAATCTTGTGATCCTTCCTATAATGAAATTTTATGGGATTCTTGGCATGAATTGGCTATCTCGATATGGATCTCATATCAATTTTCATGGAAGGGAAGTCACATTTCATATTCCAGATCAATCTATGATCACTTTCCGATGTAAGGATGAATATAACCTTCCTGTAATTTTTCCTCATATTATGGGTCTTTATTATAATAAATGAATTTTATTTATCTGAAATGGTTGGGGAGAAACACACGATTAAGAATACACCCATTGTACAATAGTTTGATGATGTCTTCCTAAATAATTGTTTAGGTCTTCCACCAAACCGTGAAGTTGTTTTTTCAATAGAACTCATACCGGGTTCTATCTCTATTTCAAATACACCTTATAGAATGAACCCAATTGAGTTGTAGGAATTAAAGAAGAAACTCCAAGATAATCTTGATAAAGGATTCATATTCCTTAGTGTGTCACCTTGGGGAGTACCTTTTCTGTTTGTTGTGAAGAAAGATGAATCAATGATACTCGGTGTTGATTATCGAGAACATAATAAGATCACTATTAAGAAAAAAATATCCTCTTCCCCGCATTGATGACATATTTTAGCAACTACACAGAGCTAAATAATTTTCCAAGATTTATCTTCAATCATGATATCATAAATTAACGGTAAAAAAAGATGATATATCAAAGACGTCATTCCATAAAGGATACAGACACTATGAATTTATAGTGATGACTTTTGGTCTTAATAATTCCCCCTCTATCTTCATGGATCTAATGAATAGAGTCTTTAGATACTATATTGATCAATTTGTGGTAGTATTTAAAGATGATATTCTTTTCTATTCAAATATCAAGGAAGAACATGAAGACCACTATATAATTGTAATAAAGACCCTGAGAAAAGAGAAACTTTATGCAAAATTTACCAAGTGTGAACTTTGGATTCAAGAAAGTTTAATTTTTGGGTCACATAATCCCAATATAAGGGATATATGTGGATCCATAAAAAATAGGAGTTGATGAAAGTTGGTTGGGACCAAAAATGGTAATTTATATCTGAATTTTTCTTCGTTTGTCTGGATATTATCGATGTTTTGTGAAATATTTTTTACGATTATCTAATGCACTCACCAAGTTGACTCAGAAAGGAGTTAAGTTCGTTTTAATGGAGGAATGTGAAGATAATTTCAAAGAGCTAAAAATAAGGTTAGCCAGTGCACCTGTGCTCACACTACCTTATAGTGGAGAAAGGTTTGTGATCTACAATGATGCATCCAAGAAGGGGTTGGGATGTGTTCTCATGAAAAATGATATGGTGATAGCTTATGACTCAAGGAAGTTGAAAATCCATGAGTAAAATTACCAAATTCATGATTTGGAGTTAGCTACGGTAATATTTGTATTAAATATATGGAATTATTATATTTAGGGTTAAAAGTGTGATATTTATACTGATCATAAAAGTTTAAAGTATATTTTCACACAAAAGGAGCTGAATATGCGCCAAAGAAGATGGTTGGAGTTGATTAAAGATTAATAATGCTCAATACATTACCACCCTGAGAAATCAAACAAGGTGACAGATGCTTTGAGTCAACAATTCCATACTAGCCTATCTATGATGAGGATCACACAAGATCCAATATTTACGAATTTGAAAAGGATGGATCTTGAAATTTTAAAGTAAGGGGAGAAATATTATCTTTCTCAAATGAATGCTCAACCATCTATACAGGTGAAGATTAAGGAGGTAAAAAAGAAAGATGTAGAGATAAAAAATAAGGTGAGAAATGTTCATGAATTCATCCATGATTGTGATGAAATAATATAGTTTAGGAATAGGGTTTGTGTTCCTACCATACTAGAATTAAAGAAGGAGCTATTGGATGAGGGTTATAGTTCTTCATTATCAATTCAACATCAAAGCACAAATATGTATAGGGACCTGAAAGAGTATTTATGGTGGAATAGAATGAAAAGATATGTCACCGAAAATGTCTTTCGATGCTTGGTTTTTCAGCAAGTTAAGGCTATGTGATAGAAGTCTAAGGGGATGTTACAACCATTACCCATACCAGAATGGAAATTGGAAAACATAACTATGGAATTAATTGTCGGACTTCCCAAGACATATAAAGGCCATAATACTATATGGGTTATAGTTGATCTATTTACGAAGTCATCACACTTATTTGCTATTACAGAGTATTTATCTCTTGATCATCTTTCTAGAATATATGTAAAGGAAGTGGTAAGATTTCATAGAGTACCACTTTCCAATATATCTGATCGGGATCCAAGGTTTACCTAGAAGTTCTAGAAAAGTATTCAGCATACTCTGGATATAGTGTTAAGTTTCAGTACTACTTATTAACCTAATATAGATAGTCAGTATGAGAGGTCAATTCAAACTCTGGAAGACATGTTGAGATCTTTCTCTTTAGATTTCAAAGGTATTTGGGATTAAAACCTACCTTTGGTGGAATTTTATTACAAAAATAGATTTAAATATAGTATTCAGATGGATCCTTATGAATCCCTATATGGAAATAACTATAGAACTCCAACTTTATGGGATAAAGTTGGGGAAGGAAAGCTATTAGGACTTGATCTTATTGATGAAATGACAGAAAAGGTCAGATCTATTCAACAACACATTAGAGCAACTCAGAGTTGAAAAAAAAGTTATGCTGAAAACCAAAGAAAAGACCTAGAGTTTGAAGTGAGTGATAAGGTGATTCTACGAATAACTCTCTGTAAGAGAGTAATGATATTAGGAAAGAATGGAAAGTTCATCCCTAGGTATATCGATCCTTTTGAAATTCTGGATCATGGTGGGAAGGTAGCTTACCGATTGGAACCTCCACCGAATCTCACCCAAGTACATGATGTGTTCCATGTATCTCTACAAAGAAAGTACACACCTTATCCTTCACATGTACTAAGCTCATAAGTTATACCACTAGAGTAAGATCTTTCTGATAAAGAACAATTGATATATATTCTAGATCGTAGCGAAAAATTTCAATGAAACAAGACCACTCTCTTAGTTAAAGTTTTATGGATGAAATACCAAATTGAAGAAGCTATATGGGAACTAGAGGATATGATGAGGGAGAGGTATCCTCATATGTTTATTTCCAAGTGTTGAATTTTGAGGGGAAATCAGTTTAAGGGGGGTAGAATGTAACACCCAGACGTTTTAATGAAATATTTTCTTTAAATAATTTTTATTCTTCAGTAGATTTATTTTCATGCAATCATGAGTTTAAAAAAACCATGAGATTCACTTATTATAAAATTACCATTATAGACTCAATGTTATAACTAACTTACGAAAATTCATTGTGAATTCATTGGTTATAAATTATTTATGAAAATATAAATCAATTAAATATTTGAATTTTTGAGTGAATTAATTTTTTTAATGAAATTAATGAGATATATATGTGTTATATACTTAATAAAATACTTTTTATATTCATCCAATGGATATTTTAGTCATAGGGCATGAATAAAACCCTATTTGATGTATAAAGATCTATTTTTTTTAAAAAGGTTAATTTTACACCTTTGAATTGAGAACCCATTTTAAATTAAGATTTTGAAACATTAATAATTTTTAAATGATAAAATAAACATTTTATTTTGAAACTAGAGATAAAAATTTACTTTGGATAAATTTCTGATATTTTTTTGATAACTTTCATATTTTGATGAATAGTAAAAATACACTAAATTTTAATTGAAACCAACTTTTTTTATTTGAAATAAATTATATGGTTAAATTATATTATTGAATGGTTTAAAAGTATAATTAAAATATATTTTTACAATTTAATATAATTCTGGTCATTGGAATTAATTATACATTAAATTCAGATGTAAAAATATTTCAATCTTTTGCAATATTTTAACATTTAAAATCCATTTTCTCATTTCAACAACGGGATTGATTTTTTATTAAGTACTGCAAATTCTGTGTTTTGGATTATGAAAAATGGATTCCATGTTTGGAATCATTAGGTCAAATTTTTAAATTTTTTTTTTGACAAAATGAATAGTATCTTTGGTAAATTTTATTAACAAGGTAAAAGGGTAAATGGGGTAATTAAGGGTAAAAATAATATTATAAAATTACCATAACACTTATCTTAATAATTAGATGATTATAATTTTTGTAAAATATACTTGGGTCTAATTGGTATCTATTGGAACCCACTTTGATGAGATTAGGACATTTAATTTATTTTATTTAAAGAAAAGTGAAATATGTCTCACTCAAACTTTAATAATTAAATTATTTTTAATATAAGGTTATACAGAAGATAAATTCGATTATAAATAATCATTTTAAATATAAAATGTTTTTATTTATCTTGGAAATCTATTTTTAATTTTTAGGAAATAAATAATTACCTTAAAGAAATATACTTGGATGATGAAAAAAATAATTAATTGATGAGAAATCAATAAAACAATTTTTATTAAAATATCAATAACCATCAAAAGGACCAAACACTAGAATAAAACTTATTGGTAAATTATATATCAACCATAATCATCCAATGGTTGACTTATTGACCATTTTGAGGATTATAGAAGAGATTATGACACCTATATTATGTTATTTAAATTGAAGATAAATTTGTCACATTCATGTTTTAAAAAAGTATAACATTTTTTATGTTGGTTTTTTCAGAATATAAATATGAATAAAAGAATTTTTATGAAATATAATGGATTTATATTAGTCATATTATTTTATTATTAATTTTTATTCCACAAATAATTAAATTAAATAATTACACAAAATTGAGATAGTAATTATTTTATTAATGAAGAGATCAAATAAATTTTATTAAAAATATTTTAATAACAATAATTAGAGATAATTATTATGTAAAATGAATTTTTAGATTAACCTGACCCCTTAGGGACATTAAAAAATATTTGGATCTAGGTTCACGTCTTATTTTTATATTTTTAAAAATCCATTAATTAAATAGTGTCAAAATTGACACTAGTTATATTTTGTCAAAATAAGGTTTTCTTAAATTATTTAAAAATCATAAAACATTTTTAAAAATATATTATAATTTTTTTTATGGTATAAAATGTTCTAAATTATTCATTTATTGTATAATTGACTTCAAATAGGTAAATATTTCACCCTTTTAATATTGAAATATTTGTTACCCTATTTAAAAATTAAATAGAATAACTAAGTGTTAATTAAAATGATAATGCTTAAATTGAGATAAAAACTTCTCTAAAAATTATTGGATGATGAGATTAAAAACTCATATAATCTCATCTTTGAAATTGGGAAATCTTGGTGGATTTTATGTGGGGTTTGATTTTATTATAAATTAATGTTTTCGAGGTTTCCAAAAGTGCCGCTCACCTTAGTTATAAAGGGGAACTTCCTCCCTCAACTCTTTACTTAATTTTTAGCCTTAAATATTGACCAAAACCTGAAAATTTACCTTTTATACTTCCCTATAAACATTATATAGGTATGGTTCTTCTTCAGAAGGCCAAATCTAATGCTCTAATAGGATATTTAGAGGAGGTACGTTGAAGAAGAGGTAATATCATTTACCGATTTTTTCCAAATTCGTACTTCTTCTACATCCACATAATGGGATGTTTCATTTTAAAGTAATAAATCAAATAGTACTTATATTATGAGAGGTTATTATGATTATGAAACAACCATATTCTACCTTCTACCCATTCTATGAAAAATAAAATCACCACGTGTGCGTACATATGACTTACCATATCCACATCGTGGTGTAATATGTTTTTCGCCACCAATTTATATGGATGGGTTTAATGATGGAATTAATAAATATATATATGATTAATAAAAAATTATATTGATTATTATTTACTATATACCATACAATTCAATACCATTCAACAATTATGGGAATGATATCGTCGCGCGTGTGTACGTACGACTCACCGTCTCCACGGTGCGAAGTGATTCGTTCTACATAATATTCATTAAATAATGATTATATAAATCAATTTAATGAATAAATATTATATATATTATAATAATACCATGATTTAAATTATATAACTATAACCTAAAAATAGGAATAATAACTTATCCTACAAAACATGCATAAGAACATAAAGCAGTTAACACCCGAATGACAAGTAACAATGAAATGTTACTTACAAACGGATGAAAATATGGTCATAAATGTTATCATAAAAATGATAATGATTCTAGAATAAATCAGTATCATTATTTAAATCATTATACATGAGTTTTATATACATATGAATCATATCATACCTAAGTTAATTGATAATTTTTCAATCTCATTTTTATCCGTGATTTTTTATCCATAAGTATTTATTAGGGGTATAGTTATCATACAAATCCATGTTTCATAATTATGTAAAATTATTTATATTATTCTAAATTTTTTAAATTTAATTTTACCCTTTGGTTAATTTTTATTAAACGTTATGAAAGGAATCTTTTGTTATTATTCGATTTAAGGTACTTTTTGATTTTTTCGACAAAAGTATAAGGAGGATGTTTTTTCTAACTTATACTGGATGAATGGATTTTTTATATGGTTTCATGAAACTATATTTCCATGAATATTCCTATATATTTTTTCAATATTATTTTCTACTAAATTGTTTTCTTTTAAAATTGTGTGTCATTTTGAGAAAAGAAAACATTTTTGAAAAAAAGGATATTTTCCTCCATAATTATGTTCAACTGTTTTATCAAAATTATTTTCCATCTAAGATGACATAGGGTTATGTTTCTATCCCTACTATTAAATTTATTTTATTGTGTTTATGATGGAATTATTTTTATGAAATCCATTTATTTTATTGAGATTATTATGGAATGATTTTTAAGAAACCCATTTTTTGTTCATTGGGTTATGCTATGATGAATGGTTTATGTTTTTATGGAACACGTAAGAATGGTTTCATTATGATATGGGTAGGACCTATATCTCTCTATAATTCATTGGGTAAAGATTTATATCTCATGATATATACAAGACTATAACGTAAAATAAATCCGGTTCAGTAATACAGGGCTGGAACAAGGAGTGAACTTCGTTCAGTAATGGACTTTTCCTCTATGATGGTCTTGGAAATGAGACTTGACTAATATGAAATGATTTTCTATGATTTTGTGTGTATTCCATGAAATTTAATGTCTTATGTTATGAATATTGGGATTAATTTTCACTTTTATGATTTATCCCATGAAATGATATTATGATATTTTATATGCAGGATAATATTTTCAAATGTTATGTTCTTATGATTATGATATAATTGATATTTCCCTTGTTTACCCTTAACGACCATTTGAGATCACCATTTCATATGTTTCTTTTACCCAGGTCATGAAGAAGGGTATTAAATAAGATATGTCAAAAAGGATTCTAGTTACGAATAAATAATAAAGAGACAATGTAGATGTTTTATAAAGTAGTTGTTTATGTTTCCTAGATTCTAAAGACACTAAACCTATACAGTCCTGGCATGGTTTTTGTTTTGTTATATAATAAAGAATATTCAATGTTGAATTAAAATCTATATGTAATGTTTGGGAAATTATAGTGACTCTTTAAAGATGTGAATATAGATGTTTAGTATTCATGTAGATGTGAAGCTCTGACATTTACTTCTGTTATAATTTTTCTTTTGGACCGAATAAAGACTGATCAGATATCCAATCCATAGGGATTCAATATGAGGGACAACTTATATGGTGGGGATCGACCATCAAGATAGTATCTTGGTAGAAAAAAAGTCTCTTCTTTTCTCTTACCTAGAATGGATTTCTACGGGCTTTCGCATGGGGTGATGGAAGAGTTTCATGATTCTAAACGGACCATACATTTATGGAAAAAAATATGTATCATGATCTCTATAGATATTAATAATGTCTAGGAATGAGGTATCAAGATTCATGGAGAGGTGTTTCACCAGTTAGTAGGTGAAAGATGAGCATTAGCGGCCTGTTAGGCTATTGCAGACTCTTCTCATTCCGGAATGGAAATCGAATGATGTCACTCTGGTTTTTTTTTGAAAAAATAACCAGAAAACCTCATAAGAACGATGTATCATGGGTGATATTAAATCAATAAATGAAGGTATCCCAATTATTTTTTATTAGGGATAAATTCGTTATTGATTATTTGGGTAGTATTTACACATGGGAGGTAGTCTTGGTACATAGTGTTATGAGAAGTATTGTTTCTGATAGACATATTTGGTTTACATATTAGTTCCAGTAGGATCTTCTAAAGGCTTGTGGATTGCAGGTTAATTTTCACACAACTTAACATCCACAGACTGAAGGTCAATCTTAATAGACTATTCAGAATTTGGAGGATATGTCATGGGCCTGTGTTTTGGATTTTGGTGGTTCATAGGAGCATCATTTAGCACTTGTGGAGTTATCTTATAATAACAACATACAAGAATCATTCCAAATTGAAACTTTTGAGTATTTTTATGGTAGTCCATTCTGTTCTCCTCTTTTTTGGTTAGAGGTATGTCAGTTAGTGCTTGTTGGACCTAGTATCATGAAGGATACATATGATTTGGTTCAGGTGATCAAGAGGTTGTTGGTGACCACACATAACATACAAAAATCTTAAACTAACCATCGAATATCACCTCTAGAATTTGAGGTTAGTCATTATGTTTTCCTTTGGGTGACTCATAGGTTGGGGAAATTACATATTAGGAAATAGAGAAGGCCAACACCCTTGTTTTTCAGGCTCTTTGAGATAGTGGAAAGGGCCAGTCTAGTGTAATACTAATTGGACCTTCCATAGTGCTACATTTCCATGAATTATGTAATTCATGTATCTAAGCTTCAGAGATATCACTCAGAACCTTCTCATGTGGTATAAATTGATGACATTGAGCTTGTTGTATATACACTATTTAAGTAACATCCTATACGGATGTGGAATGTAGTGAGAAGTATATTTGTAAAAAGCCCATACCTCTAGTTTGAGTGTAGTGGTGGCATGGGCATGTTTAAGTGGGGACTTGGGAGAGGGAGTCTGATATGCAAGCATAATGGACATACTTGTTCACCGATACCCCATAGTGATTCTTGGAGAATTTTGGGGATGATATATTATATTGTGGGGAGGTTGTAATATCTAGTATTTTTCTAGAAATATCCCCCTTTGAGTTTTGGTTAAATTTATTTTTGTTGGGTTTTGCTTCATCTTTAAACCTTGGTGGTCAAGTCCCTTTTGGGGATGAAGATTTTTTACTGGGTAAAATGACCTGATGTTTAGGGATATATGTTTTTTTTAAAATTAATGGATTCTAGTTATAAATGTTTCAATGGATTTTGAGGGTTATATATTTTTTGGAAGAAGTTAGAGGCGGTTCAGAATTTTTTAGTAGAAGATTTGCTAAGAGCTATCTGTTGGGGACTTTCATGTCATGAAAATGTTAGACGAGATAAAGCTATTTTCAGGAATACATTTTTAAATGGTTCAGAGCATTATATGGTTACACACTGTGAAACTATTTGATTATGTGAAACGGTCTATTATGGTTATTTTATAATGAGGTGACACATATTTCAGTGTATCTCATAAATCGAGTTATTTAAATTATGAATGGGTTTCAGTTCATGAATCTATAAGTATTAGTGGTTTTAAACCTTTATGTGCATATGAATTTATTTCATCCATCATACAACCTTCAATCCTGGACCCTAGGGTGACTCCATGTGATTTTGGAGAGATTTCTTCCATTATGGACATCTAAATTAAGCATTTAATCTCTAATGATTTGATTTGATTTGGTTTTCTCCCTCTCTTCTACTTTTTCTCTATTGTCACAGTGTGATCTCTTGACCATCACTGAATCACATTTTTATCTTGATGCTTGTGTGATCTAGGTTTTTCTTGGGATCACCATCACTTTAATTCATATTATCAATACCAATTGGGGTTGTTTCTTTGATCACCATTTATAGGTAGGTGGTCTATAAAAATCCTCTTTAGTCTATTTCTAACTATTTAAGTATGTGAAATATCATGTGATTCTACTGACACAACATGTGATTTAATTAATAGAATAATATTTGATGATAATCACATGTCTGGACAACTCCTTAAATCATTTTGGATTCAGTAGTGTTGAGACATGGCTTGTATCTACCCATAGGGTGAGCCAACCCTTGAATAATTAATAATTGGATAATGTATTAAATCTATTTTTTAGCATGACATGATACCTCAGGTGATTTCTTGTTGTAGATTCACCTTGGAAAATGGATGAATTGATTATTTAATGAATGGGTAATTGAAGACAAATGGTAATTGGCTAATTTGACCATTATGTCATAAGATGTTATATGGTGGTATTTTTCCGTCATGAATTGTGTTGTGATTTATGTTGAAATTCTTATATAAGGGATTTTATCAGTGATGATGAAATGATTATATAAAGGGCTTCAACCGGTTATAAAAAAATTCTTATATAAAGATATTTTCTCAGTGATGTTGAAATTATTATATAATGGGATTGGACTGGTTATGTTCTAATTATTATAGGGCTTGATCTGGTTGTGTGATCATTCCTTGGAATTGTGGTTATAGTTAGCATCGTTGTGCTAGATATCCAGAGATGTTCCGACATTGGGCCGAAAATAGTTGTTTTTTGTATCATATTAATTTATTAATTAATACTCTTGATTATCACTTTATTACATTCACATATTATCTGACTAATTTTTTTTAGACATGTTGTTTTTGAATTACTAAGTTTTACTCACACCCTCTTTGGGTAATTGTTTGGCACCCTAGAAGATTTCATGGATACAAGTTTGGATAAGGTAAAGGGACCTTTTTATTGAATGTTTCTTGATGGATGGGTCAGATATTGGAGATGAGAAAGAAATGGGGTTTGGGATCAAGGTCTTTTCAGTTTATTTGTGTCAGATTTTTATTTTAACTGCATGAATTCCAACATGAAATTTAGTTACATTATAGTTTGACATTACATGGTTCATTATTATTTTGTTTTATTGGTCCTTCATTTGTCTTCCATTTGTTTGATGTATTATTTCCAATATTTCCATTACTGTGATATATTTTTTATTTCCTCTATATTGCAACTTTGTACCAAGGGGTATAGTCTCTACACTTTGTTCATTACACCCCTGATGCTAGTAAAAAGCCTATGGCATATGGAGAGGTAAGCTTGAGATTAAGTAACCAACCCGATTTAGCCACATGAGAGAGTTCCTGATCAGGGGACATTACAAATAATAATAAATAACCATATGTTTATTTTTTAACATATTAGTTAACTGAAAAAATATTTATTTTTTATATTTGTTAATAAAAAATAATTATAAATATTTTATATAATATTAGTCAAAAAAATAAAATAAAAATACGTAATTTTTTTAAATGAGTTTAAAATTTTACTTTTAAATTTATTTTATTTTTAAATATTAATGATACGATAGGATAACCATGTGCTTGTCTGGGCTGGGGAAGGCTTGAAAATTTTTATTCACATTTCATTCGAGATTTTATGGGAAAACCTATCTGAGGTCAGGCCCACATGGGTTGAGCATGACTTTCCCCACAATGCCTATTTTTTATTACCACTTTCGAATGAAATTTGATGTATAATGAGTTAGTGTGTACATTATAGTTTCTAAATAATATTATCAAATTGATTAATTAAGGAAATTTTGACTTATCATTGATCAAATAAAATATAACAAATCTTGATTCCTCCTTTTAGATTGACTATTAAGTTTTAAAGATTTAGGAAGTGTGTATTGAAATACTACATGATAGACAATAAGATGGTCACAAAACTATTGAGTTAATTATTCACCATCCTAATCATATAAATGTATTTTGATACCCTTTCTAAGCATATTATATTTCAAATTATTGAATTCCATAAAAATTTTATAGGATTCATATTTTTGTCACATAAGAAACACATAACCATACTAATTAAAATCAATGGTAATGATAATTAAGTACTAATAAACTCCTCAAGATTTCATATCCATTAGAATATATACACCAATATATAATAGTCCTGAAATTTTCGTTTAGGTGTTTTTGAATTTCAAGGTAATTTTAGTAATTTCACACTCAAATTGTAAAATGGTAAATCAACCTTGAAAATTTCCTCAAAAACCTTTTTTGGTTGTTCTATTCATCTCTGAATAAATAATTTACCATAATTTCAAAGTTTTATGGGAAATAAAACTATTTTAAAATTAAAAATATCTAATAACTAAATAACTAATTATTTAAAAAGGTCATTCATGCCACTATTTTAATTTTAAATAAAATGAGTTATTACCATGGGATAAAATTCAGGGAAATTTTTTAAACCTCATTATTGATCTTGGAGCATAGGGTTTCCCTTAGTGTGGTAGTTTGGTGAGATTCAGATAACTTCGAATTTTTACAATATTTTTTCATTAATAAATTAATTAAATTAATTAAAAAATTATGGAAAGACGTGATTGTATTAAATTAAAAAAAACATCTCAAAATTAAATTCCATTAGTGTTTGGATGCTGGGTGTGGTGTTTTATTTTATAGCAATGTTAGTTTGGCTCAAGCTTCAAGCTCAACTTGGGACCGTTTAGTGGACTTTGTCTATAAATATCTGGAGATTACTCCCCTAAAACTCATTTTTCATATAGTTCAAGGGATCTAGATAATTGTTGGTTATGGTAAAGGCTTTGGTTCTCACTCCCCTAGGTAGTAAATTTGAATTAATCATGTCATTTATTTTATTCCACAAATAAATCAATTTGGTTAAATTATAATTTATAGTTATGTTCACATAAATTTGTAAATTTTATTGTTTAGTTAAATTGATTCTTTTATAAAATTATAATATAAATGAGTTAGTATTATGACCATATGAATTGAAATCAACTATAAACCTCATTCTTTGTATCTAATTTTTAGAAATAAAAATAAAAATATACAGCTTTCTAATATAATTACATTAGATATTATGGACTAAAATTTATTTCTTCTTGGAGTTACTATTAATCATAGATAAATGACACAAATTCATTATTAACCTATCAAAAATAATATTTATAAACTCAAATTTAATGAAATATAGTGAAACTTTTGGGCCATCTCCTAATAAGGATAGATGTTTTACTCCATCAGTCCTATTTATTTCCTCTTTTTTAAAATAATTGAATGCATGAAATAGTGAGGGATGGTTTCATCATGTAAATTGAAAAATAGAATGATCAATGAATTATGAGGAAGAATATTTATCAATATTTGAGTGATTTCCCAAACATTTATTCCTTCATTCAATGTCATAATATTTTTTTATGTTTGATTATCACTCAGTAATCACACTCAATATCATTAATTTTATTACCCCTCATAGTATGTCTCAATTATGAAACTATTCAATTACAATCACATGTTCACTAGGCCTTGTATCTCCCTAAGTTCAATGGTATGTGAAATCCCTCAGTCGAGTATCTGATTCTTTGACTCCCTCATTTGTCCTCCTAAACAAATGAAGAGAATCTCACTACCCATGTCCTATGATCTCCAACACATTCCCTCCATAAAATAAAAATTAGTACAAATAATGGTATAAAAAATAATGATATTTGATTCAAAATCTTCATCCAACTCACTTAATTTTCCCATTTTGAAAATAAACCTGAATATAAATATATTCAAAATTGGGAAACATATAATTTTGTCCCACACCCTTTTACTGATACCAAAATTCCATAATCTATTAATAAAGTTCAAGATAAAAAGGGGAATAAGAAAAGCCTCAAAACACAATGATAAATAAAAAAAGTACTGAAATCTAAATCTCAGGTTTGAAAACCTTAATACGAAACTCTTTACAAAGAATTAATCTAGTCAAATTTATATACATATACTCTCCTCTTCCTTTCTTCAGCTTCAGTGTGTATTTTGACATCTAAGATTTTATCCCCCCCAATCCCTCAAGTATAGAGCTCTATGTGGATGGTTTGTTTCATGAATTATTTCAAAATTATCATATTTAAAAATAAAATATGGAAACAAATTTTTTTATTTAAACCATTTTATATCTATAGTAAAACTCATTAGAAATATTCCATATTCTTTTTTATTTAAATCCACACAAAAATAATGCTTGGATTCTTTGAATAATCTCTTCAATTTTACTCAATGTTTTATGGGGAAAATATATAAACATCACTTTCATGAATTTTGAGATTTTTGGTTTAATATCAAATTTATAGATCAGTTTATATATTACTCATATGTTAGACTAAAACCTTCAAATTTCAACTTACACCATACCCTCTTTACTCATACATATCTAGATGAATCTTAAATTCATTCTTATACAGGGTTATAAAATTCTTACATTTTATTTTTAAATATTAGTTTAATATTACATGAGTAGATGAATAAATATTTATTATTATATGACTAGCTAAAAAAATTATACTTATCATGTTGAAAACTTTCTTTATTCATAAGTAGATTTTATCTATTCTGACATAGCCTTTGAAATCATCTAGTTGATCATATATAGGTTGGATTAACTTATAATTTCATCAACCAAGTATTAAAAATTACATGGAATTTTATTTTATCAAGTTAATCATACATATAATAACTAAGTTTCATTTTATTCATAGAAATTTTCATGAAATCCTTCTTCAACTGTATCTATATCGAAAATTTTGTCCACATTAATCAATACTAAAAAAATTTAATGAAATAAATCTTTAATTACAAATCATTACAAAAAAATTTGATTTAAAATGTAAGGTAATAAAATTAATTGAATATAAAAAAAATATAATGGATAAAAATACCTCATTCATTCAACATGGCCTTCAAACAACCATCATTTAGATTGATTCATCATCAGTGATAGTATTGGAAACTAATAATGTATATGAACAGTGAAAGTATTCTAGGGTGGTTTCTAGGCCTTTAAAGTGAGGTATGGATTACTTAAATTAAACTTTGATTCCACAATATTATGGATGAAAATGGGTAAAGAACATATTGGGTAGAGAAGACACGTTAGAGTTCAAAATCCAAGGCTTTAGTAGATGTTCGTGCAATATCTCAAGTGGTGACTTGGTTAGGGAATCAGTAGGGTTATGAAAATTTTGGCAACATGAGAATGAGGGGTGGCCTTCCATTGGTACATCAGTGAAAACATCGGCTGGATAGTGTGGCATGAATCTAGGAAATAAGAATTAAGGGATGTGTTAATCCTAATAATTGATGAGAGAGAAGTATAGTGAGACCATCTATTGGCATTAGTTCCATTCAGAGGTTTGGGTTCCCATGGATGTTTATATGACATATAGAGAAAGAACATGATTGGGATCTATTTTTTTATTAAATATAATAAAATAAATAAAATAATTCATTTGAAATAGTATATAATGAATTTTTTTAAGAAATATATATATATATATATATAATACATATCCAAAAGGAATGGAATCCATGATCGATAGTGGGAGTTTGGTGCTCAATGTTTATTTTACGTACCTCATAGGTATATAAATTGTTTGGGATTTATTTCATTTTTGGGAAATAATGATTATTTTACTATAGTTATAGCACTATTAAATTTTTATTTTAATGTATGAAATTCATTCATTATATATTTTTATAATATCAATTGATAATGGATTCCTTATTGTTCATGGTTTGAAGGTTTACATTTCTTTTATAGTCTCCTACTATGAAATGTAGAGTGAAGTGCCTCCCATTTGTAATGTTTATACTCTCTGTGTTATTTTCAAACCCATAAACTATTGGAGGTGGGATCTAAGTGTTACAATTATTATTTTTATCTTTCAATAAGGGTATCTAGTATATTAAACTACTCAATAATGATGTTTTTTTGTCGTGGTAAACATGGGGAAAATGACTTACATGAATTAAAAATGGTGAATATTTTTCAAATAAAGTAATAAAGTATTGAATAAATTTCATTCCCATTATTATTTTTACACCCTTATAGGTGGTACTATGAGTTCTGGAGATGTCATTATTTATTGAGAAAATTTTCAGTGGACACTTAGTCTTATCAATATATAACATTGTAGTTTTGGTTTGAGTGATAAACCCTAAAATGATTAGTTCATTGTGATAAAGTGAAAAGGGTGTGATGAAAGATTCTAATTATATATTCATGATTATTTTATAATCTTCATTTTTAATTAAGTTATTCTACAACCTTTCCTTGCATAAATGTAGGAAATAGGAAATACATTTCTTACTTTCTAATAGATCTTTATTCATTGGTTTTATAATAAGGATATTTTTTATTTTCTTAAAGAAATGAAAATGGGTTTAAGTTATTATTTAAAGATAAATGAACATGATGATTACCCTTGTTGTAATCTTATGAAATTTCAATTGGGGGTTAGAATAATAAAATAAAAGGATGAGTCATCTTGTATTTTTTCACTCTAGAAAGGTTTCTTGGGGATAAAATAATGTGGCTATGAGGATTTTTGTGGATGTTCATGTTAAATCATTATTTTATTTTACTCATAGTTTGGAAATGGGATTTATCTAAATTTATAAGTTGTTATTGGGATTAATTATAATCTTTGAGATTATTTATTGGGTTTGATTGTGGTGAATCATAATCATGTGGGTCCATAAAGCACATGTTCTATAAAGGTTAAATAATTTCTTTTTTTAGTTCGATAAAGTCATAAAGGTATAAAGGTAAACATATGGGTACTAGAAATTCTATATTCATGTGTTATAACTTGGTTTATTTAAATTTACTTTTCATCTTGATGAAATTTAGGGTTAAGATGACATTGTTATAGTGACACAAAAATTTTCATATAAAAAAATTAAATTATTTTAGATGAATATTCAATACATTTCACAATAATAAATGCTTCGGGGCCATAAAGGATTAGTTTCTTTGGAAACCTGGATATATAAACAATTGGTATATAAAGTATCTAGATCATTTATTATTAAATTATTCACAATTACTACCCTTATTATACATATAATAATAAAAAACTTTCTTTATAACCTAGGGAAGAGAAACATAAGAAAGAGTGAGCTAAAATTCATAGTAAGGATAAACATATGATATTTAAATCAATGATCATAAGTGATAATAAGATAACCTTAAGGGTATGAGATCATGATCAAGACTTTAAATAATCATACCCAATAAATCAAAGATCTTTAATCATGAAACATAGTGTAAGGTTCTATCAACCAAATGGAATAATATAAAAGAGTGTAGAAACATAAATAATCAATCATGATCCTTGAAAACATATCATAATCACAATACTTGAGTTTTTTTTCATTCACATAAGAATAGAAAATAATTTCCTTATTTAAGGATCACTACCAAGACTGCCATAGTGGATTGGGTTCACTCCCATGATTATCATATTAGACAAATTACTTTACCAAAATGGTTTCACTCCACATTAAAATCCTTATTATCTCATGAGATATTCCAATGAATTTAAGGACTATATATTTTGGATCCACCTATAACACAATTAAAACTAAACATATGGGTTCCATGGGATCATAAAACATTCATCATGTCGTCAAATCATAACCCATGGATAGGATATAGGTTTCATAATCATTTAATCATCATAATCATAAACCATCAAGAGAAATAATAAATACGGTACATTAGATAATATTCCCAGTAAATCACAAGAAACATAAAAGGATGTTGTTATAGATATATATACCTTTAAAAGATCACTTGAAAATTTCTTGAGGAGAATTACCATTTTATTTTAAATCACTAATTTAAAATATAAAAATTTCAAAAATATTAAGGAAAATATTTTCTTTGAAAAGAACCAAGGAAAATTGTAAAGTAATCTTCAAAGAAAATAGTATTCATGATGTTGGATAATTGTTTTTGGGTGGTATACATTAAAATAAAAATTCCTTCCACATTGTCCATAAATAGATAGAAGAAACTTTTTGAAAAAAAACCAAAATATTAATTTAATTTTATTATAAAAATTAAAAGGTGGTTAAAAATTACTTTAACAAACCTTTATAGAATAGTAAAAATATTCTCTCAAACCTCTTAAATAAAATATATGCATGGAAGAAAATATTCCTGGCTAAATATAAAAACATGGTATGTTTTCCATAAAAACATTATTTTAGTCTCTTGAGTACATTAAGAGAGAAAAATTAAATGAAAAAAAATGAAATCTCTAGAAATAACCAGAGGAGAAGAAAATACATAATAATTGGGAGTGATATATCATATAATTTCATAATCATAAAATTTAGTCATAAATTACCATAGTAAAAATGATATTGTAACATAAAACCCTTACCTCATGTCTGTCTTGCTTCATAATCACTATTACCTCCTATATAATAAATTTAAATTTATTATGATTATATATCAGAAAAATAATCATACCTATAATAACATAAATTTTTTATTTATAACATATTATCACCCATTCATTAATAATAATTCATCATCATCATCATTTTAGGTGTTAAATCCTTCAATTCTCATGTATATTTTGGGTTCGGTGGTTATGTTACATGCACTTTGTTCACGGTTCCTTCATATACGTAATTTTAATCATGATATAAATACCATATATATTCATTATATATATAACCATTCATACAAATCACTTATGAAAAATGAATCACATCACTACATGGTGGTGTTAGTTTGTACGTATAGACGTGTGACATTTCCATTTTTCTATGGATGGTATGAAAGAAAGGTAAATATTAATTAATATTTATAGAATAATTAATATAACATAAATATCATATATAAACATTAAATCTACCATAATAACCAACCATGAATGATGGTGGTGTAAAAAGAGTTATATTGCTGCATGGAGGTGGCAGTCTATATGTATGCATGAGCAATACATTCATCTCCCATTGGATAGAGAAGAGGTGGTAAACATAAAATCTGAAAACTTGTACTCTTATATTTAGTGATAAAAACATAATCATTATAATTTTGGATTCATACCAATAAATGTTCCCCAATTTTATCCATAAAAAACTTACAACATCAAAAATAAATATTCAATCACTTAAAAACCCAAAGTCCTTTTAGTTTTAGAGTTTTAGAGAATTAGTACAAACTATTACATAATAATACCCATGTATTTATGTGATAATTTTCCCAATTACACCAAAATTTTCTTATATCAAAATATGTATTCAAAATATCCTATAAAATTCTCCATTCATGAAACCTTTTTAGATACAAACAATTTAACATCATTCCTCATAACATATGGAAAAAGAAACATAAGAAGGGTGAGATTAAATGCTCAGTAAGGGTTAAAATAAGCTTCAAAAATTGAATGTCATCCATGATAATAAGATTAACATAATGTTTTGATGACACAATCAAATAGAATGAGCATAACATAAGGGAATTCATACTCATTAATACATGGATAATAAATCATGAAACATGGAATAATTCTATACCAAAGGAAAGAGTTATTGGAATCAATAATAATGAATCATTTGTTGTTAATCTTGATCAAATTAATCATTAAAAAACAATATCAAGAGTAAATAAAACATGTTTGTATATTGGAACATAATTTTCCTTATCACTATTATATATGGAATAACCAATATGACCTATGCTCATACCCAATTCATTGGAGTGATATCACATACCCACTCATTCTTGGTTTATAATGGAACCACCTACCATTGGTTAATAACTTAGCCACACACACTTAGTTTATAATGGAACTACACATCCTCATAAAAAATTTCCAATAACCATAATATGATTAAATTTCATATATATCACATCTCATCATTAAACTCATCGAAACTTCCATTATTACTTTTATAACTTGATTAGACCATGGAAAATAAATGGGTTCCATAAAAATATATTTGAAAAAATCATAATAAATTTAGTACAAGAATTAATATGGTATCATTATAATATATCTATAGTGGAGAATAATTAACATCAATCAGTGTTTTAAATAATGAATGGAAATACCATTAAAAGATCATTAAAACATTCATAAGAAAAATACCCTTTTCACTTTGAAAATATCCTTTTAAAACTAATAATTAATAAAATATTGTGAAAATAAATTTATTTTAAAAGAAACATGGAATCTTATAAAATCATATTCAAATAAAATAATTGTCATGATGGTGGGAGAATCTATTCATGTTTTAAATGTTAAAAATAAACATTCTTTATAAGCATTTTGTAAAAGTGACCCATTTGAAAAATGTTAAGAAATTTTCTTTTAAAACCATTTTAAAAGAAGTTCAAAGATCATGTAAAATTTATTTATTAAATAATTCATTTTTATAAAATAAAATTCTTGAAATAATTTTATAAAATTTAGATTTGGAAGAGAAAGTTTCCCGATTTAAAAGAAGATACAAGATTGATATCCCTTAGAAACAACATTCTTGATGTTTCTTTGATTAATAAGGTAGGAAAAGAAAATTCAACATGTAAAACCAATTAGTAAAAATATTATAATAAAATATATTTGGTTCAATAAAATAAGACCAAGAAACCCCCCCTTAAGGAACCTTAAACATAAAAAATCCCAAAAAGAAGGAAGATTGTAACATAAAGCCTTTTCCACCTCGATAACATTTCAATAATAATTCCCGTGAAAGAATAATATCAAATCAAACATTAAATATCATGAAAATATAGATATTAATGATATTTCATGTTAAATGGGTAGTATATACACCTCATAAAATAATATAGGTTCATATAAAAAATATATGTCCCAAGGAATGGAAATTCGAGATGAATAACCCTTACAAAGATCATATCAATGAATTGAGAAATAATCAAGAGAAAAATTATGTGAAAAATATATAAATCCCCCCCATACAATAAAATTTAATATACATAAAAAAAATTATAGTTTGATTCACACAAAATCATGGCATAAAAAACTCAATAAAGAAGAATTATAACACAATAAAAGAAAATTGAGTTAACAAAGCTTTTACCACTTGGTAACTTTCATGTTAAATCCCCTTGGATGAAATAATTATATATTAAACTTAAAATACCGTTAATTATAAATGATTCACGATATAATACTTCAATGGTATTATATACAATATATAAAATAAATTAGGTACATAACAATAAAATATGCCTCAATGTATAGAAATTGAGATGAAATCCAATACATCAAATCCATAATTTCAATGTATGTCCTTTAAATAGTTCATAATAAAATAATATAAATTATTTAATTTATTAAGAACATTTTAAAGGTTTAATAACTTATCCTTAAAAAATTTATTTCATTTAATTTAATGACATATTTAATTTCTTAATTAGTTAAGTCCACATTGGGTATTTTGAGGATGTTCAGTTCATAATTTTGAAAATAGCTTAAGTGTGTTTACCGTGGTCAAAGGATTCATTGTTCCATCATCTTAAAAATAGTAATAATCACATAATTATCCTTTTTGAGATAAATTATGATTTTAAAACCAACTATGAAATATGTTTATGAAAAATAAACTATGTTACAATCATGGAGACGGTAGGTTGTACGTACAATGAGTAACATTTCTATCTTTAAATGATCATTATTGAAAGAATTTTAATATTATTTTATATTTATAGAATGAAAATTTTATCATAAATACCATATTATATATTTTTATAAACTTATATATATATTTCATGTGATGGGGTGATGAAAAACAAATCACATCGCTTCGTGGAGGTGGCAATCCACACTTACACATAAAAGACATTATAACTTTTCAATGAATGGAATGGTAATAATATATATGACATATGATATATTTATAATGATAAATATGTCAATAATATCATATATAAAGATTAGTTCCATCATTATAACCATCCGTGAGAGGTGATTATGGAAAATGAAATACATTGGCTCGCGAGGCGGTAGTCCGCCATACACACGAACGACAGTTTTATTTCCAATTTGATAAAAGATGAGATAGATATGGGTTATTACATTAACATAATAACATACAAGTATATGGAATATAAATTTATTATTATTTAATAATTTTTTAATAATATTTTAAGGAGGTGGAAGAAGAAATAAAATAATACTCATAGTTACGAAATATACCTCTTCTTCCGAAAACCTATTATGATTTACACCAAAATCATTCCTAGGTAGGTTTTTTGATAAAACAATAACTATAGTATGTGAGTATGGATTTATGTTAGGTATTTGGGAAGGTATTTTCCAATATGAAATGTTTTTGTAGTGGAAATAAAGGTGGAGAGTAGGTGCCATTTTATAAGTGAGGAGAGGGGCACTTTTGGATTTTCCAAAATTATTAAATTAATATTAATTAATTTTCAGGTCCAAATTGGTCCAAAGTAATTTATTTCAAATATATGATGAGTATTGGTCGAAATAATCTCATATAATAATTTTTTTACATGTTTATGTGATTTTTTTAACCCTTATCTTTTTGTTTTAACCCCCGTCAACCCTTTTGATGATTATCATTATAAGAAAGTTTTTTTACAATTCAAGGGTCAATATAGTTACTATAAAAGGAAAAAATGCCCATTAATAGATGATGGTTGATTTAGTAAACCATATCCCATCCAATTTGTTAAATATAATATTATATAAAATTTTAAATCAATTATTAAAACATTATTTATTATAAAAAATCATTAACGTAAATTTTTGAACTATTCATTTAATTTGACTTTGAAAAAAACATGAAAGAAAATGAAATCAAATATAATTTTTTTAAAATATATTATAATTATCCAAAAAATTGATATTAAATAATAAATCACTCAAATAATATTAATTTTATATTTTTTAAAATCATTTTATTGATTTTGTTACTGTTTATACAAGCACTGTGTCAGTGTTGTATAAGAATTTAAGGAAATTATATCATCACTTAAAATTAGAAATAAATTACCATGATGAAAAAAATCATTTATATTTAAAATTAATATTTATAATTTAACATATCCTTTATTTATTTCCATGAAATTTATTTAGAGATAATAAAACAAAGAGAATGACATTTTTACCTTTCTTTAAATAAAATAATATAAAGGTCAAAATCATGGAAAAATGGATAAAACACCATATATTAGAATTTTCTATGATTATGTATTATATATAGTCATCCAATAAAATTTAGTCATGTTTTGGGTTCATTTTTGTTCATTCACATTTTATTAATAACCTAAATTACCCGTTTTACACTTAATAAAGTGACATAAATTTACTAAGGTTACTATTCATAATGAAAAAAATAAAAGGGAACAATTTACTAAATTTTTACCAAATAATTAAAAATATTTATTCCATTTTTAAAGATTCAAAACATATAAGTGATGCGATTTTTTTTTAAAATTAAACTGGTAAAACGTGATGAATAAAGATTTTTTCAGAAAAATGCCTTTTTAAATATAAAAACATTTTTTATACCAAATTAATGTATAAAATTAATTTCAAATAAAATATTTGGATTATTTTTAATAAAAAATAACAAATTAAATTTTAAAACTATTTTAAAATATAATTTTACTTCGTAAATAATTTAAAAGAAACTATAGTTTTCAATAGTATTTTTCAATATTCATTGAAAAATCAATCATTTCATAAAAATAATAAAATTTCATCATAACATAATTATGACATGATGATTTAAAAAATGATATCCTTTTTACAAAATAACATTTCCAAAAGTGGAGTAAATCAATTAAATTACCCACTCACCAAAATTAATAAAGATTATTTTTTAATGAAACACATTTTTGAAGAATAAAATTATTTTACCAAATATTGATTTTTTATTTCATAAGAATTAATCAATAATTTATTTTATTAGGATATTTATATATATTTCAAAATTTATTTAACCATATTTATAACTTCCAATTCAACATTGAGGTTATAATGATCACATTTAAATAATAATACTTTTATAGTATATACCTATTCATTTAACAGTAGGTGTTGCATATATTATACACTGTTGAACTTATTATTTCTTTAAAAATAACAAGATATTACATTCTACATAACTTTAATAAATTTTATCCTCAAAATTTTAACTTGTTCTTGGTAATAAATCATTTGAAATTTCAAAATTCATTTGTGGAAACCCACATCATTAAAAATTGTTTGTAAAACTTACTATTAAAAAGAGGGAAAGGGAAATATGAAGTTCATTTGAAATAACCCAAAACTATTTTTCTGAATAGGAGAACATCAGTGGAAAGTAAAAATATTGACATGGAGGAAAACAAATGTCCAAATAATAATGGAGAGTGAAAAAGAACATTGATGATGAGAACATGAATGATCATGATAAAGTCAGAGAACAAAAAACCATAAACTAATTAGGTGTGAAAAAGAAAAAAATTCATTATAAATAAAGGTAATAGGATGATATTTTTTTTCAAGATCCTTTTCATAGAGTAGAGGAATTCCCTTACCATATAGAATAAGAGAAAAAGTATATATACTTATTTGAAAAGTATAATTTCATCCATTAATCAATTTCCACTAGAATATCATATTTGTATCCAAATGATGAGTATTCAAGATGAATTTTTCAAGTCTGAAGCACTAAAATTAACTTCTAACATGTAACATTCCTCGATCTGGCACTCTCTCACATGGAAAAGTTAGGTTGGTTACGAGACCTCAAGTGCACCTCCCCTTACACTAGAGGCTACCAACTCATAATGGGGGTGTGATGAATATAGTGGGGAGACTATTCCCCTAGTACAGAGTTACAATACAATAGAATAATGAATAATAATAAATATTAGAGTAATATAAAAACATTAAAAATAACGCAACATAAAACCGGTAAGTAAATAAAGAAGCAATAAATCAAATAATAGTGAACCATGTAATTATAGAATGATATGGATCTAATGTCAAACTAAAAGAAATATAAATTAATTAATTAACTAGCACAAATAAAATCAAATGACCCCACTCCCAAACCCCATACTGATTCTATCTCCAAACTCCAGCCTCTCTAGATAGAAAAAATTAGCAATAAGGTCCCTTTCCGTTGTCCAAACCAAAATCCCTACAATATAGTTGGGTACCAAATGAATGCCCAAATATGGTGTGAGTAAAAATAAATAGGTCGACACAACTATGTCTAAAAAAATCCAGTATGATAATTAGTACATGAAATAAAATGAATAAACACATCTATTAATTAATCAATTAACACAATACATAAATCAACCTACTTTGGCACCATACTTGAATGTTTATAAGCATGTAGCACCACTATTCCAACCATAACCATAAACAATGGCACAATCACATAACTAGGAAATGATCTCCATATAAGAATTTAATCATATGGGAAAATCCCTATATATAATCATTTTAGCATCAAATGGGCCAAGAATTATATATAATCATTTCAGCATCAATTGGGCCAAGCCCGTTATATAATAATTTCAGTATCTAAGAATAGCCCTCTATATAAGCATTATAACAAGAAACTAGACCAATCCCTCTATATAAAAATTACATCATCAATTTGGGCCAAGACTACTATATAATCATTATAACATCAATGTCAACACAATTCATAATATCAAGGATATCAAAATATCATTTTATAAGACTCAATGGTTAATTATGAAAATTACCATTTTTCTTTTAATTTCTCATTCATTTATTTAAAAAATAAATCCAGAAATTTCGATAAAAAAATCCATTACCAAAGTGATTCAACATCAAAAAATCACCTGGTTTCTCAAATCCTTTATAACATACCTTAATACATTATCCAATTCAATATTATTCAAGGGTTCAATCACCCAATGGGTAACCACAATCCATGCCCCATAACCATTGAATCCAAAGGAATACAAGGAATAATCCCAACCATTATTTATCATCATTATCCATTCAATTTATTAATGTGCTGTTATGATGATGAAAATCTCAATATTTCACATAGTTAACAATTAAACATACTAAAGGGTTAGGTTTATACCACCTACCTTTATCTGGAGATTAATCAACACCAACAAAGGGATCAACAATAGAGGATATATGTCAAGGAGATCTATGAAGAAGCCTAGATCATCCAAACATCATGATCAACACCCGTTTCTATAGTGTAGATCAAAAGAACACACTGTTTTAATAGAAAAAAAGAAAGGGTAATAAAGTAAAGAAAACGACAAAGTAGGGATAAAACACCAAATCGTGATGTCGAAAAGGGTTTCAATCACTCTATAATCACATGGAATATCTATTATGATCAAGAGGAGGAAGGGCTGTAGAACATGAATGAAAAATATAAGCACTATATTCCCTTAAAACTGCTCATACCATGGATTATATGACGTTTACGTACATTACATGGAATATAATCCTTAATTATAAGTTATTCTGAAATTAATGTCACCTCAAGTGAATTAACCCATACCTAAACATTAAAAATCATGTAATGTGGATTCACGGCGTGTAAACAGTTCAGGCCATGAATCAGTTCATTCCCTGCATCCCTTTTACGAATTTTTCCTGGTGATAGTTACATGATGTGTAATTCATTTAGATGGCATCTAAGTTGCCTGTAGATAAATTTAAGAACCAAAATCCTCAAAATATCCCAAACCACCTCATAATCCTTCTAAAATTACAGAAAACCCACATATGTTTGATTAAAAAATTTATCTAGGAACTCCATTAATTCAAACAAACATACATTCCTTAACTTTATTCCATTTACCCCGAATGGTCATCTATCTCTAAAAAAGACTCAACCAACAATGTTTAAGGATAATAAAACCCAAAAAAAAAGTGGTTTAATGAAAATAATCAAGGAGGGGCATACCTAAAAAATGGGATCTTATATTTTCTCTACCATATAACAGATCATCCCTGAGTTTCTCTAACCAACATTATGGGGTCTTGGAGAACGATTCAAGATATTGTGCTTGTATATCATACATCATCTCCTAAGTATCATCCTCAACATGCCCATACTGCCATTGCACTTGAAGTAGAGGTATATTCCCACCTTGGAGATACTTCTCACTATGGTCTACAATCTGTATCAGATGTTCCTCAAAGGATACATCTACAAAAACCTATATTTCCTTAACATCCATCCCATGATATGGGTCAGGATAATATCTTTGTAGCAGCGACATGTGAAACACATAATTCATGGTTGTGTAACATTTTGGAAGGGCTAATCAGTATACCACTGGACCGACCCTCTCCAATATCTAAAGTGGCCCAACAAACCTGGGTGCTAGGTTTCCCTATTTCCTAATATAGTGTTTCCCCAACCTAAGAGGCACCCTAAGGATACCCTGATGACCAATATAAAACTCTAGAGGTCATATTTGATGTTCAACATATGATTTATGCTGCCTCTCCACTGTCACCAACCACCTCCTAATCAACTGAACCTGCTAAGACCTCTCATACACGATACTATGTCAAACATGCAATGACTCACCTGCCTCCAATTAAAAGAGGAAAATGACATGGCCTACTATATAAATCCTTGAAAGGTTCCATTTGGATCAATATCTAGAAGCTGTTATTATATGAAAAAATTATAAATTCAATATAATGCTCCCATGAACCACCAAAATCCAAAACACATGCTCATAACATATACCTTAGAACCTAAATAGTCAACTTAGATAGACCGTGAGTCTGAGGATGATAATACATACTCAGAAGAACCTGTGATCGAAGATCCTTCTTAATACCCTTCTAGAACTGTGATGTTAAATAAGGATCTCTATCAAAAATGATACTCCTTGTAACATCATGAAATTGAACTATCTCATTCACATAGAGACTTCCCATATCATCAATGGTGATGGTCTCCATGACATGAAAGAAGTGGGTTTCCTTCATTTGTTGATCTATGAATACCCATACTGAATCATTATTATGGGATTTCTTGGGTAACCTTTTCATAAAATCCAAAGTGAAATCATCCCATTTATACTCTTGAATGGGCATAGGCTATAACATTCCATAAGGCCTCTGATGCTTGGCCTTCACCTATTGATATGTGAAACATCTCTCTAAAAATCCCACTATCCCCTTTATTTATTCATGACCACCAGTACTATCTACAGAGATCACGATATGTCTCCATCAAACCATGATTTACCACCCATCTAGAACCATTAAAATCTCTCTTCATCTCCTCACACAATCTCATAGTAACACATAATCTACCATATAAAATAATAGAATTTCCACATTCAAGAGACCATCATGATAGTGTATACCCACCCTATAATATGTTTCTCAGAACTAAGATCTCTAAATTAGATAACTACTCTATCTTGATCTAGTCCAAAATAATTAGTATAGAAGATGTTTAAGTCAAGACTACTAATACATAGGACTCTTGGATATCTAGATTCATGTCTACAATGAGTTCAATCATCCTCCACTTGTTGCAAGACTCCCACATTACCTCTATCCATATCTTATATCTCAAGGAGTCAGAAACGACATTTCCCTTACTTGGTGTAAAAGACAACTCAATTTCAAAATACTATAGATACTTGAACCACCTCCTCTACCGAAGGATCATGTACCACTGAGAAAAGACATACCTAAGACTCATGTGGTCCATGTTTACCAAAAACCTATCACCCTTAATATAATGTCTCCAATATCTCAGGGCATGTACCACCCTAGAAAACTCTAGATTGTGAGTAGGGTAATTCCTCCCATGTGGTATTATCTATTTGCATCCATAATAAACCACTATATCCTCCTATATTAGGACTACTCCATGTCCAACTATAGATGTTTCAAAATAAATTATATACTCTTTACCTGATATAGCTAAAGTAAGGATAGGTGCTGAGGTCAACCTATACTTCATCTCCTAAAAATATCTCTTACAAGCATCTAACCAGACAAAATTTACCCATTTCTTGGTCATCTTGGACACCGATGCTTAAAAATAGGATAATTCCTAGATCAAGAATTGATAATAACTTTCTCAACCCAAAGAACTCCAAACATAAAATACATTTTTCAGTCGATCCCAAGATACCATAGTTGAAACTTTCTTTGGGTCCCCTATCACTCTTACCCCTGAGATGAAATAACCTAAGAAGTAAATGTTATCAATCTATAAATAACATTTGGTTAACTTGGCTTAAGGCCAATGTTGTATTAATGTAATCAAGATTATATCAAGATGTTTGACATGATCATTTACAGAATGGGAGTACACTAATTTATCATAAAAAAACCACAACAAACTGGCCCAAAAAAGGATGAAAGATATGACTAATCAAGGACATGAATACTGCTAGTGCATTCATAAAAACAAATTACATCACTATGAACTCATATAAGCCATAAATACTCCTAAAAGAAGTCTGAGGTGTTTTCAATAGTCACACCCTAAAATGGTGGTATCCTGGTCTCAAATCAAAAATGGAGAAGATCTTAGAAACCCAGAGATGATCAAATAGATCATCGATACGTAGAAGGGGTTACCAGTTCTTGAGAATCATCTAGTTTAATTTTTCAAAGTCCACACATAAGTTCAAAGTCCCATCATCCATATTGGGGAAAATAACTAGAGAATACCATATATATTTATTAAGCTATATGAAACCTTTAGCTTTTAGGTCTTCAAACTAAAATTTCAACTCTTGATTCTCTACTAGTTTCATTCTATAAGGTAGCATAGAAACCGGTTCTTCTCCTAACACCAACTTGATCACGAACATGATCTCTCACTTGGGTGGTAAGCTATATAACTTGTATGGAAATACATATTAAAAATTATCTACGACTAGGAGAAAATTATCCTATTTAATTTCACTATCATCTAGAACAAATCCTTCTTTATGAGCCATTAGACAAACCCACGTAGACTAAATTGGTCCTGCACAACCAGACTAAAGATACCACTCACACTGATGTGAATAGATTTATACTTATAGAGATAAAAAGGTAACTCTCCTCTAGTAATATTTGGTATGGGCCTGTTATGGTAATAATCAATCCATAATAAGAATAAAATAAAATCCTATCATTTACAACTTGAACAATTCAAAAAAATGATAAATACTAATTTATAGAGAATACACCATACAATGTCTGATATCCTCTAACCACTCTCCCAATGGTGTAGTGATAGTCAAAGCACCATCATGATCTATACAACCAAGCCCAAACTATTTGAAAAAAGAGAATACAAAAAGGAATGTGATTATCCTATGTTAAAAAATTAAAGCAAGGTTAGATGATACCAGAATCGTACCTCTGATGGTATAAGGTATTGAATATACAATATCCTAAGTATTCTACATAAAATTTTTCTAACCAGACCCTCTAGCCTGGGATCCAGTCCCACTCACATGATCTATTCCCTATGTCTGGTAAAAATTCTCTTTCACTAGGCTACCACATCCCCTACCTCACCCAGAATGTTTTGTGGAACTCCAACGACCTTCCTGTTGAGTAGTAGCTGAGTCCTTTCTATAATCTAATACCTTTCATGATCCCCTAATACTAGTCTATTATGATAAGTGCCAACAAAACTTCCAAATATGACCAAGTCGACCATAATCATGAAACTCCAAAGGTGGGTATAGGCACTTAGGCCTCTTGTGGACCAAATTTCCACAATGATAGCACTACCAAAGAAGATGGTACTGATATGGATTCCCAATACCTTGAACATTATTCATACTATTGACTTGGAAAACACTTTCATAATGGTGCTTCTTTCCACCAGAAGAAGAGATACTAGTTTGACCTAATAAAACAACATGGAATTTGCTTGGGGCCTCTCTCAAAATCTCATTAGTGATGAGTTCCTAATTTAGAACATCTAAAAAGATACTTAAGAGAAATAAATTCACTTGAGACCTGATCTCATAGAAAATCCCATCTGAATAAACATCTTTACCTATAGATCTTATCAACTACTAATGATGGTGCAAAGCACTGCAGGTCAATGAAGTGTCTGACATAGTTCATCAATAACATGCCTTCTTATATAAAATGCATGAAATTAAAAGCCTTATCATCCCTCAGAATCATTGGATAGAAGTGGATTTGGAAATTTTCCTCAAATTCTTTCCAGGATAACTCCCCTTGTTCCCCATATTTCTCCAGAATATCCCACCAATTCTTGGATGGTCCATGAAGCATGTATGTAAAAAGATTTTCCATCTTATCTGCAGGCATATTTAGTTGTTTGAAGATCATCTGGACTGACTTTATTTAGAAATTAGATGCCTAGGGGCGTCCCACCCTAGTAAATATAAGCATATTCTACAGCTGAAACTCCCTCATTAGATTAGACATCGAAGGCATGGTGTGAACAATCTCTCTTTCCATAGATCGCATGACCCTAAGAAAACTGTTGTGAAGATGAACTTCTATCTAATCCTCAGGAGCTACAGGAAGATTTGGTACAACTATGTTAGGTGTGTATTGATTTCCACTCCCCTTATTCTCAAATAAAAGTCACCAAGGAGGGATTTTTCTCTACAAGACAAACACAATCCTTAGAACACTAGCAAAAACAAGGTCAACCTCAATAGGTGGAAACAAAGAACCACTAGAATATGGTATCTCTAACAATTATTATAAGTGTTTTAGAATAAAATAATAGTTATTTCATTTCATTTATCAGATATAATAGGTATCTCAGCTCATAGTTCATATAGATAAGTATATCACATACAATAAATATGTTCCTATCATGAACAATGCATGTCAAGATATATCCCTATGTTCCTATAATGATTCATGGATACTCATATCATGCTATATTGGTCCATAAGATATAGATCTTAAGAAATAATAACATCACACAACATGTGAATCAACCTGTCTGAAATAACATCAACTGTAACAAGAAAACATCATAAATAGAATTTCTATCCCTGGGAACTCATATTTTCCCTATACATTGGTTAGCTACTCCCATAAAAAAGCTCATTACAAAGTCCCAATACATCAAAGTATCATTTATACCTCTATCAAACAGTTAAGAAATAGAAAATAAAAACCCAATCTTCTAATACCACTTTTCAATGTCCCTCGATCTAGGACTCTCTCACATAAAAAAATCATGTTGGTTGTGGGACCTCAAGCGTTCCTCCCCATACAATAGAGGAATCCAACTAGTAGTGTGGGTGTGATGAATATAGTGGGGAGACTATACACCTGGTTTAGAGTTATAATACAGTGGGATAATCAATATTATAAATATTAGATTAATCAAAAAATGGAAACAATGTAATATAAAAATGAGAAGTAACTGAAGAACCAATAAATCAAATAATAGTGAACCATGTAATGACATGATGCTATGGATCTAATGTAAAATTTAAATCAATACAAATAAAAGAATCAGCTAACAAAAAAAACTCAAAATACCCCAATCCGAAATCCCATGTATGCCATGTCTCCAAACACTAGCCCATCGAGCAAGCAACAATCAGCAAAATGTTCCCTTAACCATGTCCAAACCTTCTTCCATGTAATCTTCTTTGGTAAAAAATGAAATTCCAAATAGGGTGTGAGTAAAAAAAACTAGGTAGAAACCACCATGTCTAATTAAAACCAGTATGATAATAAGTGCATGAAATAAAGTGAATAAAAAGTCATATTAATTCATCAATTAATATAATACCTAAATCAACCTACTTCAGCACCATGCCCGAATGTCTATGTGAATTTAGCATAAACATGCCAACTATATCCATAAACAATTAAATAATCACATAACTAAGAGTATACCATTGTATACGCATTTTAGCATTAGGGAAAATCCTTATATATAATTATTTCATCATCAACTGGGTCAATCCTGCTATATGAGCATTTCAACATCAACTAATCCAAGATCAATATATAATCGTATCATTATCTAGGAATAAACCTCTATATAAGTATTACAACATGAAACTAGGGAAATACTACTATATACACATTAAAACATAAATCTAGGATAATCCTTTATATAACCATTACAACATCAATCTGACACAAGTCATAATATCAAGGATATCAAAATACAATTTCATAAGCCTCAATGGTTAATTATAAAAATTACCATTTTTCTTTTAATTTCTCATTCATTTATTTATCAAATTATCTCCATCCATTTTGATGAAAAAATCCAATTCCAAAGTGATTCTATATCATTCAATCACATGTGATATTATATCATGCAAAAGATTATTTAAGACATTATCCAATTCAATATTATTCAAGGGATTAGTAACCCAACAGGTAACCAAAATACATTTCACAACACCATTGAATCTAATGGGATCCAGGGAATAATACAATCCATGATTTATCATCATTATTCATTAAATTTATTAATTTTCACATTATGTTGGTGCAATTTTCAATATTACACATACTTAACAATTAAATATACCATAGGATTACATTTAGACCACCTACCTTTATATGTCGATTAAGAAATCCTAAAAAAGGGATCAATAATGGAGGATGGATATGAAGGAGATATATGAAGAAACCAAGATCATCTAAACAAAATAATCAAAGTGTGTTTCTACATTGGAGATCAAAATAACACACCACATTAATAGAATAAAGAGGAAAGGATAAGAAAGATAAGAAAAGGACTTACCAGCGATCAAACACCAAACTGTGATGTCCGGAAGGGATGGGATCACTCCAAAATCTCCTAGAAAATTATATAGGATTGAGATGAGGAAGATTTGCAGTGGATTAATGAAAAATATAAGTGTTTCATGTTCTTAAAACTATCCATCCCACGACTTACATAGTGTGTAATTCTTAATAATAAGGTGCACTAAAATTCATGTTTCATTGGGTGAATTAACCCCTACCTGAACATTACACATCATGTAATGTGGATTCATGGTGTGTAATCAGTTCATTCCATAAACTAGTTTATTTCATGTATCCCTTTAATTACTTCTTCTTAGAGATAGTTACATTGCGTTTAATTCATTTACATAGTGTGTAAATTACCTAGTGATATATTTATTCCCCAAAATCTTAATAAGTTCCCAAACCACCTAAAAAGGCTTCTAAACTTATGAAAAAGCCTTGAAAATATGATTGAATCATTTATACCCAAACTCCTTTAATTAAAATTAATATAAATACCTGAAATTTAATTCCATTTCCCTAAAAAATGTTCTCCTTCTCCAAACGAGACTCGACTAACAAGGTTTAAAGAGAAAGAAACCCAAACAAAAGTGTTTTGACATAAAAACTCAAGGAGTTTCAAACTTGAAAAAAGAGAATATCTTACTTATTGGATCACATATTCCATAAAATGATAAAAATATATTCCTATTATCTTTATATATTAAGAAAAAATCAAATGGTTAGAACAAGATAAGATAATTCCCCAAAAGAATAAAACACTATAAGAAGAAATAAAACATTAATCACCAAAGCCTTATCAATAATATCCAAGGTTCAACATAGATTATTTGATAAATAACTATACTTAATGTTCTTAAAAATATTCCCAAATAAAATGAAAACCCAAATATTAGAATGATTTTATAACATATTATTCCATAATAATTTTAACATTTATCTCAAAATAAAATTAATCAATCTCAAATCCTTATACCAAAATATATATCCTCTAATCATATAATCTCCAAGACATGGTAATAATTTCTATAAATGACCCATATCACCATAAAGCCACATTAAAATCACATATTCTTCCTAAAAGATAATTCAACCTTTTTCCTAAAATCTCATAATATTCTATTTTGACTTAATCATATAATGTTTCCCAAAATTATAGGGATGAAATTAATCATTTAATAAAAAAATCACTCTTAAATCTGATGGTTATATATAAGATAAATCATATGTTCTCAAAATCAGTTTAATCTTTATCAATCAAATAATTTAAGTAAAGAAAAAAAATTTATATAAACCAGGACATCATGTAGGGAAGTGGTAGAAATTGCACCATTGTATCCCTTCATTTGTGGGTTCAAGCCCCATGACCTTATTGGATGTGATGGTTTTTCACCCAGCCTATGACTTTTATTTTTTCTAAAAATATAATTCCTATAATTTTCCCAAAAATTGGGATGAAAACCTCACAAGGAACCTTAATAACTTCCACATTAATAAAAATTTTATCCTTAAAGGTTATCTCATACCTTTCATCTTATATCCCCAAAATCTAATAGTTTTCTTCTTAAATATCCATTCATGTTAAACCTAAGGGTTGTATATATCATAACCTAATAAAAAATATCCTAAAATATCATTAATCCCATCAAAATCTCATAACATAAAATTTAAAAAGTGGTGCCTAAGAATTTTAACATATGATCATCCTTAAACTTATAAACCCATGACGGTGTCTATAACTCTTAAGTTAACCTCACTTGAAACCATCCTAATCTACAAAGTTATCTAAACCCTTTTCCAAAACCAAATATAACATCCACGAACTTGCACTTCATGGTTCCGATGATAAAAATATAATTCTTACAATTTTTTGATACTAATAAATGATCCCTAATTTTAACCATAAAAAACTTAAAACGTCAGAAAGAAATATTGGTTCACTTATATACCCAAGGACCTTTTAAATTTAGAGTTTTAAAGAATTATGACAAAATATAACATAACAAAAACCATGTCTTTAAGTGATAATTTTCACCACACACACACATATTTTATTATTTCACAATAAGTCTTCATTTTATCCAATAAAATTTTCCACACATGAATTTTTTTTAAATAGAAACAATTTAAATTATTCCTTATAACCCATGGAAAATGAAAGATAAGAATGGCGAGATAAAATTCTCATTAATGGTAAACAAAATCATTAAAAATTGAATTTCATCAATGATAATAAGATGATCATAAGGGTATGATGGCATAATCAAATTTCATGAGAATAAAATAATGGAATTCATACCCATCAATACCTAGATCATCAATCTTGAAACATGGAATAAATATTTACCAAAGGGAAGAGTCATTATGTTATGCTAATCTTGATTAAGGAATCATTAAAAACTCATATAAATCATAAATAAAATGTGTTGGTATCTTTGAACATCATTTTCCATATCACTCTTTCAAATGGAATAGATAATATGGTCAACTTCTATACCCAATGCATTGTATCACTATCATGGACCAACCTGTCTTTGGTATATAATGGAACCACACATCCTTGGTTAATAATGTAACAAGTCATACATGGTTTATAATGGAACGAACCATCATCATAAACAATTTCAAAGAACCATAACATGAATAAAGTTCATATATCTTTTATCTCATCCTAAAACTCATAGAAACATCCATTATTAATTTCATAACTTGATTAACCTGTGGAAAAGCAATGGGTTCGATTATAATATCATTGAATCAATAATAATGAATAAAGAAAAAAATATGATGGTATAATTAAAATATATCCCTTGTGTAGAATATATAACATAAAGGGATGTTGACATTGATGAATTAAAATAACATTAAAATATCATTAAAAACATTATTGAGGAAAATACACTATTCAATTTGAAAATAACTTTTAAAAACATAAAATTCATAAAATATTGTGGAAATAGTTTTATTTTAAATTAGACTTGGTAAATTACAAATTAATAATCAAATAAAATAACGATCATGATGATGGGAAAATTAATTCATATTGTAAATATTAAAAATAAACATTCTTTTCAAACATTTTTGTAAAAGGCAATCAAAAGTGACCCATTTGAATTGCGTTATGAAATTTACTTTTAAATAATTTTTAAAATAAGTTCAAAGATAATATAAAATAGATTTGGTAAATTATTTATTTTTTGAAAACAAAATTAATGAAATAATATTTTAAAACATGAATTTGTAAGTGAAAGATTCCTGATCTAAAAGAAGATACAAGATCCGTATCGCTTACAAACAAGTTTCTTGATGTTTATTTAATCAATAAAGGGGGAAGTGGAAATTAAACATGTAAAACACATTAATAACTAGATGAAAATAAAATATTTGTGTTTAAATAGAAAAATATTATATGATTTCACCCCAATTAACATCAAACATAAACAATCCAAAAAATAAAGGAGATTGTAACATAAATCCTTTACCAATTTGGTAAGTTTTCAATTATAAGACCCATGAAAGACTAACATAAAATTAAACATAAAGTATCATTAAAATAAGGTAATTCATGATATATCATGTCAAATGATTAGTATATACACCTAATAAAATAATATAGGTGTGTATCATAAACATATGTCCCAGGGAAAGGTAATTTGAGATGAATAAACCTTATAAAGATCGTATAATTGAATTGAGAATTAATAAATAGATTCATTATGTGTAAAAAATATAAACATAAAAATGTAAATATAAAATAAAATAATTTATATACTTATTTAAACATAATCAAGGTATAACCAATTCAATGAAGAAGATTTATAACCCAACAAATGGAAATTGAGTTAAAAAACACTTTACAACTTGGTAACTTTCAAGTCAAATCCACTTGGATGAAATAATTAAAGTTTCAATATAAAATTAAATGGATTATAAATGATTCATGATATAATAATTAAAATTATATTATATAAAACATATAAAATAAATTAGGTGCATAACACTAAATAATTCCTCAATAAAAGGAATTTTAGATGAAATCCCTTACCTAGTATCTAGAATTTCCATGCATGTCCTTTTACTCCTATATAATAAACTCAAATAAATTATTTTTTATCTTAAGAAAATTTTATAGGTTTAATCCCTAATCCTTAAATAATTTATTTCATTTATTTTATTACATAGTTAATTACTTAATCAATTAAGTCTATGTTGCGTAGTTGTAGGATGTTCGATTCATAATTTTCAAAACAAATTTGGTGTGTTGACTATGGTCATCAGATTCATTTTTACATCATATATATAATAATAATCATGAAATTATTATAATTTTTATACTTTAAGTATAAATTTAAAATCAACCATGAAATATGATTATCAAAAATGAACTATGTTACAATCATGGAGACTGTAGATTGTACGTACGCATGAGTAACATTTACATTTTTCAACAATCATCATGGAAATATGGTAGTTATTATTTTATATTTAAATAATTATAATTTTATTATAAATAACATATTATATATTTATATAAACTTATATATATTATTCATGTGATTTTGTGATGAAAACTAAACATATTACTTTGTGGAGGTGGTAGTCTATACGTACACACGAACGACGTTATCATTTTTCAATGAATGGAATGATAAGAAAATATATGATATATTATATTTTAAGAATGATAAATATGTAATGAATATAATATATAAACATTAATTCCATCATTATAACCATTCATGATCGGTGGTGATGGAAAATGAAATACACAAGTTCGTGAGGTGGTTGGTCTCTATACACACGAATGACAATTTCATTTCCCATTTGATGAAAGAGGAGATGGATATAGGTTATTAAATTGACATAATAAAATCCATGTATATGTAATTTTTTTATTTCATCTTTTTTAAAAATATTTCAAGGAGTTGGTGAAGAAATAAATTTAAAATGCTCGGTTAAGAACTATACCTCTTATTCAGAAAACCTCTTATGGCTTACCCCAAAATCCTTCCTAGGTTAACGTTTTGATAAAACCAAAGACTCTAGGATGGATTTAAGGAAGGTTTTTTGGTTGTTATTTTCTGAACAAAAAGGTTTTTAAGTTAGAATAAAGGTATAGAGGAGGTTCTCTTTTATAAGTGAGGGGTGGGGCACTTTTGGACATTCATAAAGTAATAAATTAATATAAATTAATATTAATTTCAAAATGGATCCAAAAATATTTATTTATAATATATAATTAGGATGGTTATAAATCCTAAAATAAAATAAAATTTTCACAATATTAGGTGTTTTTTTCACCCTTTCCTTTTTAACCCCTTTTAACCCTTTTGATGATTACCGCTATAACAATGTTTTTATACTTTTAGTTGAAAAAATAGTTACTATAAAAAGAAAAATAGCCCATAAATGTACTATGGGTGATTTACTAAACAATATCACATTAAAATGGCCAAATATAATATTCTTATAAGTTTTCAATCAATTAATAAAATATTATTTTTTATAAGTGTCATTAATATCAATTTTGGAACAATTCATTTTTTATATAAAAAACAAATTGATAGTAAAGTAAATCAATTATAACTCTTTAAAAAATTCCAAATATGTTATAATTATCTAAGAAATTCATGGTATTATTTTACTCTATAAAATAATATTTTTAAAGTCATTTTATTGATTTTTTATTACTTGCACAAACAATGTGTCTGTGTTGCATAAAAATTTAAGGAAATTATTTCATCACTAAAAGTTATAAATAAATTACCATGATGAAAAATTAATTTATATTTTAAATGAATATTTTTATCTGAACATATCCACTTTTTATCCCTATGTCAAAAATTTAGAGATAATGAAACAAAGAGAATGATATTTTTTACTTTTCTATAAATAAAATAATATAAAGGTAAAAATCAGAGGGAATTATCGAAAAAGGCCATATATTATAATTTTTTATGTTTATGGATGAGATATACTAATAAAATAAAATTTATATAAGTTTTAGGGTCATTTTGGGAGTCATTATCATTTTTGTTTTAACATAAATTAACCGATTTACCATTACCGATACGACAAAAGTTTATTAAGGTTACTATTCATAATGACCAAAAATAAAAGAAAAATTTTAAAAAAACTTGGATAACCAGATACCAAATATGGTATACATTTTTTAATATTATAAACATATAAGTGGATGAATTAAATTTAAAATTAAATCGGAAAAACGCAATGAAAAACAATTGTTCTTAAAAATTCCTTTTAAAAATAAAAATGGTTTTATACAAAATTCAAGTATAAAATTCATTTAAAATACCATATTTGGATTATTTTTAATAAAAATGAACCATTTAAATTTTAATACCTATCCAAAATATAATTTTACCTTGTAAATACTTAAAATAATATACAGTTTTCAATAAAAATCAATATTTTTCACTATTCATTGAAAAATCAATCATTTCAAAAAAATGCTAAAATTTAACCCTAATATAGTTTTGAAATTAGGATTTAAAAATGATATAATTTTTATAAAACAAATCTTCCAAAATTTTCTAAAATTACTTATATTTCCCACTCATAAAAATTAATAAATTTTTTTTTTGAAGGTAACAAAATTTTGAAGAATAAAATGATTTTATAAAATATGAATACTTATTTTATAAGAATTAATCAATAATTTTTTATTTATTAGGATGTTTATATAAATTTCATAATATGGTTCATAGTATTCATACCTTCTAATTTAATGGCTAGGTGATAATGGTCATATTTAAATTAAAATATTTTTATAGTATATCACAATTCATTTAATGCTCGGTGTTGCATATCTTATATGCTATTGAAGATATTATTTCTTTTTTAAATATCAGAATATTATAGTAAATAATTGTAACAAAATAATAATAAAATATTATTATATTGATGATACTGGATTCATAAATTTTTTATGGATACAAAAAGTTTAGAGGATGTATAAAAAGAAATAAAATTGGAAGTGTTTGGGTAAGATCAATACCTCTTCTTTGAGAGACATACTTCGACTTACTCCTCATGCCTTGAAGGATTGGTATTATGAGAAGAAAAATGATTTAGTTTGAATGGAAGTATTATTGTAAGGTTTTTTATCTGGTCTTATCTAATCTAGAAGGCTCAACTAGTGTGAATAGAGGAGCATGATAGGTGACGTTTAATAAGTGAGGGGAGGGATACACATGGAATTTTTTAAACGATTTCAATGATCTAAGGTAAATTTCATGGTAAAGTGGATCAAAATGGTAAGTTATTAAAATTTATCATAATATAAGGTGTCAATATATTGAAATAGTAATAATTTTATAGTTTTTGGTGGAAATCCTACCCTTATCTCATGGTTTAATCCCCAAGTAAACATGTATTAACCTTAACCATGGTAACAAATTTTTACCGGTTTTAATATTCATAATGAAAAAAATTAAGTTTAACCTATTAAATTATATTAATTATTATTATTACAACTATATATTCTATTTTACTATATTTATTTTTTATAATGGAATATTTTAATTTTAATTATGCCAGCAAACCAGCATCAAAATCCATTTCTAAAAACATAATCTAAGCATAAAATATAATTTACTTCCATTACCTACCTTTCAAAAACCATAAAATGAATATTAAAATATTATATCGGATATATAATATAAAAATTTCATTAAAACTATTAATAAAAACAGATTAAATGATTTTATTAAGATAAAAACACATTGCGTGCATAAAAATAATTTTTAAAAAAAATGTGTTTTTAAACCCAAAAATTAACTTATATCAGAATCAAGGATAATGATGGTTCCTATGTAATTAATTAGATTTTTTATAAATAATTATTATTGCATTACCTTAATATAAAATTAAAAAAATAGGTCATTTTCTTGAAAATAAATGATATTTTTTACAAGAATCGATATTTTTCAATATTCACTAAATATAAATTTTTTTAGAAAAATCTTAAAAAATAACCCTAATATAATATTGAAATTATAATTTTAAAAATGAAATTTATTTTCAAAAAAAAAATATCTAAAAATTATATAAATTTATTATGAAAGAATGTGATTATAACTATTTTTCAAAAAAATATATCCTCGAAGCGGAAAATGACTTAACTAAAAATATAGTACTAATTTGTTATGAATTAATAAATATATTTTCATAAATAAAAACCTTTATATATTTTATTTATAAACTATTTATTACTATTCATAGCTTCCAATTTAATGTCTAGGCTATAATGGTTTACTATATTGCGGTTTATATAGACTTAAGATTGCATGTAAGGCAAGATTCCAAATAATTAATGTTTTATGCAAAGGAAATAAATATAAAATCTTGGGGTGTTAAATTCTACCCAAATTAAAATGAGTTTTTCACTTAAAATTATATAACTTAGGTATAAAAAAATTAGTATATCCCTTCTTTTTCACATCCTCAGGTTTCTATGTAGCTTCTTCAAGTTTCTAATTCCTCCAAAGAACATTAACCAGGTGAGTAGTATTGTTTCTTAGAACATTATATATACTATCTAAGATTTATATCAGTTATTATTTATAAGAACGATCATGCTCGATTGGTATAACCTATGATTTTAGTACATGTTAAATATCTCGTATATACTTCTTTAGGAGGGATACATGGAACACATCATGAACTTGAGAGAGGTTTGGTGGGAGTGCCAAGTGATAAGCTATAGTCCCTACTAGATCAAGAATATATAAGGAACCAATGTACCTAGGGCTCAACTTTTCCTTAGTTCCAAATCTCATAACCATTATTTAAGGAGAAATTTTCAAGAGAAAATTCTCCCATACATCAAATTATAGATCTAATTGATCATTATTAGTATAACTCTTATGTAGACTCTAAGATTCCTTGATGTGGTAATAAATGGATCTATCCTTCTATTCAATTTCCCCATATAACTATGGTCCTAATATATTTATTTATCTAACTTCATCCCAGTATGTTATATTTATACGATTATTTCTATAGAGGACTTCATAAGGATCCATATGAATGATTGAGTAAAAGATATTATTATAATAAAACTCAACTAGATGAAGGTGTTGATCCCAGAAACATTTACAATCTAAAAAAAAGATATAAAAAGAACTCTAGGGTTTTAATGGTCATCTAATACTGACCATCCTTCTAGGGATGATAAGAATTACTGAAACACAACTCCATATCTAGATCTTACTGAAGACTTCTCTAGAACTTTGAGGTAAAATTCAGATCCTAATCAGAAATAATAGAATATGGTACCCCATGTAACCTTACCACTTCCTTTATATATATCCTTTAAATATGATCTTATGAGAAATCGTATTTTATAGAAATGAAGTGTCCTAACTTTTTAATATGATCAACTATTACTGAAATAACATTATGGCCTCTATATGTTTGGGGATCCTGACAATGATATCTATGGTGATATTTTCTTATTTTCATTCTGGTATGGGTAATCATTGTAACATCCCCTTATAATTATGTCTCTTAGATTTAACTTTCTAATATACCAAGTACTTAGATACATACTATGAAACATATCTCTTTATGTTATCCCACTAAAAAAACTATTTTAGATCTCTATACATCTTCATACTTCTGGGATGAAAAAAAATGATGAGCTATAAGCATTTTCAAATAGTTCCTTATTCAGGTATGGTATTTACAAGAATCATACTCACTTAATAAACTATATCATTCCATCGCAATCAAGGTTAAACTTAGAAACATTTCTCACCTTCTTTTGTAGCTCCATAACCTCCTTCTATGCCACTTAAATATTTACTTATATAGATGGTTGAACAATCATTTGATAAAGATAATATTTCTCACCTTCCTTAAAGACTTCAACATACATCCTTTGAAAATCCACAAATATTGGATCTTTTGTGGTGCTCATCATAGAAAAGAGAGCATGATCCTTTCAACTTATAACATCATCCACCTTGTTTTCTTTCCCAGGGTGGTGTTGTATTGATCATTCATAATATTTAATCTACTCCAACCATATTCTTTATCAAATATTTAACACTTTCTATGTGAATATATAATTTTAACTTTTATTATCAGTAAATATGTCATAACTTTCTCCATAAAGATAATTCCTCGATATATTTAATGAAAATATTACTGCTGCTAACTCTAAATCATGAGATAATTAATTTTGTTCATGAACTTTCATTTGGAATGAGGAATAAGCTATCACTATATCATTTTTCCTAAGAACACTACCAACATGTTTTTTGACGCACTAATGTAAATAAAAAACCCTTATTTATGATAGGGTAGTGTATGAAAAAGTTCACAAACCAATCATATCATTGGTTCCTTGAAATATTCTTCACATTCATCAACCGAGAGGAACATTACTCCCTTAAAAGTTAACTTTGTGAGTGGATTAGATAGTCTTAAGAAATCCTTCACAAAGAATAGATAATATATATCTAATCCATGAAAAATATGAATTTTATCCATAGTATTTGTTCTATGACTATGTTAAATAACTTTTACCTTTGATGATATATGCTCTCTTGTGATTATATGACCCAAAAAATGAAACTTTTTGTAGAAACAATTCACACTTGGTAAATTTTGAATAAAACTTAGTCTTCCTTATGGTCTTTAGCACAATACCCAAGTGATCTTCATGCTCTTACTTTCACTTGTGATATACCAAACTATAGACTATAAATACCACCAAAAATAGATCAAGGTAATATCTAATGACTCTATTCATTAAATCCATGAATATATCATGGTCATTAGTAAGACTAAATGAGGTCACTAAAAACCTATAGTGTCCATACCTCAAACAAAATGTTTTCTTGGTTATGTATTCACTTTTGACCGTCAACTAATAGTATCCAAATCAAAGATCAATATTGTAAAAATATTTAACTACTTGTAATTGATAAAAAAACACCAATATGGGTAAGTGGATACTTATTCTTGATCATGGTTTTTTTAAGTTCCCAATAATCAATACAGAGTTACATTGATCCATCTATATTCTTAACAAAAAGTATAGGTGCACCCCATGGTGACATAACTAGCTAAATTAATCCCTTATAAAGATTATCTAAGGGTTTCTTATTCAATTCCTTTAACTAAATTATGACCATTCTATATATATAAATTCAAATAGGTGTAGCATCGGGTATGATTTCTATTGGAAACTCATCTTCATGATTTGAGGAATACTTGGAATCTCTTTTGTAAATACATTAAAAAAATCCCATAGAATAGGCATACCATCAGTGTTGATTTACTCTCCAACCATATTGGATAAGAAACCTATTTTAATAAGAATAAATACCCATGAAATGGATATAATTTTCACTAGAATTTCCCATTTATCATCACAATGATAGATAATCAAAGGTTGGTTCAGAATATCGAATGTGACTTACTTTACTCTGTAATTGATATGATATTTATAAAAAAAATACAATCTATACCCAAAATCACATCAAATTCAAGTAAAATAAGAATAATAAAAAATTTATTAAGAACATTCCCAAAAAATTGAATTGGTAAAGATTTATAGACTTTATATGAGATCATTATACCATTATGGGTTTTACTGCTTTTTCAACATCTAGTCACTGAGTATATGAATCAACATTCCCTGAGAATTTTCATGATATGAATTAATTCATATGATTAAGATTAAATAAGATACTCTAATATTTGATCCTACCTATCACAACCTCAACTTTATTTTTTTGATCTTAAATCCCTTACTAAATCCAAAATGGTTCAAATGACCATCAAGTATTTTTAATTAGAGTTTTCAATCATAAAAAATCATTCATAAGATATCTAAATCTTTACACTTTATTTTGAATATATTACACCTTAGGTGTCACTAGGTCATCCATGGTCAATATCTTATTCAAATCCTTCATAATTGATCTTAATTAAAATGTAAATTAAATTAAGAATATCCACCAAGAGTTTATAACTAGGTGCATTGTAAGTTCTTATTCATTGTACACCCAAATTATGGATGATATATACTTGACCAACACTTTTCAGGATTATCACCCCTATATGCATATGTTCCAAACCATATCCACTTGTAGTATCTAGATAAGGATGTAATTTCATAGGGAAACCAAACTCCTTTCATTACCATTACATAGGATGTTATCTTATACTTAGTATTACAATATAGTTGATCACTAAAGTTTCCTCATATTAGTTTCAAAGAGTTACTTAACCTTTCCTCTAATACCAAATATAGTTACCCATAGTAATCACACAAAAATATTACATTATTTTATATGAATATTAATACATTTCAAAAAAATACATGCTTGATGACCATATATATTTCATGTCTTTTGAAACTTGGACACATAAAAAACTGGTCCATAAAATATCTACATCATTTTTGATTATGTTCTTCCCAACTAGAACCATTCTTTGACACATATAACTTAAAAACATTATTCATAACTAGGGGAAGGTAAACATAAGAAAGAGTGAGATCAGATGCTCATAAAGGGTAAAGATAAGAGATATAAATCAATGATAATAAGTGATCATAAGATAATTATAATGGTATGAGAAAATTATTAAGTCTTACATTAATTATACTCAATTAGTCAAATATATTTAATCACGAAACATGCATAATGTTTTGTTAAGAAACTAAAATAATACATAAGAGTGATGAAACATAAATTATCAATCATGATACTTGAAAACATATAAAAGAATAATAAATTAGTTTTTATAATTCAAATAAGTATATAAAATAATTTACTTAGTCAATAATCACTTCCAATACAATCATAATGTATTGGGTTCACTCCCCATCCCACCATTTCCTTAGTCAAGGTTCACTCCCAAGACTATCTTATTGGACAAATTCCCTTACCAAACTAGGTTCACTCCCCATTATAGTCCTTATTATCTCATGATATATGATTATTTACCCAATTCATTATAGGCATATATAATTCCAGAACCACCCATCCCAAAATTAAAACAATACATATGTGTGCCTATTGATCCTAAAGCATTCATTATGTCATAAAATCATAACCCATGGAAAGGATTTGGGTTCCATAAAAATTTTATTAATATAATCATAACCCATATGAATAAATAATAAATATAGTAACATTGGATCAAATCTCTAGTAAATTATATGAAATATAAAATGAAGTTATGATAGATAATTATACCATTAAAAGACAACAAAAACATTTCTTGGGGAAACTAACCTTTTTATTTGAAATCACTTATTTATAATCTATTTTTTTTGAAAATATAAAAGAAAACATTTTCTTTAAAATAACCAAGGAAAATTATAAATAAAACTTAAAAAATTAGTATTCATGATATAAAATAAACTCATTCATGTGTTGTATGTTAAAATAAAAAATCCTTTCACATTATCAGAAAAAATTTAGAAGAACCTTATTTGGAAAATGAAAATAATATTCCATAAAATTTGTTTATTTAAATTAAAACATGGGTAAAAATGAATATAATATTTATTTATTTAATATTAAAAATATTATTGAAATTTTTTTAAATAAAATATAGACTTGGTATAAAATATTCTCGATTGAAGATAACAACATGGTCGTTTTCCATTAAAAAAATATTTCAGTACATTGAGTACATAAATAGTGGAAAATGAATGTAACATATTAAATATTTAGAAATAAAAATTGGAGAATAAAATACATAAGACTTTGGAGTGATATATCATTTAATTTCATCATTAAAAAAGTCAAACATAACAATCTCGGTAAAAATGAGATTGTAATATAAAACCCTTACCTCAAGTCCTACTTGCTTCGTAAGCACTCTAAAATTATATATATTAAATTTAAATTTATTATAATTATATATTAGAACCATAATTCCAATAATAATATAAATTTTTTACTTATATCATCTTATCACCCAATCATTAACAATCTTTCATTATCACCATCATTTCAGGTGTTAAAACCTTTGTTTTTCACGTATGTTTTTGGTTTAAAGGTTAAGGTCCTTGTACATTGATCATGGTTCCTTTATCTCAAGAATTTTAATAATTATATAAATATCATACATATTCATTATATATATATAAACATTTATATAAAGTGGTGATGAAAAATGTATCACATCACTTTGTAGAGATAATAGTGTGTACATACAAAAGAGTGATGTTCCCATTTTTCAATGGATGGAATGAAAGAAAAATAAATATTAATAAATATTTAAAGAATAGTTATTATAACATAAATAAAATATATAAACAATAAATCTTTCATAATAAAAAATCATGAATGTTGGTTGTGGAAAATGAGTTGTATCGCTACGTGGAGGTAGTAGTCTACACGTACAGATGAGCGACATATCCATCGCCCATTAGATATATAAGAGGTGGTAAATGGTTGTGACATGATAATAATAAAATATCATTATATTTATGATATTTTAGTCAAAAAAAATTTAGGATATATAAATTTTATAGGATGTAGAATAAGAAATAAAACTGAAATAGCTTGGTTATGATCTATACCTCTTCTTTGAGAGACCTTATTTGTCTTACTACTTAATCCTAGAAGGGTTGGTATTAAGAGAATAAAATAATCTATAATATAAAATTAAATATTCTAAGAAGAATTTTTAGTAGTTATTTTTTGAGATAGAAGGCTCAAATTTTGTGAATAAAGATGAAGGAGAGGTTTCCTTTTATATGTGAGGGGAGTGACACACACTGAATTCTATAAGATATTTCAATGATTTAATGTCACTTTCATGCGAAAGTGGATCCAAATGGAAAGGTATAAGACGGTATGATAATATAAGGTTGAAATATATTAAACAAATAAAAATTTTATATGATTGGGTGGAAATCCTACCCTTATCTTATGGTTTAACACCCATGTAAAACCGTTTTAACCTTAACCATGGTAACAAAGATTTATTGTTTTTACTATTCACTATAAAGAAATTATGTTAAAGATATTAAATTATATTAATTATTAAAATAAAAAATATGGAATACTTTTTACTAGATTCAATTTCTATAAGTGGTACAATTTAATTTTAATTAAGCAGACAAACTATAACAAAAACCTATTTTTGAAAAATGAATTTTAATTATAAAACATATCTTAATTCCATTCATTAACTTTTAAAAAACATAAAATAAATATTAAAATATCATCTTGAAGGTATAACATATAAATTTAATTAAAATCATTAATAAATAGAGGTTAATTTAATTTATTAAGATAAAAACACATTGCACATATAAAAATAGTTTTTTTGACAAATGTATTTTTAAGTCCAAAAATTAATTTATACAAAAATAAAGTATAATAATTATATTATTAATAATTAAATTATATTTAAATTAATCTATGATCACATTAAAAACATAATGGGACATTTATTTTAATAAAAATGTCATTTTTTACAAAAATTGGTATTTTCACTATTCAATGAAAAATAAATCTTTTTAGAAAAATCCTAAAAATTCCTCGTATAAAAATATTGAAATGTGGATTTTAAAAATGACATTTATTTCCTCAAATAAAATTTATAAAAATTGTGGAAATTAATTATAAATTTCACATGTAATATAAACCATTTTTGATGAAAATATTTTTTTAATGGATGAAATGACTTTACTAAAAATTTCGTACTTATTTATTATGAATTAATAAATACATTTGCATTAATAAAAACAATTATACATATTTTCATAAACTAGTTATTTCTATTCATACCCACTAATTTAATAGCTAGGTTATAATTATTTACTATATCACATTTCATTTAGACTTGTGATTGTGTGTAAGGAAAGATATCAAATAATACATGTTTTATTTAAAGAGAAATAAATTTCAAATATCTAGGTGTTACAATTATATATTAATTAATGAATTGGGAAATTATGGAATATATTTATTTATTTTGTTACTACCATCTAGAATTATGGTTCACATCTTTTGAAGGTATATCGTTAATGGGAATTAATGCATTGTGATATGTCATAGACCTTTTTAAAAGTATATATTCTGTGAAATATCATGTGTTGGACCTTATGGGAGTTAACATAAAAGATGTTTTGAGATTGTATGGATAATTTTATGATTTTAAGTATGAAATTTTTTAATTTTTATCTATTATAATGGTTCCAAAATTTATTTTTGGACTTTTAATTTTCATGTTTATTATTTATAATTTCACACATGAGGAGTAAAATAAGTGAGGATGTATCCTCTAAATCTTGATTTTATCCCTGAATAGGGGGTGAAAATCACAATAGGTTGATAGAGAGGATATAGGTCCCCCTGAGGAATGATTTTTAAACAAATCTCCCAATTTACTTCATGCCTATAATAAATCAATTGTGTAAAATTATAATTTATTATTAATTTTATTTAAAATTTTAAGTTAAATTATTTATTTGAATCGAATCGTTTCTATAAATCTAATAACACATGTATTAGAATTCTGATTAGAGGAATCAAAGTCCCCTTTAAACCTCATTCATTGATTCTAATTTTTGGGCTTTAAAAATTAAAATATATATTTTGTTGATATAATTTCATTTGATATTAATATATAGAATTGATTTCTTCTTTAAGTTATAATTCATCATAACTTGGTATGGACTTTATCCGACTATCCTTAGGATTTATTCATCACCATTAATAGTGGTGGTGGATGATAATGTAAACAAAAGGTTAAGGTAGTTGGGGGGGGGGTCGGCCTTCACAATAGTAGGGAGATCACTCAAATTTAACTCTAATCCCATCAGTTTAAGGGAGAAACGAGTTAATAATAGATCTTGGGGAGAAGATGGGTCAAATTTCAACAACTATAGTTTCAAAAATGGATTATAAAACATCTCATGTGGTGTAACGACCCATAGATTTCAGGGTGATTACTTTTTATAGGGAGTTTGAATTTTAGTTTTGGGGATGGGTTTGTTTCTAGAATTGGGATTCAGACTAGGAATATGAGCATTGGAAAATCTTAGGGAGATGTTTTTGATTTGGGATGAGTCTCATATAGTGGTCAAGGTGATCAGGTTAGACATAGAGAATTTTTAATGTAATCCTTAGTTGAAATTTCAGCTACAGTTAGGTAATTAATGAAGCTTCGAGCATTGAAACATGGAATGGGTTATGAAGTTTGAAGATTTACTATAAGGGAAAAGACCATAAGATATATTGGAGGTTGTTTTTTTGTGGTTTTGTAGATAATGGACTATAACATAGTCTTGGGGTGGCATCATAGTGGGTTATTAGGATTCAACTGGGCCTCACTTCCCCCTGAGGAACCACTATGCTATAGAGAAGGGCGTTACGTTGTGGTGGTGTCTGTCGAGGAGGGACCAAGAAATATTAATAGGTTGCATCATGGAGGGATACCCAATGATGGATTATTTATATCACATCCCAAAGTTTCTAGACCATATATGAAGAGGGGGATTTCAGTGTCGACCCTCTTCATTTTGGGAGTTGGATGCACTATAGTTGAGGAGGACATGCTTCAATGTGTCTTGGAAAGAAAGACCCACACCACAACCCTAAAGGTTGTACAATGGAGGTAACTGAGGTGGTAGGGTCTCAGATTAACCCCAAAGTGGGACGTGTAGTGGATTCATGCCTTTCACTATAAACAGAGGCTTGGTGGGTGCCTTGTGCCATGGTCCTTGTGGTCATACCACTAGGGGTCCCTACTCAAATTGTTTAAAGGGGTAAACCTATAATTTTTGGGTGAGACACCATTATTTTTATGTTCAACCAAGGTTAGGAGAGGTCCATAACGTCCATATCTCCCCACCCTTCTTTCTTATTTGTCCCCACCTTTGTTATGGGAGATTTCATTTTTATTTCGATGAAGATTCCATGGGTTTTTTGATATTATTATTCCTCCTTTTTTCCCACTAATTTTTGGGTAGTTTTGGGGGATAGGTTTTTAGTGAATATTTCATTGGAGTAAGTCAAAGAAATCCAAATTTGATGATTTTTTTTATATGTAGAGAGGAGGTCCCAAAAGGTTGAATACATTAATTTTCATGTGATTTTGGTGACACGAAGATGCCAGATTATTTTTCCAAATATAATACCTTTTGTTTTAAATTAAGTAATTAATTATAAATTATAATTAATTATTTGTGTCATATAATGTGAGATAGGAGTTAGGGTGTGGGTAAAATCAATGAAGAGGATTAAATGGGTTTAGTTGAGGTGGTGTAAAGGCTTATTGGGGGTTAAATATGCTATTATGGAAGGAGGTCCCTAGGATACAAAAACTATATGTTTATTTATTCATGGGTTTTCATGCCTATATAATTTCATGGGTTTGAGTAGAGATATTAAGAACTGAGAACATCCAATATAAGGAAATGGGATTGATTTGGGCCCCATATACTTTCAATAATTCCCCTTTATCACTATGTATGATTGGGATAACCTGAATACTATGTCACCATAAGGGAAGGGTGTTAGTTGAGTTGATGTGAGGTCTTTGGGTGTGAGTTGTGATCCTGGATAGCTTAGGATGAGTTCCTATAGCTAGTGGGTCAGAATGAGGGTATTAGTGTTTTATTATTTATGGGGAGGAAAATCATTAATCTCACGAGTGACTAGGAACTCCATCCTGAGGTTGGAGTAGATTCTTGGTGTATATAATAGGTAGGGTTAGTCCTCTAGGACTTGGTGTATATGATAGAGAGAGTATTCCTCCAAGTGGTATGAGATATTTACCTTAGGGTACTTGAAACAAATACCTAGGTACAATATGTGGGAAGTTTTTAAAGATTTGGAATTAGGTTTCTAAGGGGTTAGAGTAAAGTTATATAGAAATTGAACCTACCTATTGAGGCCAGGGTTAGGAAGGGCCTATGGTTTGTGAGGCCACTAAGGGGTGATTGATGTGAGTTGGTTTCGGTGATTGAAGATAAGGGTCTAGGTCTATAATGACTAACACATTAGGGAAAAACTGATGTGTTTTTAGTAGTTCTCATTCCATGATTTTTATTTCATGCATGTGCTTATGATAAATAATGAATTTTGATGTGGGTGATGTGGATCTTAAGTCCTGGACCTACTATGAGTGAAATAGAACTGGTCACACTACCATGAGTGAGATGGAGTTTGTATTGTGTATGATTCATGGACAAAATTGAGTGAAAATCCATGGATTTAGACTAGTTTGGATTCACCTTGAGTGATGAGGTGTTTTTGTGGACATTTACTTGAGTGATAAGGTAGTGGTTGAGAATGTGATGTGCTGAAGGTCCCAACCTTGAGTGAGAATGTAGTGATCATAACTTCTTATGTGAGAAGAAGTTAATTTTGTGATGTGATGTGGGATTGGATGATGGGACCACCTAGAGTGAGAAGACTGGGTTCGAATGTGATGCATGATTGGATGGATATACCCTACCTTGAGTGACAAGGTATAGGTTAGGTCGTGGACATGGTATGTGGTGCAGGACCTTACTCTAAGAAAGAAGTGGTAGGGTTTTGTATGAGTCCATACTCTTCAAATTTGGGTTTGGGTCTAAAATATGGATGACCCCTTACCCTGAGAAATTATGTATGGTTAGGGTTTATGGTAGGATGGCACAAGGAGATGGTTGGGTTAGGATATGACACTGAATTAGGTATGATCAGGTGTCATATAGGCCTTTTTTTTGAAAATGATGATCTGATGTGCATGGATTATTGGTTGTCTAGTTAGTAGATGACATCTATATGCTTATGTGATGAGTTTATTTTCCACATACATACATGAATAGGATGATGTATAATATGAGTTCTTGTTGAGACCCTACTAATATGTATTTATGACATCCTATATGGGAACTCAAGTGTACATACAATCCATATAACTACTTTTAGGTCCATTACAGGTTGTGTACCAGATCGATCTGAAGAAGCTTGAGGGGTACTAGAGATAGGGATTAGGCGAGGCTTAGGGAAGGTAGTATTACAAATTTTATTTTGTTATTATTTTTGATTTTTTATATGTGGTTGGACTAGTGGGTGACTGACTATGATGTAGAATTTTATAATTTTTTATTAATTTATACATACTTGGATAATTATTATATATTATTGTTTGGTTATTTTATTATATTTTTTAATATGATTCATGGGAATAGTATCCCCATTGTATATATTAGGCCCTCACTAATTGTTTTCATCATTTGGTGTACAAGGACGCATGCCTTAGTTCATGTAACTCATTAGTATGAGGTAATATCGAGTGGAATTCAAATCAGTGAATTATAAAGTTGTAACATAGTATCTTTTTTCTCAAATTACTATTTGTGATATGGAAGAAGTGGAACATTGATGTTCCAGAGAATGTGGTGGTCATCATATTGGTATGTCATAAACACATTTTCTGATCAGAAACCCAGATTACTAGGGTGATAATATTGTTTTTATTTATTATCAATGTTACAGTTCAGTTTTTATTCACATATTATGAGTTAAATTGAGATTGTTACATGTGGTTTTTGGAAGTTTTCCTGAAATTACCATGACTCCAATAACCTGGAGACGATGTCTACTTTATTACATTAACCCTGGATAGAAGGGATTGAATCCCAAAGGACTAAAAATTTTATTAGTCTTGAAGAAAAAGATATATACATGATAAATATGTTACATTAGGAATATAAAATTAAACATAACAAATGAAAATGCTCAGAATGCTTGAAACCCATTCAAAGGATTCGTCATCATAAACTGGGGAATGAATATAAAATAAGGGCGAGCTCAAATGACCAGTAAGGATAATGTATAGTGGAATATATCATGAATCAATAAGGGATAATTAAATTTATATATATTATTATTTTTCATTATAAACATATTTATAACCATTCTTGAAAATTAGATATATAAAATGATTCACATCGCTCTGTGGAGAGCGTAGGTCGTACGTACACCTGAGTGATGACATCATTACCTTAACGGGTGAAAGGGTAATGAAGTGTAGATATATTAATTTTATAGAATTTATATCATGTCATATATATCACATATATTCATTAAATATATCCTTATTACCTTCCATGTGATCTATAAGCAAAAAAATAAATCACATCACTTCATGAGGCAGCCCACCATACACATGAGTGACGTTATCGTATTTTAAACAGAAAGGAAATTGAGAAGGTATATGTGATATTATAATTAAAAAATTATAATTATATCATAAATATTATATATATATATATATTAAATCAATAATTATATCCAATAGTGATAGTTGTTGATGGAAAATGATTATGATCGGTTCGTGAGGTAGTAGACCACTATACACACGATCGACAATTTATCTTCCCATTTTATGGAAAAGGGTATGGATATAGGTTAGTAAATTAACATAAAAACATATAATTATATCTTAGATAACTTTTTTATTTTATTGTAATTTTTAAGACATAATTGAAGGTTGTTAAAGAAGAAAGAAAAAGAAATAGCTCTATTAAGTGTGGAAATAGTGGGTTCCCTAGACCCAACTATGCAGTTCTTTTTTATTACCATATCATGTATACAATTATATATACATGATGTCTTCTTACTAATATAGTGTATAATTTCTTGTGTCCACTAATGAAATGGTAATGTCAAAAGATTAATTATCATATCGAACGGTTATAGAAGATATCAGGCTATAATGAGAACCTCGAGATACTATGACATTAATGTTAAATATATGTTCTATAGTCTAGATAAATCTTACTGATCAGATATAGTATATGTTTTACTATCAAGTGTTGGGGGATCATAAACATTCAGACTTTATCTCATGAATTTCACACTTGGTGATCTCTAGTAGTGAGCTTATGAGGACATACCCGCTAGTAGGAACACCACATGTTTTGGGTGTCATTGGATGTTTTTATATATGATCATGTGTAATGGTCTCCTGACTTGAGATCATTCCTAGTTTATGTCATTTTATCATGTACATTGATGCAAGATGAAAACCATGATGTTGAAATCGTGGCGAAGTAGTTTGTGTCGCGTGCGTCATTGATGGCATGACATTAGTTGAACAGTTAAGAAAATGATTTTTCGCTTCCAGGTTATGGAAGTTATATATCTCAGGAAATGTTGATTAGGATGGTAGTATCCTCATAAGACACAGGCCATGGAAGTCAAGAGTAAATCTATCCAGTTAGATTAACAAACAATAAAGGAAGAAGAGGACGATGACAAAGGTGTGCGTCCTGCTTTATGAGATATTAATGAAAAAGAGATTAAATTACACAGTACATGTTCGTAGGTTGGTTCACTACCACAAAACCGGGAAAGGGAAGTGCTGCCCTTTATCAGTGCTAAATAGAAAGTGCTGATAAAGGGGTGTGCCTTTATCAGCACTAGCTAAAAGCACTGATAAAGGTAACCTTTATCAGTGCTATTATTAGCACTGATAAAAGGTTTTAATATTAATTTATATAAAATTATTATATTTATATTCAAAAATACTGTTTATTTGTATAAATTAAATAAAAACAATTATTTATATTTAATATATTTTTTAATAATTCAAAAATATATATATATATATATAATGTTTTAATTGAAAAAGTATTTCTAAGATTATAATTAAATATATATATATATAATTAAATAATTATATGATTATAATAAATTATATAAAATAATAAAAGTATTTATTAGATTTATTAGAGATTTATTAGATTAATTTTTTGTATTTATTTTATTTTTTATATTTAATATATTTATTTTATTTATTTTATTTATAAATATATAATAATTTTAATATATATGTGTTTTCCAATGAATTTGGTCAACAAATATATGCGTATATATTATGTATGCATGAATGATCATTTGTATATTACATGTTGTCGTATATATTGAATAATTAATAATGTTACCCATATGAACTATATATGTTCTAAAAAATGTACTTATAAAATTACATTAAATGTATTTAAATAATAAATATATTTTATTATATTTTTAATGATATATATAAATAATTTTCAAATACATTTGTAATTATACTTTTATTAATATATATTAAAAATTTTATACCAATATTTATAAATATATACTATTTATAGTTATAATTATTAATAAATAAATATATATTTATCCTATATATCATTTTAAATAAATATATAAGAATATAAATAAATTATTGAAATTATAATTTTATAAAATAAGTATTTATCAGCGCTATAATTTTAGCGCTGATAAATATGTACTTTATCATCTCTTTTTTAAAGCTAATAAAGGTTTATCTTTATCAGCACTAAAAAGGTGCTAATAAAGGTATGTTTTATCAGCGCTTTTATTTTAGCACTGATAAAACATACCTTTATCAGCACTTTTAACTAGTGCTGATAAAGGTTCCAACGGTTTTTATAAAATAACCCTAATAGGACCCTCCTCTCTCGCACCTGTTCAAGCCTTCGCGGAAGCTGAACCTGACCCCTCCTCTGCCGTGACCCCTCCTAATCGTCCTCCTCCTATATAAGAACCCGAATCTTCTTTTCATATATCTTTTTTCCTTTTCTGATCATTTTTGGGAAAAAGGGGAAAATCTGGAAATTTTTGATGTTCAGGCCGTGTACTTTATAAGTACACGCCGTGTACTGCGATGTCGCTGGAGGCCGTGTGCTGGCCGTGTCATGACCACACACAGAGCCATGTAGGGGTGACATGGAGGCCACCTAATGAGGGGTACGGAAACAGCAAGTACACACCCTGTACTCCAAAAGTACATGACGTATACTTTGTTTCTTTCATTAAATGCACTAGGGTCGTGTCTAACCCCCAGAAGCGTCTTCTTCTAGGTCCTGTTTAGCCGAGAGAAACCATACAGTTCCAAAACTTCTTCGAGACCCCGAGCCTCCATATGTTCTCTGAATCAACCGCTGTTGATTGCGTTAGAACCGCAACGGTAAGCTCTTCCTTCTTCTTGAGTTTTATTCCATGATTTCCCCTCTTTCTCAAGTTACTGTGGGTTGAACTTTTTATTCTTTTTTGTAGATCTACGACGTTATAAGGGGTTTAAAGCCTCATGGTTCAATTATATTGATCTCCTAACCCTCAGGTAGGTGGTTTGTGCCTTTCTGTTGAAAGTCCTTGAATATTATGTGAAAATTCCACCAATACCCTTGAACGGGGTATTGTGGGTTTACCGTTTTACCCCTATTGTATGCTTGCCATGCTAGTATGCCTGTGTAGAGGATGTTTGAATATGAATTTGTTTGAACTGTTATGATTTGGAGGTTCTACCCATGCTCGTTCTGTTTATGACCGTTTGGTCTTGGTTTCCTTAGCTGCTTTGTTTGTTTCCATGCCTGTTGTAGTAGGATGGAGAAATGTTTTCTAACATGCCTGATATGGTGTAGAACTATTTATCCAAGTAGTTATGTAAGTCTACTTTGGTTATATTTTATTGCTATGTCGTTATCCTACAGAGGGCTGTGAGAACCGGATGTAGTATACTATAAAGGGATAAACCAAGTGAGCTTCCTTAGAGAGTCTTGGAGCTTTAGTCTATATGAGGATAGACTGTGAGAGATTCCTTAGAGAGTCTTAGACTGCTTTAGACTATACAGGGATAGACCATGTGAGCTTCCTCAGAGAGTCTCTGTTTTTTCGTTTGAATCACCTGATTACCATAGGCTATTAGAGGGATTGACTATGTGAGCATCCTCAGAGAGTCTATGAACGACCTATGCTATAAGGGGAATTGACCGAGTGTGCTTCCTCTGAGAGTCCTTGACCTAGGGGATATAATGGGAATTAACTATGTGAGCATCCTCAGAGAGTTTCTGACTACCCTAGACTATAAGGTAATTTGACTACATGTGCTTCCCTAGAGAGTCTTTATAAATCCGTATAACCAAACCAGAGGGGTCAGACTGAGTGCACTGCCCAGAGGGTTGTTGGTACTTGTTAGGTAGGACCAGAGGTAATGGTTGTGAGTACTTTAAGAAGGTTACCTATTGTGATTTTCTGCTTGTTAGCTGTTTCTTGACTTTGGAACTGTGGTTTTATTGTTGTTCAGCATGTTTCTGTTTACTGTTTCCTGTACTTTTACCTTCCATATATTCACTTACTGTTAGGCACAGATCTTCGGGTGGTTTCCTAAAGAGATTTAGTCTCACACCCTATTTGGGTCATGCTTTTGGGCCCAAACAGACTATATTGTTATAGGTATAGACAAGTTCAAGCACCCTTCGACTTCAGGTACTTGACTTGGTGTGGATATGGAGAGCATGGGGCCAAGCTTAGGATTGTGATGCTGAGGAGATGCTTATCTTTATTTTGTACTTGTTTTTAGTACTGTTTGTATTTCCAACATTTTGACTTATTTTGCTGCTTTTCTAGACATATGTATCATGCATCAGATATATATGTGCTCCTGCTGTTTATCATATTTAGTCTTCCATTGTTCACTTGTGTATGGATTGTTTACTGCTTCCACTATTGTTTATTGTTTTTTATTCCGTTGTGTACTCTGCCAATGAGGGCATAGTTTCCCCACAATCACACCCAAGGCCCTCGCTACTAGTCGGCAGCCTCTGGCATTCAGGGAAATGCGCCTGAGGCCATGTGACCAACCGGGTACAGGGCGCCTCTTGGTGGCTTCCGGAATCGGGATGTTACAAAGTGGTATCAGAGGAATTCTTTTCTCTTGACTTACTGTTTGGAGCCTGTAGCCAGGGATAGGACGAAATAGTTACTTGGTAATAAGATGTTCTCAGGAGTAGCTAACCCATGTATAGGGAAAAGTCATACTACCTCATTTATTGCAATTTTACTTGTTTGCAAATTTTACAGTTGATTTGATTTCACCGTTGGGTGATTCACATGCTTTGTGCTATTACCGTTGTTGTTATTGCAGTTCTATTTCTGTCTCAACCCTATGAGATGAGGTTATTCCATCTCATGAATCATATAAGAACTTGTTAGAAATCACATTCCATGCATTCTTTCCATGCCATCTCGGATGCATTATAGATTTCATGTTGTTGTGATAGATGTTGTGTAGATTATGCATGCTGTTGTGATAGATGCTTTGATAGAATCCCAACTGTTTGATAGGGAATTTTTTTGTATAGTGCTTTTCTTAGATGGACACCAAACTTTGTTTCTTGAGGTGTTATGGGCCCTCATGGACCGGAATTTTGCAGATCATTTCTATTTTTCCTTGTTATAACTTCTATAAGATGTAAAACTTTGATTCACGGGGAGTATGAGCTGTCACGGATCTGAATTTGGCACCTTAGGCGTTTATTTCAGGGGTTTTCTGGGCTCCAGAGTAGTTTATGAGCCTTACTATCCGAAAAAACCCAGAATACACGTCATTTAGTTCTAACTACATGCCATGTGTTCTTCTGTTCGGGAAGAAACAATTTTTTAAAAGTACGCACCGTGTACTTATGTACACACCATGTAGCCTCTAAGCCATGTCATAGAACATGTTGGAAGAGGCACGGGATGGGAAAATTATTGTAGTAACACGCCGTGTACTATTTTATCATGTTGTGTAGTCTAAAATCGGTACCTGGCCAAGTCACGAACAACACAGGTCATGTTATCTTTTGACATACACACCATGTATGAATTCTACACGCCGTGTAGTGAAACCAGGGTACACAACCCGTGTCACTAATAAAATGGGCCGGTGAAGCTTATCGAAGTACACACCATGGCCACATTAAACCCGCAGTGTAGTTTTGTCTTAAGAGAGAACTGTGTGGCTAGACCTTGTAGAAGGAATCGGGCAGGGAAGAGGATTCAAGTACACTCCATGTGTTCGGACAACATGCCCTATATTTGGGGTGTTACACGACCAGTTTAGGTAGGAGTACACACCCATGTGAATGACTTAAGGGAACACACCATGTAGGAAAAGTACACGCCATGTAGTCATGTTTTGAAAAACATGAATGATTTATTTATTCTGTTCCCTTCTTGTCCTTCCAGTTTTCGGTTTTGATAATCTTGAATCTAAGTTGTGTGTTTGAACCTACAGAGTCATTCCACCTAGACTTCCTCCAGTTGACCGCCAATTACAGGGTGGTGATTAGACACTTGATATGGTTGATCAGGGACTTCCTGTAGATCCCCCTATTGTGCCAGCCTTGGCACCAACGGTTATACCAGTTGCATGCGCCTATGCGTAGTTTAGGGAGGGTTTTCTGAGGTTGATGCAGACCTTCTAGGGAGCACAACTTCCTGCCCCGTTGATGGATAATTTGACACGGGTTTTCCAGCAGCAGCATCCTCCCACATTCTTATGAGAAGGAGGACCTCAGTCTGCAGAGTCGTGGCTCAAAGACATGCATATGATCTTTAAGCATCTCGAGGTACCACCTGAGAGGAGGGTGAATCTCGTGACCTATATTATCTGAGACTCCACCAAGAGGTGTTGGGATGTCATCTCTCAGGCAGGATTCCACCTGAATATAGCTTGGGGGGAGGTTCAACGTATCTTCTATGATTAATTCTACCCGGAGACCTTGAGGGCCGATCGAGCCCGGGAGTTCATGAGCTTAGAGTAGGGTACTCTTTCTATGATGGAGTATTCCTCTAGTTTCATAGAGCTGCAGTGTTTCATGCCTATTCTAGTAGGTGATGAGTTATTCCTGGCTAGGAAGTTTGAGGATGGTCTCAGGTAGGAGATCTTTTCTCAGGTGAATATCTTCAGGTTGACTTCGATATCCTATATCGTCAACCAGGTGCTGATCACATAGCGCAATCTGAGGGATTCTAGAGCAGTGATCCAGGGTGGTTCAATATCCAGAGTTATTATTTCTCTTCCTGATAGCAGGAAGTGCCGCATGGTGCTTTCTTGAGGAGATCAGAGTAGACAAGATACACCTTCTGGTAGCCACGTGGTGTGCTACTAGTGCGGAAGGAGCGGGCATACGAGACCACGTTGCCTAAGAGACCCGATGGAGTGCCAATCTTGTGGCAGGATGGGCCATCTCCAGTTTTTCTGTCAGTTTTTCCCTCCAACATCCAGAGACAGGGGTTCTTCTATGACTCCTCATTCAGGAGCATCTCCACCAGTTTCTCACCAGTTTGGGAACTGGAGTTCTTCTGGCCATTCAGGCCGAGGTGGAGGTCGTGTCTGGGGTGGTCAGTCTCTAGTCTATCAGCAACAACAGGGCAGATCAGCTCATAGCGGTCATGTAGGGTCATAGGGCCATGGAGCTGGCCATACTTTTGCGATGGAGGAGACCCATCCGGTGTAGGATTGCGGATCTTCCACCTTTCAAGGTACGATCTTAGTAGCCTCAGTTTAATCTTCTGCTCTTTTCAACATAGGGGCTTCCCATAGCTTTATCTCTGTTACTGTTTTGGAAAGCCTTGGTCTCTATATCTTTTCTTCTACTGATATCTTGACACTAGACACACCATTGGGGACTATAGTGGTTAGTGTACGTTATTGCAAGGAGTTCCCTCTAGAGGTTGGTGGGTGTCACTTTTTATGTGATCTCTATGACCTAGAGATGACATTCTATGATGTCATTCTCGGAATGGACTGGCTAGTTCCCTTCCAGCAGTTGTCGACTGCTACTGCCGAAGGGTGAGTTTCATATCACTAGAGGGTGGATATTTTCTTTATAAGGGCGAGTGGGATGTCCATGACAGCAGAGCGGGTCCAGAGCATTATAGGTGGGGAGCAGTGATAGCCTATATTTCTATTCTATATCTGGATGACCAGGAAACTTCATAGTTATACTTTCCTCCAATGGTGGATCGTTTCAAGGATGTCTTTACAGAGGACTTTTCAGGTTTAACTCTAAAGAGTGAGGTAGAATTTTCTATTGAGCTCATGCCCGGAGCAGCACCTATGTCCATTCCTCCTTATAAGATGGCTACAACTGAGTTGTAGGATCTCAAGAAGTAGTTGGAGGAGTTGCAGGACAAGGGTCTCATCTGACCCAGTACTTCTCTTTGTGGTTTGCCTGTCCTGTTTGAGAAGAAGGCAGAAGACACCCTCAGGCTTTGTGTGGATTATCGGAAGCTAAACCAGTTGACAGTCAAGAACCGATATCCCTTACCGAGGATTGATGATCTCTTTGATCAACTTTGAGGGGCCCAGGTGTTCTTGAAGATTGACTTGAGGTCCGGTTACCATCAGTTGCATGTTAGACCATCTGATATACCTCTCACAGTCTTCCGAAATAGGTATGGTCTAAAATAGTATATGGTTATATCGTTTGGTCTCACTAATGAACCTACAGTTTTCATGGCACCGATGAACCGGGTGTTCCATCCATACTTGGATTCTTTCGTGGTTGTTTTCATGGATGATATCTTGGTCTACTCTCAAACTTGACACGACCATGCTACCCATATTGATATCGTTTTGAGTACACTGAGGTAAAATTTGTTATATGCTAAGCTCTTGAAATTCCACTTTTGGATAGACCAGATTCACTTCAGGGGTCACGTTATCTCAGAGACAAGAGCATCAGTAGACCTAGAGAAAGTGAGAGCAATAGTTTCCTGGGAGTAGCCAAAGAATGTCTTTGAGGTGTGGAGTTTTCTAGGGCTATCTGGATACTATAGACACTTCATAAAAGACTTTTTGTGCTTAGAAGAACCACTGATGGGTCTGACTAAGAAGGGTGAAAAGTTCTTGTGGTTAGATTCTTATGAGTAAGCCTTTCAAGAGCTGAAGGGGAGGTTGACATCAGCACCGATACTAGTCTTTCTAGATCTGGGAAAGAGCTATACAATTTACTGAAATGATTCAGGTATCGGGCTGGGAGATATACTTATGCAAGGAGATGGAGTCGTTGTGTACGGGTCTCAACAATTGAGGCCACATGAGAGGAATTACTCGACGCATGATCCAGAGTTGGTAGTTGTTGTTCATGACTTATGATATTAGAGACATTATCTTCTGGGAGAGAATTTTGTTGTTTTCACTGACCAGAAAAGTCTCAAGTCCATCTTCACTCAGCATGATCTGAATCTGAGATAGCACAGGTGGGTTGAGTATCTTTAGTCCTTTGACATTGAGCTTACCTATACACCTGGGAAAGGGAACGCAACGGCTGATGCGTTAAGTAGGAGAACTCAGAAACATGCAGTTCAGGAGGCCAGTAGTGAGTGGAGACTTATGGATCTGTTCTATGAGATGCATTTGGAGGTGCACGACAGACAGGGGAAGACATTTCTATCTTTTTTAGCTGTTACCTCTACTCTTCTTGATCGGGTACAGATGAGTCAGCTATCAAACTCAGAAAGCCTAGTCCTAAGGGAGAGTGTGTCAGGAGAGGAACCTCTTCCTTGATGGGCAGTAGGTGAGGATGAGATCTTGTGTTTCTAGGGACGCATATGGGTGCCAACAGACATACGCGAGGAGATAATGCATGATTTTCATTCCTCAATTTGGGCAATTCATCCTGGTGTCACCAAGATGTATCGTGATCTACAACGCCAGTATTGGTGGCCAAGTATGAAGAGAGATGTTTCTAGATTTGTCATGAGGTGTTCCACTTGTCAGTAGGTGAAAGCGGAGCACTAGCGACCAACATGTCTTTTGAAACAGTTACCCATTCCGAAGTGGAAGTGGAACGATGTCATGATGGGCTTCGTGACTGTTTTTCCGAGTTCACCTCGAGGGAATGATGTTGTTTGGGTTGTCATCGACAGGCTTACGAAGGTTTATCACTTCTTTCCGATCAAGGAGACCTTCAGTGTTGATGAGCTGGGATAGTTGTACATCTGAGATATTGTACATCTACATGGAGTTCCACACTCCATTGTTTCAAAAAAGGATGGGAGTTTTACTTCTCGGGTCTGGTAGGGTCTTCATAAGGCTTTGGGTACACAGGTACTCTTGAGTACGGCTTAACATCCCCATACAGATGGCTAGTTTGAGCGTACGATTCAGGTGCTTGAGGACATGCTCCGAGCTTGCATTCTAGACTTTGGAGGTTCTTGGGAGAATCATATACCTCTTGTGGAGTTTGCCTATAATAGTAGTTTTTATGAAACTATTCATATGGTACCTTATGAGGCTTTGTACGGTATGCCGTGCTGATCAACCATATGTTGGCTGGAGGTAGGAGATGTAGCTTTGCTGGGACCTCGTCTTGTCCAGGAGACCACAGAGCAGATAGAGTTGATTCGGAAGAGGATGGATACTAAAAAGTCTTGGCAGAAGTCTTATGCGGATCAAATGAGATGACCTCTGGAGTTCGAGGTAGGGGATCAGGTTTTCCTACGTGTCACACCAAGGTTGTTGTAAAAGAGGATTAGGTGACAGGGTAAGCTTTCACCGAGGTATGTCGGGCCGTTTGAGGTATTGGAGAGAGTCGGGCCGGTTGCCTATCGGTTGCAGCTACCTTAGAGGTACCGAGCTATGCATGATGTCTTCCACGTTTCTCAGCTCCGACGTTACATTTCAGACCCGTCCCATGTCTTGCCACCCAAGGAGGTTGAGCCCAAGGTGGATGCGTCTTTTGATGAGAATCCTATCCAGATTGTCGATCGATGTACAAAGGTTCTCTGTGGCCAGTCTGTTCCTCTGGTACGGGTGCTATGGCACCACGGGCGGGTACAAGATGAGACTTGGGAGAAGGAGGCCTATGTACGAGCATAGTGGATGGAGCTATTTGTGGTTTCTTCTACTACGTTGTGCTAGTAAATTCAGGGATAGATTTATTTAAGTGGGGAATTTTGTAAGAACCCATATATTCTTTTCAGGTATGTTTTTCCTTTTTTGATCGTTTATGGGAAAAAGGGAAAATTTTGGAAATTTTCAAAGTACACGCCATGTACTTTATAAGTACACGCCGTGTACTGCGATGCCACTGGAGGCCGTGTGTTGTCCGTTTCATGACCACACACATGACCATGTAGGGGTGACATGGAGGCTGCCTAATGCAGGGTACGGAAACTGCATGTACACACCGTGTACTCCAAAATTACACACAGTGTACTTTGTTTTTTTTCATTAAACGCATTGGGGTCACGTCTAACCCCCAGAAACGTCTTCTTCTAGGTCCCGTTTGTCCGAGAGAAACTGTACGGCACCGAAACTTCTCTGAGCCCCCGAGCCTCCGTCAGTTCTCCAAATCGACCGTCGTCGATTGCGTTAGAACCTCAACAGTATGATCTTCCTTCTTCTTAAGTTTCATTCTATTATTTCCCATATTTCTCAAGTTATCATGGGTTGAACGTTTTATGCATTTTCATAGATCTATGATTTTATAAGGATTTTCAAGCCTCGTGGTTCAAGTATTTTTATTTCTTAACCCCGTGGTAGGTGGTTTGTGCCTTTCAGTTGAAATTCCTTGAATATTATGTGAAAATTCCCCCAATACCCTTGAATGGGGTATTGTGGGTTTACCGTTTTACACCTATTATATGCCTTCCATGCTAGTATGCATGTGTAGAGGATGTTTGAATATGAATTTGGTTGAACTGTTATTATTTGGAGGTTCTACCCACACTCGTTTTGTTTATGACTGTTTGGTCCTGTTTTCCTTGGCTGATTTTTCTGTTTCCATTCCTGTTGTAGTTGGATGGAGAAATGTTTTTTGAAATGCTTGATATGATATTGAACTATTTATCCTAGTATCTCTGTAAGTCTACTTTGGTCATATTGTATTGCTGCACCATTATCCTACACAGGGCCGTGAGAACCGGGTGTAGTATACTATAAGGGGATAGACCGAGTGATCTTCCTCAGAGAGTCTTGGAGCTTTAGGCTATATGGGCATAGACCGTGAGAGCTTCCTCGGAGAGTCTTAGACAACTTTATACTATACGAGGATAGATCGTGTGATCTTCCTTAGAGATTCTTTTTTTTTGTTTGAATCACCTAATTACCAATGGATAAAGAAGGGATTGACTGTGTGAGCTTCCTTAGAGAGTCTGAATGACCTAGGCTATAAGAGGAATTGACCGAGTGTGCTTCCTTAGAGAGTCCTTGTACTAGGGGATATAAGGGGAATTGGTTGTGTGGACTTCCTCAAAGAGTTCCTGACTACCCTAGACTATAAGGGTAGTTGACTGTGTGTGATTCCCCAGAGAGTCTTTATAATTCCGTATAACCAAAGCAGAGGGGTTAGGCTGAGTGCACTGCCTAGAGGGTTGTTGTTACTTGTTATGAATGACTAGAGGGAATGGATGTGAGTACTTCCATAAGGTTACCTATTGTGCTTTGCTACTTGTTAGCTATTGCTTGACTTTGGAACTGCGGTTTTTTTATTATTCAGCATGTTCCTGTTTACTATTTCCAGTACTTTTACCTGCCATATATTCACTGAATATTAGGAACAGATCATCGAGAGGTTGCCTATTGGGATTTAGTCTCACACCCTATTTGGGTCATGCTTTTGGACCCAAACAGAGAATATTGTTGCAGGTATAGACTAGGGAAAGCGCCCTTTGACTTCAGGTACGTGACTTGCTGTGGAGCTAGAGAACATGGGACCAAGCTTAGGCTTGTTATGCTGAGGAAATACTTATCTTTCTTTTGTACTTGTTTTTAGTACTGTTTGTATTTCTAGCATTGTGACTTGTTTGGATGCTTTCTTAGCCATATGTATCATGCATCATATATTTATGTTCTCCTACTATTTATCATATTTAGTCTTTTGTTGTTCACTTGTGTATGGATTTTTTACTGCATCCGCTATTGTTTATTGTTTTCTCTTCCACTTTGTACTCTGCCAATGATGGCATAGTTTCCCAACTATCACACCCAAGGCCCTCACTGCTAGTCGGAAGCCTCTGGAATTCAGGGAAATTCACTTAAGGCCATGTGACCAACCGAGTACGGGGCGCCTCTGGGTGGCTTCTGGAACCGGAACGTTACATCCTCCTCCTCTACTGCCGCTGCCTTTTCCTCCTCCTTTTCCGCGACCATCCTCCTCATTTTCTACCGTCACTGCCTCCCCCACCACTGCCTACACCATCGCTACCTCCACCGCCACTACCTCCATCACAATCCCTCCTCCATCGCGATCCCTCTGGCGCCACAATCCATCCTACTTGGTAACCCTTAATGGTTTATAAGGACATATTGTGGCTTGGTTTACTAGTTTTCATTGATGGAATAATCATACATCTTGTTTATATATATGTGCCATATGATTGAATAATGTTTATTTCTAGGAGGTTTTTAAGTCCTATTATGGAATAGGTTAGGTTCCAATTGTATAGAAAAATCCCCAAGTGGCCTTCAAAGCATGAAAATATTATAAAAATTCAAATTTAGTACTATATAAAAGTTGTTAAATGGGAGTTTTACACCTATTCATTTATAAATAATGTGTTTGGGGTGTGTAATGTTCTTGAAGTTTTCTAAAGGGGTTGTTAGATTTTACAAGGGTGTGTTAACCCATATGAGTTATATTGTAAACATTGTTGCAGAATTTCACTATTAAAAAAGTTATTATTTTGGATATTTGGATCCCATGTGGTTTTATAAAATTATATTCATAATATTGTTCTTAAGAGTTGATTTGGAAGATATTTTAAATCATTTTATTTGGATTCACACCCTCAAATTTTTTTTTTCATTTGGGAAATTATGAGAAATGGTTTTTTATAAAATCCTTATGATGAAATTATTCCCATTTTTGTTTTTTTATAACTCATGGGTGGTTCTCTATACATGTGGTGTTCTTGTGATAGAGAAAGGTGATGTTTCTTTCTAGGGAATTTGATATTTGGTGATCATTTATTTATAAATGTATTCAATTTGGATGATTCTTGATGCATTGAATTTATTGATTTCTAACCACCTTGTTTAATGTCTTAGGACTCTTAGGAGACTAGGTATTGATCTGAATATGTGTAAACCCCTATATAGGATGTCTATAATATTTTGAGGGTGGCCCACTGGACTGAGTGAGATAATAGATTAAAGAGTGATCATTAGATAATGGAAGTTAGGGAGATATAATCTTATGTCCCATGGTATTTGTGTTCTCCTAAGATATTTATCCCTCAACCATTCGATTGGGGGGATGCCTTGGTGGGTACTAGTGATGGAATAACCAGTTGGTAGGTTGTTGTGTGAGATATATCAAGGATTATTTTAAATCTTATATCATGTTGAGTACATGGTTTGTATTGATTATCCCACAGAAAATATTTATCATGGCTATATGAAATTGTGGCATCTCCCTTAGAACCCTTATAGGTACAATACATGGAGTGGGGTTGATTATGGTGTTATTGGAAATGATAATATGGATCCCTTATAACCTTAAGGGTAGGTAAATCCACACATGCGGTGGTGTAGGTTGGTAACTAGATATGAATAAAGATATTTCTTGTTGATATATTGTTACATATATGTCTTGGTATTTTCATGATATATTTCTTAACTATAGGATATGCTAATAATGGATACGTTTAGTGGGGATTTTTAGGATGTTTCATGTATGAGCTTCTTATGTAATAGCCTCTTGATCAATTCTAGGTATCTATCATTGGCTAGCTAAGATCTAGGATGAGGCTTATCTTCCATGCTTGTTTATTATATCTTAATTTATATTATATATCTACGATGAGGATGAGGCCTAGATACCTTGGGATTGCAATGTAGAGATACTCCACCAAGGTGAACATTCTTTCAATTTTTTTAATGTTTATGTTTGGCTATACATCCTGGGGTATATGCGGTTTTCCACATGACATAAATTATTTTAGTGGTTCGGATTGTGTTGAAGGTTAGATAGGTTATTCCTCTTTAGGTACCCCTTTATATAGGTGAGTATATCCATGGGACCCTCCTTGTGTTAATGGTTTGGATCATATGGGAGGTTGGATATGTTATTCCATCCATACTTGGGGCGGGGGGGGGGGGGGGGTGGATGTTATTCCATGAGGCATATAGTCACATCACAATTCATGATCAATATTTAATTGTTTTTACTAGGGGATGAGTGTTACATTGTATACCTTGTGGTAATTCAAAAATGTGACATCATAAGATGTACTATGAAATAGACCATTAGGCTACACCATAATGTACCCTATTCTTGAAATTAAAAGAGATTTTTTTAGTCTTTTTAATGAGGTTCCCCTATTCCTTATTTTCCACTCAACCCCATCACTCAAACCCCTCTTCCCCATAATTTTCCTCTATCATAATTCACTCTTTAGGATCCCTAATGGTCTTTTCATAGTGGAAATACCACCCCTTGGACATGCCACACCCCTCCCCCACAGCCCTGTACCCAACCCACCCCACCCACCCCACCCGGGCAACCCAACCCCTCCCTAGACAAACCACACCCCTCCCCCACACCACTACATCCCCCTTACACCGCCAATACTATATATTAGTGTCTAACACCCCCCCCCCCAAATCATATATTTAAATGGACAGGGGTCAATTATAATTGGAAATGTAATGATACAACCAAGGCTAGTATCATAACCAACAACTGACCTGACTTTCCACTAACCTAAGAGGCGTTCATGATCCCTACGAGATAACAAAGATCCCCTGGAAAAAAGATAAAATTAATGTGGAATATTTTACCCCTAAATTAAAGTAAATTTAAATTGATATTTCTCTTAAAAATATGACATGTCACATTCATAAGTTTAACATCTTGGAAAATAGTAGATACACAAAAAATAAATAAAGAGGAAGAAGATATCATAGATAGAAAATAAAATCACACTATTGACCAGTAAAATTGTTTAACCCGAAATGTCCTATTCTTAAATCACATTGGAACTACTTGGATAGGTATAAAATATGAGTTCTCATTTTATGTTTTCTTTTCAGTTGGAAATCTCCTCTACCGCACACCTCTCCTCTGCCACAAACGCACCTTTGTCGCGCGCTGAACGACACCTTTACAGTGAGTTTTCTCCTCTTACTCATTGGATTCCTCTTTTTTCCTGTTATTACTATTTGATATTGATGGTTATAATGTGAAATGTATGGGCTAAACACCCCACTAAAAATCGTGGTTGTTGGTAGTCCTTGTTTGTGCACTAAATTAATTTCATGTTGGTTGGTTCCAATTGAACATTTGAATATAAAAATTGGTAATTTATGTATACATGACTAATGAATTAATGCCCCAGGATGATAAAACAACTATGATAAACTCTGAATTAACAAACAAAATTTAATAAGGGATGATTTCTAAAATCTAAAATTGTGATTTTTTGGTTTATATGGTGTTGTGATTGTGAGCATGATTGTGTGTTTGTATGGTGTTGCAATTGTTGGCATGATTGGTATGACATTTTATTTCCATTTTTTAGTTCTTCAAATATGGGATATCAATCCAAACATTACCTATTTCAATGGAACCACCACTTTGTTACTAGTGCAATTCAACTAAATCCTAGAAAATCACTTTATTAGAGGACTCTATGAGACACTTTATGGACACCATAGTCAAATAACCATAAGGAGTGGGGGGGGTGTTTAAAAGTGAGGGGGTGTCTAGGAAGGTCTCTATGAGTGGGGTGTATAGTAGGGGAGGGAGGGGGTGTCCAAGTGGTAGGGGTTTCCAGGTGAGAGGGTGGGTGGGGGTGTCCAAGAGTGTGGGGTGGGGGTGTCTAGGAGGGGAGGGAGGGCTCCAAGAGGGAGGGGGTGTCCAGGAGGGAGGGGGTGCCTAGGTGGTAGGGGGTTTCTAGGTGGGTGGGGGGTGTCTAGGATGTAGGGGGGTCCAAGAGGGAGGGGGTGTCTAGGGGTGTCCAGGAGTGGGGGGGGGTGTCTAGCAGGGTGTCCGTGAGTGGGGTGTCTAGGAGGGGAGGGAGGGGGTGTGTCTATAAGGGATGGGGTGTCCAAGAGGAAGGGGGTGTCTAGGTAGAAATCCATTCAATTCCTTTCAATACTGATAATATAAATGGGTAGATCACTTCTAGAGTTGCCTTAAGTGGGTCTGTAGTGAGGCATTAAAAGTTCCAACCAACCAAACCAATTCTAAGCCCATGTAAAGGCCCAATAATTATATTCCAGTTCAATTTGAGGCCCAATATATCTTATATAATGTCATAAAGACTCAACATACAGATCATTTACCTTTCTCATATTATATTTCTAAGAAACACACTTTTTCTCTACACCAACGTCATATTAGAATACATCTACTGGAAAAATTATTGATGATATATGAGTTTGATGGAAGGAATAATTTATGATCTAGAAGAGTTGAAGGACACTCTCAACTAAATAAAATTTTACCCTCAATCCTAGAAAGTGGATGAAATCTATGGAATGAGATGTTTTTACTAGAAAATGAATTCCATAAGATGTATCACCGCTACTTATATATATATATATATATATATATATATATATATATATATATATATCCCTTCTCCCACTTTCCATAGGATTGGCGTCCACCGGTTGTGTCATAAGATCTCTATATTTCTGCTTTATATATTTTTAAATTATATTTTTTTAATGTTATGTGGAATTTCATTCCTATTACTCCAATATATTATTTTTTTAGTGTTTTTACTTGATTTGTTGAACTATATCTCTTCAAAAATAATGAAATTGGAGTACTCATCCAAGTTCCTCAATTCCCAAGGGAGGACACTAAGTACTCCAATAAATTTTTCTAATTTTGAATATCTTATTCAATTTAGTGGAGGAAGAAAAGTTTATTCATGTTTGGTTTGGAGACCAATAAATTTCTCTAATGATCTTCATGTCTCTTTATAACCTCATAAAATCCATCATCTACCCCTTGTTCTAGCTCTCTTTATTCCCAATGCGATGGAGGAAGTTAGGTACATGAAAAAAAAATGATATATTTGGGTGGAGTTTGATTATTTTTCTATGATTATGGACTGATCGGTATTCAAAACCATGTAGGATTTTTAATTTAGTACACTTAGGATATTTCTAAAATTATATATGATTTTATAGTTTATATTAGTGAATGATAGTGTATGAATAATCTTTATTACATTATCAAATAGATGATGAAAATATAGTTGGATAAATAAGGTTATTAATGGGTATACATTGGATTCATCCCTTTCATACTAACATAATTTTATGATTGTCTGATACTTTATTTTAATTTTCTGATACTTTATTTCTAGGGGTGGGTGGGGGAGGGAAGTTGTCCAGAGAAAGGGAGGGGGCTTCAGGGGGAGTGGTGGTTGGGGGGAGGGGGGATGTCCAGGGAAAGGGAGGGGGTTACATGGGGAGGGAGGGAGGTTGTCCCGGGGGAGGGAGGTGGGCTGCAGGTGGAGTGGTGGTGGTGGTGGGGGGGGGGGGGGGTGTAATCCAGGGGTAGGGAGGGGGCTGTCTCGGGGAGGAGAGGGGGGGGGGGGGGTCTGGCTAATCACACAAAAGAACTAGGAGGGAGGGTGTGTCTATGAGGGAGGGGGTGTCAAGGTGGGAGGGTGGGTGGGGGGTGTCCAGGAAGTAGGGGTGTCCAGGAGGGAGGGGGTGTCCAGGAGGGATGGGGTGTCCAGGAGTTGGGGGTGTCCAGGAGTGGGGGTGTCCAGGAGGGGAGGGGGGCTGTCCAGGGGGTGGTAAGGGTGCTATCCATGGGGTTGGAAGGGGGATGTCCATGGAAAGGGATGGTGTGCATGGGGAGGGAGGGGGTTGTCCATGAGGAGGGAGGGGGGCTGCTGGTGGAGTGGTGTTGGGGGGGGTGTCCAGGGGTAGGGAGGGGGCTGTGCAAGGGGGGCTGTCTTAGGGATGGGAAGGAGGGGGGTCTGGCTAATCACACTAAAGAATAAGGAAATCAAGAGAAAATTGAACCTATATGATCATGACCTATCTAATTATGTAGGTTCTCATTAGGCCCTATCTAAAACTGAGAAATACATTCCTTCCATACCTTCAATGGGACCTTAAATATTGTATGAGGTCCTTGGAGAGGCATAAGAGGCTAGGGTACAAGCAGGGTTGGACCCAATTTCTAAGGTGGACGCGCTAACACTCATTCCCTTTGACCTGGTATGGAAGAGTACACTCTTTGAAGCTCCTAATATATGGAACTATTAGGTTTATAACCTTCTAGGATGGTGGTATCACTAAGAAATTGTTATAATTTTTTCTAAAATTGAATACTCCTATGAAATTTAATACAACATCATGTATGTGTCATACTGTATAACCTATGGAGATTCCGCCCTTTTTATTGTCAATAAATGAAACCTTTTTTATTCTATGTTGTTGTTGACATTTCTTTCTCTTCTTTTCTCATCCATGTAATCTTAAAAAAATATTTATAAGTCAACGAATCATGTTGAGCCTCTTCTAAAATATTAATTCAATCCAAGGAAATATGGACATGTAAAGGTTTTAACAGGTAACAATTGAAATTTTATTAAGTTATTATTTCATATTAATGTTTAATTTATTTCATTATTGTATTACTAACATAATATTTTTTTATTATATAGGTGAATTTTTTTACTGATTTCAAATGCTTTGTTTGATAACTAATACCATGGATGAAATTTTTTTAGAGGGGATCACAGATGCAAAAAGAATGAAACATTAATGTTTTTAACAGTTTGTTGGATAATTGTAATTATAACCATATTAAAAATTTCTTGAAATGTATATAGAAGTGTTTTTTTGTATTCATGAGTTAAATTAAATGTATATAGCATTATTTGGGAAACTCTTGTGCGTGCTACTTTGTTCTTCTATTCATTGTTTGTGTGTAGGTATTGTTTGTGCTGTGTGTGAAGGTGCTGTCTCAGGTGTGCATGTGTTGCGTAGGTGCTGGGTTTTCTCAGGAAACATGGCCCTTATCAGCGCTTAAATAGCACTGATAAATGTGTAATATATCATATCTCAAAATAGCACTGATAACGGGGGTCTTTATCAGTGCTATTTTGATCGCTGATATATTAGTCATTTATCAGTGCTTTTTTTGGCATGGATAAAAGGGACCCTTTATCAGAACTATTTTGAGAGCTGATAAAGGGGACCCCCCCCCCCCCTTTATCTTCTCCGTGATTAACAATGCTTTTCTATCACTATTAAAGGTGTTTTTTAGTGCTCTTAAAAGCCATATTTTTAGTAGTGGTTGTTCCCGCTATGAAAATACTTATCTCTTAAGGGGCCATGATGGGTTTATAGATCCAAATCTTGGTCTATGAATAATACTCACTACTATCGAGATAAGAGCCTTGAGGGTCACACACAATAGTGTATTCAAGAATCTAACTTATTATGTTGAATTGGAGTTTTGGACATGGTGGGCCCCACCACTAGTGTGTGAGATTTATCCAAGGAGATAATATTTCCAATGAAATAAATAAATTCATATTATTCATGTTAAGAATAATGAGCATCAAATTTATTTGTTAACTGTATTTACAAGTTTTATGTAGATACATGAAAAATTATTATTTGAACGAATATTAAACTATTAAAGGTTCAATTAATATTTATGGGAATGAAGAGTCAAGTTATGGACTCATTTATTATCATGTAATATTTAAATATATTATAAGAGAGTGATAATAATATTTATGACTCAGATTAGTAGTCATATCATATCATTAATAGCGCATTAAGTATTCAGGGGGCCGAAGAAGAAATACCAGGTATTTTAATTACACACTATAAATAGAGGAGGAGGGGTACTCACCAAGGAATATTCATGGGATTTCTATATCCTCTCCTCTCTCCCATGATCTTGAGAGAGAAGTTCTGGATCCAAGGAGCTCAGATCGAGCTCTCTCTGAGGAATCACAAGTGAAACGATGTCGTGATTGTCGGAGTGTCAAAGACGTCGTCAGATCTCCATTATAGCAATAGAAATTTTATGATCAATGCTCATGTGGATTCCTTGAAGCATGTGTGGATAATATAGAATAATTTGGAATTGGATTCTTTGAGCAGCGATCTCCCACGATAAGCATATGTTGTGGGTGGATTCTGATCTAAACCAGGTATTTTATGGTTTTATTTTTTTATTAAAACCATTCATATGTGATCCTCATCTTAAACTGGCTAGATATTCATCAATTTCAACAAGTTAATGCCGAACGCCAGTGAAATTGTTTAAAATCCCACCTTTTTAGGGCTTCTACTGCCTGCCCAGTTCCAACAAATGGTATCAGAGGGAATGCATGAAATTGTAAGCCAATTAATGAATTAAATTTTCATTAAATATTAAATTGGGTTTTGTTATATTCTAACTCTTCATACCACATTTTAATCCAACATCAGATGACCATTCCCCGGTTATTCGAAGTTTCAAAGCCAATTTCAACCGATAAATTTATGAGGTTCTTATTTGATGAACCTTTTTTTAATCATCCCAATCTGTTAACAATAGAATAGTATTTTCCATTGAAGTTTAATGATAATAATAATAATAATAATAATTTTTTTTATTATAAGTTATTTTATTTTCTAATATAAATATATACTTGAGAAAAAAATATGATTATAATTTTTAAAAATGATTGGGTGGCGTTTTGTTTTATTGTTTTTGAAAAAAAAGAGGTGCAATAATGAGGTCACATAAAGGGTAGAAAAAAAAAGAAAAAAGGGGTTGCTTATGTTTTTTCAAAAGAAAAAAATGGTGACTGTGTTTTTTTCCACGGGGAGGGAACCCCTATCCCCATGTTTCACGCCGCCTCAACCAAGTCATCCACAGTGACACTGCATGGATGCCTCCTTACTAAACCATGACACCACAATCCTATAGGTGGGTCACATCCTCCCTTAGCTGACCAGGAAACCACCTAGGTTTCCCCTCTATCATGTCGCTGACCGGCCTCCTGCTTGGCCTCCTCTTGGTGAACGTATGAGGCGCAGCACAAACCTAGTCTAACACTCCTCGCCAGTCCTTCCTCCTACTTTCCACATCGTACTAAGCCACACCACTGCCTCCTTGTAGGAGAGATAGCACCTGAGTGGCTCGCACCAGGCCAATAGCCCTAGCCACCCCGCTCTGTTGCCCCGTCAAGCTCCAGGATGACTGAACCTCTCAAGTGTAGCCTTTCCCCATACCAAATAGTGTATTCACCGTACTAGTTTGTATCCCCCTCCCCTAGTGCACCGGGATTCCACCCGCCTCTTGGGTCACCTACTTTGCGGTTTCTACTATGCCACGCCATTATTCTAGATCTGATATCCACTGTGAGGTGACCCTTGTTGTGGGTTTGTTTGGATCTGATCATACTCAAAACTAGCCCAGAAGGGTCTACCGAACCCGAAACAGGATTGGGTGGATCTATATGACCCAGAAAACTCCTGCACGAGTCTGTATAGCCCGGAGTAAGCCTGTGTAGGTTCTCCCTGACCCGCACTGTCCCTGCCCAAATTTTTGGGGCCCGAGTGTTTTTTAATTAATAAAAAATTAAGTAAATTAATTAATTTAATTTCGGTTGATAATTAAATTAGTTAAATATGAATTTTTTGTTTAAAATTAATTCAGAATAAATTAATTTAATTAGGTGTTTAATTAAATTATTTTTTTTTATTTTTAAAATTAAATTAATTAATCGGGATCGAATGACGCGGTGATTGAATTAAAAATGAGAGTGACATTTTTAATTCAATTATAACACCCTCGAGTAATATTTTAAATGCAAGTTTAATTTTAATTCTGCATTTATTTACAATATACATGAGTTTAATGCGTATTTGAATGATTATGTGCATGAGACCATCCAATGTATGTCTGGTGCTTTTTATTTATTTATTTATTTATTTCAATGGTTTTGTAATAATTAGTTTAATTTATTTAAGGTGATATACACATCGTCTCAGAGACTTTATATGTATAAGGGATTGCATTACCATTATCATAGTTGTATTTTATACCTTGAGACCCCCTCTCCTACGTACGAGTAAAGTTTTATAATGACGAGACAAGCAAAGACCCATTTCGAGCCAATTTATGGCGATGCACCAGACAGGAGCAGATGCATTGGAGGGAAAGGTACTTCAATTCGAGTTATAAGCGACACGACTCAAGATATTAACCCTAGGGTATAGTTTGTTTCATTATTCACTCAACGAATCAACCATTGGTATCATCTCATGATCATGTCTTCATTTTATTATGCATGGTTTATTATTGTGATCACATAGAATAATAATAAACAATCATTCAAGATAAAATGAACAAGTGACACAATGATTTTTTTATTTCTTGCATAGTCAATTGTGAGTGTGATCACATAGAACATGCTTAAAAATAGAAAATGGTTACTTTCATCACATTAAAATAAATAAAACCCTCAAAGATATATTAAGTCATTACTGGCTTCCATCATACAAATGTTTAAAAAAACTGGCTATTTGGGGTGCCGATCATGCCAAAGCCGAGGGTGCCTCTTACTACCAAGGTGTTAGTATAAGAGTGAATAGTTGAATTAACTAAAATTGCAGTAATGAAATATCAAAAGAAAGATTGTTGTAATTTTAGAGGAAAGTGTTGAGAAAATCAAGTTATGATTTAAAAGATTCTTGGACTTCACTCAACAGATCAAGGAACTGCGAGTTAAAGCGGTCGGCCATCCAAAAGCCTACCTTGAACCCTCCAAGTAGTGGCATGGCCAAATATTTTAGACTATGAGGTGTGTTTCAGGGATCCTTGATACTAGAATACTTGAGTGATAGAGTATTATGATTCTAGAACAAAGGGTTTCTAGAATCTGATAAAATAGTGGGAGACATTTAATGGTTTAATTGAATAATCAAAATGTCTTAACCAGTAATCTGGATAAAAAAGTACTAACCTGCTAAAATTTATTTTTGTATAAAAATGGAATGTTATACCATAATTTTAAAAATTATGATAAATAATGGAAAAAGTAAATGTCCACACTGGCATGAGTATCCAGCAATAGTATGGGTGCCTGTGCATAATACTATGATATAAGAAACTGAAGGTGTCTGTATCCCCTACACCTGTTAAATTACCTTAGTAAGAAAGGGTGAAATTTCTTACATGAAACTAATGTACAAAGAATATGATGGTTTTGCCATTATGATTTCATCAAAGTCCGATATTAGTTGTGGTCACTTCATCTGGACATGGATGATATAACATAAAATCTCATCTCTGAGAGGTTTTCAAGAAGAAAGTGAAGTAATGATATGAATAGGTAATGGTTAAACTAGATTTGTGTAAATTGAAAGGTGGGTCATGATCTTTCAATAAAACATATTTTAATATCATTTTCACCCCTTTAATCAATTTTTTTAAGTTACAAATAAAAAATGTATTGATTAAACACTTTTTTAGCAATTTAGGTATCAATCACCAAGTAAATATGAATATTAAATAAAGGTTCATATTTAATTATTATAGTGAATAAATTTAGAGACAAGGAAAAACAGAAAAAAATAATGTAATGCCAATTGAACATTTTCAATGCCCTTTAATGAATGAGGTATTGACAAAGGTAATTTTCATTAAATATTATAAAAGAAAACAATTTAAGTTTAAAAATAATAAATTGAATTAAAGAATCAAGTTACCCACATATTCTTTAAAAAATATTCATCAACTATAATATTTAAATTTTACTACTTGGATATTAAATACAATGTGATAGTGACATATGCATATTATAAAATGATAACCATGTAAGTATATAAATATTACAAGAAGTCAGGTGTATTCTCCAAGTTGATGAGAAAGGGTGATTCCTATTCTAGTGGTGAGAAGTAAACGACTTCTGTATTTCTGAGTGAATGATTCTTATAGAACTATTATCTTGTATAACCAAAACATTCATCACACATGTCCTTTTGGAAACGAGGATAAATTATTCTTGGTTCAGGAATTAATGTTGGATATGGTATTTAATAATCAACCAATAGTTTAGTAATACTTTAATTGTAGGCAGTACCCGATGAATATAAAAATGTGAGACTAATACCTAGTTGTGGAAAGATAATTCTTTGTCAAGTAAAACTAAAAGTGGATTTCAATAAAATTCCCAGTATGGTATTTAGAATTGTCACAAATAAACACATTTTGTATTATCGATGTCATTGGTTTGAAAAAATACATCTTTATAAATAAAGGTACGTCACGACACTAAAAAAATGCCTCATACCAGTGGTTTAAACCGTCGCCATATGATTCTTCAAGGGTTTCATAAAACCGCCGCTAAATTGGGTTTCAACATCCAACAAATGGTGGTTTATTTAATTTAGCGGTGGTTTTTGGTATGTGTCATAGTATGTATATTTAGTTCCGATTTTAGTAGGTTTAGTGGCGGTTTCATGTGGTGGAAAAATGTCATCTTTAGCGGTGGTTTAAACCGCTGCTAAATCATTTTAATTTTTTTACATTAAAACCACCGCTAAAACACCATAACCACCATAAAAAATAATGCACATTTATTTAGTGGAGGTTTTAACCATGTCCGATAAAATAATATCAAACTATAGCTGCAGTTTAAACCACCACGATATATGGTTCATTTCATTAGTGGTGGTTTAAACTGATGCTAAATGTATATTTAGAAATAAAAAAATGCAGCAGATTCTATAGCCCCAGTATTAGTATGCTAGAAAAAAACCATGTGTAGAGAACATATAACACAATAATCTAAACCATATAACAATGATCAGTGGTAACAATCTGACTTTGTTTTATAAAAAAACCATATATAGATAAAATATAATAGAATAATATAAACCATAGCATCTCAACTATCGAACAATGTTTCATAGATCTAAATATAAGACTTTAAACTATATAGAACCAATGCATGAGCTGTAAGCCTTAAAAATAAATATAACTAACTTATAAGATGTATCCCTAAGCCATCCTAATAAGGATGATTTATCCTAGTGCCCATGATAAAATTGTAAAAATAATTGGATTCGACAACACTACTGATTAGTTTTAGTTTGGACATTATGTTTGATACAGATGAAGTTCTTAAACATGACTCGGTAAGAGCATCAAAAATGTGTCTATGAGAAAACCTATACTATAACACTTAAAAGAGGATGAAGTTTTTTCAATTCAGGTTGATGATTAATATAAGTGTGTTATCCTGGTTTTGGAACCACATTTAGTAGTAGATGAAGCATGTTCCATGGTATGTTTTTTATTTCAATTAAATGATACCCATGCAATTCATAAGGTGGGGATAATGTTGAGTATTATAGAAACTATGTCCTTTCATGTAGAGGTACACAACTGTAATGGACAAATTGGAAATTTTCAGAATGACTTCTTGAATCTGATGAGTTGGTATATTCAATATTTCATATCTCAAACATGATGATGACTTTTAAAACATAGGTATGAGTTTAAAATAATTCTGTATGATAGATTCATGCTCGAGATAAAGAAATTATCCATGTGTTTTACCAGTCGGTAGTGTGTCTATGAATTCATGGAAACAAGATGGAAAGGTGGCTGGTTGATTACCCAACCATTGATGAATGATGAGATTCATTGTTGGAATTTTTTTGGTTATGCATGAAATAACATGGTATAAATGGAATCTAATGTTGTGTGATCAATACATTAATTAAAACACCAACTATTATGATGGGAATATCTTAAAAAAGTAAGTCCAGAGTGGATTGATTGATGCTTCAGTTATCAAATTTTGAAGGGGAGATGAGCCTTCCATATATGAATCATGTTAAATATGATGTGATATTTTTTGGGTGGAAACCTTTCAAGATATACCATATAATAAAAATGAGGGTTTTATGGTGTGCTGAGGTGGTTGACCAATTGTTGGACCTATTCCCACATCATCAAGAGATGTGGTATCAAGGGTTGGTTCAAGGCAAGTATAACATGTTTTCATGGAGAGTGTGTATCAAAAGATCTAAACAAGTCTATCAATATAATTTTTAAAAAATGTTAGGATGTTTTTATTTGTGGAACAGAAATGGGTAATGTTTAGAAACTTTGTGTAATCCTATTCTAGATTCAGTCATTCCCAATATATTGACACCATCCAATATATGTTGGGAGATCATCTATATAGAAAGATAAATAATTGAAACCAATGCCTTTTTTTGGATGGAAGGAATACATGGGAGGTTTACCCAAGGATTGATTTATAAAAATCCTTAATAAATGGATTATAAATGTCAAATATTGGTGGGTAAAACTCATTTGAGTGTTGGAACAGTCTTTGGATGGTTGATTTAGTTCTTTATTTTCTTGATAACTGGAACTGGGTACTACTGTATTCCATGGTGAATGCCAGGTACTGGTTCAAATCCATACTTGGAAGAAGCTTGAGTATAAGCATTAGTATTGGTATAAATTTTGATTATCTTGGTGTTCTAGATTGGGAATGCAATATAATGTTTTTTTAATGGTGACATAAATGAGTAAGATTTGGTAAGATCAAGAGACATCACCAGAAGTTGGTTACAAGAAGTGGTGAGAATTCTCAAAGTGATATTGGGGTACCTTGGATAAAAGGTGACAGAATATGGATTTTGAGATGTTGGATATTAAAGTTGAGTGTTCTTGAAAAATACTCAACCAAAATTAGTTCAATATGAGTAATTTCTAAAAGTAGTATGTGGTCAGCGAGGAACCACTTCAGGCACATAGTGGGATGAGACAGGGTCATTTTAATGGTTTCTGAGAGCTTATAATGAAAAATATTGTGTGAACCTTATGATCTTGGTCAATTGGATTTCAACCATTTCAAAAAAATTGAGGAACATGGGTAATATCCTCTTATGTAACATATTAAATTTATTGGGAGAACCATTAGGACATTGAGGTCTTGCATAAATAGGAAATTGTGATAGTGGGAGTACCACAACTCAGAACTGACCATTAAAAAATAAAATTTATTATGAATATATTTATATGATAGTTGATAATAGGATTATTACTTGATTAACTCTCTTATATATAGGATCACTCAATGTTCTCAAACACATAGTGGTGTAGCTCCAAGTTTGGATCTTCATCATCCTCCAAAGTATTATTCTCCCCTATAGTGATGGAGTGGGGCCAAAATAGGCTCACCTACTATATAGGTCACACACCTCAAAGTTTCTCATGTGAGAAGTGATCATTCTCATGTTTTGAATGTGGTCAATGGTCAATCCAACATTTGTGGGGACCATTATTGAATGACATGTATGTGGGGATCGTGTCTCCAACATGAATAAAATGAATCAAAAAACTACATAGTAGTTAGTAAAAAATACTAATATACACATCCTAACATAACTCAATTGAAACTATTAAATATATCCATATTCAATATGGAACATAGATTTCTTCATACTCCACGAACTTCATACTTCACCAATTCTAGACTCACTACCTTACTAAATCATCAAGACATATCAAATTCCAATGCCTTTATCAAACATGGGGAATCATGAATATGTTAGGTCATGAAAATTCTAGGTGAATACTTTGTTCCACACATGATACATGATACATGATACATGAACAAACCCTATGTTTCCATATTTTTCAAACATACCAACAAGACCACTAATCACTATCTGATGATGAACACTGCTTGTCACCCTCTCCACCTCTGCCTCTAATTCCTGCTACCAACACCTATAAGACAATTATATTGAAAATAATTAATGTTTTATATTTATATTAAAACATAAAACTAATAAATATTTTCAAACTAAATGATTTTAAAGTTGTGTGATTTACCTTCTCACCAACCTCCATTGATGAAATATTACCAGGGACATATCCGGTCATCTTCTGATATAAATCGGCCAACGATTTCTACAAAGAAAATATTTGAGCCCGCTGTTCCTGAATTGTGTTTTTCATAGAAACATAATCTCTATGAGAATATCGACTACTACTAGGAGTAGATGCAGCTTTAATCCCTAATGGAATGCTAAATACCTCAGATGGTAAGGGTCCCAAACCCATCCTGCACACTTGACCAGGATGCTCCTTCCCAAGAACTTTACCAATTGGGTCATCCTGGGATACTGAGTAGGATTGTGAAGGATTAGCATCTCATAGTTCTTTAATTTTTACCTATAAATAAAATATAAGTCATATTATAAGAAATATATATTAACATAGTGAAAACTGATAATAAGTTATTATAATTAAAGATTAATTCATACCCCAACTTCTTTGGAAGGCTCATTAACAAAACTCCCATCATATTTTTAGGAACATCCAACCACACTTTTTTAGGATTCTTGGTTCCCTAAACTCTATGACTACATTAAACATAGATAAATAAAAAATTTAATATAGTAAATAGATAATATTTTCATATAAACATTTAAACTAATGAAAATATTACAAAAGTCAATCGACTTCCAGAAAAACTCTTTGACCACGCAATGTGAGGGATGATTTGCTTAGCCAGGCTCGATGAAATCATCCTTAATAGTAATTTATAAAATGTCATATAATTTTCATATACATGTATAAATGTAAAATGAGATCAATATAATAATATATATTTAAATAACATGTGATTCTAATAATGATGTCTGTCAATAAAAACATTCCATTAATCTATAGGCACCCCATTGGGTACCGTGTCATACATCTGTCTGGCACTCAACAAAGTATCATTGAAAATGACCCATAATATCCATTTAAAGTCTTTCCTTTTCTTTCCAAGATTTTTCAATGTCCACTTTCTTGGTAGAATATTAGAAACCATAAAGTGGAAAAACATTTTTACATAGGAATTCATTTAAAAAATATTACATTTTAATAACATAATGACATTCAATTACACAATAATGTATTCAAATTTTCTTTATTTGTGAGTCAAAAACATAATTATTCCAAGATTAAGTCATGTGACTCCAATCATCATATGTAACCAGAAGGGAAACTGACTTCACATCTAGCTGACCTAGAATCTGTCCAAGTAATCCTATGGCGTCATCCGTAGGGACCCCATAGGAATCAAATGGGAAAATTTTCTTTAATCCAGTCAGATTCCATACATCTGAACTTTTCATATTTTTCTCTATAGTCACATTATTTCTGTCTTTATGAACAAATTGTTAGTATAAAAAAGTGCAATAAATTTATTCATATTAAAATTTGTACATATAATTGTAACTCTATATTATCCCCTTAAAGAACCAAGAGTGGTGCCCTGCTTCCTCATTGCTGAGGCTAGTGAATGGGAAGACATCAAATGAGCTGCTGATGGGATTCTCATGGAGGGTTTGATAGATGGTGTAGTGGAAAAATAGATGGTATCTCAGATGTTGTAGGGAGGGAGACAGATGGATATTAATCTTTTGGTGTGGTCTATGGAACAATATAATGCTTTATCCTTGTCATTCATGTCATTTTATCAAATAAAATTAAATTCATAACATATAATTCAAAAAATTCAACTTGTGAGAGATTTTGAATATTGAGATTATTTCTTTAAATATCTTGTTATATGTGATGGATTTTCTATATGACTAGGACTAGATATTATGATGACCTTCCCTTATGTTTTTTATGGTCAGTACTAGATATTTAAATTCCATTATCTGATGTAACTCTAATGACTTGTGGATATAATAGATGTATCACTAGAAGTGATCGAAATAGGTGAGGTTAAGTGTTCGAGTATCTTGGTTTGCACCTGATGACCCAAAATGGATTCTAGTATAAAAGTTTCAAGATGAATCCTATATGATAATTACCAAATGTTTAATATGATATTAATAAAAAAATAAAGGTTATACATGTAAAATTTAAAATAAGGAAACCTAAGGTAATCACAATGAAATCAATTAATGATAGAGAAACACAAAGTTTTCCATATTTACACACTAAACATTCTATACATCATACTGATAGACATGCATTATATCAAAAAAAACATTCCCTATATTAAATGATTTTACATGTTTAATATAAAAAATTATTATAATTTATTCATATCAAACAAAATAAACATGCCCCAGAGGAAAAAAAATTCACATTCATCGTGCACAATATAATTTATTCAATAATCTATTTATTTCCATCCCTAATAAACTTAATACATGTGAAGTTCATTTAATTTGAGAATGAGAGTTTTCAATTAATCTATAACAACTAGGAAACAACAAATCCAATACAAAACCCCATACATAATTCACATACCAACTCCATGTTCATACATCACACATCATCACCACAACCATGATCATCACACAATTATATCACACATCATCCAACATCACATCTCATTCCAACAAACCATTTTTTCACTGAACAACACACTCTAACTCTAACCTAATTTCCACCACTAATGGAAGAGTCCCCACAAGGACCAAATGAAATAAAAAAATGCATCAATCACATAAAAATTTAAATGATATTTAATTATACACACTACCACATTTCAAAGGGGCCTCCTTTGTGGCTAGATAAGAGTGGGATTAAGGGAGAAAGGGGGAAAGTGATCAAGATAGGGTCCTTGGTTTCACTCTTTGGATTCCCGAGACTCTTACAAGTCCAATGTTAACAATTTAACTCCCACCTAGTACCTAGTGTCACCTGTAATAATAAAATATATATGGAAACTCGTTTTCGGAACCCTAAATCCCCAATTCACACACCAAACCACAAACCTCATAACAAAATTACTTAGAATGTAAACTCAATAACCTAAATCAAATTTGAATCCATTATCAAAAAATACACCTCAATCTTAATAAAAAAATTAAACTGTTGAATGTTGTTTCTATTAAAATTTCCAACATAAGACCTTAATGACACCATAATAAAGGTAATAAGGTAGAAACATTATAACCTCAAAAAAATATATCTTTTCAAAATAGATAAGTCTCAAAAAACATCTAACTAAAGACTCATTGCCTCTATATTGGAAATATATGAACTGAGGAATCTATTATATCAATAATAATAATAATAATCTTTTAAACTCACCTCAAATACCCAAAACTAACCATCTATAGAACCAAAATAACTAAACCAATATCATATAACTTATACATAATTTTAAACACACCTTGAACCGTATCCCAATTCATCCATCCCATGTCTAAGTCATAGCTCCCAAATCAAACCCAAATCATTAAAAACACCAACATTTCAACATGAAAAACCATAACACTAATAAATATCCCTAATTTTAAAATTAACTTCTACTGAATAACTCCAAAATCCAAAAAATACCAACACATCAAGAAACATCAATACTATACCGGCGGAGAGGCTTGAGACCGGTGATGAGGTTTAGCGAGGGGTGATGATTCTTGGGATCATCGAAGAGGTGCCACGAGGGTAGGGATTTGATGGTCAGTGGTTTGTGGGGGTTGGAGAAGTGGGGGGGGGGAGAAATGTCGGGCTTTTGAAAAAAAATAAATTTTTTAGGGGCATTTTCTAATAAACCACCGCTAAACACTGATTTTGGTGTAGTGAAAAGCTTTTGAAATTAGTTCAACAAGTATAAGATATTTCAAGGCCAATCTAGAGGTATATATTTACTTCATATGATTCATTTAAGTAATTAAAGAATAATAAAGTAAAGTATATTCATGGTCAAAAGATATTAGTTGCTTCGGGTCAGTATATTGAAGAATATCGTGACCAAGAATTCATCGATCAGAATAATGTAGTGTGGAGTAATTCCTAAATTCACATTAACTTATCCACATCAAAACATTGATGTTAATGAGGAGGATTGATGATGAAGTATTACATGTTAAAATTTATCAATAAAATGTAGCATGGAGCAATTCCTAAATGCACATTTTATACATAAAAGTATTGATGTAAGTAGTATCAATGTTGCAACTTGAAGAAACCTCCATTATATTTCATGATGTGATTATCAAATAATGGAATAATCCCCTAATCATATGGAAACTAAAATGAGAAATGGATATCATACGAGTCATAGTATGATGATAAATCCATTATGTTATACATACATGTGTTTGGATGCAAAGAGTTTGTTAGGACACAAACAAACTTGCATCAGGAACAAACAGAATGTGAAACTATTATAATTATCCTAATAGTTTCTTAGGATATTACATAAATCCCTAAGATAGAAAAGTGATAGTCAAGTTATAGACTACACTTCCATATATAGGTTCACATCTCTATTAGAGATAGTGGGAGCTAGATTGACTTGGGTTTAGTCAATGCTTGAGAAGCACAAATAGTTGTCATAGGAACAAGTTCCATAAGTACATGTCGAACAATATTGTTCTAGAGACACATACTGCAAAGGATGGAAAATCCATGGTGATGGTTTTTGTATTCACTACAGTCGGTGATATATTGTTTATTGTGAATAATATTTCTTATAGTTAAGCAATATAAGATAATTAGCTAAAATTGAGAAGACCAACTAAAATTCAATAATGGATTCCATGTATCACATTATAAAGGGGCCTATATTTGAATATTGTGGTGGGTATTCAAAAAAGTTGATACATGGATGTTAAACGCGTAGTATTAGTAAGGATTGATTGTTTATACCAAGTCATTATGTATAAATCCATTAGAGTTTTACTATTCATTGCTAATTTCTATGACCATTTTATTTAGAATTGGATGCAATGACCGCCGACATGGAAGGTGTCTACCTGGAACAACCGGAAAGAGATGTTCACATCAAAAAATGATAATAAAGGTTTCAAGTTATTAAAATACTGTTTAAGGATTGGATTAAGAAAAGAGATCATAGATTATACATTTGTAATAATTTTTTTTCGTGTATCTACAAAAGGTTAGTGGGAGCGTCAATGGTTTTCCAAGTAAAATCTCTTCGACAACGCAAGGAAAGAAGATTAGTCTTCAAGTTAGTTAATACCAGGATGAGATTGATTCTCTAGTGAATAACTTAATGTAGTAGCGTAATTTCTAAGGCACATGATCTAATGAGGTGGATCTAAAGGTTTCTTAGACCTAGTCAATCATACATATAGTGACACAGTATTAAAAAAACAAGTTGGAACAATTCAAGAGAATAATTATTGCCTATGTCACAAGGCATAATCTCTGCATGTTTACATGTATGGGACATGGTAAGATATAAACATAATGATTTGAAGTATATAAACTTATGATATGGATCAATAACTTATAACATAATATGTACAAGAATTTATATTGACAAGATATACTTTATATTAGGAAGATATCAGTTATATCTATGAGAACTGCAAAGGAAGCAGTAAGAACTATCAAATTGTACATCGGCAAGTACAAAAGATATGTACCTAGTATGTGGAGAAGAAAGGATACTAATTTTCAGGGGACACAAACTATTCTTCCTAATATCCAATGTGATCTAGTATTGTAGTTAGGCTAAGGTTATTAACAAGATAAGATCATAAAAGTCAATGGTAGCCATACCTATAAAGTCTGCATTTGTTGCAGTTTCTAAGGGTAGGTAAGAAGTAGTTAAATGTAATGATTTTTCCAGTTCTTGGAATCGCACCTAGAAAGAAAAGTATTATCATAATGAAAATTATGATATTCTTACTAGCCAAGATGTCATGTTTTGACAGTGGAAAAAATGTTATACTTGGGGATACCATCTCTTGAGAATTTTTACTCAAGGAGATGAGGTCACAAATAATAGATATTACATGTGGCGGAAACGTGGTAGACCCAACAGCTAAATCCATTACTCAGTAGAAACATGATCTTTATCATGTGAGTAGCTAACAAATTTGGTTATTTGGTTGGATCTAGTGAAAGTGGGAGTGTTGAAATAGTGGGTACCATAGACCCAACTATGTAGTGCTTTTTGATTACCATATCGTGTATACAATTTTCTATGCATGATGTCTTTATACCATTATAGTGTATAATTTTCTGTATCCACTATTGAAATGGTAATTTCCAAAGATTAATTGTTGTATCGAACAATTATAGAAGATCTTAGGCTATAATGAGAACTTCGAGATACTATGACATTAATCTTATATAAATGTTCTATGGTCTAGATAAATCTAACTAATCATGAACAGTATATGTTTGACTATCAAGTTCTGGGGGATCATAAGCATTGAGACTTTATCTCATGATTTTTTCACTTGGTGATATCTAGTTGTGAGAGCATGAGGACAGATCTACCAGTAGAAATACCGCATGTTGCAGGTTTCATTGGTTGTTCCTATCTAGGATCATGTGTAATGGTATCCTGACTTGAGATTGTTTCCAGTGTATGTCATTTGATCGCATACTTTGATGCAAGATGAAAACCGTGATGTTGAAATTGTGGTGAGGTAGTTTGTGTTGGGTGGATCATTGATGGCATGAAATTAGTTGAATGGTCAAGAAAATGATTTATTACTTCCAGGTTATGGAAGTTATATATCTCAGGCCATGTTGATCAGGATGTTAGTATCCTTATAAGATCATGTCCATGGTAGTCGAGGGTAAATCCATCTAGTTAGATCAAAAAGTAATAAATGAGGAAGAGGACGATGAAATAGGTGTGTGTCCTGCTTTATGAGATATTATCAACAAAGAGATTATATTATACAGTATGTGTTCGTAGGTTGGTTGTCGCTGTAGTGACAATACTTATCTCTTTAGGGGGGTATGCTGGGTTGCTAGATCCTGCTCTTGGTTTGTGAATAATATTCACTGCTATTGAGATAAGGGAATATAGGGTCACACACAATATTGTATTCCATAATCTTCCCTATTCTATTGAATATGAGTTTTGGACATGGTGAGACCCACCAATGGGGTCCGAGATTTGTACAAGGATATATGATCTCCAATGAAATAAATAAATTCATATTATTCAAGTTAATAATAATGAGCATAAAATTTATTTATTAAATGTATTTACAATTTTTATGTATGTACATGAAAAAATATTATTTGAACGAATATTAAACTATTCAAGGATTAATTAATATTTATAGGAACAAATATTCAAGTTATGGACTCATTTATTATCACGTTATTTTTTAATATATTAAAATAGAGTGATAATAATATTTATGACTTAGATTAGTAGTCATAACATGTCGTTAATAGTACGTTAAGTATTCAGGGGGCCGGAGAGGCAATACCGAGTATTTTAATTACAGACTATAAATAAAGGAGGAGGGGCACTCAATAAAGAATATTCATGGGATTTCTATTTCTTATCCTCTCTCCCATGATCTAGAGAGAGAGTCTGTGGATACAATGATCTCAGATCGAGATCTCTCTCATGCATCGCAAGCGAAGTGATGCGGTGATCATCAGAGCATCGAAGGCATTGGATCTCTACACTAGCACCCATAATTTTATTATTTGTGCTCCCTCAGATTTCATGAAGCATGTGTGGATGATCTAAAAGAATTTGGATTTGGATTCATCGAGCAGTGATATCCCATGATGAGCAGAAATCGTGCACAGATTCCAATCTAAACCAGGTATTTTACGGTTTTATTTTGTGCTTAAAACTCTTCACGTGTGATCCTTGGCTTAAACTGGTAATATATTCGATGACGTTGACAAGTTCCTGGAAAATGTTGATGAAAAACACTAAAATCACACCTTATTTTGGGGCTTCCGCTGTCTATCTAGCTCTAACATTAAGATGATTACATTCTCTTAGAGAAACCTTCTTTGGATCTCCACGTAAAGACCTTTGGGTTGGTATTTTGGTAATACCACAACCTATAAAATGTTTCTAAAGATTTTGAAGAGATATTTCTGAAGGATTTGGTCGAGCCAAAGGGCTTGATTAGTGTGAATAAATGAGGGGAGTGAGTTCCCTTTTATAATTGAGGTGATGTGGCATTTTTTTGAATACCCAAAAATATTCAATTATGAGAAGTCACACTCTCCTAAAGTGCCTCCAAAATTGATAAATATTTTTTAGGTAATATATGGTTGATACACACCTTCAACACATAAAATAACACCTTTTTGAAACATGTTATTCTATAGCATTTAAGTTTACACATTTTTATAATTTTAGTTTTCACTATTATAATTAGTTCTTTTAACATAGTTAATTTATAAATTAATCCAAAAATAAAATGATACTTATTAGATTTTTAAAAAAAAATTATTCTAAAAATTAAATCCAATTTATAAAAAACGTATTTTTGTGGAAAATTAATTTTAACATAAACACATGTAACATGAAAAACCTTGTTTTAACATTAACCACTTTTAATGATTTATGATGTTTCTATAAATTATTATGAAAAAATTAACCTTAATTTATTATCAAATATTAATTATGATGGTTTTAAATTTTAAATATATTTTATCAAATTCAACTCATAGGAGTGGTAAAAGTTACTTTAAAATTAAGCTCGCAGTTTTGAAAAAAAACCAGGTTTCCAAAGAGAAAATTATCATAAGTATATAAATTAATAATATCAATATTAAATATTAAATTGATTAAATTGACCTAAATTTAATTTATTAAAATATAAGTGAACAAATTTTACTTTAAAAAAATTTTTAAATAAAAATGGAACCTTTAAATGATTAAAATGAAAAGGCAGTTTTAAAAAAAACCTAGTATTTTTCACTATTCATTGAAAAATTACTCTTTTCCAAAAATTTAAAAAAATAACACTAATATAATTTTTACATGATTATTTCAAGAACTAACTTCTTTTTTTAAAATAAATTTTATAAAATTGGTAACAATTAATTTTAATATAGGTTCATAAATTTCAACAAAACAACCTTTTAGATAAATACAGTTTTTTAGAAAACATTTCCTTTCCTTTTAAATGTTTTTTATTTTATTAATAATTAGTAGGTATATAATTAATTTAATTTTTAGATGTATAAATCATATAATTTTCATAATTTAGTTTTTACTATCCACACTCTTCAAATTAACATCTATGTTATAATGGTATATTATTTTATAGTTCTTTTAAAATCGAGGTTACGTGTATCATAGACATTCAAAGAGATTAAATTTATTTAAAAAATATATATCATAAAATCTTAGGGTTTTATATATCCCATTATTAAGAGTCATGTGTACATGAATCATATTTTTCACATAGGATTAAAATGAAATTTATGTTCTTATTTGTGATTTTTTTACTAAAGTGGGGGAAAACTATTTAAAGTGTCAAAAAAAACTTATATGGTGTTTCAATATAGAACTTATTGGTGGAATTATACCTATATGAGTTGTTATTTTCACTCATGTTAATTTTTATAGTGACAATTCATGTGGGTCTTATGATGGGCAGTTCTCTGGGGATGGTTATGTAGTCCCTTCATACAAGGGATGTGTAGTGAGCCATGGTGGGTTGGTATATGAATTTAATTTATGATGGATGGAAAAATATGGGAACAAGTTGTGCTAAGAATGTGGATTCAGTTACTAAAAGTTTCAATAATAACCTATATTACATTTTCTGATATAATTTTCTAATGGAATTCTTCTTAACCGAACTGGGATGTTGAGGAAAGGAATATAAAAATTCTTGGGTTTATGGGATGTGAAGTGTTGAGTGTGATTTTGGTATTAAGGATGGGTGAGAGGGAAGGATAAACTATATTACTAGCAATATTGCTTCTTAATGAGATTTTGGTGGTGTGGTGGGATCATAGGTAGACACTCACAATTTAGGAGTGATTCCCATGTGGAAAGTGATCCTGTTGTTTTCCTTAGTATGAGTGAGATTCCTCGAGCTATTAGATGAGCTTACATATAGTAGAGAGTAGTTAGTGGGTTTTTTGCACGAGACTAGGTTTTATGGGATATGAGTCATTAGATCATGAGTGAGTTTGTGAGAAAATTTAGTGTGGGAGTGTGCAAACTTGGTTTTTGGTGAGATATATATATATGTAATGAGTGAGAACATGTGAGATGATTCTTAGTTGATAACTCAACCTTATAGAATGAGAGTGATTGTTGTGTATTTTTGTAAAAAAATACTTGGTTTGAGAGGGATAGCTCACAATTGTTTTTTCTGGTACCCATTGAGTTATGAAATTGTGAGTGTCTATGTGTGGGTCGAGCACTAGAGGGTTTAGTGTGGTATCTGTATGCATGGAGGCCTGAGGTTTTGGTGAAAATTAGATGATGTTAGGTATTTACAGTGATTGGTGATAGTGTATCAGGGAGTAAGACACACATATGGTGTTAGGACCCATTTTGGACTATGCATGAAGAGAGGTGTAAAGGAATATATATGATGGTAAGTACACCATTGACTATTGGAGGGTGTGACCCATTATTTGGATGGATTTGGATGATTTTGTTGGGTGTAGTTCCTTGTAGGTTGGGAATGAGGGGTAGTTGATGTTTTGTTTTGGTTCTCATGTATAATCAGGGTGGCTATGTATAGTCATTTGTTCAGTAATGGATGTAAAATGGGCCATGGATATTTAATTTTGCTTTGGTAGAGAAATGATGATGATACTTTAAGGGTAAGAATTATCGTATTAATTGTGGAAAAAAAACACTTGTGTCAAAAGGTTTGTGGAATTGGTGTGACAGGTCAGTGGATGGTCGAGGTGATGCTAGGATGTCAGTGTGTGGTAAGATTTACTAATATATGGTTCCTTATAGAATCCAAAATTTTTAATTAAGATATAGTGTCAAATAGAGTACGTGTGCTGGAGATTGGATATGGTTAGAGTTGAGGTGATCTGAGAGTGATTCAGATTAATGGTGAACACATTCTCGGAGTGGTAGTATAAAGGATTGTGTGTGTACTTGGTGATCCAAATTTTGAATTACATTGACAGTTGGGTTTGGACTTTGATGTGGGTATCCAGGAAATTCTATGATGCTGCCATATGTTAATTTATTGTGATTAAATGGTGAGATGATGCATTGGTGGATTTTGGTTGAGCAATCTTGGGTGAAGTTGGAAAAAGGACCAACCTATTTTTTTTCTAGGAATTAGATTCGGTGAGGTGGAAACTATATCATTCATATTGATAGGACACTAGGAGTTCATTTTTTAGGTGATTACTATTGTGGGAGAGAACCATGGATTGAAATCAGCTATTGTGAGTGAGTCATTATAGTGGGGAGCACCATAATCCCCAATGAGAAATGGGTTAATGAAACCATGGTGTTTGAATACTAATTGGTCTAGTTAAGATCCATTTTGGTGTTGGAATTATTTATGAGAGAGTGGCTCAAGTTTAGATGAATAAAATTATTAGGTGTTTAGAGTTGTTCAATAGAAGTACATTTTGATTTAAAGGATATAATTACTCGAGTTTGTGGTGAATTTATGACCGTCGTAGTCCGGGTTTGAAGGTATAAGGAATACCAAAACTTCTTGAGGAATAGAAGCATTATGGTTGGAGTTTGTAATGACCCATGGATTTTAGGATTGTTACTTTTGGAGGGAGTTTGAATTTTTGTCCTAGAGCTTGGGTTATTCTAATATTTGGATCTAGAATCTGATCATTGGAACATCTTGAAGATATGGTTTTGAACATGGAACCATGGCCTAGTTGGAGGTTTAGATGCCTAGGTGGGTGTTAGAGAAGGGTAAGGGTAACCCGTATATGAAATTCTATCTGTATGTAGGGACTATTCCATAACCATGGGAATTGAAATGTAGTTTTTATTGTGGGATTTATGTATTTCCAATGAGGGATGACACCACACCATAGTCTGGAGGGTTTCACAATGGGGTTGTGGAGGAAGGACCAAGACATAGCCCAGGGGATGAATCGTGGTGGGTGATCAATAGGTAGCAGGTATGAGATACCCCTTGGGGTAGTGCAACACTGTAGAGGAGTGAATCGCACCACCATGGTGTTTGAAAGAGAAAGACCATACTTGTAATGACCAGAACTTTTAATAATTGTTTTCCCTAATTTTGTGTGTTATTTTATTTTATACTCAACAAAACAATTTCATTTAATGAAATGAGTATAATTAAAATAAGACCATTGGGTTTCAACTGTTAAATGACCATTGGAAACTAAACTCTGTTGCGATTATTGTCTATAAAAACAAGTGACCTTGGTTAATTAATATAGAAAGAAGATATGATGGCATCATCCAGTAGTCTCGGGCCAATCGAAGCCCATATGACAGAACAGGGGAAGGAGGTAGCACCACTAGGATTTTCTCTGGACCAAACCCAAGCCGAACTTCATCGTGTGAAGCTAGAACAGAATCACCTTTGGGAGAAGTTCAAGCTTATAGAAATTACTACTCGGGAAATGTTGGCTGAGTCGCCCCCAAATTCTATCACCTTAACACACCTTACACTTAGTTCCTATGCTAGGGTTATAAGGGTCTATGTAACGACACCGTAACTGCTTCAAGTAATACTTTAAGATAAATAAAATTGTGATTTTTTTCTTATGGAGAAGTTTGTGAATTTTCAAAGGTCCGGATAAATATAGGATGTATCTTATTCATGAATTTTGAAAAAAAAAGGATATTTTAAAATATTTACATAAACCTTAAATAATTAATGATGTATAATGATTTTCAAAAAATGGTCTTCTGCAAATGTGTTCATTAAGAAATTTGGAGTCTAATAAGATCAACTTAATTTTTGGTCAATAGTAAATTATAAATAGTTATTTTACACTTATGATTAGTAATATGATCAAATGGATTAAGTAACCTCACTTAAGAAAGTATTAATATAATTTAGGCACCATGATTAAGTAATGTAATTCAATAAAATAGGTAAATAACTGTTTCAGAAAATATTGGTTAAGTATTAGTTTTTTCAGGTGAATAGTGTTTTTTATTTAAAAATTAAATTAAAAATATTTAGAAAATTATTTTTATAAAATGGAGTTCATTTTTGAATTCAGAGCATCGATATTAGGTTAAGTTGATTTTTGTGTATTTTTCTAAAAAAGTTGAATTTTCGGTGAATAGTGAAAATATAGTTTTTAGTTTCGGGTGTTTAATGACATCATTAAGGATTTAATAATTATGTAATAATTCTTGTAGAATTATTAATAGTAATATAAGGTATTAGGTTTCTCAAGTGGCCAATACCATGGGAAAATACCACGGTAAATCCCATGGGTTTTCCAATACCACCGATGAGGTGTCCCTTGGCCATTAATGATTTGTTCCCTCAATTCCCCTATAAATACCAAGAAATTCCCTCATCCTTTTCATTCCAAAATCCACCTAAACTATGTTCTGTTCTCTTTACCTCCCTAGGAGTCCTCTCAAGGTGCCCTCAAGCCTCCCAAGGTCCCACACATCAAGATTTCAAAGTTACTTTTCAAGGTAAGGGATCCTTTGACCCTCCTCTTCTAAGTCATGAATTCCTTTATGTTGTGTCTTCTAGTTTGTATCTCTTTATGTTGACGGTATGTTCTTATATGTTCTATTTACTGTACATTTCATGTCTAATTGTTTATATACCCTTTCCACTCTCATCAATTTGTTTTCTGAATTTTTAAGTGACATCGTTAGGCTGCCAAATTTCTTATAAAAGATATTGCATCTTCTCTTTCCTTTCAAGTTTCCTTTTATTGTGTTATGTAATTCAAATATCCATACCATGTTCTTATCTCCATGTTATTCTATATTTATATTTTAAAATGAGTTATTTATGATTGGGTTACCCTTGTACCCCCTCTTTTTATTATTTTCTAAAACCATGTTATGTAGCCATTATGCTGTAGAAATTTCATCTCAAAATTTCTCTCTCTTTCTCCCAAGAAGTTCTCTTGTTTTATTTATGTGAATACCCCAACCCATTTCATTTCTATGGGTGTTAATAAATATAAAAAAATGACATATTTTATTCTGGAATTGACATACATATAACCCTCACTCCCTTTCCATGGGTTATAAAGGACATAATGATCCTATTTTTAAGAACTATTTAAAACGTCAGGATTTTGAAATGAAACCCATTTCTTTTATTCTCTATGAGTTATTTCTGAAATGTTTGATTTTGATCTATGTGTCTCACATGAAATTAAAGAAATATTATGGGTGCGCCTTGATAGTTCTCCAATGCATTGGGTAAAGAATTAATCTCTAGAGATGACAAGTTTCACGATACCTTGGTAATTTTTATGACACCTTGGGGATGGACCTTGGTGATATGTTCATGAATGTATAAATGGAATGTTGTAGCCACATATTCAAGTTATGTTTCAATTTCGTTTCATTATGATATTCCTATAATTACATTGATCATGTCTTTATGTTTTTATTCAAGTTCTTATTGATATCACAAGTAAACTGATTCCTTGTTTACCCTTACCGGGCCTTCTGCTCACCCTTTACTTGATGTATGTCTCCAGGATATGAGACATAGTAATTTAACATAGGATGAACACATGATGAAGCCTTACATGTGGATTATAATAATTTTTTATGTTGTTTTCATGTTTTATGTCCTTGATTTCCAAGATAGTAGACTTTAAAGATCCTCTGTTTGTAAAATGTAATGAAAAGTTATAATAAAAGGGTGAGATGTTATAGTTGGTATCAAAGGATAGTTTAGTTATTTATGGAAATTAGGATATAAAAACATTAGGAAGAACCCTATAGAAAAGTTTAAATATAGGAAAACTTCCTCGTATTTTGGTGAGTATTGAGTAAGTGGTTTATCAAAAAAATACATCCCTGTCTGGATACGAACAGGTAGAGGCGGCTCTGGGATAGATGTACATAGGGGTAAAACTCGAAAAAAACCGCTTTGAGCTAGACTCGAACAGGAACTAGTGCACGGTAATGGGCCTTTCTACACTCTTGGTTACGACACTCTTGGGGGATATGTTTGGTTAATCTCAAGCTTTTTATGAATCATTATGAAGAAATTATAGAGAAATGTAATGGTCTAAGCATGAGGTTTTAGTACATAAAATCCTTTATAGTTAAAATATTATTAAATTAAATAAGTTTCTCACTAAGGATTTATTCTTTTATAAAATGGTGGAAAATATGAGGAACCGTGAAAAATGGTGACCACAATGGACCATGCACTAAAGACCCTCCGATGGAAGCCGGAATGGAAACATTCTTGCGAATGATGAACCAACTGACTCAAGTTATGGGAAATAACTAGAATCAAGCTGAGAGACTAATCTCACCATGAAGGGAACAACATGCTATTGAGTCCTTTATGTGTCAGCGACCACCAAACTTTAGTGTATCGATGGACCCATTGATTGGTGAACAATAGATCAGCTTTATAGAGAAGATATTTTCAATGCTACAATGTTCAGAGAAAGAGAAGGTCACCCTAGCTATCTATCGCTTAGAGGGAGAATCTGATCAGTGGTGGGAACTGATTAAAAACACAAGGCCAAGATAGGAGGTTGAAGCTATGGAGTGGTAAGAGTTAATAGGGATCTTTTTCAGTAAGTATTTCCCTCGTTCCATGAGAACAAGAATGGAGAAGGAGTTTCTCGAGCTGAAGTAGAAGGAGAATAAATCTGTGGGAAGCTATGAGATGATCATCCCAAGGTTTTCACGTTACACCTCTAGCTTTGTCATGGATCCAAATGGGAAGGTTGATATATTCTTTGGTGGACTGAGACCTCATTTTCGGAATAATCTATCCAACCAAGACTATGATAGCTATGAGAAGATCGTTCGGAGTGTGATGAAAGTTGAGTTGGAGTTTGGTGAGACACATTGGTCTCATAAATCAAATGTTAAGAAGTGATCGATGGAGCCCATCTTAGGGAGGACTTTTGATCATGGATGAGGATAAAACCAAGTAAAACTTCCCATGTGTAATAAATGTGGGAAGAAGCATTTCAGGAACTGTTTGCTCAGGAGTGGGAAGTGCTACAAGTGTGGTAGAGATGGCCACATTGTGAGGAATTGTCATAGTGAGGTGAAACCTGAACTTCCAAACACTAAATAAAAGGGGAAGATGGTGCAGGCCCTACCTAATGTCCAGTGCTTCAAGTGTGGACAATGTGGGAACTTTTACAATCACTGTCCAAATCTGAGGGTAGTGGAGGGGAACCACCATCATCCTTAGAAAAGGCCAAGGGATCAAGGCCATGCTTTTCCTATCACGATAGCTGAAGTAGATGCTCTTAATGATGTGGTAGCAGGTACTCTTGTTGTCCTATCAAAGCTAGAAATTATTATTTTTTATTCTGGTTCTACGCATTCCTTTACTTCCTCTAAGTTTGCAAGGAATTTAGAATCAACCCCCAATTTTCTAAAAGTAGAGTTATCATTCAAAACAACTGGTGGGACTATCCAAGCATCATTAGTGTTTAGAAACTCTAGTATTTACTTTAGTGAGGACAATATTATCACAAATATAGTAGTCATTCCCATGATGGAATTCGACATTATACTAGGGATGGAATGGCTCTCAAAGTATAATACTAAGATCAACTGCAGAAGCAAAACAATATCAGTAGTATTGAATGGAAAACCTGCAGTTATATTCCAAGGAGAGATATCTAAACCTAATATTTGTCTAGAAGAACCTCTTATATCCTTCTTTACGGAGTTAATTGGTGAAGAAGAAGAAGTAGATGAGAGTTTAAGGATATAAAATGTCCCCCATCATCCAGGAATACGTGGACGTATTTCCTAAGGAGTTACTTGGACCTCCCCCGGAAAGAGAGGTAGAGTTATCCATTGAACTCGTACCTGGATCTCATCCGATATCAAAGACCCCATATAGGATGGAAAATGTGGAGATGGATGAATTAAATAAACAACTCAAAGATATTTTAGAGAATGGGTTTATCTAACCGAGTGTGTCACCTTGGGGAGCACCAGTTCTCTTTGTGAAGAAGAAAGATGGATCGATGCAACTATTCATTGATTATAGAGAACTGAATGGGATCACAGTGAAGAAAAATACCCTATTCCAAGAATTGATGACTTATTTGACCAACTTCATGGGGCTCAATTCTTCTCTAAGATTGATCTTCGATCTGGTTATCATCAATTGAGGGTGAAGAAAGAAGATATTCCAAAACTACCTTCTGATCAAGATATGGGCATTATAAGTTTGTTGTTATGCCCTTTGGACTGACTAATGCACCTACTATTTTTATGTATTTGATGAATAGAGTATTTAAGGACTACATTGATAACTTTGTGGTAGTTTTTATTGAGGATATTATGATATATTCTAAAAGTTGCGAGGAGCATGAGGATCATCTAAGGGCTATTTTAAAAACTCTACGGAAGGAGAGGATTTTTGGGAAGTTCAACAAATGTGAATTTTGGTTACAACAAGTTTCTTTCTTGGGGCACATTGTAACCAATGAAGGAATCATAGTTGACCCTGAAAAGACAAAATTTGTAGAGGAGTGGCCTCAACCTACAACAATAACTGAGATTCATAGTTTTCTTGGATTAATAGGATATCACAGGAGGTTTGTGAAAAAAATTCATGACTTTATAATCCATTAACCAAGTTAACTCAAAAAGGGTTCAAGTTCATCTGGACAAAGGAGTGTGACTAATATTTCCAAGAGCTGAAGAAGATATTGGTTACTGCACATGTGTTAACTCTACCCTCAAGTGAAGAAGGATTCGTTATTTTCAGCGATGCATATCTGGAAGGGATTGGGTGAATCCTCATGCAAAATGACAAGGTCATTGGTTATGCATCTCCACAGTTGAAGACTTGTGAGCAGAATTATCCTATGCATGATTTGGATTTGGATGCGGTCATTTTTTCTCTAAAGATATGGAGGCACTCTCTTTATGGGGATAAATGTGATATATACACAGACCATCAAAGTTTGAATTATATTTTCACACATAAGGGATTGAACAAGAGACAAAGGAGATGGTTGGAACTTCACAATTACTATGATTGTTCAATTCATTATCATCCTGGAAGAGCAAACAAAGTTGCTGATGCATTAAGCAGGAAAGACCCAATTGTTCTCTCCATGATGAGGATTAAAAAAGACCCTTTGATCAATGACCTAGTAAAGCTGTACATGGGAATTATAAGGTAAGGGACATCATCAACGCTAACCCAAATGGTTTCTCAACCATCATTACTAGAGAAGATCAAGAAATCTCAGAAAGAAGATCCTTTGTTATAAAAGAAGTTTGAGGATGTAAAGGATGTAAAGTTTCTTGAGTTCAATTTTGATCAATAAGGTGTAATGAAATTTCTTACAAGACTATGTGTTTCATATATTCTAGAAATAAAGAAGGAGTTGATGGATGAAGCTCATAGTACTACTTTCCCTATACATCCTGGAAGCAAAAAATTGTATAGGGACCTTCATGATCATTTTTGGTGGGATAATATGAAAAGGGAGATTGCTGAATACACTTCAAGGTGCCTGGTATGGCAGCAAGTGAAGGCAGAGCAACAAATTCCTAAAGGGGTATTGCAACCACTACCCATACCAGCATGGAAGTGGGACAATATCACTCTAGACTTCATCACTGGTCTCCCGAGACCTTCCAAAGGAAACAATGCGATATGGGTTATTGTGGACCGTCTCACCATGACTGTCCATTTTATTTCCATCCGGGTAGATTTCTATCTTGATCAACTTTCCAGAATTTACTTGAAGTAATTAGTAAGGCTGCATGGAGTTCCACTTTTTATCGTATCTAATCGTGATCCAAGGTTCACATCAAAATTTTGGAGAAGTCTTCAACATGATCTAAGCACTGAATTGAATTTCAGTACAGCCTATCACCCCCAAATTGATGTCCAATCTGAAAGGACTATTAAAACACTCAAGGACATGATGATAACATGCTAAATGAAATTTAAAGGTTGATGGGATCAACATCTCCCTTTAGATGAGTTTTCTTACAACAACAAATTCCACTAGAGCATTCAAATGGAACCCTATGAAGCTCTATATGGGAAGCGATGTAGAACTCATACTTGTTGGGATGAAGCTGATGAGAGAAAGCTTCTTGGTCCTGATCTTTTGCAAGAGATTTCAGAAAAGGTCCATTCCATCCAACAAAACATTAAGGCTGCTCAGAGTCAGCAAAAGAGCTATGCCGACAACTGTCGAAGGGACTTGGTGTTTGATGTCGGTGATAGGGTTTGTCTTTGAATATCACCTTGTAAAAGAGTCATGAGGTTTGGGAAGAAAGGGAAGCTTATCCCTAGGTACATTGGACCCTATGAAATCCTTGATCCTGTGGGAGCAGTGGCCTATCGGCTTTCACTTCCTCCAAATATAGCACAAGTTCATGATGTCTTCCATGTATCCCTCTTGATAAAGTACATACCCGACCCTTCACATGTACTAAACCCAAAGGTGGTACAACTGGAACATGACCTCTCTTATGAGGAGCAGCCAATGGAGATATTGGATCGTAGAGACAAGGTTCTATATAAAAAAACTACCCACCTTGTTAAGGTGTTGTATAGAACCACAAATACGAAAAATCCACGTGGGAACTAGAGGAGTCTATGAGGCATAAGTACCCACACCTTTTATCTTCTGAGGGTACGAGTTAAGAATTTTGGGGATGAAATTTCTTATGGGGGGAAGAATGTGACAACCTGAACTTTTAATAATTTTGGTTTCCTAGTTTTGTGTGTTAATTTTTTTTATACTCAATGAAACAATTTCATTTAATGAAATTAGTATAATTAAAATAAGACTGTTGGTTTTCAACTATTATATGACTACTGGTCAATATAACTATTGGAAACTAAACTCTATGTTGAGATTATTGTCTATAAAAACAAGTGACCTTGGTTAATTAATACAGAAAGAAGATACGATGGACTCATCCAGTAGTCTCGGGCCGATCGAAGCCCATCTGATGGAACTGGGGAAGGAGGTAGCACCACTGGGCTTTGCTTTGGACCAAACCCAAGACGAACTTCATCATGTGAAGTGGGAACAGAATCGACTTCAGAAGAAGTTCAAGCTTATAGAAATTACAACTTGGGAAATGTTGGCCGAGCCGCCCCCAGATTCTATCACCTTAGCACACCTTACACTTAGGTCCTATTTTGGGGTTATAAGGGGCTATGTAACGAGACCGTAACAGCTTAATGTTATCCTTTGAGATAAATAAAATTGTGATTTTCTTCTTATGGCGAAGTTTGTGAATTTTCAAAGGTCCGGATAAATATAGGATGTATCTTATTGATGAATTTTGAAAAAAAGGATATTTTAAAATATTTATGTAAACCTTAAATAATTAATGATGTGTAATGATTTTCAAAAAATGGTCTTCTTCAAATGTGTTCACTGAGAAATTTGGAGTCTAATAAGATCAATTTAATTTTTGTTGAATAGTAAATTATGAATAGTGATTTTATGCTTATGATTATTAATGTGATAAAATGGATTAAGTAACCTTACTTAATAATGTGTTAATATAATTTAGGTACCTTTATTAAGTAATGTGATTCAATAAAATAGTTAAATAACTGTTCCATAAATTATTGGTTAAGTATTAGTTTTTTCAAGTGAATTGTGTTTTTTATTTAAAAATTAAATTAAAAATATTTAGAAAATTAATTTTATAAAATGTATTTCATTTTTTAATTCAAATAGGTGATATTAGGTTAAGATTATTTTTGGCGATTTTTTTGAAAAAGTTGAATTTTCGGTGAATAGTGAAAATACAGTTTTTAGTTTTGGGTGTTTAATGACATTATTAAGGATGTAATAATTATGTAATAATTCTGGTAGACTTATGAATAGTAATATAATGTATGAGGTGTCTCAAGTGTCCAATACCATGGGAAAATACCATGGGAAAACCCATGGTTTTGCCAATACCACCGGTAAGGTGTTCCTTGGCCATTAATGATTTGTTCCCTCACTTCCCCTATAAATACCAAGCCATTCCCTCATCCTTTTCATTCCAAAATCATCCTTAATGAAGTTATGGTCTCATTATCTCTCAAGTAGTCCTCCCAAAGTTCCCTCAAGCCTCCCAAGGTCCCAAACCTCATGCTTTTGAAGTTACTTTTCAAGGTAAGGGATCCTTTCACCCTCCTCTTCTAAGTCATGACTTCCTTTATGTTGTGTCTTCTAGTATGCATATATTTATGTTGAGGGTATGTTCTTATATGTTCTCATTACAATAAATTTCATGTCTAATTTTTGAGATACCCTTTCCGCTCTCATCAATTTGTTTACTGAATTTTTAAGTAACGCCGTTAGGCTGCCGAATTTCTTATAAAAGATATCGCATCTTCTATTTCCTTTCAAGTTTCCTTTTCTTGTGGTATGTCATTCAAATATATATACCATGTTCTTATCTCCATGTTATTATTTATTTATATTTTAATATTAGTTATTTATGAGTGTTTTAACCTTGTACCCCCTCTTTTTATTATTTTCTAAAACCAAGTTATGTAGTCGTTATGCTGCAGAAATTTCATCTCAAAATTTCTCTCCCTTTCTCCCAAGAAGTTCTCTTGTTTTATTTATGTGAATACCCAGACAAATTTATTTTCTATGGGTGTTAATAAATATATAAAAATGATATATTTGATTCTATAATTGACATACATATAACCCTCACTCCCTTTCCATGGGTTATAAAGGACATAATGATCCTATTTTAAGTACTATTTAAAACGTCATGATTTTGAAATGAAACCCATTTCTTTTATTCTCTATGGGTTATTTACGAAATGTTTGATTATGATATATGTGTCTCACATGTAATTAAATACATATTAATGGTGTTCCTTGATAGTTCTTTAATGCATTGGGTAAATAATTAATCTCTAGAGATGACAAGTTTCACGATACCTTGGTGAATAACCTTGGTAATTTTTATGACACCTTGGGGATGGACCTTGGTGATATGTTCATGAATTTCTAAATGAAATTTTGTAGCCACATATTCAAGTTATGTTTCAATTTATTTTCATTATGATATTCTTATACTTCCATTTCTCATGTCTTTATGTTTTTATTCAAGTTCTTATTGATATCACAAGTAAGCTGATTCCTTGTGTACCCTTACTGGGCCTTCTGCTTACCCTTTACTTGATGTATGTCTCCAGGATATGAGACGCAGTAATTGAACATAGGATGAATACATGATGAAGCCTTATAAGTGTATTATAAGAATTTTTTAAGTTTTTTTTATGTTTTATGTCCCTGATTTCCAAGACACTTGACTTTAAAAATCCTTGGTTTGTAAAATGTAATGAAAAGTTGTAATAAAAAGGGGGATGCTATAATACTATATTAGGAAGCTTCACCATAAATGTAGCCACATGGGTGGATATCTTACAGTCAACCCTTAGTGCCCACACCATAGAGGATGAGGGGGTATCGAGTAGGCCCTCTACCTTTTGGGGATTGATTGCACCATGACCGAGGAGGCCATTCCATAGTACAAGCATGAAGGGAAGCCCCATGCCATATACTTAGGGATTGTACCATAAATGGTTCTTGGTAGGAAAGTAATCAAGTTACATCATAAATCCCTTCTATATGACAAATAAATAGGTTGGGAAGGGGGATTTCACTATGATCCTTGTGGCCATGCCATACGGGTCATTGTTTAGCTTTTTTTTATAAGGAAAGACCTATTATTTGAGGTTTTCCCCTTAATTTTTAGGTTGAACTTGGTTTAGGATAGGGCCATTATGATCGTCTCTCCCCCTTCTATATTACTAATTCAAAACACACCTCCCATGTGAGGGGATATTTTGACCGTGTTCTACCAGTGATTCTAGGTGAGTTATTCGATTTCTGCTTCTCTTCTTCCTCCTCCCTAGATCCTTCTAATTTTAGGGGTTTTGAGGTTTGGATTTTTGTAGTGATTTACTATGAGTAGGTAAAAGTCATCCCAATTCAATTGGGATTTAACTCGATATGGAGAGAGGATATCTCAGAAGAATGAATGCATGAGGTTCCATACAGTTTCAATGATGTGGCGATGTCCAATGAGTTTTTTGATGATTATGCTTCTTTGGTTTAATTTTAAATAATTGATTATAAATTTTTATAATTAATTATTTGTGTCATGTGGCATGATATAAGAGATCATGTCGTGATACAATCTTGAATGAGGCATGGAAGGTCTTGGCCGATGTGGTTCATAGACATAGTGAGGGGTTAAATTCAGCATCGAGGTAGGGGGCCCTTATAATATAAAAAACGAATGTTTATTTATGAATGGGAGTGCATACCTTTATAATTACATGGGATAAAGTAAATATATTAGGGAATAAAACCACCCTATAGAATGAAATAGGATGGAATTGGGCCTCTTATACTTGAAAAAAGTTCCCTTTAGCATTATGGATGATTTGGGATTACCCAATAACTATGTCTCTAAGGGTTGAGGATGTCAGTTGACCTCATGTGAGGCCTTGGGTAGGTATCTAGGTGAAGTTAGTGATATGAGATAGCCTAGGTTGGGTTACTAAATCCAGTGGTTATTCATGAGGGTATTGGGTACATATTCTGATGAGGGAGATGATTATACATCTCATGAGTCACTAGAAACTCCCTCTTGAGGTTAGTGGAGAGTCATGGTGTGTGTTACGAGTTGGATGAGTCCTCAAGTACTTGGTGTATGTGATAGAGAGGTTCTTCCACTGGGTAACATAATGAGTGATCTCCCTTAGAGTATGTGAGATGTGACCCATAGATGGGCTATGGGAAATTATTAAGGTCTTCGCAATGGGTTTCCAAAGTGTTAGAATGGAGTTTCATGGAAGTATACCCCACCTATTGAGGCTAGGGTTGGGTAGATCCTATAGGCTATGCAGTCACTAAGGGGTAATGTCGGCGTGCAAGAGAGGGGAGGGGAGGGAGGCGCACTGCATGTGAAGGAGTGGGAAGAAAGGGGGAGTAGGGTTTAGAAACCCTATAGTAATAATAATAATAAATATCTTAATAATAATAATAATAATTTTAATAATTAAAATAATGATAATAATGATAATTTTAATAAAAATAATAATAATAATAGTAATCAAAATGATCAAAATAATAATATTATCATTATTATTATTACTATTAAAATATTATTTTTATTGTATTAAATTTTTTTCATATTATTTTTATTTTTCAAAACCCTAGAAATTGTGCATGATTTGGCCACACGGTTGGTCAAACCATGCGCCATCCGTGTGCCTCTACTGGAGACCCCCAAAAATTAAAATTTAAAACAAGTTCAACCCAAAGCTCAAAAGAAAAACTAGATATAATTAAATAATTGATAAATCAAATTTGGGTGTGATAATTATACCCATGAAAAAAAATTTCTGCCCACATAAAGTCCCTCATCCAAATGAGGAATTAAACTCGAGTTCGAAACTGAATGAGGCCAACAAAATCATGAAATCTGTGTGAATTTTCACTCCACCAGTCACACCCGACCAGATCTAAGGGAAACTATAATGAGAAGATCCATCAAGAAATGCGGTGGGTTCTCCCCACCATAAGAACCTGAATAGAAAAAAAAAACATTGAGACCCTCAGCACAAGCTAACTCTATTATTGTTAACTTGAAACAAATAAGAAATCACCAACATGTACCAAAACTCCCATGTAAGAACCCAGACCTTCTTTTCAGGTATGTTTTCCTTTTCTGGCTGTTTTTGAGAAAAAGAGGAGAATCTGGAAATTTTGTAAGTACACGCCATGTAAATTACAAGTACATGCCGTGTACTTTTCTTCTGCTTGAGGCCGTGTGTTGGCCGTGTCCGGGCCAGTCACACGGGGAGTAGAGATGAGGTGGAGTCCAATTAATACGGTGTACAAAAAGGTGAGTGCACGCCGTGTACTTTTCTTTTTATTTCATTAATCGGACCGGGGTCGCTCTAAATCCCCATTTTCATCTTCTTCTTCGCCTAATTATGTCTAGAGCATCCTAGAGGGCCGATTCTTCTCAGAGCCACTGATCCTTCTCCGGTTGTCTGAATCGAACGTCGTCGGGTGCAATAGAATCACAGTGGTGAGTTGTCTGTTCTTCTTTGGTCAAGTTTCATGTTTCCTCCTCTTGTGAGAGTTATCTAAGGTTGAATGTTTTAGATATTTTTACAGATTTACTCCGTTCTAGGCCGATTCACAGGCCGAGGTTCAATAATATCAATCTCCTAGGATTGAGGTTGGTGGTTTGTTTCCCTACGTTGAATGTCTTTGAGTTTTGGTGCAAAAGTGTCGGATACCCATGTATCGGGTATCTCAGGTTAGGGTTTTGATCCTGTATCGTTATCTACCTTAGATTGATTGTATTCTTGAGGTTATTAGATGATTAATAATTTCTTGTTAGAATGTTTGAGGATCACCCCATGGGTGTTTCCCCTTGTCCTGGTTGTTGATTGCCGTTTGGCATGATTTGCCTACGTGGCAACTCTATTGCACATTTGTGGTATGCCTTTTGACTTGATTGCATGCATTTCCTGCTATTTATATTCTTGTGGATGTATTGTAGCTATTAGCCAAGTATTTTCTGAACTTACTTAGGCTGCTAATAGTCAATTACGCACGACTAAACTGCTCAGGGCTGAGTGAACCTGGTGTGGTAGACTAAAGGGGGAATTGACGATTAGGGATTCACTAGAGAGTCTGTTATAGTTCGTATCGATCGCAGGACCTAAGGGAATGAGAATTTGTGCTTCCTTAGAGTGTCCTTAGTTACATAGCGAGACTATAGGGGGAATTAGATGTAAGTGCTTCCTCAGAGAGTCTATATCTTTTATTGCAAGACCACAGGGGAATTGATGGTGAGAGCTTCCCAGAGTGTCTGTGCCTTTGTACGCCTACTTGACTAGAAGTGCTTGCTAGTAGGATCCACCCAGAGAGTAAGTGCTTTATTTATTGGTTGGTTGTGATGAGTCCACCAATCCAAAGAACAAGCTTGGGTTTGTACTGCTTGCTGTTTAGGTAGACTGTTGAGTTACCTGTTGTGATTACTTTCTTGCCTTGGGTGTATAGAGTTGTTGCTAGGTTCCATGGTTGATAGATAAATGATTGTACTGAACTAATAAATAACTGTGAATGGAGTTGGTAGGAATACTTACTTTAGTGTACATCTTCTTCTCTACTGCATTTACTTCCTTTACTTTTTCTATATTACTCACTGACAGTAGGGCACAAATTTCATGGTGATTGCCTACTGGGATTAGTCTCACACCCTGTTTGGGTCCTACTTTTTGACCCAAATAGGTTATATGGTTGCAGGTGTGGACATGGATTGTGGCCCTTCTACTCCGGGTACATGATTTCTAGTTGGAGTTGGAGAGAATAGGACCGAGATTAGGCTTGCGATGCTGCTAGAGTTGCTGTTTACTTTTTTACTTTGTTTTCAGTTGTATTTCAGCACATTGTTGTGTTTGTTGCTTTCCTTAGATACTTGTACCTGCTGCATCATTATCATTATCATTATGTGTTCATTGCTTTCGCTATTTAGTTTCAGTTTTTGTATGTTTTTTACTGATTCTGCTATTGAATTTTGTTTTTCTTGCCTTGTATACCTTACCAAATGAGGGTATAGTTTCCCCAATGACTTACCAAGGCCCTCACTGCTAGTCGGCAGCCTCTGGCGTTTAGGGAAATGCACTTGAGGTCATGTGGCGAACCGGGTACGGGGCACTAGTGGAAGGGCTCTGGATTCGGGTCGTTACAAAGTGGTATCAGAGGCATGTTCTTTCCTTTTTCTATTGACTTACTGGTTAGCGACATTAGACAGGGATAGGACGGAGTAGGTAAATGGTAAATAGTTGTGCCGAGGTGTTCTAGAACCCGTGTACAGGGAAAAATCCAGATTACCTAGAATATTGAAAATTTTGAGTTTTTCAAATGTTACAGTTAAATTGATTTCACCGTTGGGTGATGCACTTGTTTTGTGCTATTACTGTTTATATGATTGCTGTTCTATTTTGTTGCATCCCGATGAGATGATGGTATGCCATCTCATGCATCATATAGGCACATGTTAGAATATCACATGTCATGCATTTGCCATGCCATCTAGGTTGCATTAGAGATTGAATGTTGTTGTGATAGGATTTTTGATAAATAATGCATGCTGTTGTGATAGCTACTATGATAGAGTACCTACTATGTTGATAGGGTATCGTTGTTTGGAGATTTCTTATCACAGACACCAAACTTTGATCTTATAGGTGTTATGGGCCCTCAAGGATTAGAATTTTGTGGGTCATGAGTTCTTATAATGTGGCTTGTTCTATGCATCGTTATTATGCCAAACATTGGTTCGTGGGGAGTATGGGCCCCCACGGATCAGAATTTGGCACCTTAACCCTTGTTTTCTGTGTTTTCTGGGCTCCGGTGCAGTTCTGAGGCTACTGTCCAGAAAAACCTAGAATACACGGTGTGTACTTTATAGATACACGCCGTGTAGTTTTTGGCCGTGTCACTGACCGTGTGGACAGGGACACGGAGCTGTAAATGGTTTTCAGGAACATGTCGTGTACTCTAGGTACATGCCGTGTAGAGGTTAAATCAGATCCCGGACATGTAACTAACAACACAGTGCAGTTAATTCATGTTTAATACATTCCGTGTTCGGTAAGCACACATTGTGTATCCTTTCACAGGTATCCGGCCGTGTCTTGAAAAACACGGGTCGATGTTATCTTCTCTTATACACGCCGTGTTTGTTAGGAACACACTGTGTAAGGATCATCCGAGTACCCGGTCGTGTCATGAACAACACGAGCCGAGGTTTCCCTTAAAGTGCACGCTGTGTCTCTTAAGAACACGCCGTGTAGTGTTGACCGTGTGTTAGGCTATATCGCTAACAACACGGGCCAGGTAAGGCATGTCTAGTACACGCCGTGTCTGCCTCAAAAACGCCGTGTAGTCTTCAGACGGGATAGTCCGTGTGACTTAGTCATGTAGGAGTAACCAGGAAGGGAGAAAAGGGTTAGTACACGCCATGTAGTTTAAGAACATGCTGAGTAGCCAGGTAGTTTGCACATCTAGGTATGGCCAATATACACACCCTGGGAAAACTTTTAAGAAACACACCGTGTAGTGGTACTACACGCCGTGTAGTCATGTTTTTCCATATGTAAAGGTTTTTTTCCCTCCTGTTCCATTTTACTCTCCTATGTTGCAACTTTTTTCATCTTTAATGAAGGTTTGTTTTGGTCTTTCAGAACTATGTCACCGAGACGTCCTCATGTTGCACGCCATGAACCAGGCAGCGATCGTACGCCTGATACGACCGATCAGGGACTTCCAGTAGTTCCGCCTACAGTGATTCCAGACACTAGTGTCATCGCTCAGTTGAGAGAGGGTTTCATGAGATTCATTCAGACCTTCCAGGGAGTTCTGCATCCTACCCCGACTATGGAAGAGCTGACGCGGGTCTTCCAGCAGTAGCATCCTCCCACTTTCACAGGGGATGGAGGACCTCAGGATTTAGAGTCATGGCTGGAAGCCATGCTGTCCATCTTCGAGAATCTGGAGATGCCTCCAGAGGGGAGGGTGATTCTCACGACTTATATGCTGCAATATTCCACCAAGAGATGGTGGGACGTAGTCTCTCAGATGGTGCGTCAGCAGGCTATGGCTTGGGATGAGTTTCAGCGTACGTTTTACGACTACTTTTACCTAGCGATGGTGAGGGCTGACAGAGCCAGGGAGTTCATTAGCCTGCAGCAGGGTACTCTCTCAGTTATGGAGTATTCCTCCTGCTTCACTGAGTTATAGCGATTCACTCCCTTTCTGGGGAATGACAAGCTGTTTCTAGTGAGGAAGTTTGAGGAAGGCCTCAGACCAGAGATCAGATCACAGGTGAATGTCTTTCAGTTGACTTCTATTACTCTGATAGTCAAAAAGGAACTCATCATAGAGAAGAACCTGAGGGAGACTAGAGCTGTGGACCAGGGGGTACAGTATCCAAGGCTAATTCCCTCCAGACAGACACCAGGAAGCGCCACTGAGAGTCTACCCGAGGTGACCCGAGGGAGTGAGGTATTACTTCAGGTAGACGAGATGCCCCTTATGGCACCCAAGTGGTGTGTTATCAGTGTGGGAGGAGCAGGAATAAGAATCCCCAGTGCCTGAGGGACCCAGTGGAGTGGCGATCCTGCGGCAACATAGGTCACCTGCAGCGTTTCTGCAAGGTTCCCCTTCCAGCGGCTAGTGAAGGAGGATCAGTTTCGACCCCGTGTACAGGAGCAGGATTACCAGCTCCGTAGCAGACAAGGGTCTGGAGTTCTGCAGGGCGTTCAGGTCAGGGTAGAGGCCATGGACGTAGTGGTCAGGACTAGGGAGAAGCATCTCAGGGTTATCAGGCTGCTACACAGGGCTGTGGTACATGCCAGACTTTTGCTGTAGAGAAGATTCATCAAGAACAGGATCTCAGACCCTCTACAGTTCGAGGTTCGATCTTAGTAGCCTCAGTTTTATCTTCATCCCTTTTCAATACTGTTTCTTAACATAGCTTTATCTCTATTTCTATCATGGAAAGCCTTGAGCTCTGTTTCTTTTCATCTGTTGACATGTTGACTCTCAACACGCCCTTGGGAACGAGGGCATCTAGAGTACATCAGTGCAAGGAGTGCCCTCTCGAGGTTGAAGGGTATCATTTCATATGGGACCTCTATGTCCTGGAGATGACGGGATATGATTTCATTCCCGGTATGGATTGGTTGGTTCCTTTCCAGGCAGTCGTCGATTGCTATCGCCGTAGGGTGAGTTTCGTATCACCAGAGGGTGAATCTTTCCTTCATAAGGGAAAGTGGGATGTTCAGGAGAGTCGAGCCAGACTCAAGCATCATGGGATTAGAGGATTTATGGCCCAGATTTCTAGTATTTATCTGGATGACCAGGGGACTTCACAATTATATTTTCCTCCAGTGGTTGATCGATTTCTAGATGTCTTTCTAGAAGAATTTTTAGGTTTGCCTCCAGAGCGTGAGTAAGACTTCTCGATTGAGCTCGTACCAGGAGCAACACTGGTGTCCATTACTCCTTATAGTATGGCTACACCTAAGTTGCAGGAGCTCAAGAAGCAGTTGGAGGAGTTGTAGGAAAAGAGTTTCATCTGACCCTGTACTTCTCCTTGGGGTACGCCTGTCCTGTTCGCAAAGAAGGCAGACGGTACCCTTAGGCTTTGCGTGGATTATCAGAAGTTGAACTAGTTGATGTTCAAGAACTGATATACCTTGCCGAGGATTGATGATCTCTTCGATCAGCCTCGAGTAGCTCAGGTGTTCTTGAAGATCGATTTGAGGTCCAGTTATCATCAGCTGCGCATTAGACCTTCAGATATACCTCTGACAGCCTTCATGAGCAGGTATGGCCTCTATGAGTATACGGTTATGCCGTTCGGTCTTACGAACGCGTCATCAATTTTCATGGCACTGATGAACCAATTATTCCATCCTTACTTGGATTCCTTCTTCGTGGTCTTCGTGGACAATATCTTGGTGTACTCTCACACTTGACACGACCATGAAACCCATCTTGAGATCGTTTTGAGTACACTGAGGGAGCATCGACTTTATGCTAAACTCTCAAAGTGCCACTTCTGGATGGACGAGATTCACTTCCTGGGTCATGTCATCTCAGAGACAGGAGTATCAGTAAACCCAGAGAAGGTGATATCTGTAGTTACCTGGGAGCAGCCGAAAAACGTCTTCGAGGTACGAAGCTTCTTGGGGCTGGCTGGTTACTACAAACGGTTTATACAGGACTTCTCATGCCTAGAAACACCGCTAATAGGCATGACTAAGAAGGGGGTGAAGTTTTTTTGGTTAGAAGCCTGTGACTAAGCCTTATAGGAGCTGAAGGGGAGATTTACTTTAGCATCGATCCTAGTTTTGCCGGAGCCATGAAAGAGCTATATTGTTTTCTGTGATGCATCTAGCATAGGGATTGGAGTAGTGCTTATGTAGGAGGATCGAGTGGTTTCTTATGGATCTTGACAACTGAGGCCTCATGAGAGGAATTATACTATGCACGACCTGGAGTTGTCCACGGTCGTTCATGATTTACGATGTTGGAGAAATTACCTTCTAGGAGAACATTTTTTGGTATACACTGACCAAAAGAGTCTCAAGTACATCTTCACGCAGCGTGACCTGAATCTGAGATAGCAGAGGTGGGTTGAGTATCTCCAGTCCTTCGATTTCGAGATTGCCTATATGCCTCGGAAAGGAAATGCAGTGGCTGATGCACTGAGCAGGAGAACTCAGATACAGACAGTTCAGGAGGCCAGTAGTGAGTGGAAACTGATGGCTCTTTTCTCGAAGATGCATTTGGAGGTGCACGACAGGCAGGGGAAGACTTTCCTATCTTCTATGGTTGTTACCTATGCACTTCTGGACCGAGTTCGAATGAGGCAGCTGGAAGATTCAGAAGGGCTAGTCCTATGAGAAAGCATGTCAGGAGAGGACCCTCTTCCCGGGTGGACCATTGGCGAGGATGAGATCTTGCATTTCTAGGGATGCGTATGGGTTCCAGAAGATATATGCGAGGAGCTGATGTGAGACTTCCATTCCTCAGTTTGGGCAGTTCATCCTTCCGTCACCAAGATGTACCGTGATTTACACCGCCAGTACTGGTGACCAGGTATGAAGAGAGATGTGGATGGTTTTGTCATGGGATGTTCCACCTATCAGCAGGTGAAAGCGGAGCACCAGTGACCAGCAGGGCTTTTACATCAGCTACCCATTCCAGAGTGGAAGTGGAATGATGTCACGATGGAATTCGTGACAGGATTACCGAGATCGTCGAGAGGAAACGATGTGGTGTGGGTTGTCGTTGACAGGCTTACGAAGGTTGGTCACTTCTTGCAGATAAAGGAGACTTTTAGTGTCGATGAGCTTGAACGGTTGTACGTCCCTGGGATTGTGAGCTTGCATGGGGTTCTAAGTACTATCATTTCAGATAGGGACGCCCTCTTTACTTCGCATTACTGGAAGGGTCTATAGAAATCTTTGGGTACACAGGTGCTCTTGGGTATAGCTTATCATCCTCAGATAGATGGTCAGTCAAAGCGCACGATCCATGTTCTTGAGGATATGCTTCGTGCTTGAATTATAGACTTTGGTGGTTCTTGGGAAAATCATATACCTCTCATGGAGTTTTCCTATAACAACAATTTCCAGGGAGCTATTCAGATGTCACCTTACGAGGATTTGTACGGTAGGCTATGCCGATAACCTTTGTGTTGGATGGAGGTAGGAGAGGTAGCTTTGCTGGGACCTCGTCTCGTCCAAGAGACCTCAGAGCTGATAGAGTTGATTCAGAAGAGGATGTCTACAACACATTCTCGTCAGAAATCTTATGCTGACCAGTGGAGGCGACTTCTGTAGTTCGGGGTCGGAGACCAGGTTTTCCTACGTGTTACCACGAGGTTGAGGCACAAGAGGATCAAGAGACAGGTTAAGCTTTCACCGAGATACGTCGGGTCGTTCGAGGTTCTGGAGAGAGTCGGGATGGTTTCTTATAGGTTGCAGTTACCTCAGAGATATCAGGCTATGCACGACGTCTTCCATGTTTCGCAGCTTCGACGCTATTTCTCAGACTCGTCTCATGTTTTTAGACCCGAGGAGGTTGAGTTGGAGCAGGATGCATCATTCTAGGAGCACCCTATCAGGATTGTCGATCATAGCGCAAAAGTACTCTGTGGTCGGTCTGTTCCTCTGGTATGGGTGTTATAGCAGCACGACTGTGTGTAGGACGAGACTTGTGAGAGGGAGACCGATATGAGATCACAGTGGCCATAGTTGTTCGAGGTTTCTTCTTTTCCACCTTTCTAGTGAAATTCAGGGATGAATTTATTTAAGTAGGGAAGTTTTTAAGAACCCGGACCTTCTTTTCAGGTATTTTTTCCTTTTCTAGCCGTTTTTTAGAAAAAGAGGAGAGTCTGGAAATTTTTTAAGTACATGTTGTGTACTTTACAAGTACACACCGTGTACTTTTCTTCTACTCGAGGCCGTGTGCTGGACGTGTCCGGGCCAATCACATGGGGTGTAGCAATGAGGTGGAGTCCGATTAATACGGAGTACAGAAAAGGTGAGTACACGCCGTGTACTCAAGAAGTACACTTCGTGTACTTTTCTTTTTTATTTCATTAATCGGGCTGGGGTCGCACCTAATCCCCATTTTCATCTTCTTCTCCACCTAATTATGTCCAGAGCAACCTAGAGAGCTGATTCCTCTCTGAGCCACCGATCCTTAACTGGTTGTCTGAATCGAACGTCATCGGGTGCAATAGAATCACAGTGGTGAGTTCTCGGTTCTTCTTTGGCCATGTTTCCTGTTTCCTCCACTTGTGAGAGTTATCTGAGGTTGAATGTTTTAGATGTTTTTGTAGATTTATTCCATTTTAGGCCGATTAACAGGTCGAGGTTCAAGAATATCAATCTCCTCGGATTTAGGTAGGTGGTTTGTTTCCCTACGTTGAATGTATTTGAGTTTTGGTTCAAAAGTATCGGATACCCATGTATCAGGTATCTCAGGTTAGGGTTTTGATCCTATATCGTTATCTGCCTTAGATTGAATGTATGATTGAGGTTATTAGATGATTAATAATTGCTTGTTAGCATGTTTGAGGATCACCCCATGGGTGTTTCCCCTTGTTTTGGCTATTGATTGCCGTTTGGAATGGTTTGCCTATGAGGCAACCCTATTGAACATTTCTCGTATGCCTGTTGACTTTGCATGTATTACATGCTGTTTATATGATTGTGGATGCATTGTAGCTATTATCCAAGTAGTTTCTGAACTTACCTAGGCTGCTAACAGTTGATTACGCACGACTAAACAGCTCAGGGATGAGTGAACTAGGTGTGGTAGACTAAAGGGGGAATTGACGATTAGGGCTTCCCTAGAGAGTCTATTATAATTAGTATCGATCGCAGGACCTAAGGGAATGTGACTTTGTGCTTCTTCAGAGTGTCCTTAGTTACGTTGCGAGACTATATGGGGAATTAGACATAGGTGCTTCCTCAGAGAGTCTATATCTTTCGTTGTAAGACCACATGAGAATTGACAGTGAGAGCTTCCCACAGTGTCTGTGCCTTTTTACGCCTACTTGACTAGAAGGGTTTGCTAGTAGGAGCCACCCAGAGAGTTAGTTCTTTATTTTTTGGTTGGTTGTGACGAGTCCACCAAGCCAAATAATAAGCTTGGGTTTCTACTGCATGCTATTTAGGTAGACTGATGAGTTACCTGTTGTGATTACTTGCTTGCCTTGGGAGTATAGAGTTGTTGCTAGGTTCCATGGTTGATATCTAAATGATTGTACTGAACTAATAAATAACTGTGAATAGAGTTGGTAGGAATGATTACTTTAGTGTACATCTTCTTCTCTGCTGCATTTACATCCTTTACTTTTTCTATATTACTCACTGACAATAGGGTGCGGATCTCGTGGTGATTGCCTACTAGGATTAGTCTCACACCCTGTTTTGGTCTTGCTTTTCATCCCAAACAGGTTATATGGTTGCAGGTGTGGACATGGAATGTGGCCCTTCTACTTCGGGTACATGATTGCTGGTTGGAGCTGGAGAGAATAGGACCGAGCGTAGGCCTGCGATGCTGCTGGAGTTGTTGTTTACTTTAATACTTTGTTTTTAGTTCTATTTCAGCACGTTGTTGTGTTTGATGATTTACTTAGATACTTGTACCCACTGAATCATTATCATTATCATTATGTGTTCATTGCTTTCACTGTTTAGTTTTAGTGTTTGTATGTTGTTTACTGACTCCGCTATTGACTGTTGTTTTCCTTGCCTTGTATACCTTACTAAATGAGGGAATAGTTTCCCTAATGACTTACCAAGGCCCTCGCTACTAGTCGACAGCCTATGGAGTTTGGGGAAATGTGCTTGAGGTCATGTGGAGAATCGGGTATGGGGCACCATTGGAAGGGCTCCAGATTCGGGTCGTTACATCCCATATAGACCAACTCTCAAAGAAGGCATGATAAGATCCATGATGGGTCTTCTTACCAGTTAAGAACCAACCATATTTGGCTAAATAGCATGGACCGATATGAGAAACCCAACACAAACCAACCCAAAGACTCTCTGAATAAACCAAACCCTCACCACATGGGGTCCCTGAAAAAAGACCCCAAATCGAATGACGGACCAAACCCATATTAATTATTTCCCAAGATGCATGCATCTTTAAAACAAGCACATCCCAAAAAAAAATAGGTCACAAAAAGATCTAACCACAAAAGAGAGAAAATCATCTTGAGTCTCATATCCACAAAGAGACAACCTTCAAAGGCTCACATTTGAGGAGGCACAACTACTAGAATTACAATGAAACGAGATCACCATGCCTTCTTACAACAAAAGTGGGGTATTTAAAGAACAAAGACCACAATGGGGAAACAAGACCTATATGCCTCTTACAACAAAATAGAACCTTCAAAGATGAGGAAGTTAAAATAGATAAATTTAAATTGTTCCCATTACAGCACTGGAGAAAAATTCTATACAAAGGTCCACCACACAAAATGATTTCCTGACTATGTGAAAATATTCACTCTGAGACCTATGGATAGAGCTCTAATATCTTAAAGAATCTACTTCCCCGCAGTCAGGAGATGATGATATTCAACTAAAAAATTTATTTCAGTGGTGCGACTTACAGAATCCCTTCAAAAAACCCAATAAACCGCAATAACCAAAACATATTTTTACTTGAGAACAAAATATTCTTCTGTTGTTTTCATCTCGCAAAGGTGGGAGATAATCCAAGAAGACTCGGGTGTGATCTAAAATCAAGAAAGGCTCCAGTTCCACCAATAAATTCAGAGTTTTGGTAGAGTTTTCAATAAAAATACTCAGAGAAACACTCATTCATAATTTCCTAACAAACCTTAACCACCTCAATTTTGAAAATTTCAAGCCACTAATGACAACCAACATCGATGGAAAGCCTTTGAAGGATGATGACAAGGAAACTTAATGTAATCAAGATGACCATACCATAAGAAAAAAAGAGTGGACCGACTATTAAAAGATGAAATTGACAATAAGTATTATCAGAAATAGGTTCCTCCAGTTTACTCTCATCACCGGATGGGGAACCTTCCCGAAATCCAAAAAGGAATTAGTCCTTGAACCTTGGACTAAGACTCCGCACAAGAGAAACTTTAACTAATTTTGAAATTTTATATTCGTAGAAAAAGGAACAAACTCCTTGAGATTCCCAATATAAACCTTCACTATTCCTAAGTCTTGCTGGACACTCATGAGATTTTCCAATTTCCTCACCCTCACCTCATAAGTTATAAACCATCAAAAAAAGTGTTCTTAAACACCTTCTAAGGAATCCCATCGTGCAACGATGCTGGGATCATCTCCATCCATCAATCCAAAGTTGAGACTTCAAAATAACCCAAACCAGAACAGACTCTCATTGCTTTGGGAGTTTCCAATAACCTGAAATGACCAACGATTTCACCAAGAAAGTCCGCTTCCTTCAATAGATCATGATCACCATAGAAAACGGACAACAACAGAAAATAAATCAATTTCACCACTCCACTAAGAGTCTAGGTAGAACCAAAAACTAGAAGAGACTCACTAGAAACCTCTGGGACATTTCTGGATAGCATACTCAAAAACAAGAAGCATGACACCAAATTAAAATTCATCACAAATCAAAATTCCACACTTCAATCACAAACCAAAACCTAAACACCAATCACCATTTCGACCCCATTTTTTGCATGTCAAAACTAAAATCCCACGAAAATGGATTCTAAAAATGGAAGGAAAGCGCAAAAAAATTTCTCACTCACTTTTTAAAACATTTAAATCACCATTTTTGAAATCCCTTTTTATAAATAAAAACTACTTAAATACCCACCATTGGTATTACATGAAGTTTCACATATATATGTCCTTGTGATGAATCAATCACCCATACACACATACCACCAACTATCCACTCACCATATGTGTACATCAATATATGTGATCATTCATAGAAATACCGAGGTTTAATTCAAAAAACTTCTCTTTATAAAATAGATCATTCAACCTAAATAAAAAATTCCCAAAAATTTTCCATTTCACATTATAAAAAGTGTTTCCATGATCCCAAAATAATTTCCAAAACACCTGTCACTTTTCCCTTCAAAACAACACATTCCATTATAAGAAAAAAAATTCCATCTTAAAGAACATTTTTCCACTCCAAAAACCACATTCCCTTTTAAAAAATCCTTTCACTGAAAACCATTTTCATTTTTGAGATCCAATAACACCCACCAAAATGAAGGCCAAACATAACTCACATCAAAACATCCAAAAATAAGGAACTAGTGGCTATGCCAACCTAGAAACATGGTTTAGAAGACTATTCTCTGAGTAAGAATCAACCACAGTATGTACCTTGAACTGTGAACTCAGGCTGTATAAGGGCTGATACTCCATGAAAGCTCGTCACGTAACACCAGATCTCTCACTTTGTCACCCCTTATCTACACATACCAAACAAAAGAAGAATTCAAATCCTGAACTACCCCTAGAAACTCAAGACTTGGGACAAGAAAGGGTTCATGAAGTCCTTCCCACACCTACCTCTCGAGTCCCAGAAAACCTAATCTCCATGATACCTAACACCATAAATAACAAGAACCTGTATTTGATAACATTTTTTTACAATAAAACCATGTTCAACCCTAAACTGGTCAACCGAGTCAATCCGCGATAAGGCCCGAAGGGAGTTCCCGATCCCCATAAGCTGGAAACTAGTTTCAGGAATCAAAATAAACTAGTTTGGAATTATTTGTCCCATAAAAGGTAGATAAATAAATTTAAACTGAACAAAGTAGATAAATAAAAGAAAATAAACTGAAAAAACTAGCAGTAGAAAAAGGAATAAACTAAGAAAGGAGACATACCACAAGTGACCTCTTGGGTCACCAAAAAACATAAACCACACTCTCTCTAAGAGAGATACAAAACTAGATGAACCTAAAAGTGAATATAAAGTAGGCATGAGTACCAGGATACTCGGTAGGAATTCCAAATAATAACAATGACCTATTACCTTACCTTTAAAAAGAAACCTGGATCCTGCTAGTTTGAAAATACAACCACATAAGAATAATATTTAAAATTCTTACAAATTTAGGCAATCTATTTCCAAGATAAGACTTTCCATTTTTATCACATTTCTAAAATAGTTTACAATCATGAATAGTCATTTTAAAATGATTGAAAAAGAGTTTAAAATTGAAAACTAATATTTTTACAACAGGGGAAACAATCTTGAAGTAACTAAAATGGAAATCATTTCACAAACACCATGTCATAAGAGAGCACCATGGTCAATCCCTATAGGTAACTAGCACAAATGGGACCCTAGTAACCTCATTCCTCAGTGAAATGTTGTATAGAAACCATGAAGAACTACGTTCTAATGCATGAGCCAATAGTAGGGGAAATACCTATAACCCTAGTGGTATCCAATAATTATCCATGTTTAGTTAGAGTTTTAGCATCAATACTACTAGTCGAAACTGGGACAAGCCACTTCTCAATCGTCTAGAATACTAGTCCTAGCTCACCCACCTAGATACCCTAGGCTTCATATGTTCTCTATTTCAAGTGGTGGTGAGTTTTCATCAAACTAACATACATTAATAAATCATTATATTTATTCAAAACCACACCCACCCTCTCACCACTAATCTCCCTCTTTGAGTACATCCCTCCTATTTTTTTTCATCACAGAAAAAATGAACGAGTCTCTTTACTTGGCACGTATCACAATTCATACACTCAATAAAATAATTCTATAAAGTATGTGGCATGCCTCAAGAGGGGTTTTCCTTTTACAAAAATCATTATTAATGTGAAAAATAGGCTTAATTATCTACAAGGAATACTTTTCATTTTAGAATACATAATCAGAAAAAACTTTTAAGTTCCAAAATAATTCAAAAGCTCAATTGAACAACCAATGTACTAAATATTTAAAAACATGTTTGAAACCATGATTACAACGATGAAATTCTTCCATGAAAGTCAAACCACCATTTAACCTCAATTTCACACCAAAATCAATTTTTGGAAATCACAATCGAGGTATTTGGAAAAACAAAAATATGTCATTACAATTTTATATCTAAACCGGCTGAATGGACAAGAACAGTTGGAAATATTCATTACCAATTCAAAACCACTTAGGAATTTACTTTTCATGAAAAGTCACTTAAGACCAAATGGACATTAGAAAGACATTTCATTTTCCCAAACAAAGGTATAATCATTTCTAGCAACCGCAAACAGATTTCATAGCATGGGTATATTGCATAAATATAAAACATGTATTTAAAACAAGCAAGCAATCATTGAATTCAAATTAAAGGAATAAGAATAGGGGACCTACCTCAGAAATGCGGCTCTTTGATGGAAATCACCCGAACCAACAATTCACACTTACACACACATGCATTTATACATATGTATGTAAATAACCCTAGATTCATTGCACATATTCCCCACGCCATGAGGGAATATATACAAAGAGGGAATTTATATATATATATATATATATGTCTCTGTGTGTGTGTGTGTGTGTGTGTGTGTCTTACCCTATGTATGAACATGTAGGTGTTCTTGACACTTGAAACTCAAAATACATCAATAGGACTCAATGCACTCTATAAAATTTACCAACAAATCGAAAATAATAAAACCCTTAAAATACAATTAAGCCATACTGAAGAAATTGAAAAATGATTACCCGAAAACCCTGAGAAAACACACTGCCCTTGACGGAAGTGGGTAGAACCAGCCTCGACAGAACCTGAAAAACCCTAAATAAAAATAATAGATCAAAATAAGAACCTTCAATTACATTAGGGTTCATAAAAGGTATACATACCAACCGAAATAGAAGAAAAACAAAAAAATAGTGGGAGGAGATGGGAGAGCAGACTCACCGAAGGGATTCACACCAAAAATTGAGAGGAAGAGTGGTTTTCGGAGGAAGGGAGCAGCACATCAGAGCTCTCCCAGTCATTCAGGTTGTGTGAGTAGGAGGGTTTAGCTGTGTGAGAAAGTAGGGAGGAGTGAGCCACCACCGGAGGTGGTGGAGAGTCATAGGGTTCCGGCTGAAGGGGGTCGCGCAAGAGGAAGGTGGGGTAAGGGGGTGGTGATGCATAAGAGAGGGGAGGGGAGGGAGGCACGCTGAGTGTGAATGAGGGGGAATAAAGGGGGGAGTATGGTTTAGAAACCCTAATAATAATAATAATAATATATCGTAATAAATATAATAAATTTTCAATAATAACAGTAATGATAATGATAATAATAATAATAATAATAATCAAAATAATAATATTATCATTATTATTATTGATATTAAAACAATCATTTTATTCTATTTCATTTTTTCATATTATTTTAGTTTTCAAAATCTGGGAAACCAAGCATGATTTGGCCTCACAGTTGGTCAAACCGTGCGTCATCCGTGTGCCTCTACTAGAGACCCCCAAAAATTAAAATTTAAAACTAATTCAACCATAAACTCAAAAGAAAAACCAGATATAATTAAATAACTGATAAATCATGGTTGGGGTGTGACATTTTCCATTATTGATGCCAATAGAATTATGTTTTTTCTATGGTAAAATTTTGTTGTTGATGATTATTTTTTAGAATCACCTTCATTAATGGTTTAATAACTTAAATATAAAAATTAAATAGTGATGGTTGAAATGTGAAATTATTTATGTTCTTGTTTATATATAAAGGGTTAGATAAATATTGGATGATTCCTAAAGTAAGTCATTAGACATGGTTTAATAATTTGTTTTTTCTTATTTTTTAATGAAATATGGTTTAATGGTATGTGTTTCTATGTCAACTTTACTTCGTTGATTGATATGATTTTCACCTTAAAATTGGATAATCACTTAAAGTTAGTAATGAATCATTTGTTTTGAAATATAGAATCATGGTTTGGATGTTTAAATGTGAAATTATAGTTAAATATGAAAGAATCATTAAACTGAAGTTCTTGAATTTGGATCATTTTTATATCTAATCGTTTTTATTGTTACAAATGAGGTTTTTCTTATTGTGTTAAAATGAGCACTGGTTGGCCATTATATATTATTAGGAGGGTTTGGTGTGGTTTTTTGTGGTAGGGATGGATGGGCTATCGTGAGGTTATGGTAGGGATGACATGTTTGGTTGGGTGGAAGGAAAATGGTTTTATGTATTTTATGGTGTTTATTGGTTTCAATAATGTAGCAGTTTATGTGGTGTCAAGTTTGGTTTATTTGTTGTGTTATAATTTCTTGGTGTATTATTATGTGGTTGGAAAAAATAAAATTATTAATGTGAAAAGGGATAGAAATTGATGAATGATGGGTTGTAAAATGTATAGTGGTAAGGTAGAAACAAAAATAAAATATAAATGATGAATGGATTGAAGTGGGAAGTGGTTAAATGATTGGTTTGAGATTAAGTATTGATAAATTAATGAAATAATAATTTAAATATGGATTGTAAATGGTAATACTATAATTTTAATAATGATATGATTAAATTATAATTTTATATTTTTTATGGTTGTCTTGTATTGATAGACATGGTTGGTTTGTGTTGTGGTAATGGTAGTGTTTGTTAGCATGTGGTAGAAATTATGTGATGATTTTTTTGGGTGATTTTAGTGTAAATTTGGTGTGAAACCTTTGTATTTGATTGTGTGTTTATATGATATTCATTATATTTTCATGGTATTTCTTACACAACACCACCCAAGTTAGATAAACTTATTAATTCACATATAGTTTTTAGGTTTTGAGTGTGTTCTCCAACATCCATGTTTTAGAGGGAATGCATGGATGTCAATTCCAACTTTCCGAATCTCCATTCAAGCATGGAATGAGCTATGATAACTCAAGTTTTGTGTACACATATGGGAAGTGATTATAAATACTCTTACCCTAATAGTCTAGAACTAGTTTTTACTTTATTACATTGGTACTAGATACAAGTGACTGCATCCGAAAAGGAAAAATATTTTAGTAGTCTTGGTAAACTAGATACAAGATTTAATCTCAAATTATATTTGAAGACATGAAATAAAAAATAGAATTTTCATTGATAAAACCATTATTATATCTATCATATAATTTCATATCAATTAAATTACACTTCCTAGAATTCTCAGGAAGGAAACATAATAAAGGGTGAGCTAAGATTCTTAGTAAGGGTTACATACAAAAAAAGCTATCCTATGTAAACAAGGCACAAAAAATTTGGTAGGAATTCATGGTGATAAAATAATTCCATATAAATAATCACACAATATTTAAACTTTTCCATGGATATTATAAATATTGAAATAACCACATAGACATAAATAATTTATTTCATAATGATAGAATGCATAATTTCATACATCTTAAACTCAGCATTGATGTATTGTGCCAAGACATCTACATAAATGGGTATGGCAACATCCAAATACCCTACCTTTTTTTCATGAGACCTACCAATGAATCTAGGGGTTATGTAATTCTATACCCCATCCATCACTTAATAATCCCAATTTATTCATTGTATAAATAAATAATACATCTTAATCAAAATTATTTAAAAATCAATAACGTCCCATATTGGAAGAACTATCATACATAATTTCAATACTTTCCCCAGAAAAAATGACCATAAACCATTTAGAGAGATATTTTTGTATGGTATCATTAAATTATATCCTCATTAATGAGTAATATTTATCAATGTATGTTGATATAGATGAAAATAATTTAAAAATATCACTGGAAAATATCTTGATGAAAACACCCTTTCCACCTTGAAATAACTTATTTAAAATATTAAAATTTCTCAAATCTTAAAGAAAAAATTTTATTTTAAAGGAATATTTGGAACTTTTAAATTAATATTCAAATAATTTGGTGATCTTTATGGTGTAAAATTCATTCCATGCATGTATGTTAAAAAAAATATTCCTTTCACATTTTCTGTAAAAGTTCAAAGTAACTCATTCAGGAAAAGACAAGAAAATTTATTTTCCAAAAAGTTATAAAATGTAAAAAATGGGTAAAAAAGTATTTAATAAATAACTGGATATTAAGAAAAACATTATTTAAAATATTTTAAGGAAATTTGTACATGTCAGATTAACATTCCCGGCCGAGTAAAAAAACAAAGTTGATTTTCCTTAAAAACATTATCTCAGTATCTTGAGTACTTAATGAGAGGAAAATTAAATGAAAATATTTAATTTAAATAAAAAACATTATTAGAATAAAATATAATAGTTTTAAGATAGAAATATAAAATATATATCTCAATGGAGACTTAAATATAAACGATCTTTAGTAATGATGATATTTTTAAATAAACCATTACTACTTTGGTAATTTTTGAATAATAACCCCCCATAAAAGAGATGACATAAAATGATACATTAAATATCATGAATATAAATTGAACCATGATATACCATATTAAATGGTATTTATATACACCACATGAAAGAAACAAGTGCTGAATATGGCATATGGCTCACAGAGACAAAATTCAGATGAGAAACCCTTACCTCAGGTCCGACTTGATTCGTACATGTTCAAACATACTATATAATAAATATATATTTATTATAAATAAATTATAGAACCATAATTATATATATAATACCTTATATTATTTAATTATAACATTTTATCACCCCCTCATTAACAATTTTTTTTAAAATCATTATTCGAGGTGATAACTATTTCATTTTTCATGTGTATTTCGGTTCGATAGTTTCAGTCCATTAAATTTGATCATAGTTACATAATTTATTGAATTATAATAATTATATAAATAATATATATATATTTATATTAATTATATGAATATTTATAATTATCCATCAAATTTAGAGATTGAAAAATGAATCACACCTTTCATGGAGACAGTAAGTCAAACGTATGTGTGAACGTTATTTCCATTTTTTGACAGATGGAATGAAATAAAGGTAAATAATAATTTTCCTTTAAATATGATTTATAATATCTATATATATATATATTTAATTAATCATTATAAAAATTTAATTAAAGTGGTGATGAAAAATTAATTACATCGCTATATGGAGATAGTAAGTCGCACGCACGCAGGAGCGATATTTATGCATTATATAGGATAGATAGAAAGAAAATAATTATTGTTCCATTATCATAATAAAAATTCAGTGCATTTAATATAATTAATTAATTATTTTATAATGGATACCATGGATTTATAGGATGTATAATAAAAAATAAAATAAAAAATGATTGTTTAAGAGTTATACCTCTTCATTGAAGAACAACTTTTGGCTTACAACTTAAGCCTTGAAGGGATGGTATTTTAACCAGACAATAAGATCTAGGATAGGGTAAAGGAATGTAGGAAGGTATTATAGTATGTTTTTAAGAGATATAAGTCTCAAAAAGATTGAGTAATATAAAATAATAGGTACACTTTTATAAATAAGTTGATGGGAACTCTTAGAATTACTTAAAGTATTAAATTAATATAAATTTATTTTTATAATAAATTGACTCAAAATTGTATATTTCTAAAATACGGTGAGGATAAGTCAAAATATACAAATTTAAAAAAAAATTACAAGTTGATGTGAGGTTTTAACCCTTTTCTTTTAGTATTAACCCCCTGTTAATCTTTTTGACAGTTATTGTAAAACCAAACATTTATACTATTAAAGGGTCAAGAATGTTACTATACAAGGACAAGTGATTAATAAATAGAAAAATAATTGAAATTTGGAACAATATCCCATTATATTTTCTTAATATATGATTTTTATGAACTTTAAATCATTTAATAAAATATAGATTTTTATAAAATATAATTAATGTCATTTTTGGAAATACATCAAATTTTATATTATAATATGTTTCTAACTCATATAAAATTGTTACGAAATTAAATGGACTAAAATATATGGAATATATAGTAATATAAAATTCATAAAATAAATTTTTTACAGTTTTAGATATCATTTTAAACCATATACTTTTCTTTAAACCCTTGGTAACCAATTTTATCCTTAATCATGGTAATTAATTTTTAAATATTAATAGTTTATAATTTTACTTATAAGCTAAAAATTCTCTCATAATTGGAAAATTTATGAACTTTTAGACAAATTAGAGTCCTACATTTCCACTTTTAATATTTTTATGATTTTAAACAATTTAATAAAATATATTTAACATGAAATACAATTAATGTCATTTTAAGAACTATTCACATAATTTGATTTTGAAAACAACATGAAAACAAAAAAATAGAATATAATCCCCTAAAAAACAAAATATTTTATAATTATTTAAAAAATTAACGGAACACAATAATTCACCCAAATATTACTATTTTTAAAACCATTTATTCTATTTTTATATTAATTGAATTAATACTGTGTCGGTGTTGCGTAAGCATTTAATATAATTCTTAGATCACTAAAAATTAAAAATAAATTACCATGATAAAATAAGTTAACTTATTTTTATAATAAAAAAATATAACCAAACTTACCCTCCTTTTTCCCTATGTAAAAAATTATAGATATTAAAGTCAAGAGAGTGACATTTTGTATTTATTATTTTCTTAAAATATTATAGAGACATTATCAAATAAAAATGGGGAAAAGTGGACATATATTCATTAATGAGATGAAAATGGATGAAATAAACTCATAAAATATAATAAAGACAAATTTTTGGGCATGTTTAAAGACGTATCTCAATGTTTTAACCATATTATACATGTTTTACACTTACCGAGTCGACCAATATTTTTCCAAATTTATTATTCATAATAACCAAAAATAAAAGAGAAATATTTATTATTTTGGTCCTTTTTATTATAATTGTGGAATATATTTTTCAATACTCAACTCACATAATTGGTATATTATAATTTAAAATTAATCCCACAAAACGTGATGAAAAGGAATTTTCTAGAAAAAATGATTTCTGAATTATAAAGCTTTTATACCAAAATAGAACATTAAATTAATTCCAAAAACCTTAATTATATTATTAATAATATAAATTAAATATTTTTTTCTTTTAAAAACATTTAATTCAAAATGTAATTTTTAAATTCATTAAATAAAAATATTGTTTTAAATAAAAATCATTATTTTCTATAATTCATTGAAAAATTAATATTTTCAAAAAAATACTAAAATTTAATCTTCATTAAATTTTGGTATAATTAATCTAAAAATGTTATGATTATTTAAAAAAAATTAAAACTAGTAGAAATTATTTATAATATTCTTGCCTAAATATCCCTAAATATCATTTTTGAAGAAATCATATTTTTGAAACATAAAAGGTATTTACTGAAATATTGAGTACTTATTTATTATACATCAATCAATGTATTAGAATTATATAAAATTATATAAATATTTTTCATAATTCCATTATTCATGTATATCACTAATTTTAACAGATAGGTTTTAACGGTCACGTTTAAATAATAATATATTAATAGGAAATCACGGTTCATTGAAAGTCAATATTGTGTGTGACACGAGATATTAATGAAATTAAATTTATTTTCAGATAAATATAACATAAAATCTCAGAATGTTACATTCTACTGCCTTAAATAAATTTCACCCTTGTAATTTTCTCTTAGCCATCAAAGGTTTAATCTTTGCTGAAAACCCACATCATACATAGAGATATTGAAATTTCTTATAAAAAAGAAAAGTGGGAAAGATAAAGTTTACCTAAAATATTGCACATTTAGGTTCCCATATTAAGATAACATTGGTAGTACATTAAAATATAGACATGTATGAGAATAATATCTTAAAAGGACTAATAAAGAGTGATAAAGAATATGGTCATGAGAATGATAATGAATATGAGACCATAAATCAATGAGTTTTGAAAAAGACCACCAATTCATCAGAAATTAATGTAATATGAAAACATTTTTATTTCAAGATATTTTCCCTATAGTTAAGTAATTTCATTACAATATATACTATGAACATAAGGAAATATAGTAACATTAAAAGTAAATTTAATCATTTAATCAATTTACATTACAATCTCATTCTTTCTCAAATCGATTGGTATTCAAGATAACGTTTTCCTACCAGAAGCACTAATATCAACTTCTAACAGATCTCATAAACCAAAAAATAATAATAATTTATTCTTCTTATCTTCAATAAAACCAAAAATTTTATCATAATATAATATAATACCCAAAATTAACAAACCTTCATATAAAGAAATAATATATTAATCTTAAAAATTCAAAAATAAAATTCAAGGTTTAACATAGATCATTCCATTAATAAATGACCCTATGTCCCAAATAACCTCTTTATTTATCCCATAGATATAAAAAATCCTATATTTTTTTATGGAAAACTGAGATCCTTCCAAGAAAAGAAATATCCATTTATTAGTAAAAAAGAAACATACCCATGTCTGAAATTAGAATATTTACAAAGATCCTTCCTGAAAAAAGGAAGGAGATCATCTGTAACACAATCAAGCCACTGATAATAATTACCATTAACACCCTTATTAGTGATCCCTTCTACCAACAAATTATCATCCATATATGTATGAGTAAAAAATGATCTCTTAAGTAAATAGAATCTTGGCATATAGTCCAGTGATTAGTGAGCTTCCATGAAAGATGAAAAGACCCAGTTTGTATGGAAAAGACTACATCCATAGAGTCACATTCAAGCCAAATCTTATTCCAACCCCACTCTTCCACTTGCTCCACTTCCATAATGACACCAAATATTTATGCTTCAAGAGAGGAGGAAAAACCACATGAGCCATAAATACATCCAAGAACACTTCCCTGATAGTCCCTAAAGACAGTACCAAAACCAGAGGGACCTGAGTTTCCCCTTGAAGCACTATCAGAATTAACTTTAATCCACCCTTGAAAAGGGGACTTCCATATGACTTCCATTATACCAACAGGAGTCCAGAAGTTACCTTTAATCCCAATGTACTTGAGTACAGATAAACCAAGGACTGAGTTGGAGAAAAACACACCACTCAGTGCTTCTACTTCCCAAACAGCCATGAGTATACCTTCAAGGACAATGCCAACACAAAAGGGATGAAACTCATGTATGGATTTGTTCCTTGATGTCCATATGAGGTGAATGAATTCCTCTACTGTATCTTGAAAAAAATTCCAGATTTGTGGCGACAGGTTCTGTGAATTCTAGATCTTTATGAAGTCTCATATTGAGCTGGTTTGAGGCAGAGAAACTTCAAAAATATCAGAAAATTACCTCCACATCGTCAAAACCATTGCATAACTGAGGAATAGATAGTCAACATATTCTCTAAAATGATATCACAAAGCACAAGTTGAGAAATGGGAGACTCTATAGACTTGTAGAAAGTCATTAGTTGGTATTTTTGTGTGATCCAACCTTCATGTAAGAAAGGATCGTGATGGAATTAAGAACTTCCAATGCAGATTTCCTATCAAATTCAATTTAGATGAACTTTCAATAGAGTGATTTCAATATCCTTTGGAGGTGATAATTCCATTTACAGTATGTTCCCATGCCCAGAAATCACCCCTAGAAGACCAGCAATATTTATCCACTATCGAAGTGATATGATCTAGAAGATGATCCATACCACCAAGATGATCTTTTATTGAAAAATAAAAATTTATATTTGACTCCCCCTCCAGAACCAACTTAATCAATTGCTTCCCAGTCTAGTTACATTTCCAAAATTTAAGAGATAAATCCTTGGAAACTAGCCACCGAGAATCAACATCAATTTTAGAAAAAATATTCGTGATGGTAGGCCAAACCGTAGAATTGAAATAATTGATGTTTCCTAACTTGATCTGGTGAATAAACCTATCTTGAATAAAAAAATAGACTCAAATTCCATATTTATAAGCCTCTAGATAAAATTGGCCTACAAAGAGTCATTACCCCCCCCCCCCCCCCGAGATTTTTGATGCCCAAACCACCACCATCATAAGGCTTGCAAACAGAATTCCATGGAACTGTTTCCTGCCTCCTTTCCAATATGTCTCCACTCTAAATGAAATTTTTGATAGAAATATTGATACTCTTTATTAAATTGATCTTTCATTTTTAAACCATAAAAAAGTACACAAATTTGGAGGTGATGATTGACTTCACCAGACAAACCCTACCAGCCATTGACAGAGATTTTCCAATCAATGTGGAAAGTTGTCTTCTAATCATGTTGAAAATACTAGAGAAGTGACATACCTTTGGTATCCCCCAAAACATGGTCACCCCAGATAAGTAAAGGGAATATTCCCCTCTCGAATGTCCAATTCTCTGATGATATAATTTTTCCAGTTAGAAGAGAAGCTCCTTAAAAAGTAAACAAAAGACGTGCTCCAACTAAAATCTTTCACAAAAACCATTTCTTAGTTCAAAATGGATCACTTTATATTCTTGATATTTCCATTATCCCCTTGAGTGAAGAGGATGATGTCATCAGCATACAGGAGATGGGAAGTAGCAATAATCCCCATGCCAACATGAATAGGCTTCAATTTTCCATTTTCGACCACGATAAAAATAACCCTACTGATATAATCATCAATTATAGAGTATATGATTGTTGGTAAAGGATCACCCTACCCTACACCTCTCAAACAATCAAAATAGCCTTCATGGGATCCGTTTATATGAACTGAAATGTGATCAGAACTTAAAATAATTTTGACCCAGTTAATGAAAACATCATCAAATCCATACATGTTGAGGATCTTGAAGATGAAACCCCAATCCATTATGTTGAAAGATTTATTGACATCCAATTTAAGGGAAATATTGCCACATATGGTGGGATTTTTTAAGTGATTAACTCACTCCGAGGGTGTGATAAGATGGTCTTAAATTGATCTCCCTTTGATGAATCCAAACTGATTTGCAGAAACAATTTTCCAAGAAATGAAGGCTATCCTATTAGAAAGGATTTCAAAAATGATTTTATATATGGTTTTAACCAATGAAACAGGCATGAAAAGATGAATTTTTTTTTGTATTTTTCACTTTCAGGGTAAGGGAAAGAAACTAAGCATTAAAACCCTTAGGAAGAGATAAAACTCTAAAAAATTAATGACTTACCTGAAAACATCTACATGAATGATATCCCAAAAATATTGAAATAATAAGTTACCAAAGCCATCAGGATCGGGTGAGCACTCATATTTGATGCTAAAGACATCCTCCTTAATCTCTGGATCATGAGTCATAGCAGTAAGAATGGAATCTTCCTCTTGGTTCACCAGTCATGGAATAACACTATCCATAGGGTCAATGGTGGAGTGTTAGACATTAAATAAATCCATAAATTAGGATATGACATGCTCTAAGAGATACACTCTATTTTCAATGAGGCTATATACATTGTTAATAAATAAATGTTTCTTAGATACATTCATGATTCATTGAATATATTTGAAGAATGTTGAGTTTATGTTAGCATCCTTTAACCATTTGGCTCTAAAGGAATCCATTTGCAAGGAATATATCAGATTAATAAGACTATTAAGTTTTAGGGACAACTCAGCTTCCACTAAAATCCCATCAGAGAAGTCACTACTGGTATTGAGATCTTGAACCTTTTGAATAGAATCTTCAAGAGAAGAAATATCAGTTTCAAGGGAGATAAAATGATCCTTCCTTCATATCTTTATATTCTCATTTAGAATTTTGAGTTTGGTGATGTAGGAAAAGGTATCATCCCTATAATTCACATAACTCTATGTACATTGAACAATGACCTTACATTCAGGATGAGATACCCAAGCCTTATTGAACCTGAAAGGGACAGGGGGTTTGGGTTTCATCTCACTAAGATCCACTAAGATGGGATAGTGGTTAGAGTTGAGCCTGGAGAGGTTTGAGCATGATACGATACCCCATGTGTCTAGAGAGGCTCCATTAACAAAATCCCTATCGATCCCTATAGCCACAAAACTATTAAATTTATTTCTATACCAAGTATATTTAGAACCAACCAAAATAACCTTAATCAGGCCATTCTAATCAATGCATAATCTGAACTCCTTGTTAGAGATTGAGTTGTTTGCTACTCCCATTTTCTCATCTGGATTCAAAATTGAGTTTAAGTCCCCCAATATTAACCAAGGGCTAGAGATGATAGATTTGGGAGATTCTATATCCGTCTACAAATTCATATGGTCTTGATACTTTTTATGAGAATAAATGATGGAATAGGTAAATTTGGAACCAAGGTAGCTGAAGGAATATTTGACATGCTGATCACTTAACATAGTCGTGGTGGTGTTGACTAAAGAATTATGGGCCAATATCCATAAAAGGTTGACATCTTTTTCAAACCTATTTGTGTCAATTAGGTGAAACCCCAAATTCTCCATGTTAGAAATCCTATAAGAGAAGATTTTTTAGGCTAAGACAAACCAATAAGGCTTGGTTTGTGTTAATGGATAAATAATAGAATGGATCTACATGTTTCTATATTAATCATAACATGGTAATTCCAAAACATAATCTTCATTTAAAACTAAGGTTGGGGTTTGGACCACTCATGTTTTTACCCCCATGATTTTTTAGGCGGTCTTCCAGCTTTTTATGGGTATATGAGACAACAACTCACTTATATCAGCATTGCTGGGTAAAACACACTTCCCTTTGGTAGATAGATCAGGGTTAACTAGATCTTCTTAGTATTCTTTATTTAAGGTAATGCTGGAGGCATTGGAATTTTTTTTTCATTCATCGTGATCAGGGATGCCCTTATGCATTCTGGTTGTAGAATCAAGTTCCATTGTTTTGGAACAAAGAGATACCTGAATCTACCCTATGATTAGCTAAACTGAATAGAGATCAAAAGGGGAGTCCGGGATATATTGGAAATGTTCCAATGCTGTGTTGAGGGTCTTTCTAGAAATAATCCCCTCTGGTGAGATATTCTCAGCAGATGCAGAACAAGCCATGGTGTGGGTCTGGCCAGCAGGATGATTAATACTGACAAGAGTAGGGATGTCTACTAGGCTTGAGGTATTTTTTAGAGAGTAATCATTCTAGGTACCACCATATCTCATTGAACCTATCAAATCTCTAATATCATTAGATAATTCAATATAAATGTATTCTTCCTCTATTTGGTGTTGAAGATCTAAAACCAGATTATAAATGTCATTGGATATGAAAAAACTTATATCTTCATCTTCATTGATTACCTATTTAGAGGAAGAAGTCATTGTATGTCCCACCATGGGATGAGGGAAAATAGGAGAATCATTTTGAGTCTCTTCCCCCTCCACCATTTCTGGCCAAGTTTGTTTCACATAACTGGATGTCCAAGGTTGAATCTTCTAAAGATCTTGTACTTGTTTAGGATCTAATTGAGTCTTCAAAGGGACCTCTGATGGTCCATCCTAATACATTATGACTCCCTAATTTTCAAGAAACACATTTTTGGATCTCATATTCTTATTAGTATCAGTCCAATACATGGATTTGGGAACAATTACCCATTTTTAAGAACTATGCTATTGGAAACTGAGTGACCCACCATTTTTCATACCTCACAGAAGGGAGGAACATTCTCATACTACACCCTTACTTCATATCTATTCTCATTAGAAAGGAAAGAGATACTCATAGGTAACTTGATTTATAGATTTACATCAACCAACATCTTAGAAAATAATCCTAGTTCTCCCTCCATAGTCCACTGATCCATTCTTATTGGTGTACTGATGCACGATACGAGATCGTTCAATATCATTGGGTGCTAGTAAACCCAATTCATCTCGTGAAACCTTACCCATATCTGTGCATTATATTGCTTGAGGTTAAATGGATTAAAATTTACATCCCATTCAAAGATTCATAGAAATACATGTTTAAATTGAATGTTTCCAATGTTCTATATAGAGATCAAATCATCTTTGGACTTAAGAATGATATGGAAAAAACCTCGCCCGATAGGGATTAACCTCCAATCGTGATTACCCTAGAAGTGAGATATTTTTTTCTTGATGTCATCATAAGACTAGGGCCTATCTACCTTTGAGTATATATCACATCCAAGGATCGGGAACTTACAGGGGCTGATTCTTTATTGTAGGAATTCTGGCCCCAAATAACCTCAATAACCTCAATAATAAATAAATTCTTTAACCTTTTAGGTTATATCATACCCTTCATCTTACATATAAAAAAATGTAATATCATTTTCACAAATAATCTTTTATGATAAACCTAAAGGTAATATATAACTCAACCTAATAAAATTCCTCCTAAAATATCATTAATCACAAAAAATTTCCAAAAATTCAAAACTATTTGACCCTATAATATTCTTATAAAAAACCTATATCCATCAAAATATTTTAGTAAAAAAATCCCATACAAAGAAGGACATCATGTTGTCTTGCGGTAGGCGTTTCACCCTTGTCGCCCTTCAGTTGTGGGTTAAAGCTCCACATCCTAGACTAATGTGATGGGTTGTCACCCAACCTACAGGTTTTCCTTTTTCTAAAATGATATTAATATATCTCCTATAAATTCCCAAAATTATGATGAGAATATTCAAAAATAATATAAATAATCAATTCAATTTTTAACCACTAAGGTTTTCTATACAACTTATTTTTTCCACAAATTTGAATAATATTAATCAACTATTATTACCTTACCATCAATTATCATATTAACCCTAAAGGTTATTAATAACTTTAATCTTATTTCAAAAAATGTAAAATAATTATTCCTGAAATAACCATCTCACTAAAACATATACTAAGCTAAAGGGTTTCATTCCATTAAATGTATCCCAAAATATCCTTAATTATGTAAGACTTCCACCACCCAAAACCTAAAAGGGACTATCTATGACTTTAAACTTATGATCAAATTGTGACTTATCAACCCAAGATTAATTATATTTAACCCATATCACTATAGAATATCATAGGTTTCCAAAGGTTCTAATCTCTCATTCATCATAATGGTTCATAAATAAAATGTGAATTAGCCCAAGAATATCCCTCAGGGGTGTGAAATTTAGTGCATAGTAGGGTAACACTCACTATGAACTAGAATAATGGCCATGATATATTCGACCAACTCTTTTTGAGGTTATTAACCTTAGATGGATGGTGGCCAAAAATATGTCCACTTTTAGTATTCATATAAAGATTTATTTCTAAGAAAATGTAACACCCCAAGATTTCATAGTGTGTTATTTCTTCAAAATAATTCAATAACTTGCACTACATGCAACACTGAGTTCAATCACACCATGACTTACAAAAAAAAGCCATTCAAAAGAGGTTATGAATAGTATTATCTAAATTTTAAACTTTATATAATCCTTATAATTTTAGAATCCATATTACGAGTTTCTTAGATATAATGCAAGAACAAATTCATTTTCAGTATTGCACTTTTATCAACTTTTAATAGTGAACCCTTTTTAAATACAATATTTTAAACTTTTTGACTAAATGGGGAAATCAAAAATTTAAAATGAAACATCCCAAGCTTCCACGGTACACTTTCTTTGAATAATACAGTAGCGTGTGTTGTACGCAACCTTGAGTTTTAACACACACCACAACCAATCAAACTAGCCGTTATGAATAGTAATACCTACTTTTTAAAATTATATATATTTTATATTTTAAAATGGACTTCATCTTTGGATTCGGAATATCGAATTTAGCCTAAGGTGAAATTTTGGTACATTTCGGATAACTTTCATATTTTGATGAATAGTGAAAATTACTAAATTTTAATTAAAAACAACTTTTTTAATCAAAATAATTAATAGTGATAAATTATGAATTTTAGTGGTTTTAAAGTATATTTAGAATATATTTTTACCATTTAATATAATGTTGGTCATTGGACATAATTTTACAATTAAACCGAACATAAACAAGTGTCAATCTTTTGATAGTTATTATCTCTTAAAAACACGCTTTTTGTTTTGACAGCGGGAATTAATTTTAAATTAATTTCTGCCACTTCTGTGTTTAGAATTTAGGAAAATGGATTCCATATTTGGAATCAGGATGTTCAAATTGTGTAAATAGGTAACTTTTATTTTTAGACATTTTGAATAATTACTGCGGTAAATATTTTATTTACCATGGTTAAGGGTAAATCCGGTAAATAAGGGTTAAAAAAATAATATTATAATAATACTAAATTACCCTAAAACGTGTCTTAACCCTATTGGTTGATACATGGTCGACCATGGGAATCTTTGGGTCTATTTTGGGACCCCATGGATCCACTTGTAAGTGATAAGGACACTTTATTTTAATTAAGTTAAAATGAATACAAAAATGACACAAGCATATATCTTTTAGAGAAACAATTGTTATATAGTGTTATATATGTTGGATTTTAGATTATAAATATTCATTAGAAAGATAAAAAGATTTCCGACATAATGATATTTTATTTATAATTTTTAGACATTAAATAATTTAATTTATTTATGACACAATGATGATGTAGTAATTACTATAATAGTGAAAAATTAAAATAATTGATATTATAAATACCCAAAAAAATATAATATGAAACTTTTAATGAATTAAACTAATTTTATAGGATAATATGATATATTAGGATTGATTTAGTTGACTTTTTTCGAAGTAATCAATCTGTTATGAGTTTCACAAAAATCAACTATTGAATAGTGTCAAAATTGACATAAAAGAGTTCTTAAAACAAATATTATATTATTAATTGATATTAAATTACTAAAAATCTAAGGTTCGGCCAAGAGACTTATATCATGATAGGTTCATCATTAATGGACCACTTGGGGGTCTCTTGGATGTATATAGTAAGTTTATTAACCATATTATATAAAAATACAAAGAGACATTGTAAAAGTGAAACTAATTAACTTAGAGTTAATACTTAAAGATAAGGTTAATATAAGTACCCAAACCTGTCTAAATTCTATTGGTTGAGTGGTTTTCGACCTATCCCCGCCTTAAACTTTGAATAATCAACTTTGGAGCCTTTAGAAACCGAATATGAATTTATTATAAATTAATATTTCTAGCTTTTCCAAGGGTGCCCCTCACCCCTCTTATAAAAGGGCACTCCTCCTTCTCATTTCTTCACACCTCTAAAGCCTTTTGGTTCGGCCAAAATCTGCCCAAATACTCTCCCAACATCCCTCACTACAACCTAGAGGCCTTAGTTTGATCAGAAAGCCAACCTAAGGAGCCCTTTTGATCAAATCAAAAGGAAGAACCCGAAGAAGAGGTAATGATTTCACCACCCTTTTCTAAGTTCATTTCTTCTTCCACTTCTTCTTCCTTTGTTCTTACCATTCTAAAATAATAACTACAGTATCTCACATATACTGTTATGTTATTATAAGTATGGTACAACCATATTCAGTATTCTATCCACCCTTTGAATAACATGTCACCATACGTGCGTACGTACGACTTACCGTCTCCACGTCGTGGTGTAATTGTTATTCAATATAATATTATTTGGATGGGTATAATAATGATGTGTAACTCATGTAAATAATAAATATAACATGTTAATGATTCTGTATATATGATATACCATTCATTTATATATTATTTTAATATCAAAAGAATGATATTGTCGCTCGTTCGTACGTACGGACTACCGTCTCCACGAACGCGATGAGATTCATTCTCCATCGTAACCATTCAAGTATAATTATCATTTGATGATTTAAAAATGATTTTTAAGGACTAGATATCATTCTGGATATGAATAAGATACAACAACCATGGCTTATGTAACAAAACATATAAATAAAATGAGTAAGTTAACACCCGAAACGACGATAATTCTAAGATATTATTAATGTTAAAAGATCATATATGATATCATATTAATATATATGATTCTTGTATAATTTAATAACAATTATTTCACCATTATACAGGAGGTTAACCTACCCCAACAAAGGAAAAGTACAAGGTAAGGGTTATTTCACAATCTCTTCATTATCCGAGGTTGTTTATACGTAATAATCTACTGGGATTTCTTTATCATCCACATCCATGTTTCTTAGAAATGTATTTCAAAACATATTTATTATTTACAAGAATATGGGTTAAAGTCATTTATACCCTTGTTTGACTTTTTATAAGAGGTTTATAAAGGAATCTTTCCGTCATTTTCAAAACATGGTCATTTTTAACCTTTTCAACAGAATTAAGGTAAGAATGTTTTTTTAACTTATACGGCGGGTGCGGCTAATTTCTGCCATTATAAAATCTTCAAAACATCCCTTACAAGCTTATAAGAATATTTTCAAAGAAAATGTTTTATTTTATATGGATCTTAAATGATTTCAAAATAAAAAGAGATATTTCTTTTAAAAGAATTTTGATTTCATCTATGTCAACATCCTTTGATGGATTTTACGCTTATTTGAATTTGATCTATTGTGATACAAAACTTCTATATTGTATTGAAGGTTTTGTGATATGTTTGACTGTGGATGTGCTATTTTTATACCATTCATAGTTTATGGTGAAATTATTGACATTTCGTATGCTAGTTTTAATACGAATGTTTATGTTATGTTTAAACCTTTTCATATGGGAATGCATTGGACTTAGTAAGTGACGGGTGGAGCCCGCTATAGCTCCTCGATGCATCGGTAGGTCTCATGAGACAAACTAGTGTCTTGGCACAAGGCCTTGACAAAATCTTATTTGTAGTCTTGGCACGAGGCCTTGACTATGTGGTTATGATAGTCTGGCATTATGCATTCCAACATTATGAAAGTGGTTATTGATATTCGATTAGTAGAATATCCATGTGAATAAGTAAATGGAATTATTTCATTTTACTTTTGCCATACTATGTTGAAGTTAAAGTTTAAAAGGCTTTTGTTTTAGTAATTCATTGCCTTAAATGTTTATTCTTATTTATGAAAGTTTCCGCTATATTGTTATCCTTACTGGGCATTTGAGCTCACCCCTTTTCTATGTTTTATTTTTCCCAGGATGTGAAGATGTAAGTTATGAATGACTTGCAGGGATTTTATGAGGGGTTAATAGTGTGGATTGTGGAAACATTATGTTGTTGTAGTAGTTTTTCATTTTATTATGTAATGTAAAACTTATGAATATATCTAGTGTTTCCAAGGCTACTAAACCAATCGGTCTTTCGAGATTTGATCTTTCTTGTGATCATGCCAATGTTATGTAATAATGCACCGACTCTGGGTAACTGGGGTCGGGGCGTTACAGTTGGTATCAGAGGAAGTTTAGTACAAACCTTGGAAGCTAGATTTAGATAAACTCTGATTAGAGCACGTAGACCTAAGATGAACTTTGAGGATTAGTATAGAAGAACTTCCTAGAATTTTGGTATTGTAGAGATTTTGTGAGTTTTCTGAGCAATACATCCCTATCTAGATACGAGCAGGTAGAGGCGGCTCTGGCACAGATGTACCTAGGGGTAAAACCCGAAAACACCACTTTTAGCTAGACTCGAACGGGAACTGGTGCACGACAATGGGCCTTGCTGCACTCTTGGTTACGACACTCCCGGGGGATATGCTTAGGATAACTCTCATTTTCTTTACAAATCATTTTTAAGGGATTATGAGTATATACTTCCTCAAAGAAAACATTCTTATGATTATGGATTATATCCATAAATAGTTCAATTTATGTTAAGTGTTTTATAAGTATGGGATTATGTATTTTGATTCATAAACTGATCTAGTTTATGCCATGGTATAGAAATGGCGCCCAGTAGAAGGAATGAGAACTCCAGAAATACACATGATTCAAAGAGAAGGAAGGATCATATCTTTCATGGTCTTAAGCTAGAATTTATAAGAGAAATAGTCTCCCATGTATTATCATCATATGAAGAAATAATATCATGTGTTGATAAGATAAGTAAAGAGTTTACTGAGTCCTATGGCTTTGAAGGGAAGCAAGAGAAGAAAAGGATGGAAGAGAGAAAGATGGATAAAGGGAAGAGGGAAAAGAAGAATTTTCCCATATGTGGTAACTGTGGAAAGAAACACCCTGGAAATTGCCTGAAAGGAATGGGAGTTTGTTATAAGTGTGGAGGAAAAGGGCACAAAGTACGTGACTGCAAGGGTAAGAAAATGGTTTTAAATGTACAATGCTTCATTTGCAAGGAGTTTGGACACTACGCGAACCTATGTCCCAGTCATCAGACTATGCCGCAAATGATGCTATTGGATAATAATCAAGTTATGATACTACCACAGATGAAGAGGAATGATTAGAGTTCTTATGTTGATTATGTCAATTGAGTGTTGTATCAACAATGTACTTGTTATAATAATTATGGAGTATATAAGGATTGTACTGCAGTACTATTTCATTAAGGAATTGAGATGGTGTGGAACAAAGAAAAGTGACTCAGTAGCAGGTTAAATGTTTGGAAAATATATGGTTGAGAGAAAGATAAACCATAATATGGTTCAGATACCGAGGTGGTGATTTTAGAATAATACATGATTGATTTGGATAAATTATATTGGATATTATTGACTACCTTGAAGCTGATTAATGATTTGTATATTCCATCATTGTTGGGTTTTAAAACATTTTTGGATTAATAAAGTATATCCAGCATTCTATATGGAATAGGGGAGCATGAATGTAATCAATAAGGAATATGGTAATTCAAGATGTTTCAGTTTATTAAAAGAATACAAGATGAAGGTATTCATATGCTATTGCGGGGTAAAAAGGATCTATATTATGTTTACCTTCCTTATAAATGTTGGACTGTGAGTTTGGACAGAAGTATTTTGGATAGTTCTAGTTTGGATTATTTTGGATTACCATAAAAGGAAAACCCGGAGGTTGGGCGGCAACCCGTCGCGTCCGGCAAGGCTGCGAGACTTGAACCCGCAACTGAAGGGCGACAAGGGTGTATCACCTACCACTGGCCCATGAGATGTCCTGGATTAAATAATGTTGTTTTTTTTAAAGATCTGGTAGATGAATTATAAATTCATTTATTTTGGAACCCTGTACGAATAATATAAATAAATAAAAAATTACATTCTATTATCTTTTAGAGTGAAAGATGAGTTTGTGGTAGAAACTTATTAATGGATAAAACTCTGATTATAAAGTAAGTATATCTCCTTATGATCTTAGCCAATCTCATAAATAAATTCCTCAACATTAATAAAATGAACTTAGAACAAAAATGTTTCCCTAGATGGTACCTTAAATCATCACTAATTTATGGCTTTGGGATTGTTGGCCTTTTCATAGCCATGTTCTCTACCACTCTCCATCAGATAATTGATGGTTAGATTTCTCCTCCATATCCATATTTTCCTACATGGAACCCTAGTATGTGTTATTTTCGGTAATCTTCATACTTTCCACTCTTTATTTTAAATAGAGGCCTCATTAATTCATTTTTCGATGTGGGATTTCAACTAAGATATTTTGAAATGTCAAAAATGTGTTGTCCCAATACCCTATATTTTGTTGAACCGATGGTACTTCAAATCATCATAGATTGATGAGTTTAAGGACCTCAATTTTATACTTGTTTGTGATTGATGACCTCAATCACTACCTATAAATATTTACGTTTTTCCTCCAATTATATGTCTCTAATTGCCACCAATGTTCTCCTAATCGAGATCATAATTTGGTGGTGACCCTTTCATTTCTCTTTTCCTCATATTAAGACTAAATTTTAGTAACCCAATTTCCGATGTGGGTTTTCCCACAAATATATTTTCTACTTTCAACCTTTTATTTTCGAAGAACAATTTCAAATTGCGAGGACACAATTTATTGAAGGAGGGGAGAATGTAACACCCCAAGATTTCATAGTGTGTTATTTCTTCAAAATAATTCAATAACTTGCACTACACGCAACACTGAGTTCAATCACACCATGACTTACAAAAAAAAAGCCATTCAAAAGAGGTTATGAATAGTATTATCTAAATTTTAAACTTTATATAATCCTTATAATTTTAGAATCCATATTATGAGTTTCTTAGATATAATGCAAGAACAAATTCATTTTCAGTATTGCACTTTTATCAACTTTTAATAGTGAACCCTTTTTAAATACAATATTTTAAACTTTTTGACTAAATGGGGACATCAAAAATTTAAAATGAAACATCCCAAGCTTCCACGGTACACTTTCTTTGAATAATACAGTAGCGTGTGTTGTACGCAACCTTGAGTTTTAACACACACCACAACCAATCAAACTAGCCGTTTTGAATAGTAATACATACTTTTTAAAATTATATATATTTTATATTTTAAAATGGACTTCATCTTTGGATTCGGAATATCGAATTTAGCCTAAGGTGAAATTTTGGTACATTTCGGATAACTTTCATATTTTGATGAATAGTGAAAATTACTAAATTTTAATTAAAAACAACTTTTTTAATCAAAATAATTAATAGTGATAAATTATGAATTTTAGTGGTTTTAAAGTATATTTAGAATATATTTTTACCATTTAATATAATGTTGGTCATTGGACATAATTTTACAATTAAACCGAACATAAACAAGTGTCAATCTTTTGATAGTTATTATCTCTTAAAAACACGCTTTTTGTTTTGACAGCGGGAATTGATTTTAAATTAATTTCTGCCACTTCTGTGTTTAGAATTTAGGAAAATGGATTCCATATTTGGAATCAGGATGTTCAAATTGTGTAAATAGGTAACTTTTATTTTTAGACATTTTGAATAATTACTGCGGTAAATATTTTATTTACCATGGTTAAGGGTAAATCCGGTAAATAAGGGTTAAAAAAATAATATTATAATAATACTAAATTACCCTAAAACGTGTCTTAACCCTATTGGTTGATACATGGTCGACCATGGGAATCTTTGGGTCTATTTTGGGACCCCATGGATCCACTTGTAAGTGATAATGACACTTTATTTTAATTAAGTTAAAATGAATACAAAAATGACACAAGCATATATCTTTTAGAGAAACAATTGTTACATAGTGTTATATATGTTGGATTTTAGATTATAAATATTAATTAGAAATATAAAAAGATTTCCTACATAATGATAGTTTATTTATAATTTTTAGACATTAAATAATTTATTTTATTTATGACACAATGATGATGCAGTAATTACTATAATAGTGAAAAATTAAAATAATTGATATTATAAATACCCAAAAAAATATAATATGAAACTTTTAATGAATTAAACTAATTTTCTAGGATAATATGATATATTAGGATTGATTAATTGACTTTGTTTGAAGTAATCAATCTGTTATGAGTTTCACAAAAATCAACTATTGAATAGTGTCAAAATTGACATAAAAGAGTTCTTAAAACAAATATTATATTATTAATTGATATTAAATTCCTAAAAATCTAAGGTTCAGCCAAGAGACTTATATAATGATAGTTTCATCATTAATGGACCACTTGGGGGTCTCTTGGATGTATATAGTAAGTTTATTAACCATATTATATAAAAATACAAAGAGACATTGTAAAAGTGAAACTAATTAACTTAGAGTTAATACTTAAAGATAAGGTTAATATAAGTACCCAAACCTGTCTAAATTCTATTGGTTGAGTGGTTTTCGACCTATCCCCACCTTAACCTTTGAATAATCAACTTTGGAGCCTTTAGAAACCGAATATGAATTTATTATAAATTAATATTTCTAGCTTTTCCAAGGGTGCCCCTCACCCCTCTTATAAAAGGGCACTCCTCCTTCTCATTTCTTCACACCTCTAAAGCCTTTTGGTTCGGCCAAACTCTGCCCAAATACTCTCCCAACATCCCTCACTACAACCTAGAGGCCTTAGTTTGATCAGAAATCCAACCTAAGGAGCCCTTTTTATCAAATCAAAAGGAAGAACCCGAAGAAGAGGTAATGATTTCACCACCCTTTTCTAAGTTCATTTCTTCTTCCACTTCTTCTTCCTTTGTTCTTACCATTCTAAAATAATAACTCCAGTATCTCACATATACTGTGATGTTATTATAAGTATGGTACAACCATATTCAGTATTCTATCCACCCTTTGAATAACATGTCACCATACGTGCGTACGTACGGCTTACCGTCTCCACGTCGTGGTGTAATTGTTATTCAATATAATATTATTTGGATGGGTATAATAATGATGTGTAACTCATGTAAATAATAAATATAACAAGTTAATGATTCTATATATATGATATACCATTCATTTATATATTATTTTAATATCAAAAGAATGATATTGTCGCTCGTGCGTACGTACGGACTACCGTCTCCACGAACGCGATGAGATTCATTCTCCATCGTAACCATTCAAGTATAATTATCATTTGATGATTTAAAAATGATTTTTAAGGACTATATATCATTATGGATATGAATAAGATACAACAACCATGGCTTATGTAACAAAACATATAAATAAAATGAGTAAGTTAACCCCCGAAACGACGATAATTCTAAGATATTATTAATGTTAAAAGATCATATATGATATCATATTAATATATATGATTCTTGTATAATTTAATAACAATTATTTCACCATTATACAGGAGGTTAACCTACCCCAACAAAGGAAAAGTACAAGGTAAGGGTTATTTCACAATCTCTTCATTATCCGAGGTTGTTTATACGTAATAATCTACTGGGATTTCTTTATCATCCACATCCATGTTTCTTCAAAATGTATTTCAAAACATATTTATTATTTACAAGAATATGGGTTAAAGTCATTTATACCCTTGTTTGACTTTTTATAAGAGGTTTATAAAGGAATCTTTCCGTCGTTTTCAAAACAAGGTCATTTTTAACCTTTTCGACAGAATTAAGGTAAGAATGTTTTTTTTAACTTATACGGCGGGTGCGGCTAATTTCCGCCATTATAAAATCTTCAAAACTTACCTTAAAAGATTATAAGAATATTTTCAAAGAAAATGTTTTATTTTATATGGATCTTAAATGATTTCAAAATAAAAAGAGATATTTCTTTAAAAATAATTTTGATTTCATCTATGTCAACATCCTTTGATGGATTTTACGCTTATTTGAATTTGATCTATTGTGATACAAAACTTCTATATTGTATTGAAGGTTTTGTGATATTTTTGACTGTGGATGTGCTATTTTTATACCATTCATAGTTTATGGTGAAATTATTGACATTTCGTATGCTAGTTTTAATACGAATGTTTATGTTATGTTTAAACCTTTTCATATGGGAATGCATTGGACTTAGTAAGTGACGGGTGGATCCCGCTATAGCTCCTCGATGCATCGGTAGGTCTCATGAGACAAACTAGTGTCTTGGCACAAGGCCTTGACAAAATCTTATTTGTAGTCTTGGCACAAGGCCTTGACTATGTGGTTATGATAGTCTGGCATTATGCATTCCAACATTATGAAAGTGGTTATTGATATTCGATTAGTAGAATATCCATGTGAATAAGTAAATGGAATTATTTCATTTTACTTTTGCCATACTATGTTGAAGTTAAAGTTTAAAAGGCTTTTGTTTTAGTAATGCATTGCCTTAAATTTTTATTCTTATTTATGAAAGTTTCCGCTATATTGTTATCCTTACTGGGCATTTGAGCTCACCCCTTTTCTATGTTTTATTTTTCCCAGGATGTGAAGAAGTAAGTTATGAATGACCTGCAGGGATTTTATGAGGGGTTAATAGTGTGGATTGTGGAAACATTATGTTCTTGTAGTAGTTTTTCATTTTATGATGTAATGTAAAACTTATGAATATATCTAGTGTTTCCAAGGCTACTAAACCAATCGGTCTTTCGAGATTTGATCTTTCTTGTGATCATGCCAATGTTATGTAATAATGCACCGACTCTGGGTAACTGGGGTCGGGGCGTTACAGAAAAAGACATAATCTCTAACTTAACAAAACATTAGGTTGTTATCCTATATTTTGAATTATCCTAAAAGTTTTTTGTATGGTTTTGTTTTATAATTTATGTTTTACTAAATCATGTTTCTAAGTTTTCTAATAAAATTTATTTTATGAAAACTATAAATACCTCGAACATTACACTATTATATTGGAACTAGATAAATGTGATCACATCCCAAAGGACCAGATTACTAAGTAGACTTATAAGGCTAGATACATTCTTGAATCTCATATTACATTTGAATATATGAAATAAAACATAGAATTTTTATTTAGAAAATCATTATTATCTATATAATATACTTTCATATCAATCATAGTACACTTCTTGAAATCTTGAGAAAGGAAACATAAGAAATAGCCGAGCCTAACTGCTTAGAAAAGGATACATATAAAAAAATCTATTATTGTTAAATAAGGTATAATAAATATGGTAGTAATAATGGATAAAAAAATAATGCTAAATAAATAATCACATGATCTTCAAACTTATCCGTGGATATAATATTTATTCAGATAATCAATGTACATTAAAAGATTATTTTAAATGATAGAATACATAATTTTGGATATATTAAACTTAATGTTGAAGCCTTATTCAATGACATCTATATAAATGGGTAAGGACATAGAAAAATACCCATCATATTTTTCTCATGATACCTATTGATACATCTAGGGGATATTTAATTATGGGCCCCACACATAACTTAATATGTTTAATGCATTAATCTTATGAATAAACAATACAACTTAATCAACATGCCTTAAAAACCACTAACTATCCGTATTAGAAGAACTAGTATAAAAAATGTTAATACTTTACCAATTCAAAATAATAATCAACCATCCAGAAGAATATGGTTGATGGTATCATTATAGTATACCATCATTAAATAATAATTTTCATTAAAGGATTCTTATATTGACGAAAATACTTTAAAAATGTCGTAACAAAATTCGTTGAGGAAAAACAGATTTCAATTTGAAATATCTTATTTAAAATCTAAAAATTTCCCAAATTTTAAGGAAAAAATTTTCTTTGTAAGTAACCTTTGAAACTTTTAATGTAATCCTATAATAATTGGGTTGTTATTATTTTATAAATTTCTTTCATGTTGTTTATGTTAAAAATAATGACTCATTTAACATTTTCGTTAAAAGTAAAAAAACACATCGTTAAGAAAATTACAAGAAGATTATTTTTAAACCATTTTGTAAAAATTAAAACATGGGTAAAAATATATTTAATAAATCATTTTATAATAGTAAAAAAATTATTTAAAATAATGAAAATGTGGAAATTAAAGGAAAATATTCCACGATGAGTAGAAAAGAAAAGTCAATTTTCCTTAAAAACATTATTTCTATATTTTGAGTATATAAAGTGAGTAAAATTAAAGTAAAATTTTTAATTTATATAAATAACTAGTGATGAATAAAATATAATTTTTTTAATATTGAAATATCAAATACTACCTCAAGTGGAGACTTAAACATAAACAATGCAAAATAATGATGGGATTGTGAAATAAACCCCTATCGATTTGGAAATTTTGGAATCACAACCCCCATGAAAGAGATAAATTGAAATGAAATGTTAAATAAAATTAATATAAATTGAATAATGATATACCATATCAAATGGGAAGTATATAAACCACATGAAATAAACAACTAGTGAATATGGTATATGTTTCATGGAAACAAAATTGAGATGAGAAACCCTTTCCTCTAGCCTAATTTAATTCGTTCATATTAAAAACACATTTATAATAAATATATATTTATTAAAAATATATTAAATAACCATAGTAATATATACAATACCACATATTATTTACTTATAACATTTTATAACCCTTTTATTAACAATTATTTATTAAAATCACGTTTTCTGTTGTTAACTGCTTCATTTTTCACGTATGTTTTGGTACAGTAGTTTTAGTCCTTTCGATTTGATCAAATTTACATAATTTAAATAATTATAATCATGATATAAATATCATATATATTATGTATATGAATATTTATAATCATCCATGAATGGTTGATATATAAAAATTAATTAAACTGTTTGTGGAGACAGTTGCTCGTACGTACGCATGAACGCTAATTCCATTTTTCGATGGACAGAATGAAGGAAATTTAATTAATAATTTAACTTTAAATAATAATAATAATATCAAAAATAACATATATATTTATTAAATAGATAATTATAAACAATCATGTAAATTGGTTATGAAAAACTAATTATATCACTATGTGGAGATGGCATGTCGTACGTATGCACAAGAGATGTTTTCACTTTCTGTATAGTGGAAAGAAGCTAGATAATGGTTGTTTAATAATAATATAAAAAATTATTTATATTTTTTATACTGAATTAATTATTTTATAATAAATATCATGTATTTATAGGAGGTAGAATAACAAATAAAATTGAAAACACTCAGTTAAGAGTCATGCCTCTTCGTTGAAGAACCACTTATGGCTTACACATTAAGCCTTTAAGGGATGGTCTTTTGGTAATACTAGAATATCTTGGATGTGGTGAAGGAATATATTAATGAATTTTGTTATGTACTGAACATGATTGAATTCTCAAAAGCTGTGAGTAGTATAGGTGAATGTGTTTTCTTCTTTAAATGGGGGGAAGAGAACTATTGGAATTACTTAAAGTATTAAATTAATATAAGTTAAATTTTATAAAAAAGTGACCCCAAATTGAAATATTTGAAATATAAGATGGTTTTAAGTCTTAATAATATCATAAAAAATATACAAGTTTCTATGATGTTTTAACCCTTATATTTTTGTTTTAAACTCTCATTAATCCTTTTAACAATTACCACAATATCCATGGTTTCTACTATTTAAGGGTCAAGAATGTTACCATAAAAGGAATAGTGACAAATAAATGGAACATGGTTTATATTTTAAACCATATTATATTAAATTATCATAATATATGTTTTTTATGAATTTTATATCATTTAGTAAAATATTATTTATTATTAAATATCATTAATGTGATTTTTGGAGATACATGAAATATTATAATATATTTTGTATTTAACTCATGTAAAATGGTTTCAAAATTAAATTTATTATAAGATAAGGAATATATGGTCTTAATAAGATCATCCAATTTTTTATAGGTTTAGATATCATTTTAAACCTTATATTTTGGTTTAACCCCTTGGTTAACCAATTTTAACCTTAACTGTGGTAATGAATTTTTCAATATTAAAGATTCATAATTTTACTTATATGATGAAAATTGGATAAAAAATGGATTTTTTTTAAAAATTGACAATTTATTATCATAAATGTCCTTTTTAATTTTTTAATACTTTTAAATAATTTAATAAAATATATTTAACATAAAATGATATTAATGTCATTTTAAGAACAATGCACATGATTTGAGTTTGAAAACAACATTAAAGAAATGGAATTAGAATTTAAAGTTTTCAAACATGAAAAATATTTTATAATTATATAAAGAATTTTTTGAAAATAATAATTCACCCAAATTGTATTACTTTTAATATTTTTAAAATAATTTGTTTTGTTTTTCTATTAATTAAATAAATATTTTATCGATGTTTCATAAGCATTTATGGTAATTATTCAGTAACATGAAATAAAAAATAAATTAACATGACAAAAAAATTAATTTGTCTATCAAATAAACATATAAAACTATAATTATCCTCTTTTATTCTTATGTAAAAATTTTAGAGATATTATTTTCAAGAGAGTGACATTTTGTTTGTATTATCTTTTTAAAATAATATAAAGGACATAATAAAATAAAAATTCTAAAAGGTTAAATATATTAAAGAATTGGATCTAAATGGAAAAACTACACTTTTAAAATATGATAAATACAAGTTTTAGAGATATTTTAAATATTTTTTCACAATGTTTTAAACCTATTGTACCTATTTTATCCTTACTGCGGTGATAATATATTTTCCAAATTTATTATTCATAATGACCAAAAATAACATGTACCTATATATAAAATTTTATCTGCATGATTATAAATATGGAATAGATTTTTCATGATTCAATTCATATAATTTTTTTAATTTAATTTAAAATTAAACTCACAAAATGTGATGAAAAGAATTTTTCCAAAATAATATTTCCTGCATTATAAAAGTTTTTATACAAAAATTTAATAAAAAATTAATTCCAATGAAATTAATTAGATTATTAATATCATAAATGGACTAATTTTACTTTTAAAACCATTTTTTTTAAAAATGAACTTTTTAAATTCTTATAATAAAAATACAATTTTAAATAAAAATCATTATTTTCTTATATTCACTAAAAAATAAATCTTTTTATAAAAATCCCAAATTTGATCCTCATTTAATTTTTATATTATGAATCCAAAAATAATATCCAATTCTTCAAATAATGTTTTTAAAATTGGTTGATATTTATTATAATATTTACACACAAAAATCTATAAAAACCATTTTTGAAGAAAACATATTTTTGAAACATAAAATGACATTAATACGAAATTGAGTAATTATTTATTATATATTAATAAGTGTGTTTTCATTATATAATACCTTTTTAAATATATTTCATTATGTTTTTATTCCAATTAGTATAGCCAATTTTAATTAATAGGTTTTAACTATCACGCTTTAATGGAAAAAGGTATTTCCACGTCGGGTTTTAACCGATGTCTATAAAGGATATGTTAAAAATAGAAGTTTTAACGTTGGTTTTTATAAACCTGACATCTAAAAAAAATTAAAAATCTAATTATAGGAATTTTTAGAATTTTTTTACAAAAAACAATGACAAAAATCGGTTCCGGTTGTCTTTTGTGTTAGTTTTTATAAAAAATAACACTGAAACTCATCCCCAGATGGTCTTCAGCATCAGTTTCATAAAAATTGGCATCGAAATTGGGTTCATGTGGGCATTTGGAATGGTTTTCATAAAAACAAATTCTGAAAGTTGGGCCCCGATGGTCTTTAGCATATGTTTTTTTATAAACAGACACCGAAAGTTGGGCTCTATCAGTCTTAGACATCAGTTTACCAACTTCGAATAGAAAAAATATATTTTTCTTATTGGTTTTAGTAAAACCTAATGCTAAAAATTAGAAACTCTTAATACTAGTGTGTATTTGGTTTACCAAGATTTGATTTTACTGGTCATGGAGTTAAAACGTACTTTCAGATCAAAAGTTATGTTCATCATAAGTTGTATATCTTTAAGTTTCGATGGATTCAAATTTCTTGAAAAAACATGAGAAACAGGAACTAAAAATTACATACACTAAATGAAAGAAAAATAATAAAAAAAGATCATAGCCTAATTTGTAATTCTTTTATTTTTTTTTATCGAATAGATATATTTTTTGTCCTTAATTATATTCTTTTAAGGATGAACTCATGCAGTAATAAAAACCATGATCGATAAAACGATGATCGGTAAAGAATTTTTCACCTCAGTTGGTGAATCTCATGTGGAATTTCTATATTTTTATCTTGATTAGATAAATTATTCATCATCATAATAAAAATTATGAAGATTTTTAGTGATATGGAAAACAATAATAATGAAATTAAATGATGATAATAAATACCATGTTCAAATTGTCAATTGATGAAGTGTGGAAATTTTGATTGGATTACAGATGTCGAAAATGTTTAAAGAAAGATAAAGTATATTTCTATATTACAAATGAAAAAAATATGGTGGTGATTTATTAAAATTTAGGTTTTATTTTAAAAATTAAAACGCGCGTTGTGAAAAAAATGAAATATCGAACCTGTGTATTTGAAATTTTACTTTTAACATCGGGTCAATATATAATCGAAATTAAAACCCTTCTCATGTTGGGATTTTAAGATCAATTTTTATATAAATGATTTTAAAATATCACAATATCATTGTTTTCACAAAAAAATTGATTTTAAATATAAAAGCAACTTTTAATGTCATTTTTTAGAAAAAATCAACGTTAAAAGTCCTCCTAAAATACTTTTGACGTCGGTATTTTTGAAAATTCAATATGAAAATAATTTTTAACATCAGTTTTAAATAAAACAATATGTAATAAATGGATTCTAGGTTGTATTTAATTTCCAAAGATTCATTTTGACTACTCGTAGAGATCAAACGGAGTTACAGATTAAAAGTTATGGTCATTAGAATTTGGATTTCTCTTAGAAAATCCCAAAATCTAATGACCATTTTAATAATTAAGTCCGTTTGATGTCCAAAAGTATTCAAAATTAATCTTTTTATACTCAAAAAAAAATTAAATCATTTTTTATATCCGTTTTTAGTAAAACAACAACATTAAAATGACTTTTAACATTGTTTTTTTACAAAAAACTGACATTAAAAGTCTTTTAATGGTCAACTTACTATGTCTATAACTTTTGATCCGTAAGTCCGTTTTAGCTCCAAAACCAATAAAATAGAATATTATGAAATTATCTAAACCTTTTAAAACCTTTTTTATGTTGTATTTTTAGAAAATCAACATCAAAAATACTTTTAACATTAGTTCATGAATATAATTGAGTTTAAAAGTCTTTTAATGTTTAACTTTTGTTCTGTATTTGCATTTCAGCTCCATTACCAGTTAAATCAAATAATATAAAATTATATAAATTTAGGAGAACATTTTTTATGTCTTTTAAAAGAAAATATAATAAACAGTTACTTTTAACTTCATTTTCTGAAAGAAAACGATGTTAAAAGTCTTCCATTAAGACTTTTAAAATCAGTTTTTTCTAAAAAAAACTAATGTAAAAATTGTATTTTTAACATAATTTACTGAATTAATGAAATTAAAAGTCCTCTTGGAAGACTTTTAATGTTGGTATCTAAGAACCGACGTTAAAGACCATTTTTTTACTAGTAACGTTTAAATAATAATGTTATAATAGTATATAACGGTTCGTTTAAACTCGATGTTGTTTGTAACATAAGATTTGAAAGAAATTAAATTTATTTGAAAATAAATATAACATAAAATATTAAGGTGTTACAATGATGGATCATTGTAGGTGTATATACATGATCTATAGTGGATTTATGTTTGGGTATATATATACCAGTTGATCTGGTTATGTGGTTGGGATGTGGGTGAGGGGGATGTAGATGGTAGGAGGAAGGAATGAGGTTGACATCCTTCATGTTCATGTTACCGGATAGAATTATTTTTCATGAATTAATTTTAAATATTTTATTATTTTAATAAGTATTCACTATAGTGGCATGAACTAGGTTCAATCTCACAAAGAGGCCACTCACAAACACTAATTTTTCTTTTGTCGTTGTTAGTTATTATCTAATATAATCTACTCTGACATGAAAAATATATATAAATTGGTATTGAACATATGATAATTCAGTATAGATGGAAAAAAATAAAAATTCAAACACATAATAGAATATAAACACAAGTTAGAAAAAATATGTCTCTCCCATGGTTGATTACATGTTAGCTTCTTCAATATCTTAAAAGGATTCAACTTAATTTTATTCAAAGAAACCCCTCAATTCAATTTGGTTAATAATACTTAATACACTGAAGTTATGAATATTTAGCATAGTTATGAACCTAAGAGCACACTGCATATCCATTACCTTCTTGGGATGCAACCACACTCATTCGTCTTTCAATCCATAAAATGGTGAATCAAATAAAATGAATGGAGAAAAATATTATAAAAATGAAGAATATAAAAAGGGGAAAGAACGAATGAGAAAAAGACATCACCAACCCTGCATTAAAAAAATTCTCTAAATTATAATAGATCAATCTAGATGAATAAATAAAGGCATTATGAATATACAAACTCATATTACTCACCTAAAAGTGAATCTCGAATTAGCACTCCATTACTATGAATATTAGAGAAGAAAAAAAATGAAAAATATAAAAATAAGTGAGTTTAATCATAAATATAGATATAATAAAGAAACTATATTATTATAAATTAATTAAAGTATAAAAAATGAAAATCTATATCTAATCCCCCAAAGGAATCCAAAAGTGCTCCCTTTTACAATCGACCAATAACCTTTAATTCCAGTAGTCTTATTCTTCCTTCAAAATCACATTCCATTTCTCCCTTTTGTGCTTCTATCTTCTCTTCTTAAATATAAATAATCCAAGATAGATCATTAATTCCCTCTAATATTCTTTCTTTATGTTTCATCTCATGAATTTTTATCTCGTTTGATTTCTGTATGGATTCCGTTTAAGCTCATAGGAAATAATTTTAGAAAATAAGAAATTTGATTTTTTGGGTTGAGTCCCTAATTAATTTTAATTTCATCTATAATGGTTGTATTTAATCTTATAGTGACTAAGTAAAAAATACTTTATGTGTCATTTACTGGGGACTCTTACATATTTGCGATATCCCTTCAGTGAAAAGACATTTGAATGTTATGTATTAGAATATTCAGTAGAGATGAATCATACATATCTCAGGATAACACTTCCAAAATATTTCCATATCATCATTTAATATTGAAAGAGGAATCTTATTTATTGGAAAAATGGGTCTTACATATCCATACATAAGAGTTTTTACTTTAGAAATTCTATACCACTTATAACTTCTAGAACTGATATTCTAGAATTCTTCAATGATGAATTCATGGGATTTTACATATTTGTTGAGGACTCTTGTATATTGTGATATTTACCCTTTTCACATTCAAGTCCTCTTCCAGATTTAATTCTTTAGCTTCAAAAAGACATTAAAGTGTCTCAGGGACCTAATTGAATGAACCATACATATGGTTTCTCTCTATCATAAAATTAATAAAAACACAAATTCGATGTGTAACTTTTCTAATAATAACTATAAATAAATAAAATAAATAAAATATTAATTAATCCATTTTCAAATTATATATCAAACTATTAATAAAACTAAATATGATGATATTATCCACATATTACCAAAATAGTATAGATAACATTATTTAATTTCAATGAAAAAATAATACAAATGTATCTTCTATCAATACCATTATATGATGTGGATGTGGTGTGCAGTTGTGATATGGTTGTGGTATGTAGTACATAGTTATGTTCAAGTGGTTATGTCTCTAATATGGTATGTGGTTATATAGTTGAATAGATACGAAAGGGATTGGATCATGGGATGTATGTCGTTTAGGTGTGAAAGTGATAGAATCAGCGAGGAAGTTGTTTCAGGGTACCTTCTTAATATATTCGTTGACATTATCTTAATATATATAGGATTTGATATTGGGTGTGTGAGATATGATGAGGTTGGATGGTAGTTGACCTGAAATAGTTGTTCTTTGGTTCTATTTTTTTTTATTGAGGAATTAGTATACTTTTTCTATATTTTCATGATATATTTTTAGGATGATATTACCGAGTATACGTGTATGGTAACCGCATTAGATATATATATGTATATATATATATATTATAGGTTTCTAGGAGGGTGTTGGTGATCAATTTGGGCCCAACTAGCTTGAGGAGTTTGTGTTTAGTGTTCATAGGGTGCTACCGTAGGTGTTTCTATTTTTTAATTATTATTTATTTTATTTCATGTATGGAATTTACATGAATTATGGATGGGTTTTAGTTTATTTATAATATAGAGTTTATTTGTGGTTTATCATTATTCCTAAGATTCATTAGGGCAATGCCTCCCATTTTGCGAGTTTTATACCCTCAGTTCTAGTTTCTATCCCATGGCCTATTGGAGTTGGGATTTGGCTATCACTCTTTCCTCCACTTTTAATGAACCAAAATTTCAGTAGTAATTTCCTCCTTAAAATAATGATTGTCTCAAATACCCTATCTCAAATGAAATATTTAACCCAAAAAAACCATGACACATTTTTTAATAAAAACATACTTTTCATGAATTAGTCTTTTATTTGGTGGGTATATATAGAGATAAATTATTTATAAAATGAAATGACCAAGAATTTCATCAATGTAATTTCCCATATGACTATATAATTATATCATATTTATTAATGGAGTATTATATAAAGCACACACATCACAAGATAGAACCAACAACCTTTTATTTTATTAATCTAAAAATTATATTTATAGAATAAAAATGTCCCTAAAATTGAAACTATTACAATAGGATAGAAAAATAGAAAATAAGAAAACTTTAATATGAATTTTTTGATCTTCTTGATCCCCTAGAATACCTGCACTCATAAAAAACATTGGAAAGATAAAAAAGAATATTAGAAATGAAATATTCATTTTTAAAATGAATATATATATATATATTTAACCTTGAGATAAAATAGAATTGAATAATGAATCAATAAAATAGGAGGTATTTAAAGAAAGTATGGAACCCATATGAGCATTAAAAATATTATATTTGGAATAGTAATATGACATTTGGAATAGTAATATTGTCATTGGAATTGTAAATATGACCATTTGGAACTGTAACCTGACAATTAGAATTGTATCCTCACCTATGTAAGTGTAAAATAATATTTTGATATCTTATAAAATGAAAATTTTACATATTTATGTCATGAAACAAGTAAAAAAATGTTAAAAAATGGATAAAATAAGAGTTTGTATATTTGAAAAACATATATGTTTCATTTTCATTTTTATAAAAAATTTAAATATTAAAAATAAAGTTTATTTTCATAAAATTGGTTTATAAATTAATAGTATTTTTTATTATAATGATAATATAATTTTATAAGACTAAAATAATTTTAAAAGGGTTAGAAAATGTATCATCATATGAAAATTTTTATTTTTGAAATAAACATGGATTTAAATTAAAATTAAAATTCTCATTTTTATAAAAATGATTTCATTTTTTGAATCAATACATAAATAATTGTTTAGGGGATTTTTTGGTATTTTTCTAAAATAGTTCAATTTTTAGGAGAATAGTAAAAGATGAAAAAATACAATAATTTTCATTATTAGAAAAATGAGTAATGGATGATGTAACTGACCATTGGTTCAACCTAACATGCACTAATTACTTTATATCGAATCAACATTCATCACTATTTTTGGTCTTGATCAAAAATAAAAAACAAATCAATATTATAGTAAAAACACTCATCTCATTCCCTTATAAATACTACCCTCACCACCCATTCTTCTCACACCCTAGAAGCCTTTGAGTTTACCCAAACTCTACCAAATTCTCTCCCCATATACATAATGTCCCTATAATCCTTTTTATAAATAAAATACCAATCCATGGTTCTTTTACAGGAAATTATAAGAGGAGGAATCCAAAGGAGAAGGTAATACCCTCAACCGAGATTTTTAATTTTTCTTCCTCCTCATCCTCCAAAAAAATTCTATACAACATGGAATAATGACTTTAGTATAATATATAAACAGTAATTTTATTTTTTTAATGGAACATACATCATAGAGACTCTTCTCATTACATTCTAAAATCAAAAGGTTGTTCACAGTACGGTTAGTTCACTACCACCATTAACAACATACTTCATTTTTCTCCATCGCCTTCAAGGATGGTTATATAAATATTATTATGGTTAAATATAAGGATAATAAGTATATTTTAACTTATTTCATGTTCTATAATATATTTATTAAATAAAATAATTATATTTCCAGATGGTCAATAAAACATCGTAAATGAACTAACCTTATAACGATAATGTTCATACTAAATGAACCATCTAAATTTCAGAACACATATAGGTATTTAATATAATTTAATTTTTTTTGAAATACATTAATATATTTCATTTAAATTCTAGAGTTGTAGTATCATTTTAAAAGAACTTCATTAATTATCCACAAGTGATCTGACCTTGGAACCATGAAAGGAATGACCTTAGAATAATGAAATTGCATTTTATATCTCATGGAAATAGTTTTAGATAAACATAATATAATTATATTAAATCAAATATATGTGGAAAAGTTTTTTTATTAAGTAATTAATGAATCTAATTTGATTATTTAGGAGGTTAAATGAGTGAAGAATGAATCCGTACATGAGGTAAGGGATCTCTCCAAACCACGGTATTATCTTTGGGTTAATCATTTACTCTATTTACCTCACTTTATCTCTCTAATTTTAATATCTCAAGATTTTAAAATAAATACTATGATCGATATCATATAATATATGCACCACTGAGCTTAAATGAACCATGAAATATTATTATTTAAATATGATCATTATAACCTAGCTGTTGGATTGGCGGGTATGAATAGAAATATCTGAATTTTGAAATACATATAAATATTATACTAAATATAAATTTTTTGATTAATTATTAGGAAATAAGAACTTAATTTTTATTAAATCCATTTTATTCTTCTTAAACATGTTTTCTTCAAAAAATGGTTTTTATTTATTTTCATGATAAAATAATCATAGTTAAATTCTTGAAATTTTAGAAATTTTAATTGATAAATAGGATCTAATTTTTGAAATAACCATATTAAAATTATCTTTGGGGGAAATTGTGGTATTTTTTATAAAACATTGATTTTCCTATGAATAGTGAAAATACTAATTTTTGTAAAATAAACATTTTCTTTTCATTAATAAGTAGCTTTATAATTTGAATTTGATCTCTACATATCATAAGTATTATATAAATAGATATAATCTAATTAAATTCATTTGAATAATCATTATACATGATTTCAGTATAAGTACATTTTTGGGTTAACAATGCATTATTCTAAAAACTATTTTTCATTGCATTTTATGCAATTATATTAAATGTATTTTTTCCATTTATAAAAATTTAATATTGGATAATGGACTCTATTTTAAATCAAGGGTAATTTTTTATAAAATAGGTCCCTTTTAATTTTGGACATTATGAATATAGAATTTAGATATTTTGTAACCACATTAGTGAGTAAATAAAAAAATTAATGTTAAAAATAAAATTATAAAGACTAAATAATAACCCTGATGTTGAGACATTAAGTTTCCATATGACTTTTACATTGATTTATGTTTTCAAAATCACAAACACATTTTCTTAGTGATATTTTTCTTTCTCTAATAATGTTTATATGCTAGAACCTGTTAAACCTTACCCATAGATTTCATTGTTTTAATTAATGTTTTCTCGACCAAGTATAACTTTTTTTTTCAGAAGATATAATTTATTTATATTAAACAGACTCCGATTACTTCTAAAATTGAACTCCAATTTGCTCAGAAATATGACTCTGATTTCTTATGAAATAAGACTCCCATTTCCTCAAAAATACGACTCCAGTTTATTCTGAAATTAGACTCCGATTTTCTCAGAAATCAGAATATGACTTTCAATATTTTCATAATTTTATTATTTGTTTTTCTTACTATTGAAAAATTTCCTTAATGTAATGTTTCATTTTATTTGATCCAAAATATTATAATTTATCTCATACTTATCATAATTAAACAATCTTGTCAATACTTCTCATAGTTTGTTATTCAAAATGATGTCGTCAAACCTATTACCAATTAACCATTACATGAATTCCATGTATATAGGTCCCTCTGAAATTTCATGGAAATATGACCATTGGAGGAGGAATTAGACTATTAATAATTTTCCTATAAATACCTATACATTTGAAATAATTATCTAGTGTGGAGTTTCTATAGAGAGATTATGTTCAAGAATTGAATTTGTGAAGATTTGAGTTGAAGTGATACACTCTGAAATCTCTACTCAACTTTCCTTATGTGAATGCTATGAACTACTTGTTTAAGCCATGAAAAACTTTTTCAACTTACTTAGTGAGAATATGATTGGTGTTGTTTACAATCGAGGGATTCTAGGGACAAGAAGATAGTGGTGTCGATTACTTGCTTAATCGAGGGCTTGAGGGGATTGAAAGACAGATAGAAATCTTCATATTGGGGGATTTATAACGACCCATACTTTACATACATTTTTATTACTACAAAATTGAAGCACACTTATTACAACATATAACAAAACCATGAAAGGACCTTATAGGTATAGTGTCTTTAGAAACTGGAAAGCATAAACAACTGGTTCATAAAGCATCTACTTTGCCTCCCATTTATTTCATCATATCTGGAGTCCCTTTTTGGCATATTCTACTTAATAACCATCTTCCTGACCTGGGGAAATAAAATGTAACACCCCGAGATTTTATGAAAAATATTCTTTTAATTTCATTAATTTCTTGTGTTGTATGATACACCAAGATTACTTTGCGCTATACGCAACACCGTATTAGCTTGCAGTATACGCAACACTATTCTTGGATTGTGTTACACACAATTTTGATAATAGTTATTCTACCCAACATTGAGTATATATATATATATATATATATATATATTCAATTTATAAATGAAATATGGTTGGATTCTGTTATACGAAACAACGAAGGATTCTTTCACAACACGCAACCCTGACTTGGCTTGCATTACACGCAATCGCGACCTTCCTCGATAGTGTGTGTTGTACGCAATACCGGGTTTTACTAAACAAACGATATATTATTATATTATTATTATGAACTAGACGTTATGAATAGTATTAACTAAATTTTTAATTTTATAACATTATTATCCATCTTACACATTTTCTAGAACATGGTATAAGAACAAAATAAATTTTTCGGTTAAAATAAGTATTTTTCAAAAAATGCAGTTTTGCCGCCTTTTGATGGCGCACCCACATTAAATATAGTTTTTTACATGTTTATAAGTTCAATTTGACAAAATAAAATTCTTCTTTTTAATCAAGAAATAAAAATTTACTTTGGATAATTTTTTTGTATTATTCTGGTAACTTTCATATTTTGATGAATAGTAAAAACACTCTATATTTTAATGAAAACAAATTTTTTTCATTGTAATAATTTATATGGTAAAATTATAATATTTAATGGTTTTAAAGTATAAATAGAATTTATTTTTACCATTTAATATAATTTATGTCATTAGCATTGATTTTACATTGAATTCGTAGGTTAAATCAATTCAATCTTTTGCAATGTTTTAAACAAAAACCCATTTTCATTCGACAACGGGATTAATTTTAATTTAATTTCTGCAACTTCTGTGTATTGAATTTGAAAAAATGGATTCCATATTTTTAATCAGTGGGTCCGAATTATTCTAATAGGATACTTTTTATTTTTTGGAATTATGAATAGAAACTACGGTAAATTTTATTTACCATAGTTAAAGGTATATCATGTAATTAAGGGTAAATATAATATTATAAAATTACCCTAACACATGCCAAAATTCTATTGGATGGATAAAACTAAACCCATATCAACTAAGGGTCGTATTAGATTCATTTTATGGACTTTTTACCATGAAAATAATTTAATTATTATTAAAACCAAAGAAAGTGACAACATGTCACTCTCTTAAATCTTATAAGTATAATAATTTTAATTTAGTGATAAACATCATAAAACTTCGAAAATTAATAGTCTCCAGAAAACTAATAAAATTATCTACATCATGATAATTTATTTAGAATTTTTAGGTATTAAATAATTGTCATTAATGGTGATACATTAGTGATACATAAATTATTTATTAAGTGGAAAATAAGTAATATAGTTTTTATTGAAATAATAATACCCATTAAAAGTCCCAAAAACCTGACCACAACTTATTTTTAGTGTATATATACACCTTAATAATCCAATGACCTAATATATAACCGTTTTTATCCTTATAAAAGTGATTATGACACTTATATTATTTTATTTTAAATGATGCCAAAGTTGTCACCTTCATAATTTAATAAATATAACAATTTAAATATTGTTATTTTAAGATTATAAATTCTAGTAAAAGTATTATTGTGAAAGGTAATAGATTTATCTTCATTATAGGATTTTATTTTAAAATTTTATGCAATAAATCAGTATATTAAATAATTATAAAAAAATGTTGTAGTAATTATTTTATTAAGAGATAAACCAAATAAATGGTTTTAAAAATAAAAAAATAAATATTATATGAACTATTTAATGTGATCCACTAATTTTATAGATACATATGACCTTTTATGAATCAATTAAATCTTTTAATTCGAACATATCTTCTGTATATATTTTATTTAAATTCAAATAAATGAATAGTGTCAAAATTGACACTATTGTTATTTTATAAAAATAACATATTATAAAATTGTTTAAAAATCACAAAAATATTTAAAAATTATAAATTTAAATTTATATAGTCTATAATCTTCTAAAGTAAACAATTATTGAAAATTCACAACAAATAAGTAATTATTTGTTATAATTTAAAATTTAGAATTTTATTACCACAAATAAACTTAAATAGATTAAATAAGGATAAATCAAAATGATAAGGTTTAAGATAAGATCCAAACATGTCTAAATTTGATTGGTTAATGATATTACAACTCTATATCATCTAATCTTAGAATATGAATCATTTTTGAAGGTTTTTAAGTGGGGTTAGATTTATTATAAATTAATATTTTTAAGAATTCCAAAGGTGCCCCTCTCCTCCCTTATAAAAGGGCACCTCCTCCCTCTCCTCCTTACACCAATTTGAGCCCTCAAGCTCGGCCAACCCCTGCCAAATTATCTTATCCACTTCCCTAGAAACATCATAGAGGTTATGGTCTAATTTAAAGACCAATATTAGTGACCTAAGAGGAGGTTTCAAAGAGGCGTATCGAAGAAGAGGTAATTTCTTCTCCGGATTCTTTCAGACTTCTTTCTTCTTCAACTTTTCCTTCTTTAGTTGTTTAATTATAAAGTAATAACATCATTATCACTAATATACTGATTTGTTATTATAAATATGAAACAACCCCATTTCACCTTTTATCCATCCTACGGAAAACAAAATCACCGCGCGTGCGTACGTACGGAATACCGTCTCCACGCCGTGGTGTAATCTGTTTTTCCACCAACACTTTACATGGATGGGTATAATGGTGTAAAGAATAACTATACATAGTTATTATAACATCATACTGATTCTGATATATTGTATCATCCACTCCAATTCAATTCAATAATTATGGAAACGATATCATCGCTCGTGCGTACGTACGGACTACCGTCTCCACGATGCGATGAGATTCATTCTCCATGTTAACCATTTAAGAATGATTATAAAGTATATATAAGAAATAATAATGAAATATATGACATTATAAAGCTACTGGATTTATGTATATATGTATGTCATCTACTTAATTCCATTGAACTCAATAAGGAAACTAAAACAGCGTTCATGCGCACGTACGGCCTACCGTCTCCATGAATGGTGTATTTCTTTACATTTATCGATCTATTATATATATGTATATTATGAATATATATTATATATAAATCATGTTTTATATTCTGTAATTATGTAATCATGATCTATGTAATCATATGAATAATTAAAAGTCAAAACACGAATGACAAATGAAACGATTTTACCCAAAACACTCTTTAACATTGAATTTACAAAAGAACGGGTAATATAAAGTCATAAGTGAACCATATATGATATCATAACAATGAATATGATTCTGTAATAAGTCAATGACATTATTTAAATCATTATACAGGAGGTTCGGATACATACGAAGCATATCGGACATAAGATAAGGGATAATTTTGCAAATCTCATTTTTATCCGAGATTGCATATTCGTAAGTATTTACAGGGGTTATTTCTATCATCCATGTCCATGTTTTATAAAAGTTTTTTCATGTATGTTTAAAGTCCTTTTTACCCATTTTGACTTTTACTACATGGTATGTAAGGAATCATTCTTTTGTTTACGTAACGAGGTACTTTTTGACTTTTCCGGAAAAAGTACGAAAAGAATGTTTTTTTAACTTATACGGAACGAACGGATTTTTACGGTTTTATAAAGCCTTATTTTCATGAAGCTTACTCCAAAATATTTAATGACTATTTTCATCAAAATCTCTTTCTTTTAAAATTACATGAAGTTTTGTGAAAAGAAATTGATTTTGAAGAAGAAAGGATATTTTCCTCAAGAATTCATTTCAAGTGTTTTATCAAAACCATTTTCCATCTAAAATGAAATTATTTCATATGTGTATGCTTCAAGTGTAATGTCTCTATGATTTACATGGTTTCACTTTTCTTATTATGAAATGATATCCATTTCTTTTATATGGATTATGTGATTATGGGATGATGTTTATGAAACCCATTTTATTCGTTGGGTTATTATGAATGATGTATGTTTATTTTGTGGCACAAGTAAGAATGATTTCATTATGAGATGGGTGGGACCTATATCTCCCTCCAATACATTGGGTAAAGATTTATATCTCATGAGATAGACATGGCTGGAACGGAAGGTTAAATCGGTTCAGTAAAACAGGACTGAAATGAGGAGTGAACTCGATTCAGAAAGGGACTTTGTCCACTAAGATGGTCTTGGCAGCAATGCCTTGGCTACTATGGAAATCATTACATGTGCTTAATGGATGCCACAATTATATGTTTTATTCCCATGCTATTTTATCATGGTTTATGTTCCATTGTGATCTATGCCTTATATACTTCCATGTTTTATGTTGTTGCTCGAGATTTTAGTGTTTAAACATTATGTTCATGTTTTTAAGTCCCAATGTATATGGTATCTTTTATTTTATCCATGCTTACCCTTAATGAGCATTTGAGCTCACCATTTTTATGTTTTATTTTCCCCCATGATCAAAAGAAAGGTTTTAGGTTAGGAAACAAAAAGTGGAAGATCTTTATGGGAGATGTTGAAGATTTTTCACCATGATTAGAAGATTACGTTCCAAGTTTCCAAAGACACTAAACTATTACGGTCCTTGTGTGTCTGTTTTTGTTATGTATTAAGTATTCCGCAAAAGTAATGTAATGTCCATGTACGTCAAGCTTAGAGTCTCTACAGTTGGTATCAGAGGAAAGGTTTAGTCAACCTTTGGAAACTAGGATGCGAAAATGTTAGTGAGATCCCTAGAGATATTTCTAAGGTATGTCTAGGGATGTACCTAAGGATAAGAATACGTATAGGAGATAGTCCTAGAACTATGGTAACAATCTTAGAATTTAACCTAAGATGTTAGATATTGATGGTGCTTCCCCTTTACTATGTTGTTTTCCATAGCATGATTTTTTCCTCTCACACTATTCTTTTTGGGTTTTAGAAAATGGCTGGAAACATGAAGATTCATGACAATGGAGGATATGACAGACAATGGAATGATTTTCTTCATGAGAAACCAAATGAAACGGGATCTGTAAGTCCAAACATCGTTATTATGCCTAATCAGAAATCTCATAATATGATCAATAATCTCAACTTTGGTAAGTTTCCCGACTCAGATAATAAGAGAAAGATGGAGTTTCATGATGATCATAGAGGAAATAAAGTTCAATTTCCCTCATGTAAATCATGTGGGAAGAGGCATCAGGGAGATTTTTTCAAAGGAACTGAAAGATGCTTTGGGTGTGGAAAAGAAGGACACAAAGCCAGTAAGTGCAAAGGAAAAGGTTCAGTTAACACCATGGACAAGGATAATGGTATTGCTACGACATCAACAATGATTAGATGTTTTAAATGTGGAATGTACGGGCATTATGCAAACCAATTCCCTAATGGAAAATCTCATGAAGAGAATCAGCATGGTCATATGGGTAGTATTTATGTGGATGATGATGAGGAGACTACAAATGATATATGAGCTGAAAGAAGTGTTGAATCTCAGTCGGTTGTTTTAGAAGGTAGTGGAATGATTGTATGTTTATCTAGAGTTATGTTGTATAGTTAATGGTACTATGGAATAAAGAATCATCTAAGGATTGTTACACTATTGTTTTTCCTAAAAGTATTTGAAAGTATATGTTGAATGGTACCAGTAACCATGGAATGTTATTCAGATATTTTTGTAAAGTAGACGATATGCGTATAATGAAGGAATAAGAAGATAATTAGATGCTTGATTGTATTCATGAGCTCATGATTGATATAATGACTAAGTGATATCATGGTTTGAGTATATAGAATTTTTAGGATTTTGGTATGTGAAAAGTGTTAACTTTTAACTGCATTCATGTTTTCACTAAGGTTCAATGGGTATTCATTTTTCAAGAGAATACATGATTAAGTCCTTTGAAAATTTGTAATGTGACCAACAAGACATATCTTATGATATATGGGGATCAACGATGGTATTAAAATGCTTCTTATATGAAATCTCTGGTAATCATTTTCACTATAATATGACAATGGACTGCAATATTTGGATAAGCCTAAAGATTGGAATGGATTATATTGGACATAAGTTAGTATTGTTTAAGGATATAACCTTTTTTCGATATTATTGATGGGATGATATAGTAATGTAGTTTTAGAAAAAGGACAACCTGCAGGACGGGCGACATCCCATCGCGTCGGACAAGGCTGTGGGAATCGAACCCACAACCGAAGTGCGACTGGCCTTTATTGCCTACCACTGGCCTACAGGAAGTCCCTGGTTAGTAGAAAGTAGTTTTATTTTATTAAGCGGTATGATATATAAAATATAAGTTCATTTTTGGAACCATATACGATTAATCTAACCATAAGATGGACTTATAACTTTTTCTAACCTTTTGTTTGAAAGAGATGGAATGTCCCATCATTCTATCACATGATCTGCTAACACATCACGAATAACAAATTTAACTTCATTTCTTGAACTGATGAAGTGGAAATTGTTCAATTCACGAACAACAGTGAGATTGTACCAAAATCATGCAAGTATTTCTTTTAATTCATCAACTTTCGGGAAATGATCTTGAAAACCAAAAATGTTGTCCTAGTTCCCTTATATCAGATGAATCATATGGTACCTTAGATCATCACAAATCAATATCTTTGTGATTGTTGGCTTTTTCATAGCCATGTTCTCTACCACTCTCCATCAGAACTTGATGGTTATATTTTTCTTCCATATCCATATTTTCACCTATGTTCTCCTACGTGGAAACCCAGTGATGAGTTTTTTTGGGTAACCATTACATGTCATACTTTAGTTTTTAAAGCAATGTTTTGGTATTCCTTTTTACGATGTGGGTTTCAATTAAACAAACTTTCGAGTAGTAAACCATTTATAACCCCGACGAATTTCGAGGGGGAAATTCATTTTAAGGGGGGTAAAATTTAACACCCCGAGATTTTATGAAAAATATTCTTTTAATTTCATTAATGTCTTGTGTTGTATGCTACACCAAGATTACCTTGCACTATACGCAACACCGTATTATCTTGCAGTATACGCAACACTATTCTTGGATTGTGTTACAGACAATTTTGATAATAGTTATTCTACGCAACATTGAGTATATATATATATATATATTCAATGTATAAATGAAATATGGTTGGATTATTTTATAAAAAACAATGAAATATTCTTTCACAACACGCAACCCTGACTTGGCTTGCATTACACGCAATCGCGACCTTCCCCGATAGGGTGTGTTGTACGCAATACCGGGTTTTACTAAACAAACGATATATTATTATAATATTATTATGAATTAGATGTTATGAATAGTATTAACTAAATTTTTAATTTTATAACATTATTATTCATGTTACACATTTTCTAGAACATGGTATAAGAACAAAATAAATTTTTCGGGTAAAATAAGTATTTTTAAAAAAATGCAGTTTTGTCGCCTTTTGATGGCGCACCCACTTTAAATCTAGTTTTTGACATGTTTATAAGTTCAATTTGACAAAACAAAATTCTTCTTTGGAATCAAGAAATAAAAATTTACGTTGGATAATTTTTTCTTATTATTCTGGTAACTTTCATATTTTGATGAATAGTAAAAACACGCTATATTTTAATGAAAAACAACTTTTTTCATCATAATAATTTATATGGTTAAATTATAATATTGAATGGTTTGAAAGTATAAATAGAATATATTTTTACCATTTAATATAATGTATGTCATTAGCATTGATTTTACATTGAATTCGTAGGTTAAATCAATTCAATCTTTTGCAATGTTTTAAATAAAAACCTGTATTCATTCGACAACAGGATTAATTTTAATTTAATTTCTGCAACTTCTGTGTATTGAATTTGAAAAAATGGATTCCATATTTGGAATCAGTGGGTCCAAATTATTTTAATAGGCTACTTTTTATTTTTGGGAATTATGAATAGTAACTACGGTAAATTTTATTTACCATAGTTAAATGTAAATCAGGTAATTAAGGGTAAATATAATATTATAAAATTACCCTAACACCTGCCAAAATTTTATTTGATGGCTAAAAGTAAACCCATATCAACTAAGGGTCGGATTAGATTCATTTTATGGACTTTTGACCATGAAAATAATTTAATTATTATTAAAACCAAAGAAAGTGACAATATGTCACTCTCTTAAATCTTATAAGTATAATAATTTTAATTTAGTGATAAACATCATAAAACTTCGAACATGAAAAGTCTCCAAAAATATAATAAAATCATCTACATCATGATAATTTATTTATAATTTTTAGGGATTAAATAATTGTCATCAATGGTGATACATTAATGATACATAAATTATTTATTAAGTGGAAAATAAGTAATATAGTTTTTATTGAAATAATAATACCCATTAAAAGGCCCACAAACCTGACCAAAACTTATTTTTAGTGTATATATACACCTTAATCATCCAATGACCTAATATATAACCGTTTGGATCCTTATAAAAGTGATTATGAAACTTATATTGTTTTATTTTAAATGATGCCAAAGTTGTCACCTTCATAATTTAATAAATATAACAATTTAAATATTGTTATTTTAAGATTATAAATTCTATTAAAAGTATTATTGTGAAAGGTAATAGATTTATCTTAATCATAGGATTTTATTTTAAATTTTTATGAAACAAATCCGTATATTAATTAATTATACAAAAATGTTGTAGTAATTATTTTATTAAGAGATAAACCAAATAAATGGTTTTAAGAATAAAAAAATAAATATTATATGAACTATTTAATGTGATCTACTAATTTTATAGATAAATATGACCTTTTATGAATCTATTAAAGCTTTTATTTCCAACATATCTTCTCTATATATTTTATTTAAATTCAAATAAATGAATAGTGTCAAAATTGACACTATTGTTATTTTATAAAAATAACATATTATAAAATTGTTTAAAAATCACAAAAATATTTAAAAATTATAAATTTTAATTTATATGGTCTATAATGTTATAAATTAAACAATTATGGAAAATTCACAACAAATAAGTAATTATTTGTTATAATTTAAAATTTAGAATTTTATTACCACAAATAAACTTAAATAGATTAAATAAGGATAAATTAAAATGATAAGGTTTAAAATAAGATACAAACATTTCTAAATTTGATTGTTTGATGATATTACAACCCTATCTAATCTAATCTTCGAATATGAGTCATTTATGGAGGTTTTTAAGTGGGGTTAGATTTATTATAAATTAATATTTTTAAGAATTCCAAAGGTGCCCCTCTCATCCCTTATAAAAGGGCACCTCCTCCCTCTCCTCCTCACACCAATTTGAGCCCTAAAGTTCGGCCAAAACCTGAAAAATTATCTTATCCACTTCCCTAGAAACATCCTAGAGGTTATGTTCTACTTTAGAGACCAATCTTAGTGCCCTAAGAGGAGCTTTTAAAGAGGCGTATCGAAGAAGAGGTAATTTCTTCTCCCGATTATTTCAAGCTTCTTTCTTCTCCAACTTCTTCTTCTTTAGTTGTTTCATTATAAAGTAATAACATCAGTATCACTAATATACTGATTTGTTGTTATAAATATGAAACAACCCCATTTCACCTTCTATCCGTCCTACAGAAAACAAAATCACCGCGCGTGCGTACGTACGGAATACCGTATCCACGTCGTGGTGTAATCTGTTTTTCCACCAACACCTTACATGGATGGGTATAATGATGTAAATAATAACTATACATAGTTATTATAACATCATACTGATTCTGATATATTGTATCATCCACTCCAATTCAATTCAATAATTATGGAAATGATATCATCGCTCATGCGTACGTACTGACTACCGTCTCCACGACGCGATGAGATTCATTCTCCATGTAAACCATTTAAGAATGATTATAAAGTATATATAAGCAATAATAATGAAATATATGACATTATAAAGCTACTGGATTTATGTTTATATGTATGTCATCTACTTAATTCCATTGAACTCAATAAGGAAACGAAAACAGCGTTCATGCGTACGTACGGCCTACCGTCTCCATGAATGGTGTATTTCTTTCCATTTATCGATCTATTATATATATGTATATTATGAATATATATTATATATAAATCATGTTTTATATTCTGGAATTATTTAATCGTGATCTAAGTAATGATAGGAATAATTACAAGTCAAAACACGGACGACAAATGAAACGATTTTACCCAAAACACTCTTTAACATGGAATTTACAAAAGAACGGGTAATATAAAGTCATAAGTGAACCATATATGATATCATAAAAATGAATATGATTCTGTAATAAGTCAATGAAATTATTTAAATCATTATACAGGAGGTTCAGATACATACGAAGCATATCAGACATAAGGTAAGGGATAATTTTGCAAATCTCATTTTTATCTGAGATTGCATATTCGTAAGTATTTACTAGGGTTATTTCTATCATCCATGTACATGTTTTATTAAAGTTTTTTCATGTAGTTTTAAATTCCTTTTTACCCATTTTTGACTTTTACTACATGGTATGCGAGGAATCATTCTTTTGTTTACGTTACGAGGTACTTTTTGACTTTTCCGGAAAAAGTACGAAAAGAATGTTTTTTTAACTTATACGGCACTGACAGATTTTTATGGTTTTATAAAGCCTAATTTTCATGAAGCTTCCTCCAAAATATTTCATGAATATTTTTATCAAAATCTATTTCTTTTAAAATTGCATGACGTTTTGTGAAAAGAAATTGATTTTGAAGACGAAAGGATATTTTCCTCAAGAATTCATTTCAAGTGTTTTATCAAAACCATTTTCCATCTAAGATGAAATTATTTCATATGTGTATGTTTCAAGTGTAATGTCTCTATGATTTACATGGTTTTAATTTTCTTATTATGAAATGATATCCATTTCTTTTATATGGATTATGTGATGATGGGATGATGTTTATGAAACCCATTTTATTCGTTGGGTTATTATGAATGATGTATGTTTATTTTGTGGCACAAGTAAGAATGATTTCATTATGAGATGGGTGGGACCTATATCTCCCTACAATTCATTGGGTAAATATTTATATCTCATGAGATAGACATGGCTGGAATGGCAGGTTAAACCGGTTCAGTAAAACAGGACTGAAACGAGGAGTGAACTCGATTCAGAAAGGGACTTTGTCCACTAAGATGGTCTTGGCAGCAATGCCTTGGCTACTATGGAAATCATTACATGTGCTTAATGGATGCCACAATTACATGTTTTATTCCCATGCTATTTTATCATGTATTATGTTCCATTACGATCTATTCCTTATGTACTTCCATGTTTTATGTCGTTGCTCAAGATTTTAATGTTTAAACATTATGTTCATGTTTTTAAGTCCCAATGTATATGGTATGTTTTATTTTATCAATTCTTACCCTTACTGAGCATTTGAGATCACCCTTTTTATGTTTTATTTTTCCCTAGGATAAAAAGAAAGGTTTTAGGTCAGGAAACAAAAAGTGGAAGATCTTTATGGGACATTTTGAAGATCTTTCACCACGATTAGAAGATTACGTTCCAAGTTTCCAAAGACACTAAACTATTACAGTCCTTGTGTGTCTGTTTTTGTTATGTATTAGGTATTCCGCAAAAGTAATGTAATGTCCATGTACGTCAAGCTTAGGTTCTCTACATAAAACATACAAAAGGGTGAGCTCAAATGCTCAGTAAGGGTAAACAAAAGAAATATCAATCACACCATATACATAAGCACATAACTTTTGGAAATATTAACCTGCAAAAGAGATCATAATTTCATAACATGGGATAAATCATTGTAGTGAAATGTAATCCCAATAATCATAACTTAAAACATGAAACTTTGTGGCATACACACATAATCACTGAGAATCATTTCTTGTTAGTCAAGACTCATTTCCAAGACTATCTTAGTGGACAAAGTCCACTTCTGAACCGAGTTCACTCCTCGTTTCAGTCCTATTTCACTGAACCGGTATAACCTGCCGTTCCAGCCATGTCTATCTCATGAGATTTAAAATATTTACCCAATGAATTGGAGGGAGATATAGGTCCCACCCATCTCATAATTATACCATTCTTATGTGTGCCACAAAATCATAAATCATACATCATTGCATAACCCATGTAATAAAAAAATGGGATTCTTAAACATCATGACATCATAAAACAATTCATATAAGATAAAGGAATTCATAAAAATATTTCCATCACAACATAATCAAATAAATGTAATAATAGGGATGGAAATATAAGCCTTTATTATCTTAGATGTAAAATAATTTTGATAAAACACTTGAACTCCATTCTTGAGGAAAATATCTTTTCTGCTTCAAAAACACTTTTCCTTTCTTAACATGTCGTACAGTTCTAAACTAAAAGAATTTGATTGAAAATAAACTTGAAAACTTGTAAAGGAAGCTTCTTGGAAATAATGTTTTAAAAATCCATTCATGCCGTATAAGTTAAAAAAACATTCTTCTCGTACTTTTTTCGGAAAAGTCAAAAAATTATCTCGTACGAAAAACGACAAAAGATTCCTTTCATATATTTTACTAAAAACTCACCGAAGGGTAAAATAGGATTTAAACAATTTTAGGTGAATGGAAATAATATTACATATTGAGTAAACAAGGATGTGGATGATAAAATACACCCCAGTAAATACCAAAGTATAAATAATCTCGGAGAAAAATGAGATTGTGATATTTTCCCTTAACTTAGGTCTGATATGCTTTGTACGTATCCGAACCTCCTGTATAATGATTTAAATAATGTTATTGACTTATTACATAATCATAATCATTGTTATGATATCACATATGTTCATATTCATAGCTTCTTATTAGTAATATTTCATTACAACTTGTTATTCGGGTGTTTATTACTTATTTGTTCTTATGCGTGTTTTATCGAATAAATTCTTATTCTTCTCTTTAGGTTATAGATACCTAATTTCCATAATTTTATTAGTGTAATATATATCATATTAATTCATTAAATTCATTTACATAATAATTATTCAATGAAGATCATGTAGAACGAGTCGCATCACATCGTGGAGACGGTATTCCGTACGTACGCACGAGCGATGATATTGTTCCCATGATCATGGAATTGTATTTGAGTGTATGTATACTATTTAAGAATCAATATCACATTAAAATAATCATATATAGTCATTATTTAAACCGTTATACCCATCCAAGTATGGTGGTGGTGAAAAATAGATTACACCACGGCGTGGAGATGGTATTCTGTACGTACGCACGCGCGGTGATTTCATTTTCCGTAGGATGTATAGATGGTGAAATAGGGTTGTTAAATAATTATAATAACATATAATTATATGAGTGATACTTATGTTATTACTTCATAATGAAACAACTAAACAAGAATAAGTGGAAGAAGAAATAAAGATGAAAGAATCGGTAACGGACATTACCTCTTCTTTGAAGTGCTTCTTTGAGACCTCATTTTAGGGAACTAAAAGTGGTGTTTGAAGAAGACCAGGACCTCTAGGATGTCTATAGGGAAGTGGAGAGGAGAAATTGGCAGGGGTTGGCCGAGATTGAAGGCTCAAAGTGGTGTGAGGAAGAGATGGAGGAGGTTCCCTTTTATAAGGGAGGAGAGGGGCACCTTTGGAATAACTAAAAATATTATTTTATTCAAAAGCCAAATTCGGTTTTAAATAGCTTAAAATTGATTTATTTCGAAGCTAAGGTGGTTATGGGTCGCAATCCTCTCATCCAATATAATTTAGACAAGTTTGTGTTCCAATGTTGACCTTATCATTTAGATTTAACATTAAGTTAAACAATTTTACTTTTACCGTGTCTTCTTGTGTTCTTACACTATAAGGTTAATAAACTTACTATAATAATACAAAAGAACCCCAAATTGTTTATTATTAACATATATAACCTTATCTAAGTCATTTGGCCGAACCTTAGGTTTTTAGGAATAAAAAAACAATTAATAATATAATATTTGTTTTAAAAACTATTTTATGTTAATTTTGACACTATTTAGTAATTGATTTTTGTGAAAATAATAACATAATGATTAGTTCTAAAAAAGTTAATTAAATAAATAATAACATGTCATAGTAACCTATAAAATTAGTGGAATTCATAAAAAGTCTCAAATTACATTTATTTGGGTATTTATAACATCAATTATGTCAATATTTCATTAATAAGATAATTACTGCATCATGTTTGTGTCATAAATAAATTAAATTATTTAATGTCTAAAAATTAAAAATAAAATACCATTATTTAGGAAATAATTTTAGATTTCTAATGAATATTTATAGTCGAATTTATCTTATATATCACCTTATATTAAAAATTATTTACTTATTAAACTTTGATTTTAACTATTTTAACCCTTCTTTAAATAAATTAATAATAAATGTCCTAATCTAATCCAAGTGGCCCTAAATGGTCATCTTTTATTCCTAAGTTTGTTTTTGGTCGAATTAAACTTATCCAATAGAATTAGGACATGTGTTAGGGTAATAATAATATCATTTTACCCTTAATTACCCTATTTACTTTTAACCGTGGTAAATGAAAGTAAAAAGTTAATATTCACCAAAAATTATTTTCATCTCCTTAAACCACATTTTAATTACTGACATCAACCGTGTCTCTTGGATTTTCGAAATTCCACTCACAGAAGCGGTAAAATTAAGTTTTATGAAAAATTTAGTTTTTTAACTACCACTTAGTGGTTTCACTATTCATCAAAAATTGAAAGTTTTCAGAAAAATACCAAAATTTCACCCTAGGATAATTTTCGATATTCCGAATCCAAAAATGAAGTCCATTTTGAAAAATAAAATTTATAAAATTTCAAAAAGTAGTTATTACTATTCATAACGGCTAGTTTTAATAATATTTTATTAGCATATCATTGTTTAGTGAAACTCGGTATTGCGTACGACGCAAGCTATCGAGGTAGGTCGCGATTTCGTGTAAAGCAAGCCAGGAAAGTGTTGTGTGTAGAAAAAGATTCCTTTGATGATTTATATAACATAAAAGTCTCGGGTGTTACATTCTACCCCCATTAAAATGAATTTTCCCTCGAAATTTGTCACTTTGTAACAAACAGATGAGGATACCTCTCCCTCATCATATCCTCAAGCTCCCATGTAGATTTTTCTAATTGGTGGTTCCTCCATAAAACATTCACCAATCAAGTGGTCTTGTTTCGTAGGACTTTTTCGCTATGATCCAGAATCTCTATCGACTATTCTTCATAAGAAAGATCCTGCTCTAGTGGTACAACTTCTGAGCTGAGTACATGTGAAGGATCAGGTATGTACTTTCTCAGGAGAGATACATGGAACACATCGTGAACTTGAGAGAGATTCGGTGGAAGATCCAATCGGTAAGCTACCTTCCCAACACGATCCAGTATTTCGAAATGACTGATATATCTAGGCTTCAACTTACCCTTCTTTCCAAATCTCATGACCCTCTTCCAGGGAGATATTTGTAAGAACACATTATCACCTACTTCAAACTCTAGGTCTTTTCTTCGGTTTTCGGCATAACTTTTCTGTCAACTCTAAGCTGCTCTTATGTGTTGTTGAATAGATCTGACCTTTTCGGCCATTTCATCAACGAGATCGGGTCTTAATAGATTTATTTCCCCAACTTCATCCCAACAAGTTGGAGTCCTGCATTTCTTTCCATAGAGAGCTTCATAAGGAGTCATCTGAATACTGGAGTGAAAGCTATTATTATAATAAAATTCCACCAAAGGTAGGTGTTGATCCCAACCACCTTTGAAATCCATAGAGAAATCTCTCAACATATATTCTAGAGTTTGAATTGTTCTCTCAGACTGACCATCTGTCTGACGATGATAAGCAGTGCTGAAACTCAACACTGTATCCAGAGTATGCTGAAAACTTCTCCAGAACTTCAAGGTAAATCTCGGATCCCGATCAGATATAATAGAAAGTGGTACTCCATGTAATCTTACCACTTCTTTTACATATATCCTGGAAAGATGATCTAGAGATAAATCCTCTCTAATAGAAATGAAGTGTGCAGACTTTTTAAGACGATCCACTATGACCCAGATAGCATTATTTCCTTTGGATGTTTTAGGAAGTCCTGTGACAAAGTCCGTAGTGATGTTTTCCCATTTCCATTCGGGTATGGATAATGGTTGTAACATCCCCTTAGACTTCTGTCTCTCAGCTTTAACTTGTTGGCAAACCAAGCATTGAGAGAGATATTCAGCAACATCTCTTTTCATGCCATCCCACCAGAAGTACTCTTTCAGGTCCCTATACATCTTCGTGCTTCCAGGATGAATAAAGAATGAAGAACTATGAGCCTCATCCAGCAGCTCCTTTAATTCGGGGATGGGAGGAACACAAACCCGATTCCTGAACTTTATTATCCCATCACAATCAAGGTTGAATTCAGGAACATTTCTCACCTTCTTTTGTAACTCGACATCTTCTTTCTGTGCCTCTTTAATATTCACATGTATAGATGGCTGAACATTCATTTGAGAAAGATACGATTTTCCCCTTTCATTATAATTCCAAGATCCATCCTTTGTAAATCCATAAATATTGGATCTTTTGTGATCCTCATCATGGATAAACTAGCATGGTCTTGTTGACTTAATGCATCTGCCACCTTGTTTGCTTTCCCAGGGTGGTAATGAATTGAGCAGTCGTAATCCTTAATCAGCTCCAACCATCTTCTTTGGTGCATATTCAGCTCCTTTTGTGTGAAAATATACTTTAAACATTTATGATCAGTATAAATATCACACCTCTCACCATAAAGGTAATGCCTCTAAATCTTTAATGCAAAGATTACCGCAGCTAACTCCAAATCATGAGTTGGGTAATTTTTCTGATGTATTTTCAATTGTCGTGAGGCATAAGCTATCACCATATCATTTTTCATAAGAACACACCCCAAACCCTTCTTGGATGCATCACTATATATCACAAACCTTTCTCCACTACAAGGCAGTGTGAGCACAGGTGTACTGGATAACCTTCTTTTCAACTCCTTGAAATTCTCTTCACATTCCTCCGTCCAAACAAACTTAACTCCTTTCCGAGTCAACTTGGTGAGTGGATTAGATAATCATGAAAAATCTTTCACAAAACGTCGATAATATCCAGCCAAACCAAGAAAACTTTGGATCTCAGTTACTATTGTTGGTCTCGACTATCTTTCGATAACCTCTGTTTTGCTGGATCCACAGATATCCCCTCTTTTGAGATTATGTGACCCAAAAATGAAACTTTTTGAAGCCAAAATTCACACTTGGTAAATTTGGCATAAAGCTTCTCCTTTCTCAGGGTCTTCAATATAATTCTCAAGTGATCTTCATGTTCTTCCTTGCTCTTTGAATAGACAAGAATATCGTCTATAAAGACTACCACAAATTGATCAAGATAGTCTCTAAAGACTCTATTCATTAGATCTATGAAGATAGCAGGGGCATTGGTAAGACCAAATGGAATCACTATAAATTCATAGTGTCCATACCTGGTACGGAAATCCGTCTTTGGTATATCCTCCCTTTTGACCCTTAATTGATGATACCCTGAACGAAGATCAATCTTGTAAAAGTATTGAGCTCCGCGTAGTTGGTCAAATAGGTCATCAATGCGCGGGAGAGGATATTTGTTTTTGATAGTGATCTTGTTAAGTTCTCGATAATCAATGCAGAGTCTCGTTGATCCATCTTTCTTCTTAACAAACAGAACAGGTGATCCCTAAGGTGATGCACTAGGGCGTATGAACCCCTTATCAATATTCTCTTGGAGTTGCTTCTTCAATTCTTGCAACTCAATTGGGGCCATTCTAAAAGGTGTCTTTGAAATAGGCAAAGCATCCGGTACAAGTTCTATTGAAAACTCAACTTCGCGATTCGGTGGAAGACCCGATAATTCCTCCAGAAAGACATCATCAAACTCCTGTACAATGGGAATATTCTTAATCGTGAGTTTCTCACCAACCATTTGATATAAATAACCTTCATTTAGTGGAATCAATACCCATAAAATGGAAGAAATTTCCACTGGAAGGTTATGTTCATTCTTGCATCGATAGACGATCATAGATTGATCTGGAATATGAAATGTAACTTCCCTTCTTTGGCAATTGATATGATCTCCATGTAGAAAAATCCAATCCATGCCAAGAATCACAAAAAATTCCACTATAGGAAGGATCACAAGATTTGTAGGAAGCACTTTCCCACAAACTTCAATCGGAGAAGAATTATAAACTTTTGATGCGACTGTTGTGCCATAAGGGGTTGTCACAGCTAACTCAACATCTAAATGTTGAGGTAATACAGTGATATCCTTAGAAAATTCTTCAGAAATAAAGGAGTGGGTGGATCCAGAATCAAATAAAACATTTTCTAATTTAGAGTGGATGGTAAGTGTACCTTTCACCACATCGTTATCATACTCCACATCGCTGATAGAAATTGCATGTGACTTTCCTTTGTCTTTAGCCTTAAGAGTTTGTTGACATCGACCATCATCATCAACCCTTGGATTTGGGCATTGATTGGCATAATGCCCCATCTCCTTGCACTTGAAACAATGAAGTGTAGTAGGGTCATTCTGTGTATCCCTTCATTTGTTTTCATCATTAGACATCTTCTTCCCATCATTGCGTCATTAAAATGCCCGATGACCTTCCTTTCCACATTTGAAACATTTACTTGTCCCTTTAAGACAACTCCATCCATGTTTCTTTCCACACTTTGAGCATAAGGGAAATCTCATCTTATTTTCAGTGTGCTCTTTAGATTTTCCTTTGAATTCCATTTTCCTCTTCTTATCAAACCCATATGAATGATGGGTTACTCCAATCTCCATCTCGACTTTGAGAGCACATCGAACGATTTCCTCTTAGCTATTAAAGTCCCTTATGGCTAACGCCCTTTGAAGACTTGGTTTTAAGCCACTAAAGAATCGATCGATCTTACTCTCAGGTTGGATAATAATACCAGAAGCATACCTTGAAAGTCTTGTAAAATTTTCTTCATAAGTACCAACAGATTCATCATCCTTTTGCTTTAGTTCAAGAAACTCTTTCTCCATCTTTGTTCGAAGAATACGAGGGAAGTACTTATTGAAAAATAAGTTCTTGAACTCATCCCATTCCATGGACTCAATTTCATCCCTTTGCCTCGTATTCTTAATATGATTCCAACATTGATCAGCATCTCCTTCCAAAAGATACACTGCTAGGATGACTTTATCATGTTCAGAACATTGAAGAACTGAAAATATCTTTTCAGTAGTACTAATCCATTGTTTAGCAACTAATGGATCAGTAGACCCGCTGAAAGAAGGTGGATGCTGCCTCATGAAGGATTCAACAGAATGTTGCTCCTTCCTTTGCTCGTTTGGATGTCCTGTATGATTCATAGCTTGAGAAAGTTGTGTGAGCATGGCTACAAGATTTTTCATTCCAGCTCCCATAACGTTTGGTTGCTCCGGGGGACAATCATTTCATTGCCCGTCGCATTCCGCATTAACACGGTTCCTTCGGGTTCCAGCCATTGACTAAAACCAAGAAGAATAGTGTGAGCAACGCTAATTATAATAGGAAAACCACATAATCAAGAATAAAATTTCACACTTAAGGTCTTATCCTAGGTTATTCATGGTCATTTCTAAAACACTAAGATTGTTTTCTATGCTTAGAATTATCCTTAGGGTTCTTACTAAGGCTTTCACATCCTAGTTTCCAAAGGTTGACTATACCTTTCCTCTGATACCAACTATAACTACCCATACTTTACATACATTGTTATTACTTCAAAATTGAAGCACACTTATTACAACATATAACAAAACCATGAAAGGACCGTATAGGTATAGTGTCTTTAGAAACTATAAAGCACAAACAACTGGTTCATAAAGCATCTACTTTGCCACCCATTTATTTAATCATATCTAGAGTCCCTTTTTGGCATATTCTACTTAATAACCTTCTTCCTGACCTGGGGAAATAAAACATACAAAAGGGTGAGCTCAAATTCTCAGTAAGGGTAAACAAAAGAAATATCAATCACATCATATACATAAGCACATAACTTTTGGAAATCTTAACCTGCAAAAGAGATCATAATTTCATAACATGGGATAAATCATAGTAGTGAAATGTAATCCCAATAATAATAAATTAAAACATGAAACTTTGTGGAATACACACATAATCACTGAGAATCATTTCTTGTTAGTCAAGACTCATTTCCAAGACTATCTTAGTGGACAAAGTCCACTTCTGAACCGAGTTTACTCCTCATTTCAATCCTGTTTCACTAAACCGGTTTAACCTGCCGTTCCAGCCATGTCTATATCATGAGATATAAAATATTTACCCAATTAATTGGATGGAGATATAAGTCCCACCCATCTCATAATTATACCATTCTTATGTGTGCCACAAAATCATAAATTATACATCATTGCATAACCCATGTAATAAAAAAATGGGATTCTTAAACATCATGACATCATAAAACAATGCATATAAGACAAAGGAATTCATAAAAATATTTCCATCACAACATAATAAAATTAATGTAATAATAGGTATAGAAATAGAACCCTTTATTATCTTAGATGTAAAATAATTTTGATAAAACACTTGAACTCCATTCTTGAGAAAAATATCCTTTCTGCTTCAAAAACACTTTTCCTTTCTTAACATGTCGTACAGTTCTAAACTAAAAGAAGTTTATTAAAAATAAACTTGAAAACTTGTAAAGTAAGCTTATTGGAAATAATGTTTTAAAAATCCATTCATGCCATATAAGTTAAAAAAACATTCTTCTCATACTTTTGTTGGAAAATTCAAAAAAGTACCTCGTACGAAAAACGACAAAAGATTCCTTTCATATCTATTACTAAAAACTCATCAAAGGGTAAAATAGGATTTAAACAATTGTAGGTGAATGGAAATAATATTAGATATATGGGAAACATGGATTTGGTTGATAAAATACACCCCAGTAAATACCAAAGTATAAACAATCTCAGATAAAAATGAGATTGTGATATTTTACCTTACCTTAAGTCCGATATGCTTTGTACGTATCCAAACCATCTGTATAATGATTTAAATAATGTTATTTACTTATTAAATAATCATACTCATTTTTATTATATCACATATGGTCATATTTTTTGCTTCTTATTAGTAATATTTCATTACAACTTGTTATTCGGGTGTTTATTACATTTTTGTTCTTATGTATGTTTTGTCGAATAAATTCTTATTCTTCTCTTTAGGTTATAGATACCTCATTTTGAGAATGTTATTATTGTAATATATATCATATTAATTCATTCAATTCATTTATATAATCATTATGCAATGAAGATCATGTAGAACGAGTCGCATCACATCGTGGAGACGGAATTCTGTACGTACGCACGAGCGATGATATCGTTCCCATGATCATGGAATTGTATTGAAGTGTATGTATACTATATCAGAATCAATATCAATTTACAATAATCATATATAGTCATTATTTACACCATTATACCCATACAAGTAAGGTGGTGGTGGAAAATAGATTACACCACGGCGTGGAGACGATATTCCATACGTACGCACGGGCGGTGATTTCATTTTCCGTAGGATGAATAGATGGTGAAATAGAGTGGTTTCATACTTATAATAACATATCAGTATATGAGTGATACTGATGTCATTACTTCATAATGAAACAACTAAAAAAGAAGAAGTGGAAGAAGAAATAAAGATGAAAGAATCGGTAACGGACATTACCTCTTCTTTGAAGTGCTTCTTTGAGACCTCCTTTTAGGGCACTAAAATTGGTATTTGAAGAAGACCAGAACCTCTAGGATGTCTCTAGGGAAGTGGAGAGGAGAAATTTGCAGGGTTTGGCCGATCTTGAAGGCTCAAATTGGTGTGAGGAAGAGAGGGAGGATGTTCCCTTTTATAAGGGAGGAGAGGGGCACCTTTGGAATAACTAACAATATTATTTTATTATAAAGCCAAATTCGGTTTTAAATAGATCAAAATGGATTTATTTCGAATCTAAGGTGGGTATGGGTCTAAATAATCTCATCAAATATAATTTATACAAGTTTAGGTTCCTACTTTTACCTTATCATTTAGATTTAACATTAAGTTAAATAATTTTACTTTTACCGTGTCTTCTTGTGTTCTTACACTATAAGGTTAATAAACTTACTATAACAATCCAAACGAACCCCAAGTTGTTTATTATTAATATATATAACCTTATCTTAGTCATTTGGCCGAACCATAGATTTTTAGGAATAAAATAACAATTAATAATATAATATTTGTTTTAAAAACTATTTTATGTCAATTTTGACACTATTTAGTAATTGATTTTTGTGAAAATCATAACAGAATGATTAGTTAGAAAAAAGTTAATTAAATAAATAATAACATGTCATATTAACATATAAAATTAGTGTAATTCATAAAAAATCTCAAATTACATTTATTTGGGTATTTATAACATTAATTATGTCAATATTTCATTAATAATATAATTACTGCATCATATTTGTGTCATAAATAAATTAAATTATTTAATGTCTAAAAATTACATATAAAATAAAATTATGTAGGAAATATTTTTAGCTTTCTAATTAATATTTATAGTCTAATTTATCTTATATATAACCTTATATTAAAAATTATTTACTTATTAAACTTTGATTTTAACTATTTTAACCCTTCTTTAAATAAATTAATAATAAATGTCCTAATCTAATCCAAGTGGGCCTAAATGGTCATATTTTATTCCTAAGTTTGTTTTTGGTCGAATTAAAATTATCCAATATAATTAGGACATGTGTTTGGGTAATAATAATATCATTTTTACCCTTAATTATCCTATTTACTTTTAACCGTGGTAAATAAAAGTAAAAAGTTACTATTCACCAAAAATTATTTTCATCTCATTGAACCACATTTTACTTACTGACATCAACCGTGTCTCTAGGAGTTTTGAAATTCCACTCACAGAAGCGGTAAAATTAAGTTTTATGAAAAATTTAGTTTTTTAACTACCACTTAGTGGTTTCACTATTCATCAAAAATTGAAAGTTTTCAGAAAAATAACAAAATTTCACCCTAGGATAATTTCGATATTCTGAATTCAAAGATGAAGTCCATTTTGAAAAATAAAATTTATAAAATTTTAAAAAGTGGTTATTACTATTCATATCGGCTAGTTTTAATAATATTTTATTAGCATATCATTGTTTAGTGAAACTCGGTATTGCGTACGACGCAAGCTATCGAGGAAGGTCGTGATTTCGTGTAAAGCAAGCCAAGAAAGTGTTGTGTATAGAAAAAGATTCCTTTGATGATTTATATAACATAAAAGTCTCGGGTGTTACAGGATTTCCCTACTGTGGGTTAGACATAATTTCATGAATGTATAAATAAATTGACCTTTGTCCAAGGTTTTTGGATACCCTTATCTATATTTTAAATGATTTCTTTGTTACTTGTTACATGTTTCAAGTTTTTTTAAATTCCGCTGCATTTAGTTACAGATAGAAAGTGTAAATTTCTTACACTTTCTTATTCTTGTAAAAAATATATTTTAGATTCTATAATATTTAAGGTAGAATATTTCCATAAGTAAACTTATTTAAGTTTCTTTATCATAACAATATTATCAGATCCTAATAAAGTTATTTTATTTATTAAGAACTAATGCAGACTTGTGAATTTATCTTGTTTAACTTTGTTAAAATAATATTTTATTAAGAATAAAAATTAATGTTTTTAAACCTACAATTCACCCCCATCTTATAACAGATCAATATACATATACATTTTGATCTTACATTTGGTATCATAGTAGGTATTTAGAATACTTATACTTACATATATGTTTTCTTCCTCAAATTTTCTTTCTTAACAATACTTGTTCAAGTTTCTCTTAAACCATTCTTTATAAAGTCTTTGTTTATAAACTTTTACTACTAAAACATTTTGTGGAAAAGAATTTTTTTAGAATGATAGGGTTGAAAATTGGATCAATAAACAACTTAAATCCTACTAGACCCCCAATCTTTGATGGAAATGACTTTGAATACTAGAGAGATAGAATATAGACTTTTATTATCAACACTAGTGTGGATAATTTTTTTATGTTAACTTAAGATTACAAGATTCCTGACAAGGAAATAACACAATTCACCAATAAAGAAAAACAAGAGTATTGTATTAAATTTAAGGTAAACAATACATTATTATGTTCTATGACTAGGAACATCTATAACTAGATTTCATCAAGTGAATATGCTAATATAATCTAGATGAAATTAGAAGTTACTTATTTTTACACATACATTGTTATTGAAACAGGAAGAGATATGCTTAGAGCTGACTACTATGGTTTTGTATTTCCTTATGGAGAACCCATATATAGAGTTCAATATAGTTTTATGAAAATTTTAAATATCTTACAATCAATAGGATAAAAGGATTAGATGATGATATTCTTGTCGAAAGATTGTTTATATCCCGCCTAATGAGTGAGAATCCAAGATAACCACTATTAATGAATCGAGGAAATTTACAGGATTTACTCTTGATAATTTATTTGGGACTCTTCTATAATATGATAATATAATGAAAATAGTTGTTGATAATATTAAAAATAATAATGGGAGTGTTTCTTTTACAACCACTTATAATCAAATGAAAGCCAAAACCCCTGAAAGAGCTACCAAGTCAAAGTCTAATAAAGTTGTTATATCATACTCAAGTGATAGTGATCACTCAGAGAATAAACTAGCCAATATTTATTGAAGGATGAACAAGAGTGTGGGAAAGAAATATTTCCAATACAGATATAAGAAAAAATACAGAAAGGATAATAAATAATCCCAAGTGACTTTCCATGAATGTAAGAAGGCTCGACATATCAGACCAGATAGTCCTTGGTTTAAGAAGAATGAAATAAAGGATATAAATTTTGAAAATAATAAGAAGAATTGCTATAAGTATAAAGTAAGTAATGTAATAAAAGATAATTATTCATGGAGTTATAGTGGTGGAGAATCTTCTAAGGAATCTTTGGATATTTTATGTTTTGGACAAAAGAATATTGTTCTGATAGCCAAAATTCCTACTAAAAATCAATGTCTCATGGATAAGGTAAGAACTGATAAATCATTAACCTACATTTCTTTAAGTGAAAATTATCTAAATAAAGTAAATTATGAATCTTCGGATGAATAATATTCTTCATTAGAAGATAATAATTTACCTTCTTTTGAAGAAGTATCTAGGTTTTACAAGTTACTTGAGAATGAAAATAGTAATATAAATAAGAAACTTGATAAGGAAAATTCTAGAATCCTTATTTTAACAAAATAAGTATCAGATCTTTCAAAAGATATTGATCATAATACCCTTGATTTGGAAAAGTATTCCAAAAACCATGATGAAGTAAATTCTGAAAATGAAAAACTTTCTAAGGATCTTGACAAATTTATTTCTAATAAAAATGTTTTAGAGACAAACTCAAATTCTAAGAATAATAACTATGAGGATAAGAATTTAGTCATTAGACTAAAATATGAAATATTTTCTTTAAATAAAATTTTATCAAACTTTACTTCTCATAAATAAAACTTTGATAAAATGTATTCACAAATTCGTCCTCTTATAAATAGTTTTGGATTTGGTAATTCTCAATCAAAACCTGTTTTTAGTCATAACTATTTTGATCCCCAAAGTGCTCCTTTTTGTAAAAAGTGAAAATGTGTCGGAAATTGGGAGAAATTTATTCTTTTAATAAAACCCAATCATTATGTTTTCATAAAACCCACTTTTCTAAGTAAATATGGATACCTATGATTTTATTTTCTAACATTTCTGGATCCATGAAAGTTTTGATTCCAAAAGTTTAATTGTTTTATTTTTAGTAAAACAAAGGAAGTTCCAACAGAAATATATGGTACATGGATAGTGGATGTTCCCAGAACATGACTAGTTACAAAAAAATATTTGAAAATATTATTAAGATAAAAGGTGGAAGATTCACTTTCAGAGACAATGCTCAAAAATAAATTGTTGGCATAGGTAATATTCTTCTTCTTGGAAAAGCCTTAATTTCAAATGTTTTATTTGTTAAGGGCCTTAGGCACAACCTTATAAGCATAAGGCAATTATGTGATGAAGGTTACATTGTGAATTTTAGGAATGATAAATTCCTAGTACACTATTCCTAGGATGAGTTCATTCTCTCTCCCCATCAGCATGAGAATGTTTATACACTTAACTTAGAAGACCTTAGGAGCCAAGAATCACCTTGCCTTAGTGTAATGGAAGATAAATCATGGTTATGGAATAGAAGAATAGGAAACTGTAATCATGGAAACCTAAACAAAATCTCAAATAAAAGACTTATTAAGGATCTATAGAATGTTATATTTTATTCTTCAAATGTTTGTGATCTTTGTTAATATGGAAAGCAACATAAATAAATCTTTAAATCAATTAGTGAAGTCTCAAATTCGGAAGCATAACTACTAGTGCATATGGATCATTTTGGTATAAAATAAACAAGAAGTATTGTAGGAAAATACTATGTATTTTTTCTACATGATGATTATAATAGATTTACATGGGTGTATTTTCTAGAAAATAAATTTGAAGCCTTTTCTTATTTAAAATATTATTCATCCAAAGTTAAAAATGAGAAAAACCTACCATTGATAACTATTTTTAGTGATCATGGGGGAGAGTTTAAAAATTCAATTTTTTAAACCTTTGGTAGAAAGAAAGGCATTACTCATAACTTTTTAGCACCAAGAACTCATCAAAAAAATGGTGTTAGTGAAAGATGAAACTATATTCTTCAAGAGAAAACCAGAAACACATTGAGTGAATACTCTATTTCTAAACACTTTTTGGATGAATATATTATTACTTCTTTCTAAACTGTAAATCAAGTTTTAATTAGACAGTATATTAAAAAAACACCTTATGAGTTACGTAAAGGTTGAAAACCTAAAGTTTCTTAATTAAATGTATTTGGATACAAAGTATTCATCTTGAAAACTAAAGATAACTTATATAAATTTTCACCCAAATCTGATGAAGGAATTTTCTTATGATATTCCACTAATTTTAAGGCTTATAGAGTTGTTTTAAAAAAAACATGTACTATTGAAGAAAAAGTACATGTTATGTTTGATGAAACTAATCCTTTTGTTTTTTAAACGACCCCAACCAACATATTTATTTGTTTTTTAAAAAACTAATTATTACCCTTTGATGTAATATTCTTATAATCAGAAAAATACTTAAGAAATTAATTCCAAAAATTTACCCCAGATGATTTTATACCCTATGTTGATGAACATATTTTAGAAAACTCTAGCCAGTTGTTTCTTAAGAACCATCTTAGTGATAGTATCATTAGTGATGTACATCAACCAGTAAGGACTATATGTTCATTAATAAATGAAGTAGAACATATTTCATTTATTTTCCAATTAGAACCTAAATGTACTGATGAATATTTAGGTGATGATGATTGGATTGAAGCTATGCAAGATGAACTAAATGAATTTGAAAGGAACAAAGTATGGACCTTGGTTGAAATACATAAATAAACTTATTTAATTAGAGTAAAGTGGGTCTTCAGAAATAAATGTCATGAAAATGTAATCATTGTATTAAATAAAGAAATATTAGTTACTAAAGGCTATAACCACCAAGAAGGAATAGATTATGAAGAAACCTATGCTCTGGTAGCTATAATTGAATCTATTCGTATTATACTAGCCTTTACAACATTCCTTAATTTAAAAATTTTTCAAATGGATGTGAATTGTTCTTTCATTAATATATATGTTCAAGAGGAAGTTTATGTTGAAATAAATCTTGGTTTTGATGATGAAAAATACCCTGAACATGTTTTAAAACATACCAAATCTTTATATTGACTTAAACAAGCCCTAAGATCCTAGTATGATAAAATTACAAGATTTTTGTTACAAAATGATTATGTTAAGGGAACTGCTGATCCGACCCTTTTTATAATGAATGATAAAAAATGTTTTTATTGCTAAAATTTATGTTGATGACAATATATTCGGATCAACTCAGTAATCCTTACCTGATTCATTTGCAAATATTATGAAATCTGAGTTTTAAATGAGTATGATGTTTGAGTTAACATTTTTTCTTATTTTTCAAATTTATCAAAAACCAGAAGGAACATTCATATCTCAAAATAATTATATTAAAGATATTCTTAAAAAGTATGGATATAAAAATACTAAATATATAAGTACTCCTTTAAGTATCTCAAATACTTCTAATCTTGAGGAATCTAGAAAACCAGTAGATCAAGCATATTGTAGAGGTATGATAGGAAGTATATTATACTTAATAGATAGTCATCTAGACATAATGTTTTTAGTATGATTATGTTCAATATATTAATATAACCCTAAATAATCCCATTTAAAATCTATGAAAATAATTTTTTGTTACTTAAAGGGAACATTGGACTTAGGACTTTTCTATTCTTCTGAAAATGATTTTGTTTTAAAAAGACTTTTGGATGCTGATTTCTGTGGATATAGAATGGATAGAAAAATTACACATGGAACTTTTAATTTCTTAAGAGATTCATTAGTTTCTTATTCATGTAAGAAACAACACTTAGTAACAATTTCTTCTTCAAAAGATGAATATGTAGCTACTGGAATTTGTTGTGCTCAAGTGTGGTGGATGAAACACACACTCACAGACTATGACATGAGTTTTACCAAAACACAGATAATGTGTGATAATACTAGTGACATTTACCTAAGAAAAAACCATGCACATAACTATCATTAAAAGCACATAGACAGAAGGAATCACTTTCTTAGGTATCACACACTTACATGAGATATTATTTCACAATTCATTGGAATGAAAGAACAAATTGCTAATATTTTTATAAAATCATTACCTTACGAAAATTTGAATATATTAAGCAAAAGTTAGGAATGCTGACTATAAGGTAACAATTAATATCCACTTTTTTTAAACCATATCCTAAAATTAAGATACTCCTTTTCATAGGGGGAGTACATTTTTTTTCTTAAACAAAATTTGCGTAACCCTAATTTTTTTCAGAACCTAAAAATTTTCTTTCCCTAAAAAAACATTTTGGAAATAATGTTTTATAATAGAAACATCATCAATACTAAAAAATATTTCTGAGAACTCTAGAAGGTACATTTATTTACATAAATGATCTTAGTTACATTTCTTTTTGGTGGTATTTCAAAACATTCTTTAAGAAAACTTTTATCAGATTCATATTTCCTAAAATCCGATTATTTCTTTAAAACCTCCAAAGATCAGAACCTAAAAATCTTTCTTCAACATTAATATCATCCATTAGATCAGATGAAAATAATCTCAACTATTAGATTGACCTGGGAAGATGAAATTTCACCGAAAAGTCTATATAAAGGGACCCCCTTCGTATCACACATCGCTTTCCACAACGTTTTCTCCTAGGCTATGCCACCCTTCAAAGCCCCCAATCTGATTCTTCCTTTATTCCTTACAGTTTTGAATGTTGCTGTAATGTTCTTCTCAAACTTTGATTCCTATGAATAAGTAACTAAAAGACTGGTTAATATTCAGATAAAGGTTAGTAGATCATAATTTCTTCAATAAGTATTATTATCTAATAAGGAAGAACATAAAACTCAATAGATGGGAAAGTATTTTTATAGTGGAGGAAAAGAATCAAGATCTGATTCATGCAGATCTTATTATAGAATTTTATGATACAATTCAGATTTTTGTAAAATGAGGAAAATATAAGATTTAATTCAAAAGTTATGGAAGAACATATTCTTTGTCCTACAAGAAAGATTCTAGTGTTCTTAACATACCTTATGAGGGAGAAGCACATTTCAGTTCACATAGGTTTCCATAGAAATAAGGTTCTTTTAATAAGGTTAAGGAAATCGAATTTTTAGGACTTTAGGGAGTGAAGAAAACTAAAATTTCAAATCTCTTGGTGAAACACATGATTATTTCCCATTGGATTCAAGGATTCCTGATTCCGAGATAAGGTGAAAAGGATGATGGATTTTATAATTAGTCTACGAAAGATTAACTCGATCCATTATATTTTTCTCACCATTAGAAACATTAAGAATGGATGATAAAATCTCATATATTAATTTATCCAGCAATTCTATCCATGCTCATAGTTATATGATTAGAAACTTCTAAGTTTCTTTGCAAGTCAAAGGATAAGACATTCATAATCATTTTGTTGAGTGATGAAACTCTTAGGAGAATGAAGTGTGTTTTTTTATAAAGAGACATCTTATTTGGTTGATCTAGCTGGAAAGGAAGATCAAGTTATTGAAAGTTCAATGTCGAAGCCCAAGAAAAGAAAAATTCAAGAATCTGAACCTATTGTAGCAGTATCACAGAAACAACTCAACCTTATGAACTTGAATCTCTACCTCCCAATCCCAAGAAATAGAAAAACTTCTCATCTGAAGTTGTTTCTAAGTGGAGAGAACAAAATATAAAATGAAAAGAATGAGATCCTATTTTTAGAATAGATCCAGCCGAGGCTAAGGACTAAAAAATCCGGGTTGCTGAAGAGATTGAAAAGGAAGAAAAAGAGAAGAAGAAGAAGAAAATGTCAGAAGTTAAGATTTTTTAGAATCTTTAAAGAGACACTGAGAAAGCCTCTGCAAAAATTTAAGTACCAAAATATTTCTTGTAAGAACCCAAGATTCCTCCTACACTTATGGATATTGAGACTCTAGTATCGAATAAGGTAGACAAAGTTGTCTCAGTTCTAGTAATGATATAAGAATAAGAAAATCAATAAGAAGAAAATAAATAAGAAGAAAATATTGAAGAAGAGTATAGTGAAGATCATATTAAATTTGTTGATGAAGCTGAGAACGAAAGTCAATCCAACAAGTTTTAAATAAGAACTTACCATGTTTCCTCCACAGGGATTATTTTAGAAGGAAAATAATTTCATAAGGATGATATTTCTCAGGAGTAATTCAATAAAATTACTTCAGGAGATGAAAGTGATGATGATAATAATATTTCTCAACATGTTGAAAGAAAATATGATGATGTTGTTTAAAAATTTTATGATAAAGAAGTTGACGATGATGATGACAGAGTAGAACAAGTTTTTGATGGTGAGCATGAAACTCAAAAAATTGAGGAGGGAATCTATAAGGCATATAAAGGTAGGAAATTGGTTGATGATATGACTTAGAAAGTTTTTTTTGAAAAATAAAGAAGGGTGTTTCATGTACATCCAAGAAGAAAGAGGATGAGAATGTTGATGTTACCTCACTAAGAAATATTTCTGTTTTATAATATTTCTCTTCAATTGGTGAACATTATATGGTTCAGTCCCTGATGATTCTTGTAAACTCCATTCCAATATTTTCATGTATAGAATCCCAGTGTCAACTGATTCAAGAAACAATTAATCAGAAGACGGAGTCTACAAATATTATTATGAAAAAAATCATTAAACTTGAAGTAATGTTCAAGGTTTTCCTCAATAAATATGATTCTCATAGAAAATATTATAATGAGATAAATAGGTGTTGGAAAACCATTTTATATGATCTAATGGTTTATAATGACTTAAGTAAGACAGTCAAGTATTCCTTTGATAAATCCAATAAATTTTTTTAAAAAAACTCTTAGCAAGTTAATTAGAGAAAATGAAGGAAGAGAAAGCTCTTCCCCAACAAGAAGTTAGAGATCTGAATGGAAATATAAATTCTAATAATCACAATCTAAAAAGGGAGAATGAAATCAGGTAATAGTTGGCTGAAAAACATAAGACCTAGGAATAATCCATTAAGTCTTAGGAATAGAGGATAAAAGATCTTGAAAAGAAAAATCGGTATCAGGATTTTTTGCTGACCAAGGTCCAAGAAGATCATAAGGAGTTGAAGAAGTTGAAAGCTATGATGAAAAAGATAATATTTGAAAAGAATAATAATGATTAATTTTTCCCCGATCTTTTTCCATAACAAATTTTTGTTACGCTTTGATTTCTTAATGAGATTTTTGTTATAAAATTATTTCATGTTATATGTTTCCTAACCTTTTAGGTAAAATATATATTTTCACATTCCTTTTTTAAAATCACATAGGGTGGGAGAATAATGTTCAGAAATAATATTAAACTGAAGGGTAAGATGTTCATTAAAGGGGAAGTTTACATAAAAAATAAATCCTTAAGTAAAGGAGGGATATTATCTAAAAGACAGAAAAAATCAAAGATATGAATACAATCCTTAGGGGATTTCATAATCTAAGGAGGAGTTATTCAAATTAATTATGATTCATAAAAAAATGGAGATATGTATTTATTTTATGTGAAAAACTTAGGCTTAAATATTCTTTTACAAAAAGTTGTTTGTGCTTTCTAAAAAGGGGGGATTGTTGAGATAATAATTTCCTTATGAATTTTTCATTACTTTATATTTTGAAAATAATAAACACATTTTCTTAAATATTTTTTTTATTTCTATAAGGAAATTTATATGTTATAACCTATTAATACTTACCCATAGAATTCATTGTCTTACTTAATTTTTTCTTGATTGAGTCTAACTTTTTTTACTTAATCCTGAATTTCTTTAAGTTATACAGGATCCGATTTCTTCAGAAACCAGACTCCGATTTCCTCAAAAATCAACTCTGATTTTTTTAAAAACCATACTCCAATTTATTTAGAAATCAGAAATTTATTTCTTCTAAAATAATACTCTGATTTATTTTGAAATCAAACTCTAATTTCCTTAGAAATCAGACTCTAATTTCTTTTGAAATCACACTCTGATTTCTTCTAAAATCAGACTATGATTTTCTCAGAAATCATAATCTGACTTTCAATATTTTTAAAATCTGATTAATTGTTTTTCTTATAGTTACCAAATTTCCTTAATGTAATGATCCATTTTTTCAGATCCAAAATATGATAATTTTTCTCATACTTATCTATAAACAATGATGTCATCAATACTTATCATAGTTTTTTATTCAAAATGATGTCTTCAAACCTATTACAAATTAACTATTACATGAATGCCACATATACAGGTCCCTGTGAAAATTCAGTGAAATATGACCATTGGAGGAGGAATTCGATCATTGAGACTTTCCTTATAAATACCCAACCATTTCAAATCATTCACTAGTGTAGAGTTTCTATAGAGTGCTATAGTTCAAGAACTAAATTCATGAAGCTCTGAGTTGAAGTGATACACAACGAAGGCTCCGATCAACTTGCCTTGTGTGAATTCTATGAAAAACATGTTCAAGATATGAACAACATGTTCAACCTACTTAGTGAAAATCCGTTTGGTGTTGTTTAAAATCAAGGGATTCAAGGGATAGGAGTACAGAGGTATTGGATACTTACTAAATCGAGGGTTTACAAGGACATCTAGACAAATACCAATCTTCGTATCGAGGGCTAACCCTAGTATGGTTAAGACATACTTTTTGAAAGTATAAATCAAAGGATATTTATCCAAGGTTGTTGGATACCCTTCTATTTGGGTTAGAACATTTATTTGTTACTTGTTACTTGTTTAAAGTTTTTTAAAATTCTGCTAGATTTATTTACAGATAGAAAGTGTAACTTTTTTACACTTTCTTATTCTTGAACAAACTCTATTTTTGATTCAGTATGCTATAAGGTATAATCTTTCATTAATTAAACTTGTTTAAGTTTCTTTATTTTTTCTATATTATCAAATCCTAAGAAAGTTAGTTTCTTTATTAAGAACTATAGAGGGCTTGTGAATTCATCTTGTTTAACTTTGTTAAACATAGATTTTCTTAAGGATTAAAACGAATGTTTTTAAACCTACAATTTACCCCCACTTATAATTATGAAATCTACATATACATTTAGATCCAACACCTAACACTTGTTTTAATTTTATATTAATTTAATATTTTATGAAATTCTTGTAGTTCTCCTCCCCTATCTTGTAAAAGGGAACCTCTACTTCTCATTTATTAACACATCAAAATCCTTTTGGTTTTCCTTTTACCTATAACATCCTAGGATTATAATACTTTTATATTACATCATTTTTAGATGAATATTCATTACATTACACAAACACACACATGGGGACAACAATAGTTTAGTGCCATTTGAAACATGGAGAATAATCTTTTAATCTTGTGAATGATATTCAACGTTTCCCACCAAGATATTCCCATTTATTACTGTTCATAAACATGCCCTACATAAAACTATTCTTCATAAGCTAGAGAAAGGAAAAATAGGAAAGGGTATTCTCATATTTTCAATAAGGGTAATCATAAGATATATCAATCTATGATCATGTGAAAGTATAAGATAGGTAAAATGGAACATGACAATGAACATAACTTATGAAGTTCATTTCCAAACTATCATAGATCATAAAAATGATCTATGGAATCAATATTAGCAGGTTATAAGACATGAATCATAAGGAAATCAATGAGCATGAGCCATGAGAGCATAACATTGGAATAAGACATGATTTTTTGTCATAGACATCAGCTTATAACATTTTGAACATATATAAATTTAAATAGGTTCACTCATTATGTTAAGGAAATGAAACCAGACCCATGTATAAATGTATGGACATGTAACCATGCCCCAACATAAAATTATGGAAATGAAAGATATGTCCATGCATAACATCATGAACATGTAATTATGTACATGCATAACATTGTGGACATGTAATTAGGTTCACACATAACATTCTGAACATATAATTAGGATCACACATAACATTATGGAAATGAAATGGAGGTCTATGAATAACATCATAGTATTCAATGTTCACTCACAAGACCATCATAGCAGACAAGGTCCCTTACTTAACCAGATTCACTCTTCATTCCAGTCCTTTCTATCTCATTTGATATAAATCACTACCCAAATTAATTGGAGGGATATAGATGTCCTTCTTAAATTTTGTTATAACATAACCACTATCACATATTGAAAATCATACATATGTTCTCCAAAAGATCATAAAACATTCATCATATCAGAAACCAAGAAATTAAATGGGATTCAAAAACATTGCATCCTAACATAACATGTGGAAAATAAATAGGTTTCATAATCATTTCATCATTTCATCAATGGATAACCCATAGAAAAAAAATTAGGATTCATATGAATTTTATCATGGTATAACCCATGAAAGATAAATGTATTTCATAAAAACTTTTCATCATACAAATAAACCATTCAAAGAAAGAATAAGAATGGTATCCTTGGATCATATACCTAGTAAAGAATAAGTAACCTAAAATAATATCATATTATATAGAAAATAATTTTCAAATACTACTTGGGAAATTTCTTGTGGAAAATATATTTTCTTTTGAAATAAAATTTTAAATCATAAAACATTATGAAATTACCTTTATTTGGAAATAAACATGAAAATTTATAAAGTAATCTTTTAAAAATCATTTAAAACTTTCTTTAGGAAAATATCCTTCCTTTGAAAAAACTGAAGTTAAAAAATAAAACACTTTCAAAATATTTTTCACTTTGAAATCATTTATTTAAAATGTATATTTTCACAAATATTATAGAAATAATTTTATTTGAAAATAACTTTGAAAAAATATAAATAAATCTTGAAATCATTGAGTTTTCATGACAGTAAGAAATATTGTTTCTTTCATGCATGTTAAGAAAAAAGAATATTTTCACATTTTTAGTTAAAGCCAAACTGAAATTATTTGGAAAGCATCATGAAGATTTATTTAATTTTTTTTGTAAAAAGTAAAACATGGGTTAAAAATTATTTTAAAAAACAAAATATTGTAATATAACATTTTTGAATTTTTTTTTAGAAAACATGGTTTTGGAAGAAAATTTATTTTTGACTAAAGAGATAAATAAATTTGAATTTTATTAAAAAATATTTCTTAGTTATTTTAAGTACCATATTGAGTAAAAATAGAACTATTACTTAAAAGTATCATGAATAAGCATAGTAGGAGAAAATTAATTAGTTTCTTGAGAGGTGAATCATAATATTCTATCATCAGAAACATTATCATATACAATCCTGATAAACGAAGAGATTATGACATAAAATCACAACCAATTTGGTAACTTTGAATCATAATCCCCATGAAGGAATAAAATAAAATGGAACATAAGATATCATGAGGATACATAAATTCCTGATATTACATGTCAAACTAGATTTATGTATACCTTTTAAATTAAATAGGTTCATAACATAACATATGCCTCAAAGAAGGAAAATTGAGACGAAAATCACATAGCACTTTGGTAACATTTGAACCGTGAAACCCATGAAAGATATATCCTAAAATTGAAATATAAATCCAAATAATTTTAATGAAAATTAATATTAAATAAATTCAAGGGTAGTATATACGTCACAAAAAATAAATATATGGTGAATATAGCATGTGTCTCATAGAAGTAAAAAATGAGATGGAAATCCCTTATCGTAAGTCTTAACTTCCATCGTACTCATTAAAATCTAATTTATAATAAATATAAGTTTATTATAAATATATTAGATAAATATATATATATAAAGTCATCTATTATTTTATTATGACATTTTATTCCTTGTTTATTAACAATTCCATGTTAAAGTAATGTTTTAGGTAATAAGCGCTTTGTTATTCGCCTGTGTTATTACATGTTATTTTTGTTCCTCTTACTTAGATCATGTTTTCATAATCTAAATAATGTAAAAAAGATATAAATATCATATAAATTAAATATATACAAATATTTTGAGTATTTCATAAAAATTAGTGGTAGGAAATAAAATACACCATTCATGGAGACCGTGGGTTGTACGTATGTATGAACGTTGTTTCCATTTTCTTATCAGATTGAAATAAAGAAAACTAAATAATATATATATATATATATATTATCATTAAGGAATCATTTTTATGTCATATATATCATTTATTTCCGTTAAAAAAATTCTTAATATCTTCCTTGTAAATCATGAATGAATCACATCCCTTCTTGAGGCGGTAGTCTGCCATACACACGACCGACGTTATCATATTCTCATAAAATAGAGGATATGAAGGTATGCGTGATATAATAATTATATAATAATAATAACATAATAAATATCATAAATATCACATATAAACTATAAATATATCATCATGTCTAACCATGAGAGGTGGAATTGGAAAAACGAATGACATCAGTTCATGAGGTGGTAGTCTGTAGTACACATGAATAATTATTTTTTAAAACAATTTTATTGAAGTGAAAATTGTTATAGGTAATTAAAATAACATAAAAACATCTCAATATATTTAATATATTTATTCTATTATATAATCATGATATAATAAGAATTTATGTGGTTGTAGGAAGAAATATAACAAAAAAGATCATTGATGAATGTTACCTTATTTTCGAGTATCCTCCTTAGTTTTACACTAAAACCATTACATATTTGGATTTATGTCCAAAATAAGGCTTATATAATGAGTAGATGGAATTTGGGAAGTTATTTTTCAATATATTGGCTAAACCAAAGAGGTTTGAAGGTGTGAATAACAGAGGATAGGGCGTGACCTTTTATAAGTTGGGGAGAGCACACACTTAGTATTTTGAAAAAGAAATAAATCATCCCTCATTTTTAACAAGTAAAAATGGTAAAAAATGGTTCAAATTAGAAATGTATACATGTTAAGTTAGAAATATGAAAAAAATTAAACATTTTTATAGGGACATTTGACCTTATATTTTTAGTTTAATCCTCGGTAAAGCCATATTTACATTAACCATGATAAATAATTTTTTATGTTTTCACTATTAATTTTGTTAAAAATTTAAGTATTAATTATTATAAATTATGAATTATTCTTATTCCAAGTATAAAATCCATTGTTCTAAATTTAATTCATATAATGTTCCAAAATTATTTTAAAATTAATCCAGCATATGTGATGAGAAAGCGTATTTTTAAAGAAAAAAATGATCAACAGTTTACAAAGTTTTATATCCAATTTCAATATGAAATAGATTCCAATTACCTAAATTGGATTAATAGATGTATAATTGAACTAATTATACATTAAAATCAATTTAAAATATAATTTATCTTTATAAATTAAACTAAATGAAAAGACAAATTTCAATTAAAATTCGGTATTTTTTTCACAATTCATGAAATTAAAACATTTCATAAAAATTTAAAAAATTAACCCTAAGATAATTTTGAAATTATGATTTAAAAACTGATTTTAATTTTATTAAATTCATTTTATAAACATGAAAAAATTTAGTTTCATAATAAGTGATCCATAAAAAGATGACAAAACTACTTTTTTAAAAAAAGGAAATTTTTATGCATATAATTGGATTTATTATTATCTCTTATCTAAAATTTACATAAGATAAATTTTTATTAGTTTATTGAATATATAATATATATTTTTCATTAAAATAATTCATGAAAAGTGTTTTATTAATTTATTTAGGTAAAACATGTTTGTGAACATAAAAATAGTTTTTCATAAAAAGAATTTCTTTATTTTCTAATGGTTCTTATTTTTGTTTATGAGTAATTTGTCACTAAATTATTCATTATATGTACATTTGTAAACCATATATTCATTATTTAGTTAATATTTTTAATACTCACCATTCTAATTTCTAGGTGATAACTATCATATTATAATAGCATGACATGTTTCCATTAGACTCGATGTTTCATGTAACATAAGCTAAACTCGGTGTTGGGTGTAACAAAAGAAAAATAAGTGTTTTGTGTAATAAAATATTGAATCAATGTTATAGAATATCGAAAATATTAAATTAATTTGATAAAAAAGTTTCACAAAATCTCAAGGAGTTATATTCTACCACCCTTAAAATGAATTTCTCCCTCAAAATTCATCTATGTCATAAAAGGTTTATCATTTGAAGAAAAATTATTCTTAGAAACCCAAAATATGAAAATGAATAATGAAACATCATTTTAAAATTGAAATTTAGAAATATAAGAGTTACCTAAATTAACTCACAACTATGTTTTCACAAAAGAGAACATAAGTGGGAAGTGAAGATTTGGAAATGCATGGAAAGTGTAAATAATTATAGAGAGTGATAAAACTCACTAATCACAAGAAATTGGGATATCCAGATAAGGTTAGTGACCATAAAACCATAGATAAAATAGGTTTTAAATGGTCATTTATATCATAGAAAATGATGATAACATGAAATTTTTTTATTTCAAGATCCTTTTTCCTAAAGTTGAATATTTTTCATAAGAAGATATAGTTACATGATTTTGATCCTTTTAATAAGAACAATATCAGATATTTTTTTCTCCTTGATAAATTTCCACTTCATCTCTTAATCCAATAAATAAAGGTATTTTTTTTCTTAAAGCACTAATGGATCATAATATTCATAAATTTAATGATAATTCATTCCTTTTATTTTTAGTTATAATAAAAAAATGGTTGGAATCAGTTATCCAACATGGATAAATCTGTATATAGTGAAGAAATACATTAATATAAAAATCCCCATCCAATGTTCAACATAAACCATTATATAAATGGTTAACCTTATGAACCATTAAAATGATAAAAAAACAAAACTTTAGAGATAAGTTCACTGAATTTCCCAAATGAACTTATCATTAATTCACAAATTCAATAAAGTGGATCTTGATTATCACATACCAAACATGTGAATACCTTCATCATGTATTCTCTTGAAACATGGTAATAACCTGAATTACCTAAAACCTTATTGAAAACATAAAAGATTCTTCATTCCATAAATAAAAAACAGATTATTGAATCGATTCCTTGCATCCAGAAATACTATAAACTCCATCAATGATTGAATAAACCAATTTTTCAACAAATTATTAACCAGTTCCAATGTAATCAGTAATATTTAATTTACTTATTCATATCCAACATATCTTTATCCAGACATCATTATATCAATATCTAATACATATTAAGTGTTATCTTCAAAATATCACCTTTTCATTAAATAACTTTTCTATTACATTAACATCATTCAATATATTCTTTAAAATCCTCAATGAAAAACTTATACTAAATAATACTTTTATATTTCAGGATTCAGATAACATAGTATTTGAATTCAAATACATAGAAACTTCATTCATCCCACTTCATTATCTATGATTCATTATCTTATTACTTAATACCTCTTTCCTTTCACATGTCATTTTTATTCTCATCATCATTAGTAATATAACCATTAATCATACAAAATTTCTGATTTTATTCATAATATTTACCCTTAGGAAATTTATTTTCATGATTCCAATTCATTTTACATTTAAATCAGTCAATAATCAATGATATCATAGGGAGGCCAATATTCTCATTCATTATGATTACTGAACTTTTCATTTTCCCTTTGTATTAACTTGATTAGTGTCCTTATTCACCATAGTAAAAAAATCTTCCCATTCCTTTGAGACATTAACTTCAGTTCATCTTTCCACATTCTTGACATATAGGAAACTAAATATTCTTTCTTCCATGGTTACCATCACCCAAACTCTTAGTGAAAACTTTCCTTCACTTCTTTGTTGAGTCTATTAGTTAGTTAAGGTACACATTGTTAATCATGTTTTGTGAAAAATTATTAGGCATAATCACAATAACGTTTTCACTATCCATCATTCCATTTGGTTTCTCATTAGTAAATTATCCATCTCATTCAATTTCAAACTAGTTCATTCTCATTCCCTCCATTGAATAAGACCAAAAAAATAGTGTGATCAATGCTAATCATAATAGAAAATAAAAAATTCTGAACAATCATTTTGGAGGTATAAATTAAGATAGATTTTTTAAATCTATGATACCTTATGTTTTTATTATTTGATTCATATTCATGTTCTACATAAATCCTTTATGATGGTTCGTATAGAGTTTGTGAATTTACAAAGAATACCCCCCAGGGGTGTCAAACTAGGTGTTCAACAAGGACCATTTTCATTCACTATGTGATGATAGAGCCCATATCAAGGCACCCTTTTCGAAGTTATTTCCCATAGGTAACTATATTCTAGAGCTATATATACTTTTATTGTTTAGAAAGGGTTGAAATTACTTGGAAACCATTTTCACTATCCTTTACCAAAATTCCTGGAAATTTTCCCATACTTCGAATCGTCCTTTGACTTATACTTAAAGACATCCCTAGACATATCCTTATAGTTTTTCCTAGGTATATCAATAAACATTTCACATACTAGTCTCCAAAGGTTAACAAAACTTTTCCTTTGATACCATATATAGATAACCAGGATTCTTGTACATATATATTACATCTTTTTAGATGAATATTCATTACATTACACTAACACAGACCTAAGGGCCATAATATTGTATTGTATTTGGAAACTTTGAACATAATATTATAATATGGTGAATGATATTCAATGTTTCATAAAAAGATATTCCCATTTAGTATTCCTCATAGACATACCCTATGTAAAAAAATTATTTATAACCTAATGAAAGGAAAAATAAGAAACATTGAGCTCAAATTCTAAGTAAGGGTATACATAATAGATATCAATCTATAATCATATTAAATAATAATATAATCATAAAGGTACATGATAATGAAAATAACTTATGAATTTCATACTCAAGCTATCATATATCATAAACATGATTCATGGAATAATTATTGGCAGTTCCTAAGACATGAATCGTAAGGGAATAAAAAACATGATCTATGAGAGCATAAAAATACCATGAGATGTATATTTGTAACAAACACATCATGTTATAAAATTATGAACAATTATAAATAAAAATAGGTTTACTAATTATTTTAAAGATATAAAATTAGGCCCTCGTATAAACTTATAGACATGTAACTAGGTCCACACATAACATTATGGACATGAAAGATAGGTCCATGCATAACATCATGAACATGTAATGAGGTTCACAAAAAACATTGAGATCATGTAATTATGTTCATGAATAACATTGTGAGCATGTAATCAGGTTCACACATAAAATTATGGATATGAAATATAGGTCCACACATAATATCATAGTATTCAAGGTTTACTCCAAAGAACATCATAGCGGAAAAATTCCCTTATTGAACTGGGTTCACTCTTCATTTCAATCCCATAAATCTTATGAGATATAAATATTTACCCCATTCATTAGAGGGAGATATAGGTCTCACCCATCTTTGGTTATAACATAACCACCGTTCTTGGTTATTACGTAACCATTGTCACTTAATCAAAATCATACATATGTGTACCACAAGATCATAAAACATTCATCATATCAGAACCCAAGAAATGAAATGGATTTCATAAACATTACATCATAACATAACATGTAGAAAATAAAATGGTTCTATAATCATTTCATCATTTCATCAAAGCATAACCCATGAAAAAATAAGTAGGTTTCATAATCATTTTATCATGGTATAACCCATAGAAGAGAAATGGTTTTCATTAAAATCATGGAATCATAAACATAAACCATTCATATAAAGAATAATAATGGTATAACTAGATCATATACCTAGTAAAACAAAATTAACCTAAAATAATTTCATCTTATATTAAAAATAATTTTTAAATACTGCTTGGGATATTAACTATGGAAAATAGATGTTCTTTGAAATTAAATTTTCAAAACATAAAACATAATGAATATACTTTTCTTTGAAAATAACCTTGATAACTTATAAAGGATTATTTTAAAAACCATTTAAAACATTTCTTTAAAAAAATATCCTTTCCACTTTGATAAATTTTATTTAAAACATAAAATAATTTCAAAAACCTTTTCCATTTGATTTTTTTTTAAAAATCTAAATGTTACTAAATATTAAGGAAATAATTTTCTTTGAAAATAACTTTTAAAATAAGTATATAAATTTTTAAATCATTAAGTATTCATGACACTAAGAAATACTATTCATGTCGTGCATGTTAAAAAATGATTATGTTCACATTTTCAGTAAAAGATAAATAGACATTGTTTAGAAAAAGACAAGATTATTCCATTCGAAATTTTTTATAAAAACTCAAAAATGGGTAAAAATTTATTTTAAAAATAATAAGAGTGTAACATAAAATTTTTGAAAACATTTTTAGAAAATATGGTTTTGGATGAAAATATATTTCTTACCAGAGATTTAAATAAATTAGGATTTTATTTAAGACATTTTCTCAATTATATTAAGTAACATATAATAGAAAAATGGTAATATTACTTGAAAGTAACATGAATAACCAGAATAGAATAAGATTATTGTGTTTATTTAGTGACACATCATAAGATTTTATCATTGGAAACATAATCATACACAATCCCGATAAATGATGAGATTGTAACATAAAATCATTACCACTTTGGTAACTTTGAATCATATGACTCATTAAGGAATAACATAAAATTTAACATAAAATATAATGAGGATAAAAAAATCATCATATTACATGTCAAAAGGGTATTTATATACACCTCTCTAAATAATATATGTGGTAACATAGCATACTTCTCAAAAAAGAAAAATTGAGACAAAAATCCCTTATTGTTTTGGTAACTTTTGAAATGTGAAACCCATGAAAGAGAGATAATAAAATAAATATGTAAATAAAAATAAGTTTCAGGATAATAATAATAAAATAAATTGATGGTAATTATATAAACCACATAAAATAAATTGGCGGTGAATATGACATGTGCCTCACTTAAGTACAAAGTGTAACAGAAATCCCTTATCGTAACTCTTTAATTCAATTGTACTCATTGAAACATCATGTATAATAAATATATATTTATTAAAAATATATTATTTAACCACATATATATATAATCTATTATTTTATTATGAAATTTTATTACCTATTTATTAATAATTCCATGTTAAAGTTACGTTTTGGGTAATAACAACTTTGTTTTTAAAATATATTATGACTTCTTATTTTTGGTACTCTTACTTTGATCAGGATTTAATATTATCCAGAAACTAAACCATGATATAAATATCATATATAATCATTAAATATTTATTTATAGAAATCTATAAAATTTTGTGACAGGAAATGAAATACAAGATTCTTGGAGATGGTAGGTCGTACATATGCATGAACGATGTTTCCATTTTCTTATCATATTGACAGAAAGAAACATAAATGATATATATTTATATATTATAATTCCTTAATCGCTTTTATTTTACATATATCACATATTTTTATTAAATCCATACTTAATACCTACCATGTAATGTGTGAACAAATGACATCGCTTCGTGAGAGGGTAGTTCACTGTACACACGAGAAACATTATCATGTTCCCATGAAATGGAGGATACAAAGTCACGTGTGATATAATAATTAAAGAATCATAATATCATCATAAATATCATAAATATCATATATAAAATATAAATATTTAATCATTTCCAACTGTGAGAGGTGGTAATGGAAAAATGAATGATATCAGTTCGTGAGGCGGTAGTCCTCCGTACACACAAATGATGATTTTGTAAGCCATTTGATGGAAGTGGAGATGGTTGTAGGTAATTATATTAACATAAAAATAAATATTTATATTTAATATACTATTTTTATTATATAAGAATGATATAATTATAATATATTGGGTGGATTAAGAAATAAAATAAAAACGCTCGTTGATGAACGTTACCTATTTTTTGGGTATCCTCCTTAGGGTTTGCACTAAAATCCTTCCTTGGTTAGATTTAAATTCAGAATAAGGATTTTAAGATGAGGTTAAATAATTTTAGAATCCATTTGGGAAGGTATTTTTTGAACCAAATAGGTTTGAAGGTGTGAAGAATAGAGGATAAAGGGTGGCCTTTTATAAGTTGGGGAGTGGACACACTTTGTATTCTTGAAAATAAATAAGTGTTCCCACGTTTTTGACATGTAAAAAGCATCCAAAATGGATAAAATTAGAAACTTAGACATTAAATGGTCTGAATATATCCATAAAATATTTTTATACAAGTTTATAGGTAAATTTGACCCTTATCCTTCTAGTTTAACCCTCGGTAATCCTATTTTTACCTTAACTGCGGTTAATAATTATTATTGTTTTCACTATTAATTTCATTCAAAAACTAAGTTGGACTTTTGAGATATTATAAAGAACTATTATTATAAATATTTAATACTTTTTTCCAAATTCAATTCACATAATTGGAATGAATTAATTTCAATTTAATCCTATAAGTGTGATGAGAAAGCGGATATTTAAAGCAAAAATGATCAAAGTTTACAAAGTTTTTATATCCATTTTCAATATGATATCAACAAATATGACCAAATTTGGATTAATATATGTATAATTGAACTAAATTTAATTTAAAACCAATTTAAAATATAATTTTTCTTATAAAAAAATAAATGGAAAAGTCCATTCTCAATTAAAATTAACTATTTTTTTATTATTAATCAAAAAATCAAACTTTTCAGAGAAATTCAGAAAAACTCACCCTAATATAATTTTGATATTAAAATTTCAAAATTTATTTTTATTAATAAAATTAATTCTAGAAAAGTGGAAATATTTTTATAAATAAGTGTGCCATAAAAGGAAGATATTTTTTTTAGAAAAATATTGTTTTTAAGCGTAAAATTGGATTTATTCTTATCTCGTATATAGAAAATATATAAGATGAATGTTAAATAGATGAATTAATATTTAATATATAAATTTCATAAAAATATTTCACAAAAAGTGTTTTTTAAATTTATTAATGAAAAATGTGTCTCTACACAGAAAAATAGTTTTCCAAAAAATAATTTCTTTAGTTTCTAATGGTTCTTATTTTCATCTATAATTAATTGGTCACCAAATAATTCATTATATATACATTTGTAAACATATTTTCCTGATTTTGTTAATAATTTTTATAACATCCATTCCAAATTCTAGGTGATAATTATCATAAAATAATAATATGACTTTTTTTATTTAAACTTGGTGTTGTCTGTAACATAATCTAAACTCAGTGTTGCATGTAACCCAAGACAAAATCAATGTTTCATGTAAAAAAAGATAAAATTAACATTTTATAATATCTAAAATATTAAATTACTTTGAAAAAAATGTTTCAAAAACACTCAGGGTGTTTCAATTCCTTACCAAATCCATCTCTCACATAACTCCTCACATCTTGGAGTCCCTTTTTTGATTAAAAAACCAACTTAGAACGGATTTTAGTTAAAACCTTAAGAGTTTTTTCAAATAAGATGTATAGTTCTTAACTAAAGTTTTTGTTTTATTTCTTATTCTAACTATTTCATATCATCTACAACCTTGATTAAATAATAAAATCAGTATATTACATATACTGATATTTCATTATGTTAATTTAATAACCTATATCCATATCATTTTCTATCAAATGTGAAACAAAAGCATCATTTTTTTGTTCGGGTAAATACTGTCTCATGAACCGATGTAATTAATTTTCCATCACCGCCTCTTACAGATTGTTCTAATGATATATCTAATGTATATCTATGATAATAATAAAATATATATCATTATAAAATTATAATAGATCATTTAATTTATTATATTTATATTCAATAAAAAATCATAATGTCTTTTTTTCATACGTGTGGACTATCACCTCCGTGAAGAAATGTGATTCATTTTTCATCACTATATCACATGGATGATATATATAAATTTATTTAAATAAATAAATTGCTATTTATGATATAATTATCTTTCTATAAAGATAAATTAATACTTACCTTTTGACATAATGATCTTTGAAAAATGGAAACATTACTCATGCCTATATATGACCTATCATCTCCATGATTGTAACATAATTAATTTTTCTTAACCATATTTAATAGTTATATTTAAAGGTATAATTAATGTATAAAATTGATATTTTTTTCCTATTTAGTATTCAAGATATGATGGATCAATAGTCCCTTTGACCATTGTCAACACACCGAAGATATTTTGAAATTATGGACTAAATGTTCTCAAAGCACCTGATGTGAACTTAACTGATTAAGTAATTAACTATTCAATTAAAATAAATAGTTTGAGGATAAGGTATTAAACTAATAAAATTTTCTTAATAAATAAAATAATTTACATGAGTTTATTATACAGGTGTCAAAGGACATATAGAGAAAGTATGGACTCGAGATAGGGTATTTCATCTCAATTTTTTTTATTAAGGAATTTTTTATTATTATGAACCTAATTTATTTAATATATTTTATATACTACCATTTTATATATTATAATATGAATACTTCATAATTAATGGTATTTCACGATTAATCTTTAATTATTTCATCTATAGGGATTTGACTTTAAGGTTACCTAGTGATAAAGGATTTCTTAACTCAATTTCCATTTGTTGGCTTATAAGTCTTCTTCATTTAATTTTTTATTACATGATTATTTGTGAATAAATCACCATATTATTTTATTATATATTTATGCTTATTTTTTTATTTATATTTACATCACATAATCACTAAATTTATTAACTCTCAATTTAATGATATGATATTTGTAAGTGTTATTCATCTCAAACCCCCTTTCCTTGGGATTTATGATTATGATATGCACCTATCTTATTTTATGAGGTTTATATACTTCCCCATTGAAATTTTATATCAAGAATAAACTTATTTTCATGATTTTTAATGTTTCATTAGAATTTATTCTTTCATGGGGATTATGATTAAAGGAGTTACCACAATGGAAAAGACTTTACATTACAATATCTTTTATTTCTGAGATTTTTTTTGAAGGTTATTTTGGAAGAAATAATATGATATTATCTTAATGAACCACAAATATCTTATTCTATTCTGGTTATGAATGTATTTCACATGTCTAATTTCTATTCTCTACCCTTTTAATTGAATAAATATCAAGAATTTTTTTGTAAGAGATATTGATATTTTCTCTTCCTTTATATCAAGAATCTTTCACTTCAATATTAATACTTTACAAAAAAAATTAGGAATATTATTTTATAAAAATAAATTATTACTTAAATATATATTAAATGATTTTTTACCTTCTTTTAAAATATTTTAGAAGTAATTTTCTTAACATTTTTTATATTTTTCATTTTTTACTCTCTTTAAAAAATGTTTAAAAGGAATATTTATTTTCAATGTTTACAACATGAATAAATTTTCCCACAACGATGAACATTATTTGATTTGAATATTCATATATAAGTTTCCAAGGATATATATAAAACATTATTTTCACAATATTTTATGAAAACATAGTTTTTAAAAGTGATTTTAAAATTAAAAAGTGTATTTCCTAAAAAAATGTTTTTAATGATATTTGCATTCATAAACATCAACAAATATTGATTTTTTATCCTCCATTGAAGATATTTGTCAATAATTCCATCTAATTCATTCTCGTGATGTATAATTATTATTTCAAATATATTATTGTGACACCCTTGGTGTCACCATATTTTTATTTTGGTCTTATTTAATCTTTCATTTAGTTGTGTTGAGTTTTGGTTCAAGGTGGGAAAAAAATTCAAGTTTTGGAAGATTTATAGGATAAGCATGGTTAGACATAATTGTTAGTTGTAACTATGTGGTGTCTGTGTGCATGACTATGTGGGTCTGTAGTGTGGTGAAGGAATTGAGCACAATTTGTTAAACCATGTGGAAAGTGTGCGGCTGGGTCTGTCATTTTGACAAAGACGATTTTCATTTCTTTTGCATAGTTTTTTAACCTATGCGGATCTCCCCATAAGCTATGTGGGGTCTTGGGTGTGTCTTGAGTGAGGTGGGTGGTTGTAAAACCCATGATTCATTTTAGGGGAAACTGTTTGGAGAGGATGTGTGTCTAGGCAATTCCTCTCATATGGTTGGTGCATAATTAGGAAGACCATGTAGCCAAACAATGTGGTTTTATCAGTAAAAAATGATATTTTTCTTTTTCTTTTTTTATTTATTTATCCCTTTCTATTTTACCCTCTCCCTTTATGTTTCACAATATCCCCATCCCCTCTCCCTCCATGCGTGTGTGTGGGGACCTCCCTCTTGATTCCATTCTATAGTGATTTTACTCAGATTTTCAGGGGATTCTTGGCTGGTCCCTCAAGTTAAGGCCCCCTATTCCCACCTCTTTCCATTTACTGGTGTTTTACCTATCCCTATAAACCCTCTTTGCTCATAGAAACCCTATTTTTTTAGTTGTGATGATTTATGATATCTCTCTTCTTCCTCAGGCATGCAATGGGTCTCTCAAGATTTCCTCATGTATGTTCTGGCATCCGCTGCTGAAGGAAAGGAATTTCAGACTATTTTGGTTTTACCACCACCATTTGGGATAGGATTTCATTTCTTTTTTAATTGGCCCAATTATATTTGAGGGATTTTAGTAATTTTTGGTTTCCTATAGGTTTTTTTGGATGTCTTACAGTCCCTAACAGGTGACCTTCATATGTATGAATTGGTAAGTGTATATATATATATATAAGCCCTCGCTTTATATATTCCCTCATGGTATGTATATGAGGTCAAAGGGTTTAAATATATATGTTAAGGTTCATATGTGCGTAAGCATAAAGGGGTGGTTCTGAGTGGCCATCATCAAAAGTGTAAAGTTTTGAGGTTGGAGTTAATATACAATTGTTTCCTTTTAGAATTATAATGTATGTATGCTCTCTATATTCCCTTTTATGCATGTTTAAATATATTTGAGATCCTTGTTATGTTTTAAGACCATTTATTTGTATATTGATCTTATTATAAATGTATTTTTCTTATAAAACGTATGTTTTTTTACCTGAATTGGAATTTTTAATTATTCTAAGATTTTATGAAATGTCTCTGGGTATTTTTGAAATGGTTTTGACTCAATTTTGGTTTTCAAGGTCTAAAAATTGTGTTTTGATTGGAATTTGGTTTTAAAGGGGGATTTTGACCTCAAAATGATTTGGAAAGGGGTTTCTTATTTTGATTTAAAAAGGTGATCAGAAATATGTGTGTGGACTACCTATTTTTAAAATGACATGGTGTATTATTTGAAATATTTTAATATAAATGGATGTCTTTGGGCCTTCTTTGGTTTCTAAATAGGAATACCCTAATTGAAGGGTGTATTTTAAATGTTTTAAATAAGAGGTTGGTTTTGTTAAACCTCTAGAAACCGTTTTAAATGGTTTTTATTAAATGATTAAAGAGTTTTTAGAATTACGATTCGGGATTTAGTGTTAATATACTGGTTGGAACTTTTTTTTTGAAATGGTATGTAGAAGACACCCCTTGATTACCCCTTTCTTGTTTACACCTTGTGTGGGTGTTTGTCACTATGTGATGCTTGTGTTTTACCCTTGTGTGGGAGTGAGTTTTTTATTTCATGGGTGCATGTTTTATATTTGGGGGTACTCATTGTTTGGTGTTAGGGGTGAGAGTAGCCTTGGTTATTCCTTGTATGTTTGAATTTGATTTCTTTCACTACGCCACACTTCCTTTGGTCATGGGGGTCTGGGTACTAAGTGTAAGACCTATCTTATTTCTCTAGTTGTATCACAAACTGCTATTTTCCCACTAGTCTTGACAGGTACAAGGGCTTGGTGGGGGTATTGGTCATCCCAATAAGGCTTGTGTGGTCTAATTGGATGACTCATGTATAGACTTAGAATATGCCAATAGATAGTTCAGTTGATTATACCCTTATACAGTTAGGTTATTTGCATGTTCGAGATCCTTGTTAGATCCCACGACACATTCAATTACTTGAACATTTTTTAGTTGAGGGGAGTTTGATCTCATGCTAGTTTGTATCATTTCACCTAATTTCATTGGTATGGAACTTTTTTATTTATATTTATTTATTCCTTGTGATATATGGTGCCTTCTTATTATGCATGACCTATGTGGGTGTTTGGTGGTTTCATTGGAAATGTGTGTTTTAAAATATGTTTTTGAAAACCTTTTTATAATTTAAGGAATTTTTCGAGGGGGATTTAAATTATATTTCAAAATGGGTTCATGGATTCAGAGAGGAATTTTTCTAGTGAGATGTTTTTAAAAGTGTATTTGTTTCATTTAATTAAAATAGGGAATTTAATTTTAAAGAAATGGAAATATGTGTGCATGGTTGTGAAGTGGATTCGGCTGGTGACTTTGTTTTCATAATGTGTGATTTCAGTTTTGGAAAAAAAGAGAAAATTTTTATTTGGTTATTATGGAGATCTTTATTTATTATTTTATGTTATATATAAAAATACTATTTTTTAGTTTATTTTGAATCTAGCATTTATGAATTTCTTTAAGAAACATATTTTAGGGATTTGGAGGGTTGTGGTGAGTTAATGTGATTTTTAGCTCACACATATATCATTTTAGGCTTTAGATTCTATATTGGATATTTTTTTATCATTGTAGTCATGGGGTGAGTTGGGTGGTGGTGAACTATAATGTCACAGGGAGGTTGGTACGTCTTTATTTTTTATTTATATGTTCCTCTCTAGTTATCTCTACTTTAATTACGAATGATTATTTTTATTTTAGCTCCTGAATTTATTTATTCTGATGTCATTTATCTCTTTTTTGGGTGAAATAAATCCCAAAGGGATTCCTATGATTACCATTCACTATTTTATAGGTTATGGGGACCTAGAAATCCCTTCATTCCATGTGGAGTATTAGGTTGGGTGCTAGGATGAATGACATCCTAGGCCAGTTTGTTATAAAATGGTATCATAGGCTTGGGTTTTATTTGTTTGGAGCTTAATTTTCTGGTGTACAAAATGATATTTTGGAATATCCTGGTAGAAGGGATATTAAGGTTGTAGGATCTTGATATGTAAGGGTGAGGAGAGTCTAACTAATGCTTTCTCATTCTATGCCTAAAGCTGCTAGGGAATATTAGATTTGGTTCCCTAGAACCAACTTCTGTGTACATTATGATAACCTATATTCATTGTTTTCAATATTAATAAACTCCTTATAACATTATGATTTTTCTTCTTGTGTGTCATAGAATGTGATAATTTCTTAGGATTAGCTATTTCACTGAATGGTCATAGAAGTTTTATATTATGATGAGAACCCAGAAATTCCATGATAGTATTCTTAAATATACTCTCTATATTTATATGAAATCACTTATGGGACAAAAATGATACATTATATCATAGTGGAGACTCATAAGACTTTGAGGCACCTTCTCATGGTGCACACCCTTTTTAATATCTAGTATAGGATATTATGAGAATGATACTGCCAGTAGAAAATCAAAATTTATATGTTCCATTGGATGTTCCTATCTAAGTATGTGTGTATTGATCCTTAAACTTTAATAATATTATTAATGTGCATTATAAGTCACATACTTTGACATATTGAAGAAAATTGTGATGACATTTGTTCAAGACAAGGTGGGATATGTTGGGTGTTTCATGAGTAATATTTCATTAATGAATAATGAGAGAAATAATTTTCCCATTTTTTTATTAAAATGAAGTTGACATCTCAGGCCCTTTGATGGAAATGATATATCATAAATAAATCCAAGTCCATGGTAATATATAGGCAAGTTCAATTTTCATAAATTCAAATAAAGAGACATAGATCATATAGGTTGATGGCACCAGCATACAACCTGATTGATTAGAGATATTGTGCTAAAGGGATTATATTACATTATAAGAATCCATATGAGGTCGTATTTCATTTGGGAATTTACTTATTTCTCTATGAGTTCCTTGGAATATTTCTAGACTCTAACCTTGGAGTTTCGGTTGCTTCACCTAATGCCGCTAAGCAAGAGGCCTAGAGGGTCACACACTTAGTTTATCCATAATCTTAGTTAAAAAATTATTATTATTCCCACACTTGGTTTAATAATTATTCATGTGTACTTGATCGCATATATTCTATCACTATTTATTCGAGAGAATATTTTGTGAGAGGAATATTTAATAAATATTTTTATTTATTTATTTGATACAATATTTATTTATTTATTGGTGAATAATGAAGTGATATTTATTTAATAATTAAATTTTTATTATTCATATCCTAAAAAATATTATGGAGGAATGGAATACCAAGTTTAATGGTCCAATGAGAAATAATATCTGTTAAATATTATTTTAATAAATAATATTTAATTTAATTTGTTAGTTTTGTGCATGTCAAGAAATAATAATAATATTATTATTATTATAGACATGGGGTTCTGTGGGGATTAAATAAATAATAAATAGAACTTGTGAGATTATTTATCCAAACCATAGTGGTACATAAACCCAATTATATTATTTTCTTAACAGAGCTAATTCATTTTGTGTTGTGCATGATGACATTCAAATAGAATCCTCTCAAACCCTTGAGATTTCCCTCTCCCTAAACACTCCCAAGAATAGAGAGAGATATTCCTCTTCCTTACAATATCAATTCTAGATATATCAAGGATAATCATTTAGAAGTGATTCTCAGGCCGATCAAAGTAGAATGATGCAAGTGATAGGATCTACCATGCTAGCACCAGGAGAATCATACAACAACATTCATAGATTCATGGAATAAGTGTGGATCACCACTACAGGGAACCTATTATTGATTTCTACAATGAAATTATGGTGCAACATAGATCTATTCTCGGATCCATCAATGATGAAATAATTTCTTACAAGAAAATACTTTAATTTTTAAATTATTTATAAATAATATGTGATGATCTTGTGATTTGGTTCCACTATTTATCCATTATCTATATTCTTTGATTCAATTATATTTATCACATTGTTTATAATCATTTAAATCTTGGATTAATCATCAATTATGACAGAAGAGAAAAGTTGGGCATGAACCATCTGATGCTTCCACTACACTTGGAAACTACAAATGGTATCAGAGAGGATGAAAAATTATTTATAATTATTTAAATATAATTTATTTATTTACATATTTTTTATTTGTTTTAAATTCTTTTTTAAGTGGTATTTAATATAAATTTTGAGATCTTCATTCATAATTTTTTGTTTATCCTAAATATAATCAAATCAATTAATTTTACAAACAAAATAAATTAGAAGATATCATATGAAGGTGCAAAGTAATCTAGCTGGATAACACAAGAGTACACACCATCTAACCTAGAGGTACATGTCGTATACTAGTGTTTAATTCACCCTTAATTAATTATAAATTAATTATAGTCATGTTCATTTACTACATGTGATGAATTAAATTATACACCACATGTTGACCGTGCCAGCCAGGTGCATGGTCAGCTGAAGTACATGCGGTGTAATGTTGGTAGATTATGTGTAGTAACTTAGTCATATATGGGCCATTTATTCTCTTACATGGCCTAAATGATAGGTTTCATGGATACTACATGCCTCTTATCCCATGTACACATCGTTTACTATAACATTTTTCATGGCACAATTACATTCTGAGTCCCTAGACATGTGTCTCGGATAGACTGTGAGAAAATTACACACCATGTAACTCCAATGTACACACTAAATACTTTTACCAAATCACAATGAATTGAAAATTAATTTAATATACTATTAAAACCTTATCAACTTGTGTTCCATGTGGTCATTAAGTTGATATTAAAATCCATGTGATAAGTTATTTATATATTTCTAATTAATCTCTGTATAATGTTTAGATCTATATATCATGTATAAGTCATATTACAGTAATTACTCTACCAACATTGAAGTATAACATGTGACATAAATACCATGTGTTCTATTTAGTCATTAATTTGATAGTACACATCATGAAATTACATGATAAGTCATGTACTTCGCATGCCACAATAGTAAATAATATATGAGTATAATACAAGTTGGGTGGTTCGGATGGGTACTCACTGTATTTCCACAAAGTTACATTTTTGTACACAGTTAATTTTAAATAAATTTATTTAATTTGTTTAAAATTATGATGGATGATAATCTCAAGGAAATTCGAATGGTAATTAAAATAAAAGGATTGATTAATCAAATAATATAATTAATTGATTCAAGCATGATTTATCTTAAATAATAATGATTATTATTGAATGCTAATTTTATTAAATTCACAACTTTTTTCAAGAATGTGGATGATCATGATATTAGACTAGACCATTTCATGTGACTGGTTTCAGTTAATTTATTTTTAAATTAAATTATTAGACTACATGTCATCTCTCATCTTATTATGTCTGGGACTATGTACCCATGGTTTCTTTTTTTTATACCCCATAAATAATCCTTTGTTCCCTCACCTATATGTGAGTAAAATAATATGTAATGGATGGATCTCAAAAGCTTGTGGAGGTGGTTCATGTTTGGTTCCAAGGTGAGACCAATCTAAGAGATACACATATGTGGATAGGTGGAAAGCTACAACATGAACCATAAATGGTTCAAGGTGTTTTCCCCTAGGTCAATTGTTAGTTTATCTTCTTCTACATAAACTAAACATTAGTAAAATATTATGATCATACAAATATTATTTTATTTATGTCAAGATGCATGGTTGTTTCATTGTGGATTTATTTTCAAAATCACATGAATTAATGAATTAACATGCATGAAAGATAGTACTAAAATAAATTGTGTTATTCATAAATAATATTAAAGACATGGTTAATCACTTAAGTAAATACACTTAATATTAACAAGCATGTAATAAAGATAATAATTTTAAATTTATGCATAAAAGATAAAATAGTTCAATTATATATATTAAGTCGGTATGGCCTTCCACTACTTCAGTTAAAATCAAACCATAGTTCAAAGTTCTTGACGTGCCAAATTTGGGATGCATTCAATTATCAAGGAATTCTAACTTAAAGTGTTGAGTTGAATTAACCTTGTTTGCATCAAGGTTTGACTAACAAAGAAATACATGGTTTAACTATGAGGAAAAGGTTAAGTAAATACAATTTATGGATTTTAGTATTGGAGAGTCCACTCAACAGAACAACGAACTATGACTTAATGTAGTTAGCATTTTGAATGCCTAATTAGAACCCATCAAACTGTTTGACTAGCCAAAGTCTGGGTAATGAGAAGGGGAATATGGATCCTTTCTATTAGAATATCTAAGTGAATGGATATTTCAAAGCCAATGGGGATGGATATTGGATTTCAATAAAATAGTGGGGGATTAATAAATATAATATTTATTTATCTTTATAAATTTTATCATATAAAGTACTAAACTCTGATCATCTTATTTGTAGATAGGTTAATAAAAATGACTTCAAAAATATCACTATGATCCATACTTGAGAAGTATAACCTTCTCATCAGCAAAAATTTCCAAGAGTAGAAAAGGAACTTACACATTATCATAAACCATGATATGAAATTGAATATTCTAGAAGAACCTATTCATGATGTGTTTGGTTATGATGTAAGTGAGAAAGAGTTTAATCTCTATGAGAAAAATTTTAATGATTCCATAAATGTTCAGTCTTTCATATTTCCATCCATGACCAATGAAATTTTGAATCAGCATAAGGAATTGGATGTATATATCATGATTCCTCACCTTCAGGATCTCTATCAAGAGAAGAGGGATACGATATCTCCAATACTCTATAGACCACTAATATTGGAGATTCTTTTCTATTTGGGCCACTTGTAGTCAAACATATTGTCTAAATTGAATGATAATACATTTTGGGGACTAAATTTTCAGATTAGTTTCACATAGGTCTCATACATTCCCCACTACCCATGACCTTATCCAATTTTATAATTAATTATAACAAGAAAAATAATTATAATTGTCTTTCAAAACATCTTAATTTGATTCTCCAAGTGGATTGTAACATCTCGGATCTAGGTACAACCCAAAGGTTCCCTATACCTAGTTTGTCACATAACCTCAAGCACATTTTCCCAAACTCTAGAGGCTTCTAACCAGTAGCGAGGTCCAAGGTCTGATAATGCGGAAACCATGCCATCATTGGCAGAGTATACACAACTGATAAAAATAGTAAAAATAGTGGAAATATTAATACCAAATATAAATACACTACATAAGACTGATAATAATAAAACAAATGGAGAATATATATAGATGATGCATTTCACATGTTTCTTGGAAAGCATCAAAACTAGTAACATTGCTAAAAATACAATACAAAAAACCAAATTATAGAAAACAATATTCTCTAACAGCATCTCAAGCCTCAGCTTGGTCCCATACTCTCTAGCTCCAACAGTAATCAAGTACCTCATGAATAAGGGTGCTTTCCCTTATCTATACCTATAATAAAAATTATTTTTTTGGGTCCTAAATCATGACCCAAATAATGTGTGAGACGAATCCCAGTAGGAAATCACCAAAAAATCTATGCCTAACTATTACTGAATATATTTATATATAAGGTAATATGAAATAATGAAGAAATAAACAAAGAAGTACTCAAAATAAAACAGTCCTAGAGTTTTCAATTACATTCAATTTCATTTAGAAAATATTAAATCTGTTGAATCATGTAACCCAAGAATCTAGCCTAAAATCTGTATCCCTTGTGTAATAGTAAAAAATATACATCTCAGATGATCATCTAAACAATCATGTAACACTGAGTCCAAGATTGTGCTTTTCCTTTTCAGACTCATCACAATCATTTAATTATTCAAATAATGACCCTATGGGAATGATCTAATAGTATAGTCTCCCTAGTTTATCATAATAACAAATCATTTAATAATGACCCTCCGGGATGCTCTCAAGGTCTAACCCCTTTGGTCTAACATAGCACTAATCATTTACAAATGACTACCAGGTCATGCTCTCTTGGTCTAACCACTTGGTCTAATATACTATAAAAATTATAGATAACCATGTGGGAAAGATCTCACAGTCTAATCCCTTGGGTTGAAAACCACCTGGAATCTCTCAAGGTCAATACCCTAGGGTCACATAATAGTAAAACATACATAAACGACCCTACTGTGGGAATCTCTCATAGTAAAATTCCCCTTGGTCAAACTTCCACAATTCATATCACATGCATCTCATATAATCAGTAACTCCATCCTAAAAAAACATTCCATGGAAAACTAGGCAATCCTAATAGGCATCCTAGACTAAATGGCCATAAACAAATAAACAAGGGAAAAACACCCATGAGGTGTCCCATAACAAGGTATATTACCTCATGCATAAGTAACTAGCCATTATAAAACAATCAAACCATAATAGATAATAAATAGGGTTTAATTTTAAAACATGAAATACTCCAAATGTGGTTATGTAGAAATTTTATCACAAATAATCCAAATACATACAACGAAAGGCACCAACCACCTACTTCAATGTCACATGATCGATATCCTTGAACGTTCACCCTTGAATTGGCCTAGATCGGCATAAATCTACAAAAAGGTGAAAAATTCCCAACCATGAGTAACTCACGAGAGATGATGAATTGGAAAAACAAGGTTCTATGGGAATTGTGAAATCACTGGTGGGATTAAAACACACTTGACAGTGTCTCAATCAGAGATCAGACAAAGAAATGGGGATTTAATCATTTTTTGTCATTCCTGAGTGCTCCTATACGAAACACGCAAAGAAGAAGTTTGTTCTAGACATGAGATACAACCCCACTCTGATATATCAATTAAAAATAAAACTACATAGCATGTTCATTAAATGTACATGATGTGTAGTGACCTTAACCAGCCCCCACCATAAGTGGTTTGTCAAGTCAACACATAGACAAGTGCCCAGTCATTACACCGCTAGTACACAGCTGTACGTAGAAACTGGGTACATAGTGTTTAATCCGAAGTACATGGTGTGTACTTAGAAAATCCCCTTTTATTCATTTTCCTAAAAAACAACACAAAATCAACATCCACACCTATAATGAAGACCCAGTTTCTTACAAACTTCCCCCCTTAAATAAATTCATCCCTGAATTTCCCTTCCAAGGGTGGTGAAGAAGAAACTACAAAAAACTTTGGCCATTGTGATCGCACATCATCCTCCCTCTCCCAGGTCTCATCTTTCACTCACTCGTGCTTCCATAGCACCCATACTAGAGGAATAGACCAGCCTTGGTGAAAATTTGTGTTACAGTACAGAATCGGAATAGGGTGCTTCTCAAAGGATGCATCCACCTCCAACTCAACCTCCTCAGGTTGAAAAACATGAGTCGGGTTTGAAAAGTAACGTCATAGCTGAGAAACATGAAAGACATTGTGAATAGTTTGGTACCTATAAGGAAACTAAAACCGATAGGTAAATGGACCGACTCTCTACAAAACCTCAAATATCCTGACACATATCGTCAAAATCTTACCCTCTCTCTTAATACTCATGATCCCCTAACTCGATGTGACATGTAAGAAAATATGATCTCCAACCTCAAACTCTGGAGGTCATCTTCATCGATCAGCATAAGATTTATGGTGAGATTATACAGTAGCCATTCTCTTCCAAATCAACTCCACCTCCTTAGTGGTCTCCTAGAAAAGATGAGGTCCCAACACATCTTCTTATCCTACTTCCATCCAATATAGGGGTGATCCGTATGGCCTACCGTACAAAGCCTCATAAGGTTCCATCTGAATCATTTCCTAAAAACTAATATTGTAGGAAAACTCCACCAGGGTTATGTGTATCTCCCAAGAGACCTTGAAATCTAGGACGCATGCTCAAAGAATTTCCTCTAAAACATAAATCATGTTCTCGGACTGGCCATCTATCTAGGGATGGTAAGCTGTACTTAGAAGTCTTAGTGTACCCAAAGCCCTCTTTAGTCTCTACCAAACACAAGAAGTAAACCAGGTATCCCTCTCTGAAATGATAGAGTGTGGAACCCCATGTAAATGTACAATCTCCCGGATGTACATTCTCCCAATCTTGTCAATACTGAAGGTCTCCATGATCAACAGGAAATGTGAAACCTTCAGGAGCCTATCAATAACAACTCAAACTGCATGATTCCCTTGAGGTGACCTTGGTAAACATGTTGCAAAATCCATCATGACATCATTTAACTTCCACTCCACAATGGGTAAATGTTGTAAAAGCACTGTCAGTCACTGATGATCTACCTTCACTTGCTGACTAGTGGAACATATTATAACAAAACCAGCCACATCCCTCTTCATACCTAGACACCAATACTGATGATGTAAATATCGATACATCTTAGTGACACCATAATGAACTTCCCATGATGAGGCATGAAAATATCACATCAACTCCTTGCGTATGTTTCCTGAAACCCATATGCGTTCATGAAAACTCAAAACCTCATCCTTGCTTATGGTCTTCCTAGGAGTAGGGTCCTCTCTGAACACACTCTCTCGTAGGACTGGGCCTTCAGAATATGATATCTTCCTTATTCGCACTCGATCTAGAAGAGTATTGGTAACAAATATAGAAGAAATAAATGTCTTCCCTTATCTATCATTCACCTCTAAATTCATATCACATAACAAATTCATAAGCTTCCACTCACTACTTGCCTCCTAAACTGCCCGTATTTGAGTCCTCCTTCTCAATGCATCATCCAATTCTTTGCCTTTTCCAGGTACGTAGGCAAGATCAAAGTCAAAATAATGAAGGTACTTAACCCACCTTCACTGTCTCAGATTCATATCATTCTAAGTAAATATATACTTGAGGCTTTTGTGGTCAATGTATACCACAAAATGCTCCCCCAACAGATAAGGTCACTAGCAGCACAAATCATGAACAACTGCAGGTAACTAGAGATCGTGCATTAGGTAATTAATATCATGTGGCCTCAGCTTCCAAGACTCATATGCAATTATTCCTTCCCTCTAAATAAGCACTGCTCCCAGCCTGATAACTGATGCATCACAGTAAAAGGTGTAACTCTTTCCCGGCTCCAGAAAAATCAGGATTGGTGCTGAATTTAACCTCCCATTCATCTCTTAAAATTATGAATCGTAGGATTCTATCCACAATTACTTCATTCCCTTCTTATTCAGACCTATTATTTTTGATTCTAAGCATGAGAAGTCATGTATAAATTGTTTGTAGTAACCAGCCAGCCCCAAGAAACTCCATATCTCAAATAAATTCTTCAGCTACCCCCAAGAAACTACTACTCCCACTTTATCTGGGTCTATTTATACTTCTAACATGGAGATAACATGACCCAATAAATTAATTTGGTCCATCCAAAAGTGGAATTTTGAGATCTTAGAATATCACTGATGCTCTCTTAGTGTACTCAAAACGATCTCAAGATGGATGACATGGTCATGTAGAGTATGATATTACACCAAAATATTGTCCATGAATACTACCATAATGGAATCCAAGTAAGGATGGAACACTCAGTTTATTAGTTCCATTAAAACTATCGGTGTGTTCGTGAGATAGAATGGAATAACCAAATACTTGTATAGACCATACCTTCTCTGAAAGGCTATAAGAGGTATATATGATGGTCTAATTCACAACTGATGATAACCAGATCTCAAGTCAATCTTTGAGAACACTCAGGCTCCTCGAAGCTGATCAAAGAGATCATAAATCCTCCTAAATGGATATCGGTTCTTGACCGTCAACTGGTTCAGCTTCTGATAATCCACCCAAACTCTGAGGGTACCATCCGCCTTCTTCGTAAAAAGGACGGGCAAACCCTAGGGTAAAGTACTGGATTAGATGAAACCCTTTAACTACAACTCCTATAACTTCTTCTTGAGCTCTTGTAACTCTGGTGTAGATTTCCTATATATAGGAATGGAAATCGATGCTACTCCTAGAACAAGCTCAATAGATAAAGTCAGCTCTCACATTAGAGGTAAACCTAAAAATTCATCTGAAAAGACAGCTCTAAAATGATCCACCACTGGAGTAAATTCCATCTAAGAAGTTCGCCGATCATCTAGATATAAACTAGAAATATGGGTTGTAACTCCTCCCAACCCATGATGCTCAGGTCTATCTTTGCTCACCTGGACATCCCATTCTCCCTTGTGTAGAAAAGATATGCCCTATGGTAACGTGAAACTCACCCTACTGCGATAGCTGTCAAAAAATGGCTGAAAAAGACCAACCAGTCCATTATGAGAATGACATCAATTCCTATCATATCTAAGACATAGATGTCGCACAATAAGTGACACCCACCAACCTCAAGAGGGAAGTCCTTGAATTGATATACACTAGCCATCCTAATCCCCAAAAGAGTGTCTAGAGTCATGAAATCATCCAAATTAAATCTATAGAGCCCAAGGATATAAAAAACAACAACTGATATAAAACCATGGGATGCACCTATATCAAAAAGATTAGATGCTAAAACTGAGGAAACTAGAATCGTACCTCTAACCGTAGAGGGTATGGGATCTTGCTCCTGCTGGGTATGCTCTATTGAAAAATTCTGACCTGTACCACTACCCGACAACCTTTCCTAACTACCCTGAGCTAATCCACCCTAATGTCACTAAAAACTTATTGTCTGTATACCATGACCATGACTACCTCCTCATCCTAAATAGCCTGACAGACTCCAGTTCCTGGACTGATGAGAAACTGGTGGTCCTGCTCCCGAATGTGGAGTCAAAAAATATCCCTTCTCACTCGCTACAGGTGATAACATCCTGTAGAAACACTGAATGTGTCCCATCTTGCAGCAATATCAGCACTTGACTGGGTACCTTAGGTAATATGGTATCGTATGCCCACTCCTACCGCACTGGTAGCACACTACATGGCTACCTAAAGAAACATCCTGTGAATGATCCTAGTAGAACTTCCTACTGTCGGTAAAAAGAGTACCAACCCTAGATTCTGAACTACCCTTGCTTAAAGCTCCTAACTCCCTCAGATTGAACTTGGAAATCAGCACCATATTTTCTATATCATTCACCGATGTCATCCTGAAAACATTCACCTAAGATCAAATATCATACCCAAGACCATCCTCAAATCGCCTAGCTGGTGATAACTCGTCAACTCCTAAAATATGTGAGAAGAGATGAAGCTCTGTAAAATGAGAAGAGTAATCCATTCGTGAAAGAGTTCCCAACTCCAAATTCATGAACTCCCGGGCTCAATCGGCCCTCAATGTCTCAGGGTAGAAGTAATCATAGAAGTTCCTCTGAAAACCTTCCCAATACATATCCCGATGATGTACCACCTATGAGATAACATCCCACCATATCTTGGAGGAATCACATAGAATTTATATCATGAGATTTACCCTCCTCTCTGGAGGCATATCCAGATGCTTGAAGAAAGAAAGCATGGCCTCCAACCATGACTCTATAGCCTACGGTCCTCCATCCCCTGAAAAAGTGGGAGGATGCTGCTGCTGGAACACCCGTGTGAATTCTTCCATGGTCGGGATAGGATGTGGTGCTCCCTAAAATGTCTACATCATCCTCAAAAGGCCTTCACAGAATTTTGAATCAACACCTGTGTCCAGTATAGCTGTTGGTGCCAAGATGGGCATAATGGGCGTATTTGATGGTAGTCCCTGATCTACCATTTTTAGTGTTTGGTCACTTCAATGTACCTAGCGTACAACTGGAGTATGTCTTGGTGGCATGAATTTGCAAGGTAAAGCGCACACCTCAATATGATATTATCACGGACTGAAACTTAAAAGGGAATGAACAGAACATGAGAAGGAAAACATTCAAGTTTTATAAAAGAGGTTTACACAGCATGTCGAAACAATACACGATGTGATCCCCTAATCATTTACATGGGTTTGTACCTCTACCAAAATGGTCGTGTAACACCCCATACACATGATGTGTTCCTCATAGGACATGGCATGATCTTGAATATTCCTTCCTACCTTATTAATTCTACATGGTTCGAACCACACAGTTCTCCTGGTGTAATACTACACAATGTGTTCACCCTAGACATAGCATGTACCACAAGGTTCCATCCACCCGTTCTGTTAGTCACATGGTCGGATACATGGTTGATTACTACATGGCGTGTATAAGCTAGATACAACATGTAAAACACAAGTTTAATCCACCCGTGTCATTAATCACATAGCCAAATATATGTTCTTTTACAGCACAATGTGTACTACCAGTACACGACATGTTCTACCAAACATATATCAACACTACGTCTCTTATCACACAGTCAGTCACACGGTCAACAACTACATGGAATGTATATAATGTACATGATGTGTACTTAAGAAAATTTATTTTCTTCTAGAACTGAAAAACACATGGCGTGTGTTCATAACATCACACGCCGTATTGTCTAGGTTTCCAGAAAATAAGACTCCGAAACTTCTTCAGAACCCCCAAAATCTTAAAATTTTGTCCACGACATGCCATGTTCCAATCCGTGAGAGCCCATACTCATCGAAAATCAAATTTTCACATCCTTATTCATTTCAAATCATAATATATTTCAATTAAAGTTCAAACATGATCCACCAAATTTTGATCCAAGAGGGCCCATAACACCTTAGGGACCAAAGCTTGTTGTTCATCCAAATGAAACTTTACATATACCAATACCCTATCAAAATAGAAGGTATTTATATCATGAAATCTATCAAAAAATATGCATATCTAGCACAACATCTATGAAAACAACATGAAATCAGTTATACACCCTAAATGGAATGACAAGAATGTATGACATGTGATCTCTAGCTAGTGCCTATATGATGCATGAGATGGAATACCCTCATCTCATTAGGTTTAAACAAAAATAGAACCACAATAATATCAATCACTACTACACAAATCAAGTGAATCAGCCAACGGTGAAATCAAATCAACTATAGCAATTGAAAAACCAGGAAATTTCAATATTCAAGGTAACTTGGATTTTCCCTATAAACGGTTTAGCTAATCCCAAGCACAGATTATTACAAAATACATATTTCTTCCTTTACCAGTCTATTGTATCCAAATAGTAAGACAAATCATTAATGAAAACCCCTTCGATACCACTTTGTAACGTCTCGTATCTGGGAGGTGCCCCGTACCCAGTTGGTTACAAGACCTCAAGCGCATTTCCCCAAACACCAGAGGCTACCGAATAGCAACGAGGGTGAAAGTCTGATAATGGGGTAAATATTACCTCATTGGAAAATTATACACAATAGATAACAAATAGTAACAACATTAGAAGCAGTAATAAAAAATAAAAATAAAGAGCGAAAGACTGATAATAATAAAACAACTATAGCATATATAAAAATGATGCATGTCACATGTGTCTAGGAAGGAATCCAAACAAGTCACAATGTTGGAAATAAAATACAGAAACCAAAGTACAGAAAAATATAAACTCTTACAGCATCACAATTCTTAGCTTAGTCCAATTATCTCCAACTCCAACAACAATCAAGTACCTAATGAAGAATGGTTCTTGCCCTTATCTATACCTACAATCATATAATATTTATGGGTCCAAAACCATGACCGAAAAAGGGTGTGATACGAATCCTAGTAGGCAACCACTAAAATATCTATGCTTAATTGTCCATGAATATATATATATATATATAGCAGTTAATATGAAATAATGATGAAATAAACTAGTAAGTACTCAAAAGTAAACAATCCTATAGTTTTCACTTACATTAATTTTCATTTAGAAAATTATTTAATCTGTTGAATCATGTAACCCTAGGTTCTAGCCTAAGCACTGTATCACCTGTGTAATAGTAACAAACAGACCTCTCAGAAGACCATCTAAACAATCAAGTAATACTTAATCCAAGATTGTTCTTTGGCTTGGTAGAATCATCACAATCATTCAATTATAAAAATAACGACCCTCTGAGAATGTTCTCATAGTCTAATCCCCCCGGTCTAACATAATAACAATTAATTTAATAACGACCCTCTCGGATGATCTTACTATCTAACCCCTTTGGTCAAACATAGCACTAATCATTTACAAATGACCACCTAGGCATGCTCTCATAGTCTAACCCCTTGGTCAAATATAATATAAAACAATTATAAACAACCACCTGGGAAATATCTCACAGTCTAAACCCCTAGGTCGATGAGCACCTGATAGCTCTCATGGTCAAAACCCCTAGGTCACACAATAGTAAAACATACATAAATGACCCTACCACAAGAATCTCTCACAATCAAATTCCCCTTGGTCAAACTTCCACAATTCATATCACACGCATCTCATATAATCATTAACTCCATCCTAACAAAAAATTGAATGGAAAACAAGGAAATCCTAACATAAATCTTAGACCAAAAAGCCATAAACAAATAAACAAGGGAAACGCACCCATAGGGTGTCCCATAACAAGGTACATTACCTCACGTATAAGAAAATATCCATTATCAGACAAACACCACAATATGTAATAAATAGGGTTTAATTCCAAAACATACAATACCCTAAATGTGGGTATTCCAAAATATAAACACATATAATCCAAATATGAAGAATGAAAAGAACAAACCACCTACCGATGTCACATGATCGATATCCTTGAAAGTCTTCCTCTAAATCAGCCTAGATCGGTGTAGATATAAAAAAAGGTGAAAAACTCCCAACCTAGAATAAATCATGAGAGATGAAGAATCGGGAATAAAGGCTCTAGTGGAATTAAGAACTCATCAGTGGGATTCCAATGCACCAAAATGTGTCTTAATCAGATATCAGATGGAGAAATGGGGTTCGATTTTTTTTCTTCATTCTCGAGCGCTCCTGTACAAAACACGGGAAGAAGAAGTCAGTTTTGGACATTAAACGTGAGCCCGCTCCGATATATCAATTAAAAAGAAAACTACATAGAATTATCAACATATGTACATGTCGTGTAGTGACCTTAACCAGCCCCCTCCTTAAGTGGTCTTCCAGGTCACCACACGACCATGCACTCAGCCAATAAATGGCCAATACAAAGCTGTACATAGCCACCGAGTGCAATGCATGTACTCAGAAGTACACGGTGTGTACATAGAAAATCCCTTTTTCTTCCTTTTCCTAAAAAACTACCCGAAATCAATATCCATAACTAAAATGAGGATCCAGATTCTTAAAAACTTCCCCTTTAAATCAATTCATCCCCGAATTGACCTTCCACGGGTGGTGAAGAATAAACTGCGAAAAACTCTGGCCACTGTTATTGCACATCGGCCTCCCTCTCCCAAGTCTCATCCTGTACTCACTCATGCTTCCATAACACCCATACTAGAGGAACAGACCGACCAGATAGAACCTTCGTGCTACGATCCACAATCCAAATAGGGTTCTCCTCGAAGGATGCATCCACCTCCAACTCAACCTCCTCAGGTTGAAAAATATGAGACAGTTCTGAAAAGTAACATCGTAACTGAGATACATGAAATACATCGTGCATAGCCCAGTACATCTGAGGTAACTATAACTGATAGGAAATCGGCCCAAATCTTTCCAAAACCTCAAATGGCCTGACATATCTTGGTGAAATCTTCCCCTATCTCATAATCCTCCTATACCCCAACCTTATTGTGACACATAAGAAAACCTGATCTCTGACCTCTAACTCCATAGGTCATCTTTGTTGATCAGTATAATATTTATGGAAAGATTGTGTAGTAGCCATCCTCTTTTGAATCCACTCCACCTGCTTAGTGGTCTCTTGGACAAGATGAGGTCCCAGCATAGCTATCTATCCTACCTCCAACCAACATAGGGGTGATCGGCATGGCTTATCATACAAAGCCTCATAAGATTCCATCTAAATCATTTCATGAAAAATAATATTGTAGGAACACTACACCAGGGGTAGGTTTCTCTCCCAAGATCCCATAAAATCTAGGACTCATGCTCAAAGAATATCCTCAAAAACCTGAATCATGTGCTCGGATTGGACATCTATTTTGGGATATTAAGATGTAATCAGAAGTACTGGTGTACCCAAATCTCTCTCCAGTCCCTGCCAAATACGAGATGTACACCAAGCATCCCTGTCTGAAATGATAGAGTTAATAACCCCATGTAAACTTACAATCTCTCGGATATAAAACCTCTTAAGCTCATTAACACTGAAGGTTTCCTTGATTAGCAGGAAATGTGAAACCTTTGTGAGCCTGTTGATAACAACCCAAACCGCATCATTCCCTTGAGGCGGCCTCAATAAACCTGTCACAAAATATATCGTTACATCATTACACTTAGACTTTGGAATGGGTAACTTCTGTAAAATCCATACCAGTCACTGATGCTCCACCTTCACCTACTGATAGGTGGAACATATCATAACAAAACCATCCACGTCCCTCTCCATACCTGGCCACCAATACTGACTATGTAAATCTTCACACATCTTGGTGACACCGGGATTAACTGGCCATGCCGAGGCATAAAAATCATGTATCAACTCCTCACATATGTTTGATGACACCCATACACATTCATGAAAATGAAAAACCTCATCCTCATCTATGGTCCACTTAGGAGTAGGGTCCTCTTCTAACACACTGTCCCTTAGTACTAGGCCTTCTGAATCCGATAGATTCCTCATTCACACTCGATTCAAAAGAGTAGAGGTAAAAACTATATAATAAAGAAACGTCTACCACTTTCTGTCTTACACCTCCAAATATATCTCGGAGAACATACCCACAAGTTACCACTCACTACTAGCCTCCTGAACTTCCTGTATCTAAGTCTTCGTGCTCAATGCATCATCCACTATATTGCCTTTTCCAGGCATGTAGGCAATATCAAAGTCAAAATATTTAAGGTGCTCAACCCACCATCATAGTGTAAAATTCATATCATTCTGAGAAAAGATATACTTGATTTTTTTGTGTCCAGTGTATATCACAAAATTCTCCCCCAAATGATAATATCTCTAGCATCACAAATCATGCACAACTGCAACTAACTCAAGATTGTTCGTCGGGTAATTTGTCTCATGTGGACTCATCTACTAAGACCTGTATGCAAAAAATCATTCCCTATTCATAAGAAATACTCCAAGCCTGATACTTGATGCATTATAGTAAATGATGTAACTCTTGCCCGAATCTGGAAAAATCAGGATTGGTGTTGAAGTCAACCTATGATTAAGCTCCTAAAAGGCTGGATCGTAGGAATATGTCCACAAGGACTTCACGTCCTTCTTAGTCAGTCCTATCAGTGGAACTACAAAGCGTGAAATGTCCTGTATAAAGAATCTGTAGTAACAATCTATCCCTATAAAACTCCATACCTCAAATATATTCTTCAGATGATCCTAGGAAACTATCGCTCTCACTTTCTCTGGGTATACTGATATGTCTGTCTCTAAGATAACATGTCCCAAGAAATGAATATGGTCCATCCAAAGGTGTCATTATTAGAGCTTATCATATAACTGATTCTCTCTTAGTGTACTAAAAAAATCTCAAGATAGATGGCATGGTCGTTTCGATTTTGAGAGTACACCAAGATATTTTCCATGAAGACTACCACAAAGGAATCCAAGTAAGTATAGAATAATCAGTTCATTAGTTCCATGAAAACTATTGGCATGTTCATGAGGCTGAATGACATAACAAAATACTCATATAGACTATACCTATTCAGAAAGGCTATAAGAGGTATATCTAATGGTCTAATACACCAGTGAAGATAACTATATCTCAAGTCAATCTTCAAGAACACTAGGTCTCCTCAAAGCTGATCAAATTGATCATCAATCCTCAACAAGGGATATCAGTTCTTGACCATCAACTGGTTTGGCTTTCAATATCACACACAAATGTTGAGGGTACCATTCACCTTCTTCTCAAAAAGGACTGGCGAACTCCAGTGATAAGTACAGGGTCAAATGAAACCCTTTTCCTATAACTCCTCTAACTGCTTCTTGATCTCCAGTAACTCTAGTGTAGCCATCCTATATAGTGGAATGGACCCTATTGCCACTCCTATAATAATATCAATAGAGAAATTCACATCTCTCTCTAGAGGTAAACCTAAAATGTTGTCTGGAAAGAAATCTCTGAAATGATCCACCACTGGTGGAAATTCCATTTGTGAAGTCCCCTATTCATCCAAATAAAAACTAGAAATTTGGGATGTAACTCCTCCCAACCCATGATGCTCAGGTCCAACTTTTCTCGCTTGGACATCCCATTTTCCCTTGGGTAGAAAATATTTTCCCTATGGGGACATGGAACTCACCCTGTGATGATAGTAGTCAACAATGTCCTAAAAAGAGACTAACTAGTCCATTTTGAGAATGACATCAAATCTAGTAATCACTAAGGCATAGAGGTCCCGCATTAAGTGACACCCGCCAATCTCAAGAGGGCACTTCTTTCACTAATTTACACTATCAATCCTAATCCCCAACGGAGTGTCTAGAATCATAACCTCATCTTATGTAAGGATACAGAGCCCAAGGCTCTCCACAATGAAAATAGATATACAATAATGGGAAGCCCCTGTATCAAGAAAGAGTAGAATCTAAAACTAATTCAACTAGAATCGTACCTATAACCGTATAGGGTCTGAGATCTTTCTCCTACTGGGTATGCTCCATTTCAAAATTTTGACTTGTACCACATCCCTACAACCCTTCCTATCTACCCTAAGCTAATCCACCATGCTATTGCTGAAAACATGTTGTTTGGCTACCAATTTCATGACCACCTCCTTGACCAGAACAACCTAACAAACTCCAGTCCCCTGTCTAATGAGAAACTAGTGGTGCTTCTCTTGAACATGGAGTCATAATAGATCCCTTATCACTCACTGTAGGTGATAACATCCTACAAAAACACTGAATGTGGCCCATCTTGCCGCAATATCGGCTCTCGACCTGGTCCCTTGGGCAATGTGGTCTCATGTTCCCACTCCTTCCACACTGGTAGAACCCTACTTGGATACCTAATGAAACATCATGTGAAGGCTCCATGAGGCGCTTCCTACTATCGGTTAATAGAGTTCCAAACCTGGATGCTAAACTACCCTGGATTATAGCTCCTTACTCCCTCAGATTGCTCTTACTAATTAGTTCCTAATTCACTATAGCAGTCACCCAAGTCAGCCTGAAAACATTCACCTATGATCGAATGTCATGCATGAGAACATCTTAAAATCACATAGACCATGATAAATCGTCACCTCCTAAAACATGTGTGAAGCTCTGAATCTCTGTAAAACGAGAAGAGTAATCCACCAATAAAAGATCCCTTCTCCAAATGCATGAAATCCCATGATCAATCGACCCTCAATGCCCTGGGGTATAAGTAATCATAAAAGGTCCTCTGAAACTCTTCCCAAGAAATATCACGATGACGTCCCACCTATGAGATAACATCCCACAATATCATGAAATAATCACATAGAATGTATGTCGTAATATTTACCCACCTCTCCAGAGGTGTCTCCAGATGCTCAGAGATAGAAATCATGGCTTACAACCATGAATCTACAGACTGCAGTCCTCCATCCCCTGAAAAAGTGGGAGGATGATGCTGTTGGAACACCCATGTGAATTCTGAAATGTATTGGGGCAGGATGTGGTACTCCCTAAAAAGTATTCATCATCCTCAAAAATCCTTCATGGAACTGTGCATTAGCACCTGCATCCAGTATTATATCTTATGCAAAGAGGGGAACAACATGAGGATTTGCTGGTAGTCCCTGATCAACCATTTCCGGTGTTTGATCACTACCTCGTACCTAACGTAAAATAGGAGGACGTCTTGGTGTCATGACTCTACAAGGTCAAGTGCACACATTATTATGAGATTATCAAGGACAATAACGTAAAAGTGCAAGAACAGAATAAGAGAATGAAAACATTCATGTTTTACAAAAGAGGGTTACACAACATGTAGAAACACTACACGACGTGTTCCCTTATTCCTTTACATGGGAATGTACCTTTTCCAACCTGGTCATGTAACAACCCATACACACAACATGTTCCTCAAGAGACACAGAGTGTTCTTGAATATTCCCTCCTTCCCAAATAATTCTACCTGGTTTATACAACATGGTTGTGTTGGTGTAACACTGCACGACATGTTCACCATAGACACAGTGTGTACATACTGTACATGATGTGTAATTAAGAAAATTAATTTTCTTCTAGAATAGAAGAACGTAGGGTGTGTGTTCATAACATCACACATTGTGTTGTCTGGGTTTCCAGACAGTAAGCCTCTGAAAATTCTCTAAAACACCCAAAATCATAAAATTTTGTCCAATTCATGCCAAGTTCCAATTTGTGATAGCCCATACTCCCCATGAATAAAATTTTGGAATCCTTATTCATGTCACATCTTAACAGAATTCAGTTAAAGGTTAAACATGATCTAATAAATTCTGATCGAAGAGGGAACATAACACCTCGGGGACCAATGAATGGTGTTTATCCAAATGAAACTTTACATATACCAATACCCTATCAAAATAGACGGTATTTATATTACGAAATTTATCACAAAAACATGCATATCTACCATAAAATATATCACAACAACATGCAATTAGTAATGCACCCTAAATGGCACGACAATAATGCATGAAATGTGATCTCTTGCAAGTGCCTATATGATGCATGAGATGGAATAACTTCATCTCATCGGGTTGAAAAACAAATAGAACCACAATGATATCAATCATAACTACAAAAAAAGTGAATCACCCAATGGTGAAATCAAATCAATTGTAACAATTAAAAAACCTGGAAAATTACAATATTCGAGGTAACATGGCTTTTCCCTATACACGGGTTAGATACTCCAGAGAATAGATTATTACCAACTACATATTCCTTCTTATCCCAGTCTATTGGATCCAAATAGTAAGGTAATGAAGAAAAGAAAACACCTCTGATACCACTTTCTAATGTCCCAGATCCGGGTGTCACCTAAATGTGCCCTATACCTGGTTGTTCACATGACCTCAAGTGAATTTCCCCAAACGTTAGAGTCTTCAAACTAAAAGTGAGGGCCGAGGTATGATAATGGGGAAACTATACCCTCATTGGTAGATTATACACATCAGATAAAAATAGTTATAATAGCAGAAGCAGTAGTACCAAATATAAATAAAAAACAGAAGAATGATAGTAATAAAACAACTAGAGCATATATATAAATGATGCATGTCACATTTGTCAAGAAAATAATCCAAAAAAGTCACAATTATTGAAATACAATATAGAATCAAAAGTATAGAAAATAGTAAACTCCAACAGCATCGCAAGCCTCATCTTGGTCCTATGCTTTCTAGATCCAACAGTAATCATGTACCTGATGAAGAAGGGATCTTGACCTTATCTATACGTTCAATCATATAATATTTTTGGGTCCAAAAGCATGGCCCAGATAGGGTGTGAGACAAATCCCATTAGGAAACCACCAAAATATCATTGTCTAAATGTCAGTGAATATAAATATAGCAGGTAATATGCAATAATTAAGCAATAAACAAGAAAGTACTAAAAAGTAAAAAATCTTACAGTTTTCAATTACATTCATTTTCATTTAGCAATTATTGAATCCATTGAATCATGTAAACTTGGGATCTTTCCTAAGCTCTATATCCCCTATATAATAGTAACAAACAAACATCTCCAAAGACTATCTAAACAATCAAGTAAGATCAAGTCCAAGCTTGTGCTTTGGCTTGGTAGACTCATCACAATCATTCAATTATTCAAATAAGGACCCTCTGGGAAAGTTCTTACATTCTAATCCCCCCGTTATAACAAATAACAATTCATTTAATAACGACCCTCTAGGATGCTCTCACGGTCTAACACCTTTAGTCTAAAAAATCACAAATCATTTATAAAAGACCACCTAGGTAAGATCTCTTGGACTGACACCTTGGTCTAATATACTATCAAAAAATTATAAACAACAACTTGGAAAAACTCTCATAGTGAAAACCCCTAGGTCGACGACCACCTGGCAAATCTCACGGTCAATACCCCTTGGTCACATAATAGTAAAACATACATAAATGACCCTACCACAAGAAGCTCTCATAGTCAAACTCCCCTTGTTCAAAATTCCACAATGCATATCACAGACATATCATATAATCAATAACTCCATACTGACAAAACATGGCCTGGAAAACAAGGAATGCCTAACATGCATCCTAGACCAAATAGCCATGAAAAAAACAAGGGAAATATAAGGCCTCAGCCTTAAACCTTACTTAATCTTGAGTTATTACAAGATTACACATTGAGGATCTTTTCGGGTTTAGAGTTTTAGAGAATTAGATCATAAAACTTGCATTACATTCCACATATAAACAAAGTGGTTACATAAATATAGTATTCTTCATTCCCATCAATGGAAACATATTTAAAATAAAACATGGATTCTTTCTTGACACTTCCTTGACACTATCATCATATCATGTACCTTTCCCTTGACCTGTGAAAAACATTTCAAAAAAACATAGGATGAGCATAAAAAACTTAGTAAGGGATATAAAAATATGGAAAGGAAACATGGGTACATATATACATAAGAATGAGATCATACTTTACCCATAAAACATAAGCACTTTAACATACCTCATCAAATCATGAATAAATCATAGAAATCATAAGACATAAAGGTAACTTGAGGCATTCATAACATTCTTACGTAGGGAGTAACCCTCTTGGTTATGTTTGGAATACCCATCACAGTATATTCCCAAAATCTATTTGGAGAAACCTTAACGTTTCACTCCTTCGCGTTACCCAATGAATTGGAGAGCTATATCGGGCTCACCCGCCCTTAGTTTATCACGGAACCACCAGTCTTCATAATAATTACCAAGAACCTCAACATAATCATATCACATAAAACATGCATAAAGGAAACATAACATTTCCACCATTCAATCAAAAGATATAAATACAACACATTGATATAAAAACACTATGAAAACCATTTTCAATACCAAAATAAAAAAATTAAAAACATCGTATTTATTTTTCTATTAAAAAGAAGGTATGGCTTGTATAGGACGCCGAAACTCAAATAATGGTCACGGAGACGGAGAAGTCGTTGTCGCCGCATATGTACTACAAAAACATTCCCTTTTGTCATTTTGTAAAACGCTTCGTATAAAAAATATTCATTTTGGATAAACTTAAAAGTCAAAGGGATTTATACACCGTATAAAAGAAGGTTGTGTATAAAACAAAATATTCCTCAATGAAAGGATATTGAGACGAAGTCCCATACCTCGGGTCCGACTTGACTCGATCATTCTTTAATGTCCTAAATAATAAACTTTAGTTAATTTCTACTTTCTTAAGAACCTTTTTCAAGTTCATTAATCCTTTTATATCACTTATTACCATGTCATGAACACTATGTAATTATTTAAGTTAATAACGGTCATTTTAACGATCATTGGTACTTGAGTCAAAAATAATCCCTTTATAATTACAAGTTGTTCATGTATCCATTATATCCAGAATGGTATTCATGATGTAGATATCATATATGTCATATATATCCAGTACATTCATGTATTTATAATATTACATAATCATTTAGAGGTAAGAAATTAAATGCACCGTTCATGGAGACGGTAAGCCGTACGTACGCATGAACGCTACTTTCATTTCTATTTCGTATTTTATAGAATGGAATCATAATGATATAAAGTTATATTATAATTCCAGTATAATATCATATATAATATCATAGTTCCATCCTTTATACATCCCATATATGGTATTTAACGAATCAAATCACTCTGAGGGGGTGGTATTCCGCACTTCCTTAAATGAAGATATCACGTTTACCCATAATGGAAACCATAAAGGTATACCCAAAATGAAAAATACAGAAGCTTAAGGAAAACATAAACATATTATATATCATATATAAATATAGTGACATCTTAATGGCCACCTTTGAAGGTGTTAAAAGAATGTTGAACAATCATCGTTTCGGGAGGCATAAATTCGCCATCCACGGAAACAGTATGTTCGTTAACCATTATATGTAGGTGTGTGTAAGTGTAGCTAAAATACTTATTATAAAAACATCCTAGTATATTGAGGATACTGGATTTGTTACAAAAGAAAATAATAAAAAGAGTTTAGGGGGTTGGAGAAGCAAAATAAAACAAAAGGACTCAAAAGAAGACATTACCTTAAAATCGGGTAACTCCCTTTGGGTTGAGCTCAAAGGATTCCTTGGGAAGACTTCTGCCCAAAGTGAGGCTTCAAGGAGTAATATAGGGATGTTTAGAGACAAAATGGGCAGGGTTTGGCCGAACCAAAGGCTTTGGGAGTGTGGGTAAGGAGGTAGAGGTGGGGGCCTTTTATAAGAGGAGAGGAGGGGCACTCTTGGAAAGTAAAGAAAAGTCACTTTATTTTAAAATGGTATTCGGATTTAAGAGGTCCCACATTGATGTTTTTCGAGGATAAGGTGATAAGGGTTCTAAATCCACTCATCCAATTGGTTTTTTCCATGTGTAGGTCTTAGATGTTACATTATCTTTCCATTTTATTTAAATCGTTAAATAATGAGGTCATCGCTGCATCATCATGATGTCATAAATAATTTAATTTATTTAATGTCTAAAAATTATAAAAAAAATACTATGATGTAGGAAATATTTTTATATTTCTAATTAATATTTATAGTAAAAAATATGACTTGTATAACCCCATGTAAAAATTGTTTTATTAAAATTACTCATGTTCGTGTCATTTTTACATTAACATTAAATAAAAAGTTATTTATGTCATTTCCCAACCAAAGTGGCTCCATGGGGTCCCCAAGTTTACCCATGGATTTTCTTGGTCGGCCATGACACATCCAATAAGGTTAGGACATGTTTATAGGTCATTTCATATTATTAAAGCATTATTTTTACCTTAAACTACACTAATTACCACTAATCGCGATTAAAAACTTAATAAGTTACTATTCACCAAAAAATTATTTTAATCTCATTGAACCACATTTTACTTCTTAATGACAACCATGTATGTCAGATTTTTGAAATTCAAAACACAAAGGTGGCAAAATTTCATTTAAACGAAAAATCAGTTTCTTTAACTACCACTTAGTGATTTCACTATTCATCAAAAATTGAAGTTTTCCAGAAAAATACCAAAACTTAACCCTAAGCTATATTTGATATTCTGAATTCAAAAATGAAGTCTATTTTACAAAATTCAAAACATATAAGTCACATTAATTAATTTAATAATTAATTCCCGCTGTCAGAGCAAATAGCGTGTTTTTATGAAACAATAAGTATCAAAAGATTGACACTAGTTTAAGTCTGATTTCAAATTGAAATTAATTCCAATGTCCAACATTGGATTAAATGGTAAAAATATATTCAGATTACACTTTAATACCAATTAAAAAGATAATATATTCATATAAATAAATTAGATTAAAAAGCAGTTTTGATGTAAAATGCAGTATTTTTCACTATTCATTAGAAAATGAACATTGTCAGAAAAATTCCAAAAATTCACACAAAGTAAATTTTTATGTCCCAATCATAAAGCATAAGTTTATTTTGACAAACATAGCTTATAAAATTGTCAAAAGATAGATTTAAAAATGGTTTTCCATCAAAAGGCAGTAAAACAATCTTTTAAAAAATATCAGTGTATTCCATGCTTAAGATTGGATTTATTTTCATTTTAAGCCTCTAAAACACTATCTAGTTCATTAATAGACATAGATAAAAATATCTATTATTCATTACTTACTTGGGATGTTATAGGAAAAGCACCCACAGGGAGTCCCATAATAAGGTATATTACCTTACGGATAAGAAACTATCAATTATCTAACAACCAGACCATAATAGGTAATAAATAGGGTTTAATTCCAAAACACACAATACCCCAAACGTTGTTATGCGGTAAATTCAGCACACATAATCCAAATACTAATTAAAAAATGCATAAAACACCTACCATGATGTCACACGATCGATATCCTTGAACATTAGCCCTTGAATCGGCATAGATTATCATAGATCTACAAAAAGGTGTTAAATAACCAACCATGAATAACTCTTTAGAGAGGAATAATCAAGAATAAAGGCTCTATGGGAATTTAGAACTCTCCAGTTGGATTCCAACGCACCCGATAATGTCTCAATCAGAGCACAAATGGAGAAACAGGGGTTCGATCTTTTCCCGTCATTCACGAGTGCTCCTGTACAAAACACGATAAGAAGAAGTTGGTTTTGGACATGAGACATGACCCCACTATGATATATCAATTAAAAATAAAAGTACATGGAATTTTCATTAAATTTACACGTCGTGTAGTGACCTTAACTATCCCCCGGATTAAGTTTTCTACTAGGTCACCACACATTCATGTACTTGGCCATTATACGGCCAATACGCGGAGGTACACGGAAGCCGGGTACATGACGTGTACTCATAAGTACACTGCCTCTACTTAGAAAATCCCATTTTCATCCTTTTCCTCAAAAAGAACTCGAAATCAAGATCCATACCTGAAATGAAGATCCAGGTCCTTACATGGATGAGGACATGTGGGGTTATAAACCCATAGTCCTTATGGTGAATAAGAAAAGGAATAAAAATATAAAATATTACCACATAACATGGATGATATAAATAAGTATATTTAAATAAATTATATTGTATTTATGATATAATTATCATTATAAAAATATAAAATATTAATTACCTTCTTCCCACAATGATCTTATATAAATGGAAACGTTAATTATGCATATGTACGACCTGTTGTCTCCATGATTGTAACGTTATTCATTTTTTATAACCATATTTAATGATTGTTTTTAAAGGTATAATTATTGTATAAAAATTATATTTATTTCTTGATTATTATTCTATAGATTATTTAATAACAATTCTTTTGACCATGGTCAATGCACTAAGGTTGTTTCTGAAATTATGGACCAAACGTTCTGAAAGTAAAAAACATGAACTTAAGTGATTATGTAATAAACTATGTATTTAAAATAAATGGTTTAAGGATAAGGGATTAAAAAAATAAAATTTTATTAAGAAATAATATAATTTATATGAGTTTATTATAGAGGAGTTAAAGTAAATATATACATAAATTCTGAACTTGAGGTAATGGATTTCTTCCCAATTTTCCTTCTTTGAGGCACACTTTTTTGTTATGAACCAAATTTATTTTATATAGTGTATATAAATATATATTATATTTTATATCAAGAATTATTTATAATTTTTGGTATTTTAATTTGTTACATGATTTATTTCATCCAAGGAGATTTGACTAGAAATTTACTAAGTGGTAAAGGGTTTCATAACTAAATTTTCTTACGTTGGGTTATAACTCTTCTTCATTGAATTTTTCATTCCATGATTTTTTCTGAATCAATATCTAATTTTTTATATTCTTTATTTCCAATTATTTTTTTTTATTTATATTTATTACACATTATATATCCATTTATTAACTCTCATTTCAATGATATGATCTTTGTAAGGGTTATTTATCTCAAATTCCCTTTCCTTGTGACATATGAGTATGATATACACATATCTTATTTTATGAGGTGTATATACTTTCTCTTTTACATCTCATATCATAAATATCCTTATTTTAATTATATTTAATATTTCATTTTATTTTATTATTTCATGGATATTATGGTTGAATAAGTTATAAAAGTGGAAAGGACTTTATGTTATGATGTCCTTTCTTTACAAGATTATTTATGTTCAAGGTTCATTTGGAGGTAATCATAACATAATATTTTATTAAACCACATATTTTTAATTATAGTTTGGTTATGAATGTGTTTCACATGTTTAATTTCCATTTCCTCCCTTATTTATTTAATAGACAACAAAAAATTTGTTTTTATGTGACACTGATCTTATATCATCCCTTAGATCATGAATCTTTCTCTTATATATCCATTTTTTCGAAACTGTTTTCAAGAATATTCTTGTAAAAAATTAAATTAAATCCTAAAAATATTTTAAATTATATTTTAACTTATTTTAAAATGTTTTAAAAGTTAATTTCCTAACACATTTTGTATTTTCCACTTTTTAATCTCTTTACAAAATGTTTAAAAATAATATTCATTTTTAAAATTTATAACATGAACAGATTTTTCTGAAATCCTAACCATTATTTTATTTAAAGATTACTTTATAAATTTTCAATTATATTTTCAAAAAAAATATTTTCAAAATATTTTCAAAATATTTTATGAATTTTCAGTTTTTAAAATTTATTTTCAATGTTAAATGGGTATTTTAATAAAAAAAATTATTTTTAATGATCTTTTAATGGTATTTCCATTAATCAACATAAAAAAACACGATGTTACATATGATTTATTAGGGATATTTTTTATTGATACCATCCCCATTCTTTTTAGGAATGAATTAATATTGTTTTAGATAGATTTTCATGGATCCCATTTCATTTCCATGGGTTAATAAATCCTTGAAAGGAATAATGGTTGTTTCTATGATATTTATGATGAGATAAATGATATATGTACTTTATTTATTCTATGGTTCTTAGAAATTTTATATGATAATGGGTGAGCTTGATATAATTTATACAATGTGTTGATCCCCTTTTAAGTTCATGATATGATGGGTTGAGATCCATTATAGCTCATGATGCAATGAATGATCTCCATTATATCTTTCCAATGCATTAGGTATGGAAGTAGACCATGTTTCTATTCCAATTATTAGGGTTATTTTAAGGGTTATATGAATATAATTTTCCAAGGTACCACAAATTTACTTTGTGCTTTATCTGTGTTATAAATATTTCATTTTATCAATATTTACATTACATGGCTAATGATAATTGAATCCTATGACTATTTTCTTTGTCATATCTTTATGCCATTTTCATGACTGATGATCCAAGTATTTATGGGTATAAATTCTTTTATGTTATTCTCAAGTACATTCATTATGTTACCATACTCTTTTCTTCATTTTATTCTCATTGATCACATTCAATAGTTAATGCTTATGTTTACCCATACTGAGAATTTGAGTTCACTCATCTTATGTTTCATTTCCCTAGGTTATGAAGAATGATGATAAATGATTTGAAACTAGAAATTTTTCATATGTGAAGAAATTATTAGAAGATGTTGAAGGATTAATTTGGATTATGAAAATATGGGTATAATTCTAAAAATACTCTCCTTAATTCATGAGTATTTTTATGTAATAGTTTGTCCTATTTATATATATGTAAACCATAAGGATCCTTGGGTATATAACTGATCCAATATTTACTTATGATTTAGTGAGTGTTGGATGGAAAATGTTTTGTCACATTTATTGGAATCAAAGATAAATTTTTTATATTTATGTATTTAACACCGGATTAGAGTGGTTGCGTTCATGGTCATTAAACTAATCTTCCCATTTAATTATTATATATTTTTGATATATATCTCATACATATATACCTAGTTTAATTGACCCTTACTTGATGAGGATATTCATGTTTTCATTGTTCCCTTCTCAATTTCTTTCATTAAACAGAGATGATTAAAGGGAACATCATAGTTTCTTACCCCTTTTCAAGTACCACTCTATAAAATGTTTTACACCATCTATATTTTCTAAAAATTCTCATTTTTATGGAAAACATTTTTAGTTCATTAAGGTTTAATGGAAATTATTATACCCTTACCATCTTTAATGATTCATTACCTTTTTCCCTAAAACCCCAATAGAAGGAAATATTACAGAAAGTATTGCTCCAATCCTTTTTCTATATTCAATTTACTTAGACTTTATTTTTATGTCATATGATTCATTATTTATCAATAAATTTATAATATTATTTAATCCCTTATTTTATGGAATTTATTATGATATTCCATTTGGTTATGTTATAATATATGATTATAAAACACATTTCCTTTCCATGGGTTTTTCTATTTCTTATGAATTATGTATGATTTACTTATATATAACACATATTCATGAACATGTTATAATGGATTTTCCTATATAGAGATCCAATTTATTGGTTAACTTTTATGTCTCATGAGATGATATGTATGGGATTAGAGAGTAAACCTAATCCATGATGGAACTATGTCCTCCATGTGATTTTGTCTTGGTGGTTAACCATAACTTATGATTTTTTCAGCTTTAATATTGATTCCATGTTCATATGATGCCTTTATCTTATGTTTCCTTCATACTTATTGCATTCTTCCATGTGATCATTCATTAACCTTTCCTCTTATGATATCATAATATGTCATTTGATTTATATGTTATTATTATTTATCATGTTTATTCCCTTACTATGATTTTTAGCTCACCCATTTTTTATGTATTACCTATTTTATTCTATGTAATTTAATTTGATCAAAGTGATTTAAGATCTCATTATAGAAATTAAATTAAATATGTTGTAATTTTAGTTCCATTTGGATGTATTATGCACCTAGTCTTCTAAAGACTCTAGGCCTCTCGATCTTTTGGTTGTATTTATGGGATATATATCTTACAATTCATTATATAATATGTATAATAGAATTTTTACATTATATAAAATAAATATTTAAATAAAAATAAAGGCTAATTTTTAAATTTCAATTAGTAAATAATAAGATCATTTTCTGATTAAAAACACAATTTCCTAAAAATTTTCTTTTTAGGTGCATTGTGTTTTTGTTTAAATAATATAAATATATTATGTTTTAATATATTTCAGTTATTAATAATAAATTTACTATAATTTAATTATTAATTTAATGAAAATAAAAATAATAATTGTTAATATATAAAAATCATTTTTCATATTAATTAATGATTTTTGTTATACTTTATATTTCCAATTTAATGTTAAATTACAAAATTTAAGAATTTTAATTTTAAAAAAATAACTTCATTTTTGTATTTATCATGTTAATATTATCTTAATATTAATTTTTGGGATTTTTCTGAAATTGTTTATTTTTAGGTGAATAGAGAAAAATAATATTTTTATTAATACTATATCATTTTTTATTTCATAATGATCTAACCATGAATTAAATATTTTATAAAAAGATTTTAATGACCAATAATATATTTTATGAGTAACATTATTCATCTAAAAATACTATGTTGAATTTAGATAACCCATTTGTATCATTCTGAAACTTGAGTAATTTTTATTCTAATAAAATTTTTTTTTTCATATTTTTCATTTAATTATGACATCACAGGGTAGAATTATGTTTTGTATTTATTTTTAATCAATATAAATATTATTATTTTAATATAACTATTAATTACATGTAAATAAACAACTTCTATAATATTATCATAAATATAATTTTTATTCTTAAAAATTAACTTTTTCTAAAAATGAGTTTTTACGAGTTATATGTGGTCATATTAAAATTAATTGTATCAATGATAGAAATTTTATTTTTAAAAATTAATCTCATAAATTTAATCACTATCTATAAATTATATAATTAGTCCCATTTTATTTTTTGTTATTAAATGTAAATTACTTAGGTAAAAATTATTCACCACTTAAAAACAAAAAATAGTAATAGTAAATAATATATTAGTAAAAGAATTAAAAACATATTAAAACTTGTGTGAAAATGTATGGATAATTCATTTTTAATTAAATCTTAAATCAATCAATTAATTTCCGTTATTGGATCAACATCACTTTTTAATAGTGACTTTACCTTTTATATTATTACAAAAAATACAACTCATCTCCCTTATAAAAGCAGCTATCACTAACACGTATATCTTCATAATAAAACCTATCATATTTTTCTAAAATATTCCCAAATAACACCATATAATTACTAGACACTTAATATCATTTTTAGTCTTCTCAAAAGAGCACCTCTCATGGCCTCAATCCATTTTTCAAAGGAGCTCTTCTAAGTAGTAAAGTAAAATTATCAATTACTCATTTTCTTTCATTTTCCTTTATTTCATCTTATACCTCATCCAAATATAATATAACCATGTCATAATAATAATTTAAATATCATAATTATACTAAAATATTTTTATCTTTATGGGATAACCATTCTCTTTCACACCAAACATCTGAAAATTGAAAATGTCTCTTATGTTATGGGTGGACTACCTACACCCCAAAGGTGACATATTTCATTCAAATATAGTATTTTTTCTATATAAAAATATCTTAAAACATTATTTACCACCTTAAAAATTCTAAATAACTTCATTAAGATTCTAAAATAAATATATTATATGAGAAGAATCACATTCTTAGCCATAATCACTCATAGATTGTAGTTTTTTTTTGTTTGGGTTAGTTTAAACACATACTTGAAAATGATATAAATTTATATCATTTAAAAATACGGAAACATAGAAATTTGTTTTATTATAAATTAATTAAAAAATAATATCAGGTTCATGTTTAAGGAATGTTTATGATAATATTTACGTATTATTATTTGAATGGATTTTTGTTCGTAATAAATTACTAAAACAAGCTCCTCACCAACTACATCATCATGAATCATAACTAAAATATTAATGAAATGAAATTATAAAATTATAAATCATTATAAAACACTTATTCAATTACCTATAATGATATCATAAGGATGAAATTTTAATATATAATTAAGAATCATAATTTGCAATAAGAAACTAGTTTTAAAAAAATAATCTAAGCCTATAACAACTGATGTTGAAAATAAAATATAACTAATTAATATATTTGTAAAAACTGATTATAAATTAACTTTATAAAATATTAAAGGTTTGTATAAGTATCTTAAATAGATTATTTAAATAGTTATTTTTGTTACTCAGGAGGTTAGATCACAGTTAACAAATAAGGATTAAAGGTAAGAGTATTTCATAACTCAATATCCTTTCACTAAGTTATAATTATTTTTTTTGAATTAATTATTATATCTTAGTTAAATTCTATCATATGATTTTATTGTGAAAAAATTATTCTTTTTTATAGGGACTTAAAATTTTCTCTTATAAATTCCCTTTTAAAGTGATTCTTACTTAAAAAATATAATGTTTTTAAAGGATTTTTTATTGACTCAACTTCTTTTATTGAATCATAATTATTCCTCATTCAATAAGGTTTTACAATATTTTTTTATTATATTAATTTATGATTTTATAATTCATTTTCTCTTTATTTTCTATATAATTACATTGATAAATTTCTTTCTTCATAAAAGTCGATGATGTAAATAATAATTCACATCCTCTCTAAGTGAGCACTTTCTATTCCATATTCATATTTATCATTTTCTATAATATTATCCTTCCTTATATTGAAATAAAAATATTTTTATTTCTATTTATCTTTAAATTTCTATTTAACACTTTTCAAATTAATGATTTATCACTCTCTTTGAGATATGAGTTTTACTAAAAGTATCTTCAAAATATCAAAAAGGATTTCCCTTTCATGTTCATATTTTTATCTTTCACTCTACATTTCCTATGGAAATAATTTAATTATTTTTCAATGCTTCTTTATTTTTATTTAATTTAATTTATTTTTTAAAAAATTAAGGTTTTCAGGTTACCTTCTTGAAAAATAATTTTGAAAGTTATTCATAATTTTATCTCTTTTTGATAACGTTAAAAAGTGTTTTATAAAATATATTTTCATGGTTTCATTTCCATTGTTCTCTTTAAAATATATAAATCTTATGAAGTTATGTTTTATGACTAAACTTATAAATATCTCTATTAAATACTACTTTTTGGGTGATTTAATATCGGTTTCAATCAATCTAATCCCTAATTTCAGTTTATGTGGTACCATTTGGAAATGATATGAAACATATTTTCCCAGGTCTTTTTAATGATACCATGAAATATTGATTTCAAGTTTCACACATATATATGGATATCGATGGGTGGGTAATATTTTTCTATCCAATGTGTTAGTTATGTTTTAATATATAATGATATAATATAGCATGTGACTTTTGTATACACTCACAAATTAAATATTGGGCCTTCTTGGATATTCACACACACTAAAGGGTGGGAATTATTTGATATTCTCATAATAATATGATAACTTATTCTTATGTTTGTGATGAAGTATTTTTTATTCTATATTCCAGGGGTTTGTTACATTTCCATGCCACATGACTTTGATTATTCTCCTTAGATCATGTTAATTATCCCATGAATCTACACATATTTTACATGGTATATATTTATTCATTTGAGATTACATATAATTATATCATGAATTATAAATAATTTTTATTGTACCGTGTTATTTTTAATAATATATTTATCCCCAAATAATATTTTATCAAATGATTATGATCTAACTCTCGATGAAATGTTGACAAGTTTTCCCAAACTAAGCATTGTAACTCACTACTTTCTTATGTTTCCATTACCTACATTATAAATATGAGTATAAATTATAAGAAGTATAAAAGAGTGTCTAATGTAGAGAAATTAAGGATAAATTTTTACAAGTGTTGTAAATAAAGTTTCTTATGTAGATATTTCTCAAATAAACTATATGTTCTACTCTTGCATAATTTTTTTATTATGAGATGAAATGTTTATCTTTTGGAAATAATGTAAAATAGAAACACTTTTATTGGTTCATATCACTTTTTATTAAATCCAGTGTGTATTTAGAACTAAATTTGGGAGTATGGGTCAAAGGAACCTCGGTTGGTATTAGAGAGTGTTTAAGTTATTTTTATGGTTTATTTTAGTTATTTTTTGGAATTAGGATAATATATATTTAGTGAAGACTCTATGGATGATTCTAAGTGTAAGGTAACATCCTGATTTTTTTTAATTTTTTTTTGATTATGTGGTTTTCATAGAAATTACAACCCTGTATGGATACTGGATAGTGAATGTGGTTGTGGCATAGATTTATATAAGGGTAATCACTCTAAAAAATATAATTGAATATCAACTCAATCATTACTCAATAATTGATGTGTGGACCCAATACCACACACCTTATTAGACACACCCAAGGGATATGATTTGGTTTATCATATTCTCTTTATAAACCAAAAGAAATTAGTTTAGATACTCTTTATATTATATTTAGAGAACCTAATAGGAGATAGAAAATGAATAACATAGATTGAAACCTAGAAATATATTTTATTAATTATTTATACCATTTATGTTAATAAACCTAATTTTTTGATGAAGTATTATTATCTTTAAATTTTGTTTATTTATGAAATATATGAAGCAAGGAGAAACCTGGTTAACTATGGGTGCAATGGGAAACATGATTATTTTCCGAATGACACACTAAATGGGAAATAATAATGAGTACATAATCTTATATCAATTGTCACTGAGATCTCTAAATATATGAATAATAAGATAAACCATGTTGAAATATCAAACTCACCAAGAAAGGAGAATCTTGAAATCGACCAGTTCATGTGAAAACATCCTCCCTCCTTTAGAGGCTCTCCAAATTCACTTATTATAGAGTAGTGTGTTATTGTGATGGAAAAGATATTTTCCATTATCTAGTTCTTGGAACATGATAAAGTTATCCTAGAAACTTATCATTTGGAAGGTGAGGTTAACAAATGGTAGACTCTCATTAAGAATACAATGAAAAAGGTGGGTGTAAACTCTATAGAATAAGAGGAGTTCAAGAAATTATTCTTCAACAAGTATTTTCCTTAAAATTTGCACATGAATTTAGAGAGAAAATTCATGGAGTTGAAATAAAAAGTTGATGAATCAATTCGTAAATATGAAGAAAAATTCAAAAGGATTGAATAGTATGCCTCTAGTATTATCTATAACCCTGTGGTTAAAATTGATTGTTTATTTTGTGATTTAAATCCAAGTATTTGATAGGAATTATATATAATAGACATTGGAAGCTATGAAGAGATTTTTTTATGTGCACTAAAATTAGAGATAGAAACTAGAGCCTATCATTTTTATATAGGGGGGAAAAGGAAAGTGTAGTATCATTGAATCTCTAATGATAAATCACGTGGGGGAAATAAATTTTAACTAACTATGTATTTCAAATATGGGAGGAATCACCAAGGTAATTATCTCCAAGGAATAAAGAAGTGCTTTAACTATGGTAATATCATCCAAAAAAATCAGTTATTTTTCCAAGTTGGTGTAGAGGCCATCAATGTGACATTGGAAAATATTTTCCCAAATAATGTTCCAACAACTCTTTAATTAATCAAATGTAATTATTTTTGGAATTACGCAAATTAATTCCCTAACCCCAATGCTAAACAATTGAATATGTCCCTAATAACCTCATAAACATTGGGAGTAAGAAATAGTGTAATATATCACCCCTACTAAGGTGGATCATGATAATGAAGTGATTCAAGGTAAAATCATTCTCCACTATAATACTATGAATGCCTTATTTGATTATGGTTCTTCTCATTCTTTTGTATTTTGAATGTTTTCTAGGAATATTGATTCACCACCTCAAGCATTGGATATTCAGGTATCCATGAAAACACCTGGTGGATTGATGATCATTTCTAATATAAATAATTCTTCATTCATGGAATAGTTTTTGGAATATACTTTATACATATATAATTCTACATCCCTTGGTTTAATTTTATATAATTTTTGGCATGGAATGATTTTTCATATATAAATAAAATATCAATTATCATCGTAAGGAAATATAATTTCATATCCTGAATCATTATATTATCAAATATCAATATAAGGATGATCATGACCTATAGTTGGAGTAAAATTCAATAATATGGGTCATGATACCCAACAATGAGGTACTTTAAGCTCAAGTGATTGAGGATAAAGTCAACATTGGTGACATGACTATTATATGGGAATATACTGATGAATTTATGGGTGAACTGTTTAGTCTTCTCCTAGAGAGTGAGGTTGATTTTTTGATTTAAATCATACTTTTATATATTTATATCTAAAATTTTTCTAATATAATGTCCCCCATTGAGTTGGAATAATTAAATAACAATCTACAAGAGAATCTGGAATAGGGTTTTATAGCCTATTGCTTGACCATGGGGTTCACCAGCCCTATTTTTCAAAAATAAGGATGGACTAATGTGTCTTTGAATTGATTATCATAAGATTGATAATATTATCATCAAGGAAAATTATCCTCTACCCAATATTGATAAACTATTCAATGAACTCATAGGAGATCAATATTTCTCAAATATTGAACATTTATTTGGATATCATCAGTTAGGGGTCAAAAGGGAGGGTATTTCCATGAAATCTTTCCATATAAGGAATGCAAACTATGGATTTATAGTGATAGAATTTGGGGTTAACCATTGTCCCTCAATATTCATGGATCTAATTAATAGTGTCTTTAGAGACTATCTAAATCAATTTGTGGTTATCTTAATATATAAAATTCCTATATATTCTAAGAGTAAGAGAATGAATATCATTTTGGAATTTCATTTAAGACCATATTAAAGGAGAAACTATATGAAAATTTTATCAAGTGTGAATTATGGATGAATAAAGTATAATTATTGGGATATGTAATCACAATAAAGGGAATATATGTATATCCTTCAAGGAATATAGTAATTGACCAATGGACTAGATTGAAAATAATAAATGAGATCCATATTTTTCTCATGTTATCTGAATAGTATCAATACTTTGTGAGAAATTTATCACAGCTATAAAATCCAATAAACTAGTAAACATGAAAGGAAGTGACTTTCCTTTGGAAAGAGGTATGTGTTGAAAGTCTCAGGGAACTAAAGAAGTGGTTGGTCACTATGAATATACTTACATAACCATGTAGTGGGGAAGGTTTTGAAATATAAAATGATTCTTAATTAATGTTATTGTGATATTTTATCATGTAGAATGATAAGGTAATTAATTATTACTCACATCAATTAAAAAACATGAGAAAAATTACCTAACACATGATTCGAAGATGGTAGTTGTGATATTTTCCTTAAACTATTATCATAATTATCTCAATGGTGAAAAGTGCGAAATATATACTGATTGGAAGAGCTTGAAATATATATTCACATATAAGGAGTTAAAGATACACTAAATAATGGTATAAATTCATTAAAACTATGAAATTTCAATACAGTACTGCCCATAGAAGTCAAAAAGTTGGATGATTCTCTTAACAGGAAAAATCATGATATCTTATCTATGATGAGTGTTTAAAAAGACTCAATAGTCATGTATTTTCAAATGATAAATCTTGAAGTCATAAGAGAGGATGAGAAAACATTTCTTTTCTAAATGACTTCTCAACCATCCATATATGTAATGATCAAAGAATCCCATAAATATGATCCATAACTATAGAAAATGTTAAAAAATATTATAGGCTTCATCTTTAATAAATATAGGGTTATAAGGCTTCATAGAGTTCCATTATCTGTTGTATCTGATCAATATATGAGGTTCTCCTTAAGGTTTTGGGGAAGTCTATAGTATGTCTTGGAGATTGTGTTGAGTTTCAACAATGCATATCCCCATTAGACTTATGCTCATTTGTAAAGAACCATTCAAACTATTGAGAATAGTTTGAGATATTTCTTAATGGATTTACAAGTATGTTGGGATAAATACCTCCACCTGAAAGAGTTCTCATATAATAACAGTTCCCATTTTAGTATTCATATGGCACTATATGAGGATCTCTATGGGAAGATATGTATGAATCCAACATGCTGAGATGGAGTTAGGAGATGAAGATGATATGACCTGACATTGACTAATAAATTTGAGAGAAGGTTCAAAACATTTAGATGAATATCAATGTGGCACAATGTCAAAAGAAGAATTATGAAGATAATCATTGATGATATCTAGAGTTTTAAGTTGGTGATAAGGTTTTCCTATATATATCTCCTTGGATGTAGGTTATGATATATAAGAAGAAAGGGAAGGTTATCCATAGGTATATCATTCCCTTCGAGATCCTTGATCATGTCGGGATTGTATCCTATCACTTGGCACTCCCTTAGGAACTCTCCCAAGTACATGATGTTTTTTATGAATTTATTTTGAGGAATTATATACCAGACCATTAACATGTTCTAAAATCATAATATGTAAAACTAGAATATGATATATCATATAAGGAATAACCAAGGGAGATTTTGGATTAAATAGATAAAGTGTTGCAGAACAAGACCGCTCACCTGGACAAATATTTATAGAGGAATCAAATGTTTGAGGAAACTATTTTTGAAACTAAGGATGTAATGAGAAAAAAATTTCCTCACTTTTTTTAACCTAATAATAAAATGATTAAAGGTTAAAATTATTTTTTAGGGGGTATAATGTAACACCTCAAAATTTTAGTGTTAATTTCTACCTTAAAATAAACATTGGGTCCAATAACTTGTTTCGCATGAAACACCCAACCAAAAGCAAATTTTAACACATTTCAATAATATAAACATAAATATCATAAATTAGCTACTGATTTGGAGGGTATATATAGAGTTAAACACTTTATTAAATGCATATTAAAATAAAAATAAAGGTAATTTTTCAAAATTCAATTAGTAAGCAATAAGATCATTTTCTGATTAAAATGTATTTTCCTAAAAATATCCTCTTATGAACTATGTGGTTTTCTTTAAATAAAATAAAAAAATTAGTTTAATATACTATTTATATGAATAATAGGTTACATTAATTTAATTATTAATTTATTGGAAATAATAATAAGAATAATTAATATCTAGAAATACATTTTCCTAATAAGAACAAATTTTCATTATATTTTATATTTCCAGGTTAAAATTAAATAAAAAAAAATTATAGAATTTTAATTTGAGAAAATGAACTTATTTTTTAATTTATAATTCCAATATTCTTTTAAGTTTAATTTTTGATATTTTTCTAAAATAATTAGGTTTTAAGTGAATAGTGAAAAATATAATTTTTATTAATTCCATAGAATTTTTACTTTATCATGTTATATTAATGGATTAAAACTTTAATAAAAAAATTTCATGAATAATAAAATATTTAAGGAATAAAATTATCCATTTAAATATACTATTTTGAATTTATGAAAAAACATTTTTAACATTTTGTAACAAAAATAATCTTTTGTTTGAATAAAAAACTATTATTCATATTTTTCTTTTAATTAGGATATCACAAGGAATAATTATATTTTATTTCTTTCTTTTTAATCCATATAAATATAATTTTTTTAATAAAAAACTTATCAATTTCTTGTAAATCAATAACATTGATAATTCTATCATAAACATTATTTTTATACTAAAAAAGCAATTTTCCTACAAACGAGTTTCTAGAAATTATATGCTTTAATATTAAAATTATTTTTTACCACCCTACAAAATTTGTTTTGAAAAAACAAATTATTGAATATTTGAAATTAATATTTATAAATTTTTTGATAATTGATATTTTATATTTAGGCATTGAAATTAAATAACTTAGGTAAAAATTATTTACCACGATAAAAGGAAAAATGTTAAAAGTGAAAAAATCTAAGAGTAAAAGGTTTAAAAACATGTTAAAAACTTGTGTAAAAATGTATAGTGGAATATTTATCAACTTCAACACTTCCTACACCCAATTATTTTATATTATCGGATCCACAAAACATTTTAATAGTGTCTTCCTTGTATATTATTAACAATATGTCACTCCTCTCCCTTATATAAAGATCCATCACCACCTCATTTCTATTCACATCCCAAGCCTGTTATATTATTACATAATTTTACCAAATAACTCAAAAACACTCTTAAACACTTTCTGAAGGTTATGGTATTCTCAAAATACCACCTCTCTAATCCTTAATCCATTTTTTAAATGAGATCTTCCAAGGAGTAAGGTAAAATTATCAATTAATCTTTTTCTTTCCTTTTCCATTATTTCTTATTATACCTACTATTAATATAATATAACATTGTTGAAATAATTTCATCATTATCATAAGTATACTAAAATGTTATTGTTTTTATGGCATAACCATTTTCCTATGTTCCTCCCAGCCATTAAAAAAATTAATATGTGGCTTTTGTTATGGGCGGACTATCACCTCTATGAAAGTGATGTATTTCATTTTTAATCTTCAGTTTTTTTATTTTTAGAATATCCTAAAATATGATTAATCACCTTAAAAAAATCTCGATAATATAATTATGATTCTTTAGTGATGATATAATGATAAAATAATCACTTTCTTGACCATACTCACCCATAGATTATAGCTTGTTCTTGTTTGGGTCGATTTTACAACCTACTTGAACAATGCCATAAATTTATATCACGGATGGTTATAAAAACATATATACTAGTTTTATTATACATAAATTAGAAAATAATGTTTTTATATAGTTCAATAAATTTTATACTAATATTTAACTTATTGTTATTATACCACATTTTAGTTCATTATAAATTACTGAAACATGATCATCACCAAATTTTTCATCATGAATCATAAAAAATTAGTCATGAAATGAAATAAGAAAATAATAAATCATTATGAAAAATCTACTATAATACCTATAATTATATCTAAATGATGAAATTTGAATCTAAAAACAATAATCAACACCACCATTATAAAATTAGTACTAAACAATCAATCAAAGATAGAAACATCTGATGATGAAAATAAAATATAAATAACTATTATATTTTCAATAAATGATAATAAATTAATTTTATAAAAGGTTATATTAATGAATAAGGTTTTTAAATAGGATATTAAGATAATTATTTTTATTATACAGGGTGTTATATCACGTTCAACAAAGCGGGATTAAAGTTAAGGTTTTTTTTAACTCAACATCCTTTCGTTGAGTTATAATTCTTATTCTTAAATTTCATTTATATATATTGGGTACATTTTTATTAATGATTTTATTCTGATTTATTTACTATTTTTTGGGGGTATTTAACATTATCTCTTACAAACATCCTTTAAAATGATTCTTACTTCAAAAAATAATAATTTTTGTAAGGGTTATTTCATGACTAAACTTCATTTCTTAAGTCATAATTATTCTTCTTTTAATAAGGTTTAACAATATTTTTTTTTAATTTATGATATGATAATTTATTTCCTCTTTATTTTATTTGGAATTACCTATATGTATTTATTTTTTACAAAAATTTTATGATGTAATGAATAATTCTTATTCTCTCCAAATGAGATATTTCTCTTCCATATCCATATCCATTGTACCGAATAATATTATCTATTATTATCATGAAATACAAATATGTTTTATTTCTAGTAATATTAAAATTTCCCTTTAACTCTTTTAAAATGAAAGATTTATCACTCTCTTTAAAATGTGGATTTCAATGAAATTATTTTCAATATATTAAAAATGATTTCCCATTCAAGTTTGTATTTTTATATTCCACTCAATGTTTCCAATAGGAAAAATTTAAGTATTTTTAAAGGATCCATTATTTGGATTTAATTTAATGTAGTGTTTTATAAAAAAATTAATGGTTTCCATGCCACCTTCAAGAAAATGAATTTTTAATGTGATTTGTAATTTTGACTCTTTACGAAAATCTTGAAAGTTGTTTTCTAAAATCACTTTTTGTGGTTTCATTTATATTTTATTCATAAAAATGTCTAACTCTTATAGAGTTTTTTTATTAATAAACCTATAAATTCATATATTAGACACTTATTTTGGGTGATTTAATGTTTCTATCAATTGATATAATCCTCTATTTCAGTTTACATGATACCATTTCGAAATGACATGAAGCTAATTTTATTTTCATTGGTTCATTATAATATGATGAATGATTTATTTCAAAATGGCACACATATGTATGGATGTTGATTGGTGGGTCTCTCTATAACCCTCTAATATATGGGTTATGTTTTTATATCTCTTGAGATAATGTTGTGTGGGACTTCTTGGATATGCTCACAAATTAATGGGTGAACCTTCTTTGATACGCTCACAGAATGAAGGGTGGGAATTTTTCAATATTCTCAAAAATTTATATTACCTTGTGCTTATGTTTTTTCCAAAAATTTTGGTATGTTATGTTTCAATGGAATGTTACATTTCCATAACATATTAAAATGGATATTCACTATGTCTCCTGTTTATTATCCCATGAATCCACACTTTTTTTAATGTTATATGTTTGTTAACTTGATATTACATGTCCATACATCATGAATTATAGACAAATTTTATTGTTACATTTTATTTTTAATATGATATTTCTCCCCAACTCATGTTTTATCATATGATTTTGATCAAACCCTTTTTTACATGTCGATAAGTTTTCCCTTACTAAGAATTTGAGATTACTTATATATTATGTTTTCATCCCCTATCTTGTTAATATGATTATAACTTATGAGAATTCTATAAGACGGTCTATTTTGGATCAATTATAGAAAAATGTTTGCAAGTGTTGTAAAATTGGTTACTTATATAGCTAGTTCTCCAATATTCCAAACCCGGGGTTATTGGGACTATGTGTTTATTGAGAGATGTATTGTTTAAATAATGTAAACAATGTAAAATAAATATATGTTTATCTTCGTTAATTTATCTTGTTATTAATTCCTATGTGTAATTTGTGTGTTTTTATCATCAGATCTGGGATTGCAGGTTTAGGGCGCCTCACCAGTATAAGCATGGGAGGGATTCCCAGTAGGAATAGGTTATGAAAGAGTGGTATTAGAGCTAATTTAAAGGTTAGGATAGAGTTTAGATTTAATAATTGGTAAGGTTTTCATGGTTTTTTTAGGTAAATAATATTAATCCAACTTATCATGTGATATATCTTGGGATACCAGTTAGGATACAAGTGTTAGGCCCCCTTAGAATATATTATATGTAAGTAACTTAATCTCACAGAACAAACTATTCAATATTATGAACTTGCAAGGTAGATACCTAGGTGTTGTACATGAGTCATGATTTTATACATTAGTGACTGAATTTATGGTGATTTTAGGGAATTAAGATGAATTTAATTAAATGTAATTAAGTAGAATTCCATGTATTGGGCTTAAGGATTCATTTTTTTCTTTAGTATTAAATTAATTTTTTAAATATATTGATTGGATTATTGGAATTATCATTTCGACTTATTCATCTATCTCAAGATGTTTTTGGTTTAGCTTTACCTTATTGTGTGATTAAATTCTTATCTAAATTGATGTTTATATTTGGTAAATTAGTTTATACTACTATGTTTCTTATTTTATGTTCTTGTATTTTTTAAATGGATGTAATGGTATTATTAATTTGAAACCATAAGGAGTAATGAATTTTATCTGATGTAAACAGTTAATATAAAAAAATGTAAACCTTAAAAATGTTGAAAATGACTTTATATTTTTTTATGGGGTATTATTTTATTGAAATGCCTAATTTGAGTGTTTACCTAGATTAATTATTTTTCTAATATTTTAGTAAAAATATAACTTTGAATTAAATAAGATGAATTATTTCAACCCCATGTTTTAATAATTTCATAATATGATAATTTTTAATCAATGTTTCTTGATTTAGATTTTATACCTATGGATATTTATTAGATAATGAGCACTCTTAAATTGTAATAGTAACTAAAAATATTATAAATTCATGTAATATTTTTTATTTTGAGATAAGATATTTTTTACAAAATCTTGTTTAATTTGATATATTATTCATCATGTTCAATATAAATGAAATTTATTAGTTTTTTATTGCAGATTAATGAAAATCATGTTAAATTTTAATATAATAAAGATAGAACTTTTAATATATAGTTTTTCAATATGAGTTAAATGGGTTAATTTATTAATCGAGACTCCTTAATTGGTGATGAAATATATAGAAATTTATTTTAGATTTTTTCATACTGATTTTGAGAATTCTTCTCATGCTATTTCATAATGTTTAGTGTTTCTTGATAATTTCTATATCAATTGATTAAAAAAATATGTACTTTATTGGTAATATGTTTTCTTAAATGAAGGTAATATTTCAATTTTTAATAAATGTTTTTTTATTTTAAATGCATACTTTCAAAAAGTTGTGAGAGTTTTTTGTAAAGGGTTTTTTGGTACCTTGTTTTAAGGAAATATTTAAGAGTTTTTTTAAATATAATTTATCAAAAATAAGTTTTGAGGGAAAACATATGGTTATTCTATAAATTTCTTAATTCATGGTTTTTAAGGGAAATATCTGTGATATAAATTAATGTTTTATTTTCATATTATTTCTATCATACATTAAAGTGATTTATTTTATTCAAATTGAATTATTGTTTCTTTAAAGGGTATTGTTGTGGTCCTTTATTTAACTAGGATTGTTGTTCCTATTTCATTGTAGACATTATTAGTGGGGAGAATAAATTTTTTATTTGAATGATTAATGGTTTGATGGATAGTAGTGTGGGGGTGATAAGGTAGTTGTGTTGTATTAGGAAAGGATGTAATTGATTTGAAATTATGATGATATTTTTTCATAGAGGATCAGTTAATTTATAAATATGAGATTGTAGGAATGAAAATGATTATTATAGTTTGTTTTATTATTCTATGTTGTTGGTGTATTATGTACTTATTTGAACTACCATTATTGATTTTGATGTTTGGGAAGAAAATATTTCATCATTAAAGCATCAGGGTGTTTTTCTTGGGATGTGGGATAATAATTCATGTGATATGGTGTTGTCCAGATTTCAATAGAAATAAGTGACTATGTTCTTTGGTGGAGTGTCGAGCCTCAATATTAATGAGTGGTTATAAGAGTTTTACTATTCTTTAAAACTGAAATCGACTTTAGATCAAATCTATATAACCTTGGTATTAGGTTTTATTTTAGGCTTGGAATATGTGTGGTAAAATATTAACCATGATTTGTCATAGTAGGTTTTTTAGAATGTGTTCCTTGTCTTCATAAAGAATTATTTTTCTCCATATATTGGATGGTGGAGTTTAGTGTATGAGATTTCATAATTCACTTTTATGTGTTGATTGTAATGTTTTTTAACCTTTCAGTTCATGAAGATGTATGAGAATGGTGTCTGGGTTTGATTTGAGGTTGGATATTTGATTACATGTAGAGATTTTTTTGTTATGGTATTGAGTGTAGGTGGGAAATCATGTTGGGATGATGGGGGGGTATCTATGATATTGGGAATATTAGGATGATTCTTCATGTTTTGATACTTATAGAAGGAAAATTATGAGAGTGAGGTAGTCTTATAATGTTGAAGTGTGAATTATAGCTTTGGGTTTTAGTAACTTATTGTGTCGATATATTTTCATTGTGAAGTAGTGGGATTCTTGTTGTATAAGTGACCTTTGGTTCATAGTACTCCATGATTGGTTTGAATCATTTATTTTTTCATGTAGTGTGGTTAAATTTATATTAGAATTTGGTTATGGTGGATTGAATCTAGTTTTATAATTTTAGAGTGGGTTTCTTTTGATTCAGTGTCTTTATTCGTTTCATAAACAAATCATTAAATTGTCTCTAGAATTTTAGTTTAAATTTTACTATCACATTCTCACTCTAATTATCTTAAAGTGGTTTTTAAAATTTTAATTTTCTTTGTTTTAATAAGATAGTTGATTTATCATAAACCGAGTTAAACTAAAATCACTATTAGTTTTTTATTTTAATTTAGAAACTTAGATATTATTGTAAATGTATGAAGTCATTAAAGAGTTTAAAAAACATGTCTAGTAAAATTAATGGTTTTAGAAACATAACATCCCGTGTTTTTCATTAAAGACTGATTTAATGGTTAGTAAGAGGGTAGAGTTTTTTCTGACATAATAGAATTTTTCTTCAATATTCTATCACATTTAACCCATTATTGATACCAAAATTCTTATTTGAGAGTTATCTCATAAAAATTTTAGGATTTAAAAAATATACTATTATATAATATATGGAGTTTCAATAGTGTTATTAGGTTTATAGTGATAAGTGTGTGGTAAATGTTTTTAGTGTAGGAATCCATGAAAATAAAATGACGGTTCCATTGATTTGATTAGTTCTTCCTAGGTTTTAGAGAGTAGTTCCGTTGGATGGTTCCAGTCATACATAAGATGTACCACCATCTTAGAGGTTATGTTGTAGGAGTTTATTATCCTTGGATTATCTCTTATCAATTTGTTGTATTTTTATTTTTATTGTGGTTGTTTTTCCTTTTGTTATGTTTTTTTGATGGTGTTGTTCCTATTTGAGAGGTATCTCCTGGTGATGTTTTCATTTTTTGGCTGGAGTTTTACTTTTTGGGTTGCTTTTCATCCCCAAGGTTGAGAATCATTTGGTAGGTAGATAATATAATGGCCTATATATTCTCTAGTCATTACTTTAGATCTTTCAGGTCTAAAAGGTTCCAAAAGGATGCCGTATGATTGGTGATGGAGTTGGGGCAGGGATATCAGCTGGGATGATGCATTGTGGCATGACCCTATCCATAGCACCATGAAGGGTTGGATGGAAGAGAGTGTTGTATTGAAGTATGGTGTTCCTTTCCATGAGGAGTTGAGTAATTGTGTGTGTTTTATATAGAGAATCATGAGAGGACCTGTTAGATTTTGATATCCCAATGTTTTGAGGTGGAAGTATTCTTGTGGTGAGAAGAATTTTGGTTGTAGTGCAGTGGTTCCTACAGTTGAGTAGAAAATTATACTTTCGAATTTTTGTTTCCTTAGTTTTGAAAATCATAAACACTTTAACACATTCATAAAATCTTATTTTACTAACTTTATATATCCCAAAGTGTTTTATATTTTTTTTAGAAAAGATCATTTTCTAAAAAATGTGAATATGGTTCTAATAATAAATCAATATATAATTTTATTATTCAATCCAATCCATCAGACTGAATGTCCATCTGGTCCACCAAAGTGGATAGTGTTCTATCCATCAGTTTGACTAAGTGTTCTTTCCATCAGACTATCCAAAGTTATATCCATATGGTTGAAAGTAGTTTATATCCACTATACTAACAATAGTTAAGTTCATTGGATTGATAAACAACAGTAAAGTCCATCAGAATGTCCAAAGATTATAATCCAAGTAATTGGAATTATTTCGATTAGATGGAATTCATAACATCATTGTAATGGTTCTAATAAATATTTCATCAGATGGAAATTTTTTTATGAGCTGTAAAGTGAATAATATCTAATACCATTACACCAAATCTATGATTCATGGAAATATATACAGTAGAGGGATGCTAATAAATAGGAGTTAATTTGAGGATATGGGAGCTAATGCATTTTCAAGTCAACACATCTGATATTTTTCTTTTCTTGAAAATATCATTCTTTAAGATTTGTAGTTTTTCAGAGATTTATATCTCTAAAGAGTTAATGTGAGGAATTTTAAAATCCTTAGAACTATTTTTTTATTTTTTATTCATTGATCTAATCAAGGTTTTTATTGAGGGATTCAAGGGATGAGAAGACTGGTGATTCTAATTCATCAGATTGAGGGATTCTGGTTAAAGGAAGATAGTGTAGACACTGATCATTATATGTAGGCATTCCATGGGATTTTAAGACAAAGTTATTCTGATCATCATATCATGGTATTTATTGGTGTGTAATGACAAACCATTACATTTTGGTTAAAAACTATATATATCTTAATTTGGGATTTCATACTTCCTTAACTATCAAGGTTAAAGAGTATAATTACATTTAAAAAGCTTTTAATTAATTATTAATTTGTTATAAGATTTTATATTAATTTTTTCTAAAACATTACATTCACCTGTGCATTTACATTCTAAATTTTATTGTACAAATATTTCTAATAATTTTTTTTGTCAGACTATTTGTGAGCTCGAATAAGAAAACAATTTTATCAAATGATTTCATGATCTGATATATAAACTCTGATCATCAGATGATATCAGAGTCTATTATTTTAAACTAAATAAGTTTTAGGTTTTTTATTTTAGTTTTTTGAACTACAATTAAACACCCCTATTCTAGCCATCGTATACGATTACAATCCGTCAATTGGTATCAAAGTTGGTTCTAATGCTATACTTACTGATTTTTTACATTTTTTTACGTACTAAAAGTTTATTTAGTTTTTATAAAATACTTGATTATAATTTTTTTACACTATGGTGTATTTTAGATAATATTTATTTTTATAAGATAGAAGGATTAAAGTTTAGTACACTTGAGAATTTGAGTCCAAGCATATCACCTATTTTTTATGGGATTGAATATGCTTAATATAGAGATATTATAATTTGTTTTACAAATACTATAGTTGAAAACTTTGTAATGCTTGCTGGTAGTTATGAAATTATACATGAAGAAGTTAAAATATTTACTAATCAAGAAAAGTTGAAGTATCAGTTAAATTATAGATTAAGGAACACTCTATTGTGTTCTATGATAAGACATATCTATGGTATGATTTCTTCATGTGAAACTGAAAATATTATTTGGAAGAAGTTGGGGATAACACATTTTTTAAATTCTAAATTCTATGAAACAAGATGAGCTATGCTTCATGCGAACTATAAAACTTTTTATTTTCAACCTCGAGAGTTAGTTGAAAAAATGCATCAAAGGGTTTTCACTATTATAAATAGTATACAATCTGTTGGAGAAAAAATATTGAAGATGGTGTTTTAGATGAGAAAATTATTGAGATTATTCCAAATTAATGGGAATCCAAAAGAACTACTTTGGATAGAATGTAAAAGATTATAAATCATACTATTGATGATCTTATTAGAACCCTTATTTAGTATGGGGATAGAATGAATATAGAATCATAGAAGCTCATCAGAATAATCTAAAAATGAGTTTGCTAACCTTGCTAATAGAATAAATAAAAACCTTTTTTTAATAATAACTACTTTTTTAAGAAAAGAGATCCATTTTTTGTACTAAATGTAAAATTGGTGGACATTGGATGAAAAAATATTCTTTAATAAAAATTTAATCATTAGGATTTCAAAAAGACTATTTTTCAAAAGAATTTGAATTTTATCAAAATAATAATGTTGAAAAAATTTGAATTACAAAAAATTTACTTTCTAATAATACCAGGCCAAAGAATGTTTGGGCTCTGAAATGCTAATGTTTTTGTTTTCTAGAAGATAAATAATATACAAAAAAATATTTGGTACATTTATAGTGGTTTATCTAGACACATGAATGGAAACAAAGATTTATTTAATAATATTATAAATATGAAATGTGGAAAAGTCAATTTTGAAGATAATTCTCAAGGAGAAATTATTGGTATAGGTAACATTGTTATTCATGGTAGAGATTTAATTTTTAATGTTTTATTTATTATAAGACTTAATAAAAACACTTATTAGCATAATCTAATTATGTTATTAGGGTTATCTTGTGAACTTTAGGAATGATAAATTTATCGTTCATAGTTCAAGAGATGAATTTATTCTATTTTTCAAACACTATGAGAATGTCTACACACTAAACTTAGAAGATATTAGAAGACAAGATCTATCTTGTCTTAGTAAAATGGAGGCTCAATATTGGTCATGGAATGGATGATTAAGACACTATAATATTATAAATCTAGATAAGTTATTTAATAAAGGACTAGTTAAGGATCTATCGAAACATAGGTTTGATACTTCCAAATTCTATGATATTTTTCAATTTTGAAATAAATATAAATCAAGTTTTAAATATATTAGTGAAGTCTCAAATTAAAATGTTTTATAGTTAGTGAACATAGTATTATTTAGTCCTACAAAAACTAGAAGTATCGGTAGAAAATACTTTATATATGTTTAAATTGGTGATTACACTAAATATACTTGGGTCTAGTTTCTAGAAAAGAATTAATAAACTGATTTTTGTTTTAAAACTATTGTAGCTAGAGAAACAAATGGGAAAAAAACAATCCTTGATAACTATTCATAGTGATTGTTGTGTAAAATTTGTAAATTATGATATTCAAAAAAAATTACTAAAAAAGGTATTACACATAACTTTTCAGTACCTAGAACACAACAAATAATTATGTCGTTGAATGAAAAAATAGAATTATTTAGGAGATTAAAAGATCTATAATGAGTGAATAATTAATTGCTAAATTTTTTTGGGAAGATGAAGTTAGTACTGCCTATTATACTCTAAATAATGTTTTAATAATACCTTTTATTAATAAAACCCATTATGAGTTGTGGACTAGAAGGAAACTAAAAATTTCTTAATTCAAAGCTTTTGGATGCAACGTATTTATTCTAAATACTAAATATAACTTACATAAACTTTCTCAAAAACATAATGAAGGAAGATTATTAAGATATTATAAAACTAGTAAGGAATATATATTTTTTAATAAAAGCACAAGTACTGTTTAGGAAACAACACATGTTAGGTTTTTTGAAATCGGTCCTTTCGTTTTCAAACAACCTTAACCAACATATTCATATGTTATTTCTTAAACTAATTTTTATTCTATGTTGGAAATTTATTCTCATGAGAGATAAAATGAATAATATGTTTTATAAGTTATACCTCAATAAGAATTTCAAATTTTTTCTAAAGAACAATGTTTTATAAATCCAATAAGTTATCTATTTCTTTGGAATATTACTATTGATAATATCATTCACGATGTAGATCAACTAGTTAGAATTAGAATTTTCTTGAGAAATAAAAAATTAAACATTTTAATTTTTTATCTAAATTCAAACCTAATACTCCTAATGAGGCTTTTTGTGATGGGGATTTAATAAAATCCATGAAATATGAACTCAATAAATTTGATAGGAATCATGTTTGGATGTTGGTTGAATGACCTAATGATAAAATAAAATTGGAGTAAAATGGATTTTCCATAACAAATGTAATAAAAATAGAGTAATAGTTAGAAATAAATATAGACTTGTTGGTAAGGGATATAATCAACAAGAGGGCACAAATTATGAATAATCTTACATTTCGGTATCTAGAGTTGAACATATTTTTATTCTTCCATATTATGTAGAATTCTTAAATTTCAAATTATTTCAAATGGATCTGAAGAGTTCATTTCTTAATGGATATTTTCAGTAGGAATTTTATGTATAAAACCCTCTAGTTTTGAAAATAAAAAATATCCATAACATATTTTTAAACATACGAATTCATTTTACAAAAATAAAAAATCCCCTATATCCTAGTATGATGGATTAACTGGTTTTTTATTACAAACCAATTTTGTTAAGGGAGCTATAGATCTAACTCTTCTATAAAATAAGTTTTGAAAAATAGTATCATTGTTCAAATATATGTTCATGAAATTATATTTGGTTCAACTCAAAAGTATTCGATAGCTTCCTTTATGGATCTTATAAATTTTGTGTTTGAAATGAGTAAAATGGGTGAGTTAACATATTTTCTAGGTTTTTATATTACATGAAAAATAGAATGAACTTTTATATCTAAACATAAGCATATAAAAGATATTATTAATAAATTTTAGTATTAAAACACTAAAATTATTATTACTCTTATTAGAATCTATAATAATTTAGATATAAATGAAGCAAGGAAACCGGATGATCAAAATATATTTAGAGGAATGATTAAAAGTTTACATTACTTAACATTTAGTCATATGAATTTAATGTTTTCTATATACTTATGTTCTAGATATCAAGAAAATCTTAAAGAGTCCTACCTTAAAGCTGTAAAATGAATTTTTCATTATCTTAATGGAAATATGGATTTAGTTTTATTCTATTAATTAGGAAATGATTTTTATTTTAAAAAACTAATTCAGAAATTGGAGGATGTAGAATGGATAAGAAAGTAATTTCAGAACGTGTACTTTATTAAAAGAAGACTTAGTTTCTTGGTCTTGTAAGAAAAAAACTCAATATAACTTTCCACTACTAAAGAAAAATATATGAAAGCTGAAATATATTGTGCTCAAGTGTTATGGATACAACACACACTCACTAACGATATCATGAGTTTTAGTAAAACTCAAATACTATGTGATAACACTAGTTCAATTGTTTTAACTAAAATCCAAAAAATCACTCGCAATATAATAACATTGATATAACACACCATTTCCTTTGGGATAACACACTTAAAAGAGATATCATTTTACAAATCATCAGAACTCAAAAATAACATGTAGATATTTTTAATAAACTTATTAGTTCTATTAGATTTGAATATATTAAATAGAATCTATGAATGGTCAATATGAAATGATCATTAATATTTAATTTATGTTTAATAACATTTTTACATTAATTAAATCCCTCTTAAAGTGGGAGTACATATGTTCTGATTTTATAAAAAAATTTGTTATCTAAAACATTTTTTGTATAAACTTATTAGTTTTCTATATTTTTTTACTTTTCAAAATCAAAATTTAAAAAAAAAATTGTATTCAAAAACATTTACTAAAGTTTTTCTTAATAAATATTTTATTTTTTTATTCAGAAAATACTTAAAATTTAACATTTTTTAGATTTATTTTCTATTACAAAAAACCAAGAAGAATAGGTTGCTCAATAAAACATTCATACCAAAAGTTAATTTCCACTCAAAAAGGTATTCTTCTTTTCTTGTAAGTTTTTTTTAATTTTCCATTACTTTTTTTAGAGTTTTTTTACATATTATTAATTCTTTATAAACATTATTTTTTAAAAAATTTAAATGTTTCTATAATAAAAATATTATTGACTCTAATATAGGTTTTCTTAAAAAAAACTTAAGAGTTCAGAATATTTTATTAAATCATTCAGTGATTTAATCTCAACTGTCAGATAAAATTCAGCATTTCAATCTAATCCTTTCATCTTCTAGAATTTGAACCATCTCCCCCATTCTTGTATATAAGGGTGGTTCATCCCTTTTACCACGTCGTTCTTTAGAATTTTATTCTTGACCCTTGGCACCTTTTTTATTGCTCATTTCAATACTTTGGGATTTGTCTGATTCGATTCTACAGTCTAGGTTTCAATACCTTCTTAAGTATGGTGGTATCTTTATAAGACATTTTTAATATAATATTAATTAGAATAAGATATATCAAGAAATCCTAGTATGAAAAATATTATTATCTTATAAGAAGGCTTATTATTTTTCATGGTTGGGAAAATATATGTGTTTAGAAAGAAGATTTTGACAAATATTATCCTGAAATTATTAGATATTATTATTATTTAGTAGAATTTAATTCAAAAGAGGATTCAGATGTGATTGTTTTTATAATTTTTGTTAAAAGTTGTGGCTAATGTATCAGAAATTTTTTGATTTATTAGAAGTCCCTTTAAAAGGTGAATTGTATCTTCCTTCACACAAGATTCCATAAAATCTTGGGAGTTTTGATAATTCAAAAGCATATGCATCTATGTTTACTTCCTCTGACAAGTATTGAAAATTATTTCATCTTACTCCATATACGAGAGTCATTACTATCTATATGTAATGTTATTTCATCCCAAAGAAAGGATATAGGGATACTTTGAAAGTCCTAGACATTGTTATCTTATACTTTCTAGTTAATATCAAGAAAATTAATCTTATGAAGTATGTTTTCCTTTCTATCAAATCTATTAAGAATGAATCAATGAAGTATATAATACTTATTTTTGGTTTTTTATAAACAAAATGTTGGTCAAATGGATGGTGGTTTTAAAATAAATAATTAGTTGTATGTTCTATGGGAAATGTTTTCTCTCATTGGAAAGAAAACAATGGCCCAAATGAAACTATTTTTAATCCAAAGTTAAAGAAATTTATCGACAAATCAGTCAAGGCTATGTCTAATACTGAACTAGTTAAAGAGAAATCAAGAGTAAAAGATAATAAGAGAGCTAAATCCTCACTTTATAGTGTTCATAATAAATAGAAATCAATATTTGATGATAAATTTAGAAAATTAATGGATCATAAAGCTGAGAAGAAACTACGGGATCCTTCTTTCAGTTTCAATAAGGTTGAAGCATTATATTTGAAGATAAAGACAGATGACGCTTTGAAAGTATCAAAGTATAAGTATAAATAGAATAAAAGATTAGATGAAGCTATGATGATATAAAATTTGTTGAAAGGATTAGAAAAATTATTTTCTAATCAACCTATTTTTTTTATCCTTTATCAGTGGCCCAACATATTCCAGAATCTAGAACTATTTATGCTACCGATCAAACTCTTCCAAATCCATCGACATTAGAAAATTTAGAATTTTTTGAAACCTATACTATTATTATAGCAATTAGATACAAGTTAAACAGAAAAGAAGTTGTGGAAGATGTTTAAATTCAAAAGTTATCTCATGTATTTTTACTAAAACTTATTGGGAAGCCAATTCACAAGAAGAAACAAAATTATCTCATAGGGTCAGAAATGGATTTTTGAGAACTACAAGATAGTTGGGAAAATAATTAGAAGAATAAGAACAAGTATAACAATAAGAATAATAATAAGAAGAAGAAAAGTAATAATAGTAATAAAAAAACGAAGATGAAAGTTCATTGGAATATTTATCATCTTCTACTTCAGTTTCAACATAGTCTGATAAGAACCCTATTTTAGATGTTCTATCAGATGATAAATCATAAACACATAAACATTAAAAGGAATCCCAATATAAACATACTAAAGTAGAATATAAGGATTACTGATAAAGAAGTTGCTATTGTGAAAGTGTCAGATGATGTAAGAGTTAAATAAATAGAGAAGTCAGATATCAGACCATCTCGACCACACATATTATAGGCTACATCAGATCCATCAGAATCATCATCCATAGAATCCTAGAAAATTATTATTTACATTTTTTAGATTATAAAAAAATAAAAGAATCAATTCCATATATACCAAATATTAATTCTATATGTAAACAGATTCAAAAATGTTTAAATGAGAATTCATAATCCTTTAAAATGTGGGAAAATTTGGCTATTCAAAATGATGATGAAATAAAAACATTCGAAGGAATGACTAAGACTCACAAGAGAATATTTAGTAAAATGATGATGTGGTGAAGGAAAGTTAATGGGGACTTAAATAATCATGATGAAAATATTTTGGAAGAAAATAAATTTTCTTTTGGTCTTGATAATTCATTTGAAAAGTTATCTTATGATATCTCGGATAAGATGAAGTTTTTGATCAATTCGAAGATATAATAAATTCTCGGAATGATAAAGTCTTATAATTGAAAGAATAATTTCAGAAGTTGAAATGGGAAAATATTAGGTTGTAGTATTTCTAAGGTCAAAATAGGAAAACAATAATATTGGTGTTCTTAAAGAATAGATTTCAATTTTGAAGGAATAAAATCAGAGGCTAGCAGCCATGGAAGATAGAATTTCCAAGAATAAAACTTGAGAAACTAAATCATAGATGGACCATGATGATTTAATGAAGATAAATTCCATTTTCAAAAGACATTATAACAAATATTTAATAATTTTTATTAAACTCTAACTATAATTCTGATTCAAATATTTTGAATAAAATAGGTTTAATGATTAGTTATCTAAATATTTTATGTATGAATGTTTTCCAATTATACTTTGATTAATATTCTATATCTTATCTTGGGTGAACACTTATTCATTAACAATTGTTTCATATATTTTTTTATAAAATTTTAGGACACCATATTACTTTAAATATTCTATTTCAAAAAACAAAAAGGGAGATAATTTTGGGATAATTTTTTTAAAGCGGTAAATTTATATTAATGGAGAGAAATATTTCTAAGGGGGATATTTGATTAATGGGGAGAATTAAAATTAATATTTCCTATCGGATGAAGATTTTTTTTTAAAAAAAATGTCATTAACTCATGGGGGGTTAAGATCTGATAAGAGAAAATATTTCTATGAAGATTCTCTTTGATGTTCTTAAAAGTAAAAAGGGTTTTAAATTTTTTAAATTTAATATCTTTTTCATTATAAGTATTGTGTTTAGTGGTCTCCAAAAAGGGGGATATTTTTTAGATGAAAGTTATAATTTCTACTTTTATTTTCTTTAATTTTAAAAATAAAAAACACTTTAACTATTTATTAAAATATTATTTTACTAACAATATATATCCCAAAGTGTTTTAGAATGTTTTTTTTTGAAGAAATAATTTTCTAAAGAATGTATAAATGGTTCTAATATAAAATGAAAATAAAATTCTTCACGGTGGAGGAAGATGACTTGTGCCAGGGTGACGAACGAAGAGTGGTTGTCCGAGTCGACCATCGGTGGAGGCATGGCCTCTGCCGCCCACGGTGCTCTGCCCTCCATGGCCCCCACGGCCTAGCCACCTCGCGAACCTCTGTGGCCCCCATAAACACCACCTCCCACAGCCTCCAAGCCGCCCTCGCGGCCCCCCATAGTCTCACCGCCTCGTGGCACTTTACGGCCTCCTGTTTCCCACCATGGCCCCCATGGCCCTCCGCAGCTCTCGCGGCCCCATGACCTTGCCGCCCCATTGCCCTTCGTGGCCCCCGCAACCCTCTACGGTCCTTCGCGGCCCCTCGCGGCCCTCACGTCCTGCCTGACCACCCAACCTGGACATGTCTAGACACGGACTGGCAGACTGCTCAATGGGCCGGGCCAGACCCAGCGGGCTAGGCCGCCTAGCAGTTCGGGCCTAGTCGACCTGAACCAGGTCGGGCCGGGTCGGTCCAACCGGGTCGGACGGGAACCAAACCAGTTTTGACCCTTTACTCTCTTTGGTCATAACTTTGGCACCGAGCATCTGTTTGATGAAACATTAGCGGCACTGGAAACCTTGGAGGTAGACAGACCCTTTGAGTATTCCCAACTAGAGATTTGGATTAAGATGGGGTATGGTCAGGTTGGATCAAGCACGAATCAAACCGGGACCTCAGAACTAAAAGGATAATAACTCACAGACTGGCCATCTGATTGACGCATTGTATGTTGCGTTGAGACTCCTATGATGTAGCAGTCCTTTGAGATACTTATTTATGGGACTTTGTGGTAGTTGTAGTATCGACCAATGGATTTTGGAGAGGACCCTCCCAGAGACAAGCGAGCTTAGTATGGGAACCCACTAGTTGGTTGTGACGTGAAAAATGAATAGTGATCCTATGTGGGTCAGCACCGAGAAATCCTGTGTGGGTCAGCACTAAGAGATCTTGTGTGGGTCAGTACCGAGCAATCTTGTATGGGTTAGTAGTGAGCGATCCTGTGTGGGTCAGAACCAAGCGATCCTATGTGGGTTAGCACCTAGAGATCCTGTGTGGGTCTGATGATGATTTAGGATCCTTCGTGGGTCTATCTCTTAACGGAGTAAGATGATTCAGTAGTTATATCTAGTCATATTTACTACCATACCTAAGTTATACCTGGTGTGAGCTGAGATAGTACCTGTGTGGTACTTCCCTTCATGGTAATACCTTGGTGGTATTCTTCTACGTGGCGTACCTGTGTGGTACTTGCCTTTTAGGTTTTCCTTCCTTTGTGGAACAGTTGAGCTTTGGGATTTTGAGTTAGACTCTGTGTTTTCCTCAGGATTGATAGGGGTATACTTAATAACATAGGTATATGTATGGGCATATACGTAAGAAGGTTTGTCAGTTGTTTTCATACTTGTGTTTTATCCTTTGTGGATTTTGTGAGAACTTGAAGGTCTCGGGGTCCCTATTGAGTATCATTATACTCACCCATGCATGGGCAATGCCCACACCTTGTTGTATTTGGTGTAGACGATGGACATCCCTGACTGAGGATGAGGGTACCAGGACTGAAGGTAGGTAGAAGGTGGACCTAGACGAGGCGTACCACAGGGGAGACCATTCGAGAGTTGTACCTACCCTTCAGGTAGGACCCTTGGTGGGTGATCACAGGAGTTTTTCCAGTTTACTTGTACATTCAGTTTCTTGAACTTTCCAGTTTGACTTATATTCTGGCCCCATTTATTTACTATACTCACTCTGTTTACTATTTAGTTTACTTGAGTTTATATCTTGTTGTGGGACTGGTTGTGTGTGTTACAGGTTATAAAGGCAATGTCTTCCCAGTTTTAGGTAATATGCCTTCGGTGCTATTTACCAACTCCTGGCCTATAGAAGGCGGGCTTGGGGTAGTCACGTCACGGGCCCCAGGGGATGGGTCAGAAAAAATTGGTATCATAGGATTTGGTTCTACCGTAGAACATAGGACTCTGATATTTTTAACGGAAATAGTGTTAAGTGTAGTGATTGTGGTTATCATTTTAGGGAATCCAGTGTTTGTACGGCGACTGACATATCCATACACTAGGACCCTAACATCTAATTTCCGACTTAGTGCAGGAAAAAATTGATTGCGTGTGTGTTTTCAAGATTTCTATTTGTGATCTCTTTAGTTAGCTCACCAGGTATAACTTATTGACCATGGAACACCTATTTCTTTTCAGGATGCCTCCATGCTAACAGCCAGCTAGGGTTCCAGATATAGTACGCACTGATAGGCCCCCAAGTGACGGGGCCTTAGTGCAGGGCCCTCTACCAGTAGAGGCACCAGTGGTAACATTACCCATTGGGCCACTGATGCCACCAGCCCCAGTAGAAGAGGGTGCACGCCGCTTGAGTGCGTTGCACGAGTTCCAGCACCAGAGGATACCCAGGTTCAGGGGAGAGAAGGGCCCACAGGCAGTTGAGGATTGGATGGAGGTCGTGGTGAGTTTATTTTGACTGGTAGTGACACTAGCTGATCTCATGGTGATCCTTGCCACTAGCCTTTTACAGGAAGCAGCAGGCAGATGGTGGAGATTGATGCTCCAAGTTCACGATGAGGTGACGCTTCTCTGGGCAGACTTCGAGAGCCTATTTTGGGCAGAGTTTGTCCCAGTGACTCTTTGTGCAGTGTGTATACAGGAGATGCTTCATTTGAAGCAGGGCATTATAACTATGTCTTTGTACTTAGCAAGGTTCACTGCCCTCTCACACAACTCCACAAATATGGTGCGAGACCCATTCATCAGGGCTTGGACCTTCGAGCAGTGGCTCCGGCGAGAGATCAAGGATTTGATGATTTCACTCAGCATCCCGATGCTGGCGGGGGTGTTAGATAGAGACCTCTTAGTGGCGAGTTTCCTCGATGAGCAGTCACCAGCAGTGAGACCCACCACCAGTTTTCACGTAGCATAGTCTTCTACAGCTGGCAGCAGACAAATGTTGCTGAGGTCCAAGAGGACTAGACTATAGGTGGACGACCGCAAGATTCAGAGTCAGTTGTGCGGGGCACCCGAGGTAGAGCCAGCCAGGCCAAGAAAGAGTCGTGTTACACATGCAGTGGTGGGTAGGGTCACATGGCTCGTGACTGTCCAACCCACCATACGAATGATCAGAAAACGGTCGAAGGACCACCCAGGCAGAGACAGAGGTTCGATCAAGGTGGTTCGTAAGGAGAAGGCGGACGTGGAAGAGGAACATGTCTTGCAGCTGGTGGTGGGATACGATTCGAGATGTTAATGCCACCACCACAAGGTGGTCCACCCTGACCACAAATAGTAGGTGGACAGGGGGGAGCTCAGCACTAGGCAGCTGAGGCCTATGACCATGGCGCTCCAGAGATGATAGGAGGTATGATCTGTGGCTATTCTACCATAGCTGCAATACTTATAGACATAATTTCCAGTCATTATTTTATTTCCACTTCCCTCATTCGGATCTCAGAGATTCTGATGGAGCTGTTGGCTCGATCCTTATGGATAGAGACTCCTACGGGATTGGATTCAACGATTACACACGGGTTCTTGTAGTGTGAGCTTACTCTGGGAGGTGATAGCTTCAGTTGGGATCTCCTAGTAGCAGCATCGAGGCCTTATGATTTCATCTTGGGTATGGATTGGTTATCTATATTCCATTCTCATATTGACTATATTAGGTTCAAAGTATGGTGTGTTTGCACGGATGGGACTAGTTTTACCTTCACTGGAAATAAGGGAGCCTATACAGCACTGGATAGACTTACTCGGAGGAGATTGAATCCAATCACTCATCAGTTGGCTAGACCTACACTCGGAGTGGTTGATGTGGAGAGTTTGAGTTATCCTGTAGTGGTGGACTAGTACACGGATGTTTTCCCTGACGATGTTCTGGGTCTACCTCCTCACAGAAAGGTGGAATTTTACATTGACTTGTACTTTGGGATGACATTGATATCTACACCAACATATCAGATGGCTCCTGCAAAGCTTCGTGAGCTACGGGTATAGCTAGAGGACTTATAGGGGAAGGGATTCATCCGGAAGAGTGTTTCTCATTGTTCAGCCCTGATTTTGTTTACCAATAAGGCGGATGGGAGCTTGAGAATCTGTGTCGAATATCAGCACCTGAACTAGGTGACCGTGAAGAACAATTACCCACTTTCAAGGATTGACAACCTCTTTGGTCAGCTAAAAGGAGCACCGTGGTTCTCAAAGATAGAACTCAGATCAGGAAATCACTAGCTCAAAGTGTGAGATGAGGATGTGTAGAAGATAGCTTTTAGATGTCGGTATGACCATTACGAGTTCTTTTTTATGCCATTCGGTGTGACAAACGCTCCAGCAGTGTTCATGGGACTCATGAACATGATCTTTCATCCATACCTTCATCGCATTGTATTAGTCTTCATCGATGACATTCTGATCTACTCAACTACTGAGGAGGAGCATACCTATCATTTAAAAATTGTTCTGGACACACTCCCAGAGAACCAGATATATGGTAAGCTCTCGAAGTTCCAGTTCTGGATCCAAGAGGTTCACTTTCTGGGACATGTCATATCAGAGGCTAGAGTTGTAGTGGATCCAATGAAGATTGAGGAGGTACTTGCTTGGGATCCACCCAATAGTGTGAAAGAGATACTGAGTTTCCTGGGATTTTCCAGATACTACCAGAGATTTATGCCAGATTTCTCCAGAGTTGCAGCACCACTTTTAACGTTGACGAAGAAGGGGAAACCCTTTATGTGGTCGGAGAGATGCCAACAGATTTCTCAGGATATGAGGTAGAAGCTGACTAGTGCCCCCATCTTGAGGCTTCTAGAGGAGTGCGTAGGTTACGTAGCCTACAACAATGCATCAGGGACTGGGCTCGGATGTGTCCTGATACAGGAGAGAGCAGGGATCTCATATAGTTCTCAACAGCTGATACAACATGAGTAGAACTACGCTACCCATGACCTGGAGTTAGTAGCAGTGTTCTTTTCCTTGAAAATGTGGCGACATTACTTGATGGGAGAACAATTTAAAGTCTACTCAGATCACAAGAGTATCAGTTATATCTTCTCTCAAAAGGACCTAAACTTGAGACAACTATGCTGGATTGAGTTCCTCTAGGACAATGACTTTGAGAAATTATATACTCTTGTGAAGGGGAACGTTGTAGCCGATTCACTTAGCAGGAGATTTGGTGTACAACTGCTAGGTGGGGTGACAGAGAAGCTGGCCGCTTTGCAGATATCCTTTGTGAAATGAGGTGAAGCAGCTTTTCATCAGTCTCTTACAGTCACTCCACCACTTCTTCAGCGATTTAGGGAGGCACAACATGGGGACACTAACTGCGAGACTCGAAGTGCTCAGATATCCATAAGACAGGAACCTGATGGATTTTTTGAAGGTGGGGAGCACGTCATCCTCTTTATAGGATGTACCATGGTACCAGTGTAGCTTCGGGAGGAAGTGTTGAGGGAGTTCCACACATCCCCTCCAGCGGTACATCCAGGAGTGGAGAAGATGTACCGGGACCTTCAACGACAGCATTGGTGTCCAGGAATTAAGAAAGAACTAGCATAGTTTATCTCTCGATTCCTCACTTTTCAGCAAGTGAAGGCGGAGCATCAGGTACTGGTAGGCTTGGTTCAGCCTTTAGAGGAGCCAAATTGGATATGGGATGGGATATCCATGGACTTTGTGATAGGAATTCTATGTACATCCAGGGTACATGACTCGATTTGGGTGATAGTCGACTGAATCACCATGTCGGCCCACTTCCTACTGATTAGAGATCAGGGTTCAGTAGAGAGCTTGGGACACCTCTATTTGTTGGAGATTGTGCTGGTACATGGAGTACCCTCAACGATTGTCTCCAATCATGATTCACGTTTTACTTTGCAGCTATGGAAGGGGTTGCAGGAGGCTTTCGGGACGCATCTTCGTTTGAGCACCGATTTCCATCCCCAGACGGATGGCCAAACTGAACAGACCATTTAGACCCTCGAGGACATGTTGCATGCTTGTGTCCTCGAGTTCGGTCGCAGCTAGGAGGATCACTTGCCTTTGGTGGAGTTTTCATACAAAAACAGATATCACTCCACCATTGGGATGGCACCTTTTTAGGCATTGTACGAGCGACCTTGAAGATCACCTTTGTGCTGGACTGACCTAGAGTCGTTAGCACTCATGGGACCAGAGATGGTTTGGGATTCCACAGAGAAGGTGCAGATCATCCAGGAGTAGATGAAGACTGCACAGAGCAGGCAGAAGTCATATGCCGATAGGAGAAGGAGACCCTTGGAGTTCAAGGACGGCGAACACGTCTTTGTACAGGTATCACCTCAACAACTTTTGCGGAGATTTGGCCGAGGCAATAAGTTAGATCTGACGTTTATCAGACCTTTTTAGGTCCTCAGCAGAGTTGTTGAGGTGGCTTACCACCAAAAACTTCCACCTCAGTTGCACCGGATGCACGACATCTTCCACGTATCCCAGCTGAGGAGATACAAGCACGAACCTTCTCACATTATCGACCATGGCAAGCTAGAAATCGACGATGGGGCGAATTTTGCAGAGGTTCCAGTAGAGATTGAGGATCGATAGTAGTGGGTCCATCGTGGGTGGTCGATACCTCTGGTGTGCGTTTGTTGGCAGCATGAGAACCTCCAGCAGAGCACATGGGAGCGGGAGGCTCAGATTCATGCTCAATACCCCCAATTGTTTTCCTAGTTTCATTTATGGGTTACGGGGACACACAGAACTGAGGTGGGGAGAATGTAAAGACCCAGAATTTCCATGTAATTTTTTTAAATATATGGGAATTTTATAAGTCCGAAAAATTGATAGCGCATGATTCCAAGTCCCAGAGTGCCTAGAATGAATTTCTGAACTTTTTTTCGGTTACATTCTGGAAATGTGCGAGTGGGTTTTTTTTATTTTTTAATTAGTGCTCGGAATTGAAATCTGAGGGCACCGTTGAACTCTTAGTGTCGGTATTCGCTTAAGGAGACCTTCACCTCGACCACAGTAGGTCGAGGGTGAAAGATAGAATTTTGGGTTTTTCGTGGAAATAGATATAAAATAAAATAAACATTTATTTTATTTTATTTTCGTTGAAGCCACCCTTGTGGATGGTTCAGAGGTGGGGACCACTAGAACTAAACCTTACATGTGAGGTTATAGAGGTGGGGACCACCAACCCAAAAAACTCTCATAGGTTATGGTGGTGGGGACCACTCGAGACTAAAACCCTCCTTGAAATCCCTCTTAAAAGTGGGGAAGCCTCTTAAACTTCCCCACTTTAATGGTGCCACCCCCTTTATTTATTATGCCAACTTAATTAATTAATTAAGCCAATTTTAATTTTGTTCCAATAATTAAATTGGGGAAACAAAACAGTTTGGATGATTTTCTTTTTGGTGGAATTGGGAGAGAAGAAGTTTTGGAGAATCATAGAGAAAAATCATCCTCCAACGAAGAACTCTCTCGCCAATGAGGAACGTCTTCGACTACGAAAAACTGATGAATGAGTCCGGGATCGAAGGCATGTGGTGGGTAGAACGAACTTTGACATCTTCGAACTCCTTCTCGTGCCAACAACAACAAACCTTCGAGGTAGGTTGGTTGTTTGAATTTCTTCCCCTTATCCGTTCTTGATAATTCATCGTAAAATCAGGAAGAGATTAAAGCTGCTTGCTACCGATCTAACGCAGAGGGTGCAGTCCAAAAAAACATGGATTGACCCCTCCATTTTTCTTCTTTTTTGGTGTGTTCTTCGTGATGGAGGAAGATGGATTGTTCCACAGCGATGAACAAAGAGCGGCCGACCGAGCTGGCCGCCGGAGAAGGCACAACCTTCGCCGCCCTGCAGCGCTCTGCTGCTCGTGGACTATGCGCCCATGCAGCGCTCCTCCCTCTACGGCCCGCATGGCCTCGCCACCTTGCGGCCCTCTACGGCCACCGCCACCCATGAACTTTGCCTCATGTGGCCTCCGTGCCACACTCACTGCCCCCCGTGGTCTCGCCGCCTCGCGGGCCTTCGTGGCCTCCCGTGGCCTTCACGTCCCCTACGGCCCTCCGTGGCTCTCGCAGCCCCCAGGCCCACTGCGGCGCTCGCAGCCCCGTGGCACTCCATGGCCCCTGCAACCATGCCACCCCACAACCCTATGCGGCCTCCCACAGCCTTCGCCACCCTTGTGGCCCTCCGTGGCCCTCTGCAGCCCCTCGTGGCCCTCGTAGTCTTCCGGACTGCCCCGCGCGGAACGGGTTAGACCCAGTGGGCCGGGTTGACCCGAACCGGGTCGACTCTGGCCGTGTCTGTCTGACCGGGTCGGACCGGACCCAGACCAGTTTCGACCATGTACTCTCTTTGGCCATAACTTTGGCATCAGGCGTCTGTTTTACGAACCATCAGCAGTGATGAAAATCTTGGAGTGAGATAGTACCTTTGAGTATGCCCTACTTGATATTTGGATTCAGATGGGGTATGGTCAGGTTGGATTGGGCAGGAATACAACTGAGCCCCTGATACTAAATGACTAAAAACTTATAGACCAGGTGTCTGAATGACGCACCGTCTATTGCATTAAGACCCATATGATGTGGCGGTACTATGAGATACTTCTTCATGGGACTTTGTGGAAGTTACAGTATTGACCAGTGGCTTGTGGATCGGACCCTCCCAGAGACAAGAGAGCTTAGTATAGGAACCCAGTAGCTGGTTGTGACGTGAAGAATGAATAGTGATCATGTGTGGATCAACACCGAGTGATCCTGTGTTGAGCGATCCTGTGTGGGTCAGCACCAAGATATCCTGTGTGGAGTGATCTTGTGTGGGTCAACACCAAGCAATCCTATGTGGGTCAGCACCGATCGATCTTGTGTGGGTCAGCACCGAGCGATCATGTATGGGTCAGCACCTAGAGATCTTGTGTGGGTCTGATGATGATTTAGGATCCTTTGTGGGTCTGCCTCTTAATGGAGTAAGATGATTCAGTAGTTATATATAATCATCTTTACTACTGTACCTAAGTTATACCTGGTGTGAGATGAGACAGTACCTATGTGGTACTTCCCTTCATGGTAATACCTTGGCGGTATTCTTCTATGTGGCATACCTGTGTGGTACTTACCTTTGTGGTATTCCTTCCTTTGTGGAACAGTTGAGCTTTGGGCTTTTGAGTTGGATTCTGTGTTTTTATCATCATTGAGATGGGTATACTTGATAACTTAGGTATATGTATGGGAATATACCTAAGTAGGGTTGTCATTTGTTTTCATACTTTTGGTTTATCCTTTGTTGATTTTGTGAGACCTTGAGGGTCTTGGGGTCCATACTGAGTATCGTTATACTCACCCCTACACGTGCAATGCCCGCACCTCATTGTGTTTAGTGGAGACGACAGACAGCACTGACTGAGGACAAGGGTACCAGGACTGGAGGTAGCTCAGAGGTGGACCTAGACGAGGCGTACCACATGGGTGACCATTCGAGAGCTGTACCTACCATTTAGGTAGGATCCATGGTGGGTGATCACAGGAGTTATTCCAATTTACTTGTACTTTCAGTTTCTTGTACTTTCCGGTTGGGCTTTTATTCTGGCCCTATTTACTTATTGTACTCAGTTTGGTTATTATTCAGTTTACTTGAGTTTGTATCTTGTTGTGTTCTTGGTTATGTGTGTTACAGGTTATAAAGTCAATGCCTTCCTAGTTTTAGGAAATACGCCTTCAGTGCTAGTTGCCAGCCCCTGGCCTATGGAAGGTGGGCTTGGGGTAGTCACCACACGGGCCCCGGGGGACGGGTCATGACAAGGACAATGCTAGTTGTTTTTTTATATTCATTATATTTTTATTTTATTTATTAATCACCACAAACTATTTTAGATAACCTTACTGAAGTTCTTATCTTTATTGGTTCTAAGTATTTTTCATAATATTCTGGTTATAGAGGGAACAGATGGTTGATCGCTCCCTATTCCCCTACATCCTTTTTGAAATAGTATGAGTTGTAGTATCTCGAGGTTGATGTGCATATATGGGCTGTGATAGATCATGGTAAGTATATATACATATTATATAATGGATTTAGGTTTTAGTGTATATATATAATGAATTGTCTAGTAATTTTTTTATAGTGTGGATACATGGTTGGGTTTGTTCAAGGTAGGAGTAAGGAACAAGGTTGATTTCCTTCATGTTCATGATACCCTACTGTGATGAGGATGTGATGTGAAGTTGTGAGATAGTTATGGTATATAGTGTGTGGTTATGGATATAAGGTTATCTCTATGATGTGGTATGTGGTTATACAAATGTATAGATATAGAATGGATTAAAGGACAAGATGTATACTTTTGGGGCTTGAGAGAGACCGTATTTGTTGGGAAGTGTTTGTGGGGTAACTTCTTAAAATATTTTGTTTTATTATATTACTATACCTTGAATTAGATATTGGGTGAGTGAGCCTTGGTATTTTTGGGTGGTAGTTAATAGGATATATGTGTTAGTTAGTTCTACTTCTTTTTCACTGAGGCATTATTATAATTCTTCCACATTTTCATGAGTGGTTTTAATTATGATCCTACTAAGTATACATTTATTCTCACCCCATTATAAATGATTTTTATAGGTTCCCAAGACTGTGTTAGTGGCCGAGTAGGTCCCTACTAGATAGAGGTTTTTTTGTTGGTGTTTGTGGATTTCTATTGTAAGTGTTCATGTAGGTCCTTTATTTTGGTGTTTATTTAATTTATGGAGTTTACATTATTTGTGAAGGGGTAAATAAAAGTATTTCCACTCTTTTTTTAGTCTTATACCCACAATTCTAGTCAATAAGACATGTTCTATTGAATGTAGTTTTTGAGGGTCACTCTTGTCTCCATTACAGGCCCAAGAGGGGTTCTTAGGGGATAGTCATGACATTATGCCTCTAGGAACTAATTATATATAGTCACTCAATAAATTAAAACTCAATTCTGGAACGTTAATATTTTTTATTCTTTATGAATTATACAAGATAAATTAATAGACACACTACTTTAATAAAACATATCATGTGTTAATCGATGTATTGGCATGTATACATTTTAGAATAAATATTTTAATTTATATTTTATAATATATTTTAATTAATCTCACTTTTAAACTAGAATGTATCACATGTATGCTCCAAATGTATTAGTTTTATGTAAATTAATCTTTATATCATGCATATATCCACCATAATTTAATATGTATCTCAAGTATATTACTGTACCTCTCACATATATAACCATTCTAAATGGAATTAATATTGATATGTATTTATAGAATATATTTTAAAACCCCATAAATACATCCAATTGAGTAATCCTAGTAAATTCAATACGATCCTATATAAATAATATATTCATTAATGGGTTAGAGAAGTTTGGATAAAATTTACTCACACAAATCTCATTGAAAGCAAATCTTTCAATATATATGCCAAATTATAATCAATAAAAATAATAAGTATAAACTCATCATGATTCAAATAATTTAATATGGTTCATTTAATATATCATTAAACCAACTCATACAATATATAAATAAGTTATTTAAATTCACTTGGATGGGGGATTATTCCATTAAATCACGTTACAAATTCAAAAATTTGAAAAGGAGAAAATATATGGATAGATAAAGATATGTCTTGTGGATTTTTAAAATATATTGTATGGATTATAAAATATATATCATATCCATCATAATACAAAATTAAAATTTTCAAATTCAATAATATGGAGTGAGAAACAATGTCATAAAAATGGAAACATCATAAAAGGAATGTAACAACTCAACATAGAAATACTCTGGTTCTTGAACCTGACTATTATATGGATTTATATACATTACATAAATTCATAGAGGCTAAAGACAATAACCAAGGTAAATTTAAAAATATTTGGGAATTATTTCTCTAAAATCCACTTATGCCTAATCTATCAAAATTTTAGGAATATTTTGGATTTATGTTTATATATCAAATGAATCCCATAAATATATACAAAAACTAAAAATGAAAAATATTAGATAAAAACAGATATTTCTATACATACATAAAGGATATACCACCTATATATCAATATTAATAACTCAAATATAAATATAATCAAGTTGATAGGTTTTTATGAGAATGTTTTTAAAAAAAAAGGCAATTTATATTTTGGAAGGCTTGATTTCCACGGATATTTCATGAACTCGATGGACACACAAGCAGCAAAACTAGGAAATCTATAATCGATAGAAGATATGGTAGCATGACTACAAGATATGTATATTGAAGTGTGGAATGGGAAACTTAATCGTTTATTATTAAATTTGATGGATATGTAATAATAATAATAGAGGTTTTCAAAGGCTATTTAAGAATCATCAGATGGCTAGGTAAGGTTATCTTACATTGTTCACTAGGTTTTAGAAAGTTAAGGTGGCCCATTATCCAGTGGACTTGATTGGGAAGAGTGATTACCATATAGACTAGAATACAGTGGGAAGAATCCACATAGATAAGATAGCGGTAGTACTGTATCTAATGATAGATCTAGTCTAAAAATCATACTAGTGAGACCACTTATTTTTTACAGAATTAAATATAAATCTTACAATTATTCCCTATTGTTAATAATAAAGTGTTGTAATGTTTTACCATAAAGTGAAATTAAGTTCCAAACCATGTAAATCTTTTGTATTGTTTATTTTTGTGGGTAAATGATTCCATTCTTCCACTTTTGTGTGTTCCATAATGTTTTTTGGTCATCAAGGAAATTAAACATGAGATGTTAAATCCTAATTCCTTTGTTTGTACGTTGCCATTAGGTGATGATGCTCTTTATAAATTTTAACCTTGTTTTTTAAGTTAGGTTATTGAATGAATTACAAAAATTATTTCCACATTAAAACAACTGGTATTAAATACTGTATTTAAAAATATCGTGGTTATTGAATAGGTTTTTTTTTGTTTTAGTGGTATCTTATTGATTAGAAAGGAATGGAATCAGAAGAAGGAAATTTTTTTATTTATAAGTTTGATGGTTTAGACATTGGATTATGGATAATTTAGATTAAATATTATTTATATTAGAATGATCTTGAGATTCTAGTAAAGGGCATCAAACTGAAATCATTGGGAAATATGGAATGAGAAAGATTCAACTGGAAAGAACATGCTGTAATACAGACTACATTATCTTGGAATGTTTCCTTCAACATCCAATATAAAAAGATAACTTCATAAATTATGGAGAATCATGAAAACATTTATTAAAATCATTTTTTAATGAATAAATTATTCATGTTGTGGTGAGTTTTCAACATGATAATGTCATAAGTAAGTTCATTGAATGATCATTTCAATGAATTTACCATGATCTGGATCCAAATAAAATCATTGGTGGTGGTGCTATTTTAAGGATTATGGGACTTAATCCTTTTATCATCACATCTATAATTTTAGGATGTGATGGTTATTGTTGTTTGTAACTCTAGTGGAAAGGAGGTCTTGGTATTCAATGAGGTCTGTGATCTAATCCTAAACAAGTATATTTAGAAGAAGTAAGTCTAAGGTGCTATTAGAACAACCTATAATTTAGAAGATAGGGTATGTTACAGTCATAAGGATAACTAAATTCAAAATAAGTGGAAAGAAAATAAGGATAAGTTTCAGGGGGAATGAGCCTAACCCAAACCCATATGTTGACACTATGGTAGGAAGTTTTAGTTTAAGAATTATTTCATTGACAAGAGGTAAAATTATGGAAGTTTCACCTATATAATTTCTTTTAAAAATACCATGGTTATGGATGGGATAAATTTATTATTGTGTGTCCCAAGTCCATTGGAGTCATATATCATTTATTTCACGGCTTCATTTCACTCATTTTTTAGGGAGAGAGAATGTGAAATTATGTTTCTACAAGATTTTAAAAGTTATATATTAACAATGATTAAGATCTCCAGATTGTCAAAAAGGGTCATGTAAATGTAAAATCAATTAGTGAAATCTTTTTAGTGGTATAAGTGGTGTATAAAATTCTGAAGTTATGAATGAATTTAGTTTTAGTTGTCTAGTTGAATAATTGTTTTTCTATAAATTTTTTACAGAAGAAGAATGAAATATATCATGCGGTTACATGGTGATTTATAAATGAGTTAAGGATGGAATTTTGTATCTTAACAGGAGTTCAAAAGATAAAAAAATTTCTAGAATATTTTTTCTGTAATGTTTATGTTTTGGCATCATCATCTAGGACACTTATGTGAGAAAGAGATAATGATCATAGCTGGGAAGGGAATGTTTAAACCCAACCATGTGGAGTATAGAATATCTGAAGTTTTCATGCTATGGAAGAAGTGTAATGTGTCTTTAAATATGAAGGGAAGAACACTAAAAATATAAAAATTTAGATATAGTGTATATGAATGTATGGGGTATGGCTCTGGTCCAATCACATTGAGAGTAATTTTATTTTGCTTCCATTATTGATGATGCAACATAAATGGAGTGGGTGTTCTTTATCAAGCACAAGACAAAAGTATTCAGAAAATTTGTTCAATATAGAGCTATTGTGTAAAGATAGGTCGGTTTAATTCTTAAGTTCATGAGGTCCTATAATAGTGAGAAATATAAAATTGTAATTTTTTTTTACTAGAATAAGTGAATCCTTTTTGAGATGATAGTGCCTAAAAATCTAGAATAAAATTATGTGGCTAGGTGAATAAACTAAAAAATATGTGGTATATAAATAAGTATGAGGATTCACTTTTTTTCTCAAGGAATATTGGTTATAATCTATGAATTTTTTGGTGTAACTTACCAATAGGAGTCCTTATAATCTACTGGGGAAAATTCTTCTAGAAGAGTTGTGTACTAGAAGAAATGTCGACGTATCCCACTAGTATTTGGGTGTATTTACTATGTCCATGTTTATTCTAGTAAGAGGGACAATGTGTAAAAAACTCATGAGTATGTTTCTTTAAAGGTTGTGGAAATGAATACATTGGATTTTTGCTCTGGGATAATGATATATGGAAGATCATTAAACACTGAAATGTTCACTTAAATGATGTGATCCTTTTGAATTATTGGAACTAAATAAAATATGTATATGATAATAAATAATCATTAAAACCTTAGGTTCACCTAAATAATTTTCTAAAAGATCTAGTTAGTTTAAATAGAACCCAAGGTCCAGAACAACCTGATAGTCCAAAAGGAGGCATTTTAGATGGAGGTTAGATTCTTGAGGTTTAACCAAGGCCTGAAATACTAGAATGCTTAGGTACTATGGAATCTTCAATAATAGTCTCATAAGAAGTGGTACTAGGAGGAGCATAGTATTAAGAGTTTATGTGGTCTAACCAAAGTTAGAAGATCAGTACAAAGGTATGGGTAATACTTACATTATCTTATTCTGACAGATGATGGGTATTCCAAAATCCTAAAGGTGGTAGTAATTCACAATGATGAAATATAGTTGGATTTTATGATGAAGGAAAATATCGAAACCATGAATGATTATAAAACATATGATCTTTTGAAATATCCTCTAGGAAATAAATAGTTTTAAAAAATATGATTTTTCCCAATGAATTAACAATCATATGGAAGGAAATAGTACAATGACTGGTTTCTTATTAAATATTTTCAACATAAGGAATGATTTGACTTTATTAAAATAGTATCAATAGTTTTTAAGAATATATTAATTTTAATGGTTCTTGGAATGGTTGTGGAAGAAGGTTTTCATATTCAATAGCTTGATGTAAAAACATACTTTCTATATGGATAATTAGATGAAGAAATCTACATGGAGTAATAAAAAGTATTCAGAGAATCCAAAAGTAATATAGTGTGAAAACTTAAGAGGATCCTATATGGATGGAATCAATCACCCAATTAGTGGAACATGAAGTTTGATTCCTTTATTGAAGAATAAGAGGTCATACAGTACAAATAGAATCATTACTAATATCAGAAGTTGTGTGATGATGCAATCTTTATAATACTTATATTATATATGGAATAATTTCTTTTGGTTAGTTCAGACATTAAATATATTAAAGTGATGAAGGATGAGTTATCAAAAATGTTCTAGATGAAGGATTTTGGGGAAGCTAAAGAGATATTAGGGATAAAGATCAAAAGGGATTAGAACCATGAAACTATGATGTTATCATTGTCAAAGTAAATCCCTGGATAATGGAGAGGTTCAAAATTTATAGAACAAAACATTTATCTACCCCATTAGTAATGAATTTCAAACTATCCAAAGAGATGGTGTAGTGAAAAGATGATGAAGATAAGTATATGAAAAAGTTTCATTATGTATCTAAGATTTTAAGTTTGATGCATTCCATTATTTTTACTCAATCAAATATTTCTCAAGTAGTGGGAGTATTTAGTGTATTCATGGAAAAGTTAGTAAAGGATTACTAAAAGTTATTAAAGTGTATTCTCCAGTATCTCAAAGGTTTAAAATCACTTTACCTGTGTTTTGAAATATATAATCCATTGAAATGGTATGGTGATGTAGACTTTTTAGGGGGTGTAAACTCATGAATAAGTACCACATGATTTGTATTTACCTACATAGTAACTTCCATAAGTTTTATGTTGAGACTTCAATCAGTATTTTCGCTATCGACCATGAAACCGAAGTATGTTTCTAAAATAAAAGTATATAATGAGATGATATGGTTGAAGGGATTATTGGAGGATCTTAAAAGAATGTAAGGGGATCAAGTTTTATTCGATAATATTTAGAGTTTAATTAATCTTCTAAATAATTTAATGTTTCACTCAAGGAAAAATTTTATTTAACTAAATTATCACTTCACTCAAAATCTAGTGGAGAAAGGATTTATTGATCTATGGAAGATAAAATGAAGTCATGATATAGATGATATATTAACGAAGGTCTTATTTTGGGAACATATGAGGTAGAATTATGACTTAGTTGGACATGTGTGTTAGGAAGAAAAAGTAGAGACTCACAAAATGTTATTGTAGGAAGAAAATAGTATATATGGAATTCTAAATTGATCCAAGGACTTGTAGAAGTTGAGAAAACAATTCCCAAGTTGGAGATTGTTATATTTTTTAGAGAAGTGGTTTTTTATAAGGGTATTATATCTTATGGATGTATTATTTCTAGGGGATGTATTTCAAAACTAGATGAAGACATAGGTAGAAAAATCAGGATGTTTGGAATCAAGAGACATTACAACATCGTGACTTCTGGATCTGGATGATGAAGTTAAAAAGGGGAAACTGACTCATATAGGATTTAGTATAATGGATACATAATAACAATAATATTGGTTTATAATGGGTATATAATAATAAGCATAGGGTTGTTTACCTGGTTTTGGAAATTTAAGGTTGTGTATCATTCGATGGATTTGATTGGATGGAGGATTGGAATCATATTTTGAAAAATATAAGTAAGTTTCTATAGAGATGGTATGGTGGTGTAACTATATCTACTGGTGGAGAAAGTATGTAAATAAGAGTAGTGGGATCACTTATTTTTTTCATCATTAAATTGAAATATTATAATAATTCTATATCATTAGTAATAAATAGAAATGGTGTTTCTCTCATGGTGTAGGATTTAGTCTTAAACCATTTAAATACTTTTAGTTGTTTCTTATTATGTGTGAATGATTAAATAATTTTTCATGTGTCTTTTATAAAATATCTACTAGTGATTATGGTGATTTTTTTTGAGAAATTAGATCATATTCCCTTAACTTGGATGTTATAATAGGTTGTTTCCAAACTCTGAAACTTCTAACCTTCTTCCACATGTTATGCTTCAAATGGAATTATAGAATTTAGGTTCTCCACACAATATAAGTAGATTCATATTATGGGTTTATTAGGGTATTTTAACACTTACGTATGGTAGTGGAAGTGATTTTAGACCCATGATCATGATCAACTATGTGAGAATACCAATACCATGTAAACTATAAACTAAAGAATACACTATACCTTACATTATTGAGCTACTGATACCCCATCTGTCATCCCATATGATTGATTAAGTACACTGAAGGTAATCCATCAGGCTCCCCTTAACATGGTGTATGCATTGGTATAACTAAACCACTTGACATCCTAGAGTGTTACTATCCTTATCTCTCATGGAATGTTATTTCCTCTTAATTAAAAAATAGGGAGGATATGATAGATTTTGGTAGGTAAAGAGAATCATAAAAGGATTCACATGAACTAGAACACCGATTTTATGGGTACTAGATATACAATGTTCTTATAAAAACTCTCAATCCATTTCATTCATGTACTCATATGTTATAATGCACGAGTATATGGATTCAGACAATAATGGATTCTTCGCATTAATTATAAATTTTCCATGTGTTTCATTTTATATAGATAATATTAATGATAGATAATTTAAAACATGTTTCAAAGTTTAACCATTAAATACTTGACTTCCATGAAAATTCCTTTTTTTAAACATATTGTCTACAATGCATTGTTTCTATTAATATTCTTCAATATTTACATACTATATGATAAAACAAATTCATATAATCTTATGTATTTATGGAATATCTTATTCAATCACTCAATTTCACTAAAGCCTCATAGATGTTGTTACATTTAACCTTATACTTTATCACATACAATAACTTGTGAAACCAAATAAGAAGTTCTTTTAGATATCTTCTAAAACATGTTTGAATACTATTGTTATGTATCAACCCCTAATATCACAATACCATAATTACATGATTTATAGAAAATAATGAATCACTTATATATTCAAGAAATTTTAATTTTAGATTTTTATAGAATTAATAAAATTACCTGGTATAAGAAAACCCATCTATTTTCTAATGGATGGATTTTTTCCATTAAACTAAACTCTTTAAATGACGTGTCTTCTTTATTCAAGGGTAAAACCTCATAATTGAAACATTTATTTCATAATCATTCCTAAAAATATTTAAACCTTGTAAAAATAATTTTAAAACATGGTATGGGAATTTAAAACTTATCATGTTACACATAAATGATGAAGACCCATTAGGATATCAATAAACATAAAAACCATGGAAAAATTATTTACTTTAAAAAAGAACTTTGAGCTCGTATAAAACATACATTCAAATAAGAAATCAACATAATTTCTCCAAAATTTCCTTCAAAAATCTGAAAATTAAACATAAAATGTTTCATAGAAAACATGTGGATTTGGGAGAAAAAAATTAATGAAACAAAAACTTTTAAACCTTAAAATATCATAAAATTTCCTTCAAATACAAATAATTAACCTTGAAAATATGTAAAATTCTTAAAGATAAATTCTTATTTCATGAAATGAAAATTGTTCCATTAAAACTCATAGAAGGCATAGAAAAACCTTAGAGGCATCTTGGGATATCATATTCATTATCACCCTTTCAAATTAGCCTAACAATAGAATAATTTAACCTTTTACTTATAATAACATGTAATGGAATAAATTCACCATTTAATTCCAACATCATTATGGAATAACTTCACTAGTTAATTCTAACATCATTATGGAATAAATTCACTATTAATTACAACATCATTATAGATTAAATTATATCCAGTTAATTTCCTCATAATTATGGAACAACTTCAATAGTTATTTCCAATATCATTTATCTTGAGAAAAAATCATTTCACAATGCATTATAGGGCTATATTTTGGGCCCACCCATCATAATCTATTATTCCCAAGAACCACAACACAGATAAAAAAAATATTATCTTTAACATTAGCTTATTATGAATATCACCCATAAAAGATTACTTTTTTAACCCATCAGAAGAAGATTTTATGTTAACCCGTGAAAATAAAGTTTATTTAAATGAATGAATGAGCTGTTTTAGAAATCATAAAAAAGGAAGATTCTTGTAAAATCATTGAATGAGAGTTAAGATAAACACTTTACGATTTAAATATATAATTTTTTATGAAAATAACCTCTTACCTTTTATCATGAAGTATAATTTAATAATTCTTTAAGGCTTACCATGGTGATGAAACTATAGGGATTCTTTTTTTTTTGAATGAAATATAGAAACAACTATTGTACTAGGAGAAGAGATATGACCAGAGTATGGATGGAAAAAATATAGATGTTTGGAAATGTGAAGAGGTGGCCCCCTTTTATACAAATATATCAATGGTTCATTTATAATTGAATATTGGATTATATTTTAAACTTATAATGTTTTATACAAGGATAGGCTTGACCAGCCCTCTTTATCCATGAATATTGTGATCATGTAAAGATCTTATTAAGTGTAAATTTTTCTTTTATCCTATAAAATATTTTATAATTTTTCAAAATTTTAAACTTGATCATAAATAATATATTGAAACACGTTTTTATGAACTTCATCTAGCTATTTCGTGTGTCTAAAATGAATCCACTGAAAAATAATAATTTAATGTGGTTTTAAATGTGACAAGATATTCCATATTGTAACCATAAATTCCACACGAAAGGTGTGGGAGTTTACTCACACTCTGAAAAGTGTATTATATCACAAATTTATGTATATGAAAACTCACATGTATTTATGAAATTACTAGAATGAAGATTCCTCAGATTTCAGGTTTGAACATTCAAAAATCATTTGGGAAGATTTAAGGTGATATTTGGCTATGGATTGAGGCATACTATGCCATTTAAAAGTAACATTCTCAATATATAAGAGTCTTCTAGTATTTCAAGATATACAATGGATCCAAAATTTTCTATAGAATGTGATGTAACCTTGATTAAATTTTGGAGATGGTTTTAAAATTTACCAGAACAAACCAAATTTTTGAGAAAAAGGGACACACCAAGAGTGAATATTTTAACACCGTGATATTTTATAATAATTTTCTTTTAAATAAATTCATTCTCTTCAACAGTTTCCAATACACCCAACCCAGAGTCTAAATTAGCTATAATATAATATACAATTATAACATATACATTAAATTTTCAGTAAGAATAGGAATAAAAACATTTTAAAAATATGAATAATGTTTTTAGATAAATCAAATATATATTTAGTAACATATTTATATGCTTCAAAAAAATTTCCCTAAAATAGTTTTGATTTATTTTTGTAAGAAAATAATATTATTAATTTTTCCAATTTTAAAAAAATGAACTTCATTTTGGAAATCATCATTGAAAAATTTTATAGACCCGAAGCTTAACGTACATGGACATTACATTACTTTTGCGGAATACTTAGTACATAACAAAAACACACACACAAGGACCATAATATTTTAGTGTCTTTGGAAACTCAGAATATAATCTTCTAATCGTGGTGAAAGATCTTCAACATCTCCCATAAAGATCTTCCTTTTTTTACCTAAAACCTTTCTTTATATCCTGGGGAAATGAAAACATAAAAGGGTGAGCTCAAATGCTCAGTAAGGGTAAACAAAAGAAATATCAATCACATCATATTCATAAGAACATAACATTTTGGAAATCATAACCTGCAAAAGAGATCATAATATCATAACATGGGATAAATCATAGTAGTGAAATGTAATCCCCATAATCATAACTTAAAACATGAAACTTTGTGGCATACACACATAATCATAGATAATCATTTCTTATTAGTCAAGCCTCATTGCCAAGACTATCTTAGTGGACAAAGTCCATTTCTGAACCAAGCTCATTCCTCGTTTCAGTCCTGTTTCACTGAACCAATTTAACCTGTCGTTCCAGCCATGTCTATCTCATGAGATATAAAATCTTTACCCAATGCATTGGAGGGAGATATATGTCCCACCCATCTCATACTGATACCATTCTTATGTGTTCCACAAAATCATAAACCATACATCATAGCATAACCCCATGTAATAAAAATGGGAATATTTAACATCGTGACATCATAAAAAAATTCATATAAGATAAAGGAATTCATAAAAATATTTCCATCACAACATAATCAAATCAATCTAATAATAGGGATAGAAACATAACCCTATATTGTCTTAGATGGAAAATAATTTTGATAAAACACTTGAACTCCATTCTTGAGGAAAATATCCTTTCTACCTTAAATTTTTTTTCCTTTCTTAACATGTCATACAATTTTAAACTAAAAGAAGTTTATTAAAAATAAACTTGAAAACTTGTAAAGGAAGATTCTTGGAAATAATGTTTTCAAATCCATTCATTCCGTATAAGTTAAAAAAACATTCTTCTCGTCCTTTTGTCAGAAAAGTCAAAAAGTACCTCGTACGAAAAACGAAAAAATATTTCTTTCATATATTTTACTAAAAACTCACTGAAGGTTAAAATTGGATTTAAAAAATTGTAGGTGGATGGAAATAATATTACATATTTAGGAAACATGGATGTGGATGATAAAATACATCCCAGTAAATACCAAAGTATAAACAATCTCGGATAAAAATGAGATTGTGATATTTTCCCTTACCTTAGGTATGATTTGCTTCATAAGTGTCTGAACCTCCTGTATAATGATTTAAATAATGTCATTGACTTATTCCAGAACCATACTCATTGTTATGATATCATATATTGTTCACTTATGAATTCATATTACCCGTTCTTTTGTAAATTCCATGTTAAAGAGTGTTTTGGGTAAAATCGTTTCATTTTTCATCCGTGTTTTGACTTGTAATTATTAATATGATTACTTAGATCATGATTAATTAATTCCAGAATATAAAACATGATTTATATATAATATATATTCAGAATATACATATATATAATAGATCAGTAAATGGAATGAAATACACCGTTCATGGAGACGGTAGGTCGTACGTACGCATGAACGCTGTTTTCGTTTCCTTATTGAGTTGAATGGAATTAAGTAGATGACATACATATATATACACATAAATACAGTATCATTATTATTTCATATATTTTATGATTACTTATTATATATACTTTATAATCATTCATGAATGGTTAACGTGGATAATGAATCTCATCGCGTCATGGAGACGGTAGTCCGTACGTACGCACGAGCGATGATATCGTTCTCATGATTTTGGAATTGTATTGGAGTGTATGTATACTATTTCAGAATAAATATCACTTTAAAATAATCATATATAGTTATTATGTACACCATTATACCCATCCAAGTAAGTTGGTGGTGGAAAATAGATTACACCACGGCGTGGAGACGGTATTCCATACGTACGCACGCGCGGTGATTTCCTTTTCCGTAGGATGGATAGATGGTGAAATATAGTTGTTTCATACATATAATAACATATCAGTATATGAGTGATACTGATGTTATTACTTCATAATAAAACAACCTAAGAAGAAGAATTGGAAGAAGAAATAAAGTTGAAAGAATCGGTAACGGATGTTACCTCTTCTTTGAAGTGCCTCTTTGAGTCCTCCTATTAGGGTACTAAAATTGATATTTTAAGAAGACCAGGACCTCTATGATGTTTTTAGGGAAGTGGAGAAGATAATTTTGTAGGGTTTGGCCGAGATTGAAGGCTCAAATTGGTGTGAGGAAGAGAGGAAGGAGGTGCCCTTTTATAAGGGAGGAGAGGGGCTCCTTTAGAAAAACTAAAAGTATTATTTTATTATAAAGACAAATTCGGTTTTAAATAGCTCCAAATTGATTTATTTAGAAGCTAAGGTGGGTATGGGTCGAAATACTCTCATCAAATAGAATTTAGACAAGTTTAGGTTCCTATTTTAACCTTATCATTTAGATTTAACATTAAGTTAAATAATTTTACTTTTACCGTGTCTTCTTGTTTTCTTATACTATAAGGTTAATAAACTTACTATAACAAGCCAAAAGAACCCCAAGTTGTTTATTATTAATATATATAATCTTATAAAAGTCATTTGGCAGAACCATAGATTTTTAGGAATAAAATAACAATTAATAATACAATATATTTTTTAAAAACTATTTTATGTCAATTTTGACACTATTAAGTAATTGATTTTTGTGAAAATAATAACAGAATGATTAGTTCAAACAAAGTTAATTAAATCCATAAACATGTAATATTAACCTATAAAAGTAGTGTAATTCATAAAAAGTCTCAAATTACATTTATTTGGGTATTTATAACATCAATTATGTCAATATTTCATTAATAAGATAATTACTGCATCATCTTTGTGTCATAAATAAATTAAATTATTTAATGTCAAAAAATTACAAATAAAATATCATTATGTAGGAAATCGTTTTATCTTTCTAATTAATATTTATAGTAGAATGTATCTTATGTATAACCCTATATTAAAAATGATTTACTTATTAAACATTGATTTTAACTATTTTCAACCTTCTTTAAATAAATTAATAATAAATGTCCTAATCTAATCCAAGTGGGCCTAAATGGTCATATTTTATTCATAAGGTTGTTTTTGGTCGAATTACACTTATCCAATAGAATTAGTACATGTGTTAGGGTAATAATAATATCATTTTTACCCTTAATTATCCTATTTACTTTTAACCGTGGTAAAAAAAGTAAAAAGTTACTATTCACCAAAAATTATTTTCATCTCATTGAACCACATTTTACTTACTGACATCAATCGTGTCTCTCGGATTTTTGAAATTTCACTCACAGAAGCGGTAAAATTAAGTTTTATGAAAAAATCATTTTTTTAACTACCACTTAGTGGTTTCACTATTCATCAAAAAATGAAAGTTTCCAGAAAAATACCAAACATTAGGCCGAATCTATATTTGATATTATGAACTCAAAAATTATGTCTATTTTACCAAATTCAAAACATATCAGTTTCATTAATTAATTTAAAAATTAATTCCCGTCGTCAAAACAAATAGCGTGTTCTTAAGATATAATAACTATCAAAAGATTGACACTTGTTTGTGTCTGGTTTAAATGTGAAATTACATCCAATGACCAACATTGTATTAGATTTTAAAAATATATTCAAAATGTACTTTAAAACCACTCAAATTAATAATTTATCACTATTAATTATTTCTATTAAAAAGGTTGTTTTTAATTAAAATTTAGTAATTTTCACTTTTCATCGGAAAATGAAAGTTATCCGAAAAGTACCAAAATTTCACCCTAAGCTAATTTCGATATTCCGAATCCAAAAATGAAGTCCATTTTGAAAAAGAAAATTTACAAAATTTCAAAAAGTGGTTATTACTATTCATAACGGCTAGTTTTAATAATATTTTAATAGCATATCGTTGTTTAGTGAAACTCGTTATTGCGTACTTCACACGCTATCGAGGAAGGTCGCGATTGCATGCAAGGCAAGTCAAGGATGCGTGTTGTGAAAGCTCCTTTTGGTGTAGCATACAACACAACACATTAATAAAATTAAAAAGAATATTTTTCATAAAATCTCGGTGTGTTACATTCTACCCCCCTTAAAATGAATTTCACCCTCGGAATTCGCCAGGGTTATAAATGGTTTACTACTCAAAAGTTTCCTTAATAGAAACCCACATCGTAAAAAGGAATACCAAAACCAATCTTTAAAAAAAAGTATGAAACGTAACAGTTACCCAAATAAACTAATCACTGGGTTTCCACATAGGTGAAAATATGGATATGGAAGAGAAATCTAACCATCATGTTCTGATGGAGAGTGGTAGAGAACATGGCTATGGAAAAGCTAGCAATCACAAAGCCATAAATTTGTGATGATCTAAGGTACCATCTGATTCATCAGATATAAGAGCACTAGGACAACATTTTTGGTTTTCAAGATCATTTCCCTAAAGTTGATGAAATTGGAAATAGAAGAAATACTTTCGTGATTTTGGTATATTCTCACTGTTGGTCGTTCTTTGGAAAATTTCCACTTCATCTCTTAAAGAAATGAAGTTGAATTTGTCATTCTTTATGTGTTAGCAGATCATGTGATAGAATGATGGGTCATTCCATCTGTCTCAAAAAAAATGTTAGAAATGTTATCAAAAAATACATAAGTCCGTCTATAGTGAGATTAATCATATGTGGTTCCTAAAATAAACTTATACTTAATATATCATACTGCTTAATATAATAAAACTAGTTTCTACTAAACAGGGACTTCCTGTAGGACAGTGGTAGGCGATAAAGGCTAGTCGCACTTCGGTTGTGGGTTCGATTCCCACAGCCTTGTCCGACGCGATGGGTTGTCGCCCATCCTGCAGGTTTTCCTTTTTCTAAAACTACATTACTATAACATCCCATAAATAATATCGAAAAAAAACTTCTATCCTTAAACAATATTAACATATGTCCAACATAATCCATTCCAATCTTTAGGCTTATCCAAAATAATGTTGTCTAATCTCATATTATAGTGAAAATGATTACCAAAGAGTTCATACAACTAGCATGTTAATACCATTGTTGATCCCCATATATCATGAGATATGTCTTGTTGGTCACATTCCAAACATTCGAAGGCCTTAATCATGAATATCCATTGAACCTTATTGAAAACATGAATGCTGTTAAAAGTTAACTCTTTCCACATACCAAAATCCTCAAAGTTCTATATACTAAAACCATGATATCACTTAGTTCTTATATCAATCATGAGCTCATGAATACTATCAAAAATTTCATTTTCTCGTTTTCCCTTCATTATGCGCATATCATCTTTTTTTCCAAAAATATCTCAATCACTTTCCATGGTTACCGGTACCATAAATTTTTTGAAAACCACAATAGACCAATACATAAATATTCCAATATTCCATGATACTATATACAACATTTTTTTGGAATCCCATTACATAAACACTTAATCATTCCACCACATCGTTTTCATATTCAACATCACCAATAATGATCGCATGTGACTTCCTTTTGTCCTTTTCCTTAGGTGGTTGCTCATGTAGATCATCACTAACCCTTGGATTAGGGAATTTATTAGCATAATTCCCCATTTCCTTGTACTTGAAGCATTGAAGTGTTGGTGGTGCGTTTTCTGCAGTCTTTCCTTTATTCACATCATTAGAAACCCTTTTTCCATTACTTCGACACTCAGCTGCTCGATGACCTTCTTTTCCACACTTAAAACATTTTCTAGTCCCTTTAAGACAATCTCCACCATGCTTCTTTCCACACTTTGAGCATAAGGAAACATTCATCTTCTTTTCACCATTATTCTGAGATTTATCCTTGAACTCCATCTTTCGTTTCTTGTCAAAACTATGAGATGGATAAGTAACACCAACTTCCATTTCTACCTTGATAGCACAACGCACAATTTCTTCATAGCTATTGAAGTCTCTTATAGTTAATTCCCTTCGAAGGTTTGATTTTAATCCACTGAAGAATCGATCAAATTTACTTTTAGGTTGGATGATAAAGTCAGATGCATACCTTGCAATCCTTTTAAAATTCACTTCGTATATACCAACAGATTCATCATCCTTTTGCTTTAGTTCAAGAAACTCATTCTCAATCATTGTTCGAAAAAATACGAGGGAAGTACTTATTGAAAAATAAGTTCTTGAACTCGTCCCATTCCATGTACTCAATTTCAACTCTTGGCCTCGTATTCTTGATAAGATTCCACCATTGATCAGCTTCACCTTCCAAACGATATACTGTTAAGATGACTTTATCATGTTCAGAACATTAAAGAACTGAAAATATCTTTTCAGTGGTAATGATCCATTGTTCAGCAACAAGTGGATCAGAAGACCCAATGAAAGAAGGTGGAAGTTGCCTCATGAAGGACTCAATAGAATATTGTTCCCTTCTCTGCTCATTTGGAAGTCCAGAATGATTCATAGCTTGTGTATGTATAGCAATAAGATTTTTCACTCCATCTCCAATAACATTTGTTTGTTCAGGAGGACAATCATTACATTGTCCATTACATTGATCAACACGGTTCCTTCGGGTTCCAGCCATCGTCTAAAACCCAAAAAGAATAGTGTGAGAGGAAAAAATAACCCTAGGGAAAACAACATAATAAAGGAGGAGTACCTTCAATATCTAACATCTTGGGTTACCGTAATTCTAGTACTATAACCTATGCTTATACTTAACCTTAGGTACATCCCTAGACATACCTTATAAATACCTATAGGGATCTCACTAAAGTTCTCGCATCCTAGTTTCCAAAGGTTGACTAAACCTTTCCTCTGATACCAACTGTAGAGACCCGAAGCTCAATGTACATGGACATTACATTACTTTTGCGGAATACTTAGTACATAACAAAAACACACACACAAGGACTGTAATAGTTTAGTGTCTTTGGAAACTCGAAATATAATCTTCTAATCGTGGAGAAAGATCTTCAACATCTCCCATAAAGATCATCCTTTTTTTTACCTAAAACCTTTCTTTATATCCTGGGAAAAAGAAAACATAAAAGGGTGAGCTCAAATGCTCAGTAAGGGTAAACAAAAGAAATATCAATCACATCATATTCATAAGAACATAACATTTTGGAAATCTTAACCTGCAAAAGAGATCATAATATCATAACATGGGATAAATCATAGTAGTGAAATGTAATCCCCATAATAATAACTTAAAACATGAAACTTTGTGGCATACACACATAATAATAGAGAATCATTTCTTATTAGTCAAGACTCATTTCCAAGACTATCTTAGTGGACAAATTCCATTTCTGAACCGAGTTCATTCCTCGTTTCAGTCCTGTTTTACTGAACCAGTTTAACCTACCGTTCCAGCCATGTCTATCTCATGAGATATAAAATCTTTACCCAATGCATTGGAAGGAGATATAGGTCCCACCCATCTCATAATGATACCATTATTATGTGTGCCACAAAATCATAAACCATACATCATATCATAACCCATGTAATAAAAATGGGAAAATTAAACATCCTGACATCATAAAAAATCATATAAGATAAAGGAATTCATAAAAATATTTCCATCACAACATAATAAAATAAATTTAATAATAGGTATAGAAATATAACCCTATATTTTCTTAGATGGAAAATAATTTTGATTAAACACTTGAACTCCATTCTTGAGGAAAATATCCTTTCTACCTTAAAAAACATTTTTCCTTTCTTAACATGTCATACAATTTTAAACTAAAAGAAGTGGATTAAAAATAAACTCGAAAACTTGTAAAGTAAGCTTCTTGGAAATAATGTTTTAAAATCCATTCATGCCGTATAAGTTAAAAAAACATTCTTCTCATCCTTTTGTCAGAAAAGTCAAAAAGTACCTCGTACGAAAAATGACAAAATATTTATTTCATATCTTTTACTAAAAACTCACCAAAGGGTAAAATTGGATTTAAACAATTTTAGGTGGATGGAAATAATATTACATATTGAGGAAACATGGATGTGGATGATAAAATGAACCCCAGTAAATACCAAAGTATAAATAATCTCTGATAAAAATGAGATTGTAATATTTTCCTTTACCTTAGGTCCAATTTGCTTCGTAAGTGTCTGAACCTCCTGTATAATGATTTAAATAATGTCATTGACTTATTCCAGAATCATACTCATTTTTATGATATCATTTATGGTTTACTTATGACTTTATATTACCCGTTCTTTTGTAAATTCCATGTTAAAGAGTGTTTTGGGTAAAATTGTTTCATTTGTCATCCGTGTTTTGACTTGTAATTATTCATATGATTACTTAGATCATGATTACTTAATTCCAGAATATAAAACATGATTTATATATAATATATATTCAGAATATACATATATATAATAGATCAGTAAATGGAAAGAAATACACCGTTCATGGAGACGGTAGGCCGTACGTACGCATGAACACTGTTTTCATTTCCTTATTGAGTTGAATGGAATTAAGTAGATGACATACATATATATACACATAAATCCAGTATCATTATTATGTCATATATTTCATGATTACTTATTATATATACTTTATAATCATTCATGAATGGTTAACGTGGAGAATGAATCTCATCGCGTCGTGGAGACGGTAGTCCGCACGTACGCACGAGCGATGATATCGTTCTCATGATAGTGGAATTGTATTGGAGTGTATGTATACTATTTCAGAATCAATATCACTTTAAAATAATCATATATAGTTATTATGTACACCATTATACCAATCCAAGTAAGGTGGTGGTGGAAAATAGATTACATCACGGCGTGAAGACGGTATTCCGTACGTACGCACGCGCGGTGATTTCGTTTTCCGTAGGATGGATAGATGGTGAAATAGGTTTGTTTAATACTTATAATAACATATAGATATATGAGTGATACTGATGTTATTACTTCATAATGAAACAACCTAAGAAGAAGAAGTGGAAGAAGAAATAAAGTTGAAAGAATCGGTAACGGACATTACCTCTTCTTTGAAGCGCCTCTTTGAGTCCTCCTCTTAGGGTACTAAAATTGGTATTTTAAGAAGAAAATGACCTCTAGGATGTTGTTAGGGAAGTGGAGATGAGAATTGTTCAGGGTTTGGTCGAGATTGAAGGATCAAATTGGTGTGAGGAAGAGAGGGGGGAGGTGCCCTTTTTTAAGGGAGGAGAGGGGCTCCTTTGGAAAAACTAAAAGTATTATTTTATTATAAAGCCAAATTCGGTTTTAAATAGATCCAAATTGATTTATTTCGAAGGAAAGGTGGGTATGGGTCGAAATACTCTCATAAAATAGAAATTAGACAAGTTTAGGTTTCTATTTTAACATTATCATTTATATTTAACATTAAATTAAATAATTTTACTTTTACCGTGTCTTCTTGTGTTCTTATACTATAAGGTTAATAAACTTACTATAACAAGCCAAAAGAACCCCAAGTTGTTTATTATTAATATATATAACCTTAGCTAAGTCATTTGGCCAAACAATAGATTTTTATGAATAAAATAACAATTAATAATATAATATATTTTTAAAAAACTATTTTATGTCAATTTTGATACTATTTAGTAATTGATTTTTGTGAAAATCATAACAGATTTATTAGTTCGACAAAAGTTAATTAAATCCATACTAACATGTCATATTAACCTATAAAATTATCTTAATTCATAAAAAATCTCAAATTACATTTATTTGGGTATTTATAACATCAATTATGTCAATATTTCATTAATAAGATAATTACTGCATCATCTTTGTGTCATAAATAAATTAAATTATTTAATGTCTAAAAATTACAAATAAAATATCATTATGTAGGAAAGATTTTTATCTTTCTAATGAATATTTATATTCTAATTTATCTTATGTATAACCCTATATTAAAAATGATTTACTTATTAAACATTGATTTTAACTATTTTAACCCTTCTTTAAATAAATTAATAATAAATGTCCTAATCTAATCCAAGTGGGCCTAAATGGTCATATTTTATTCCTAAGGTTGTTTTTGGTCGAATTACACATATCCAATAGAATTAGGACATGTGTTAGGGTAATAATAATATCATTTTTACCCTAAATTACCCTATTTACTTTTAACCGTGGTAAAAAAAGTAAAAAGTTACTATTCACCAAAAATTATTTTCATCTCATTGAACCACATTTTACTTACTGACATCAACCGTGTCTCTCAGATTTTTGAAATTCCACTCACAGAAGCGGTAAAATTAATTTTTATGAAAAATTCATTTTTTTAACTACCACTTAGTGGTTTCACTATTCATCAAAAAGTGAAAGTTTCCAAAAAAATACCAAAAATTAGGCCTAAGCTATATTTGATATTATGAACTCAAAAATGATTTCTATTTTACCAAATTCAAAACATATCAGTTGTATTAATTAATTTAAAAATTAATTCCCGTCGTCAAAACAAATAGTGTGTTCTTAAGAGATAATAACTATCAAAAGATTGACACTTGATTATGTCTGGTTTAAATGTGAAATTACATCCAATGACCAACATTGTATTAAATTGTAAAAATATATTCTAAATATACTTTAAAACCACTCAAATTAATAATTTATAACTATTAATTATTTCTATTAAAAAGGTTGTTTTTAATTAAAATTTTGTAATTTTCACTTTTCATCGGAAAATGAAAGTTATCCGAAAAGTACCAAAATTTCACCCTAAGCTAATTTCGATATTACGAATCTAGAAATGAAGTCCATTTTGAAAAATAAAATTTACAAAATTTCAAAAAGTGGTTATTACTATTCATAACGGCTAGTTTTAATAATATTTTAATAGCATATCGTTGTTTAGTGAAACTCGTTATTGCGTACTACACACGCTATCGAGGAAGGTCGCAATTGTGTGCAAGGAAAGTCAAGGATGCGTGTTGTGCAAGCTCCTTTTGGTGTAGCGTACAAAACAACACATTAATGAAATTAAAAAGAATACTTTTCATAAAATCTTGGGGTGTTACAAAAATTATCCTAGAGTGAATTTTTTGAGAAGTTTCTAAAATGATTTTTTTTGATGAATAGTAAAAAATACAGTTTTTTTAATAAAAATTTTATTTTCATTTAAAGAATTTAAAAAAATATAATTTTGGTTTAAATTTAAAAAAATAAAATTATACCATTTATAATATTATTAACCCATTTTAGTTCGTTATAATTAATTTTAATGTGAATATTTATATAAAAACGTTTTATACATAAGAAAACATTTTCTTTGGAAAAATAACTTTTTATAACATTTGTGTGATAAATTTTAAATTAAATTATTCCAATTCTATGAATTGAGTTTGATAAAATGGTTTTAATATTTATAATCCTAAAAATTAATATTATTTAATAAGGTTAACTTATTTTTTGGTTATAATTAATAGTAAAAATAGTAAAAATCTCTTACCATAGTTAAGGTTAAAACAGGTTTACCGGTGGGTTAAACTAAAGATACATGGGTAAATATAACCTAAAAAATTTAATAAATTATAATAGATGAAAATATTTAAACCATCACCATATAAAATTAGAATATGATATATTTTTGAGCCATTTTTTCAAATAAACCAACTTCACATTATTTTAAAACATTGAAAAATTACAAGTGTGTCGCTCACCTCAATTATAAAAGGGAACTTCCTCCTCTAACTGATTCACACCTATTAATACCTTTAGCTCAAAAAAATAACCAAAATATCTCAGAAAAATTATTACCAATGTTCTAGATCAGATTTTCTTCCCAAAATACTAACCCTGGGGCTCTTAATAAGAGATTCAAAGGAGGCTTTTCTAAGAGAAGATAATCATCTTCACCAAGCTCTTTCTTTTTTACTTATTTTTTTACCACATTAAATTATGTATTAATAATTAACATATAATACCACAATTATATAACATATAATTATTTTTTATTATTTTTATGTAATAACATTTATCTATATCGTCTTCCATCAAATGTGAAATGAAACAGTTGATTGTGTGTACATCGAACTACAGCACCGCGAACCGATGTAATTCATTTTCCACCACCGCATCTCTCAGCTAAATATAATGATGAATTTAGTGTATATATATTATATTTATGAAATAAACATACTTATATAATTATAATTTCACATCTATATTCTTACCTTCCAATATTATGGAAACTGATAATGTACATCATGTGTACATGTGTACTACCACCTCTAAGAAGCGATGTGATTTATTTTTCATTTTATTTTAACTTGTATGGTAAAATTGAAATATTTAATGAATATATATGTGATATATAAGATATAATAATGACTCAAGAAAGATGAATTACTGTTTAACATTATTTCTCCCAATCCTTCTAAATGTGAAAACATCATTTATGCATACGTATGACCTATAGTATCAATGAACTGTGTAATTCATTTGTATACCTATAAATTTTATAAACAACTATATATATATATATTGAATATATATGATATTTATATCATTTTTAACAATATTTGCAGGATTTAACCATAATTTATTTATAAGGACCGAAACTATCGAACCAAAACTTACATGAAAAAATAAAACAATTAACACTCAAAAATAACAAATTTATTAAATAATTAATGATAAATGGGTATCATAATGTTATAATTCAATCATATACAATATTTTAAGTAAATATTTAGTTCAGTATATAATTATTATATATTTAAATTTAGTATACAGGAGGGTAAAATCACTTACAATGCAATCCAGACTTGTGGTAAGTGTTTATTTTACAATCTAATCATTATTCATGGTTGTTTATGTTAAAGTAATCACTGAGGTAATTATTTTATCTATCTATAAAAACCCAATATATTTTATTTTTCTTGATTTATTTATGTAAATTAAAAAAATTCCATTAATTTTCTACTCTACATGTACAAATGAAAGGGGAACACTGTTTTTAAGGAAACCCAACTTTGTTTTTTGTACTCGAATGCGAATATTTTCTTCTACATCTATATTTTCCAGAAAAAATTTTAAAGAATATTTTTTATATTATAAAATTATTTAATAAATAAATTTTTTAACCATGATTTGCCTTGAAAAAATTGGTTAAAAATAATCTTTCGGTCATTTCTCAAATGAAGTAATTTTTTCATTTTTTTTATAATAGTGTGAAAGGAATGGTATTTTACTTATAGAATATGAACAGAATTTCCCACTGTCATGACTACCCAATTATTTTAAACTCCTTATAAGTTCAATTTTTCCTTTTAATAAAATTTTTTCCTTAATATTTGTTAAATTTTTATTTCCAAATGAAAAGGGTATTTTCTTAAAGAAATATTCCAGTGGTATTTTTAATGTATATTCATCTATGTCAACATTCTTTGGTGAATATTATGATTTCTTAGGTATATTCTATTTTGATACCATTTTCCACATTACTATGGATAGTTTATGATTATGATTATTTATTGGAAAATTATTAACAATTCATATGCTATTTTTTCAATATGAATGTATATGTTGATTACATATCACCTTTTTAATATGATGAATTCATTAGACTTAGTAAGTGGTGGGAGGGGTCCAAAATAGCCCATTAATTCATCATTAGATCTCATGAGAAAAACTAGGTTGGGTATTTAGCTGAGGATTTACCCATTTATGTATGATGTCTTAGCACATAGCCCTTGAAATATTTTTTAGATGCCTGAGTTTTTTCATTACATCATTATGAAATCAGTTATTGATGTACATATTATTATTTTATTAGTTATGATCTTAATGTATTATTTTTAAGATCATGTGATTATTTATATTGTATTATTTTATTATAATTTATTTCTGCCTTTTTATTCCTACCTTTACCTTCTTCTGTATGCATACCCTTCTTGAGAATCTGATATCACCCATTTCTTAGGTTTTTTTCCTAGGATTATAAAAGTGAATTATGATTAATATGAAGTGATATTATAAAGGTAATAATAGTTTTCTCAAATAAAATACTATGTTTTTAAAAAAAATCAAATGTAATTTGAGGTTCAAGTATGTATCTAGTATTCTAAGACTACTAATCTATTAAATATTTTGGAATATGATTGCTTGTTTCTAGTACCAATTAAATAAAGTAACCTCTGACTCTAGGATACTATGGACGGGGTCTTTATAGTTGGTACCATAGATAGTTTAATTGAAACCTTGAGAAATAGATTTATTAAAACATATATTAGGTAATATAACCTAATGAATTACTTTGAGGATATATCTTTGTATATCATAACATCCTAAAATTTTTGTAAGGTAGAGATTATGTGTTTTTCTTAGAACTATATCCCTATATGGATATTAAAAGTAGTGGTGGTTTTGGAATATATGCATCTCGGGGTAATAACATCAAAAATAATTGGTCAAGTATATCTTTTCCATCATTCTGTTGCATAGTGAGTGTTCCCTTACACTACACCTAGTTTGACATTCTCACGAGACATACTTGGTTTAATTCACATTTTATTTAAAAACCATTATAAATTATTTAAAAATATTTTTATGAATCAAGAATATTCTCTAGGAAACTAAGATAATGATTCTGATATTATCTATGCATAAATATTTTAATTTATGTTAAGTGTTTAACTAGTTTTGAAATTATACATTATTATTCACAATGTAATGATTTAAAATATTATATTACATTTTTTAGAAATTGAGCCTAGGGGGAGGAATATGAACTATATCAATACACATAATCTATGTAGGGATTTCTTTCTTAAGAAAGATAATGAATATGGGGATGAATAAATTATAACTATATTAGGGAAGCGGACTCAGGTTATGACCAATAATGTTTCACTTATGGAGAATCCTACAAATCCACAATGAAATGTAACAATGTTATATTACTTCATGCATTAAAAACCACCATCATTTAATTGGACTATAAATCCATTTGTATTTTTGTGATGGATATGTTCCTTAGAGAATATAATTCATGATTTTTGAAGTAATGAATGGGAGAAGGTTTTCATTAAAGTTTATCATCTCTCTTGGGATGCAGATCAATTTTTTTCATTGATTCAAAAAATTAAGGATTAATAGGAATTATGTAAAATAGATTATATGGATTTTAAGGAAAGTTTATTGGAAAAATATTTTCCTCGTGAAAAATGAAAAGATATGGAGAGATAATTTTTGAGTCTAAGGAAAAATGAATAAGAAAATATTTCTAAGTATGAAGAAAACATTATATAGCTATGAAGAAATTTTTTATACTATTTAAACAACCCAAAGATTATAATTAAACATTTATTCAATAGTATTTATCCAATCCTTCACAGGGCACTAGACTCTTGAACATTTTCATCATACTAGGACATAGTATCATGTGCTATAAATATAGTGAAATAATTGTTCAAGTATTATTACTTTGAATGAAAGAAAGATAAGAAAACAATGTATGAGTACTATAAAAAATGAAATATGGAAAAAAATGAAGAAGGGAATGGTGGAATTTCCACCCTATAATAGTAGAAAGAAACACCATGGAACATGGTTTATGGGAATGGGAGTTTTATTTAAGTGTGGAGATAAAGTCCACCAGGATCATTATTTGAATGGAAATAGAAAATATTCCAATGTTTAATGATTCAAATGTAAGTAGATAGGGCACTATGAAATTTTTTTATAGGATTCAGAATAATTTTCCTCATAAAATGTCAAGGGTGAATGTCAAAGCTTATTTTATCACAACAACTAAGGTTAAAGTTTCTAAAGATATAGTGGAAGGTACTTTAATCATAGCATCTGATTTATCTAATTTTTTATTTGATTCTTTATCTTCTCACTCTTTTATATGTTCTATTATTTCCTGGAAAACTAGATATCTTCCTTGCACCTTAATAAGGGAGTTATGAATTAAGGTTCTTAGTGGAAGTCTCACAATAAAAAGGATGTATCAGTCAATTCCCATTATGACACATAAATATGTCATATTTTCTAAAATTAATATTATACATATGGTTTATTTTGATATAATACTTTTTATGGATTGAATTTCAAAATATTATGAAAAACTTTATTTCAAATAGAAAGAAGTTATTATTTGTGATAAAGATGTTGAATTCCTTATCTATAGAGGGGAGACCTTGTCATCTGATCCATGTCTAGATCCACCCATAGTAGCTCTTCTAAATGAAATTCATGGGGAATAAGAGTAGACAAAATCTATGGATGGATTAGGAAATATTCAAATTGATGATGTGCCTATTGTACAAGAGTACATTGATGTATTTCCTAAGAAATTACCTATCCATCCACCAGATCATGAAGTGGAGTTTCCATTGATTAAATCCCTTATGAGAGACATATATCAAAGACTCCATATTGAATGAATATTGCGGAATTAGTGGATTTAATGAAGTAACTAGGTTAATTTTGTGGTAAGGTATTTATACACCCTAGGGCTTCACATTGAGGATCCCTTATTCTTTTTGGGGGGACAAAGATGGATCTATGAGGTTGTGCATTGATCATAGGTAAATCAACATTATTGCGATATAGAACAAGTTTCATCTTTCTCTAATTGATTCATTATTTGATCAAATTCATGGAGAATAATATTTTTCAAAGATGTCAATTCATTCTGGGTATCATCAATAATGAGTAAAGATGGAAGATATTATAAAGAAAACATTTCATATGAGGTATGGACATTAAAAATTTACTGTAATTCCGTTTGGATTGACTAATGCACCCTCAATTTTTATAGAAGTAATAACATAGTATTAAAGGACTATATTTATAATTTTTTATGGAATATATTAATGATATCTTGGTGTACTCTAAGAGATATAAGGACCATAATAGTCAATTATGTATTACACTTGAGACTCTTTGAAAATTGAGTTATATGGGAGATTTATCAATTGTGAATTTTGGATTTTTATTGTTTCTTTTAATGACCATATGGTCTCTAAGGATGGATAATCAGTTGATCCTATGAATAAAAATACATTCCAAGAATAGCCTAAACTAATGAACATTACCGAGGTACACAGTTGCATTGGCTTGAGAAGATAATATCTGTAATTTGTAAATAAAATTACCTGATTTTCTAAAAAGTTATCCAAGCTTACTCATAAAGGGGTTAAGTTCATATAGATAATGGAATTTGAATAATTTTTTAAAAAATTCAAGAATATATTAGTGAATGATATGATCTTGAATCTAACATTGAGAAATGTTGGATATTTGATATATAGTGACACATCGAAGAAGGGACTCGATTGTGTCCTTATACAGAATGATAAATTTATTGCCTATGCATCAAGGCAGTTAAAGAATCATGAACAAAACTATCAAACCCATGATCTTGAGTTGCCTTCCATAATCTTTACCTTGAAAATATGGAGACATTATCTTTATGGTAAAAATTTGAGATATATACGGATCAATGGTGTTTGAAATATATCTTGTCATAGAAAGAGATCAATATAAGGAAACTGTGGTGACTCAATCTACTAAAGGATTATGATTTCTCAATACATTACCATTTAGGGAAGGAAAATAAGGCATTAGATTAATTGATCTAGAAATATCATGGAGTCCTAACCAAAATGGTTATTGATATGGATCTTATAATCTTGGATTTAGTGTAGATGGATCTAGGAATTATTAAGGAATGGTAACATCACTCCTTTTTAAAATGATTCCCAAACCATTATTATTAGTAAATATAAAAAACTTATCATCATGATGATGAGAATTTTCAAAAGAAAGTTGAAGTCATGAATGATGGTAAATTGGATAACTTTATATATGAAGATGGTGTTCTGGAATATAGAAAGATTCTATGTTTTCCATCTATACATGAGATTAAAAGGTAATTATTATACGATGCTCATAGATTGAATTTCTCTATAAATAATATCATCACCATGATATATAGATAATTTAAAGAACATTTTTTGTGGGATAATATGAAGCGGAAAATTTCTGATTATGTGTCAAGATACAACATCCTATAGGTGAAGGCCAAGATACAACATCCTATATGATTCATGAATCCTCTACCTATTTCTATATAGAAATTGGATGGAATTACTGAGGAAATTTTAAATGTATTTCTAAAGACTCCAGGAAATAATGATTCAATATATTTTATTGTTGATTTCCTTACCAATGATGCACATTTACTTGCTATATGAGAATATTTACCTCTGGAGCACATTGAATGAATCTATAATAATGATGTTGTAAGAATTCATGGAACATCACTCTCAATGGTGTCTGGTCATGATCCGTCATTTATATAAATAATTTTTGAAAATTATTTGGAAGGATCTAGATACCAAGATTAATTTGAGCACTACTTATCATCCTCAAACTGATGTGTAGCTCAAAAAGACTATCCCTATTTTAGAAGACATGTTGTGGTCATTCTCACTTCAATTTAAAGGTATGTGGGATTAGTATTTACCTTCGGTAGAGTTCTCTAATAATAATAGCTTCCATTCAAGTATTCAAATGTATCCATATAATATATTATATGGTAGAAAATGTAATAATCAAAATTGTTGGGATGAAGTTGGTGAAAGGAAACTTATAGGCCGAGAAATTGTATATGAGACAACAGAAAAGGTAAATACTATTCAAACACATATTAATGAAAGTCAAAGTAGAAAAAAGAACTATGCTAATAACCAAATGAATTATTTGGAATTTAAACTAGGAGATAATTTTTTCTAAGAATCATCTACATTGAAGGATGTTATATGATTTGGTAAGAAAGGAAGCTTAAGTCCTAGGAAAGTTTTAATTCTTGGAAGAATTGGAGATATGGATTACCTTTTGGAAATTCAACCAAGCCTCTCTAATGTAAATGATGTGCTCCATATCTCTTCATTAAGAAAGAACATGACTGACCCAATGTATGTTTTCACCTCTAAATAAATATAACTATAATCTGGTATATCTTACTGTGAAGAGCCTGTCTAGATTCTATACATAAGAGAAGAAGTGTCAAGGAACCAGATGACTCATCTGATAAATTTAATTTGAAGAAATCATAATTTGGAAGAGGCAATGTTTGAAATTGAATAAATTATGAGGAAAAACTAACCAAATATGTTCAATAGGTGAAATTTTACAAATTTAAGGGATTAATGGTTTTAGAGGATGAAAGAATGTAACACCCCAATATTTAATGATATATTTCTTTAAAATAAATTTAATCTCATCGATAGCTTGCGATACACACAACCATTACTCTAAATAAAGTATAATATAGTATAACATTATAAAATAGATTTTAAATTGGTGGTATAAATAAAAATAATCCTATTTTCAAAGTATGTTTAAATGTTTTACGTAAAGAAAATATATTATTTGTAATATGCTTCAAAAAAATACTTTTTCCACAAAATAGTTTTAATTTCTTTTTGTGAGAAAATAATATAATTAATTTTTTTCACTTTTAGAAAATGTATTTGAAAAAATTAATGTGATTTTTAAATCATAATGTAAAAATTATCTTCAATTTATATTTTTATAATTTTCTTGAATTGATTAATTTTTCGATGAATACTAAAAAATACATATTTTTATTAAAAATTGTCTTTTGACTTGAAAATTTACAATTTACAATTTTTTAAAAGGATTAAAAGGTAAAATTAGGTAAATTATATTATTTTTAATTAAAATTTAGGTCATTGGAATCAATTTTTATGTTTAATTTTAATATAAATTTTTTTTATAGTTAAGAAAACATTTTTCTTTTGAAAACCACTTTCGGCTGGGTTTATAGGTTAAATTTTAAATAAAATTATATAAATTATGTGAATCGAATTTTATTAAATATATTAAATATTTTTAATAACACTAATTAAAATTGGTTAATAATTTAAGCTTATTTTTTCGTCCTAATGTACAGTAAAAGTCATTAAAAATATGTTACCACAGTTAAGGTTAAAACAGGTTTATAGGGAGGGTAAACTAAAGAGAAAAGAGATTAAAATGACCTAGGACTTTTATAAATTATATTATATGAAAATATTTAAACCCTAACCTTATAAACTTAAAATATGATCCATTTTTTTGATTTTTTTATGGAAATTTACTTGATATTGTTTTAAAATTTTGAAGAAATTACAAGTGCGCCACTCACCACAATTGTAAAAGAAAACCTCCTTCCCTCACTAATTCAAAAATATCGATCCATTTAACTCAAAAAAACCTAAAACAATCACTCCCAAACATCATTATCAAAGTTCTGGGGCTACTGGTCTCCCCAAAAGAGCAACCTTATGGTTCTAAATAAGTGTTCTAAAAGGGTTTTTTCTAAGATAAGGTAATCATATTCACCAAGCTCTTCCTTTTTAATTATTCTCTCACCACATTAAATTATGTATTAATAAGTATCATATAATTATAATAGTATATAAAATATAATAAAATAGTATTATTATGATGGAATAATATTTATCCATCTCCTCTTCCATCAATTAGGAAACGAAACTGGCGATCATGTGTACGGTGAACTACTTTCTTATGAACTGATGTAATTCTTTTTTCATCCCCTCATATCTTGGATATATATAATTTTGAATTTAATGTATATATAAAATATATTTTTTTCATAATCAATATTTTTTAATTATAATATCACATCTATATTCTTACCTTCCAATCTTTTGGAAAATGGTAACGCGACACATGTGTATGTGTAGACTACCACCTCTACGAAGTGATGTGAATCGTTTTTCTTTTTATTTTGAAATGAATGATAATTAGTATAGATTTAATGAATATATATGATATATATAATATAATAATTATTATGGAAAATTTAATTACAATTTACTTTTCTATATAACCATCCTCTTCAATATAAAAATAGCATTCCTACAAACATACAGCCTGTCGTATCCTTGAATGATGTAATTTGTTTTCTACCTCTACCTTATATGGATTTATATATATATATATATAATTAATATATATGATATTTATATCATTATTAATAATCTAGAGATGATGGAACAAAGATCAATGTAACAAAAAAATCTGGGTCAACTAGGAAAACCACCCAATTTGATCGTCACATGGGGATGTGGAAAAAACATAACAAAAAAAGTAGTGAATAAACCAAAAAATTCATAAAACCAAAGTATAACATGGAAGAAAAATATATACCCAGATAAATGAAAATAAATTCATATAGTATAGACAAAAAAATTATGAATTATACAAGACCAAAAAGTCTCCTTGTGACCAACTGTCACCTCCAAACCATCCCGAACTAAATGTAGTGACAAAAAGAGAATCCAACATGCTTCAAGATGCCCTTCCCTTTACCTATATCCTAAAATAAATCAAATAAAACCTCCAAAAAGAAAAATTAAGGTGTGATCACAAATCCTAGTTGTTTACCACCATAAATTCGGCACAATGTCTAATATTAGGAATGCAAAAGTTCTAGTTTTTAAAGAAAAAACAGTTTTTCAAGGAATTTTCATAAATATAATAAATTTTTAAATCATTTTTCCTTTAGTGTTTCCTAAAATAATTTCTTATTATCAATACAAAAATATTACCGGTATAAGTGATAAAATAGGAAATCATATACATGCATTATAAGGAAATAAAGTAAACACATATCCATGAAATAATATCATGTAATGCAATGTGATACAACCTCATATAAAAACATACAAGAAAAAATACATGATAAAAAAAATTAGGTAATATAAATTCATAAATAAAAAAATAACACTACCATTTGGGAACTTTCTGATGGGAAAATACACACTAGGCATAAAAAGAGACATAAACTAGGTTAAAGGGTGGATCCAACTGATATTGAGTCCTATTACAATCTGTCAATATCACCAAAATAACCACTAATGGTTCCACACACACTAAGGTTTCCAATATATGTTTCCCAGTTATCATTAGGTTCTCAAAGATCCATGATTGTAAAAACAAATTTCAAAACCATGCTCACAATTTATAAAACATTTTTAAAATCCAATCCAAAATACTTAAATGATTAAAAACTCCATTTCTAAATCAAAACAAATCTGTTTCCTTTTAAAAACATTTAACTTTCCAAGAAATCCCTTAAAACCACAAATAACATAAATTTATTAAACAACCTAAAATATTTTATCATGAACAATGAAAAATTCATCAAATTAACCCATTGTATAGAAACACCTACCTATAAATTTTATAACCCTAGCCACCTTTGACAAAAATGGTTAAAAACCAAGAGATCATACTTAGAAAGAAAAGGAAAATCAAGATACTACAAAGGATCAATAGAAAAAATTTTCCAATCTTGAATTAGAACCATAAATGTAGCCAATATATTGGCCATGACCAAATAAATGACACGCCAGAAAGAATGCTTACCCAAGGAGGTGCACCACAAACACAATGATGATGTATCACCAAACAAATGATCTAAAAGGAACATAGATCTTTAAAATCTCCAAGGGTGATATCTGAGTTGTGAGATGGAGGCTGAATGTAGAATTAAATAATAAACACTTGTATAGATCCCTAAAAACCCAATATGTAAAACATACTTGGTGTGTAATCCCATTACATGACGTTAATTACATGAAGGCTGAAAACATCCAAAAACACATCACCTTTTTATAAAAACCTACTTTTAGACATTATATGATGTGAACTCCAATTACACATTGTGTAAACATTACACCCTGAAATATATTCACCATATCCATTTGGAAAATATTACATAGTATATAATCACTTTACACAGTGTGCAATCACCTAGAAGACAGAAAATAGGCTAGCTCTAAGAAAAAATACACCAAATCACCCAGGAAGTTCTCCAAACATGGGGTGAACCCCTCAAATCCATTAAAAAATTATAACTGAACTCCATTAATTCAATAAAACATACACCCTTGAAAATTATGTTATTTTTCACAGAAAAGGATTTTCATCCTTGAGAATCCTAAAAACATACCCAAACGAGGATGATAAACAAAAAATGAACAAATGAGTACATAAAAATCATAACATGATATTATAATCTCACCCACCAAAAATTATTTCTACCAAAAGAAATTCCTCAAATTATAGGAATAAAAAAAAGTGAAGGCCACTAATGCCTCATCAACAATTCCCTCTCCCATGTATCATGGATATCCTATTCGCACAACCACAATACCTAGACCAGAGGAATAATTTTACCACATAGTACCTTCTCTCAACAATCCATACTCTGAACTGGATACTCAACCATAGTGGTGTCAGTCTCAAGATAAACAACCTCCCATATAATTACAAGGGAGAGATCTTGAATGTACCTCCTCAACTAGGAAACAAGAAACACATTGTGGATTGAAATAAAATTAAATGGAATGTACAACTAATATGATACATTTCCTAGTATTCCAATGATATCAAAGAGGCCCACAAAATCTAGTAACTACTTACCATACTTACCTAACTAACACTGTTCCAAGAAAGGTGAAACTCTAAGAAGAACCTAATCACCAACCTTAAAATTTAGCTTCCAATGATGATGGCCTACATAAGATTTCTGACAACTCTATGCCATGATCAATCTTATAAGGATCAACATCACCCTCTCCATCATCTCCTAAATAAGAATCTTCCCCTCCACGGACTACTCACCGAACACTTCCCATCACAATGGAGATCTACATGTCCTCCCATACAAATCCTCAAAGGGTTCTATATTTTTTGATGTGTGATAACTATTGTTATAAAAAATTTTGACCAAAGGAAAATTATTTTCCAAATATCCTCCAAAATCAATCACAGAGGCCTATATCATATATTAAAAAACATGGATAGACCTCTATGTCTGTATATCCATCTAGAGTTGATAAGTTGTGCTCAATCTAATCTGGGAACCCATATCCTCTAGAAAATCATTCCAAAACCTAGACATGAGCCTCAGGTCCCTGTCAGATACAAATACAAAGGCAACCCCATAAATTATAACAATATCATAGATATACATGTCCCTAATATGTTTTAGGTTCTTTGTCACCATTAAAGTTAGTAAATTAACAGATTTCATAATTTGATCAGTGATCACCAATATTCCATCCATCCCAATAGGATTTCATATAAAAACTATGATAAAGTACATAGAAATATCATGCCATTTCAATAACAAAATAGGTAAGTTCTACAATAAACTCACAGGTATCTAGTGTTCCTCTTTAATTCCCTGAAAAGTAAGACGCTATGATACAAAATCTACAATCAACTATCTCATCCTCTACCAATAATACCGAAATCTCAAATCATAGTACATCTTGGTAGCCTCAGGGATAACAGAACAACAAGAATAGTGTCCACTTTCTATCAACTCCTGTATTAAGAAAAACAAAACAACCAACCTACTATAGAAGCACAAAGTGCCACTAGATGACCTAGACCACTCACCCAAGGTCTCCCTTCCATAAAGGCTTTTATTCAATATTTTTCACTCGGTGTTTATTATCTTCTCGAGCCAAACACCCTCATAAAAAAAATAGTAATCTTTAATCGAATCCAGGAACACTTTTCCACCATCCACTTTTACACCCAAGCTTATCTAAGAAAAAAAACTCATAAGAGACCACTCCTCAACTGATTCCTTCACATGCACTAAAAATTTCACATCATAGATCCAAAAATCAAATTTGAAAATCTTACAATATATATGGTGTTCTTTCAATTTTCTAAGAATGATACCAAAATTTTCTATATGCTCCTCCTATTTCTTTTAGTACACAAAAATATCATCCATGAACATAGCAATAAAAGATTCCCGGAATCGATGAGATATATTTTTCATTAAATAAATAAACACTGAATGATCATTAGTCAAACAAAATGGCATAACTAGATACTCAAAATTCCCATACCAGATCCTAAATGTTGTCTTAGGTATATCCTATTCTCTAACCATGAACTAGTGGTACCTTGACCTAAGTTCAATCTTTGAAAACCAAAATGGCCATGGAATCTAGTCTAAAAGAAAATCAATCTTAGGCAAAGGATATTTGATCTTAATGGTCATTTGGTTCAACTTTTGATAGTCAATAATATGTCATAGGTACTCATCTACCTTTTTTAGAAAATAGAACATGTGAAGCCTACAGTGACATGCTATGATGAATAAATCCTTTATCCTCTAGGTCTGTAAGATGGATATTAAGTTCCACTAATTCATTGGGTTCTATTTGATAAGATGGAATATAATTGTGTATCATACTCGGTAGTAGTTTTATGGAAAATTCCACCTCTCTCAGGGGTAGTAAACTAGTAAAATCATCCAGAAAGACCTCAAGGTAGGCACACACCACTATAGGAGGATGACTACCCAAGAAAAGGTCAACATTATCAAGAAACATAACTAAAAATAAGCATGATATTATCCCATCATAAGGAACAACATGTTCTACCCTTCCCAATCTAGACTCCTACTCACCCTGAAAAAATGAGTAACCCCATCGGTAGAAAAGTACTAAACTCAATAGTGATTATAGTATATATAGAGCCTTATCACTGATCATCCATTCAATGTCAATAATAAATTATAATATTTCAATATTTATAACTAAAAATTTTCTTACCACATCGAATTCAACTATCATCACCCAACAAGCGGGGCACTTAAAACCTTATTCTGTCCTTTTTTCAAAAGGCATAGAAAGATCTAAAAAGTTAGGAATAAGCTTAAAACACAATCCCAACACATCAATAAACTTTGCTGATATAAAATAATTAAAATCACATGTATCAAACAAATCTATCACCATTTAAGAAAAAAATAAACCCCATACCTAAAATTGTAGTCGACCTTACTTTAGATTCCTCTTGTGCCCACTCCATTACATAAAGATGTCTGGTCTGAGTTCCTTAATAATATTTCTTAGCCACATGAACATATCCCTTAGCCTAATTATATATCCCACACCCCTTGTTATCATATACATGAACCTAGGAACCCTTGGTGAATGTGGATCCTACATTACTACCCCAGAAGATACTATCACAAAAGTGTTTTAGATGGCTATATCGTCTACAAAAATGACAAGTATTGGGAGCCTCCACACAATTTGGCTTGGTATGACCATTCCACCAACTCTGATACAAAAAAAACTGATGTTTTCCAAAAGAAATCCCCTAAAACTGGTCCTTAAAAAATTGTCAAAATTTGTGCTTCCTTTTCTTTCCAGAAGATACACCCTATCTAACAACTGCACAAACTAAAGCTCCACTCAAAAACAATTCCAGCTATTTGTACCTCATCCAAATATTATTTATCAACTACCTCTAAAATTTTAAAATGGACCATAAGGATCAACAACCACCTAATATTAGGCCTCAGAACCAACTCAAACCTCTGAGCCTTTAAGTGTTCCTTAGTAATAAGATCTAGTTCTAGATGCACCAGCTCTGCAAAATAGGTGGAATACTCTAGAATGGTACACTCCCCCTACTCCAAGGACAAAAACTCTCAGGTCTTTTCTACACATAATATCTCAGGGTAAAACTATTGATTAATTATTTTCTTGAAAGAAGACTGGGTAAGATCCTCTTGGAACTTATCTTGGGAAATAGAGTCCCACCATCTCCTTCTCGGTCCCTTGAGCATGTATGTATAAAAACCCACCTTCAAGTCTTAAGGAGTATTCACGAAGTGGAAGATCCTCCCAATATTATAAATCCACTCCTAAGATTCCTACAGTCCTTTTTCAACATGGAAGATGGGTGGATGCTTCTTAGTAAATTAAGATTTGTGATCCACCACACATCCTAGGTTCCTAACACCCACCTAACCTAGATTCAAAATAGTGTGGATTATATCTTCTACGAAGGAAAGTTCCATTTAAGGATTATCCTATGAATCCTATCTCATATATTCCTCTCCTATATTTTGAAGAGATCCTCTTAGGGGCATTGTTTAACAAACATAATACAATAACCAATTAAAAGATGAGCACATTCTATAATCCAAGTACCACTTTTCGAATTTAACCAATGCTTTAAAACAATAAGAATTTAAATAAATTTTGAATTCTAGAAATGAAAAACATTACTTAAAAATTAATAGGTAAATTAAAATATAATTTCCATACAGTTCATTCAAATGTACTCACACCCCAATTCTAAAACCTGGTAAAAATTCCCTGAAAACCCATTGTAAATTTAGTTCAGTCATGAAAGTGAGTTGGTCATGCCTCTTTTACACCCTTACTATCTGAATTCTGATGGCCTCAAATTATGTCTACCTAAGACACAGTCAGTGTCAACAAACATCATTCTAAGCCTTCCCCTCTAATATAAAATGCTAAATTACCAACCAAGGTCAACTAGATAAGCCACCTAAGCTAGGTATCACATAATGCGGTGAAACAAAGATAACAGAACATGTCTTGAATAAAACCAAAACATGAAATTCAATCAAATTAAAAAATTAAAGAAAAAGATACAACCATATCTATAAAAACCAATCCATGTAGGATAAACCAGAAAATTATGAATTAATAAAGACCAAAAAGTCTCCATGTGACCAACCATCACCTCTAAAACATCCTGAACTGAATGAAATGAAAAAAATAGGATCCCACATTCTATAAGATACCATTCCCTTTACATGTATCTTGTAATAAAAAATCTACAACTACCTAAAGGAAAAAATAATGTGTGATCAAAAAGCCTAGTAGGATACCACCATAGAGTCTATATAAGGTATAACATAAAGAATTGAATAGTTCTAGATTTTAAAACAAAAATAGTTTTATAAATAATTTTCTTAAATCCAGTCTATTTTAAAATAATTTTACCTTTTTTTCATAAATGAATTTAATATTCTAAATCCATAAATAATACAAGTGTAAGTGATAAAATAGGAAAGAATATACATGAATCATATGGTAATAAAGTAAACACATATCCATTAAATACCATCATGCGTTGTCATGTGATACAACCTCATATAAAATCTTGTGAGCGACAATCCATGATAAAGACCATCGTACAATAAAAATCCATAAATGAGATATAACACTATCATTTGGGATCTATAATATGGGATAGTATGTACTATAAATAAAAAATATACCTAAACTAGTTCAAATGTTGGATCTAACTGATATCAAATCCTATCACAGTCTCTCAATATCAATAAAACAACCACTAGTGGTTCCACACACACTAAGGTTTCCTATGTCTATTTCTAGGAGCACCAAAGGTTTTAAATTTCCAATATTGTCAAAATAAATTTCAAAACCATGATCAAAATTTATAAAACATTTTTCAAAGACAATCCAAATTGATTTTTTGTTTGAAAACCCCATTTCTGAATCAAAACAAATATTTTTTTTAAATCAAACCCCTTTAAAAACATTTACCCTTATAATAAATCCATTAAAACCACAAATAACTTCAATTAAAGGAAAAAAAAAAATAATTTATCAATACTGATAAGATATTCATCAAATTAATGAATTATATAGAAACCACTATCTCAAAATGGTATAAACCTAGTCTCCTTCGACAGTGGTGATTGTAAATCAAGAGATCATCCTTCGAAAGACATGACACATTAAGAAACTACAAAGGATAGATAAAAACACTATTTAATAATGAATTTGAACCATAAAGGCATCCAACACAGTGGCCAAAACCAAAGGAATGAAAACCCAAAAGGAAATCTTTCTTGTAGCGGAACACTGAATCCAAAATGATGATCAATCGCTGAAATAATGGTTTGAAATGAACATAGATCTTCAAAATCTCCTAAGGTGAGATATAGGTCATGAGAGGGAGGATGCATGTGGAATGAAATAATAAACACTCATATAGTTCCCTAAAAACCCAAAATATGAGACTTAAATAACATATAATCCCATTACTTGATGTAAATTCCATGAAGACTAAAGATGCCAAAAAATGTTTCCCCTTTTTATAAAAACTTGATTTTATGAATTAGATGAAATTAACTCTAATTACATGATGTATAAACTTCATACCCTAAAATAGATTAATATAATCTTCCTAAGGAACATTACACAACATGTAATCACTTTATATGGTGTTTAATTTCCCATCAAATAAAAAACAAGGGATTTCTCATCGTAAAAACACCAAATCACCTAGGATTTTATCCAGACCTAGGGAAAACCCATAAAATCCATTAACACATTTATAAACGGACTCCATTAATTTAAAAAAATATGAATCTAAAAACTTTAGGTCATTTTTCCAATAAAGGGATCTCCATCCTTGAGAATCTTGCAAGCACACTCAAATAAGGATGATAAACAAAGCATGAACAAAGAAGTACCTACAATTTTAGTAGAATGTTACAATAAAATAATAAGGACCAAAGCTACTGAACCAGAACTTACATGAAAAATGAAATAGTTAACACTCAAAAATATTTAATTTAATAAATAATTTTTGAAAAATTGTATTTAAACTTTATAATGGGATCATATATGGTATTATAAGTATTAATGTGTTTATGGTATAGAATTATAATAAATTTAAATTTATTGTACATAAATCTATAATCACTTACAACACAAGTCAATCCTAAGGTCAGGGTTTATTTCATAATCTCATCATTATTGAGTATTGTTTATATTAAATACACTAATAAGATAATTATTCAATATTTCTATATTAAAACCAAAATATTTTCTTCTCCTTTGATTTTTTATGTAAATTACAAGTTTTCCTTTAATTTTTCACTCTTTATGTTCTCAATATACTAAAACCATTTTTTAAGGAAAACTGACTTTATTTTTATACTTAGTCAAAAATATTTTATTTAACTTCTTTATTATCCTTATAAATTTTAAAATAATATTTTTTATATTCTCTAATGATTTATTAAATACATTTTTACCCATTTTTTGACTTTTAAATAATGGGTGAAAAGGAATCTTTCTGTCTTTTCTGAATGAGGTACTTTTTGAATTTTTTAAAAAGTGTGTGTAAAATGTGTTTTAGTTACAAATAATGAATGGAATTTTTTTATTTCATGAATAAAAAATTATTTTATGCTTCCCTAAAAGCCTCATAGTTTTCTTTCAATAAAAATGTTTTCCTCAATATTTTTGAGTTTTTTATTCAAAAATAAAGCAGGGTGTTTACATCAATAAATATTCTAGTGATATTTTTAAGGTTTATTCATATATGTAAACATTATTTGGTGAATATTTTCCTTTAATGGGGATGTACTATTTTTATACTATTCACCATATTAATCTGGATGGTTTATGATTATATTTATTTATTATGGAAATTATTAACATTTTGTATATTGGTTTTCAATATGAATGTTTATGTTGATTATTTAAAGACACTTTAATATGCTGAATACATTATAATTAGTAAGTTATTGGCCCAAAATATCCCATTTATTCATTGGAATGTCTCATTAGACAAAATATATTGGTTATTTTGTCGATAAATTACCCATTTATGTAATATGTCCTAGTAGAAAGCCTCGATGGTAAGTTTCATAGGTCAGTCATTATGCATTCCATCATTATGAAATTAGTTATTGATGTCAATATTATTATTTTATTAGTTATTATATTGATGTATAAGTTTAAAGATAATGTGATTATTTATATGAAACTATTTGATTATCATTTATTTCAACCATTTTATTCATTCCTTATTGTCATTCATTGTACACATACCGTTATTGGGCATCTGAACTCACACATTTCTTATGTTTTTTACCAAGATTCTAGGAAGTGTATTATGATTATTATATTGGGAGATTATAAAGGGAATAATGATGTTATCAAATAAAATAAAATATAGTATTTTAAATTTTTTAATTTAATTTGATATCCAAGTATGTATCTAGTTTTCGACAACTGTTAAAATATTCGATCCTTTGAGATGTGATTGCTTATATATAGTACCAATTTAATAAAGTAACCTATAACTCTAGGATAATAGGGTTGAGTTCTTTAGAAATATCATAGATAATCATGAATTAAAAAAATTCCCTATATATATAAGAGTTACTTTTGTATCATGTCGAATCTATAATGGTAATGCGTAAATGTTTCCTAGACCTATAAGACTAAATTTTGGTAATTTTTTTAATCACACTAGGATATATAAAATCCATCTATTCAAAATATAAATGTACTAAAATGGGGAAAATTTAAAAAAATATTTGATCCCTATTGATATATTCAAGAGTAAGTTTAATATTTACAATATATATAAGGTTTCAATACTTATCCAATTATCAAGACATATATTATGTAAAGGTTCTTCAATTTTTACCTTATACTCAAGGATTTCTTAAAAGGGTTTCTTATAAGATATTTTTTACTTTCATAAAATTTCCTCAACCTAAACTATGAGGAAATTTGAATATAAATTTCAAAATGAAAATACCTTTAGTAGATTAAAAATCATATATATCTAAATAAAAAATATTAAAATCACTTTACAATTTAAATAATAAATTTTAAAATAAAAAAACCATATCCACATTGATAAAAATTATTTACAAAGTTATCATAATAATAAATATATATTTATATTTATATTTAACAAAAATATGAATTTATAAAATATATAACAATCAAAACAATAAGAAATAATGTTAAAGAAATGTATTTAACATTTAAATAAAACATCTCTATGATATTAAGTAAACATACTAATTTGAAATGTATAATTGGTAGCTAATAGATAATATAATAAATTTTTGGGTATAAAATAAACATATATTTATATTTAAGGATATATATTTATATAATGAATGTGAATTAATAACATGAATAAAATTGATTTATTACTTAAAATACTTAGGTTTAAATATCCACCCCCAAGAAATTACATCCTCACAATTAAAAAAATAAACCAAAAGGTCGCTACTTTTCAGCTTTTGAAACATATATATAAACTCTTCAAGCATATAATTTCTTAAAAATCATGATTTTGTGTCTTATTCCATAATAAAGTTTCCTTAAAATGATGTATGTTATAATATCAACCTTGATCTAATAATAGCTTTAATATAATAAACTATTATTAAATAATTCATACCTTCACTAGAATTCCTAATTTCAAAAAATTATTATACCCTAATAATCCCCTGAAATTTTCATTATCTATTTTAGAAATAAAAAAAATAGAAAAAACTTGATCACTTGTTTCCCAAAAATGAGTTCAACCTTTATTCTAAAAAATAATTAATCCTAATAATCCTTAAAGTGTTATATACTATTTCTTAAATACAAAATTTTTCTAAACCATAATTACATAAGCTCCCAAAAATTAACTCAATATTTATTCCCTAAATAATCTTAATCACCTTAATATAAAATAACATATGGACCAATAATTTTCTATATATACCTTACTCATATATATCTAAAAACATAGAAAAGAATTTCTGAAATAACCTTAATCACATTGTCACTAAATCACCTTTCAATACCCAATATTATCTATACTTTTAAATTTAAAATCCCAAAATCAAACAACCCTTTATCCCAAATAATAATAATTACCTCAACATCAAATAACATACTAACCCTAAATGTTATATATACATAAATCATATATTCTTCCTAAAATACAATATACATCTAACAATATATCATTAATCACCTTATAATATAATCACATAAGACCTCAAAATGGAATTTATGCCCTTTAATATATGATAACCCTTACACTTATTAACCGATATGGTACTTATAACTCTTAAATTGTCCTCAATTGATAATATCCTAACCTCTAAAGTTATCTAAACCCCACTTTTGATACCAACTATAATAGTCCCAAACATAGTCATCCCATAATTACATGATTTATATATAATATTACATCACTTAGATATCCAAAAACTTTTATATTTAGAGTTTAAAATAAATAATAAAACTCCCTTACATAATAAAACTAATATCTTTGTACAAGATGGAAATTTTCCCACTAAACCAAACTCTATAAATAAAACACCTACTTTATTCAAGACAAAGACCTCATAACTAAAATTTTAAATCCATAGTCATTCCTACTGGTATATAAGCATGATAAAATTAATTTAAAAATGGGGAATCATTATATAAATCTCCATAAGGACTGTCAAAAGAATTAAAACATGTTAGGCCATCAAAAAATATGAAAACCTTTGAAAATTTATTTCTTTTAAACAAATAACATTAAGCTCATCTAAATATTACCTTCAAACATGCAATAATTTTTTTCTCAGAAATTTATATAAAAATCCCAAAAGAAAGTATCAAATGTTTCATAGAAAACATGTGAATTTTTGAAAAATTTATTTTTTGAAATAAAAACCATTAAACATTAAAAGGTCATAAAATTTGCTTCAATACAAACTTTTAGCCTTTAAAGGTTAAAATTTTATTAAATTAAAATTCTTATTTCATAAAATCCAAATATTTCCATTAAAACCCATAGAGAGCATAAAACCCATGAAGGTATGTTAGGGAATCATATTCATTATCACCCTTTCAAATAACTCTAGAAATGCAATAACATAACGAGTTATTTTCTATAACTCATAATGGAATAACTTCACCAATTAATTGAAACATAATTATGGAATAACTTCAAACATTAATTGTGACATCATTATGGAATAACTTCACTAGTTAATTCCAACATCATTATAGAATAACATAAATATAGTTAATTAAATCATTATTATGGAATAACTTCACTAGTTACTTTCAACATCATTTCTATAGAGAATTAATAATTATCCAATTCATTTGAGTGTTATATATCATTATCATCCACCATTATCTATAATTACCAAGAACCATAACATGAATAAAACATATAAGATATTTCAATTAACATTAGCATAAATAAAATCCATAAAAATTAATTTTAAACCCTTAAAAAGAATCTTTTAAGCTAACCAATAAACAATAAAGTTAATATAAAATAATGTAGGTAATATTGGTTAAAATCATAATGAAGGAAAATTATTTTAAAATCCTTAAAATGAGTCAAAAGAAATACCTTAAGATATAAAACTATAATATTTCAAGAAAAATCTCTAACCATGAGTTTTGAATAAGAATTGAATATTCACTTAAGATTCAACTTGGTGAAGACACCCTAGGGACTCTTTCTTGTGATTTAAAACTAAAAACAAGTCTGGTACTAGGGGAATACATATGGGTAGAGTATAGATGGAAAACCAAACTCTAGATATTAAGAAACGTGAATAGGATGTCTTCTTTTGTAGACATATCTCATTGGAACATTCATAATAAAATATTACATAATATTTTAAAATTAGTAGGTTACATGTAGGAATAGGCTTAACCATATCTCGCAATCCATGAATATTGTTATCCTTCTAAATTCTCATTTGGTGTGACTTTCAAATTTCTCTTATAAAATATTATATAATTTTTCAAAATTTTCAACATGATCATAAATTGAATCTTGTAGTGAGATTTTACACCCCTTATATTCCTGTGTCATGGGTTTAAAAATGATCCACATAAAAAACTAATTTAGTGTGATTTGTAATATGATAAGAGATTTCATGTCAAAAACATGTTGTCTATAATAAAGGTAATAATTTACTCACACCATGAAATGTATATCACACTAAAAAGTTCTATGAAAGAAATCTCACTTATATTTATGAAGATTATGACATGATACTTCCTAGAACATTAGGTAAAATTTTCAAAATAATTTTGGAAGATTAAAGATAATATTAGGAAAAGGATTTTGGAACACAGTGATACTAAATAGTAAAACTTTGGGCACATATGAATCTTCCAACATTTATCACTGCATAAAAGCTCAACATGTTTCTAGAGAATGTGAAGTCGCCCTAATGTTGTGTTTTAGAGGTTTTAAGAAGCAATAATAATAAACCACATTATGAGTAAAGGGTCATTACATGAGTGAAAATCTTAGAAAATCGCACAGGAAAAACATTCCCTATATATGTCAGAGTCGCTTTTATATCATTTTGAATCGACAAAGTAAATGTATAAAGGTTTCCTGGACCTTGAAGACTAAAATTTGGTAAATTATCAAATCACGCTATGATACATAAGCATTAACTGTTTAACATATAAAGGTAATTTATTGTTCAAATAATTTGAAAAGGTATTCAAGCCCCACTGAGATATGTAAGAGTAAAACTAAGAGTTACAACATACATATGGGTTCAATACTAAGTAAAATTTCCAAACTTCTGATGCATATTGGTTTCATCAACTTCCACTATATATGTAAGGGATAACTCCTTTTTCAAACATTTAATACATAAGGGTTTGTATTAAAATTTTGTTATTTTAAAAAATTTCCTCAACATAAGATATGAGGAACATAGAATCAAAATTCCAAAATCATTAAAACGTTAATATATTAAAAATAATATATATCTAAATACATTTTTTATTATAAATTATTCTACAATTAAAATTATATCTTTTCAAAAAACCAGGACTACCTTGATAAAATTATTCACGATGTAATCATAATAATAAACACCCATATAAATATATATAATTATTATAAATACCCTTTTATAAAATATATAATATTTAAATAATAATAAACATTTTCAAAGGAATTTATTCAACCATTAAATAAAAAATATATTATGGGATAAAGTAAACATTATAATTTTAAATATATAATTGATATCTAATTGATTATATAATATCTTTTGGGAAATTAAATAAAAATATATAATTTTTTTTAAAATATTTCTTGAATAAATTTAAATTCATAACATGAATGAAATTTATTTATTAATAAAAATACTAGTATTTTCACACATTAACTTGGCTATGTGTCATATCATATGAAATACCTTGTGAATACCAATCCAAAACTCTTTTGGATAAACTCTAAAACACTTATAGAGTAGCTCTCTGAGTCAAACTCAATCTCTATTCAGTCAACCACCAAGTGTGACACCATGGGCCTTTGTAGTATTGAAAAAAAAAATAAACACTAAATCCATAAATTTAAACAAAGAGAGGAATCTAAACAAGTATCAATGCAACCCAAGCTATAAATGGATCTAGCATGACCTTCATCAAGCACTTGTATCTTTATACCTATGTCCCCCAGCTACATCAAATGAAAGAATGTATTTTCATATGATCTATCAATCCAAGACATTGAGTGACCATGGGATATAGAGTATATCAATCCGATATAATAAACTTATATGTTATCAATTGTTTAAGTATATACTGACTAGGTCAATGAATATATCACATTTTATTCACCTTTATTGATGAGCACATAACATTTCCATCACCCAAATTGATAAGTACATTATATTTACTATCTAGTTATGTTTGTACACTTCTTCATTGTATCTTAATCAATGGACTATAGGTCATACTCATCATTTTAGTGGACAAATACCATCTTGTTTAAGCTCCAACTGATGACATGATCTGCAACATACTTATCCACCACCTGCTTAACTAAGCCTGAAGTCTTTTATAAGAAATGTATCAAAGTTTAAAGGTTCTCATGATATGTATCTCACCACCCTGAGGTAGTGGGGACTCAAAATAATATCCTTCAAACCAAATTATACTAAATTAATAGTTTATGACACTCTACGTGGTATACTTCATGGGTCATCCAGCACAAAAATCCTATTGTGTTCCTTGTGATCATATATTTTACCCCTATATAAGAATCATACTCAAACTAACCTTAAAATTTCATCAAAAGATATAATTACTCATGAAGAAAATTGATTATGGAAAAATTAAATTCATATTTTTGGGGGTTAATTATAAATTCACTTTAAAAAAATATACCATTATATACTTATATGTAGCCAATTTGAATGAATGATAATGTAAATTTTTCATTTTGTATAAAATTATAAATTTTATATTATTAAAATAATTTAATAATTGTTAAAAAAACTATATATAATAACCTATATAACATAACATATATAATAGACTAGCATAACAACCTTATGTTTACTACACATTTATGGATTGTGTTAAACTCATCACATCTCTTTGTAATACCTACCAAATCTCTATGTGATCATTTGATAAAACCCTCTTAGTAAAATATTTAGTGAGTAAAATATATGAATCAATCTAGTTTGAATAATGGATAGACTTAGTAATCATATTCCTAATACTCAAATCCATGAACATATTCAAACTTCTTAAATCCACAACATTAAATGTTACAATGTTAATAACATTTCTTGCCAACATAGAACTATTTTTAAATATATCATTATCATTATTAGAACCACTTCCATAAAAAAATCCCCTCAAACCTATTTGTAACTATTTTGACCCAATTTTCGTTGTTCCCATTTTCATGGAAGGTCTTTGTCTTACGAGGACTTGGCAATGTATCCTTTTTATGTTGTGAAGGAGGTTCCAAAATTGAATAGTCTCAGTGAGAGATTTTAGGGGGTTAAGTGTTTGTGAAATTGGCCCACGTTGGGTATGATTTCCTAAGATGGTCTCCAATGGGTTTATTTATGGATCCAGAAAAACCCAATGGCCCTTTTATCTAGGATTCATGGACCTGCTTTCCAAAGTCATGTGCTCATTGGATTATTTTTCCAACAACACTTAAGGAATCCATTGGTCAATAGGATTGGAGTCCAGGCTCATCATACCATTTTAGGGGGGAATTATTTCATACTTTGAGACTCTCTTATAGATTTAAGTAATGTTCATATGTTCAGGAATCCTTGGTTAAATCCCAAGCATGTCTCTATGGGTTACCCCTGAGTTTCAAGATAAATCATATATATTCATGGGTTGGTAATTACTGATACAATTCTAGTTTAATTCATTTTATGAGGTATTTTGAAGTTTATCATCATCCAGGGGGGATGGGAATTATTCCTATGTTGGGGTCGAACCCATAATATGGGATTCATATGTATCCTTGTGGGAGGAAGCAGATCCCACGTAGTTAGGTGTCGCTTAACTAGACACATCACCTTTTAAGGTCGCGTGATGATGACCCATCCATTTAGTTTAATGTCATGTAGTAAGGATGTCTATGTGGAAGGTGCCTAGTCAAGATTTGTTGTGGGACTTACGCTGAGGCGGCCCAAGATGTCCAGGAGAGGTATGGTCTCCTGGGTGGATATAACTCTACAAGGAATATGGACTGGAGTATACTAGGGTGATTTGGGTATCGATTTTGGACCATAGGGAGGCCTCTTATGTATCCCAGTTGATTGGGAATCAAATCCCTCATAGTTCGGTTAGATTTGGGAATTACACCCTTGAGGTGGACCATTTGTTGGGGAATGATTGTGTCTTGCACATGAGAGATTATAATTTTAGAGAAATAAGTCATGGATTACTCTTGAAGAGGATTACCTATTGAGTTTGCGGGAATTTTATTGCGACTTCCTTCAAAGGATAATGTCCCTTGAGCTTGGTCCTTAGGCACACATCCTATATATCATGATCAGAGAATGAATTAGAGTTCTTATAGTTCATTCTTTGGGATGGTGTGGACTTTGTGATCACTTTTAAACTCTAAGACCACGTGATTCATGCTCGGTGTGAGAAACAAGAGGAGGTGGTAGATTCAGAAAACCACACACTTTCCTCTTCTCCGTTGATGGAAAAGGAGGAGGATGATGGTAGAAGAGGCCATGGCTATGAACCCAAAGTGAGAGAGAGTGTGGATTTGAATGTTCCTAATTCCTCTCTCATGTTGATATCTAGTATAGTCACATTCAGTGATCTATCTAGACATAACCCAGGATGATCTTATGAGTATCAATAGTTCCAACTCCCATGGAAAGTCTAGGGACTTACCTATGTGGGAGTGCCCTAAAATGGGTTCTGGGAAAGATGAGGAGCATTACTCCTTATCAATGGGGAAGGAAAGCATGATCTATTTAACTTGTCATTGTCCCCCATTGAAGGGAAAAGCCATTTATTACCCTTGATCCCAATAACAAGGAGGTTCACATCAGCATACCAAGGTTGGAATCTAGGTTACCATGGGGGTATAAACTTAGGAACAATTAGGGGGTCCATATCGTTTTGGGGACTACCTCCATGACTCCAATTAACAAAGGTGTGCAAAATCAAAAGGGTGTGGTAATGCACCAGATGGTTTTATCATATGGGTCTGGTGGCATTGGAATAGGACTTGGCCAGATGCCTTTGGACTGGTTCATGGAGGGGCTATGGAGGATATGATGGAAATGGAAGGAAATGATTAGAGTTAGAGGTTGGAACGCCCGAAGGTACCCTATTCCATGTACCATTTGTTCTTGTGAGATGGGGTGTCCCTCCCAAAGTGTGGTGTTATGTGGGTGGAGGGGTTGTTCATTCACTGAAGTGGTATGTGGACTTGTATGTGGTCCACATACCATGGTGATTCACGGTCCTAGGTTCTATCTACATAGTGTGGTGCTATAAAGTAATGGATTGCATCCGTGTAGTGTTATGCTACACGGAGAAGTGTTTTTTTGCATAGAAATGTGCTATGCAGGATGCCAGATTGAAGAAGGGGCACTGGTAATACGGTTCAAGGGAAGATCATCTTCCACTGGTAAATGGTATGTGGTTCTCCAATTGGGTTCACAGTCTACCAATTAAAATTATGTTTCCTTCCTTTTATGATATGTGGTGGGTTTATACCTGTTGGGAATCATTCACGGTTCCTCACTTCGTCGATCATTTGTCTCTGAAGTCTCAAAGTCTGAAGTCTTCCAAAATCCGAAAATCTTCAATCTTCCCTCCTTCCATGTGTTTCTCGTGTCTCTCCTCATTCCCCTTTGAGATCCTTTTTATAGATTATCGGGGAATCTAGATATATGGATCACAAGACACCTTTTATGGAAGCCCATGGGGAGATCACCCGACCCATATATGACTCGGTCAAAAGAGGCCCATGGGGTTGCGCTTCACTATGGCGAAAATCACTACCCCAATCCCGTGAATGGATTCATCTTGTTCATGGGGTGCTGCTGGTTTTTCCTCATTTGAGAACTATTTATTTTGTGGGGACAGTATGTGGGGGGAGATTTTCTCTGCCTCCATTTCTCCAACGACGCAGTTCGCAGAATTCATCATGCGTGGGTGCGAATTTCTCCACCTTGATTCTTCTAATGACAAGTTTCATGGGAGACATCAACTTTTGTCTTCATTCCACATGTTACTCAGTTCACAGATAATTCCTTCCATAAACTGTTCATAGGATTCAGTACGCGGACGAATTATTTTCCTTTTCTAACTTTTGATTCTTCAACAATTTTCTCCAAATCCTTCATCCAATTCATTTTACTTCATTTTACATATTCATGGTAGTATTTACATTACCTTAAAATAATTTCATGACCCAAAAAATACCCCCCATCAGAATGGATTCTGATTGGGATGAAGAAAAGGTTATTCAGATGTAGAAGGCGGTCCTAAATTGAATTGGTTTATGGTAGATAGGTGGACACAAAGAGGGAACACACCTATATGTAGAGAGGTCCTAGTCCATTTTTCATTTACCACTTTTCCTAGTGAACTTTTCCCTCTTAAGGTTCTATCTCTTTCTCTTCTTCCACGACCCATGTTCTTTGCGATCACCTTCATCCGCGAACTGAATTTTGTAACCCAAGAACTGCAAACCATTCACAACTTCCTTCATATGTGAACTAAATTTTGAATCTATGAAATAGAACTTTAATCTTCAAATGGTGAGTTTTAATTTCTGTTTAGAGATGTTTGGTGTGTGGCTCGCTCATTATGGCTTGTTTCGTGAACTATTTGGTTAACTGGCCAATGCTCTATGGGCCAGATCCTCATGGGTTTCCACAAAATATCAGTTCAAAGACAGTGCCTTCAGCATACCATTTTCAGGTTTTAGTATGTATACCATTAAATTAATTTTCCAAACTTTTTTGGACTAACCTTTTTGTATGGTCTTCTGATGTAGGTACAAAAATGGTGCTTTATTTTTTCTCAATGGAAGCGACCAGAAAAAGGGTGGCTATGATTGAGAATGTCAAAGAGAACCTTATCTCTTACATCATTCCTCTAAAGGTTATTCTAAGAGATCTCCTTTCATTGGGGCTTATGGCCTACCTTCTATTTAATCGGCTTCCACTATATGGTTTCGTTCTCCAAGACGATACTCATTTTACATCGGTTGATCAGAGTATCCTTACTATTTTCCTTGAGGAATATCAGAGGAATGAATATGCAAATACATCCACCATGGGGGAGATTGTAGATTATTTGATCCAAGAGGATGTGTTTGTTCTGAATGTTTCTATGCAGACACAAAGAAACTAACATATCCATAACATATCTTCGGAATCATTGATCTAGGATTATCCTTCCATAATTAACCTTTCACAAGGAAATCCCAATGGAGGGTGTATCTCCAAATGGGTTCTACAATATAGAGGGTTCTTCTCAGATGATTGGTCCTCGACCTTATGGGTGCACCAAAACATCCTAGAGTTCCCTAATAAGTTGGAAGATATTATCATGTATCGAGCAGTTTGAGTCTCCTAGTTTTCTGTATATTCACTAGGTGAGATACTTCACAAAATACTCATCCACTGGTGTTCAAGAACCATCACCTTCCACTTATCACATGGTGAAGCGGGGATAAGTTTGTGGGATATTTACCAGATCGGGGGACTTCCCAACTTTGGTGAAATGTATGAAAAGTTTCTTCTGGCATCCAATATGTAGGAGAAATATGAACAAGTATCTCCATTATTAAGGGATTTACTAGGCCTGGAAGAGTGACTAATTGGTCATTCGCTTCATACCTGCTCACTAATTTTATTTAAAGAATAGATAAGATTATTCTTGTAGGCATGTGGGATGAATCCGAAAGTCCACCACAGCTGAATTCATCCAACTCAACATTATTGGAAAATTCCCAGCTCATGTTGTTCCACCCTCATGGTGGGTTGGAATACCTCTTGGGGTTACAAAGTTCGTTCAAACGTATTGCCCGAGCTCATATTGATGGGTTTCTTTTCCATGTTCTTGAGTGGATGGAATTTACCTTCCCGCAATGTCTACACTATCATTAGGAATTTCACTTTGATGGAGGTGGATACCCTAATAGAGGGACAACATATTAATTTATCCATCCCCACCCTTTCTCATATCTTCAAATTATTGGGACAGATACACAACGGAAGGCCTCTGCATCACCTCAATAGGCCGTTTCAGTTTTTGTATGGTTGGATGGTAGTGCATTTCACTATTATGAGTATCACCATACCACAATGGTTCCTCATTATAACTTCCTCCCATTTCTTCTCATCATTTTTGTAGTTTTTCCTTGATATCCGAATGTTGATGGTGTAGTTGAACTACTGAGTGATGCTTCTTAGTTATCTTCCTTACCTTATGCTACACCCCATGGAATTGTTATGGATAATGGAAGAGGCTATTATAAAGATATTTATTAAATCAACACACTCTGGGATAGAGTTTTATATGCTTGCATAGACAATATAACCATCTATGAACCCTACATACCTTACATGTTTTCCAAGAAATTCGGATGCCTTCAACAGGTCGCATCTCTTCCCACCATCTTGTTTAAAAGGGAATCTCATCACGTAATAATCCACCAATTATGTATAATAATTATGAATTATGATGCTAATATGGACATCCTTATTCCTCTCATAGTGACCTCGAATTACTTATCATCAGAATATGCTCAACTGTGGGTGGCTTGCTATCCTGATGGGGTACTGGCGAGGCCAGTTCAGTGAGTTCCGAAGCCATGGGCTACCTCAAATCTTACCCCAATTTTGTCTGTTGTACTTACTCCCTCCATTATCACTATGAGGACTTGTTCAATTCATCATCACATTCGTTTGGAAGGTTCTTCGTATACACATCTTATCTTTATGGATAGTGTTTCGGACCCCACATCTTTAGCTGACACAGTTTGTTATCCCATTGAGGCTGGTGCATGTGGGGCGTCTCCTGGCATTCCTAATGTTGCAGTCAATCTCCCATGCTTAGTCTTGGAGTATAAACCATCTATTGGTAGGAAATCCCCCCCCCCCTCTTGTTTGACTTAGATCAGGGTGCTTTCGTGTGCCATGATGGCGCTTCCCGATTATATACCTATTATAGTAGAGGGGAAGAACCAAGGTTCCAATTCCATTAAGAGTAATAGAGCTCTGTGGAAATAGGAATGGCCTCATATTTTCATTATTTCCAATTATACTCCCTTGAAATTATTTTTTAATGAAGAGGATAAATTTCGAATATTATTCACTAACTTATGTTCAGGCGGCTTTGATTACTAACACTTGCATCTCCTTACGTACCAAATTTTCATAGCCTGAGTGGATCTTGCTACTTGTGAGGGAAACCATTCTCAGTTTGACACCTACAACCATAAAACTAAGACATTCGAGGATATTACTGACAAGTTTCACCATTTGGAGGTTTAGGAGGTGAATTCTCATGACCAAGTGATCACCTAGATGAAAGAGCTACAAGTGTGTGAATCTCGTATGGCCAAGATGAAGGCACAACTGGAATTGTAAGATTCCAATTATGAGTCCATAAAATAGAAAGGGAAATACCTATAGAACATCATGTAACGATTACATCCAGTGGTGGAATCTAAAGCCAAATAGAGGACCACTTTGGAACATTCCCCTGATGGCCCTTCTTAGGCGATTGTCAGCTTGTTGTAAAGGGAAAGTCAGGCCTCATTGTAATCTATTGGTCTTCCTTATACCATCTTCGTTTTTATGTTAGGGAGAGAATTCATATTGTGGAGGTTCCCCCATTTTTTCTTCATTTAATGGAATAGAAACATTTTTCTTTATAGTGCTTCCCCTTTACCTTTTCCTACATTGTCAATCATTTTTAATTGACAATATTTAAATAGTAATTTCAACCGGACACCACTTTGAATTACCATCTATGATAAGTGAAATAATCAAATCATTCTCTAGTTTTCTACCTGAGCCTAGGAACTCAATGATCATAGTTTGAATATTTCTAGTGTTACATGGTAAACCCTACAAGCTTTGTGTCTTTTCTATTATAACCCTAATTTTTTCCTAATCTGGTTATGGTGTGAACTTAGTAGGTATAACTTTAATTTTACTTAGTCCACCCTTTTCGGGTATTTGAATTAACAATATTTGTGTCTCTTGATTTTTGGTTCCTCAATATTTTACTTAAAGCATATGTAGTAGAGGTTTAGCGAGATGGAACTCAAATTTTATCCAGGATTCCCTTTGTAAGTTTTCATCCTAGTGAGTGTTGTGACTGTTTTTGGTGGGAAATTTAAATTCTTTACAACTGGACTCATCATTACTGGTGTTTTAGGTCGAACAGATTTGACCATGATTTATGGGGTGAGGGACCCAATTTAGGACTCATTAACCGACGATGTCCTGATAGCTTTCAGACATGGGAAAGGGATTTTTCTTGACCCTGATTTTTTTTCTTTGTTATAGGACATGATATGGGGAATGTAATCCATGGGGTATAAGGAGGTAATAAAACCTTTCCTGAGGACAAATTTTCCCATTGGTTGACAGGATGTTTTTTGGGAAACTTATGCAGAGCCATCATGGAATTGTGTACATAATAAAAATAGGTTTCTATAGGACACTGGCCTTCCATTTCCAATGGGAAGGTACATTTATGGAAGATTGAATTTGTTTTGATGATGAAGACCACAATGGGTGGCTAGTTGAGGGAATGATTTCTGAAATTAATAGGGGAATTTACATCAGCTTCAAATGGGAATGCCACTCCCACAAAAATTTTACTTGTGTAAAGGAGGGTTAAAGCAGGGTGCAGTTTAGTGTTGTGCAACTAGAACATTTGAGATTTTAGTTTTACTCTGACCTTGAAAGAGGGTAAATGATTCTTCCTTTTCAAGGTAGTATGAGCAGAAATTTCCTATCATTTTCAGGCATCAAGGGGGAGAGAAAGTGTAAACTATGATCTAGGGGTTTTCGAAGCCATGGGATAAGGTGAGACATAAAAATCATAGGGAGTATGAGAGTAAGAAAGGCCTCTCTTGGGGATGAATTTTCCTTTGTTTGATACACTATTTTGTGGTCACTTTATATAGAGCTTCCATGGAATTGTGTTGAAAGTCAAAAAAAGGTTTCCACAGGACACCAACCTTCCATTTCTGATGGAAATGGAGGATTATGGGGATTTGGATCTTTCTGAACACAGAGTGTGGTTTGTGAATGGGGGTGCCTGAATATGAAAGGAGTCATTTCAAGCTGAAATATTCCGGGAATAGTTGAAGATGTGCTTCCCATATGTGTGTGAGTAGGTTGGTTCCTATGTAGGTCTGTTCCTTGCACACTAATGGACAAAACTGCTTCTTGGATGGACCTGAGATATGAGATTCAGGTGGCACTATGTATCCTATGATAATAGGAATCAATACATATGTAGTTCCTTTACAGTTTTACCATAAATGGATCTGATTCACACATATAGGTGGGGGAATTTTTGTTTTGTATATGATATTTCAAATGAGTTGGGACTCATGTTAGGATTCCCTATATAGATTAATTTCATCCACATGATCATATGGGTAATAAACTCTCTGGAATATCAAGGCCTGTGAATGGACTTTGATTTCCAAAGAATCATGCAGTTTTAATTTTGTGCGATTAGGAAAGTGATATAAAATCCTTGATTAATTGTAGGATAACTAGGCTAGGATGATCTGACATATACGGGACGTGGGTAGAAAGGAAGATTTAAACCATGGTTCTGAGGGATCTCGGATCAGTAGTAATGATAAGGGGTTTGGGAGTCATTGGGCGTACGGAAGTAGGAAAAGCCTCTCATGCAGAAGAATTTTCCATTGGTTAATAGGACCTTTATATGGGAACTTTCTAGAGATCTTCTAGGGCATTGTGATCATAGTCAATAAAAGGTGTCCTTAGGACATTGACCTTCCATTTTTGAGGACCTAGGATGTGTATGAAGATCCTAAATTTCTCAAATCATGAAGTTCAATAGATGGAAATGGTATATATGGATATTTTGGAAACATTTAGGCCATGATTATCCATATATTTGGGAATTTTCCTTCATGGATCGGATACACATGTAAGGTGGGGAAACTGAATTTCTTTGTTGGAGTTGGACCTGGGTCTGAAAGTATGGGTGTCCTAGAATTAGGTTCCCTATATATTTCTAGTCCATACATAGGGGAAGGGGTATTTAAGCTACATTCAGTGTTCGTTGTAGTTTAACGTCGTACGATTATGAATTTTGGTCTCTCTACCATGGGGGAAAAGAACCATAATGTTCCTTTTAAGGTCATACAACCAAGAAAAATCATTGGGGATTTACTTTCCATGGCTCCATGGGGAGTCCCCTTCCAACATTCCTAATCTCACGTGGGTTTTTCCCGGTGTGATAAACAAGGGGTAGTGAGGTTTTCAAATCACCATTGAGGGATGGAATAATCAAATAAAGGAGCATTTTATACTCATGGTGATGGTGTGCAGTTTAATGTCATAGAAAAAGGACATCTTATCATGAAATTTATCATCATGAAGTGAGGACATAGATTCTCCAACATAAAATAAAGAACATGTGCTTTTTCTTGAGAATATCCTATAAATATGATATGTTTGGGAGTCTTTGGTGTAGAATAAACTCTCATCAAAATGAGGGGTCATTTCTAGTGTTCTGTGGTGGGTTTCAGGCCATTGGATCTGGGCATCACTATGTATCCCCTGAGGCAGGAATAAAACCACACCTGATACTTTATAGAACATAACCTATGAGGATCTGCACAATACACAGTGGTGGAAGGAATTTTATTTTCCTTTATTTGGGGTGTTTAGGCTAGGATGAATGTCTGGGAATATCTACACATCCTGCAAAGGTAGGAATCAAGATGTACATTGCTTTAAGACATGGGATGGTAGGTGACTGATTCCAGAGGTAATGTCATCTCAGGTGCAGAAATTTTTTGTCCATGTAGTTTAATGTCATGCGATGAGGACATGGGTGAATCAACATGAATTAGATAGACATTGTGGGCCCTTGAAGTTTTAAGTCTTACAGAAAGGAAATTATCAGCACAGTTTTATGTCATGTTTCAAGGAAAAAACATAGATAAATCATGAGAATGTATGGGCTCATCAGGCTAAGATATTCTAGCATTCCACTGATGTGAGGGGGAAAGGAGGTGTAAACCATGATCCTGGGGACCCTCAGATCATGTGGAATGATATGGGTCATGAGATCTATTGTGTGTAAGTAGGTAGGAAAATCCTCTCCTAGGGACAGATTTTCCTTTGGTTGACATACCCTTTTTTTGGGAAATGTTTATAGAGCCACTAGGGAATTGTGCACATAGTCAAACAAAGGTGTCTGCATGACACTAACCTCCCATTTATGATGGTTGTGAATGTTTATTGGGATCCTAAATTTCTAAGGTTATGTATTTTTATGGATGAAAAAGGGATATTTGGGTACATAGGGAATGTCTAGCCTATGATTAGTTATGATGCATGAAATCCCCCACATAGATCTAATATATTCGTAATGAGAGGCATGATCCTTTGACAAACCCCTATGATGGGGATAAAGGTTTGGAATCTATTTCTCGGCTTTGAATTCTTTTGAAAGAGATTGGGGTATCTGCATTTTCATTTTTCTGTGCCCTAGGACCCAGGTATGTGGAACCTGATCATCACTATATATCGTACGAGGGCAAGAATCAAGCCATGCGTAGTTCTTATAAGGAAATTCCCTACATAGGTCTGATCCATATGCAGAGAAAGGGGTACTTTTACTTGGTGGAGGTTAGACCAGGATGAAGAATCTAGGCATCACCACGTATCCTATAGGGGTAAGAATCAAGCCACATATATTTCTTAGGGTATCATGCAGTTTAATGTCGTGTGGTTAGGACACAGGCTATGTAGTTTTATGTATTGTGGTAAGGACTTGGGCCTATATTGAATTGTTATACCTATGAGGAATCCCCTTTCAAGACTCCTAGGCCCATGTGAGTAGAACTCATTGTGACAAATAAGGGATGGAAAGGGGTTACTCTACCTCATAGGGGGATCATGAAGAAGGACGGGGGAATTTTCCTTCAATATTTTGCTTCATCTAGGACTAAGTTTGAAGACTCAGCTGCTTCTTACGTACCCTATGTGGGTGGGAATCATCCCATGCGTAGTTCCATGAATATATCTATGCATGTAAGATCTATATGTAGGAAAATGGTATTTTTTATTAGTGGTGGCTGGACCAGGACAAAGAATTTGGGCATCACTTCATATCCTACAAGGGCCGGAATCAAGTCACTTATAGTTCTAGAGATCCCTATGCCAGTCGGGTCCATACACTGGGAGGGGGAATTGTTTTTTTTTATATGGTGGATGGACCAGGATGTAAGATCTGAGCACCACTATGTATCTTTTGAGGGGAGGAATCAAGCCACACATAGTTCTAAATGTGCCTCCCTGTATAGGTTTGTCTCATACACAAGGAGGGTTAATTTTTAACCTTTTTTATGGTCCTTTATCATAACTTTACTATTTTTGGGTGGGAAAAACATTTATCACCATTCCTAAGCTCTTTTAATCTATAAAAAGTTTGATAAAAAAGGAATAGATAGGGTCTGTTCTCACAATACGGAGGTAACTAGTGGTTCAATAGAGGTATTTTGTTATCATGTGGTGGATGGAACAAGATCTAGGATCGATGTGTCTCTAGGTATCCCATCGAAATATGGGAATCAATCCATACGAAGTTCTAAGATGTGACATGGTAGGTGACTGATGTCAGGGGAATATTTCCTTCTTTGATGAGAACACTATAATTCCATGCAGTTTAATGTTGTGTGGTGAGGACGTTTTGGTAGTACAGTTTAACATATTGTTGTAAGGAATTAAAGATACTGTGTAGTTTAATGTTGTGTGATGTGGATGAAGATACTAAGAAGTTTAACGTCATGCGGTGTGAACGTTTTTGGTGCTCTGTAGTTTAACATCATTCAGCCAAGATGAAGTTCACCCAACATGAGTGGAATGACCTATTGAATCCTGTAGTTTAATTTCTTCCTATTATGACAATTTGGCCATGAAAATTTACATCATGTGGTGCATACATATATACCATTCAGTTTAACATCATTCTGTGTGGATTCATATTGCACTATGCAATTTAACGTCTTCTAGTTAAGATGAACTTTGTATGATTACACAAAGTATTTCTTCAGGAACGTCATATTGGTGGGAGTTGTGGTGAGTTTTCCATCCATTTAAATTAAGGAATATTCTCCATTAGAGTAAACCTTGTGTATGAAATATGTTCCTTCCCATTTGGAATCCAATTTAATAGGGTTATTCCGGAGTATCATCGAGGTTCTAAGAACCAACACCTTTTCTACTTCGAGGAAGGAATGAAGGTGAACCTTTTTATTGAAGGCTCGTGAAATCTAGTTCTAGTAAACTTAAAAATGGTGTAGAGTGTGAAATATTTTCTCATCAAGTATCTCCAACTCATAAAATCATTTCTGGGATTGTTCATCTGTGGACAGTTGATCACAGATGGTGATGCAGAGTGATGGTAGTTAAACTTCAATGGGTAGAAGTGCCTTCATCCCATATACCAGTGAGTATGGGGTTTCTTGAGTGGAAGTGTAGTTCATGGTCTGGTAAGCCCACAAATCATGGAGGAGATTTTACGACCCCAATTTATTATCCCTCTCTACCATCTTTTGGAGTTTTTTGGATAGGGTCTTGTTAAATTCCTCTACTTATCCATTAGTCTCTACATGGTAGTGGGATAAACGGTTTCCTTGATGTCAAACTCCTTATAATGATTTTCCAATTCAGCAGAGAAAAAATGAGTTCCATTTTCCATCAGTATTGTATGAGGGACACCAAATCTGGTGATGATATTGGCTTTTACAATGTTGGTAATGATTTTTTATCTTACTTCCTTAAGGGGTACAACTTCTACCCATTTAGAAAATAAGTCTGTTTCTGTGAGAATGTACTTGAATTGTCTGCACTTGGATGGAGGATATGGTCCCATGATGTCCATTCCCTATATGAAAAATGGATATGAGTACTTAGGTTTGTGAAGAAACTCTGGGGGTTTATAGATAAAATTGGCATGGTTTTTCAAGGAATGTAATTTCTTTGTGAACTCAACACAATATTGCATCATAGTGGGGAAATATTATCCAATCCTCAAATTTTGATGAGAGAGTTTGGATGTTGATTGATACGGCCCACAGGCTCCAACATGAACTTCTTTCATGACAATAGCAGTCTCTTCTCCATTAATTCACTTGAGAAGGATTCCCTCAAGGCCCCTCTTATAAAGGACATTTTTTTGGTTTTCACCATCGTACAATACAAAGTCGATTCCCCACTTCTGAATTTTCTCCCTTATAGCCCTATATGGTGGGATTTGTCCCTTTTGAAATTACAATGAGATGGGAGTTATTTATCCAGAGATATGACCGTACATATCAGATATGAGACTAATCTCATTGATTTCTTTTATCGTGGTCGGGACATATAGTAAAACCATCTGGAAGTGGGAAATGATGATGACCTTTTCATTTTGATCTGGATCAGCCAGAGTTGTGGCTGCATTTTTTAATGTATCATCTTGTGCATTTTGCCATTGGGGGACATAAGTTAGTGTTATATCTTATGGGAATTCATCCTTAAATTCTCAGATGTGGTTCATCATAGGTATAAGATCCTCTTTCTTGATATCATATTCACCATTGACTAGCTTGATGAATAGTTCTAAATTACCTTTTATTTTCAAGTGTTCTTCTTGTATTTGTAGTGCTAGCTTCAAGCATACAATGAGGGTCTGGTATTCAACTTTATTATTTGTTAATCCTTCTAACATAAGGAAGGAATAAAAAATTTAAACCTTTTATGGAGATATGAGTATGACTCCCAGCCCCACTTTGTTGAGTATGGGGTCTTCCATCCTTTTTCAAATTGGGATTCTAGATGCACCATCTAAATGAATCTCCCATTTCTAGAAGCCTTCTTGAATCAATAACATTTATTCATCGGGTAACTCATCATCCAATAGATTCACTTATGTTGAGGGGTATTCCGCCATGAAATCTTTTATGTCTTTCCTTTGATATCCTTCTAAGGTATGAACCGTATATCGAACTACTGCAAGATGACCACCCACCGTGATAGGTGTCCAGTCAAAATTGGATGACTGTGAAAATACTTGAGTGGATTGCTACGAGAAACCATATAGACCTCGTGGTTCTGTAAATAATGTCTCATATTCTGTACTGCAAATACTAAGTCCAGGAATCTTTTCTCTATATTTGAATAATGATTCTCATCATCAATCATGGTTTGACTAAGATAATAGATATTATTCTCATTGCTGGCATCATTCTTCCACACGAGGAAGGTTCCTAGGGACCCTTCCAAGGTGGTCACATAAAGGATAAGTGGTATTCCTTTGACAGTTGGAATTAGAACAAGTGTTCTTAAGAGATATTTATTAATATTTTCAATTTAATCCTGAAAATCATCATTCCACTGATATGTGACCCCCATTTTCATCAACCTGGTTAAGGTAAAAGATTTTCCTACATGGATGGATATGAAAAACCGAATGTACGCCAGATGTCCTAATAGTCCTCTAAAATTAGTGAGGTTTTGAGGGGTATATACCAAATACATCCTTTGTCTTTTTGGGGTCAACTTTAATTACTTGATGGTGTACAAAAAAGATAAGAAATTTTCCTAAGGTGATGCCAAAAGAACATTTCGTTGGGTTCATCTTCAGACTGTGATGTTGCAATTTGATGAAAATAGTTTCAAGATCTGACAGGTGGCCAGACTGTAGTAATGAATTAACTACCAAATCATCCACATAGTATTCAATAAATTTTCTCCATAAGGGTTTGAAAATTCTATTCAGGGCATATTTAAATGTGGTGTCGGTATTTTTCAAAACCAAAGGGCGTTACCTTATAGAAAAATACTCCCTTAGGGGATCTAAAGGTAATGGATTCTTAATCTTCTTAGGCCATTTAGATTTGGTTGTATACCAAATATCCATCCATGAACTAGAGATCCTCATATTTGTTAGTTTCATTGATCGATAATTCTATGATTGGGACCAGGAAATCATTTTTCAGGCAATGCCGATTGAGATCCATAAAATCAATGCAGACTATGATATGGTTGTTTTTCTTTTTAACGGGGAATATATTGTCCAGTTAGATGGTATATTGGACCTCCCAAATGAAGTTATCTATGATTATATTATCTAATTTAGCCTTTATCTTAGTAGCATATGTCGGTTGAGTCTTTCCGGTGGCCTTCTTTAAACCATGGTGGTCTTCTGGTAAGCCCAGGTGGTGAGTGGCCACCTCGAGATCAAGGCCTGGCATTTCGGTATAGTTCGAAGTTAAAGCATCTCAATTATTCTTTAGGAAGGAGGTATATAACTCTTACTCTTCTAGAGAAGTGGCCACACTAATCAGAGTGGGTTTCGGGTCTTCTTCGGTACCAAGGTTTAATTCCTTGACCTCATCAATGGTGATGGAGACACCTTCCTCAAATTATGGAGGGGCATCCCTAAGATATTTTTCCTATTCCTCTTCCTATTACACTTCACCCTTATCCTCCGATTCTTATTTTTATGGTGATACAATTCTTGTGATGAGATTTTTAGGATTTGGAGATGAATCATAACTCTATTATTTGAAGGCCAAACCAGTTTCTTCTACCTTGGAAAACTATGGGGAATCTTCTAGGGAGGATGAAGTGCGGTATGTAGGAATGTATTTATCTTATTTTGGTGATGATACAACATCTTCTGTATCAGTGGGTGAGGCTGGAATTTTTTGGAGTCCTGGATATAGGTTAAGGGAATTTTTATTTGATCACTCATTGTCGTCCTAAGGGCCAAGCACTTTTCAGCACTATTCGGCTTGGTGTCCATGTATAAAATCATGAAGATGGTTGAATACGTGTCTGAATTCAGACTCATGCACTCCACATGATTTATGGGAAGTATGTATTCCTCACTGAGCTACTTGAGAGGATTATCATGGACTATTTACAGACTATTCGGAGCGGAAACCAAATCAACGATATCAGATGAAGGATGATTCCTTTTCAACTCATAGAATCATGCCTTAATGTAGTGTGATTCACAGGATTCGAATGGATTCCTATCGGAATGCAATGTCCCATTCTTCCCATGAACACAATATTTGATGCATTGATGGTATGATGAAGGAATTTTCATGTGCTGATGCACTTTGGGCCTTCCCAGCAGGACATTGAAGGCCATATTTTTTCATACCACTAGAAATTCTAATTCATCCAAAAGGTCCCCAAGATATTTTTTGAGCTTGATTTGTCACAACATATTCTGCTCTATTTTATCATAGCCTAATATGGTTGTTGTGTAGTGTGTTAGACTGTCTTCATTGCAGCCCAGCCAAGGAAGGGTCCACAGTGGGATGAGATTAACCTTGGAGCCATTTACAGTGAATATTTTTCGAATATTGACACCATTTATATTTCCAGGTATGTATAGGGGTTTGATGTATCCTTGCATAATGGTTTCTTAATATTTATCCAGGAAGGAAATGAAAAAATTTCATTCTATAGGACTAGTATATTCCTGATATAATTCATCAATGGCTACTTCAGTCTCAAATTCTTGGGGGATCAATAAATCTTCGATGAGTGCTTCCCTAATATCTTTCAATAGGTTCAGTGCATCTAGGATTGACATTGTGGTTGGAAACAAGGATAACTGCTTTAGAATATAATATTTATGGTCTAAAGGCTAGTGATTCCTACTTAGGGATGCTCTTTCACATGAGCTTTGGGGGATTGGACATTGTATGTAGATATACTATATCTTAAAACATGATTAGATAATGCTTCGACACTTTGTGGATTTGGCCGAGCATGTCTGTTGGATCTCCATGGGAGGTTAAACCTATGTTCCTCTTATGATGGATACTCTAGGATTACCATGATAGAGTTTATTTTTAGAGGGGGTATAGGAACGTTTTTGTCCCTTATGGGTCTACTTGAGGTCTCTTACATGAGTTTCTGCAACATTTACAGTTTGAGTAGGGGTGTGGCCAGGAACATAGTTTCTGCCACGACTTCCCCTTCCTCGGTAACCTCATCTTCTACTGCCTCTTCCTTCGGCTCCCTAATTGGGTGTAGGTAAATTGGGTTCATAAAAATATTCATCATCAGATAAGGGATCCACTAAGTGGATGACATTAAATAAAGAAAATATAAATTCCTCATCTAATGATGACTCTGCCTGATCAAATTCCTATGATGGTTCCATTTGGTGGGGTGGTTCCCATTGTTCTGTTTAGCAAGGTTGTTCTCATTACTTTAGATATGATGGAATTAAAGCTGAGAGTGTAAAATCCAACTTTGGCCTTAGTGCAGTTCATCTTATTGCACTTTATCCCTTAGTGCTTAGAATATTTTGGGTCCAAGGATGTTGGTTGTGTCACTTCAAGAACGATTAGGGGAACAATCAGTTTCTTCAACTTTGATTGGAGTATTCCATGGGCTCAGTTAACTTTTTTTTGAGAAATACAACTATATAACTTCTTATCCTTCTTTCTAATGACCTTTTTTCACTCCCCTTCTTCGTTTGGATTAGTGGTGGAGACAAACTCCATTTGTGATTTCGGTGGTCCCAGCTTGACTTGTTTGGAATAAATCATTCTTTGTAGAATGTCCTTAAAGAAAAAACACTCTTGAATGGTGTGTCTCAATATTCGTTGGTAAGTTCAATAATATGGTTGGTCATCAAGATATGCTTCATTATCCCTCTTTGGCTCTGGTAGCCAAAGAAAGTTTCAATTCTTGGAAGCTACAAAGTATCCCCATATTTGATCATCTCAGAATGAGTAAACATTATTTCTTCACTCCTCAAATTGATTTATTCTGGCCTCCCTTCAATTGTATTGTTGAGGTTGGGGTGGTTGTTGACGTCCAGTGTGTGATACATGATTTGGTGTATTCCTCAGAGCTTGAGACAGTGGAGGGGGTAGCATAAGCATAACAGAAGCCTCTTCAACTCTCCCTACACTTTTCCCTTGGGATGATGGGGATACTGAGGACTTGAGAATAGTTTGTTGCAAATAATATTATATCCTTTGGGGAATGGTGGAGAAATATCATAACCCACTTTTATATTTTAGCTAAATTAGTGGTGTTTCCAGCTCATCATGGAGGCTGTCGATGCACATGGAGAGCATCTCATCTTGGGGGAGCGGCCGATTTAAGGAGTAAGTCATAAATTTCCATCTAGAAATGAAGTCTGAAACTCTATCATTCTCTCATTTCATTCATTTTATAATATTACTGACTATTGTTTTTTTTAATGTTGAACTGAATTGGAAGAGGAACTACCGCCAAAGTTCTTCCCATCCTATTATTTAATTTCCTGGTAGAATGATATACTACACAAAGTCTGAAACTTGTAGAGTTCTCATGAATAATATGAGCTTCACTACTTCTTTTTTCTCTGGGGTTCCCATCATGGGGTCATAGTAAGATGTGTAATGCATCAAATGATGCTCCAAGTCTCCTAATCCATTGAATAATAGGAATACGAGGATCCTAAAATTTTGTGGAGGTGGAAAGTTGCTTACCCATTTGGGGTAAGGTTTCCATTCTGGTTGTATCAGACCACACCACCCCTCCATGGATTTCAGTCGAGTTGTTAATGACTTGATGGTATTCATGAGATCTTGATGGACATCTTGTTGGACTTGATCATTGGTGGGTACAGTAGGGGGAATTATTGTATGTTATGGAACTAATAGAAATTGAGGTGGTACCTGACCAAAGGCACCCTTTTTGGATTTGCCTACATTTTTTCTGGTTGTTTCCCCAGTGAAGGGAAATCCTAATATCCTTCCAGGGCTGGATTCAGGTAGATTGATGGTCTCGGTGCTGTGCTGGATTAGAATCTAGGCCTGGGATCCTTCATCGAGATAAGCCCTCATGGTCGGGGCACCTCAATTGGGAGTTTTTTACTAATTCTCTACCGATGGAATATATTTTATAGGATGGATTTATTGAAGAAGATCTGTGTTATTCTCCTCAACTCATGCATTTCTTTGTCCCGTTGGTTGAATCTCTCCTTGAGCATGGGGGGATCATTTTCACGGGGAGGAGGAGGTGGGTTATATACCTTGATCTTATTCTTCTCTTCTTTGGGGATTCATGAGGGAGGTAATGAATGATTGCCTTGGGGAGTACCCAAGTTTAGGTAAACTCATTGATTTCATGTATGTTCACCTCCAGGCTTGGTGTGGACCACCTCCGGGAGGGAATCATCTTCTCTTGCATCCTATTAATTTGTATTATTTTTTTTGAGTTCTATGGGGTTGATGTCCATGAAATTCACCGATACATACTATATTGGGGTTGTCGTACCATGTGCTAAATGGTAGGAGATTTTATTTCTTCCTTTGTTGGATCTTCTCCTGCCATTATGTGATCATATTTGGGATTCTTGGTGAAGACTGACTCAAAGGGAGCCCTAATATGACCATGTTGTATGCCTCTATTCTGGGGTACATGATTCATGATATTGGATGGAATGGGTAACCACTATGTTCATTGTTATCTCCATATAGGATAAGAGACACATCCGCATGGCGAGAATTTGAGATAAAAATTCCCACATCCCTACGGGCTGGGGTTGGTCCCACTCTTCTATTGACAAGACATGGCCCGAGTTTTTCGATCTTACAGGGGAATTTTGTGTTAAAAATTCCCCCTACCCTAAGGGCTAGGGCTAGTCCCACATTATGTCATTTGTGGTAGATATGTTCTCTTTCTTGATCTCACGTATTCCTATACAGGTGTGTGCCAGATATGTTGTCAGGTTTTCACATGCATTACATGCTTATGAGGACATAAATAGTTATCTTTGATTAGATTTACTTAGTAAGGAATCCTTTTTAATGTTCTTAGTGGACTGGTTCCAAAGTTTTTCTATGGATTGATCTCGTTGGGCCTGATTCTTTTGAGACTTACTCAAGTCTAGTTCTTACCGAGCGTGCCATCATTCCTGAACAGGGATTTCATTTCATGTCTGTATGGGTATGATGAAATTAAAGGATGTCACTTCTAGTAGGTTGTGATATATGGGATATGGGTTGAAGTATAGATATCCATGTTCTCCTCATCCCAAGATATGAACAGAAAAAGGGGTGTTGCTGATAAGGCAACATAACTTGTGAATCACATAGAGGTAGTCCAGTTCACGGTCTTTCTTCTGCCTCTTGAAATGTGGCTTTTGTGCAGAGGAATTTTATTCTAGGTCTATTTGATAGTGATTCTCCCCCAATAGTTTAACATGGTCTACATATCCTTAATAGGTAAAAAACGTTGATTTTAGTTGGCAGAGAGTTTTCCGTATATTGAGGAAAATGTTATGTATGCATTCTTCTGACAACTCTCTTGGTATGCTGAACTAAGATGTGGCAGTGGGACAATACATCACTGGTATGTCATCCCTATCTAGTTGTATTCTCACCAACAACAAATCCTATTGTTTTCCCACTAGGGGATCCTCTGCTTGATCTGTACAATTTTACAGCGTAGTGATTTCGTTCCACGTAGTGGGGCTTGTAGAAGCCCCCATTGACATATGAGTAGTATGGGGGTTCCATAGAAGATGAGTGTGTCCCTGGACCATCCTTTAGTTGATAAAGGATTTCGCCTATATAGAAAGAGTATCTAGCATGTCGTACTTCATCTTTACAAGAACATCTGAATATGAGGGCTTTCACGTATTTGACTCGATTAGGGGAGGACCTTCATGCCAGTGTGAATTTTGTCTGTGGGGAGGACATTTGTAGTTGGTGCTGCAATGGAAATGACTACCATAATATCTTAGTGTCTGACCATAGAGATATTTTCTTTGGCATATACCCTAGGGAGGACCTTCAGGGTAGACCACAGCAAGGGGAGGACCTTCTTGTTTCTTGATTTCATTGCATGGAGGGCCTTTGCAATCTGTGTCATGATGGTGAGGACTACCATCGCGGATTAGCGTCGAAAATAAGATATATTCTTTGCATAATATACCCTAGAGAGGAACTTCAGGGTAGTCCATGGAAAGGGGGACCTTTTTTATATCTGGCGTCATTGAGGGGAGGTTCTTCACAATGATTGCTATTGTGGCGATGACTACTATCACAGCTTGATATCTAGTCGTAGGGAGAATATATAGTATTTAAATTCTGTGGAGGGCCTTTATTATGTATTTTAATTATGGGAGGACCTTATAATTTCTTGATGTTAGTACATGGAGGGCCTTCATAGTGATGTCCAACTATTGGGAGAAATATATCTGCTGTGTATACCCTACAGAGGACCATCAGGGCGAATGAAATCAAGTGGAGGACCATATTTCTATAACATATTCTGGTCAAGGTGAGGGTTACCATTTCACTCATCATGCGATAATCTCTTGTGACCGATCGTTTCTTTCCAATGAGGTAAGACCCCGTGGGTGCTATGGGGAGGACCTTCAGTGCTGCTGATAGCAAAATTATGAGGACTAATTTCGTAACTACTACTAACACTTCAATAATATGGTAATAGACTGATAGTATCTTAAGCCTCTATTGATAGATGTTTTATGTAATCAATAAATCCATCCTACAACAAAGTATAATCATAAGTATGCTCTTCATTTTTCAGTTGCCTTTGTATGTTTCATTTTTGGGTTCTCTCTTGCGGGAAACTAGTTCCACCTAATGTTGGTAGAAGAATTCATATACGGGAACCTGTTTGGTTGGTTCCCATGATGTCATTATGATACACTAATGATCATCTTGAGTTTTGGAATGAATATATTCCTACCCTGGAGCATCCAACATGTTGTACTAGTGTCCCCTAGTTGTAATGAGTATTTTTACCTGATATGGTTGTCCTTAAATCACAGAATATAGTCGTAGACCCTCTTAGGCTAGAATATGGATGCTTTTATTCTCCAAAGTGACTATCTAATTTTTTTGATGAGTCACCCCACTCAGGGAGACTAGGTCATGGTCCTGGCTCCTTGCTTTTTCTGCAAACACAATTATGTCTTGACAGGTCTGGAGGATATAATCTGGGATCGATATTTGATCCTCCATCATTTCCAAGATGTGTTTGGATACATATTTGGTTGTAATGGGTTTGAATTCCCATTCTGATGTTAGAGTATTATTTTTTTACTACTCTGGTCCTCTATGAGTTTCCAATGGGTAGTAGTTGTTCTCCTATTTTAGGGAAGAGGAAAGAGTCTTCCCTTGACTTGTCACTAGGATACACATGTTATTTTCCCTGGTTGCCATTGTATTTGGATGGTGGTCTTTATATTTTTAAGTAGGGATTTGTTCCTATTTTTTGCCACTATATTTGTCTCATGGTATTTTTCTTCATCCGTAGTAATTTGACACTACTTATATTTTCTTGCCACTATATTTGATCGGTGGGCTTCATTGTGGTATGAAGGAATTTATATCTGCTAGTTGATTTCCACCATGCTTGAATGGTGGGATTCATATGCATTGGAAGTGTTGTAAGACTTCATGTAGTTCTCCACCCTATTTGGATGTCAGGATTGATGTGCATCAATAGGAATTTGTGCCATCTTGTAGCTTCTTACTATCCAATTTGAATAGAAGGCGTCTTGCGCGTCGGTGGGGATTTGCATCAGCCTATAATTTTCTTTTCTATCTGCACAGCGGGACTGGTGAGCATTGGAAGCAAGTTACACCAACTCATGATGTTCCATCCTATATCTACAGTGGGATTTATAATATTGGTGTTATATATTCATCCTCTCTTAAATTGTTGTCGTATTTTTGTGGCAGTCTTGAGATGAGGTGGAAGAGTTGTATGTCTACCCATGGTATGGCGTTGCATTTGTATGTTGAATCTCCTCCTTAGGAACCAGGGTGATGACCTACTCCTGATTGTATGTTTTCTTCCTTCTTCATGAATCCCAAGTGTCTTGTGTTTGGTTTACTTTCTCAAGGTCCCTTATTACAGTTTCCTCCTCAGCACGAGGAAACTGAGTTGTGTAGCGTCGGCAATGACATTCTCCAGCAGGGGACCATGAGTAAGACCCTTGTATAGATGGGATGAATTCATATGTGTCGACATTATCTGCCTCCCTGAGATAAGGTAGGTATTCATTGTCACACTCCAGGGATAGGCTCTCGAAGGTATTGGAGATGTCTAGTGGAGTCATCATTTGCTGGACTACTAGTCATGGATGGAGAGGCAGCTGGAGAGCTTTCATCGATTTGAGGGACTACCTCGTAGCCTCCATCACGAGGAGAGTATAATTTTAATGGTACTCCTTAATCATCACATTGGATACCCAACGTTGAAGATTCTTGGTAGGCGACAGAGTCATGTTCTTCATCGGGGACCCATTCTCCTACGCGGTCGCCAGCACACATGTCTGAGAAAACATTCAATATGTCATTAGATTAAATATAACTCTATTAAATTATTACAATATATATATATATATGTGAAATATATAGACAAAAAAACCTCATAAAAGTATCATCTCATGACCATATGCGTTATTGATAATCTTGTTGGGGCCACTTTCTTTTGAATGTGAAAGGGTATTGAGTGGGGTGATATTGCCACCTTGGTTAAGGATTCACGTCAGGTTCACCATCTTTGTTTCAACCCAATTCGTATCATTCTCCTTTTTTGATGGGATTTTTCCTATGGGGACTGTTCAGTGTGTCATTTTTATGTTGCGAAGGAGGTTCCACAGTTGAATAGTCTCGGTGGGCGATTGTAGGGGGTAAAGTGTTTGTGAAATTGGCCCATATTGGGTACGATGTCCTCAGATAGTATCCAACAGGCTTATTTGCAAAGAAAAAAACACCCAACGTCCATTTTATCCATGTTTCAAGGAACTACTTTCCAAAGGAAGGTTCCCTTTGGAAAATTTATCCAAAAACACTTAAGGAGTCCATTGGTTGAGAGGATGGGAGGTCAGGCTCATCACACCCTTTTGGGGGGAATTATTGTCTACTCTAGGAATCTCCTATAGATTTAAGAAATATTCATATGTTCATGAGTCCTTGGTTCATTCTCAATCAAGTTTCTATAGGTTACCCATGGGTTTCAAGATAAATCATATGTATGGATGGGTTAAGAATTACTAAGACAGTGCTAGTTTAAGCCATGTGATGAGGCGCTCTGGAGTTTACCATCATCCAGGGGGAATGGTAATTGTTCTGATGTCAGGGTTCAACCCATAATATGGGATTCCTACGTATCCCCATGAGAGGAATCAAGTCCGACATATTTTTGTGTCTCTTAACCAGACACATCACCTTTTAAGGTCATGTGACTAGAACCCGTCTATGCAGTTTAATGTCATGCGGTAAGGATTTATAGGTGGAAGGTTCCTTGTCAAGATTTTATGTAGGACTTACCCTGAGGTGTCCCAAGATGACCAGGAGATGTATGGTCTCTTGGGTGGATATGATCCTACTAGGAATACAACTCAGAGAATAATAGGGTGGTTTGGGTATCAGGTTTGGACCTCATGGAGGATTCCCATGTATCCTAATTTGTTGGGAATAAAATCCCTCATAGTTCGGTTTAAGTTGAGACTTACACCCTCAAGGCGGCCCATTTGGGGGGGTCATTATTGGGGCTCACACATGGGAGCTTCCCATTTGATATAAATAAGTCGGGTCTTACTCATGAAGATGATTCCCTAGTGATTTTGGGGGAATTTTATTAGGACTGACTTCTAAGGAGAATGTCCCTTGAGCTCAGGCCTTAGGTAGGTATCCTACGTATCTTAATCATAGCAAGAATCAGAGTTCTCATAGTTCATTCTTTTGGATGGTGTAGACATCGTGATCACCTTTAACCTATAACCCCATGTGATACATGCTTAGTTTGAGAAATAAGAGGAATATGTAGATCTAGTAAACCAAAAACTTTCCCCTTCTCCACTGATGGAAAATGAGGAAGAGGATAGTGGAAGATGTCATGTATACAATCCCAATGGGTGATATAGAGGTTCTATGAATGTTATAATTTCCTCTCTTTTGTTGATATCTAAGATAGCCACGTTTAGTGATCTATTTGGACGTGTCCTGGGCTGAGACTAAGAAGAGAAAGAGTTCCAGCTCCCATATAAATGCTAGGGACTTACCTCAGTGGGAGTGCCCTTAAATGGGTTCTAGGAAAGGGGATAATCATTTCACCTCTTAAAAGGGGAAGGTAAGCTTGATCCCTTTGACTTGTCACTATCCCTCATTGAAGGGAATAACTAGTTATTTCCCTCGATCCTAATAATGGAGAGGTTCACGTTAGCATCCCAAGGATGGACTTTGGGTAGCCATGGGGATGTAAACTTAGGAATGTTCTGCGGGTCTATAACGTTGCGTGGAATACCTTCATGACTCCTCTTACCATGGGTAAGTAAACTCAAAAGGGTGTGCTAATGTGATCAATGGTTTTATCATATGGGTCCAATGGATTTGGAAGAGGCATTTTCTTAATGTCGTTGAACTGGTTCATCGAGGGGCTATGGAGGATATGATGGAAATAGAAGTAAATGATCATATCCCTAGGGTAGAACACCCTAAGGTACCCAATTTCGTGTACCATTTTTTCTTGAGGGATGGGGTTTCCCTACCATAGTGTGGTGTTGTGCGGGTGGACGGTTTGTTCGCATACCATAGTGGTACAAGGACCTGGATTTGGTCCCCGTACCATGGTGGTATGTAGTACAAGTTTCCTTACACATATCATGGTGTTATGTGGTGCTTCATTCCATCCATGTAGCAGCCTACTACGTGGAAAAGGGTTTCATCTGCATAAAAATGTGTTATGTGGGATGCTGGATTGAAGAAGGGGCATTGATCATGTGGTTTGCGAAAAGTTCATCTACCACCGAGATATGGTTTGTGGTTCACCAATTGGGATTTAGGTCTGAAAATTAATATTATGTTTCCTTATTTTATTGTTATGTGGTGGGTTTATACTAGTTGGGAATCATTTGTAGTATCACACTTCATCGATCATTCATATCTGAAGTCCTAAATTCTGAAGTCTTCTGAAATCTAAAAACCCACAGTCTTTCCTCCATGTGTTTATCATCTCACTATTCAGTCCCCTTTGAGATAATTTTGTAGAGTGTTGGGGAATATGGATCTATGTATCACACATCATCTTTTGCGTAGTCCCATGGGGAGATCACTCACCCCGTAGACAACCTGGTCAACGGAGGCCCGTGAGGTTGTGGTTCATGGTGGTGAAAATCACTACCTCAATCCTGTGAATGAATTCCTCTTATTCAAAGGGCATTGCTAGTTTTTCCTCATCTGAGAACTATTGAGTTCACGGGGATGCTATAAGTGGAAGAGTTTCTCCCCCTCCATTTCTCCAGTGACATGGTATGCAGTGGGAATCGTATGTGGGGGCTAATTTCTCCACCTTGATTCCCCTAATGACATGGTTTACAGGATCTAACACCATTGTCTTCATTCCATGTTATTCTCTGTTTTTGGGTGATACCTTTTAAAAACCATTCATGGGATTCAGTATATGGATGGATTATTTTCCTTCTCCAAATTTGGCTTCTTCTACAATTTTATCTAAGTCCTTCATCCAATACGTTTTAATTACTTTTACATATTCATGGGAGTATTTACTTTCCTTTTACAAAGTTTTTAGGACCCAAAAAAACACCCCCCATCGGAATGGGTTCTGATTGGGATGAAGAGGAGGCTATTCCGATGTACAAAGCAGTCCTGAATTGAACTTATTTGAGGCAAAAAGGTAGAACCATAGAGGTAACATGCCTATATATAGGGGTTTAAAGCTACTTGTCATTAACCTCTTATCCTAGTGAACTCCACTCTCTCGATATTCTATTTCTAGCTCTGCTTCTGTGAGCTACGTGCTTTGCGATCGCCTTCATCTGCAAGCTGGATTTTTTTACCCACAAACTAAAAACCCATCCTGACCGCCTTCATCCAAAAACTAAATTTTCAATCCATGAACTGAAACTTTAATCTTTGAACAGTGATTTCTAATTTCTACATAGAATGTTTTATTGTGCGAATCACTCATTCCGGTTCATTCTACGAAATTTTTGGTTCACTAGATAACACTCTGTGGGACAGTGCCTCACCGGTTTCTGTGAACTATTGGTTTGTGAATAGTTCCCTCCATGTACCATTTCTGGGTTTCAGTATGCAGACAATTTAAGTCATTTGCCAAAAAATTTGGACTATCCTTTTTTTATGTAATTTTAATGCAGGTAAAATAATGGATATTTCTTTTTTCTCAATGGAAGTGCTAGAAAAAGGGTGGCTATGGTCGAGAATGTTGAAGATAACCTTCACTCTTACATCATTCCTCAAGAGGGTATTCTTAGAGATCTCCTTTTTTTGGAGCTTATGGACTACCTACTATCCAATCGGCTACCACTGTATGGTTTTGGTCTCCAAGATGATGCTCCTTTTCCACCAGTTGATCAGAGTAGCCTTACTATTCTCTTTGAGGCATCTCGAAGGCATGATCGGGTGAATATATCCACCATGGGGGAGATCAAATCTTATTCAGTCCAAGAGAACATGTTTGTTCTGAATGGTTATATTCATATTCAAAGTGACTAAAATAGCCTTTACATGTCTTTGGAATAATTCATCCAATATTTTCCTCCCATCATTAAGATTTCACAATGAAACCCCAATGGAGGGTAGAGCTCCAAATGGGACCTGCGATCTAGAGGGTACTTCTCTAATGAGTGGGCCTGGGCCATTTGGGTGCACCAAATCTTCCTAGAGTTCCCTAATTAGTTGAAAGATTTCATTCTATATTAAGCAGTATGGGTCTCCCAATTTTCCATCTATTCACCCGGTGAAATGATTCCCGAACTGCTTAGTCGTTAGTGTTTATGCTCCAACACCTTCCACTGATCACCTGGTGAAGTGGGGATAATTTTATAGGATATTTACTATATTGGGGTACTTCCCATACTTTTTTACATGTATGATGAGTTTCTTCTGGTGTCCAATACATGGGATAAAGCTAAACTAGTATCTCCATTAGTGAGGAATTTACTAGTCTTGGCAGAGGGACTACTTGGTCATCCTCTTCACTCCCACTTTCTAATTTCATTTGAAATATGGATAGGATTATTCTTGCAGGAGAGTGGACCAAATCTAAAAGTCTACTGCATTTGAACTCATACAACCCAATAATCATAGAAAATTATCTACTCATACTGTGCCACCCTTGAGGTGGTTGGGTATACCTCTTGGGGATATAAAGTTAAATCAATCATATTTCCTGAGCTCATATTAGCATGTCTCTTGGCCATGTTCCTGAGAGGATGGATTTACCCTTCCCCCAATGTCTACACTAGAATCAAGGCTTTCAAATTGATGATGGAGGCTACCCTGGTATAGGGACAACCTATTTATTTATTCTTCCCCACCCTTTCTCGTATCTACAAATTATTGGGATAGATATAGGAGGGAAGGACTCCACATCATCTCAACAAACCGTTTCAGTTTTTGTATGGATGGATGGTAGATAATTTCCCCTTTTATGAGTATATATATACCTAAATGGTTCCTCATTATAACTTACACCCAGATCTTCTCAACATTTCCACCATTTTTCCTTAATCTTATAATATTGACGGTGTTGTTGAACTCCTGAGTGATGTTTCTCAGCTCTCATTCTCTCCTTACACTACACCTCATGGAATCATGATGGATAACTAAAGATGATCTTTGGAAGATAACTATTATATCATTTCTCTCTTGGATGGAGTTTTATATTCTTTCATAGAAATGATAACCATCTACAAACCATACACCCCTTACAGGCTTTCCAGGAAATTTGGATTCCTTCAATAGGCTAAATCTCTTCCCTCCATCCTGGTTAAGAAGGAATATCATCCCATAATCCTCCACAAATTATGGATAATAATGACATGGGAGGATTATTATTTAGAATTCCTTATTCCTCCCACTGTGTCCTCTAATTTCTTATCACCAGAATATGCTCAATTGTGGGTGTCTTGCTATCCCGGTAGGGTACTGGCAAGGCCAACTGATCAAATTAAGAAGCCATGGACCAATTTTGTTTCTTATACTTACTCCCTCCATTATCATTGTGAGGAGGCATTATATTCATCATAAATTTTTTTTGGAAGGTTCTTCATCAACATAGCCTATCTCTGTGGATAGTGATTCAGACCCCGTATCTTTGGTTGACACGGTTCACTATCCTGGTGAGACTGGTGTAAGTGGGGCATCACCAGGCGTTCCCGATGCTGCAGTCAGTCCCCCAATCATAGTCTTGGATTTTGAACCATCTATTGAAAGGGAAAGTCCCCCTTCTTGGGTGACTTAGTTCAGGGTTCTTCTGTCTTCCATGATGTCACTTCCCGATTATATACCGGTTATAGTAGAGAGGAAGAACCAAGGTTCAAATTCCATTAAGAGGCGTCGAGCTGTGAAAAAATGATCATGGCCTCATATTTTCTCTATTACTGAAAATAATCCCCTAACAGGCTTTGTAAATGAAGAGGGTAACTTCTTATGATTATTAACGAACATAGGTTCAGGTGGATTTTAATATTGACACTTTCTTCTCTTTGTGTACTATATTGTCATAGCCCGAGAGGATCTCACTACTTGTGAGGGAAACCTTGCTATGTTCAACACCTACCACCATCAAAATATGACTTTCCAAGATATTACTGATGAGTTCCACCATTTAGAGGCTGAGGAGGAAAATTCTCATGACTAAGTGATCGCCCATACAGAAGATTTTTGGGAGTTTGAAGCTCGTATATCCAAGATGGTGACGCAACTGGAATTCTCAAATGAAAATTATGAGGTCATAAAATTGAAAGGGAAAGACCTACAGACCATTAAGAAACTAGTACATCCAATGGTGAGAGTTGAATACAAATAGAGAACTACTTTGGAACAGTATCTTGACATCCCTTATCAAGTGATCGTCAGCTTGCTGGAAAGGGAAAGTCAGGGATCATTGTAATATGTTGGGTTGTCTTGTACTATCTTTGTTTTGATGTCGTGGAGAGACTCTAAATTGTGGATGTTCTCCCATTATCTCTTTATTTGATGGAATAGAAAAAAAATTCTTTCTAGTGCTTCCCTTTTATATTTTCCTTCATTTTCAATCATTTGTAATTGTCCATATTTAAACAATAATTTCAACTGGATTCTAATTTGAATTACAATCTAGGATAGATGACATAATCAAATCATGCTTTAATTTTTTACCTGATCATAGGGACTTAGCGAGCATATTTTGACTACTATATGGGTTAAATTTTAAACCCTAAAAACTTTGTGTCTTTGCTGTTATAACCCTATTTTTTCCTAATTCTATTATGGTGTGGGTTTAGCGGGTATAACATGACTTTTTCTTAGGCCACTGTTTGTCAGTTTTTGTCCTAACAGGCTTTGTGTCTCTTGATTTTTGGTTTTTAAATATTTTTCCTAAATAATATGTAGTACAGGTTTAGTGAGATGACACTCTACTTTTATCTAGGATGACCTTTGTAGGTTTTCATACTGGCGAGTGTTGTGTCTCTTTTTGGTGGGAAATTTAAATTTAGGACAAGTGGACTTATCATTAATGGTGTGTTAGGTCGAACATCTTTGACCATGATTTGTAGGGAGAGGGACCCAATTTAGGGATAATTAGACTAGGATGTCCCAATAACTTATAGACACATAAAAGGGATTTTTCTTGACCCTGATTTTTTGATTCTTAGTCATAGGACATGATATGGGGCATGGAAGCCATGGGCCGTGCAGAGGTAAGAAAGCCTCCCTTGAGGATGAATTTTCATTTGGTTGATAGACTGTTTTGTGGGAAACTTATCCCGATCCACCAGGGTATTGTATTCATAATCAAATAAAGGTGTACGCAGGACATTAGCCTTCCATTTCTGATGGCCAGGTAATTTTATGGTTGTTTGGATTTGTTTTTATGTCGAAGACCATAGTGGGTGGCTAGTTTAGGGAATGATGTCTAAAAGTAATATGGGCATTTACATAGTATTCAAATGGTAATGCCGCACCCACATGAATTTGACTTGTGTAAAGGAGGGTTAAATCAAGGTGAGGTTTAGCATCATGCAACCATGACATTTGATATTTTTGTTTTACTCTAACCCAGTCAGAGGGTAAATGATTCATCATTTTCATGGTATTCTGACCAAAAATGTCCTATCATTTTCAGTAATGAAGGGGGGGGGAGTGTAAAATGTGATCCAGGGGGTTTCCAGATCCATGGGATGAGGTGATACATAAACATCATAGGGCATACGAGAGTAAGAAAGGCCTCTACTGAGGACAATTTTTCCATTGGTAGATAGGCCTATTTTGTGGGAACTTTATGTAGAGTCGTTGGGGCATTGTGTGCATAGTAAAAAAAAGGTTCCCGTAGGACACTGACCATCCATTTTTGATGTCCATGGAGGATTATGGGGATTCAGACCTTTATGGACATAAATTTTAGTTTGTTAAAGAGGTGGATAAATAGGAAAGGAGGCATTTCAGGATGAAATATTCAACGAATAGGGGAATATGTGCATCTCATATCGGTGTGAGTAGAGTGGTTCCTACACAGGTATAGTCCTTGCACAAAAATGGACAATAGTACTTCCTGGATAGACTCGATACATGAGATTCAAGTGTCACTACATATCCTATAATAATAGGAATCAATCCAGACATAGTTATTTTATGTTTTTCACATAAATTGATCTAATTTACACATACGAGTGGGAATTTTTGTTTTTTATATGAGCTTTCCAATGAGTTGGGTCTCATGTTGGGGTTCCCTATGCAGATTCATTTGGTTCATAAGATCGTGTGGGGAATACACACTTTTCCATATCAAGGCCTAAGATTGGAAATTGATTTGTAAAGAATCATTCATTTCTAAGGTTATGCTATTAAGATAGTGATATAAAATCCTTGTTGAATTATAGGATAACCAGGTTGGGATGATCTGACGTGGGTAGATTGGAAGATGTAAACCATGGTTCTAAGGGATATCAGATTGGGAGGAATGATACGAGGCTTGAGATCCATTGGGTGTAATAAAGTAGTAAAAATATCTCATAAGGAAAAAATTTCATTTGTTTAACAATCCCTTTTTATGGGAACATTATGCAGATCTTCTGGGGCATTGTGCACATAGTCAAATAATTGCATTCGTAGGATACTAGACTTCTATTTCCAATGACCTGGGAGGTGTATAAAGATTTGAAATCATTCTAAGCACGGAATTAAACATATGTAAAGGGTTTATCTAGATATGTTGGAAACATTTAGGCCATGATTACCCACATATTTGGGGATTTTCTTTCATGGATCTGACTCACATATAGGGTGGGGAATCTAAATTCCTTTGTTGGAGCAGGACCTGGGTCTGAAATTCCGGGTGTCCTAGAATTAGGCTCCCTATATAGGTCCAGTCCATACACAGGGGAATGGTCATTTTAGAAACATTCGAGGATCCTTGTAGTTTAATGTCATATGGTTATGACATTTTGGATCTCTAAGGTGGAGGAAAAGAACCATAACGTTCCTTTTATGTTCATATAGCTAGGATCGATCATTGGGGATTGTATTTCCATAGATCTATTAGAATTCCCCTTCTAACATTCCTAAGATCATATGGGTTGTGACCGGTGTGAGAAACAAGGGTTAATGAGGGTTTCAACTCATCAATGAGGGATGGAATAATCAAGGAAAGGATCATTTTATACTCAGGATGATGGTATGAAGTCTAACATCGTACAAGAAGGACATGTTATCATGTAGTGAGGACATAGATGCCCTGATGTGAAAGAAATAACATGTGGATGTTCTTGAGACTTTTTTCTAAATAGGAAATGTTTGGGAATCTTAGGTTTAGACTTATCTCTCAAGTGAAGGAGGGGAAATTTGTAGTGTTCTTTTGTGGGGTCCGGGTTATCGGATCTTGGCGTCACTACGTATCCCCTGAGGTGGGAATCATACCACACTTGATACTTTAGAGAAAATCCCCCTATGCGGATATAGCCCATACATATGGGGGAAGAAATTTAATTTTCCTTGATTTGGGGTGTCTAGGATATGATGAATGTCCAGGAATCTCTACGCATCTTGTGTAGGCAGGAATCAAGCCACACATAGTTCTAAAACGCGTGGTGGTATGTGATCAATGTCAGAGGAAATGTACTCTCAAGTGAGGACATTATCCAACCGTATAGTTTAACATTATGAGATGAGGACATGTGAGACTTAATGTGAATGAGATATATGTTTTGGGACCATAAATTTTAAGTCTTGTAAAAAATACATTGTTAGAACAGTTTTATGTCATGTTGTGGGGACAAATTGTCAGAGAAATCATGAGTATCTATGGGCTAATCAGGCTGGGATATTTTGTTATTCCACAGATGTGAGGGGGAAAGGAGGTGTAAAAATTGATCCTGGGGACCCTCAGATTATCAGTAATGATACATGGATTGAGATTCATTATGCATAAAGAGGTAGGAAAATCCTATCTTAAGGAAGAATTTACCTTTGGTTGACAGAACCTTTTTGTGGGAAACTTATGCAGAGCCATCAGGGAATCGTATGCATAGTCAAATAAAGGTGTTTGTAAGACATTGTCCTCCCATTTTCGATGGTCATGGATGTTTATGGGGATCCAAAATTTCCCAAGTTATAGATTTTGATGGATGAAAAGGGGATATCCAGGTACATGGGGAATTTTTAGACTGTGATTAGTTGTGAAGTATAAAATCTCCCACATAGATCTGGTCTATTTGTAGCGGGAGGCATGATCCTTTGAAAACCCCCTATGATGGGGATTATGGTTTGGAATCTCTTTCCCAGCTTTTCATTCTTGTACAAGAGATGGGGGTATCTTCATTTTCTTGTTTTTTGCAGTTGGACCCAGGTATGTGGAACCCGAGCATCACTGTGTATTCTATGAGGGAAGGAATCAAGACATACGTAGTTCTTAGAAGGAAATTACCTGCATAGGTCTCATCCATATGTAGTGAAAAGGGAATTTTTTTTCTTAGTGGCAGCTAGACTAGGATGATGAATCTGGGCATCACAACATATTATATAGTGGTAGTAATAAAGCCACACGAAGTTTTTGGGTACCTTACAATTTAATGTAATGCATTTAGGACTCGGGCCATGCAGTTTTACATCTTGCGGTCTGACTTGGATTTGTAGTGAATCATTATGCCTACAAGGAATCCCCTGGTGAGACTCTTAGGCCCACATGAGGAGCACTCAGTGTGAGAAATAAGGGATGGAAAGGGATCTCTCTACCACACAGGGGGATTATGGAGAAAGTTGGGGGAATTTGCCTTCAACATTTTGTTGTAGTCAAGCTTATGTGTGAAGACTTGGGTGCTGATTACATACCCTATGTGGGTGGGAATCAACCCATGTGTAGTTCCATGAATCTCTCTATGAAATTTGGATCTATATACAGGAAAGGTGTATTCATTCTTAGTAGTGGCTAGACTAGGAAGAATAATTTGGGCATCACTATATATCATGAAAGGGTAGGAATCAAGCCACATGTAGTTCTAGATCTCCCTATGGTAGTTAGGTATGCACACAGGGAGGGGTCATTTTTTTGTTTTAGATGGTGGATGGACTAGGATGTAATATTTGGGCATCAGTACATATCCTGTGAGGGTAGGAATCAAGACACACATAGTTCTAGAAGTGCATCCTTATATAGGTTTGGCTCATACATAGGGGGAATTTTTAATCTTTTTTATGGGCCTATAGCATACCTTTACTCTTTGTTTGTGCGGGGGAAAACAATATGACCATTCCTAAGCTCACGTGAGCTATGATCAGTGTGAGAAACAATGAATATATAGGGTCTCCTCTTGTAATACGGAGGCAACTGGAGGTCCAACAGAGGATTTTTGTTATCTTGTGGTGTCTTGACCAAGATCGAAAGTCGAGGTGTCTCTATGTATCCCATCAGCATATGGGAATCAAGTCGTACATAGTTCTGTGATGTGGTATGGTAGGTGACTAATGTCAGGGGAAATGTCCTTCTTTGGTGATACCACTATCATTCCTTGTAGTTTAATGTCATGTAGTGAGGTTGTCTTGGAAGCATGATTTAACATCTTGTTGTGAGGGATGAAATATACCATACAGTTTAACGTCATTGGGTGAGGATGAAGATGCTAAGAAGTTTAACATCATGCATCATGGATGTTTTTGGTGCTATGTAGTTCAACACCGTGCAACTAATATGAAGTTCACCTGAAGTGAGTGGAATGAACTGTTGTATCATATTGTTTAATGTATTGTGATTAGGATGATTTGTCTAGACAGTTTTACATCTTGTAGTGAGGTCATACATGCCAAGTAGTTTAATGTCCTACATTGTGGATGCATATATGAAGTTTAACTTCTTGTATATAAGACAAACATTGTGTGATTACACAAATTATTTCTTCAAGAACCTATCATTGGTGGGAGATGTGATGAGGTGTCCATATTTTGAAATTAAGGCATATGCTCCATTGGATTAAACCTTGTGTATGACATATGATCCTTCCCATTTGGGATCCAAATTTGAAGGTTTCTTCCCAAGTGTCATTGGGGTTCTATGAAACAACACTATTTATCCTTCAAGGAAGGACCATAGGCAAACCTTTGTATTAAAGGCTCGTGAAATCTAGTTTTGGTAAACTTCCAAATGGTACAGAGTGTGTAATATTTTCTCATCCAGTCACTCAAACTCATCAAATCATTTCTTTGGTTGTTCTTCTATGGACAGTTGATCACAGACAGTGATGCAGAGTGATGGTAGTTGAACATCAATGGGAAAAACCACCTCTATCTTGTATACCAGTGAGTACGGGGTTTCTTGAGTGGTGAAGTGGTTCGTGGTCTGGTAATCCCACAGATCATGGAGGATCTTATTTGTCCATGATTTCTTATCCTTGTCTACCATCTTTTGGAGTATGTTGGGTAGGGTCTTATTAAAGGACTCTATTTTTCTGTTGGCTACTGCATGGTAGTGGGATGAATGGTAGGCCTTGATTCCATACTCCTAATATAGCTTTTCCAATTAAGAAGATTAGAAATTGATGCCATTATCCATCAGTTTTGTTTGATGGACACCAAATCTGGTGATGATGTTGGATTTCACAAAGTTTCCAATTCATTTTCTCTAACTTCTTTAATCAGTACATCTTCAACACGTTTTTCAAAGAAGTTAGTATTTGTGAGAATGAACATAAATTGTCTGGTTGTGGTGGGAGAATATGGTCCCACAACTTCCATTCCTCATATGGAAAATGTCCAGGAGTACTTAGTTATGTGAAAGAACTTAGGGGTTGATGGATGAAATTATCATGGACTTGGCAGGAATGTAACTTCTTGATGAACTCAGCACAATCCTATATCATAGTGGTCCAATAGTATCCAAGCCTCCAAATTTGATGAGAGAGTTTGGATGTTGATTTATGCACACCATAGGCTCTAACATGCACTTCTTTCATGACGGCAGTGGTCTCTTCTCCATCAATGCATATGAGAAGGATTCCATGAAGGCCCCTCTTATATAGGACCTTTTGTTGGTTTGATCCATCGTATAGGACAAAGTTGGTTTCTCGCCTCCGAATTTTCTTCTTTACAACCCTATCTGGTGGGATTTATCCCTTTTTAAGGTACTTTGTGATGGGATTTATCCAACCATAGGTATGACCGTACAATTCAGAGATGGAATGGATCTCATTGATTTCTTCTGTCTTAGCCGGGACATACGGTAAAACCATCCAGAGGTGGGCAATGCTTATGACTATTTCATTCAGATCTGGGTTGGCAAGAGCTATATATGCATTTAGTAATTCATCAGCCTACACATTTTACGAATTGGGGAAATAATTCAGTGTTGGATATAATGGAAATTCTTCCAACAATTCTCAGATGTGGTTCATCAAAGGGATCATCTCCTCTTTCTTGATAACATAGTCACCACTGGCTTTCTTGGTGATCAATTCTGATTTTCCTTTTATTTTCAAGTGTTGTTCTTGTACATGGAGTTCTAGCTCCAGTCCTGCAATGAGGCCTGGTATTTTTCTGCATTGTTCATGCATCCTTCTAACAAAAGGAAAGAATAAGGAAGGACATCCTTTTTTGGAGATATGAGTACAATTCCCAACCCCACTTTATTGAGTATGTGGTCTTCCATTCTTCTTCCTCTTAGGATTCTAGATGGACCATAAAAATGAGTCTCCCATGTATGAGATCCATCTTGAATATAAAACACTTATTCATTGAGTAATTTGAAATCTAATGGAGTCAATTCTATTCAGGGGTTTTCCACAAGGAAATATGTTAATTCTTGGACTTTGACAGCCCTATGAGGTATGAAATGTATATAAAACTGTTATAGGATGAACTCCCACTATGACAGGCATCCATTCAGCATTGGACGGATGAGAATATACTTGATCGGGTTGCTATGAGAAACCAGATGGACCTCATGGTGCTTCAAATAATTCCTTAGCTTTTCGAATTTAAAGATCAAGGATAGGAATATTTTCTCGATATTTGAATAACAAGTCTCAACATAAATCATGGTTCAAATGAGATAATAGAGACTATTCTCATTGTAGGCATCATTCTTCTATGTGAGGAAGGCACCTAGGTATCGCTCCAAGGCGGTCACATACAGGATAAGTGGTCTTCCTTCAACAAGAGGAATTAGCACTGGTGGGAATAAGAGATATTTCTTGATATTGTCGAATTCTTCCTGATAATCATAATTCCATTAATATAAGGATCCATTTCTCATCAACTTGGTGAAGGGAAAACATTTTCCTGCAATGTTTTCTATGAAATTCAGAATGTAGGAAAGATTTCCTTGGAATCCTCTCAACTAATTGAGGTTGCAAGGGTGGGCATACTGATGATATGCTTTTTATTCTCAAGGTTGAATTCAATTCCATGATGGTGTGTGATGAAGTCAATGAATTTTCCTGAGGTGACATCAAAATCACATTTTTTGGGGTTCATCTTCATATTGTGTTGTTATAATTTGCTGAAAATGGTTTCAAGATCTGAAAGGTGGTATGAGAACAGTCATGAATTAACCACCAAATCAACCACATTACATTCAATGAATTTTACTAGGAACGTTTTGTAAATGTGATGCATGACATGCTTATATATGGTGCCAAAATGTTTCAAACCAAATGGAATTACCTTATAGAAAAATACGCCATGTGGGATCTGAAGGTAGTGGATTCTTCATCTTATTGGTACATTAAAATTTGGTTATATCCTATATAGACTTATATGAATTAGAGAGCCCTGTATCTAGTTGTTTCATCAATCATAAATTCTGTGATTGGTAACAGGAAATCATCTTTTGGGTAGTGCTGGGTGAGATCCCTGAAATCGATTTAGACTCTAATCTGCCTATTTTTGTTTTTAACAGGGACTATATTGGCCAGCCATATGGGATATTGGACCTCTTGAATGAATTTATCTATGATGATATTGTCTATTTAAACCTCTATCTTGGGAGCATGTTCCAGGGGAGTCCTTCTGGAAGCCTACATGGAACCATATTGGTCTTCTGGTAAGTCCAAGTGGTGAGTGGCCAAATCAGGATCGAGACCTGACACTTTTGTACAATTCCAAGTGAAAATATCATGATTATTCTTTTAGAAGGAGGTGTATACCTCTCTCTATTTAGAATATATTTCCACACTAATCACATTGGATTTCATGTCTTCTTCGATACCCAGGTTTATTTCCCTACGTTCATCAATAGGGGTGGAAACCCATCATAAAATGTTGGAGGGGAATCCCTAAGATATTCTACTTCCTCATATTCTACTTAAACTTCACCCTTGTCCTCTTATTACTCTTTTAATTGGGAGAAAATTCTTTATATGATCTATTTAGTATTGGGAGAGAAATCATAACTCTGGTATTTGGAGGAAAAATTAGATTCTTCTGTCCCAACTAAATGCAGGGAATCGTTTGGGGAGGATGAAGTGAGGGATGTAGGAATGTATTTATCTTAATTTTTTGATGATACATCCTATTCATTATTAGTTGGTTAGGAAGGAATTATTTAGAGCCTTGGATATAGGTTAAGTTCATTTTTATTTGAGCACTCACCATCATGTTGAGGTCCAGTGCACTTTTTAGTACTAATCGGCTCGGTGTGCTTGACATAGATCATGAAAATGGCTGAATATATGTTTGAATTTAGACTCATTCACTCCACCTGATTGATGGGAAGTACATATTTCTCACCGATATTCTTGATAGGATCAGTGGGGACCATTTCTAGACCGTTTAGAGTGGTGAACAAATAAATGCCATCGGCTGAAGGCTGCTTCCTTTTCAGCTCATAGAATCCTGCATTGATTTAGTGTTATTCTCAGGATTCGAATGGGTAATTATCATCATGAAATATCCCATTCTAACCATAAAAAAAAATTTAATGCATTGATGGTATGATGAGTGAATTTCTACTTGCTGATGCAGACAGAGCCTTCTTAGAAGGACATTGAAGGCCATATTTTTTCATACAACCACAAATTTTGAGTTGACCACAAGGTCACTAAGACAAGTTTTGATCTTGATTTAGCCCAATGTCTTATTCTTGATTTTATCATAGCCCAATAAGGTTGTGGTGCAGGGTGTTAGAATGTATTCATTGAAGCCCAATTGACAAAGTGTCTACAATGAGATGTGATTAACCCTAGATCCATTGCCCAAATTTTTTGAATATAAACACCATTTATCTTACCAAATAAGTATCGGGGTTTTATGAATCCTTAAATAATGGATTATTAATCCTTATCCATTAAGTAAATGACATTATGGAATTATATAGGACTAGTATCTACCTAATAGACTTCTATGGAGTCTACTTCTGCCTCAAATTCCTAGGGGCTAAATAATGTTTTGATGAGTGCTTCCCTGAGATCTACTGACAGGTTCAGTGCATCCATGATTGATAGCTTGGCTGGTACCAAGGATAAATACTTCTAAATATCATATTTATGGTATAATGGTTAGTTATTCCCTACTTTGGGATACCCTTTCATAGGTGCTTTAGGGGCTTGATCATTGGATGCAGATGGACCGGCTCCTAAAACAAGAGTTGATGATTCTTCTACACTTTAGGGGTTTATCCAAGTAGGTCTAACTGCATGCTATAGAAGGTTAAACATATGTTATTATTTTTATAGATAGTCCAGGATGACCAAGATAGAGTTTCTTCCGGTGGGTGTAGAGGAGCTTTCTGGTCCCTATTGGTTCCTCTGGAGGTCTCTTCCCTGAGTTTCTGCAATATCTGTGGTTTGAGCAGGGGTATGATAAGGAATTTGGTTTCTTCAACAACTACGCCTTCCTTGGTAACCTCAGCTTCTGCGACCACTTACTCCATCTCCCGGATTGAATGTAAGGAACTCGGTTTCATAACCATATTCATCATTAGAGATGGTATCCACTAAGTGGATGACATTAACAGAGCTGAAGATCAGTTCCACATCTAATGATGACTCTACCTGAACGACTTCCTATGATGGTGCCATTTGGTGGGGTGGTTCCAATTGTGATTTTTGGAGGGGTCGTTCCCTTGCTTCAAATCTGATGGCATGAAATCTGAGAGTTTCAATGGAGACTTTGGCCGTGGTGAAGGTTTATCTTCTTTCACATGGTCCCTAAATTATCATAGCTTAGAAGTTTGTGGGGATGAGGATGTTAGTCACGTCACATCCAGAGCCATTATGGTTATAGTCAATTTCTACAACTTCTCTTGGAGTATTCCATGGGATCAATTGACTATTTTTTAATTCATCCAACTCTCAAACTTCTTATCCTTCTTGATAATGATCTTTTTCCAATCCCCTTCTTCTTCTGGGTTAGTGGGGGATACATACACCACTTGTGTTAGTGGTGGTCCCAAATTGACTTGTATGGAATCAATAATTATTTGTAGAAGGTCCTTGAAGTCAAAACACTCCTAAATGGTGTGTCTGAATATCCGATGGTAGGGACAATAATAAGGTCGGTCATCGAGACATGCTTCATCATCCCTCTTTGGCTCTAGTAGTTGGAGAAAATTGCAATTCATGGTAGCCACAAATTATCCATGGACTTGATCATCTCATAATGAGTAATATTTATTTCTTCATTCCTATAATTTATTTCTTCTAGACCCCCTTAGATTTTTATGTCAAGGAGGAGGTGGTTATTGATTTTTAGGGAGTCCTACACTATTTGGTATAGGCATCAGGGGTTGAGTTAGTGGAGGGGGTGGCTTAAGCATAATGGAAGTTGCTTTAGCTCTCCCTACTCTTTTCCCTGGTGCTGATGGGGCTTCTCGAGACTTGAGATTAGTTCATTGCAAGGAATATTTTATCTTTCGGAAATGGAGGAATAATATTGAAACCCACTTGTATATTTTACTAGAATGAGTGGTGTTTATAGCTCATCAGGAAGGTTTTCAATGCACATGGAGAGCATCTCATCCTGGAAAAGTGGATGGTTAAAGAATTAAGTTAGACCTTTCCATATGGAAATGAAGTATAAAACTCTCTCATTATTATATTTCTTGTAGTTCTTGAGATCACTAACTATTGTTTTTGGAAATTTTGAACTGAAATAAAAGAGGAATTGTCACCGAAGATCTTCACATCCTGTTATTGAATTAGCCAATATACTGGTATACCACAAAAAGGATGAACCTTAAAGAGTTCACATGAAGCATCTGAGCTTCACTACTTCTTGTTGCTCGGAGGTTCCCATTATGGGATCGCAGAATGATGTGTAATGCATTAGATGCTTCTTCGAGTCTCCTGAGCCATTGAATACTGGAAACATGGGGTTCCTAAAATTTGGTGGAGGTAGGATATTTCTACCCAGTCAGGGAAAGGCTTCTAGTCAAGATATTAATTACTCAATGGTATTCATGATCCCTTGATGCACATCTTGTTGGACTTGAGCATGGGTGGGTACAGGAGGGGACATGATTGGAAGTGCTGGAACTGCTATAAATTGAGGTGGATACCTGATCGGGGGCACCCTTTTTGGATTTTCTTACATTTTTTCAGGTTGTTTCCCCAATGGAGTGAAATCATCATATCCTTATAGGGTTGGATTTAGGCAGATTAATGGTTTTGGTGTTGTGCCGGATGAGCATCTGGTCCTAGGATCCTTCATCAGGATGAACCCTTAGGGAAAAAGAACCCCAGTTGGGAGTGTGTGTTAATTCTCTACCTACTGAATATATCTGGTAGGAAATATTTCTTGAAGCATCTCAACATTAATTTTCCTTATTTATTTTATTTCCTCCTCTTGTCGGGCGAATCTCTCCTCGATCATGTTAGAGTCATTTTCACTGGGAGGAGGAGGTAGTTCATTGAGATTTATCTTATTCTTCTCTTTGATGGGGATTTTCAAGGGAGTAAATGATGGATTGGATGAGGGAAAACCCATGTTTAGGTAAACTCATTGATTTAGGTTATGTACACCTCTAGGATCGGTGTAGACCGCCTCTAGGAGGGAATCATATTTTATTTTATCCTATTCATTTATGTTATTTTTAGTGAGATCTATGAGGTTGATGTCCATAATATTCACTAATTCATACCACATTGAGGGCAACGTACCAGGTGCTGAATGGTAGTAGCATTTCTTGCATCCTTTGTTGGATCTTCTCCTTCCATTCTATTATCCTCTTTGGGTTTCATAGAAAAAAGTGACTTGAAGGGATCCCTGATATGACCTTGTTGTAATCCTCCTTTCTAGGGGGATGTGATTCATGAGATAGGACATAATGGGTAACCCCTATATTCATTGTTCTACCAAGACAGAAGAATACATACATCCGTTGGGTGGGAATTTGAGGTAAAATGCCCCCAACCCTATGGGATGGGGTTACTCCTGATCTTCCGTTGATGTGACTTGACCTGGATTTTCCAGACTTATGGGGCAATTTTTCATAAAAAATACCCCCATCCCCACAGGCTGGGGCTAGTCTCGTATTTTGGTTGTCACGACTACTATGGTCATTTTCCTGATCTCATACATTCCCAAGTGGGCGTTCACTGGATATGGTGTCGAGTCAGCATGTTCATTTCTTAATTCTAAGTACATAAACAGTCCTCCTTGATTGGATTCCCTTAAGCAATAAGTTTGCTGAATTTTCTTGGTGGCCTAGTTGAAGTGTTTTTCGATGGATTTTTCTCATCAGACCTGATTCTTTTGAGACTTACTCAAGGCAGGTTCTTGTTGAGTGCGCCATCTTTCCTGAATAGGGATTTATTTTGATGTCTGTTTGGGTATGATCACATTTCTGGATGTCACATCCAGTGGGATCTGATGGAAATGATGTGGGATTAAGTGTAGGGCTTGATGTTCTCCCCATCCCTGGATATGAACACCAGATGGGGTGTTTCCAATAAGTCATCACAACTTGTGCAGTGCATGGAGGTAGTCTAGTTCAAGATCTTTCTTCCACCTCCCGAAATGTGGATTTCATGCAGACATAAGTTCTTCTAGGTCGATTTGATGGAAAAGATCCCCCAACATGTTAACATGGTTTGCATACCCTTCATAGGGAAAACATTTCTTTTAATTTGCTAGAGATTTTTTCATATATTGAGGACAATGTTATGCATGAATTCTTGTGACTACTCTGTTGGTATGTTGAAATGAGAAGTGGTCATGGGCCAATATATCACTAGTTTTTCATCCATATCAAGTTTTCTTTTCACTTGGAACATGTCCTGTTGTTGTTCTTCTAGGGGATCCTCTACCTAATCATCTCAATTTGACCACTTCTTAGTGATTTAGTTCCAAGCAGTGTGGCTGGTAGGATCTGCATTGACATATGAGCAGTATGGGAGTGACTCGAAAGATGATCATGGCCCCAAACCATCCTATAGTTGATAAAGGACATTTATTTTCATATAAAGTGTATCTAACATGTATTACTTCATCTTTACATGAACCTTGGAATATGCGGGCTTTCTCATATTTGACTTGTAAAGGAGAGGATCTTCACGCAGGTATGAATTTTGACTATGGGAAGTACCTTCGAAGTTGGTGCTACAATGGTTAGGAATACCATCACATCTTAGTGTCTAACCATATAGAGAGTTTCTACAGCGTATACCCTAGGGAGGACCTACAGGGTAGACCCTATCAAGGGGAGGACCTTCTTGCTACTTGATGTCACTGCAGGGAGGTCCTTCATAATCAGTGTCATGATGGTGAGTACTACCATCACAACATAGTGTCTGACCACAGAGAGAGTTTTTATAGTGTATACCCTGGGGAGTACCTTTAGGGTGGACCAAAACAAGGGAAGGACCTTCTTGCTGTCTCGCGTCATTAATGGGAGGGCCTTCACAATGATTTCTATTATGGTGAGGACTACCATCATAGATTGATATCTAGCTGTAAGGAGAATATCTACAATGTACATTCTACAGAAGGCCTTTAGGATGTACTGTGATGAGGGGAGGACCTTCTCATTTCTTTATGTCACTATGGGTAGGGCCTTCAAAGGAACTGCCATAATGGCGAGGACAACCATCATAGCTTGATAACCGACTACAGGGACAAATATATCTACAATTTATACACTAGGGAGGACCATCAAGGACGACGAAAACAAGGAACAACCTTCTTGATATACAATATAATGGTCAAGGGGAGGGTTACCATGACACTCATCATGAAATAGGATCTCATGATAAATTTTTTTTCCCACAAGGTAAGCCCTTATGGGTGCTCTGGGGAGGACTGTCAGAGTTGTTGATAACAACATTATGGGGAGTACCTTTCAAACTGCTACTAACACTTCAATAATTTGGTAATGGAATGATAGGATCTTGATCCTATATTGATAGATGTTTTATGGAATCAAGAACTCTATCTTCCATCAGAGTAGAATCCTGAGTATGCTCTTCATTTTCTAGTTTCCATTGGCATGTTCCGTTTTTGGGCACCCACTTGTGGGAAACTGGAGCAGCCTGCTATGGGTAGCAGATTTCATATACGGATCCATATTTGGTTGTTTTCCATGATGTTTTTGGGATACACAGACGAGCATATTGAGTTCTGGAAGGAAAATATGTCTTCCCTAGAGCAGCCACCATGTTGGACCAGTGTCCCCTTGTTGGAATAGGTATTTGATCCCAATTCAATTGTCCTTGTATCATGGAATATGGTCATTGACCCTCCTAGACTGAATTATGGATGCAGTTATGCTTTGGAGTGATTATTTTAGTTTTTTGATGAGTCACCCCGCTTAGGGAGACCTGGTCGTGGGCCCGAATCCTTTATTTTTCCATGGAGTCAATTACATCTTGACAAGTATAGAGGATATGATATGGGATCAATGTCTGATTCTCCATCATTTCTAGGATATATTGGGATACTTCTTTGGATGGAACGGGTATTAATTCACATTCTGTTGTCAGAGTAGGATTTTGTGCCTGCTTTGGTCCTCTATGAGTTGTTAATGGGTATCAGAATTTATCCTATTTCATGTAAGAGTAATGAGTCTTACCTTCACATGCAGCTGGGATACACTAGCTTTATTCTCTAGTTGTCACCGTATTTGGTTTGAGGGCTTTATATTTTCAAGTAGGTATTTTTTTCATGATCATTTTCAATTGTATTTTTATTGCGGTCTTTGTCTACATCCATTGGAATTTTAATTTGATTATATTTTCTTTCCACCATATTTAATTGGTGGGATTCATTATGATGGGTAGGAATTTGTATCTGCCTATTGATTTCCACTATGCTTGACTGGTGGGTCTCATATGAATTGGTACTGTTGTATGACTACCCATAGTTCACTGCCCTATTTGGATGGTGGGATTGAGGTGCATCAGTAGGAATTTTTTCCTACATGTACCCGGTTGCTGTCATATTTGGATGACAGACTTTTGGCGGGGATTTTGATCCACCTATAATTTAATGCTCTATCGGCACGGTGGGATTGGTGATCATTGGTGGTATGTTTTGTCATCTTTTGATGTTCCACCATATATTTGTGGTGGAATTCATAAGACTAAGCATGAATATGTGCCTGCTCATAGATTATTGTCGTATTCTCTTGGTGGACCTGAGAGGAGGGGAGAGAGATGTATGTATGCCCATGGTATAGCACCGTGTTTTCACAAAGAATATCCTCCTCAGGATCCAGGGTGATGAACTTCTCTTGACTATATTTTTTCTACCCTCAAAGGGAAACCTGAGGGGCATGTGCCTGTTGGACTTCAGTAAGGGCCCTCATTGCGGTATCCTCCTCAGCATGAGGATACTGAGTCATGTGGCATTGGCAGTGACGTTCTTTAGTAGGGGTCTATGAGTAAGACCCTTGTAAATCTGGGATGAAGTCATCAATGTCTAATTCATATACCTCCCTGAGATAAGGGATGTATTCATTGTCACACTCTAGGGATAGGCTTCCGAAGCGATTGGTTATGGCCAATGGTGTCATCCTATACGGGATTTCCAGCCATGGATGGAGAGGCGGCTAGCGAGCTTTCACTGATTAGAGGTCCTATCATTCAGCCTCTATTATGGGTATAAAACCATTTTGATGGTACTAATTAATCAGAACATCAGATACCCAACATTGAAGACACTAGGTGGGTGAAGGAGTCATGTTCTTCATCGGGGACACGACCGCCTACGCGGTTGCTAATGCGCGGGCCTGAGCAAACGATCGAGATACCATTGGATTGAAGGCAGCTCTATGAAATGCATGAAACATACATATGACATATATAGACAACAAAACCAGATCAAAGTATCATCTAATGACCATATTCATTATTTATAATTTTGTTGGGACCTCTTTATTTTGAATACAAACAGGGATTGAGTGGGGTGATACCTCCACCTTGGTTAAGGATTCACGTCGATTTCACCATTTTTCTTTTGACTGATTCGCATCATGCCCATTTTCATGGATGGTATTTTTCTCGTGGGTACTGGACAGTGTATCCTTTTTATGTTGCAAATGATGTTCCATAGTTTAATAGTCTCGGTGGGAGATTATAGGGGGTTAAGTGTTTGTGAAATCATCCCATCTTGGGTATGATGTCCTCAAATGGTCTCCAACGGGTTTATTCTCAGAGCTAGAAACACCCAAATACCCTTTTATCCATGATTCATGGACCTACTTTCCAAAGGCATATGGTCGTTGGATGGTTTTTCCAATGACACATAAGGACTCCATTGGTCGAGATGATGGGAATTCAGGCTCATCACACATTTTTTGGGGGAATTATTTTCTACTATGGGACTCTCTTATAGATTTAGGAAATTTTCATATGTTCATGAATCCTTGGTTCATTCCCAAGAATGTTTCCATGGGTTACCCATGGGTTTCAAGATCAATAATATATCTGAATGGGTTAGGAATTACTAAGATAGCTCTAGTTTCTTCCATGTGACAAGGTGCTCTGGAGTTTATCATCTTCTAGGGGGGTGAGAATTGTTCTAATGTCAGGGTCAAACCCATAATATGGGCTTCATGTGTATCCTCATGAGAGTAATTATAGTCCACATAGTTCGGGGTTTCTTACCTAGACACATAACCTTTAAGGTCATGCGAAGAGGACCCATCCATACAATTTAACGTCATAAGCTAAGTACGTCTAGGCGGAAGGTTCTTACTAAAGATTTGATGTGGGACTTACGCCGAGGTGGCCCAAGATGACCAGGAGAGGTATGGTATTCTGGGTGGATATGACCCTACCAGGAATATGTCCTAGAGAATACTAGGGCGATTTGGGTATCAGGTTGGGACCTCAGGTAGGCTTCCTATGTATCCTAGTTGGTTGGGAATCAATTTCCTTGTAGTTCAGTTTGAGTTGGGACATACACCCTCGAGGTGGCCCATTTATGGGGTCATGATTGGGGATTACATGTGGGAGATTCCCATTTAAGATAAGTAAGTTGGGGCTTACTCCTAAAGAGGATTCCTTAGTGAGTTTGGGAGAATTTTATTAGGAATTACTTCTAAGGAGAATGTCCCTTGGGCTTGGGACATAGGCAGGAATCCTACATATCCTGATCAAAGTTGGAATTAGAGTTTGTGTAGTTCATTTTTTGGGATGGTGAGAACTCTGTGATCACCTTTAACCTCTAAGCCCACATGAGTCATGATCTGTGTGAGAAACAAGAGGAAGAGATATATATGGAAAACCACACACTTTCCTATTCCTCACTGATGGAAAAGGAGGATGAGGATGGAAGAAGAGGATGTGGATATGAGCCCAAAGGGAGAGAGAGAGGGTATTTGAATGTGACAATTTCTTCTCATGTGTAGATATATAGGATAGTCACGTTCATCAATCTATCTGGATGTGTCCTGGGATGAGCCTAAGAGAAGTAAGAGTGACACCTCTTGTAGAAAGTCTAGGGACTTACCTTGGTGGGAGTTCCCTAAAATGGGTTCTAGGAAAGGGCAGAAGAATTATTCCTCATCAAAGGGGAAGGCAAGAATGATCTCTTTAACTTTTTACTATACCTCATTGAAGGGAAAATATAATGATTTACTTTCATCCCAAAAATGGGGAGGTTCACATTGGAATCCCAATGCTGGACTCTATGTTACCATGGGGATGTAAACTTAGTAATGTTATGGGGGTCCATACTATTTTGGGGACTACCTCTATGAATTGTCATACCATGGGTATGTAAAATCTAAAGTGTGTGTTGATGCACCTGATGTTTTTATCAAAGAGTTTGGGTGGCTTTGGAAGAGGCTTTGGCCTGATGTCGTTGGATTGGTTCACAAAGGGGCTATAGAAGATGTGATGGAAACATAAGTAAATGATCGGAGTCAAAGGGTGGAATGCCTAAAGGTACCCCATTCTACATACAATTTTTTCTTTCAAGATGGGGTGTCCCTAGCATAGTGTGTTACTGTATAGGTGTAGGGGTTATCCACATATCAAAGTGGTAAATGAACCTTGATTTGGTTTATGTACCATGGTGGTACGTGGTCCTAGGTTCCCTTCACATAGTGTGGTTATTTACGGTTCTTGATTCCATCCATGTAGTGGTATTCTATTCAGATTAGGATTTCTTCTAAATAGAAATGTGCTATGTAGGATGTTGGATTGAAGAAGGTCTATTGATCCGGAAATTCATGGGAAGTTTATCAGCCACTAGGATATGGTTCGTGGTACTCCAATTGGGTTTGCGGTCTACCAATTAATATTATGTTTCCTTATTTTTATGCTATGTGGAGGGTTTATACCTACTGGGAATCATTCACAGTTCTACACATCATCCATCATCTGTCTCCAAAGTCTCAAATTCTGAAGTCTTCTAAAATCCAGAAATCCTTAGTCTTCCCTCCTTCTTTATGTGTCTCGTGTCTCTCTTCAGCCCCCTTTGATATCCTTTTATCATGTTCTATGGAATCTCCATCTATGGATTGCACGAAACCTTTTACAAAAGCCCATGGGGAGATCACTCAACCCGTAGATGACTTATTCAATAGAGGCCCATGGTGTTGCAGTTCACTACAGAGAAAATCACCACCTCAATCCCACGAAGAACTTGGTCTTGTTCGCGGGGCGTTGTTGGTTTTACCTCATCCTTGAACTATTGATTTCGCATGGATGGTATAAGGGGGTGAGTTTTTCCTCCTATATTTATCCAATAATGAAATTAATAGTGGGACTTGTATGCGGGGGAAACTTTATCGGCCTTGATTCCACCGATGACATGGTTCACGAGAGTCGATGTCATTGTCTTCATTCAATGTACTACTTAGTTTACAGGAGATTCCTTCTACAAACCTTTCATGGGATTCAGTATGTAGAAAAATTATTTTCATTTTCTAAATTTGGATTCTTCAACAATTTTCTCTAAATCCTTCATCAAATTATTTTTACTTCCTTTTCCATATTCATGGGAGTATTTACTTTCCCTTTGAAAAGTTTTCTGGACCCAAAAGTAACTAATGAAGATATTTACATTATTATATTACCAACATATCATAAAATCCTTTAGGATATAAAATGACATTTTATTTGAACTGGAATAATCCTTTATTTGTTAACTCTGAAATTATCTAACTCCAATAATACTCCCACTATCCTTTTATAAACTTTATTCTTTTCATAATATCATTATATGATACAAAAAATCCATTTATATTTATATAATAACTCTTAATAACTTTTAGTATAAATATTTAACAAATAAACCATTGAATTCCTACTATATATGGTATTTTATGTTCTTGGAACATTTTCTTGCAAATTGATTATTCTATAAAATATTCTAATAATGGTGGTGGTATATAATTTCTTCGTAATATAAAAAACATCTAGATAATTTTTTTTATCCTGGATAAAAAATTATCCTTAAATAATTTTTGAAAATGTTATATAATCTAATGAATCATAAACCATCGAAGCATATTATATTTTTTAAAATAACTCTTTTTTAGTAAACAAATTCTCTCATCATATAATAGAAATAGGATGATTATACACATATTTTTATAAGATCCATTTAAGCTTGATATATTATTTTTCATTCAAATCATGGATTTAGAATCTATTTTCTTCATCATGTTATTGTAAACTAAAATATTTATCAATTATTCCATTATTTTGAACTTATATTCATCTAAAAAACTTATAAAGTATACATTGTGTATCACACACCCTTCAAAAGCAAAAAATTAATTTCTAAAAAACTTATAGCTAATATGGATATTTCAGGGAGTTTCACAAACCCCTTTAGGAAGATCAAATAATTTTATCCTATAGAATCATTACTCCTAAATACTGATAAACCCATTAGGTTTTAATGACTTGGACTGGATACTTGAAGAAATATTATTATACTCTCCAACTAAATTTTATTATTCTAGTTTGAAAATTTTCTATAATGAACCAACCCAGGTAAAACTGGCGCATAACCAGACTTGGCTCGAAATAATGCCTAAGGCACATTCCCAATCACCAAATCTGGGTGAGAAGCACCTAGGTATCAACATAAAAAAGAAAGGGAAATATTTCACCTTAAAATATAACACAATATTTCTTAGGTATAAAAAATGAATTTCATATAAATAGAGTAAAAAACAAAAGAAAATATACAAAACCATGATTCATATCTAATAAGAAAAAAGGAAAAGTTGGAAGAAAAAACCAAGAAAAGAAAAAAACCATGTCTCTAGGTGACTATGTGTCTCCACCATCCCAAACCAATAAAATATTACATGCCAAATAACACCCTTCCATTTACCTGTATCCTTCAAAACCATGCCTACAAATTATAAAAAGAAAAATTAGTGTGTCAGCACTAAATCTCATTAGGATACGACTAAAGAATATATATAAGGTTTAACACCATGAAACCATTAGTTCTATAATTAAACCAAAACAAGTTTATAAATAAATTTCCTTTGAAATCACTTTCTATAAAACACCCTTTGGATTCCTTTTAAACATTACATATTTAAATCCATAAGAATATAAATATAAACAAGAGTGATAAAAAATGAAATAATAAATAAACCACATTTTAAAAAATCATTTTATATCCATACAAACTAGAAATATGACAATTACATGATATATTGTTTAAATAGAATAAACTAAAATATACATGGAAATATCATACCATAAACATATGAGAAATCAAACATGAAACCATAATATAATGTATAAAACCATGCACAAGTGGGATCTAGCCTATGAGAATACATACTTAGATGCATGAAGGAACACTAATCTAGGAATAATGTTAATCCTATTGATATCGAGTCCTATCAAAGTCTATCGATATCATAAGAATAACCCTTAGTGGTTCCAAACTCACTAAGGTTTAATATTTCTAGAACCTAATGAACCCATGGTTCCCAATGTGCTATGTTTTCTATAAAATTTAAATAAACTATGATCACTATTTAGGAAACATTTTCATATAGAATTATCAAAACTTTGGTTCTTGAAAATCTATTTTAGATTCAAAATAAACATTGGGGAATTTCATTAAACACATAGTGTGCATAAATATTCTTTTAAAGAAAACCCTATTTAAAAACATGAATCTCATGTAACAAACACACTTTGATTTCAAATAAATAAATTTCATAAAAACCATAGGGACTGACCAGAATATCAATTAATTAATGAGTTAAAATCTTTTTTATGGAGAAGCATACCTCATGAATGGAGGAAAACTATTCACCTTTGAAAACAGAAATTGGAAATGATGAGATCTAGCCCTCAAAAGTCTGGATGCCAAATAAAAACCATTAATTCCCCATCAATCCATCTATATCTGTAAATAATTTCACAATTGGGTTCTAATGAGATAAAAAAGAAAGGAGATAAAGGAGATATCTATATGGTAAAGAATATATTGGATCAAAAATGGAACACAACTTAAAGAGATCCACTAAAAACAAAGGTAATTCAATAAGGATCATAGGAGAGATCCCTATAGAGTGTTGGGGAGAATTTTTATTGATCCTAAGAGAGATTAAAAGGTGATTTGATATAAAAAAGATCAAGTTAATTGAGGTAATGTCTCACTTTTATGTGGTTTGGATCGGTGGGTATGATTAGGCCACACAGTTTTACAAAATTTATACCAACTTTGTAGCCAAATTTCCCATTAAAAATTGAGACACACAGTTACCTAGGGAAGATCCACATGGTTTACAAAATTTTTATCAAGTTGTAAACCACCTCTAGATATGCATCCAATAAACTACACAGTTTACTTGGTGAGTTTCATGGTTTGAAAAACCCATACTCAAATTGTGAAAAACACCAATAGAGCTCATAGTTCCATGCCGAATGGTTACCGCATGGTTAGTACAAAAATTAAACCTAAACAGTGTTCCTAGTATGTTTTTTCAATACTCAAAATTTTAAACCCCCATTTACCATAATCCTCTAGAACCTCTCAAGAGATAAACCAAGGTAAAAAAATAAAATACATGTGACTCAAAGGGTGTCACAATTCTCCACACCATGAAGTATTTATTCCCCTAGAATGTGCTCAAGATTCTATAAATGAAAAAAAGAAGGCCACCACTACCTCATTAATGATTTCCAACCCCACATCTTGTAGCTTTACCATCCACACTATCACTATATAAAAAAAAGGTAATTATTTTTCCACACATTACCTAATCTTGGTGATCCATAATCTAAATTTTTTACTCCACTACTAGGGTTTCAGGCTCAAGATTAACATCATCCAGTTCAAACTCATGGGAAAGGTATCGTTTTCACCTCCTCAATTAGGAAACATGAAACAAATCTTGATTGAATGTCAAGAAAGATATAAATTACATCCAAAAATCTAAATTTCAAATATGTTTGATGATTTAGAAAGGGATAACATAATTTGTGGATATCACGCCCTTCTTACCTAAATGACGATGTCCCAAATGAGGTGAAAACCTAAGTAAAACCTTATCACATAATGAAAACTACAATGGATGGAGATAGTGGCCTAGATAACATTTCATGTTGATCAAAATATTTCTATCCTTTACTAATATAAATAAATTTTCCCCATTTTCCTTGGATAAGACTTAGTACTATAAGAGACCATTCACCTACCCTTTTCCAACATCAAGGAGATCCACAAGGCTACTCATATAATACTTCAAACTATGTCCCCTAAATTTTAAAATTAGAGAAGATACCAATCCTGAAAACTAAAGAGATCAAACATTCACACCTAAATCATATCCTTAAAAATTGAATGATTCATCTAAACTATAAATCCATCAAATATTTAAAGACATGATTTAATTAGACTAATAACCCACCACATTTATCAATATATTTTAAAATTGAGGTGTAAATCATGGGTATCTACTGGGAACGGTAACTTTAGGCACACCATAGAGCTTAAAAAACCTCAAAAATATACATATTCATGATCTTCTAAAATAACCATCCCCTTCGGTAGGAAATATATGATTTGATTTCATGAATCATTTTATGATCACTCAAAATTGTATCTTCTTCACCACTAGGAGTATGTGGTAGTTCAAATAAAACATTCATGGGTCATTCATACAACATCTATAATATAATGGATAAGGTCACATGAAACTAGTTGATATGTAGTATTTTTCTTCACTATTTAGCAGCCAGGGCATCATGACATAGAGTTTACAATCAACCAACTCATTCTAGGTTAATAACATTGATGTCTTAGTTCACTAAACATTTTGATAACCCCAAAGTGCATAGACCAACTAAACCAATGTTCATGACCCATCAACCCCTAAATCAACATATCTTAAACATAAAACTACCACTAAAGACAAAAATAACCATCAAGAGATCAAAACTAGAAACCCAATGTCTTCCCACTATAAAAGGTATCATTAAAACACTACTAATCAGTATCCACTTCTTTCCCAAGAAAAAACCAACTGAATAAGTAAGAATCGTATTAATCAAAAGTTAGGCATACAAGAACATTAGAGCCTAAAACACAACCTAGAAAATTTCAAAAAATGGACTCACCAAGTATCCTCCTTTGATTCTCTCATAGCCATCCTTGGTTAACTCCTACTCAGGACATCTGTGACCACACCTCTTGCTCCAATAGTTACACAATATCAAAATCAAAGATCTTAAATCACTTAAACTAATGATTTAATCATAGTATAATATTCCTCTATGTAAATGTATACTTCAGGGTTTTATGACCCAAATATTTCATAAAATTTTCTATAAGGGGATATTGTCATCGCATTTCAAGTGCATGTACAACTTCTATCAACTCATGGTCATTATGATATTGATTATTTCAATGAAGGTGTAATTAGAAAAAGCATTAAGACAAAACCCATTTTTTTAAATCACGAAATATCCCAACTCCATGTATAAGGCTTCTTAGTGACATCATCAAGATCCAAAATGGATTATCATGAATCAACATTAGAGCTTAAGATAACCTTACTTTTAGTCCTTCAAATTTGTTCTAGATTATATATTATACAACATAAGGATCTAAGCAGAATAATGACCCTATATGGGTCTCCACACCATTTATATTAAATATAAAAGGGTGTGATAATGAGTAACTACATTGATACTAGAGAGAATCAATAATACAATCATGGTTTTTCAAATCTTCTAAATGGATATCCCAGGATTCCAATCCTTTACAAAGGGAAACTAATATGCTCTCACTAGATGAAACCTACAAAGAGGGGACTCCAACATGACTATGAAAATGAATCATCCCAAAGAAACATTAAAATGATCATCAGATCAAACTACCTAAATGATCATTATAAATGAATAATTTAAATTACTAGATCATCCATGTCTCATATAACCAAGAGACGGTTCAAACAAATACATGCCTCAATAATAATTGACAAGGATCTAATATTAGGTTTCAAAAATGAATCTATCGTATCCTAGGTTTAGTGATATCATCTCGATAGTCCATATTGTCCAACCGATAAAAACATATCTCCAATGGATCCATCATCCAACCTGGTCATAAAAATTATACTTGTTACCCATGAACACATCTAAGGTTAACCAAGTTAATAGCACTTAGAAAAAAATCATGGAATATCTTTCACCAAAATTTATCTCTGGGAACAATATTCATAGAGCAAAGAGAAATAATAGAGCATCAAAAATCTTGATACATATACTACTCTCAACGGAGTATCCCAAAGAGAATACCAAATATTATGACTAGATATGTCTACCACAAAACTGTTACCACACAAAAACTATAAAACAAAATCCCAAGGGGATCATAACCCACATAACAGGATGTACCCATGATTCCACCCCTCCTAAGGAATACTAGAAATTCAATAAAATAGGTCCTTACCAACCTAACTACCCAATGAAACATTTAAATTTCTCTAGAAAAGCCAAAAAATAACATCGAGGGAGAAGATTACACTTTCTACTTCATTTGGATCCAGAGAAATTCTAAAGATAAGAGTAAAATACCACTCATAAGGTAAGCATCTAATATAAAATCATGACCACTCCAGAAGGATTTCTCAACCACATAATATTAGAACTCCATATGGTCATATCTTTTAATGTAAATTATATAAACCCTGCACATAATAAAGGGTCAAAACAAACATACAATAAAAACGTAAGAAACCACCTTTAGATAAGTTTCAGAACAAAATTACTTAAATAGAAAAAACCTATTCCAAAAACATTCATTTTGAAAACATCTAAAAACATTTGAAATGGGAGTTTTACAAATAACCAATTTCAAAATTAAACCTTTTTTATTACATAAGAAAATTCAAAAGGGGAAAATTTCAAAACTCTATATATATAAGATGAAACCTTTTACCTTTCAAGAAAAATCATTTAACGAGATTCATTATCATCTTGAATTACATTATCCATTTTTGAAATTAATTAAATTAAACCACTAAGAAAACACCTAACAATTTACATAAACCATTCAATTTATAAAATTTGTTTTTCTTAAAATTAGAACCTTCTTTTGACATATCACTCCTCTTTTAGAACCATTATTTTTTCTATAGCACTTGCTAAAAAACACCATGGGTTATTCCTTCAAAATAAAAAAATCCACCCTTTGTAACTTCATGGTCAGTGGACATTTATTTTATAAGATTTAGTCCCAATTAAAAACTTTCTTCATGAATGTGAAACTCTTTTATATATATATATATATCCTTGAATGGTTTGGTAATAAAAAAAATTCCATGTTTACATGATTAAACAAAAATTTAAAATTAAATTATATAGAAACCAATTATAATTTTACATGAAGGAAATAAATCTTCACTTTTAAAAAATAATTTGTTCATGAAATGTTTTTTCACACATAAAACCAGTTATACTACACCTATGAAAAAAATCATGTCATAAACATTATTCAAACTGTTTCTTGATATCAACATATCCCATGAACTGACAAGATTATTTTTCCATCAATGAGAGTCACTCAAGGAATCTAAGAATCATGGGTCTTAAAAAATTAAAGAAAAGGGATGTGGAGTCATGCATGGACTAAAAACATGGTTTATGGACATGTTCCAAGAAACACACAACCACCTTTACATTTCAAAAATCAAGTGTTTGATCACTACATGGTTTTTCTGGCCATCCAAGTTGACCTCACAACTTGATTCTTCTTCTTGTTCACACCCCAAATATGAAACAACCACTAATGAAACCAACACATTCTAATTAGGATCATAGGTCATCACATCAAACCATAAATCAAGTAAAACATCATAATATAATTAAATATCAACTACCCATGACAACTCAAGAGGCATCATGAAAGATATTGATAATGAAACTACTTTAAAACTACTATTTTTTTCTAAAAAAAATCCTATATCTAGTCAAACCAACCCTAAACTAAACCTAGGAAATTCCATCGCACTTCTGGATGGGTATATCTCTAATACCATTTTGTAACGAACCAACCTTGGTTGGTTCATTACATTTACAAAATTGTACTATAAATATAAAACTAGAATCTAAGAATAACATTACCTAGTTAATATTTTATTAACTTCAATAAAATAGGGTAAAAACTTATTAAACTTATTAATATTGTTGTTGATTTTCCATAGAAAAAAATAAAATGAGTTTCATAACCATATCAACCCTTAAAGAAACCTTTAGTCTCACTAAGTCACTAACATACTCAATCACAATGAGTATGTGAGTGAAGACTAAAGTTCTTAAGGTCATTTTACATATAATTATTTCAATAATTTAAGTAAACCATTCCATGTTTCTCATAAGAATCTAGATTCACTTGTTGAACTACATCAACATTTAGGTTATTTAGGAAGGTGTTTCTCGAACACATATAATTTTTATTACCTAATAAATTTTCTTAAGTTACTAGTTCTAGGATTTTCTTAAATTAATTTTATAATTTAAAAGTATTAATTTTATAGTCATGTTTGATGTTGATAATTCAATTTATCTCCAATAGAATATTTTATCACATGAGTATCATGTTTTAAAAAAATTTAAAAACAAATATTATAAAATACTCTACCATTAAAATGATGGCCCCTTTTGAATTAATCATATCCACTAGTGTAATAAGATCCATATTTCCCTTATAAATGAGTCCACGTTGTAATTACTCTCACCATTAATATATTTAGGTGGGGAATAATCCCCATCATTAAATGAACCAGGTGTTCTACAGAAGAATGAACACTGGTAAATTTAAAATTTTAACACTAAATCTATCATAAGAAACATTCTTTTTATGGTTATACTTGATTAATGTCAATGATATAATTAAAATCATTATAATTATGAAAATTAAATAAAAATGGCACCTTAGTGGATTTATATGATCCCAATGATATCCACTCATCTCCATATCATAGGCACCCTCTAGATAATCCATACATGTACCACAACCCCTATAATTTCATTCTTAAATTCCTAGGTTCTAGCATAAAATATCTATATCCTAAAAAAGATAATTCAATTTTTGTAAGATCATACGATCAATCCTCAATCCTGGATAGATCTATTCTGGATCTTCCATTCATATTTTCTCTCCAAAACTTGATAGAAATCTTGAGAGGAAATTAAATTCATAAAAATGGTTTCTCTCACTATTAATGAGTAAAATGAGCTTAAATAGTTAGGTTTATATTTCCTAAATTGTACTTAATCCCTTTGATAATTTAAACCACTTAAACTATCCCAAAAAAATAATAACTAATTAAATGTTTCCTTCATTTCATAAATATTTCACCACTAACTAGTAAAATTATTAAATTCCATTTTATAAACCATGATTCATTAAAACATTTCATTCATATCATAATTATTTAACAATCCTTGAACACATAACATTCATTAAAAAACTAATACTTTTGATATTCACTTTTATAATTAGATTACCTGTGAATACCTTCGGAAATAAATTCAATTATCATTTATCTAAATTGGAATAATATAATTGAATAGATTTATTTTCGATCATTCACTTAGATGTTCACTAGTCCTCATATGTGGTTACCACTTCATCCTGCACTCCAATTCATATTAATAGGTGGAACTTATGGATACACATTGTGTGTGACCCTCTAGGACCTTATCTCAATAGTAGTAAGTCCCACACATATATTTGGAGTGGTATCTCAAAAAACATCATATCCATTAAAGAGATAAGAATAATTAATAACTATGAAAACCTTCTATGAAATTGTACTTTTTAATATTATCCCTTTGTCTCAATATATTATCAAGAAGTTTTCTTGATTATATCATTAATTTGTAGAATTGATTTTTATTTATTTGAATCTTTGAAATGACCTCATACAAAAACCTTCATGTATATGGACTTAATCAAATTGTACCATTTCAATCAATGGGTATGAGATATAATCATTCAGTCTTGTAAGGTATAAATTCTTTCTTTTCTTATTCATTAATGTTATATCACTTATGATTCACCCAACATATCAAGCCTCACTATGAGTATATAACATCACAGTTGTTGTCAATAAACTAAATTACATTATTAAAAATATACATTAATAATAATCTCAAGTCTTAGGACCAATACGCACTTTCATATATAGGAATATCCAATAACACATATAACATGTAGAATTCCTATTGGTGGTACAGTTCTCATAATATCTTCTCTTGCATATTACCAAGTGTGAACTTTATAAGAATAAGTCTCAAAGTATTATGTTCCCCAATACATTATAGTAAAACAAAATAAATATCTCATCAATTATATGTTATCTAAATATAGAATATATGTTTAATAATATGTTCATAGTACATAAAGGTTATCCTTATAGTGTGGAACTTCCATGATCTTTTGATATGGAAGTACAAAGTAAGTTAGTTCTAGGGAACCAAATCCAACATAATCCCACTTACACAACAATAAAATTCTATTAAATTTCAATCCTCTAGCTCTCAAATAATTTTTATGCTTCTTATAAGACAAATATTTGTTCAATGGATCCATCATGTTCTCTTTCAGGGAAACTATTCTTACTGTGACCTCACCCCTCTAGGAAAAATCTCTCAAGAAGTGATGTTACTGAAGTACATTCTTCACACGTCAATTTTATCTTATCTCCTTAGATAATACCATAACTACATTATTATTATATTATATTGTGATACCATCTTTATTTCTGGTCACCACATCAATCTCATGGATGAAGTTTCATATTCTAACTACTTTAGCTTCATCAAAATACACAATATACTCAGAATATACAATATAATTAGTAAAAAATGATTATTTGAGCACTTATGACTCAATGATATTTTATTAAGGTAGAATACATATCCTTATTATTATTCTAGATCATTCTATTTTACCGAGAAGTTATTATATTCATATCCTTTAATGACTAGCTCATCATCTCCTCTATAAACTAGGAACCAAACCATAGTACACCTCAAATACTTTAGGATAGTCTTAAAAATATTCTAATGTTTTTCTCTTTCTAATTATTGATATCTTCCTAACATAAACAAGGAATAGGAAACATCAAGCCTAGTACAAAACATATTATATATGATAGATCCTATCATGTACACATAAGGAATCCATCACATCATCTATCTCTCTCCTATTTTGTTTGAAGACGCGTTTTATTTCAAAAATGTATACTATGTGACATTGGAAAAAATACCCAATTTGATTGTTCCATATTGAATCTCTTTAGTACCTTGTCAATGTATGTACCATGACTTAGTCTAAGTAGCATCTTATATTGATCATAATGGATCTTTATCCCAAGAATATAGTTTCCTTCACCTAAGTACTTCATGGATAAGCTTGCATTCAATCATGTATAAATAGATTATAAAATTGGTATATCATTTATAATTGGTAATATATCATCAAAATATAATAATAGGAAAATTTCATCACTATCACTAAACCTCTTGTAGAGATAAGGATCAATTTAATTCTTTATAAAACAAAATTTCCCTATGGATTTATCAAAATTAATGTTATATGATCTAGATGCTTTCTTAAAACCATTAATAAATCTATGAAACATTCATAATTTATTATAATCCTATTGATTAACAAAGCCTTTAAATTATGTGATATATAAATATTTTATATGGTTCCCTTTAAGGATGGTTTTTTTCACATATATTTTTCCAAATTTCATAATCATGGAAGCTACTATAGAAAGTACACATTTTATGGATTTCAACAAAATAACTAGTGAAAATATTTTTAAATAGTATATGAATTGACTCTAGTTTAATACCTGTACAAATATCCATGCCTTATACATACTGAATTTACCGTAGATATCTAGTTTCTTATTTATAATAGTACAAAACCCACACTCCCAGATCTTGTGATGAAATCCATAACTTTACATTTTTTTGGCTATGATGCCAATAATTGTGACCCAATTTTGTCAATAAAAACCTTACATCCTAAAAAGGAAAACTATGATCACTTAAATTATGGAGTACCTTTTAGGTTTAGAGTGTTATACAATTATGACAAAAATCCTACATAAAAAATTCAAAAGAATTTAAAAGAACATTTCTCCCTTTTAGCCCATATTTTCTTATTTCACAATAGGTCATCAACATCATCCTTATACAATACTTTGTAGACATAAATCATTCAACATCATTCTTTAAAACTAGTGGAAAGGAAATAGAAGAAGGGTTATCTCAAATGCTCAGTAAGGTAAATGTAAGAATTAACGAATGAATTTCATTAATGAGAATAAGAGTGCATAATGTTATGATGACATAATCAAAGTGAATGATAAAATCATAAAATAAATCAAATCCATACATACGTAGATCACTAAATATGAAAACATTGAAAAAAAAGAGTTATAAAAATAATAATAAAAATACATATAATATCAATCACAATCATTAGAAACATTATAAACTCATAAAAAGAAATTAAAACACTTTTTGGAAACATGGAACATAACTTTCATAAAAACCTTTAAAAACCCTTTCAAAAACCATTTTAATTGGAAGAACCATATAGTCAACTTCCAAAATTATCAATACCCAAAAACATTGGAGAGATATAATAGGATCACCCAATTCTATTTGGTCCACCCTGTGTTAATCTATAACGGGCTTTCCCTGTGTTATCTGGGCCACCACAAGTTATGTTGTAACAGGATTACCCAGCACTATCTGGGTCGCCCCATCATGTAAGATGTCCAAGAACCACAACATGAATAAAAATCCCAGAAATAATCATTATTAATTTTAAAACATGATTAAATAATGAAAAATATATTGATATCATTCCAGTCTCATTGAAACACGATTAACCTCTAGAAAGGAAATGAGTTCCAATAATTATCTCTTTGTAACATAGTTAGCCCATGTAAAAGAAACGAGCTCCCAAAAAATCTCTTTAAAACATGATTAACCCATGGAAAATAAAAGGGTTCCATAATAATATCTTTTAAACATGTTTATCCCATGGAAAAGAAATGGGTTCTGAAACAATCTCTTTCAAACATGATTAACCCATAGAAATGAAATTGGTTTCATAACAATCTCTTTGAAACATGGTTAACCCATGGAAAAGGAATGGGTTTGTTACAATATCTTTGAAACAATCCTAATAAATACAGAGAAATAATTACAATGGTATCAATAAAAAACATCTCTAGTGGTGGATAAGTAAAAAAAGGTTTTTTTCCAATGATGAATCTAAATTCCCTTAAAAGACCATTAAAAACATTCTTGAGGAAAATAATCTTTAAACATTCAAAGTGTCTTATGGCACTTTGAAACATTTGAATAATAAGCCCCATGAAATAATAATGTTAAAATGAAACTTATAATATCATGAGAATATATATATTCCTGATATAATATTTCAAAGGATAATTATATACACCTCATAAAATAATATATGTGTATAACATAACAAACATCTCAAAGAAGTTAAATTGCAATAAAAATTCATTACAGCTTTGGTAATTTTTTAAACTGTAAACCCCATGAAAGAGGTATCATAAAATAGATATGAAATTAACCTTTGATTAAATTATATTAATAATAAAATACATTCATAGAAATTATATACACCAAAAAACAAAAAAAGTGGTTAATATGGCGTAACTCTTGCATAAATAAAATTGAAATTAGAAATCCCCTTACAAAGATCGTATCATTGGAGTGAGAATTAATCAATGAAATAATTATTTGTGAAAAATGTAAATCAAAACAATAAAAAGGAAAATATAACATAATATAATCATATTTTATTTCACATATATTATTGACATAACATAACCAATTTTATATAAGTTTAACCCAATGAATGGAAATTGAGTTAAGAAATCCCTTACCTTGAGTCTAATTCATAATGATTTTCCTATAAAATCATAAATAATAAACTTATTTTAATTATTTACCTTGTTTAGAATCATTTTCAAGTTTATAATTAATTTTTTTACTTATTAGAATGTTTTATACAACTACTTTAACAATTAAGTTTACGTTGGTTGTTTGGACAACATTCGGTTCATATGTGAGAAATGACTTTGGAAGGTCAACTATGGTCAAAGGGTTCATTATTTAAATATCTCCTGAATAATAATCATGAAATAATAATCATATTTATTAATCAATTACTTTTTTTGAAAGAATCATGGAATATGTTTATTAAAAATGAACCAACATTTAAATCATTGAGACTGTAGGTCATACGTATGCATGGGTAACTTTCCCATTTTTTAATGATCATTATGGAAAGAAGGTAAATAATTTTCATATTTCAATAATAAACATTAAATCATAAATATAAAATTATTTTATTATATATACTTATATATATAATTATTTTTATGTGTTAATGAAAAAGGAAGAATCACATTGCTTTGAGGAGGTGGTATTCCACTCATCCATGAATGACGTTATCGCTTTTTTAGTGTGTGAAATGGAAAGAAGAAAATGATATGATATATGCATAGATATATAATTATGTCATGAATATAATAAATATTTAATTTATATCATATTTTTTTAAACCCTTCCATAATACATTCAATGTAAATTGTGAACGAGTCACTTCGCTTTGAGGAGTTGGTAGTCCACATGTCCAAAAACGATGTTATCCTATTCTCACAAAATGGAAATCATGAAGTTATATGTTATATAATAATTCCCAAAGTATGTATAAATTATAAATATTGTATATATAATATAAAAATAGTATTTCTATCCTAATTACCAACCATAAGATATATTAAAGGAAAAACGAATGACATCGTTTCATGAGGTGGCAGTTCGTTGTACACACGAACAGTGATTTCGTTACCCATTTGATGGAAGTGTATATAGGTGTAGTTAAAACCCTTAAAATAAAAATATCTATGTATATTTAGGATACTGTGGTTATTATATAATCATTTAATTATAATAATTTAAGGGATGGAGAAAGAAATAAAACAAAAGTGCTCGTTGAAGAATGTTGCCTCTTCTTGAGGTAACTTCTTTTGCTTCACACCAAAGGACTTCCTTGGTTTTATTTATAACAAAAGTGAGGGTTCTAGGATGAGATGAGTAATATTTGGAGTCAATTTGGTTAGGTTTTTTATGAGACAAAATGCTTTATAGGTGGGAAGATATGGGGAGGGATGGTGTCATTTTATAAGTGAGGGAGAGGTCACAGTTGGTATTTTTGAAAACAAAAATTATTGTACCCACGTTTTTAAATAAACATATGCATCCAAAACAAAAATAAATATATAAAATAGGTTTAATGGTCTAAATAGGGACAAAAAAGGTTTTTTACAATTCTAGAGTCTTTTTTACACATTATATTATTAGTATAATCATTAAGTAAACTCATTTTTACCTTATTCACTTTAATTAATTTTAATTACATTCACTAATATTTTTGGTAAAAAACTAATTTTAACTTAGTATAAATTATAAATTATTATGATTCCAAATATTTAAACCATTTTTTCAAATTCCAATCTCATTAGTGGTAGAATATAATTAAATATTATTCCCGCAGATGGGATGAAACAACTGGTTTTTAAAGTAAAAAAGTTCAAATGTTTGAAATGTTTTCATTTAAAATTTTATTATGAAATTGAATCCCTTGAAATAAATTAGATTTATCAATTTATAATTGAAATAATTAAAATTTAAAACTAATTTAAAACATAATTTAACTAAAAAAATAAATTATATGAAAAGGAGGTTTTCAATTAAAATTTATTGTTTTTCACTATTCGTCAAAAAAAGAATATTCTCAAAAAAATACCAAAAAAAATAACCCAAAGTAAACTTTTATTTTAATATTCCAGAAATTATATTTATTATGTCATATAGAATTTATAAAAGTGTCAAATTTTATTTTTAAAACAAGTCTTCCATTAAATGATGGTGAAATTTCCTTTAAAAATATACATCATTTTTATGCTTAAAATAAGATTTATTCTTATTTGAGCATATAAAAATTATTTTATATGTTTCAAAAAATTTTATTGAATATATAAAATATAAATTTTATTACTATATTCTAATAATAGTGATTAATTTAATTTATTAAGATAAAATTTTATTCCGGACATAAAAATAGTTTTTCATAAAATGCTTCCTTTATATTCAATTGGTCTTCATTTTCATTTTTAATTAATTAGTAACCAATTAAGTAATTTTATAAAAATGTGTAAAAAATATTTTCATAATTCAATCAATCTCATTAATTCCCAACATTCCAAAGGCTATGTAATAACAATTATATTAAATAATAATATTAATAGTATATTGTTGTCTAGTAAGACTCAGGCTTGCGTGTAACACAAGTTATAGAGAAAACTAGATGTTACGTGCAACATAAGATAAACTTTTAGTTATGTATAATGAAGTATAAACTATAAATTGTGTGTAACTCAAGATATAAATGAATTTAAATTAAATTGAAATCATATATTTCATAAAATCTCAGGATGTTACATCCTACCCCCCTTAAAATGAATTTCTTCCTAAAAATTCATCTTGGTTATCAAAGGATTAACATTTCTGGAATTATATTATCAAAATCTGTATAAAAAAAGAAATAAGGAAAACATCCCATAAAAAGGGAAATTTGGAAATATAAAGGTCACCAGACGATACGTATAACTAGGATTCCACATAGGAAGAAGATTGGTGGGAAATTAAAAGATTGATTTGGAAGGAAAAACTAATTCCCATGGACTAATAGAGAGTGATATAGAACATGGTTAAGATTAAGTTAATTAAAAAAACCAAAAACCAAATAAGTATGGAAAATGTCATTGATATCTTCATAAAACATGGTAATAGGATAATATTTTATTTCAAGATCCTTTTCCTAAAGTTGAAGGATTTATTACACCATCTAGACTGAAAAAATAAATAAATATACATAAATTTTAACGCCCCGACCCCAGCTACCTAGAGTCGGTGCATTACTTCGTAACATTGGCATGATCACAAAAGATCAAGTCTCGAAAGACCAATTAGTTTAGTAGCCTTGGAAACACTAGACACATTCATAAGTCTTACATTACATCATAAAGTGAAAAACTAATAACAAAGTCTTCATAGTCCACACTCATATCCTCTTCTGACTATCCCTGCAGGTCATTCATAAAATACTTCTTCACATCATGGAAAATATTAAAACATTGAAAGGGGTGAGCTCAGATGCTCAGTAAGGATAACAATATTGCGGAAGCTTTCATAAATAAACATAAAAATTTAAGGCAATGTATAACTAAAACAAAAGCCTTTTAAACTTGAACATCAACATAATATGGCAAAATTAAAATGAGATAATGCCATTCACTTCTTCACATGGATATTCTACTGGTCGAATAATCACATGCAATATCAATAACCACTTTCATAATGATGGAATGCATAATGCCAAACTATCATAACCACGTAGTCAAGGCCTCGTGCCAAGAACACAAATAAGATTTTGTCAAGGCCTCGTGCCAAGACACTAGTTTGTCTCATGAGACCTGCCGATGCATCGAGGAGCTATAGTGGGCTCCACCCGTCACTTATTAAGTCCAATGCATTCCTCATATGAATAGGTTTAAACATATCATAAACCATAACATAATCATATCACATAAAACATGCATAAAGGAAACATAACATTTCCACATTTCAATCACAAGATATCAATACAACACATTGATATAATAAAAATGCTTTCAAAACCATTTTCAATACCAAAATAAAAGAAAGTTAAAACTTTGTATTTATTTGTCATTAAAAAAAATGATGGCTTTTAGAGGAAGCCGAAACTCAAATAATGGTCACGGCGGTGGAGAAGTCGTTGTCACCGCATAAGTAAAGAAAGAAAAACATTCCCTTTTTGTCGTTTAGTAAAACGCTTCGTATGAAAAAGATTCCTTTTGAATAAACGTAAAAGTCAAAGGGGTTTATACCCCGTATAAAAGAAAGTTGTGTATAAAACCAAATATGCCTCAATGAGAGGGGATTGTGACGAAGTCCTTAAAAAGATCATTTTTAAATAAAATATATCTATTGTTTTTATTCACTATATTTACACATAAATAATTTATAAATACAATATACTACATAATAATATCATGACATAATTTGAAAGTAGGAGATTAACCCAAAGAATAGAAATTGGGTTAAGAAGTTCCCTTACCTTGTGTCCGACTTGACTCAACCGTTCTTTAACCTCCTGAATAATAAACTAGAGTTAATATCTACCTTATTAAGAACCATTTTAAATTTCATTATCCTTTTTATATCACTTATTACAATGTTATGAACATTATGTAATTATTTAAGTTAATAACGGCTGTTTTGTCGATCTTTGGTAACTTGAGTCAACAATAAACTTCTTATAATTACAAGTTGTTCATGTGGTAGAATATCCATTATATCCAGAATTATATTCATGATTTAGATGTCATATATATCTTATATATCTAGTATATACATTCATTTATAATATTACGTAACATTTAGAGGTAAGAAATGAAATGCACCGTTCATGGAGACGGTAAGTCGTACGTACGCATGAACGCTACTTTAATTTCAATTTCATATTTAATGGAACTAAATCATAATTATATAAATGTATAATATAATTACAGTATAATATAGTGTATAATACCATTTTCTTCATCCTTTATACATCCCACATATGGCATTAACGATTCAAATCACTTTGAGGGGGCGGTAGTCCGCACTTCCTAAAATGAAATTATCGCGTTTTACCCATAATGGAAATCATAAAGTATGCCATAAATGAGAAATAAAGAATCATAAGTAAAACATAAACATATTATATATCATATATAAAAATAGTGACATCTTAATGGCCACCTTTGAAGGTGTTATATGAGTGTTGAACAATCATCGTTTCGTGAGGCAGAAATTCACCATCCACAGAAACCGTATGTTCTTTAACCATAAGATGTAGGTGTGTGTAAGTGTAGCTCTAATACTTCTTATAACAACATCCTATTATATTGAGGATACTGGTGTTGTTACAAAAGAAATGAATAAAAAGAGTTTAGGGGGTTGGAGAAGAAAAATAAAACAAAACAACATTAGAAAAGACATTACCTCAAAATCGGGTAACTCTTTTTGATTTGAGCCAGAGGCTTCCTTGGAAAAGTTCTGCCCAAAGTAAGGCTTCTAGGAGTAAGAGGGGGAAGTTGGGAGAGTATTTGGGCAGAGTTTGGCCGAGCCAAATGGCTTGAAAGTGTAAATGAGGTGGGAGAGGTGGGGGCCTTTTATAAGTGGAGAGGAGGGGCACTTTTGGAAAGATTGAAATGTTACATTATTTCACAATGCTTTTCGGATTCTAAAGGTCCCACACTTATATAATTCGAGGCTACGTTGATAAGGTTTCTAAATATCCTCATCCAATAGGCTTTGGACAAGTGTAAGCCTTGGATTTTGCATTATCTTCTCATTTTATTTAAATCGTTAAATAATGAGGTCATCGCTGCATCATAATGATGTCATAAATAATTTAATTTATTTAATGTCTAAAAATTATAAAAAAATTACTATGATGTAGGAAATCTTTTTATCTTTCTAATGAATATTTATAGTCAAAATTTGGACTTGTGTAACCCCACTTAAAAACTATTTTAGTAAAATAACTCATGTTTGTGTCAATTTAATTTTAACATTAAATAAATATATATTAATGTCATTTTCCAACTAAAGTGGCTCCATGGGGTCCCCAAGTTGACCCATGGGTTGTCTTGGTCCGCCATGACTCATCCAATAGGAGTAGGACAAGTGTCATTCTCATCTCATATTATTAAAACATTATTTTTACCTTAAACTACACTAATTACCTCTAATCGCGATTAAGAACTTAAAAGTTACTATTCACCAAAAAATTATTTTAATCTCATTGAACCACATTTTACTTCTTAATGACAACCATGTATGTCGGATTTTTGAAAATAAAATCACAGAAGTGGTAATATTTCATTTAAACGAAAAATCAGTTATTTAACTACCACTTAGTGGTTTCACTATTCATCAAAAATTGAAGTTTTTCAGAACAAGGCCAAAATTTCACCCTAAGCTATAATTGATATTCCGAATTCAAAAATGATGTCTATTTTACAAAAATCCAAACATATAAGTTTCATTAATTAATTTTATAATTAATTCCCGCTGTTACGACAAATAGCGTGTTTTTAAGAAACAATTTATATCAAAAGATTGGCAATTGTTTATGTCCAATTTCAATGTTAAATTAATTCTAATGACCACCATTGGATAAAATGGTAAAAATATATTCTAATTATACCTTAAAACCCCTAAATAGTATAATTTATAACAATAAATTATTTTGATTAAAAAATTTGTTTTAAAGTATTTTTCACTATTCATAAAAAATTAGAAGTTCTCAGAAAAATACCAAAAATTCAACATAGGCTAATTTCGATATTCCGAATCCAAAAATGAAGTCCATTTTGAAATATAAAATTTCTATAATTTTAAAAAGTGGTTATTACTATTCATAACGGCTACTTTGATTAGTCGTGGTGTTTTAGAACTCGAAGTTGCGTACAATGAAAGCTATTGCATTATTGAATGAGAAGCGTATCGTGGAAGCTCGGGGTGTTACATTCTCCCCTCCTTCAATAAATTGCGTCCTCGCAATTTGAAATTTTTCTTTGAAAATAAAAGGTTGAAAAGAGAAAATACCTTTGAGGAAAACCCACATCGGAAATAAGGTTAATAAATATATAACATTAAAAGAAAGCAGGATAAGTACAAAGGTCACCCGATATAGCCCATTCTAGGATTATATGAAAATATTGATATGGAGGAGAAACAAACCATCAAGGTCTGATGGAGAGTTATAGAAAACATGATTAGGAGAAAGTTTAACCACAAGAAAATCACAAACTTGTGATTGGTTAAACGTTCATTGAATCCCCAGTTGGAAAAGTTAACCGACAACATTTTTGTTTTAAGTTACCTTTTATAATGTTGAGGAATTTATTTAGGATATTTACTAAGAACTTAAGGGAATATACATACTTGTTATGTATACTTTCATTCGTTAATAAATTTTTACCACAAACCCAACTTTTACTCCAAATGGTAACGGAACTCAAAAATATTCTATTTATCCTAATTGTATAAGGTTCAAAATGTTAACACATACCATTTAGATTAGTAAAACTATTTTGTAATAACCAGGGACTTCCTGTAGGCTAGTGGTAGGAAATAAAGGCTTGTCGCACTATGGTTGTGGGTTCGATTCCTGCAGCTTTGTCCGACGCGACGGGTTATTCCCCACCCTGCAGGTTGTCCTTTTTCCTAAAACTATAGTATTATGATATTCCAAAAATAATCTTCAGAAATTCTTTAACCTTAAACAATACTATCCATGGTTCAACTTAATCCATTCCAACCTTAATAGTTATCCAAAATACCTCCGTCCAGACTTTCTCTAAAAGGTCTCTAAATTCCAAAATCAATTGTAACATCAGATTCCCCAAACAAAGAAAAGTTTCTCTTATTTTCACATACTAAAAATATGATTACCTTAATCATATTAAAACCTTACTGAAATCAAAAAGTATTGCAGTACAATCCATATATATATATCACATTATTCTTATAACCAGAATATAATCCTTGAGTCCAAAAGCACCAATACATTAATTATTCCGCTTCAACTGTAGTCACAGCATAAGATTGGCCTTGATCCCTTGGCCTTTTCTGAGGTAAGTTTCATTGACGCTTAGGACATTCATTTTCATAATTCCCTGTTTCCCTACAATTTTAGCATTCAACTTTGACAGCCTCTTTCTTTCCCTTGCAATCACGAGCCTGGTGACCCTTTTCTCCACATTTATAAAAAACTCCCATTCCTTTTAGGCAAGTACCAGGGTGATTCTTCCCACAATTATCACATAATGGAAAATCCTTCTTTCCCTTTTTCCCTTTATCTGTCTCTTATTCCATCGTTCTTTTCTTCTCTTGCTTTACTTTGTTTTCATAAGACTTAGAGAATTCCTTTTCTGTCTTGATAGCACACGAGACAATATCTTCGTATGATGAGAAGGATTTTGATACTAAAGCTCGACGGAGAAATGGTTTTAACCCATCAAAGAGACGATCAATCTTACTCCTTGGGTTACGTATATAATCGGCAGCATGCCTCGCTAACCTTGTAAAGTTAGCCTCATACTTTGCGACATTCTCATCCTCCTTCTGCCTCAAACTCAGAAATTGCCTTTCCATATCTGCTCGATGGTCACGAGGAAAATATTTTTCTAAGAAAAGCTCTTTGAACTCCCTCCATTCCATATTCGATACGTCATCATCTTCCTTTGTGTTTTGAATCAGCGACCACCACTGATCGGCATCTCCAGTAAGGCGGTAAACTGCCATGACAACCTTCTCCCTTTCACTACTCCCCAAGGCATGGAATATTTTCTCTAAGGAATTTATCCATTGCTCATCTACTGTAGGATTTGTACTCCCATTGAAGGTTGGTGGTTGTTGCCTCATGAAACGGTCTAGCATTAATACTCCACGTTGCGGATCAGGGTGCTCCATACGAGTAAGGTTATTATTCATAACCTGCGTGAGTTGTCCCAGTACGGTGAGAAGATGATCAGCACCAGTTGTATCTCCAGATCCACAATAATTATCTTGAGCAGGAGGGAAATCCCTACACGGAGTTCGTGCATTGATACGGTTTCCATTCCTTCCACTAGGCGCCATTTCTAAACAATGGCATAAATTAGATTAGTTTATGAATCAAAATACATAATTCCATACTTGTTAAACACTTTACATAAATTGAACTATTAATGGATATAATCCATAATCATAAAAAGAAATGTTTTCTTTGAGGAAGTATTTACTCATAACCCTTCATAGTGGTTTGTAAATAAAATGAGAATTATCCTAAGCATATCCCCCGGGAGTGTCGTAACCAAGAGTGCAGCAAGGCCCGTTGTCGTGCACCAGTTCCCGTTCGAGTCTAGCTCAAAGCGGTGTTTTCGGTTTTTACCCCTAGGTACATCTGTGCCAGAGCCGCCTCTACCTGCTCGTATCCAGACAGGGATGTATTGCTCGGAAAACTCATAACATCTCTATAATACCAAAATTCTAGGAAGTTCTTCTATACTAATCCTCAAAGTCTATCTTTCGGTTATGTGCTCTAATCAGATTTTATCTAAATCTAGCTTCCAAGGTTAGTACTAAACTGCCTCTGATACCAACTGTAACACCCCGACCCCAGCTACCCAGAGTCGGTGCATTACTTCGTAACATTGGAATGATCACAAAAGATCAAGTCTCGAAAGACCGATTAGTTTAGTAGCCTTGGAAACACTAGATACATTCATAAGTCTTACATTACATCATAAAGTGAAAAACTAATAACAAAGTCTTCATAGTCCACACTCATATCTCTGAATATCCCTGCAGGTCATTCATAAAATAATTCTTCACATCCTGGAAAATATTAAAACATTGAAAGGGGTGAGCTCAGATGCTCAGTAAGGATAACAATATTGCGGAAGCTTTCATAAATAAACATAACAATTTAAGGAAATATATAACTAAAACAAAAGCCTTTTAAACTTGAACATCAACATAATATGGCAAAAGTAAAATGAGATAATCCCATTCACTTCTTCACATGGATATTTTACTGGTCGAATAATCACATGCAATATCAATAACCACTTTCATAATGATGGAATTCATAATGCCAGACTATCATAACCACGTAGTCAAGGCCTCGTGCCAAGACCACAAATAAGATTTTGTCAAGGCCTCGTTCCAAGACACTAGTTTGTCTCATGAGACCTGCTGATGCATCGAGGAGCTATAGCGGGCTCCACCCATCACTTATTAAGTCCAATTCATTCCTCATATGAATAGGTTTAAACATATCATAAACCATAACATAATCGTATCACATAAAACATGCATAAAGGAAACATAACATTTCCACATTTCAATCACAAGATATCAATACAACACATTGATATAATAAAAATTATTTCAAAACCATTTTCAATACCAAAATAAAAGAATGTTAAAACTTTGTATTTATTTTTCATTAAAAAAAATGATGGCTTGTAGAGGAATCTGAAACTCAAATAATGGTCACGGCGGCGGACAAGTCGTTGTCTCCGCATAAGTACAGAAAGAAAAACATTCCCTTTTTGTCGTTTAGTAAAACGATTTGTATGAAAAAGATTCCTTTTGAATAAACGTAAAAGTCAAAGGGGTTTATACCCCGTATAAAAGAAAGTTGTGTATAAAACCAAATATGCCTCAATGAGAGGGGATTGGGACAAAGTCCTTAAAAAGATCATTTTTAAATAAAATATATATATTATGTGTATTCACTATATTTACACATAAAGAAAGTATAAATACAATATACGACATAATAATATCATGACATAATTTGAAAGTAGGAGATTAACCCAAAGAATAGAAATTTGGTTAAGAAGTTCCCTTACCTTGTGTCCGACTTGACTCAACCGTTATTTAACCTCCTGAATAATAAACTAGAGTTAATAACTACCTTATTAAGAACCATTTTAAATTTCATTATCCTTTTTATATCACTTATTACAATATTATGAACATTATGTAATTATTTAAGTTAATAACGGTTGTTTTGTCGATCTTTGGTAACTTGAGTCAACAATAAACTTCTTATAATTACAAGTTGTTCATGTGGTAGAATATCCATTATATCCAGAATTATATTCATGATTTAGATGTCATATATATCTTATATATCCAGTATATACATTCATTTATAATATTACGTAACATTTAGAGGTAAGAAATGAAATGCACCGTTCATGGAGACGGTAAGCCGTACGTACGCATGAACGCTACTTTCATTTCAATTTCATATTTAATGGAACTAAATCATAATGATATAAATTTATAATATAATTACAGTATAATATAGTGTATAATACCATTTACTCCATCCTTTATACATCCCACATATGGCATTAACGATTCAAATCACTTTGAGGGGGCGGTAGTCCGCACTTCCTAAAATGAAATTATCGCGTTTTACCCATAATGGAAATAATAAAGTATGACATAAATGAGAAATACAGAAGCATAAGTAAAACATAAACATATTATATATAATATATAAAAATAGTTACATCTTAATGGCCACCTTTTAAGGTGTTATATGAGTGTTGAACAATCATCGATTCGTGAGGCAGAAATTCGCCTTCCACAGAAACCGTATGTTCTTTAACCATTAGATGTAGGTGTGTGTAAGTGTAGCTCGAATACTTCTTATAACAACATCATCGTATATTGAGTATAATGTTGTTGTTACAAAAGAAATGAATAAAAAGAGTTTAGGGGGTTGGAGAAGAAAAATAAAACAAAACAACATTAGAGAAGACATTACCTCAAAATCGGGTAACTCTTTTTGATTTGAGCCAAAGGCTTCCTTGGGAAGAGTTCTGCCCAAAGTAAGGCTTCTAGGAGTAAGAGGGGTAAGTTGGGAGAGTATTTGGGCAGAGTTTGGCCGAGCCAAATGGCTTGAAGGTGTGAATAAGGTGGGAGAGGTGGGGGCTTTTTATAAGTGGAGAGGAGGGGCACTTTTGGAAAGATTGAAATGTTACATTATTTCACAATGCTTTTCGGATTCTAAAGGTCCCACACTTATATAATTTGAGGCTAAGGTGATAAGGTTTCGAAGGCTCCTCATCCAATAGGCTTTGGACAAGTGTAAGCCTTGGATTTTGCATTATCTTCTCATTTTATTTAAATCGTTAAATAATGAGGTCATCGCTGCATCATAATTATGTCATAAATAATTTAATTTATTTAATGTCTAAAAATTATAAAAAAAATAATATGATTTAGGAAAGATTTTTAGCTTTCTAATGAATATTTATAGTCAAAATTTGGACTTGTGTAACCCCACTTAAAAACTATTTTAGTAAAATAACTCATGTTTGTGTCAATTTAATTTTAACATTAAATAAATATATATTAATGTCATTTTCCAACTAAAGTGGCTCCATGGGGTCCCCAAGTTGACCCATGGGTTGTCTTGGTCGGCCATGACTTATCCAATAGTAGTAGGACAAGTGTCATGCTCATCTCATATTATTAAAACATTATTTTTACCTTAAACTACACTAATTACCTCTAATCGCGATTGAGAACTTAAAAGTTACTATTCACCAAAAAATTATTTTAATCTCATTGAACCACATTTTATTTCTTAATGACAACCATGTATGTCGGATTTTTGAAAATCAAATCACAGAAGTGGTAATATTTCATTTAAACAAAAAATCAGTTATTTAACTACCACTTAGTGGTTTCACTATTCATCAAAAATTGAAGTTTTTCAGAACAAGGCCAAAATTTCACCCTAAGCTATAATTGATATTCCGAATTCAAAAATGATGTCTATTTTAAAAAATTCCAAACATATAAGTTGCATTAATTAATTTTATAATTAATTCCCGCTGTTACGACAAATAGCGTGTTTTTAAGAAACAATTTATATCAAAAGATTGGCAATTGTTTATGTCCAATTTCAATGTTAAATTAATTCTAATGACCACCATTGGATAAAATGGTAAAAATATATTCTAATTATACCTTAAAACCCCTAAATAGTATAATTTATCACAATAAAATATTTTGATTAAAAAAGTTGTTTTAAAGTATTTTTCACTATTCATAAAAAATTAGAAGTTCTCAGAAAAATACCAAAAATTCAACATAGGCTAATTTCGATATTCCGAATCCAAAAATGAAGTCCATTTTGAAATATAAAATTTCTATAATTTTAAAAAGTGGTTATTACTATTCATAACGGCTACTTTGATTAGTCGCGGTGTTTTAGAACTCGAAGTTGCGTACAATGCAAGCTATTGCATTATTGAATGAGAAGCGTATCGTGGAAGCTCGGGGTGTTACATTCTCCCCTCCTTCAATAAATTGCGTCCTCGCAATTTGAAATTTTTCTTTGAAAATAAAAGGTTGAAAAGAGAAAATACCTTTGAGGAAAACCCACATCGGAAATAAGGTTAATAAATATATAACATTAAAAGAAAGGAGGATAAGTACAAAGGTCACCCGATATAGCCCATTCTAGGATTATATGAAAATATGGATATGGAGGAGAAACAAACCATCAAGGTCTGATGGAGAGTTATAGAAAGCAGGATTAGGAGAAAGTTTAACCACATGAAAATCACAAACTTGTGATTGGTTAAACGGTCATTGAATCCCCAGTTGGAAAAGTTAACTGACAACATTTTTTGTTTTAAGTTACCTTTTATAATGTTGAGGAATTTATTTAGGAGATTTACTAAGAACTTAAGGGAATATACATACTTGTTTTGTATACTTTCATTCGTTAATAAATTTTTACCACAAAACCAACTTTTACTCCAAATGGTAACGGAACTCAAAAATATTCTATTTATCCTAATTGTATAAGGTTCAAAATGTTAACACATACTATTTAGATTAGTAAAACTATTTTGTAATAACCAGGGACTTCCTGTAGGCTAGTGGTAGGAAATAAAGGCTTGTCTCACTATGGTTGTGGGTTCGATTCCTGCAGCTTTGTCTGACGCGACGGGTTATTCCCCACCCTGCAGGTTGTCCTTTTTCCTAAAACTATAGTATTATGATATTCCAAAAATAATCTTCAGAAATTCTTTAACCTTAAACAATACTATCCATGGTTCAACTTAATCCATTCCAACCTTAATAGTTATCCAAAATACCTCCGTCTAGACTTTCTCTAAAAGGTCTCTAAATTCCAAAATCAATTGTAACATCAGATTCCCCAAACAAAGAAAAGTTTCTCTTATTGTCACATACTAAAAATATGATTACCTTAATCATATTAAAACCTTACTGAAATCAACAAGTACTGCAGTACAATCCATATATATATATCACAATATTCTTATTACCAGAATATAATCCTTGAGTCCAAAAGCACCAATACATTAATTATTCCGCTTCAACTGTAGTCACAGCATAAGATTGGCCTTGATCCCTTGGCCTTTTCTGAGGTAAGTTTCCTTGACGCTTAGGAAATTCATTTTCATAATGCCCTGTTTCCCTACAATTGTAGCATTCAACTTTGATAGCCTCTTTCTTTCTCTTGCAATCACGAGCCTGGTGACCCTTTTCTCCACATTTATAAAAAACTCCCATTCCTTTTATGCAAGTACCAGGGTGATTCTTCCCACAATTATCACATAATGGAAAATCCTTCTTTCCCTTTTTCCCTTTATCTGTCTCTTGTTCCACCGTTCTCTTCTTCTCTTGCTTTACTTTGTTGTCATAAGACTTAGAGAATTCCTTTTCTGTCTTGATAGCACACGAGACAATATCTTCGTATGATGAGAAGGATTGTGATACTAAAGCTCGACGGAGAAATGGTTTTAACCCATCAAAGAAAAGATCAATCTTACTCCTTGGGTTACGTATATAATCGGCAGCATGCCTCGCTAACCTTGTAAAGTTAGCCTCATACTTTGCGACATTCTCATCCTCCTTCTGCCTCAAACTCAGAAATTGCCTTTCCATATTTGCTCGATGGTCACGAGGAAAATATTTTTCTAAGAAAAGCTCTTTGAACTCCCTCCATTCCATATTCGATACGTCATCATCTTCCTTTGTGTTTTGAATCAGCGACCACCACTGATCGGCATCTCCAGTGAGGCGGTAAACTGCCATGACAACCTTCTCCCTTTCACTACTCCCCAAGGCATGGAATATTTTCTCTAAGGAATTTATCCATTGCTCAGCTACTGTAGGATTTGTACTCCCATTGAAGGTTGGTGGTTGTTGCCTCATGAAACGGTCTAGCATTAATCCTCCACGTTGTGGATCAGGGTGCTCCATACGAGTAAGGTTATTATTCATAACCTGCGTGAGTTGTCCCAGTACGGTGAGAAGCTGATCAGCACCAGTTGTATCTCCAGATCCACAATAATTATCTTGAGTAGGAGGGCAATCCCTACACGGAGTTCGTGCATTGATATAGTTTCCATTCCTTCCACTAGGCACCATTTCTAAACAATGGCATAAACTAGATTAGTTTATGAATCAAAATACATAATTCCATACTTGTTAAACACTTTACATAAATTGAACTATTTATGGATATAATCCATAATCATAAAAAGAAATGTTTTCTTTGAGGAAGTATGTAGTCATAACCCTTCATAGTGGTTTGTAAATAAAATGAGAATTATCCTAAGCATATCCCCCGGGAGTGTCGTAACCAAGAGTGCAGCAAGGCTCGTTGTCGTGCACCACTTCCCATTCGAGTCTAGCTCAAAGCGGTGTTTTCGGGTTTTACCCCTAGGTACATCTGTGCCAGAGCCGCCTCTACCTGCTCGTATCCAGATAGGGATGTATTGCTCGGAAAACTCATAACATCTCTATAATACCAAAATTCTAGGAAGTTCTTCTATACTAATCCTCAAAATCTATCTTTGGGATATGTGCTTTAATCAGAGTTTATCTAAATCTAGCTTCCAAGGTTAGTACTAAACTGCCTCTGATACCAACTGTAACGCCCCGACCCCAACTACCCAGAGTCGGTGCATTACTTCGTAACATTGGCAAGATCACAAAAGATCAAGTCTCTAAAGACCGATTAGTTTAGTAGCCTTGGAAACACTAGATACATTCATAAGTCTTACATTACATCATAAAGTGAAAAACTAATAACAAAGTCTTCATAGTCCACACTCATATCCTCTTCTGACTATCCCTGCAGGTCATTCATAAAATACTTCTTCACATCCTGGAAAATATTAAAACATTGAAAGGGGTGAGCTCAGATGCTCAGTAAGGATAACAATATTGCGGAAGCTTTCATAAAGAAACATAAAAATTTAAGGCAATGTATAACTAAAACAAAAGCCTTTTAAACTTGAACATCAACATAATATGGCAAAAGTAAAATGAGATAATGCCATTCACTTCTTCACATGGATATTCTACTGGTCGAATAATCACATGCAATATCAATAACCACTTTCATAATGATGGAATGCATAATGCCAGACTATCATAACCACGTAGTCAAGGCCTCGTGCCAAGACCACAAATTAGATTTTGTCAAGGCCTCGTGCCAAGACACTAGTTTGTCTCATGAGACCTGCCGATGCATCGAGGAGCTATAGCGGGCTCCACCCGTCACTTATTAAGTCCAATGCATTCCTCATATGAATAGGTTTAAACATATCATAAACCATAACATAATCGTATCACATAAAACATGCATAAAGGAAACATAACATTTCCACATTTCAATCACAAGATATCAATACAACACATTGATATAATAAAAATTCTTTCAAAACCACTTTCAATACCAAAATAAAAGAAAGTTAAAACTTTGTATTTATTTTTCATTAAAAAAATGATGGCTTGTAGAGGAAGCCGAAACTCAAATAATGGTCACGGCGGCAGAGAAGCCGTTGTCGCCGCATAAGTACAGAAAGAAAAACATTTTCTTTTTGTCGTTTAGTAAAACGCTTCGTATGAAAAAGATTCCTTTTGAATAAACGAAAAAGTCAAAGGGGTTTATACCCCGTATAAAAGAAAGTTGTGTATAAAACCAAATATGCCTCAATGAGAGGGGATTGGGACGAAGTCCTTAAAAAGATCATTTTTAAATAAAATATATCTATTATGTGTATTCACTATATTTACACATAAAGAAAGTATAAATACAATATACGACATAATAATATCATGACATAATTTGAAAGTAGGAGATTAACCCAAAGAATAGAAATTGGGTTAAGAAGTTCCCTTACCTTGTGTCCGACTTGACTCAACCGTTCTTTAACCTCCTGAATAATAAAATAGAGTTAATATCTACCTTATTAAGAACCATTTTAAATTTCATTATCCTTTTTATATCACTTATTACAATGTTATGAACATTATGTAATTATTTAAGTTAATAACGGTTGTTTTGTCGATCTTTGGTAACTTGAGTCAACAGTAAACTTCTTATAATTACAAGTTGTTCATGTGGTAGAATATCCATTATATCCATAATTATATTCATGATTTAGATGTCATATATATCTTATATATCCAGTATATACATTCATTTATAATATTACGTAACATTTAGAGGTAAGAAATGAAATGCACCGTTCATGGAGACGGTAAGCCGTACGTACGCATGAACGCTACTTTCATTTCAATTTCATATTTAATGGAACTAAATAATAATGATATAAATTTATAATATAATTCCAGTATAATATATTGTATAATACCATTTACTCCATCCTTTATACATCCCACATATGGCATTAACGATTCAAATCACTTTGAGGGGGCGGTAGTCCGCACTTCCTAAAATGAAATTATCGCGTTTTACCCATAATGGAAATCATAAAGTATGACATAAATGAGAAATACAGAAGCATAAGTAAAACATAAACATATTATATATCATATATAAAAATAGTGACATCTTAATGGCCACCTTTGAAGGTGTTATATGAGTGTTGAACAATCATCGTTTCGTGAGGCAGAAATTCGACATCCACAGAAACCGTATGTTTTTTAACCATTAGATGTAGGTGTGTGTAAGTGTAGCTCGAATAATTCTTATAAAAACATCCTAGTATATTGAGGATACTGGTGTTGTTACAAAAGAAATGTATAAAAAGAGTTTAGGGGGTTGGAGAAGAAAAATAAAACAAAACAACATTAGAGAAGACATTACCTCAAAATCGGGTAACTCTTTTTGATTTGAGCCAAAGGCTTCCTTGGGAAGAGTTATTCCCAAAGTAAGGCTTCTAGGAGTAAGAGGGGTAAGTTGGGAGAGTATTTGGGCAGAGGTTGGCTGAGCCAAATGGCTTGAAGGTGTGAATAAGGTGGGAGAGGTGGGGGCTTTTTATAAGTGGAGAGGAGGGGCACTTTTGGAAAGATTGAAATGTTACATTATTTCACAATGCTTTTCGGATTCTAAAGGTCCCACACTTATATAATTAGAGGCTAAGGTAATAAGGTTTCTAAATATCCTCATCCAATAGGATTTGGACAAGTTTAATCCTTGGATGTTTCATTATCTTCTCATTTTATTTAAATCGTTAAATAATGAGGTCATCGCTGCATCATAATGATGTCATAAATAATTTAATTTATTTAATGTCTAAAAATTATAAAAAAAATACTATGATGTAGTAACTCTTTTTATCTTTCTAATGAATATTTATAGTCAAAATTTGGACTTGTGTAACCCCACTTAAAAACTATTTTAGTAAAATAACTCATGTTTGTGTCAATTTAATTTTAACATTAAATAAATATATATTAATGTCATTTTCCAACTAAAGTGGCTCCATGGGGTCCCCAAGTTGACTCATGGGTTGTCTTGGTCGGCCATGACTCATCCAATAGGAGTAGTACAAGTGTCATGCTCATCTCATATTATTAAAACATTATTTGTACCTTAAACTACACTAATTACCTCTAATCGCGATTAAGAACTTAAAAGTTACTATTCACCAAAAAATTATTTTAATCTCATTGAACCACATTTTACTTCTTAATGACAACCATGTATGTCGGATTTTTGAAAATCAAATCACAGAAGTGGTAATATTTCATTTAAACGAAAAATCAGTTATTTAACTACCACTTAGTGGTTTCACTATTCATCAAAAATTGAAGTTTTTCAGAACAAGGCCAAAATTTCACCCTAAGCTATAATTGATATTCCGAATTCAAAAATGATGTCTATTTTAAAGAATTCCAAACATATAAGTTGCATTAATTAATTTTATAATTAATTCCCGCTGTTACGACAAATAGCGTGTTTTTAAGAAACAATTTATATCAAAAGATTGGCAATTGTTTATGTCCAATTTCAATGTTAAATTAATTCTAATGACCAACATTGGATAAAATGGTAAAAATATATTATAATTATACCTTAAAACACCTAAATAGTATAATTTATCACAATAAATTATGTTGATTAAAAAAGTTTTTTTAAAGTATTTTTCAATATTCATAAAAAATTAGAAGTTCTCAGAAAAATACCAAAAATTCAACATAGGCTAATTTCGATATTCCGAATCCAAAAATGAAGTCCATTTTGAAATATAAAATTTCTATAATTTTAAAAAGTGGTTATTACTATTCATAACGGCTACTTTGATTAGTCGCGGTGTTTTAGAACTCGAAGTTGCGTACGATGCAAGCTATTGCATTATTGAATGCGAAGCGTATCGTGGAAGCTCGGGGTGTTACATTCTCCCCTCCTTCAATAAATTGCTTCCTCGCAATTTGAAATTTTTCGTTGAAAATAAAAGGTTGAAAGGAGAAAATACCTTTGAGGAAAACCCACATCGGAAATAAGGTTAATAAATATATAACATTAAAAGAAAGCAGGATAAGTACAAAGGTCACCCGATATAGCCCATTCTAGGATTATATAAAAATATGGATATGGAGGAGAAACAAACCATCAAGGTCTGATGGAGAGTTATAGAAAACATGATTAGGAGAAAGTTTAACCACAAGAAAATCACAAACTTGTGATTGGTTAAACGGTCATTGAATCCCTAGTTGGAAAAGTTAACCGACAACATTTTTGTTTTAAGTTACCTTTTATAATGTTGAGGAATTTATTTAGGAGATTTACTAAGAACTTAAGGGAATATAAATACTTGTTATGTATAATTTCATTCGTTAATAAATTTTTACCACAAACCCAACTTTTACTCCAAATGGTAACGGAACTCAAAAATATTCTATTTATCCTAATTGTATAAGGTTCAAAATGTTAACACATACCATTTAGATTAGTAAAACTATTTTTTAATAACCAGGGACTTCCTGTAGGCTAGTGGTAGGAAATAAAGGCTTGTTGCACTATGGTTGTGGGTTCGATTCCTACAGCTTTGTCCGACGCGACGGGTTATTCCCCACCCTGCAGGTTGTCCTTTTTCCTAAAACTATAGTATTATGATATTCCAAAAATAATCTTCAGAAATTCTTTAACCTTAAACAATACTATCCATGGTTCAACTTAATCCATTCCAACCTTAATAGTTATCCAAAATACCTCCGTCCAGACTTTCTCTAAAAGGTCTCTAAATTCCAAAATCAATTGTAACATCAGATTCCCCAAACAAAGAAAAGTTTCTCTTATTGTCACATACTAAAAATATGATTACCTTAATCATATTAAAACCTTACTGAAATCAACAAGTACTGCAGTACAATCCATATATATATATCACATTATTCTTATAACCAGAATATAATCCTTGAGTCCAAAAGCACCAATACATTAATTATTCCGCTTCAACTGTAGTCACAGCATAAGATTGGCCTTGATCCCTTGGCCTTTTCTGAGGTAATTTTCCTTGACGCTTAGGACATTCATTTGCATAATGCCCTGTTTCCCTACAATTGTAGCATTCAACTTTGACAGCCTCTTTCTTTCCCTTGCAATCACGAGCCTGGTGACCCTTTTCTCCACATTTATAACAAACTCCCATTCCTTTTAGGCAAGTACCAGGGTGATTCTTCCCACAATTATCACATAATGGAAAATCCTTCTTTCCCTTTTTCCCTTTATCTGTCTCTTGTTCCACCGTTCTCTTCTTCTCTTGCTTTACTTTGTTGTCATAAGACTTAGAGAATTCCTTTTCTGTCTTGATAGCACACGAGACAATATATTCGTATGATGAGAAGGATTGTGATACTAAATCTTGATGGAGAAATGGTTTTAACCCATCAAAGAAACGATAAATCGTACTCCTTGGGTTACGTATATAATCGGCAGCATGCCTCGCTAACCTTGTAAAGTTAGCCTCATACTTTGCGACATTCTCATCCTCCTTCTGCCTCAAACTCAGAAATTGTCTTTCCATATCTGCTCGATGGTCACGAGGAAAATATTTTTCTAAGAAAAGCTCTTTGAACTCCCTCCATTCCATATTCGATACGTCATCATCTTCCTTTGTGTTTTGAATCAACGACCACCACTGATCAGCGTCTTCAGTGAGGTGGTAAACTGTCATGAAAACCTTCTCCCTTTCACTACTCCCCAAGGCATGGAATATATTCTCTAAGGAATTTATCCATTGCTCAGCTACTGTAGGATTTGTAATCCCATTGAAGGTTGGTGTTTGTTGCCTCATGAAATGGTCTAGCATTGATCATCCACGTTGCGGATCATGGTGCTCCATACGAGTAAGGTTATTATTCATAACCTGCGTGAGTTGTCCCAGTATGGTGAGAAGCTGATCAGTAGCAGTTGTATCTCCAGATCCACAATAATTATCTTGAGCAGGAGGGCAATCCCTACACGGAGTTCGTGCATTGATACGGTTTCCATTCCTTCCACTAGGCGCCATTTCTAAACAATGGCATAAACTAGATTAGTTTATGAATCAAAATACATAATTCCATACTTGTTAAACGCTTTACATAAATTGAACTATTTATGGATATAATCCATAATCATAAAAAGAAATGTTTTCTTTGAGGAAGTATGTACTCATAACCCTTCATAGTGGTTTGTAAATAAAATGAGAATTATCCTAAGCATATCCCCCGGGAGTGTCGTAACCAAGAGTGCAGCAAGGCCCGTTGTCGTGCACCAGTTCCCGTTCGAGTCTAGCTCAAAGCGGTGTTTTCAGGTTTTACCCCTAGGTACATCTGTGCCAGAGCCGCCTCTACCTGCTCGTATCCAGACAGGGATGTATTGCTCGAAAAACTCATAACATCTCTATAATACCAAAATTCTAGGAAGTTCTTCTATACTAATCCTCAAAGTCTATCTTTGGGCTATGTGCTCTAATCAGAGTTTATCTAAATCTAGCTTCCATGGTTAGTACTAAACTGCCTCTGATACCAACAGTAACGCCCCAACCCCAGCTACCCAGAGTCGGTGCATTACTTCGTAACATTGGTATGATCACAAAAGATCAAGTCTCGAAAGACCGATTAGTTTAGTAGCCTTGGAAACACTAGATACATTCATAAGTCTTACATTACATCATAAAGTGAAAAACTAATAACAAAGTCTTCATAGTCCATACTCATATCCTCTTCTGACTATACCTGCAGGTCATTCATAAAATACTTCTTCACATCCTGGAAAATATTAAAACATTGAAAGGGGTGAGCTCAGATGCTCAGTAAGGATAAAAATATTGCGGAAGCTTTCATAAATAAACATAAAAATTTAAGGCAATGTATAACTAAAACAAAAGCCTTTTAAACTTGAACATCAACATAATATGGCAAAAGTAAAATGAGATAATTCCATTCACTTCTTCACATGGATATTCTACTGGTCGAATAATCACATGCAATATCAATAACCACTTTCATAATGATGGAATGCATAATGCCAGACTATCATAACCACGTAGTCAAGGCCTCGTTCCAAGACCACAAATAAGATTTTTTCAAGGCCTCGTGCCAAGACACTAGTTTGTCTCATGAGACCTACCGATGCATCGAGGAGTTATAGCGGGCTCCACCCGTCACTTATTAAGTCTAATGCAATCCTCATATGAATAGGTTTAAACATATCATAAACCATAACATAATCGTATCACATAAAACATGCATAAAGGAAACATAAAATTTCCACATTTCAATCACAAGATATCAATACAACACATTGATATAATAAAAATGCTTTCGAAACCATTTTCAATACCAAAATAAAATAAAGTTAAAACTTTGTATTTATTTTTCATTAAAAAAAATGATGGCTTGTAGAGGAAGCCGAAACTCAAATAATGGTCACGGTGGCAGAGAAGTCGTTGTCGCCGCATAAGTACAGAAATAAAAACATTCCTTTTTTGTCGTTTAGTAAAACGCTTCGTATGAAAAAGATTCCTTTTGAATAAATGTAAAAGTCAAAGGGGTTTATACCCCGTATAAAGGAAAGTTGTGTATAAAACCAAATATGCCTCAATGAGAGGGGATTGGGACGAAGTCCTTAAAAATATCATTTTTAAATAAAATATATCTATAATGTGTATTCACTATATTTACACATAAAGAAAGTATAAATACAATATACGACATAATAATATCATAACATAATTTGAAAGTAGGAGATTAACCCAAAGAATAGAAATTGGGTTAAGAAGTTCCCTTACCTTGTGTCCGACTCGACTCAACCGTTCTTTAACCTCCTGAATAATAAACTAGAGTTAATATCTACCTTATTAAGAACCATTTTAAATTTCATTATCCTTTTTATATCACTTATTACAATGTTATGAACATTATGTAATTATTTAAGTTAATAACGGTTGTTTTGTCGATCTTTGGTAACTTGAGTCAACAATAAACTTCTTATAATTACAAGTTGTTCTTGTGGTAGAATATCCATTATGTCCAGAATTATATTCATGATTTAGATGTCATATATATCTTATATATCCAGTATATACATGCATTTATAATATTACGTAACATTTAGAGGTAAGAAATGAAATGCACCGTTCATGGAGATGGTAAGCCGTACGTACGCATGAACGCTACTTTCATTTCAATTTCATATTTAATGGAACTAAATCATAATGATATAAATGTATAATATAATTCCAGTATAATATAGTGTATAATACCATTTTCTTCATCCTTTATACATCCCACATATGGCATTAACGATTCAAATCACTTTGAGGGGGCGGTAGTCCGCACTTCCTAAAATGAAATTATCGCGTTTTACCCATAATGGAAATCATAACGTATGCCATAAATGAGAAATACAGAAGCATAAGTAAAACATAAACATATTATATATCATATATAAAAATATTGACATCTTAATGGCCACCTTTGAAGGTGTTATATGAGTGTTGAACAATCATCGTTTCGTGAGGCAGAAATTCTCCATCCACAGAAACCGTATGTTCTTTAACCATTAGATGTAGGTGTGTGTAAGTGTAGCTCGAATACTTATTATAAAAACATCCTAGTATATTGAGGATACTTGTGTTGTTACAAAATAAATGAATAAAAAGAGTTTAGGGGGTTGGAGAAGAAAAATAAAACAAAACAACATTAGAAAAGACATTACCTCAAAATCGGGTAACTCTTCTTGATTTGAGCCAAAGGCTTCCTTGGGAATAGTTCTGCCCAAAGTAAGGCTTCTAGGAGTAATAGGGAGAAGTTGGGAGAGTATTTGGGCAGAGTTTGGCCGAGCCAAATGGCTTGAAAGTGTAAATGAGGTGGGAGAGGTGGGGGCCTTTTATAAGTGGAGAGGAGGGGCACTTTTGGAAAGATTGAAATGTTACATTATTTCACAATGATTTTCGGATTCTAAAGGTCCCAAAATTATATAATTCGAGTCTAAGGTGATAAGGTTTCGAAATATCCTCATCCAATAGGCTTTGGACAAGTGTAAGCCTTGTATTTTTCATTATCTTCTCATTTTATTTAAATCGTTAAATAATGAGGTCATCGCTGCATCATAATGATGTCATAAATAATTTAATTTATTTAATGTCTAAAAATTATAAAAAAAAAATACTATGATGTAGGAAATCTTTTTATCTTTCTAATGAATATTTATAGTCAAAATTTGGACTTGTGTTACCCCACTTAGAAACTATTTTAGTAAAATAACTCATGTTTGTGTCAATTTAATTTTAACATTAAATAAATATATATTAATGTCATTTTCCAACTAAAGTGGCTCCATGGGGTCCCCAAGTTGACCTATGAGTTTTCTTGGTCGTCCATGACTCATCCAATAGGAGTAGGACAAGTTTCATGCTCATATCATATTATTAAAACATTATTTGTACCTTAAACTACACTAATTACCTCTAATCGCGATTAAGAACTTAAAAGTTACTATTCACCAAAAAATTATTTTAATCTCATTGAACCACATTTTACTTCTTAATGACAACCATGTATGTCGGATTTTAGAAAATCAAATCACAGAAGTGGTAATATTTCATTTAAACGAAAAATCAGTTATTTAACTACCACTTAGTGGTTTCACTATTCATTAAAAATTGAAGTTTTTCAGAACAAAGCCAAAATTTCACCCTAAGCTATAATTGATATTCTGAATCCAAAAATGAATTCCATTTTGAAATATAAAATTTCTATAATTTTAAAAATTGGTTATTACTATTCATAACGGCTACTTTGATTAGTCGCGGTGTTTTAGAACTCGAAGTTGCGTACAATGCAAGCTATTGCATTATTGAATGAGAAGCGTATCGTGGAAGCTCGGGGTGTTACATTCTCCCCTCCTTCAATAAATTGCGTCCTCGCAATTTGAAATTTTTCTTTGAAAATAAATGGTTGAAAAGAGAAAATACGTTTGAGGAAAACCCACATCGGAAATAAGGTTAATAAATATATAACATTAAAAGAAAGCAGGATAAGTACAAAGGTCACCCGATATAGCCCATTCTAGGATTCTATGAAAATATGGATATGGAGGAGAAACAAACCATCAAGGTCTGATGGAGAGTTATAGAAAACAGGATTAGGAGAAAGTTTAACCATAAGAAAATCACAAACTTGTGATTGGTTAAACGGTCATTGAATCCCCAGTTGGAAAAGTTAACCGACAACATTTTTGTTTTATGTTACCTTTTATAATGTTGAGTAATTTATTTAGGAGATTTACTAAGAACGTAAGGGAATATACATACTTGTTATGTATACTTTCATTCGTTATTAATTTTTTACCACAAACCCAACTTTTACTCCAAATGGTAACGGAACTCAAAAATATTCTATTTATCCTAATTGTATAAGGTTCCAAATGTTAACACATACCATTTAGATTAGTAAAACTATTTTGTAATAACCAGGGACTTCATGTAGGCTAGTGGTAGGAAATAAAGGCTTGTCGCACTATGGTTGCGGGTTCGATTCCTGCAGCTTTGTCCGACGCGACGGGTTATTCCCCACCCTGCAGGTTGTCCTTTTTCCTAAAACTATAGTATTATGATATTCCAAAAATAATCTTCATAAATTCTTTAACCTTAAACAATACTATCCATGGTTCAACTTAATCCATTCCAACCTTAATAGTTATCCAAAATACCTCCGTCCAGACTTTCTCTAAAAGGTCTCTAAATTCCAAAATCAATTGTAACATCAGATTCCCCAAACAAAGAAAAGTTTCTCTTATTGTCACATACTAAAAATATGATTACCTTAATCATATTAAAACCTTACTGAAATCAACAAGTACTGCAGTACAATCCATATATATATATCACATTATTCTTATATCCAGAATATAATCCTTGAGTCCAAAAGCACCAATACATTAATTATTCCGCTTCAACTGTAGTCACAGCATAAGATTGGCCTTGATCCCTTGGCCTTTTCTGAGGTAAGTTTCCTTGACGCGTAGGACATTCATTTTCATAATGCCCTGTTTCCCTACAATTGTAGCATTCAACTTTGACAGCCTCTTTCTTTCCCTTGCAATCACGAGCCTGGTGACCCTTTTCTCCACATTTATAACAAACTCCCATTCCTTTTAGGCAAGTACCAGGGTGATTCTTCCCACAATTATCACATAATGGAAAATCATTCTTTCCCTTTTTCCCTTTATCTGTCTCTTGTTCCACCGTTCTCTTCTTCTCTTGCTTTACTTTGTTGTCATAAGAATTAGAGAATTCCTTTTCTGTCTTGATAGCACCCGAGACAATATCTTCGTATGATGAGAAGGATTGTGATACTAAAGCTCGACGGAGAAATGGTTTTAACCCATCAAATAAACGATCAATCTTACTCCTTGGGTTACATATATAATCAGCAGCATGTCTCGCTAACCATGTAAAGTTAGCCTCATACTTTGCGACATTCTCATCCTCCTTCTGCCTCAAACTCAGAAATTGCCTTTCCATATCTGCTCGATGGTCACGAGGAAAATATTTTTCTAAGAAAAGCTCTTTGAACTCCCTCCATTCCATATTCGATACGTCATCATCTTCCTTTGTGTTTTGAATCAGCGACCACCACTGATCGGCATCTCCAGTGAGGCGGTAAACTGCCATGACAACCTTCTCCCTTTCACTACTCCCCAAGGCATGGAATATTTTCTCTAAGGAATTTATCCATTGCTCAGCTACTAACGGATTTTTACCCCCATTGAAGGTTGGTGGTTGTTGCCTCATGAAACTGTCTAGCATTGATCCTCCACGTTGCGGATCAGGGTGCTCCATACGAGTAAGGTTATTATTCATAACCTGAGTAAGTTGTCCCAGTATGGTGATTAGCTGATCGGCACCAGTTGCATCACCAGACCCACTATAATTATCTTGAGCAGGAGGGAAATCCCTACATGGAGTGCGTGCATTGATACGGTTTCCATTTCTTCCACTAGGTGCCATTTCTAAACAATTTCATAAACTAGATCAGTTTATGAATCAAAATACATAATCCCATACTTATAAAACACTTAACATAAATTGAACTATTTATGGATATAATCCATAATCATAAAAATGTTTTCTTTGAGGAAGTATATACTCATAAACCATTCATAATTATTTGTAAAGAAAATGAGAGTTATCCTAAGCATATCCCCCGGGAGTGTCATAACCAAGAGTGCAGCAAGGCCCATTGTCGTGCACCAGTTCCCGTTCGAGTCTAGCTCAAAGCGGTGTTTTCAGGTTTTACCCCTAGGTACCTCTGTGCCAGAGCCGCCTCTACCTGCTCGTATCCAGACAGGGATGTATTGCTCGAAAAACTCACAAAATCTCTACAATACCAAAATTCTAGGAAGTTTTTCTATACTAATCCTCAAAGTTCATCTTAGGTCTACGTGCTCTAATCATAGTTTATCTAAATCTAGATTCCAAGGTTTGTACTAAACTTCCTCTGATACCAACTGTAACGCCCCGACCCCAGCTACCTAGAGTCGGTGCATTACTTCGTAACATTGGCATGATCACAAAAGATCAAGTCTCGAAAGACCGATTAGTTTAGTAGCCTTAGAAACACTAGATACATTCATAAGTCTTACATTACATCATAAAGTGAAAAACTAATATCAAAGTCTTCATAGTCCACACTCATATCCTCTTCTGACTATCCCTGCAGGTCATTCATAAAATACTTCTTCACATCCTGGAAAATATTAAAACATTGAAAGGGGTGAGCTCAGATGCTCAGTAAGGATAACAATATTGCGGAAGCTTTCATAAATAAACATAAAAATTTAAGGTAATGTATAACTAAAACAAAAGCCTTTTAAACTTGAACATCAACATAATATGGCAAAAGTAAAATGAGATAATGCCATTCACTTCTTCACATGGATATTCTACTGGTCGAATAATCACATGCAATATCAATAACCACTTTCATAATGATGGAATGCATAATGCCAGACTATCATAACCACGTAGTCAAGGCCTCGTTCCAAGACCACAAATAAGATTTTTTCAAGGCCTTGTGCCAAGACACTAGTTTGTCTCATGAGACCTGCCGATGCATCGAGGAGCTATAGCGGGCTCCACCCGTCACTTATTAAGTCCAATGCATTCCTCATATGAATAGGTTTAAACATATCATAAACCATAACATAATCGTATCACATAAAACATGCACAAAGGAAACATAACATTTCCACATTTCAATCACAAGATATCAATACAACACATTGATATAATAAAAATTCTTTCAAAACCATTTTCAATACCAAAATAAAAGAAAGTTAAAACTTTGTATTTATTTTTCATTAAAAAAAATGATGGCTTGTAGAGGAAGCCAAAACTCAAATAATGGTCACGGCGGTGGAGAAGTCGTTGTCGCCGCATAAGTACAGAAAGAAAAACATTCCCTTTTTGTCGTTTAGTAAAACGCTTCATATGAAAAAGATTCCTTTTGAATAAATGTAAAAGTCAAAGGGGTTTATACCCTGTATAAAAGAAAGTTGTGTATAAAACCAAATATGCCTCAATGAGAGGGGATTGGGACGAAGTCCTTAAAAAGATCATTTTTAAATAAAATATATCTATTATGTGTATTCACTATATTTACACATAAAGAAAGTATAAATACAATATACGACATAATAATATCATGACATAATTTGAAAGTAGGAGATTAACCCAAAGAATAGAAATTGGGTTAAGAAGTTCCCTTACCTTGTGTCCGACTTGACTCAACTGTTATTTAACCTCCTGAATAATAAACTAGAGTTAATATCTACCTTATTAAGAACCATTTTAAATTTCATTATATTTTTTATATCACTTATTACAATGTTATGAACATTATGTAATTATTTAAGTTAATAACGGTTGTTTTGTCGATCTTTGGTAACTTGAGTCAACAATAAACTTCTTATAATTACAAGTTGTTCATGTGGTAGAATATCCATTATATCCAGAATTATATTCATGATTTAGATGTCATATATATCTTATATATCCAGTATATACATTCATTTATAATATTACGTAACATTTAGAGGTAAGAAATGAAATGCACCGTTCATGGAGACGGTAAGCCGTACGTACGCATGAACGCTACTTTCATTTCAATTTCATATTTAATGGAACTAAATCATAATGAGATAATTGTATAATATAATTACAGTATAATATAGTGTATAATACCATTTTTTTCATCCTTTATACATCCCACATATGGCATTAACGATTCAAATCACTTTGAGGGGGCGGTAGTCCGCACTTCCTAAAATGAAATTATCGCGTTTTACCCACAATGGAAATCATAAAGTATGCCATAAATGAGAAATAAAGAAGCATAAGTAAAACATAAACATATTATATATCATATATAAAAATAGTGACATCTTAATGGCTACCTTTGAAGGTGTTATATGAGTGTTTAACAATCATCGTTTCGTGAGGCAGAAATTCGCCATCCACAGAAACCGTATGTTCTTTAACCATTAGATGTAGGTGTGTGTAATTGTAGCTCGAATACTTCTTATACCAACATCCTAGTATATTGAGGATACTGGTGTTGTTACAAAAGAAATGAATAAAAAGAGTTTAGGGGGTTGGAGAAGAAAAATAAAACAAAACAACATTAGAAAAGACATTACCTCAAAATCGGGTAACTCTTTTTGATTTGAGCCAAAGGCTTCCTTGGGAAGAGTTCTGCCCAAAGTAAGGCTTCTAGGAGTAAGAGGGGGAAGTTGGGAGAGTATTTGGGCAGAGTTTGGCCGAGCCAAATGGCTTGAAAGTGTAAATGAGGTGGGAGAGGTGGGGGCATTTTATAAGTGGAGAGGAGGGGCACTTTTGGAAAGATTGAAATGTTACATTATTTCACAATGCTTTTCGGATTATAAAAGTCCCACACTTATATAATTAGAGTCTAAGGTGATAAGGTTTCGAAATATCCTCATCCAATAGGCTTTGGACAAGTGTAAGCCTTGGATTTTGCATTATCTTCTCATTTTATTTAAATCGTTAAATAATGAGGTCATCGCTGCATCATAATGATGTCATAAATAATTTATATTATTTAATGTCTAAAAATTATAAAAAAAAATACTATGATGTAGTAAATCTTTTTAGATTTCTAATGAATATTTATAGTCAAAATTTGTACTTGTGTAACCCCACTTAAAAACTATTTTAGTAAAATAACTCATGTTTGTGTCAATTTAATTTTAACATTAAATAAATATATATTAATGTCATTTTCCAACTAAAGTGGCTCCATGGGGTCCCCAAGTTGACCCATGGGTTGTCTTGGTCTTCCATGACTCATCCAATAAGAGTAGGACAAGTGTCATGCTCATCTCATATTATTAAAACATTATTTGTACCTTAAACTACACTAATTACCTCTAATCGCGATTAAGAACTTAAAAGTTACTATTCACCAAAAAATTATTTTAATCTCATTGAACCACATTTTACATCTTAATGACAACCATGTATGTCGGATTTTTGAAAATCAAATCACAGAAGTGGTAATATTTCATTTAAACGAAAAATCAGTTATTTAACTACCACTTAGTGGTTTCACTATTCATCAAAAATTGAAGTTTTTCAGAACAAGGCCAAAATTTCACCCTAAGCTATAATTGATATTCCGAATTCAAAAATAATGTCTATTTTACCAAATTCCAAACATATAAGTTGCATTAATTAATTTTATAATTAATTCCCGCTGTTACGACAAATAGCGTGTTTTTAAGAAACAATTTATATCAAAAGATTGGCAATTGTTTATGTCCAATTTCAATGTTAAATTAATTCTAATGACCACCATTGGATAAAATGGTAAAAATATATTCTAATTATTCCTTAAAACCCCTAAATAGTATAATTTATCACAATAAATTATTTTGATTAAAAAAGTTGTTTTAAAGTATTTTTCACTATTCATAAAAAATTAGAAGTTCTCAGAAAAATACCAAAAATTCAACATAGGCTAATTTCGATATTCCGAATCCAAAAATGAAGTCCATTTTGAAATATAAAATTTCTATAATTTTAAAAAGTGGTTATTACTATTCATAACGGCTACTTTGATTAGTCGCGGTGTTTTAGAACTCGAAGTTGCGTACAATGCAAGCTATTGCATTATTGAATGAGAAGTGTATCGTAGAAGCTCGGGGTGTTACATTCTCCCCTCCTTCAATAAATTTCATCCTCGCAATTTGAAATTTTTCTTTGAAAATAAAAGGTTGAAAAGAGAAAATACCTTTGAGGAAAACCCACATCGGAAATATGGTTAATAAATATATAACATTAAAAGAAAGCAGGATAAGTACAAAGGTCACCCGATATAGCCCATTCTAGGATTATATGAAAATATGGATATGGAGGAGAAACAAACCATCAAGGTCTGATGGAGAGTTATAGAAAATAGGATTAGGAGAAAGTTTAACCACAAGAAAATCACAAACTTGTGATTGGTTAAACGGTCATTGAATCCCCAGTTGGAAAAGTTAACCGACAACATTTTTGTTTTAAGTTACCTTTTATAATGTTGAGGAATTTATTTAGGAGATTTACTAAGAACTTAAGGGAATATACATACTTGTTATGTATACTTTCATTCGTTAATAAATTTTTACCACAAACCCAACTTTTACTCCAAATGGTAACGGAACTCAAAAATATTCTATTTATCCTAATTGTATAAGGTTCAAAATGTTAACACATACCATTTAGATTAGTAAAACTATTTTGTAATAACCAGGGACTTCCTGTAGGCTAGTGGTAGGAAATAAAGGCTTGTCGCACTATGGTTGTGAGTTCGATTCCTGCAGCTTTGTCCGACGCGACGGGTTATTCCCCACCCTGCAGGTTGTCCTTTTTCCTAAAACTATAGTATTATAATATTCCAAAAATAATCTTCAGAAATTCTTTAACCTTAAACAATACTATCCATGGTTCCACTTAATCCATTCCAACCTTAATAGTTATCCAAAATACCTCCGTCCAGACTTTCTCTAAAAGGTCTCTAAATTCCAAAACCAATTGTAACATCAGATTCCCCAAACAAAGAAAAGTTTCTCTTATTGTCACATACTAAAAATATGATTACCTTAATCATATTAAAACCTTACTGAAATCAACAAGTACGGCAGTACAATCCATATATATATATATCACATTATTCTTATAACCAGAATATAATCCTTGAGTCCAAAAGCACCAATACATTAATTATTCCGCTTCAACTGTAGTCACAGCATTAGATTGGCCTTGATCCCTTGGCCTTTTCTGAGGTAAGTTTCCTTGACGCTTAGTACATTCATTTGCATAATGACCTGTTTCCCTACAATTGTAGCATTCAACTTTGATAGCCTCTTTCTTTCCCTTGCAATCACGAGCCTGGTGACCCTTTTCTCCACATTTATAACAAACTCCCATTCCTTTTAGGCAAGTACCAGGGTGATTCTTCCCACAATTATCACATAATGGAAAATCCTTCTTTCCCTTTTTCCCTTTATCTGTCTCGTGTTCCACCGTTCTCTTCTTCTCTTGCTTTACTTTGTTGTCATAAGACTTAGAGAATTCCTTTTCTGTCATGATAGCACACGAGACAATATCATCGTATGATGAGAAGGATTGTGATACTAAAGCTCGATGGAGAAATGGTTTTAACCCATCAAAGAAACGATCAATCTTACTCCTTGGGTTACGTATATAATCGGCAGCATGCCTCGCTAACCTTGTAAAGTTAGCCTCATACTTTGCGACATTCTCATCCTCCTTCTGCCTCAAACTCAGAAATTGCCTTTCCATATCTGCTCAATGGTCATGAGGAAAATATTTTTCTAAGAAAAGATCTTTGAACTCCCTCCATTCCATATTCGATACGTCATCATCTTCCTTTGTGTTTTGAATCAGCGACCACCACTGATCGGCATCTCCAGTGAGGCGGTAAACTGCCATGACAACCTTCTCCCTTTCACTACTCCCCAAGGCATGGAATATTTTCTCTAAGGAATTTATCCATTGCTCAGCTACTGTAGGATTTGTACTCCCATTGAAGGTTGGTGGTTGTTTCCTCATGAAACAATCTAGCATTGATCCTCCACGTTGCGGATCAGGGTTCTCCATACGAGTAAGGTTATTATTCATAACCTGCGTGAGTTGTCCCAGTACGGTGAGAAGCTGATCAGCACCATTTGTATCTTCAGATCCACAATAATTATCTTGAGCAGGAGGTCAATCCCTACACGGAGTTCGTGCATTGATACGGTTTCCATTCCTTCCACTAGGCGCCATTTCTAAACAATGGAATAAACTAGATTAGTTTATGAATCAAAATACATAATTCCATACTTGTTAAACACTTTACATAAATTGAACTATTTATGGATATAATACATAATCATAAAAAGAAATGTTTTCTTTGAGGAAGTATGTACTCATAACCCTTCATAGTGGTTTGTAAATAAAATGAGAATTATCCTAAGCATATCCCCCGGGAGTGTCGTAACCAAGAGTGCAGCAAGGCCCGTTGTCGTGCACCAGTTCCCGTTCGAGTCTAGCTCAAAGCGGTGTTTTCGGGTTTTACCCCTAGGTACATCTGTGCCAGAGCCGCCTCTACCTACTCGTATCCAGACAGGGATGTATTGCTCGGAAAACTCATAACATCTCTATAATACCAAAATTCTAGGAAGTTCTTCTATACTAATCCTCAAAGTCTATCTTTGGGCTATGTGCTCTAATCAGAGTTTATCTAAATCTAGCTTCCAAGGTTAGTACTAAACTGCCTCTGATACCAACTGTAACGCCCCGACCCCAGCTACCCAGAGTCGGTGCATTACTTCGTAACATTGACATGATCACAAAAGATCAAGTCTCGAAAGACCGATTAGTTTAGTATCCTTGGAAACACTAGATACATTCATAAGTCTTACATTACATCATAAAGTGAAAAACTAATAACAAAGTCTTCATAGTCCACACTCATATCCTCTTCTGACTATCCCTGCAGGTCATTCATAAAATACTTCTTCACATCCTGGAAAATATTAAAACATTGAAAGGGGTGAGCTCAGATGCTCAGTAAGGATAACAATATTGCGGAAGCTTTCATAAATAAACATAAAAATTAAGGCAATGTATTACTAAAACAAAATCCTTTTAAACTTGAACATCAACATAATATGGCAAAAGTAAAATGAGATAATGCCATTCACTTCTTCACATGGATATTCTACTGGTCGAATAATCACATGCAATATCAATAACCACTTTCATAATGATGGAATGCATAATGCCAGACTATCATAACCACGTAGTCAAGGCCTCGTGCCAAGACCACAAATAAGATTTTGTCAAGTCCTCATGCCAAGACACTAGTTTTTCTCATGAGACCTGCCGATGCATCAAGGATCTATAGCGGGCTCCACCCGTCACTTATTAAGTCCAATGCATTCCTCATATGAATAGGTTTAAACATATCATAAACCATAACATAATCGTATCACATAAAACATTCATAAAGGAAACATAACATTTCCACATTTCAATCATAAGATATCAATACAACACATTGATATAAAAATTCTTTCAAAACCATTTTCAATACCAAAATAAAAGAAAGTTAAAACTTTGTATTTATTTTTCATTAAAACAAATGATGGCTTGTAGAGGAAGCCGAAACTCAAATTATGGTCACGACGGCGGAGAATTCGTTGTCGCCGCATAAGTACAGAAAGAAAAACATTCCCTTTTTGTCGTTTAGTAAAACGCTTCGTATGAAAAATATTCCTTTTGAATAAACATAAAAGTCAAAGGGGTTTATACCTCGTATAAAATAAAGTTGTGTATAAAACCAAATATGCCTCAATGAGAGGGGATTGGGACGAAGTCCTTAAAAAGATCATTTTTAAATAAAATATATCTATTATGTGTATTCACTATATTTACACATAAATAAAGTATAAATACAATATACGACATAATAATATCATGACATAATTTGAAAGTAGGAGATTAACCCAAAGAATAGAAATTGGGTTAAGAAGTTCCCTTACCTTGTGTCCGACTTGACTCAACCGTTCTTTAACCTCCTGAATAATAAACTAGAGTTAATATCTACCTTATTAAGAACCATTTTAAATTTCATTATCCTTTTTATATCACTTATTACAATTTTATGAACATTATGTAATTATTTAAGTTAATAACGGTTGTTTTGTCGATCTTTGGTAACTTGAGTCAACAATAAACTTCTTATAATTACAAGTTGTTCATGTGGTAGAATATCCATTATATCCAGAATTATATTCATGATTTAGATGTCATATATATCTTATATATCCAGTATATACATTCATTTATAATATTACGTAACATTTAGAGGTAAGAAATGAAATGCACCGTTCATGGAGACGGTAAGCCGTACGTACGCATGAACGCTACTTTCATTTCAATTTCATATTTAATGGAACTAAATCATAATGATATAAATGTATAATATAATTCCAGTATAATATAGTGTATAATACCATTTTCTTCATCCTTTATACATCCCACATATGGCATTAACGATTCAAATCACTTTTAGGGGGCGGTAGTCCGCACTTCCTAAAATGAAATTATCGCGTTTTACCTATAATGGAAATCATATAGTATGCCATAAATGAGAAATACAGAAGCATAAGTAAAACATAAACATATTATATATCATATATAAAAATAGTGACATCTTAATGGCCACCTTTGAAGGTGTTATATGAGTGTTGAACAATCATCGTTTCGTGAGGCAGAAATTCGCCATCCACAGAAACCGTATGTTATTTAACCATTAGATGTAGGTGTGTGTAATTGTAGCTCGAATACTTCTTATAAAAACATCCTAGTATATTGAGGATACTGGTGTTGTTACAAAAAAATGAATAAAAAGAGTTTAGGGGGTTGGAGAAGAAAAATAATACAAAACAACATTAGAAAAGACATTACCTCAAAATCGGGTAACTCTTTTTGATTTGAGCCAAAGGCTTCCTTGGGAAGATTTATTCCCAAAGTAAGGCTTCTAGGAGTAATAGGGGTAAGTTGGGAGAGTAGTTTGGCAGAGTTTTGCCGAGCCAAATGGATTGAAAGTGTAAATGAGGTGGGAGAGGTGGGGGCCTTTTATAAGTGGAGAGGAGGGGCACTTTTGGAAAGATTGAAATGTTACATTATTTCACAATGCTTTTCGGATTCTAAAGGTCCAAAACTTATATAAATAGAGGCTAAGGTGATAAGGTTTCGAAATCCCCTCATTCAATAGGCTTTGGACAAGTGTAAGTCTTGGATTTTTCATTATCTTCTCATTTTATTTAAATCGTTAAATAATGAGGTCATCGCTGCATCATAATGATGTCATAAATAATTTAATTTATTTAATGTCTAAAAATTATAAAAAAAATACTATGATGTAGGAAATCTTTTTAGCTTTCTAATTAATATTTATAGTCAAAATTTGGACTTCTGTAACCCCATTTAAAAACTATTTTAGTAAAATAACTCATGTTTGTTTCAATTTAATTTTAACATTAAATAAATATATATTAATGTCATTTTCCAACTAAAGTGGCTCCATGGGGTCCCCAAGTTGACCCATGGGTTTTCTTGGTCGGCCATGACTCATCCAATAGGATTAGGACAAGTTTCATGCTCATCTCATATTATTAAAACACTATTTGTACCTTAAACTACACTAATTACCTCTAATCGCGATTAAGAACTTAAAAGTTACTATTCACCAAAAAATTATTTTAATCTCATTGAACCACATTTTACATATTAATGACAACCATTTATGTCGGATTTTTTAAAATCAAATCACAGAAGTGGTAATATTTCATTTAAACGAAAAATCATTTATTTAACTACCACTTAGTGGTTTCACTATTCATCAAAAATTGAAGTTTTTCAGAACAAGGCCAAAATTTCACCCTAAGCTATAATTGATATTCTAAATTCAAAAATGATGTCTATTTTACAAAATTCCAAACATATAAGTTTCATTAATTAATTTTATAATTAATTCCCGCTGTTACGACAAATAGCGTGTTTTTAAGAAACAATTTATATCAAAAGATTGGCAATTGTTTATGTCCAATTTCAATGTTAAATTAATTCTAATGACCACCATTGGATAAAATGGTAAAAATATATTCTAATTATACCTTAAAACCCCTAAATAGTATAATTTATCACAATAAATTATTTTGATTAAAAAATTTGTTTTAAAGTATTTTTCACTATTCATAAAAAATTAGAAGTTCTCAGAAAAATACCAAAAATTCAACATAGGCTAATTTCGATATTCCGAATCCAAAAATGAAGTCCATTTTGAAATATAAAATTTCTATAATTTTAAAAAGTGGTTATTACTATTCATAACGGCTACTTTGATTAGTCGCGGTGTTTTAGAACTCGAAGTTGCGTACAATGCAAGCTATTGCATTATTGAATGGGAAGCGTATCGTGGAATATCGGGGTGTTACATTCTCCCCTCCTTCAATAAATTGCGTCCTCGCAATTTGAAATTTTTCTTTGAAAATAAAAGGTTGAAAAGAGAAAATACCTTTGAGGAAAACCCACATCGGAAATAAGGTTAATAAATATATAACATTAAAAGAAAGCAGGATAAGTACAAAGGTCACCCGATATAGCCCATTCTAGGATTATATGAAAATATGGATATGGAGGAGAAACAAACCATCAAGGTCTGATGGAGAGTTATAGAAAACAGGATTAGGAGAAAGTTTAACCACAAGAAAATCACAAACTTGTGATTGGTTAAACGGTCATTGAATCCCCAGTTGGAAAAGTTAACCGACAACATTTTTGTTTTAAGTTACCTTTTATAATGTTGAGGAATTTATTTAGGAGATTTACTAAGAACTTAAGGGAATATACATACTTTTTATGTATACTTTCATTCGTTAATAAATTTTTACCACAAACCCAACTTTTACTCCAAATGGTAACGGAACTCAAAAATATTCTATTTATCCTAATTGTATAAGGTTCAAAATGTTAACACATACCATTTAGATTAGTAAAACTATTGTGTAATAACCAGGGACTTCCTGTAGGCTAGTGGTAGGAAATAAAGGCTTGTCGCACTATGGTTGTGGGCTCGATTCCTACAGCTTTGTCCGACGCGACGGGTTATTCCCCACCCTGCAGGTTGTCCTTTTTCCTAAAACTATAGTATTATGATATTCCAAAAATAATCTTCAGAAATTCTTTAAACTTAAACAATACTATCCATGGTTCAACTTAATCCATTCCAACCTTAATAGTTATCCAAAATACCTCCGTCCAGACTTTCTCTAAAAGGTCTCTAAATTCCAAAATCAATTGTAACATCAGATTCCCCAAACAAAGAAAAGTTTCTCTTATTGTCACATACTAAAAATATGATTACCTTAATCATATTAAAACCTTACTGAAATCAACAAGTACTGCATTACAATCCATATATATATATCACATTATTCTTATAACCAGAATATAATCCTTGAGTCCAAAAGCACCAATACATTAATTATTCCGCTTCAACTGTAGTCGCATCATAAGATTGGCCTTGATCCCTTGGCCTTTTCTAAGGTAATTTTCCTTGACGCTTAGGACATTCATTTTCATAATGCCCTATTTCCCTACAATTGTATCATTCAACTTTGACAGCCTCTTTCTTTCCCTTGGAATCACGAGCCTGGTGACCCTTTTCTCCACATTTATAACAAACTCCCATTCCTTTTAGGCAAGTACCAGGGTGATTCTTCCCACAGTTATCACATAATGGAAAATCCTTCTTTCCCTTTTTCCCTTTATCTGTCTCTTGTTCCACTGATCACTTCTTCTCTTGCTTTACTTTGTTGTCATAAGACTTAGAGAATTCCTTTTCTGTCTTGATAGCACACGAGACAATATCTTCGTATGATGAGAAGGATTGTGATACTAAAGCTCGACGGAGAAATGGTTTTAACCCATCAAAGAAACGATCAATCTTACTCCTTGGGTTACGTATATAATCGGCAGCATGCCTCACTAACCTTGTAAAGTTAGCCTCATACTTTGCAACATGCTCATCCTCCTTCTTCCTCAAACTCAGAAATTGCCTTTCCATATCTGCTCGATGGTCACGAGGAAAATATTTTTCCAAGAAAAGCTCTTTGAACTCCCTCCATTCCATATTCGATACGTCATCATCTTCCTTTGTGTTTTGAATCAGCGACCACCACTGATCGGCATCTCCAGTGAGGCGGTAAACTGCCATGACAACCTTCTCCCTTTCACTACTCCCCATGGCATGGAATATTTTCTCTAAGGAATTTATCCATTGCTCAGCTACTGTAGGATTTTTACTCCCATTGAATGTTGGTGGTTGTTGCCTCATGAAACGGTCTAGCATTGATCCTCCACGTTGCGGATCAGGGTGCTCCATATGAGTAAGGTTATTATTCATAACCTGCGTGAGTTGTCCCAGTACGGTGAGAAGTTGATCAGCACCAGTTGTATCTCCAGATCCACAATAATTATCTTGAGCAGGAGGGCAATCCCTACACGGAGTTCATGCATTGATACGGTTTCCATTCCTTCCACTAGGCGCCATTTCTAAACAATGTCATAAACTAGATTAGTTTATGAATCAAAATACATAGTTCCATACTTGTTAAACACTTTACATAAATTGAACTATTTATGGATATAATCCATAATCATAAAAAGAAATGTTTTCTTTGAGGAAGTATGTACTCATAACCCTTCATAGTGGTTTGTAAATAAAATGAGAATTATCCTAATCATATCCCCCGGGAGTGTCGTAACCAAGATTGCAGCAAGGCCCGTTGTCGTGCACCAGTTCCCGTTCGAGTCTAGCTCAAAGCGGTGTTTTCGGGTTTTACCCCTAGGTACATTTGTGCCAGAGCCACCTCTACCTGCTCGTATCCAGACAGGGATGTATTGCTCGAAAAACTCATAACATCTCTATAATACCAAAATTCTAGGGCATGGGATTCATATTGGTGTGTAGAGGTACGAAAAACATCTCCTAAGAAAGACTTGCCTTTAGTAGATGGGCCAGGGGCGATCAATATGTAGAGATGCTAAGGGAATGGTATGAATAGTCATGCAAAGGTGTCCTTAAGTCAATGACTGTCCATTTCTGATGGACTGAGGACTTCATGGAAGTCTGGATTATGGAAACCACCATGGGTGGCTTGGAGAATTATAAATACCACCAGGGGTGGCTCAGAAAGTGTATGTGACATCTGAAATGGTTTGGTAATATCTGTATTATTCAGGAGTGTGGAAGAAGGGTCCATGTCTTATGCATTTAGCTAGCATGAAGGATGGTTGGAGCTTGGCGCAGTTTAAAGTCATGCAGCTGGAAAATTCCTTAAAATGGAACGGCTTCTCCTGGTTCTCAGTAATATCATTATAGACGTCCCACCATATTCAGGAAGGGTTGTGAAATAGGTTGGTAAACTGTAGCTCAAATGGTTTTCGAATCCCGGGATGGACATAAGGTCTTAGAGTCCAAGAGGCGTACAGAGAGAAGCACTGCCTAAGGAAATCTTGCCTTTTGTAGACATGCCAGGGGTGATCAATATGCAGAGCCACTGAGGGCATGGTATTCATAGTCATGAAAAGGTGTCCTTAGGTCAAGTATTGTATTCTCCCGATAGCTGAGCAACATCAGGGAAGTTGAGATTTGGGACCACCAGGGGTGGCTTGCAAGGGTTCGGCTCTTTCTGGGTACAGAGTGTGATTTATGAAAAGAGGGTGCCTGGATACGGGAGAAAAATATAGGCTAAACTTCCCAGGAATGGGTGAATTAATCCCTTCTCACATTGGTGTGAGACGATGGTTTGTCCAGGTTTGGCACGTGCATTGAGGGATAGAGGAAAGCCTCCATTCTTGACTGAACACATGATAGGTTTGACCGTGCAGTTTAATTTCATGCGGTGAGGATGGATTCTGCTCATTTTAACATCATGTGGTGAGGAAGAACGGCATTATACTATGAAGTTTATAGTCATGCATTAAGGAAGTATGAGTATTTTAAATTCCGTGCAGTTTAGCATCATGCGGTGAGGACGGAGAGAATTTTTAAAGATATTGTGCAGTTTAACGTCGTGCAGCAAGGACATGGGGCATTTAGATAGTCCATAAAATGCTTTTAGTTGGAGGCATATACCTAGATGTTTAAGGCTTGGTCCTTGTAGCTTCATTCCAAGTGGAAAAGACATGTTCCATGCAGTTTTAGCGTCATGCGGTAAGGACGTTGTTACAAAGGCCACTCTTGATTAGAATGTGACTGGGCTCGAATATCTCGGCATTTCCAAGACGTGGAGAGGGATTGATGGTGTAAATTTTGGTCCCGAGGATTCTTGGATCGGGAGAAATGATATTGGTTCTCTGAGGCTGGTAAGCGTACGGATCTAGGAAGAGAATCTCTTGAGGAAATCTTACCTTTGGTAGATGAGCCAGGGGCTATCAATATGCAGAGCAACTGAGCGCATGGTATGCATAGTCATTCAAAGGTGTTCACAGGTTGATGAATTTACACTTCTGATGGCCATGAATTATTATGAGGATTCACAATTGTTCGGGCCACTAAGTTTATCCTTTGGTAAGGAAATATATGGACATGTCGGGGATGTTCATCCCTGGTTGTTGTTAAATCTTGGGGAGTTCCCTGTGCTGATTTATCTTATGCATGGGGTGTACCTTTACTCCATGCAGTTTAATGTCGTGTGGTAATGACCAAGTACTCTTTGTTTAATGTTCATAGAGTTCAGACCATTTGGTGACTATTTCTAAAATCACTCGAAGGGCAATTAAGTTAGGATGCTCTCGTATACTCCGATCAAGTGTAAGGGAATGAGGGTGTAAACTATAACTCTTGTGTTTCCCGGACCAGGAGATATGGTGTGGGGCTCTGAGGTCGGTAAGCGTATGGATATGGGAAGCGTATCGCCTGAGGAAATCTTTCCTTTGGTAGACGGGCCAGGGTGATCAATACGTAGATCCATTGAGGGCATGGTATGCATATTCATACAAAGGATTCCACGGGTCTATGACTTTCCACTTCTGATGGCCATGGATGATTATGAAAATCCAGGATTTCTCATAGAACAAAGTTCGGCATATGGGGATAATGGTGTCCAAGAATACAAGAAACATATTCACCGCAATTTCTCATTGAGTCAAAGTATCCTAGTCCTAGCTTGATGTTTGTAGATGTATATCATCATGTGAAACACGGGTAGATACATAGGCTAACCATGTAGGGATACCCAGGCAACGTTTGGATGTGATAGGGGAACGAACTTGTAAACCACTACTTCATAAATTTTTGGATCGGGAGATATGATATGGTGGCTCTAAGGTCGGTAAGCGTATGGAGATAGGAAGAGTATCGCCTCAGGAAATCATGCCTTTGGTAGATGGGATAGGGGCTATCAATATGTAGAGCCACTGAGGGAATGGTATTCATAGTCATACAAAGTTTTCCACGGGTTGATAACTTTCCACTTCTGATGGCCATGGGTGGTTATGAAGATCCGAAATTATCCGGGTTGCGAAGTCTGATGTATGGATAGGATGCATCCAAATGTGCAAGGAGTATTCCCATCCCGTTTTGTTGTATATCTTGGGTGGGTCGTGATGAAGTTCTTGTAGTTTAACATCATGCGGTGAGGACGAAGTCCGTGCAGTTTTAACATCGTGCGGTGAGGACGAAGTCCATGCAGTTTTAACGTTGTGCAGTGAAGATGAAGTCCGTGAAGTTTTAACGTCGTGCGGCGAGGACAAAGTCCGTGTAGTTTTAATGTTGTGCGGTTAGGATGAAGATGAACCGATGTTAAAAGGAAATTCCATGCAGTTTAACGTCATGCGGTAAAGACACTGGACTGTGTAGTTTAACATCATGCAGTAAGGATGAGGGGTATATATACCCTTGTTTCTTTTATTGGCGACTGGACTAGGAGACAAGATCTCGGCATCGCTATGTATCTTGTGAGGTCCAGAATCAATCCACACGTAGTTATTTTAATGAATACACCTCGTGCAGGTCTGGTCCGTACGAGGGAAAGGGGCAATTTTTTTTCTTATCTTTTTAGTTTAACGTTGTGCGGTAAGGAAGAGGAATAAGCCCCATGCAAGTCTGGTCCTTACATGGGGGAAAGGGGTATTTTTAGCTTAATTTGGGGTAGTTGGGAAAGGGTGTGGAATTATGGCATCACTACATATCCTGTGAGGGCAATAATCAAGCCGTACATAGTTCTTTTGAAGATAATACACCATGTGTAGGTCTGGTCTGTACACGGGGGATAAGAGAATTTTTAATCTTCATTCAGGGGTGGCTGGGCCTGGATGGGGGACCCTGGCATCACTACGTATCCTGTAAAGGCAGGAATCAATCCATACGTAGTTCTCCAAAATCCAGGTAGTTTGTGTTCATGCAAAGGGACACAGCCATAATTCCTAAGCCCATGTGAGTAATACTCATTGTGATAAACATGTAATGGCGGAATTACCAGTTGTGTAATGTGTGAATTGGAATGCTAAGAAATAGGTGATTAAGGTGGTTGCTGGACCCGGTCATCGGGTCCAGGTGTCACTACGTATCCTGTGAGAGCAGGAATCAAGCCACACGTAGTTCTTTGAAAGAGGTACATCTCATGCATGGTTGGTCCGTACACAGGGGAAGAGGGCTTTTTTATTTCATTTAGCGGTGGATGGGCTAGGATGTGGGATCCTGGCATCGCTACATATCCTGTAATGGCAGGAATCAATCCGTACGTAGTTCTCTAAAAGAGATACACCCCGTGCAGGGTTGGTCCGTACACAGGGGGAAAAAGGTAACTTTTGACTTTATTTGGGGATGGCTGGGCCAGGATACAGAATCCTGGCGTTGCTACGTATCCTGTATGGGCAGAAATCAAGCTGTACATAGTTCTCTAAAATCCATGTAGTTTAACATCATGTAGTAAGGACGAAATACTCTTAGTTTAGGGTCATAGAGTTTGGACTATTGGGGCTTGGAAATTTAATGTCTTGCAACTCAGATGATAGGTGATTTGCAGTTTAACGTCCTGCAGATCGGACAATAACTGCTTTTGGTTCTGCAAAATACTTCTTCATAAATCTCGCATTCATAGGAGCGGTAGTGAACTGCCCGTCCATGGAGATCAGGGCATATTCTCCATTGGAGTAGACCTTTTGTAAAACATATGGTCCCTCCCACTTGGGATCCAGCTTTGGAGGTTTCTTTATGGGTATCATTGGGGTCCGGAGGACCCAAAAAAATCTCCTTCCAAGAAAGACCAAAGGAGAACCTTTTAATTGAAGGCTTGTGTGATCTGGTTCTGATATACTTCCAGATGGTGCAAAGTGTGAAACCGCTTCTCATCCAGCTGTTCCAATTCACATAACCATTTTTCTGATTGCTCATCATTGGATAAATGATCACAAATGGAAACACGGAGTGAGGGAAATTGGAGCTCAATGGGCAAGACCGCTTCTGTTTTGTATACTAATGAGTACGGAGTTGCCCGAGTAGCGGTGCAAATTGTTGTTCGATAATCCCACAATGCATGAAGGAGTTTATTCGAACATGATTTCTTGTCTTTTTTCACCATTTTATGGAGAATGTTGGTCAGAGTCTTGTTGAAAGCCTCTATCTATCCATTGGCCGCTGCATGGTAGCAGGATGAGTGGTTAGCCTTGATACCATATTCTTGGTATAGTTTCTCCAATTCAACAGAGCAGAAGTTGGTTTCATTATCTGTCAGTATGATATGAGGGATGCCAAATCTAGTGATGATATTGGATTTCACAAAGTTGATAATGTTTCTTTCCCCGACTTCCTTGAGGGGTACAACTTCTGACCATTTGGAAAAGAAGTCGGTTGCTGTGAGGATATACTTCAGTTGTTTGGTCGTGGCGGGTGGATATGGTCCCATGACATCCATTCCCCAGATGGAAAATGGCCAGGAGTACTTGGTCGGATGAAGTAACTCTGGGGGTTGGTGAATGAAGTTGTCATGAATTTGGTAGGAATGGAATTTTGCGGTAAAGTGCTTGCAATCTCATGCCACAGTGGGTAATAGTATCCAAGTCTTCAAACCTGATGGGAAAGCTTACACCCCGACTGATGTGCTCCACATATTCTGACATGTACTTCATTTATGATAATAGCAGTTTCTTCTCCATCAATGCATCTGAGGAGGACTCCATCAAGGCCTCATTTGTAGTGGACCACTTGCTGACCCATGCCGCCACATAGGACAAAGTTGATTTCCCTTCTCCGTATTTGCTCTCATTCAGCCCTTTCTGATGGAAGTTATCCCCTTTGAAGTTAGTTTTCAATGGGGGTCATCCAGCCGGTGGCAAGAGCATATGTATCAGGGATAGGACTGACTTTGTTTATTTCTTCTGTCTTATTCTGAACAAACAGCAAGACCATTCGACGATGGTCAATACTGATAATTGTTTCATCTCTGTCTAGGTCAGCTAGGGATGTGGCCACATTAGCTAATGCATCGGCCTGGGCATTTTGAGACCGGGGAATATAGGTCAATGTTGGTTTTGTGGAGAATTCTTCCATTAACCCTCAGACATGGTCAAACAGGGGAATCAAATCCTCCTTTTTAATAGCATAGTCACCATTAACTTTCTTGATGACCAGTTCCAAGTCACCATTTACCTTAAGGTGCTGTACTTGTGTCTGGAGTGCGAGCATTAGGCCTGCAATGAGGTCTTGATACTCCGCCTCATTGTTCATACATCCTTCTGACAGTTGGAAGGAATATGGAAAGACTGCCTTTTCTGGGGATGTGAGTATGATCCCCAAACCCACCTTGTTAAATTTGGGATTCTCTATCCTCTTCCCGGTCGGGCTTCGAGATTCACCGTCGAAGTACATTTCCCATGTTGGGAACTCCTCTTAAATCGAGAAGATTTCTTCATCAGGTAGCTCAGCGTCCGGTGCGGTGGTCCCTGTTGAGGGGTGCTCTGCCAGAAAATCCGCTAATGTATGGCCTTTGATGGCTTTCTGAGGCACAAACCTGATGTCAAACTGTTTCAGGATGACTTCCCATCGGGATAGGCGCCCGGTCAGCATCGGGCGGCTAAGGATGTACTTGAGCGGGTTACTACACGAGACCAAATGGACTTCATGATGCTGCAGATAATGTCAAAAAAAATTAACTACGAAGACCAAGGCCAAAAAACTCTTCTCGATGTTTGAGTATCGAGTTTCAGCGTGGATCATGGTTCGGCTGAGGTAATAGAGACTGTTTTCACTGCCAGCGTCATTTTTCTGTGTGAGGAAGTCTCCTAGTGACTTCTCTAGGGCCGTCATGTATAGGATAAGATGTCTTCCTTCAATTGGGGGCATGAGCACCGGTGGGCTTAAGAGGTACTTCTTTAGGCTGTCAAATTCCTCTTGGAAATCATTTGTCCATTGGTACGTAACCCCCTTTTTCATTAAACTGGTGAAGGGAAAACATTTACCCTCCAGGTTGGCTATAAATGGCCTAATGTAGGCCAGGTGTCCTTGGAATCCTCTTAACTCAGTGAGACTGTGGGGAGGTGGTAGACCAAGGATAGCCTTTTTCTATTCAGGGTCGACTTTGATGCCACGATGGCGTACGACGAAGCCAAGGAATTTCCTAGAGGTAACCCTGAAGGCGCATTTCAAAGGGTTCATCTTCTAGCTATGTTGTCGAAGTTTGTTGAAGACGATTTCAAGGTTTGACAGGTGATCTGAGTGTTGTATTAATTTTACCACCAAGTCATCCACATAGAATTCGACGAATCTCCCCAAGAATAGTTTAAAGATACGATGCATGGCGCATTGATATGTGGTGCCAGCATTCTTGATACCAAAGGGCATGAACCTGTAACAGAATACTCCTCGAGGGGCCCTGAAGGCAGTGGCTTCTTTGTCTTCTCGAGCCATCCTAATCTGATTATACCCAGAATAACCATCTATGAAGGAGAGAGCCTCATACCCGGCTGTTGCATCGATTGATAACTTAGTGATCGGGACTGGGAAATCATATTTCGGGCAATGCCGATTGTGATATCTGAAATTGATACAGACGTGGATTTGTCCATTCTTTTTCTTGACGGGGACAATGTTGGCTATCCAGATGGGGTATTGGACCTCCCGAATGAAGCCTGATTTAATAATCTTATCAACTTTAGCCTCTATTTTGGTAGCATGTGAGGGGTGTGTCCTTCTGGCAGCTTGTTTGTAGCCCTGGTGGTCTTCTGGAAGACCTAAGTGGTGTGTCGCCACTTCGGGATAGATTCCTAGCATTTCTGTGTAATTCCAGGCAAAAATATCTCAACGTTGCCTCAAGAAAGAGTTATATACCTCGTGCTCCTTGGGACACATGGCTATACTAATGAGATTGGGCCTCGGGTCTTCCTCGGTACCCAGGTTTATTTCCCTGAGCTCATCCACAGTGGTGGAGATACCTTCCTCAAATGCCGGAGGTGCATCCCTGAGATCCTCCTCCTCTTCTTCCCCAAAATTCTCATCTTCTTAAACCGAAGGGGGGAAATTTATCATAATGGGCTCTTGGGAGTCCGGAGGCGAGGCATTGTGGGCATCCTCGCTCAAGTATTCGCCACCAAATTGAGGGTTAGCGGTCGTTTCTGCACTGCTATTCTCGGGCATCATGGGTGAAGTCATGAGGAAAGCTGATTATGTGTCCGGACATGAACTCCTGCTTTCAACATGGTTGATGGGCAGTATGTAGTCTTCACTGAGCAGCGTGATGGGGTCATCAGGAACCATTTCCATGCCATTAGGGGCAGGGATCCAGTCGATTCAATCGATCGAAGGCTTCTTCTTCTTTTGCTCATAAAACCCGGTGTCAATGTAGTGTGACTCAAAGAGTTCGAAAGGGGCCTTGTCAACATGAAATGTTCCACCTTGTCCATTAAAGAAATACATAATACAATGGTGGTAGGATGAAGGAATTTCCATGTGCTTATGGAGCCACGACCTTCCCAGTAGGGCATTGAATGATGTGTTCTACCGGACCACCAGGAATTCCAAGTAGGCCACAAGATCACCAAAATGGGTTTTTATCTTGTTTGTCCCATTGGCTTTTGTTCACTCTTATCGTAACCCAATAGAGTTTTGGCTGAGGGTATTAGCCTCACTGTAGCCCAACTTCTGAAGTGTCTATGGGGGGAGGAGGTTAACTCTAGAGCCGTTGTCAATAAAGAATTTCTGGATCTCAACATCATTTAGTGTACCAGACACATATAGTGGATTGATGTGTCCTTACATGATGGCATCTTCATCCTGATCGGTGAAGGAAATCACCGTATTGCATTCAGTCAGGCCAGTCTCTGTTTGGTAAATCTCGGTGGAAACTACCTCATCTTGAAACTCCTGGGGGCTGAGCAAGGATTCTATAAGCACCTCCTTGAGATCTTCTGACAAACTCAGGGCATCCAGGATTGATAGTTTGGCAGGTACTGACACCAGCTGCTTAAGGATATTGTATTTATACTCCATCGGCCGACGCTTCTCTGTTGGTGGGAGAGTTTTATTAGGCACTTTGGGAGATGGATTATATGACATGGAGGTACCGGTCACAGGGTCAGATGTTGACGGTGTTCCCACATTCTGGGGACTCGGCCTGACCAATCTGTTTGTGCGCACTGGGCAGATAGAAACTTGTTCATCCTCTGATGGGTACTGCAGAATGACGGGGCCAGAGTGGCTGATTGTGGAGGTGGAGGGATATTATTTCTCCTGCTGAGTCCGTTGAAGGGCTCTCCCACGGGTTTCTGTGATATTAACAGTTTGGTCAGGGGTAAAACCATAGGGTTGGTTCTGGCCGCGACTGTGCCTCCCTGGGTATCCCCAGCTTTTGTGATCCCTCCTCCCACCCCCTCATGTTGGAAACTCGGGTTCGTAACCATACCCTTAGTCAGGGAACAATTCTATTAGATGGACGACGTTGATGGAACTAAAGATTAGTGCCTCGTCCTGTGACAGTTTCAGTGCCCTTGGCGCCAAGTTTGAGGGAATAAAATCCGACAGTATCGGGGCTAACATAGGCCTCATTGTGGACTTATCTTCTTGCACTTGTCTCCTCCATTTTCGATTACGCCTGGATGACCGACTTGTGGAAGGTTGTGAGGCCGATATTGTCGGATGTGCAGCATTATGAGCTATTGGAAGCAACATTGGCTACTGTAGTTGAGCTCGGAGTATTCCCTAAGCTCGATTGACAGTCTTCCAAGTCATTCAATCATCAAATTTCTTCCCCTTATTGCTGGTGACTTCCTTCCACCCCTCCCCTTTGTCAGAGTTGGTGGTAGAAATATATGTCACATGTGCTGGGGGTGGTCCCATCTCGACCTACCCGGATTCGACCATCCTTTGCAAGAGTTCATTGAAGACAAAGAATTCCTGGATATTGTGCCCCAACATTCGATGGTATGGATAGTAATCTGGCCTATCATCTCAGCAGACTTATTTGGAATTCCTTGGCTCTGGGAGGTGGATAAAATTGCAATTCATGGCAGCGAGGAAGTAGTCGCAGACTTTGTGGTCTCGGAATGAGTATAATTTGTGTCTTAGTTCCTCGAATTGGTTCCTCTTCGATCCTCTATGTTCGTCCTTCTTGGGAGGAGGCGGCCACTGATATACAGGGGGGCCTTGAAGATTTGGTGGAGGCCTAGGCAGTGGAGCAGGCACAGGGGCTGGCTTGAGCATGAAAGAGGACGCTTCAGCTCTAACTACTCTCTTTGCAAGAGCCTGTGAGGCTATTCGAGACTTCAGATTAGGCTGCTGTAGGGAGTCTTCAATTCTATGGGCAATGGCATAGAGATTTCGGAAGCCAGTGGTGCACTCCAATGGTATGAGCGGTGTTCATAGCTCATATCGAAGGTTATCGAGGCATATGGAAAGCATCTCATCATGGGGTATAGGCCTGTTTAGAGAGTAGGCCAGACCCTTCAATTTGGTGATGAAATCTGAGACACTATCGTTCTACCTATGTTTGCAATTCATGAGGTTGTTGACCGTTGTTTTAGGAAGAGTTTAGCTGAAGTGGAACATGAACTGTTGCTGAAGGTCTTCCCAGTTTTTTAATGACTGAGCTGGCATACTTGTATACCAGACAAAGGAAGATCCTTGCAAGGTCTGCACGAAGTATCTGAGTTTCACTTCTTCTTTTTGTTCCATAGATCCCATCATAGGGTCGCAATAATATGCGTAGTACATCAAATGTTGTTCCGGATCGCATGATCCATTGAAAATAGGGAATACGAGGCTCCCAAAATTTGGTGGAGGAGGCGTGTTGCTCACCCAATCTAGGTAGGGCTTTCTCTCTGGCTGTACCGGAGCATGTCGACCTTCTATTGCTTTTAATCGATCTATTAGTGCCTCGATGGTGTTGGCGAGACCCTGGTTTACATCCTGTTGGCCCCGGTCTTGGGCAGGTGTAGCCCGAGGCATTGCTTGAGGATCCGGCTATGCCGGCACCAAGGGTGAATATGCCATTTGTGACACCATTGGAGGGTTTACACATACTCGATCTGGTTTCTTCCTGAGTGGAGGGAAGTCTTGGTATTCATCTGAACCCATGTTCAGGTAGTTGGACGGGTCGGGCGCCGCGTTGGGCGAGGGCCCTAACAGCGATTCATTTGCTGGGGAAAACCTTGGTCTTTGAGGTGCACTTGCTGGGAGTGAAAGGTGTGGCTCTTCATGGGAAGCACTTTCAATAAGACAGTTCCTCTGGAGTAGATCAACATTAAGCCGCCTCAATTCGTTCATTTCCTATACCTGTCGAGTGAATCTCTCTTCGAGCGTAAGTGGCTCATTTTTATCGAGAGAAGGAGGCGGGTTAAGGGTAACCGGTCCTTTGTTCTTATCCTTGTTAGAAGCTTGCAGGGTAAGTAGAGGAGGGTTAGCTGGAGGGGCATCCATATTTAGGGCGGCCCTCTGGTTCTGGGTGTGCACACATAATGGTACATTGTGAATCACAGCCTGACCGGAACCATCGTCTCCTGATCCATCAGGATTTGCATCATCTTTGGTGTCACCCGTGGGGTTAACCTCTATGGAGTTTATGGATGCATATCATGGGGTGGAGGATATGGCATCTTCCAAATAGGAAGAGGATCTCCCGTGACTTTTACTGGTCTTCCCCTTCCTATCCCGGGATTACTTTTAGACTCCTTGACGAAGGGTGACACAGAGAGTTATTTGATGCGACCTTACGGTACGCCTCCCTCTTGAAGGGGATGATGATTAAAAGGATGGGATAGGGCAGGAACCTCCTCTTCTAACTATCCTCCCTAGATGAGAGAATACTGGCTCATGGGGGAGGTTGTTGTTGAGGTGGTAAAAATTCCCTTAGCCCTGAGGGTTGGGGTTGGCTCCGTTCTTTGGATGTTGAGTCTATTCCCATTTTTATAGGTCATACGGGGTCATTTATTGTTAAAAATCCCCCCAGACCTACAGTCTGAGGTTGACCCTGGATAGTGTTAGTGGCTGATACTATCTCTACCTACCTGATCTTACATGCACCAATTTGGGGGTGAACTGGATCTGATGCTGATTTAACCTATGAATCAATACCCTCTATGGACGCAAGCAATGACTGCTGATTTTCCTCTCTTAGGCGAGAGGCATGTTGTATGATTTTGGTGGACTGATTCAGGAGTTCAGGAATGGATAGTTCCCATCGGGCCTGATGCTTCTGGGACTTACTCATGGCCTGTCTCTATTGGGTGTGTTGCCTTTCCTGAACAGAGACCCCACTCGATTGTTGTCTTGACGTGATGACGTTTCAATACATTACACCAAACGAGTTATTCTGGGCAGGGAGCAGAGAGAAATGCAGAGCTCCATGTTCTTCACATCCTATGATATGGACTCCCATCAGAGCATCACCAATGAGGTGGCACAACTGGTGCAGTGCACGGAGTCAGGCTAACTCAATGTTTCCTTTACGCCTCTCTGGTCGCGATTGTCGTGCCGAAGGAAGAGCTTCCAGGTCGATGTGATGTAGGAGGTATCCTATTGTTTTGACATGGGCTACATACCCATCGTAGGGCAGGATGCTTGATTTCAGCTGGCAGAGGGTTGTCCATATATTGGAGCGGATTTCGTGCACACATTCTTCTAGCAACTTTCTGGGTATGTCGAATTGAGAGGTGGTCGTGGGCCAGAACATAACTGGTACATCATCTCTGGACAGTCATTTCCTCAGGTGCTATATGTCGGCAGACTCCTCTGCTATTGATTCCTCTACCTGGTCGGCCCAACTGAGATGCTTACCGATAGTGTGGTTGGAGGTAGTGGGGCATGTAGGTATTGAATTATCATGTGGGCTATTTTGAGGTGGTTCATAAGATGAACGTGGCCCCAGACCGTCTCCTAATTGAAGAAGTGTGTCATTGGCGACTAGCTGGGAATCTGATGTGATTGATCCCATCCTTCTAAGTTCCTCGGCATATGAGGGCTTTTCTATGCTTGATTCGGCATGGGGAGGACCTTCTTGTGGATATGATATGTCACTGCGGGGAGGACCTTCGCAATAACTGCCATCATGGTGAGGATGACCATCATGGTTTGACGTTCGATGTGTATCCTGGGGAGGACCTTCAAGACACATTGCGTCAAGGGGAGGACCTTCTTGTTGCTTGGGGCCATTGTGGGGAGGACATTCGCAATGGCGGCCATGGTGGCGAGGACTACCATCACAGCTGCCGTAGGGAGAATGTCTGCGGGGTACACCCTGGGGAGGGCCTTCAGAATGTACCACAACTAGGGGAGGACCTTCTCGTTTCTTGACGTCTCTACGGGGAGGACCTCTGTTATCAGAGTGGCGAGGACTACCATCATGATCTGATTCCTGGCTGCATAGAGTGTTTTTGCAACGTAACCCCTGGGGAGGACCTTTAGGGCAGGCCACGACAAGGGGAGGGCCTTCTTGTCGTGATGAGACGTTACTGCGGGGAGGGCCTCCGCAGTTGTGACTGCGATAGCGATGAATACTATCATAATATGTGGTCCCACAGCACGAAGAGTTTTTGTAGTGTATACCCCAGGGAGGACCTTCAGGGTGCACCGCAGCAAGTGGATGGCCTTCTTGCTGCTCGATCTTCTGGTCACGCAGAGGGCTTCTGTGACTTGCATCAAAAGAGAAGCTCTCGTGATTGATCGTTATATGTCTGTGGGGGAGGCCCCTGTGGGTGGTCTGGGGAGGACCTTCAGAGCTGCTGGTAGCGACATTGTAGGGAGGACCTTTGCAACTACTACTGCCACTCCCATAATATGATAATGGGTGAGCAGGGTTCTGAGCCTTTGATATGTGCTTAGAGGTATTGGGAACCCCAGCTTCCAGCAGATCGGAGTCATGAACCCGCTCTTTATTTTCCAGCTGCCTTCGGCACGTTCGGGGCGCTTTCTTGCAGTCAGTTGGGACCATCTGCTGTTGATAACGACCTTCACCTTTGGGTCCCTTTCTAATTGGGTCCTGTGATGCTGCCGGGATATGCCAATGAACATATTGACTTTTAGCAAGGATATATTCCTACACCGGACCATCCACCGTGATGGACGGGTGTAATGGCCCGGACCTCTCTAGCCCATTCCATTGTCAAAAAGAAGGTCATGAAGTGTTCTGGAGTGTAGAATGGACATTCCCACACTTTTCAGAATTTTGTAACTACAAGCCGTGTAGTGTGAGTACACGCTGTGTACCACCTTGCCGAGTATACCCCATGTTGAATTTGTAGCCTTGACAAGTGAAATAAATAAGTACACACTGTGTATCCCATCCTACACTCTGTGTAGTTTCTCCCCGCGTACGTGTTACCCTCAAACCATGTGTTGACCAGTTAACAGCCATGTGATGTGTTGAAACTGTGTCCATGCCACGTGAAATAAATAAGTACATGACATGTAGCCCATCCTACATGTCGTGTAGTTTCTCCCCGCATACGCGTTACCCTCAAACCGTGTGTTGACCAGTCAACGGCCGTGTGCCGTGTTGAATGCCGTGTTGGAAGCCGCGTGGCGACCGTGTGGAATGGCCGAGTACACGCCATGTACTAGGAAGTAAACTATGTGTACTTTAGTTTTTCTTGACTATAAAAGGATGGGGGGATCTCTTCCTTTTCAAATCATTCCTCACCTCCCCATTCCTTTGAGCAGAGCCCTCCCAAGAGACTCCAAAGCTCCATTCTTCCATAACATCTTCGTCTGAGCTCTGATTTACGATCTGTCAGTGGCCACAAGATCGTAACGACGAGGCGGAACTTCTGAGCTTGGATATTTTGTTTTACCTTCGGGCTTTCCTTCCCAGCTTCCACCCGAGGAGGTTTTTTCCGTGTTTTGACAGAAGAAACGGATGCCGATGGACGTCTTCCAAAGTTGATCTGGGGGAGCGTTGTGATCAGAACCTGTTGAGGTAGGGATTTTACCTTCGTCACTCTAATTTTTGCATCATGCGGGATGAGTTCCCTCTTTCTTTCACGAGACATAGTTGAACAAGTTTAATAAAGATAATAACTAGCTTAAAGAATAGGGATGTGGAAGTTGTTATGTTTATCATTGTTTATCCTATTGTTATGTTGTGAATTGAATAGGATTATTCCTACTAAAAATCATGGTCGTTGGGGGCCTTTGCTTGCACAATTAAATTTTGCCCTATCTTTATAGACCGTTTTGTGGGTGGAAACTTTGTGGAATATGGAAATTGGTTAATCACATAAATTTGTCTGATTAAATGAATATCTGGAACCCTTGTGCGATCACCCCGGTTGAACAAAATGGAATAATGAACATGTGGGTGTCGGTTTGGTTACGTGGTGTGTGAAAAGGGGGGGTGAATCCTGGGTTATTATGAATAGGATGGGCAGCGGGGCTGCGGTAAATGATATTAAAGGGGAAATGATGTGGCACAAGACTTGTTTTGTGATACGGTTGTGGAGATGTGGTTATATTGGCAGCACGACTGCAGTAATGGGTTATGATATTAAAAGAAAGTGGAAAGTTGATAAATGAACTTTGGGGAACGATAATTAATTAAATGTGGGAACAATAAATGGGGATTGATTGATGATACAAATGTTGGTTTTGTGTTGCTTGTGTTCTATCTAACTTGATTTGTGGTTGGTAGGGTTTTTTTCAACGAAACGGTTGATCTGGTTTGATAATTGCCCAGTAGTTAAGGAACTAATAAACTAAATACTGTTGAAACATGAAAACCTAAATGGTTTTGGGTTTTTTTGTTGGATTCATGCTTCATAGTAGCAGTGTCGAGGCACGTGCTCAGTTTCTCTGTTTATAAGCCATAGGTTGGGCTGTGTGTTTGGTATACATATATGTATCTGTATCTTTATGTTTTGTCGCAGCCCACCCATGTTGAGAAATTAGTGCCAAACACTCCCATTTCATGGGAGAGGGTGTTTTACCCTTAGTTACTAGCTCCTTCCTGCTCCTTCTTCCATAGGCTGTGATGACTTGAGGCGACCTTACACCTAAGAATATTTGGGTAGGTTTCGATTGGTGTGATTTTAGCCCAAGACTCTTCGGGCAGGTTTACTATTCCCAATAATCTTCGGGATGAGGCCCAGGTGTGTTCTGGTGGGGATGTGATTATGGTTTGTGAGGCCTAGGTGTGTGCGGGTGGGATATGCAGTTTGTGAGGCCCAGGTGTGTGCGGGAGGGATGTGTGGTTTTTGAGGCATTGGTGTGTGTGGGCCGGAAGAGTGTGGTAGCGTCAGGATGTTCATCGTTAGGAAGAGAAGCTAGATAGTGGGGAAAATGGTGCGGGGTACCCAATAATCTTGTTCTTATATACTACTACCTATTGGTTTGTGTTTTTGGTGAGCATGGCTGGTGAGGTTGGGTGGATAGAATTCCTTTATAGATTTTGGTTTCTTCTATTGTTCTCACGGGACATTATAATTTCTCCCCACCTGTGCACGAGAGCTTTAGGTTTCCCTACTGAGTATACTTGTATGCTCACCCTATGTTTACTTTCAGGTTTCCAGGAGGACTACCAGGGCCGTGCGGGACCCTACTAGTTGGGACAGTTGGAGTTGTTTCAGTTTTTGTACTCTTGTTTCTTTTGGTATTGTACTTTTGAGTTTTCTTATACTTTTACTTTGTTTCAGAATTGTTTAAACATGCATGTGGTATTGTTTTGGGTTTATTTTCATTTACTTGTTCCTTTTTATTTTGGTTTTTGACTCATCCTATTTCCCGATCTTAAATAATAAAAAACGGTAATGCCTCCCATATTTGTGAAAACTCATACCCTTGGTGATAGTCACCACTCCAGGGCCTACTGGAGGCGGGACTCGGGAGTCATTATCTCCCTTTCACCATTTCCACCTCAGAAGGGGCATCTTTGGTGGGAGGGGGTCGTGAAAGAATGGTATCATTGCTGATGGTTGAGAGATAGGATGGAGTCTAGAGTTAGACATAGTAAGGATTGCATGGGATGGTAGGGAAACAGTGTTAGGTGATCTTGGTGTGTGACATAGGCCAGGGAAGACCAGTTAGGACACGGGATTTTAGGGCCCCCTGTGATCTGATGTAAGGACTCTAAGCCTACTGAACGACCAAGTGAGACTACATTGATTGTAGGGTAGAGACCCTAGGGAAGGTACATACATCATCATGTTTTTGTTTTACTTGATTTGGGTGTTCTGGGAAAGAAATTGAAATAAAGTGATAAAATGAAACCTTGAGAAATTTCCTTGATACTTGGGCTTATGTGATCTTTGTTTACCATACAGCTATTGAACCTGGACATCGTCCCCGGGTGACTTAGATAGTCGAGGCCCAGCAGATTCAAGTGGTCGATCAGTTGAGGATTGACTGAGAGGAGGAAGATGATCAGTGGTAGAAGGCTCTTCGTTCTTTCCAGCGACAACCCCTCATGAAATACGAGGGTAGTACTTAGGATATGGAGATGGAGGGGTGGATTGAGGAGATAGGGATCACTTTTACTTTGTTCCCTACTCCGAGGGTGTACTGGGTTCCACTAGCATTCAGTCAGCTGAGAGGTACGGCGCGTCAGTGGTGGATGCTCTACCTCAGGGAGAGGTCAAAGGCAGAGGTTCTATGGGCTAACTTTGAGAAGGAGTTCTAAGAGGAATTCCATTATTCCATGATCAAGGAAGAGAAGCAGCAGGAGTTACTCTCCCTCCATCAAGGGAGTATGTTAGTATGAGAATTGGGGATCAAGTTCAAGGGTCTCATACTCTTTTCTCTGGATCTCTTTCCGGATGAAGAGTCTCAGGCGAGACGTTTGGAGGAGGCACTTCGTACGTCGCTCTAGTATGTTGTCACCCCCTTCACCCTTCTGACGTACTTGGCTGTACAGAAGAAGGAAGAGGTTGTAGAGAGGATGCACTCACAGGGAGGTGCACCACGAGAGGGGATCCAGCCGGTTTCGTTGAAGGGGAAGGCGGTCAGTAGTAGGTCTCCTGCGATAGGACCTTCCAGATTCAGGCCAGTAGGGAGAAGGCCCTAGCAGTTCCAGTTCATATATTCGGGTCCTCATCCATTTTTCATGAGCACAGGACTGTAGTGTTTCTCTTGCGGAGTTCTCGGGCACATTCAGAGTCAGTGCCTGACCCGATCTCAGTATGGTGGAGGTGGGTAGGTTCAGCGCCCGCCTCAGTAGCACCAGTTGCCGGCGAGGCCCTTCCAGCAGCAGTAGGACCCTGCTACTCTGATGGAAGACTTTGCAGGAGGAGGCCGACTTCAGGGTGTTCCTCAGGGACCTCGACCAGGGCGTGGTTGGGGAGGTGGTCAACATCAGAGAGGCATAAGAGCTGGGTGTGGATAGTTGCACACAGCAGAGTTGGCAGCTCTGGCAGGACAAGAGGTGGTGCAAGGTACAATTTGTTTGTTCAGCACTCTCGTTTATTCTTTGTTTTATTTGGGATCTTCGCACTCCTTTTTTCACCTGGTCTATCCCATGCTTTGGGTCTAGACGTAGAGAGACTTTCCATACCCCTGGTGCTGAGTACACCTGTTGGAGGTCAGACCAGTGTATCTTGTGTTTTCTAGGGATGTGGGCTGACGTTGGGACCACATCAATCTAGTGGGGATCTTCTTTTTCTATAGATGCAGCCATACAATGTCATTCTAGGCATAGAATGGTTGTTTTCTGTTAGTTTTTTTATCTAATGCTTCCGAAGAATATTCGTGTTCTCTGATGTGTATGGGAAGCGTGTAGATTTTTTTGGCGAGAGGAGCTATAAGGTGGGAAGCCGGCATGTGAAGCCTCTCCTTTCCTTGTTTGCGGGTTATCAGTGGTTTCAGCTGATACAGAGATGATGGATGTTCTAGAGGTTGTTGGGGAGTTCCTCAATGTTTTTCCTGAGAAGGTTGTGACTCTACCCCCCCCCCCCGATGTGACGTTGAGTTAGAGATAGACTTACAGCCTGGTGCCCGTCCGATTTTGATGGCCCCTTATCGGATGGCACCTTCGAAGTTGTGGGAGTTGCGAAATCAGATTGATGATCTGATGGAGAAGGGTTTTGTTCGACCCAGTGTGTCTCCATGGGGTGCTCCAGTTTTGTTCATGAAGAAGGAATATGGTGGTCTCAAGCTATGCATAGACTACCAAATATTGAATCAAGTAATGGTCAAGAACCATTACCCCTTCCAAGGATAGATGATCTCTTCGACCAGCTGAGGGGAGAAGGTTAGTTTTCTAAGATTGATCTATGATCTGGATATCATCATCTGAGGGTAAAGGAAAGTGACATCTCGAAGATGGATTTCAGGTTCATGTATGGGCACTTTGAGTTTGTAGTGATGTCGTTTAGAGTTACGAATGCACCAACTGTGTTCATGGGACTTATGAACTTTTTCTTCTGAGAGTTTCTGGACCGGTTTGTCATTGTGTTTATCGATGACATCTTGATCTTCTCAAGATCAGAGGAGGAGAACATTGAGCATCTCAAGGCAGTCTTGGAAGTCCTTCGACACCACCATCTTTATGGGAAATTGTCGAAGTGTAAGTTCTTGATGTAAGAAGTAAACTTACTTGGGAATGTGGTGTCTCAGCATAGAGTGTCAGTGGACCCATTGAAGGTGGAGGCAGTTGTTTCTTGGGCGGAACCCAAGAGTGTGGTCGAAGTTCATAGCTTCCTGGGGTTGGAAGGTTATTATCTGAGGTTCGTTTCGGACTTCTCTTGAGTTGCTGCTCCATTGAAAGCTTTGAATAGGAAGGACCAGGTCTTTCTATGGAGCGAGCAGTGCGAGAAAGATTTCGACGAACTGATGGAGAAGTTGATCAGTGCTCTAGTACTCAGGTTTCCAGAGGAAGGGTTTTTGTATGAGGTGTTTTGTGATGATTCTAGCCTTGGTTTGGGGTGCGTACTGATGTAGAAGAAGGGTGTGATCGGTTATGGGTCTAGTCAGTTGCGCCCTCATGAGCATAACTATGCCACCCATGACCTAGAGCTTGCAGCAGTAGTGTTCGCATTGAAGTTTTGGTGACATTACCTCTTTGGGGAGCACTTCATGGTCTTCTCAGATCACAAGATCTTACGTTATATCTTCTCCCAGCGTGACCTGAACTTATGGAAGCCGAGATCGGTTGAGTTTCTCCAAGACTATAACTTTGAGATCTCTTAAACTTAAGGTAAGGGAAACGTTATGGTTGATGCCCTGAGCAGGAATTTTCATAAGGAAGTGGTTCATGAATCCGCTAATTCTTGTAAAGTGATGCGAGAGTTGGATGCCTTACACTTGGATACAAGGGTAGAGGGTGTTAGAGGTTGTTTGTTTTAGATAACGGTGCGGTCCTCTTTGTTGCAGCAGGTGGAAGAGTCTCAGTGGGGAGACTCCGAGGTGGAAGTAATGCGGGATCGTATCGATCAGGGAAACACTCTAGAAGGATGGTTAGAGGATAGCCGACATCAGATGCTTTTTCATGGAAGGCTGTTTGTTTCGGAGGTGATGCGTGAGGGAGTTCTCCGTGAGTTCCATAGATCAGCCTTGGCGGTACATCCGGGAGTTTCAAAAATGTACCAAGTCCTGAGGGAACAGTTTTGGTGGCCCGGGGTGAAATGGGAAGTGGCGGAGTTTGTGGCTAAGTGCCTAGTGTGTCAGCAAGTAAAGGCTGAACACCGTGTTCCCCATGGTTTTTTACATCCTTTAGATGTCCCCGAGTGGAAATGGGATGACATCTCAATGGAATTCGTCATAGGACTACCCAGAGCTCAGGGTGGTTATGATGCTATATGGGTAGTGGTGGATTGACTGACAAAATCAGCTCACTTCTTATCAATTAAGGAGTTGGGCCCGGTGAGTACCTTAGCACAGAGGTACTTAGACGAGGTGGTGTGTTTTCATGGAGTTCCAAAGACTATCATCTCAGATCGGGATACTCGGTTTACATCACGAGTTTGGAGGGGGGTTACAACATGCTTTTGGAACCCAGCTACGCCTTAGCACTTCTTTCCACCCCCAGACTGATGGGAAGACAGAGCGGACTTTCCAGACGTTGGAGGACATGCTGCAAGCATGCGTTCTAGATTTCGGAGGATCATGGGTGCGACACTTGCCTTTAGTAGAGTTTGCCTACAACAACAGATTCCACTCCACTATTGGCATGGAACCATTTTAGGCTTTATATGGAAGACCATTTCATTCACCCATTTGATGGGCAGAGGTTGGTGAGATAGGTTCTCTTGGGCCATAGGTAGTACAAAGCACCACAGAGATAGTTCAGCTTGTGCATGAGAGGATGGAAGCGGCTCAGGACCGACAGAAGTCTTATGCTGATTGTCGGAGGAGGCCCTTAGAGTTCTAGGTGGTAGATCATGTGTTCTTGAAGGTTACCCCTCTATGGGGGTAGAAGAGGTTTGAGAAGGGGAGTAAGCTCTCCCCTAGGTTCATCGGACCTTTCGAGGTGTTGAGGCGAGTCGGAGAGGTGTCATATTAGCTGGCCCTGCCACCTCAGTTGGAGAAGGTTCATGACGTCTTCCACATCTCCCAGATTCATCGGTACTTACACAACGACTCTCACATTATCAACTGGGGAGAGTTAGATATGGGAGATGACATGACCTTCGAGGAATGACCAGTAAAAATCGAGGATTGTGAAGAGAAGGTGCTCCGTGGACAAACCATCACCTTGGTTCGTGTGTTGTGGAGGCATGGTGTCCTTGAGGAGAGAACTTGGGAGTGGGAGGCTCAGATGCACACTCAGTACCCAGAGTTGTTTTGAATTGTGCTTTGCTTTGTTCTTCTGAGCTTTGTTTTGATGTTATTCTCTATACCTTTTATATGTGGAATTCTTGGCTTGTCAGTTGTGAGACGTTTTGTTTCCTTGTTCTCTAGAAGTGTGTAACATATCTGAATGTGTGGGGAAAGGAAAAAACTTGATCCTTAATCGATACGCATTAATGCGGATGCGATTGAACCCGTGCGGGTGAGCCAGTGCTGCCTAAAGCGGATAATATCTTGACATGGGAGAAGGAATTCCCCAAGCCATGTGTTCGGGTAGGGTGTTGGTTGTATGGTGTTGGGGGAAGTGTAATTTGGAAAAATCCTAATATATGGAAGTGGGAAGACCCAATTCTTAATCGAGATGTATTAATGCAGATGCGATTAAACTCGTGCAGATGAGTCAGTTCCGCCTAAAGCGGATAATGTCTCGACATAGGAGAAGAAATTACAAACACATATGATTAGGGTTGTTGGTTGGGTTCCTGTTATAACGATATCCCTAAGAGGTATCTTGTTGGGTTCATCTGGGTTGGTTTTTGAATTCTCGGGGATGAGAATGTTTTAAGAGGTATCTAGTGTAATGGCCCGAACCTCTCCGGCCCAATCCTTTTTCGAAAATAAGGTCATGAAGTGTTCTAGAGGGTAGAATGGACTTTTCCCACACTTTTTAGAATTTTGTAACAACATGTCTTGTAGTGTGAGTATACTCCATGTATCACCTTGCCAAGTATACCCTGTGTTGAAGATGTAGCCTTACCGCGTGAAATAAATAAGTACACGCTGTGTAGCCCATCCTACACGTCGTGCAGTTTCTCCCAGCGTACGCATTACCCTCAAACCATTTGTTGACCAGTCAACGGTCGTGTGCCATGTTGAAACTATGTCCTTGCCGGGTGAAATAAATAAGTACACACCATCTATCCCATCCTACACGCCGTGTATTTTCTCCCCACGTATGTGTTACCCTCAAACCATGTGTTGACCAGTCAACGGCCGTGTGCCGCGTTGAATTCCGTGTTCGAAGCCGCGTGGCGACCGTGTGGAATGGCTGAGTACACACTGTGTACTAGGAAGTATATGCCATGTACTTTAGTTTTTCTCACCTATAAAAAATGAGGGGGCCTCTCCTCATTTTCATATCATTCCTCACCTCCCCATTCCTTCGAGCAGATCCCTCCCGAGAGACTCCAAATCTCCTTTCTTACATAACTTCTTCGTCCGAGCTCCGATTTACGATCCGTCAGCGGCCAAGATATTGTAACGACGAGGCGGAACTTATGAGCTTGGATCTTTTGTTTTCCCTTCGGCCTTTCCTTCCCAGCTTCCACCCTAGGAGGTTTTTTTCGGGTTTTGACAGAAGTAACGGACGCCGACAGACGTCTTCTAAAGTTGATCTGGGGGAGCATTATGATCAAAACCTGTTGAGGTAGGGATTTTACCTTTGTCTCTCTAATTTTTTCATCATGTGGGAAGGGTGTACTCTTGATTTCATGAGACATAGTTGAACCAGTTTAATAAAGATAATAACTGGCTTAAAGAACGGGGATGGGGAATTTGTTATGTTTATCATTGTTTATCCTATTGTTATGTTGCGAATTGAATAGGCTTATGCCTACTGAAAATCACAGTCGTTGGGGGCCTTTTCTTGCGCAATTAAATGTTTCCCTATCTTTCTAGACCGTTTTTTGGGTGGAAACTTTGTGGAATATTTAAATTGGTTAATCATATAAAGTTGGATGATTAAATGAATATCTGGAACCCTTATGTGATCACCTCGGTTGAAAAAATGGAATAATGAACATGTGGGTGTTGGTTTGGTTACGTGGTGTGTGAAAAGGGGGGGTGAATCCTGGGTTATTACGAATAGGATGTGCAGTGGGGCTGCGATAAATGATATTAAAGGGGAAATGATGTGGCACGAGCCTTGTTTTGTGATACGGTTGTGGAGATGTGGTTATACTGGCAGAAGGGCTGCAATAATGGGTTGTGATATTAAAAGAAAGTGTAAATTTGATAAATGAACAGTATGTAACGATAATGAATTAAACGCGGGAACAATCAATGGGGATTGATTGATGATAAAAAGGTTGGTTTTGTGTTTCTTGTGTTCTATCTAACTTGATTTGTGGTTGGCATGGTTTTTTTCTACGAAACGCTTGATCTAGTTTGATAATTTCCCAGTAGTTAAGGAACTAATAAAATAAATACTATTGAAACATGAAAACCTAAATGGGGTTGGGTTTTTTTGTTGGATGCATGCTTCGTAGTAGCAGTGTCGAGGCACGTGCTCAGTTTATCTTTTTAGAAGCCATAGGTTGGGCTGTGTGTTTGGTATACATATATGTATCTATATCTTTATGTTTTGTCGCACCCCACCCATGTTGAGAACTTAGTGTCGAACACTCCCATTTCATAGGAGAGGGTGTTTTCCCCTTAGTTACTAGCTCCTTCCTTCTCCTTCTTCCATAGGCTGTGATGGCTTGAGGTGACCTTACACCTAAGACTCTTTGGGTAGGTTTCGATTGGTGTGATTTTAGCCCAAGACTCTTCGGGCAGGTTTACTATTCCCAATAATCTTTGGGATGAGGCCCAGGTGTGTTCGTGGGGGGGGGGGATGTGATTGTGGTTTGTGAGGCCCAGGTGTGTGCGGGCGGGATATGTGGTTTGTAAGGCCCAGGTTTGTGCGGGCGGGATGTGTGGTTTTTGAGGCCCAGGTGTGTGCGGGAAAGAAGAGTGTGGTAGAGTCAGGACGTTCGCTATTAGGAAGAGCAGCTAGCTAGTGGGGGAAAATGGTGTAGGGTACCCAATACTCTTGTTCTTATATACTACTACCAGTTGTTTTGTGTTTTTGTTGATCGTGGCTGGTGAGGTTGGGTGGATAAAATTCCTTCCTATATTTTGGTTTATTCTGTTGTTCTGACAGGACACTAGGATTTCTCCCCACCTGTGCATAAGAGCTTTATGTTTCCCTACTGAGTATACGTGTATGCTCACCCTACGTTTACTTTCAGGTTTCCCGGAGGACTATAAGGGCCGTGTGGGGCCCTACTATTCGGGACAGTTGGAGTTGTTGCAGTTTGTTGTACTCTTGTTTCTTTTGGTATTGTACTTTTGAGTTTTCTTGTAATTATACTTTGTTTCAGAATTGTTTAAACATGCATGTGGGATTGGTTTGGGTTTATTTTCATTTACTTTTTCCTTTTTCTTTTGCTGTTTGACTAATACTATTTCCCAATATTAAATAATAAAAAAGGGAAATGCCCCCCATATTTGTGAAAACTCGTACCCTTGGTGCTAGTCGCCATTCCGGGGCCTACTGGAGGCGGGACTCGGGGGTCATTATCTCTCTTTCACCATTGTGAGCTCAGAAGGGGCATCTTTGGTGGGAGGGGGTCATGACAACGGGTGTCCCCCAGTTGGAACGAGTGAATCTGCTCTATCCGGTTGCCCTTGTATCGCGGAATATGGCAGATGACCCTCCTGGACGGAAGTAGGGATGTAGATCTACTCTGAGGCGGCTACCTCGTCTCTTAGATGAGTCGCCTCAATTGGAGAGATGGGCTCATAGGCCCGAGTCCTTGCTGTTTCCGCCGATGAAAATACATTATGACAAGTCTACAAGATATGATCTGGGATCGATACATGCTCCTCCATCATTGCCAGGATATGCAGGGAGACATCTTTGGCTGGAATGGGTATCAAGGCCCATTCTGGTATCGGAGTAGGAATATCCCGCTCTGGTCCTCCGGTGGTCAGTGGGTACTGACAATTATCCTATTTTGGGGCAGGTGAACGATTCTTCCCCTGTGCCGGGATATGCCGGTTTATCTCTCCATTTGTCGCCACATCAGGATGGCAGACTTTACTTGCATCCACAGGGATCATGCCCTGCATATGTTGGTTCCCCACCGTATCGAGTCGGTGGCCTTTGTTGGCCGGGAGACGTGCTCGCCTATTAATTGACGCCACATCTGGACAATGGGATATTTTGATCACCACCACATCGGGATGGTAGGTGTCATGAGCCTCTTTCTAGGAGCTGGTCCTGCAGGCGCTGGGTTTGCACCACGTCTGGTTGGTGGGCTTCATGACCCTGGGTAGGGAGAGGTTCATGTCGGGTAGGTGTCGTCCTATGTGAGTGATGGGCTTAATGGAGCTTTGCGGGGATGCGCGCCTGCTCGTATGATGCCTCCATGTCTGGATGGTGGTATTTGGAGGGGCGGACAGGTCTATGTGCCTACTCACAATACGTCTTCATGACTGGGTAGCATAGCTCTTCCTTAGGGACAAGGGTGATGACTAGTCCCTGGTTGTACGTTTTCCACCCTCATTGGGTGGTCCGACGGGCCAGAGCTTGGGGAGCATGGGCCTAGATGCTTAGGGTGACATCCTCCTTAGCATGAGGATATTGAGTCATGGCGTAACCGCGATGACGTCTTCTGGCAGGGGCCTTAGAGCGGAACCCCCATTCATCGGGGATGAAGTCCTCAGTGTCGACCTCATCCACCTCCCTAAGATAAGGGCGGTACGCGTTGTCTCATTCTGGGGATAGACTCCCAAAATGGTTTGAGACGAAAATAGGAGCCGTCTAGATATGATTTCATGGCCGCTGCTGGGTAGGCGACCGGTGGGTCTTAGCAGATTGGAGGGAGTGCATGGCTGCCTCCACCGTTGGAAGAGTACCATTCAAGTGGTACTCTCAGATCAACGCATCCGAGACCTAGCGTTGAAGACGCTGAGCAGGTGAAGGGGTCCTTTGTTGGTGAGGATGTCTGGTCATTACGTTTCTTGATGTACACGTCTGTGAGTTCCTTTGTGATGCCATTGGATTGAAGGGAGTTCTGATTGGTATCTGTAAAATATTTTAACAAATACAAATAGAAAACCATTCAAAGAAGCATCTCATGATCCCATGCGTAATTAATGACATTTATTGGCCCTCCTTGTGAGCATAAGGATGAAAAGAGTGGGATTAGGTTAAATCCATCATGATTGGTTAAAGATTCACGTCGGGTTAACCATTTTTGTTTCGACCGAGGGTGGGAAGACTAACACCCCTGGCGGTCGATCTTACGGAGGGCTGAGTTCCGCTCAATCGCTCAGGTCGGGTATATCGGTCTTCATTTCGAAATGCCCGACGTTTCTGTATCCAACGATCCATGGACCCACTTTCCAAAGGCAGGAGTTCGCTGGGCGATTCGTCTAGAGATGCTTAAGAACTCACATTGGTCGAGAGGATGGGAAGTTGGGCTCATCTCACCCTTTTGGGGGGAATTAATGCATGTTCCAGGACTCTCTTATAGATTTAAGATGTATTTATATGTTCGAAAATCTTTGGTTTATCCCCAAGAATAGTATCCACAGATTACCCCTTAGTTGGAAATGATCAACTGAACGTAGGGATATGGAGTCATTTTGGCCCGAGGTTTACTATCCCTCCTTAGGATTAATGACTCCAAGGAGTTTGTACTCATTAATACAACACGGGTTAGAAGCCTCATAACTGGGCACTCTGGTGTTTATTGTCATCCAGGGGGATAGATAATGACTTCAGTGTTTGGATCAAACTTGTGATACGGGATTCCTATGTATCCTCATGAGAGGGATCAGAATCCACGTAGTTCTGGGAGATTAGGGCTTACACGTGATAGCTTCATGTTGTTGTGATTGAATCTCGTGGAGGCGTCCTATGTACCCTGTTTAGGAAACAGGGATCAAAACCCACATAGTTTGTTTTGAGGGGCACGATTGGGAATTACACATGGTTAGTGACCCAAATTGGGATTGAACCTATGGGATGCTTCCTACGTACCCTACTTAGGAGACAGGGATCAAAACCCACGTAGTTCGTTTTGAGGGCTGTGATTGGGAATTACACATGGTTAGTGGCCCGAAATGGGATTGAACCTCGGGGAGGCTTCCTATATACCCTTCTTAGGATATAAGGATCAAAACCCACGTATTTCATTTTAAGGGGCATCGTTTTAGGACATCGTGACCATCACAAATCTCTAAGCCCACGTGAGTCATGATCGATGTGAGAAACAAGAGAATACAACAGACTTGGCAAGCCTAGAACATTCTCCCTACCGAGGGAAGGGGAGGAAGACGATGAGTGGAGGAGAAGGTCGGGACCACTAGACTCTACTTCTCCCTGATGTTGGAGGAAGGTAGGAGTCGCGCAGTGGAGTAATGAACCTTCCATGATAAGAGGGGAAGATCCATTGGCTTCTGGAGAGGATGGTGTGGGGCATACTCCAGGAGGGATTCCCATCCACTCCCAGGAGAGGGGAGAGGTGCTCACTGCTAGCGCTCATCAAAAGGAAACACGATCGGGGTCCCTTAATCCTGGAAAGACTCCCGGGCTTGGTCCTTGCACTACCGTGAGAATGTGAACCCAAAGTGGCGCACTGATGCACCTGAAGGTTTCATCATACAGGTCTGGTGGCTTCAGCAGAGGCCTTGGCTCGGGGCCGATGAATAGGGAAATGAAAAGATTGCAAAGGATCGGGCCAGATTGGAAGGGTTTTATCTGGCTCGGTTAATGGGAACACCGAATGAGTTGGTGGGCCGCATGGGTGCATGAGGAGTGGCTCCCTTCACGTAGGGGGGTGCTACGCGGCTGGAGAGGTCATCTGCGTACTAGGGTGGTACACAGACTGATGGGCATCCCACGGACTAGGGCGGTACATGACCTCAGGTTCGCCTTCCGTACTAGGTTGGTACGCGGTGGAGTCCGCACGAGCAGCGGCGGCCAGGGGCGTCACCAGTCGGGGGTTCTCCGGTCAGGGGTTCACCCACCTAGGAGGGTGCTACGCAGTGCGTCAGATCGAAAAAAGGGCATAAACTCCCTAGTTCGTTGGTAGTACATATGAGGAGGGGCCATGGCTCGCGATTTTTATTTTATGTTTGTGGTTCTCCAATTTTTTATGTATTTTTCGGTTCCTTATCAATTCATTTTCAGTTTTATACCTATTCTGGTTCACTAATTGGAACTTCGCTGTTTGCGAAATCCTAAGCTCCTTCCTTTGGAATCCTTCCTTCAAAAGTCGATCTCGAAACCTTCTTGCCAATGGAGTCTGATCAATCGATCCCCCGATCTCCGAATACTTCTTTCTGAATCCAATTTATCTCTTTCTTCTCCCCCTCGATGTCCTTTTATATAGGGGGGAAAGAGATGTATCTGTGGTCATGTGGTACCTTTTGTGGAGGACCATGACCGAAAACCCGGTTTACGGATGACTTGGTCAATCTGTAACTCATGGGGGGGCATTGAATTCACCCCACCCGCGAACCAAATCGGTGCTTTGCGACCGCGCAGGGCTCCACCTCTGTTCCGCGAATGACAGTGCGTGCGATCTGGGCCGGTTGGTGCGTTTTGAGGCTAGGACGGTTCGTGACGGTGGATCGGCCTGGCACTCGTCCTGCTTCGCACCCATGGAGGGGTTCCCACCTTCGTTTTGCGAATGATGCCGGTCCGCAGAGGGGGAGGCTCGCTAAACTGGCCGCGTACCATCGATGTTGAATCGGTACACGGGTCGATCAGTCCTTTGTCAATTTTTGAGTATTCTTCAGGTTTTTGCCTCATCCTCTGAGGGAAAATGGGTAGAATCCTTTCTCAAATTAAGGGTGATTCTCATTCTCCTTTTCATATTTTTCAGGACCCTACAAATATACACCATGAAACAAAAATAAGCGGTGAATATGGCATAAGTCTTGTAGAAATAAAAGTGAGACTAGAAATCCCCTTACAAAATCGTATCATTGGAGTGAGAATAAATAAATGAAATAATTATGTGTGAAAAATGTAAATCCAAAAAATAAAATTGGAAATAAAATATAATCAATCAAATGTCATTTCACAAATATTCTTGTCATAACATAACCAATGAAATAGAAGTTTAACCCAACAAATGAAAATTGAGTTAAGAAATCCCTAACCTTGAGTATGATTCTTCATGTTGGTCATCTAACTTCCTGAGTAATAAAATTCTATTAATTATTTACCTCATTCATAAACTTTTTCATTTTTATCATTAATTTTATTTTAATTATTACAATTTTTTATACAAATACTTAAACAATTAAGTTTATGTCAAGTGTTTTGACCACATTCGGTTTATGTGTCAAAAATGATTTTGGTAGGTCAACTATGGTCTAAGGGTTCATTATTAAAAAATATCCAGAATAATAATAATGAAATAATCATAATATTTTTATATTAATTATGATATTAAATCTAATAATGTAAAATGGTTATGAAAAATGACCCAACATTGCAATAATTGGGAGGGTAGTTCGTACGTACGCATGAGTAAGGAACCCATTTTTCAATGATCTTTATGAAAATAAGGTAAGTAATTTTTACCAATAAAAATTACAATTAAATAATAAAGACCATATTATTTAATTATATATGATTATGTATATCATTATTGTGATTTAGTGATGAAAATGGAATAATCACATCGCTTTAAGGAGGTGTGAGTCCACACGTCCATGAACGACATTATCACTTTTTCAATGTGTGAAATGGAAATAAGAAAATAATATGATACATGTTAAGATAGATAATTATGTCAAAAATATCATAAATATTTCATATATTTCATATATTTTTATTAAACCCATCCTCAATAAATTCCTTGTAATGCGGGAACAAATCACATCGTTAGAGGAGGCACTAGTCCACACATCCACAAACAATGTTATCATATTCCCATAAAATGGAAAGCATGAAGGTATTTGTTGTATAATAATTATATATTCATTAACACATTATAAATAACATATATATATATATCATATAAAAATATTATGTCCATCATAATTCCCAACCATAATATGTGGTAAAGGAAAAAATGAATAACATCGTTTCACAAGGTGGTAGTTCGTCGTACACATGAGCAGTGATTTCCCTGCCCATTTTATGGAAGTGTGTGTAGGTGTAGGTATAAATCTTAACTTAAAAATATATCTTTATATTTATTATACTGAGTTAATTATATAATTATGTAATAAGAATAATTTAAGGGTTTGAGAAAGAAATAAAACAAAAGTTCTCATTGAAGAATGCTACCTCTTCTTCAGGTAACTCGTTTTGGTTTGAACGAAAGGACTTCATTTGTTTAATTTCAAACCAAAGTGATTCTTATAGTATGAGATTATGAATTTTTTTATTTTATTTTGGTAGGTCTTGTATGATACAAAAGGCTTGAGATGTGTGAAGAAAGGAGGAGGTGTGGTGACCTTTTTTAAGTGAGGGAGAGGACACAGTTGGTATTTTTGAAAAGAATGTTAGGTGCACCCACATTTTTACCTAACAAAAGGATTCCATAACACACAAAAAACATATAATAGATGTTTAATGGTCTAAATATGGACATAAAATTGGTTTTTTACATGTTTAGGGTCATTTATATACAATTTATTCTAAGTTTAACCATTAAGTAAAACTATTTTTACCTTAATCACTGTAATTAATTTTAATTACATTCACTAATATTTTTTGAAAAAATATAATTTGAACTTACTAGAAGTTATAAGTTATTTTTATTCCAACTATGGAAATAATTTTTCCAAATTATAATCATATAAGTAATACAATTTAATTTAATATTAATCCCATAAACAAGATAAAACCACGTGTTTTTAAAGTAAAAAAGTTAAAATGATTGAAATGTTTTTATATAAAATATCGATTTGAAATTGAATAAAATAACCTGAATTGGATTTATTGATTTATAATTTAAATAATTATACTTTAAAAGAAATTCTAAAAATAATTTTACTATATAAATAAATTATATAAAAAATCAGTTTTCAATTAAAATTCTGTGTTTTTCATTATTCATCAAAAAATAATTCTCAGAAAAATACCAAAAATTCACCCAAAGTAAACTTTGATATATCTCTTCCTAAAATGAAGTTTATTTTTAAATATAAAATTTATAGAAGTATCAAAAAAAAACAAGTCTTTCATTAAACAATGGTGAAACTACATTTAAAAATATATAGCTTTTTAATGCTTAAAATTGGATTTATTCTTATCTTAAGCCTATAAAACTTATTATATGGATTTAAAAAATATTTAAATTATTAAATATATATTTAATTAATATATTTTACTAATTTTTATTAATTTAATTTATTAATGTAAAACTCCATTCCGGTCATAAAAATAGATTTTCCAAAAAACACATCCTTTAGATTAAATTAGTCTTTACTTTCATTTATAATAAATTCATAACAAATGAATTAATTTTATAACCATTTCAAAACTATATTTTCATAATTTAGTTAATATTATTCATTCATTTCATTCCAAAATCTATGAGATATCTATCATATTAAATAATAATATTAATAGTATATTATTGTCTGGTAATACTCGAGATTATATGTAACTCAAGTTATCAAGGAAACTCTATGTTATATACAACATAAGATAAACTTTGTGTTGTGTATAATGAAAGATAAATTGTGCATTTCATGTAACTCAAGAAATCAGATAATTTAAATAAATTTTAATGGATATATTATATAAACTCTCAGGATGTTACATTCTTGAATACCCATTTTCATCCAATAATATTTGCATCCACTAGAGGGTCACTAAAACAATACTTGATATTAGTGCATGGATTCCATATAGTAATTTAGATATTATTTCCACCTTTAAACATATAAGATACTTACTGCTTCTTTATAGGATAGAGGTTTATCATTGTCAACTAATAATGAGTCAATATCTTTGGTGACTAGAAAACCATATCTCTCTAGTTCTCTAACCTCTCTAGTGATACTACATAGTACGTGTATCTCTAGAACAACCCCTTCTATGACAATTTATGGAATTTTTTATTAAACCAACTCTTATTTATCTTATGACGTGACTTTATCAAAGTTTATCTTTCTCTCATTTTCCCTTTTGAAGATGTTCTACCTATTAAAGAATATATATTTTCTATAATTTTAGACATTTTTATATGTGGTCATATAGATAATATCCCCTTTTTCCTTAGGTTATCCTTTAAAGATACCATTATTTTCGTGAGGTGTAAGTTTTTTTCTAGAGATAGACTTAACATATTCTTTCCAATCTCATTCTTGTATATGTGACAAAAATAGTTTATTCCCACTCCATATCTCAAATATAATTCCATTTTACACTTTAGTTGTGCTCATTTTAGTGCTTATATTTTAATCTATCATGTATATCCCCAAAATAATAATGGAAGGCATGTGTAACACCCCAAGATTTTATAGTGTGTTATTTCTTCAAAATAATTCAATAAATTTCACTACACGCAACACCAAGTTCAATCACACCATGATGTACAAAAAAAAAGGCCATTAAAAGAGGTCATGAATAGTATTAACTACATTTTGAACTTTATATAATCCTTATAATTTTAGAATCCCTATTATGAGTTTCTTAGACATAATGTAAGAACAAATTCATTTTCAGTATTTCACTTTTACCAAATTTTAATAGTGAACCCTTTTTAGATACTATATTTTAAACTTTTTGACTAAATGGGGACATCAAAAATTTAAAATGAAATATCCCAAGCTTCCACGGTACGCTAGCGTGTGTTGTACGCAACACCGAGTTCTAACACACCGTAACCAATCAAACTAGCCGTTATGAATAGTAATACCTACTTTTTGAAATTATATATATTTTATATTTTAAAATGGACTTCATTTTTGGATTCGGAATATCGAATTTAGCCTAAGGTGAAATTTTGGTACATTTCGGATAACTTTCATATTTTGATGAATAGTGAAAATTTCTAAATTTTAATTAAAAACAACTTTTTTAATCAAAATAATTAATAGTGATAAATTGTGAATTTGAGTGGTTTTAAAGTATATTTAGAATATATTTTTACCATTTAATATAATTTTGGTCATTGGACATAATTTTACAATTAAACCGAACATAAACAAGTGTCAATCTTTTGATAGTTATTACCTCTTAAAAAACACGCTTTTTGTTTTGACAGCGGGAATTAATTTTAAATTAATTTCTGCCACTTCTGTGTTTTGAATTTAGAAAAATGGATTCCATATTTGGAATCAGGATGTTCAAATTTTTTAAATAGGTAACTTTTATTTTTATACATTTTGAATAATTACTGCGGTAAATATTTTATTTACCATGGTTAAGGGTAAATCCGGTAAATAAGGGTTAAAAAATAATATTATAATAATACTAAATTACCCTAAAACGTGTCTTAAACCTATTGGTTGATACATGGTCGACTATGGGAATCTTTGGGTCAATTTTGGGACCCCATGGATCCACTTGTAAGTGATAATGACACATTATATTAATAAAGCTAAAATAAAAATAAAAATGGCATAAGCTTACATCTTTTAGAAGAACTATTTTTACATAGGGTTATACATGTTGGATTTTCTATTATAAATATTCATTAGAAAGATAAAACGATTTCCTACATAATGATATTTTATTTATAATTTTTAGACATTAAATAATTTATTTTATTTATGACACAATGATGATGCAGTAATTACTAAAATAGTGAAAAATTAAAATAATTGATCTTATAAATACCCAAATAATTATAATATGAAACTTTTAATTAATTAAACTAATTTTCTATGATAATATGATATATTAGGATTGATTTAATTGACTTTGTTCGAAGTAATCAATCTGTTAGGAGTTTCACAAAAATCAACTATTGAATAGTGTCAAAATTGACATAAAAGAGTTCTTAAAACAAATATTATATTATTAATTGATATTAAAATTCCTAAAAAACTAAGGATCGGCCAAGAGACTTATATTATGATAGGTTCCTCATTAATGGACCACTTGGGGGTCGCTTGGATGTATATAGTAAGTTTATTAACCATATTATATAAAAATACAAAGAGACATTGTAAAAGTGAAACTAATTAACTTAGAGTTAATACTTAAAGATAAGGTTAATATAAGTACCCAAACCTGTCTAAATTCTATTGGTTGAGTGTTTTTCGACCTATCCCCACCTTAACCTTTGAATAGTCAACTTTGGAGCCATTAGAAACCGAATATGAATTTATTATAAATTAATATTTCTAGCTTTTCCAAAGGTGCCCCTCACCCCTCTTATAAAAGGGCACTCCTCCTTCTCATTTCTTCACACCTCTCAAGCCACTTGGCTCGTCCAAACTCTGCCCAACTAAGCTCCCCACATCCCTCTCCTCCTCCTTGAAGCTTCCCCTTAGGCAGAAAGCATTTCAAGAAGTCCTTTGGTTCCAACCAAAGTGAGTTACCTAAATTAAAGGAGGTTAACCTACCCCAACCAAGGAAAAGTACAAGGTAAGGGTTATTTCACAATCTCTTCATTATCCGAGGTTGTTTATACGTAATAATCTACTGGGATTTCTTTATCATCCACATCCATGTTTCTTCGAAATGTATTTCAAAACATATTTATTATTTAAAAGAATATGGGTTAAATTCATTTATACCCTTGTTTGACTTTTTGTAAGAGGTTTATAAAGGAATCTTTCCGTCATTTTCAAAACAAGGTCCTTTTTAACCTTTTCGACAGAATTAAGATAAGAATGTTTTTTTTACTTATACGGCGGGTGCGGTTATTTTCCGCCGTTATAAAATCGTCAAAGCTTTCCTTACAAGCTTACAAGAATATTTTCAAGAAAATGTTTTATTTTATATGGCTCTTAAATGATTTCAAAAATAGAAAGAGATATTTCTCTAAAAAGTGTTTTGATTTCATCTATGTCAACATCCTTTAATGGATTTTACGCTTATTTGAAGTTGATTTATTATAATAAAAAACTTCTATATTGTATTTAAGGTTTTCTGATATGTTTGACTTTGGATGTGCTATTTTATACCATTCATAGTTTATGGTGAAACTATTGACATTTCGTATGCTAGTTTTAATCTGAATGTTTATGTTATATTTCAAACTTTTCTTCAGATGAATGTGCTAAACAAGTATGTTCCGGGTTGGGGACCGGTAAAAGTAAGCCCTCCAGGTTGGGGACTGGTTAAAGTAAGCCCTCTAGGTTAGGGACTGGTAAACGTATGCCCTCCGGGTTGGTGTCCGGTTATTAGAGGCACTCCGGGTTGGTGTCCGGTTATTAGAGGCACTCCGGGTTGGTGTCCGGTTATTAGAGGCACTCCGGGTTGGTGTCCGGTTATTAGAGGCACTCCGGGTTGGGTTCCGGTTAGAAGTAACCCCTAGGTCTTGGGATGAGGCCTAGACAAAGAAATTAGCGTTTAGCATTATGCATTCCAACATTATGAAAGTGGTTATTGATATTGCATGTGATTATTCGATTAGTAGAATATCCATGTGAACAAGTAAATGGCATTATTTCATTTTACTTTTGTCATACTATGTTAAAGTTCAATTTTAAAAGGCTTTTGTTTTAGTAATTCATTGCCTTAAATGTTTATGCTTATTTTGAATGTTCCGCTATATTGTTATCCTTACTGGGCATTTGAGCTCACCCCTTTTCTATGTTTTATTTTCCCAGGTAGTGAAGAAGTAAATTATGAATGACTTGCAGGGATATTATGAGGGGTTAATAGTGTGGATATGAAGACTTTGTTGTTGTAGTGGTTTTTCACTTTGAAATGTAATGTAAAACTTTATGATTATATCTAGTGTTTCCAAGGCTACTAAACCAATCGGTCTTTCGAGATTTGATCTTTCTTGTGATCATGCCAATGTTACGAAGTAATGCACTGACTCTGGGTAGCTGGGGTCGGGGCGTTACAGTTGGTATCAGAGGAAGTTTAGTACAAACCTTGGAAGCTAGATTTAGATAAACTCTGATTAGAGCACGTATACCTAAGATGAACTTTGAGGATTAGTATAGAAGAACTTCCTAGAATTTTGGTATTGTAGAGATTTTGTGAGTTTTCCGAGCAATACATCCCTGTCTGGATACGAGCAGGTAGAGGCGGCTCTGGCACAGATGTACCTAGGGGTAAAACCCGAAAACACTGCTTTGAGCTAGACTCGAACGGGAACTGGTGCACGACAACGGGCCTTGCTGCACTCTTGGTTACGACACTCCCGGGGGATATGCTTAGGATAACTCTCATTATCTTTACAAATCATTATGAAGGGTTTATGAGTATATACTTCCTCAAAGAAAACATTTTTATGATTATGGATTATATCCATAAATAGTTCAATTTATGTTAAGTGTTTTATAAGTATGGGATTATGTATTTTGATTCATAAACTGATCTAGTTTATGACATTGTTCAGAAATGGCGCCCAGTAGAAGGAATGAGAACTCCAGAAATGCACATGATCCAAAGAGAAGGAAGGATCATACCTTTCATGGTCTTAAGCTAGAATTGATAAGAGAAATAGTCTCCCATGTATTATCATCATATGAAGAAATAATATCATGTGTTGATAAGATAAGTAAAGAGTTTACTGAGTCCTATGGCTTTGAAGGGAAGCAAGAGAAGAAAAGGATGGAAGAGAGAAAGATGGATAAAGGGAAGAGGGAAAAGAAGAATTTTCCCATATGTGGTAACTGTGGAAAGAAACACCCTGGAACTTGCCTGAAAGGAATGGGAGTTTGTTATAAGTGTGGAGGAAAAGGGCACAAAGTACGTGACTGCAAGGGTAAGAAAATGGTTTCAAATGTACAATGCTTCATTTGCAAGGAGTTTCGACACTACGCGAACCTATGTCCCAGTCATCACACTATGCCGCAAATGATGCTATTGGATAATAATCAAGTTATGATACTACCACAGATGAAGAGGAATGATTAGAGTTCTTATGTTGATTATGTCAATTGAGTGTTGTATCAACAATGTACTTGTCATAATGATTATGGAGTATATAAGGATTGTACTGCAGTACTATTTCATTAAGGACTTGAGATTGTGTGGAACAAAGAAAAGTGACTCAATAGCAGGATAAATTTTTGGAAAATATATGGTTGAGAGAAAGATAGACCATAATATGGTTCTGATACCGAGTTAGTGATTTTAGAATAATACATGATTGATTTGGATAAATTATATTGGATATTCTTGACTACCTTGGAACTGATTAATGATCTGTATATTCCATTATTGTTGGGGTTTAAAACATTTTTGGATTGATGAAGTATATCCATCATTCTATATGGAATAGGGGAGCATGAATGTAATCAATAAGGAATATGGTAATTCAGGATGTTTCAGTGTATTAAAAGAATACAAGATGAAGGTATTCATATGATATTATGGGGTAAAAAGGATCTACATTATTCTTACCTTCCTTATAAATGTTGGACTGTGAGTTTGGACGGAAGTATTTTGGATAGTTCTAGTTTGGATTATTTTGGATTGCCATAAAAGGACAACCCGGAGGTCGGGCGGCAACCCGTCGCGTCCGGCAAGGCTGCGAGACTTGAACCCGCAACCGAAGGGCGACAAGGGTGTATCACCTACCACTGGCCCACGAGATGTCTTGGATTAAATAATTTAGTTTTTTTTAAAAGATTTGGTAGATGAATTATAAATTCATTTATTTTGGAACCCTGTACGAATAGTATAAATAGAAATTTTTTTACGTTCTATTATCTATTAGAGTGAAAGATGAGTTTGTGGTAGAAATTTATTAATGGATAAAACTCTAATTATAATGTAAGTATATCTCCTTATGATCTTAGCCAATCTCATAAATAAATTCCTCAACATTAATAAAAGGAACTTAGAACAAAAATGTTGTCCTAGATGGTACCTTAAATCATCACTAATTTATGGCTTTGGGATTGTTGGCCTTTTCATAGCCATGTTCTCTACCACTCTCCATCATATAATTGATGGTTAGATTTCTCTTCCAGATCCATATTTTCCTACATGGAACCCTAGTATGTGTTATTTTCAGTAATCTTTATACTTTCCACTCTTTATTTTAAATAGAGGCCTCATTAATTCATTTTTCGATGTGGGATTTCAACTAAGATATTTTGAAACGTCAAAAATGTGTTATCCTAATACCCTATGTTTTGTTGAACCGATGGTATTTCAAATCATCATAGATTGATGAATTTAAGGACCTCAATTTTACACTTGTTTGTGATTGACGACCTCAATCACCACCTATAAATATTTACGTTTTTCCTCCAATTATATGTCTCTAATTTCCACCAATGTTCTCCTAATCGAGATCATAATTTGGTGGTGACCCATTGATTTCTCTTTTCCTCATATTAAGACTAAATTTTAGTAACCCAATTTCCGATGTGGGTTTTCTCACAAATATATTTTCTATTTTCAACCTTTTATTTTTGAAGAACAATTTCAAATTGCGAGGACGCAATTTATTGAAGGAGGGGAGAATGTAACACCCCAAGATTTTATAGTGTGTTATTTCTTCAAAATAATTCAATAAATTTCACTACACGCAACACCAAGTTCAATCACACCATGATGTACAAAAAAAAAGGCCATTAAAAGAGGTCATGAATAGTATTAACTACATTTTGAACTTTATATAATCCTTATAATTTTAGAATCCCTATTATGAGTTTCTTAGACATAATGTAAGAACAAATTCATTTTCAGTATTTCACTTTTACCAAATTTTAATAGTGAACCCTTTTTAGATACTATATTTTAAACTTTTTGACTAAATGGGGACATCAAAAATTTAAAATGAAACATCCCAAGCTTCCACGGTACGCTAGCGTGTGTTGTACGCAACACCGAGTTCTAACACACCGTAACCAATCAAACTAGCCGTTATGAATAGTAATACCTACTTTTTGAAATTATATATATTTTATATTTTAAAATGGACTTCATTTTTGGATTTGGAATATCGAATTTAGCCTAAGGTGAAATTTTGGTACATTTCGGATAACTTTAATATTTTGATGAATAGTGAAAATTTCTAAATTTTAATTAAAAACAACTTTTTTAATCAAAATAATTAATAGTGATAAATTGTGAATTTGAGTGGTTTTAAAGTATATTTAGAATATATTTTTACCATTTAATATAATTTTGGTCATTGGACATAATTTTACAATTAAACCGAACATAAACAAGTGTCAATCTTTTGATAGTTATTACCTCTTAAAAAACACGCTTTTTGTTTTGACAGCGGGAATTAATTTTAAATTAATTTCTGCCACTTCTGTGTTTTGAATTTAGAAAAATGGATTCCATATTTGGAATCAGGATGTTCAAATTTTGTAAATAGGTAACTTTTATTTTTAGACATTTTGAATAATTACTGCGGTAAATATTTTATTTACCATGGTTAAGGGTAAATCCGGTAAATAAGGGTTAAAAAATAATATTATAATAATACTAAATTACCCTAAAACGTGTCTTAACCCTATTGGTTGATACATGGTCGACTATGGGAATCTTTGGGTCAATTTTGGGACCCCATGGATCCACTTGTAAGTGATAATGACACATTATATTAATAAAGCTAAAATAAAAATAAAAATGGCATAAGCTTACATCTTTTAGAAGAACAATTTTTACATAGGGTTATACATGTTGGATTTTCTATTATAAATATTCATTAGAAAGATAAAAAGATTTCCTACATAATGATATTTTATTTATAATTTTTAGACATTAAATAATTTATTTTATTTATGACACAATGATGATGCAGTAATTACTAGAATAGTGAAAAATTAAAATAATTGATCTTATAAATACCCAAATAATTATAATATGAAACTTTTAATTAATTAAACTAATTTTCTATGATAATATGATATATTAGGATTGATTTAATTGACTTTGTTCTAAGTAATCAATCTGTTAGGAGTTTCACAAAAATCAACTATTGAATAGTGTCAAAATTGACATAAAAGAGTTCTTAAAATAAATATTATATTATTAATTGATATTAAAATTCCTAAAAATCTAAGGATCGGCCAAGAGACTTATATTATGATAGGTTCCTCATTAATGGACCACTTGGGGGTCGCTTGGATGTATATAGTAAGTTTATTAACCATATTATATAAAAATACAAAGAGACATTGTAAAAGTGAAACTAATTAACTTAGAGTTAATACTTAAAGATAAGGTTAATATAAGTACCCAAACCTGTCTAAATTCTATTGGTTGAGTGGTTTTCGACCTATCCCCACCTTAACCTTTGAATAGTCAACTTTGGAGCCATTAGAAACCGAATATGAATTTATTATAAATTAATATTTCTAGCTTTTCCAAAGGTGCCCCTCACCCCTCTTATAAAAGGGCACTCCTCCTTCTCATTTCTTCACACATCTCAAGCCACTTGGCTCGTCCAAACTCTGCCCAACTAAGCTCCCCACATCCCTCTCCTCCTCCTTGAAGCTTCCCCTTAGGCAGAAAGCATTTCAAGAAGTCCTTTGGTTCCAACCAAAGTGAGTTACCTAAATTAAAGGAGGTTAACCTACCCCAACCAAGGAAAAGTACAAGGTAAGGGTTATTTCACAATCTCTTCATTATCCGAGGTTGTTTATACGTAATAATCTACTGGGATTTCTTTATCATCCACATCCATGTTTCTTCGAAATGTATTTCAAAACATATTTATTATTTAAAAGAATATGGGTTAAATTCATTTATACCCTTGTTTGACTTTTTGTAAGAGGTTTATAAAGGAATCTTTCCGTCATTTTCAAAACAAGGTCCTTTTTAACCTTTTCGACAGAATTAAGATAAGAATGTTTTTTTTTACTTATACGGCGGGTGCGGTTATTTTCCGCAGTTATTAAATCGTCAAAGCTTTCCTTACAAGCTTACAAGAATATTTTCAAGAAAATGTTTTATTTTATATGGCTCTTAAATGATTTCAAAAATAGAAAGAGATATTTCTCTAAAAAGTGTTTTGATTTCATCTATGTCAACATCCTTTAATGGATTTTACGCTTATTTGAAGTTGATTTATTATAATAAAAAACTTCTATATTGTATTTAAGGTTTTCTGATATGTTTGACTTTGGATGTGCTATTTTATACCATTCATAGTTTATGGTGAAACTATTGACATTTCGTATGCTAGTTTTAATCTGAATGTTTATGTTATATTTCAAACTTTTCTTCAGATGAATGTGCTAAACAAGTATGTTCCGGTTTGGGGACCGGTAAAAGTAAGCCCTCCAGGTTGGGGACTGGTTAAAGTAAGCCCTCCAGGTTAGGGACTGGTAAAAGTATGCCCTCCGGGTTGGTGTCCGGTTATTAGAGGCACTCCGGGTTGGTGTCCGGTTATTAGAGGCACTCCGGGTTGGTGTCCGGTTATTAGAGGCACTCCGGGTTGGTGTCCGGTTATTAGAGGCACTCCGGGTTGGGTTCCGGTTAGAAGTAACCCCTAGGTCTTGGGATGAGGCCTAGACAAAGAAATTAACGTTTAGCATTATGCATTCCAACATTATGAAAGTGGTTATTGATATTGCATGTGATTATTCGATTAGTAGAATATCCATGTGAACAAGTAAATGGCATTATTTCATTTTACTTTTGCCATACTATGTTAAAGTTCAATTTTAAAAGGCTTTTGTTTTAGTAATTCATTGCCTTAAATGTTTATGCTTATTTTGAATGTTCCGCTATATTGTTATCCTTACTGGGCATTTGAGCTCACCCCTTTTCTATGTTTTATTTTCCCAGGTAGTGAAGAAGTAAATTATGAATGACTTGCAGGGATATTATGAGGGGTTAATAGTGTGGATATGAAGACTTTGTTGTTGTAGTGGTTTTTCACTTTGAAATGTAATGTAAAACTTTATGATTATATCTAGTGTTTCCAAGGCTACTAAACCAATCGGTATTTCGAGATTTGATCTTTCTTGTGATCATGCCAATGTTACGAAGTAATGCACCGACTCTGGGTAGCTGGGGTCGGGGCGTTACAGCATGTATGGCTCATCATCAGTATTGATATGTACAATAAGGTGTGGTTCCTCCTATCTATAACACCATTCCATTATAGTGTGTAAGGAGGAGTGATATGAGATATAATATCATGATCCCTTAAATAATCAATGAAATCTTGGATAAGATACTCTTCACCATTTTCTGAGAAGAGTTTTTATAACTTCTTACCAAGATAATTATCTACTTTACTCTAATATTAGTTAAATTTTTAAATAGAATCAGACTTATACCTCTGTATTATATATAACCATACATACGAAATTCATTAGTAAAGGTTATCAAATAATAATATGAACACCTAGATTCAACTATAAAAGGTTTACACATGTCTTTGTGAACTAATTTAGGAAGCGATGTCTCTATTTCACCCTTTCCACTGGTTGAGTCTTTGTTCATTTTAACATGAAAATAATCATGAAATATATCTAAGGGTTTCAATTCAAAAGAATCTAAATTCCCTTATTGATATAGCTTTGTCACATGTTTCTCATTTACATGACCAAGCTTGTGATTTTATATATTATTGTTATATGAGTCTTGTGAACTTGATTTTTTATTGATTTACAATACTTGGTTTTCATATTATAGTACATAAAGATCATTATTAAGATGTACAATCTGATAATAAATGTTAAAATTATAAAATTAGCATCTCTTATTTCGTAACTTTCAAATAAATCCATCAAAATATATAATGGACATATATATAATGTTTTTAGTTACACTAGGAATACAATACCAATTATTTAAAACAAGAATTAGACCCATAGGATAAGTAAAAAAGTAGTCTCTGATATTCAATGCAACCAATATTTCTCTATTGGAAGCTTAAAGATCCACCTAACCTCTGAAAACCTTCTTGAATCAACTTTATTCCTATATTTGTTTACAAAATAGATCACTACAAGCAATATCCAATACTTAATTTATAGAAATCGATATATTTCATTCAATAATTAACATACCTAAAGGTTCATCTTGTTTCTTCAATAGGGATAAATTCTTCTTCTTGTGGCCCTTATTTCAATATGAAAAACACATTTCATATTTTTAGTATAACCATTAACCCTCCTCTTCTTGGTTGGGTAGTGCGATGGTGTCTTAGACTTTTTGTTAAGTCTTGGGACATTTATCATTTCCATTACTCTTTTTTCCATAAGGAATGAAGATTTTCCATATCATTTCCTTATTTTACTAATGAATAATATTCAGAAGATCTGGTAGTTACATTTAAATATTGTTTATAATAAAATTCATACTAAAACTAGAGTATCTTTGAGGAATTTAGGTGAGCAAGAGGTTCGTGCACAATTACTTGGGTGGCATAAAACCTATAATTTCTAGATGCTCAATATAGAAAATCATCTTGACTATATGAGACCCAACTATTGAACATTCACTAATCATTCACATAAAGAGTGTCTTAGAGATCATATACCTCTCAATATTTCCTTCAATTGATTAAGATCATGGATGTGGGACAACATGGTGTACACATACATGTCTTCATGCTTCTTCTGAATCTCACTAGTTATGGATGAGAGAATGAGTAATTGAACACCCAAATCAGAATCCACATATTTTCAAAAAATATTATGCTCCTTGTCACTTTCCTCCCTATAAGGGTCTTTCAAAAATTGGTATTTCATCAAGTAAAACTTTCTCTCTTGGTATAATATGATGAACAAGCACATTTACCACTCCAAGATGTTAGATCTAGTTAGAAGATTATTTTTCACCAAATCACTCACATGGATAATGTTATGGTTGAATTAATTTCCAATTTCTACAACAAAAAAATCATATTTTTATACTTTATCTTGATTACTAAATGTGTAATGTAATAAATTTTATTTATCAGTCACTTTCTATTTTATCAAATCTCAATAACACTCACCACAATATTGATATATCATATCATGTCGATATTCTAGTGGAAAAGATATATGTTAATTTTATTATAATACAAACTAGGGATAGAAATATAATTCAATTGTATTTAGGTAGGCATTCTTGCAAACTTTTTAAACAAGTAGTTCCTTGATTTGTTGAGTGGGATCCCCAATCTTGAAGTCCCAAAATTGGATTTCCTTAACACTTTCATCCAATTTATTCCAAGATCTACTTAGGAAATCAACCCTTGATGCTAAATTGGTTAATTTGACCCAAAACATTAGTTAGAACTCCTCAATAATTTAAAACACCCTGACTTAGGCCAAAAAAGTACTTATAACTGTGATTTCAATCTAACTTAAGTAATTGAACGCTTTTATGACTTAATATTTCCTTAAGGGATTTTGTTTATATTTATATTTTGTGATAAAATCCCAATTATATTTAACATTCTCATTACTATGTGATTACACTCGCATCTTTAACCATTCATAAATAAGAAAATCATCATTTTGTTATTAATTTTATAATTTTATGCTTGTTAACTTTCCTATGGGATCATATAATACCCACATAATGATATAATTAACCATGAATGACAAAAATAATAAAATAATGATATGATTATAAGTTTTTTTATCTTCGTTGATCCATTGAGTGGATAATGGATCGACCAAGATACTAAGGGAATTCCTTGAGTTGTATCCCAAATTGAATTTTAATACCCATAAAACACTCAATAATTATTCTTATTTATTTCTATGTTGTATCACATCCTCGAACTGCGTCATTTCACACTCCTCCAATCATTACAATTCATAATCACATGTAGATGAGAGGAACTAGAGATTCGGTAATTACATTTCATTACTCAAATACAGAAACATATGACCTTATAAATTTAAATATAGAGGGAAGATTATAATATTACCAAAATTATATTTAATAATAAATTGTTACATTTTAAAGGTAAAATTAAATAATTAAATTAAATACCAAAACACGCACAAGATGTTCTTTGCTCATGATCAGTCCACATAAAATTAATTTCATAATAAAAATTAATTTTTCTAAAATTCAACTAGAGTTAATTTTAACAGATTAAAGATGAGTTAAAATAATATTAATTAATAAATTATATCCCCTCTGACTTCAGATTTTTTTTTATAAATTCCAGATATTTTTATTAATTTTCTAAAAAAATTAAATAATTTTTCTGATCCTTTTGGACTCAAAAGGGGCCCTTGGGGTATATGTTGAGCTTGGTGTGGGTCCACTAGGTTAGGTGGGTCAGTCTAGCCTAAGCCATTATGGTTCAAATTAGGAAAACCCATGGCTGACCAGGTTGTAGTGCTTAAAAAACATGCCTCCTCCACTAGCCACTTATGCATGTAGTGATTTTAATAAAAAATAAAATAAAAACATTTTTATATTAAAAGAGACACAGTTTATATAGTACATAGGTGTTTTCACAATTGGCCAGCCCCCCCCCCCAATAAATAAGGGGAAAAGGGTCAATGTGGATTTCATAAGCCACCCTATTTATTAATTTTTTTTATTCTCATATTACCATTCATAGTCTCGATTAAACCCTTACCCCACTAGAAATGTCTCTGACTAGAAACAAAAATGCTCACACCCAATTATAAACTAACCCCCCCCCCACACACACATGAATATATATATATATATAATTTTATTTTTTTGATATTGAAAATCAAATTGATCATTGAACCACCATTTATTGGTCGTTAAAACTCAAATAAACACATTGTAAATGGTGTTGAGATTATTTCAAATCAATCCATTCAAATTATAGAAAATTAAATAGAAATTTTTACATAGAAATTGTAAAATTTATTTGATACCAATGAAGGAACCAATTATGTTGTGGAAATATAGAAATAAGTGAATTTCAAATTTTAACAATTAATCTATACTAAGATACTTGATACATCATGTTGCTACATGATTAATTCCAAGGATATCATGAAATTCATTTTATGTATAAAAAAATAAAAATAGTTCCTTGGTGGAACGATATGATCCTGATGATATATCCTCCTCTATGGATCATTGTAGATCAAATACACCAAACATGGAACCCTCTAGATTATCTAAACATATATTAAAGGCCCCTAAACATTATAATTTGGTTCTCATGTTCTTCGATGAAAGGTAATTGTTTTGAAAATGCTCATGAAATTTTCAGAAGATAATGCATTCTATTCTTGATCTTGGATCAATCCTTTATTGACCTTCCCTTTATATTCTATCCCTATAACATGATAGAAATATTGAGAGGAATTAAATTTCATGTGAATGATTTATACCACTATTAATGGATCAAGAATGATCTTAAATAATTATTTTTAACTTTAAAAAATACACTTAATTCTTTGGATAAGGTAAACCTATTAAACCATCCTGGAATTACAAGAATAACTAAGTAAACATGTCATACATTTCAAAAATATTTCATCACCTATTGGTTACATTATTAAATTACATGTGATGGACCATGAGTTGTTAAATTGGAATGTTCCTCCTTTAATTATTTAACAAATCTTAAATGTGCAAAATTCGATTGAAAAGTAACAGTTTCTCATATTCAATTTTATAATTATACAATTTATCAATACATTGAGAAATAAATTTAATTATAATTATTCAAAACTATAAAAATATAATTTATATAAGTTACTTGATAACGTTCACTTGGATTTTCACTAGTCCCTATAATTTTGGACCACTTCATCCTAAACTATGATTCATCCAAATTAGTGGAATATATAGATAAAATTTGTATGTGATACTATAGTCCATTATCTAAGTAGTAGTGAGTCCCACTCATATACCAAGAGTGGTATCTAGCCACACATTATAGAACCTAAATAGATAAATATAATTCATATCTATGATAACCTCCAATGAACACTTACTATTTTCTCTTGATATATCATCATGTTGGTCACATACTTGTGTCATAAACCCATATATATTTATTTGAAATTCTAAAATTAACTCATAGAAATACCTTCATGGTCATGGAATTAATCTCGTAGTTCCATTTCAATCAAATTTCCCAAGATATCATCTTTTAATCTTGGAAGGGACGAATCCATTCTTGACTTATTCATTAATATCAAAACACCTATGATTCACCAAACATATCCCACCCCATCATGAGCATGTTTTATTTGGGTTTTCTTCAATACATAAAATTTTATGATTCATTATATACATTAATAATAATCCAATACACAAATTCTCATATAGTAATATTCAATGACACATATAACATGTGGAATTCCTATTGGCGGGTTAGTTATTATAAACACCTATAATGGTGATTACTTAGTTTGAACTTCATGAGAATAATTTTTGATGTCTTATAACCCCTCAATAACTAATAGTAAAACATAATCTATGTCTCGTTATAAATATTTCATCTAACCATAGAACACATGTTTATGAATATTGGCATAGTACTTCAAGGTTCTCATCATAGTAGTGAAATACGATAACATCTCAATGCGACAAATACACTAAGGATATTATCAAATTAATTTTATATATAAGAATAATGATCATGTGATAAGATGTTTATTAATATTTAGGTATTAAAATATTAAAGTAATCTAAAGTGAAAAGTAAGTGGGTTATAGGGCACAAACTCCAACAGTTATATCATATATAACTCTTAGATGGTTGATTAGGAAACACTTTGTCCAATCCATCACATGGATAAACACAATTTCATTATTATGGTTTCATAACTCTTAGGGTTTACCAAATAATTGAAACCTAAGGATCATATTGGTATTTGGTTAACTAACTCTTAGGGTTAGCCATCTCCACCATGCATGACATATGATATTCTATGGGCACCCTACTTTAGAAGAACCTACCTGGTTAAATGATAAAGGTCTTTATAAGTATTTTCTTTTCAAGGAATCTAACATTTAGTATTTTTTAAGGTGATTTAATCTCTCCATATTATCTCACATATTACATTTATTAATACATTATTATAATGATTTAGTTTGTAACTCTATTACTTCCACCAAACCAATATGTTCAAACCATATTGATGTGTAAATATTTACAAAACTCAAAGTTTATTTTACTAACAAATGTTAAAATTAAACTATATTTACACATATCCAAATTTATCCCATGTATAAGATTCACGAAACACCTTTATGTTATCCATAAATCATAATTAACTTCTTAATTCATGTTCATAATTCAATACAATAAAAACTCAATTTAGAATAAAACAAAATAAATTATCATACATCACATGTAACTCATTATATACATGTATGATAATTAAGAAGTAGTTTAAATAATTATAAACACATTATAATTTAACTATATATTACAAAAATTACATGATTTAAATAAATATCAACATTTTATATCTATCCTCAATATGAATTCTTCCATATTGTTTATTATATGAAATTTACTTTAAATATATTATATCACTAGAAATAAAAAGATTTTATATTTCAATCATATTATGTAGAAATTAAAATAATTAAAATATCACATATTTATCATTTTTTAATCCTTTTATCTTATCAATAATCAAAAATCATTATGACAAGGTTTAAAAAAATTCTCAAATAAGGCCTTAATTTGAAAAATTTCAAATTTAGAACTATGAAAAATGCTTAATTAAGTATAAAATATTTTATATTTGGCCTTAATTTTTAATTTATAAAAACTTTATAAATCACACTTATAATTTCAATATAAATATTTTATATCTAAATTATAAATCATGCCATATAATTCATAAAAAGGTATTTCAATATTAATATTTAATATTTATAGATATATATTTATTAAATGTTTCAAAATAGATTAACTAATTAATTATAAGAAATTTATAATTGATTAATTTATAAATTACTTTATAAATAAATAAATATATAATTATTATATTGCCTTATAATTTATAAATAATTTATAAATAATTTATAAATTATAGCATTCAAATCAAAATTAAATTTTAGGAATTTTTTCCCATTCTTAAAAACCTGCATAGGATTAAAAATAATCCTAGTGTAAGAATAACTTTATGCCTTGCATATGTATAAATTAAGCATGATCATGTTAGAATAATATCACGCACAAGAACTTATATGAGCTGAGCATGTGCATCCTGGCTATCACGACATATGATACACTCCCACATGACATTAAACCCAATCTCATGTGCCATTAACCTGATTTTACATGTGAGATTAATTTAGGGACTAAATAGGAATAAATGAGAAATTAGAGGCCTTATAAAATATTAAACAAGGGATTATAGGTTCTTCATCTTATTAAAAAGTTTTTGTGTGTCATTAACCTAGTGGGGAAGCCCCTATATAGGATTAACTTCATGCTGGACCATGTTAGATTAACCCATGAAACATAGGCTCATATAATATTAACTCACAACCTTTGTGAGATTAACACAATGCTTTCATAAGATGAACTCAAGTCGTATATAATCTTGCATTGTATTAAACTTTAATTCAATGGGTTATATATGAATGAAAAAGCACCATCGTATGATTAATCTTGCATTGATAGAGTCTGTGTACTATTAAATCATGAAAGAATCATGTTGAACACAGAGAGCTTTTGTATTATTAAACCACTAGTGCCTATACGATAATTAAGGTTTTAAGGTACATCGGAAGTGGTTGGAACCATGACCAACAATGGATTTTCCTTAATTTATATGGATATATCCTCATAATTAGATGAATGAAACCCTGATATATTCATAGAGAGGATATTTTCATATATATTTATAATTAATTTATATAAATAAAAAGTAACATTTCTTTCAATTATTTCTTCATTATCTAATTTTTTGACCTCTTTTAATCATACCATCATTTCTTCAAATGATTCATGTATAAAATCCCATTAAAAATATTCACACATCATCCACAAACCATGTAACATCACTTTAGAATCTCTATATACTAGAATAGATGATTATAATATCTTTAATAATTCATCATTGATCACAATAATAATTGTTCATGTTGGAATAATTATTTACATTATTCTATTGATCTTTGAGAGTGGAGAGGAGGATTATTTATATTTGTTTTAAAGAGTTTTCTAGTGAAATTTCTCTCTAGGGTGAAGAAAATTCTCTATGATGAATATTGTACACAATAACGCCTCTCTATGTAGAAAAGATATAATTGGGTTTACTTAGCTCGGTTAGAGAATTGGTTATTTCACATAGGCCCTTATGTAGTCTCTTAATCCTTAGATAACCCCATATTGAATAATAATAATAATAATAATAATAATAATATTATTATTATTATTATTATTATTATTATTATTATTATTATTTCCAAAACATGCACTAAACTCACAAATGAATTAAATATCATTTCTTAAACAAATAACATTATATTTATTTAAATGATATTAAATATATCATTGTAGGATCGAAATATAGTATGAGATGCTCAATATACAAGAGGGGGGGGGGTGAATTTTATACTTTAAAAATTCCTTTGGAACCTTTAAAGTTAGTTAAGAATAACTATGTTTTCCTTAAGCAAAGGAAAAGGCTAAGTTTAACAAAGTTAAACTAAGAAAATTCACAACTCCTCTTAACACCGAATGCAAACTTAGGAAAGAGATTCCGAATGAGGGTTCCGGAAATATGGTTTCGGAAATTGAAATCTTAACAAACGATTATAATATGAGATTCTACCTTAAAGTGTATAGAATCTAAATGAAACAGAGTACAAATAAGGAAGTATAAGAAAGTTATACTTTCCTTATATTACAAAATGCAGCGGAATAAAAACAAGTAGTAAAACTACTAGTAACAAGATATAAGTCTTTTAACCCAAAGAGAAGGGTATCCAACAACCTTGGATAAAGGTCCCTTGATTTATACTTTCAAGCAAGTCTGTCTTACCCACACCAGGGTAAGCCCTCGATACGAATATCGGAGTCTCTGTCTTGCTATCCCCGCAAGCCCTCAACTTCATGGTAGTTGGCAACCTCTGTCTTCCTCAGCAAGGAAGCCCTCAAACTTCAAGGTAGTCGGCACCTCTGTCTTCCTATCCCCGGAAGCCCTCGAATGTAATCACCAACATTCGGAGTCGCACAAAGCTTTGAGAGTTAATAAGAGCCTCTCTCTCTAGAATTCACTTCAACAGCATGTATGCACAAAACCAAGTTGTTCATCTGTCATCAGTTATGAGCTCTTTCAAATGAGCTCCTATTTATAGGTAAGGTCGGCTCCTTCTCCAACGGTCATATTTTCCTTAAAGATCGGAGGGACCTGTACACGTGTCACTTAGACAACGGTTAGTTTAAAACAAAACAGACGACATCGTTTTATAACAAAACAAGTGTAACAGAATGTACGACATCGTTTTAAACTCTAACATAAAAGTTCGGAATGAAAATTTTGGAGTGAAGGTTCGGAGTGTAAGGAACAATAGTAAATAGTAGACAAATTTTAGAAGTGTAAGCAATATAAAAGTTCGGAGTCTAATAACGATATTTTTCAGAGTCTGAATTAATTCAGAGTGTATAAAACAAAGATACTCAAATTCTATTTAATAAGTGAATTCGGAATGAGAATTCGGAATAGGAATTCGTCATCGGAAATCGTAATGATAATTCTTCATCAGAATTCGTAATGGGAATTCGGAATGAGATTTCTTCATTAGAATTTGTAATGAGAATTCGTCATCAGAATTCGTAATGAGAATTCTTCATCAGAATTCGTAATGGGAATTCTTCATCAGAATTCGTAATGAGAATTCGTAATGAGAATTCTTCATTAGAGTTCGTAATGGGAATTCTTCATTGGAATTCGTAATGAGAATTCTTCTTCAGAATTTGTATCCTGAATCTGGAATAGAACTTAGTCAGAGTTCATATCCGGAATTCGGAATGAAACTTCCTTATAGTTCTTATCCAGAATTTGAATCCTAAAACAGAATGATTTATATCAAAGTTTCAACGATTCCGAGAAAATGAATCTGAATCTCATACTTAAGAAAAATATGGATGAAAATGTGATAAGGATAATTTTTCTTATAAAAGCGATTTTCCTTAAGATAAGATGTTTGTGATTTTCAAAATAAGAAGGAATGGAAAAGTCATAAGGAAAACCTTATTGACTCAACAATCTCCCCCTTTTTGGAAAGCACAAACATCCTTACGAAAAATCTATTCTAGGAAGAAAGAAAAAAACATTAAGGCTTATCTCCCTTTGCTTTAAGGATATTGATGAATACGACTAACTCCCCCTTAGGCTTTGAAACTCTAAGGATCGTATTCAGATTTCCGAAGTGAAAAATAAGAATATCTTCTTTAATGAAAAATCTCCCCCATAAACAAACTCTTATTAGAGTTTTTCTTTTTCTTAAAGATCTTTTTCTTCTCCCCCTTTGATAAACTCTTATTAGAGTTCCTCTTTTTCTTAAGGATCTTTTCCTTCTCCCCCTTTGTGATTTTCAAAAAGAATTGGAGGGAATGGAAAAACTTAACAAAGTACCTGAGATATTAGTAATGACAACAATAGAAACAACAAGTACAACTTTCATTAAATTTTAAATCTCGACAACAAAGAAAAAAATTACAACAAAAAGATCAGATTAGGTTATTTCAGATCTTTTTCCTTTGACATGAGACCCTTTAGAATAGTCTTGATCTTCTTTAGGTCTTTATGATCTTCTTCAGCTTGCTTCTCTAAGACCACTATTCTTGCGGATTGAGCTTCAATTTTTTCTTCCTGGGCTTTCAGCTTTTCTTCCTGAGCTTTGATCTTTTCGTCCTGAGCCTTCATCCTTTCTTCAAAATCGATCCGATGATCCCTTTCAAATTTCCAGTTCTGAGAAACAGAATTCAGTTTCCCATTCAGATCCCTGACTTCTTGAATCCGGAAGTTCTTTTCTTCAGTCATCTTTTCTTCAAAGGAGGAAGTTAGCTCGTTTATTTTCTTGTCCTCGGTCTCAAAGTCATCTTTAACATTGTATTGAAACTCATCAAGAAACCTCATCTCTTCCACAATCTTCTTCGACCAGCTTGTCATCCTTTTGCAAGATCTTTTATGAGCTTCGTAACCAACAAAGAATGTTTTGAACTGAGCCTCAATCTCAACGCACTTATCCATAACCATAGATACGGAGTCTGTTTTCTGATTCAACGCATGTTGGAGCATCTGGCATCTTGAGTCGATACTAGAGAAGGTCGGAATGGATCCTACCAACTTCTTTAAAGACTGGACAACAAAATCATGCCCCAACGAGGATGACTCCGAATCTGAAATCTTGCTTGGAGAGTTTTCTTCCTAAATAAGCTCCAACTTTCTCTTTGAAGAACTACCAGCTTCCTTTCTCTTCCTCTCTTGTGAACTCAGAGTATCAGCAAGAATTTGATTCCCCTTATCTTTTTTCGGAATTGAGTCCTATTCCGGTGTTTTCTTCTCACTATCAGAAACTTGAACAACAAAATCATCCTCATCAGCAGCTTCTACGTTTTTCATCTGAGCAATATCATGTAAAAGTTGTTCTTCTTCTCCATGATAGGAGACTTCTTCTTCTCCTTTCTCTTCTTCCATTGTTGGAGTAACTAGCTTCGAAGATTCAGCTTCTGAAGTCCGGAGTGATAAGTGTTCCGAAGGTGTTCCCTTGTAATCATCTACTTGTTTCAGCACATCTCCGGTTTCACCACTTCCTTCAGCACCCTCTTATACTTGTTCCACTTGCTCAACTTCCTCAGTATTCTTAGCAACAGCCTCTTCTGGAGCAGCGAAATTCCTTCCTGGAGTCTCAGGTAGAGATTCCAGGGAGAAAGATCTCAGAACTGGAATAGTTGCTGAAACCATTTCATTGAATTTTAACAAGGCCTGAGCTACCTCAGCCTCGGACATCTTCTTCTTGAGCTTCTTCTCCTTTGCTTGTTTTTTAAGCTCATGAGCAGTTCTCTCCTTTAATGCCTTAGCTTCCGCAGGGTCCAATCCGAACTGCGGATCCCCTTCTTTCCTTTTCTCTTTATCAGCTCTCCACTTTGTAACAACCTCATGAGGATAGGCTTTCTTCTTATTAGGCTTTGGAGGTGCGGAATGGACTTCCTTAGACTTGGGATTCTCGGATTCTACTAGAACTTCTTTTAGCTTTCTCTTCCTTACTGGCTTAGATGATTCCGGATCAGCAGCTTTCGGAGCCACTTCTTCTTGAGCAGGTAGATCAATAAACTTTCCAGACTTCTTGTCAAAAGCTACATCCATTCTTTTAAGAGTATCATCACCAACCAACAAAATTTTGCATACCCTCGGCTTAGATCTGCAAGCCTCCTTGAAAGATTCAAGTCACCGAACTATCAACTTTGATAATATTTCTGGGTACATTACGATCTGAGCTCTGAGATTTCCTTTCTTAAGCTTCTCAATGGTTATAAGAATGTGCCTCATGAAGTTAAACTTCCTTAGATTTATCAGGAAATCTAAGATATAAATCTCACTTTTCTTCAAGCTGTCTTTATCGTCTTTCCTCGGTACGATAAGTCCTTGCACCCACAACTCTAGAATCCGGAAGTTTGTGGATAGACTTGCAATCTTCGGAGCCTTGTCATCAGCGAGTCCGAGAGTTTCTAAGGCGTTTTCCTTGTCAAAGCTACCCTTAGAGTCCGGTAAAACGTGCGAAATAAATTCGGCTTCTCCTTCATAAGACAATCCTACCAAGCTTGCAGCCTTGGTGTAAGAAAGTTTGTAGGTCTTGCCATACGACTTGAAAGAAAACTTCTCCCTATCATCTTCCTTAAAGAAGGAAACTGATTCATAAAACTCGACAAGTAAATCTGAATATACATCATCTTGATTCCCGGTTTTTGATACCGCAACATCTTCCCAGCCATTCAACTTAATGTTCTTTGAGATAAGGGAATCATAGTTGTTGAAGAAATCCGGATGGAGTAATCTTTCTCTGTAAACTAACCACTGAGAAATAGGCTTGGTTGAAGACATTTCTTGAGACGCTAACTCCACAGACATTCGGATCTGTAATCCTCTGAGAAGTTCGGAACGGATACAACTGTAGTTCGGAATGGCCTTAAAACAGAGGGTCAGAACTCCAGGATGCAAGAGCTTGAAACCGATGTGGGACGAGAAATTGGGTCCCCTTTTAATAGGCTACGGGATGACGGTTCACCTTCTACGGTTGATCTAGCGGTTTAGAATGAGCTGCGATCAGATCTGACGGTTGAAAGCTTGAATCCGATCTTTTTGAGGTTTTTATTAAAACAAAGAATTAAGAGAACTATAATCTGAAAACATAGTACAAGAAAATTCCAGCAAGTAAATTATGACTAAGAAAAGTTGAGTAGGGAAATCATACCATTCGGATTGGCTTAGGAGGATTATTCGTAATGGCAGATTTCGCAAAAATTTTACTATGAAAAATAAACTTAGTAAGAAAAACTCATTACGGAAAACTCAGTATGAAAAACAAGCTTAAGAAGAAAAACAGTACGAAGAACTTAGTATGAAAAATACATTACGAAAAATACATTAATGGTAAAAATCGGTACAAAAACCTTGTTATGAAACTGCCAGTACGTAATTTTCATTCCGGAAATTTTCAATACGAATACTTCCATTTCAGAAGTATTCTGTACGAGAATGTCCAATCTGAAAAATTTTAGTTCCGGAAATTCCATTCCGGAAATCTTCGTTCCGAAAAGTTTTGAAAATAAATTTTGAAAAACTTTGTTAAACAAACAATCAAATGTACCCCCCCCCCTATGAAAAGGAGTTTATTACTGTAAGGAGATTTTTTCAACAGAAAGTTAATTAAGAAAGATTACCTTACGGTTATCATTCCTAACTTCTGTTTAATATATTCAAATCTATTAGAAGGCAAAGATTTTGTGAAAATATCATCAAGTTGATCTTGCGTTCTGATAAACTGAAGAATAATATCCCCTTTAAGTGTGTGATCCCTAAGAAAGTGATGCCTAATATCTATGTGTTTTGCACGAGAGTGATGTGCAGGGTTTTTACTAAGGGCAATGGTACTTGTGTTATCACACAAAATTTGAGTTTTGGTAAAACTCAAGCCATAGTCTGTGAGTGTGTGTTGCATCCACAACACTTGTGCACAACAACTTCCATCTGCTACATATTCAGCTTCAGCAGTGGAGAGTGCTACAGAATGTTGCTTCTTGCATGACCAAGAAACTAAAGAATCTCCTAAGAAATGACAAGTTCCGGATGTACCTTTTCTATCCATTCTACATCCACCAAAGTTAGCATCAGAAAAACTTTTTAGAACAAAATCATTTCCAGAAGTATAGAATAATCCTAGATCCATGGTTCCCTTAAGGTAGCGAAAAATTCTTTTTACTGCCTTTAAGTGATATTCCTTAGGATTGGATTGATATCTTGCACATAAGCATACTGAAAACATTAAGTCTGGTTGACTAGCTGTTAAGTAAAGTAGACTTCCTATGATACCTCTAAAAGATGTTTGATCTACTGGTTTCCCAGCTTCATCAAGATCTAAAGAGTTTGAGGTACCAATGGGAGTACTTATACTCTTAGTGTTGTCATAACCATACTTTTTAAGAAGATCTTTAATATACTTATGTTGAGATATATATGTTCCTTCTGGTTTTTGAGAAATTTGAAAACCAAGGAAAAATGTTAACTCACCCATTATACTCATTTCAAACTCAGATTTCATTAGACTAGCAAAAGAGTCAGTCAAAGATTGCTGAGTTGAACCAAATATAATGTCATCAACATAAATTTGAACAATCAAAACATTTTTCTTATCTTTCTTTATGAAAAGGGTTGGATCTGCATTTCCCTTAACATAGTTATTTTGAAGCAAAAATCCAGTGAGTCTATCATACCATGCTCGTGGGGCTTGTTTAAGGCCATACAAAGCTTTGGTAAGTCTAAAAACATGATCAGGATGTTTTGTATCTTCAAAGCCAGGAGGTTGTTCAACAAAAACTTCCTCTTGAACATAACTGTTAAGAAAAGCACATTTCACATCCATTTGAAAAAGTTTGAAATTAAAGAATGCAGCAAAAGCAAGTATAATACGGATAGATTCAAGTCTAGCTACTGGAGCATAGGTTTCTTCATAGTCTATTCCTTCTTGCTGATTATAGCCTTTAGCAACAAGTCTAGCTTTATTTCTAACAATGACTCCATTTTCGTCACATTTATTTCTGAAAACCCATTTTACTCCAATAACAGAATTTTCCTTAGGTATTTCAACCAAGGTCCAGACTTTATTCCTTTCGAATTCATTTAGTTCATCTTGCATGGCTTTAATCCAATCATCATCACCTAAAGCTTCATCAGTGTTTTTAGGTTCTAATTGGGAAAGAAATGCTAGATGTTCTACTTCATTTCTTAAGGAACTTCTAGTCCTTACAGGTTGATTTACATCACCAATGATACTATCACTGGGATGATTCTTAAGAAACACCTGATTTGGGTTTTGTAAAACCTGTTCATCAACATAGGGTAGAAAGTCTTCTGGGGTAAATGTTTCAGAAGTATCTTCTAGAACAATTTCCTTATCAGAAGGTTCTTCTATCAAAGGTTGACAATCAGTTTTTGAAAACACATCTGAAGATGTAAGTTGAGATGGTTTAAAAACAGAAGGATCTGACTCATCAAATTTTACATGTACTGTTTCCTCAACAGTACAAGTATTTTTATTAAAAACTATATAATCCTTAGAGGTTGTGGAATATCCTAAGAAAATCCCTTCATCTGATTTTGGTGCGAATTTATGTAGGTTATCTTTAGTATTCAAAACGAATACTTTGCAACCAAAAACTTTGAAGTAGGAAAGTCTTGGTTTTCTACCATTCCATAACTCATAAGGAGTTTTATTAAGAAAAGGTATAATCAAAACTCAATTTATAGTATAACAAGCAGTACTTACAGCTTCAGCCCAGAAATATCTAGCAATAGAATATTTACTCAACATGGTTCTAGTTATTTCTTGAAGATATCTATTTCTTCTTTCAACTACACCATTCTGTTGAGGATTTCTAGGTGCTGAAAAATTGTGAGTAATACCTTTCTTACTACAAAAAGTTTCAAAATCAGAATTTTGAAATTCTCCTCCATGATCACTATGAATAGTTTTCAATGGAAGGTTTTTCTCATTTTTAACTTGATCTCTAAAACTTTTGAAATAAGAAAAAGCTTCAGATTTCTTTTCTAGAAAATAGACCCAAGTAAATCTAGTGTAATCATCAACTAGAACAAACACATAGTATTTTCCTCCAATACTTCCAGTTTGTGTTGGACCAAAAAGATCCATGTGCACTAACTGTAATGCATCAGTTGTTGAGACTTCACCGATTGACTTAAAACTAGATTTATGTTGCTTTCCATATTGACAAGGATCACAAACTTTAGAATAATCAAATCTAAGCTCCGGTAGATCCTTAACTAGTTTCTTCTTAGAGAGTTTACATAGGTTTCTCATATTACAGTGTCCTAATCTTCTATGCCACAACCAAGAATGATCTTCCATTGCACTTAGGCAAGGTAAATCTTGGCTCCTGAGATCTTCTAGATTCAAAGTGTAGACATTCTCTTGCCTATTGGCTGAGAGAATAAATTCTTCCATGGAATTGTGAACTAAACACTTATCATTCCTAAAATTCACAAGGTAACCTTCATCACATAACTGACTTATGCTAATGAGGTTGTGCTTAAGACCTTTAACAAAAAGAACATTTGAAATCAAGGTTTTACCAAGAAAAACAATATTACCAATACCAACAATCTCTCCCTTAGCATTGTCTTTGAAAGTTACCTTTCCTCCTTTCGTTTTGATAATCTTTTCAAAAAATATTTTGTTACCAGTCATGTTCCGGGAACATCCACTATCCATGTACCATGTATTGTTGCTGGTACTTTCTTTATTATCCTGAAATCAAGAAGAAAATTATACTTTCGGAATCCAAACTTGTTTGGATCCGAGATTTCCAGACAACAAAATTTTAGGAACCCACATTTTCTTAGAAAAGTAAGCTTTGTGAAATCCTAGAGATTGGGTTTTGTTTAAGGAACAATTCTTTGCCCAGTGAGCACCACATTGACACTTGGTACAGAATGGGGCACTTTGAGGAACAAAATAATTGTTACTGAAAATAGGTTTTGCATGGGTATAACCAAATCCAGATTTATTTCTTAAAGGTCGTATTTGGGAATACATCTTATCAAAATTTTCCTTACGATGGGTAAAGTTTGATAAACACTTCTTTAAGGAAAAAATTTCGGACTTGAGTTTTACAACCAAGTTTTTATCCTCAAAATCATTAGTTTTAGAACTAGAGTTAGGCTCGAAAACATTTTTCTTAGAAATTACCTTTTCTAATTCTTTGGAAAGTTTATTCTTCTCAGAACTTACTTCCTCAAGATTTTTTGAAATATTTTCAAAATCAGCATTTTTTTATCAAGATCTTTAGAAAGATCTGATATCTCTTTTGTAAGAATAGAATTCCTAGAGTTTGCCTTATCAAGTTTCTTATTGAGTTTGGAATTCTCAATTTCAAGAAGTTCAGCAAACCTAGAGACTTCTTCATAAGTAGGTAAAGTATTTTCCTCATCAGAAGATGATTCTTCATCAGAAGAGTTATAATACTTACTATCATTAGAATTTAAAGAAACATTGGTCAATGATTTAGCATTTCGTACCTTAGACATAAGACAATGATTATCAATAGGTAATCTGGCTATAAGACCAAGATTCTTCTGTCCTGAAGATTCATAATCAGAAGATTCATCTGAAGAGTCACCACCACTGGCACTCCAGGTGTCATTAGCTTTCAGAACTTTCTTAGCTTTGGCTTTATAATACTTCTTTCTGTTCCTGTCTGAATGTATTTCCTTCCTTTCTTTCTTTTTGAGCATAGGGAAATCTGGTCTAATATGTCCAGCTCTTTTACATTCATAACAATTAACTTCTCCATCTTTCTTATCTTTCCTTTCCTTCTTCTTATACTTGTATTGAATGTTTCTCTATCCATCTATCTTGTTCATCCTTCGAGCAAGATTGGCTAATTCATTTTCTGAGACTTCACTCTCACTATATTCGTATTGGAAAATGACTTTCTTAGACTTGGATCTGGTTACTCTCTCAGGAGTCTTAGCTTTCATCTGATTTGAAGTTGTAGTAAAATCAACAGTACCATTTCCATTCTTCTTCTTGATTTTGTCAGCATCTCTCTTCATTCTAGTTTCATGTTGTAAAAGAGTTCCAAAAAGCTCATCAAGAGTAATTTGAGTTACCTTCCTGTTCTCATCTATAGCTATTCTCTTGGATTCCCATTCATTGGGCATAATATCAATTATCTTGTCCACAAGAGCTTCATCATCTAAACCTTTCTCTCCCATGGATTGTAGACTGTTGAAAATAGTCATAAATCTTTGTTTAACTTTACAGATAGGTTCTCCATAAGGAAAATTGAAGCCATGATATTCATCTCTAAGCATAGCTCTTCTAGTCTCAATCACTTTAGAAGTCCCAAAGTGTGTGACCTCTAACTTCTTCCATATGCAGTTAGCTGCTTCACAAGAAGAAATTTGGCTATATATATTTCTGGTCATTGAACATAGTAAAGTATTGCGTACCTTATAGTTGAGTTGATATTCTTGCTTTTCCTGGTTAGTAAAAGATCTGACTTCCTTGTCAAGAATTTTATAATCACCAGTAAGCATAACAAAGTTGTCTACTCCAGTGTTGATAACAAAAGTCTTCATATGATCTCTCCAGTACTCATAATCATTACCATCAAATATGGGTGGTCTTGTAGGATTCAGATTGTCAATAGATCCAACATTAATTCCTGCCATACTAAAATAACTTTGCACACAAACTTGTTAGTAGCAAAAGAATCGTAATAACGAAGTTCGGAATGAGAAAGTCCGGAATGGACAAATTCGGAATGAAAAAGTTCGGAAGGATAAAATGAGCAAGAAAAACTTGTATGTGAGTACAAGTATTTCAGAGACCTCCTTTGATACCAATTGTGGGATCGAAATATAGTATGAGATGCTCAATATACAAGAGGGGGGTGAATTGTATACTTTAAAAATTCCTTTGGAACCTTTAAAGTTAGTTAAGAATAACTATGTTTTCCTTAAGCAAAGGAAAAGGCTAAGTTTAACAAAGTTAAACTAAGCAAATTCACAACACCTCTTAACACCGAATGCAAACTTAGGAAAGAGATTCTGAATGAGGGTTCCGGAAATATGGTTCCGGAAATTGAAATCTTAACAAACGATTATAATATGAGATTCTACCTTAAAGCGTATAGAATCTAAATGAAACAGAGTACAAATAAGGAAGTATAAGAAAGTTATACTTTCCTTATATTACAAAATGCAGCGGAATAAAAACAAGTAGTAAAACTACTAGTAACAAGATATAAGTCTTTTAACCCAAAGAGAAGGGTATCCAACAACCTTGGATAAAGGTCCCTTGATTTATACTTTCAAGCAAGTCTGTCTTACCCACACCAGGGTAAGCCCTCGATACGAAGATCGGAGTCTCTGTCTTGCTATCCCCGCAAGCCCTCAACTTCAAGGTCGTTGGCAACCTCTGTCTTCCTCAGCAAGGAATCCCTCGAACTTCAAGGTAGTCGGCACCTCTGTCTTCCTATCCCCGTAAGCCCTCGAATGTAATCACCAACATTCGGAGTCGCACAAAGCTTTGAGAGTTAATGTAACACCCCAAGATTTCATAGTGTGTTAGTTCTTCGAAATAATTCAATAACTTTCACTACATGCAACACAAAGTTCAATCACACCATGGCTTACCAAACAAGCCGTTCAAAAGAGGTTATGAATAGTATTAGATAAATTTTAATGTTTATATAATCCTTATAATTTTAGAATCCATATTATGAGTTTCTTAGATATAATGCAAGAACAAATTCATTTTCAGTATTGCACTTTTATCAACTTTAATAGTGAACCCTTTTTAAATACTATATTTTAAACTTTTTGACTAAATGGGGACATCAAAAATTTAAAATGAAACATCCCAAGCTTCTACGGTACGCTTCTCTTTGAATAATGTGATAGCGTGTGTTGTACGCAACACCGAGTTCTAACACACCATAACTAATCAAACTAGCCGTTATGAATAGTAATACCTACTTTTTGAAATTATATATATTTTATATTTGAAAATGGACTTCATTTTTGGATTCGGAATATCGAATTTAGCCTAAGGTGAAATTTTGGTACATTTCGGATAACTTTCATATTTTGATGAATAGTGAAAATTACTAAATTTTAATTAAAAACAACTATTTTAATCAAAATAATTAATAGTGATAAATTATGAATTTGAGTGGTTTTAAAGTATATTTAGAATATATTTTTACCATTTAATATAATTTTGGTCATTGGACATAATTTTACAATTAAACCGAACATAAACGAGTGTCAATCTTTTGATAGTTATTATCTCATAAAAACACGCTTTTTGTTTTGACAGCGGGAATTAATTTTAAATTAATTTCTGCCACTTCTGTGTTTTGAATTTAGGAAAATGGATTCCATATTTGGAATCAGTATGTTCAAATTGTGTAAATAGGTAACTTTTATTTTTAGACATTTTGAATAATTACTGCGGTAAATATTTTATTTACCATGGTTAAGGGTAAATCCGGTAAATAAGGGTTAAATAAAATAATATTATAATAATACTAAATTACCCTAAAACGTGTATTAACCCTATTGGTTGATACATGGTCGACCATGGGCATCTTTGGGTCGATTTTGGGACCCCATGGATCCACTTGTAAGTGATAATGACACTTTATTTTAATTAAGTCAAAATGAATACAAAAATGACACAAGCATATATCTTTTAGAAAACCAATTGTTACATAGGGTTATATAAGTTGGATTTTAGATTATAAATATTCATTAGAAAGCTAAAAAGATTTTCTACATAATGATATTTTATTTATAATTTTTAGACATTAAATAATTTATTTTATTTATGACACAATGATGATGCAGTAATTACTATAATAGTGAAAAATTAAAATAATTGATATTATAAATACCCAAAAAAATATAATATGAAACTTTTAATGAATTAAACTAATTTTATAGGATAATATGATATATTAGGATTGATTTAATTTACTTTGTTCGAAGTAATCAATCTGTTATGAGTTTCACAAAAATCAACTATTGAATAGTGTCAAAATTGACATAAAAGAATTCTTAAAACAAATATTATATTATTAATTGATATTAAATTCCTAAAAATCTACGGTTCGGCCAAGAGACTTATATCAGGATAGGTTCATCATTAATGGACCACTTGGGGGTCTCTTGGATGTATATAGTAAGTTTATTAACCATATTATATAAAAATACAAAGAGACATTGTAAAAGTGAAACTAATTAACTTAGAGTTAATACTTAAAGATAAGGTTAATATAAGTACCCAAACCTGTCTAAATTCTACTGGTTGAGTGGTTTTCGACCTATCCCCACCTTAAACTTTGAATAATAAACTTTGGAGCCTTTAGAAACCGAATATGAATTTATTATAAATTACTATTTCTAGCTTTTCCAAGGGTGCCCCTCACCCCTCTTATAAAAGGGCACTCCTTCTCATTTCTTCACACCTCTAAAGCCTTTTGGTTCGGCCAAACTCTGCCCAAATACTCTCCCAACATCCCTCACTACAACCTAGAGGCCTTAGTTTGATCAGAAAGCCAACCTAAGGAGCCCTTTTGATCAAATCAAAAAGAAGAACCCGAAGAAGAGGTAATGTTTTCACCACCCCTTTCCAAGTTCATTTCGTCTTCCACTTCTTCTTCCTTTGTTCTTACCATTCTAAAATAATAACTCCAGTATCTCACATATACTGTGATGTTATTATAAATATGGTACAACCATATTCAGTATTCTATCCACCCTTTGAATAACATGTCACCATACGTGCGTACGTACGGACTACCGTCTCCACGTCGTGGTGTAATTGTTATTCAATATAATATTATTTGGATGGGTATAATAATGATGTGTAACTCATGTAAATAATAAATATAACATGTTAATGATTCTGTATATATGATATACCATCCATTTATATATTATTTTAATATCAAAAGAATGATATTGTCGCTCGTGCGTACGTACGGACTACCGTCTCCACGAACGCGATGAGATTCATTCTCCATCGTATCCATTCAAGTATAATTATCATTTGATGATTTAAAAATGATGTTTAAGGACTTGATATCATTCTGGATATGAATAATATACAACCTATCCTTTACAAAAAGGTCTTACGTAACAAAACATATAAAAGAAAACAAGTTAACACCCGAAACAACGATAATACTAAGATATTATTATAAATCGATATTAAAAGATCATATATGATATCATATTAATGTATATGATTCTTGTATAATTTAGTAACAATTATTTCACCATTATACAGGAGGTTAACCTACCCCAACCAAGGAAAAAGTACAAGGTAAGGGTTATTTCACAATCTCTTCATTATCCGAGGTTGTTTATACGTAATAATCTACTGGGATATCTTTATCATCCACATCCATGTTTCTTAAAAATGTATTTCAAAACATTTTTACTATTTACAAGAATATGGGTTAAAGTCATTTATACCCTTGTTTGACTTTTTATAAGAGGTTTATAAAGGAATCTTTCCGTCGTTTTCAAAACAAGGTCCTTTTTAACCTTTTCGACAGAATTGAAGTAAGAATGTTTTTTTTAACTTATACGGCGGGTGCGGTTATTTTACGCCGTTATAAAATCTTCAAAGCTTTCCTTACAAACTTATAAGAATATTTTCAAAGAAAATGTTTTATTTTATATGGATCTTAAATGATTTCAAAATAAAAGGAGATATTTCTTTAAAAAGAATTTTTATTTCATCTACGTCAACATCCTTTGATGGATTTTAAGATTATTTGAAGTTGATTTATTATGATACAAAACTTCTATATTGTATTGAAGGTTTTGTGATATGTTTGACTATGGATGTGCTATTTTTATACCATTCATATTTTATGGTGAAATTATTGACATTTCGTATGCTAGTTTTAATACGAATGTTTATGTTATGTTTAAACCTTTTCATATGGGAATGCATTGGACTTAATAAGTGACGGGTGGAGCCCGCTATAGCTCCTCGATGCATCGGTAGGTCTCATGAGACAAACTAGTGTCTTGGCACAAGGCCTTGACAAAATCTTATTTGTAGTCTTGGCACGAGGCCTTGGCTATGTGGTTATGATAGTCTGGCATTATGCATTCCAACATTATGAAAGTGGTTATTAATTTTTGCATGTGATTATTCGATTAGTAGAATATCCATGTGAATAAGTAAATGGCATTATTTCATTTTACTTTTGCCATACTATGTTGAAGTTCAAGTTTAAAAGGCTTTTGTTTTAGTAATGCATTGCCTTAAATGTTTATTCTTATTTATGAAAGTTTCTGCTATATTGTTATCCTTACTGGGCATTTGAGCTCACCCCTTTTCTATGTTTTATTTTTCCCAGGAAGTGAAGATGTAAGTTATGAATGACCTGCAGGTATATTATGAGGGGATTATAGTGTGGACTGTGGAAACATTATGTTGTTGTAGTAGTTTTTCATTTTATTATGTAATGTAAAACTTATGAATATATCTAGTGTTTCCAAGGCTACTAAACCAATCGGTCTTTCGAGATTTGATCTTTCTTGTGATCATGCCAATGTAATGTAATAATGCACCGACTCTGGGTAACTGGGGTCGGGGCGTTACAGTTGGTATCAGAGGAAGTTTAGTACAAACCTTGGAAGCTAGATTTAGATAAACTCTGATTAGAGCACGTAGACCTAAGATGAACTTTGAGGATTAGTATAGAAGAACTTCCTAGAATTTTGGTATTGTAGAGATTTTGTGAGTTTTCCGAGCAATACATCCCTGTCTGGATACGAGCAGGTAGAGGCGGCTCTGGCACAGATGTACCTAGGGGTAAAACCCGAAAACACCGCTTTGAGCTAGACTCGAACGGGAACTGGTGCACGACAACGGGCCTTGCTGCACTCTTGGTTACGACACTCCCGGGGTATATGCTTAGGATAACTCTCATTTTCTTTAAAAATAATTTTGAAGGGATTATGAGTATATACTTCCTCAAAGAAAACATTCTTATGATTATGGATTATATCCATAAATAGTTCAATTTATGTTAGGTGTTTTATAAGTATGGGATTATGTATTTTGATTCATAAACTGATTTAGTTTATGCCATTGTTTAGAAATGGCGCCCAGTAGAAGGAATGAGAACTCCAGAAATGCACATGATCCAAAGAGAAGGAAGGATCATATCTTTCATGGTCTTAAGCTAGAATTTATAAGAGAAATAGTCTCCCATGTATTATCATCATATGAAGAAATAATATCATGTATTGATAAGATAAGTAAAGAGTTTACTGAGTCCTATGGCTTTGAAGGGAAGCAAGAGAAGAAAAGGATGGAAGAGAGAAATATGGATAAAGGGAAGAGGGAAAAGAAGAATTTTCCCATATGTGGTAACTGTGGAAAGAAACACCCTGGAACTTGCCTGAAAGGAATGAGAGTTTGTTATAAGTGTGGAGGAAAAGGGCACAAAGTACGTGACTTCAAGGGTAAGAAAATGGTTTCAAATGTACAATGCTTCATTTGCAAGGAGTTTGGACACTACGCGAACCTATGTCCCAGTCATCAGTCTATGACGCAAATGATGCTATTGGATAATAATCAAGTTATGATACTACCACAGATGAAGAGGAATGATTAGAGTTCTTATGTTGATTATGTCAATTGAGTGTTGTATCAACAATGTACTTGTTATAATAATTATGGAGTATATAAGGATTGTACTGCAGTACTATTTCATTAAGGACTTGAGATTGTGTGGAAAAAAGAAAAGTGACTCAATAGCAGGTTAAATTTTTGGAAAATATATGGTTGAGAGAAAGATAAACCATAATATGGTTCAGATACCGAGGTGGTGATTTTAGAATAATACATTATTGATTTGGATAAATTATATTGGATATTATTGACTACCTTGAAGCTGATTAATGATTTGTATATTCCATCATTGTTGGGGTTTTAAACATTTTTGGATTAATGAAGTATATCCAGCATTCTATATGGAATAAGGGATCATGAATGTAATCAATAAGGAATATGGTAATACATGATGAAGGTATTTATATGCTATTACGGGGTAAAAAGGATCTATATTATGTTTACCTTCCTTATAAATGTTGGACTGTGAGTTTGGATAGAATTATTTTGGATAGTTCTTATTTGGATTATTTTGGATTGCCATAAAAGGACAACCCGGAGGTCGGGCAGCAACCTGTTGCGTCCGGCAAGGCTGCGAGACTTGAACCCGCAACTGAAGGGCGACAAGGGTGTATCACCTACCACTGGCCCAAGAGATGTCCTGGATTAAATAATGTAGTTTTTTTAAAAGATCTGGTAGATGAATTATAAATTCGTTTATTTTGGAACCCTGTACGAATAGTATAAATATAATTTTTTTTACGAGTGAAAGATGAGTTTATGGTAGAAATTTATTAATGGACAAAACTCTAATTATAAAGTAAGTATATCTCCTTATGATCTTAGCCAATCTCATAAATAAATTCCTCAATATTAAGAAAAGAAACTTAGAACAAAAATGTTGTCCTAGATGGTACCTTAAATCATCACTAATTTATGGCTTTGGGATTGTTGGCCTTTTCATAGCCATGTTCTCTACCACTCTCCATCAGATAATTGATGGTTAGATTTCTCTTCCATATCCATATTTTTCTACATGGAACCCTAGTATGTGTTATTTTCAGTAATCTTCATACTTTTCACTCTTTATTTTAAATAGAGGCCTCATTAATTCATTTTTCGATGTGGGATTTCAACTAAGATATTTTGAAACGTCAAAAATGTGTTATCCTAATACCCTATGTTTTGTTGAACCGATGGTATTTCAAATCATCATAGATTGATGAATTTAAGGACCTCAATTATACACTTGTTTGTGATTGATGACCTCAATCACTACCTATAAATATTTACGTTTTTCCTCCGATTATATTTCTCTAATTGCCACCAATGTTCTCCTAATCAAGATCATAATTTGGTGGTGACCGTTTCATTTCTCTTTTCCTCATATTAAGACTAAATTTTAGTAACCCAATTTCCGATGTGGGGTTTCCCACAAATATATTATATATTTTCAACCTTTTATTTTCTAAGAACAATTTCAAATTGCGAGGACGCAATTTATTGAAGGAGGGAGAATGTAACACCCCAAGATTTCATAGTGTGTTAGTTCTTCAAAATAATTCAATAACTTTCACTACATGCAACACAAAGTTCAAGCACACCATGACTTACCAAACAAGCCGTTCAAAAGAGGTTATGAATAGTATTAGATAAATTTTAATGTTTATATAATCCTTATAATTTCAGAATCCATATTATGAGTTTCTTAGATATAATGCAAGAACAAATTCATTTTCAGTATTGCACTTTTATCAACTTTAATAGTGAACCCTTTTTAAATACTATATTTTAAACTTTTTGACTAAATGGGGACATCAAAAATTTAAAATGAAACATCCCAAGCTTCTACGGTACGCTTCTCTTTGAATAATGTGATAGCGTGTGTTGTACGCAACACCGAGTTCTAACACACCATAACTAATCAAACTAGCCGTTATGAATAGTAATACCTACTTTTTGAAATTATATATATTTTATATTTGAAAATGGACTTCATTTTTGGATTCGGAATATCGAATTTAGCCTAAGGTGAAATTTTGGTACATTTCGGATAACTTTCATATTTTGATGAATAGTGAAAATTACTAAATTTTAATTAAAAACAACTTTTTTAATCAAAATAATTAATAGTGATAAATTATGAATTTGAGTGGTTTTAAAGTATATTTAGAATATATTTTTACCATTTAATATAATGTTGGTCATTGGACATAATTTTACAATTAAACCGAACATAAACGAGGGTCAATCTTTTGATAGTTATTATCTCTTAAAAACACGCTTTTTGTTTTGACAGCGGGAATTAATTTTAAATTAATTTCTGCCACTTCTGTGTTTTGAATTTAGGAAAATGGATTCCATATTTGGAATCAGGATGTTCAAATTGTGTAAATAGGTAACTTTTATTTTTAGACATTTTGAATAATTACTGCGGTAAATATTTTATTTACCATGGTTAAGGGTAAATCCGGTAAATAAGGGTTAAAAAAATAATATTATAATAATACTAAATTACCCTAAAACGTGTCTTAACCCTATTGGTTGATACATGGTCGACCATGGGCATATTTGGGTCGATTTTGGGACCCCATGGATCCACTTGTAAGTGATAATGACACTTTATTTTAATTAAGTCAAAATGAATACAAAAATGACACAAGCATATATCTTTTAGCAAAACAATTGTTACATAGGGTTATATAAGTTGGATTTTAGATTATAAATATTAATTAGAAAGCTAAAAAGATTTCCTACATAATTATATTTTATTTATAACTTTTAGACATTAAATAATTTATTTTATTTATGACACAATGATGATGCAGTAATTACTATAATAGTGAACAATTAAAATAATTGATATTATAAATACCCAAAAAAATATAATATGAAACTTTTAATGAATTAAACTAATTTTCTAGGATAATATGATATATTAGGATTGATTTAATTGACTTTGTTCGAAGTAATCAATCTGTTATGAGTTTCACAAAAATCAACTATTGAATAGTGTCAAAATTGACATAAAAGAATTCTTAAAACAAATATTATATTATTAATTGATATTAAATTCCTAAAAATCTAAGGTTCGGCCAAGAGACTTATATCATGATAGGTTCATCATTAATGGACCACTTGGGGGTCTCTTGGATGTATATAGTAAGTTTATTAACCATATTATATAAAAATACAAAGAGACATTGTAAAAGTGAAACTAATTAACTTAGAGTTAATACTTAAAGATAAGGTTAATATAAGTACCCAAACCTGTCTAAATTATACTGGTTGAGTGGTTTTCGACCTATCCCCACCTTAACCTTTGAATAATCAACTTTGGAGCCTTTAGAAACCGAATATGAATTTATTATAAATTAATATTTCTAGCTTTTCCAAGGGTGGCCCTCACCCCTCTTATAAAAGGACACTCCTCCTTCTCATTTCTTCACACCTCTAAAGACTTTTTGTTCGGCCAAAATCTGCCCAAATACTCTCCCAACATCCCTAAATACAACCTAGAGGCCTTAGTTTGATCAGAAAGCCAACCTAAGGAGCCCTTTTGATCAAATCAAAAGGAAGAACCCGAAGAAGAGGTAATGTTTTCACCACCCCTTTCCAAGTTCATTTCGTCTTCCACTTCTTCTTCCTTTGTTCTTACCATTCTAAAATAATAACTCCAGTATCTCACATATACTGTGATGTTATTATAAATATGGTACAACCATATTCAGTATTCTATCCACCCTTTGAATAACATGTCACCATACGTGCGTACGTACGGACTACCGTCTCCACGTCGTGGTGTAATTGTTATTCAATATAATATTATTTGGATGGGTATAATAATGATGTGTAACTCATGTAAATAATAAATATAACATGTTAATGATTCTGTATATATGATATACCATCCATTTATATATTATTTTAATATCAAAAGAATGATATTGTCGCTCGTGCGTACGTACGGACTACCGTCTCCACGAACGCGATGAGATTCATTCTCCATCGTATCCATTCAAGTATAATTATCATTTGATGATTTAAAAATGATGTTTAAGGACTTGATATCATTCTGGATATGAATAATATACAACCTATCCTTTACAAAAAGGTCTTACGTAACAAAACATATAAAAGAAAACAAGTTAACACCCGAAACAACGATAATACTAAGATATTATTATAAATCGATATTAAAAGATCATATATGATATCATATTAATGTATATGATTCTTGTATAATTTAGTAACAATTATTTCACCATTATACAGGAGGTTAACCTACCCCAACCAAGGAAAAAGTACAAGGTAAGTGTTATTTCACAATCTCTTCATTATCCGAGGTTGTTTATACGTAATAATCTACTGGGATATCTTTATCATCCACATCCATGTTTCTTAAAAATGTATTTCAAAACATTTTTACTATTTACAAGAATATGGGTTAAAGTCATTTATACCCTTGTTTGACTTTTTATAAGAGGTTTATAAATGAATCTTTCCGTCGTTTTCAAAACAAGGTCCTTTTTAACCTTTTCGACAGAATTGAAGTAAGAATGTTTTTTTTAACTTATACGGCGGGTGCGGTTATTTTACGCCGTTATAAAATCTTCAAAGCTTTCCTTAGAAACCTATAAGAATATTTTCAAAGAAAATGTTTTATTTTATATGGATCTTAAATGATTTCAAAATAAAAGGAGATATTTCTTTAAAAAGAATTTTGATTTCATCTACGTCAACATCCTTTGATGGATTTTAAGATTATTTGAAGTTGATTTATTATGATACAAAACTTCTATATTGTATTGAAGGTTTTGTGATATGTTTGACTATGGATGTGCTATTTTTATACCATTCATAGTTTATGGTGAAATTATTGACATTTCATATTCTAGTTTTAATACGAATGTTTATGTTATGTTTAAACCTTTTCATATGGGAATGCATTGGACTTAATAAGTGACGGGTGGAGCCCGCTATAGCTCCTCGATGCATCGGTAGGTCTCATGAGACAAACTAGTGTCTTGGCACAAGGCCTTGACAAAATCTTATTTGTAGTCTTGGCACGAGGCCTTGGATATGTGGTTATGATAGTCTGGAATTATGCATTCCAACATTATGAAAGTGGTTATTGATTTTTGCATGTGATTATTCGATTAGTAGAATATCCATGTGAATAAGTAAATGGCATTATTTCATTTTACTTTTGCCATACTATGTTGAAGTTCAAGTTTAAAAGGCTTTTGTTTTAGTAATTCATTGCCTTAAATGTTTATTCTTATTTATGAAAGTTTCCGCTATATTGTTATCCTTACTGGGCATTTGAGCTCACCCCTTTTCTATGTTTTATTTTTCCCAGGAAGTGAAGATGTAAGTTATGAATGACCTACAGGGATATTATGAGGGGATTATAGTGTGGACTGTGGAAACATTATGTTGTTGTAGTAGTTTTTCATTTTATGATGTAATGTAAAACTTATGAATATATCTAGTGTTTCCAAGGCTACTAAACCAATCGGTCTTTCGAGATTTGATCTTTCTTGTGATCATGCCAATGTAATGTAATAATGCACCGACTCTGGGTAACTGGGGTCGGGGCGTTACAGTTAATAAGAGCCTCTCTCTCTAGAATTCACTTCAACAGCATGTATGCACAAAACCAAGTTGTTCATCTGTCATCAGTTATGAGCTCTTTCAAATGAGCTCCAATTTATAGGTAAGGTCGGCTCCTTCTCCAACGGTCATATTTTCCTTAAAGATCGGAGGGACCTGTACACGTGTCACTTAGACAACGGTTAGTTTAAAACAAAACAGATGACATCGTTTTATAACAAAACAAGTGTAACAGAATGTACGACATCGTTTTAAACTCTAACATAAAAGTTCGGAATGAAAATTTCGGAGTGAAGGTTCGGAGTGTAAGGAACAATAGTAAAGAGTAGACAAATTTTAGAAGTGTAAGCAATATAAAAGTTCGGAGTCTAATAAAGATATTTTTCGGTGTTTGAATTAATTCATAGTGTATAAAACAAAGATACTCAAATTATGTTTAATAGGTGAATTCGGAATGAGAATTCGGAACAGGAATTCGTCATCAGAAATCGTAATGAGAATTCTTCATCAGAATTCGTAATGGGAATTCAGAATGAGATTTCTTCATTAGAATTCATAATGAGAATTCGTCATCAGAATTCGTAATGAGAATTATTCATCAGAATTCGTAATGGGAATTCTTCATCAGAATTCGTAATGAGAATTCGTAATGAGAATTCTTCATTAGAGTTCGTAATGGGAATTCTTCATTGGAATTCGTAATGAGAATTCTTCTTCAGAATTCGTATCCTGAATCTGGAATAGAACTTAGTCAGAGTTCATATCCGGAATTCGGAATGAAACTTCCTTATAGTTCTTATCCAGAATCTGAATCCTAAAACAGAATGATTTATATCAAAGTTTCAACGATTCCAAGAAAATGAATCCGAATCTCATACTTAAGAAAAATATGGATGAAAATGTGATAAGGATAATTTTTCTTATAAAAGCGATTTTCCTTAAGATAAGATGTTTGTGATTTTCAAAACAAGAAGGAATGGAAAAGTCATAAGGAAAACCTTATTGACTCAACAATCATTACCATTTGACCCTTGAATTGGTCCATCAATCCTATAAGATATTTATTGAAGCTTTAATAATTCCTATTTAAATAAATAAATATCATTACATAATTCATTCATTAATAAATAAATTTTATATTAAAATAACTAATGTATAATTATTTATTTAATATTTAACTAACACATATATATTCTTGGAATAACTGGTGAGTAAATTTTAATATGATCAACCATACCTATATAGTTATTAAACCAAAATTTAGGAATAATCATTATTCAAATGGTTAAATTCATATAGAATTTCACTGAGGTTCTAGATGCACTTAGTGTGAAACCCTTTGGGACTCTTTCTAAGTGGAATTAGGATAAAAAAGAAATAATTACAAGATTATAATATTGAATCATATCAATTCACCCATTGAGAAAGTGGTTAATGTCACAACAACAACAACCACCTATGAACACTAATTTTGTCATATAATCCATTTAACTTGATATCTCATCCAGCAAGTTGCATACTTTGGGTCAATAACCTATATTCATGATTTATAATTCTTAGACATTGAGAAAATAAAACATCAATATCCTACCAGGGAAATTTATTTATCATATAATTCTAATTCAATCAAAGAGCTCAAGATATCTACTTCTATTAAATCAGTAGGTAAAAATCCTTTCTTGAATTATTCATTAATATCATATCACTCATGATGCGCCCAATATATTCGATCTCAATATGTAAAAACCCAAAATTATAAAAGTATAACACTGTATTAGATATTTTATGCAACATTAAACATCGATCTTAAACAACACACCAAATATATTTCCTTAAATTTAATCTCTTTGGAAGATTACGGAACACACTACCCCAAGTTTGAACGAACAATAATATAGTATACCATTATAACCAAGACATTAAATTAAATTATATTAATAGTAATAAATAAATAGGGAAAATTATTATTATCTATTGATTATAAATAAAATAATAATCATTTAAAATAAATTGAAATGTTTTATGAAAACTGTATTTTTTTTAAAGATGGTTTTGTCGCACTTTGCACACATAATTTAAAATTAATTATTACCACTTTTATAAAATTTATTTTATAAAATTAACTTAATTTTTTATATTTTAATATCAAAATTATCTTAGGATTAATTTTTTGTATTTTTCTGAAATGTTTCAATTTTCGATGAATAGTGAAAATGGGATTTTTATTGAAAACTGCATTTTATTTTAAAAAATTAACAAGGTTATATTACATATAAATTTTTTTAAAGTAAAATTAGATAAATTATATAATATTTTAACTAATTTAGTTCATTTCAAGAAATTAAAGATTTAATTTCTATATTATAACCATTAATACTTAAGAGAATTTTCTCTTTAAAAACCTGTTTCTCGTCGCATCTCTGAGTATAATTTTAAATTGGATTCTTCCAATTATATGAATTAAATTTATAAAAATTGATTTAATATATTAAATAAGAATAATTTATATTATCTAATATTTTAAACTTATTTTTTTTACCAAAATCAACAGTGAAAAAACTAAAAATTAGTTTCCGTGATTAAGGTAAAAATGGGTTTATCATGTATTAATCTAAAACAATATGGGTTAAAATAATCTAAAACTTATATAAAATATATTTTATGGAAATATATTGAACTTATAATGTCTAATTATTTATAATACTTCATTTTTTACCCATTTTAATGTGATAAACATTGGAATACCTGTTTCTTTTTAAAAATTGCAACTGTGTCACTCACCTCACTTATAAAAGGCCACCCCCTCTCTACTCTTCTTCACACATTAAAACCCTTTTTGTTTGTAAAATACATTCCCAAATAACTTCCCAAATTCCATAACATCATCCTAGAATCATTTTTTTCATAAATTCATTCTAGGAATACATTAGGTATAATCCTAAAGAGGTGGTCTAAGAAGAGGTAAAATCCCTAAATGTGTGTTTTTGTTTTATTTCTTCTTCCACCTCATTAAAATATTATAAATTTATTCTTATATAATAACATAATTATATACCATATAATTATATTTAATTATGTTTTTTTCATGAACTATATTCATATCCTCTTCTCTAAAATGGGAATTATAACATCGCTTGTGTGTACGGCAGACTACAACCTCACAAAATGATGTGACATGTTTCCCATAAACACCCCTAACGGTTGGATATGATTATTGAACTAAATTATATATATTATATTTATAAAATAATTATACCTTTTGTTTCATTGTATCATATATAAATTTTTTTACTTTCCATTCCTTAGGGGATATGATAACGTCACTCATGTGTACAATGAATTACCACCTCGTGAAGGGATGTGATCTGTTTTTTACTAACGTTTTACATGGAAGGTAATAAGGATAAATTTAATGAATATATGTGATGTAAATTAAATAATTATTATATTAATTAAATATTTATAATTATTAAAAGATAATATATCATTTTATTTCATGCCTTTTCCCTCACTGAAAGATGATCACATCGTTCATGTACGCGTGGACTACCGCCTTCATGAAGTGATGTGGATCTCTTTTAGTCACCCCACCTCATGGATGATATATATAAGTATATTTATAGAAATAATATGGTATTTATTATATTTTTTCATTATTTAAGTTAAAAATATTACTTACCTATTTTCTATAATTATTTTTCAAAAATGGAAATGTTACACATGTGTACATATGACCTACAGTCTCCATGATCATAACATATTTAATTTCTCAAAACCATATTTAATTATTAGTATTAAATTTATAATTTATCTATAAATAATATAATAATATAATTATTATTATTCTAGATATTATGGAACTATATAATATGCACAACAACCAAAACTTTCATAACAAATCATGAATGGGAAATGAGACAATTAACACCTGAAACAGTAGAAATAATGAAAGATTATTAATGAGTGAGTGATAAGATGTTATAAAAAGTTCATATATGATATTATAAATATTAATATGGTTCCTTTATAAGTTAATTATATTTTTAAAATCACTATAGATGAGTTTAAATCATTTTCAACCAACATTTAGCAGGAGGTAAGGGACTTCGTCTCAATTTATGTTCATCTAGGCACACTGTAATATTATGCACCTAATTTATTTTATATGGTGTTTATACTTTACATTTTTCATGTAATATAATAAATACTTCATACATAATTGGTTTTTAGGTTTAAATTTGAATTATTTCGTCCAAGGGTATTTTAATTGAAAATTAACAAGTGGTAATGAATTCCATAACTCAATTTCATTTCATTGGGTTATATTAATTTTTTAATATCTTTGATATTATATGATTATTTTATTATTTAATTCTGAATAAATTGTGTTATATATTTTCTTTTTCTATGTGTATTTACATTTTATACACATAATATAGTCATTTATTAATTCTAAATTCAATGTTATGATCATTGTAAGGGATTTCTTCTTAATTTCCATTTCATTGAGACATTTTTGTTAATATTCACCTATTCAATTTTATGTGGTGTATATACTACCCCTTTAATTTGTTTAACATGAATACCTATTTATTCATGATGTCTAATGTTTCAATTCAAGGTTATGGATATTATTCGTATCATGTATATAAATATTTTCTAAATAATATACCATTCTTACATACAATGTTTACTTTGAAAGTTATTTGTTTATATGGGGAAATATTGATAAGTTGGTATTCCTTACTCAATATATATATTTGATGATAAGGCACATTTCTCATAAATTAAATTGATTATTCTATATATAATGATTGATTTTGATATATATTTATGGGTGTATCCCATAATTATATATCCCCTTGATGCATCGGTAGTCTCCTGTGGAGAATAGTAATATTGCATTAAATGGGTTTATAACTATAATTTTAAACTATCTTGTGAAAGGTATTAATAGTATAGGTATCATGTACCTAAGAACATGATGTCAAATGATTAATAATTTCCTTCAATTAGAATTCAGTTATTATTATCCATGATATTTTCACAATGATAATATATTTGGGTGAATTTCATTCCCAATTTATTGATTAAATGGCATGTTTTTATGTTATTTACCATGCCATATTGATTATTCCTGATCTTATTATCCATGATATTTTCAAAATGATATTATCTCATGATGCATTTCATTCTCAATTTAGAGATTAAATGGAACGTGTCTTCAATTTTTTACCATGTCATATTGATTATGCCTTATCTTATTATCTATGATGTTTTTACAATGATATTATCTCTGAATGCATTTCATTACCATTTTACTGGTTAAATGGAATATGTCTTTAGTTATTTACCTTTCCATGTTGATTATGCTAATTGATTCATACTATTTTCCATTGTACTTAACCTTTACTGAGAATTTGGGTTAACCCTTATTTTGTTTCCTTTCCCAGGAATCCATGAAGTGCACTATGATTGATATTCAAGGATATTCTAGAGGGAATAATTTTATTCTTGAAAAAAAATATGTTTTAATTTTTTTCAAATGTGAAATGGGAATCATGTATTTATTTAGTTTACCAAGACTGTTAAACTATTATGTCCTCTGAGATGTGATTACTTGTATCTTATGACAATGTAATAAATAAGACACTAACTCTGGGTTACTAGTTTGGGGTCACTGTAGTTGGTATCAGAGAAAATTTAATAGAAAAATTGGGAACTATATTTAGGAAAACATATAATATGGAACATAACCCAATGATAAACATTGAGTAATGTTATATAGGAACATCCTAAAGTTTTGATAAGGAAGCGAATATGTGTTTTTTTTAGAAATGAATCCCTATTTTTATATTACAAGTGGGCATAGCTCTATAAAAATTTTACCTAAGAGTAATGAATCCGAAAATGGTGCATTAGGAATGACTCAATTATTACCTGGTGCATGAAAACAAGCATTACCATGCAACTAGTTTGAAACTCATGGGGGATATGCTTACTATAATTCAAATATTCTTTACAAACCATTATGAAAGATTTGAATAGATGATGATAATGAATGACTTGGGTTAAACCTAAGGTGCATTAGATTTTTTAAAAAGGTGTCATGATTTAAACATCCTATAAATAATTGTATGGTTTTCCCACTACAATTATTGTTTCTCACACTATGTTTTTTTGTTTTATTCAATGGATGGAACCTGAAGGAATTGAGTTAACATTGAATATAAAGGAAAATGTGTTGACTATGAGAAAACAAATGGGACTATTATAGTAATGAAAGATATCAGGATTATTCCTAATCACTTATCCCAAAATATTATTAACAACCTATACCTTAACCAACTCTCAGACTCACCAAATAAGATAAGGATGGAGTTCAAAAAGAGAACAAGGGATAGAGACCAGAGATAAAAGAAGGATATATTTCATTCATTTCAGAAATGTGGAAAGAGGAACATAAAAAAGTTTCTTAGGAAATGGAAAAATGATTTATGTGTAGAAAATAAGTCCATAAAGAAAATAATTTTTGAGGAAAATGAATAGTATGATGGAAGGAAATAAATATCATCAGGGGATCCATTTATAGTTATTTTTCTTAAATGTGGGGGACCTAGTAATTGTCTAATTCAATTACCTCTTCTAAAGTTTAACCTCTAGATCAAGGAAGGACTTATTTTTAAATAAAATTTTTGAAGTATTTATGTATTTCTATTCAATAATTAAGTTTTAGAAATATTTTACCAATATTGTTTTGGTTATAAGAATCATGAAACATATATGTAACACCCAAGACTTTTATGTTATATAAATCATCAAAGGAATCTTTTTCTACACACAACACTTTCTTGGATTTCTTTACACGAAATTGCAACCTTCCTCGATAGCCTGCGTCGTACGCAATATCGAGTTTCACTAAACAATGAAATGCTAATAAAATATTATTAAAACTAGCCGTTATGAATAGTAATAACCAATTTTTGAAATTTTATAAATTTTATTTTTCAAAATGGACTTCATTTTTGGATTCGGAATATCGAAATTATCCTAGGGTGAAATTTTGGTATTTTTCTGAAAACTTTCAATTTTTGATGAATAGTGAAACCACTAAGTGGTAGTTAAAAAACTAAATTTTTCATAAAACTTAATTTTTCCGCTTCTGTGAGTGGAATTTAAAAAATCCTAGAGACACGGTTGATGTCAGTAAGTAAAATTTGGTTCAATGAGATGAAAATAATTTTTGGTGAATAGTAACTTTTTACTTTTATTTACCACTGTTAAAAGTAAATAGGGTAATTAAGGGTAAAAATGATATTATTATTACCATAACACATGTTCTAATTCTATTGGATAAGTGTAATTCGACCAAAAACAAACTTAGGAATAAAATATGACCATTTAGGCCCACTTGGATTAGATTAGGACATTTATTATTAATTTATTTAAAGAAGGGTTAAAATAGTTAAAATCAAAGTTTAATAAGTATATAATTTTTAATATAAGGTTATATATAAGATAAATTTGACTAAAAATATTAATTAGAAATATAAAAAGATTTCCTACATAATGGTATTTTATTTGTAATTTTTAGACATTAAATAATTTAATTTATTTATGACACAAAGATGATGTAGTAATTATCTTATTAATGAAATATTGACATAATTGATGTTATAAATACCCAAATAAATGTAATTTGAGACTTTTTATGAATTAAAATAATTTTATAGGTGAATATTACATGTTATTATTTATTTAATTAACTTTTTTTGAACTAATAATTCTTTTATGATTTTCACAAAAATCAATTACTAAATAGTGTCAAAATTGACATAAAATAGTTTTTAAAACAAATATTATATTATTAATTGTTATTTTATTCATAAAAATATATGGTTCGGCCAAATTACTTAGATAAGGTTATATATATTAATAATAAACAACTTGGGGTTCGTTTGGATTGTTATAGTAAGTTTATTAACCTTATAGTGTAAGAACACAAGAAGACACGGTAAAAGTAAAATTATTTAACTTAATGTTAAATCTAAATGATAAGGTCAAAATAGGAACCTAAACTTGTCTAAATTCTATTTGATGAGAGGATTTCGACCCATACCCACCTTAGCTTCTAAATAAATAAATTTTGAGCTATTTAAAACCGAATTTGGCTTTATAATAAAATAATATTTTTAGTTATTCCAAAGCTTCTCCTCTCCTCCCTTATAAAAGGGCACCTCCTCCCTATCTTCCTCACACCACTTTGAGCCTTCAAGCTCGGCCAACCCCTGCCAAATTCTCTTCTCCACTTCACTAGAAACATCATATAGGTCCTGATATTCTTCAAAGAACAGTTTTAGTGCCCTAAGAGGAAGACTCAAAGAGGCGCTTCAAAGAAGAGGTAATGTCCGTTACTGATTATTTCATCTTTATTTCTTCTTCCACTTCTTCTTATTTGGTTGTTTAATTATGAATTAATAACATAAGTATCACTCATATACTTATATGTTATTATAAGTATGAAACAACCTTATTTCACCATCTACCCATCCTACGGAAAACGAAATCACCGCGCGTACGTACGTAGGGAATACCGTCTCCACACCGTGGTGTAACCTATTTTCCACCACCACCTTACTTGGATGGGTATAATGGTGTAAATAATAACTATATATGATTATTGTAAAGTTATATTGATTCTTAAATAGTATACATACACTCCAATATAATTACACTATCATGAGAACGATATCATCGCTCGTGCGTACGTACGGACTACCGTCTCCACGACGCGATGAGATTCATTCTCCACGTTAACCATTCATGAATGATTATAAAGTATATATAATAATTAATCATGAAATATATGAAATAATAATGATAATGGATGTATTTGTATATATATGTATGTCATCTACTTAATTCCATTCAACTCAGTAAGGAAAAGAAAACAACGTTCATGCGTACGTACGGTCTACCGTCTCCATGAACGGTGTATTTCTTTCCATTTATTGATATATTATATATATATATATTCTGAATATATATTATATAAATCATGTTTTATATTCTTTAATTAAGTAATCATGATCTAATTAATCATATGAATAATTACAAGTCAAAACATGGATGAAAAATGAAACGATTTTACCCAAAACGCTCTTTAACATGGAATTTACAAAAGAATGGGTAATATAAAGCCATAAGTGAACCATATATGATATCATAACAATGAGTATGATTCTGTAATAAGTCAATGAAATTATTTAAATCATTATACAGGAGGTTCGGACACTTACGAAGAAAATCATACCTAAGGTAAGGGAAATATCACAATCTCATTTTTATCCGAGATTGCTTATTCGTAATTATTTACTGGGGTTATTGTTATCATCCATGTCCATGTTTCCTAAAAATGGTTTAATGTCTTTTTAATGTCTTTTTTACCCACTTTTTACTTTTACTACATGGTATGTAAGGACTCTTTCTTTTTTTTACGTTACGAGGTACTTTTTTGACTTTTCCGGAAAAAGTACGATAAGAATGTTTTTTTAACATATACACCATGAAAGGATTTTTATGGTTTTACAAAGCTTTATTTTCATGAATCTTCCTTCAAAATATTTCATGACTATTTTCAAAAAAAACCTTTTCTTCTAAAATTGCATGACATTTTATGAAAAGAAAATGAATTTGAAGAAAAAAGGATATTTTCCTCAAGAATTCATTTCAAGTGTTTTATCAAAACCATTTTCATCTAAGATGACATTATTTCATATGTGTATGTTTCAAGTCGAATGTCTCTATGATTTACATGGTTTCACTTTTCTTATTATGAAATGATATCCATTTCTTTTATATGGATTATGTGATGATGGGATGATTTTTATGAAACCCATTTTATTTATTGGGTTATTATGAATGATGTATGTTTATTTTGTGGCACAAGTAAGAATGATTTCATTATGAGATGGGTGGGACCTATATATCCCTCCAATGAATTGGGTAAAGATTTATATCTCATGAGATAGACATGGCTGGAACGGTAAGTTAAACCGGTTCAGTAATACAGGACTGGAACGAGGAGTGAACTCGATTTAGAAAGGGACTTTGTCCACTAAGATGGTCTTGGCAGCATTTCCTTGGCTAATATGGAAATCATATCATGTTCTTAATGGTTTCCACAATTACATGTTTTATTCCCATGCTATTTTATCATTCTTAATGTTTCTTTGTGATCTATGCCTTACGTACTTCCATGTTTTATGTCATTGCTCAAGATTTTGATGTTTAAACATTATGTTCATGTTTTTAAGTTCAAATGTATATGGTATGTTTTATTTTATCCATGCTTACCCTTGCTGAGCATTTGAGCTCACCCTTTTTATGTTTTCTTTTCCCCAGGATATAAAGAAAGGTTTTAGGTATGAAAAAAAAGGGGAAGATCTTTATGGGAGATGTTGAAGATCTTTCACCACGATTAGAAGATTACGTTCCAAGTTTCCAAAGACACTAAACTATTACGGTCCTTGTGTGTGTGTTTTTGTTATGTACTAAGTATTCCGCAAAAGTAATGTAATGTCCATGTACGTAAAGCTTTGGGTCTCTACAGTTGGTATCAGAGGAAAGGTTTAGTCAACCTTTGGAAACTAGGATGCGAAAACGTTAGTGATATCCCTAGAGATATTTCTAAGGTATGTCGAGGGATGTACCTAAGGATAAGTATACGTATAGGATATGGTCCTAGAACTATGGTAACGATCTTAGAATTTAACCTAAGATTTTAGATATTGAGGGTAATCCCCATTTACTATGTTGCTTTCCCTAGAATGATTTTTGCCTCTCACACTATTCTTTTTGGGTTTTAAAAAATGGCTGGAAACAGGAAGATTCAGGATAATGGAGGATATGATGGACAATGGAATGATATTCTTCATGAGAAACCAAATGAAACGGTATTTGGAATTCCAAAAATCGTTATTATGCTTAATCAGCAATCTCATAATATGATCAATAATCTCAACTTTGGTAAGTTTCCCGACTCAGATAATAAGAGAAAGATGGAGTTTCATGATGATCATAGAGTAAAGAAAGTTCAATTCCCCTAATGTAAATCATGTGGGAAGAGGCATCGGGGAGATTGTTTCAAGGGAACTGGAAGATGCTTTAGGTGTGGAAAATAAGGACACAAATCCAGTAAGTGCAAAGGAAAAGGTTCAGTTAACACCATGGATGAGGATAATGGTATTTCTACGACATCAACAATGGTTAAATGTTTTAAATGTGGAATGTACGGGCATTATGCAAACCAATGCCCTAAGGGAAAGTCTCATGAAGAGAATCAGTATAGTCATATGGGTAGTATTTATGTTGATGATGATGAAGAGACTACAAATTATATGTGAGATGAAAGAATTGTTGAATCTCGGTCAATGGTTTAAGAATGTAGTGGAATGATTACATGTTTATCATGTGTAATGTTGTATAAGTAATCTCATGGTACTATGGAATAAAGAGACATCTAAGGATTGTTACACTGTTGTCTTTCCTTGAGTTTTGAAAGTTTATGATTAATGGTACCAGTATCCATGAAAGGTTATTCAGATATTTTTGGAATGTAGATGATATGCACATAATGAAGGGATAAGGAGAAAATTAAATATTTGATAGTATTCATGATCTCATGACTGATATAAGGAGAAGGTTATATCTTGGTTTGAGTATATAGAATTTTTGGATTTTGGTATGTGGAAAGAGTTAACTTTTGAAAGCATTCATGTTTTCATTAAGGTTCAATGGGTATTCATTTTTTCAAGAGAATACATGATTAAGTTATTCACATGATTGGAATGTGACCAAAAATATATATGGGGGATAAATGATGGTATTCACATGCTTGGTTGATGACATTTCAAGTAATCATTTTCTTTATACTATGAGCTTGGACCGAAGTATTTTAGATAAGCCTAAAGATTGGAATGGATTATGTTGGACATATGCTAGTATTGTTTAAGGATAGAACATTTTTCGATATTACTGATGGGATAATAAAGTTCAGGAATCGGGTTTGTGTTCCTCCCATCCCCGAATTAAAGAAGGAGCTGCTGGATGACGCTCATAGTTCTTCATTCTCTATTCATCCTGGAAGCACGAAGATGTATAGGGACCTGAAAGAGTACTTCTAGTGGGATGGCATGAAAAGAGATGTTGCTGAATATGTCTCTCGATGCTTGGTTTGTCAACAAGTTAAAACTGAGAGACAGAAGTCTAAGGGGATGTTACAACCATTACCCATACCCGAATGGAAATGGGAAAACATCACTATGGACTTTGTTACAGGACTTCCTAAAACATCCAAAGTCAATAATGTTATCTGGGTCATAGTGGATCATCTTACAAAGTCTGCACACTTCATTGCTATTAGAGAGGATTTCTCTCTGGATCAGCTTGCCAGGATACATGTAAAGGAAGTGGTAAGATTGCATGGAGTACCACTTTCTATTATATCTGATCGGGATCCGAGATTTACCTCGATGTTCTGGCGAAGTCTTCTACATACTCTGGATACAGAGTTGAGTTTCAGCACTGCTTATCATCCTCAGACAGACAGTCAGTCTGAGAGAACAATTAAAACTCTAGAAGATATGTTGAGAGCTTGATCTATGGATTTCAAAGGTGGTTGGGATCAACACCTACCATAGGTGGAATTTTCTTATAATAATAGCTTTCACTCCTGTATTCAGATGGCTCCTTATGAAGCTCTCTATGGAAAGAAATGTAGGACTCCAACTTGCTGGGATGAAGTTGGGGAAAGAAAGCTATTAGGACCTGATCTCGTTGATGAAATGGCCGAAAAGGTCAGATCTATTCAACAACACATAAGAGTAGCTCAGAGTCGATAGAAAAGTTATGCCAACAACCGAAGAAAAGACCTAGAGTTTGAAGTAGGTGATAAAGTGTTCTTATGAATATCTCCCTGGAAGAGGGTCATGAGATTTGGAAAGAAGGGGAAGTTGAGCCCTAGATATATCGGTCCTTTCGAAATACTGGATCGTGTTGGGAAGGTAGCTTACCGATTGGCGCTTACACCGAATCTCCCTCAACTTCACGATGTGTTCCATGTATCTCTCCTGAGAAAGTACATATCTGATCCTTCCTATGTACTCAGCTCAGAAGTTGTACCGCTGGAGTAGGATCTTTCTTATGAAGAACATCCGATAGAGATTCTGTATCATAGCGAAAAAGTCCTACGAAACAAGACCACTCGATTGGTGAAAGTTTTATGGAGGAACCACCAATTAGAAGAAGCTACATGGGATCTTGAGGATATGATGAGGGAGAGGTATCATCATCTGTTTGTTACAAAGTGACAAATTTCAAGGGAGAAATTCATTTTAAGGGGGGTAGAATGTAACACCCGAGACTTTTATGTTATATAAATCATCAAAGGAATCTATTTCTACACACAACACTTTCTTGTCTTGCTTTACACGAAATCACAACCTTCCTCGATAGCTTGCGTCGTACGCAATACCGAGTTTCACTAAACAATGAAATGCTAATAAAATATTAGTAAAACTAGCCGTTATGAATAGTAATAATCACTATTTTGAAATTTTATAAATTTTATTTTTCAAAATGGACTTCATTTTTCGATTCGGAATATCGAAATTATCCTAGGGTGAAATTTTGGTATTTTTCTGAAAACTTTCAATTTTTGATGAATAGTGAAACTGCTAAGTGGTAGTTAAAAAACTAAATTTTTCATAAAACTTAATTTTACCGCTTCTGTGAGTGGAATTTCAAAAATCCAAGAGACACAGTTGATGTCAGTAAGTAAAATGTTGTTCAATGAGATGAAAATAATTTTTGGTGAATAGTAACTTTTTACTTTTATTTACCACGGTTAAAAGTAAATAGGGTAATTAAGGGTAAAAATGATATTATTATGACCCTAACACATGTCCTAATTCTATTGGAGAAGTTTAATTCGACAGAAAACAAACTTATGAATAAAATATGACCATTTTGGCCCACTTGGATTAGATTAGGACATTTATTATTAATTTATTTAAAGAAGGGTTAAAATAGTTAAAATCAACGTTTAATAAGTAAATAATTTTTAATATAAGGTTATATATAAGATAAATTCGACTATAAATATTCATTATAAAGCTAAAAATATTTCCTACATAATGGTATTTTATTTGTAATTTTTAGACATTAAATAATTTAATTTATGTATGACACAAAGATGATGCAGTAATTATCTTATTAATGAAATATTGACATAATTGATGTTATAAATACCCAAATAAATGTAATTTGAAACTTTTTATGAATTAAACTAATTTTATAGGTTAATATGACATGTTATTATTGATTTAATTAACTTTTTTTGAACTAATAATTCTGTTATGATTTTCACAAAAATCAATTACTAAATAGTGTCAAAATTGACATAAAATAGTTTTTAAAACAAATATTATATTATTAATTGTTATTTTATTCCTAAAAAACTAAGGTTCGGTCAAATGACTTAGATAAGGTTATATATATTAATAATAAACATCCTGGGGTTCGTTTGTATTTTTATAGTAAGTTTATTAACCTTATAGTGTAAGAACACAAGAAGACACGGTAAAGTAAAATTATTTAACTTAATGTTAAATCTAAATGATAAGGTCAAAATAGGAACCTAAACTTGTCTAAATTCTATTGTATGAGATTATTTCGACCCATCCCCAACTTATCTTTGAAATAAATCAATTTCTATCTAGTTAAAACCGAATTTGGCTTTATAATAAAATAATATTTTTTTTATTCCAAAGGTGCCCCTCTCCTCCCTTATAAAAGGGCACCTCCTCCCTCTTTTCCTCACACCACTTTCTGCCTTCAAGCTCGGCCAACCCCTGCCAAATTATCTTCTACACTTCCCTAGAAACATCCTAGAGGTCCTGGTATTCTTCAAAGACCAATTTTAGTGCCCTAAGAGGAAGACTCAAAGAGGCGCTTCAAAGAAGAGGTAATGTCCGTTACCGATTCTTTCATCTTTATTTCTTCTTCCACTTATTCTTATTAGGTTGTTTCATTGTGAAGTAATAACATAAGTATCACTCATATACTGATATGTTATTATAAGTATGAAACAACCTTATTTCACCATCTACCCATCCTACAGAAAATGAAATCACCGTGCGTGCGTACGTACAGAATACCGTCTCCACGCCGTGGTGTAATCTATTTTCCACCACCACCTTACTTGGATGTGTATAATGGTCTAAATAATAACTATATATGATTATTGTAAAGTTATATTGATTCTGAAATAGTATACATACACTCCAATACAATTACACGATCATGAGAATGATATCATCGCTCGTGCGTACGTACGGACTACCGTCTCCACGACGCGATGAGATTCATTCTCCATGTTAACCATTCATGAAAGATTATAAAGTATATATAAAAAGTAATCATGAAATATATGACATAATAATGATACTTTATTTATGTGTATATATATGTTTGTTATCTACTTAATTCCATTCAACTCAATAAGGAAAAGAAAACAGCGTTCATGCGTACGTACGGTCTACCGTCTCCATGAACGGTGTATTTCTTTCCATTTACTGATCTATTATATATATATATATATATATTCTGAGTTTATATTATATATAAATCATGTTTTATATTCTGGAATTAAGTAATCATGATATAATTAATCATATGAATAATTACAAGTCAAAACACGGATGACAAATGAAACGATTTTACCCAAAACGCTCTTTAACATAGAATTTACAAAAGAACGGGTAATATAAAGCCATAAGTGAACCATATATGATATCATAACAATGAGTATGATTCTGGAATAATTAAATGACATTATTTAAATCATTATACAGGAGGTTCGGACACTTACGAAGCAAATCAGACCTAAGGTAAGGGAAATATCACAATCTCGTTTTTATCCGAGATTGCTTATTCGTAATTATTTACTGGGGTTATTGTTATCATCCATGTCCGTTTTTCCTAAAAATGGTTTCATGTATGTTTAATGTCCTTTTTACCCACTTTTGACTTTTACTACATGGTATGTAAGGAATCTTTCTTTTGTTTACGTTACGAGGTACTTTTTTGACTTTTCCGGCAAAAGTACGATAAGAATGTTTTTTTAACGTATATGGCATGAAAGGATTTTTATGGTTTTAAAAAGATTTATTTTCATGAATATTCATTCAAAATATTTCATGACTATTTTCAAAAAAAACCTTTTCTTCTAAAATTTCATGACATTTTGTGAAAAGAAAATGAATTTGAAGAAAAAAGGATATTTTCCTCAAGAATTCATTTCAAGTGTTTTATCAAAACCATTTTCATCTAAGATGACATTATTTCATATGTGTATGTTTCAAGTGTAATGTATATATGATTTACATGGTTTTAATTTTCTCATTATGAAATGATATCCATTTCTTTTATATGGATTATGTGATGATGGGATGATGTTTATGAAACCCATTTTATTTATTGGGTTATTATGAATGATGTATGTTTATTTTGTGGCACAAGTAAGAATGATTTCATTATGATATGGGTGGGACCTATATCTCCCTCCAATGAATTGGGTAAAGATTTATATCTCATGAGATATACATGGCTGGAACGGAAAGTTAAACCGGTTCAGTAATATAGGACTGGAACGAGGAGTGAACTCAATTCAGAAAGGGACTTTGTCCACTAAGATGGTCTTGGCAGCAATGCCTTGGATAATATGGAAATCATATCATGTGCTTAATGGTTGCCACAATTACATGTTTTATTCCCATGCTATTTTATCATTATTAATGTTTCTTTGTGATCTATGCCTTACGTACTTCCATGTTTTATGTCATTGCTCAAGATTTTGATATTTAAACATTATGTTCATGTTTTAAGTTCAAATGTTTATGGTATGTTTTATTTTATCCATTCTTACCCTTTCTGAGCATTTGAGCTCACCATTTTTATGTTTTCTTTTCCCCAGGATATAAAGAAAGGTTTTAGGTATGAAAAAAGGGTAAGATCTTTATGGGAGATGTTGAAGATCTTTCACCACGATTAGAAGATTACGTTCCAAGTTTCCAAAGACACTAAACTATTGTGGTCCTTGTGTGTGTGTTTTTGTTATGTACTAAGTATTCCGCAAAAGTAATGTAATGTCCATTTACGTCAAGCTTCGGGTATCTACAATATAAGTATTATGTTAAATTTTTAAATAATATGTTTCTTCATTAACTTAAGATTTTTTGATATAGTTATGGGTTTTGGAGTTTAAGGTTGGTCATAAGTTAAAAGTCTCAAAAAACCATATTGAAAATTTTTGTTGTATGAATATAACATGATTAAGGATATTTTGGGAGATATTTATGGAAATACAACACATTGTTTTAGTATATGTTTTAGTGAAAAAGTTAGTTAAGTAATAATGTTATTTCAATTTCTGGGAATAAATTTAAAAGAATTGGTAACCTTTAAGGTTTATTTTATCTTTGATGTTGTAGAAATTATAGGACATAAAAGTTTAGGAATGTTGTAGGAATTATATTAATATGGGTTTATAAAAAGGATAACCCACATACCAAGTGACAACCTATCACATCCGGTAAGGAAAGAGGGATTGAGACTAAAACTGAAGGACAATATGGGTTTAGCACCCACTGCTGGCCTACAAGATGTCTTGGTTAATATTTCACTGTTTTTAGTTAAATGATTTGAAAGATAAATATTAATGTTGAACCAGTGGTTTTACTATTTAAATTTAGTGATTAATGTATTATATTGATAAATTGTGATAACCATATTGGTTTTTGGAAATAGTTAGAGAGATACAAGAATATGTTTCACTCTTTTATGGATCTTAAAATCTGTTAAATGTGAATTTTAGTGATACAAGAAAAAAATAATTTTTGGATATTAATTTCATGGAGTAAGTTATGAATTGGAAATTCATTAAGGCACAACCAAAGGATGAAATGGTTCTTATAAAAGATAAATATGTCAAGTAATTATATTTCCTTATAATATTAAACAATAAAACAATTCCTCGACTTTAGGAAAATGATCTTGAAATGAAAATTTTATCATATTACCTTCATATTTGATGAATCAAATTGTCTTTTAAATCATCATAGAATTATGGTTTTGAGGTCCTTAACTTTACCTTGATCATTCAATTTCTTATGGTCAATGACATATATCACTCTAAATAATTATTTACTCTTTTATACCATGTCCATATATTCACATAACATCAATGTTATCCTAATTAAAAACCTATTAATTAGTTATTCAATATGACCTTTTTACTTCCATTTATCTCTTATTAAGAGGATATTTTATTAACCCTTTTTAAAATGTGGGTTTTAAATAAATGAATTTTCAAATATCAAACCCTTAATTATTGAGCACAAGATCAAATTATGAAGATGAAATTTATTTAAGGTGGGGAGAATATAACATCTAAAAATTATAAAAGAATAAAATTTTATTATATAGAATATGATATATTCATCACTGAGCTTAAACAACCCACAAAATATTTTTCTTTAAATTTAATCTCTTCAAAAGCTTGCGGAATTTGAGACCCCGATTCTAAATGAAACATAATATAGTATACCACTATAAACTAGATATAAAATTATAGAATATTAATAGTACTAACTAAATTATTAAAATTGTGGTTATATATTTATTATAAATAAAATGATAGTAATTAAAAATAAAAATAATTATTTTTTGAAAAACTGTATTTTTTTCTAAAAGACGGTTTAGGCACTCTTTGCATAGATAATTTAAAATAAATTTTTACAACTTCTAGAAAATTTATTTGATAAAATTAACATCATTTATTAAATCATCACATAAAATTTTTCTTAGGTTAAATTTTTTGGATTTTTTAGATATCTTTAATTTTATGGTTTAATAGTGAAAAATACTATTTTTTATTCAAAACTGTCTTTTTTTTAAAAAAATCAAAGGTTTAAATTACATTTTAATTTTTTTTAAAATTAAAATTAGTAAAATTATATTATAATTTAACTAATTTATGTCATTGGAATCAATTTCATATTGAATTTTGATATTATATCCTTCCATACTTATGAGAATTTTCTCTTTGAAAACCCATTTTTTCATCACCTCTACAGGTATAATTTTAAATTGGATTCTTAAACTTTTGTGAGTTTAATTTGGAAAAATGGATTTAATATTTGGATTCATCATAATTTATATCATCTAATAAGTTCAAAAATATTTTTTACCCAAATTAATAGGAGAAATAGTAAAAATTAGTTTCCATGGTTAGGGTAAAAATGGGTTTATTGAGGGTTAAACTAAAAAGATAAGGGTTAAAATAACCTAAAAATATGTCTAAAAACTATTTTATTTAAATATTTATACCTTATACTGTATTAATATCTATAATACTCTATTTTTTTACCCTTTTGGGTTATTAAAAATGTGGGTACATCTTTTTCATTTCAAAAATTACAAGTGTGTCACTCACCTCACTTATAAAAGGACACCCCCACCCTCTTCTCTCTGATTTACACCATAAACCCCTTTTTTTGGAAATTATCTAACCAAATAACTTCCCAACTTCTATCTCATAATCATATGATATATGTTTTTTTCAAAAATATATTCTAGGAATACTTTATTTATAATACTAAATAGGTGGTTTGAGAAGAGGTAAAATATTCAACTATGTGTGTTTGTTTTATTTCTTCTTCTATATACTTTAAATATTATTCATTTATTATTATATGATAACACAATTATATAACATATACTTATATTTCATTATTTAATGTTCATATATCAATATAATCTTCCCTCTAAATGGAAACTATAATGTCACTTGTGTGTACAACATACTACCGCCACACGAACCAATGTGATATGTTTTCTGTCAAAACCTATCATGGTTGGGTATGATGATGGATATAAAGAATATATATGATATTTATAAAATAAATTAAACATTTGGGTTCATTATATCATATATAATTTTTTTTAATTTCTATTCCATATGGGATATAATAATGTCGCTCGTGTGTTGAGCCGATTACCGCCTCATGAAGCGATGCGATTCGTTTTTCATTAACACATTAAATGGAAGTTAATGAGGATAAATTTAATGAATATATGTAATATAAATAAAATAATTATGATATTAATGACATATTTATCATTCTTAAAATATAATATATCATTTTCTTTCTTACCTTTTCACTCGCTAAAAGAGGATAACGTCATTCATGTACATTTGAATTACTGCCTTCATGAACCGACGTGACTCTCTTTTCATCACCACACCACATGGATGATATATAAAATTATATTTAAATATTTAATATTTTATTTATTATATTATTATAATTATTTAAATATAAAATACTAATTACCTCCTTTCTATAATGATCATTGAAAAATGGAAACGATACTCATGCATACATATGACCAACCGTCTCCATGATCGTAATGTACTTCATTTCTCAAAACCATATTTCATGATTGGTTTTAAGAGTATAATCGATTTATAGATATGATAATTATTTCATGATTATTATTCTATAGATTATGTAACTGTATAATATTCATAGTAACTGAAACTTTCATGACAAAGAATGAATGAGACAACAAGGAAATTAACACCAGAAATAATGGAAATAATGCAAGGTTATTAATGAATGGGTGATAATATATTGTAAAAGGATCATATATGATATTATAAATATTAATATGGTTTTTTATAATTTAATAAAATGTTTAAAACCTCTATAAAGGAGGTAAAATCACATTCAACTAAAAGGAAGTGTGAGGTAAGGGACTTCATCTCAATTTCACTTCATTGAGGCATATTGTAATGTTATTCACCTAATTTATTTTCTATGGTGTATATACTATCACTTTTATATGTAGTATCATGAATACTTCATACATCATGATATTTTATGTTTCAATTTTTAATATTTTATCAAAGGGTATTTGACTTGAAAATTAACAAGTGTTAATGAATTTCATAACTCAATTTATTATCATTAGATTGTATTATTTCTTTATAGTCTTTGATATTATATGATTATGTGTGTACTGAATTTTGACTACATTATGTTTTCTATCCAATTTTTATATGTGGATTTAAATTTGATACACATAATCTATTCATTGATTAATTATCACTTAAAAGTTATGATCATTGTAAGGGATTTCATCTCAATTTATATTTCATTGATACATTTTTGTTTATATGCACATATTCACTATTATATGTTGTATATACTACCCCTTTGATGTATTTAACATGAATATCTATCTATTAATGATTATTAATGTTTCAATTAAAGGGTATCCATATTCTTTGTATCATTTAGGTAAATATTTCCTAAACTATATACCATTCTTACATATAGTGTTTACTTTGAAAATTATTTATTTGTTTTGGAAAATATTGATAAATATTTATTATTTACTCAACACAAATATTTGATGATAATGAACATTGTTCATGAATTAAATTTATTATTTGATATATGAGTAATTCCGTTTACATATAGTGTTTGGTGGGGCCCAAAATTATATAGCCCCTCGATGCATTAGTAGTATCATGAGGTGAATTAGTAAGATGGCATTAAACAGGTTTCTACCTATATTTTTAAACTGTATTTTGAAAGGTATTGATAGTAGAGGTATCATCGGACTAATAACATTTCTTCCAATGATTAATTATTTCCTTCATTAAGAATTTAGTTATTTTTATCCATGATATTTTCATAATGATATTATCTATGGATGCATTTCATTATCAGTTTATTAATTAAATTTCATGTTCTTTTAGTTATTTAACTTTCCATATCGATTATGCTTTATCTTATTATCCTTTATTTTTTCACAATGATATTATCTCTAGATGCATTTCATTATATTTTTATTGATTAAATGTCATGTGTATTCAGTTATTTACCTTTCCATATTGATTATGTCTTATATTATTATCCATGATATTTTCACAATGATATTATCTCTATATGAATTTCATTCTCAATTTATTAATTAAATGGAATGTGTCTTCAATTATTTACCATGTCATGTTGATTATTCATATTGATTCATGATAGATTCCAGTATACTTAATCCTTACTAAGAATTTGAGCTCACCCTTATTTTATTTCTTTTATTAGTAATCCATGAAGTGAACTATGATTAATATGCAATGATATGCTAGAGGGAATAATGTTATTCTTGAAAAAAATTATGTCAAAATTTTTGTTTTCAAATTTGATATGGGAATCAAGTATATATCTAGATTACCAGAATTGATAAGTTGTTTGTTGCTTTGATATGTGATTCCTTATACCTTATGATAATGTAATAAAGTGGAAACTAACTCAGGTTTACTGGGGTTGGGGTTACTACATAATATGATCATATATAATCAATGTTTTCATCAATACATCTATGTACACAATAAATGATATTAATTATTAATAATATAAAGTCTAGGGACCAATACACAAGTCCAAAAATAGAAATATACAATGACACATATAACGTGAGGAATTATTATAGGAAGGTATTTTCACATAACTTACTCTATTATAGTTTACAAAGGGAGAAATTTATGAGAAGAATTCTCAATGTCTTATGAGCCCCTACCCTTGATATCTTATATCGTATTTTTCAATTAGATGATTTCATTTGACCATATAAAATTTATTTAAGAATAGCATCATATCAATTCAAGATTATCATTATAGACAGGAACTATTATGACCTATAAATACAATAAATACTCTAAGTACATTATCAAATAAATTGTTATTAAGAATAAAAATCATCATGTGATAAGATATTTATTAATATTCAAGACCTTAAATATATCAGTAATTGAAAACACCAAGTAGTTGGTTCTACAAAGCTAAATACAATAGAATTAAACTTTAAAAATAGTTAACTACTAACAAATTTTAGTCTATTAGTTTTCACATGATATTTATGATTCTACTGAGAATGGTTATTATTATTGGTCCTACCATATTCTAGTGGTTTTTCTTATTACTATGACCTCATCTATCTAAAAAGATCCCTTAAGATACAATATCACTACGTATATTACTTTCTATCCTATTTCATTATTGAAATCTTGGATAATATCATGGTATAAAGTTCATAAAAATATGATTACACTTTACTATCTTAGTATATCTCCAAAATCTGGAACAAATCATTTCTAAACCCACTTCTTGAGTTGCATCAGAAACCAAGAGTACTCGATCTATGCAAATATAGAAACCATTGATTGTAATAATTTTTCTAAAACATATTTCCTTATAATTATATCAATAATAGATCAAAATGGTCTAAAATGAAATGTTTTATATCCCCTTAATAACCAGTATTATTATTTCTTTATGTATGAAGAACTCTTCCAATTCTACTTTCTCAAGTGTTGTTAGATAATTTTGATTGTTAGCCTTTATAGCTACCCTAGTGTTGTTTGATATTCATCCTTTATACTTTACACATAATAAATATCAATCCTTAGTATATATAATGTCATGTGAGATATATTTCCAAATTACTCTTAGGCATATGTATTCTATCACATGAATCACCTCCTATGTTTTCACACATCAACTGGGAGAGATCTAATTCAATGTGACACTAGAAATAATTCAGTTTAATTATTCCATATTGTATTTTTAAATACCATGTCAACATATGTACTATGAAATGAATTAAAAAGTATCATTGGCCTATGATAGTAAATCATGTTCTCTAGAAATGGGTTTCTACTTAAGTCATAATTGGAGAAATTATCTTTAGTCTAAATTAAACATAAGAATAATAATCTACTTTCTATATATTATCAAACACATATGTCTTGGAAAACTATAAAACTCCCACTATCCTCTTGTAAAAACATGGAAACCATTCATTCCAAATGAATATTCTATGATCATTATGATTTTTACAATCCATAAATGGATCCTTAAAACTTACATTACTTATTGGTTATACTTGATATCAAAACCCCTTATGGTCACATTGTATAGAAATTATTCATAAGGTTTCCTCCAAGGAAGGTGTTATTTACATCCAATACAAAATATAATAACCATATAATGTTGATATGAAAAGTATAATTTTAATGGATTTAATCATGATGACTTGGTATAAACAATCGATCATTATTAGTACCACGCTTGTACAACCTGTGTCTAGTTTCTCTTGAATACCCACCGATGACTTTACATCAATTAGAGAAACTACCAAAATACATAAATGAATTTTGTTACATGGAATCCATATTTTAATTTTTGTGACCTTTTTAATCATAGCTATATGAAACTTACTTCTACCTATAGGATTAATTATTCTTAATGAATAATATATCACCTATATTGGTGAATATGGAACAACCTCTATGGTTTTAACTTCCTACACAATATGTGACTTTAGAGTAATTAATTTTACTAAGACTTATGGATTTTAGTGTTCATATTCCATATTATATACATCCAAATCCTATATATCATTGAATTCTAGCCAACTAACCCTATATCAAAATCAATTTTCTTACCTCCTATAAGTATAGTTGGTTTTGACCAATATATTTCTATCTAGGGGATGTTATTATCTGGGGTTGTTATATAATAATTACTAGGGATTCACTTTGTAATTCCTTTGATGTATATTTATAGCTTATCCATATTATACAAAATACCATTAAACACATGAGGTTTAGACATAATGGGATTCCATCATATTGTAACTTATATGATATGTGTTACTCAGTCTAGTTTCCATATGGTTTGATTTTACACAGTTTTTTGTGAAACTTGTGTGGAAAGGAATTATAGAATACTTGAAATACATATAAGACCTCCCCTTATCTATCTTTATTACCTTAACATCACCTCAATGATCTATATAAGGTAATGTGAGTTTAGTAGATCCTTCACTATGTATTCAAATGATCGATGAATACTTGGTTATGATATACTTTGATAAACACACTCATAGTATTTTGTATCTTTTTACCAAGTGAATTCCATTTTTAAACTAATCATTTATAAAATATCTTAAAATAATCTCATAGATTATATGATTTTACCTCTATATTCTCCTTATAATAGTTCATGTGGTTAATATGAACTAACTCTAAAATCATTGTGGGTTATCTTTGTAATAGTCTAGACCTCCCCAGTCCATTATATTGTGAAAATATAGTGTTTGAGGTGTTCTTGGAGTTCAAGTTAACTTATTACAAAAATTTTAAAAAATTTATAGTTTCCCATAGAGAGTCACAATAGTTGGTCCTAATAGTGAGTTGTTGACAGTATGTCCTGGTGGTGAGTCGCTGGCAGTTGGTCCTAATGGGGAGTCGCTGACAGTAGATCCTGATGGTGAGTCACTAATGGTAGTTCCTGATGGTGAGTCGCTGATGGTAGGAATTTACAGTGAGTTTCTAAAGGTAGGTTGCAACGGTGGCTCACACTGGTGACTCTCAATGGTATCTCGCAGTGGTGACTTGTCCAATGGTGAGTCGTGAACAATGTTTAAATCTTCCAATAGTGTGTCCCTTTAATTTTTTATTTGATGAAAAATGAGTTTAATACCATATTTAATTGGTTTTGAATCCATTTAATGGGTGACAAATCATATCATTAATTTTATAAAACTCTAAGAACCTTCTAAATAGTCAAACTACATGGTTTTGTTGAGATTAGGATTTAATGTTAATTCAAAACTGTTTTATATTCTGTACGTCTCAGATCTAATCCTTTTAAGCCCAGGCCTTCCCTTCATTAATTACATATCCTTTATCTTGATACTGAACATCCCTAGAACCTTTATTCCTATAGGTTTCATTTTATTTTCCTACACTAGTTGGTTCATGATTTCTTTAGAGTTTCCTACTGCATGTGCACCCCCTACTTTGGTGCAATATGGAAGTGTTGATTGTTTATTCTTCCAGGTAGGTTTTTCTTCGTCTCTCTCAATTGTGTATCATGCAGCGTTGTTGTACGAATGTATCTTTGTGAATATAGTCGAAACAAAATTTAATAAAGATAACTGAATCAGCTTTAAATAAATAAACAAGAGGATGGGGGAAAGTGATGCAAGTTTCTGTTTTATTGATTTTTTTATCAATGTTGTGAATTGTATGTCCTATATGTCTACTAAATATTTTGGTTGTTCGGGGTCCTTGGTTACACGCGGAATTTTTATAAATTCATGTTTGTCTGCTTCTTGTTAAACAAATGCATGGAATATCTAAACCACATATATTAATATAAAATAAATAGACTCCCCAAGATTATATTGTTTTTTGATAACACTAGATTTAAGAAGTGAAATTAAATAAGGGATTCCTTGTTAAATCTAAAAATTGTTCCTTTTGTGGTTTGTGTGGAGATACGGTTGGGAGAACAGCTATGTTTGTGGGTGGTTTGGAAGGTGTGTTGGAATCTCAGGTTCAAAGATTGATTGATTGTGGAATGGATGGGAAGTATAGTATAATAGGGATTAGATTTGTTTTGTGCGGTTATGTGTTTTTGGGTGTGATGTAGTGATGCAATAGAGTTGCCAAGAATGGTTGTGATGGTACGTGTTTCTTGTTGCAACTTTAAGTTGGGGGGTTTGTTCTATTAAGAGGATTGATTGGGTGGTATAAATTTGAAGAATAATGATGGTGTTGGTTAGTGTGAGCATTTCTCCCAGAGTTTATCCATGAGTAGCATGTAGAAAACTTCACCTCGTGTCTTGGGATCAGTATATTGTTATGTCATGAATGGGTGTTAAACAAATAAGAATTTGAATTGGGTTAATTTACCATGTTTCTTCTTCCTCTGTGTGACTTTTTCTATGTGGATTGATGTGTGTTGTGCCTAGTAGTTTCCCAGGTAGAGATGGGATGAATAAATAAATTGTTTAATAAATAACGATAATTGGTTAAATGAATTGTTTGGGGGTATGAATTGAGTCTATGGATCATTGTGTGGTTGTTCATTTATATGTAGTAGAAAAGTTTCCAGTATTGTGTGTGATGTTTTTTTGGTCGAAAACTCATATGTTGGGATAAGTTCTTGGTATCTATATATGTATATACTCAATATTTTCCCTTGTTATTTCTATATGCACCCCACCCTAGTTAAGAACAATGTACCAAACACCTCCATCGTCATGGGGGATGATGTCTTTCCCAAACATCCTAGTGGGAGGATGGATTCCTGTTCAACCAATCTCCCCCACTCATTCTTCCAGGTAGTGATAGTTCAATATTATTTAGGCATGTTGTGGTTTGTGTGGCCTAGGTGTGTGTGGATGAGTTATTCTTTCCTAGGTGTCTTCAGGATGAGATGTGTTGTGCATTCCCAAGTGTCTTCAGGATGAGGTTGTGGTTTGTAGCCCAGGTGTCTGTGGGTGGTATGTGATGTGGCTCGTGGATCCAATGATGACATGAGCTATAGTTTGTAGCCTAGGTGTTTGTGGGAAGGATTTGATGTGGATCGTGGTTCCAGTGATGAGACAAGGCATGGTTTGTGGCCCATGTATAACAACTCTTCTCTTTATTACACAATTAAACATGATTTATTACATAAAATTCACTTGATACAACATAGAATATCGAGAGGTATAGTGTATTTGAGGATTAAGATCATTACATAATAACTTAAAAAATGAAATACAACATCTTTATTGAAAACTTCTTTTACATGACCACTACATTCCCTCGTACTTAGCATTGCATGGGATAACCTGAGGACATGTATAAGAAAAGGGTGATCTATAAAGCCCAGTAAGGGAATAATCATGGAATAACATGAGGAATAAAATACATGTTAGAAAATAGGAATATCAAAAGAGAACAGGAGAAGTATAAACATAAATTCATGATAAATCATGATAATCATAACATGGAAATGTGGCAACAACACTTAATATGGAATTAGTATGAGCCAAGGCTCATTGCACATGGAGCATGAGACAACCCTCATTGCATATGAAGCATGAGTAAAACCTAGTTTCACTTGAATTAGAATGATTCAACACCCATTGCACATGACGTATCATGATACTATACTTTCCCCAATGCATTGGAATTCTATCAGGGTGCACCCGTCTTAAATATTTCACTTCATGCATAAGTGTGTCACATGGATCATAAAACATTGAATCATTCAAAAAAATAATTTATTTCGTGATAAACGAATGTTAAATACATACTTGAAAATCTTTAAACAATAAGTAAATGTGTATAAAGGTGAATACCCTTTATAGAGAAATGGGCATGGTATTCACTACATAATGACTTTGGCTTGGAAAAACGCAGTTCAATTTCAGCAGCATAATGACGTGACATAAGAACTCATAAAAATAGTTGATGAGAGATATAGGGGTGTCTCGTCATATTTACATGACATGGACAATAAGTAGTTCATATAGATACATGTCCTAATAAATGTAACAGAATTTAGATTCATGATAAAAAAAGTATTGCTTGAATGTAAATGAGGAGAGAGAAATTCCTTTCGGAATTTTGGCATAGTAACGAGTGTACATGGGAGGAATTTAATGAGAGAGAAAGGGGTATCCCATCATTATAAAATAAACAAGACCATATTGGGGAGGTTTGAAACCGTACCCCAATATTTATAATTGAAATTAAAATGGCATAACAACTTAAAGAATATTGGACAAAAATGAGAAAGGAAGAAAAACCCTAACTTGGAAGTGTGCTTCCAAAGGCTTGAGAGAGGATTGAGAGAGGATTCATGGGAGATTAAGGAGACTAGGGAGTATTATAGAGATAGGAGGGAATATTTTGGACGAAATACAAAGTATTTGAGTGAGGAGGAAGTGGGAGCTTGGGTGGGTTTATATAGGAAAGGATATGGAATTGTTTATTATTTAGGTTTGGGACACCTCACATTAAACTAATCAAAACCACAAACCAGACCATGTGTTTTGCCCATGGTTTTTGCCAAAGGGTAGTGGAAAACAATATTTTATAAGGCCAAAGTCCGAACTTCTTAAAATAATAGGGTTTATTATGTGGAGTTGAGTCACACTCCCAAGGAAAACAATTTAAAAAGACAAAATGTTTAATAAGTCTTGAAGGGTCCACTAAAGCTTTGTAAAATAAATCATAAAAATAAAAAATCACATTATTTTAATGGTAAAACATATATTTTCCGAAAATAAAGTTTATATTATTTTATTAAATCACCATTGGTTCATTATTATGTCATAAAACACATTATATATTTAAACAGTATTTAATTTTTACCCAAAAATTTGACTGTCTCAGAAAATTATGAAAAATTAACTATTGGATAATTTCGATGTCCTGATTCCATAAATAATATTAATTTTATATAAATAATTTTCTAAATATGTTAATTTTCACTTTTAAAACCAAAAATAACATTTATCAATAATTCATGGGTTTTGAAAAAAATGGATTTCAAACCTTAAAAAAAATTTCAATTGCATTCATAAAATTATAAAATCATTTATATTTAATAAAAATTAATTTAATAGTAGTAATAATAATTTATTAAAATGTTATTTTTTTTTAAAATCCCTTAATTCATCAAAATTGATTTCTTAGTTGAATATTAGCTAAAAATACTATTAGTGCTTCAAAAACTATTTACAAAGTAACAATAATAAAATGAAAGTATATTCATTATTATATACAAAAATAATGTACATAAACATAGTACTAGGGTCTTGTTACATAACCCCTTAAAGCACCCACATAAGACCGAAGGGTGAGGTGTGCGATGGTGACAAACTCTTGGGGTGGCTCGGATAACATCGCTTGGGTAGTAATCTCTATCAACTTCCACTTTTCCCGTAGGCGGTTCCGCTCAAGCTTAACATGTTCAAACTTGGCTTGAGCTTGGTCAAGAGTGAAGCACAATGATGCCACCTCTTTTCTGAGCTCCGAAAAATGGGATTCATATGGGGAAAGTCTACTAGATGAGGCCATCGCTTCCTTTTTCTGAGTAAATTGGATTTGTTAAAGCCCATATTTATATTAATCACGTGATCACTGTTCAAAGGCTAAAATAGAAATGGACATAATTCTTAATGGTATTTTAAAATCCAAAAACATAAAACAAAATAAGTGCATATATTGTATAACCATTTCATATATTAAGACATTTAATTATATCAAGAGGGATTTTCATTAAAAAAACTTTGGGTCATTACAATCTTCCCCCCTTAAGAAATTTCACACTCGAAATTTCATTTTACACTCTAGGCCACAAAAAGATTTGGGTACATTTCCTTCATTAATTCCTCGAGTTCCCATGTTGCCTATTTGTACTTATTGTTTAGCCATAGTACCTTGACCAGGTGAGTAGTATTGTTGCGTAGAATTTTGTCTCTACGATCCAAGATCTTCACTAGCTGCTCCTCATAGGAAATATCATCCTCTAGATGTTCTACCTATGAATAGAGTACATGTGAAGGGTCCGGCATGTATTTCCTTAAGAGGGATACATGAAAGACATTATATACTTTTTCCATGGTAGGTGGAAGTGCTAGTTGATGGGTCATAGCCCCGACAAGATCAAAAATCTCAAAGGGGCCAATGTACCTAGGACTTAACTTCCCTTTCTTTCTAAACCTCATAACCTTCTTCCACTAAGATATGCGTAGAAATACCATGTCTCTAACTTTAAACTCAAGGTCTCGTCGATGGTTATCTTTATAACTCTTCTGTCGATTCTGGGCTGCCTTGATATGCTGCTGAATGGTTTTCACCTTCTCCACCATTTCATAGACAATTTCAGGTCCTAGAATCTTATGCTCACCGACTTCATCCCAACATTTCGGTGTTCTGCACCTCTTCCCATGCAAGGCTTCATATGGTTCCATTTGGATGCTCAAGTGGAAACTGTTTTTATAAGAGAACTCAACCAGAGGAAGATGTTGATCCCACCCTCCTTTGAAGTCTATTGAGCACTCTCTTAACATTTCCTTAAGTGTTTGGATATTCCACTCATATTGGCCATCAGTTTGAGGATGATAAGCCATACTTAAGTTCAGCTCAGTATCTAGAGCATGTTGAAGAATATTCCAAAACTTAGAGGTGAATCTTGGATCTTGATCAGACACAATAGATAGTGGTACTCTACACAGCCTTACCACTTCTTTGACGTAAACCCGCACAATTTGATCTAATGAGAAGTCCTCTCGAATCGTGATAAAGTGAGCTATCTTTGTAAGATGATCCACAACGACCCATATAGAATTATTTCCTCTGGATGTACTTGGAAGTCCAGTGACAAAGTCCATGGTAATGTTCTCCCACTTCCATGCAGGTATGGGTAGTGGTTTCATCATCCCCTTAGACTTTTTTCTCTCAACCTTCACTTGCTGACATACCAGACACTTTGATGTATACTCAGCAATCTCCCTTTTCATATTGTCCCACCAAAATTTTTCTCAAAGATCTCAATACATATTTGTACTCTCTGGGTGGATAAAAAAGGTAGAGCTATGTGCATCATTCAATAGCTCCTTATTTATCTCTAAATCAGATGGTACACATAATCGCATCCCAAATCTTACAACTCCTTCCTCATCAACTTTGAAATTAGAGGATTTTCCATTTCTAACAGCTTCCAACATTTTCTGAATTTCCACATATTTTCTTTGGGCATCCTTTATTCTCTCCAAGAGGGATAGTTGAGAAATCATTTGAGAAAGGATTTATGATGTTCCTCCCTTAATTATTCCCATGTCCATCCTTTGTAAATCTAATAAGATTAGATCCTTTTCAATTCTCATCATTGATAAAGATGTAGGATCATTTCTGCTTAGAGCAACTGCCACCTTGTTTGCCTTACCGGGATGGTAGTGGATTGAGCAGTCATAATCCTTGATGATATCTATCTATCTTAACTAGCGCATATTAAGCTCTTTCTGTGTGAATATATATTTGAGACTCTTGTGGTCAGTATATATCTCACATTTCTCCCCATAGAGATAATGCTGCTAGATTTTCAAGGCAAAGATCACAGCCTCCAACTCCAGATAATGTGTTGGATAGTTTTTATCATCGATTTTCAACTTCCTTGAGGCATAGGCTATCACTTTATCATTTTTCATCTTCATACAGCCAAATCCCTTCTTAGAAGCATCACTATACACCACAAATAGTTATCCACTTGCAGGGATTGTGAGTACTGGCGCAGTGATAATCCTCTCTTTCAACTCCTTGAAACAATCTTCACATTCCTATGTCCAGACAAACTTTACTCCCTTCTGTGTTAGCATGGTCATTCGGTTTGACAATTGTGAAAAGTTCTTCACAAATCATCGATAATACCCAGCTAAACCCAAATATTTTCGGATCTCCATTACAGAAGTTGGCATGGGCCACTCTTCAATTTCCTTTTTCTTGGTAAGATCCACAGATATCCCTTTACTGGTGATAACATGCCCCTATAATGATACTTCCTATATCCAGAACTCACATTTACTGTACTTTGCATACATCGTCTCCCTTTATAAGGTCTTTAACACAGTTTTCAAATGCTCCTCATGTTCCTCCTTCATCTTGAGTATATCAGAATATCATCAATAAAGACTACCACAAATTTGTCTAGGTAATCTCTAAAGACTCTATTCATTAAATCCATGAAAATTTCCAGAGCATTAGTGAGTCCTAAGGGCATCACTATGAACTCATAGTGTCCATACCTCATTCGAAAGGCAGTCTTGGGAATATCTACCTTCCTCACCTTTAATTGGTGATATCTCGACCAATGTTCTGCCTTAGAGAAATAATTGGCCCTGCAAAGCCGGTCGAACATGTCATATATCCGTGGAAGGGGATACTTGTTCCTTATCATGATTTTATTGAGATCACGATAATCAATGTAGAGGTTCATTGATCCATCCTTCTTCTTGAAGAAGAGGACCGATTCACCCCACAGTAAAGCACTCGGGCATATAAAACCCTTCTCTATATTCTCCTGTAACTGCTTCTTCAACTCTTCCAGCTCAATGGTGTCTATTCTATAAGGTGTCTTTGAGATTGGTAGAGATATATGGATAAGTTCAATTGATAACTTAACCTCTCGGTCCAGAATAAAACCAGGCAAGTCTTTAGGGAATACATCAGTGTAATCCTTCATGATGGGCATGTCTTCAAGCATGATTCTCTCCTTTGTCTCAATCATTTGAGCTAGATATGGTTGCTCGTAAGGCAGAAATATCCACACTTGAGATGATGATTCGAAAGTAGATTCATATTCCTCCTTGCATTTGTAAAGAATTGGAGGATACTTCGGGATGTGAAGAGTGATCTCCCTTTCCCGGCAGTTGATAGTGGCTTTATATAAAGACATCCAATCCATGCCTAAGATAGCGTCAAAATCTACTAAAGGAAGTATGATGAGATTTTCTGGGAGGTTCAGTCCACAAATGTTAACCGGGGAGGAGTTATAAACCATGGATGCAACAATTGCACCATTCTATGTTCTCACAGATAACTTTTCCTCCAAATTTCTAGGTGGTGTTTGAATTATTCTACTAAACTTGAAAGACATGAAATAATGTGTAGAACCAGAATAAAATAGTACATTCACTATTCTTGAATGAATAACTAGCGTACTTGTCACCACTTCATTGTTTGGCTCCACCTCAACGGTAGTGATAGCATAGGCCCTTCCTTGTTTCCTCTGAGGTTTTTGTTGATTGCCTCTGATAACCCTCGGCTTAGGGAAATTGTTTACCTAATGCCCAAGATCCCTTGCTGTTGTAACACTACACTGTCAGCTGAGTGTTGATCTAAACCTTCCTTTATTCTTCAACATTAGTGGGATTTTTCATATCCCATTGGCAGTTCTTGGCCACAAGACCAAAATTTCTGCATTTTAATCAATTCTTGGTTTCCTTAAGATAGTTACCTGGATGTTTCTTCCCACAATTTTTGCAAGGGGAAAAGTCAGGCTTCTTTCCATTATGGGATTGGTTTGATGGACCACCCATGTTGTTCTCTATTTTACATTTATTTTCACTAGGCCCATGAGACCACTAAGAGTCTCCAATCTCCATTTCAACCTTGATGGCACAATGAAAAATATCCTCATAACTGTCAAAGTCTCGAATCTCCAATGCTTTTCATAGACTTGGATTTAGTCTGCTAAATAAGCAATCCACCTTGATTTTAGTGTTCATGAAAAATCCAGAGGTGTGCCTTGCAATCCTTGTAAATTTTGCTTCATATGCCCCAATGGACTCATCTTCCTTCTGATTTAGTCTGAGGAACTCTTTTTCTATCTTGATATGGAAGGGTCAAGGAAAATATTTTTTGAAAAACATCCTCTTGAATTCATTCCAATTCATGGAATCAATTTCCTCTTAGGACTTTGTATTCTTGATTAGTTTCCACCACTGATTAGCTACCCCATCGAAACGATAGACCGCCAGTACAACTTTTTCCTCTTCCGAGCATTGGAGGATGGAGAATATCTTTTCAATGAAGTTAATCCATTGTTCCGTGAGGAGGGGATCAGAAGATACTCTAAACATGGGAGGCCTTTGTCGCATGAAGGATTCTATGAAAACATGCTATTTATGTGGAGGAGGAGGGAGTTCTTCGTGATTCAAGTTATTATTCATAACTCAAGCCAGATGAGCAAGTACTATCATGAATTTTTGAGCACTCTCTCTTATTATATTCGGTATATCATTAGGGAAATATTTACATTTCCTATAACATTGGTTGTTGGAACGTGTGCTTCTATTTCCCACCATTAACTAAGAAAAAGAACATATAATTAGAGGTCTTAAATACTTAGATATTGATCCTAAAAAAGAAACTTTGAACATAAAAGTATACACTTATAAAGAATAATTATATCCTAAATTGTGATTTCTTATGTTTAAATCTAGGTTATCCTCAATCTACTTCTTAACTTATATTCTTATGGGATCTTTTTTTGTCCCTTAATAATGGTTTGTACTAAGCTCATGAATCTAACAAACAATATCCACTGGGAGTGTCGTAACCAAGAGTGCAGCAAAGCCCATTTTTGTGCACCAGTTCCCATCCGAGTCTAGCTCAAAGCGGTGTTTTTGGGTTTTACCCCTAGGATATATCTGTGCTAGAGCTGCCTCTACCTGCTCCTATCCAGACAGTGATGTATTTTCTTGATAAACCACTTACTCAATAATCACCAAAACATAGGTATGTTCTTATTAGTATTGTATCTAAGGCTTACCTAGGGTTTTCTAATCCTAATCCCAAAAAATAACTAAACTTATCCTTTGATACCAACAATAAAAACCATGCTCTTTATTACACAATTAAACAGGATTTATTACTTAAACTTCACTTGATATAACATAGAAGATCAAGAGGTCTAGTTTATTTGGGTCTTAGGATCATTACATAATAACTCAAAACATGAAATACGACATCTTTATTGAAAACTTCCTTTACATGACCACTACATTCCCTCATACTTAGCATTGCATGGGATAACATGAGGACATGCATAAGAAAAGGGTGAGCTATAAAGCCCAGTAAGGGAATAAACATGGAATAACATGAGGAATAAAATACATGTTAGACAATAGGAATATAAATATAACACAAGAGAGTATAAACATAAAGGCATGATAAATCATGATAATCATAACATGGAAATGTGGCAACAACACTTAACATGGAATTAGCATGAGCCAAGGCTCATTGCACATAGAGCATGCGCAAACCCTCATTGCACATGAAACACGAGTAAACCCTAGTTGCACTTGAATTAGCATGATTCAACACCCATTTCACATGCTGTATCATGATACTATACTTTACCCAATTCATTGGAGTGCTATCAGGGCACACCCTTCTTAAAATTTCACTTCATGCATAAGTGTGCCACATAGATCATAAAACATTGAATCATTCAATATAATCATTTATTCCACGATAAAATAATGTGAAATACATACTTGAAACTATTTAAACAATAATTAAATGTGAATAAAGGTGAATACCCTTGATAGATAAATGGGCATTCTATTCACTACACAATGACTTTGGCTTGGAAAAACACGGTGCAATTTCAGCAGCATAACAGCATGACATAAGAACTCATAAAAATGGTTGATGAGAGATAAAGGGGTGTCTCATCATATTTAAATGACATGTAAAGTAATTGGTTCATATAGATACATGTCCCAACAAATGTAATAGAATTTATATTTGTGATACAAAATAATTTCTTGAATGTAAATGAGGAGAGAAAAATTCCTTTTGGAATTTCGGCATAGTAACGGGTGTACATGGGAGGCATTAAATTAGAGAGAAAGGGGTATCCCATCATTAAAACATAAATACGATATTATGGGGGAGGTTTGAAACCATACGCCAACTTTTATAATTGAAATTAAAAGGTAATAACAACTTAAAGAATATTGGACAAAAATGAGAAAGGAAGTAAAACCATTACATGGAAGTGTGCTTCCAAAGGCTTGATATAGGCTTGAGAGAGGCTTCATGGGAGATTGGGGAGCCTTGGGAACATTATAGAGAGAGGAGGTAAGAGTTTGGATGAACTCCAAAGGCTTTGGGTGAGGAGGAAGTGGGATCTTGGGTGGAGTTATATAGGAAAGAAGAGGGAATTGTTTATTATTTAGGTTTGGGACATCTCACATTAAACTAATCAAAACCAAAAACCAGAACATGGTTTTTGCCCATGGTTTTTTACAAATGGGAGTGGAAAAAAATATTTTATAATTCCAATCTCCGAACTTCTTAAAATAATAGGTTTTCTTATGTGGAGGTGAGTCACACTCCCAAGGAAAACAATTTAAAAAGACAAAGTGTTTAATAAGTCTTGAAGGGTCCTCTAAAGCTTTGTAAAATAAATAAAACAAACCCAAAATCACATTATTTTAATGGTAAAACATATATTGGACTAAAATAAAGTTTATAGTATTTTATTACATCACTATTGGGTCATTATGATGTCATAAAAGATATTATATATTTAAACGGTATTTAATTTTTACCCAGAAATTTGACTATCTCAAAAAATTATGAAAAATTCACCATTAGATAATTTCGATGTCCTGATTCCAGAAATAATATTCATTTTATCTAAATAATTTTATAAATATGTTAATTTTCACTTTTAAAATAAAAACTGACATTTATCGAAAATTCATGGGTTTTGACAAAAATTGCTTTCAAACCTTAATAAAAATTACAATTGCATTAATAAAATTATACAATTATTTATATTTAATAAAATTTAATTTAATAATAATAATAATAATTTATTAAAATATTATAAAATTCAAAAATCCATTAATTCATCAAAATAGATTTCTTAGTTGAATATTAACTAAAAATACTATTTGTACTTTAAAAACTATTTATAAAGTAACAATAATAAAATGAAATTATATTCATTATTATATACAAAAATAATGTACATAACCATCGTACTATGGTCTTGTTACATACCCCCTTAAAACAGCCGCATAATACTGAAGGATGAGGTGTGCGATGGTGACAGACTCTTGGGGTGGCTCGGATAACATCGCTCGGGTGGTAATCTCTATCAACTTCCACTTCTCTCGTAGGCGGTTCTGCTCAAACTTAACATGTTCAAGCTCATCTTGAGCTTGATCATGAGTGAATCCCAATGATGCCACGTCCTTTCTGAGATCTGACAAATGGGATTCATATGGGGAAAGTCTACTGGATGAGGCCATCGCTTTCTTTGTCTGAGTAAATTAGATTTGTTAAAGCCCATATTTATACTAATCATGTGATCACTGTTCAACAACTACAATAGAAATGGTCATAATTCCTAATGGTATTTTAAAATCCAAAAACATAAAACAAAAGAAGTACATATGTGGTATAACCATTTCACATATTAAGACATTTAATTAGATCAAGAGGGATTGTAATTAAAAATAGTTTGGTTCATTACACCATGTGTTTGCGGGCGAGATGTGATATGGATCATGGCCCTAGTGATAGTACGAGGTGTGGTTTGCATGGCCCAGTTGTTTTGATGTGGGTTGTGACATGGTTCTTTTAAAATAAGTGGGAGAACAAGGACATTTTCCATTAGGAAAGAGCAGATAAACTAATGAGAAGTAGTAATGGGTACCCAAATAATTGATGTGATTTCTATATTACTTTACTTGACTTGAATTGTTTCGTGAGTGTGCCTTTGTGAGGCTAGGATGTCTAGTATACCTTGTTAGGTGCTATTGGTTTTTGTTTTTTTCTCACAAGGGAATTAATATGCTTCTCCCACTTGTGCATGAGAGGCTTTGGTTTTTCCTACTGAGTATACGTGAATGCTCACCCTACATATATAAAATTGTTTAAGGTTTCCATGGTGATTAGGTGGATCATTCTAGACAATTCTAGTTCAAACCTTTAGAGATTTTATTGTATCACTACCTTAGATTTTATTTCCTTTGGGACTTCATTTGGAGTATTTTATATGTATTATTTTTTATTTATACATGCATTGTGGGATGGTTTGGATTTGTTTTATACAAGTCATAGAGTTGTCATAATTGATTCATCCTATCTTTTGATCTTGTTTTCTTAAAGGGTGATGACTCCCATATTGTGTGATATTTTTACCCTTGGTGCTAGACACCAACCCGAGGCATACTGGGGGTGGGGATCAGGGGTCATTATCTCACATTCATAATTTATATCCCTATAGGGTTATCTTTGGAGGGAGGGGTCATGATAGAATGGTATCAGACCTGATGGTTGAGAGATAATATTGAGTATAGAGTTAGGAACTATGAGGATTAAATGGGTTGGTAGGGAAATAATGTCAGATGATCTTGGTTTGTGACATATGCCAAGGAATACTAGCTAGTACATGGGATTTTAGGGCCCCCATGATCTGATGCAAGGATTATGATCCTATCGAATGACTAAGTGAGGCAGCCTCACTTGTAGATTAGAGACCTAGGAGAGGTACATGCCTCATGATGAAAAATGTTCTTATTTTCATTGGGTGATATTAGGATCTTAAAATGAATAAAATAAATCATGAAATTTTATGTGTGTTTCTCTGTCATTTTCCCATTCTATTATTGCTAATAATTTTTTATTTTTTTCTGAATTATTTATATAACCAAAAATAAAGAGAAATATGATGGTTAACAGGCCTAAATTGTTTGTTTGAAACCTTCTTGAGGTTTGAATGCGTTGTTTACATTACTATTATAGAATTTATCTTAATGATTTGAATTTCAATTCCATCCTTATAACATATAACACACTATCTAGTTTTCCTAATGTTTGAAATTGTTATAGAAACATGATTTGTGTATTTTTTGTGATTAACTACTTAATTTGGAAAACCATTATGAAGCATGTTTCCTCGAAGTATATTTCACACTTTCATGATAAAAAAATTATTTTTAAACCATGCTTATAAGTATTATATTTTTCATTTGAGATAATATGTCTTACATTGCCTTCCATTTGTAATTTTTAATGAGCATATCTTATAAAAATGTAGTAAAACTTGGTTTAAACATTTAAAATATATGATAATAACCATCTTGATTATTGATAATTCCTTTAAATTTGTAAATCTTGAAAAGAATAACATGCTCCCTATTTTGGATTGGTTATAGTTTTCAATTATTGATATAATCATATGTTTAAAGCATGTGTTTGGGTATAAATTCTTGTGACTTTTATTTCTAAAATTTTGGAAAATGGTAATCATGCTTTGTGGTAACTTGGTGAGACATAAAATGGTTTAATTTATTAAAAATATTATTTTGTTACTCATAATAACTTTTATGTATAAAATAACATTACCTCACAAGTTAATTCATGTGTATTTTTTTATGGGAATCATGTCTAATGTTCGAAACATTTTTGTGGTTACTTTGGAAATATTCTTATTTGAGATTTTATAATTTATCATGTTTAATATGTTGTATTTAAATATGGAATTATAATCATGACATCCATATTTCTTTATACAATCATGTTTTCCTGAGAAATGAAATGATTAAATAATGTTGATTTTGATAAAGATTAAGCGTGAAATATAGTAATATAACATGTGAAGTTTTAATTTTATGATATGGTAGAATGTTTTGTTTTTAAAATTTTGAAAGCATGTTGTATATGTGATAGGGTATTTAAATTATGAACAAGAACCTATAATATAAAAAATTTATAATGAAGTTTGAAATGTTGAGTGTCTTTTATTGTTTCATTTTTATCAATTCATTTAATTGTTGATATGTCATACTAAAAAAAGAACAGTTTTTGGAAACCTTTCTTATGCTATGAATATCATGAATTATGTGACCCTTGATGTGAATGATTTATTAATATCACCATGTATTAAAATGTTGATCACTTATATATGGTTAATGAACCATTTTTCCATTAAAATTTTAAATTTTTTTACAATGCTTGTGATAAATAATGAGGTGAAGTAATGTGAGCCCTTAAATAATTATGGAAGCCAGAATGTGTTGGATAAATGTGTAGTTGTTCTTAATGTGTTTCCTTGTGCTATGTGGGATTAAGAACATCTAGAATACAACTAGGGGAAATCTTAATCCCTAATTGAGACATGTTATACTTTTACGTCATTGAAACCATCTGGTAAAGTCAATGCCGCTCAAAGCGGATAATATCTCAACATGGGAAAGGGGGTTCCTTGATTTGTGTGCTTGGGGATTTAATTAGTGATGATTGTAGTGCTTTTTGTTTGGGGAAATGTGTATAAGGATATGGATAATTTGGTTATATGAAAATGTAAGTTGTGTGTGTATGTTAAAGTGGTGGGGTGATGTGGTTGTGTGAAATGTATGGTGGATGCTTTCCTTGGATGGTAATTTTGGACAGTGGTTATGTTATGTAAGGGTAGTGATGTGTGGTGGCAGAGGTGTGTGGTTTTGGTGGTAATATGGCTTGTGTTTTTTTTTGTGATAGTTCTTTATTGATGGAATACCTTGCCTCTTAGTATTAATCACTTAAAGTAGGTAATAAAGTAAATAGGTTGTTTTGGAGATCAATAAATCAATAAAGATGATATTTCCTCCCATGTCTAAATCTGTTTATAAAGAAATTGATGGAAATGTTTGAATGCTACCTTCTTGGTTGATATTATTGTGTTTGGTATTATATTTATATCACATGGTATGACCTCAAACATATTAATAGAGGGAAACCCTTTCCCCACATCAAGATGTGTTATATTACGACACTTTTTAAAATTGTACGGGTGAGTCAGTGCCACCCAAAGTGGACAATATCATAGTGTGGTGGATGGGTTCCTTTAATTTGTATTCTTGTGGTAGATCAGTCTATATTAATATAAGTTTTCATGTTGGTAGAGTAATTCTATTTGAAACTCCTACAATTAATGTCATGCACCTGTGAAAAAATAGAAATTTGAAATGTTGAACTCCTTGTTGTTTCGGCATAAGTATATTCTAGGTAATTAATGATTTGATGAAAATCCTAGGAATAATTTTAAACTTGGATAATCTGGTATGTTTAAAACTCATGTCATAATTGTGATGCATTCTATTTTTTAATTCATGTTTTTTAATATTATGTTAACATCAACTTGGTAAAGAGAATGATAGAATTTTGTTAGTAGAATAGGATAATTTTTTTGAAATCATGAACACTTCCAATTTATGTAAGTGTTCTTGGAAAACATGTTGAAGAAAAGTGGTTTTAAATTTTTTTTAAAGTGTATTTTGATAAATTCCATGCAATAACAGGGATTCAAAAATGGGTTTTGACTCAAAGTGTTTTTCTTAGCCTAATAAATTTGTTTTAAATTTTCATGGAAATAGTTTAATAGGAATGTTTTCATACTTAACATACTTCAAAATAAAATTTTGATATTCATGTCTGTAAAGTAATAGATCATTTGAAAAAACATACTTATATTTTAAACTCTTCCAAAATGGTTTAGTAAGGTGTCGTAAATAGCTTTTCTATGTTGTTAATAAATTGTTACTTGAGCATGGGTATCTGTTTCTTCATGATATGTTTTAATTGTTTTTCAATTTAAATTTTATATATTAAAAAATGAGGAAAATTCATGTATAGATATTCGTTCAATGGAATTTATAAGTGAAGTTTTTTATATAAAAGGTATAATAATGTTTTCTCTAATCTAAAATGATCACATCCATTAGAAATAATGTGATGAAATTATTTTGAATGTGCTCACTTCCTTGGTGTTGTTATGTTTTTTTGATTGTTATGAATTTCATATTGGACTTGTTATACCTATCTATATGATTCTGTTCTTGTTTGAGAGGTATCTCCCTTAGAAATATGTGTTTAATATATTGTGTAGATTTTTACATCTTTACCTAGTGGTTGTTGTGTTCTAAATATATCGAGAAACTTGAGAGGTATCTCATGGGGTGGTTGTTTGGAACCCTCTTTCTTATGGGTTTAATTTTGGATTCTTGATGATGATAATAGTTTGAGAGGTATCTGATGTAATGGATCGGACCTCCCTAGTCCATTACTTTGTGAAAATCTAGTGTTTAAGGTGTTCTGGGAGGTCAATGCGACTTATTACAACACTTGTCAAAAATTTACAGTTTCCAAAGGGGAGTCACAATGGTAGGTATTGATGGTGAGTCCCAATAGTATGTTATAATGGTTATTTTCTGATGGTGGGTCTTGATGGTGAGTTGTAACAGTAGGTCCTAATGGTGAGTCGCAAACGGAAGGTCCGGATGGTGATTCGTTGACGGTAGGTCCTGATGGTGAGTCACTAACGGTAGGTCCTGAAAATGATTCACCGATGGAAGGTCCTCATGGTGAGAGGATAATGGTAGGTCACAATGGTGTCTCGCACCAGTGACTCACAATGGTAACTTAAAATGTTGACTCGTCTAATAGTAAGTCATGAATAGTGCTTAATGCTTCCTATAGTTTAACCCCTTTAACATTTTATTTGATGAAAGATGAGTTTAATACCATATTTAAGTGCTTTTGAAGTTGTTTCAAGGGATATAAATCATATCATTAATTTTTTTAAAGTTTGGGAGCCTTCTAAATAGTCAAACTATGTGGTTTTTTTGAGAACCATCTTTAATGGAAATTCAAAACTGTTTTACATTTCTTAAGTATCGGATCTAATCCTTTTAAGTCAGGGACTTAACTTAACTCATTCCTTATCCTTTATCTTCATACCATATTTCCCCATAACCTTTCTTATCATATGATTAATTTCATTGTGTTTCACTAGTTGGTTCGTGTTTTCCTTAGAATTTCTTATTTTATGCACATCCCTTGCTTTGGCACAATAAGGATGTGTTGATCGTTTCTTCTTCCAGGTAGGTTTTCCTTTTTCTCTCTCAATTTTGTATCATTTAGGGTGGGTTTATTAATCCATAATTATGAATATAATCAAAAAAAATTCAATAAAGATAATTTTATCATCTTTAAGTCAATAAATAGTGAGTTAAGAAAAGTGATGCAATTTTTTGTTTTATTGATGTTTTGATAAATGTTGTGAATTGTATGGGATATATGCCTACTAAAAATCTTGGTTTTCAGGGGTACTTGGTTTCTCAAATAATTTTTATAAATTCATGTTATTCTGATTCTTGTTAAACAAATTCATGGAATCTATTAACCACATATATTCTGCTAAAATAAATGGATTCGCTAGGATTATATTGTTTTGTGATAACCCCTGAGTTAACAAGTTGAATTAAATATGGGATGCCTTTCTAAATATAAAAATTGTGCCTTGTATGGTTTCTGTGGTGATGAGGTTGGGAGCATGGCTATGTGTGTGGGTGGTTTGGAAGGTGTGTTGGAATCTCTTATTGAGAGATTGATTGACTGTGGAATAAATGGGAAGTGTTTTAAAGTAGAGCTATGATTTGGGTTGTGTGGTTATGTGTTCTTGTGTGTGATGTGGTAATGCAGTAGGGCTGCTGAGAATTGTTATGATGAGTGTTGTTTCTGGGTGCGACTGTAAGTTGGGGGGTTTTTTCTGTTGAGAGGATGGATTGGGTGGGATGAATTTGAATAATGATGATAGTGGTGGTTAGTGTGGGTTTTTCACCCATAGTTTCTCCATGAGTAGCATACAGAAAGCTTGAAATTGTGTCTCAAGATTGGTATATTTTCATGTCATGAATGGGTGTTAAACAAAGAGGAATTTGAAGTGGGTTAATTTACCATGGTTCTTCTTCCTCTGTGTGAATTTTTCTATGTGGATTTATGTGTGTTGTGATTAGTAGTTTCCCAGGTAGATATGGGATGAATAAATTAATTTTTTAATAAAGAATGAGAATTGGTAAAATGATTTGGTTGGGGGTTTGAATTGATTTTAGGTCTCATTGTGTGGTTGTGCATTTAGAGGTAATAGAAAATTTAGAATTGTTGCTTGTGCTGATTTTTTGGTTGAAAACCCATAGGTTGGGGTAAGTGCTTGGTATCTATATATGTATATACTATGTATTGTCCCTTGTGATTTCTATATTAACTCCACCCTAGTTGAGAACTATGTTCTGAACATACCCATCATCACAGAGGAGGGTTTATTTCAAAAACATTATAGTGTGAGGATAGATAGTTTTCCACCCACTCTTCCCTGCTTCTTCTTCCAAGCGATGATAGCCCTAGATTCTTTAGGAAGGTTGTCATTTGTGTGGCACAGGTGTGTGAAAGTTATTTATTATTTCCTATGTGTATTCAGGATGAGATGTGTTATTTTTTACCATGTTTCTTTAAGATGAGGTTGTGGTTTGTGGCCCTGGTTCTTGCGTGTGGGATGTGATGTGGCTCGTGGATCCAGTGATGAGATGAAGTGTGGTTTGTGGCTGAGGTGTCTGCGGTCAGGATTTGATGTGGCTCATGGCTCCAGAGATGAGATGAAGTGTGTTTTGTGTCCCATGTGTTTTTGGGAGGGATTTCATGTGGATCATGGACCTAGTGATGGGATGAGGTGTAGTTTATGGGGCCTAGGTTTTTTCATGTGGGGTTTTTCATGGTTCTTTCAGAAGAGGTGGGAGAACGAGAAAGTTTTCCATTACAAAAGAGTTAATAAACTAGTGGGAATTGGTGTGGGGAACCCAAATCATCGATGTTCTTGATATATTACTTTACTTGACTTTAGTTACTCGGTGAGTGTGCCTTGGTGAGGCTAGGATGGCTAGTATACCTTGTTATTTGCGATTGGATTCTACTGTTTTCTCACAAGGGAATTAGTATGCTTATCCCACTTGCGCATGAGAGACTTTGGTGTTTTTTATTAAGTATACTTGTATGCTCACCCTACATATATAAAATTATTTTCAGGTTTCCAGGAGGATTTGGTAGACCATTATTTACATTTCTAGTCCGGACCTTTGGTGCTATTATTATATCACTTTATTAGCTTTTATTTCCTTCAATATTTCATTTGGATACTTTTATATATATCATTTTTGATCTATATGTGCATTGTGGGATGATTTAGATTTTTTATGCATTTCATGGATTTGTTCTCAGTTGATTTATCTTATCTCCCGATCTTTTTTTCCTAAAGGTAAACTCCTCCCATAATGTGTCATATTTGTACCCATGGTTCTAGTCAACAACCTAGGGCCTACTAGAGGCGGGACTCAGGGGTTCCTTATCTCCCATTCTTTATTTTCATACTAGGAGGGGTATCTTTGTAGTGAGGGGTTCATGACAATATTTTTGTATAAATATTTCTTTTCCTAAGAATCAATAAGTGAGTATATTTAAAATACCTTTATATTTTATCTCTAATGAGTCCATAAAACTTCGGGTAATATCCATTACATCTAAAAATAATTATCTTGATACAATTGGTTGTGAGTCTTATATTTGATACTCATAATTTATTATTTATTATTAAAGTATAAATCAACTACAAGTTAAGTATCAAATACCATAATAATATTCATCTCAATAAATAAATAATTTCTTTGTATATCTAATATGTCCCTAATATAAATGTTTTAGTAGAACTCAATATGAATTAATAGTTTTATATGAATAAATCCAATTAAAAAATAAAGTTGTTTTCTTCTCTCTATTGACATAAGAATCACCCTCTTTCATCTATTTGTAAAATTCAACTTACTTTATGTAATTTTTATAAACTTCCTTGGTTACTGTATTTGAATAAAGATTTTTATTTAATAATTGATAAGTAAAACAAAGAAAATATATGAAATGGTGAATATACTTAAAGTATATAAAATTATGTTATTATACTTTAATTCATTGTTGTTCATATTTAAATTACCATTCTATTCACAAGAGAAGAAAATAGATTCATGTTCAATACTCTATCACGGAATATTTTGACTCTTTGAAGGAAGTTATAAAGGTGCCAGTAATCTGAAATAGTCATGGGATTTTAAACCTTGTCTTTCACCTTGTTCACTAAAAGGGGTGAGGAGTCATATTCCCACAATTCCATATCTTCTTGGAAAATCATAGTTAAAATATTATTAAGTAGCGTCTCTATGTTTTTTACCCTATAGTTTTGGATAAATATAGAGTATCTAGTAATATTTATGATAATATAATATTAATAGATAATTTCTTATATATATTGAAGCCTAAGTTTGTTAACTAATCAGTGTAATTCAATATTTTAATGTCATGGTAACTAGCAAGGTACATGTTTCCCAGTTTATAGTAGTAAAGTTCAGTCACAATATCATTTATCTTAAGCCTCTATAGAAACCCATTCTAAACATAATATAAATAGTACATTAATATCATGATTTAGATTATAAATCTCATAATAGTCTCACAATCCAAGGACCTAAAGGTTTAGTGTCATAGATATTTTCTACATAAACATGTTATTTTACTAAAATTGTGAGCATTTATTTACAATCATTCTATTTTAGATCTATTCTTGACATCTCATATGATATAATCATATTCATAACCTATGTATTGGAAACATAAGAAAGGAGTGATATCAAACACTCATTAAGAGAAAGATATATCATATTATATTATAAAAATGAAGGATAATATGAGGAAGACATGAATATCTTAATAAAAGACCAAAATACTAATGATGATAATCATAAAACATTATGGGGTGAATTAATATCATAAAAATATCATTAAGGGATCATAAAAGTTATGACCTTTCTCAAAATACATATCAATAACCAAAAACATGTTAAAATGAAATAAAAGTGAATAATACTATAAAAATAAGTCATAATCCTGAAAACACGGAATAACATGATATAAGACATGAAAATGTGGAATAATCATAAACATATATAAATTATAACATTGTTAATAAACAAAATTTCCCCACTTTATGTTGTGAACAAAAAAAATTCCCACACTTCATATTATGAACAAATAAACTTCCCATGATTCATATTTTGAACAAACAAAATCTACACTCTTAATTTCCCTTTCTCATGTGGTATAAATCCATAACCACTTTATTAGAGGGTGATATAAGACTCCACACTTAACCATTCACACATATGAGTTCCATAAGAAAAATCAAAAATTCATCATCTCATAAAGAACACCTAGAAAAGTAATGGGAATCTTAAAACATTAAAAAAACACATAACAAGAACTTAATAAATTATAGATTATAAAAACATTAATTTTTATAAAATAAATAATTTCATAATAAAATACAGAGGGTGACAAAAACAACTCTTATTGAAAGATAAATCTTGGATATTAAATAGTTGTAAAAATAAAAAATTTCTCAAAAAAACTTTTAAAACATTAAAGTGAAAATTACATTCAAAAAGATTTGAAGGGAAACAGATTCCTTTTGAAAATATTATTTCAAAATAAAATATCCTTGAAAATACATAAATTTTCTATAATGTATAAGATAAAATTATTTGAATACTTTTATAATTAAAATATTTTTTAATGATGAACACTTAAAAAATAGTATCTTTAATAATGAAAACTTGTAAAATACATAATTATTTTAAAAATGTGAAGTGATAATATTTTTAAAACTTTTACTTTTAAAATAACCATTAATAATGGATACTTGAAAAGGATATAATTTTTTCAAAAAATATAAGTTAAAATACATTGAAAATTTTAGCTTTTAAAAAAATCTTAATAATGTAGCCTTGAAAAAAGTATAATTTTTTAAAAAAGGTAAGTGAAAATACATTGAAAACATTTACTTTTAAAAATAATATTTAGTAATTTAAATTTTAAAATGACATTAAGTTTTCAAAAAAGAGAAAGTGAAAATAATTTGAAAAATTTTACTTTTAAAAGGAATATTTAATAATGGAAACTTGAAAAATATATAAATTTTATTAGAAGAAAATGTGGAGTGGATGGTAAATATTTTTATTTTTAAAGGGTATAAAAAACTTTTCAAACATTTTTAAATAACCTTGTTGAAAACCCACATCACTAAAAATATATTAAAACATCCAATTTAAAATGAGTTAAAGAGAAATTTAAGTATACCATAGATATCCACAAGATAATAAAATGATATAGGCTTTAGAATGAATGAGTATAAAAATTCCCTAGATAGATTATCAAATTTTTGAGATGATGATTTTTATAAGGAAGTTGAAAATAAGTCCTTACGGCTTTGGTAATATTTAAATCAAAAATATTGAACAAGAATAACCCTTAAATTGAACTCTGAATACCATGAATTAAGAGTTAATTCATGATATAATATATCATATAGTAATTATACACACTACTTAAATAAAAATAGTAGTGTAATATTAAAAATTTCTTAATAAAGGGAAGTTGAGATGAAAATACCTAACCTTGTTTCCTTACTTAGTTAATCAAACTCTACCCTCATCATAGAATTTATTTTTCCTTTTAATTCCCTTGAAATTAAATTTATTAGGACACCTATGAGATACGAGGGGATTTTTTGTGGGATGGGGTTCTATGGATATTAAAAAAAGATTTTAAAGGGGAAAAATGTAGGTAAAGTGTTTCTTTGAAAGGGTTGAAGTGATATTATTTTATAAGAGGATAAAAGGGAAATTTTGGAAACAATCATAATTTTTCAGTAACTTAAAGACACTATTAAAGGTTCAATAGCTCAAAAGTATAAAAAAGTGGATTTTGGGATAATATAAATTTGAAACTCATCTTAAAAACTTATTTTAAAACATGTTTTTAATTAGTTTTGGCTATTTACCCTAAGTAAAACTCTTTATAACATGTTTAATTTTTTCTGGGTCACTATTTCTTAACCTTAGTAATTAATTTTGAAAACTAAAATTAAATTTGACCTTATTACATATTTTTAACCATGAAATTTTAAATTTTAAAATAATTTTATCATGTCATATTTATTAATGTTTGAAATGTAAATTTTAAAATAAACACACTTAATCATGTAAAAATGTTTTTAGAAAAATGAAGTTTTTCATATTTAAATTTATATATAACATAAAATTGTTTTTATTATTGATTTTAATGAAAAAAATATTTATTTTAAATATAATAAAAGGAATTAGGATTTTAAGTAAATCCATAACCAAATCTCACCTAGAAAATACTTCATTTATAGAGAAGACTGAAATCAGTTTTTATTAAACTAACATTTTTATTTAGTTCTAAAAATGTTATACATGGTATTTATAAGAAAACATAATATATTAAAATGGATAATTATATTCCTTAAATATATATTTTATTGATTAATTTTTTTTACAACTTTTAGGATATGATTACATAATGATAAAATAGCAAAAACTGTATTTAAAAAAATCTTTTTAGAAAAAATTAAAAAATTCATACTAAATAAATTTTCATGAGAGGAGTTAAAAAATGAATTTTATTTTATAAAATTTAAATTTTAAAATTATTAAATTTAGTTTTTTAAATAAGATACAATATAAATAAAATAGCTTTTACTATAACCTTTTTCAATATTAACTCATATTAATTATTTTTATGCTAAAGGTAAAAGTTATTAATGGTATAAAATATTAGTGTTTATTATAGATTTATTAATAATTTATTCTTAATATATTTTGGTTTTTTTACAATGGGTGTATTATGTGACACAAGTTATAGAACATTGTATCAATTTTAAAGGATTCAAAATCTTGGGTCGTTATATTCTCCCCCTTGAATGAATTTTATCCTCACAATTTTAAATATAATTTATTAAAGGAAGAAGCTAAGAGATCCTTGAAAAACTCAAAATATATCCTCTACTAAGATAAACACTTCATTATCCTCGGTAAGACTAGGAAACTCCATATCCAAAATAAACTTCTAAAGAGTTATTTGGGACATACCTTTCACATCTTCATTTAGTTGATCTTGATTTAACCAAATAATAAATCCAAAAAAAATTATAATAATATCTAGAATAATTAGTGTCTATTAATATTAAATATCAATCCTAATATTTATTATCCAAATACACCTTCATTTCAAATTATGATATTTTATTTCAATTATGTCATGCTTGGTTAATCCTATAACTCTCTTGCTTCTACCTAGGTTACTTTAAGTTGTCTTATCTCATACTTCTCAACATAATTCCTCAAAGTAACTAGGAAATAAATATTTCATAGTGGTTTATAAAGATCATGTGGTTAAGAAAATAATATCCCCAAGAGTTTCAAACTATGTTTGTGGTTATGCCTCTTTTTCATGTAGCAGGTGGTGATCAAGTTAATACCCAATATGCCCTTTTGGGGTTAACCCATAGGTACAACTATTCCAGAGACTATATTTAATTGTAGTATCTAGATAGGGATGTACGTTCTTGAATAACCACACAATATCTACGTTATGAAAATTCCATGATGTTACTCTATACCTAGACCCATCTCTTATACATTTCCCTAGGTTTTTTTCTAAATTTCTCTAAACTAATCTTTTAAAATAACTAAACTAATATCCAAAATAATTAAACCCTACCCTAATACCAAATATAATGACCCATTATAAACTTAACATAAATATTACATTAATCTAATGATCTAGATTATAAATCTCCCAACATTTTCACAATACAAGGACCAAAAGGTTTATTGTCTTAGAGATTAGATACATAGACATATTATTTTACTACTATATAAAATATTTATCCATAATTATGATCCTTTAAACCTTTTATAGAAATATCACATGATATAATCATATTTAAAACCTAGGTATTGGAAACATAATAAATAGGTGAGCTCAAATACCCAGTAAGGGAAAGATATATCATAAAGTATTAAGTAATCAACATGAATTATAATATGCATAAGACATAAATATATTAATAAAAGATCAAAATACCATATATGATAATCATAAAAAATTATAAATAAACATAAGATCACAAAAATAACATTAATTAATCATAAAAGTTATAACCTCCCTCAAAATACATATTAGGAATCAAAAACTTGTGAGAATAAGAAAATTAAAAATACTTTAAAAATAATGTATAATCATGAAAACATGGAATAAGATGATAAAAAACATGAAAATGTAGGAAAACTATAAGCATAAATAAATTTTAGCATTGTGAACAAACAAAATGTCCCTACTTCATGTTGTGAAAAAAAATTCCCCAGCTTCATTTTTTTTTAAAAAAATCCCATACTTCATGTCATGAAAAAAAAAATTATCATTATTTGTATTGTAAAAAAAACATTCTCATTCTTCATGTTGTGAACAAAGAAATACCCACACTTCATTTTTTAAACCAAAAAATCCCAACTTTTTATTATGAACAAAAAAAATTCCCATGATTTATGTTGTTAAAGAACAATATTTTCACACTTGACATCATTTTATCATGATATATAAGTCCTTAAATAATGAATTTGAGGGTGATATAGGTCCCCATACTTCACCATTCATACATATGAGTGTTATAAGAAAAATAGAACATTCATCATCTCATAAAGAACCCATGGAAAAAAAGAATGGTTTTCTTATAACGTTCAAAAATATCACATTATAAGAACCTAAAAAATCATAGAATATCAAAACATTCATTTTGAAAACAAAATCATATCATAATAACATTTTAAGGAAGATAAAAACATATCTTTATAAAATATAAACCTTATAGGGTAAATGAAAGTGAAAATACATAAGTTTTCATAAACAACTATTAAAAAATTAAAGTATAAATTACTTTAAAAAATCATTGAAGTGAAATAGAATAATTTTAAAAATATTTATTTCAAAATAAAATATCCTTTAAAATACATAAAGGTTTCAAAAATGAGAAGCTAAAATACGTTGAAAACTTTAATTTTTAAAATAATATTTAATAATGAAGACTTGAAAAATACATAATGATTTCAAAAGGTTAATGTGAATTTTTTTTTGAAAACTTTTACTTTAAAAGCATTTAATAATGTAGACATGAAAAATACATAATGTTTTAAAAAAATATAAGTGAAAAAAATTTGAAAAAAAATTATTTTTAAAAATTATTTTTAATAATGGAACCATGAAAAAGACATAAATTTTTCAAAAAGTTAAGTTAAAATTATTCTAAAAAATTACTTTTAAAAAGAATATCTAATAGTGGAAACTTTAAAATGACATAAAGTTTCCAAAAAGTTAAAGTGAAAATACTTTAAAAATATTACTTTTAAAAAGAATATTTAATAATTTAAACTTAAAAAAGACATGAATTTTATCAAAATAAAATGTTGAGTGGATGATAAAACCATTTATTTTTAAAGGGTAAAAAATACCTTTCCAGCATTTTAAAATAACCATGTTGGAAACCTGCATCACTTAAAAAAAATTAAAACTTCCAATTGAAAATAAGGTAAAGAGAAATTGAATCTCACCATAGATATCTATAGGAGATGAAAAATGTAACACCCGAGACTTTTATGTTATATAAATCATCAAAGGAATATTTTTCTACACACAAAACTTTCTTGGCTTTCTTAACACGAAATCGCGACCTTCCTCGATAGCTTGCGTCGTACGCAATACCGAGTTTCACTAAACAATGATATGCTAATAAAATATTATTAAAACTAGCCATTATGAATAGTAATAACCACTTTTTGAAATTTTATAAATTTTATTTTTCAAAATGGACTTCATTTTTGGATTCGGAATATCGAAATTATCCTAGGGTGAAATTTTGGTATTTTTCTGAAAACTTTCAATTTTTGATGAATAGTGAAGCCACTAAGTGGTAGTTAAAAAACTGAATTTTTCATAAAACTTAATTTTACCGCTTCTGTGAGTGGAATTTCAAAAATCCGAGAGACACGGTTGATGTCAGTAAGTAAAATGTGGTTCAATGAGATGAAAATAATTTTTGGTGAATAGTAACTTTTTACTTTTATTTACCACGGTTAAAAGTAAATAGGGTAATTAAGGGTAAAAATGATATTATTATTACCCTAACACATGTCTTAATTCAATTTGATAAGTGTAATTCGACCAAGAACAAACTTAGGAATAAAATATGACCATTTAGGCCCACTTGAATTAGATTAGGACATTTATTATTAATTTATTTAAAGAAGTGTTAAAATAGTTAAAATCAAAGTTTAATAAGTAAATAATTTTTAATATAAGGTTATATATAAGATACATTAGACTATAAATATTAATTAGAAAGATAAAAATATTTCCTACATAATGGTATTTTATTTTTAATTTTTAGACATAAAATAATTTAATTTATTTATGACACAAAGATGATGGAGTAATTATCTTATTAATGAAATATTGACATAATTGATGTTATAAATACCCAAATAAATGTAATTTGAGACTTTTTATGAATTAAACTAATTTTATAGGTTAATATGACATGTTATTATTGATTTAATTAACTTTGTTCGAACTAATAATTCTGTTATGATTTTCAAAAAAATCAATTACTAAATAGTGTCAAAATTGACATAAAATAGTTTTTAAAACAAATATTATATTATTAATTGTTATTTTATTCCTAAAAATATAAGGTTCGGAAAAATGACTTAGATAAGGTTATATATATTGATAATAAACAACTTGGGGTTCTTTTTTATTGTTATAGTAATTTTATTAACCTTATAGTGTAAGAACACAAGAAGACACGGTAAAAGTAAAATTATTTAACTTAATGTTAAATCTAAATGATAAGGTCAAAATAGGAACATAAACTTGTATAAATTATATTGGATGAGAGTATTTAGACCCATCCCCACCTTAGCTTCTAAATAAATCAATTTTGAGCTATTTAAAACCGAATTTGAATTTATAATAAAATAATATTTTTAGTTATTCCAAAGGTGCCCCTCTCCTCCCTTATAAAAGGGCACCTCCTCCCTCTCTTCCTCACACCACTTTGAGCCCTCAAGCTCAGCCAACCACTGACACTTTCTCCTGTCCACTTCCCTGGAGACATCCTAGAGGTCCTGGTCTTCTTCAAATACCAATTTTAGTGCCCTAAAAGGAGGTCTCCAAGAATCACTTCAAAGAAGAGGTAATGTCTGTTACCGATTATTTCATCTTTATTTCTTCTTCCACTTATTCTTCTTTAGTTGTTTAATTATGAAGTAATAACATCAGTATCACTCATATACTGATATGTTATTATAAGTATTAAACAACCATATTTCACCATCTATCCATCCTACGGAAAATGAAATCACCGCGCGTGCGTACGTACGGAATACCGTCTCCACGCCGTGGTGTAATCAACTTTCCACCACCACCTTACTTGTATGGGTATAATGGTGTAAATAATGACTATATATGATTATTGTAAACTGATATTGATTCTGAAATAGTATACATACACTCAAATAAAATTCCATGATCATGGGAACGATATCATCACTCGTGCGTACGTACGGAATACCATCTCCACGATGTGATGCGACTCATTCTACATGATCTTCATTGCATAATGATTATATAAATGAATTGAATGAATGAATATGATATATATTACACTAATAAAATTCTGTAAATGAGGTATCTATAACCTAAAGTGAAGAATAAGAATTTATTCGACAAAACACGCATATGAACAAAAAGTAATAAACACCCGAATAACAAGTTGTAATGAAGTATTACTAATAAGAAGCTAAGAATATGACCATATATGATATCATAACAATAATTATGATTATTTAATAAGTCAATAACATTATTTAAATCATTATAAAGGATTTTAGGACACTTACGAGGCAAATCGGACCTAAGGAAGGGAAATATCACAATCTCATTTTTATCCGAGATTGCTTATACTTTGGTATTTACTGGGGTGTATTTTATCATCTACATCCATGTTTCCTCAATATGTAATATTATTTCCATCCACCTACAATTGTTTAAATCCTATTTTACCCTTTGGTGAGTTTTTAGTAAAAGATATGAAAGGAATCTTTTGTCGTTTTTCGTACGAGGTACTTTTTTGACTTTTCCGACAAAAGTACGAGAAGAATGTTTTTTTTAACTAATACAGCATGAATGGATTTTTAAAAAATTATTTCCAAGAAGCTTCCTTTAAAAGTTTTCAAGTTTATTTTTAATCAACTTCTTTTAGTTTAAAATTGTATGACATGTTAAGAAAGGAAAAATGTTTTTGAAGTAGAAAGGATATTTTCCTTAAGAATGGAGTTCAAGAGTTTTATCAAAATTATTTTCCATCTAAGATAATATAGGGTTATGTTTCTATCCCTATTATTACATGGATTTTATTATGTTGTGATGGAAATATTTTTATGAATTCCTTTATCTTATATGAATTGTTTTATGATGTCATGATGTTTAAGATTCCCATTTTTATTACATGGGTTATGCTATGATGTATGGTTTATGATTTTGTGGAACACATAAGAATGGTATCATTATGAGATGATTGGGACCTATATCTCCCTCCAATTCATTGGGTAAAGATTTTATATCTCATGAGATAGACATGGCTGGAACGGCAGGTTAAACCGGTTCAGTGAAACAGGACTAAAACGAGGAGTGAACTCGGTTCAGAAATAGACTTTGTCCACTAAGATAGTCTTGGAAATGAGTCTTGACTAATAAGAAATGATTCTCTATGATTATGTGTGTATGAAACAAAGTTTCATGTTTTATGTTATGATTATTGGGATTACATTTCACTACTATGATTTATCCCATGTTATGAAATTATGATCTCTTTTACAGGTTATGATTTCCAAAAGTTATGTGCTTATGTATATGATGTGATTGATATTTTTTTTTTTACCCTTACTGAGCATTTGAGCTCACCCTTTTTTATGTTTTATTTCCCCAGGTCAGGAATAAGGTTATTAAGTAGAATATGCCAAAAAGGGACTCTAGATATGATGAAATAAATGGGAGGCAAAGTAGATGCTTTATGAACCAGTTTTTTATGATTTCCAGTTTCTAAAGACACTATACCTATACGGTCCTTTCATGGTTTTGTTATATGTTGTAATAAGTGTGCTTCAATTTTGAAGTAATAACAATGTATGTAAAGTATGGGTTGTTATAGTTGGTATCAGAGGAAAGTTATAGTCAACCTTTGGAAACTAGGATGTGAAAGACTTAGTAAGAACCCTAAGGATAATTATAAGCATAGAACACAATCATAGTGTTTTATAAATGACCATGAATAACCTAGGATAAGACCTTAAGTGTGAAATTTTATTCTTGATTATGTGGTTTTCCTATTATAATTAGTGTTGCTCACACTGTTATTATTGGTTTTAGTCAATGGCTGGAACCCGAAGGAATCGTGTTAATACGGAATGCGACGGTCAATGCAATGATTGTCCCCCGGAGAAACCAAACGTTATGGGAGACGGAATGCAAAATCTTGTAGCCATGCTCACACAACTTTCTCAAGCTATGAATCATGCAGAACTTCCGAACGAGCAAAGGAAGGAGCAACATTCTGTTGAATCTTTCATGAGGCAGCATCCACCTTCTTTCAGTGGTTCTACTGATCCATTAGTTGCTGAACAATGGATTAGTACTACTGAAAAGATATTTTCAGTTCTTCAAAGTTCTGAACATGATAAATTCATCCTAGCAGTGTATCGTTTGGAAGGATATGCTGATTAATGGTGGAATCTTATTAAGAATACGAGGCAAAGGGATGAAATTGAGTCCATGGAATGGGACGAGTTCAAGAACTTATTTTTCAATAAGTACTTCCCTCGTATTCTCCGAACAAAGATGGAGAAAGAGTTTCTTGAACTGAAGCAAAAGGATGATGAATCTTTTGGTACTTATGAAGAAAATTTTACAAGACTTGCAAGGTACGCTTCTGGTATTATTATCCAACCTGAGGGTAAGATCGATCGATTCTTTAGTGGCTTAAAACCAAGTCTTCGAAGGGTGTTAGCCATAAGAGACTTCAATAGCTACGAGGAAATCGTTCGATGTGCTCTCAAAGTCGAGATGGAGATTGGAGTAACCCATCAGTCATATGGGTTTGATAAGAAGAGGAAAATGGAATTCAAAGGAAAATCTAAAGAGCACACTGAAAAGAAGATGAGCTTTCCCTTATGGTCAAAGTGTGGAAAGAAACATGGAGGGAGTTGTCTTAAAGGGACAAGTAAATGTTTCAAATGTGGAAAGGAAGGTCATCAGGCATTTGAATGCCGCAATGATGGGAAGAAGATGTCTAATGATGAAAACAAAGGAAGGGATACACAGAATGACCCTACTACACTTCAATGTTTCAAGTTCAAGGAGATGGGGCATTATGCCAATCAATGCCCAAATCCAAGGGTTGATGATGATGGTCGACGTCAACAAACTCTTAAGGCTAAAGACAAAGGAAAGTCACATGCAATTTCTATCAGCGATGTGGAGTATGATAACGATGTGGTGAAAGGTACACTTACCATCCACTCTAAAGTAGAAAATGTTTTATTTGATTCTGGATCCACCCACTCCTTTATTTCTGAAGAATTTTCTAAGGATATCACCGTATTACCTCAACAGTTAGATGTTGAGTTATCTGTAACAACCCCTAATGGCACAATAGTCGCATCAAAAGTTTATAATTCTTCTCCGATTGAAGTTTGTGGGAAAGTGCTTCCTGAAAATCTTGTGATCCTTCCTATAGTGGAATTTGATGTGATTCTTGGAATGGATTGTCTTTCTCTACATGGAGCTCATATCAATTTCCAAATAAGGGAAGTCACATTTCATATTCCAGATCAATCTATGATCGTCTATCGATGAAAGGATGAACATAACCTTCCAGTGGAAATTTCTTCCATTTTATGGGTATTGATTCCACTAAATTAAGGTCATTTATCTCAAATGGTAGGTGAGAAACTCACAATTAAGAATATGCCCATTGTACGGGAGTTTGATGATGTCTTTCCGGAGGAATTACCGGGTCTTACACTGAATCGTGAAGTTGAGTTTTCAATAGAACTCGTACCGGATTCTTTGCCTATTTCAAAGACACCTTATAGAATGGCCCCAATTGAGTTACAGTAATTGAAGAAGCTACTCCAAGAGAATCTTGATAAGGGGTTCATACACCCTAGTGCGTCACCTTGGGGAGCACTTGTTCTGTTTGTTAAGAAGAAATATGGATCAATGAGACTCTGGATTGATTATCGAGAACTTAACAAGATCACTATCAAGAACAAATATCCTCTCCCGCGCATTGATGACCTATTTGACCAACTACGCGGAGATCAATACTTTTCCAAGATTGATCTTCATTCAGGGTATCATCAATTAAGGGTAAAAAGGGAGGATATACCAAAGACGGCTTTCCGTACAAGGTATGGACACCATGAATTTATAGTGATGCCATTTGGTCTTACTAATTTCCCTGCTATCTTCATGGATCTAATGAATAGAGTCTTTAGAGACTATCTTGATCAATTTATGGTAGTCTTTATAGACGATATTCTTGTCTATTCAAAGAGCAAGGAAGAACATGAAGATCACTTGAGAATTATATTGAAGACCCTGAGAAAGGAGAAGCTTTATGCCAAATTTACCAAGTGTGAATTTTGGCTTCAAAAAGTTTCATTTTTGGGTCACATAATCTCAAAAGAGGGGATATCTGTGGATCCAGCAAAAACAGAGGTTATCAAAAGATGGTCGAGACCAACAACAGTAACTGAGATCCGAAGTTTTCTTGGTTTGGCTGGATATTGTCGATGTTTTGTGAAAGATTTTTCACGATAATCTAATCCACTCACCAAGTTGACTCGGAAAGGAGTTAAGTTTGTTTGGACGGAGGAATGTGAATAGAATTTCAAGGAGTTGAAAAGAAGGTTATCCAGTGCACCTGTGCTCATACTGCCTTGTAGTGGAGAAAGGTTTGTGATCTACAGTGATGCATCCAAGAAGGGATTGGGGTGTGTTCTTATGCAAAATGATATGGTGATAGCTTATCCCTCACGACAGTTGAAAATACATGAGAAAAATTACCCAACTCATGATTTGGAGTTAGCTATGGTAATCTTTGCATTAAATATTTGGAGGCATTACCTTTATGGTGAGAGGTGTGATATTTATACTGATCATAAATGTTTAAAGTATATTTTCACACAAAAGGAGCTGAATATGCGCCAAAGAAGATGGTTGGATCTGATTAAGGATTACGACTGCTCAATTCATTACCACCCAGGGAAAGCAAACAAGGTGAAAGATGCATTAAGTCGACAAGACCATGCTAGTTTATCCATGATGAGGATCACAAAAAATCCAATATTTATGGATTTACAAAGGATGGATCTTGGAATTATAATGAAAGGGGAAAATCGTATCTTTCTCAAATGAATGTTCAACCATATATACATGTGAAGATTAAAGAGGCACAGAAAGAAGATTTCGAGTTACAAAAGAAAGTGAGAAATGTTCCTGAATTCAACCTTGATTGTGATGGGATAATAAAGTTCAAGAATCGGGTTTGTGTTCCTCCCATCCCCGAATTAAAGAAGGAGCTACTGGATGATGCTCATAGTTCTTCATTATCTATTCATCCTGGAAGCACGAATATGTATAGGGACCTGAAAGAGTACTTTTGGTGGGATGGCATGAAAAGAGATGTTGCTGAATATGTCTCTCGATGCTTGGTTTGTCACCAAGTTAAAGCTGAGAGACAGAAGTCTAAGGGGATGTTACAACCATTACCCATACCCGAATGGAAATGGGAAAACATCACTATGGACTTTATCACCGGACTTCCTAAAACATCCAAAGGCAATAATGCTATCTGGGTCATAGTTGATCGTCTTACAAAGTCTGCACACTTCATCGCTATTAGAGAGGATTTCTCTATGGATTAGCTTGCCAGGATATATGTAAAGGAAGTGGTAAGATTGCATGGAGTAGCACTTTATATTATATCTGATCGGGATCCGAGATTTACCTCGAAGTTCTGGCGAAGTCTTTAGCATACTCTGGATACAGAGTTGAGTTTCAGCACTACTTATCATCCTCAGACAAACAGTCGGTCTAAGAGAACAATTCAAACTCTAGAAGATATGTTGAGAGCTTTCTCTATGGATTTCAAAGGTGGTTGGGATCAACACCTACCTTTGGTGGAATTTTCTTATAATAATAGCTTTCACTCCAGTATTCAAATGGCTCCTTATGAAGCTCTCTATGGAAAGAAATGTAGGAATCCAACTTGCTGGGATGAAGTTGGGGAAAGAAAGCTATTAGGACCCGATCTCGTTGATGAAATGGCAGAAAAGGTCAGATCTATTCAACAACACATAAGAGAATCTTAGAGTCGACAGAAAATTTATGCCAATAACCGAAGAAAAGACCTAGAGTTTGAAGTGGGTGATAAAGTGTTCTTATGAATATCTCCACGGAAGAGGGTCATGAGATTTGGAAAGAAGGGGAAGTTGAGCCCTAGATATATCGGTCCTTTTGAAATACTGGATCGTGTTGGGAAGGTAGCTTACCGATTGGCGCTTCCACCGAATCTCTCTCAAGTTCACGATGTGTTCCATGTATCTCTCCTGAGAAAGTACATACCTAATCCTTCACATGTACTCATCTCATAAGTTGTACCGCTGGAGCAGGATATTTCTTATGAAGAACAGCTGATAGAGATTCCGGATCATAGAGAAAAAGTCCTACGAAACAAGACCACTCGATTGGTGAAAGTTTTATGGAGGAACCACCAATTAGAAGAAGCTACATGGGAGCTTGAGGATATGATGAGGGAGAGGTATCCTCATCTGTTTGTTACAAAGTGACGAATTTCGAGGGAAAAATTCATTTCAAGGGGGGTAGAATGTAACACCCGAGACTTTTATGTTATATAAATCATCAAAGGAATCTATTTCTATACACAACACTTTCTTGGCTTGCTTTACACGAAATCTCGACCTTCCTCGATAGCTTGTGTCGTACGCAATACCGAGTTTCACTAAACAATGATATGCTAATAAAATATTATTAAAACTAGCCATTATGAATAGTAATAACCACTTTTTGAAATTTTATAAATTTTATTTTTCAAAATGGACTTCATTTTTGGATTCGGAATATTGAAATTATCCTAGGGTGAAATTTTCGTATTTTTCTGAAAACTTTCAATTTTTGATGAATAGTGAAACCACTAAGTGGTAGTTAAAAAACTGAATTTTTCATAAAACATAATTTTACCACTTCTGTGAGTGGAATTTCAAAAATCCGAGAGACATGGTTGATGTCAGTAAGTAAAATATGGTTCAATGAGATGAAAATAATTTTTGGTGAATAGTAACTTTTTACTTTTATTTACCACGGTTAAAAGTAAATAGGGTAATTAAGGGTAAAAATGATATTATTATTACCCTAAAACATGTCATAATTCTATTGGATAAGTGTAATTCGACCAAAAACAAACTTAGGAATAAAATATGACCATTTAGGCCCACTTGGATTAGATTAGGACATTTATTATTAATTTATTTAAAGAAGGGTTAAAATAGTTAAAATCAAAGTTTAATAAGTAAATAATTTTTAATATAAGGTTATATATAAGATAAATTCAACTATAAATATTCATTAGAAAGATACAATTATTTCCTAAATAATGGTATTTTATTTTTAATTTTTAGACATTAAATAATTTAATTTATTTATGACACAAAGATGATGCAGTAATTATCTTATTAATGAAATATTGACATAATTGATGTTATAAATACCCAAATAAATGTAATTTGAGACTTTTTATGAATTCAACTAATTTTATAGGTTAATATGACATGTTATTATTGATTTAATTAACTTTTTTAGAAATAATAATTCTGTTATGATTTTCAAAAAAATCAATTACTAAATAGTGTCAAAATTGACATAAAATAGTTTTTAAAACAAATATTATATTATTAATTGTTATTTTATTCCTAAAAATATAAGTTTCGGCCAAATGACTTATATAAGGTTATATATATTAATAATAAACAACTTGGGGTTCGTTTGGATTTTTATAGTAAGTTTATTAACCTTATAGTGTAAGAACACAAGAAGACACGGTAAAAGTAAAATTATTTAACTTAATGTTAAATCTAAATGATAAGGTAAAAATAGGTACCTAAACTTGTCTAAATTATATTGGATGAGAGTATTTCGACCCATACCCACCTTAGATTCTAAATAAATCAATTTGGAGCTATTTAAAACCGAATTTGGCTTTATAATAAAATAATATTTTTAGTTATACCAAAGGTGCCCCTCTCCTCCCTTATAAAAGGGAACCTCCTCCCTCTCTTCCTCACACCACTTTGAGCCGTCAATCTCGGCCAACCCCTGACACTTTCTCCTCTCCACTTCCCTAGAGACATCCTAGAGGTCCTGGTCTTCTTCAAATTCCAATTTTAGGGCCCTAAAATGAGGTCTCAAAGAATCACTTCAAAGAAGAGGTAATGTCCGTTACCGATTATTTCATCTTTATTTCTTCTTCCACTTCTTTTTATTTAGTTGTTTCATTATGAAGTAATAACATCAGTATCACTAATATACTGATATGTTATTATAAGTATTAAACAACCCTATTTCACCATCTATCCATCCTACGGAAAATGAAATCACCGCGCGTGCGTACGTATGGAATACCGTCTCCACGCCGTGGTGTAATATACTTTCCACCACCACCTTACTTGGATGGGTATAATGGTGTAAATAATGACTATATATGATTATTGTAAAGTGATATTTTTTATTAAATTGTATACATACACTCCAATAAAATTCCATGATCATGGGAACGATATCATCGCTCGTGCGTACGTACGGAATACCGTCTCCACGATGTGATGCGACTCGTTCTACATGATCTTCATTGAATAATGATTATATAAATGAATTGAATGAATTAATATGATATATATTACATTAATAACATTCTGGAAATTAGGTATCTATAACCTAAAGAGAAGAATAAGAATTTATTCGACAAAACATGCATAAGAACAAAAAGTAATAAACACTCGAATAACAAGTTGTAATGAAGTATTACTAATAAGAAGCTAAGAATATGACCATATATGATATCATAACAATAATTATGATTCTGGAATAAGTCAATAAAATTATTTAAATCATTATATAGGAGGTTCGGACACTTACGAGGCAAATCGGACCTAAGGTAAGGGAAATATCACAATCTCATTTTTATCTGAGATTGCTTATACTTTGGTATTTACTGGGGTGTATTTTATCATCCACATCCATGTTTCCTCAATATGTAATATTATTTCCATCCACCTATAATTTTTTAAATCCTATTTTACCCTTCGGTGAGTTTTTAGTAAAATATATGAAAGGAATCTTTTGTTGTTTTTCGTTCGAGGTACTTTTTTTACTTTTCCGAAAAAAGTACGAGAAGAATGTTTTTTTAACTTATACGGCATGAATGGGTTTTTAAAACATTATTTCCAAGAAGCTTCCTTTACAATTTTTCAAGTTTATTTTTAATAAACTTCTTTTAGTTTAAAATTGTATGACATGTTAAGAATGGAAAAATGTTTTTGAAGTAGAAAGGATATTTTCCTTAAGAATGGAGTTCAAGAGTTTTATCAAAATTATTTTCCATCTAAGATAATATAGGGTTCTGTTTCTATCCATATTATTACATGGATTTTATTATGTTGTGATGGAAATATTTTTTTGAATTCCTTTCTCTTATATGAATTGTTTTATGATGTCATGATGTTTAAGATTCCCATTTTTATTACATGGGTTATGCTATGATGTATGGTTTATGATTTTGTGGCACACATAAGAATGGTATCATTATGAGATGGGTGGGACCTATATCTCCCTCCAATGCATTGGGTAAAGATTTTATATCTCATTAGTTAGACATGGCTGGAACGATAGGTTAAACCGGTTCAGTGAAACAGGACTGAAACGAGGAGTGAACTCGGTTCAGAAATGGACTTTGTCCACTAAGATAGTCTTGGCAATGAGTCTTGACTAATAAGAAATGATTTTCTATGATTATGTGTGTATGCCACAAAGTTTCATGTTTTATGTTATGATTATTGGGATTATATTTCACTACTATGATTTATCCCATGTTATGAAATTATGATCTCTTTTGCAGGTTAAGATTTCCAAAAGTTATGTGCTTATGTATATGATGTGATTGATATTTCTTTTGTTTACCCTTATTGAGCATTTGAGCTCACCCTTTTGTATGTTTTATTTCCCCAGGTCAGGAAGAAGGTTATTAAGTAGAATATGCCAAAAAGGGACTCTAGATATGATGAAATAAATGGGAGGCAAAGTAGATTCTTTATGAACCAGTTGTTTATGCTTTCCAGTTTCTAAAGACACTATACCTATACGGTCCTTTCATGGTTTTTTTATATGTTGTAATAAGTGTGCTTCAATTTTGAAGTAATAACAATGTATGTAAAGTATGGGTCATTATAAAAGAGATATATTCTTTATAATAAATGATAATAATAATTCCCTAAATAGATTATCGCATTTGAGAGATCTTTATTTTTGGAAGGAGGTTGAAAATAAATACTTATATCTTGAGTAATAATTAAATCAAAACTCTTGAAAGAGAATTGATATGAAATTAAACTTAGAATACCATGAAAAAAGAATTAATTCATGATATAATATATCATATAGGTAGTATACACACCATTTAAATAAAAATAGGTTCATGATACAAACAATGTCTCAATGAATATAAACTGAGATGAAAATCCATTACCTTGTTTCCTTTATTTGTTGATCACACTCTAACGTCGTTAGAGACTTGATTTTTACTTGCAAGTTATATTTAATTTGAAGTTCATAGGATAAATATGAGTGACTAGGGGATTATGTTTGTGTGATAGGGTTATAGGGAGAGTAAAAGGGTAGAGTTTCAAGGATTAATTTTAAGGTTAATTTTAGATTTGAAAGGTTGGAAGTGATATCCTCTTATTAGAGGAGAGAGGGAACTTTTGGAAACACTCATAATTTTTCAATAATTCTATGACACTATTCATGGTTTAATGACTCAAAAGTGGAAAAAATTGGAGTTTGGGACAAGATAAAGTCTAAGAACATCTCAACCAATTATTTTAAAACATGTTCTTAACATTTTTTGGCCATTCCCCCTAAGTAAAACTCTTTTTACCATTTTTACTTTTTACCGGGGTAACTATTTTTTATCCTTAGTAATTAATGATAAAAAATAGAATTAAAATTTACCATATTAACTAATATTAACATTATAATTAAAAACATTAAAATCATTTTATCATATCAAATGTTTAAATACATGAAAAGTTAATTTTAAAATAAACACATTTAATCACGTAAAAACAGTTTTTAGAAAAATTATGTTTTTCATCATTAAATTTATATATAAGATAAATTATCATTAATATTAATTTTAATAACATAAATTAATTTATTATAAATATAATTAATGGTATATATTTCAAGGAAATATATAATAAAATATCACACTGAATATACTTCATTCCAAGAGAAGACTGAAATCAATTTCTATTAAACTAATCTTTTTATTTACTTATAAAAATGTTGGACATGGGATTTATAAGATTATATAATATATTAAAATTCATAATTTTATTCATTAAATATATATTTCATTAATTAATAGTTTTTTTAAACTTCTAGGATATTCTTACATAATTATAAAATTTCTAATACAATATTTTCGACTAAAAATTTAATCTATTTAGAAAAAATTAAAAAATTGATATTATATAAATTTTCATGATGGAAGTTATAAAATTAATTATATTTATAAAATTTAAATTGTTATATTTTTATATCTAGTTTTTTATATAAGGTAAAAATATAAAAGAAAATTACTTTTCTTATAACCTTTTTCAACATTAAATCATATTAATTATTTGTCTACTAAAGTTAATAGCTTTTAATGGTATACCATATTAGTGATCATTGTAGATATATTAATTATGTATTATTAATATGTTTTGTTTTTTTTAAATGAATGTTACATGTGAAATAAGTTATAGACCATAGTATGTATTTTAAAGGATCCCAAATCTCAAGTCATTATAACATATCTTTCTCCTTCTCAAGAGATAGAAGATGAGATATCATGGTATATAAATTTAGGTCTTTATATTACATATTCATCTCTCCAGACATAGATGATAGCATGATGAAATATATTTTAGAATCATCCTCTATATATTCTAATATAATCATCCTTTTCACCCTCATTCTCTCACTGTGGTGGCTGAATAAGAATAGGGGACTTCAGTATATAATGAAAATTTTCCTATACTAGTGTGGTGTATAAATGACTATACCACTATTGGAAATTTTTACTAGTGATGAAATTGTATTTATCCATAATTTATCGTAGTGTTCCTATGGTTTCACTTACCATTTTTCTAAACTAAATAAAAAATATTTTAGTACATCATCTTGATTACCAAAAATGTGACATAATAAATTTTCTTTATTAGTCTCCTCATTTTTGTCGAATATCAGTACTTTCATCAATAAATAAAAAATATCATATTTCTTGTATATTATAGTATAAATAATCTATATCTATCTTCCCATAATCTAGACTTATTCCTGAAAAAATATTTAATGGTATTTAGAAAGGTGGGTCTTTAAATAAATATTAAATCACAATTCCTTGATCCATTATGTGGACTCCCCAATCCTAAAATCCTAGACATAGATTTCCATAAAATTTGACTCATAATTACATCAATACCCACTTGGGATGTAAACTCTTAATTTGAACTTGGTTAATTAATCCCAAACATTATCTAAAAAACCCAAATAAGTGAAAGCAACCTAGCTTTGGCCAGACAAGCACTTTGAACTATGGTTTCATTTTAGATTAAATAACTAAATTCTATACCAACTTAATATTTTCTTTGAGATATTTTTATCATATGTGTAAAGATTATTTATTTTACATTTTATCATTTGTGTTAATATCATGTGAATTATACATAATTAGTTAATTGGGCCTAGAAAAAATAATATATGTATAATATATTTATTTTTATTCTACCTCACATTCTTGTTAATTTATTTATTTTAAGTGATCACGTTCAAAAATTAAATAAACAAAAATAATTAACCAAAACCTAAATAGAAATAAAATAAATATATTTTCCATGATCATGAGATTTTCTACTGGCCATTTTATAAATTTGATGATAAACTAACCATTTATCTTAATTAAATAACTCCTTGAACCAAAGTTTGGTTTTAGTTGTAGCATTCCATATTGATCCAATATATCTCCTTGGTGAGTTTCACCTTGAATTTTGTTATGAACTACCTCTTTCCTTGGAGTTCCATACTTTTTATGTTTTTACTCATAGACAGGTGAGTTAAACTAGGGGTATGACATTACATGAAAGAAACTGTGGACATGCAAGCCCGTACATGATAAATGTTGGAAGGTTGACTCGTAGACCATCATGTTTAATTATAATAAAACTTTTATCACATTCATAAAACCTTGAAATGAATATTAAATTAAACAAAAACCCAACACAAACATTGGCTGGTCAAGCTCATGATTATCCATGCATACAATGAATATGCATTTAAAACTACATAGAATTCATTTTAATTATTTCTTTATTAAGATATAACTCATGGATTAAAAAATTGTTATTAATTTATTTATTAATTTATTTATCTTAATTATTCATCAAAATAGTCCTTGATATTCCCATCCACTTTAATTATAAATAAATAAAATAAAATAATTTAAAATTAAAATCTATATATACATGACATGTACTGATAAGGGACACGATGTGTGCCATTTTAGTCATTCATAAATTACATATATAATTTAACACGACATTAATTGGATGCAACATGGCATGTAACCATCTACACGACATGTATTTTCACTTTTATGAAATGTAAATATGCTTTGTATGGCCTTGTTTGTGTACAATATGCTTATACGAAATATAGTGTACATGAAGTGTCATGATATTACACACTATATAGCTCCATGATTCAAGATGAGTATTCAACATGAAATTTATGATTACACAACACGCCATTAATAAACACAATGTGTACCTATTTTAATGTTTGTGAAGTACACAGTGTGTATGATGACCATACACATTGTGTAGTTACAAAATAACATGGAAATTAAATAATCATTAATAATCTATAAAACCATATCACATATTGTGTAATCTAGATAAACTCCATGTAGTTTGTATTAATGTTGTATTAAATTTTCATTCCATGTATTTAATTTACAGGGTGTATAGAGAGTTTTTGTGTGTACTATATGTAAATGGGTATGAGCTACAAGGATTTTACAGCCTGTTGCATGCCATATACTTCGTTCTAAGGTTGTCTGGGATACATGTTTATAGACTCAATGTGTAATCCACAAAAATATTTATGTGTTATATGGTGAATAATAATGATACACATTATATAGTATCAATTATCATGTGTTTCTAAGATTTAATTAATTATGTGGCATGTGTTAAATACATGTCATGTACTTCGACTATGAGTTTTTCACGTTTCTAGTGTGTCCATACCATTGGATGTTACATGATTTATATGTTAGTTACACACCATTTAACCCCTAAAACTTAATTTTATATGGTTATAAAAACACAATACATGCAATGATTTCACATATTATTCTCCCACATGATGTGTCATGATTTTCATGGCTCATCCATATTTGGTGAATATGGGTACAGGACATGTACTTTTTAGTTACATGTCATATAGTCCCATGTGATCTGGAAAGAATCTATAGAATCACTAAATGGGATTTTTATTGATCTTCATATATTCCTATCATGTTCTAGGTCATTTTAAGGTGAGAGAAAATGATATCTCAACTTTTAGAATAAATAATGAAATACTGGAAATAAAAAACTAACAAAAATGCATATTTATATCAACAATTAATAAATAATTATAAATTAATATGTAACCACTATAATACCACTTGGATATTCTAGGGTGTGGAAGAATCAGTTGGGCCCCTACCCAACAATGTATTTTTGTTTATTTATTTTGGATATATCCTTAGAATTAAATAAATGCATCCCCATAATATTCGTAGAGAGGATCTTTTAACATATATTGTATAATTAATTTATATAAATAAGAATTTCATTTTCATACAATTATTTATTCATTGTTGAGTCATTTAAACTTTCCTTTTCATACTATAATTTATTTGAAGGATTAAAGTTTATAATCCCTCTAGTAGAATCCACATGTGCTCTAAAAATATTATAATGTTACTATAGAATCACTGGGTGCTACCATAAATGATTTTAGTCAAATGTTTTATCAACTGTTGATCGCAAAAAGAATTATTCAAGTCGGAGGAATTATTTATCTTAATATCCCAGTTCTTAATAGGTTGTAGTATTATTTTTACTTTCTATTCATGAAAGTGTCCTGGAGAAATCTCTCTTTAGGGTGCAGAGAGTTCATGAGGGTGAATGTTTTGAACAAAAATAATCTCTCAATCTTAAAATAATATAACCAGGTTCATATAGTTAGATAAGATAATTGGTTATTTCCCATAGGACCTTAACAAATATCTTAATCCTTAGAGAAACCCACATAGAATAATAAAAAATAATTATAATAATACAATTAAGGATTATGATTTCTTCAATCTTAATTTAGGGTTTTAGATCAAGATCTCATTCTACGTCATTATGCTACTCAAATTTTGGGATTTCCATTGGGCGATCATTCATCAAAAAATGAGGTAGCTGGTGTATTATTCAAATCTCATAGACATTATTTCAATTACATGTATTTAATTTTAGAATTGAAAAGGTTCGTTTAGAAATTGGAATCTTTTAAATTGAATTAATTAATGTGGTAAATTAATTAATTAAGGGATTAGAGATTTGATTGCATAATGTGATTTTGGAATTAGGGAAAATTAATTGATGAATTAATTATATGATATTGAGATTTTGAATTTGAATAATTAATTGTTTAATTATTTATAGGATAATGATATTGTGAATTCAAATTATTAATTGTTGAATTAATTATATGATATTGAGATTGTGAATTTGAATAATTAATTAATTAATTAATTTTAGGATAATAATATTGATAATTGAATGATCAATTGATGAATTAATTATGTGATTATTGGGATGGTAGATTTTATATATTAACTGTAAAAATAATTAAGTTATTTGATGTGATGAACTAATTGTTGAATTAGTAATGAGATTGAGAATATTAATTAATTATTGCATTAATTAATGAGATTGAGAAGATTAAATAATTTCTGAGCTAATTAATGGGATTAATAATATTAATTATTTATTTATTTATTTAATTGTATTTATAATATTAATTAATTATTGAGTTAATTAATGGGATTAATAAGATTAATTAATTTTTCAGTTAATTAATGAGATTAGGAAGATTAATTATTTGTTGAGTTAATTAATGGGATTGAGAAGATTAATTAATTCTTAAATTAATTAATGAGTTTGAAAAGATTAATTAATTTTTGAGTTAATTAATGAGATTTAGATGATTAATTAATTTTTGAATTAATTAATTAGATGTTAAATGGTAAGAATGGCATTCATATGATAATTGAGATCTATAATGGTAACAATGGAATTCTGATATTGAGATGGGATATATAATGTTAACAATGGAATTTTAGAACATGATACCCCTTAGGGATAGTGTAGAATTTAGCATTGTCCAAAGAAGGTATTTAGGTTCAGGTGTCCTTGAAACCCGTGTTTATGTGGTTAAATAATGAATAAATTTGATAATGTGATAAATTTTTAATTATGCATTGTGATTATTTATGTATAAAACTACATACACTATAATGTGACTGGAAATTGTTTTATACACTATTGGTGGTGGCCTACTAAGTTTTACTCACACCCTACTCAGTTTTTTTGATTAGTACCTGAATAGATCTCATGGTTTCATGATAGGATAAGGGAAAAGGCCATGTGTTGGTTGGCTGAGTTGGGATGGATCATGGAAGAGGGAACTAGACATGGTTCGGGCCCTACTTGGGAGTCGTTAGTGTCTTTACTTTGAGTTTTCATTTTGACATTGGGCATGTATTTTGGGATCACATATCTATTGTTTAGTTTTGATATTGTATCTCCATTTGTTGGTATCTTGTTATATTGGTATTGTTCTAGTTATGATATTATTTTGTTATTCATTATTAATTATTTGTTTATTTATAATGGTGTTTCACTCTAACAAAGAGGGTATAGTCTCTCCATGACTGGTATTAGAACCTCGCTACTAGTCGGCAGCCTCTGGCATAAGGGAGGCACACCTAAGGTTACGTAACAGACCAGATCGGGGCACCAGTGTGTGGAACCTAGGCTGGGATGTTACAAAGTGGAATCAGAGCCCAATTTTCTTTTCATTTTCTTTTATATTACTATTTTGGAAAGTCAGATAGGAGACTAGAAATATTAGGGCCTTGGTTATGAGCTCGTACATGGGAGTAGCTAACCCATGTATGGGGGATAACCCAAGTACCCATAGTGGGATTGTTGTGTTTACTGTTCGTTATTATAGTTGAATATTATTTCACCTTGGGTGATGCACTTGTGTGTGATGTGATTGTTGTTTCATATATTTTATGAGATTTTATGAGTTTTAACTCTTTTCCCAATAAGGTGTGAGATTTGAGTTTACATGCATCATTCTAGGCACTCAGGAATATTTTGTGACATGCATAATTTTAGAAACACATGGGAAAATGGGTTATGAGTATGTTTTTGAATTTGAACTATTTTTCCTTTCTTATGGAATTGAACTGAATATAGTTCCTAATATGAAATTGAATGTGATAAAATAATGTAAGATGAAAATAATTGGGTGTCAAAATAAGAAACTTGAATAATGAAAATGAGTTACCCTTAGTTAATTGTGTCCTAGATGTATGATGTTTAAGGGTAGTGTTTGCACCATGGTTATGACTGTGTGGTGGAGTTTGGGTAAAAAGACTTGGTGTACCTTATTGTAGTATCCTGTAAATGTGTTAATGTTGTGAAAAAGAATCCTAAGGTGCATGTTTGTCTTGTAGAGTCATTCCTCCACAATGACACTTGTTGAGAGGATGACCAGAGGACATGGTAGTGGATGACCCTCTAGTAGTGGAAACTAAGGCACCAATTATGCCTAGTAAGGAAGTTAGAGAGTAGTTTTAGTAGAAATTTTCTCGGTTCATGCAGTTTATAGAGAGATACCTAGGGCGGGTTGTGAAGATCATGTCGGACTTGATAATGGATTTTCAGTTATAGAAACCTATGACTTTTACTAGAGAGGGTGGACTAGAGGGAGATGAGTTCTGGATTGAGTCTATCAAGAATATAATTGAACACTTGGAGACTACTACTAAAAATAAGGTCAATATAGCTACATATATGCTTTGAGAATCAGTGAAGAAATGGTGGGATGTTCAGGCTATGACTGGACATGATGATGGTATGTTATGGAAGGACTTCTTGGAGTGGTTCTTGGAGAACTTATATCCATATAAATTAAGGTAGGATAGAGTATCTAAGTTCATGAGGTTGACTCAGGGGAGTATATTTGTGATTGACTGTGTTGGATGTTTTACGGATTCTCAATGGTTTTCTTCAATATTGGTAGTAGATGAGACCAATTCATAAAACATTTTCAAGAAGTACTTATGTGTGAAATTAAGTCCTAGGTGAACATATTCAGGTTGAATAAGTTTTCAAAAGTGGTGAATCGGGATCTCATAGATGAGGGGAACTTCAAGGGGGCATCTAGTTCCAGATATATGGAAACTAATGGACGAACAAGAGGTACGTATTCTAAGGGAAAGAAGCATAGTTTTAAGAACTTTATCTAGAACATTGGAAAATGGAGTGGATAGGGGGGAAAGTCAGTTGCACTGTAAATTCCTCTAGCGATTTTCCACCAGTGAGTTAGGCCAATACACTATCTTAGACATTATCCTCGACCATCAGGGGAGTTCTGATCTTGTGGAAATATGGGACATCTGCAGTTATTCTGCAGGAACCCATGATAGATGTGATATGATAGGTAATATAGATAGAATCAGAGTATATGAAGTGGATTTTCTACACCTTATTAGGCTGGTAGTTAGAGTTTTACTAGTTGTGGCAGTAGAGGCAGTGAATGTGGATCTTCTAGGAAAGAGAACCCATATCAGCTGAGTGGTGTAGCTCAGGGGACTAAGATTTAATCATAGGGAAGAGGGGTAGGATAGTTTCATATAGTTTAGGCTACACTTTTGGATAGTGAGGATAGACCATTGAAAATGAGAGGTACTATTCTGGTAGTTTCGATATTATCTAGTTTCTTATTTGATGTTGGTGCCTCTCATTCCTTTATTTCTACTCAACTTGTGAATGGTTTGATCCTAATGGTGGAGTTCGTGAGAAAATTGTTGATGATATACATGCCTCTTGGAGTGCGGTCTAGGGACATCTACTTATGCAAGGGATGTTCTCACAAAGTTGGTGAGTATCATTTTCTGTGGAATTCCTATGTTATTGACATGTCTAGATTCAACCTGATTATGGGAATCGACTAGTTAGAAGCATACCGAGCCCACATATATTGTTATCACATGAGAGTGACTTTTAAATTTTTTAGGGTGATGGATATATTCACTATGGAGAGTGAGATATCTAGGTAGGCTAAGTAGGGCCAATTTCTCAGCAACTGGGAGAGCTTATAGCCTAGGTTATTATTCTAATGTTTCATGAAGGAGGTGTAAATCATTGTGTCTTTCCACACTTAGTAGATCAGTTTTAGGATGTTTTTTCAAATAATTCTTAGGTATTATACCTAAGATAGACGTGGATTTTACTATTGAGTTCATGCCAGGAGTGGAACTAGTTTCATATACACCATACAGAATGGAACTAATAGATCTATGAGAGCTCAAGACTTGGCTGGAGGAGTTGGTGGATAAGGGGTTTATCTTTCCGAGTACGTTGCCTTAAGGATCACCTATGTTGTTTGCAAAGAATGATGACAGGAGTTTTCACTTGTGTTTCAATTACTGGAAGTTGAACTAGAAGACAGTGAAGAACCAATATCTTGTTCCATGAATTGATGATCTATTTGACCAGTTGATAGGATCTTGTGTATTCTCAAAGATTGTCTTGAGATTAGGGTATCATCATTTGAGAGTTCAAACTTATTATATACTAAGGATTAGATTCAAAATTGGGTATGTCCTATATTATTTCGTCATAATGTCATTTGGGTTAACAAATTCATGATTAGTTTTTACGGCCTTGATGAACAAAGTCTTTCATCTGTACCTGGAATAGTTTGTGGTGGTGTTTATAGATAACATCTTGGTGTACTCCAAGACTCATGATGATCATGTCCAACATCTTGACATTTTCATGAGTACATTGAGAGAGAATCTTCCACACTCAAACATAACTAAGTGTCATTTTTGGATTGGTCAGTTAAAATTCTTGGGTCACATCATCTCAGAGGAAGGTGTGTTAGTGGACCAAGAGAACGTATAGACAGTTGTTTCTTGGGAGAAACTAAATAATGTTTTTGATATCCATATTTTTTTGGGATTATCTGGATATTATCTGAGGTTTATCCAAGACTCTTCCCAATTAGAATCACCTATTTCAGGATTGACTAAGATGGGGGTGAAGTTTGAATGGTAAAAAACATGTGATAATTCCTTCCAGGAGTTGAAGAAACACTTTAAATTGGCACCGATCTTGATCCTACTTGAGCCAGGTGAGGAGTACATGGTATTTTGTGATACATTTGGGATAGGTCTTGGATTATTTTTGATGTAGGGATATTGAGTTTTTTCATATGGGTCTCAATAGTTGAGGCCACATGAACAAAATTACCATATACATGACCTTGAGTTGGCTATGGTGGTTTATGATTTCTAGTGTTGGTGTAATTATCTGTTGGGAGATAATTTTATGGTGTTTACTGATCACAAGATCTTAAGATATATCTTCTTGCAATGTGAGTTGAATCTTTAGTAGTACAGGTAGGTTGAGTATATGTAGTCTCTTGATTTTGAACTATCATATATTCCTGAGAAAGGAAATAGTGTTGCTGAATCTATAAGCAGAAAAAATAAGAATCAGGTGATTCAGGAGTCTATCTTTGAGTGGAAGATGATGAATATACTAGAATAGATGTATGTGGTGGTTCAGGAGAGTCGAGATCATATTACTCTAGTATCTTTTTTAGTGGAGTCTACGATTTTGGGATAGATTAGAGGCATAAAGTATGAGGATACAGAATGTTTGTCTTTGAGGTAAATCCTTGAAGTCAGGGAGATGACTTCATAATGTTTGATATATGAGGATAAGATCATCTATGTCAAAAATAGTGATTTTGTGACTATGATCATACAGTAGGAGCTAATGTAGTAATTTCATGCCTCAAAGTTGGTGGTATATCTAGGTGTGACCAAAATATACCATGAAATTAGATGACAGTTTTGGTGGTCGAGCATGAAAAAGGAGATAGTAGGGTTTGTGACACGATGCTAAAGTTTTCAGCAAGTGAAGTCAGAGCATCATTGACCTGTAGGTTTGCTACAGTCATTTCTCTTTTCCATAGTGGAAGTGGTATGACGTTACCATGGACTTTGTGCTGGGTATCCCAAGGACTCCTTAAAAGAATTAATATTTTTGGGGGATTATAGACCGTTTGAAAAAGGTATCACATATATTTCTTATACAGGAGACCTTCTCAATGGAGCAGTTGGAAGACTTGTATATTCAGGAGATAGTTCGTCAGCATGGGGTGTTGTGGACTATTATTTCAAACCAAGACTCATGTTTTACTTTGATCTTATGGTAGGGATTATAAAAGGTACTTGGTATATAGGTTTAACTGAGTATGTAATTCCACCCCCATACATACGGGCAGTCGGAGCGTACTATACAAGTGCTTGTGAATATGCTATGGTCATGTGTCCTAGACTTTAGTGGGTCTTGCGAAAAGAACCTAGATTTTGTGGAGTTCTCCAGTAACAACAGTTATCATGATACAATTAAGATGGCACCATATGAGGCTCTTTATGGTAGGTCATGCAGACCACCTCTATGCTTGATAGAGGAAGGTGAGTCATAATTGTTGGGACTAAGTCTCATGTAGGAGACGTTGAAGCAGATACAACATATTTGGAAACGTATGGATATGGATTAGAGTAGATATAATTTTTATGATGACACATGTAGATGAACCCTAGAGTTTACTGAGATTGATTTACTTTTCCTTCAGGTATCACTAAGGTTTGGTGACCGCAGGATACAGAGGCAGGACAAGCTAGCACCCTGGTTCGTTGGACTATTTGAGGTTATAGAGATAATTGATCAAGTGTCATACCAATTATCTCTTCCATAGAAATATAGTGTCATGCATGGTGTTTTCCATGTATCACAAATTCAGAAGTATCACCCTGACCCTTCTCATGTGATCGAGGTGGATGATGTTGAGATAGAGATAGATACGCCCTTTAAGGAGAATCCAATGTGTGTGTTAGATTGTAATGAAAATGTGTTGTGGGGAAAGACCATAACGATAGTTTATATATTGTTGTATCATGGACATGTGAAGGAGGAAAGATGGAAAAGAGAAGAATATATGAGGGCTTAGTGGCCCGGTCTTTTTGGCTCAGAATCTTATAGATTCATGGGAGTACAACTCAAGTATGAGATATTATAAGGTGGGGAGATTGTAATATCCAGGTCTTTTTAGAGATGGATTTGGCTTGTTTTTAGGTATTATTTTTTTTATTTGTTTGTGCATACTCCATTTGGGTTTAACTTTTGGGTGTTTTTGGGTGAGAATTTGAGAAAAATGGATGAAAGGGGGCAGTGCATGGTTGGTTCACAGTTAGGGAAAATCATGCACCCCAGCCCAAAAAACTATGGATCCTTGGTTTATAGGGATTTGTATGGTTGGTTCACAGTTTTTCAAACCATTATCCCTTTTAGGAGTAACATCATACCCCTATAGAAGAGACACATGGTTTAGGTGCACGTTTAGGTCAATTCATGTGCCCCTACTCAGTAAACTGTGCATAGGAACTAAATTCACCTAAAAATTAGATTTTAAATTAACCAAACCCCCATTTAACCCTATTTAACCCCCATTTGACCAAAACCTCTCTTTCACAATTTCATAACCTCTTGATTGGATTCCAAGCCTTCCCAACCTTTATTATTTGCGATTCAAAGCCCGAATCAAAAATCTGCACCCCTCTTGGTAAGAGAATCCTACCCCACTTGTTTTCTTGTTCATCCTCCTTTCTTATCTAATGTTATAAAGGGTTATTATTATTTTTTAATTAGATTGAGATCTAGGATTGTAGATATAGAACTAAAATTGAAGGATCTTTATTTCTTCAAACTTTATTTAGGGTTTTAGATCGGGATCTCATTCTACATCATTCTGCTGCTCAAATTGTGGGATTTCCAGTAGGTGATAATTCCTCAACAAATTGAGATAGGTGGTCTATTATTAAAATATCATAGTCATACTTTCTATTACGTGTATGTAATTATAGAATTTATAGGGTTTATTTAGAAATTTGAATCTCCTAAATTGAATTAATTAATGTGGTCAATTAATTAATTAAGGGATTGGGGATTTGGTTGAATAACAAGATTTTGGAATTAGATGTAATTAATTGATGAATTAAATATATTATATCAATATTTTAATTTTGAAAAATTTATTTTTAAGTTAGTTATAGTATAATGATATTGTGAATTCAAATAATTAATTGATAAATCAATTATATGATATTGAGATTATAAACCTGAATAATTAATTGGTGAATTAATTATAGGATAATGAGATTGGGAATTGAATGATTAATTGATGAATTAATTATGGGATTATTAGGATGATATATTTCATTAATTAATTGTGAAATTAATTAAGGGTTTTTATGTGATGAACTAATTTATTAATTTGTAATAAGATTGAGAAGATTAATTAATTTTTGAGTTAATTAATGAGATTTAGAAGATTAATTAATTGTTGAGTTAATTAATGGGGTTAAGAAGATTAATTAATTGTTGATTTAATTAATGAGATTGATAAAATTAATTAATTATTGACTTAATTAATGGGATTAATAATATTAATTAATTGTTTAGTTAATTAATGATATTGAGAAGATTAATTAATTATTGAGTTAATTAATGGGATTGATGAGATTAATTAATTGTTAAGTTAATTAATTAGAGTAATAATATTAATTAAATGTTGAGTTATTTAATTTTATTGAGATGATTAATTAATTATTAAGCTAATTAATGTGATGATGAATGGTAAAAATTGAATTCATATGAGAATTTATTTCTAGAATGGTAATAATGGAATTTTAAAATTGAGATGAGACATAGAATGGTAATAGTGGAATTCTAGAACATGATATACCTTGGGGATAGTGTAGACTCCATCGTTGGCCAAAGAAGGTATTGAGGTTTGGGTGTCCTCAAAACCCAAAGATTTTATGTGGTTAAATGAAGAATAAATTTGATAATATGAAAAATGTTTATTTGTACATTGTTATTATTTCTTTATAAAATTTCATACATTATTATTTAACTAGATATTGTTTTATATACTCTGGCTGGTCTCCTACTGAGTTGTACTCACACCCTACTTCGGATTCCTGATTTATACCGGAATAGATTTTATTGTTACAGGACATGAAAAGGGAAAATGTCCTATGTTGTGTGGATGAGTTTGGATGAATCATGGGTGAGGGAACCAGACATGGTTCGAGACTAGCTTGGGAGTTGTTGGTGTCTTTACTTTGAGTTTTCATTTTGAAACTGGACACATATTTTGGCATTGTATATTTATTTTTTAGTTTCGATATTGTATCTCTATATTTGGTTATCTTGTTATACTAGTATTTTCTAGTTATGATATTATTTGGTTATTCAGTTGTAATTGTTTATTTATTTTCATGGGTGTTTTACTCTAACAAATAGGGTATAGTCTCTCCAAGAATAATATTAGACCATTGCTTCTAGTCAGCAGCCTCTAGCGTATAGGGAAGTGTTCATGAGGTCACGTAACTAACTGGATCGGGGCCCTGGAACATGGAACCCGGGTCAGGATGTTACATTTAGGAACTCATTATATATATTAAAATAAATATCTTTTATTTTAGTTCCATTTCGATGTTTTTTGTACCTATTCTTCCTAAGAAACTAGGAATATCAAACATTTGGTTATGTTTATTTGATATTTATGTCAAAAAACATGTAATTGTGTGTTTAAGATATGTGGGTCTCTATAGTTAGTATGATAAAAAATTTCAAGTTATTTTTTGCGAATATGACTAGAATACTTAAGTAAAAAACAAAGAAATAATTCTAAGTTTAGGAAAATATTCAAAAAAATTAGTAAAGTATATAGAGAGTGGTTTAGAAGCAATTATATCCTTATTTGGATAATATAATTGGATTTGGATCTATCACAAATATACCTTGTAATAATAACCTAAAAATGGATCATTAGGTATTAACTCGACCTATACCTGGTGAAAAAATAAGTGGATTTATTACACACCTAGTTTGACACTCTTATAGGATATTATTTAGGAAATTCACAAACTCTTTATATGCCAATATGAAGAAATTAAATAGATTTTAGATAAGAAAATATAATAGGAAAATTATTTTGGATAACTTATATTGAAACATAGAGACTCATAAGATAGGGTATACATGTCATTTATTAGTTATTACTACTTAGTTCATAGTTTCCCAGTTTATATGCCTATTACTTTAAATATTATCTTCCCTAATTTTCTTTTATCTTAGTTAATGATAGTAAATATAAATAATCATTCCAAAAACCAATGTGATAGGCAATTTTAAGTTTGTCCTAATGATATTCTTAACCTAATGGGAGTGAGAGCCGATAACTTCATGGTAGTACTAGCTCAACTGAATCATGTTATCATCAATAACTTGATTTGTTTGGAACGCTCTTCTTCTCCTAAGAAATATTATGTTATGGCTGATTCCTTTATGTTATAAAGGCTTCCTAATTTTTTGGGATCTTCTGATACCCTTATTTCAAAATAATATATTAACTCCATTTATAAGATATTATATGTCCTTTAATGATCATAACAAGGGAAATTCATGCTGATCATTTATTTCCTGATGTGGGAAGATAATCAATGTTAGACACTGATCAAGAACACAATGCCCAAGGTGGAAATTGATTCCATGGAATATGAAGGATTCAAGAAAACATTTTTTCATAAATATTTTTACTAAACTCTTTGTCTTAGAATGGAAAGGGAGTTCCTTATATAGACGTAAAAGGAATATAGGACTATCAGAGAATATGATGAAACTTTTATAAGGATTTCAAGGCATTCTTATGGATTTTTCATCGGCACTAAAATTAAGGTAGAACACTTCTTTAGTGTATTAAATATGATTCTATGAAAATATTTTTGTGATTTGAGTCATTTTTATCTATAAAGAGATTGTTCATTGATCCCTCGAGGTTGATATTGAGAGTGGTAACCCCCAGTGGCCTCATCGGGCTAGGGATAAAAAAATATAAAATGAAGTTTAATTTTATAAGATCAATGGATAAATCCCATGAAGGAAAAAACCCAACTATCCACATATCAAAATTGTGGGAAGAAGAATCCTGGAAACTATTTCAAGGGAATGGAAAGATTCTTCAAGTGTGGAAAAATGGTGCATTATGTTAATCTATTTCAAAGAGAGATGAAGAATCCAACTAATGTGATGGATGAAAAGAAGGTTATGATCAAAAATCAGAATGTTTTATAGTGTTTTAACTATAATTAACATGGATATTATTCAAGTCAATTCCCTCATCCAAGGGTTGTCAGAGATAATTGATGAAAACAACCTCCAAGGCCTAGAGATAAAGGAAGAACATATGTTATCACTACTGTTGAGGTGGATCCTCACAAAATATTTATGAAAGGTACACTAGTTATTCATTCCATAATATTGAACATTCTATTTTATTTTGTTTCTATATACTATTTCATATATTTCAATTTTAGTATAACTATTCAAACACCACCTCAAAACATAGAGGTTAAGTTATCTATGAGAATATAAAATTGAGAAATTATTGTATCCCAAGTATATAACTCCTCCTCGGTTAATTTTTCTGGACCAAATCTCCTATAAAATATTGTCATACTTCATTTAGTGTAATTTGATGCCATATTGGGTATTAATTGGTTATCCTTATATAAATCCAACATCAACTGTCGTGAGAGGGAGATCATCCTACACATACTGAGTCATCATCCTATTCTATAAAAGTGTAATAGGGATAAGTAATATTTTTTTGAATCTTCTTATAAATAATGGATATTATTGCCTTATGAGCAATAATATATTTATCAAATGACTCAGATAAAGGAGATAATTGTTCATAAAGACATTTCCATTAGGAGGGACTATACAGATGTATTCCATAAAGAGTTTTCTAGTCTTCCTACTAACTAGAAGGTTGAGTTCTCAATTTAACTTATACCTAGATCTCTTACTAAATAAAATACTCCTTAAATAATGAACACAATTGAGTTCGAAGAACTGAAGAAACTATTATAAGAAAATCTAGACAAGGGTTTTACACGCATGAGTTCATCACGATGGGTTCCACTAATCCTCTTTTTCAACAAGAAGGATGAACAAGGCACCTCTTCATTGATTATCATGAACTCAAAAAAACATGATAAAGAAAATTTATCCCTTTCCATGGATTGATAAATTATTTGATCAGCCATGTGGGGCCCATTACTTCGCTGAAGTTGACCTTTATTCTGGGTATGATCAAATTACTTCTAGAAAAACACCATATACCCATGGTTTATAATTGTGGGTATAGCCCCTAAAATCATGGGTATAGACTATACCCATGGTTTTCATAACTATGGATGATGGAGACATCGGTATACACTTATACCTGTGGTTTTTATAAAAACTGTGGGTTTAACCATAGATATTTTATAATACCCATGGTTTAACCCAAACCATGGGTATATATCTACACCCATGTTTTTCGAAAAAGGGGGTATAGATTTTCCCAGAAAAAAAACATATACCCATGGTTCCTCAAACTATGGTTATAGGTAGTTGTCCCCATTTGATAGCAGTATCAGCTCTTCCCTCCCCTAAAACTATAAATAAAATAAAAAACACAATACATATTCAGTGCAATACAAATATTGTACATTTAGAATTCAACCAACTGCTTGTAATAATTTTCAAACCATTTATAATACTATAACATACATACACATCTATATAACCAATCAATTCAAGTCATTAAACAACATACGCATGTCTCTTTATTACTAATTCAAATATAGAGGGGATCAATATCTCCCCCATTGCCAACATCCTCATCCTTATCACCCTCGGAAACATCCTCATCACCAATAGCATCATCTGGAGCATCATCATCATCATCATCACCACCACCACCATCATCTCGACCGCCACTAGGACCCTCATTGTAATCACTTGGGGCATTATTTAAATATCTCATTTATTTCATATATGTATCAACAATATTAGAAGCCTCTAATGGAATTGATTGACTTATAGCTGACTTTTAAAATGTGTTTGATGATCTTTTTCTTTATTTCATGCTCCAGTAATGCTATTTTTTTTGCCTCAACTACTTCTTCAAGATCACTTTGTAGCTTGGTGGTCTGAGATATTTGATAGAATCCTAATTATGAAAAATACCTAATGGGGACAATGTTTTTCTTAGGTCAACATTAGACTCTACCCAAGTGAACCTCACCTAATACCTGACTCAAATGATCATTTATCCTGACTTTTTCATCTTCTTTATCATCGAGTGCCTCCAGGGAAAACTATTTAAAAATAAATAAGATATTTAATTATTAATTTTGTATAAATATTTGAAATATAAATAAAATAACATACAATCTTCTCTTGTGTTTGTGCGTTTATTTTATTTACATCCTTTTTCTTCCTACTCAAGAAAAATAATTTTGTTCAAGAAATATAGCCTTCGATGCCCAACACTTCTTGCAATAAATTACATTGATTATTACATACATATTCACAATACAAACATTTTATAATATTGAATAATAATAGAATGTAATAAATTTTAAATGAATGAACAATTCATAAAATTAAACATGTGATAAACATTGATGAAAAAATCATAAATAAAAGTTAATAAGAAACACTTTATAATTTTAGATACTCATTATGAACATAACATAATCTTGAATATGAATTATTTATTCTAATTTCATAATATGAACTCCTTTATATTATTCATTATATATAATTTACTTTATCTACATGACTTTTTTATTAAATAAAAATATTTTATATTTACATTTATTATTAAAACTGTTTAGATAATCTAAATTTCACATAGTTAATAATAATTAATCCTCAATAAAATCAATCATAAAAAATATTTTTATGTAGTTTAAATAATATCAAAATAAGGCCCTTAATTTTAATAATCCAAATTATTTATTATGAACAATTAAAAATATTTAAATATAAATACTTTTTTTCTAAGTCATAAGAAATTCCAATTGGCTAATGAACTGATGGCCATTAGGAAAATTGGAGAATTGTAAATTAGGTTGTTAGGCCATTAGGACAATTTTCCAATTTTCCATTAGGCTCTTAGGACATTAGGAAAATTTTCCAATTGTCCATTTTTTTCATTGGGACAATTAGTCCAATTAGTTGTTAGGCCATTATGCCAATTGTCCAATTATCCATTTGGTCATTAGGCTAATTGGCCATTAGGCCATTAGGCCGATTGTACATTAGGTCGTTAGGCCAATTGGTCGTTAGGCCATTAGGACATTAGTCAAATTGGACAGTTGGCCATTAGTTTGTTAGACCATTAATACAATTTACCAATTGGCCATTAGGCCATTAGTCTATTAATCCATTATGACAATTTTCCAATTGTCCATTAATTTGTTAGTCCAATTAGGCCAATTGGTTGTTATACCATTACGCTGATTGTCCAATTGATTATTAGGCCATTTGGCCAATTGGTCAATTCGACATTAGTCCATTAGGGTAATAGGTCATTAGGCCAATAGTCCATTATTCCATTAGGCCGTTGGGACAATTTTCTATCAGGTCATTTGGCCAATTGGTCATTATAAAATTAGGCAATTGGACATTAGGCCAATTTTCTAATTTTTCATTGGGTTATTAGGCCAATTAGGCCAATTGGTTGTTAAATCATTATTTCAATTTTCCAATTGGCCATTATTACCTTAATCCAATAGGATGTTAGGTTATTATGACAATAGGACAATTTTCTAATTGTACATCAATACATTAGGGTAAATGGTCATTATGCTATTAGGCCAATTGGACATTATGCCATTATTCCAATTGTCCATTATGCCATTAGGGAAATTTCCCAATGGTTCATTAGTCCAATTGGTCATTAGGAATTTTTTATAATTGGACATTAGGCCATTGGTCCCATTGGACAATTGGCCATTGGGAAGATTCACCTTTAGGCCATTAAGCCAATTTTAAATTAGGCTATTAGGATAATTGGACATTATACCTTTAGGCCAATTGGACATTAGGACGTTAGACCAATTTTCCATTAGGTCATTAATCTAATTGGCCATTAAAGATTGGGAATACCTTAAACTCATAAATCTTCCAATATGATGTCATTTTTTGATATTGTGTTATTGGAAAGTTGGGGAATATGGGTACACCCTCTAAATCAGAGTTGACTTTACTCATCCAACAAAAACATATCTCATTATTATATGATATCTAGAACTCCCTACAATCCATAAACCTTGAAACCATAGAAGTTTCACCATTGGGAAAGTTAAACTGATGTTGTAATGAATATGTTAATTTATATAAATAAAACAATAATATATATATATATATATATATTACAAATTTTCTTAACCATATCTTAGACCATGATTTTTCCTTGATGTCATTATCGATATGTCTCCATGAGACTGGTTCCACTAAAATGATATCATGGTACTTGGTTAAATTTGTCATGAAACTTCTACACTTCCTTGAATTTTTACCTATCATCTAATTTTCTTCATTATAATCTACCATTATTAGTGTTTGTAAATTCCAGGCTTCCCGCATATGGGTGCACCAATATCACCTACTAGAACATCCCACTGAATAAGATAAAAGGGGAAAATGAATAATTAAGTCATGATATAGTAGGAAAAAATGATGTGATACAATTGGACACACTTATAATAAAAAAACCGGATGTAGGATACTTAATAGTCTTTGATGGATCTATGGGTTGTCCTAGATCAGTAGCCTCTAAAGGATGTGTCTATTTCAATGCATGATTCGGGTGATCGATATGCATCGGAGTAGAAGCTGAAGGAATAAAATCATCAAATCCTAGATGGATAGTAGGAAATGGAGACGTCATAGGCATGGAAAGATATGGGTGTTAGGGTTGGGAATATATCAAAGGATATGGATATGGTAATTTTGTAAATATCCCTGGATGTGGTATAGACATAGTATAGGAAGAAGAGGCTAAATGAGATGATGATGGATGTATGGTGGGAACATCCCTGGAGACTAAAGAGGAGGATGGAAAGGTGAGGTATATGGGGTGTCCATTGGTGGGTCAGGGAAGGAATGGGTACAACGGGTGGTCCATCTAGGTCTAGGAGAATCACCACTTAAACCCATACTAGTAGGACGAGTATGAGTTAACTATGATGAAACTAAATGACCTTAAAAATTTTTGACAAGGAATCTAAAAATAAAATTATATGTAATGCATAAGAAAAAATTACAATTATTATACTCACTAAAGGAAGTATAAGAGGAAACCCATGCTCACACATATGTTGATAAACCTTAAATAATCTCTTCCATCAAACTTCTGTAGTATTTTTCAAAATCTAAATAATAATGAAAATATATTTTTTATAAATAGATTCTAAAAATAATTATTAAAACTTATAAGTAAAATAATTAATAAACAATGTCATAACATATTTTAGTAACAATAATTTTAAACCAAGTTATACATTTTTTAAAACCCCATTTTAAACCCTTCTTTCTATTGAAATAAATATAATTAAATGCAATGAAACAAAAAAAACTAAAACAAATGTATCATTCCAAACTAAAAATATATTAAAGTAATTACAGTAATACAAACCTGATAAATCTATGTTAAGGTAAATTGAATGAACTATTAACATATATGGTTGCTTTTATATATTATCTACCACTACTTTAGGTTCAACATAAACTCTCACAATGGGAAAATTTGAGTCATAAAATTCAATATTTTGGTCAACACCAATGGGGGCATCAATGGTTTCAATTTATTCCCTCACATCATGAAAACTATGTCTTGGTATTACTTCATTAATAGAACTATAATCAGGTATTAGATGATCTTTAACATAAAACACTTGTTTTGATATTGATTCCAAAATGTATGGTTCATCTGTAGCTAGGAATCGACTCATTTCAATAACTTTGAATCCACAATCTTCAATAAATGTACCATGTCACATCATTGAATCAAACCATTTACATTTAATCATAGTGACTTGAACTTGAGATTATTAATCCAATAATAATATTTTATTAACAATTCCACAATAAGACACATTTTCATATCGGTTCGGACTAACTAATTCACTAGTATAAATTTCTGTTGTTGTAGTTAGAATAACAACATTATTTTGTGTTCTCATTTCCACTGTTCGATTAGTTGTAACAAATATTTACCCATTTATTATTAAATATTTTCATTCACAGACCAAATAATTGGGACCAAAAGACAATGCTCTTAATTATTGATAAATGGAGTCAAGATATAAAATCAATACTTGAAATATGAATTAATAATACAATTAAATAAATATATATTTTTTAAGTTAAATAAATAATGTTCATGCCTTTGATTTTAACCCACAAAGAAACTCTTGGCTATGAAAATACCATCTTCTTCTTAAAGGAGAAGATCGATGAACTCTACATATAATTTGTTTATGTTATCTACATAAAATGATAATAAAATTTTATGGTATATTTGGAATGACATAGTATGAGATAACATATAAATATTAAAATTACTTACTTGATATAGTCATCAAACATATCACATTTAAATATGACTGTGTATTGTTCCATATCCCGCTCTTCAAGTATCAATGTTACTAATGTATATGAACCAAAAAATTCTCTTATTTGAGGAAGATATGGAAACATGGTCTTAATTTCCCCATACTTCTCTTCTTCATTTCTCATTAGCCGATTATGTCTTATTCTCACATCAAAAAAATACATTGAACAAAAATCCAGACATTCTTGAGCTAGATAACCTCTCAAAATGGAACCTTTAGATTGATTCTTGTTTAAAACATAAGATTTCGTTGTGAACATATTTATTTTAGTAGAATACATCCACCAAAAATAAATGTTTCCCCCAAGAAGTGTTTCAATTGGACGATGATCTATTAAATGCAGAATGAAGATGAAAAATGATGGCGGAAATTTTTTTCCAACTCACACAAAATTAATGGTACCTCTTGCTATATTCTTATCAAGAAATACTTAGATAATATTTTATCACAATGGTATCTAAAAAATGGAATAAGAGAGTAGCTATCACCCTTAAATTATTGGATAGGAAATGCTGGATTTCTATTGGAATAAATTCATGAAGAACAGTTTGATAATCATGAGTTTTTAGGGATTTTAGTTTAAAATACCTTATGTTGACTCATTTAGATATATTACTAGACTATCCATTAGTAACCTTGATATTCTCCAATAATTCTAGAAATTGATTTTTATCTAAAGGTTTCATCACAAAAGAAGCACAAGGAATTTTCCCTTTGTTTTCACTAATACACACAGGATGTAGTTCTAGTTGAATACCCCAATACAACAAGTATAGATGAGATCGGAAGTCATATTTTCCCTTCCCCTTGATATTTAGAAGAATTGAAAGAATAATTTCATATATATTTTTCTTAATTTTCATTACATCTAAACAATGACATAAAAAAATTGGTAGACCAATATGGAAACTCAAAAAAAGATGTTTCAATTTTTATAATTGTAAGTAGCTTTAGTGTCAACAATTTCCCTCTTTTTAGATTTCATCTGACCTTTCCCTAATGATAAAATGAAATATTTTAATTCATCAATAATATCAGTTCCTAACATATGTGGAGGTGGTTATTCAGTTTCAATAGTATTATCAAACCTCTGGTGATTCTTCCTATATTGATGATTCATTAGAAAGAATCATTGATTCCCCATGAAATTGCAACTATGAAGATATTTAAACCTTCTCAATTGTGTATTATTTATAAAAATATGACATGATATTTTTCTGTTTTTTCTCCAACCATAAATAATTTCATAAGTATGTAAATCATTTATAGACCATAGAAGGGAATCATGCATCTAAAATATATTTTTTGAAGAAGCATTGAATGTGTACACACACATATCCCAGAGCTTCTTCAACACTCTTATTAAAGGTAGAAATCATACATATTTATCAATACCAAGATCAAAAGGTCTAGATATTAGTATACTCAAGAAAGTGAAAAAAAATCATACACATCCACAAAGAAATATTATAAACATGAATAAAAATAGGCCACGTGTTATGAGTAGTAAGCATCTGACCAAACAGATTAAAACCATCACAGGATATACCCAACCTGACATTACACACCTCAAATACAAAATAACGATGTTTTGCATCAAATTACCATCATGATAATCCATATTTCGGATGAACTAACTCGTCATTGCCTTTAATTCACTCAGCATCTATGCATCATATATTGGGTGAGATTTATGTAACAATGAATATATTTTGAATCCTGACAATCAATGGAAAGTTCCACATGAATTTATATAGCACATGAGATGGTTTTCCATCTAAATTTTCCTTCCATCACGATGTAACGCGTTCTTTACAGTCATTAAACTTAGTTTTTTCCGCAAAAAATAAACTACAATCTTTCGGACAAGCATGAATTTTATTAGTACAAAATCTAAGCTACATAATTAATGTCCATTACTTATAATGATTTGAGGGAATATCTGCACTATTAGGAATAAAGTCCTTCAAAAAGGTAATAACATAATCTATGGAAGTATTATAAATTATATACATGTTTTTTTTCATGATATAACCTCATTAAAAATTCCAACTTTTTCATTTTAGTAAAATCCTGATATATAGGAGTTCTGGAATCATCCATTAAATTTTTCACTCTCTCAACATCATCATCTTCAATATTTTCCTCATTTGTATTGATATCATTTCCTTCTTGTAATGGAATATTATATCTCTTATGACGATGCATGAATGGAAACCAATCAAATATTAAATTCTACATACCACTTATTTCTTTCCATTCATGAATAGTAGAAGATTGTCTCGTCTCTTCATTATGATACCAAACATAATAGTTTATTTTAAATCCAACTTTTCTTATATGGTAGATAACTTCTTCCAAGACTAAAAATTTTATTCCAACACAATTATAACATAGAAACTACATAAAAACTCCATTTGAATCATTGTTAAATGAAAAATCTAAAAACGTTTCCAAATTCTCTTAAAACTCAGTTGAAATCTAATCGGTATGATGCATTTAGATTTTATCAATTCTATTGCAGGGAAAAAAATATATGTTCCAATCAACAATGTAAACCATAATTAAAATGATATCCAAATTAAAATACCACTTAAAATTATATTGTAGAGAAATTTGAATAACACTAATAGGAAACAACCCTATATTTTTATTATAATTCTCATTTTAATAGATCAATATATCAATTTTTATTGTCATAAAATTGGGGATATAATTGGGTCATTATCTAAAAAACAAAATTCTCATACTTTGAAACGACATATTTTAATTATTACAAGGCACAAATATTTTTATCTAATAAATCTAATGAAGTGTTTTTAGTTAATAAAAATCAACTTTGATATGTATTAGAACATGGAATGAATAATAAACAATAAAGAATACCAAGACCTTATAATATTTAATTTAATCATAGTGGAATCAAAATATTCAATTAATAAAAGTAGGTATCAAGTGAAAAACATAGTTTTGGATCTTATGGAGTCATCACCAAAATACAAAATCTATTTATCAGTAACAAAACAAGAAATAAAGGTAATAAAAAATATTAGAATACATTTTAAACATCAATATCAACATATAGTGGAATCACATGCATAGATAAAAATGAAATTAACACCCAGAAGAAGAGAAGATGGATTCCATCTCCACTAATCTGATGTCGAATAATATTAGAAACAAACAATACTTAAATTAGGGAAGAATACTAGTGAATAGAATCGAACGTCGGTCGGCTGAGGGAAGAATAAAGAACCATAGGGAAGGAAAGATTATAGATCACAACAAAAAAATCCAAAAATGGATGAATATCACCTGGAAATGGAGAGAAAAGTTTCCAGAGGAGAGGAGGGTGGGACGTCAAGCTCATATGAGGGGAGGATAATGGAGAGAAAAGTCATGAGAGGAGAAAGGTCACCTGGAAATACAGACACTATGGTTTCATATTGATGCCCATCAGACTCACTAATTATTTAAAAACCCTCACATACTTAATTAATAGAGACTTTAGATATTACCTTGAAATTTTTTTGGTAGTTTTAATAAATGATATAATAATATACATCAAAATAAATGAGGATCATGAGGAGTATTGGAAAACTGTTGTAAATTATTTCCAAAAGAAGAAGCTATATGAAAAGTATAGTAAATGTGATTTTTGGATGGAGGAAGTGTCATTATTGGGGAATGTTATCACTAGTAAAGGGATATTTGTGGATCCTTATAAGATAAATGTATTTAGGGAGTGGTATAAAACAATATATGTGACAAAGATCCATAGTTTTTTTGGACTAGTTGGGTATTACCAATGATTTATGGGAAACATAAAATTATTTTTAAACCCACTAAAAAAGATTAATCTAAAGGGAGTGAAGTTTTTATAGACCAGTGAATGTCAAGAAAGCTTCAAGGAATTAAAAAATAGGCTTATCACAGCACAATTACTTACACTTCCCTTATGTGGGGAACTTCTCATGGTATACAGTGATGCTTTAAAGAAAGGTTTAGGTATTTTACTAAAGTAAAATGATAAATTTATAGCCAACACCTTAAGGCAATTGAAAGTTCAAGAGAAAAACTACCAAATCCATGATCTAGAGTTAGCTTGAATGATCTTTATATTGAGGATTTAGACAAATTATCTCTATGGTGAGAAGTGTGAAATATATATGGATCATAAGAGACTCAATTGTATATATTTACATGGAAGGAACTTAATATGCAACAGGAAAAATGGTTAGAGACGATCAAGGAATATGATTATTCAATCCACTACCATCTATGGAAGGTGAATAAAGTAGGATATTCTCAAAGTAAAAATGATCCAATATCCTTATACATGATGATAATTTGGTAGGATACAATCTTATTTGACATGAAAAGGACAGACATTGAAGTCATAAGAGAAGAAACATCATCATTTATTTCTCAAATTATTGCAGAACCATCCCTTCTAGAAAAGATAATGGATGCTTAAAGTGTTTATCTCAAAATACTAAAGAAGGTGGAGGTTATAAGAAAATGTAAATTATTATAGTTTAAGAAGGAGTTGTAAGATTTGGGTCATGTCTATATGTACCATAAAAGAATGTGATAAATATGGAGTTATTGAATGATTCGTATAGTTCAACTTTATCCATACACCAAGGGAGTATAAAGATGTATTGAGATATCTAAGAGAACTATTTTTTGGACAATATGAAGAAGGGTATCATAAAATATACATAAAAAGTTTTGGGTTTTCTAGTCAGTAATGGTAGAGAGAAAATATTTTATCTTAATGATGAAACCATTGACCATACCTACATGAAAATGGGAAAAATCACCAAGGACTTTGTCACTAGTATTCTGAATACATCTAGAGGAAATAATGATATATGGGTTGTGTTATATTTTCTTAAAAATGATACTCATTTAATTTTGATTCAATATGAATTCTCACTCAATCAACTTACAAGGATATACATTATAGTAGTGGTGAGGATGTGTGGAAAACCACTATCAATTGTATCTGATCGATATCCAAGGTTTACCTCCATGTTCTAGAAAAGCCTCCAATATTCTCTAAACACTGAGTTAAACTTCATTATAACTCATCACCCAAAAACTAATGGCCTATTTGAGATGACTATTTAGACACTTGAAGACATGTTGAGAGCTTTCTTGATAGACCTCCAAGGAGGATGGGATCAATATCTTCCTTTGGTTGAGTTCATATTTAATAATAGATTTTAATAAAGTATTCAAATGGTCCCATATAAATCCCATTATGGTAAGAGATATAGAAAACCTAAATTTTTCAATGAAGTTAGTGAACTAAAGATATTGAGACCTAATATGGTCGATGAAATGGTAGAAAATTTTAAGACCATTCGACAACACATCAAGAGAAATCAGAGTTGACAGAAGAGTTGTGATGATAATCATTGACATGACCTAGAGTTTGAGGTTATAGATAATGTTTTCCTTTCCATATATGTATGTAAGAGAATCATGATATTTGGGAAGAAGGGAAATCAAAGTCCTAGGTATATCAACCCCTTTGAGATTCTTGATCGCATCGAAGTTGGGGCATATCGACTAACACTACCACAAACCCTATATCAAGTACATGATATGTTTCACATATACCTATTTTGGAAGTAAATATCAAACCCATCACATGTACTAAATTCATAGGTTGTAAATATATAAAATGATATCTCTTATATAGATTAACTAATGAAGACCTTAGGCTATAGAGACAATTTTCTATACAATATGAAAACTAACCAAGTCAATGTACTATGGAAAATTCATAACTATGAGGATGCAACATGGGAACCAGAGGAAGTAATGAAACAAATGTACCATTATATATTTTCAACTTAGTGGGTGAAACTAAATTTTGAGGGTGGAATTTATTAAATGGGTATAATGTAACAGACCTTAATTTTATCAATGGAATTTCTTTTTTGATTATATAATTGTGACATATTTATAAATATAGTATTATATAAAGCACATACACCACAATATAGAGCCAAAAATAATTTATTATATTAATTTAAACTTTAAATTTAGTGAATAAAAATGTACATGATAATTGAAAGTGTTACAATGGGACAAAAAATAGAAAATAATATAACTATAGTATGAAAATTTAGATTTACTCAATCCCCTAGAATAATTGCACTCACGACAAACACTATAGAAATGAAACAAAATATTAGTAATGTGATATTAATTTTGAAAACGAAAATATATATAACCTTGATAGAAAATGTAAGTGAATGGAAAATTAATGAAAACAAGGTATTTAAAGAAATTAGGTAACCCATATGATAGTTACAAATCTGGTCATTGGAATAATTATCTAACCCCTAGTAATAGTAACTTGACTCTTATAATAGTATCATCACCTATGGAAGTTTAAAATAAAATTTAGGTATCCTAAAAAATGAAAATATGGCGTATCTATATCATGATACAAGTAAATTAATTTTTTAAAAATGATAAAATAAGTTATTATATTTTTATCAAATATTTATGTTTTATTGGAATTTTTATAAAAAATATTAAGTTTTGAAGTAAAATTTATTTTTATAAAATGGTTTTATAAAAAAATTTAAGTTTCATTGTAATTATAATATAAATTTTTTGGAGACCATAAATAATTTTTCAAATGGTCATAAAATTGATTAAAATATTAAAATTTGTATTTTTCAAAAAATAAATATTTTATCTAAAAATAAAATTTTTTATATTTTAAAAAATATTATCATAAAATGAGTTTCTTTTTTTTAATCTACACTTTGAAAAATGGTTTGGGTGAATTTTTGGTATTTTTCAAAAAGAGTTGATTTTTTGTGAATAGTAAAATACTATAAAATATGGTATTATGCATTATAAGAAAAATACATGTATAAATGAGTCATGGATAATGTAAGTGACCATTTTATTGATATAAAATTCATTAAATACTATATATAGTCATAATATTCATCACTACTAGTAGCCTTAATCCGAAATAATAAACTAATAAATATAATATTCAAGAAACACCCCTCCCCACCCCGTATAAACACCACCCCTTCTCCTCACATTTTAACATCCTTACCTTACAAAATATATAAAATATTAACTACCCATATCTCCCCCAAAACCCTAGAATCATTGTTTTTTATTAACATACCAATCCAAGGTGTCTTAAAGAAAATCCTAATAGGAGACACCGAAAGGAGGAGATAATACCTTCAACCGAGCTTTTCAATTTTTCTTCTTCCTCATCCTCCAAAAAAATCCATCCAACATGGAAAATTGAAACAAGTATCATATATATACTATAATTTTTTTTTATGGAATATCCATTATCTAATCTCTTCCAATTTCATTCTGAAATGAAAATGTTGTTCACAATATGGTTGGTTTACTACCTCTATGAACTATGTACTCTGTTTTTCTCCACCGCCTTTCAGATTGGTTACATAAATATTATTATGGTAATTTGTTATGATAATAAGTATATTATAACTTATTTCATGTTATGGAATATATTAATTAAATTAAATTAATCTAGTTTGTGATGGTCTATAAAATTTCCTAAATGAACTAACCATATAATGATAACAGTTATACTAAATGAATCATCCCTATGTTAGAACACATATGGATATTTGGGAACATTTCAATTTCTAGAAGAAAATGAATATAATTTCATTTAAATTCTACAGTTTTAGTCTCATTTGATAAGAACTTTAATAATTATCCACAAGTGATCTAACCTTGGAATCATGAAATAAACGACCTTAGAACAGTGAGATTAAATTTTATTTCTCATTAAAATGGTTGTAAATTAACATAACATAATTATTTTGAAACAAATATAGGTTTAAATGGTATGAATTAATTAGTTTATGAATCAAATATGATTAATCAAGAGTTTAAATGATAGTTCAGAATGAATCCAGACATGAGATAAGGTGTCTCTTTTAACAACTTTCTTTATGCTAAGATTTATCTCTCTTTACCTAACTTTACCTCTCAAATATTATTATTTACTTATTTTATATCATTTATATAGGTCACACATACATATAAATAGTTTATTTCACCCTTAATTTATGGTGATATACATGTTTTAATAGTTCCCTTATCAAACTCTTTTGTTCATTATAACCTATTAAAGGGAACTTCATGGTTCCGTACCCCTTTTCAAGTACCACTCCATAAAATGTTTTTAACCATACATGGTTCTGAAATTTATCATTTTATTATGGAAACCATTTTTTTTACTTTATTTATTTATGGAAAATATTTTTCCCATGCCCACTTTAATGATTATTTACTGTTTTTCCTAAAACACCACTTAAAAGGAATACTTCCAAAATTGTTTATCCACTCCTTTTTATGTCTTCAATTAACTTATAATTAATGTTCATGTACTATTCCTATTTATTTATCTATGATAATCCAAGGATTATTTAATCACTTATTTCATAGAATTTGTTATGATATTCCATTTGGTTATGTTATATGACATGATTATGTAACCCATTTCCTTTCTATGGGTTTTTCTGATGTTTATGGCTTATTTATTATTTCCTTGTGTGGAACTCATGTGTATAAACATGTTATGATGGGTGTACCCAGATATCACTCCAATGCATTAGGTAATTTCTATGTCTCATGAGATGGTATGTATTGGATTGGGGAGTAAACCTAATCCATGATTAGACTCTTCCAGCCATGTGATGTTGTCTTTTTGGTAACCCTTGACTTATTTCTATGTCATGTTTTATGTTTCAACCAGATTATTATGATGCCTTGATCTTACATTTCCTACATACTTATGTCATTTGTCCATGTCACCATTCACATACCTTTCCTCTAATGATATCATGATGTGTCATTTGATTCATATGTTATTATTCTTTATCATGTTTATTCCCTTAGTGGAATTTATAGCTCACCCCTTTATTTTATATATTACCCAAGTTATCCTATGCTTTTTTAGGGACTCAAAGTAATTTAGAAGATCATTTTGGAGGTTAAAATAAATATTTTTATTTTAGTTTCATGTTGATGTTTTTTATACATAATATTTCAAATACACTGGGTCTCTATATTTTTTGTGTTTATTTGATATTTATGTTAAAAATCATGTAATTATATGTTTAATAGACTTGGATCACTATAAATATAGATAAATAAGTTGATTTTTCATTGAAATTAACCTCATGTGAATGATCATTATGTAATATAATCCCTTTATCTTGATATCTCATCAACAAGGCTGCATATTTCATGCCATTAACCTATATGATTGATTTATCTTTCATTGAATTCCATAAATAAACACATAGATATCCTACAATGAATATGGATTTATAATAAAATTCCATTTCAATAAAAGTTCCATAGATATATACTTCTAGTAAATTGGAAGTGGTAAATACTTTCTTAACTTATTCTTTAATTCCATATAACACGTGACACACCCCAAATATCCTACATTACCACAAAAATATGTTGTCATGGTTTTCAAAAATGAATCTAAATACATGACTCATGAAATGAATTAATAAAAACATCAAGTCTAAGGACTAATACACACATCTACAAATAGGACTATTCAATAACACATATAACATGTGTATTTCCTTGAGGCATTTTTTTCTCATAACCTTCTATCTTGGAGATTACTAAGGGAGAATTTCATTGGAATAGTTCTTAATATATTATGAGTCCCCTACCCTTTATATCCTATATCATATTTTTCCATTAAAATTATTTCATCCATCCATAGAATATGCATTTCAGACTATAATTATAGAAATTCAAAGTTATCATCTTAAAAAAGAATTACTATGACCTTTTTATGTGAAAGATACTTTATGAACATTATCACATTAAATGTTACATGAAAAAATAATCATAATTTGATAAGATATTTATTAATATTCAAGACTTTAAATATACTAGTAATTGAAATTAAAATTTTGTTAGTTATAGGGAACAAACTCTAACAAATGTTATCTATCATACATTGCATCCCTAATACATATTACATTTTCTCATAATATAATTTCAACCACTATTATATATTTTAGTCATTTCTAGTGACACATGCCAAGTTTTATGAAACAATATGATGCTCAATTTATTTATTATTAACAAAAACTTTCTATTTTCAACATGATTTCATGTTAAAGTCACATGTCATGGCTTTGATACCGTTTTTTTGTTTCCTAGGGTATTTTAACACTTATTCGTGGTATCATGAGTGATTAAAAACACATAACCAAGATAAAAAATGTGAGAATAAAAAAACCATAAAAAAATAAATAATACAACACACCTTACATCAATGTGATACTTATTTCATTTTTATCATCTAATATACTTTAAGAATAACATTAAAGGGTGGCCATCAGACTCCCCTCTCCATGATGTATCCATGGGCCGCACTGAATCACCAAAAGCTCTAGATAAAGGCTCTATTTATCACCCATGACATGCTAATTCATCAAGATAGAAAAGAGTGGAGGAGAAAAGATCTTTAAGTAGGGAAAGAGAATTTTTTGAGCAATCACATGAACCAACACAATCATCATAGAGTACCACCTCTATATATTGGGATTGGGATAACTCTTAAGTCATTGCATGTATTAACTCATGTGTTACAATGCATGAGTGAATGGATTTAACCAGTAATGAATTCATCATATTAATGATACATTACCCTTGTGTACCATCTTATATAATTCTAATTAATGAAAGATGGTGGAAGAAGGATTCAAAAATTTAACCATTAAACAATCAAATCTCAAGAAAAGGACTTCCATCAAAAGTAATTTTCTATGACACATCATAAATAACAATATCCCTCAATTATACCGTTAAATATGGCCAAAAATCATCACATAAGTTTAATAATTTAGGTAATATCTCCTTCAAAATAAAATAAATTGGCCTAGATTATTGGAATATCAAGTTTACGGTATAAGTGGGATAGTTTGGTGAATATGTTTCATAATATTTATAACTTAAATTATAGCGACCCCAACCCTAGTAGCTCAAAGTTGGTGTCTAATTTATTAAATTGGAATAAGATATAAGTAATTGAATCCTCAAAGATCAAATAGTTTATTAGTCTCGGTAAACTAGAAACATACATGAATCACATTTATATTTGAAAACATAAAATACACAAAATATTTTCTTTCAGAACTCCATTATTCCCCTTAGTGTATCCCTACATATCAATCACAAAAAAAATCCTTTCATCCTAGGGAAAATAAAACATAATAAATGGGTGATCTCAAATTCTTTTTAAGGGTAATAATACAATGGATGCTATATATAAATAAGGAATAATCAATATGGAAAGGTAATTAACAGAAACATATGCCACTTAATCAATAACTTGAGCATAACATGGCCGAAATAAGTTATAATCAAATAATACCATATAAATAATCACATGATCTTGAAAATTTACCATTGATATTCTAACTAATTGAATAATGTCATGGAATATCAATAACTTAATTCATAATTATGGAATGCATAATATTGTACATCTAAAATATATCGTTGAGGCCTTGTGCCAAGACATCTATATAAATGGGTAAGGCCTTATCCAAAACCTAAAATATTTTGTCTCAAGAGACCTACAGATGCATCGATGGGATATAGTTGTCCCCAACCATCACTTACTGAGTCCAATTAAATCCACATATCAAAGGTGAGAGTCATAATAAACATAAACATTTATATTGAAAAACTCACATACAAAATGTAAATAATTATCCTAATCAATAAACATGGTCATAAACCATAAAGAGTAATATGAATAGTATTGAACTAGTATATCCCTAGTAAAAAATATCATAAACCATAAAAATAAATAATAAGGATAATATAAATATATCATATCCCCAAGGGATCATAATTATAATGAAGTTTTTTATGTTTTTTATGAGTAGAAATACCATAAAATACCCTTAGAATATTTTTGAGGAAAATAACCTTTACATTTTTAAAATCACATTTTAAAACAAAAAAGTTCACAAAAATTTGATATTAACTTTCTTTTAAAATAACCTTTAAATATTTTAAAATATGTTTTAAAACAATTAATGTTCATGATGGATGAAAATTCGGTACATATCATACATGTTGAAGAAAATATTTCTTTCACATTTTTGGTAAAAGTCAAATGGGAATTGTTTTGAAAACGACATGAATATATCTTTAAAAACAATTTTTAAAAATTCAAAATGGGTTAAATTCCTTTGATAAATAATTTTTAAAATGTTAAAAATTCTTTTGCAAACATTTTTATAAAACATGTGTTTTAATGAAAAAGGATTCCCGATAGAATAGGGAAATAAAGTCAGATTTCCATTAAAAATTTATCAATAATTTTAAGTAAAAAAGAGTGGAAAATGGTAATAATGATTCAAAATTTCATGATTAACCATATGAGAAAAAAATATATTTATTTCAATAGATAAATATGAAATAATTCACCCAAGGTAATGATAAGATTGTGAAATAAAACATTACAACTTTGGTAACCTTAGAATTGTTATCCCCATAAAATAAATGATATAAAATGAAACTTAAAATACCATGAAGATAAATATATTTATTATATAACTCATAAAAGGGTCAGTATATACACCACACAGTGAAAATAAGTGATGAATATGGTGTATGTATCATGAAAGTAAAATTGAGATGGGAAACTCATACCTTCAGTCTGATACATCATGTACATTTTTTATCTTCCTGAATAATAAAATTATATCCATTATTTAATTTATTAAAAATATTTTTAAAGTTTATTATTACTATTATTTCAATTATTACCATTTTATATGTGATTTCTTAATCAATTAATTTTATGTCACATCTTTCGATGATATTTGTCTTATGTGTCAAAAATGAATTTGGTGGGTTGACTATAGTCAAAGTGTTAATTATATAAACATGTCAAGAATAATAATCATAAAATAATTATCATATTTATAAATCAATTATATTTATAATACCAATCATTAAATATGGTTTTGATAAATAATGTATGTTATGATCATGTAGATGGTAGGTCATATATATGCATGAGTAACGTTTCCATTTTTCAATGATTATTATGGAAAGGAGATAAGTAATATTATATCTTTAAATAATTATAATAATATCATAAATAACATATTATTTTTATATATATACTTATATATATCATCCATGTGGTTCGGTGATGAAAAGAGAGTCACATCGCTTCATGAGGGTGGTAATCCACACGTACACGAACGATGTTATCATCTTTTAATGGATGAAAAGGTAATAAATAAAATGATATATTATATTTTAATAATGATAAATATTTCATTAATATCATAATTATTTCATTTATATCACATATATTAATTAACTTTATACTTATTACCTTCCATGTAAAGCGTTAGTGAAAAATGAATCGCATCGCTTCATGAGGTAGTAGTCTGTCGTACACACAAGCGACGTTATTGTATGCCCTACAGAATAGAAAATAAAAAAGGTTATATATGATATAATTATTACAGAGGAAAAATAATGTTATAAATTTTATATATATACTTTATATCCATCATAATACCTAACCCTGAGAGGTGGTAATGGAAAAACGAATGACATCGTTTTTTGAGCTGATAGTTCTCAATACACACAAAGGATGCTTTTGTAACCCATTTTATGGAAGTGTAGAAGGTTTTAGGTCATGAAATTAACAAAAAAACATATTAATATATTTAATATTATGATTTTATTATTTCAACATGTTTTAATAACAATTAAAATAGGTGGAGGAATTAATAAAACAAAAATGCAGAGTTTTGGAATTTTACCTCTTCTAGGACTACCTTTTTACGATTATATGTAAAGGATTCTTATAAGGGGTTTATGAAAAAAAAAGGCTTATATGATGAGGTTATATAAGGTGGTAAGTGATTTAGATAGTTATTGGACTATCTAAAACGGTTTTATGGTGTGAATAATAGAGGAGAGTGGGTTTCCTTTTATAAGTGAGGTGAGGGTCACACTTGTAATTTGTGAAAATAAAAAAGTGTACCCACATTTTTCACATGCCAGAACAGTAAATAAATAGATTATTATAGAGACTTGGACATTATAAGGTCTAAATATGTCCAAAAAAAATTTATACAAGTTTTTAGGTTATTTTAACCCTATCATTTTTAGTTTAACCCCCGGTGAATTCATTTTTACCTTAACCGTGATAATTAATTTTTCCTGTTTTCACTATTTATTTTGGAAAATAATTAATTTGACCATTTCAGTTAAAATAAATTATTATTAATCCAAGTATTTAATCTATTTATCCAAATTCTACTCACATAAGTGGAAAATTTTAATTTAAAATTAATCTCGCAGATGTGATAAGAAAGTGGGTTTTCAAAGAGAAAATGTTCAAATGTTTACAAAGTTTTCATATCAAAATTTAATATAAAAATTATTCCAATTAAATAAATTGTATTAATATATATATAATTGAACTAATTTTACTTTAAAAAAATTAAAATATAATTTAACTTAATAAATAATTTTAACAAAAAATGAAGTTTTCAATTAAAATTCATTATTTTTCATTACTCAACAAAAAATGAAAATTCTCATAAAAATAAAAAAAATTACCATATGATAATTATTAAATGTATACTTAATAAACAAATTTTATTTTTTCAAATAAATTTTATAAAATTTTCTATAAAAATTATCATATGTGTTTAAGAAGCGGTGAAACCATTTCCTTTGAAAAATATAGTTTTTCAGAAAACATTTATTTTCAAAAATATAGTTTTTTTTTGAATTTCAAATGGTTCTTATTTTATTTATAATCAATATATATCCATTTAATTTATTTTATATATTTTTGATCCATATAATTTCATAATTTATCTATTATTATTCATATTCTCCAATTTAATATCTAGGCTATAATAGTAATGTTTAAATAATTATATTTTAATAGAGTATCATATTTCCTTTAAACTCGGTGTTGTATGCATTGTAAGCTATCAAAAAAATGAATTTATTTAAAAATAAATATATTTTAAATTCTCAATATGTTATATTCCCTTATATTCTAGGTGTTTCGTGTCATACATGATATCTAATATCATGTTCATGTTTTAAAATCTTGGGAAATTACATTCTACCCCTTTAAATAAATTATATCCTCGTAATTTAATCTTGATCTCGGTAATCAAGGGTTTTTCATTTGAAAATACCATTCATGAAATCCCACAGCATGAGAAAGTCAAATAAAATATCCTCTTTATGATATATAAGGTAAGTAAAAATATCATATAGAATAACACATAATTAGGTTTCAAAGTATGAGAACATAGGTGGGAATTAAAGATATAGAGATGGAAGAAAAGCATAAATAATTATAGAGATTGACTGAGGTCATTAACCACAAGAAATTGAATGATCAATATAAATATAAGGACTTAATGATCATAAATCTGTAATGATTTATAAGACCATAGGTTCAACATTAATGAAGGTATTAGGATAAAATTTTGTATCAATATCCTTTTCCAAGAGTTTAGGAATTCCTTTACCATATAGATTAAGGATATATGAAAATATACTTAATATATTTTTATTTCGTGGGCATTATTTCATATTTTGGTTATTCTATAATCATTTTACACTTCATTTATTACTACAATAAATTAATATCCAAGATTAATTTTTATTCCTAAAGAACTAAAATTCACTTTTAACATATTGTAAGATCTATAAAAGAATGAAAATTCTTTCCATTTTTCTCTAACTATTTCCCAAAACCAATATAGTTAGCACAATTTATCCAATATAATACATTAATCTAAAAAACCTCATCCAAATTTCAACTTAAATAATTTGATAAATGGTTAATCTTATGACCCTTCCAAAATATTAAGATCTAAAACCATATAAAGAAGTTCACTAAATTACCAAAATTAACTTATCATTATTCCCTCAAAAAGCATGAAGTAGATCTTAATATTCGCATACTAAACATGTGAATGCATTCATCATGTATTCTCTTAAAATATGGAAATAAAATAAATTACCATAAAACCTTATTTAAAACATGAATACTTCCTTATTTATTAAGTAAAACGCATATTATTGGATATATTCCTTAAATCCAAAATGTTGTTAACTCCATCAATGAGAGAATGAACCAATTTTTCAAAAAATAATTAATAAATTCCAAGGTATTCAGTACTATCTATTTTAATTTACTCATATCAATCATATATTTATCACAACATCATTATCTCAACATTAGTAACATATTTTGTGTTATTTTTTCCTTAATCATGTGTTTTCCAAGAATTTCAACTTTCCACTGGATCATTTTTCATGGTCATCAGAGTTGTTCAACATATTATTTCAAATAATTAATGAAAAGGTACTACAGTACAATCCTTATGCATTTCATAATTATTATAACTATTATATCATTGATAAAATACTCAAATGACATAATTATTTAATCCAAAACAATCACATTAATCTTTCCACTTCATCTGCGGTAATAGAATAATGTTTACCATTATACATTAGCTACTTCCGAGGTATATTTCCTTGATGCTTGGTGAATTCATTTTCATAGTTCCCCATATCCTTACTATTGTTTCATAGAACATTGGAAACCTTTTTATTTCCCTTTTAATCATGATAATGATGTCCTTTCTCTACAGATAAGTAGAAATATCCCATTCCCTTTAAGAAAGTAACAGGGTGTTTATTTCCACAATTATCACATGTGGGAAAATCCTTCATTCCCTTCTTCCCTTTATCTCTCTTTTTCTCTACCATATTCTTATTTTACTGATTTACTTAGAATCTATAATACTTATAGAATTATTTCATTGTCTTTTTATCACATGATAATATGTAATTATGTGATAAGAATGTTTAGGATACTATTTACTTTCTAAATATTTACTTAATCCCATCAAAGAAATAATCATTCTTACTCTTCGGATTCTATACATTCATATAGTTCCCATTAATTCTTATATGAACTATTTTAAACAATGGAATACACTTTATTAAATTATATCATTATGAAACATAAATTATAATCCCAAAACTAGTGAAACAATTAATATAAATTGAAACTTTTATGCATTACTAATCTCATAATCATAAACATGGTTTCTTTAGGGATGTCTTTATTTTAAAATCATTAATGATGGTTTTAAAAAAATGTTAATGATCCTAAGCATATCCCCTAAGAGTGTCAAACTAAGTGCATAGTAAATCCAATTTTCATGCACCATGTGATGATCAGGTCAAGCCCAATGTGCCCTTTTTTGGATTTATTTCCCCTAAGTACATTTGTGCTAAAACCACATCCACTTATTGTATCCAAATATGGATGTATTTTTTAGGAAAAATCACATATTCTCTTCCTTAACAAAACTTTAGGATGTTCTTATATAATAATAATCAAATTATATAATAGGTTAATGTTCCCTAATCTATGTTTTCCTAAATCTATTTCCCAAGTCTTCTAATAAATTTCCTCTAATACCAACTATAGAGACCCCAAACCAAGTAGGTCAGATCTGGTGTCTACTTTATTACATTAGCATTATATATAAGGAATATCATCTCGAAGGACCAAATATTTTAGTATTCTTGATAAACAAGATGCATAATTGAATCACATTTGTATTTTAAAACATAAAATATGCCATGTATTTTCTTTGAGAACACCATTATTCCCCTTAGTTTATCCCTACATATCAATCACAAAACACTCACTAGTATCCTAGGGAAAATAAAATATAAGAAAGGGGTGAGCTTAGATGCTCAGTAAGGGTAAGCATATAGTGGAATATATGAATAAATAAGGAATAATCAATATTTCAAGATAAATAGCTAAAAAAATACATTTAATGAATATATTGATCATAATATTATAGGAATAAATTTTTATAAAATAATGCCATATAAATAATAACATGATCTTGAAACTTAACCAATGATATACTAAATAATTTAACAATTAAATGGAATATCAATAACTGAATTCATAATTATGGAATTCATAGTACTAGACATTTAAACACATGGTTAATTCCTTATGCTAAGATATCTAATACCATGTAGGTCTTGTTGCAATACATATATATAAATAGATAAGGCCTCGGCCAAAACCCAATCTAGTTTGTATCATGAGACCAACTAGTGCATCAAGCATCTATAGCGATCTCTTCCCATCACTTACTAAGTCCAATGAAATTTTCATATGTAAGGGTTTAAACATAATAAATATAAACATTAATATTGAGAAACCATCAAATAAAATGTTAATAATTACCCCAATCAATAAACAAAATCATAAACCATCTAATGTAATATGAATAGTATTAAACCGGTACATCCCCAATCAAAGTAATCAGAAAAAATAAAAATAAATAATAATTATATAATCAATATAATATATCCCCATTGTATCATAATTTTAATGAATATTTGGTGTCGTTGATTAAAATAAATACCATAAAATATCCTTAATATATTTTTGAGGAAAATAACATTTGAATTTTGAAAATAGACTTCTAAAAGAAAAGGTTTGAAAAACATTTTGAAAATAACCATTAAATATTTTAATATTTGTTTTAAAATGTTTAGTGTTTAGGATGGAAGAAAGTTTCATTCATATAGTACATATTAATGAAAAGATACCTTTCACATTTTAACAAAATCCAAATGAGCATTATTTCAAAAAGAACATGAAGATATATTTCAAAAAAAATTAAAAAGTAAAAATGGGTAAAATATATTTAATAAATCATTTTAAAAATTATAAAAACTTTTTTGAATTTTTTTTAGAAAAAATTGGTTTTAATGAAAAAGAATTCCTGGTCGAAGAGAGAAATAAAGTCATGTTTTTTTAAAATAAAATTCCCAATAATTTTAAGTACCAAAGAGTGGAAATACGGTAATATTTATTCAAAAGTTCATGAATAACTAGAGTATAAGAAGATATATTTATTTCAAGATATAAGTATCAAATAATTCACCCAAGGTAGATGTAAACATAAACAATCCCAAATAATGATGAGATTGTGAAATAAACCCTTACCACTTTGGTAAATTATGAATTTTAAACCCCGTAAAATAAAGTACATCTATTGAAACTTAAAATTACATAAATATAAATATATTCATGATATAACATATCAAATTTTCATTATATACACCACATAAAAGAAATAAGTGGTGAATATGACGTATGTTTCATTGAAGTAAAATTGAGACGAGAAACCCTTACCTTGATTCTGAATCATCACATACATTCTTTATCTTCCTGAATAATAAACTTATGCTAATTATTTAATTAATTAAGAAAAAAATTCAAGTTTATTATCCTTTTATTTCACTTATCACCATTTTATATAGGATTTCATAATCGATTAAGTTTACATTATATGTTTCGATGCTATTTTGATTATGTATCAAAATTGACTTTGGTAGGTTGATTGTAGTCAAAGAGGACATTATATAAACATAAAAAGAATAATATTAATGAAATAATTATCATATTTATACATAAATTATACTTTTAATACCAATAATGAAATATGGTTTTGAAAAATGAATTATATTATGATCATGGAGGTTGTAGGTCATATGTATGCATGAGTAACGTTTCCATTTTTCAATGATAATCATAGAAAGGAGTTAAGTAATATTTTATCTTCAAAAAAATATCATAATATTAAAAATAAAATATTATTTCTTTATTTATACTTATATATATCATCCATGTGGTGAAGTGGTGAAAACAGAGTCACATCGTTTCATGAGGGTGGTAGTCCACACATACATGAATGATGTTATCATCTTTCGATGAGTAAAAATTTAAGAAATAAAATGATATATTATATTTTAAGGATGATAAATATATAATAAAAATAATAATTAGTTCATTTTATATAAAATATACTTATTTAATTTATTTTTATTTCCTTACATGTAAATCATTATTGAAAAACAGATCACATCACTTTGTGAGGTGGTAGTCTGTCGTACACATGAGCGACGTTATCGTGTCAACTATGGAATGGAAAGTAAAAAAAATTATATATGGTATAATGAATAAATAGGAATAATTTTATTAGAAATATCCTATATATACTTTTAATTCATCATCATACCCAACTATGAGAGGTGGTAATGGAAAAATGAATGACATTATTTCATGAGGCAGTAGTTTGTCGTACCCATGAATGATGATTTCATAATCTATTTGATGGAAGTGGTGATGGTTTTAGGTAATGATATTAACATAAAAACATCTAAATATATTTAATACACTCATTTTATTATATCAAAATGGTTTAATAATAATTTAAGTTGGATAGTAAGATAGAAACTAAAAACACATAGTCAGGAATTTTACCTCTTCTCGGACCACCACTTTAGGATTATACCTAAAGTATTCCTGGAATGGATTTATAAACAAACCAAGTATTCTAAGAATATGGTATGAAATTTTTGAAGTTATTTGGATATTTATTATCCAAAATAAAAGTTTTTTATGTTTTTACGAATAGAGGAGAGGGGGTGGTCGTTTATAAGTGAGGTGAGTGGCACACTTTTGATTTTTCAAAAGAAAATAGTGTACCCACATTTTTCACATGCCAAAAAGTTCCAAACTGAATTATTCTTGAGAATTATTAATTATAAGGTCTAAATATATAAATAATTTTTTTATAAAATTTAGGTCATTTTAACACTTAAATTTTTAGTTTACCCCCCCCCCTCCTCGATAAAACCATTTTACCTTAACCGCGGTAATTAATTTTGACTATTTTTACTATTCATTTTGGTAAAAACTTAATTTGACCTTATTAGGTAATATAAATTATTATTATTCCAAATATATATTCCATTTTTAAAAATTCTATTCACATAAGTGAAAAATAAATAATTTAAAATTAATCCCAAAGAAGCAATGTGAATCATATTTTCAAAAAGAAAATGTTCAAAAGATTGCAATGTTTTTATGTCAAAATTTAATGTTAAAATGATAAAAATGAGATAAATTACATTAATAGATATATTATTTAACTAATATTAATTTAAAACCAATTTTAAATATAATTTAACTTTATAAAAACATTAAATTAAAAGCAAGTTTTTAATTAAAATTAAGTATTTTTCACTATTCATCAAAAAATGAAACTTCTCAAAAAAATACAAAAAATTTAATTCTAGGATAATTTTGACATGTATATTTAAAAAATGAAGTTTTTTTTTTAAACTAAATTTTATATAATTGGTAAAAATAATAATTTTATCATAAGTGTGTGAGAAGCAATGTAACTGTTTTCTTTGAAAAATATTGTTTTCTTTAAAACATTTATTTTCATTTCAAAATTTTCTTATTTTCTTTCTAATAAATAGATATCCACTTAATTTATATTATACTTGTATAAACCATGTAGTTTTATAATTTAGCTAGTACTATTTATACCCACCAATTAAATTTCTAGGTTATAATGGTGATTTTAAATAATAATATTTTAATAGAGTATCATGTTTCATTCAAACCTGATATTGTGTGCATTGAAAGATATCAAAGTGATTAAATTTATTTAAAAATAAATATATCATATGGTATTAGTATTTTATATTCCCTTCTAAACTTTTTACTGCATTTCATACATGCTATCAAATATGATGTTTATATTTTAAAGTCTCTTGGTGTTGGATAAATTAATACCCTGACCTCACTAATGTAGCACTAGTGTAAACCTCTGGTAATTCTCTCTAAAGGAATTTATATTTATTACTTAAGATTAATTTTATATAATTAATATGGTATTTAAAATGAAAGACATGAAAATATTTGAGGTATTGTAATGAAAAATATTAAATCTATACTACAAATCTTAGTTATAGTTCTTGATCAAATTCTTAAAAACTAAACTCAAGTTGAATGATTAAAATTAAATAATTATTACCATTAATTAATATAAAATTTAAAATCATTTTTACAATTAATATTCATACTTGAGCATTAAGTAGTTAATTAAATAATAAAATCATATTAAATTATATCCTCTAGACATGATAGTGACGAAACAATAAAAATATAACTAGAATAGTATGACTCAATGCCTAATAAAAATAATTTAAATGATTTATAATTATTAAACTTGAATTAAAATTATCATAATCAATCCAAAAAAGAACTAGTAACAAAGATTCTAATCTAATATTAAAGAAATAATTAAAAAGATGTAGAAAATAACAACATATAATGATCAATTAAGAAGACATATTCAATGGAAATTATCAATAAATAAGACATCTACAATGGAATTAAAACTATGAAATAAAATTAAAAATATTGATATTACCTACTAAAAATATAAAATAATTAATATTATGTGACCATGACTACAAAAAGTACTTTTATCATCACTATAAATGGATTTTATTAGTTCTAAAAAGTCATTTATGGTGTGATCACATTTAAAATCCAAGCACCTTTATCAATGCTAAAATGGAAATTAATAAATGCAACCTTTATTAGTATGCCTTTAAGTGATGAAAAAGGATGACTTTATCAGTGATAGCATTAGAACTTCTAAAATCACTCACTGACATTAGTATAATTCTAGCATCTATATCTATATAACTCTTTATTAGCTGATAAAAACATTTAAAACAATTTAAATTTTAATACAACTATTATATTAAAAATAAAAAATAATTGAGATTTTCATTGTACAAACATTTAAAAAATATCACATTAAATAATTTGAGTATAATACAATTAAATTTATGTAAAATTAAATTACAAAAAATAAATTACAGCTAATAAAAAACTCCCTCTTCAAGGATTCTCCAATGATTAACCCAACCTCATACTAAAGAAGTGTGTGTGTGTGTAAAAAAACAATGTTCATTTTAGTAGTATTGCATAAATAAATAAATAAAAATTACTTTTTAAATGTTATATAATACATTATAAATTTAAATTTGAATGATATGTGGTAACTTCCTATGAGTAACAAATAAAAAATCAGTTTTTTTCTAAATTATTGTGGAAATGTTAGTGAGTTTTCTCAATTGTGAGTATGTGGTACTCATTTTGAACTAAAATATCGCTTTTAAAAGAAAACATGAACATTTATTCATATTGAACACACCATGTGTCATATTAATGTGTGGTAAATTTCTTTATCTCAAAAATGAGTGAAATATCATTATATTAAAATATCAAGATAATCCTTGTTCTTTTTCTTAGTTTTGACTACATGATGTGCGTTTTGAGTTAAAATGTAACTATTATACCAAAAAAACACTTTGCATCATATTGTTCACACCATGCATCATATTGATGTTTGGTTCATTCCTACACATCAAAAATAAATAATAAATTAGTAACCTAAATTATAAATAAAATCTAAGCATGTTTTTCCAATTTTGAGTATGTGATGCAGGATTTGTATTAAAATGTTTCTTTAAAACTAAAAACATATAATTTAAGTCAATATAGCCGCATCATGTGTCATATTTATGTGTGGTTAATTCTTACAAACCAAAATTAAATCATAGATTATTTTTCTATAGTATAAAGACAACATGAGTTTGTTTTCTTGGTTTTAAGTATGTGACACAGGATTCGAACTAAAATGTCACTTTTAAATTAAAACAAGAAATTTCACTCATACCGGCCACACGGTATGTCATATTTATTTTTGATTAATTATTACATGCCAAAAATAAATCAAAAATCATTTCCCAAAATTATTAAGATAATATGCGCATGTTTGCTCAATTTTGAGTATGTGATGTGTGTTTTGAACTAAAATTTCCTTTATAAACTAAAATAATTAATTTCAATCATACTGAAAACATAGTGTGTTGGATTGATGTGAATTAAATTTCTACATGTCACAAATGAATCAAATATAATTTTCATAATTTTTCAAGACAATGCTATCATTTTTTCTGGGTTTTGGGTGTGTTTCACATGTTTTAGACAAAAATGTAACCTTTAAACTGAAAACATGAAATTTTAGTCATAACAACCAAAATATATATCATATTGATATGGGTTTAATTACTATATAACATAATTAATTATATATCTTTTTCCAAATTTATCAAGATAATCCCATCAATTTTTCTAAGCATTGAATTTATGACATGCATTTTAAACTAAAGTTTCACTTTTATACTGAAAAAATTAACTTTAGTCATATCATCCACACCATGTATTTTATTGATGTGTGGATGATTTTTACACATTATAAATGAATTATGGATTATTTTTATAAATTATCAATACAATATGAGTGTGTTTTATTAGTTTTGAGTGTTTGAAACATGTTTTGAACTAAATGTCACTTTTAAATGAAATTAAGCACTTTCAATCATACTAGACACAACATGAGTTAGATTAATGTTCATTAATTTGTAAACAACAAAAATAAATCATATATTTTTTATTAAAATATAAATAAAATTTGAGTGTGTTATCTTAGTTTTGAGTATGTAACATTTTTTTTAAACTAAATTGTCATTTTTTAAATGAAAACACACACTATTGGTATTACTGGTCGTTCCATGCTTCATAATGACTTGAGTTTAATTAAAATAAATCACAAATAAATAAAGGATCATTTTAATATACTATCATGATAATATGAGGTCATTTTCTCATTTTAGTGTTTGTGACAGGCATTTTAGACTAAAATTACACTTCTAAATTGCACTTTCGGTAAATATGACCACACCATGTGTTCTATTGATTTGAATTTAATTCATACATGTGAAAAAATGAATCATATATCATTTTGATAAATTATAAAGATAATCCAAGTTTGTTTTATAAGTTTTGACTATATAGAGTGTGTTGTGAGAAATAAATGTTACTTTTATACTAAAAACAAACATTTTGATTTATATCGGCCAAAATGTGTGTCAAATTGAAAAGAATTTGTTTAATACATTTCACAAATGAATAATTTATTTTTATTGTAAAGTATCAAACTATTCAATAGTGTTTTCTTAGTTTTGTATAGGTGGCATGTATTGTGAACTAAAATGTTTTTTCATACTGGAAACACACACATTGATTCATACTGACCACAATGTGTATTGGATTGGAATAAAATTTATTTTTTCACATAAAAAGTGAATAAAAAAACATTTTACTAAAGTATCAAGACAATTTTAGTGTGTTTTACTAGTTTTGAGTGTGTGATTCACGTTCTGAACTAAAATGTTAATTTTAAATGAAAATACACACTTTTAGTCATACAGAACACACTATGTTTTAGATCTATATGTGGTTGATTACTACACATCAAAAATAAATTATGAATCCTTTTTATAAATTATCAAGATAATATGAGAATGTTTTATTAGTTTTATGTGTGTAGAACATGTTTTGAATGAAAATTTCAAATTTAAAAGAAAAGATGCACATTCAGTCATACAGAACACATTGTGTATTATATTGATGTTTATTTTATTTATAAATGTCACAAATAAATTATAAATATTTTCTAAAATATATATTAAATGTGATAATGTTTTCTTATTTTGGTGTTTGTGATACATATTTTCAAATAAAATTTCATTTTTAAATGAAACCATGAACTTTCGGTAATACTAGCCACACCACATGTTGGATTAACTTGAGGTTCATTTATGAATATAATAAATTAAACATGAATAATTTTTAAAAATTATTAAGATAATCTAAGAAAATATTCTCAATTTTTAGTATGTGATGCATGTTTTAGACTAAAATGTCACTTTTAAACTAAAAACATACAATTTCAGTCAATATGGTTACAATATGTGTCATATTGATATATGGTTTATTCTTAAATGTCATAAATAAATAATTGATATTTTTATTAAATAATAAATATAATTTAAGTGAATTTTCATGGTTTTTAATGTACGGTTCTTGTTGTGAGAAAAAGTGTTTCTTTTACACTAAGAACATGCACCTTGAGGCTTATCAGTCACACTATGTTTTTGATTGAGGTTTGATTAATTCCTACATGTAAAAAATTAATCATAGATATTTCTTCTAAAGTATCAATAAAATATAAATTATATTACTCATTTTTGGCTATGTGATGTGTGTTGTGAGATAAAATGTTACGTTTTTAGTAAAAACTTGCACTTTGAGTCGTAATGGCCACACTATGTGTCAAATTGACATGTGGTTAATTCCTATAAATAAAAAATGAATCAAGATTTATATTATAATAGTATTAAGACAATCATAGTGGGTTTTTTTAGGTTTGAATATTTGTTATGATTTTTGAAATAACCTATCCATTTTTAATGAAAAGTATCATTTTCAATCATACTGCCCACACCATGTATCATATTGATGTGCAGATAATTACTACATGTAAAAATTTATTCATGGATTGATTTACTAAATTATTAATATAATTTTAGCATGTTTGATCAATTTTGGGTATGTGATGCACATTTTGAACTAAAATGTTGCTTTAAGAGGAATGGCTAGCCTCAAAAAACTTTAGATAATCAATAAGTGAGTCATGAGAAATGTAAAAAAGTACACCAAAGGGAGTAATAAAAAATGTATAAAAAAGATAGTTTCATGAACAAATCACATATTGTATAAATTTAAATAGATTTCTTTTCTATTAGTAAAACACAAATTTATCTCACAAAAATTTTATTAAAAGGTTAAGTAATAAATAGGGAATTCATAAAATCACTACTAAATATAAAAAATAAAATAAAGAACAAACATATCTATGGAGAGAACATTAAATAGTAAAAAAGGGCATCATCCTTGTCGAAGACTTCATCAAGAATTTAAGGCTAAAATAATTTCCCCTTTAGGATCCCACTTCATGTTAACTAATGAAGATGGATTATAAAGGGGGAATGATTTTATCCTTCTAACCATAATTTAGATTGATGTGATGTCAGTTCCTATAATTTGAAAATCAATCAATGAGTGTAGTAAAAAATAATTATATAAACTAACTCTTATTGATCTTTCTTATTTTCTTTTCAAAATTTGTGTCTATTATCTCTTTTTTTTTGAAATTTTAGCTTCTCTAATTAAAAATTATTTTGTAATAGTGATATGAGGAATAATTGGTCCAAATTTTTCTTTGAAGTGTTTTCCCTTCACATAGTACAGATATATACTAATATAGAAAATGTGAATAACATTTAACTATAATTAACATAGTGGATAAATTATTGGAAAAACATATTAAGAAAATATAACACATGTATACATTCACTACCAAGGATCCCATCCATTCATGCTTGATAATTTCATTTATACTCTCAAGACCAATCATTTCTATAATTGAATATACTTATATTTTTTCTTAAAATTTAATATAGGCCATATTTTTTTCTTCTAACAACATATTCACATGAACATGTAAGGTTAATAAATGTAGTAGTGGAATTGGTGGGGTAAAGGTACTCTCAAAAAATAATTTCAATTTATTATTTTATCCTCTATTGTCTTGAATTGTCCTTATGCTTCCTCTTTTGTTTCTCTATCTTTAATAACATGCCACAATTCAAACCTTCTTCATTAATTTTTTAGGGTTTTTTATATAAAATAAATTGTAAAGGGTGTACCATGTTATCACTACGTATCTTTATAATATTAAATGACTATTATATAAAAGTTACAAAAGAAAGTTTGAACATGTGAATATCTAGATCATGGGTAATAGGTAACTAAATGCTCGACTCATGAACTACATGAATCCATACTCTTTAGCGATATTTTGGAAATTATTTTTTGTATAGAATATCTCCTTAGATATTGTACATTGTACTCCTAGAAAAAAAAATTGTTTTGTGGGTGATTATATATATAAATCACATTCAACTTCAATATATCTAATTTTAGTATAATAAAGGTATCAATAGTTGTTTGACTCACAATTAGAAGAAAATTTTATAATAGAATCGATTAACTCAGTTAAGGTATGACCTTTAGGGGAATTTATAGCCTCCAAGAAGGAGGAATGTGGATCTTCAAGTAGTGGTTGGTGGTGTATTGTTTCTTCTCCTTTATCCTTTCCCATAAATTGGTCTAACAAATGGGACTGATAAGTAAAATTTTCTCTTAGTGTTTCTATTTATGCATGCATTCCTTTCACACTCATCACCACTACTTTCATATTTTCTTTCTCAAAATATGATCAAGGTGGTACTCCAAAACCTACACCTATGAAATGTCCATGTTGTTATTTCCACTTCAAGGTCATGGAAATGGTTTGTATGTTGGTTACATCCTATTATGATTCTTATGTCAAAACTGGATAAAAATATAGGAAAATAAGTATTCATTGTTATTTAATTATGATTTAAAGTAGAAAAAAATATATTATGTCATACTTACACATGATTCCCATACATTTTGTGTGTTTTTATCTACTATTTTTTTCCTTTTATTTATATGAGCATCCTTCCATAATGCATGATGTGGGATGGAAGTGTCTTTATATTCTGATTCAATAATATGCATATAAAAAAAGGAACATAATTATGTTATTGTTTCATATCACATAAAAGTATTACCATAGACTTAAAATACATACCATTTTTTGAATATAAGAATATTCTATCCTTGATTTATAGTTGGGGTAAGTTTAGTTTCATTATCACTAACTATTTTTATAACTTCTTTATTGTTTCATAAATTAACAATTTTGAATCAAAGTGATTAATACACTTAATTTTAAATAAAATATTACCAATTAAAATTTAATTGAGATGATTCCTCCTCATAGTGACCAATGAAAGTATTATGTGTTTCTTAATTTATCAGGTGTGCATATATAGCTGGTGGGTGAGGGTTTACCTTCCCCTTAGTATCCCTAAGATGAGGCTTCATAAGAAGTATTTGAAAGGCTCTAAGATTCTTTATAGTAACCATTAATATAAATTTTATTCTACAATTAATCTAATATAAATGTACCCTTCATGGGATAATGAAGAGTAAATCAATGTTTCATTATTTTATTTTTGTTGTATAATAGAGAAGGTATATCATAATTTTACCCAAATATCTTCTCAAATTATTGTCTTCAATGTAGGGTCAACACTATTTCACGTATCTACGTAAATAGGAATATGCATTTGAGTAGTTACCCTGAGTTAACTAATGAAATGGGATTGTTGGTGTCAATAGGTTTCCAACATGCATTCCATCCAAACTCAAATTTTAGGCCTTTTTTATCACCTTAATAATTTCTGTTAAGACTATCTCTCGATGACTCTAATATTTTTCAACCATATATTGTTCCCCTCCTAATATTTCCTTAGTTTTAATAGTTTCAATATGTTATTCCTAAGGATTGGTAGCATTCATATGTGTAGAATACATTATCTACACAAGTAGTTAAAAATTTAATTTAGATTACATAAATGTAGAAGTGAGAACATAATATTATGATAAAACACATAGAATATTAAAAAACTTGACATGTTCATTGAATTATCTTTTTTTATTTAATGTTTGAAGGGATTTGGACACTATATCATGTATAAATAGCCTCTCATTATGTTCCTCTCTGAAATAAAAGACACCGTCTACATTGGGACCACTAAAAAATGATAATGATATTATAATGAAAGGTTAATCCTCAATTGAATGCTCATTTGAATCTATAGTGGTTTTAGTAAAAAATAGAACAATTGAAATATTTCTGTTTGTAGGATATGATAAATCAAGTAATTTTACTTATCATGGTTCCACTATTAATGGTCAATAAATGTACCCTTATTTAAATTATGTTTAATAAATCTGAATTCATTGATTTTAACTACGCCCTTCCTATCAACCAATTTTCATTGAAAAAACAACACTTAGAATATTGTATAATCCAACTCCAATATTTATTCAATGATTTAAAATTGTGACATATTTGTGTAAATTGTATTTTTTTTCCCTTGGTACTAGATTCATTCATCACTTTCGCTACAATATTGACCCTATTATTTTGAATCATACTATGACCATCCTATTTATTTATATAGAATGCATAACCATTAATTAGATAACCATTATAAGATAATACATGTATAATTGGTCCTATGTCTAGACATAAATGTCATTATGAAATTGAATTCATATTTTTAGATAACTCTTTAAAAATATAGTCTCAAAACCATCCTATAAACTATTTATTTTGTGTATTTAATATCTATATTTCATTATTTGATGGATTCTAGTACCAAATAATTACTTTTTGGGTTTCAAAATATGGTGAAACATATATACTATTATATAAAACATGGAGATGATCATACTCCCAATATATAATGGTAATTTAAAAAACATCTATTTTGGGAATTCCTACACCCACAAGGCACTAGCTTTGATGAGATTTTGGGAGACCAATGGTATCCACATCGAACAGGCAGTCAATATAGAATTTAATGGATTCCTCCAAAAATATATCACTCTATAATACATCCTTTTAGTTTGATTTTTTTATGTTACATTTGAAAATATTCATATACCATTCAATGGGGTGTATCCATCTACAATGTACATGACCACATAGTTGGATCTTTCTAACCAAGTGAACCATTATTTTGAAGAATTATAGTGAGAAGAACACATCCAATTTACTTAATATGATATTAATTTCCTTTTTCATAGTTGGAAAATTCATAAATTCTATAACCTTACTATATATAAATGTGAAAAGGAAGAAAATATTGGTTATTGTGTATCAAAAAAATTAGGTAGAATGCAACATGAGGACTCATGAATCAAATATTATATAAAAACATGGAAGTTGTGTGGATTTAGTCCATTTAACATCAAATAAATCATAAACATGTTATTCTTGATCTTTTATGAATACCCCTTTGGAACCTTTATAGCATTCAAGAATTTGAAAGACTGAAATCTATCTTTCTTATAAAGAGTGTAATCCACCAAAAAAAGAAAAATATTTCTTTCACCCTTCACTAGATCCAACTCTTCCCTTATAACCATATCAATCATATAAAAACCTAGAATTAATTCCATATTTTATTTTTATGGATGCATTTAATAATGTCTTGATGACACTATCACATACATTTTTTTCTACTTGCAAGATATCATGAAAATTTCTGATTTAAAAAAACAGTACAGTAATTCACAAAAAAAAGATAGATTTTTTAACCAGTTAAATAAGGTTTTTCAAAAATGGTTTACCAAAAATGGTGAAAATATCTTTTACTTTCTTAAAATATTGATCACTTACTAATGGATATGGTGTTGTATCTTCTTATGAATTCCCATCAAATGATGATGTCCAAAATTAATATTTATGTCATTGGGGTATAAATTTGTGATGTCCTAGAAACACAATATTAAAGTGATGTTTCAACCAAACTGAGTGTGTACCTTCTTAAAAAATGGGAAACCATATAAATCCTTTAATATTATATCTGTAAATATTTTCATAAGAAGTAAATTCATTTACCATCTCATACAACAAGGATCTCAATGTGAAATTTTTATTTCTATGAGAATCATACTATATAACACATGAATCCCACATTAATTTCATATCTTTGATTAGTGGATCCAAATTAAAATCATTATCATTATCAGGTTTTTTTGGTCCTTATATAAGATGAGACAACATGATATATTTTCACTTTAAGTATAACCATGATATCAAGGTATAATTTACCAAAATAATTGTCCATGTACTATGAGTGTTACTTTGTACACCAAAGGAATCATTACAATTATATATAGTGCATGATTAAGGTTCATCAACTAATTTATAAATTTAGGATAATCATGATAAATTTTCTTCAACTAATGAGATTCTTCTGGGTGATGAAGTTTCCCATATTGAATTCTTGTATCTTTGTGCCATGTCAATTTCCTTACAATATCCTCACTTCTATATAGGTGTCTAAACCTTGGAATGATTGGAAAGTAACTTACAAATTTTAAAGGAATTGATAAATATTTCTTATATCATTATTCATCACACCTAATTCATTTTTTTAATCAATTCATGAACCTTGAGAATATATAAACAATCATTTTGACATAAATTTATTCTTTCAGAGATTGTAACCATTGAATATAGAATCTGTTTAGCAACATATATTCAATAAGGAATCTTATTATCTTCTTGAAGGATATCATTAAAAAGAACACGTAATACTGTAAAGTTGGTGTCACTCCTTCCATTTCCATCTTTCAAATTATACAGCTTCAATATGACTAATAATTTTTTTTATTTGGTATAACCAGTATACAATGACATGTTTTCATAGCTCTTTAACATCCCAAATAGCTTTGGGAAATCATGAAGGTAATCTTTAACTTCCATTTTCATTTCATCAATATTATCTTAATCATAATTTACACTTTTAATTGTATAATATGATGCATATATCATAGTGATTTCCTAGTCACTAGCTACATTAAGTTCTTCCCTATGTTTAATTTAACATTTATAACTTATATCTATTCCATAATATATCAATTGTTCTTCTAAATCCTCTAGAAAAATTAATATTGAATAACAACAATTTAAACATGAATAAATTGTTTTATATGGTTCATATACACTCTTTATTGCAAACTTAAAAAACTCTTTAACCCCATCCTCAAACTCTTTTGTCATAAGATCAGCATCTATCCATTTTAGATTCATAACCATCATATTTAGTTTAAAAATATTCATATTTTATAAAAAATAAATAAATACAAAGAAAGTATACATATAATTTATATATACATAGATATGTAAACAAATTAATTATTTTTGTGTAATTATATAATTGTGCATGTGTATGTGTAAACATATTTTGTGTGTAAGTATATAAATCCTGTTTTTATAATACATTGAAAACTATTATAGTTTTAGTTCATGGTAGTGTATCATGATATGTATGGTTGTCAAACAATAATTAGTTTTCTTATGTTGTATTTCAAATAATCCATGTTATTGTATATATTATCAAGGAAGGTCAATTTTAACCATCTTAAAAAAAAGACCCAAAAAAACAAGTTATTATAAAACAAATGATAAGAAAATAATGTTTTTAAACAATAAAAACCTAATGGTTTCCAAAAAAATATAAAATCATGGTAATATAATCAAAATCACTATCTATTTTTCATAAAACCAAACAATCCAAACATTACCCAACAAGAAATAAAATCATAAGTTAATTCATATTATCCAAATGAAACCTCATTTTTATAAAAATTACTTTACCTTAATTTTAGAAATAATTCCATAATGTTACTCAAACAATAGGTATCATTTACGCCTTTAAAAAATAATTTTCAAGTTTAAAAACATTTAATCATGAAATTTAAAACTTATTTTTACTAAAAAGTGGTGTTTTTCAAAATAAAAATTATTAAAAGTATGACATTTAAGCACGCACATGAGAAATAAAAGCACAAATTTATAAAACCATGTGTAAACATTGAATATTTATCAAATAACATTTAAATCACATAAAAATTTCCATTATATCATATTTCAAAATACATGAATAAAATAATAATTCAAATCTTAATGAAACATAATTAAGCATAAGAAAACATGGATTTATATTTTGAACTTAAAAAAATTATATGTCTCAAATATATTTATATACAAAACACACTAATCCATCCATCATTCTTATGGTTATCTTATGTATAAACAAATACTTCTATATCCATTTTGTTTTTTCATTGAATTTATACATATTATAGGTTACTTTAAGCTATTGGGGGATAACCTAAGTGCTAAAGTCATCATATAATATTGTATGAACCTGGGTTAAAACCTACATGGGAGTGAATTTTTGTGGTCTTGTAGCAATACTATAGCATTATAGTAGTGTGAATACTATATCAGGTACTATATTAGTGGTACTATTCACCTAATTTGGGATTTTGGGCAATTTATTGGTCTTTCAGTCCATTTGATCTTCAGACCACTAAGGTTGAGACTTCAAGGATTTGGACTAGAACACCTTCAGACCAAATGAGTGAAATATGGTATGATGGTGGTCACTAGAGAAGTCAGTCTGAACATGGAGAGGACCATTTATGGAGCGAAAAGCATGCACTATGATGTAGGCCTTTCACACTTCTACTTAGGGAAGCGATGGAGGGCCCCGAACACGAAGTTGGAGTGACAAGTTGGAGTGGAAAGATAGAAGGATGGGTGGGTGGTTATTCCAATTTAGGACCTTTGGTCCAATTATCCATGGTCTTTATTACTCAGGACCTTCAAGCCATGTATTTTGGGCCTTCATTCCATGTAAGGGTTCCCTATCAAACCAATTAAAAAGAGGGTTTATCTAGGAAATTATAATAAAAATAGAATTTAAGGTAAAATAGATCCTACTATAATCATTCGAAGTGGATAAATGATTCAAAATTAATTACATATAGGTGAGATTCACTATTAGGGACAAGTAAATGGTAGAGGTTTAAAATCAGGGGGGTTTCTTGAAAAGTGTGAGGAACTGGGAGATGGTGTAATTGATAGGTGAATTTCTATCAAAATGTAAAGTTGAAAGTGATTATATTACCTAAAAACATATAGTATTCCATTTCATAATGATCAAGGCCCATGATGTCACGGTTAATCATGTAAGAGGAAGTCAGTGGTAGTTCTATTTTTTTGGGGGAGTAAGCGGTGAGGCTCGTTATAAGCAGGTGGAATAAGAGAGGGGGCGGTGGTGGATGGTTGAGGTTATAGATGTTTGGAGAACAAAATAATTCAAACAATATCTCCTCCTTCATGAAATGTGGTGAGTTTTCAAGGAAATTATGGAATTAAATGTGTGAAATATTTGAGAAAATGGGAAGAATAATTAAAATTTAAGAAAAATTATGCAATATCAATTAAAATTAAGAAATATACGATTGTTTTTTAGGGTCGTTTAATCCATAAAATCTAAGGTAGTGGTAGTAAGGATAGACTTCTATGATATCATGAATGACATGAGAAAGTGTCACAATTTTTTATGATTCTTCTAAAAGAGGTAAAGGGTTTTACTATCTCTAGTAAAAAATAATGATAAAAGTTTCATTTATCAGTTTTAAAACAAAAATTGTTTATACAAAACTTTTTTATCATCACCAAATATAGTTATGATAAAGTCTTGTATTTGTAATCTATAATGATCCACGTTTTGAAATGGTCTTAAATGTGAAGGTTTTTGAACTTTTTAAATTACTGAATGAGTCATTTTTTAAATCAAGCCTCTTAATGGAATTGCAAGAGTTAGAACCTTTCAAACTGATGTTTTTGGACTCAGGTGAAGGATAGTTAAGTTTATTGGGTGGTTAGAGGAGTTTTGGGAGAGCTGGACCGAGAAAGGTGAGTTTTAAAGAACCTACAGAGGGTGCACAGTTTGTCTGAAAACTGTGCAGCCCATAGCAGTAACTTCCCAGTATTGTTTAAGGGGATAGATATGTTTTGTATGGGCTGCGTACGGTTTTCCAAAACATTCACCTATAATGTGTGGGGTGCTCTATATTTATAGTGGAGGATGCACGGTTGGCGCATGGTTTTCCGAACCGTGTGGCTTAACCATGACCGACACCAAGTTTTTAAAATTTAAATTAATTTTTAATTTAATTAAATTAACTTAAAACCCTAAACTAACACTCACCCCACCCTTTTCTCTCATTCTCACATAACTCGCACTATGGGAGGGATCCCCTTTTGATGCACAACACCCCATCTGGCTCCCTCCTCCATCCTTCAATTTCATAAATGGTTCCTTCCAATTTCTCACCAAATCATCATGGTAAGGTCATATACCCCAGTCTTCTTCCTCTTCTTGGCCAATTTTGGCTTCTATATCACCCTCTAGAGTTTAGCTGAACCCTAGGTTAAAGTGTTGATCTGATTTTTTGGTTTTATTTTGGTTTTAGGGTATGAGAATGGCCTCTCAGGTCTTGTTAGTGCGTTTTCGGCCGACCGCCGCTGAAGGCAAGGCAGTTTCGGTGGTTTCGGTCTTCTAGCTTTGTTTCGGGGTAAGTTTTCTCCTTTGTTGCTTAGTTTATATTTGGGGATTTTGTGGTTTATGAGTTTGTGGAATTTTATTTGCAGTGCATTGGACCCTGCCGTGTTAATTTTGAGACCCTAGTGTTTTTTATAGTTTGTTGTATCGTCCTTGAGGCTGGATCAAGTCGCTAGGTCTAAGGCGACTTGTCTGTGTGTGCATAGGTAATTAAATATTTATATATTTGGGTTCCCCCATTATGTGTATAATCATCAATGGTAGTGATAATGCATGTATGGGGAGAGGTGTTCCCATCTATATATATAAAAATGCATGCATAGGTGAGTGGAGATAGGTATATGAATATAAGAATATATGTGAGGATCCCCTTGCACATTCTCAAGGTCATGCAGGAATGTGCATAGGGGTGACATGTCCTTGCATGTATGTGAAGGTGTATATACCTAGTGGGGGAGCAGCAACTTTTAGTTACAAGGCGTCAAGAGCCAAAGTGGACAGCTTGGATACACTTTGAGGTAGGTTCCCTATCCTATGCCGTTTAAATAAAAATTTCATCTTGTTTACTTTAGTTTGCTTATATTTTATTCTTAAATTCACTCTTTAATAAATTGAATGAACTGGTTATGATGCTAAAAGATTTTCCCCTTTATGGTCTCACTCTTGTTCTCCTAAGCACCTAACTAATTCTGGATTAACCTTTAAATGAAATGGCCTAAGAGATATGGGAAATAAATGGACTTCATTAGGATATATTAAATGATGTAGTGGTATCATTTTTATGGTGTGACCTTAACACTTGAACCCTTAAACCCATTTTACATGCTTAGGAAAATTGGGTGATATGACCTCGAGTAGGTTGACTCATACCAAATGACATGTTTTCATTTGAAATGTATTAAATGGTTAAACATGAAATGAAACAAATTGGGGTAGTAAGACCATGCCTCGGGTTATTGTAGTAAGCACGACTTTAGATAGTGAACTTGACCTATCTAGGATTGGTTAGTCCATACCTCTTATTTATGATCATAAATCATCATATGTCAATTAAAGTGTTTAAAGAAAATTGTAAATGGATTGTGGCATGCATGAGAGGTTTTGTCTCATGATTGGAAATGAATATGTAACCATGTATTTTTAAATACTTAAGATGTTATGACTTAAGTACGTTTGGGAATAATGAATGTGATCATATGTTAATGCCTTGTTTGAAATACTTAAGATGAGATGCCTTAAGTAGGAATGTGAATGTGTTGTCTTATGTGTATATGGTGTGACTATTTGAAATGCCTATGAGGTAATTCCATAATAATTATATTATAACAATGCCTAATTTGATATTGTGCACATGTTGATGCCACATAGCTAACTGTATTGATAGTGTGAACATGATGATGCCACATAGTGAACTATATTGATAGTGTGCACATGTTGATTCCACATAGTGAACTATATTTATAGTGTGCACATGTTGATGAAACTTAATGAAATATATTAAAGTGTGCACATACTGAGGCCACTTAATGAACTATATTAAAGTGTGAACATACCGAGGTCACTTAATGAGTTATATTAGAATTATGCACATGGTGGGGCCACTTAGTGAACTATATTAAAGTGTGCACAAGATGAGTCCACTTAATGAACTATATTAAAGTGTGCACATGTTGAGGCCACTTAATAAGTTATATTAGAATTTTTCACATGATGAGGCCACTTATTGAACTATTATCTTCTATGGACAGGAGGCATTATTTCACTGAACCATCTATGATATATATATATATATATATATATATATATATATATATGAATGTTCATAGTGACATGATTAGACTATTATTCTAGCATCAAGTCGAAGCTGGTATAGTCGTTGGGTGTCCCCTGGGAACCTGGATGGGTGTTTGCTTATTTATACAGTTCTATTATTATCTCTCTATACTTGTGAACTATTTAGTTTATATTACACTATCTGGATAGGGCTAGACACCGATGGTGCCAGCCTACTGAGATTTATATCTCACACTCTACTTGGGCTGCCATTACACTAAGGTACCTAATTATACCTTTCTTATTTGCAGGATTACAGACCTTGGACCTTGCTTGTGGTTGTATGCTCCTACCAGGAGTTATGAACAAAGGAAAGAGCTGGAGTTTCGGATGCTCGTGGAGAATGCCTTAAAACTTTTTAGTTCTTTTCCTTACTTGATTCTTGAATTGTTATATTGTGAAAAGCATGATGTTTGTTTACTTATTTCATATATGTATCATTAATAGGTTATGCATTCATCTATTGTATAAACTAGCATTGGATGCTTTTATTAGATTGTTAGTATCTATCTTCCACTACTGTCATTTATTTATCTGTTGCTTCTGCTGTTCTTGCTTTTTCCTACTGTTTGAACTTTGATATGAGGGTATACTCTCCCTACTATCACCTTATGAGACTCTCGCTACTAGTCGGTAGTCTCTGGCGTACGGGGAGACGCGCTTCAGGCCATGTGACCCACTGGTCCGGGTATCGAGTTAATGGTCAGTTGGGCCAGGATGCTACATAATTGCTCCAGAAGCACTAATAAATATAACCTTTATAGGTATTAATTAATTGTGCTGATAAATATTAATAAAAAATAAAAGTTGAAAATTAAATTAAAAATTACAATAAATTTCTAATTATATAAAAATGAATATTAAAAATACTTAAAAATATAAAAGAAGAGATATTAAAAATGAATAAATTTCAAAAATGTTAAAAATAAATAAACAAAATTATTTATATTAAAGGTATTAATAAATGTTTTAATGTTGTGACAAATGTATTAATATTATAATTAATGTATTAATATTATGATAAATATATTAATATTGTGATAAATGTAATATTAATATTATAATAAATCTATAAATATTAGAATAAATTTTTTAAGATTAAAATAAAAATTATGATTAAATGTATTAATGTTATAATAAATTAAAAATTAAAAAATGTACTTTATAATAAAAAAGAATAAATATTTATAATGAATAAATTAAAAAAAATAAAAAAAGATAAAAATTATTAATTATATTAAATGTGTTAAGATTTAGATAACTATATTAATATTATGATAAATTTATTAATAAATCTATTAATATTATAATAAATGTATTAATATTATGATAAATATATTGTTTTTATTATAATAAATGAATTAATAAATTATTAATTTTATGATATTATAATAAATGTATTATTATTATAATAAATGTGTTAATATTATAATAAATGTTTCATTAGTAAATGTATTAATAAATGTATTAATATTTTAACAAAAATTATGAATAAACTTATTAATCTTATAATAAATTGAAAATTACAAAATTACATTATAATAAAAATGAATAAACATAACTAATTATTAACTTCATTTGAAATTTTAAATTATAATTAATAATTTTATTAATTATATAAATTAACAAATATTTTTTAAAATAAATAATTATTAAATGTATAAATAGTAATATATTGTATAAATGTTTTTCACAATATATAATTAATTATAAAATTATAAAATTTAAATTAAGAATTTTGATATTTATATTTAAATAGATTTTTCATTTGATAATATATAGATAATATATATATATATATATACTGTATTGATTTTATTTATAAAATATAATTAATTATTAACTATATTTAAAAAAATAATTATAATTAAAAAATTATTGTTTATATAAATGTATAGATTTTTTTTATGTGTGTGTGTGATATATTGGTGAACCGACACACACCTGTGTGTATCCAGCTATACGCATACACATTCACACATGCGTACATAGACATACATACACATACACATGTGCACACATGCACACGCACACATACACACACTCATACACATACACATACACATTCACATACACTTACACTTACACATACACATACACATCCATATACGCCTATGCATACATGTACATATATACACAAACATACACATACATATACACATAAAAATACACATACATACACATATGCATGAATATATTCACATATACAATTTATTATGTTTTCAAATAACCTTGTTGAATCATTTTCCAAGATCTGCACCCATCATTTCATATAACTGAAATTCATGATGCCCTAGGCTGGATTGACCACTGAGTGGGGGTGAATCAATGGTCTTATTTTTGAAAATTATTATTTTGAACTTAACCTATTGGACTTTTTAAGGTCTCGATACACACACTGAATTATCATATCCCCACCTCTGAGGAAACCAAATGTACATAGAGTTCAACACACTAAATTTACAAGGTTTATCTAGAATAGCCTACTCCTTATCATGATTGGTTAGTCCCCCCAATCATGGATTATTCCATTATCAACACAAGTGGATACAAAAAATGCTATCATGATCCAATCAACAAAGATTCCCACTGTATTCTGGCTTTCAAAGATCCAATAGAAGAAAAAAATCTCCTCTAATAAGTATGATCTAATAAAAGAAAGATCTATGTATACTCTTAGATACTTCTACACCACTTGTCTAATGATATTTCTCTATAAACATGCTAGATCAACAAGTCTGCTCATGTATAGCTCCAAGTCTATAAGTCCTAGCCTTTTCAAAACATGAATATCCATCTTTCTCAGCTTTCCAAATCATCACATAATTCGGTTCTCCTAAAAAAAATTATTACTCAAGAGCAACAAGTATCCTTTTTCTCCAATGACTCATGGATTTAAACTCTTTCTTCTCAATTCAATATTATTGAAGTATCGGGCTTTTAGAATTCTCTCACATAGTGTTCACAATTCCACTAAATTTTTCAAACTACATTTCTTTAGTAAATTTTTATTTTATATTCATGGAATATTAAAAATATTTATTTTCCATTTTATTTTGGAAACTCTATAAATTATTTTTTTTTTAAATAATCTTCTAATTCAAATATAGAATATATTTCATGTTTGAATTATTCTTATAAATCATCCAAAATCTCAGTCAGGTATTGCCATTTAATTTCCATGAAGACTTCATTATTTCATTCTTTTAAATCCTCTAAAAAATCTACTTCATATAAATCCTACAGAATATCTATACACATGTGTATGGACTCATTAAGATAACATGGTTGCATTGGAATACAATGTAGAACTCATCAGTGTATCTTCATTATCCCTCAACCATCTTCCTTAAATATTATCTTGAATCATAATCCTATCAAAGGATAATAATATATTACTCTATAAATAACAGATATCAATAATTTAATAATTTAATTCTCCTTTTATTAATAATATTTACTCTAAATATTCATTATATTTTTCCCTAAAATTCATCCTTATGAAGTTTTCTCCAGTCTATAATTTCCTCAAAATTAGGCTAAGTACATGATGGTTAAACAAATCATTCATATAGAGATGATTCTTATATGACACCAAGAATGATGTTTTCATATAATCAAGGATGATGCTTACACGAACTAACACATAGGTAGATGATGCTTACACAACACATAAAATGATGTTTGTGTAGTGAAAATAATTCTTATGAGGTTATCCTTATGGTTGTATATTGCTTACATTCAGTGGATGATCCTTATGGAAATTATTCTTATGGTTTTCTCATACTTACAAGAATTCATTCTTATGGGGATTTCTCTTATACAGGTTAATCCTTATGGGCCTCCTACTCTAATTCTATAATTTCTAGGAATCACTTAATCTAAACTAGTAACTCTTAAAAGCCTCTTCAAGGATTATCATATACTCAAAACTCACTTAAAACATCTCAATGCATCATCCAAATATACTTTATCAAATGATATAGTAGTTTTTTTACATTAAAAACTTCTTGGATAGTTTCTATTATTGGTTTCTCCACTTTTTAAAACTATTTTCTTTCTCTTTTATCTTGTTCCTTCAAACTCCCCTAGATCCAGCTTCCTCTAACTTCAATTACATGTCATAAATCAGTTCCACAATCATCACACTTGATTTTGTTTCTTTTCATTTTTGATTCTATTTTAGTATAAAATCTAAGATATAGCCTCAAAATTCAGTTTATATTCATGGTTATAATGTTAATAATTACATCCAATTATAACTCTCCATTATAATTCTTATAAGGATGGATCCATAACAATCCTATAAGTAATACCAATTTCCTTTATCAAACACATATTGACTACTTTTACTAAGAAAAAAAAAGTTATCCCTATTGATAATAAACACAATTCATTAATCAAAACTTCAATATACCCCTTTTAATTTTTTAGAAATACCATAAAACTAATTGATTAATATATGTTCATCTTCTCACCCATATTGATAATAAATATAAAGACAATGCAAGGATCTTCTCGGTTAAAAATTTACTTAACATAACATTAAGACATATTCTTTTTTCTTTTCATTTAGAATCAGAGCATGATCCACTTGTGAGTAAAGAATGTAACCGTGTGATTTTTCTTATAAAATATCCTTTAGTTATTTAACTCTAGTTTTATGTGGGAAATCTTAATGTAAAAGACATGCTGTATTTTACCAATGTTTTAAATGTTTTACATTAACTCCCATTCCTATGATGCCAACTAAAATTTTCAATTTTTAGGGATGATCCTAATATATTTAAACAAAATCTATAAACTTCACTCAACTTTAAGAAAAAAATTATAAATTTCAAGTGATAGAAATTTTTACTCCGCATTTTTCCTCGTCCTTTCATCAACCAACACTCCCCATTCATAAATATGTTTGACACAGACAAAAATATAGAATTTATGTGTGATTAAACTACCTCATTATTTCAAAGTTTTATAGATTTATCAAATTTACATATTTATTATATGATAACTCTACCTTCATTTTTACTCCCCCTCAAGGGATGCACTTAGTTTCTACTTCTCATGGTAGTTTGAACACTTCATGAAGAATAACTTTATTTTTTTACGACAATGAAAAATTCATCAGTATCCTTTAATTGCTTTTATATTAGCATATATAAACAAGAATAACAGGGAATAAGGAGGGACCAATTTTATTCTGAAACATATCACTAATGCAAAAAAGTTTTCTCTCAACCTAGGATTCTCTTTTCTTCCAAACTCAATACTTCTTGTCATATCATCAACATTAACATGTTAATTTCACATCTAATTTCCATAATTTTTCATGATGTTTGAGGTAGTCTTCTTTACCCAAGAGGTCAAGGAAACTTTAGTGGCTTATCCTTGCATTATCTTCTTCATATAATCTTTTGGTGCTGGTAATAATGCCATACTATCTTTTGTTCCATTACTAGAATATCCACACCTTTCACAAATCTTTCCCTGAATTTTCATATCAAAAATTATAAATATATTCTCATGATCTTAAATCTCTTCTTATCTAACCACTTGGTTTCCCTTGTAACTAACACTGATTTATAGATTATCCATTTATTTAGAAAATTCGAGTTGATTGAGTCTTACTATTAGACATTCTTTCTTAACAAAATTTGATTTTTTGGGTCTCTAGTATTATTTATTAGCATAATCATTATCACATGACCTTTATTATATTATATTTTTATTTTAATTCCATTTCAAACCATAGGTAAATTCTAAAATGATAAAATTCATGAAATCCTCAGCTTTGTGACATTTTTTCACACATTTTCCACATATTTCTACAAGACACCCAAATCTGTTCTGGGTGGATAGATTTGATGAATTCTTAAAAAACCCTAATTCATCTATAAATATATAATAAAATGATCATAAAAGATACCCCTTGGTTATTTAATATTTCTAGAAAATGAAATATTAAAAAAAATAAGAATAGGGTTTATATTTTTACCTTCTAAATCACTAATAAAACCCTTGAAATTTAGGTATATTCAATTAATTCCAAATATTTCTAGATTGATGTTCTTTTTATCTTGCTAAAAACTAAACCTTACTTTTCTCAGGGGGTGGTGGTTTTCTTTTCATATTCCTCTCACCATTTTAATGTATAATTCAACCTCTCACTTGAATTATTATTCCACATAGGTTAATCCTTAATTTTTTTACCTGCACTATTAAAAATAGGAATTTTATTTTGAGGATGATTATGTGTAGATTTTTCTTCCCTGTTAAAAAAACTCATTCCCCAAGCTTAATAGGCTTCACCTATAACCTCAAAAACCTTTGAAAATTATTCTATGTTCTTATTTAACTAATTTTGAACTATAATAAAAAAATATTATGTCTTAGATAACTTCTCTTCCTTAGATATAAACTTTTTACCATGAACTCTCACAATCATTTACTACTTGGACACCTAAAATTTATTCTTGTTATTCACATCAACACAAGATAACACTTTATTTTCAAACTCATCCTTCTCAAATGATATCATTTTTTTTATTTTACCATCTTTATTTTTTCTTTATTGGGTAGTGTAATATACTCAAGATAAGATTTCATCTCATATTTGAATTTATACTCTAGTTTTATCCTTTCTTCTTCATAATGACTACTAGATTTACCAAATCATTTCTCAATATGAGAAAAAAAATTGACTTCATCATCTCATTAAATACTTTATCAGTTAATATTTTACTTCTTTCTCATTTAACTTATTTTATTTATATTAAAATTATTATTTATTTTATCCTTTTTCTACTTTTGATATTTCTCATCCTCCTCATCTGATTCAGAATCGGCAAACTTTTACCTTGGTAAGTCCTTAAAATAATGAACAATACCATTAATGTTATAGAAACTAGGTGGTTTAGTTCTATTTCCTTTCTAGTTGTATTTATTTAACCTTTTTGAGAGAAGTGTAATAATTTTGTTGAAGTATTCATCATCTTCATCATCTGAATTAACTAATTATACAAACTCTTCTTCGTAAGTTTTTCCTTTTCCCATGGCCTCAAAATTCATCTTATCTTTTTATTTATTTTTAAAATTTGCAACCTTTCTCATATCATAATAAATGACTATATTATGTTACTCATATACTATCAAATATATTGTATCTTCTAGGGATGATACTTTTGGATTGAACCTATCTAATAAATTCTTCATTATTTTTTAAATAATGGTAGAATTATCTATATTATCACCAAACCATACAATGTTACTTAAAATATCATTAACCCTTGTAAAGTAGTCTTTAATGATCTCATCATAAACCATATTTATTTTTAAAAATCTTATCCTACAGACTTATAATTTGGCTTCATTGACTTTTATATTTCCTTTATAACTACACTTCAATTTATCCCAAGTCTCTTTAGCTATTTAAAGACCCATTAGCTTTGTGTATACTATTCTTAATAGAGGCATCAAAATGGAATTTTTTTTACTTTTACATCCAATTATAGGTTTCTATTATCAAATAAATTCATAGGTTCTCATTTAACAATGGGTATAAGTCCCCCAGTGGTTGTATCTCTATCTTCTAAGATGAGTGATGAAAGGTAGGGAAACATCTTATTACTTAAGTTGTGGTAGTTATTTACATAAAAAGTATAGATAACATTATTGTTCATAGAATTTTTAATTTCCATACTCAATTAATTCTTTTATAATTTAGAGGGAACCTAAATTATCTCTGATCTCACTTATGATGTCTTGAGATAGATTGACCACTGAGAAGTAGGGGAATGAATCAATGGTCTTATTTTGAAAATTCTCCTTTGTAAATAAATTGTTAGAATTTTTAATGTCCTAATCCACTCAATGAATTCTCATAACCTCACCTTATATACAAAAAAATGTAAAGAGTTTTTATCACACAATATTTAAAAGCTCTAGAAAAAATAGGCTACTCTTTAATTGATTGGTTAGTCCAAAAATCATGGATTATTCTACAATCAACACAAGTAGATAAAACCTAGTCTCAGTCATACCAACATAGAGTCGCATTATGTTTCGGCTTTCAGATGTTGGTTGAAGTAAGATGGTAATAGGGGGATGAATTGAATTTTAAAAATTAAAACTAAAATATGTGATGAAAATATAAAATTAATTGATAAATTAAAATAATCAAATAAAGTAGAATCAATTTGATAAGAATATAGGAATTTAAAATCATTATCATAGAAGAAACAAAATATTAATACAATGAGAGATTGATTTGTATAATTTAAGTTATTAAGATATTGACATGATCAAAGATTAATTTATTAATTTAATTAAATATATTAATAAATAAAATATGTAGAAAATAAATTAAATACATATGATAGAATTTATTAATAAAATTCAGAAATATCTCAATTTTGAGCCCCTACAGCTCTCACCTTAATTAATTAAGATTTTATGAAATAAATCCCTTGAATTTATTAGTATCCAATAAACCTAAAAAAATATAGAAACTTACTTTTAACTATAATAAAGAAAGAAACATAAATACCATTTCTTTTGAATGGAATAAAATAAGAAACTAAAATAAGGTAGACACTTGAATTTTACTAGAAGAAAGAAAGAAACTGATAGAACCATGGTTTCAATGGTTAACCAAGAACCTATAAAAAATAATAATCCAATGTTTGTTAGGCACAAAATCATTAAAGTGAATAATTAAAAATTCTTGAAATAAAAGAAAATAATAAATTAGAGATAATGATATGAATAGAGGAGAGAAACATGATGTTTTATTATTAATCACAAGGGATTTCTCTATAGAAGGATGGATTTTGATAGAATTGATCTTGAAAATTGATCGTAGTTGATTTCCTAAAGAATTGTAACATCATTGTTCATTTCCAAGCCTCCCATGGGGTCTATTTATAGAAACCATATGTCCCTTCATGGTCTATAGGGTGTAAATGAGTTATAGGAGTTATTGGAGGTTAAGTAAAGGCAATCAGGACAACATTCAATGCAAGATATGAATTTTTATATCAACTACATTGGGTAACCACTAGATTACACCTGGTAGTTGATGGGACACTTGTAGATTTCCAGGTTACTTCAAACCTCATTGACTTTCCACTAAGCTCCACCGAGTAGTTGGTGAGCTCCCAGTAGCTTTGTAATTCTAGATAGTTCCACCGATTAGTCTATGATGTTTCACTGGGTAGTTGTTGAGATCCCTGAAGGTCTGGATATCATTTCCAATCCACTGAATAATCAGTGGCCTTCCTCTGGATAGCCATAGGTAACAACCTATGAGGAATTCTCAAATGGCCTACCACGCTTATTTTTATTCCTTTGTTTGTCCCATTGACAACTTATCCTCATTCTCAAAAATAAATAATGAAATCTCATTAAATAGAACTGTTAGAAAATCAAAGGGGTTTGTGAATATTAAAACACATTTAAGAGAGTGGTGTATAAAAATCTCCCCCTTTTGAGGGTCAAAAAGACTTGAAACAAGAATAGATGTGAAAGTATTTTCAAATGAATACACCTAACATATTTTCAGTAAAAAATTCAATATTTCATAATGCAATTAAAAAATATGAACCTTGAAACCCAAAATTATCCCACTTTGTGAAATAAAAAAAGAACACATAACCAAACTAATTTACCATAAATTTCTCCTTTAATTTAAAATAGAATAAATTAATGAAAAATATAAATACCACAATCATACCATAAATTTCTCATAAATTTATCCAAATTTTTTATTATCAAAAAGAACACATAAACAAGGTTAGAAAATAAAGTCTAATATAAATATATATTTTGAGATAAAAAAGAAAATTATAAAAATAAAGTGTCTATGATAAAAAAATTGAAACTTGAAAATAAATTATAAAAATATAGAATAATAATATCTTTAATAAGATCAAATTTTTATTAAAAATAGTATATCCACTATGAACATTTGTGAATTTTAATATGGGTAACTCACTATCAATTAATGATTTATATACAAGGATCCCAAAAAACAATTATATTCAAGTGGTAAATGAAAAATATTAAAAAAACATTAAAACATTAAAACATTTGTAAAATAAATAATTCAAAATTAAATTTGAAATCCCAATCCATTATTTAGGTTAAGTATGATTATTTTAATAATCTAAATCATGTTCTTCAAGATTATTAAACTAGGTGTAAGTAAAGGCCCATTACTCATGCCCAAGGTGAATATCAGATTAAAAATCCATCCAACCCTTTTCCGAGGTTAATACCTCTAAGTGTATCTATGCCAGAACCACATCCAATTGTTCATATACAAACATGAATTTATTTACTAGGAATATTACACTCACTTTAATTTAATAAACTTAATGGTTGTTTGAAATAAATTCAATATTTAAAAGATTTTGAAATAAATTAAATATTCAAAATAATTTTAAATAAATTAAAGATTTAAAAGATTTTGAAATAGATTCAACATTTAAAATATTATGAAACAAATTCAAAATTTAAAATTTTTTGAAATAAATTCAAGATTTAAAATATTTTTAAAGAAATTCATGATTTAAATTTTTTTGAAATAAATTAAAGATTTAAAATATTTCGAAATAAATTATAGATTTTAAATATTTTTAAATAAAATAAAAATTGTATTGTAAAGGTTATGTGAATTTTCCAAAGAAAATCCCCCAAGAGTGTCAAACTAGGCGGTTGGTAAAGACCCACTACTCATGTTCAAGGTGATGATTGGGTTAATACCCAAGCACCCCTTTTCGAGGTTCACACCTCTTGGTGCATATGTTCTAAAACCACATCAACTTATTATGGACATGGATGTTTTTTATAGGATAATAAAACTTACTATAATTTACTAAAATTTATGATTATAAAAGAATAAAAATAAGAAAATATCAAAACATATCTAATCATCAAGTAAATATATTCCCTTAAAAGGATCAATAAATTCAATATTATGCGGAATGAATAACACATTGGATAAAACAAAGAAAATTCCCAAAGGAATTTTAATATTTCATAATTAAATTCAATGATATTAAAAAAAGGAATTCAAGATGAAATTATAAAAAAATAAAACATTTAAATTCTATAAAATAATTTTAAGAAATAGATAAATATAAATAATAGGATAAAACCAACCTTTTAGATAATGTTTTCAATCTATTTGTTTTATGTCACTCTCTTAAATGTGTTTTAATTATAAAAATAGCTATTAGTGTTTCAAAAATTCCATTTCATAAGATTTTAGTATTTATGTTTGGCCATGAATATAGGTATTCAATGGACCAAATGAAGGCATAAAAAAAGTTTGTAGGTACATTAAAGAAGGACCCAAAGGATGTTACTAGCGGATAGTCAGAGTAATACCACTGGCTAGCTAGTTTCATTGGATAGGAGATCCAGACCTTCATGGATTTCACTGGTTACTCGATGGAGTGTCACCGACTAGCCGGTGGAATTGGAAAGAATTACAGAGATACTGGAAGCTCATCATATACCCAATAGAGATCACAGGATAGTCAGTTATGTCTACAGTATCCTAGAGAGATACAGTTAGTCCACCAAATACCCAGTGGATGTTAGTGACCACTCAGTGGCATCAAGACAGCAAGTTAAATCTTGTATTACATGTGTTCCTTCTTACCTTTAATCAAACTCCAATGGATATTATAACTCATTTTACAACCTATAGACCATGAGGGGGATTATATAGGTAATAAATATACCCCCTAAGAGTCTTGGAACTGAAAAATGATATAATAATTATTTATGAAATCAACTATTATCAATCTTAGAGATCCATTCTATCAAAGTCCATCCTTATCTAAAGACATCGCTTGTGCTTAATTGTAAAACCTCATTTGTATATCATATATTATTTTATTCTATTTTTGTAATTTATATGTGTGTAATTCAATGGGTTTGTTATAAAATAAATCTCTTTGTCTTTTCTTATGAGTTCTTGGCAAACCATTGAAATCATGGTTCCTTCAGTTACTTACTTTCTTCCAATCAAAATCAAGGGTCTCTCAGTTTATTATTTCCTCAAATAAAAAGAAAGTGTCTATATTTTTTGGGGTTTCTTTAATACAAATAAATTCAAGATATTTATTTCATAAATCCTCAATAAATTGAGGTGGGAGACAAGGGTCTCATAATTAAGCTATTCCCAAGCTTCCTTAAAAAATTATGTGTCTTACCTTTTATTTAATTTTCAAGTATTTTATTTATTAATATATTTTATAAAATCAATTAATTAATATTTCATAATAGAAACCACTTAATCTATTAAATTATAAAAATCAATCTCTTACTTTATTAATATATCATTTCTGTAATGCTTTTTCCTCTAATGCACTTATCAATTCAATTATGTTTAATTTGATTATTTTTATTTATCTCTTAATTATGTTTTTACATCACATATTTTAGTTTTATTTTTTAAAATTAAATAACCGCCCCATATTTCTATCTAACTCCAACTAGAACCAGAGTCCCACTATAAGAAATAACTCTCCAGTACAATGTATGATCCAATCAAATAAAGATCTATATATACTCCTAGTTGCTTCTGGGGAAACATGAGAATTTTATACATTAATATTTCATTATTTTAGATGAATATTAAACACATTTCATAAAAATACATGCCTGATTACTATGAAGGGTTATTATATTTGGATACTATATGCATAAACATTTTATTTCTTGAAAGAAATTCAATATCTCCCATAAAGATCTTCTTATATAGTACACTTTTTTGACATACCCTACTTAAAACATTTATTCATAACCTAGGGAAAGGAAATGTAAGAAAGGGTAAGATCATATGCTTAGTAAGTATAAACATAATAGATGTCAATCAATGACCACAAGTGTGTATAATATAGTCATAAGGGTATGAGAACATTATCATAACTTATAATAATCATTCCTAATCAATAAAATATTTTTAATCATGAATAATGGTATAAGTTCTTTTTAATAAAAATACATAAGTCATAAGAGTATGGGATCATCAATAATCAATCATAAACTATTAGAATATATAATAAGCATAATAAATAATCTTATGTTATACACATAAGCATATAAAATCAATTCCTTAGTCAAGGTTCACTCCCAAGACTATGATTGTGGACAAAGTCTCATAATGGAAATGCCTACCTAGTCATTTACAACATTATCTTAGGTGTAACTTCCATCTAGTTCAATCCATTTTCTATTAGGATTTTACTAAATCCATCATATATTAGTTAATTCACAACTTCATCATAATTACCCAATGCATTGTAGGGCTATATAATGTTGGTCCCACTCGTTACATAATGAAAACCATACATATGTGTACCATATGATCCTAAAAACATTCATTATATCATAACTAAAGGAAAGGAAGAAAGTTCAATAAAAATTAAATAATTTTATCATATCATAACCCATGGAAAAGAAATCAGTTTCATTAAGGTTTCATCATAACTTAATTAACCCATGGGAAAGAAACTAGTTTCATTAAATCAACCATAAATCATCATCATCATAATTTATCCAGATAAATAAAGTTAATTATATCATAAGACTATATCCTTATTAAAGCATATAAAGACTTAAATAATGTTGAAATATATTAAAAATACCTTTAAAGGATCATTAAAACCTTTCTTTGAAAACATGAGTAAATGTTCTTTTCTTTTGATAACATTTTAACAAAAAATTTCATAAATATTGAGATAATCCTTTTCTTTAAAAATAACTGAGGAAAATTGTAAAGGAATTGGTCATCATGGTCAAAAAATCCATTAATTTAATATATATTAAAAGAAAAAATTCCTTTTTAAACTGTATAAAAAGTATAAAACAACTTGTGTAACATCCTAGCCTGACACACCCAGTAATAGTAGTTGAACTAGTTGGTCACATGCCTTAAGCACACCTTCCCTTATGCAAGAGGCACCTGACTAGAACAGAGGGTCTCAGATGGTATTGTGGGGAGACTATAACCCCATAATCAGAGTGGATCATAGTGTTAAACAATTTATATATAAATAATAGAATAAATAATAATGAATAATACAATGGAATAATAATAAACACCTCTATAATAAATAATTAACCCAAATAAAAAATCAATACGATATAAAAAATGATTTCATGTCACTAAAAAATGGATCAAGAATACATAGTAGTAAGAAGATATAATAAGTTTAACAAAAGATTCAAAAAGACCAAAAATAATCCAAGCATCCTAAGAATTATCTCTCTCATCTGCTACAAAGCTCCCATCCTAGTACAAAAATTCAAGCATTTGTAACCAGAAGCTTCCTCATATCCACACTTAAAATCGTAAAATATAACCAGGTACCAATGGAATCAAAGATAGGGTATGATATAAACTCAATAGGCCACCACCAATGGTGTCTATAAAAATATAGTCTATGAATATAAAATGTAATAGTCTCTAGGTATAACAAAGTAAAATAAGAAATAAATACAACACATTTCGAGTTTAGGTTCCTCATGGGACACCTAGCCAACCATACCTACTTCAGCCTATGTTGGATGTCTCTTAACATGTGTTTTAATTTTTTAGTTAGGGTCAAGTAATATAATACTAGTGACCACAGAGTGGTAATAATGATGATAATTATAAAAGAGGATCTAAGGAGGAACCAAGGAATCCTTGACCTTAAAATGTTAGGCTAACTCATAGTACACAACTATACATCCTATAAATAAGGGGCTATGTGTAATACCAAGGGTTATACCCAAGGAATTCCACTGTAAATATGTCTAACTGAGTCTATGGATCAAGTCCAAGGTAAATCCTTGGCTATGAATGACTGGATCCCAATGAGTATTATTCAAGTTGCCACATGTTCTAATATATCACACTAAATCCAAGGAGTGCATCCAAGGAATTCTCATTTTTTTAGAAATATAAGGGATTATATGGTGAAATATTGGGTATCCACTAGTAGAAAAGGACTAACTTCCCTGGTTGGTATCTCCCTTTTCAACTGGCTCAATGAATTAGAATTTAATACTATGAGTGCTCAAGGAATTCCCTTAGGAATCTAAGGTAGTCTCAGGTCTGACCATTCCTATAAAAATAAAAAAGGTTCCATATGAAATTAGAACCTTATATATATATATATATTCTTGTGTGTGTGTATTAATAATTCAATATAGTCTATGTAATATCTATTCATATTAAAATCTAATTAGGTTCATTCAAACACCTTTTCATTATAATGAAAAAGGGTCAAATGTAAATTGTAAACATAACAATTTAATGATAAGTGATGAAAGACAAGTGATTTATTCTTTCCATTTAATGATTATAGATTCATTTATTCAAAATAATCACTTACCATAGAAAAGGTTAAGTAAAACATACCCAAACAGTGTTTTGGGTAGTCACAACATTGGTTATCATAAGTCATAATAAGGAACACACCCTAAATGGGTGGTTAGTGTTGGGGTATCAAAATCCAAAGATGTCAATTGGTTTCATTAGGGATTTATATTACAATTTATACAATTTAATTTAAATCATTTGAATTTTAGATGCAACTCATGGTGAAATCAGCATGTGGCACAATGTCAACAATTTATAAATGGTGAGATTTGAAGGAAAATTCATAGACCACCTAACTTATGCCTCTAGTAGGTTACTTGTACAGTATCAGCCATTGGTTTCTCCTGGAAAAAAATAATTTGGATAAATAGATAAATTCCATAAAATAGGGCATAGTATCTCACACCAAAATTTCATAGAAGATGACATGATAAACTGAGAAAATAAGGAAGTGGATTGAATCATTTATTGAGAGGAATCCAATGAGATTAACGGTGGTTGATTTCAAGCTTGGATAGGATAGAAACTTCAAAGCCAAGATTAGGCATTGGAAGACTCAAATGGGATAAGGGGTTATTTAACATTGGAAGGAGGAAATAGGGGTTAAAACATATAAGGGGATAAGGGAGAAATCATAAATTAACCCTTTAAAAAGGGGTATCATGGTTTGCCCACATGGTTGGAAAAACCGTGTGCCAATTGTGAAACATACATTACCCAAAACACCCCCTCAAATGGGCTAGGTTCGCAGTAAGACTAACCATGTATAGACCATGCAAAACACCTATACAAAGAGACATGTAACATTTTCATGGTCGTGTTTCTTAGGATGCATGGTTAGAAAAAACTTTTAATCCCCCTATTGTGCATTGTAGCATGCCACGTAGTTTAAAAAAACCTTGTAGAGTTGGTTTCATGGTTTATACTAACCATGTGGACTACTTTTTCCTCCAAAACTTGGGGCTTTGGGCTCCAAATAAGCCCTGGACCCCCTCGTAACCTCCATGGACTCACTAGGAATCTCAATTAGGATAAAACCAAGGAACTAAACTAAAATTAAAGGGTTCATTAATACATAAGAAAGCTAGGATATTTCAATATCCCAACTTAAAGTAACCCATCCCCAAATTTTCTTTCCAAGGGTGGTAAAGTGTCATCTAAGAATACCTTCAGCCACTGAGCATGTACATCCACCTATCTCTACCAAGTCTCATCATATACATAGATGTGATTCCATAGCACCAATACTAGATCAACAGACCTTCCTCAAAGAGCCTTCACGGTCCAATCAATGATACGAATATGATACTCCTCAAAGAAAGCATTAGCCTCTAGTTCAACTTCCTCGGGATCAAAAGTATGATATGGATCGACATGATATTGGCAAATATGTGATATATGGAAGACATTTTTCATGGATCGGTACCTATAAGGAAGAGCTATCTGAGAGTATACCAACCCAACTCTCTCAATATCATGGAAGGCATGACATAATGAGGTGATATCTTGACATATCTCTAAACCCGTTTATCCCCCAGTCTAGGAAAACCACGCAAGAAAATAAAATCCCTGACCTTGAACTCTAGAGATCATCAATGGTGATAGATATAAGATTTATTTCTAGAATGAGAAGTAATCATACACTTCCTAATAATATTTACATACTCTGAATTCTCCTAGATGAGATATGGTCCTAGTAATGTTACCTCTTCTTCCTCTATCTAGTATAGAGGTGATCGACATAGCCTATTATATAGGGACTCATATGGAGCCATCTTTATGTTCTCTTGATAGATATTATTGTAGGATAACTAAAAGAAAGATATATGTTTCTCTTAAGAACCTATGAAATCAAGTATGTACACTCAAAGTACGTCCTCTAGAACCTATATTGTCCATTTTGACTAGTTTTCGATATGTGGGTGGTAAGTTATACTCAGACGTACCTACATACCTAGTTCATTCTGTAACCCCTTCCAAAACTTCGATGTGAAATGAGAATAATTATAAAAAGAAATAGTATGAGGGGCCCTGTGTATGCAAACAAACTCATTGACTTATAGCCCCCTATCTCATCCAATGAGAAGGTCTCCCAGATAGGAAGGAAGTGGGATACCTTTTTCAGCCTATCCCTGACTACCCAAACTATGTCGCTACCACGAGGTAGCATTGATAAACTGGTCACAAAATCCATCAAAGAATCAACCAATTTCCATCCTAGGATTATTAATGGTTGTAAAAAGATAGTAGAACACTAGTGCTCCACCTTCACCTGTTGATTAGTGGAACAACTGGTGATAAAACTTGGAATCTGATGTTTCATACCAGGCCACCAATACTAGCGGCGCATTTCACGATACATCTTGGAAATATTTGGGTGAACTGCCCATTATGAAGCATGGGATTATTTCATTAAATCCTCTCTCATATATATAGGTACTTAGATACACCCATGTATAATCAGGATGTTGTCACCATCAACTGACCAATAAAAAAGTGATTATATACCTAAAAAACTCTCCCTCAAGACCAAACCTTATGGATTTGAGAACTACCTCCTCTTTAATCTATCCAAAAGTGATGATTCTACTGATAAATCTATAATAAAAGGTTTCCCTTTATTCTACTAAACCTCCATATGGATTTCAGATTGAAGATACATCAACCTTAATTCATCACTAGATTCCTGAACAACTTGCATATGAGTCTCCCAACTTATTAGAGCATCAGCAACTGTATTTCCCTTTCCAGAAATATAGGCAAGATAAAAGTTGAATGGATAAAGTTACTTGAACCATATTTGTTGTTTGAGATTCAAGTCATGATTTTTAAAGATATACTTGAGGATTTTTTGGTTTTTATACACCAAAAATCTCTCTCTCAGAAAATAGTTTCTTCAGCAACATAATGCATAGACAATTGCTGCTAGATTGAGGTCATGTGTTGGGTAATTATGCTCATCAAGCCTTGAATTCCAAGATCCATAAAAAATTGATCCTCCTCTATCATAACTACTACTATAATTCTTGTCATGTCACAAAACATTGTATAGCCTATATTAGTCTTAAGTATTATCAGGATTGAGGCTGAAGTAATTCTTCCTTTCAACTCTTGAAAATATTTCCACTCACTTTAGACCAGATAAACTTGACACCCTTCATGTTCAAGCCTATAAGCGGGGATACAATATGGGAGAAATCATATATAAAATTCATGTATTATCTATCCATCCCCAAGAAATTTTTTATGTCAAACATGCTCTTGGGATGCTCCTAGAAAACTACATCCCTCGCCTTCATTGGGTCAAATAATACTCCTGATTATGATATAATGTGAATCATTAATTAAGATTTTTCAATCCGAAAGTGGAATTTTTTGAGTTTTTTATAAAACCTATGATCCCTTAGTGTAATCAAAATTATATCAAGGTGTTTGGCATGATCGTGTTGATTCTAAGAGTACACCAAGATGTTGTCCATGAATACTACAATTAAGGAATCATGCTATGGGGGAAACTCGATTCATCAAGGCCATGAAAACATAGGGTGCATTCTTAAGGCCAAATAACATAACCAGATATTCATAAATACCATACCTTCTTTGAAATATTTTATGAGGTATTTCTGAAGGTCTAACACATACCTAATGATAGAGTAGACTCAAATCCATCTTTGAGAATACTCCATCTACTAAAATATGGTCAAAAACATCATATATATGAGTTAATGGATATAGTTTATTAACCATAAACTTGTTAAACCGTTGATAATCTATACATAGTATATGGGTTCCATCCACCTTCTTGTTGAAAATCACAAGTGTAACCCAAGGTTATGTACTGTTTCGGATAAAATCCTTAGATTCAAAGTCCTCCAACTACTTCTTGATCTCTTGAAGCTCGGTAAGTGCCATCCTGTATGAAGAAAAAGACACCAGTGAAAATCATGGAGTGATCTTCATCATAGATTTTACCTCTCTCTTCAGAGGTAGTTTAGAGAAATCATTAGTAAATTCATCCCTAAAGGGTTCCTCTATCGAATATGATAGATAAATCCTATGATCATCTAAGTAAAGACTAGTGATCAGGGTTTTCACTTCTCCCATCCCTAGATTCTCTAGTGTAGATCAACCATCATAGACATTCCATTCACCCCTATGTATATATCTACCACCCTCATGTGATATAAAGGTCACCCTTATGTGATAATAGTTAATGTGGGCATGATAGGTCACCAGCCAATCCATCCCAAGTATGACATCAAAACATGTCATATCAAGGATAAAAAGGATCTACAAGAAATAATAACAACCAATATCAAGAGGAAACTCCTTATATTGGTGTACACTCTATGTCCATACTCCCAATATAGTATCTAGGGTCATCACCCCACATAAGTATTGAATTTCAAGACCAATATTTTTCATGATCGATATAGAAATAAAAGTGCGTGAGGAACCTATATTGAATAAGAAGGATATGATAGTATAAGATACTAGGATAGTACCTCATACTATAGATGGTCCTTTTCGTTTCTCCTAGGTTATTGGTTGTACTACATGAAACTAGGATAATTTTTATCCCTTAACTATAGTTGGACTACCCTAAGAGGGTCCACTCTACTGATGCTAAAAAACAGAATTCTATCTATATCGACCCCAACCTTTTCAGCATCCTGATCTGCTAGTTCTACTACAGCTTCCTACAATATCCAGAGTTATTGATCCTCCTCTAAAAGGTAGAGTTGGAAAGGATCCTATCCCATTGTAGACATATGGTAATGTCCATAACAATATCTGAAAATGGATTATTTAGCCATAGAATCTACATTCGACTGGGTTTCTATCACACTAAGGATTTACACATCCTTTCCCCCCACACTGATGGCATACTACTGAACTGTTAGTTTGGATACTCTGGCTATAACTTCCCCACTGAGAACTCTCTTAATGAAATTTCTTTCCACTAGAGGAGACACTAATCTTTCTTGGTAATAATCCACTATTCCATGAACTATTGACTTCCCTTATATTCTATTCGGTGATAAGGGATTGATTCATTATCTATGAAACAATAGCTGGCATGAATACATTTAATTGAGATTGGATGGTGTACTTAATCCCCCCTCAAAGCATCTCTACCTATAAATATCAACTCTATCTATGGTCAGTGAAAAATTTTGAATCTTAGTAAAGTGAGCTGAATAACCCATGACGGACATGGTTCCCTACTCTGGGTGTAAGAACTCTCTGGCATGATCAGATATTAACATCTTTGAGAAGAAAAAGTCATAGAAAATGAACTAAAAATCCCTCCAAGTCATGCCCCATTGATAATCCACCTGATTTAAAATATCCCACCAATTCTTGGTGGAATCATGAAGCATTTAAGTAGAAATATACACTATCCTTTTATGAGGTTTCTTAAGATGCTCAAAAATCGATAGCATAGCCTCCATCCATGACTTTATAGCCTATGGACCACCATCCCCAAAAAATGTGGTTGGATGTTGTTGTTGAAACTCTCAATTCAACTCTAACATGGAATAAATGGGTCTTTTAGTATCCTTCAAATACTACACTAATCATAGAAAATCCTCTCAGATTTGGGTGTTAATTCCCATTCCAAGCATAGCGAGTGGTGCCTCAACTGGAACTACAAGAGGTATCATGGGTGGGTTACTTCACACCATTCTAGACCATTGTCATTTCCACCCTACTGGATAACAAATCAAGGTATTCATGGTGGAATATCTCTATAATACCAATCACGCACCTTCGGAAAGAATATAAGAAGATATGAACTCAAATGGAAGAATAATTGAAAAGGGGCTCACTACCCCCCACATATTATCCCAAGTACCCACATCTAAGGTTAGGGTATTAGTAAGCGTTCCAGTTTTTATTTTAAAAGGGTTCTGGTATATGTTGGGTCAGTTGAAATTTAAGGGGGAAAACACTATTTATATTTCACTTGGTCTACCCATTTACTAGAAACAAAATTTATTCATTGGTTAGAATTTCCAATTTATAAGTCCATATATGTGTATATGAGAAAGAGTCTAGTTATATGTAATACCATTCCCAAGTTATAAAGTCACATTATTTATAAGTTATAATTGGAATTCCATGAAACTACAACTATAATTTTATATTTAGTCTCAGAATGTAACAAGTCGAAGATGATTTCTCGATTAAATAGATCACCCAGCCGAATTTATAGAAGTATTCTCTTTATTAATTTTAATCGGCATCCATTTAATCCCAAATAATTAACATTTTATCTTATGTAACTTTAGTCACATAGCTAAAACATATAAAAAATGTTTAATCAAGGTGTTATCCTCAAAAAGTGTAGGAATACACTACTTAGGTTTGGGAAGACACTTAAATAACCAATTATTTTATCTATTCCCTACATAAAATGTTGTTGGAACAAGAATATGTATCAATCGAGTAACACTAAATAATCCTAGTCAATACAAGGAATGCAAGAAAAAAAATTCACATATATGGAATGGAATATGCATGGAATGTGAATCTCTAGGTGCATATAATGGTGTATGTAGGAATTCTCCTTGAAAAACTAGGCCAAGTTAGAGTGTCAATAAAGCATAAAAAACCTCAAAAATTCACATGTTTCACCCAATGGTGAAATTATATCAATATAAATAAGTGAAATACAAAATGATCATTTCCCATTTCTTGTAAATTTGGGTTTTCTTCCATACATGGGTTAACTACTCCTAGGAACAGGCTCATTACCAAATTCCAACACTTTCTAATCTCCTTTTTACCATTACAAAATAATAATTCATTGAAAAGAAACCTCTGATACCAATTTTTGATGTCCCAACCCATCTCACCTAGTAACAGTAGCTGAACTGATTGGCCACATGGACTCAAGAACACTACCCCAGACACCAGATATTTCTGAATAGTAGTGAGGGTCTAAGGTGGTACGGTGGGGAGATTATACCCCATAATCAGAGTGGTGAAAAATAATAAAAAATGTATAAATAAATAAATAATATAAGTAATGATATTGAATAAGACAATGGAACAAGCATAAACACCTCAATAATAAATAATCAACTCAAAATATGAAATCAGTTCCATATACAAAAATGATGTCATGTCTCTACAAAATAGATCAAGCATAAATTTAAGCAGGAAGATACAATAATATATACAAAATATTCAAAAATACAAAAAAATACCCAAGAATCACAATAATTGGATTGATCATCTACAACCAATCTCCCATCCTATTAAAAAATTCAATAATCCATAACTAGATGGTTCCCCCTATCCACGCCTATATTCATAAAATATACTCGGGTACCAACTCTTTCCTAGATAAGGTGTGAGATAAACCTAGTAATCCACCACCCATGGTGTCTATACAAATACAGTACATGAATATAAACTGTAATAGTGTGCTGGCATAACAAAGTAAATCTAGAAATAAATACAACCCATGTTGAGTTCTTGTTCCTTATGGGACACATGGCCAACCTTACCTACTTTGACCTATGGTATAGGTGTATGAGCATGTGTTAAATTAATTATTTAGTTAGGGTTCAAGGAATATAAAACTACAGACCATGGAGTGGTAATAATTATTATAATAATAAAGTAGGATCCAAGGTGGAACCAAGGAATCCTTGACCTTTGAATGTTAGGCTAGATCACAATGAACAACCATGCATCCTATAAATAAGGGGATATGTGTAATACAAGGGTAAAAACAAGTAATTACACTATAAATTTTTCTAACCAAGCCTATGGATCAAGTCCAAGGTAAATCTCAGGTTATGCATGACTGGATCCCTAAAAGAATAATCCAGGGCATCGTATGTCCTGGGACATCATACTGAATCCAAGGAGTGCATCCAAGTCATTATAATCTTCTAGAGAAGGATAAGGGATCATGTGGTTCCATGATAGGAATTCACTAGTAGAAAATGACCATGTTCTAATGTGGATATCTCCCTTCACAACCGGATCAATAAATCGAATGGCGTCTAATGAGTGATCAAAGAATTCTTTCAAGAATCTATGGTGGGCTCAAGTTTGACCATTCCTATAAATATGAAAAAGGTTTTATATTTAATAGGCACCTTATATGTATGTATACATAAATATATATTCATAATTCAATATAGGACATGTAATAACCATGCATATTACAATTTAATTAGGTTTATTCCAAAACCTTTTAATTATAATGACAAAGGGTCAAGTGGGACATGTAACCATATAATTTTAATTATAATTGAAAAGATATAATTGATTTATGATTTCTATTTAATGATTATTTATTTATTTATTTAAAAGAAGCACTTAGAATATCAAAGGTCACATCAAGCACACCCAAATGGTGTTTCAAGTAGTCACAATATTGGTCATCATAAGGTATAATAAGGAACATATCCTAAATGGGTGGTTAGTATTGAGATCTCAACCTCCAAAAAATTAATTTTTTCTCATTACGGCTTTAGATTATAATTTAAACAATTTAATTTAAATAATATGAGTTTTAGAGGCAACACGTGGTGAAACCAACATGCATCACAATGACAAGAATTCATAAATGGAGATACCTTGAGGGAAAATTCATAGACCACTTACCTTATTCCTGTAATAGAGTGCACATCTAGTATCAACCCTTGGTTCATCCTAGAGTGAGTGAAAACATAGAAATAGAAAAAATACCTAAAATAGGGCATATTATATCACACAAAAATAGAACAAAATATGATGAATTAAACCAATAAAATAAGTAAATGGATTGAAGCACTTACTGAGAGGAATCCAGTCAGAAAAATACTGGTTGGTTCTAAGCTCAGATGAAAGAGAAACTTCAAAGACTATATTTAGTAATGGGAATACTCCAATAGGATAAGGGAGTACTACATGCTATAAGGAAGAGGAAATAGGGGTTAAAAAATATAAGGGTATAATTAAGAAATCTTAAATTCACCCTTTAAAATGGGTCTCACGATCTGGCTACATGGTTAGCCAAATTTTGTGCCAACCATGTGATAGGCACTTTCTAAAGAACCCCCTCACAAAAGATAGGAACATGTTTATACTAACCGTATAAAATCCATGAAAAAATTCTCTGTAATGAGACCTATATCATTCGTATGGTCTTGTGGCCAAATCTGTATGGTTATAAGAAATGGTGTGGCCCTCTACTATGCACCGGAGCACCCCACACAGTTTAAACAAACCATGTGGGATGGGCTTCCAAAACTCAAGACTTTGGGCTCTGAACAAGCCTCTAACACCCCTGTAACCTCTATGACCTCACTAGGAATCTTTATTAGTATAAAACTAAGTAACTAAACTAAAATTAAAGGGTTCTATACATCTTATAAAAGTTGGGATCTTACAACTTGTTCAGAAAAAAAAATTCTTTAAAAAAATCCATTTTTCAACCATATCAAATAAAGTAAATGGTAGTAAAATGAAAATTTTAAAATATTTCAAGCATAGTTAAGAACTTTCATAAAATAAGTTTTAAGAGTATGAACATGGAAGAAAAAGTTTATTGACCAAATAGGAAATAAGGTTGGTTTTTCATTAAAAATATTTTCTCAACCATTTTAAGTTCCAAAGAGATGAAAATGGTATAAATACTTAGAAACTCAATAATAACCAGATTAAAATAAAATATATGGGTTTTAAAGGATAATTTTCATATAATTTCTCTTAATTTAAATTTTTCATAGACTATCCTAAAAGAAATGAGATTGTAACATAAACCCTTAGTGCTTTGGTAATATCCAAACCAAAACCTAATGAAAGAGAGATCCTTATATATATTTTTAAAATCCTTGTAATTTTAATGAGAATAATCATAAAATATATTCTTGTACAGTATATACACCACACAAAAGAAACAAGTGATGAATATGTCAAGTGTCTCATAGAAATAAAAGTGAGATGAAAAACCCTTACCTCAAGCCCTATTTTGCTTCATACGTATTCAAATATCCTATATAATAAATATATATTTGATATAGATATATTATCTAATCATATTCATAGAGAACATACTATTTTTCGTTTCTCCATAATTTCTAACCACCCATTTATTAATAATTTATTCATTAAAATGAACATTCGGGTGAAAATTGGTATGCTTTCCATGCATGTTTTGATTAGATTGTTACAATAATTTAACATTTTTCATAGACTCATAATATCAATAATATAAATCATGACATAAGTATCATATTTATTTATCATATAAAATTTTAAAATTATTCATATAAAATGGTGATGAAAACTTAATTCCATCACTTCACAGGGATGGTAGTCCATACGTACGTGTCAATGATGTTTTTAATTTTTAATGGTCGGAACGAAATAAATTTAAATAATAATTAACCTTTATAGAATAATTATTATATTATAAATATCATAAATATTTTTAAATATGTCCTTATTACCATCCATGTAAAATTTACATGAAAAATGAATCTCTTCGCTTCATGGAGGTGGTAGTCCACACGTATGCTTGAGCAACATTATCATTTATCAAAGGATAGAAAGTTAAAAAGGTATATAAGATATTATAATTAAAGAAGAATAATTATATAATAAATACAATATATAAACTTTTAATCCATCCTAATTACCATCCATGAAATATTGTGATAGAAAATAAATAATATCACTTCGTGGAGATGGTAGCCTGTACGTACGTGCGAGCGATACTTTCATCTTCTACTTGATGGAAAGTATATGGATAAAAGTTATAACTTAAACATAATAAGATCCTATTATATGATAGATAATTATTTTATTATATTATAATGGTTAAGATAGTATTGAATGATGTAAAAGAATAAGTGAAATGAAAGAGATCAGTTAAGATGAATACCTTCCCTTTGAGAAACCTCCTTTGGATCTATTCTCAAGTACCCTAGGGGTGTTATTTTAAGGATAAAAAGACTCTAAAACTTGAATATTAATTTTTTGAAGACTTTTTGGTAGGTTTTGGTCGAGATAAGTTGATCAAGGTGGTTTGAAAAATATAAAATGTGTGGTGTTCTTTTATAGTAAAGGAAGGGGCACACTTGGAATTACTTATAAGATTTAAATATAACAAAATATTTTCCATTTGAATGTGGAACCAAGTGGCCAAAATTATGATTATAATAATTTTTAAGTCTAAAATTCCATAAAAAAAATAAATTTTGGATGGGTTTATGTGGCATTTTAAACCTTATCATTTGGTTTAACCCCTTCATTAACCAATTTTAACATTAATTGTGGTAAACACTTTTTCAATGTTATAGGGTTAGAAATTTACTTATAAGGTAAATATTTCCTCAAAATGGTAAAGAGATTAAATTTTATACTATATCCCATCCAATGGTACTCTTTCAAAAAAATTATAATTTTTAAATCATTTAATAATATATTATTTAACATAAAAACCCATTAAATTCATTTTCGGGACTATTCGTATAGTTTGAATTTAAGGAAAACAGATAGAAATGATTTCAAATATAAACTTTTTCGACATCAATAATATGTTATATGTATCTAAAAAATTATTTAAATTCAATAATTCATCTAAACTGCATTACATTTAATATTTTATTTTTATTTTTTTGAATTTTTTATTTATTGAAAAAGCATTGTTTCGGCATTGTGTAAGCATTTAAGGTAATTATACTATCACTAAAAATAAAAATAAAAAAATATCATGATAAAAAGTTCATTCATATTTTAAATAAACATTTAAAACCTAACATAGCCTATTTTAATCCCTATGAAAAAATATGAGCGATCTTAAAACAAAGAGAGTGACATTTGGTATTTATTATTTATTTAAAATAATATTAAGGTCATTATCAAAGGAAAGTGGCAAGAAATTATCAAAATTAAAAATGTAAGATGATTAAGGAAAAAAATAAATTATCCAATAAAATAAAGGCTATATTTTTTGGGAGATTTATAGACCTTATCTCACAGTTTTAAACATGTTTTACCCATTTTACCCTTACCTTGGTGACAACTATTTACCACAGTTACTATTCATAATGACTAAAAATAAAAGGGGCCTATTTTTCAAATTTAAAACCTACTGACTTCAAATATGGAATAAATTTTCCAATATTAAGTTTCACTAATTTTTAGAAATAAATTTTAATATAAATAAAAAAAATGAAATGAAAATGGTTTTTAGAAAAAATGTGTTTTTATGCTTAAAATGAGCTTATAGAAAAATAAAGTATATTATTGATTATAATATAATTAATTAGATTATATATAATTAAATAATGTTTATTTTACTTTAAAATAAAATTCAAAATATAATGGGACTTTTAAATTACTTTATTTAATGAAAAAAATGATAGTTTTACAAAAATTGTTGTTTTTCACTATTCACTAAAAAATAAATCTTTTTAGAAAAAATCCAAAAAATAACACTAAGCTAATATTAACATAATAATTTCAAAAAATATATCAATTTCTTCAAATAAAATTTCTATAAGTGTTATAAATTAATTATAATTCCCACACACGAAATTCAATAATACCATTTTTGAAAAGACATATTTTTAAAGCATAAAATGACTTTGTAGAAAATTGGGTACTAAATTATTATGAATTAATAAATAAATTTTCATTATATAAAACTTTTATACATATTTTTTATAATTTTCTTATACCTATTTGTACCACCAATTTAACATCTAGGATATAATATATCACTATTAATTTTAAGCTTGGTGTTACATGTCAAGAAAGTTATAAAACACTTAAAATTTATTTAAATAAAAATATATTATAAATAATCATGGGATTAATTCTAACCACTTAAATAAATTTTTCCCTAAAATTTTTAATTATCAATTAATATAATTTCTATATCATGACATGGTAATAAAATTTGATGTAGATTCTATCATGATTACTAATTTCTATGTCACTACTAGGAAAATTAGTATTTTATAATTAAGTATTTATAATCCCATATATGTATCATTATAAGTTTCAAGTTTTCTAAAAAATACCATGATATTTTAGTGATATTTTCCACATAATACTCGATAGATTTATCTTCCTCTTACTTGATTTCAGGAACTCATTTACCATCAAGGTAGAGAATATGAGATAACATACTTTATTTTTTCCATATCATAAGAAAAATTTCATCCTTTGATTGGGCTTTGACCTATTTTCCATCCCTAATTCATCTTATATTACATATGATAAATAGCCATGATGGTTTTTGTTTCATTCCTGGATCACTAAAACTAATATTTTAATAAATAATAAGGTCCATAAAATAATGACAAGTCATTAACCCAATCTCTATATATTTACTAAAACTAAAATATCAAGCACAAGTTCTCTAATATAAATAAATATTAATACACCAATCTCTAAAATCTCTATAAAAAAATACAAAGTTAAAATTAAATCATTCCACAAATAACTAACCTTCAAACTCTTCAAAATATGTCAAAGAAAAATTAAAACCCAAATATTAGAATGATTTGATCACATATTCATCTATTGTCAACTTAATAATTATCTCCAAATAATATCAATTTATCATAATGGTATAAAATAAAAATGCATATTCCTAAATGATATACTCCCCAAAATATGCTAATCATTTTGATAAAATCCCAAATCACCATAAATCCATAATAAAATCATATATGCATCCAAAAATTAACTTTTAAAAAACTATCCAATTTATTATATAAATCCAATAACACAATAAACTTCATCATAAATAAATTTTTCATTAAATCACTAATCAATTTCAATCTCACCAATATTATTCTATTAACTTTATCAATAACAATCATCTATTTATCCCAAATAACCATTATTACCTCAAGATTAGGCACATATTAAAGTTTATTTATCCCTCAATCATGTGTTTTCCAAAAATATCACCATACCACTAAATCAATTTTCTAGGTTATTGGTTTCATTCAATATATGTTTGTAAATCCTTAAATAAAAACTACCACTAAACAATCCTTATAAGTTTCGTGATTCTTATATCCAGAATATCATTGATAAGATACTTCTATAAAAAATTCTTGAATCCCAATACATAAACACTTCAATCATTCTACTTCCGCATTTAACCATTAATTGGGACTAGTCATCTTATTCCTTAATACTTCCTTCCTTTTATATTATATTTTTAGTATCTTCATCATCAGTAGTAAAAAAAATTACTTGCACAGCTTTTTCGGTCCTATTTTTTATCTTTTACCTAGTACATTGGTTTTCATAATTCTCATACTTTCCACATTTAAAACATTCAACTACAGATGATACCTTATAGAAACCATTATTCTCCTCTACCATGTTAACCAAACTTTTCATTTTTCCTCAAAAGTTTTCCACTTCTTATCCTTCTTTTCTATACATAAAATAATTTCTTGTTCCTTTTATATATTACCTTGATTGATTCATTCAAAATTTTAGATATGGAAGAAACTGAATCTTCTCTTCTTTATGTTCTTCATCATATGAACTTTCATAAAAAATCCATTTTTATTTTATTATGTGTGTTAGGAAACTCACCTTGTATCATGTTTTTAATCATAAATCAGGATAGTTGGTCATACATAATCAAAATCTTTCTCATTAAATATCCCATTTCATTTATTTTCTCATAAGGAAAACCACTACATCATCCATCACATTTATATTTATAATGATTCCTCCTAGTTATATGTATTGAATAAAACTAAAAAACATAGTTTGAGTAACAATATTCATAGTGATAAATCATGTAATCATGAAAAACTATACATAGGATGTATAAATCATGAAACCTTCTTTTTAATCCATTACACCTTATGTTTAACCTTGGTTATCCATTGTCATTATCATTTAAAATCCTTCAATATAGTTCGTAAAGAAAATGTGAATTAACACAAGTATTTTTATCAAGAGTATCTTGCTAGGTGTGAAGTATTAGGCCCACTCATCATGAACTAGTGATGATCGATTTAATACCCAATCTACCCCTTTCCACATTTTTACCTATAGGTGTATCTATGTCACAATCGTATTCACTTTCTAGTATCTAGACAGGGATGTATTTTCTAGGAAAACCACACAATGTCTAATTTAATATAAATTTTGGAACTTATCCTATACTTAGACTTATCCCCATGTTTTTAACTAAAGTTATATAATTTTAATATCTAAAAATAACTAAACCCTTCTTTGATACCAACTAAGGTGAAACAAGAAATTTATACATTAATATTGCATCATTTTAGATGAATATTCAATATATTTTATAATAATACATAATCAAGAACCATATAATTTTAGTATATTTGGAGACTAGACACATAATCATATTATTTCTTAAAACATCTTTAGTATCTCCCACAAATATCTTCTCACATAGTATACTTCTTAGACTTACCCTTCTTAAAAAATTTATTTATAACCTGGGGAAAATAAACATAATAAAGAGTGATATTAGATGCTCAGTAAGTTTAAACATAGAATATATAGATCAATGATAATAAGTGATCATAATATTGTTATAAGGGTATGAGAATATGATTATAACTTGCAACAATCATACCCAATCAGTCGAATATCATTAATCATGAATCATGGTATAAGGCTTTTTCAATCAAAAGGAATAAGATATATGAGTGAGGAATCATCAATAATCAATCATGATCCATCTGAAAATATCATAAGCATAAGATATAAATTTTTTTCATAAAAATGAGCATATAAAACCATTTCATTAATCAATTTTCACTCTCAATACTATCATTATGGAAAAATTCCCATAATGGAAATGACTACCCAGTCATTTACAACATTCTATTAAGAGAAACTTCCATATATTTAACTCTTTCATCTCTTAGGATTTTATTAACTTCACCATCTATTAGGAGATTCTTAAATCTGTCATCATTACCCAATTCATTGGAGTGATATATAATTTTGGGGCCACATGTCACATAATGAAAAATATACATATTTATGTCATAATATCACAAAATAATAATCACATCATTATATCATAACCCACAAAAATTAAAAAGTTTTCATTAAAATTTTCATCATTACATCATATCATAACTTGTGGAAAAGATACATGTTTTATAAAGGTTTCATCATAACCTAATTAACTCATGGGAAAAATAGGTTTTATAGAATCATCCTTAAATAATAATCATCATAAGAAATATATGGAAACAAAGTGCATGGTATCAAAATATTATATCCCTAATGAAGCTTAAAAATCCTTAAAGGATGTTGACGTAGATGAAAAATTTCTTTAAAATATTATTCGATCCTTTCTTTGAAAACATAAGAAAATATCCTTTTCTTTTGATAAAATTTTAATTGAAAATTTCAAAAATATTTAGAAAATTCTATTATTTGAAAAAAAAACACTAAGAAACATTTAAAGGAAGCTTTAAAGAAAATAATGGTCATGATTGTCTGAAAATTCATTCATATAATATTAGTTAAAAAGAAAACATCTCTTTCACACCTTTATAAAATATAAAACATTACTAATTTGGAAATACATTTCTTTAAAAGGATTAATTTTTAAAACTTTTTAAATAAATTCAAAGGTAATGAAAATGATATTTTTTTAAAATTTAAAATTTACGTAAGAACTTTTATAAAACAATCTTGTAGAGTATGGAAATAGAATAAAAAATCGATCAAAGAAGAAATATGATCATATTTTCATTAAGAAAATTTCCTCACTCATTTCATATACCAAAGAGAGGAAAATTATACTAATATATAATAACTCTATAAATAACTATAAGTAAATAAAATATATGTGGTTTAAAGGATAATATTCAAATAATTTCCTTAAACATAAAATTAGCATAGACAATCCTGAAAAAAATGATATTGTAACATAAACCTCTTACCACTGTGGTAATCTCTGAATCAAAACCTTATGAAATAGTGAACCTTATATGGATTTTTAAATCCTGATAATTTTTATAAGAAGCATCATAAAATAAATTCATGGATAGTATATACCCCACATAAAATAAATAGGTGGTGAATATAACATATGTCGCACCAAAATAAATGTGATATGAGAAACCCTTACCATAAGTCTCATATTGCTTCATACACATTCAAATATCATATATCATATAACTACCCTGAAACTAGTAACCCATAGTTAGTACCTACTTTATTATATTGGATTAGATATAAGGGGTCAAATCCTAAAGGACCAATAAGTTCAAAAGTCTATAGAACAAATTACAATCAAGATACCTATTTTACATATGGAAATAAAATAAAAAGAATAGTAATGTTAAACATTTGGCATGTTTAAACTCATTCTATGAATTATTCTTCATATCCTGAGAAAATAAAAAATTAAGGGCTAGTTAAAATACGTAGTAAGGGTTACATACCACAAAATATATCATGAACCAATAAATAATGATCAATATAGCTAGGTAAATAATTGAACACACATTCCATTTAATCAATAACTTGACTATCATAATTTTTTAAGGCATAATCAATATGAAAAGGTAAATAACTGAACACACATTCCATTTAATAAATAAATAGAGAATGAAATGTTTCAATAGATAATATCATTATGAAAATATCATTGAAAATAATAATAAATTAATTATAAATGAATTAAATTCTTAATTATTGGTTTTCATGGTATCATGAATCATGAATACCTCTACCATCAAGACCTTTCTCAAGACACTTTAAAACTATTGGGTAAATACCCATCTAATTTGGCCAACTAATTTGTATCATGAGGCTTGTTGATGCATCGAAGGGCTATCTATAATTAGGCCCCACCCATAACTATATGTCCAAATAATTCCTTATATATCAAATAATTTATTTAACTGATGAATCAATATGCCTTATCATCAAATATCTGTATTGAGCAAAGGGTACAGATTTATCAATATTTCCCTAGTTAATCAAATAACTTTAAAATTAAACACCATATGTAAAAATGGTGTAAAATTTAGGAAATAATCATATCCATAATAAAATAATATGGATATATAATATAAATTTATTATATAATAAAAAATTATCATAATAAATCGATTGTTTCAAGAGAAAGTAAATAATCACAAAATAAAGTGAGATTGTACAATAATTTTTTTATCTATTTGGTAACTTTTAAGTTGTAAACCCTTGAATAATAAACATGAAATAAAACATTAATCACTATGAATAAATATTTATTAATGTTAAATACATCAAATTGGCAATATATATGCTACATAATAGTGAATAGGTGAATATTAACAAATATTTATCAATGAAATGGTAATTGAGATGAAATCCATTACCACTTGATAACATTCAAGTAAAATAGAATTGGATAAAATAATTAAAATTTAAACTTATAATAGCATGAATTATTAAGGATTCATGATATTACATGTATAAGGTTTAGTATGTACACTATATAAAATAAATTAGGTTCATGATAATAAAATATGCCTCAATGAAGGGAAATTGAGATGAAGTCTGTTACCTCACGCTTTTCTTCAGTTAAACATGATTTAACCTCATGTATAATGGTTTTAAGCATGTTATTAATTTATAATAGAACCATATTCAAATTTATAATATCATATATGATCCTATTTTAAATTTTACCACCCATTTGTTAAATATATTTCATTATTTTCATTATTTTAGGTGTTAATTTCCTATTTTTCTCAGCATGTTTTGTCATGAAAGTTTCATTTCATGTAAAAAGGATATAAATACATCATAAAAATAATTATAATAATGTCATAAATATAAAGACCTGGATTTCCCATGTAATTTTTTTTAATTATATGTAATTATTATGAGTCTACGAAAATTGACGGCACATGATTTCGAGGGCCGGTGTGCCTGGAATGAATTTCTGAACTTTTTTTCAGGTACATTCAGTAAACGCATGAGAGGAATTTTCTAACTTTTGAACCATTGCTCGGATTAAAAAAAAGGGCACTGTTGAATCCGCAGTGCTGGGATTCACTTAAATGAGGCTTCACTTCGACCACAGTAGGTCCGGAGGAAAATTTAGTTTTTGGAACTTTTTGACAGAATAAATAAAATAACTTTATTATTTTATTTTTGTTCTATTTCTTTAAAAGAAGAGCGGTAAGGTGGGACCGGCGACATTTCAAGATAATAAGTGGCTTGACCCTCTAATCTTAGAAACAGCAACGTTAGAGAAAATTAGGAAGCTTCCTATTAATAAGCCTCATTAACTCCCTATGTCGTTACTTAATCTTCCACTCTACTATAAATATAGAGCTTGGGGGAGGGGTATCAGACAAGCTTTGCCAAGAAATGAAGTTCTGTTGGAACACCGCGATGCCAGACCCTTAGAAGATGAATCCGACCTAGTGGGAGGTGACAGATGATGCCGAACCAAAGGGGGACGTGCGAGTGGTGTCTTTGGGAGTCGGTCGTGGGACCGAATGTCACGACCCATCCTCGGGGCCTGTGTCGTGACTACCCCAAGCTCGCCTTCCATAAGTCAGGGGCTAGCGACTAGCACCAAAGGAGTAAATCCCAAAAAAAAGGGGAGGCATTGCCTTTACGAAACGAAAGCACACACAAACAGAGTATAAGCAGAAACTGCACTAAGTAAAGCAGTATAACAAATGTGCTGAAAGTAAGAGGGGCCATAAATACAAGCCCAAAAGAAAGATACAGCTACAACTGAAAGTAAAGTACAACTCAAAGGACAACAGTTGAAAGGTGACAAGTATCTCCTGGATCATCCTCCGGGTTCCTACCTGAAGGGTAGGTACAGATGTCCTCCTCAGCACTCAACATCTTTCTGTCTCCTCCGGGTACCGACTTGTCGTGAGATCCACCTCCTGGTACCGACTCATCGTGAGATCCACCTCCGGGTACCGACTCGTCGTGATATCCACCTCCAGGTACCGTATAGCTCCACAAGCCTCAACCACGATCAGTGATATCCGTTTTCTGCAACCAACACCACGAGGTACGGGCAAAGCTCATGCAGGGGTGAGTATACGATACTCAGTAGGGACCCCGAGACCCTCAAGGTCTCACTAAATCCAACAAAGATAATCACAAAGAAAGTTCTCAACAGATAACCCTTACTTAGGTATAAGCCCATACTTATACCTAAGTTACCAAGTAACCCATCTCAGCCACGAGGTATCACACAGATATGAAGTCGACGGATAACCACTACTTAGGTATATGCCCAAACATATACGTAAGTTATCTAGTGACCCATCTCAATCATGAGGAAAACACAAAGGTCAATGACTCAGCTCAAACTAGGATTTTCATTATCGAAACCATAACTGCTGAAGAGCTCCGTCTCTGACGAGTGCAGTGATACTGTCACGACTCCGAAGTACTGCTCACTAACCTAAGACTGTTGAGGTACTCCTCCTGTCGAGTACCGCGGGTCATCCACCTCACAAAGTAGTGCTCCTCCGCCATGGGTCTGCCACCTCACATAGTAGTGCTCCCCCTCATAGCCTACAGAGGTACTCCTCCTGTCGAGTACCGCAGGTCTTCCACCTCACAAAGTAGTTCTCCTCCGACATGGTTCTTCTACCTCACAAAGTAGTTCTCCCCACTGGGCTATGCAAGTCACTCCGAATCAAATCGGACAAGCAGTCATCAGGTCTCAGCCAGCTACACGGTCTCTGTACTCCGTACGCTCGTCTCCGATAGGGTCCGCTCCACGAGCTACAGTTTGATACTCCAAGTATCACAAAGTCCCACGAATAAGTATGTCAAAGGACCGCCTCATCATAGGGGTTTCAACGCAGCAGACGGCGCGTCAATCGGACGCCCGGTCTGTGAGTTATTAGCCTTTTCATCCCAGGGGCCTGGTTGGTTTCGTGTACAAACCAACCCGACCGTATCTCAACTGTACCCCGAACTCACATAGGTTATACTCATAGGGACCGTTTCTCAACGTGATCACCAACGCTGCTGACGGTTCGTCAAACGGACGTCTGGTCTGAAAGTTATCGGCTTTTCCGTTCGAGGGGCCCGGTTGGATTTCGGGTAAAATCCAACTCGGACATACTCCAACTGTGTCCAAAACTCAGGTGATGTATACCAAAAGATCCATATCCCCGAAAGGAATCCAACAAAGTCGACGAAACGTCATTTGGACGTCCGGAACTCAAGCTATAAGCGTTTCTGCTCCAAGGGCCCGGTTGGTTTCGGGTTCGAACCAACCCGGTCATACCCATAGTTCTCCTAAACCTTGAGTGTAATATACCAAAACGACCGTCTCGATCCAAGGATCGTGTCGCAAGTGAAGGTGCACCAATCGGAGGTTCATAGCCCATGTTATGGGCATTTGAACGAATCTGCTCGCTTTTAGGGGGGTTTGGGCCCGGACCGACCCAGCCCAAGACCCCCTGGGTCGGCCCGAACCGGTTCGACCCGACCCGGGTCTGGGTCCGGCCCACTTGGGTGTGGCCCGGCCCGGCGGGAGGCCCAGCCCAGCGGGCGGCCCGGCCCAGCGGCTGGGCGCCCTGGCCCAGCGCGAGCGGCCCGGCTCGGCTGGGCGCTCGGTCTGCGACCGAGCGGTGCGAAGGTGGGGCGCTACCCCCTTGCCTTGTAATGGCGGCCCCATGTGGGGGGACTGCCTGTCCACCACTGGGGGTTACGACCCCCAAAATTCTGAACGGCCGGCCCGGTTGGCCAGCCGGTGTCGCCGTCGTGGGACCCCGCGGTCCCGCCCCCCCAAGCGCCAACGGCCGGTTTATCCAGTCACCTCCAAGTCTTCTGCCGCGGCCAAAGGACCGCGGCTCTTGATGCTTCGGTGTCCGGGGAGTCCGGTTTCCCCCTATCGGTGACAGCCGCGTCCTTAGGCCGCGGCCCTTCTTCGACCGGCGCGGCGCGTTGGCGACGCGCCCCTCCGCCGCGGCCCTTCAAGATGCTCTGGTGCGCCGCGACGGCGTCGTGTACCTCCACCGCGGCCTCTTTCGGCCTTATCGGCGCGACGCGACGGCGCCGCGCTCCTTCGCCGCATTTCCCTCATTTCCACGCGGTGTGACAGCACCGCGCCATCTCTGTTCCAATCCACAACAAAGGACAACAGTAAAAAGGGAGGAGGGTCGGCCGTGTTTGTGCAGTCTGGCCCCCTCCCGTTAATCGATAGCAAGTAGCTAAAAGATTAACAATGAACGCCCAAATATTCACGAACATAAAATCAAACCCCTACCTCTTTCTCGTCGCTTGTTGGCGGAGTCACAGAAGGAAGACGATGAAGACCGTCGTTCGTCGCGTCTGCCACACGTCCCCAATTCCGAGCTGTGTCGGTTCATTGACGATGTTGCGGAGGATAGGTTTCTGGGGAAGGAAGGTCGAAGAAGAATCGCGTGGAAGATCATCATTGGCATTCTTCACGTTCTTCGTTGGTGAGGATATGATTTCCCCAAGTGTTGGGCGTCGCAATACTTTACCAGCGCTTCATCGCTTGGTGAAGCCGTCCCAAAACCTTCTCCCAAACTCCATATATATAGGAGAGGGGGAGAGGTATGTAACCATCGTGGAATTTATGACGGTTCATTTATTTGGAACCTTCCTAAATGCCAACGATGCGGGTACTTAATTTAAAAAGGAGTTCGGGCGAATTAAATTGTGTTGGTGCAATTTAAGAGGTGTGTTGGCACTACTTAAGAGTGGAGGATGCCAAGAAGTTTCCCCCACATATCCTGCATCAAAACATATGACACGAATCAATTTTATGTTGATACATAAAATTAATTGACAATAATTAATTTGACGTCGACACATAAAATTAAATCACAGCAATTAATTTTTACTTCGACCCATAAAATTAACTGACAACAATTAATTTTACGTCAACTCATAAAATTAAGTGAGAGAAATTAATTTTACATCGACACAAAAAATTAACTGACAACAATTAATTTTACGTCGACCCATAAAATTAATTGAGTGAAATTAATTTTACGTCGACATATAAAATTAATTGATGGGGGTTTGAGAGGTTTCATCTCCCTCCCCATTAAATGGGGGGTTAGGGTGTGGCGGTTCCACCACCAACTCCTAAGTGGAGCTTATAACCACTTTATCCGCACTTCATGTGTTTAACAAAATAAAATAAATTATTCAGTTATTTTATTTTATTAACCCACGTAAAACCCCAAAAACTAACTTTTATACCCAATCATCTATCATTGAGGTGAAAGTATTCTTAAGCTAATATTGGCACTACGAGTCCAACGGTGCCCTCAGAATTCGATTCTGAGCACCGTTTCAAAAGTTATAAAATGTCGCTCGTACGTTTACTGAACGTACCCGAAAAAAAGTATGAAAATTTATTATCAGTCACCCTCGACCCACTACGGTCAAGGATAGGCTTTGCCTAGGAGAAAAATTCCCCAACGAACTCAACGGTACTCTCGTATTTTCAATTCAAGTTACCGTTTAGAAGTTATGAATTTTACAATAAAATAATTGTCACTTAATTATTTTATTTACATCCAAAAACTAACTTTCTCAGGTGGCTTGCGCTGGCCAAAGTTAGTATCTCCTTAAAGTAAGAATACCCTCATGAGTTCAGTGGTGGTCTCATATTTTTAATCTGAGTTACCGTTTGTGAGTTATAAGAATTTCAAAAATAAAATAACTTATTTAATTAATTTATTTACGGTTATTCCATTTTTGGGTTTTCTCACAAGAGGCCTACGCCGACTAAACTTAAGTCATGCCTAGGGTAAACCCTCCATCCTGAGCACAACAGTGTCCTAGGATTTCTGATCCGAGTAACCATTTAAGATTTATTCCACTTTTTCAAGAAAACTACTTACGCACGTTAAATTAAGCTTAACAAAACTTCAGAAAATTATTCCGGGCACACCGGGCCTCAGAATCAGGTGCCGTCAGAAACTCCGTACTCGTAAAATTCCAAATAATTTTAAAAAAAATTCCCTTGAAATTTACGAGTATTTACATTACTCCCACCTCAGGGATTTACGTCCCCGTAAAGCTACATCAAAAACTAGGGAAACAAAAAGGGGGTACTGTGCACGCATCTGAGCCTCCTGCTCTCATGTGCTCTCTTGGAGGTTCTCGTGTTTCCATCTGATGCACACTAGAGGAATCGACCGTCCACGTAGGACCCTCTCTTGTCGATCCTCGATCTCCACCGGGACCTCCGCAAAAGTCATCTCGTCATCGATGTTCAGCTCCCCATGGTCGATGATATGCGTTGGGTCGTGCACGTATCTCCTCAGTTGAGATATGTGGAAAAACATCATGCACCTGGTGCAACTGAGGTGGATGGGTCAAGCGGTAAACCACCTCGCCTACCCTGTTGAGGACCTAGAAGGGTCCGATGAAGCGCGGAGATAACTTGTCACCCCGGCCAAAACTCCGTAATCCACGTCGAGGTGAGACCTATAAGAAAACGTGGTCGCCATCCTCGAACTCTAGTGGTCTCCGCCTCCTGGATGTCCTGAACCTTCTCTGGTCCTACAAGAGCTACTAAGATTTCTTCTTTGCCGATAAGAGAAATCTGGTCTCATCCCCTGGATGAACCAAGTTCTTTGCCTAATACAGTCAGTCCCGACATGGATGATACTAATCCATACCAAGGATGACGTCGTAAGGACTCGACGCTACTACTAAGAGATCCAACCTTTAGTCTCGCCTCCAAGGGTTGAGTCACACTGTCGGCATCATTGTGTGGTCTCTGGGTATCCTCCAGTTGGTATCTCAAAAGTGAGGGTCAAGCCAATAGTTTATAACCGGGACCTCTCAGTATCAACCAAACAGATGGATAGGAAAGCAAACATCACAAAGATAAGTGTCTTTTATTACTACAGCTCGAAGTACAAAGACACAAATAGAACAGCAACATGGAACTATAATTACAAGGGAAAAAAAAGAAATCCACTAGTTCCGCTCCTGTCCACCTGCTTCCGGAGCTCTAATGCCTTGTCCACTACTCGGCTGTTGCGCAAGCACCCGCCGCTACTTCTGTCTTGGTGGCTCCTCCAATGCCTACGGATCAACTGTGCGGGGGGTCGGATAATCACGTGCCAGATGACCCTTCCTACCACATTCATAACTCTTCCTTCTCCTTGTATGGTTGTCTCTATTTTATGTGCCTCACACAACCAAACCTGTATCCCGAGGTCGCCCACCTACTGGTCTGGTCCTCTTGGACCCCTGCATCATCTGTCTACTGTCTACAGATGACTCGGCTACGGATGGAAAATCCTGCGACAAAGGCAGTAGCTCCTGAGAATGCTCGGAGTGTAGAGTCACTGGTATGAACTCTACCCTGAAGAAGGTCTCTAAGTCTCCCCATGTGAAGGTCATCTCATCACAAAACTGGAGCATCTGGCTCCACCATATGTCTGTTGTTGCCTGAAGGAGGCTGGCAGCAAAGATCACCATGAAGTCCGTTGGTGTACCCACTATCCTAAAAACTCCCACCACAGCCTCCATCCAATCCTCAGCCGCCTGTGGGTCCATCTCTCCCCGAAACCTAGGTGGCCTCTGGCGCTGGAACTCGTGCAGTGCGCTCAAGCGGCGTGCATTGCCTACTGCTGGGGCTGGTGGCATCGGTGGCCCAACGTATGGTAGTATCGTTGGTGCCTCCGCTGGTGCCTCAACTATAAGAGGGCCGTATACCGAGGCCTCGTCACCTGGCAGTCTATCAGTACGTACATCCCTCTAGGCTCTAGCTGGTCGTCCATGGAAAGACATCCTGAAATAAACATACGTGACATGGTCAAACGATTATACCTGGTGAGATGACCTGGTTTGAGCTGTTTTAAGGGGAAAACATTTGAAAACACACATTCAATTAGTGTTTTCATGCACTGAGTCGGAAATCATAGGTTAGGGTCCGGGTGTATGGATACGTCGGTCTCCCACACCATCACTGGACTCCCTGAACTGAATACCACACTCAGTACTCTTAACAATATTGCTTCATAGAAAAGAAATATCATAGTTATAAGTTATGCGGTAAAACTGACTCCTCTGATACCAATTTGTCATGACCCATCCTTAGGGCCCATGCCGTGACTACCCCAAGCCCACCTTCCATAGGCCAGGGGCTGGAGACTAGCACCAAAGGCGTAAATCCCAAAAAAAAGGGAGGCATTGCCTTTACGAAACAAAATCACACACAAACAGAGTACAAGAAGAAGCTACACTAAGTAAAGCAGTATAACAAACGTGCTGAAAGTAACAGGGGCCGGAAATACAAGCCCAAAAGAAAGATACAGCTACAATTGAAAGTAAAGTACAACTCAAAGGACAACAGCTGAAAGGTGACAAGCAGCTCCTGGATCGTCCTCCGGGTTCCTACCTGAAGGGTAGGTACAGATTTCCTCCTCAGCACTCCACATCTTTCTGTCTCCTCTAGGTACCGACTCGTCGTGAGATCCACCTCCGGGTACCGTCCAGATCTACAAGACTCAACCACGATCAATGATGTTCGTCATCCACAACCAACACAGCGAGGTGCGGGCAAAGCCCTCGCAGGGGTGAGTATATGATACTCAGTAGGGACCCCGAGACCCTCAAGGTCTCACTAAATCCAACAAGGATAATCACAAAGAAAGTTCTCAACAGATAACCCTTACTTAGGTATAAGCCCGTACTTATACCTAAGTTACCAAGTAACCCATCTCAACCATGAGGTATCACATAGATATGAAGTCGACGGATAACCACTACTTAGGTATATGCCCATACATATACATAATTTATCTAGTGACCCTTCTCAGTCATGAGGAAAACACAAAGGTCAATGACTTAGCTCAAACCGGGATTTTCATTATCGAAACCATAACTGCTGAAGATCTCCATCTCTGATGAGTACAGTGATCCTGTCACTACTCCGAGGTACTGCTCACTAACTTAAGACTGCTGAGGTACTCCTCCTATCGAGTACCGCGGGTCAGCCACCTCAAAAAGTAGTGGTACTCCGCCATGGATCTGCCACCTCACACAGTAGTGCTTCCCCCTCATAGCCTACAGAGTTACTCCTCCTATCGAGTACCGCGGGTCTTCCACCTCACAAAGTAGTGCTCCTCCACCACGGGTCTGCCACCTCACAAAGTAGTGCTCCCCACTGGTCTATGCAGGTCACTCTGAATCAAATCGGACAAGCAGTCATCAGGTCTCAGCCTGCTACACGGTCTCCGTACTCTGTACACTCATCTCTGGTAGGGTCCTCTCCACGAGCTACAGGTCGATACTCCAAGTATCATAAAGTCCCACGAAGAAGTATCTCAAAGGACTGCCTCGTCATAGGGGTCTCAACGCAGCAGACGACGTGTCAATCGGACGCCCGGTCTGTGAGTTATTAACATTTTCGTCCTAGGCACCCAGTTGGTTTCGTGTACGAACCAACCCAACCGTATCTTAACTGTACCCCGAACTCACATAGGGTATACTCATAGGGACCGTTTCTCAATGTGATCACCAACGCCGCTGACGGTTTGTCAAATGGATGTCCGGTCTGAAAGTTATCGGCTTTTCCGTTCTAGGGGCCCGGTTGGATTTCGGGTACAATCCAACCCGGCCATACTCCAACTGCATCCAAACCTCAGCTGATATATACCAAAAGATTTGTATCACCAAAAGGAATCCAACAAAGTCAACGGCCCATCATTCGGACGTCCGAAACTCAAGCTATAAGTGTTTCCGCTCTGAGGGCCCGGTTGGTTTCGGGTTCGAACCAACCCAGACGTACCCAAAGATCCCCTAAACCTTGAGTGTAATATACCGAAACGACCGTCTCGATCCCAGGATCGCGTCACAATTGACGGTTCACCAATCGGAGGTCCATAGCCCATGTTACGGGCGTTTGAACGAATCTGCCCGCTTTTAGGGGGCTTTGGGCCCGGACTGACCCGACCCAAGACCCCCTAGGTCGGCCCGAACCGGGTTGACCCGACCTAGGTCCGGGTCCGACCCACTTGGGCGCAGCCTGGCCCAGCGGCGCGGCCCGGCCCAGCTGGCGTGGCCCGACCCAGTGGGCGGCCCGGCCCAGCGCGAGCGGCCTGGCTCGGCTGGGCGCTCGGTCTGCGACTGAGCGGCTTGAAGTGGGGGCACTACCCCCTTGCCTTGTAATGGCGGCCCCACGTGGGGGGACCGCCTGTCCACCACCAGGGGTTACGACCCCCAGAATTATTAACGGCTGGCCCGGTTGGCCGGCCGGTGCTGCCGTCGCGGGACCCAGTGGTCCCACCCCCCCAAGCGCCGGCGGCCGGTTTATCCAGACGCCTCCAGGTATTCCACCGCGGCCAAAGGGCCGCCGCTCTTGATACTCCTGCAGTTAAGGAGTCCAGCTACCCCCTGTCGGTGACCGCCGCGTCCTTAGGTCGCGGCCCGTCTTCGATCGGCGCGGCGTGTTGGCGCCGCACCCCTCCGCCGCGGCCCGCCCAGGCCACAGCCCTTCAAGATACTCCGGCATGGCGTGACGGCACCGTGCCCCTCCGCCGCGTCCTCTTTCGGCCTTAACGGCGCGGCGCGACGGAGCGGCGCTCCTTCACTGCGGTTCCCTCATTTCCGCACGGTGAGACGGCACCGCGCCATCTCCATTCCAATCCACAACGAAGGACAACAGTAAAAAGGGAGGAGGGTCGGCCATGTTTGTGCGGTCCGACCCCTCCCGTTAATCGATAGCAAGTGACGAAAAGATTAACGATGAATTCTCAAATATTCACGAACATAAAATCAAACCCCTACCTCTTGCTCGTCGCCCATTGGCGGAGTCGCAGAAGGAAGACGATGAAGACCGTCGTTCGTCGCGTCCGCCACACGTCCCCAATTCCGAGCTGCGTCGGTTTGTTGATGATGTTGCGGAGGATAGGTTTCTGGGGAAGTAAGGTCGAAGAAGAATCGCGTGGAAGATCGTTGTTGGAGTTCTTCACGTTCTTCATTGGAGAGGATATGATTTCCCCAAGTGTTGGGCGTCGCAATACTTTACCAGCGCTTCGTCGCTTGGTGAAGCTGTCCCAAAACCTTTTCCCAAACTCCCTATATATAGGAGAGGAGAAGAGGTATGTAACCATCGTGGAATTTATGATGGTTCATTTATTTGGAACCTTCCTAAATTCCAATGGTGTAGTTGCTTAATTTAAAAAGGGGGTCGGACGAATTAAATTGTGTTGGCTCAATTTAAGAGGTGTGTTGGCACTACTTAAGAGTTGAGGATGCCAAGAAGTTTCCCCCACATATCCTGCATCAAAACATATGACACGAATCAATTTTATGTTGACACATAAAATTAATTGACAACAATTAATTTTACATCAACACATAAAATTAAATCACAGCAATTAATTTTTACGTCAACCCATAAAATTAACTGACAACAATTAATTTTACGTCAACTCATAAAATTAATTGAGAGCAATTAATTTTATGTCGACACATAAAATTAACTGACAAAAATTAATTTTACTTCGAACCATAAAATTAATTGAGTGCAATTAATTTTACGTCGACATATAAAATTAATTGATGGGGGGTTTGAGAGGTTTCCTCTCCCTCCCCATTAAATGGGGGGTTAGGGTGTGGCGGTTGCACCACCAACTCCCAAGTGGAGATTCTAACCACTTTATCCGCACTGCATGTGTTTAACAAAATAAAATAAATTATTCAATTATTTTATTTTATTAATCCACGTAAAACCCCAAAAACTAACTTTCATACCTGGTCATCTTCTGTTGAGGTAAAAGTATTCTTAAGAGAATATCGGCACTGCGAGTTCAACGGTGCCCTTGGAATTCGATTCTGAGCACCGGTTCAAAAGTTATAAAACGCCGCGGGTACGTTTACTGAACATACCCGAAAAAAAGTTCGGAAAATTATTATCAGTCACCCTCGACCCACTGTGGTCAAGGATAGGCTCTTACTAGGAGAAACACGCCCCAAAAAACTCAATGGTACTCTCGGATTTTCAATTCGAGTTACCATTTAGAAGTTATTAATTTTACAAGAAAATAATTGTCACTTAATTATTTTATTTACAGCCAAAAACTAACATCCTCAGGTGGCTTGCGTCGGCCAAAGTTAGTATCTCCTTAAAGGAAGCAGACCCTCACGAGTTCAGCAGTGGTCTCGGATTTTTAATCCGAGTTACCGTTTGTGTGTTATAAGCATTTGAAAAATAAAATAACTTATTTAATTATTTTATTTACGGTTATGTCATTTTTGGGTTTTCTCACAAGAGGCCTGCGCCGACTAAACTTAAGTCACGCCTAGGGTAAACCCTCCATCCTGAGCACAACGGTGTCCTCGGATTTCTGATCTGAGTAACCATTTATGATTTATTCCACTTTTTCATGAAAACTACTTACGCACATTAAATTAAGCTTAAAAAACTTCAGAAAATTATTCCGGGCACACCGGGCCTCAGAATCAGGTGCCGTCAGAAACTGCGTACTCATAAAATTCCAAAGAATTTTAAAAAAAAAATTCCCTTGAAATTTACGGGTCTTTACAATGAATATCACAATCCACCGACAAGCACGAGCGATTCTCCAATGTTTCAAGGTAGGTTTTACTCTTGATTGTTCTTCATTAAATTTTACATTGATTCAATCTTCTTGAACCGCATGTTTTCAAACTAACACGGAGGGCACGGGCTAAACGAACACGGCCCGATCCCTCCGCTACCTCATGGATTGATGTGTTCTTCGTGGGCGGATCGTCGGGTTGAGCAGAACCCAACCACGTCGGGATAGTTGCAAAGGTGACGTCCTAGGACACACAAAGACTCCTTTGGATTGAAAAACGGGCCACCAGAGCTCACCTAGTGACCCATGGAAGTCTTTCGATGATCGACGCCAGCAACCGACGCCGAAAGGGTACAGGCAGCGGTCGGACATGATGGTGGCGGCGGCGCAACCGCGTCGCCGAAGGAGGCCACGACCCGTTGGCCACAGCGGTGCACCAGGGCGGCCGGCACCCAGCCGGCCATGAGAGGAGAAGCGATATCATCGCACTACTGGAAGGGGAGTTGGTAGGACTCCCAGTCGGCCCCATCACGCCGAGCATGACCCGCTCTGGCGGGTCCCGTGTGCAAGCAGGCGGCGCCACATGGCGCCCCCAGGTTGGCCATACCTAAACGGTCCAACTGGAACATTTGGAAATCTTAGGGGGTTCCTCCCTTGGGTGGCGGCAAGGGCGGGCCCCACCACAGTGGACCACACCCAGCCGTGGGCCGTGCACCGCGGGTCGTCCCGACAGGCTGCGACCAACGTAATCCGGACCACACCCAGCAGGTCAGGTCACCCCGGCGGGCTGCGCCCAGCACGAGCCGAACTGCCCCCTTCGTGGGTCAGGCCAGACCGAGGTCCCACCCAATCGGGCTGGACCCAGACCAGGTCGGGTTGGTCCAGGCCGAGTCGGGGCGGGTCGGACTGGACTCGGGCCCTTCTGGACCCAGTTACGCTTTTTTGGCCATATCTTGAGAATCGGGAGTCCGTTTGACGAACCGTCTATGGCACTGGAATCCTTGAATCGAGACGGTCTGTTTGGTATAAACTAATTTAGTTTTGGATAGAGTTGTAGTATGGCTGGGTTGGATCAAACCCAAATCCAACCGGGCCCTCATAACAGAAACACTGATAACTTGTAGACCGGGCGTCCGATTGACACGTCGTTAGTCACGTTGGGTCCCTTATGATGTGACAGACCTTTTTTATACTTCTTCATGGGACTTCGTGGAAGTTTAAGTATTGATCGATTGCTTTAGGAGAAGATCTTCCCAGAATCGAGCATGCTAAGTGCGGAAACCCTGTGGCTGGCTGTACTTGGAGAATCTTCAGATCCTGTGTGGTCCATCTTCAGATCCTGTATGGGACATCTTCAGATCCTGTGTGGGTCATCATCTTCGGATCCTGTGTGGGTCATCTATGATCCTGTGTGGGTCAAAAACATATCTTCTCGACGAAGTAAGATGACATAGAAATACGGTTAATCATTTATACTTTTGTACTTAAGTTATACCTGGTGTGAGCTGAGTATTTACCTTTGTGGTACACTTCTGTGTGGTGATACCTTCATGGTATTCTTCTGTGTTGCATTACCTTTTTGGTACTTACCTTCGCGGTGTTACCTTCTTGGTATTATTTCCTTCGTGGAACAGTTGTGCTTTTGGATAAAGAGTCGGGTCTTGTGTTTCCTCATGAACGAGATGGGTTTACTTGATAACTTAGGTATGTGTATGGGAAGATACCTAAGTAGGGCTGATTTTTTTTTGTGCTTTGTGATTATGGTATTTCTTTGTGGTTTATCCTTCGCAGATTCTAAGAGACCTTTTAGGGTCTCGGGGTCCCTACTGAGTATTTTTATACTCACCCCTGCATGGGCTACACATGAACCTTTCTGTGTCTTGTGTAGATGATGGACAACATTGATCGAGGCTGAGGGTGCCAGGACTGGAGGCTGCTTGGTGGTGGACCATTAGATAAGACGTACCGCAAAGATGACAGTTCGAGAGTTGTACCTACCCTTCAGGTAGGATCCTTGGCAGGTGTTCACAGGAGCTGTTTTCAGTTTTTCTTGTACTTTCCAGTTGGGCTTGTATTCTGACCCCTTTACTTACTGTACCCTCTCTATTTACTATATAGTTTACTTTTTTCTTGTATCTTTCTATGTGCTTAGATTGTGTGAGTTTTCAGGTTAAAAAGGAAATACATTCCCGGTTTTAGGGATATGTCTTTCCAGTGATAGTCACCAACCTCTGGCCTATGGAAGGCGGGCTTGGGGTAGTCATAGCACAGGCCCCGGGGGATGGGTCCTAACAAATTGGTATCAAAGGAGTCAGTTCTAATGAAGAACATGGACTCTAATATTTTAATCAACAATATTGTTAAGTGTTGTGAGTGTGGTAATCAGTTTGGGGAATCCAGTGTTGGTGCAGTAGCCGACGTATCCATACACCAGGACTATGACTTCTTATTTTTGACTCAGTGCACGAAAACACTAATTGCGTGTCTGTTTTTGAAAAGTTTTCTTTGTGATCTCTTTGAGTCAGCTCAACAGGTATAACTTATTAACTGTGGCGAACCTGTTTCTTTTCAGGATGTCTCCACATAGACAGTTAGCTAGGGTTCCGGGTAGAGTATGCGATGACGGCCCACTGAGCGATGAGGCTTCGGTGCAGGGCCCTCTTACGGTAGAGGTACCAAAGGCATCACTACCCATTGGGCCACCGTTTTCACCAGCTCCAGTAGTAGAAGGTGCATTCCACTTGAGCGCGTTGCACAATTTTTAGCACCAGAGGCCACTAAGTTTCTGGGGAGAGATGGATCCACAGGCGGCTGAGGACTAGCTGGAGGCTGTGGTTAGAGTTTTTCAACTTATAGGGACACCAGATGATCTCATGGTGATCCTTATCGCCAGTATTCTTTAGGAAGTAGTGGGAAGATAATGGATCTTGATTCTCTAGGTTCATGATGAGGTGGCTCTCATCTGGGTGGACTTTGAGATCCTTTTCAGGGCAGTTTTCGTCCCAGTGACCTTACGCTTTGTGTGTATACAGGAGCTTATCCACTTGCATCAAGGCAGCATGACCATGGCTCAGTATTCAGTGAGGTTCACCGACCTCTCGCGCTACTCCAATAACATGGTGTGAGATCCTTTCTTTAGGTCTCATACCCTCGAGTAGGGACTCAGACGAGATATTAGAGCTTTTATGATTTCTCTCAACATCCCGACGCAGGTGGGGGTGTTAGAGAGAGCACTCTTACTGGAGAGCTTCTTTGCTGAGCAGCCACCGGCAGTGAGACCCACCACCGGAAGACACGTAGTAGATTCATCTTCTGTTGGAAGTAGACAGATGATGCAAAGTTCCAAGAAGACCATACCTATAGGTGGAAGACCGTAGGATATAGGGTCAATTGTGCGGGGCTCTCGAGACAGAGCAAGATAGGCAAGGAGCAGGCAGTGTTACTCGTGCGGCGGGCAGGGTCACATGGCTCATGACTGCCCAACACACTATATGGACAACCAACAGACAGTCAAAGGACCGCCTAGGCATAGGAGAAGATTAGTTCAAGGAGGTATGCAGGTAGCAGGAAAATGTGGCAGAGGAGCTGGTCATGCAGTAGGCAGTGGGTGGCGATTCGAGGTTCTACTGCCACCACCTCCAGGTGGTCCACCCCGACCATAGGGAGCAGGTGGACAGTGACGAGCTCAGCTCCAGGCAGTTGAGGCCTACGACCATGGAACTCCGGATATGATACGAGGTATGATCTGTGTCTACTCCACCTTAGCTACAGTCTTATAGACACAGGTGTCATTTACTCTTTTATTTCCATGGCCCTTGTTTGGAGCTCAAAGATTCCAATGGAGTCGTTGGATCGATCCTTGCGGCTAGAGACTCCTATGAGAGAGGATTCAACAATTAAACACTGGTGCTGGAAGTTTGAGCTTACTCTATAAGGTGAGAGCTTCAACTGGGATCTTCTAGTAGCGACGTCGTGGCCTTACGATGTCATCTTGGGTATGGATTGATTATCTACTATCCATGCTCTGATTAACTTTATTTGGCACAAAGTGTGGTGTGTTTGCAAGGATGGGACCATGTTTTCCTTTACCAGTGAGAAGGAAACCTTTATAGCACAGGATGGACTTACCTGGAGGAGGGTGCAGCCAATCACTCATCAGTTGTCTAGCCTTACCCTCAGACTAGTTGATGTTGAGAGTCTAAGCTATCCTATAGTGGTGGACCAGTACACAGATGTTTTCTCTGATGATGTTCCGAGTCTACCTCCTCACAGAGAGGTAGAATTTTATATCGACTTGTACCCCGGGACAACACTGATATCTACACCAGCATATCAGATGGCTCTCGCGGAGCTTCGAGAACTGCGAGTACAGCTGTAGGAATTGCAGAGCAAGGGGTTCATTAGGCCTAGTGTTTCTCCTTGGGAAACCCCAATTTTGTTCGCTAAGAAGGCATATGGGAGTTTGAGACTCTTTGTGGACTATCGGCGCATGAACCAGCTGACCTTGAAGAACAAATACTCACTCCTGAGGATTGACGATCTCTTTGATCAGCTGAAGGGAGCGTGGTGGTTTTCGAAGATAGACCTCAGATCAGGCTATCACTAGCTTAGGGTATGAGACAAGGATGTGCATAAGATGACCTTCAGATGTTAGTATGGCCATTATGAGTTATTGGTTATGCCATTTAGCATGACCAACACCCCATAAATGTTCATGGGACTCATGAACAGAATATTCTAGACATACCTTGATCGCTTTGTGGTTGTCTTCATCAATGACATCCTGGTATACTCAGCTACAGAAGAGGATCGTGTCTATCATCTGCAGATAGTTCGAGACACACTCCGAGAGCACCAGCTTTATGGTAAGCTCTCGAAGTTCCATTTCTGGATTCGATAGGTTCACTTCCTAGGAAACATCATCTCGGGGGATGGATTTGCATTGGATCCAGAGAAGATTGAGGATGTTCTTACTTGGGAGCCACCCAGGAGTGTGACGGAGGTACAAAGTTTCCTAGGTCTGGCTGGTTACTACCAGAGGTTTGTACCTAACTTTTCCAGAGTTTCGACACCCTTATCAGCATTGATGAAGAAGGGGAAACCCTTCATGTGGTTGGAGATATTCCAACGGAGTTTTCAGGAGCTAAGGTAGAGACTGAAAAGTACCCCCATCTTGAGGCTACCAGAGGAGGGCGTTGGGAACGTAGTCTACTACGACGCATCAGGGACCGGGCATGGATGTGTCCTGATGTAGGAGCGAGCAGTGATCGCTTATGGTTCTCGACAGCTGAGACATAATGAGAATAACTACGCTACCCACAACCTGGAGTCAGCAGTAGTGGTCTTCTCCTTGAAGATGTGGTGACATTACTTGATAGGCGAACGTTTTATAGTTTACTTTGATCACAAGAGTCTCGGGTATATCTTCTCTCAGAAAGACCTTAACATGAGATAGCGACATTGGATTGAGTTCCTCCAGGACTATAACTTCGAGATATTATATACTTATGGGAAGGGGAACATTGTAGAAGATGCACTCAGCATGAGATTTGGTATACCATTGCTGAGTGAGGCGACAGAGCAGCAGGCCGCTTTGCAGATATCCTACATGGAATGAGATGGAGAAGCATATCTTCAGTCTCTGACAGTCACTCCCCAACTTCTTTAGCGATTTAGGGAGGCGCATCTTGGGGACACTGACTGCGAGGCTTGACGTGCTCAGATATCCATAGGACAAGCACCTGATGGATTTTCTAAAGGTGGGGAGCAGGTCATCCTCTTCAAAGGGAGTATTATGGTACCGGTGGTGCTATGAGAGGAAGTGTTGAGGGAGTTCCATACGTCCCCTCTAGTGGTACATCCAGGAGTGGTGAAGATGTACCAAGACCTCCGGCATTAGCACTTGTGGTCGGGAATGAAGAAAGCAGTGGAAAATTTTGTCTCATGGTGCCTCACTTGTCAGCAAGTGAAGGTAGGGCATCCAGTTTCAGTGAGATTAGTTCAGCCACTAGAGGTTCCATAATTGAAGTGGGATGTAATTTCTATGGACTTCATGATGGGACTTCCACGCATGTCCAGGGGTCATTATTCTATCTGGGTGATCGTTGACTGATTCAACAAGTCGGACCACTTCCTACCTATTAGAGAGCAGGGATCAGTAGAGATCTTTGGACGCCTCTATGTACAAGAGATTGTATGGCTTCATGGAGTGCCCTCGACAATTGTCTCCGATCGTGATGTAAATTTTACTTCCCAGCTATAAAAGGGGTTACAGGAGGCGTTTGGGACTCATCTTCGATTGAGAACTGCCTTTCATCCTCAAATGGATGGTCAGACAGAGCGGACCATTCAGAATCTCGAGGACATGTTGAGTGCTTGTGTCCTTGATTTCAGCCGCAGCTGGGAGGATCAATTTCTCTTGGTGGAGTTTTCATACAACAATAGTTATCATTTCACTATTAGTATGGTACCATTAGTGGCATTGTACTGTCGACCTTACATATCACTTCTGTGCTAGACTGACCTAGGGGAGTCTGCACTCATGGGACCGGAGATGGTACGGGCTACCATAGGGAAGGTGCAGATCATTCAGGAGAAGATGAAGACTGCACAGAGCAGGAAGAAGTCTTATGCTGATAGGATATGGAGACCTCTGGAGTTTGAGGATGGTGACCATGTCTTTCTATGGGTCTCACATGGATGAGGTTTCCGTAGAATTGGATGGGGCAGAAAGTAATCTCCAAGGTTCATAGGACCCTTTCAGGTCCTCAGCAGAGTTGTCGAGGTGGAATACCGCCTAGATCTTCCCCCTCAGTTGCACTAGGTGCATGACATTTTCCATGTATCCCATTTGAGGATATACGTACATGATCCTTCACACATCATTGACTGGGTGAGCTGGACATCGATGTTGGGTTGACGTTTTCAAAGGTTCCAATGGAGATTGAGGATCAATAGGAGAGAGTCATTCATGGGAAATCGATACCTCTGGTGCATGTATGTTGGCAGCATGGGATCCTCTAGGAGAGCACATGGGAGCGTGAGTCTCAAATTCGTGCTTAGTACCCCCATTTGTTTCCTTAGTCTATGTTATGGATTTCGAGGATGTAAATCCATAAGTTGGGGAGAATGTAAAGACATAGATTTTCTCTATAATTTTTTTCTCAATTATATAGAATTATTACGAGTCTATGAAAATTGAAAGTGGATGATTCCGAGGCCTGGTGTGCCTGAAATGAATTTTTGAACTTTTTTCATATACGTTCAGTAAATGTGTGAGCGGAGTTTTCTAACTTTTGAACTGTTGCTAGGATTAAATATTTGAGGGCACCGTTGAATATGCAACACTGGGATTCACTTAAGGGAGGCTTCACTTCGACCACAGTAGGTCCAGAGAAAATGATAGTTTTGGGAACTTTTTTATAGAATAAATAAAATAACTTTATTTTTTTATTTTTATTCTATTCCTACAACGTACGAGCGGTAAGGTGGGACCAGCGACGTGTCAAGCCAATAAATGGCTTGAACCTCCAATCTAAGTAATAGAAATGTTGAGGAAAATTAGGAAGCTTCCTATTAATGAGCCCCATTAACTCCCCACGTCATTAATTTTTATTCCCCTCTCCTATAAATATAGAGCTTGGGGGAGGGGTATCAGACAAGCTTCGCCAAGAAACGAAGTTCTTTTGGAACACCGTGACGCCCGACCCTTAGAAGACGAAGCCAACCCAACAATAGGTGACAGAAGACGCCGAACCAAAGGGGGACGTGTGAGTGGCGTCTTTGGGAGCTGGTCGTGGGAATGAAGATCACGATGCACTGACAAGCGCAGGAGATTCTCAAACGTTTCAAGGTAGGTTTTACTCTTGATTGTTCTTCATTAAATTTTATGTTTATTCAATCTTCTTGAGCCGCATGTTTTCAAACTAACGCGGAGGGTGTGGGCCAAACGAACATGGACTGATCCCTCCACTACCTCATGGATTGATGTGTTCTTCATGGGTGGATCTTCGAGTTGAGAGGAACCTAACCACGTCAGGATACTTGAAAAGGAGACGTCCCGGGACACACAATGACTCCTTCGGATTAAAGAACGGGCCACCGGAGCTCACCCGGTGACCCGCGGAAGTCCGCTGGCAACTGGTGCCGGTGACAGATGCCGACAGAGTATAGGAAGTGGCTAGCACATTGTCTGACTGTGATGGAGGTGGCGGCACAACCGTGCTACTGAAGGAGGCTGCGGCCCGTCGACCGCGGTGGAGGAGGTTGCCGGCCGTCACACCAGTTGGCCACGTTGTAGCAGGGCAGTGCGCTTCTACACCACCGGTAGAGTAGGAGGTCGTGGTTGTCAAGCCACAGTGGCGCACCAGGGTGGTCGGCACCCGGCTGGCCGTAGGAGGAGTAGTGGCACCGTCGCGCCACTGGAAGGGGAGCCAGTCGGAATCTCGGCTGGCCACGTCACGCTGAGCACAACCCGCTCTAGAAGGTCCCGTGTGCCAGCAGGTGGCACCATGTGGCGCCACCAAGTTGTCCAGACCCAAACAGTCCAACTAGACCGTTCAAAAATCCCTGGGGGCGGATCCCTCGGGTGTTGTCTAGGGTGGGCCCCACCACGATAGACCGCACCCAACGGGTCGGGCCGCCCCCTTCGCGAGCTGAGCCAGACCACGGCCCAGTGGGCTGGGCCCACCGCGGTCCACCCCATCTGGACTGGACCCGGACCAGGTCTAGTCGACCTGAATCGGGTCGGGTTGGCCCAGGCCGAGTCGGGCCGAATCAGACTGGGCCCCAGCCCATCTGGACTCAGTTATGCCTTTTTGGCCATATCTTGAGAATTGGGCGTCCGTTTGACAAACTGTCTACGATACCAGAATCTTTGAATCAAGATGGTCCTTTTGGTATACTCCACTTGAGTTTTGGATAGATTTTGAGTATTTCCAGGTTGGATCGAATCCGAATCCAACCGGGCCCTCAGAACGGAAACACTGATAACTTGCAGATCGGGCGTCTGATTGACATGTCGTCAGTCGTGTTGGGTCCCTTATGACATGACGGACCTTCGTGATACTTTTTTGTGGGACTTTGTCGTAATTGAATTATCTATCGATGGATTGACGAGCAGATCCTCCCAGAATCAAGCGTACTTAGTGTGGAAACCCTATGGATGGCTGTACTTAGAGAATCTTTGGATCATGTGTGGGTCAGCATCTACCGATCATGTGTGGGTCATCTTCATAACCCGTGTGGGTCATCTACCGATCCTGTGTGGGTCATCTTGAGATCATGTGTGGGTCATCTTCGGATTTTTTATGGGTCAGCATTTTTAGATCTTGTTTTGGTCATCTTTGTTCTTGTGTGGGTTAACAGCAGAGCTTCTCAACGAAGTAAGATAATCTAGCAATACAGCTAATCATCTATACATTCATACTTAAGTTATACCTATTGTGAGATAAGTCTTTACCTTTTTGGTAGACTTCTGTTTGGTGATACCTTTGTGGTATTCTTCTGTGTGGTGTTACCTTTGTGGTACTTACCTTCGTGGTGTTACCTTCGTGGTATTCTTTCCTTCGTGGAATAGTTGATATTTTGGAAAAAAGATTTGGGTCTTGTGTTTCCTCGTGAACGATATGGGTTTACTTGATAACTTAGGTATGTGTATGGGCATATACCTATGTAGGGATTATTATTGCTTCATGATTTTTTATTATGGTACTTCTTTGTGGTTTATCCTTCACGGATTATGAGAGACCTTCGGGAGAAGGTAGATTGTGACAATAAATATCATATTCACTCATTATATACATTATTATAACCATTATTGAATGTTGGGCATGGAAAATGAGTCGCATCACTTCTTGGAGAAGGTTGATCGTATGTACGCTTGAGCGACAATATCATTCCATTAATGGGTGAAAGGGTAAGGGACTGTATCATATATTAATTTTAAATAATTAATATAATTTTATAAATATCACATATATACATTAAATTTAACCTTATTACATTCCATTTAAAGTGTAAGTGAAAAACAAATCACATCACTTCGTGAGGCGGTAGTTCATCGTACACACAAGTGACGTTATCGTATTTTAATCAACATGGAAAGTAAGAAGTTATATGTGATATTATAATTACATAAGTATAGTAATATCATAAATATCATATATATGTGTTAAATACATCAGTATATCCAGTCTTGAAAGGTCGTGTTGGAAAAATAAATTAAATCGGGTCGTGAAACGGTAGTCCACCGTACACACAATCGACTATTTTATATCCCATTTGATGGAAGTAGTAATGGATATAGGCTATGAAATTAACATAATAACATATAATTATATGGTAGATACTATATTTATTATATTATAATTATTTAATAATATTTCAATGATGTTTAATAATAAATAAAATGAAAACACTCATTTAAGAGTGTTACCTCTTATTTGAAGAACTTCTTTATTTTACACCAAAAGCCTTCCTAGGATGGATTTATGATAAAAAAAGGGATATAGGTTGTTTATGTAGGAATAATTAATTTATTTTCTTATTCCATGTATTTTTATGGGTGAATAGGTGAGGATATGGTGAGGCCTTTTATAATTGGGGGAGAGGACACACTTGTAATTTTTGAAAAGAATCAATTACACCCACATCTTTATCATGCCAAAACCTTCAAAAATGATTCATTATTGACCCTTATATATTTTAATTTAAAAAAATATCTATACAATGGGTTTTGGAAAAAATTTATGTCATATTTAACCCTTATAGTTTTTAGTTTAACCCCCCGATAAATCAGTTTTAACCTTAACCATAGTAATTAACTTTTACAGCTTTTACTATTCATAAAGGTCAAAATTTAAGTGGAACTTATTATATAATATAAATTATTCTAATTAAAAATTTTGAATCCATTTTTGAAAATTCAATTCACATAATTTTCATAATCCAATTTAAAATTATACCCACAGACGTGATGAAAAAGTTGGTTTTCAAAGAGAAATTTCTCATAAGTATAGAAGGTTTTAATATCAAAATTTAATGTGAAATTGACTCCAATAACCTAAATTGTATTGAATATAATATAGTTTTACTAATTTTACTTTAAAACTAATTTAAAATATAATTTGAATTTGTAAATAATTTAAATAAAAAGGTAGTTTTCAATAAAAATCGGAATTTTTCACTGTTCATAAAAAAATGAAACTTTTTATAAAAATCCCAAAAATTCACCCTAAGATAATTTTGATATGATTATTTTAAAAAATAGGTTAATTTTTTTAAATATATTTAATTAATGTGTAAAATTTTTATTTTATCATAAGTTTTCAAGAAGCGACGAAGCGGTTTTCTTTGAAAAAATAAAGTTTTTCAGAAAACAAAATATTTTACTTTCAAGTGAATCTTATTTTTATTTATAATCAATATATAAAAAATGAATGTGTGTAAAATATATATTTTAATTATTTAGTTAGTTTTATTCATGCCTTATAATTTAAAGGTTATGTTATAATGGTCATGTTTAAAAAATATTTTAATAGTGTATTTTTCCTTAAACCCACTGTTGTGTGCATCGCATGATATCAAAGATAATGAATTTATTTAAAAGGAAATAAATAATAAAATATAAATGTGTTACATTATTCCCTCCTAAAAAATCATCTCCAAAATTTCATGGAAATTATCTTCTAAATATATGAAGGTAGTTCTTCTATATAACATCCTCTAATTCTCACATTGCTTCCTCTATTTTATAATTTCTACAATTATCTTAACCAAACGAGTCATATAATTCCTCAATACTTTCTCTCCAGTTTCAAGAATATGTATGGGTTATTCACAGTAAGATATATCAGGTTCCAATTCTATTTCTTCAGATGTGACAACATGCATTGGTTTTGGCTTGTACTTTCTTAATAATGATATATGAAACACTTCATGTACTTTTGAGAGGCTTGGCGGAATTTCCCACAAATAAGCTACAATTACAATAATTTACAAAATTTCAAAGGGTATGATGTTCCTAGGGATTATATTTCACTTATTACTTAACATTATAACACCTTTACATGGAGATAATTTTAAGAAAACATGATCACCCACTTAGAATTCTAAAATCCATCCTCCAATTATTGGCATAACACTTTTTCCTACTTTGAGATACTTTAATATGAGCCTAAATAGTCCTTAATTTTTTTATTGTATCTTAAAAAATTTATGGGTCTACGAGTTTCCTTTCACAAAATTCATCTAAATAAGTTTTTGTACAACATCACTTTCCATATAATGCTTTATATGACACCACTTGAATATCTGAATGGAAACTATTATTATAGGAAAACTATATCAATGTTAAATACTAATCCCATATACCTTTAAATTTATGTGATCATAACCTTAACATGTCTTTTATTATTTGAATAGTCCTTTAATTCTCCTATCAGTTCGAGGATGGTAGGAAGTGCTCAAATAAAGCTCAGTATCAAGAACCTTTTGAAGACTCTTCTATAATTTCGATGTAAAATGAGGATTATGATAAGAAATGATAAAAAGAGGTGAATAATGAAGTCTTAAAAATTAATTAATATATATCCTTTCAAGGTGATCCTAAGTTAAATATTCTATTATAGTGAGGAAATGTGAAAATTTGGTTAGGCGATCAATAATAACCCATGTTGCATCATTCTTTCTATGAGTATTTGGTAGTCATGTGACAAATTCCATAGTAATATAATCCCATTTCCACAAAAGAATAGTAATAGGTTGCATGAATCCTCTATTATATTGTATCATAACTTTCACTTATTAACAAACCAAACATCTGGACACATATTTAGCAATTTTCTACTTCATGTTATCCCAACAAAAATGTTCCCTCAAATACCTGTACATATTTGTGCTACCATGGTGTATAAAGAAGTTTGAGCTATGAGCGCCATAAAAAATTACCTCTTTATCTCAGTTATATATGGAATACATAATCACTTTTCAAATTTTAGAAACCATCTTCACAAATGAAGTCTTCTAATTTCCCATCATTCACAGATTTAATTTTCTTATAAAAGTTCCCATCATCATATTGATAACTTTTTATCTTTTATAATTAATATAGTTTTGTAGTAATTTGAAAAAGGAATGATGTATCTTCTTACTTAATAATTTCCATATACATATTTACTATATCCATTAACAAAATATACATCTTAATCCTTATTTGGTTTAGAATTCCATAATCGTTCTACTCAATGCATTTTCTACCTTATTTTATTTCCTAGGTGATAGTTTATTGATCAATCATAATCCTTGATTAGATCGAGTCATCTCCTATGTCTCATATTAATAAATTTATTTGAAAAGATATATTTTAAACTTTTATTATCCATGTATACCTCACATCATTCACCATAGAGATAATGTCTCCAGATATTCAATGAAAAGATTATAGCTACCAACAAAAATCATGGGTTGGATAGTTTTGTTCATGAGTCTAAAATTTCCTTGAGGCATATACAATAAATTTTTCATATTTCATTAGGATACCACTAACTCCCTTCTTCTATTCATAAATATATATCACAAACCCATCATTCCTATATAGTAGAGTCAAAATAGGAGCATTGACCAACCTGCTCTTTAGTTCATCAAAACCTTCTTCACATTCCTTTGTCCAAATGAACTTAATCATTTTACATGTAATCTAGGTTAATGGGTTATCCAATGGGGAAAAATTCTAAACAAATCACTAATAGTAACCTTCAAAACCAATGAAACTATATACCTTATTTATGTTCATTGATATAGTATATTATTTGATTGTCTTTGTCTTCATAGGATCAACTGAAATTTTATCCTTAGAGATAATATTTCCAAGAATTTAAATTTCTTGAGTCCAAAAATACCACTTACTAAAATTCCCATGTAACACTTTCCTTATAAGAGTCTCAATAATGATCCATAAGTGATTATCATGGTCCTCATAGATTTTAGAATACACTAAAATATCATCAATGAATACCACAAAAAAAATCATCAAGATATTCCGTGAATACTCTATTCATTAGATCCATAAAAACATAGGGTTAATTATTCAATCCAAATGGAATTAATATAAACTTTTAATTTACAAACCTCATTTAGGAAGCTATCTTTAGAATTTTTTCCTTATTTACTCTTAATTGATGATACCTATAACTAAGTTCAGTATTTGAAAAATATTGGACTACATGAAGTTGATCAAATAAGTCATCAATGTGATATAGATGATACTTGTTCTTTATCATAATAGTATTGATTTTCCTATAATCAATGCACAACCTCATGGATCCATCTTTCTTCTTAATGAAGAGAATAGGGGATCCCTATGGTGAAACACTACGGTGAATAAATCTCTTAACACATAACACCTCTAGTTTTTTTAAACTCCACTAATTCCATAGTGGAAATTATATAGGGAGTATTTTATATTGTTCTTTAATTAGGGATTAAATCAATAGAAAACAAAACTTCATGATTTGGGTTACATCCAATTAGTTCCTTAGGGAATACATCAATTTTTCATATGCAATAGGTATATCCTCAATTTTAAGATTACCTTCTCCAACCCTATATTTTATTTTATCTTCTTCCTCAAGAATATCATTTAGTAGATCTACTAGGGTGGATCTAGACATGTCTTAGATGAAGATATATCTTCTCTACAGATAAGTAATTCTATATATTGATCATGAATTATAATTTCCTTCTTCTTGTAATAATTTTTTGCATCATATTTTGAAATATAGTCCATACCAAGGATTATATCGGTGTCAACCATAGGTATGATGATGAATTTAGAAAATTAATCATGTTTATGTGTTGTGATGATAACTTCCTGACACATATTTGTTGTAGTTATGCTTCCACTATGAGTTTTTACTGAAAAATACCTTTTTAAAGTACTAGGGAAATATCTAGTTTTCTTGGAAAACTTGGAAGTTATAAAGGAGTGAGAGGATCTAGAATAAAATAAAGAATTAGCTAAATTTGAAGGTACGATTAAAGTACATTCCACCACATTTTTTGGAACTTACACATCAGTTGTAGTGATCACATAATCTTGGTATTCTCCCCTTTTCCTCTTCTATGGTATATTTCCTTGATGTTTGGGGCATTCATTTTTATATTTCACCATCTCCCTATAGTTTAAACACTGAATAATAGCGTTTTATTTCTTCCCTTTTCATTATTTATCTTAATAACCCTTATCTACACACTTATAATAAACTCCCAATCCATTTAATAATTTCCTAGAATGATTATTTCCACATTTATCACAAAATGGAAATTACTTCATTATATTATTATTTTTTGAGGCATTACCTTTTTCTTAGTGCTCATTCAACCACTTATTTTCTTGATTTCCCTTGAACATGTAAGATCCATATAATTACTTCTCCATTTTAATGGTATATAAAAATATTTCATTATATAATGAAAAAATTTGAGAGGAAAGTTCCCTTTGGAGACATAGCTTAATCCCCTTGAAGAAATGATCAATTATGCACTCTATGTTGCCTATATAATTTGTAGCATACCTGTATAACCTTGTAAAGGTAGCCTCGTACTCAGCAACACTTTCTTCTTAATTTGGATTTAAGCTGAGTAATGTTCTATTCATTTTAGTTTTTTTCTCATGAGGAAAATATTTTTTGAATAATGTATCATTAAAATATTTATATTCCATGAGTTATATTTCTTCTTCCTCCCTAGTATTATATATCAACGACCCCCACTGATCAACTTCACCCTTGAGACAATACAATGAAAGTGTAACCTTTTCCCTTACATCACATCCCAAATCCATAAATATCTTCTCTATAGAATTAATACATTGTTCATCTACCATTGGATTATTAGTCCCACCAAATGATGGGGGATTCTGTCTCATGAAGCAATCCAACAAGGGAGAATCATGCTGTGAAACAAAAGATTTATCCATCCAAGAAATGTTATTTTTTATAACTTAATTATGCTTCCCTAATATAACCATGATATTCCCAGTTATAATACCACCTGTATTAGATTTCTCAGTATGTAAATCTCTACATTATCCATGAGTATTGATACATTTATTCCTTCTAGGTACTATTTCTAAATAATGGAACATATTGGATTGTCTAATAAAATTATGAATTATAAATCATAATGTATAATACTAAATATGGTGTGACACTTAATAAAAATTTAAAAAATCATGAATTTTTAATCTCAAAATCATAAAATATTATTTGGGGATATCTTTATTTCCAAATCCTTTATAAAGTTTTGTAGAGAAAATTTTAATTATCCTAAGAATATCACTAGGAGTTTCAAATAAGGTGAATGTTAAGGCGTGTTTTCATGCACCAGGTGACAATCAGATTGCGCTCAATGTTCCCTTTTTTGAGTTATCACCCCTGGGTATACCTATACCAAAACCAAATCTAATTGTAGTTTCTAGAAAGGTATTTATTTCCTAGAAAAACTATATAATCTATTCCTTACCAAACCTTTAGGATGGTATTTTATAATTATCTTCAAAAACTATCATAGAATTATCTTACCTAATATATTTTTTACTTAATATAGTTCTCAAGGTTTCTACTAAACTTACTTAGATACCAATTATAATGACCCCAACTCTAGTAACCTGAAGTCAGTTCCTACTTTATTACATTGACTTAGATATAAGGGGTCAAATCCTGAAAAACTAATTATTTTAGAAGTTTTGGAGAAATAGTTACATACATGATACCTAATTTACATAAGGAAATAAAATAAAAGGAATATTAATGGAAAATATTTTTCATCCTTGCACTCATTCCAAGAATTCTTCTTCATATACCGGGGAAAGGAAACAAAATAAAGGTTAGATCAAATGCTCAGAAAGGGTTACATATAGTAGAAGAAATCATTAACCAATAAAGTAAAATCAATATGGGAAGGTAAATAGATAAAAACACATTAGATTTAATTAATAACATAATTATCATAATTGGATAAGGTATGATCAATATGGAAATGTAAATAACTGAACACACATGCCATTTAATCAATAAATTGATAATCAAATGAATCCAAATATGAAATAATTAAGAAAATATCATGGATAATAATAATAACTAAATAATCAATGAGGTAAAATATTAATTATTGAACCTCGTGATCTAGGGAATCATGAATACCTCTAATGTTGAGACCTTTCTCAGTATAGTTTAAAACTACTGGGTAAAAAACCATCTGATTTGGACAACTAATTTTCCTCATGAGACATGCTGATTCATCGAGGGGATATCTATAACTAAGACCCACCCATAACTGAATGTATAAATAATTACACATATATATAATAATCAATTTAATTCATTAATCAATATTCTTTATCATCAAATATCTTTATTGGGTAAAGGATACAGATTTATCAATATTTCCCTGGTTAATCAAATAACTTTAAAAGTAAACACCATATGTAAAAATGGTATAAATTTTAGGAAATGATCATATTCATAATACAATAATATGTATATTTAAGATAAATTTTTCATCCAGTGAAAAACTATTATAATAAAGTGATTGTTTCAAGAGAAAGTAAACAATCACAAAAGAAAGTGATATTGTACAATAATGTTTTTACCTATTTAGTAACTTTTAAATAGTAACCCCCTAAATAATAAACTTGAAACAAATCATTAAAAATTAGGAATAAATAGTTATTCATGTTAAATACATCAAATTTTAAGTATATACACCATATAAAAGTGAATAATTTAATATTAACAAATATGTCTCAATGAAATGGAATTTGAGATGAAATTCCTTACCACTTGGTAATGTTCAAGAAAAATTCCCTTAGTTGAAATAATTCAAATTGAAACTTAAAATACTATGAAGTATAGAGGATTTAGGATATTACATGTAAAATGGGAATTATCTACATTATATAAAATAAATAAGGCGCACAATAATAAAATATGCCTCAATAAAGGGAAATTCAAATAAAGTCCCTTACCTCACACTTTTATTTAGTTGAACATGATTTAACCCTATGTATAATGGTTTTTAGCATGCTATTAATTTATATAAAAACATATTAAAATTTATAATATCATATATTATCCTCTCATAACTTTTTATGACATGTTTGTTAATTATATTTCATTATTTTCGCTATTTTGATTGTTAATTTCCTTGTATTCTCATGCATGTTTTTTCATTAAAGTTTTGATTCTTGTTAATAGGATATAAATACATCATAACCATAATTATAAAAATGTTACAAATATAATATTTACTCATTATATACATTATTATAACCATTATTGAATGTTTGGCATGGAAAATGAGTCGCATCTCTTCATGGAGACGGTAGGTTGTATGTACGCATGAGTGAAAATATCATTCCATTAATGGGTGAAAGGGTCACCAGTGAAAAAACAGGATTTAACATCGGTTTTTTTTATTTTTAACATCGGTTTTTAACCGATGTTTATAAAGGCGACGTAAAAAATATCCTTTTCAGCATCATTTTTTCAAAAACTAACGCCTAAAAAGAACTAGGTTAAAGGTTTCGGTGTCGGTTTTCCCAAAAACAATGTCGAAAAACCTCTCTGAATAGGTTTCATCATCGGTTACATTAAAAACCAATATCGAAAACCAAATATTTTTTTTAAAAAAATTCAACGTTGGTTTTTTAAAAACCGATGTCGAAAGTTAAAATAATAGAAAATATAAAATATTACACTTCCAAAATAATCGAAACCCCTGTAATAAAAACACAATATACAGAAATCAAACATTATTTATCATTAACTAAAAATCTATAACTTACATTCTTTTATCTAGTTAATCAAACAACTATCTACACATTTGTATTATAAAGTAGAATTTAAATACACATACCAGAAATTTACAACATGCTCATTGTTGGTTATTATTGAATAATTCATTTGATTATTAGTATGTTCAAACACCTATTACATCAAAATATTTAGTTTTTTGAATCCACATATAATATTATTCATACATATTAGAATATACATACCTCAAATCCTAATCAAACTTAACAAATAGTTCTCAAAAATAGATTGAATATGGGTAAGATCATATTGAGAATAAGACTGGGAATCATTGAGTTCCTACAAAAACATTGAATTATATGAGATAAAAAAATAGAATAATATGGTAGAAAATATAAAAAAATTAATACAACTAACCTTATCAAATTCAGCAGTTTCCCCAATTGTGATTATCTAGTACATGAATTGTAGAATATAATAACCACATTCAATATGTCCTTTTTGATGATGAAACTATAGTTATAAAACATTAAAATAATAATAAAAATCAATATATAACAAAAAATAAGAATAAAATCTAATATAAAAACTAATTACATGTACTTCAACATATTTGATTTTATTTGGTGTATTTATCGACATGTATTCCTTGTTAAATTTTTTCCATGAACTGCATTTTCATATATATGAACTAATAATACATTTCTAAACAATGAGAATTAAACATAATGAGATTATAAAAAAAACTTACCTTTCTAATAAGGTGGAAAATATTTTATGAATATTCCCTAATAAAGAAAAACCCAATATAAGGTGCATTCACTTAGACATAATATACCTAACATCTAATGCCCCCTAAAATACAGAAAGTTCACAATTAATGACATTATAATGATCATTAGTTTATAATTATGTTTTTTTCTTAATTATCAAGAAATGGTAGAAACCAACACTCAATCTTCATATATTATAGTCTTCGACAAATATATGAAACTCTATCAGGATTCTTCACATGTTTCACTTCCATGGAAATGAATTCTAGATCTATAAAACCATAAATGCATGTACTTTAATTTTGTAGAAGCGTGTTTAGATACCAAATTTAAAAATAAAATATAGTTAGTCAATTTTAAACCACCTTTTATTAAAGAAATATAAATTCAAATGTAAATTTACTTACATGGTAAACAACTACGCCATATTCAGGACAAGCTCTTCAATATCAACTAGATGTATGATATATTCTTTGATTAATCTCAATGGATATTATCTTCTATATATATCAGTCATCATCCGAAACTCATAGATATAATTCAATGAATAAGATGCTTGAGATAATCTTTTCCTCCCATAAGAAATATCTGAAGTATCTGCAGTCGATTGTTCCTGAACATTTTGTTTCATTTGTGTAGCTTCTTTTGCTTTCGGATAATCCTATATAAGTTAAATGTTAGAAATCATTATAAGTAATTCTGAATCGATTATAATTAATATTTAAAAAACATATACCTCATATGAAATATAACGAAACAAACTAGTTGGAAAAAATAAAAAATGACCCAGAAAATCCCCAACTTTGGTGATCTCCTCAGTAAGAAATAGTAGTAGAGCATAAGGATCTATAATATCGAGTAATGATACTCTAACCTGACCCATATGCATAGGCTGGTGATGTACAGAATCCCCCAAAAAATGCACGAGTCCTAACATAACAATATATATATGAGGATATTCAGAAAACAACCCACAATATATGGTTTGGTCCGAGCGAGGTGGGGGAGGATCAAAGTAAGCAGATAGGGCAGGGTAGTCCGAGTGAGAAGGCTGGGAAGGCTGAAAATTGTAAAAATTATATTAGTGTTTATAATTTATAAAATTGAAAAGTTGATGGTAAATAAATAATATACTAATTAGTCTGAGTGAGGAGGTGGAGGATCGAAGTAGGCAGATGGGACATGGTAGTTCGGGTGATCAGGCGGGGAAGGTTGAAAAATGAAAAAGTTATATTAGTGTTCATAATTCATAAAAATAGAAAAATTGATGAAAAATAAATAATATACCTGGGAAGGCTACTCATACAGGGTAGGGTAGGCAAATGGGGCAAGGTAGTCTGGGTGAGAAGGATGGGAAGGATGAAAAATTGAAAATTTATATTAGTGTTTATAATTTATAAAATAGAAAAATTGATGAAAAATAAATAATATAACTGGGAAGGCTTCTCATACGGGTAGTGTGGGAAGATGGGGATTGGTAGTCCGGGTGATCAGGCTGGGAAGGCTGAAAAATGAAAAAGTTATACTAGTGTTTATAATTAATAAAATAGAAAAATTGATGAAAAATAAATAATATACCTGGGAAGGTTGTGAAGACTATGATTGTCTTACCAAGTGTTTTAACAAATCCTTCTTCACTTCTTCTTGAATTTGATCACACATAAACTATTTCATATTTTTCAACTCAACTTTTAATGATTCTATTTTTGGTTCTCTTGATTTCTTACTCTGACCAAAAACCTTCTGAATACTAAAACTTTCCTGATATCCTCTAACACATCTAGGGTGTTCTACCTTTCCCAAAGTAGTGTCTAGGATATCCATCCTTCCCTTAGGGATAAAAGAACCTTGTGTCTCTTTCTCCTAAAGTTTATCCTAAAATGAAAATGAAAATTTTATATTAGTGTTTAAAATTTATAAAATATAAAAAATGATGACAAATAAATAATATACTTACAATTTTATCAGCTACTTGATTAGCTTCCTCTATAAGATAGTGTTCATTTTCTCTTCTTGTGTGTTTCCATTTTTCATTGTGAGTGTGAGGAGATGGGTGGACCGTGTTGAACCTCTTCTAAACCACTAATAGATCAAGCTCTTAATGATTCAAATTTTTCTTCAATCATTTTATGCACTAAATATGGATACCCTCCATGTGATAAAGTATGAGGGTATACATTTCTCAACTGAATCTCTTGATGAGATCTCTTGGAGGCCTATTATATAAAAATAAACTACTAAGTAATTAGAAAAATATATAATAAATTTTACAATATAACATAATTATCATACCTGAAATTTTTCTTCATGACGATTTTCAACAAATCATTTCCATATATATTTATCTATTAAACTAATACTTGAGTCATGGGTTTTCAAACCTTATCTTTCCAAAAACATAATTTTTTCAGTTTTGTTTTAAAATCCCTCAATCAAACTGCTGCTAAAGATAGATGAATTTTCTTAATTTCTTTGGTTTCCTCAAAATTGAATATCATCTGTAATTGAATAAATTAAATATTTCATTTAAAATATCTAATATTCAAAAAATGATATGAAAGAAATCAATTAAAATATTTTACCATCATGGCCTCCCAAAGATGTTGTTTCATCATCATGTCCACTGACTTCCAATCAGGATATAATATATTAATCCTACAATGGCTCTGCATAGATATATAACTGATAAACTAAACTGCATTTGGGCTAGTTTCATTATTATTATCATCAAAACGGATGTGTAATCTGTCATCGTCACGAGAAAGCGATATTTTTGATAAGCATGTAATACCATGTTTACTGACTTGAGAACCTTATTTTTAGTAGTAATAAGAGAAGCCTCCTCTTCTGATGACGCATTAGTAGTCCTGCAAAAAAATTATAAATTAACCATTTTCTTTCATTAAATAAGTATATTCCTAAATATTTAATAATATAAAAAAAATATATACCTCAGTAACTGATCCTCTATATCTGTATCTGAAATTTCTACTAAAAAGTGTAATGAAATTTTGTGTACCATCATATCATTAGAAAACTGAATATTTAGAAACAAGAAAGAAAAAAAATAAGTAAAAAATGAATTCATTTGTAATTTTCAAAAAAAGAAACAAAATATAAATATTTAACAAAAAATTAGGAGACTAATTTAGTTTTTTCCCACATGCCTTCATCATGATCATTACATATTTCATACACTATGTTTGTCTTATACTCATTGTAATCATCCGGAAATTGTGTAATAGATCAATAAGGATCGTATAAATCAATAACATCATCATCATCATCATCCTCATCACCCAAATGGTATCTTTGTCCTAGAAAAATGACAGACCTCTGATCATTCGATGGATCAATGACATAAAATACTTGTTTTTCATATGTCAACATGATAAATGGTTCCTCATTGTAATTAAATCTTTTCAAATAAACCAGTTTAAACCCATATTCATCATTTTTAACACCACTCTTACTATCAACCCAATTACACTTAAAAAAAGTGACTCTAAATTTAATATAATAAATTTCTCATATGTCTTCAAGAACTAAAAAATATGGTGTTGATGCATAAATAGGGTTTTTATCTTTGGTACTTGAAAAATGCACTGCTTCAGCGATAACCATCACACCACTATTCTAAACAGTGCTCTTGTCATCCAGATTTTTTGTGTAAAATTTGTAACCATTAATATCAAAACTAGACCATGTGATCACATTAAGAGATGGTCCCCCTGTTAACCACTTCAATGTTTCTGATTCAAATATATTTGTGGTGACTTTATCTTTAAACCATGAAACAAATGTCTTCTTATGATCAATCATCAACCACTTTTTGTTTCTTTTTTTATATCGTAACTTTAATTCAGCAATATCTGAGTATATATATGATTGAACCTCATCTATTTTGTTCAAAATATATAAATGTGCATGCATCACTTCATCATTAATAATGAACTTTACCTTTAAGCCCCAAACCCCTCTACCTTCACTATCAACTGTCATATGTCGAGATATAGGGAGTCCTATATACTCCACTTCATACAAATAATCAGTACAGAACTCAATCACCTCTTCTAATACATATTTTTTAACAATAGAGGCCTCTGGTCGATAAGTATTTTTAACATATCCCTTCAAAATTTTAATATATCTTTCAAAAGGATACATCCATCGTAAATAAATAGGCCCACATATTCTTATCTCACACACCAAATGAATCAGAAGATGAACCATTATATCAAAAAATATAGGTGGGAAATACATTTCTAGTTGACAAAGAATAATATTTTCTTCATTCTCCAACACATCTAACAAATTTTGATTGATGACTTTTTTATAAATGGACTTGAAAAAATTACATAACCTAATGATAGTCTTTCTAATAGCTGTCGGAAATATACCATGCACTGCTACTGGTAGAATTTGTTGCATCAATACATGGAAATCATGAGATTTCATACCTATTAATTTAAAATCCTTCAATGACACCAAATTATTCACATTTGAATAAAGACCACTGGGTACTTTAATACCATGAAGACACTGACAGAAATTTATCTTTTCAATCTTACTTAATGTGTGACAAGCTGGAGGTAAATATGTTCTGTTTCCTTTCACAGTGAGAGCTAACTCCAAATGTATTATCATTAATATAAAGACCAATATAGCATGAAATTCATCTTTTTTATTTCCTTTTATGTCTAAAAAAGTTCCAATAAAATCGTCATATATGTTTTTCTCAACATGCATAACATTGATGTTAAGTTTTATCTCTAAAAATATCTAATAAGGTAGTCCAAAAAAATAGACTGCTTCTTCCAGATATTTCTTTTAAGACCAGAACTTATTTTATTTCCAAATTTCAAATAAATATTTTTCACCCTGTCATAATATTCTTCAGTTGAAAATGGTATAGGGGTATGTTTGTATTCTTGTAAACCATTAAATTATTTTTTCAATCTACGATAAGGATGATAAATTTGAAAAAATATTCGATGTCCCATGTACACTGTATTTATTCCATTCTAAAATTGATAATATGAAGTGTGTTCTTAACAAATTGGACATTATTTATGTCCCTTAACACAATATCTAGATAAGTTTCCATATGCAGGAAAGTTGTTTATAGTGAACATTATCATAGAACGCAAAATAAAATACTATTTCTTGTATGCATAGAAACATTTAACGCCTTTCTCCCATAGCAGTTTCAAATCATCAATCAATGGTGAAAGATACACATCAATATCATTTCTTGGTTGTTTTGGTCCATAAATAATCAAGCTCATCATAACATATTTTTTCTTCATACATAGATGTGGGGACAAGTTATAAACTACCAAAAAAATAGGCCATGAACTATGTTGTCTACTGAGGGTCTGGTATGGATTCATTCCATCAATACACAATCCCATTCTAATATTTCTAACTTCACTTCAAAAATCATGAATTTTTTTATCAAAACTCTTCCACTATGATGAATAGACAGGGTGACATAAGTTACCATCAGAGATGCACTCATCTGAATGAAATCTTAACCTTTTTGTGTCAATTGAATTTTCAAATAGACGCTTCAAACGAGGAATTATTGGAAGGTATCAAATTTCTTTAGAAATATTTTTGATTCTGGTACCTAAGAATGAATCACAATTAAATTCTCATAATTGTATGCAAAAAATATTGAAAGATATCATTAGAAAGCACAAAATTGATTTTACATAATGTTATATGATAGTATCTGAGAATGAATCTGAGTTGAATTTCCCATCTATCTTATAGTGTGATGTCCCACATGTAGAAAAACTTGATAAATATTTATATTATTTACTATACAATACAAAATCATTAGGGCAAGCATGTATCTTTTTATACCCCAATATCATCGGGATTAATATTTTCTTCACCTCATAATTGGAATCTGGAAGCCTGTTTCCTTCTAGAATTATCTCTTTTAAAAGATCAAGTAAGATGGAGAAACTTTTATCACTCCGCCCATTTTTTTATTTTATGTTAACTAATCTCAAAACTGATGATAACACTGTATATTTACTACAACTTGGGAATAATGGTTTCTCAGAATATCCATAAAATCATTTAATAGGTGCGGTTTTTTTATGGTTTCAACACCTAAATCATGAATTAATTCTTAAATACGATCCTCTACCTCATTATGAATATTGTCATCAACATTGGATGTTGAATTTTTAGTTCTTTCACCATATCAGATCCAGAATGTATAATTAAGGCTAAAACCATAACAAATGAGATGATCCTTGATTTCTATTGAGTTTAACTTTCTCATATTCAAACACTTTACACATGAACAGAAAATCAAATCAATGTTTTGATGATTTCATTTAGAAAATTACAAGAATTCATCAACTTATTTTTTATAGTCACTGGTGGTTCTTCATAAATGTATCCAATTACGATCCATTCAATAACTGATATCATAATATAATTGGTGAATATATTAAAATATATTCACATTTAAATATATATATATAAGTAAATTGTAAATAGAAACATGTTTAATAAAAACTTTTGATAATCAGATAGGAAACATCAGATATGAAACACATTTACAAATAGTAAACTTTTTATTTTCATATTATATAAATGTGTTATATTGATATTATAATTTAATTATAATATCAATATTCTAAAATTTATTAGTTTATTTTACATAGTTCATGAATTATTTCGATTTTTCATGTATCAAAAGTATTGAAAATTTCATTAATTTAACGGACAAAAATTACTTATTATTAGTAATATGAAATAAAAATTAGAGTAAATGTTCATATTATAAGTGAAATCAATCATAATACTCCCAAAATTATGACAGATGAAATTAAATATATAACTAAATTGGTATATCTTAGAGAATGATCATTTTTTTTGGTATTGTGAGCTTCATAGATTTGAATTTTTTTAATGTTGAGTCTTCATGATCTTCTCTAGATCATGAAAGGTAGAGTTCTGTACAAGTTCATTGGAATTAAGGAGTAAAAACTTTCATGAGAAAAATAAATGTCTTTATAACACTAGTTTATCTTTATGATGAACTGAGTTACATGAATCAATTCAGAAATTCAATATTCTTATGAATACTCATTGGTTTATGTGATGATTTTTTAAGAAACCGAAAATTAATGAAAATGTCCACTGTGTATTACGATGAGAATTAAAAATAGAGAACCAAATATTTGTGAAATGGTTTTTACAATGAATATATTATTGTGTAAATAATGGTGACTATGTGCTTGTGTATAGATATTATTTTAATTATGTGTGCATATTGTGATTCCAAGAGGTAGTGTGAGATTCTATCATGTAAAGAAAGAACACACAGTGACAAAGATTAAACATTGAAAGATATATACAAAAAATTAAGAAGGTATATGTGATATTATAATTACAGAATTATAATAATATCATAAATATCATATAAATTTATCAAATTCATCATTATATTCATCCTTGAAAGGTTATTATGGAAAATGAATTACATCAATTTGTGTGGCGGTAGTCTTTTGTACACACGATCGATGGTTTCATTTACCATTTGATGGAAGTAGAGATATATATAGGTTATTATATTAAATAATGAAAAATCAGTAAATTTTGGATACTATTTTTATTATATTATCATTATTTAATAAGATTTTTAGGAATTTAAAGAAGAATTAAAATGAAAACGCATGTTTAATAATGTTTCCTCTTCTTCAAGAAACTTATTTAGTTTTGAACAAAAATTCTTCCTAGTATAAATTTATGAATAAAACGAGGGATCTAGGATGTTTTGAAAGGAATAATAAATTTATTTTGTCAATTATTGGCCAAACCAAAGTTATTTTGAATTATGAATAGGGGAGAAGAGGGGTGACCTTTTATAAGTGGGGGAGAGGACACACTTGGAATTTTTGAAAATAATCAATTACACTCACATTTTTATCATACAAAAATCATCTAAAATGTTCCATTATAGATTATTAAATATAATATGGTCAAAATAAGGCTATAAAATGGGTTTTTTACAAGTTTTAGGTCATTTTTAACTATTATCTTATTAGTTTAACCCTCGGTAAATCAGTATTTACCTTAACCGCAGTAATTAATATTTGTTTCTTTTACTATTCCTAATGATCAAAAATTAAGATATCCTTATTAGATTATATAATTTTTTTTATTCCAAATTATGAGTCCATTTTTTCAAATTCAATTCAATGAAGTGGAAAATTCCAATTTAAAATTATACTCGTATATGTGATGAAAAAGCGGGTTTCCAAAGAGAAATCTATCATAAGTATCAAAGGTTTTAATATAAAAATTTAATATGAAATTCATTACATTGAGCTAAATTTTAATTAATAAAATATAATTGAACTAATTTTTACATTAAAACCAATTTAAAATATAATTTTACTTTGAAAATAGTTTAAACAAAAATGAATTTTTCAAAAAAAAATCAGTATTTCCACTATTCATCGAAAAAATGAAACTTTTTAGAAAAATCACAAAAACTTCAGCCCAAGATAATTTTGATATGATTATTTAAAAAATGAAGTTAATTTTATTAAATAAATTTTCTAAAATTGGAAAAAAAAATTAGTTTTACCATAAGTGCATGAGAAGTGACGAAATAGTTTTCTTTGAAAAATACTGTTTTTCATAAAACATTTCTTTTACTTTCAAATGATTCTTATTTTTATTTATAATAAATAGATAACCAATGAATTTTATTAAACTATATTATTTTCATAATTTATTTAGTATTTTTCATTCTTACGAATAATTTCTCGATTATAATGAACACATTTAAATAATATTTTAATAGAGTATTTTTGTTTAAACCTGGTGTTGTATGCATCGCAAGCTATCGAAGAAATTGAATTTATTTAAAAGAAAATAAATCATAAAATCTTAGGGTGTTACATATAATAAATATATATTTCTTATACATATATTCTAGAACCATTTTCATACTTAACATACTATGTATCATTCCTTTATAATTTCTAATTGACCTTTTATTAGAAATATCTTCAGTAAAATGAACATTCATGTGAAAATTTGTTTGTTTCCCATTCATGTTTTGATTTGATGGTTCCTATAATTTCACCTTTAACATTATTTAATAATCTCAAGAATAATAATCATGACATAATTAGAATATTTATTCATCTTATATACTTTTATAATTATTCATGTAAAGCAGTGATGAAAAACTAATTTCATCACATCGTGGAGACGGTAGTTATTCATACACATGAGTGATCTTTAAAATTATTGATGGTTGGGATTAAGAAAATTTAAATAATAATTAAAATTTTAAAAATAATTATTATATAATAAATATCATTTATATTCATTAAATTTATACTTATTACTATCCATGTAAAATGAAAATGAAAAATTAATCACATTGATTCGTGGAGGTGGCAGTCCACAAGTATGCACGACCGATGTTGTCATTTTTCAATAAATTAAAAGGTAAAAATATTGATAAGATATAATAATTATAGAATCGTAATTATTTCATAAATATCATACATAAACATTAAACTCATCATAATAACCAATCATGAAATATGGTGTTGCAAAATGAATCATATCACTTCATGGAGGTGGTAGTCTGTATGTATGCATAGGCGATACTTTCATTTTCTGCTTGATGGAAAAGATAGAGATAAAGGTTATGAAATAAAAATAATAAAATCCTATTATATTGTAGATAATTATGTTATTATATTTTAACTGTTATGAAGGAATTGGAGGATGTAAAATAAGAAGTAAAATGAAAGAGTGAAATTAAGAAGATAACCTCCTCTTTGAGAGACCTCATTTGGAACGCTTCTCAATTACCCTAGGGATGGCCTTTTGAGGAGAAAATCACCTACTAAAATTGTATAAGTATTTTTATAATATTTTTTATAGGTTTTTTTAGATAATTAGTTCAAGGTGGTGTGAATAATAGAGGATAGGTGGTGCCCTTTTATAGTGAAGGAAAGGAAATACTTGAAATTACTTAAAAGATTTAAATATTAGAAATTATTTTTCATGTAAAAGTGACCAAAATTTTAAATATAATATGGTATATGGTTTAAATTCATTAAACCAATAAAATTTTGACATGTTCATGTGGAATTTTAAACATTATCTTTTGGCATAACACCTTTATTAACCAATTTTAACCTTAACCGTGGTAACAACTTTTTCAATACTAAAGAGTTATAAATTTACTTATAAAGTAAAAATTGCCTCATAAATGGTCAAGGGATGAAATTTTTTACCATATCACATCAAAATTATTCTCTTTAACTATTTTTATGATTTTATAAATCATTTAATAATATATTATTTAACATAAAACACCATTAACGTCATTTACGGGACTACTCGCATAGTTTTGATGTAAAGACAACAAGATAGAAATAGAATTAGAATAAAAACTTTTAAATCACAACTAGTATGTTATATTTATTTTAAAAATTCATGGAACATAATAATTCATCCAAATTGAATTACTTTTAATATTTTAAAAATTATTTACTTTATTTTTCTCTTACATGAAAATAATTGTTTCATCATTACGTAAGAATTTAACATAATTAGTCCATCATTAATATAGACACACATTTTTTGCCTTGTGGGACTTTTAAATATTTCTAAATATATTTCCAGATCTAGGTGCTGAGTCGGCGTGTGATTCTGAGTTCCGGTATGCCCATAATTAATGTAATAAAAATATTAAATATATTTTATATTGTGTGCATGTGGTTAATTAAAGAAAAGGAGATAACTATTAAATGGTTGATTGGATTAGAAATATGAGACCATGGTTCTGTCTAGAACATGTTTTATGCCCTAGTCGTGACATAAATGGAGTCGAAGCTGAACATTCAGACCCTTCTCTTGTTGGAACTACATTTAAGTGGACGGATTAATTTTAAATTAATTAACCTAAACTAAAATGGGTTTAGATGTATCGTTATGAAGAACCATTCCATGGTTAGATCATAATTTTTGGAATCCAATGGAAATAGATCCTCCCTTTTTACTTTGGATAATGAGTAAAAAACTCTGGATAAGGTGAATTGAAGCGCGATGAACATAGCAGCTCCTCCCAAATTCATTGTTGGGTGTGTTCTTCAACATCAATTGATCCAAAATGAGGTATGAATCATATTTGGTGATTTTTACACCTTGTATTAAATGTTTTAGAGGATCATTCCTCTTTCTATGATCTACACCCTTTTGGCCTTTTCATTCGCCCAAGTACAGTATTATATATTGTTTAATCATTGTTATCTAACCCAGTGGCCCGTTCTCAATCGTCAGCCAAAAATGCTTGGTCGGCGATGTTATAAACTTTTTTTATTGTTTATTTTATCCCCCTTTATTCTCATTCTTTGTCTATGGAATCCCATAGTTCTCGGTTCAATAGTTTTTGAAAAACTCAAGCTCGATCGTGTACCCAGTTCTACAAAATATCGACAAAATGGTGATGATTTTTGCAAGCAAAGAAAAAGTATGGAATCTTCATGGTTCAGAGATGAATAATCTGGTGTTTAATCATCAAGATATTAAGGTATTAATCCATGTAAAAAGGAGAACAAATAATAAAACCCTAATTAATGATCAGAGGCATTTTCCAGTGAATGGCAGCTGGAAAGCGCGAGGTTCGGCTAGATCAGAGTTTTTGGAAAGATTCACGGTGGGATCTAAGGATGTTTGACTAGATTCAACATGTAGAAATCAGATCTACAAATATGAACTTTCTGAAAAAACCCCGATAACACGCCATGTAAAACTAAGAACACATGGCGTGTTGCCTCCCTTAGTGGTGGTGTTAGGGTTTTGGAAATCCATAAAGATGGCACTGTCTATACTTCCCTTGACATGATGTGTATTGCCTATCTAGGTGAGTAAGTTGTGTGATGGGTCAAATATTCAGGAACATTCTATGTACCAAGTACACAAATATGGCTTGGCCACATAGGCAGCATCCCATGTGAAGCCACATGTCGTGTGCCAAAGTACATGGACACGACCATAAGACACAACCCCAGTCCCAGTTAGTCCAGACACGGTGTGTGGTCCACCTACACGGTGTGTTATACTACATGGGTTCGAGTTGTATTTCATCTAGGTACATGGCTAGGATTTAGAGTGGGGCCACACATCGTGTGGTTCCCCTCACACATTGTGTTCCCCTTGATATCTTCTAAGAAATATTCAAATATTTGTATCTCCTTCGTCTAAACTCAGATTTTATACCTATAGAAGCCTATCATGACTGTATTTTCACTTAGAATGAAATGGTTCCCTTAGAATAGGATTTAGATATATGATGTTAAAAGTTTTGGGTTTGGAATGCACTGAGGTGACACCTGATGATGGTATAAATCATACAAAATCATCAGAACATCATGGGCATAACACTCTAGCAGGGTTGGGTAGTGGAGTTCCTCAAAGACAGTACTAGGATTAGCCTCCAGTAGAACTAGGTAGTGGCATTCCTTGATGATATTTTTTATTTACACTCCAGTAGGACTGGGCAATGGAGTTCCTCGAGGTTTTGGGCTTACCCTCTAGTTGGGATGGGCAATGGAATTCCTTGATGACAGTTTCGAGCTAACCCTCCAGTAAGGATGGGTAGTGGAATTCCCTGATGAAATCTTCTAGGCGTAACCCTCCAACTGGGTTGGGTAGTGGATTTCCCTGATGAATCTCCAAGCTTACCCTCTAGTGGGACTAAGCATTGGCGTTCCCCAATGACATTCCCAAGTTTAATACTCTAGCTGGGTTGGGCAGTGGAGTTCTTCAGTGTTTATCATAGTAAGATCCTCCTATTGTACCAGGGTATGGGATCCTTACCTAGAATCTATGGCCCCTCAACTGTACAACATAGTGACAAAATGTGGTTTTATGTAGCTTTGGACTCACAAGAAGAAGGGACTCTTTCCCCATCGAGATGCATCCTTGTGAAATGACCAAAAATTGTGTTGGTGAGTCAGTGCCACCCAAAGTGGATAGTATCAAAGTTTGATGATTGATTCCTGTAGACTTACGTGTTCAGGGTGGACGTTTGAGGTGTTGGTCATCATTGATGGAATTATTGTGGAACTATTAGCTACTCATCTTGTTGGTCTGAGTTATAATATAGAGATCCCCTTACTCTCTCTCATTTAGGATTCTTTTACTGATAATATATATATATCCTACTTCAGTACCCACTCCTTGGGTTTTGGTTACACTCCTTCCAAGAGAGGCAAAGATGCATGGGGTATACCGCGTGCTTTCTGTGTCTATATTCTCATGGTTGTACTAGTCTACTCTCTTGTTATAGACGAGAAGTTTATCTTCTCACCATGTCGAGCTCCTTGTGCTTAGACGAGTTTACTTTCACTCTATTGTTGGGCTGAGATGTACTATTTCACTATACCTTTTCTATCTACTACTTACCTCTTCATTTATATCTCTTATTCCTCCCTCGTCACCCTTTTTGGGGCGTCAAACTGGGTATGTATATACTCACCCCTATATGGTGTTTTCCCACACCTTTCGTGTCTTTTGTAGATGGCGGACATGTCGATCTTGACTTTAGAGGAGCTTAGGGATAATGGGTTCTTAGACCATGTATGGTGGTTGTAGCTTGGGATCCAGGAGTTGGGATCTCTTAGATATTTTAATTTTTCATTTATAGTCTGGTTGGGACACTTTTCTGGTTGGGGATGTATTTTTCCCCTTCTCTTTTCAGTTTACACTACTGTACTTCATACTATTTAGAGGTCCATGCATGTTTTTTTATTTATATCAGTGTTTCATCTTTTATTCCTTACCCTCTGAACTTTTTCATTGAGTTGGTTATTTTTTTGTGTACAGGTAATTAGGTAATGTCCTCCCTAAGTTTATTTCTACCTTTTGTGCTTGTCTCCACCCCCTGGCCTATGGAGGCGGACTTGGGGTAGTTATGGCTCAAGCCTTGTCTTGGGTCAGGTTGTGACAGATTAGTATCAAAGAAAGTTCATTCCTTGGGAATTTCTTCAGAAGTTTCCCCTTAAGAGGATTGGTTTGGTTTATGAAAATAGTTTCAAAGTGTCTTAAGTGTAGCTCTTAGGCCAAGGAGTCCGGTGATGGTACGGGTGACCGATGTATCCATTCACTAGGACTCTGACTACCTACTTGTCAACTCAACATGCTGGGACATTTTTTATAGGGATAAATGGTACATGAATCATATAGGATTGAGTATTTGACTGTCCTTCTTGATTAATCTCCCCATTATAGTTTATATATATATATATATTCTCATCTGACTGTGATTATCCTTGATAATTTTTAGGATTCCTCTATGATGACAGCCATCCTGGATACCATCTTCGGTTCGTGACAACGACCCTATGAGTGATGAGGCCCCGGTTTAGGGTCCATATTTTGATCCCCTTCCTCTAGGTGGGCAGGTGGTAGTACCTCCACTTGTCGAGTAGTAGATCATCCCAACAAAGCAGGCTGAGGATGTGCACAGGCTGGGTACACTCCGCAAGTTCCAGCGTCATAGACTACTGAGGTTTCGTGGTGAGCCAGATCCTCAGGAAGAAAAGAATTAGCTAGAGTTTCTGGTCTATATATTTAGGATTATTCATACCCTAATAGATCAAATGGTATCTTTGACATCCATCCTTTTCCATGAAGCGGTTGGATATTGGTGGAGCTTAGTTACTCAGTTGCACAATGAGTTGACACTCTTGTGGGATAACTTCCAGTAGTTGTTCCATGAGGAATACAACCCCTCATGCTTATGATCCATCTAGGTTCAAGAGATTATAGAGCTTTAGCAGGGAGGGATGATAGTGGATAAGTATATAGCTAGGGTCACAGACCTTACACGGTACTCTCTCTACATGATCTGTGATTGCTACTTCCAAGCACAGAAGTTTGAGCAGGGACTCCGTAGAGAGACGTGATCCAACAAAGTACCCTTTTTCATCCTAACATATGTTAGGATGTTGGAGAGGGAAATTGTGATAGATATATTTATATCAGAGGGATTCTAGGTAGTTAGAGCTGGTAGTGGGTGCAATAGAGCTGAGTTATCTACAGCAGCTGGTAGGTGCCAGAGATCTCAGAATAGAAGACCCTTCCATGAACAGGCTCAGACACATGGTCACATGGGGCCAAGATAGTGCAAAGGTATAAAGAATCCTAGAGAGGGGTGTTTCTTTACTTGTTATAGGAGAGGACACATGGCATGGTACTGCCCAACCAGGCATGTTGAGTAGCCCAAGAAGATAGCTGGTGGACCGCCATGGCAGAGACAACATCGTGATCAAGGATCTCCTAGACAGGGTTAGGGTGGTCCCTAAGGAGGTGAAGATTACAAAAAAGTAGGAGGATATGAAATTGGAGGATGATGATATGAGATCCTTCCACCACCACCACTACCGAGAGGTCCATGTCAGGCTTAGGGAGTAGTTGGTCAGGGATGCAGATAGCTATAGGCTTTGGATGTCTATGATCCCGCAGTGAACGAAATGATTCAAGGTATGATATGTGTTTATTCTAATCTTTCCTCGATATTATTAGACATTGGTTCCAATAATTCCTTTATCTGTTATCTCCTGGTGTGGTATATATAGCTCCCATTATAAATTCTATCACAACAGCTTCATATTGAGGTTCCCACACGAAATGCTACTTCTGTATCTTTCATCTGCAAGTATTGTGAGCTATCTCTTAAAGAAGAGAGGTTCGTGTGGGACATTTCTAATCATGATGGAACCCTATGATGTCATCTTGTTTATTGATTGGATTTATATAGTCTGATCCCGTATTTATTTTCACCGCAGACTAGTCAGATTCCTACACACTGATAGGATGAGGTTCTCCTTTTCTGGCGAGAGAAATCTCATAGCGGGATAGGTGGATACTGTGAGTAGGATGTTGCATCCTATCACCCATTATTTATTGATTGTATTACTTGGTTCATCTGACTCTTCATGCTTCTAGGTTTTTTCAGTTGTGGGGTATTATATGGAATTCTTCCCTGATAATATTCTGGAACTACCTCTGATGTGAGAAATGTTGTTTTTTATTAACTTGCAACCTAGGACTACCCCAGTATCTTATGTGGAATATCACATGTCACTAACCAAGCTATAGAAGTTGTGGTTATATTTATAGTACCATTGTGATAAATGTTTCATCAGACCTCATGTGTCCCCATCGAGGTCTCTAGTTTTGTTCATGAAAAATGTGGATGGGATCTTAAAACTTTGAGTGAATTATCATCACCTGAACCATGCCACGATAAAGAAAAAGTAACCCTTTTCAAGGATTTATGACCTATTTGATCAGTTGTGAGGTACGATATGGTTCTCTAAGATCGATCTCAAGTTTTTCTACCACCAGTTGCTGGTTCGTGAGGTTGATAATCCAAAATTGGCATTCTAATGTCTCTATGGACCCTATGATTTCCTAGTTATACCCTTTGGTGTGAAAAAAATACACCACCATCTTTATGGATTTAATGAACCAGGTTTTCCATCTGTACTTGGACCATTTTATTTTTGTATTTGTTGATGTCATACTCATCTACTTTTCCATAGAGGAGGAGCATGTAGAGAACTTGAGGAATTTTCTTGATTTACTTTGAGAACATTAGCTTTACAGAAGTCTCTCAAAGTTATAATTATGGATATTGGGGCATGTCATTTATGAACAAGTTTTAGCTATGGATCCATAAAATATCGAAATAGTTCTTTTTTGGGAGCCATCTAAGGATCTGTTGGAGGTATAGAGCTTTATTAGCTTGGAGGGGTACTACAGGAGGTTTGTGGTGGAATTATCTAGAATCGTATCCCCTTTGACTGTCCTAACATATAAGAGATAGCCTTTTACCTAGTTTGAGAAGTTCCAGATGACCTTTTAGAATTTTAGGTATAGGATGAAAATTTCTCTAGTGTTGAGACTAATAGATGAAGGCATTGATTTCATATTGTATTGTGATGCCTCGAGATCTGGTCTTGGTTGTGTGTTGATGTAGCGGCAGGCAATTATCACATATGGGTCAAGGAAGTTGAGACCCCATGAGAAGAACTATGAGACTCATGACCTAGATCTAGCAGTAGTATTCTTCAAATTAAGTATGTGGAGGAAAACCTTCTGGGAGAGAACTTTGTGGTTTACTTAGAGCCTCGGGTATGTCTTCACTCAGATAAGCCTGAACTTGAGGCAGTTATTCCGGTTGGAGTTCCTGCAAGACTATGACTTGGAGATAGTCTACACTCTATCTAAGGGAAAAAATTTAGCATATTACCTTAATAGGAAGTCCTAGGCTCACTTAGTGAAGGAATATTCGGAGTAATTAGCTTTCCTACGGCTGAAACTGGTGAAGCATAAGGGTACAATTTTTCTTCATTCAATGGTGTTGACTCCTTTTCTCCTTAAGCATGTGAGAGAGTCCCAACTAGGGGACATAAACTATGAGTTCATTCATGATTAGATATCCATAATCAACTCACCAAATGTATATTCTGAAGGATGTAATCATGACATCTTCTTCCATGGGTGAATAGTGGTTCTCGTCATAATGCGAGAGGAGGTAATGTGGGAGTTCCACACTTCTCCACTAGATGTACATCTCGATGCAGGGAAGATATAAATAGATCATTAGTGGAAGATTTGGTGGTCTAGTATGAGATGAATTGTAGCTGAGTTCATCTCATGGGGCCTCATTTATCAGTAGATTAAGGTTGAGAACTAAGTTCCAGTATTTTTGTTACAGCCCCTTGATATTCTATAGTGGAAATGGGATGGAATTTCCATGGACTTCATCACAGGTGTTCCACACATAATGAAGGGTCAGGATTCCATATGGGTGATAGTAGACCGACTCATAAAGTTGGCCCACTTCCATTCCATTAGGGAGCAAAGTTTGGTTGAGATTTTGGGGCAGTTGTACGTGTGGGAGAACATTCTACTTCATGAGGTACCCCCAACGATTGTCTTTGATCGTGATGATCAGTTTATGTAATAATTGTGGAGAGGCCTCCGGGAGGCATTCAAGACCCATATGTGAATGAGCACATCCTTTTACCCCCAGACTGATGGGAAGACCGAGTGCACTATCCAGGTGCTAGAGGATATGCTGAGGGATTGCGTGTTAGACTTAGTCTAGAACTAGGAGGATCACTTATCCTTGGTAGAGTTTGCATACAACAATATCCACAACTATACCATTGGCATGGAACCTTTTGAGGCCCGATATGGGAGACCTTTTAGGTCACCATTGTGCTAGATATAGATTGGATAGTCATATATTGTGGGCCTAGAGTTGGTGCAAGTGACAACGGAGAAAGTGTACGTCATCTTTGAATATATGAAGACGGCCCAGAGTAGATAGAAATACTATGCAGATCATCATAACAGGCCCTTGGAGTTCAATCATGGAGACCATGTTTTCCTGATATTCTCCCAACAATGAGAAATGTGGAGGTTTGGTCATGTAGGCAAGATATCTTTGAGATTCATCTGGCCTTTCAAGGTCATGCAGAGGGTTGGAAAGGGTGTCTACTGCCTCACCCTACTCCCATATATAGAGAAGGTTTACAACGTCTTCCATGTGTCTTAGCTAAGGAGATACGTGCATGATCTTACACGCATCATCAATTAGGGAAAGTTGGATATAAAGGATGGAGCTACCTTTGTGGAGAACCTGGTAGAGATCAAGGATCGACAAGAGAAAACCTTGCATGGATGGACCATCCCTTTGGTTTTCATGTTGTGGCAGTATAGAAATGTGCAGGAGAGTTCCTAGGAGTAAGAGAGCCAGATGCGGGCAAAATATCCCAAGATTTTTTCTTATTTTTTCTTTTACAAGATGAAAATATTGAAGGATAGAATGATGTAGAGACCCATTTTTTCCCTTTTCAGACTTTGAAATATTTATAAATATATTTCTAAAGTTAGACGCTGAGACAGGATACAATTATGAGCCCCAGTGTGTCCGGAATTAATGTTATAAAAATGTTAAATATATTTTATATTTTACATGTGCAGTTAATTAAATAAAATGGGATAAATCTTAGACAATTGACCACATTTGTGTCCATAACGTTGTTTTTTCCCTAGAAAATACATAAAGTGAGTTGGCACGGGATGTTTGGACCCCTCACTCATTGGCGGCACATTTAATTGGATTGATTAATTATTAAATTAATTAATTAATCCATTTTTGACCTAAAATAAAATGGTTATAAAAGTATTATTATGGAAAATTATTCCAGGTTTAGCTCATAAATTTTGGAATTATCTAGTGAGAGATCCTCCCTCCTCCCTTCGGATAAAGAGTGACGAACCTCTGGATCAAGGTGAATCGAAGTGTAATGAATATAGTGGCTCCTCTCGAATTCATTAGCGTATACATTATTCAATATAAATCAATCCAAAATAAGGTAGGACTTTTATTTGGTGATTTTTATGCCTTGGATTAAATTTTTGAGTGAATCATTCTTCTTTCTATGATTTTTATCTCGTTTATCCTTTGTGTACACCCAAGTACCAAATTAAATATTGTTTGATGGAAGTAGAGATATATATAGGTTATTATATTAAATAATGAAAAATCGGTAAATTTTGGATACTATTTTAATTATATTAACATTATTTAATAATATTTTTATGAATTTAAAGAAGAATTAAAATGAAAACGCTTGTTTAAGAATGTTTCCTCTTCTTCAAGAAACTTATTTATTTTTGAACCAAAATTCTTCCTAGTATAAATTTATGAATAAAACGAGGGATCTAGGATGTTTTGAAAGGAATAATAAATTTATTTTGTCAATTATTGGCCAAACTAAAGTTATTTTGAATTATGAATAGGGGAGAAGAGGGGTGACCTTTTATAAGTGGGGGAGAGGACACACTTGGAATTTTTGAAAATAATCAATTACACTCACATTTTTATCATACAAAAATCATCTAAAATGTTCCATTATAGATTATTAATTATAATATGGTCAAAATAAGGCTATAAAATGGGTTTTTTACAAGTTTTAGGTCATTTTTAACTATTATCTTATTAGTTTAACCCTCGGTAAATCAGTATTTACCTTAACCGTAGTAATTAATATTTTTTTCTTTTACTATTCCTAATGATCAAAAATTAAGATATCCTTACTAGATTATATAATTTTTTTTATTCCAAATTATGAGTCCATTTTTTCAAATTCAATTCAATGAAGTGGAAAAATCCAATTTAAAATTATACTCGTATATGTGATGAAAAAGCGGGTTTCCAAAGAGAAATCTATTATAAGTATCAAAGGTTTTAATATAAAAATTTAATATGAAATTCATTACATTGAGCTAAATTTTAATTAATATGATATAATTGAACTAATTTTTACATTAAAACCAATTTAAAATATAATTTTACTTTGAAAATAATTTAAACAAAAATGAATTTTTCAAAAAAAAATCAGTATTTCCACTATTCATCGAAAAAATGAAACTTTTTAGAAAAATCACAAAAACTTCAGCCCAAGATAATTTTGATATGATTATTTAAAAAATGAAGTTAATTTTATTAAATAAATTTTCTAAAATTGGAAAAAAAAAATTAGTTTTACCATAAGTGCATGAGAAGTGACGAAATAGTTTTCTTTGAAAAATACTGTTTTTCATAAAACATTTCTTTTACTTTAAAATGATTCTTATTTTTATTTATAATAAATAGATAACCAATGAATTTTCTTAAACTATATTATTTTCATAATTTATTTAGTATTTTTCATTCTTACGAATAATGTCTCGATTATAATGAACACATTTAAATAATATTTTAATAGAGTATTTTTGTTTAAACATGGTGTTGTATGCATCGCAAGCTATCGAAGAAATTGAATTTATTTAAAAGAAAATAAATCATAAAATCTTAGGGTGTTACATATAATAAATATATATTTCTTATACATATATTCTAGAACCATTTTCATACTTAACATACTATGTATCATTCCTTTATAATTTCGAATTAACCTTTTATTAGAAATATCTTCAGTAAAATGAACATTCATGTGAAAATTTGTTTGTTTCCCATTCATGTTTTGATTTGATGGTTCCTATAATTTCACCTTTAACATTATTTAATAATCTCAAGAATAATAATCATGACATAATTAGAATATTTATTCATCTTATATACTTTTATAATTATTCATGTAAAGCATTGATGAAAAACTAATTTCATCACATCGTGGAGACGGTAGTTATTCATACACATGAGTGATCTTTAAAATTATTGATGGTTGGGATGAAGAAAATTTAAATAATAATTAAAATTTTAAAAATAATTATTATATAATAAATATCATTTATATTCATTAAATCTATACTTATTACTATCCATGTAAAATGAAAATGAAAAATTAATCACATTGCTTCGTGGAGGTGGTAGTCCACAAGTATGCACGACCGATGTTGTCATTTTTCAATAAATTAAAAGGTAAAAATATTGATAAGATATAATAATTATAGAATCGTAATTATTTCATAAATATCATACATAAACATTAAACTCATCATAATAACCAATCATGAAATATGGTGTTGCAAAATGAATCATATCACTTCATGGAGGTGGTAGTCTGTATGTATGCATAGGAGATACTTTCATTTTCTGCTTGATGGAAAAGATATAGATAAAGGTTATGAAATAAAAATAATAAAATCCTATTATATTGTAGATAATTATGTTATTATATTTTAACTGTTATGAAGGAATTGGAGGATGTAAAATAAGAATTAAAATGAAAGAGTGAAATTAAGAAGATAACCTCCTCTTTGAGAGACCTCATTTGGAACGCTTCTCAATTAGCCTAGGGATGGCCTTTTGAGGAGAAAATCACCTACTAAAATGGTATAAGTATTTTTATAATATTTTTTATAGGTTTTTTTAGATAATTAGTTCAAGGTGGTGTGAATAATAGAGGATAGGTGGTGCCCTTTTATAGTGAAGGAAAGGAAATACTTGAAATTACTTAAAAGATTTAAATATTAGAAATTATTTTTCATGTAAAAGTGACCAAAATTTTAAATATAATATGGTATATGGTTTAAATTCATTAAACCAATAAAATTTTGACATGTTCATGTGGAATTTTAAACATTATCTTTTGGCATAACCCCTTTATTAACCAATTTTAACCTTAACCGTGGTAACAACTTTTTCAATACTAAAGAGTTATAAATTTACTTATAAAGTAAAAATTGCCTCATAAATGGTCAAGGGATGAAATTTTTTACCATATCACATCAAAATTGTTCTCTTTAACTATTTTTATGATTTTTTAAATCATTTAATAATATATTATTTAACATAAAACACCATTAACGTCATTTACGGGACTACTCGCATAGTTTTGATGTAAAGACAAGAAGATAGAAATAGAATTAGAATAAAAACTTTTAAATAACAACTAGTATGTTATATTTATTTTAAAAATTCATGGAACATAATAATTCATCCAAATTGAATTACTTTTAATATTTTAAAAATTATTTACTTTATTTTTCTGTTACATGAAAATAATTGTTTCATCATTACGTAAGAATTTAACATAATTAGTCCATAATTAATATAGACACACATTTTTTTCCTTGTGGGACTTTTAAATATTTCTAAATATATTTCCAGATCTAGGTGCTGAGTCGGCGTGTGATTCTGAGTTCCGGTATGCCCGTAATTAATGTAATAAAAATATTAAATATATTTTATATTGTGTGCATATGGTTAATTAAAGAAAAGGAGATAACTATTAAATGGTTGATTGGATTAGAAATATGAGACCATGGTTCTGTCTATAACATGTTTTATACCCTAGTCGTGACATAAATTGAGTCGAAGCTGAACATTCAGACCCTTCGCTTGTTGGAACTACATTTAAGTGGACTGATTAATTTTAAATTAATTAACCTAAACTAAAATGGGTTTAGATGTATCGTTATGAAGAACCATTCCATGGTTAGATCATAATTTTTGGAATCCAATGGAAATAGATCCTCCCTTTTTACTTTGGATAATGAGTAAAAAACTCTGGATCAAGGTGAATTGAAGCGCGATGAACATAGCAGCTCCTCCCAAATTCATTGTTGGGTGTGTTATTCAACATCAATTGATCCAAAATGAGGTATGAATCATCTTTGGTGATTTTTACACCTTGTATTAAATGTTTTAGAGGATCATTCCTCTTTCTATGATCTACACACTTTTGGCCTTTGCATTCGCCCAAGTACAGTATTATATATTGTTTAATCATTGTTATCTAACCCAGTGGCCCATTCTCAATCGTCAGCCAAAAATGCTTGGTCGGCGATGTTATAAACTTTTTTTATTGTTTATTTTATCCCACTTTATTCTCATTCTTTGTCGATGGAATCCCATAGTTCTCGGTTCAACAGTTTTCGAAAAACTCAAGCTCGATCGTGTACCCAGTTCTACAAAATATCGACAAAATGGTGATGATTTTTGCAAGCAAAGAAAAAGTATGGAATCTTCATGGTTCAGAGATGAATAATCTGGTGTTTAATCATCAAGATATTAAGGTATTAATCCATGTAAAAAGGAGAACAAATAATAAAACCCTAATTAATGATCAGAGGCATTTTCCGGTGAATGGTAGCTGGAAAGTGCGAGGTTCGGCTAGATCAGAGTTTTTGGAAAGATTCACGGTGGGATCTAAGGAAGTTTGACTAGATTCAACATGTATAAATCAGATCTAAAAATATGAACTTTCTGAAAAAACCCCAATAACACGCCATGTAAAACTAAGAACACATGGCGTGTTGCCTCCCTTAGTGGTGGTGTTAGGGTTTTGGAAATCCATAAAGATGGCACTGTCTATACTTCCCTTGACATGATGTGTATTGCCTATCTAGGTGAGTAAGTTGTGTGATGGGTCAAATATTCAGGAACATTCTATGTACCAAGTACACAAATATGGCTTGGCCACATAGGCAGCATCCCATGTGAAGCCACATGTCGTGTGCCAAAGTACATGGACACGACCATAAGACACAACCCCAGTCCCAGTTAGTCCAGACACGGTGTGTGGTCCACCTACATGGTGTGTTATACTACATGGGTTCGAGTTGTATTTCATCTAGGGACATGGATAGGATTTAGAGTGGGGCCACACATCGTGTGGGTCCACTCACACATCGTGTTCCCCTTGATATATTCTAAGAAATATTCAAATATATGTATCTCCTTCGTTTAAACTCAGATTTTATCCCTATAGAATCCTATCATGACTGTCTTTTCACTTAGAATGAAATGGTTCCCTTAGAATAGGATTTAGAGATATGATGTTAAAAGTTTTGGGTTTGGAATGCACTGAGGTGACACCTGATGATGGTATAAATCATACAAAATCATCAGAACATAATGGGCATAACACTCTAGCAGGGTTGGGTAGTGGAGTTCCTCAAAGACAGTACTAGGATTAGCCTCCAGTAGAACTAGCTAGTGGCATTCCTTGATGATAATTTTTATTTACACTCCAGTAGGACTGGGCAATGGAGTTCCTCGAGGTTTTGGGCTTACCCTCTAGTTGGGATGGGCAATGGAATTCCTCGATGACAGTTTCGAGCTAACCCTCCAGTAAGGATGGGTAGTGGCATTCCCTGAAGAAATCTTCTAGGCGTAACCCTCCAACCGGGTTGGGTAGTGGATTTCCCTGATGAATCTCCAAGCTTACCCTCTAGTGGGACTAAGCATTGGCATTCCCCAATGACATTCCCAAGTGTAATACTCTAGCTGGGTTGGGCAGTGGAGTTCTTCAGTGTTTATCATAGTAAGATCCTCCTATTGTACCAGGGTATGGGATCCTTACCTAGAATCTATGGCCCCTCAACTGTACAACATAGTGACAAAATGTGGTTTTATGTAGATTTGGACTCACAAGAAGAAGGGACTCTTTCCCCATCGAGACGCATCCTTGTGAAATGACCAAAAATTGTGTTGGTGAGTCAGTGACACCCAAAGTGGATAGTATCAAAGTTTGATGATTGATTCCTGTAGACTTACGTGTTCAGGGTGGATGTATGAGGTGTTGGTCATCATTGATGGAATTATTGTGGAACTATTAGCTACTCATCTTGTTGGGCTGAGTTATGATATAGAGATCCCCTTACTCTCTCTCATTTAGGATTCTTTTACTAATAATATATATATATCCTACTTCAGTACCCACTCCTTGGGTTTTGGTTACACTCCTTCCAAGAGAGGCAAAGATGCATGGGGTATACCGCGTGCTTTCTGTGTCTATATTCTCATGGTTGTACTAGTCTACTCTCTTGTTATAGGTAGAGAAAAATTGACGAGAAGTTCATCTTCTCACCATGTCGAGATCCTTGTGCTTAGACGAGTTTACTTTCACTCTATTGTTGGGCTGAGATGTACTCTTTCACTATACCTTTTCTATATACTACTTACCTATTCATTTATATCTCTTATTCCTCCCTCGTCACCCTTTTTGGGGCGTTAAACTGGGTATGTATATACTCACCCCTATATGGTATTTTCCCACACCTTTCGTGTCTTTTGTAGATGGCGGACATGTAGATCTTGACTTCAGAGGAGCTTAGGGATAATGGGTTCTTAGACCATGTATGGTGGTTGTAGCTTGGGATCCAGGATTTGGGATCTCTTAGATATTTTAATTTTTCATTTATAGTCTGGTTGGGACACTTTTCTGGTTGGGGATGTATTTTTCCCCTTCTCTTTTCAGTTTACACTACTGTACTTCATACTATTTAGAGGTCCATGCATGTTTTTTTATTTATATCAATGTTTCATCTTTTATTCCTTACCCTCTGCACGTTTTCATTGAGTAGGTTATTTTTTTGTGTACAGGTACTTAGGTAATGTCCTCCCTAAGTTTATTTCTACCTTTTGTTCTTGTCTCCACCCCCTGGCCTATGGAGGCGGACTTGGGGTAGTTATGGCTCAAGCCTTGTCTTGGGTCAGGTTGTGACAGATTAGTATCAAAGAAAGTTCATTCCTTGTGAATTTCTTCAGAAGTTTCCCCTTAAGAGGATTGGTTTGGTTTATGAAAATAGTTTCAAAGTGTCTTAAGTGTAGCTCTTAGGCCAAGGAGTCCAGTGATGGTACGGGTGACCGATGTATCCATTCACTAGGACTCTGACTACCTACTTGTCAACTCAACATGCTGGGACATTTTTATAGGGATAAATGGTACATGAATCATATAGGATTGAGTATTTTACTGTCCTTCTTGATTAATCTCCCCATTATAGTTTATATATATATATATATTCTCATCTGACTGTGATTAGCCTTGATAATTTTTAGGATTCCTCTATGATGACAGCCAGCCTGGATACCCCCGGTTTAGGGTCCATATTTTGATCCCCTTCCTCTAGGTGGGCAGGTGGTAGTACCTCCACTTGTCGAGTAGTAGATCATCCCAACATAGCAGACTGAGGATGTGCACAGGCTGGGTACACTCCGCAAGTTCCAGCGTCATAGACAACTGAGGTTTCGTGGTGAGCCAGATCCTCAGGAAGAAAAGAATTAGCTAGAGTTTCTGGTCTATATATTTAGGATTATTCATACCCTAATAGATCAAATGGTAGCTTTGATATCCATCCTTTTCCATGAAGCGGTTGGATATTGGTGGAGCTTAGTTACTCAGTTGCACAATGAGTTGACACTCTTGTGGGATAACTTCCAGTAGTTGTTCCATGAGGAATACAACTCCTCATGCTTATGATCCATCTAGGTTCAAGAGATTATAGAGATTTAGAAGGGAGGGATGATAGTGGATAAGTATATAGCTAGGGTCACAGACCTTACACGGTACTCTCTCTACATGATCTGTGATTGCTACTTCCAAGCACAGAAGTTTGAGCAGGGACTCCGTAGAGAGACGTGAGCCAACAAAGTACCCTTTTTCATCATAACATATGTTAGGATGTTGGAGAGGGAAATTGTGATAGATATATTTATATCAGAGGGATTCTAGGTAGTTAGAGCTGGTAGTGGGTGCAATAGATCTGAGTTATCTACAGCAGCTGGTAGGTGCCAGAGATCTCAGAATAGAAGACCCTTCCATGAACAGGCTCAGACACATGGTCACATGGGGCCAAGACAGTGCAAAGGTATAAAGAATCCTAGAGAGGGGTGTTTCTTTACTTGTTATAGGAGAGGACACATGGCATGGTACTTCCCAACCAGGCATGTTGAGTAGCCTAAGAAGATAGCTGGTGGACCGCCATGGCAGAGACAACATCGTGATCAAGGATCTCCTAGACAGGGTTAGGGTGGTCCCTAAGGAGGTGAAGATTACAAAAAAGTAGGAGGATATGAAATTGGAGGATGATGATATGAGATCCTTCCACCACCACCACTACCGAGAGGTCCATGTCAGGCTTAGGGAGTAGTTGGTCAGGGATGCAGATAGCTATAGGCTTTGGATGTCTATGATCCCACAGTGAACGAAATGATTCAAGGTATGATATGTGTTTATTCTAATCTTTCCTCGATATTATTAGACACTGGTTCCAATAATTCCTTTATCTCTTATCTCCTGGTGTGGTATATATAGCTCCCATTATAAATTCTATCACAACAGCTTCATATTGAGGTTCCCACACGAAATGCTACTTCTGTATCTTTCATCTGCAAGTATTGTGAGCTATCTCTTAAAGAAGAGAGGTTCGTGTGGGACATTTCTAATCATGATGGAACCCTATGATGTCATCTTGTTTATTGATTGGATTTATATAGTCTGATCCCATATTGATTTTCACCGCAGACTAGTCAGATTCCTACACACTGATAGGATGAGGTTCTCCTTTTCTGGCGAGAGAAATCTCATAGCGGGATAGGTGGATACTGTGAGTAGGATGTTGCATCCTATCACCCATTATTTATTGATTGTATTACTTGGTTCATCAGACTCTTCATGCTTCTAGGTTTTTTCAGTTGTGGCGGATTATATGGAATTCTTCCCTGATAATATTCTGGAACTACCTCTGATGTGAGAAATGTTGTTTTTTATTGACTTGCAACCGAGGACTACCCCGGTATCTTATGTGGAATATCACATGTCACCAACCAAGCTATAGAAGTTGTGGTTATATTTATAGTACCATTGTGATAAATGTTTCATCATACCTCATGTGTCCCCCTCGAGGTCTCTAGTTTTGTTCATGAAAAATGTGGATAGGATCTTAAAACTTTGAGTGAATTATCATCACCTGAACCATGCCACGATAAAGAAAAAGTAACCCTTTTCAAGGATTTATGACCTATTTGATCAGTTGTGAGGTACGATATGTTTCTCTAAGATCGATCTCAAGTCTGTCTACCACCAGTTGCTGGTTCGTGAGGTTGATATTCCAAAATTGGCATTCTAATGTCTCTATGGACCCTATGATTTCCTAGTTATACCCTTTGGTGTGAAAAAAATACACCACCATCTTTATGGATTTAATGAACCAGGTTTTCCATCTGTACTTGGACCATTTTATTTTTGTATTTGTTGATGTCATACTCATCTACTTTTCCATAGAGGAGGTGCATGTAGAGAACTTGAGGATTTTTCTTGATTTACTTTGAGAACATTAGCTTTACAGAAGTCTCTTAAAGTTATAATTATGGACATTGGGGCATGTCATTTATGAAAAAGTTTTAGCTATGGATCCATAAAATATTGAAATAGTTCTTTTTTGGGAGCCATCTAAGGATTTGTTGGAGGTATAGAGCTTTATTAGCTTGGAGGGGTACTACAGGAGGTTTGTGGTGGAATTATCTAGAATCGTAGCCCCTTTGACTGTCTTGACATATAAGAGATAGCCTTTTACCTAGTTTGAGAAGTTCCAGATGACCTTTTAGGATTTGAGGTATAGGATGAAAAGTTCTCTAGTGTTGAGACTAATAGATGAAGGCATTGATTTCATATTGTATTGTGATGCCTCGAGATCTGGTCTTGGTTGTGTGTTGATGTAGCGGAAGGCAATTATCACATATGGGTCAAGGAAGTTGAGACCCCATTAGAAGAACTATGAGACTCATGACCTAGATCTAGCAGTAGTATTCTTCAAATTAAGTATGTGGAGGAAAACCTTCTGGGAGAGAACTTTGTGGTTTACTTAGAGCCTCGGGTATGTCTTCACTCAGATAAGCCTAAACTTGAGGCAGTTATTCCGGTTGGAGTTCCTGCAAGACTATGACTTGGAGATAGTCTACACTCTAGCTAAGGGAAAAAATTTAGCATATTACCTTAAGAGGAAGTCCTAGGCTCACTTAGTGAAGGAATATTCGGAGTAATTAGCTTTCTTACGGCTGAAACTGGTGAAGCATAAGGGTACAATTTTTCTTCATTCAATGGTGTTGACTCCTTTTCTCCATAAGCATGTGAGAGAGTCCCAACTAGGGGACATCAACTATGAGTTCATTCATGATTAGATATCCATAATCAACTCACCGAATGGATATTCTGAAGGATGTAATCATGACATCTTCTTCCATGGGTGAATAGTGGTTCTCGTCATAATGCGAGAGGAGGTAATGTGGGAGTTCCACACTTCTCCACTAGATGTACATCTCGATGCAGGGAAGATATAAATAGATCATTAGTGGAAGATTTTTTGGTCTAGTATGAGATGAATTGTAGCTGAGTTCATCTCATGGGGCCTCATTTATCAGTAGATTAAGGTTGAGAACTAAGTTCCAGTATGTTTGTTACAGCCCCTTGATATTCTATAGTGGAAATTGGATGGAATATCCATGGACTTCATCACAGGTGTTCCACACATAATGAAGGGTCAGGATTCCATATGGGTGATAGTAGACCGACTCATAAAGTTGGCCAACTTCCATTCCATTAGGGAGCAAAGTTTGGTTGAGATTTTGGGGCAGTTGTACGTGTGGGAGAACATTCTCCTTCATGAGGTACCCCCAACGATTGTCTCCGATCGTGATGATCAGTTTATGTAATAATTGTGGAGAGGCATACGGGAGGCATTCAAGACCCATATGTGAATGAGCACATCCTTTTACCCCCAGACCGATGGGAAGACCGAGTGCACTATCCAGGTGCTAGAGGATATGCTGAGGTCTTGCGTGTTAGACTTAGTCTAGAACTAGGAGGATCACTTATCCTTGGTAGAGTTTGCATACAACAATATCCACAACTATACCATTGGCATGGAACCTTTTGAGGCCCTATATGGGAGACCTTTTAGGTCACCATTGTGATGGATATAGATTGGATAGTCATATATTGTGGGCCTAGAGTTGGTGAAAGTGACAACGGAGAAAGTGTACGTCATCTTTGAATATATGAAGATGGCCCAGAGTAGACAGAAATACTATGCAGATCATCATAACAGGCCCTTGGAGTTCAATCATGGAGACCATGTTTTCCTGATATTCTCCCAACAATGAGGAATGTGGAGGTTTGGTCAAGTAGGCAAGATATCTCTGAGATTCATCTGGCCTTTCAAGGTCATGCAGAGGGTTGGAAAGGGTGTCTACTGCCTCACCCTACTCCAATATATGGAGAAGGTTTACAACGTCTTCCATGTGTCATTGCTAAGGAGATACGTGCATGATCTTACATGCATCATCAATTAGGGAAAGTTGGATATAAAGGATGGAGCTACCTTTGTAGAGAACCTGGTAGAGATCAAGGATCGACAAGAGAAAACCTTTCATGGACGGACCATCCCTTTGGTTTTCATGTTGTGGCAGTATAGAAATGTGCAGGAGAGTTCCTAGGAGCAAGAGAGCCAGATGTGGGAAAAATATCCTGAGATTTTTTCTTATTTTTTCTTTTCCAGGATGAAAATATTGAAGTATAGAATGATGTAGAGACCCATTTTTTCCCTTTTCAGACTTTGAAATATTTATAAATATATTTCTAAAGTTAGACGCTGAGACAGAATATAATTCTGAGGCCCAGTGTGTCCGGAATTAATGTTATAAAAATGTTAAATATATTTTATATTTCACATGTGCAGTTAATTAAATAAAATGGGATAAATCTTAGACAATTGACCATGGTTGTGTCCATAACGTGGTTTTTTCCCTAGAAAATACATAAAGTGAGTTGGCACGGGATGTTTGGACCCCTCACTCATTGGCGGCACATTTAATTGGATTGATTAATTATTAAATTAATTAATTAATCCATTTTTGACCTAAAATAAAATGGTTATAAAAGTATTATTATGGAAAATTATTCCAGGTTTAGCTCATAAATTTTGGAATTATCTAGTGAGAGATCCTCCCTTCTCCCTTCGGATAAAGAGTGACGAACCTCTGGATCAAGGTGAATCGAAGTGTAATGAATATAGTGGCTCCTCTCGAATTCATTAGCATATACATTATTCAATAGAAATCAATCCAAAATAAGGTAGGACTTTTATTTGGTGATTTTTATGCCTTGGATTAAATTTTTGAGTGAATCATTCTTCTTTCTATGATTTTCATCTCGTTTATCCTTTGTGTACACCCAAGTACCAGATTAAATATTGTTTAATCATTGTTATCTAACCCAGTTCCATGTTCTCGATTTTCGGCCAAGAATTCTTGACTGGAATTGTTCTAAACCTTTGTTCTTAGTTATTTTCTTCCCATTTATTTTTTTCTTCACTAATGGTTTCCCCTGGTTCCCATTTTGATAGGTTTTGGGAAACCCGAGCCAGATCGGGTACCCGGATCCATAGCGGATCGATGAAACGGTGTAGGTTTTGCGAGCAAAGCACAGATCTGGAATTGTCATGGTTTAGAGATGATTGATCCAGTGTTCAATCATCAAGATATCAAAGGATGAATCCATGATCACATGGATAATGAATAATGAAACTCTCATTGATGATCAGAGACATTTCCCAGCGAACGGTGGCCGGAGAGCGTGAGGTTCGGCCAGATCCAGAGTTTTAGAGAGATTCATGGTGGGAATTAAGGTGGTTTGACCAGATTCGACGTGCGAAGACTATATCTAAAAATATAAAATATCTTGAAAAATTCTAAATACATATCATGTAAAACTAAGAAAACATGGAATGTATCCTCCCTTAGCTGCAGTGGTAGGGTTTTAGAAACCCATAAGGATGGCAAGACATGTACTTCCCTTAACACATTTTGTACCACTTAACTATGTGAGTAAGTTGTGTGATAGGTCACACGGCCAAGAATGTTCCATGTAATTAGTACATGGACACATCTTGGGAACATGAGTAGAATAGTGTGTGATGCCACATGCCATGTACCAAAGTCCACAGACATGGCCATAGGACATAGCCCCAATCCTAGTTAGTCAGCACACGGTGTGTAGTCTACATACACGGCATGTTCTACTACATATTTTGGAGCTGTTTCCTATCCAGAGACACATCCAGGTTGTGGAGTGTGACCATATACCATGTGGATCCCCTTACACACCGTGTTCCCCTTAATCTCTTCAAAGAACTCTTCAAACGTACATATCTCCTTCATTTGAACTCAGATTTTGTCCCATGAGATGCATATCCTGGGTTTTTTTCCACATAGAACATGATAGTTACACTTGAAGTGGATTTTTAGATATGATGTAAATTTTTCCAGGTTTGGAACATGTTGAGGTGACACCTGATGATGGAAAAAATCACACAGAATCATCAGAGCATCTCAGGTGTAACCCTCCAGTAGGGCTAGATAGTGGAGTTCCCTAAAGAAAGTATCAGGTTTACCCTATAGTAGGACTAGGCGGTGGAATTGTCCTATTATATTTTAGTGTTACCCACAAATAATATTGGGTATGGAGTTCCTAGACATTTCGATCTTACCCTTCAGCTGGGCTAGGTAGTGGAATTCCCGGATGATAGTTCTGGGATTACCCTCTAGTATGGCTGGTTAATGATGTTCCCTAATGACATATTTCATTCATAACTCTCTAGCTGGGCTGGGCAGTGGACTTCCCTAAAGACTCATTGGGCTTACCCTCTAGTAGGACTAGGTGATGTCACTCCCCGATGAAATTCCCAAGTGTAACCCTCCAGTCGTGCTAGGCAGTGGAGTTCATTTGTGACTATCAGAGTAAGGCCCTCCTATCGTACCAGGGTATGGGATCCTTACCTAGAATCTATGGCCCCTCGACTGTGTGTCATAGTATCGAGACATGGTTTGACATAGATTTATACTCATAGAGAATAGGGACTCTTTCCCCATAGAGATTCATCCTTGTGACGCGACCTAAAAACATGAAGGTGAGTCAATGTCACCCAAAGCAGATACTATTAAAGTGCGGTGATTGAGTTCCTTTGACTTAAATGTTCAGGTTAGACGCATGAGGTGTTGGGCATCATTGATGGACTTATTTTGGAACTATTTTCTACTCATCTTCTTGGGTTGAGCTGTGAGATGGATATACCCTTACTCTCTCATTTGGAATTCTTTTATAGAGCATATATATATATATATATATATATATATATATATATATCCTACTTTAGTATCCACTCCTTGGGTTTCGATTACACTCCTTCTAGGAGAGGCAAAGAAATGTATGGTATGCTATGTGATTTCCATGTCTAGATTCTTGTGGTTGGATGAGTCTACTCTCCTACTATAGGTAGCGAAGACTCAGAAAGAATCTCATCTTTTCACCATGTTGAGCTCCTTGTTCTTGGATGAGTTTACTTTTACTATCTTGTTGGGTTGATTTGTACTCTTTCATTATAACTTATTCTATCTACTAATTTAATCTTCATTTGTATCTCTTATTTATACCCCCTCACACTTTTTGGGGAATTATAATTGGTATGTATATACTCACCCCTACATGGGCTTTACCCACAAGTGTAGCATCTTTTGCAGATGGCGGACAGGTTGATCATGACTTCAGAGGAGCTTAGGGATACTAGGAGCTTGGACCGCGTAGGTGGTCATAGCTTGGGATCCAGGAGATGGACTCTATCATCTATTTTACTTTTTTAGTTTTAGTTAGGTTGGGACACTTTTCTGGTTTGTTGTGTATTTTTTCCCTTCTCTTTTCAGTTTACACTACCATACTTTGTACTATTTAGAAGTCCATGCATGTTTGGTTTATTTATAGTAGTGTTGCATCTTTTATTCCTTTCCCTATAAAATTTTTCATTGATTTGGATGTGTGTTTGTGTGTGAAGATACTTGGTAAAAGTCCTCCCTTAGTTTATTTGTGCCTTTGGAACTTGTCACCACCCCCTGGATTATGGAGGCGGGGTTGGGGTAGTTATACCTCAAGCCCTAACTTAGGTCGAGTCGTGACAATTAAAAATTAAAATTTAATTAGCATGATAAAAAAAAATATATTAATAATAACCATTTGGATCCAAACATAACCTCTTTTAACACCTCTATAAGAATATTAGAGATATTAAAATAAAGAGAGTGACATTTTGAATTTATTCTTTATTTAAAAAAATATTAAGGTCGTTGTCAAAGGAAAGTGGAAATAAATTGCCAAACAATTTAGGATAAAATGATTGGCATAAAATAAACCTATAAAATGAAATAAATGAAAGTGTTTTGGAGATTTATAGGCCTTATTCCATAGTTTTAACTCTGTTTTACCCATTTTATCCTTATCGAGGTGATAAATATTCACCACGGTTACTACTCATAATAACCAAAAATAAATGGTACCTATTTACAAAATTTGAACATCCTGATTCAAAATATAGAATAATTTTTTCAATATTAAATATCCATAATTTTCATAAAAAAATTAATATAAATGCGTAAAACCTAATGAAAGACAATTTTTAGAAAAATTCGTTTTTAATCCAAAAATGAACTTATACCAAAATCAATTATGATATTGATTGCTATATAATTAATAATATTAAATATAATTAATAATAATTATGTTACTTTAAGATAAAATTATAAACATAATGATACTTTTAAATTACTTGATTTAATGAAAAAATGGCATTTTTATAAGAATCGATATTTTCACTATTCATTGAAAAATAAATATTTTTAGAAAAAACAAAAAAAAATACCCTAAGAAAATATTGACATGCTAATTTAAAAAATGATATTTATTTACTTAAGTGAAATTTCTATAAATGGTATAAAATAATTATATTTTCTGTACTCAAAATATAATAAAACCATTTTTTAAGAAAACACCTTTTTAAAGCATAAAATGACTTTACTGAAATTTGAGTACTTATTTTTTATGCATTAATCAATACATTTTCATTATAAAAATAATTTATACATATTTTTATAATTTTTTTATTACTATTTATACCACAAATTTAAAATCTAGGTTATTGTAACATCCTAGAATTTTATGATATATATTTTTGAAATAATGTTAATCTCTTCAATATCTTACGATACACACAATCCGGAGTCCAAATAAATCGTAATATAATATAAATGTTAATTTGGTGGTTATTAATGGAACTAAAAAAATTAAGAAAATTATATGGTTTAAATTTTTATAAAATAAATTATTTAATTATCAATTGATTAGAAATGAAAATATACTTTATTTTAAAGTAAAAGAAATGTTTTTTCAGGAAAAAACTATTTTTATGCACGCATTATGTTTTTATCTTAATAAATTAAATTAATCACTATTGGTGAATGATTTCAATGAAATTTATATATTATATATTCAATCAAAAAATTTATCACTGGTCTAATATTTTTTGTTAGTCATGAGAAAAGAATAAATCTAGTTTTATGCTTAAAACTGAATTTTTCTAAAATGTGGTTTCGTCCCGTTTTGCACACATATTCTAAAATTAATTTTTAATACTTTTATAAGATTTATTTTAAAAAATTAACTTCATTTTTTAAAACATAATTTTAAAATTATCTTAGGGTGAATTTTTTATAATTTTCTGAAAAGAATAATTTTTTGATGAATAGTGAAAAATACTATTTTTTTAAAAAAATTATCTTTTCATTTAAATAATTTACAAAATTCTATGTTAAAATGGTTTTAAAATTAAATTTAGTTAAATTATATTGTTATTAAACCAATTTAGGTAATTTTAATCCATTTTATGTTGAATTTTGATATAAAAACCTTTTTATACTTAAGAAAAAAATTCTTTGACAAATCGCTTTTCGTCACGTTTACGGGTTTAATTTTAAATTAAATTATACCAATTATGTGAATTAAATTTTATAAAATGTATTTAATATTTTTAATAATAATAATTAATATTATATATTAATTTTAACTTAATGTTTTCATAAATAATAGTAAAAACATTAAAAAAATAATTATCACGGTTAAGGTTAAAATAGGGTTTTTCACTTTACATGCAGTTGTGTTAAATTTAATTTTCCACACACATAGAAAATTTATTTGATAAATTTTATTTAATATTTATAATTAGTGGTTAAAAATTATCCAATAATTCTCATTTTAGTTTTAGTATTAAAGGATAAATTACCTAGGTAAAAAAAACTAGTTATCATGGTGAAAACTAAAATGGTAAAAGTGAGTAACCTTGGAGGTAAAGGGAATAAAATGATTAAAAATGTTTATTTTTTAGTTTATTATGTATTATAGACATTATATTCCCTCAAATACGTTATTTATTAATTTTTTAGCCACTTGGTTTGAGATTGATTTCCCATTATTGAATAGTTTTGGGTATTTACCAAAATGTCACTCCTTCTCACTTATAAAAGTAAACCTCCTATTCTATTTTTCTTAACACCTAAAAATAATTTTAGTCCATAAAATAACTGAAAAAATTCCTTCCTTAATTCCATTTACATGTTCTATTTGCCTTTTTTATTATAAAACCCTCCTAGTAAGGCTTTTGGTGCAAACCTAAACAGGTTGTTAGAAGAAGAGGTTTTGTTCTTAACTGAGAATTTTTGTTTTTATTTTTTCTTACAAATCCTTAAAATATTATTCAAACATGATTATATAAAAAAATAATAATCTAATTTATACTAATATTTTATTATTTTAGTTTAATAACCTATATCCATCTCATCTTCCTTCAAATGGGAAATCAAATCGTCGATCATGTGTACAACGAACTACCAACTCGCGAACCGATGTAATTTGTTTTCTATCACTTCCTATCACGGATGTATTTAATGATGGATTTAATTTCTATATATGATATATATTAAATAAATATAGTTCTATAATTATAAAATCACATCTACCTTTTTACCTTCCAATCCATTGGAAAATGATAATATCACTCGTGCGTACGTGTGGACTATTACCTCTATGAAGTTGTGTGATCTTTTTTTCATTTATGTTTTTCATGGATAATAATAAGAATATATATTATTAATATATATTATTTATATGATATAATAATTATTATTTAAAGGTGAGTTACTATTTACCTTTATTTTGTTCAATCCATTGAAAAATGAAAACAACGTCCATGTGTACGTACAGTCTGTCGTCTCTATAAATGGTGTAACTCATTTTTCAATATAAAACTTTTATAAATGACTCTAAATATGTATATAATGAATATATATGATATTTATATCATGATTAAAATTATTTATATTACATAACCATGATCAAAGTACAAGGACCATAACTACTAAACCAAAACATACAGGAAAAATAAAGCAGTTATCACCCGGAATAGTGATTTTAATAAATAATTGTTAATAAATGGGTGATGAAAGGAAATAATTAAATAATATATGATATGAAATATATGATTATTGTTTTATAATATTTTTATAATAAACCTATATTTATTATACAGGAGTTTTGAACACGTATGGAGAAATTCAAGACTTGTGGTAATAGACTTTCATCACACTTTTATTTCTGTGAGACACATATAATATTCACCATGTTTATTTTATGTGGTGTATATAATACCCATGAATTTATTTTATGATAATTATTATTAATATTAGGGTTATTTAAATATCCATATAATTCTCTTTCTTTTAGGGGTTTTATTATTTAAAAATTATAAAAGTGGTAAGGTTTTTATGTTACAATCTCATTGTTTAACGAGATTGTTTATGATTATGCTTACAATAATGAAATTTCAGTATATAAACCTCAATAATCTTATGAATTTTATTACTCTCTAGTTTTTTCTTGAAATTACATGTTTTCCTTTCATCTTCCTCTCTTTATGTTGTAACATCCCGGATTTTCTAAAAGGTATAACCCATTGTTTTCTGACATTAATTCCTTGGTATGGCCCTTGTAATGTTACCTAATGGACTAATGGAGGTTATAAGGGTGTATGGGTCTTGTTCAGAGCCCATAGCCCCAAATTTTTTGAGAAACATACTCGTACACAAGGTTAGGATAAATTGTTCATCCCAGTCTTCATGGTTTCCCTAACCATGTAGAAGTGTGGTAAATAGAAGTAGGAGGTCACACATTTGTCTGAAATCGTGCAGAATGGGGTGTGCACCCATGTGATGTTGAATACCCCCCTTTAAATATGACTTCCACATGGATAGTTCATATTTAGTCAAATTTTGTGCCTAACTTGTGTAAGGTTCCCCTTTGAGTAGGACTAGTCACACGGTTGGCACATGGTTAAGCCAAACCATTTTGGATAAAGGGAAGCAACCAACTTCTGATGTTTGATTCTGATTCCTAGTATGGAGTGTGGGAGAAAGGTACCAAGCCTATGCTCATGAAGCTAATAGTATCTTATTTTGAAAAAAAATTATCTTTTGTATAGCATGTGTTATATTCTTGTATCTCATATTCTCTATATACTAATTTTTGTATAGTTACATGATAATCATCATTTTCTTAATTATTTATTATCCATATTTTTTCTATTCATTATTATTATAATATATATTTCCTATTACTACTTCCACTACGATGGATTACTAGTCCGGTGGTTATATATTCTGCTTCTGTTATTTATTATTTCTTATCTACCATTGTGCTCCACTCTGATCTATGAGGGCATAGTCTCCCCACAGACACACCCTAGGCCTTCGCTATTAATAGGTTGCCTCTGGTGTATGGGTAGGTTCACTTGAGGTCTTGTGTCCGCCTTCTCGAGGATCCATTAAGTGGTTTCTGGGGAGGTATGATACAATGTACTCAAGAGAATAAACATATGTTTTTAATGGAAACCAACTTTATTTATCTCTTCAGTTGAAAAAACATTTTTTACGTTTCCATGTTTTGTAAAATTCTAGAAATTTTTTAATATTCTCTTATGATTATTTAAATTTTTTTCCCCATGTTTTACTTTTTACAAAATGGATTGAAAGAAATATTCTTGAAGTATTTCAAATGAGTTATTTTTGAATTTTTATCAACAATTTGAAATGAATATTTGTTTTAACATATACGGCATGAATGAAATTTTCCTCTATCATGAACACCCAATACTTTTAAGATTCCCTTAAAAAAATTTAAGGTTATTTTCAAAGAAAATTTTTTCTTTAATATTTGGTAATTTTTTAGATTTTAAATAAGTGATTTCAAATTGAAAATGTTATTTTCATTGAGAAGTGTTATGTGTGATATTTTAAAAGAATTTTTGATCTAAGATGGAATCCTTTAATGTTTCCTAACCTTTACATGGGATATAATCCAATGATATTATCCTTATTATTTCTCTAGATGGTTTGTGATTATGATGAAAAGATTTTTATGAAACCCATTTATTTTTCCATAGGTTATGTAATGATGAAATGATCTAATGATTATGAAACTCGTTTCTTTTCCAAAGTTTTTCCCATGATGAAATGTTTATGAAACCCATTTCTTTTTCATATGTTTTGAAATTATGAATGTTTTATAATCTCATGGAACACATATATATTATTTTTATAATGTGATGGGTGGGATTAAAATTATATATTCCTCTAATGTATTGGGTAAATATGTTTTTATTGGGAGATAAAAAGGGTTTGAATAGGGAGTGAACCCAGTTTAGTAAGGGACTTTGTCCACTATGATTGTCTTTGGAGGGAACCTTAACTACTATGATGTTTTGGGGGGTGAACCCAGTCCACTATGATGGTTTTGGTAGTGACCTTGACTACTAAGGAAATTATTTTCTATTCTTATGTGTATACCACAATTCTATGTCTTATTCTAATTTTATACTCTCATGGATTATGTTCTATGATTCCTTATGATCCATGTCATATGAATTTCCATGCTTTATGCAATTATTCATAATTATAATCTATGATACATAGGGTATGGTTTTCAAATTTTATGCTCATGTTATGTTTCATTGATCATTAATATCTCCCTTTTTTACCATTACTAATCATCTTAGCTTACCCTTTTTTATGTTTCCTTTCCTGAGGTTATGAATAAAGGCATTAAGTATGATATGTATAAGAAGGGTTCTAGTTATAAAGAACTAAGTGGATATGATGTGGTTCACTTATGAATCAGCTATTTATGTATCTAAGTTTCCAACGATACTAGGCATATATGATTCTATAATGGATCTCTATGTTATGTAACGAATATTAATATAATAAGATGTAATATCAACATGTGAAAGGTATGGTTCGTTGGTATTAGAAAAATGTTTAGTTAAACTTTGGAAACTAGGATGAGAAAAATTTAGTGAAAAACTTTAGGATAATACTAAGTATAGAAAAACATCCTAAGTTATAGTAAAGAAAGGAGTGTAGTTTTCCAATAAAAACATCCTGTTATGGATACTACAAGTTGATGTGGTTTTGAAATAGATGCATCTATGAGTAATGACCCTAATAATACTTTCTTGAGTATATCTCATCCATCATTCTGGTGCATGATGAGTGTTCCCTAACGGTGTGCCTATTTTGACACTCTTGGGGGATATGCTTAGGTTAATTCACATTTTATTTACAAACCATCATAAAGGATTTGAATAGATAATGATTATGAATGACCTAGGTAAAACCTAAGGTGACATAGATTTAAAAGAATGTATCCTAATTTAGATATCCTATAAATGATTTTTCATGATTGATCACTCTGATTAACGATACAAATTGGCCATTCTAACCATTTTGGTTATAGTATGGTATTGAAGATAGAATTATAATGTTAAAGAGGTTATAGATACACTTAAATATTGAAGTGCACTATTTGATATTAGTTATATGAATTTTTTTATATCAGGAAAAGACTCATTGAATGTTAATTTAGATCCTCAATTATTAAATTTTGATTTAAAAGTGAAAACTCTTAATGGTATGATTATCAAATATCAAGCATATGATTCTTATCCTGTTAAAGTTTGCGGGAATTTTATTCCTATAAATCTCATTATTCTCTATTTGGTTAAATTTTATGTTATCTTAGGCTTGAATTTGATTTATTTATATAAAATCCACATCAATTACCATGGAAGGGAAGTCATTTTTGATATTTCTAACCAGCCTATGATCATCTATCAGTGTGAAGATAAGTGTGAAAATATAATATAAATTTCATCCATTGTATGGATCTTGATTCCTATTCAAAATGGTTGTTTATCTTAAATGGTTGGGGATAAACTCAACATAAAAGGTATACCTATTTTATGGGAATTTTTTTATATTTCTTCAGATGGGTTTTATAGTCTTTTAATAAATCATGAAGTGGTGTTTTCAACAAAACTCATCCCTAGTGTTATACCTATTTCAAAGACTCCATATAGAATACCCTTGATTGAGTTGTAGTAATTAAAGAATAAAATACATAGTAATTTTGAAAAGGTATTTATCCATCCAAGTGCATCAACTTTGGGTGCACCAATTATTTTTGTTAATAAGAAATATGGATCGATGTGACTCTACATTTAATATCAATAACATGACAATATCACTATCAATAAAAAGTATCATCTACCCTATATTGATGACTTTTTTGGTCAACTTCATGGTTTTTAACACTTTTCAAAGATTGATATTCATTCTAGATAACATTAATTGAGGGTCAATAATGTGGATATACCCAAGAAATCATTATGTATAATGTATAGACACTATGAATTTATAGTGATTCCATTTGGTATTACTAATTCCCTAGTTATATTCATAGATTTAATGAAAATAGTCTTTATAAATTACCTTGATTAGTTTGTGGTAGTCTTTATAGATGATATTCTTATCTATTCATAGAGTAAGGAAGATCATGAAGAACACTTGGGGACTGTACTGAAGACCCTAAGGAAGGATAAACAGTATAAAAAAATTATAAAGTGTGAATTTTGGATAAAAATAACTTTCATTTTTGGGTCATATAATCTCAAGAAATGGTATATCGGTGGGTCCATTAAAGACATAAGTTATTAAACATTGTCCTAGACCAACCATGGTTACTGGGATCCGTAGTTTTCTTGATTTGGATAGATATTATTTATTCTTTGTGTATAACTTCTCATGACTTTATAATCTAATCATCTAGTTAACTCGAAAGGTATCCAAGTTCCTTGGGATATATTAATGTGAATAAAATTTCAAGGAACTAAATAGAAGGTTAGTCATCACACCTATACTTATATTACCCTACAATGGAGACGGGTTTGTAATCTATAGTGATACATCTAAAAAGGTATTGGGATGTGTTCTCATGAATAATGATATGGTTATATCTTATGCCTCGGGAAAATTGAATATTCATGAGAAAAATTACCCAACTCATGATTTGGAGTTAGATATGGTAATTTTTACATTAAAGATATGGAAGAATTATCTTTACATAGAAATTTTTGATATATATATATATATATATATATCATAAAATTTTGAATTATATTTTCATATAGAAAGAGATGACTATGCACCATATAATATTCTTAGAGATAACTAATGATTATGACTACTCAATACAATACTACCCTGGGAAAGAAAACAAGGTGGATGATTCTTTGAGTTGAAAGGATCGTGTTATCTTATCCATAATGAGGATAAAAAAAGATTAAATATTTATGGATTTACAATGAATGGATATAAAAATATTGAAAGAAGGGGGAAATATTATCTTTATCAAATGATTTTTTTAATTATCTATCCATGTGAGGATTAAGGAGGAGAAAAATAAAATTTTAGAGCAGCAAAAGAAGGTGAGAAATATTCCTGGGTTTAAACTTTATTTTGATGGAATGATAAGGTTTAGGAACCGTATATGTGTTCCATCCATACCATATTTGAAGAAGGGGCTATTTGATGAGGCTCATAGTTCATCATTATCTATTCATCTTAGAAGTAAAAATATGTATGGAGATCTAAAAGAGTATTTATAGTGGGATAGTATGAAGAGAAATATTGTGGAGTATCTATCTTGATTTTTGATATGTTAGAAATTTAAGGGTGAGAGACAAAATTCTAAGGTATGTTACAACCTCTACACATACCATAGTGGGAATGGGAAAATGTCCCCATCAAATTTGTCTTTGGGCTCAGCAAAATATATAAAGTCTATAATTTTATTTGGGTTATAGCCAATTTCCTTACAAATTAAGATCACTTCATTACTATTAGAGAATATTTATCTCTAGATCATATTTCTATAATATAAATTAATAAAGTGATAAGGTTTTATGGAGTACTACATTCAATTTTATCTCATCAGGATTTGAGGTTTACATTAAAGTTCTAGTGAAGTCTTCAGCAGGGTCTGGATACATATTAGAGTTTCAATATGGAGTATCATCCTCAAAAATATAGACAGTCTGAGAGGAACATTCAAACCCTAAATGATATATTGAGATCTTATTCTATGGATTTCAAATGTGGTTTGGATCAACACCTTCCTCTATTTGAGTTTTCTTATAATAATAGCTTTCACTTAATCATTCAAATGGATCCTTATGAATCCCTCTATGGAAAGAAGTATATAACTCCAACATGATGTGATGATGTTAGAAAAAGGTTTTTCCATTAGAGTTTGATATTTCCTATGAATAATGACCTTTATAAATATTGGATCTTAGAGATAAAGTTCTACAGAACATGACTACACATTGAGTAAATTTTCTTTAGAGGAATCAGAAATTCAAAGAAGCTACTTAGGAACCTCAGGATATAATGAAACAAAGATGTCCTCAATTATTTATTTTGAAGTAATATAATTTTAAAGGAGAAATTAATTTTAAGGGAGGTAGAATTCAGCACCCTAATATTTTATGATATATTTATTTTTAAATAAATTTAATCTCTTTGATACCTTGTAATACATGCAACCCTCAGTCTAATTAAACAATAATATAGTAGACCATTATAACCTAGCTATTAAATTGGCGGGTATAAATATAACTAACTAAATCAAGAAAATTATAGGTTTTACACATGTATAAAATAAATTCATTGGTTATCAAATGATTATAAATGAAAATAAACATCATTTGAAAGCGAAAGAAATGTTTTTATGAAAACTTTTTTTATGAGCATAATGTGTTTTTATCTTAATAAATTCAATTATTAATTAATAGTGAGTTATTTTAATGTAATTTATATATTATATACTCAATAAATAATTTTATCATTTATAAAATATTTTTTTAGTCATGGGATAAGAATAAATACAGCTTTATGCTTAAAACATTATTTTTCTAAAAAACGATTTCGTAGTATTTTGATCAATTATTTTAAAATTAATTATTTACACTTTTATAAAATTTATTTTATAAAATGAACAAAATTTTTGAAATAAAAATTTCAAAATTCTCTTATAATGAATTTTTGAGAATTTTCTGAAAAGATTAATTTTTTGATAAATAGTGAAAATACCGATTTTTACTAAAAATGTATTTCCATTTAAATAATTTAAAAAGTTAAATTTTATTTTAAAATATAATTAAAAGTAAAATTAGTTAAATTATATTATTATTAAACTAATTTAGGTTATTATAATAAATTTTATATTGAATTTTGATATAAAAATTTTGTATACTTAAGAAACGTTTTTCTTTAGAAAATCGGTTTTCATCATGTTTGCGGGTTTAATTTTAAAATATATTCTTACAATTATATGAATTGAATTTTATAATATGGATTAAATATTTTTAATAACAAAAATTAATATTATTTAATAAGGTCAAATTAATTTTTTCCTATAATTAATAGTAAAAATTAATTACCACATTTAAGGTTAAAACAGGGTTTTACGAGTTACATGTGCTTATGTTAAAATTAATTTTTCCACACAAAAAGGATTTTTATTTGATAAATTTGATTTAATATTTATAATAAATGGGTCCAAAATATCTAATAAGGATTATTTTATTTTTAAGTTTAAATGAAAAATTACCTAGGTGAAAAAACTAATTATCATGGTGAAAACTAAAAAGGTAAAAGTGACAAACCTTTGAGGTAAAGGGAATAAAATGTTTAAAACATGTTTATTTTTTAATTTTGGATGTGTTTATATACCTTAAATTCTATGAAATCCATTATTTATTAATTTTTTATACACTTGGTTTGAGATTGACTTCTCATTATTCAATAGTTTTGGGTTTTTACAAAAAAGTCACTCCTTCTCACTTATAAAAGGGAACCTCCTATACTATTTTATTCACTTGTAAAAATCCTTTTGGTTCAAATAATACCTAAAAAATAACATTATTATTTACCTTAACATTTCCTAGAGTCCTTGGTTTTATTATAAAATCCTCCTAGGAAGGATTTTTTTGCAAATCTAAAGAGGTTGTCCAAAGAAGAGGTATCATTCTTAACCGAACATTTTTGTTTTATTTATTATTAAACCTACTTAAAATATTAGTAAACCATGATTATATAATAAATTAATTATCTTCCATATAATTATATTTTATTATTTTAATGGATTAATTTATATCCATATCCTCTTTCATCAAATGGTAAATGAAAATTTCAATTGTGTGTATGGTGGAAAACCGCCTCACAAACCAATGTAAATTATTTTCCATTACCACCTATCATGGATGAGTATAATGATAGATTTAATGTATATATATGATATTTATGAAATAATTATACTTATTTAATTATAATATCATATCTACCTTCTTACCTTCCAATCCATTGGAAAATGATAACGTTGCTCATGCGTACATGTGGACTATCACCTCCACAAAGCAATGTGATTAGTTTTTTGTTTCCATTTTATATGGATAGTAATAAGGGTATAATTTATGATCATATATTATTTATATTATTTAATAACTATTATATAAATTTTAATTATTATTTACCTTTCTTTCATTTCATCCTTCAAAAAAAACAACATTCATTCGTATGTACGACCTACAGTCTCCATGAATGGTGTAACTCATTTTTCAATATATAACTTTTATGAATGAATATAAAAATGTATATAATTAATATATATGATATTTTTATCAAGATTAATATTTTTTATATGATTTAACCATGATAAAATTACAAGAAACAAAACTATGAAACAAAAATGTACATGAAAAACAAAGCAGTTATCACTTGGGATGGTGAATTTAATGAATAATTGTTAATAAATGGGTGATAAAAGGCTATAAGTAGATCATATACGGTATTATACATATGATAATGGTTTTTAAATAGATTTATAATAAAAAAATATTTATTTTTAATTATTTTTTAATTTTTATGAATAAATTTAAGACTTTAGGTGAGGGATTTTCACCTTACTTTTATTTCAGAGAAACACATGTCATACTCACCACTTGTTTATTTTATGTGGAGTATATAATACCCATGAATGTATTTTATGATTATTATAATCAAAATTATGGGTATTTACAAATACATATAAGGATATTTCTTTAATGGGGCTTTTGATTCAGAAATAACCAAAGTGTAAGGGTTTTATATTACAATCTCATTATTTATCAAAATGGTATATGATTATTATTTCGATGATGTGATTTCATGATATACCTCTCAAGAATCTAATTAATTTTATTCACCTATAGTTATTTCTATAAATTAAATGTTTTCCTTTCATCTTAATCTCTTTATGTACTCAATATACTAAAATAATGTTTTTAAGTAAGGATGACTTTATTTCTCTCTTCAGTAAAAAACACTTTTTCTTCCATACCCATGTTTACCAAAAAAAACTGTTTCAATAATTTTTTTAAAATTATCATATGATATTTAAATTCATTTTTACCCATTTTTTACCAAATCGATTAAAATTAATCTTGTTGACATTTTCTGAATGATTTATTTTTACTTTTTACCAAAAATGTGAAAAAACAATATATGTTTTAACATATACAGCATCAATAAAATTTTACACCACCAATATCACTCTATACTTTTAATATTACCTTATAATTTTCCAAGATTGTTTTCAAAGAAAATATTTTATTTAATATTTGTGAAATTATAAGATTTTAAATAATTGATTTTAAAGTGAAAAGGTTATTTTCCTTAAGAAGTGTTATAAGTGATCTTTTAAAATCATTTTCCATCTAAGATAACATCCTTTAATGTTTCCTAACCTTTAATGGGGATATGATCCAATGATACCATTATTATTATTTCTCTATATGGTTTATGATTATGATGACAATATTTTTATGAAACCCATTCCTTTTTCCATAGTTTATGTTATGATGAAATGATGTAATGATTATGAAACTCATTTCCTTTATATTAGTTATTCCATGATGAAATGTTTATGAAACTCATTTCCATTTCACATGTTATGATATGATTAATGTTTTATAATCTTATTTCACACATATATATGGTTTTTATTATGTGATAGGTGGTCCTAGAATTATATATCTCTCCAGTAAATTGGGTAAATATGGATATTTCATGAGATAAACAGGACTGGAATGGAGAGTGAACCCAATTCAATAAGGGACTCTATCTACAATGATAGTCATGAGAGTGAACCTTAACTACTGTGATGGTTTGGGTAGTGAACACAATACATTTTGATATTCTTGGTAGTGAGCCATTATTACTAAAGAAATGATTTTATATTCTTATGTGCATACTGTAATTCTTTGTATTATGCCAATGTTATACTCTCTTGGATTATGTTCTTTGATTCCTTTATGATTCATGTCTTATGAAATTCCATGATTTATTCCATGATTCAAAATTATAACCTATGATATGAAAGGCATGGTTTTCTAATTTTATGATCATGTTCTCATACCCTTATACTCATTTTATATTTAAGTGATCATTGATATATCCCTTATTTACCCTTACTAAGAACATGAGTTCACCCTTTCTTATGTTACTTTTCCCTAGGTTATAAAGAAAGTTATTAAGAATGGTATGTATAATAAGGGTCATAGTTATGAAAAACTTAGTGGGAGATGATGTGGTTCACTTATGAACGATTTGTTTATGTATCCATGTTTCCAAAGGTACTAGACCTTTAAAATTATGGCATGGATCATTATGTTATGTAATGAATAATCATCTAATAATATGTAATATATATTTATGAAATTTATGGTTTTTTATAGTTATAATAGATTATGTTTCTTATTAATCATTGTGTTCTATGTTAATAAAGCTATCAAATACTTAAAATTTATTGAAAGAGAAATATATTCTAAAATATTAGGGTGTTATAGTTTCTACACCACTTTTCAAATGATCTTTAACTATGAACAGGCTAGATAAATAAGCTCACCCATGTATAACTCTAAGTTTATACATCCAATTATACTTTATAATATGAACATTCGGCTTTCTCAACTTTCTTAATCTTCACACAATATGATTTTCCTCATAAATTTGAATACTTAGGTACAATCGGTCTCTTTCTTCTTCAATGACTCTTGGATTCAAGCTCATTATTCTCTATTTAATACTATTAAAGTATCAAGATCTCTAAATTATATTGCATAGTATTCATGATTCCTATAAATTTTTTACACTACTTTTCTTCGACACTTGCCTTATTTAATATTCATAGAATATTGAAAATATTTTTTTCTCATTATAATTTAGAAACTCCCTTAGTTCTTGGTTAGTAAATAATCTTCCAATTCAAATCTAGAAGATATTTATAGTTTGAATTATTATTTAAAATATTTCAAAATCTTAGTAAAGTATTCCCATTTAAATTCCTTGTAGACTTAGGTATTTCCTTCTTTGAAATACTCTAAAAATACACTTTATTTAATTATTTGGAATCTACATTTACGTGTTCATGAACTCATGCAGATGATGCGGAAACATTGGATTATAATGTGGAACCCATCTCAATATCCATATTATACCTCGTCTTTTCTTGCTTCTATTGTAACACCCCGAGATTTTGTGAAAAAATTTCGAATTAATTTAATCTTTTTCAGATTTTTCATTTCATGCAACACTAAAAATAGTTTATTTTATATTAAAAAAATATGTTTGGATTGCATTAGATGCAACACCAAGTTATCTTTCACTACATGAAACCTAAATTTTAACATTCTCTACATTTTACAATAAGGTTATCATATATTACATGCAATATTGACCTTCCTCGATGGCTTTCGTAACACACAGGGTCGAGTGTCACCAAACTATAATATATTATTAAAAATATTATTATTATGAGATATAACCTGGTCATTAATTTTATAGTTATGAATAATATTAACTAAATTATGAAAATATTTTGTTTACACAAATATAATATGAATTCATAGGTTACCAATTAATTAGAAATTAATATGAAAACCGATTGAATATAAAGGAAAATATTATTATTATGGTCAAAAGGAGGTTTTACCCTAATAAATTAAATTAATTAAAAATAGTGATTGATATTAATGTAATATATAACGACCCACACTTTACATACATTGTTAATACTTCAAAATTGAAGCACACTTATTACAACATATGACAAAACCACAAAGGACCGTATAGGTATAGTGTCTTTAGAAACTGGGAAACATAAACAACTGGTTCATAAATCTTCTATAGTGTCTCCCATTTATTTCATCATATCTAGGGTCCCTTTTAGCATATTCTACTTAATATCCATCTTCCTGACCTGGGGAAAAGAAAACATAAAAGGGTGAGCTCAAATGCTCAGCAAGGGCAAATAAAGGAAATAAAAATCATATCATATCTTTATGAAAATCAAAACCTGCAAAAGAGATCATAATATCTTAACATGGAATAAATCATAGAAGTGAAAATGAGATCCCCATAACATAAAACTTGAAACTTTGTGGCATGCACACATAATCATGGAAAATCATTTCTTGTTAGTCATGACTCATTGCCAAGACTATCTTAGTGGACAAAGTCCCTTTCTGAACCGAGTTCACTCCTCGTTTCAGTCCTGTATCACTGAACCGAAATAACCTTCCGTTCCAGCCATGTCTATCTCATGAGATATAAAATCTTTACCCAATGCATTGGAGGGAGATATAGGTCCCACCCATCTTATAATGAATCCTTTCTTATGTGTGCCACATAATCATAAAAACATACATCATCGCATAACACATATAACAAAAATGGGATTCTTGAAACATCATGACATCATAAATAAATTCATATATGATAAAGGAATTCATAAACATAATTCCATCACAACATAGTCAAACCAATGTAAAAAATATGGATAGAAACAGAACCCTTTATTATCTTAGATGGAAAATAATTTTGATAAAACACTTGAATTGAATTCTTGAGGAAAATATCCTTTCTTCTTCAAAAACATTTTTCCTTTCATAACATGTCATACAACTTTAAAATAAAAGAATTTTATTAAAAATAAACTTGAAAAATTGTAAAGGAAGCTTCTTTGAAGTAATGTTTTAAAAATCCATTCATGCCGTATAAGTTAAAAAAACATTCTTCGTACTTTTGTCGGAAAAGTCAAAAAGTACCTCGTACGAAAAACGACAAAAGATTCCTTTCATACGTATTACTAAAAACTCACCGAAGGGTAAAAATGGATTTAAACAATTTTAGGTGGATGGAAACAATATTACATATTGATAAAACATGGATGTGGATGATAAAATACACCCCAGTAAATACTTACGAATAAACAATCTCGGATAAAAATGAGATTGTGATATTTCCCTTACCTTAGGTCCAATTTGCTTTGTTCGTGTCCGAAGCTCCTGTATAATGGTTTAAATAATGTTATTGACTTATTCCAGAATCATATATTTATATGATATCATATATGGTCATATTATTAGCTTCTTGTTAGTAATATTTCATTGTTACTTGTTTCTCGGGTCTTTATAACTTTTTGTTCTTATGCGTGTTTTGTCGAATAAATTATTATTATTATCTTTAGGTTATAGATAATTCATTTACAGAATGGTATTAGTGTAGTATATACCATATTAATTCATTCAATTCATTTATATAATCATTATGAAATGAAGATCATGTAGAACGAGTCGCATCACATCGTGGAGACGGTATTCCGTACGTACGCACGAGTGATGATATCGTTCCTATGATCGTGGAATTGTATTTGAGTATATATATATTATTTCAGTATCAGTATTACTTCATAATAATCATATATAGTTACTCATTACACCATTATACCCATCCTTGTAAGGTGATGGTGGAAAATAGATTACACCACGGCGTGGAGACGGTATTCCGTACGTACGCACGCGCGGTGATTTCATTTTTCCGTAGGATGGATAGAAGATGAATTAGGGTTGTTTCATATTTATAATAACATATCAGTATGTAAGTAATACTGATGTTATTACTTTATCATGAAACAACTAAAGAAGAAGAAGTTGAAGAAGAAAGAAATTGAAAAGATCGATAATGGATATTACCTCTTCTTTGGAACGCCTCTTTGAATCCTCCACTTAAGGAACTAAGAGTGGTCTTTGGAGAAGACCAGGACCTCTAGGACTATTCTAGGGAAGTGGAGAGGAGAAAATGGCAGGGGTTGGCCGAGATTGAGTGCTCAATTTGGTGTGAGGAGGAGGGGGAGGAGGTGCCCTTTTATAAGGGAGGAGAGGGGCACCTTAGGAATATCTCAAAATATTATTTTATATTAAAGTCAAAATCGGTTTATAATGGTTCCAAAGGGTCTTATTTCGAAGCTAAAGTGGGGATGGGTCGAAATCCTATCAACCAATAGGATTTAGACAAGTTTAGGGTATTATTTTAACCTTATCAATTAGATTTAACTCTAAGTTAATTAATTTAACTTTTACCGTGTCTTTTTGTTTTCTTTCACTATATGGTTAATACACTTACTATAACATGCCAAACGAACCCCAAATTGTTTATTATTAATATATATATCCTTATCTAAGTCATTTGGCCGAACCTTAGATTTTTAGGAATAAAATAACAATTAATAATATAATATTTGATTTAAAAACTATTTTGTGTCAATTCTGACACTATTTGATATATGATTTTTGTGAAAGTCATAACAGAATTATATGTTCGAACCAAGTTGATTAAATCAACAATAATATATCATAGTAACCTATAAAATTAGTGGAATTCATAAAAAGTATTTATTTTGGTATTTATATTATCAATTTTGTCAATATTTCATTAATAAGATAATTACTGCATCATCTTTGTGTCATAAATAAATTAAATTATTTGATGTCTAAAAATTACAAATAAAATACCATCATGTAGGAAATCTTTTTATCTTTCTAATGAATATTTACAATCGAATTTATCTTATGTATAACCCCATATTAAAAATGATTTACTTATTAAACTTTGATTTTAACTATTTTAACCCTTCTTTAAATAAATTAATAATAAATGTCCTAATCTAATCCAAGTGGGCCTAAATGGTCATATTTTATTCCTAAGTTTGTTTTTGGTCGAATTACACTTGTCCAATAGAATTAGGACATGTGTTAGGGTAATAGTAATATCATATTTACCCTTAGTTACCCTATTTACTATTAACCGCGGTAAAAAAAGTAAAAAGTTACTATTCACCAAAAAATTATTTTCATCTCATTGAACCACATTTTAGTCCTTGATATTAACCGTGTCTCTCGGATTTTCGAAATTCCATTCACAGAAGCGGTAAAATTAAGTTTTATGCAAAATTCAGTTTTTAACCTACCACTTAGTGGTTTCACTATTCATCAAAAATTGAAAGTTTTCAGAAAAATACCAAAATTTCACCCTAGGCTAATTTCGATATTCTGAGTCCAAAAATGAAGTCCATTTTGAAAAATAAAATTTATAAAATTTCAAAAAGTGGTTATTACTATTCATAACGGCTAGTTTTAATAGCATATTGTTGTTTAGTGAAACTCGGTATTGCGTACGACGCAAGCTATCGAGGAAGGTCGCGATTGCGTGTAAAGAAAGCCAAGCAAGTGTTGTGTAGAAAAAGATTCCTTTGATGATTTATATAACATAAAAGTCTCGGGTGTTACATTCTACCCCCCTTAAAAAGAATTTCGCCCTCGAAATTCGTCACTTTGTAACAAACAGATGAGGATACTTCTCCCTCATCATATCCTCAAGCTCCCATGTAGCTTCTTCAAGTTGGTGGTTCCTCCATAAAACTTTCACCAAGCGAGTGGTCTTGTTTCGTAGGACTTTTTCGCTACGATCCAGAATTTCTATCGGCTGTTCTTCATAAGAAAGATCTTGCTCCAGCGGTACAACTTCTGAGCTGAGTACATGTGAAGGATCTGGTATGTACTTTCTCAGGAGAGATACGTGGAACACATCGTGAACTTGAGAGAGATTCGGTGGAAGCGCCAATCGGTAAGCTACCTTCCCAACACGATCCAGTATTTCAAAAGGACCGATATATCTAGGGCTCAACTTCCCCTTCTTTCCAAATCTCATAACCCTCTTCCAGGGAGATATTCGTAAGAACACTTTATCGCCCACTTCAAACTCTAGATCTTTTCTTCGGTTGTCGGCATAACTTTTCTGTCGACTCTGAGCTGCTCTTATGTGTTGTTGAATAGATCTAACCTTTTCTGCCATTTCATCAACGAGGTCAGGTCCTAATAGCTTTCTTTCCCCAACTTCATCCCAGCAAGTTGGAGTCCTGCATTTCTTTCCATAGAGAGCTTCATAAGGAGCCATCTGAATACTGGAGTGAAAGCTATTATTATAAGAAAATTCCACCAAAGGTAGGTGTTGATCCCAACCTCCTTTGAAATCCATAGAGCAAGCTCTCAACATATCTTCTAGGGTTTGAATTGTTCTCTCAGACTGACCGTCTGTCTGAGGATGATAAGCAGTGCTGAAACTCAACTCTGTATCCAGAGTATGCTGAAGACTTTGCCAGAACTTCGAGGTAAATCTCGGATCTCGATCAGATATTATAGAAAGTGGTACTCCATGCAATCTTACCACTTCCTTTACATATATCCTGGCAAGCTGATCTAGAGAGAAATCCTCTCTAATAGCAATGAAGTGTGCAGACTTTGTAAGACGATCAACTATAACCCAGATAGCATTATTGCCTTTGGATGTTTTAGGAAGTCCTGTGACAAAGTCCATAGTGATGTTTTCCCATTTCCATTCGGGTATGGGTAATGGTTGTAACATCCCCTTAGACTTCTGTCTCTCAGCTTTAACTTGTTGACAAACCAAGCATCGAGAGACATATTCAGCAACATCTCTTTTCATGCCATCCCACCAGAAGTACTCTTTCAGGTCCCTATACATCTTCGTGCTTCCAGGATGAATAGAGAATGAAGAACTATGAGCCTCATCCAGCAGCTCTTTCTTTAATTCAGGGATGGGAGGAACACAAACCCGATTCCTGAACTTTATTATCCCATCACAATCAAGGTTGAATTCAGGAACATTTCTCACCTTCTTTTGTAACTCGACATCTTCTTTCTGTGCCTCTTTAATCTTCACATGTATAGATGGTTGAACATTCATTTGAGAAAGATAAGATTTTTCCCCTTCCATTATAATTCCAAGATCCATCCTTTGTAAATCCATAAATATTGGATCTTTTGTGATCCTCATCATGGATAAACTAGCATGGTCTTGTCGACTTAATGCATCTGCCACCTTGTTTGCTTTCCCAGGGTGGTAATGGATTGAGCAGTCATAATCCTTAATCAGCTCCAACCATCTTCTTTGACGCATATTCAACTCCTTTTGTGTGAAAATATACTTTAAACTTTTATGATCAGTATAAATATCACACCTTTCACCATAAAGGTAATGCCTCCAAATCTTTAATGCAAAGATTACCGCAGCCAACTCCAAATCATGTGTTGGGTAATTTTGCTCATGGATTTTCAACTGTCGTGAGGCATAAGCTATTACCATATCATTTTGCATAAGAACACACCCCAATCCCTTCTTGGATGCATCACTGTAGATCACAAACCTTTCTCCACTACAAGGCAGTGTGAGCACAGGTGCACTGGATAACCTTCTTTTCAACTCCTTGAAATTCTCTTCACATTCCTCTGTCCAGACAAACTTAACTCCTTTCCGAGTCAACTTGGTGAGTGGATTAGATAATCGTGAAAAATCTTTTACAAAACGTCGATAATAACCAGCCAAACCAAGAAAACTTCGGATCTCAGTTACTGTTGTTGGTCTTGACCATCTTTCGATAACCTCTGTTTTTGCTGGATCCACAGATATCCCCTCTTTTGAGATTATATGACCCAAAAATGCAACTTTTTGAAGCCAAAATTCACACTTGGTAAATTTGGCATAAAGCTTCTCCTTTCTCAGGGTCTTCAATATAATTCTCAAGTGATCTTCATGCTCTTCCTTGCTCTTTGAATAGACAAGAATATCGTCTATAAAGACTACCACAAATTGATCAAGATAATCTCTAAAGACTCTATTCATTAGATCCATGAAGATAGCAGGGGCATTAGTAAGACCAAATGGCATCACTATAAATTCATAGTGTCCATACCTTGTACGGAAAGCCGTCTTTGGTATATCCTCCCTTTTGACCCTTAATTGATGATACCCTGAACGAAGATCAATCTTGGAAAAGTATTGAGCTCCGCGTAGTTGGTCAAATAAGTCATCAATGCGTGGGAGAGGATATTTGTTCTTGATAGTGATCTTGTTAAGTTCTCGATAATCAATGCAGAGTCTCATTGATCCATCTTTCTTCTTAACAAATAGAACAGGTGCTCCCCAAGGTGACACACTAGGGCGTATGAATCCCTTATCAAGATTCTCTTGGAGTTGCTTCTTCAATTCCTGCAACTCAATTGGGGCCATTCTATAAGGTGTCTTTGAAATAGGCAAAGCACCCGGTACGAGTTCTATTGAAAACTCAACTTCATGATTTGGTGGAAGACCCGGCAATTCCTCCGGAAAGACATCATCAAACTCCCGTACAATGGGCATATTCTTAATCGTGAGTTTCTCACCAACCATTTGAGATAAATAACCTTCATTTAGTGGAATCAATACCCATAAGATGGAAGAAATTTCCACTGGAAGGTTATGTTCATCCTTGCATTGATAGACGATCGTAGATTGATCTGGAATATGAAATGTGACTTCCCTTCTTTGGCAATTGATATGAGCTCCATGTAGAGAAAGCCAATCCATGCCAAGAATCACATCAAATTCCACTAAAGGAAGGATCACAAGATTTGCAGGAAGCACTTTCCCACAAACTTCGATCGGAGAAGAATTATAAACTTTTGATGCGACTGTTGTTCCATTAGGTGTTGTCACAGCTAACTCAACATCTAATTGTTGAGGTAATACGGTGATACCCTTAGAAAATTCTTTAGAAATAAAAGAGTGGGTGGATCCAGAATCAAATAAAACATTTGCTACTTTAGAGTGGATGGTAAGTGTACCTTTCACCACTTCGTTATCGTACTCCACATCGCTGATAGAAATTGCATGTGACTTTCCTTTGTCTTTAGCCTTAAGATTTTTTTGACGTCGACCATCATCATCAACCCTTGGATTTGGGCATTGATTGGCATAATGCCCCATCTCCTTGCACTTGAAACATTGAAGTGTAGCAGGTTCATTCTGTGTATCCCTTCCTTTGTTTGCATCATTAGACATCTTCTTCCCATTATCACGGCATTCAAATGCCCGATGACCTTCCTTTCCACATTTAAAACATTTACTTGTCCCTTTAAGACAACTCCCTCCATGTTTCTTTCCACACTTTGAGCATAAGGGAAAGTTCATCTTCTTTTCCGTGTGCTCTTTAGATTTTTCTTTGAATTCCATCTTCCTCTTCTTATCAAACCCATGTGACTGATGGGTTACTCCAATCTCCATCTCGACTTTGAGAGCACATCGAACGATTTCCTCGTAGCTATTGAAGTCCCTTATGGCTAACGCCCTTCGAAGACTTGGCTTTAAGCCACTAAAGAATCGATCGATCTTACTCTCAGGTTGGATAATAATACCAGAAGCGTACCTTGCAAGTCTTGTAAAATTTGCTTCATAGGTACTAACAGATTCATCATCCCTTTGCTTGAGTTCAAGAAACTCTTTCTCCATCTTTGTTCGGAGAATACGAGGGAAGTACTTATTGAAAAACAAGTTCTTGAACTCGTCCCATTCCATGGACTCAATTTCATCTCTTTGCCTTGTATTCTTAACAAGATTCCACCATTGATCAGCATCTCCTTCCAAACGATACACTGCTAGGATGACTTTATCATGCTCAGAACATTGAAGAACTGAAAATATCTTTTCAGTAGTACTAATCCATTGTTCAGCAACTAATGGATCAGTAGACCCGCTGAAAGAAGGTGGACGCTGCCTCATGAAGGACTCAACAGAATGTTGCTCCCTCCTTTGTTCGTTTGGAAATCCTGCATGATTCATAGATTGAGAAAGTTGTGTGAGCATGGCTACAAGATTTTGCATTCCAGCTCCCATATCGTTTGGTTGCTCAGGGGGACAATCATTGCATTGCCCATCGCATTCCGCATTAACACGGTTCCTTCGGGTTCCAGCCATTGACTAAAACCAAGAAGAATAGTGTGAGCAACACTAATTATAATAGGAAACCACATAATTCAAGAATAAAATTTTCATGCTTAAGGTCTTATCCTAGGTTATTCAAGGCCATCTCTAAAACACTAAGATTGTGTTCTATGCTTAGACTTATCCTTAGGGTTCTTACTAAGGCTTTCACATCCTAGTTTCCAAAGGTTGACTATACCTTTCCTCTGATACCAACTATAACGACCCACACTTTACATACATTGTTAATACTTCAAAATTGAAGCACACTTATTACAACATATGACAAAACCACAAAGGACCGTATAGGTATAGTGTCTTTAGAAACTGGGAAACATAAACAACTGGTTCATAAATCTTCTATAGTGTCTCCCATTTATTTCATCATATCTAGGGTCCCTTTTAGCATATTCTACTTAATATCCATCTTCCTGACCTGGGGAAAAGAAAACATAAAAGGGTGAGCTCAAATGCTCAGCAAGGGCAAATAAAGGAAATAAAAATCATATCATATCTTTATGAAAATCAAAACCTGCAAAAGAGATCATAATATCTTAACATGGAATAAATCATAGAAGTGAAAATGAGATCCCCATAACATAAAACTTGAAACTTTGTGGCATGCACACATAATCATGGAAAATCATTTCTTGTTAGTCATGACTCATTGCCAAGACTATCTTAGTGGACAAAGTCCCTTTCTGAACCGAGTTCACTCCTCGTTTCAGTCCTGTATCACTGAACCGAAATAACCTTCCGTTCCAGCCATGTCTATCTCATGAGATATAAAATCTTTACCCAATGCATTGGAGGTAGATATAGGTCCCACCCATCTTATAATGAATCCTTTCTTATGTGTGCCACATAATCATAAAAACATACATCATCGCATAACACATATAACAAAAATGGGATTCTTGAAACATCATGACATCATAAATCAATTCATATATGATAAAGGAATTCATAAACATAATTCCATCACAACATAGTCAAACCAATGTAAAAAATATGGATAGAAACAGAACCCTTTATTATCTTAGATGGAAAATAATTTTGATAAAACACTTGAATTGAATTCTTGAGGAAAATATCCTTTCTTCTTCAAAAACATTTTTCCTTTCATAACATGTCATACAACTTTAAAATAAAAGAAGTTTATTAAAAATAAACTTGAAAACTTGTAAAGGAAGCTTCTTTGAAGTAATGTTTTAAAAATCCATTCATGCCGTATAAGTTAAAAAAACATTCTTCGTACTTTTGTCGGAAAAGTCAAAAAGTACCTCGTATGAAAAACGACAAAAGATTCCTTTCATACGTATTACTAAAAACTCACCGAAGGGTAAAAATGGATTTAAAAAATTTTAGGTGGATGGAAACAATATTACATATTGATAAAACATGGATGTGGATGATAAAATACACCCCAGTAAATACTTACGAATAAACAATCTCGGATAAAAATGAGATTGTGATATTTCCCTTACCTTAGGTCCAATTTGCTTTGTTCGTGTCCGAAGCTCCTGTATAATGGTTTAAATAATGTTATTGACTTATTCCAGAATCATATATTTATATGATATCATATATGGTCATATTATTAGCTTCTTGTTAGTAATATTTCATTGTTACTTGTTTCTCGGGTCTTTATAACTTTTTGTTCTTATGCGTGTTTTGTCGAATAAATTATTATTCTTATCTTTAGGTTATAGATAATTCATTTACAGAATGGTATTAGTGTAGTATATACCATATTCATTCATTCAATTCATTTATATAATCATTATGAAATGAAGATCATGTAGAACGAGTCGCATCACATCGTGGAGACGGTATTCCGTACGTACGCACGAGTGATGATATCGTTCCTATGATCGTGGAATTGTATTTGAGTATATATATATTATTTCAGTATCAGTATCACTTCATAATAATCATATATAGTTACTCATTACACCATTATACCCATCCTTGTAAGGTGATGGTGGAAAATAGATTACACCACGGCGTGGAGACGGTATTCCGTACGTACGCACGCGCGGTGATTTCATTTTTCCGTAGGATGGATAGAAGATGAATTAGGGTTGTTTCATATTTATAATAACATATCAGTATGTAAGTAATACTGATGTTATTACTTTATCATGAAACAACTAAAGAAGAAGAATTTGAAGAAGAAAGAAATTGAAAAGATCGATAATGGATATTACCTCTTCTTTGGAACGCCTCTTTGAATCCTCCACTTAAGGAACTAAGAGTGGTCTTTGGAGAAGACCAAGACCTCTAGGACTATTCTAGGGAAGTGGAGAGGAGAAAATGGCAGGGGTTGGCCGAGATTGAGTGCTCAATTTGGTGTGAGGAGGAGGGGGAGGAGGTGCCCTTTTATAAGGGAGGAGAGGGGCACCTTAGGAATATCTCAAAATATTATTTTATATTAAAGTCAAAATCGGTTTATAATGGTTCCAAAGGGTCTTATTTCGAAGCTAAAGTGGGGATGGGTCGAAATCCTATCAACCAATAGGATTTAGACAAGTTTAGGGTATTATTTTAACCTTATCAATTAGATTTAACTCTAAGTTAATTAATTTAACTTTTACCGTGTCTTTTTGTTTTCTTTCACTATATGGTTAATACACTTACTATAACATGCCAAACGAACCCCAAATTGTTTATTATTAATATATATATCCTTATCTAAGTCATTTGGCCGAACCTTAGATTTTTAGGAATAAAATAACAATTAATAATATAATATTTGATTTAAAAACTATTTTGTGTCAATTCTGACACTATTTGATATATGATTTTTGTGAAAGTCATAACAGAATTATATGTTCGAACCAAGTTGATTAAATCAACAATAATATATCATAGTAACCTATAAAATTAGTGGAATTCATAAAAAGTATTTATTTTGGTATTTATATTATCAATTTTGTCAATATTTCATTAATAAGATAATTACTGCATCATCTTTGTGTCATAAATAAATTAAATTATTTGATGTCTAAAAATTACAAATAAAATACCATCATGTAGGAAATCTTTTTATCTTTCTAATGAATATTTACAATCGAATTTATCTTATGTATAACCCCATATTAAAAATGATTTACTTATTAAACTTTGATTTTAACTATTTTAACCCTTCTTTAAATAAATTAATAATAAATGTCCTAATCTAATCCAAGTGGGCCTAAATGGTCATATTTTATTCCTAAGTTTGTTTTTGGTCGAATTACACTTGTCCAATAGAATTAGGACATGTGTTAGGGTAATAGTAATATCATATTTACCCTTAGTTACCCTATTTACTATTAACCGCGGTAAAAAAAGTAAAAAGTTACTATTCACCAAAAAATTATTTTCATCTCATTGAACCACATTTTAGTCCTTGATATTAACCGTGTCTCTCGGATTTTCGAAATTCCATTCACAGAAGCGGTAAAATTAAGTTTTATGCAAAATTCAGTTTTTAACCTACCACTTAGTGGTTTCACTATTCATCAAAAATTGAAAGTTTTCAGAAAAATACCAAAATTTCACCCTAGGCTAATTTCGATATTCTGAGTCCAAAAATGAAGTCCATTTTGAAAAATAAAATTTATAAAATTTCAAAAAGTGGTTATTACTATTCATAACGGCTAGTTTTAATAGCATATTGTTGTTTAGTGAAACTCGGTATTGCGTACGACGCAAGCTATCGAGGAAGGTCGCGATTGCGTGTAAAGAAAGCCAAGCAAGTGTTGTGTAGAAAAAGATTCCTTTGATGATTTATATAACATAAAAGTCTCGGGTGTTACATAATATATATGATATATATTCAATAAAATATTTTTCATATTCATCCAATATATTTTATAGACATAAGATAAGTACAAACCCAATTTTATGCTTAAAACCCTATATTTTTATTAAGTCGTTTTTACCGCCTTTTAATTGAGAACCCGTTTTAAATACAGTTTTCATAAATTTTATAGATTTAATATTTCAAAATAAACTTTAAATTTGTAATAAAACCTAAAAATTATCTTAGGATAAATTTTTAGTATTTTTCTATAAGGTTTCATCTTTTAATGAATAGTTAAAAATACTAGATTTTAATTTAAAACTTCTTTTTCATCTAATTTATTTATATGGTTAAATTATATTTTTAATTGTTTTAATATTTTAATTAGATTATATTTTTATCAATTAATCCAATTTACTTCATTTTAACCAATTTCACATTGAAATTGGATATAAAAACTTAGCAAACTTTTGATCATTTTTACTTTAAAAACTCGTAGTGTCATCCCATTAGCGGAATTAAATTTAAATTAATTTCTGTCACTTATGTTATTGGAATTTGGAAAAATGGATTTCATATTTTTATACATAATAATTTATAATTTATAATAAGTTATACTTTGTTTCTTTCAAAAAATATTAGTGAAAGTAATTAAAATTAATTACATTGTTTAAGGTAAAAATAAGCTTTACTAAAGACTAAACCTTAAATTTAAGTCTTAAAATGACCCAGAAAATTGTCCAAGATCCATTGGATAGAAATATTTCGACCCTATACTCCCTTTTATATATTTTTTTATTATTGTATCCACTTTATACATTAAAAATGTGGGTGTAATTCTCTCATCAAATATTTACAAGAGTGTCACTCCTCATCCACTATAAAAAGGCCTCCTATCCTCCCACTTCCTCAGACCTCTAAATCCCCTTAGATCACCTAACCTATAATCAAATAATCTCCCAACATCCCTACCTTCATTTTATAATCCACCCATTGGATATAAATCAACCCAAAGAAGCCTTTTTGGCACAAACCAAAAGGAGTTACCCGATTAAGAGGTAACATCTTCTCTCAAGCTCCTTTCTTTTATTTTCTTTCTCCACCCCCTCCACTCTCTTTATTATATGATTATATAACAAAACAATTATATTTAATATAATCGTATTTTTTTATTCTAATTTTCATACCTGTACTTACAAACACCTCTATATAATGGATAACGAACATACTGTTTTTGTGTACGGTGAAATATCGCCTCACTAAACGATGATTTTTTATTTTTCCTTTACCACCTCTCATGGGGGAAATTATGATGAAAACTATGTTTATATATTCCATATATTTTATTTATTATATATTTAATCTTCTTTATTACTTTTACAAAACATACATTATTACTTTCCATTTGGTGTAAATACGATAATTTCATTTGAGGAAGTGTGGACTACCGCCCCCTCAAAGCGATATGATTCGTTCACACACTACATAGAATGTATTAAGGATGGGTTTAGTGAAATTAACTAATATATATTCTAATATAATAATGATATATATATATACATATATAGATACTTATATTTCATTTTATTTCTTTATTTCAATACGAAAATAAAAATGGAAACAGTGTCCATACGTACATACGACTTACCGTCTCCATTAAGAGTGTATTCCATTTTGTACTTATATATTTTATAGATTATTATAATACAAATATAATTTATGTAAATGATATTTATATCATGGTTTAAATTTTTTAAATCATGATATAAGTATAAGAACCAAAGATATAACAAATTAATACACATGCGAAGAACAAAGCAGATATTACCTGAAGTGAAACTGTAACATAAGATTGTTAACAAGCAGGTAATATAAGGTCATAATCAAACCATATATGGTATTATATATATATATATATATATATATTACTATGTACAATATGTATAATAAACTTATATTTATTATATGGGAAGCTTGTATGATTTCGAAGAGAATCAAGACACAAAGTATTGGGATTTCATATCACTTTTTATTTCTGTGAGATACATGCCTTATTCACCACTCACTTATTTTGTTTGGTGTATATACTACCCATAAATTTAGTATATTTATATTATACTTAAATTTATGGTTATTTAAATATCCATTTTATGAATTTTCTTTCATGGTATTTAATTTTCAAAATCTACCAAATCAGTAAGATATTTGTGTCTTAATTCACCTTCTTTGAGACTCATGTTTTGTTATGAACCTAAATTATTTTTAGAGGTGTATATGATTCCATTTTACATGTTATATAATTAATCTCATTATTTTCATGATATTTTATGATTTATATAATTTCCTTTTCTTACATGGATATTGTGATCCCAAGTTACCAAGTAGTAAGCATTTATTGAAACAATCTCATCATTTTTTGAGATTGTTAATTATTATGCTTCCTTTGATGAAATATTGTGATCCATATCTCAAGAAAACTCATGGGTTTCCTTATCATATATTATTTCATGATATATTCATGTATTGGTACCATTATTCCACCCTTTAGTACATAATATAGTTAAGAATGTGTTTTTAAGAAATCCTAACTTTACCCTTTCTTTGATCGAAAATCTATGTCCCATCAAAACCATGTTTTATAAAAAGGGTTTCTATGAATATTATAATATTATCCTATAATCATTAAAATAAATTTTCACCTTTTTTTGTCTTTTAATAATGTTTTCATAGTAATATTTTTTTCACTTTCCAAATAATTCATTTTTTTACCCTTTTTACCATAAAAAAGAATGTTCTTTTTACCTCATACGGCATGTATGGATTTACCCTTAATTATTTCTATAAAACTTATTTTTAATGTTTAAAAGGTTAATTTTTAAGAAATTGTTTTTAAAATTATTTTCAAAGAAGTGGTTTTCAAAATAATCACACTTCTTTTATAATATTTCAAGCGAAAATGTTTTCAAAATTATTTCAAGTCTTCTTTATAAGTTTTCAATATATTTTCTAAGAAAATTATTTTCAAATGGTTTTATGTATTAAAAAGAATTTTTCAAAGAAGATAGTATATTTATCTCAAGAAACCTTTTTCAAAGATATTTCAAAATTATTTTCTATCTAAGATAAAATTCATTGATGTTACTCATGCCTTTCTAGGAAATGATCTAAAGGTTCCATTAATATTCTTTATATGAATGGGTTATGCTTAATGTCTTGGTATTTATGAAACTCATTTCTCTTTCATGGGATATATATTTATGAAATCTGTTTCTCTTTCATGGGTTATGCTTATGATGAAATGATTATGAAGCATGTATCTTTTTCCACAGTTTATTATATGTTTACATGTTTATGATACCCATTTCATTTTATAATTTAAGATATGATTGTTTATGATTTTGTGTCACATGTGTGTATGATTTAATTATAAGATGGATGGGACCTACATCTCCCTCTAATGCATTGGGTAAATATTTATATCTCATGAGATAGACATAGCTATAATAATAAATTAACTTGGTTCAGCATTACAGGGCTGGAACGAGAAATGAACTCAATTCAATATTAGAGGGATGGAATGAGAAATGAACTCATTTTAGTATTACAGGGATATAATGAGAAATGATCTTGGTTCAGTATCATTGGTCTGGAATGAGAAGTGAACTCAGTTCAGTAATACAAGTCTGGAATGTGGTGTGAAACTAGTTCAGTAAAGGACTTTTTCCACCAATATAGTATTGGGAGCAATGCCTTGAATACTATATAAATCATTATATATTCTTTTATCTGTATACCAAAATTCTATGTTTTATTCCTATGTTATGCTTTCATGTATTATATTCTTCATTTTCTTATGATTCATTCCTTGTGAACTACCAATATTTATGCCATGATTCATGTTTATGACTGACTGACAATTATTTTTTTATTGAAATAAACCCCCTTTTTTGGGCTGAGGGGAAAACCATCAAAACATAAAGACTTAAAAAAATAAACAATTATTCAACCGACCAAACCCAAGATCAAAAGCAGAACTCACTACAATATAGAAGCTCCTCCCAACAAAAAGAACCATTAAGGCCAGCTTGCATTATCTCATCGCAGCACGGCTAGTTGTCCTGTGCCAAAGAGCATGGGCCCGGTACCAATGGACAAAGTTGTACCCTCTCAAACATCTGATTCCGAAAAGCCGTGAAATAATGAAACTTCTTTTCCCTAAACCTCATCTGGAGCATCTTCTTGTCGGTGAATGACTGTAGAATCCTTTGAGCCATGGTCTATTGAGACCAGAACTTCTATCAAATCGTCACTGCCCTCCTTCCGACCAAAAATAGAAAACCTTACAGTGAAAAATCAAACAAATACCAAACAAGAGTTTGTTGCAAACTGATAATCAACTACCGCATCAAAGTTGTGCCAATTTCAAATCCTTTAATAGAGACAGCACGGGTCGTGAAAGCTCAGGCTGTCTGGACACCGCACCCCAATCCGCATCCACCACAGCGCAACCAAGAACCAACCAACACTTTGAGGACTAACAAACCATTCCAAAAGAGAATCACACCAAAACTGAATTCACGACGACAAAAAAATCACCCAACAAAACCATGAAATTAAAGATAAAATCCCATCACCAAGCTTCCATAAATCATAGGCGATGCAGGAGGGAGATTCGTCGTAAGTAGAATGAAACACAATGAGGCCCATCGCCACCATCACGCTCAAACAAGGAGTCACATACCCCTATGCTCATGTTTATTCTTACTTATCTCCCTTGTTTACCCTTAATAATAGTCTGAGATCACCCATTTTTATGTTTCCTTTCCCCTAGGTTATGAAGATACATATTATGTTTAATGTGTCTAAGATGGTTCCTAGTCAAGAAGAACCCAGTGGGAGATAATGTAGCTCATTTATTTACCATTGTTTATATTTCCAAGTTTCTAAAGGCACTAGACTAATACAGTCTTTGGGAATCTATTTGTATAATGTTTTAAGTATTTTTAAAAAGTGATGTAATGTCTATGTATGTCAATACTAGGTCATTATAGTTGATATCAGAGCAAATTTTTAGTTAAACTTTGGAATCTATGATGAGAAAACCTTAGTGAGAAACATAAGGACATGTTTAAGGATAATTTTAAGGATAAGGAAAAGTATAGTAAAACGTCTTGGAATTTTGGTAAAAAATAGTGTAAGTGGTTTCCTAGAAATACATCCCTATATAGACACTACAAGTGGATGTGGCTCTGGAATAGATGTATCCAGGGGTAACGACTATAACCGGATGTTCTAGTCCTGACTCAAAGTAATCTAGTACACGATAATAGGCCTTGCTACACACCTATTTTAACACTCCCAGGGAATATGCTTTGGAAATTTACAAACTCTTAATGAACCATAGTGAAGGATTTAAATTAATTTGGATATAAATAACCTAGGTTGAACCTAAGGTGTCATAAATTATAGAAGGTGTCATGATTTATACATATTATAAGTAAATATTTTCATGACTATGTGGTTTTCTACTATGTTAAGTAAGGCTCACACTATGCTTCTGGTTCTAGTGAATGGCAGGAACTAGAAGAAACTGTATTAATGTTGAATGTGATGGATGATTTAATGATGAGAAGTCAAGTGGGAAGATCATTGGATTGAAATATGTTACGATCATGCCTAATTAGTTTTCATGGAACATGATTAACACCATGTACCTTAACCAACTCTCAGACTCACCAAGGAAGTGAAATAAGGAGTTCCCTGAGAGTTCGGGTAATGGAGACCATGGAGGAAAGAAGATTTTATTTCCTCTGTGTCAAGAATGTCGAAAGATCCACCTAAATGAATGTATTATAAGGATAAGAATATGTTTTGATTATGGAAAATAAGGGAAAAATCAAATGAATACAAGGGAAAAATGAAGAGTTCATTTAATGAAATGGATTCAAATATTATCCTCCCTAAGTCATCAATAAAGATTAAGTGTTTTAATTGTGGAATAAATGGTAATTATGCAACTCAATGTCCCAAGAGGAAATCTCCAGAAGAGAATCAGCAAGGTGGTGTGAGTAATTTTTACATTACTAATGATGATGATACTATAGAAGAAATGTGAAAGGAAAGAGGTATTATCTAATAGGATGAGGTATCCTTGTTAATGGATTAAGGATGAAGTGTAATAATCAAAGTTTTTTATGTATTTGGATTTAATAAATATGTTATATTAATGATTAAATATACAAGTATTGTTCTACTTATGTTTTTCACTCAATATTTACAAGTTTATGTTCAATGCTCTCGATGGACTAGTGAAGTGATTTAATGACAAGATGATATTTTGACTAAGGGAAGGTAACCCTTAATATGTTCTTTATATTAATATAATTTTGTTTGGGTAAAGATATTTGGGTTATGGATAAGTAAATTGAACGATATTGATTACCTTGGAACTAAGTAAGGACTTGTTGATAGGTGGTTTATGTTATCATTGATAAAGTTTAAAACATTTTTGGATTTAAGGAATATATCCAGTATACTTTGGAATAAGGAAACATGAATTTTTTAAATAAGTATTTATAGTAATTTAGGACATTACAAAATTTCAAGAGCAAATGCGATGAGGGTATTCACATTTTGGAATGTGACAACCAAGTGGTACTTGGTGATATATGTGGGGTAAATGTTAAGATAATTTTGTGACTTTCTTTCTAAAGTTTTATATTTTCATCTTTCATTAGGGTTATAAGGTTAACCATTCATTAAAATTTTAAGTTAAAATTCAGAGGAATCATTTATGTTCTGATTCTGTATTTAAAACCATGGTTAAAAGTCTATTTAGTGATTAACCTTTTTTCAAGGATGTCCATCATATTTATTTTGGAAATTATATTAGTGTGGTTTTAGAAAAAGACATCATGTATATCGAGTGAAAACGAATCAATTCCAGAAAGTCCATGGGTCTTGAACCCATAACTGAAGGATGATAAGGGTTTCACACCTACCACTGGCCAACATGATGTCCTAGTTAATATGTAATTATTTTTGATGAATAAATATTAATGATGAACCAGTAGAGTTACATTTTATATTTACATATTAATGTATTAACCATATTGATTTTGAAGAATATTTATATACAAATAGTTATACTTTTCATTATTTTATTGGCCTTAAGATTTTATAAAAGTGACATTTAGTACTTCAAGAATCAAAGTTAATTTTTGGACATCCATTTCTTGAAGTAATGGATGAATTAGAAATAGATAAAAAACAACTAAAGAGTGAATTTTTTTATAGTAATATATCAAATAAGTATATTTACTTATATTCATAGTCCATAAAAGAATTACTCAACATTATTATATTTATAAAAAAATGTTTTGTCTTAATACCTTATTTTTTGTTAAACCAATGGCCTTTTAAATCATTACATATTTATGACTTTGAGGCCCTCAACTTTTCTTGGTCATTCACTTGTTTGTGATTGATGACCTCAATCACTTCATATAAATATTTATACTTTTACTCCATGTCCAAGATTCACTCACAACATATGTTCTTCTATGTGGAAACCCAGTTATATGTTACTTTATATAACCATTATGGTCTCAACTTTCCCTTTTTAAGGGAAGTTTTAGTATTCATTTTTATGATGTGGGTTTCTATCAATGAAATTTTTAATTATTAAACCTTTGATAACCCAGATGAATTTCAAGGAATAAATTCATTATAATGGGGTAGAATGTAACACCATGAGATTTTGTGAAAAAAATAGAATTAATTTAATCTTTTTCATATTTTTTATTTCACACAACACTAAAAATAGTTTATTTTATATTAATGAAATATGTTTGGATTGTGTTAGATGCAACACCAAATTATAGTTCACTATGTACAACATAAATTTTAACATGATCTATAGGAAACAACAAGGTTTGAATACATTACACGCAATATTGACCTTCCACGATGGCTTGCAAAACACACAAAACTGAGTGTTACCAAACTACAATATATTATTAAAAATATTTTTATAATGAGATATAACCTAGAATTTAAGTTAATGGTTATGAATAATATTAACTAAATTGTTAAAATATTTGGTTTACACAAATATAATATGAATTCATAGTTTACCAAGTAATTAGAAATGAATATGAAAACTGATTAAATATAAAGGAAAATATTATTATTGTGGTCACAAAGAAATTTTACCCTAATAAATAAAATTAACTAAAATTATCGGTTGATATTAATATAATATATATGATATATATTCAATAAAATATTTTTTATATTAATCCAATAGATTTTATAGACATAAGATAAGAAAAAATCCAATTTTATACTTAAAAACCTATATTTTTATTAAGGCATTTTACCGAATTTTAATAGAGAACTCATTTTAAATAAAATTTTTATAATTTTTATATATTTAATATGTAAAAATAAACTTTATATTTTTAATATAAACATAAAAATTATGTTAGGATAAATTTTTGGTATTTTTCAGTAAGGTTTCATCTTTTAATGAATAGTTAAAAATACTGGGTTTTAATTCAAAACTTCTTTTTCATCTAATTTATTTATAAGGTTAAATTATATTATTAATTGGTTTAATAGTTTAATTATATAATATTATTATAAATTAATCCAATTTAGGACATTGGAACAAATTTCACAATGAAATTGGATATAAAAACTTACAAACTTTTGATCATTTTTACTTTAAAAATCCACAATGTCATCCCGTCAGCGGGATTAAATTTATATTAATTTTTTCCAATTGTGTGATTGAAATTTGGAAAAATGAATTCCATATTTTGAATTAGAATAATTTATATTTTATAATAATTTCAACTTAGTTTTTGTCCATTAAGATTAGTGAAAGAAATTAAAATTAATTACATCACTTAAGGTAAAATTAAGCTTAACTAAGGACTAAACCTTAAATTTAAGACTCAAAATGACATAGAAACTTGTCAAAGAGACATTGAATGGACATATTTAGACCATATACTCTATTTTATTTATTTATTCCATTATTTTATCCACTTTAAACATGAAAAACGTGGGTGTAATTCTCTCTTCAAATATTTACAAGAGTGTCACTCCACCTCCACTATAAAAAGGCCTCATCTCCTCCCACTTCCTCACACCTCTAAATCCACTTGGATCACATAAAATCTGATTAAATAATCTCCAAAAATCTCTATATTAATCCAATAATCATCCCATTTTATAGAAATCAACCCAAGTAATCCTCTTCGCACAAACCAAAAGAAGTTACCTGATTAAGTGGTAATGTCTTCTCTCAAACTCCTTTCTTTTATTTTCATTATTTACCCCCATCCACTCTCTTTAATACATGATTTTATTATATAACCATTATCATAAATATAATAGTATTTTTTATGCTAATTTTTCTACCTACACTTATACACACCTCCATCTAATGGGTAACGAACATATTGTTTGCATGTACGGTGAACTACCACCTCACTAAATGATGATTGTTCATTTTTCCTTTACCACCTCTCATGGTGGAAATTATGATGGAAAGTATGTTTATATATGTCATATATTATATTTTTTATTTTTTATACTTATTTATTCCTTTTAAAACACATAATTGTTTACTTTCCATTTGGTGTAAATACGATAATTTCATTTGAGGAAGTGTGGACTTGCGCCTCCTCAAAGCGATGTGAATCATTCACACACTACATAGAATGTATTAAGGATGAGTTTAGTGAAATTATATGATATATATATATTATAATTTAATAATTATATATATATATATATACTTATATATCATTTTCTTTCTTTCTTTCAATATGAAAATAAAAATGGAAACAACATTCATGTGTATATACGGCTTACCATCTCCATGAATAGTGTATTCCATTTCATACTTATATATTATATAAATTATTATAATAAAAATATACTGTATATAAATGATATTTATATTAGGTTTTAAATTCTATAAATCATGATATAATTATAATAACCAATGATCTAACAAATTAAGACACATGCGAATAATAAAGCAGATATTACCTGAAGTGAAACCTTGACAAATTATTGTTAAAAAGTAGGTAATGTAATGTCATAATAAAACTATATATGGTATTAGATATAAGAATTTGATTATTTAAAATATTTATAATGAACTTATATTTATTATATAGGAATCATGTATGAGTACGAAGAGAGTCAAGACACGAGGTAAGGGGATTTCACCTCACTTTTTATTTTCGTGAGATAGATGCCTTATTCACCACTCACTTATTTTGTGTAGTGTATATACTAACCATGAATTTATTTTATGTGTATTATAATTAAACTTATGGGTATTTAAATATCCATTTTATGAACTTTCTTTTATGGTGTTTAAGTTTCAAAAGTTACCAAATCAATAAGATAGTTTTTTCTCAATTCACATTCTTTGACACTCATGTTTTGTTATGCACATAAATTATTTTTCAAGGTGTATATAATTACATTTTACATTTTATATCATAAATATAATTATTTTCATGATATTTTATGATTCATATAATTTCCTTTTCTTTCATGTATAGTGTGATCCCAAGTTACCAAGTATTAAGTGTTTATTGAAACAATTTCGTCATTTTTTTTGAGATTGTTAATGATTATGCTTCCTTTGATGAAATATTGTGATTCATCTCTCAATAACACTAATTAGTTTCATTATCCTCTATTATTTCATGATATATTCGTGTATTTGTACCATTATTCCACTCATTGGTACATAAGATAGTTAAGAATATGTTTTAAAGAAAGACTGACTTTACCATCTCTTTGATTAGAAATTTGTGATCCATCAAAATCATGTTTTATAAAAAGGGTTTCCAAGAATATTCTATTATTATAATATAATCATTAAAAGAAATTTTCACCCTTTTTTTATTTTACTAATTTTTTCATGGGAATATTTTTTTCTCTTTCTAAACAAGGATTTTTTCTACCCTTTTTACCATGAAAAAGGAATGTTCTTTTTACCTCATACAAAATGTATAGATTTACCCACCATCATTTCTTTGAAGCTTCCTTTGATTTTTTAAAAGGTTATTTTTTAAGAAATTTTTTTTAAAATTATTTTCAAAGAAATCGTTTTCAAAATGTTTTCAAGATTATTTTATAATTTTTTGTGGGAAAAAATTTTCAAAATGATTTCAAGTCTTCTTTATAAGTTTCAATGTATTTCCTAAGAAAATTATTTTCAAATGGATTTGTGCATTAAAAATACTTTATAAAGGAATAAAGGATTTTTTACTCATGAAACATTTTTGAAATATATTTATAAATTATTTTCCATCTAATATGACTTCCATTTATATTACTCATTCCTTTCTAGGAAATTATCAAAAGGTTTCATTCATATTATTTCTCTAAATGGGTTATACTTAATGTCATGGTATTTATGAAAATCGTTTCTATTTCATGGGTTATATGTTTATGAAATACATTTCTATTTCATGGGTTATGCTTATAATAAAATGATTATGAATCCTGTATCTTTTTCCACAAGTTATTATATGTTTACATGTTTATGATACCAATTTCATTTCATGGATTAAGATATGATTGTTTATGATTTTGTGGCACATGTATGTATGATTTTATTATGAGATGGGTGGGACCTATATATCCCTCCAATTCATTTGGTAAAGATTTATATCTCATGAGATATACATGGCAGGAATGAGAAATGAACTCGGTTCAGTATTACAGGGCCGGAACGAGAAATGAACTCAGTTCAGTATTACAGGGCTAGAATGAGAAATAAACTCAGTTCAGTATTACAGGGCTAGAACGAGAAATGAAATCAGTTAAGTATCATAGGGATGGAATGAGTAGTGAACTAGGTTAAGTAATATAGAGTTAGAATGGGGTGTGAACCTAGTTCATTAAAGGACTTTTTTCACCAATATGGTCTTGGCAGCAATGCCTTGACTACTATGGAAATCATTATATATTCTTATGTGTCTGTAAAAATTTCATGTTTTATTCCTATTTTATTCTATAATAGATTATGTTACTCATTTCCTTATGATTCATGTCTTGTGAACTGTCAATATTTATGCCATAATTCATTTTTATGATCTTTAATATACAGGGTATGATATTCTAATGTTATGATCGCTTTCTCATACCCCTATGATCATGTTTATGCTTACATGTCTCCCTTGTTTACCCTTACTGAGCATATGATCTCACCCCTTTTTATGTTTCATTTCCCCTAGGTTATGAAGATACATATAATGTTTGATGTGTCTAATAAGGGATCTAGTCAAGAAGAACCTAGTGGTAGATAATGTAGCTCATTTATGTACCAGTGTTTATGTTTCCAAGTTTCCAAAGGCACTGAACTAATACAGTCTTTGGGAGTCTATTTGTACAATGTTTTAATTATTCCACAAAAGTTATTTAATGTCTATGTATGTCAATATTTGGTTTTTATATATTTCTTATATTAAATCATAATAATATCAAATGAACATGATATTTGAATCCATGAATAATAGTTCTTGAGTAATGACTAATTTAATTCTCCATTTATTTAAAATATTTATTCTAAATATTCCTCATATTTTTCAATGAAATTCATCCTTATGAATTTTTATTTTGTATGAAATTTCATAAAAAAATTCTAAGTAGATTATGGTTACACAAGTCACACATATGGAGATGATTCTTACATGATTCCAATAATTATTCTTATATAGACTCAGGGATGATGGTTACTTAGACTGACATGTAGGTATATAATATTTACACATCCCCTAAAATGATGTTCCCAAGGCACATGTGATTATTATGGGGTCATCCTTATGATTTCCTCATTTTTACGCACACTAAATGATTCCTACAAAAATTATTCTTATAGTTATTGGATGACTATGTACATTCATTATTATGAGGATGAGGGTTATAAATGTTTATCCTTATGGGATTCCAAATCCTTTTTGTAATTTTTAAAATTTACTTAGAAAATATTTAAATCATATCCAAGGATTATCATCCACTTAAAATCATTTAAAAACTTCTCAACACATCTTAAAATTTTTTGTAATCACTTGATATAGTATTTTTCACATTCAGTACTCCTTGGATGGTTTCTCCACTTAGATTCTCTACTTATTTAAATCGTCTTCTTTCACTTTTAGCTTAGTCCTTCAAACTCACTTAGATCTATATTCCTTAAAATTCCATGAAATTTTGTATATGGTACTTTCATATCATCAACACTTTTCTTGGACATGTAGATCAGTTCCCCAATCATCACACTTGATTATTTCTTTGTATTGAGTCTATCTGAGTAGAAACTCCAAGTTGTAGCCTCAAAATTAAATGTATAAGATAGGTTTATTTATTAATAATGAAATAAAATTATAAATCTTCCTCATTTTTATTGAAATGATGAATCTATAAAAATTCTCCAAGAATCACCTCTTTCCTTTATCAAACACATATTGTAATGACCCCAACCCCGGTATCCCAGAGTCGATGCCTTACTTTATTATATCAGTATAGATACGGGATTAAAATCCCAAAGGATAAATCAGTTTTTCATTTTTGTAAATCATATTACATACATGAAATCCATTTTACATTGGTAAATAAAACATAATACATAACAAAATCTAATAAACTTCATCCATGAAATCTCATTCAATGATCTCTTCCTCATAACCTGGGGAGAGGAAACAAAATAAGGGTGATCTCGAATGATCAATAAGGGTCATTTACAATAGAATATATCATGAATAATAATAATAATCAACATGGAAAGGTAAATAATTTAGTACATGTTCTATTAATCAATAACTTGAGCATAACATGGTAGGAAAAAAATATTATCAAATAATTCCATTTAAATAATCACATGAGCTTGGAACTTGACTGTGGATATTATAACTAATATAATAATAACATGGAATAAAAATAATGATGGAATGAATAATTTTTGAAATCTGAACTATACATATATATCTTCAAGATTGTTACTGTCAAGATCTATACTCGAGACAGTTTAAGCTTGTGGGTAGAAACCCATCTGATTTGGAAAACTGATTTGTCTAATGAGACTATTGATGCATCGAGGGGCTTACATTAATTGGGCCCTCAACCTATGTATTTAATTTCCTAAACATTACTCATATATATAATAATTTATTTAATTAATAAACAATGTTCCTTATCATCAATTATCTATATTGAATAAAAGATATAGAATTAACATTATTTCCCTAGTTATTCAAATAAATTAATTGCTATATGTAAAAATGGTATACGACTTAAGAAATAAACTTATCCATGATACAGGAATATGGATATTTAAGAGAAATTTAATTTTCAATGAATGGTTATCACAAAAAATCAAAGGGGTAGTATGTACACCATAGAAAGGAAATTAGGTGCATGATGTTAAAATATGCCTCATTGAAGTGAAATAGAGACGAAGTCCCTTATAAAGATCATATTGTTAATAAAATGAATAAATTATGTGTAACAAATATAAATACACGTAAAAAAGTGTAAATAAAACATAATATAATAAAAATTGATTTCACACATAACCTTAGCATGAGATAATCAATGGAATAGAATTTTTAACCCAATGAATAAAAATTGAGTTAAGAAATCCCTTACCACTTGTAATTAGTCGAATCGTATGCCCCAAAAAAGTAATAATTATAAAATGAAACATTTAATACCATGAATATAATTGGATTCATGATATTATATATCAAAGTGAAATATATACACCACAAAAAATAAATAAGTGGTGAATAAGGCATATATCTCACAAAAGTAAAAGTGAGATGAGAAACTGTTACCTCATGCTTCCCCTTAGTGGTGGGTACTTTAACCTCATATAAAATGGTTTCAAGAATGTTATTAATATATTCTATAACTATATTCATATTTATAATATATTATATTATTATTTTATAACATCTTATCACCCATTCATTAATAATATTTCATCATTTTCATTATTTCGGATGTTAATTGCCATGTTTTCTCATGCATATTTTGTCATGAATGTCCCTGTTCTTTTGAATTGGATATAGATACATCATTTCAAGAATTATATTAATTTTATAAATATCATAATTAATCATTTAATATAATTTTATAACCATTCTTAAATTTTGAACATGGTAAATGAATCGCATCGCATCGTGGAGACAATAGGTCGTACGTACACACGAGCAACGTTATCATTCCATTAATGGGTAAAATGGTAAAGAAGAAGGTGATATATTAATTAAAAAATATATAATATCATAATAACCATATATATCCACTATATCCTTCATTATAACCATCCTTGTAAAGTGATGATGAAAAACAAATTACACCACTACGTGGAGACTGTAAGTTGTACGTATGCACGCGCGGTGATTTTATTTTCTTTATAATGGATAAAAGGTGGAATATAGTTATTTCATAATAATAATAAAATATAGAAATATATATGATACTAGATAAATTAATTTATTATGTAAACAACACATGAATAATAATTGGACGAAGAAACAAACTTGAAAGAGTAGATAAAGACTGTTACCTCTTCTTCAGAAGACTTCCTTTAATATCTTCTTAAGAGATCTAGGGTTGATCTTTAGGAAGGAACATAACCTATAGAACTTAAATATTAATGTTTTGAAGATAAATTGGAAGGGTTTTGTCGAAATATATGGATAAAATTGGTGTAAATGAGTGAAGAAGTGGGTGTCATTTTATAATTGAGGTGAGGGGTATTTTTGGAAACTCTCTAAATATTAAATTAATATAAATTAATTTTCAATTCCAAATGGCTAAAAAATGATTTATTTAGAATATAATATTATTTTAAGTCTAAAAATCTCATAAAATAATTTTTATACAAGTCTAAGTCACATTCTTACCCTTATCTTTTGATTTTACCACTTATTTAATCCCTTTAACTCTTACTCTGACAATAAAGATTTTTACTCTTTTGAGGGTTAATATAGTTACTATAAAATATAAAAATACCCATAAATAGATCATTTATGGCCTTTTAAAATTTATACCAATAATTTTTCTGAATTTAATATTTTTGAGAATTTTATATCATTTAATAAAATAATATTTATTTTAAAATATCATTAATGTCAATTTTGACACAATTCATTACTCTAAATTTTAGAAAAAACAATAAAATAATATATATTCAAAAAACTATTTTATTACATCCATAAAATGTCAATTTAACCTATAAAATTATTTTATGACATCAATTATCACAAATTATATTCATTTTTATATTTTTAATATCATTTATTTGATATTTTCATTAGTAAAATAGTTATTGCATCATTGTTATGAAAGCATTTAAGGTATATATTTATTCACAAAAAAATTAAGAATAAATTACCATGATGAATATAATTATTTTAAATTTATAGTTAATATTTATAGTATAACATATCCTATGTATAACCTTATATTAAAAATATTTTATTTATTAAGAATATGATTGTGACATCTTTGTCTTTTCATTAAATAAAATATTATAAATATCATAATCACATATAAATGGGAAAAAAAGGCCATATATTTTATAATTTAACAATTATTGATGAAATTAACTAATAAAATAAAATTGGGGAAAGTTTTAGGGTCATTTAATAATTCTTATCACATTATTCTTACCCTTTATTACTCAATTTTTACCCAATTTACCATTTACCATGGTAAAACAAATTACCAAGGTTACTATTCATATTTCCCAAAAAAATGAAATATTTAATAAAATTTTAACTTAATAATAAAAATATGGTATCCATTTTTAAAAATTCAAAACACAAAATTTTCAAAAATTAATTAAATATTAATCCTGTGAAACGCAATGAAAGACAGTTTTCTTAAAAAATGCATTTTTAATCCCAAAATGTACTTATACCAAAATAAGGTATAAGGATGATTAAAACGAAATTAATTATATTATTTATATCTAAATAATACTTAAGTTACATTGATATCAAATTAAAATCATAAGGTGACTTTTAATGGTTTTATCAAAATCAATATTTTTCACTATTCACTGGAAAATCAATATTTTCAGAAAAATACCAAAAAATCACCCTAAGATAATTTTGACATTAATATTTTATAAATGAAGTTTATTTTTTCAAATATAATTTATAAAAGTGTCAAAATTTAGTTTTAAATCAAATTCAACATTAAAAGGTGACAAAACTGACTTTAGAAAAATATAACTTTTTATGCATAAAATTGGATTTATTCTTATCTTATTCCTATAAAATCTATTAGATAAATGTCAAAAAAAAATATTGAATATATAATATATAAATTTCATAGTGTGGTTAATACTATTAATTCCCTATAATTACATGTAAGTTATAGTAATATTTCATTGTTCATTTAAGTTGGTTGTTGTGTGCAATGTAAGCTATCGAAGAAATTAAATTTATTTAAAAAGAGACATGATGTAAAATCTTAGGGTTATGAATTCTATACTACTTCAATAAATTATGTCCTTACAATTTAAAATTTCACTTCAAAAATGAAATGTTGATATTTGAAAATTCCTTTTTTGAAAACTCACATTGTAAATAGGGTTCATAAAACATCCTCTTAATAAGAGGGAAAGAAAAATGTGAAGGTCATCACAAAATTAGGCTTTAGAATAAGAGAAAATTAGTGGGAAGTGAAAACATGGACATGAAAGAGAAATAAAACTATCAAGTTCTTATATATAGTGATATAAAACATGGTCATTAGAAATATAACCATCATAAAACCATAAATTTGTGATGGGTTAAAATACCGTTGATTTATCAGTAAGAAAAGTAAATAGATAATGTTTTTGTTCTAAAATCCTTTTCCTATAGTTAAGGGATTATTTTAATATCTATATAATAACTTGGGAAAATAAAATTACTTGATTTATTTCTATTTAACAAGATTAATCTCATCCTTTGGTTGTGCTTAAATTTATCTCCACTTAAATTCTTAAACCAAGAGATGGATATTCAAGATGAATTTTTATGCATGAATCACTTTTATCAAAAGATCCATAAGTCATTCCTCCGGAATTTAAATATTTACCAAAATCAAAATGGTTATCACATAGTATCCAATATGATAAATCATACTTTAAACTCAAACAATAAATATCCAAAATTCAACTTAATCCATTCCATAAGTAGTTAATCTTAAGACTCATCCAAAATACATCTGTCCAAATTCACAGTCCAAAAAGGTCACTAAATTTCAAAAATCAACATAACATTAGATTCCCCAAACAAAATAATGCCAGTATTAATGTCATATATAAAATATTTTAATACCTTGATCGCCTTAAAACATTAATGAAAACAAGCATGCATATAAAAATAAAATCTCAAGTTGTTGAATATATTTCTTAAATCCAAACATTTAGTTAACCTAGAAAATATAACATAAACCATAAAACCACTAACTACTTTCATGTTCACCAATACTGTCCTGTAAACATCTCTTTATCATTTTTATCTCAACATCAAGCACATATTAATTTTATCTTCCCCAAATCATGTGTTTTCCAAAATATCAACTTACTAAAGAATCACCACTCTTGGTTACTGGTGTTATTCATAACATGATTCCAAAACCATAAAGAAGAAGTACTGAAATACAATACCTATATATCTCATGATTATTATAACCAAATAAAATACTTTTACAACATAATTCTTGAATCCAAATACACTAAAACTTTAATAATTTCACTTTATTCTTAAACAATTAACATTGCTTAATACCTCCTTCCTTTCATATATAATTTGTAGTCTCTTCATCATCGGTAGTATAACCATTACTCATAAAACCTTTCTAATTATATTTTTGATTTTTCCCTCATAGTACATCGATTAACTTTCCACATTTAAAACATTCAATCATTGATGATAGCTCAGCGAGACCATTATTTCATCCTATTTCATTAACCAAACATCTATTTTTTTTCTTGGAAATTACTCACTTTATTCCCTTCACACCCAAAACATCTTCTCATTCCTCTAATATGTCCACTTTGGTGTTTCTTCACACATTATCAACATATAAGATACTAAATCTTATTTCCTACAAGGTTTCTACCACCCAATCTCTCATAAAACTCTATATTTATCTTCTTTAGTGAGTCAGAGAGTTAGTTATGGTGCAAGTTGTTAATCATATATTGTGATCACAATATCCTTCACCCCAATCATAATCCCATTTTTTAGATCATAAACACATTTTCTATTGCATTAAACATCAACCCAGTTCATTTAGTTTCATCCATTTACTAAAAACAAACATCATAGTTTGAGTAATACTAATCATATATAGTAATGGTGAATCATTTATAGGATGTATAAATCATGAAATCTTCTTCTCAATCTATGAGTCCTTAGGCTTAACCTAGGTTATTCATGGTCATTACCAAATCTATATGGTGTTATCCTATACATAGATTTATCCTGAAAGTCAGTCATGGGGTTATATTCCCTAATATATGTTTTCCTAAATCAAGCTCCCAAGGTTTATACAAAACTTTCTCTGATACCAACTGTAACAACCCCAACCCCAGTAGCCCAGAGTTGGTACCTTAATTTATTACATTGGCATAGATACAAGATTCAAATACCAAATAACTAATCAGTTTAGCAGTTTTGGAAACCAAATTGCATACATGAAACTCATTTTATATTATAAAATAAAACATAATACATAACAAAAGCTAATAAATTGCATCCTTGAAATCACATGCAATAATATCTTCATTATAACCTAGGGAAATGAAACAAAATAAGGGTGAGATAAAATGCTCAGTAGGGGTCATGTGTAGCAGAATCTATCATGAATAAATAAGAATAATAATCATGTAAAGGTAAATAACTAATCACACATGCCATTAATCAATAAATTGAGCATAATATGGTAGGAGTAAAGGATGATCAAATAATTCCATATAAATAATCACATGATCTTAGAACTTGAACATGGATATTAAATATAATAAAATAATAACATGAAATAATAATAATTATGGAATGCATAATTTTAGATGTTTGAAATATCATCCTCAGGATAGTTACTTTCGAGATCTGTCCTCAAGAAAATTTAAGTCTGTGGGTAGAAACACATCTGATTTGGCCAAATAATGTGTCACATGAGACTACCAATGCATCGAGTGGCTTTCATTAATCGGTCCCCAACCTATGTATTTCATGTTTGAAACATTCCTCATATATAGAATAATTTATTTAATTCATAAAAAAATATTTCTTATCATAAAATATCTATATTGAGTAAAAGATACAAATTTAACATTATTTCCCCAATTATTCAAATAAAGTAATCACCATATGTATAAAATGTATATGAATTGGGAAATAAACATATCCATGAAACAAGAATATGAATATTTAATAAAAATATAATTTTTAATGAATGATTACCATAAATAAGTCAAAGGTTTATTATTTACACCATTGAAAATAAATTAGGTGCATAATATTAAAATATGCCTAAATGAAGTGAAATTGAGATAAATTCCCTTATAAAGATCATATCATTAATCAAATGAATATATTATGTGTATCCACTATAAATACGCATAAAAAAGTGGAAATAAATCATTAAATAATAAAAATACATTTCACACATAACCTTAGCATGACATAATCAATGGAATAGAAGTTTATCCCAATGAATGAAATTTGAGTTCAGAAATCCCTTACCACTTGTAATTAGTCGAATCATATGCCTCATAAAAGTAATAATTATAAAATGAAAATTTTAATTCCATTAATATAGTGGGATTCATGATATGATATATCAAAGGGTAATATATACACCACATAAAATAAATAAGTGGTGAATAAGGTATATATCTCACAAAAGTAAAAGTGAGATGAGAAACTCTTACCTCATGCTTCCCATTAGTGGTGCATACTTTAACCTCATATAAAATGGTTTAAATAATGTTATTAATTTATTAAATAACCATATTAATATTCATAATATCTTATATAATCCTTTTATAACATCTTATCTCCCAATAATTAATAATATTTCATCATTTTCATTGTTCCAGGTGTTAATTGCCTTGTTTTTTCATGCATATTTTTTCATGAATGTCCTGGTTCTTTTTCATTAGATATAGATCCATAATTTAAAGAATAATATTAATGTTATAAATATAATATTTAATCATTTAATATAGTTTTATAACCATTCTTTAATGTTTAATAAGGTAAACGAATCGCATCATATCATGGAGATGATAGGTCGTACATACGCATGAGTGACGATATCATTCCATTAATAGGTAAAATGGTAAGGAACGGGTGATATATCAATTATTAATAATAAATATCATTTCATAATTACCATATATATTACCTATATACATCATTATAACCATCCTTGTAAAGTAGTGATAAAAAGAAAATTACACCACTGCGTGGAGAAGGTAAGTCATACGTACGGACGCACGGTGCTTTTGTTTGTCATATGATGGATAAAAGGTGGAATATAGTTGTTTAAAAATAATAATAAAATATCAGTATATATATGATACTGAATTAATTAATTTATTATGGAAACAATACATGAATAGTAAGTGTAAGAAGAAACAAACTTGAAAGAGTTGATAAAGACGGTTACCTCTTCTTCGGCAAAATTCCTTTAATCACTCCTTAATGGATCTAGGGATGATCTTTTGGACATACCATAACCTCTAGAAACTAACTAATGATATTTAGAAGATAAATGGGTAGTTTTTTGTCGAGATATATGGATCAAAGTTGTGTAAAGAAGAGAAGGAGGATGTTCCATTTTATAATTGAGGTGAGGGGAATTTTTGGAAACTCTCTAAATATTAAATTAATATAAATTAATTTTCAATTTCAAATAGATCCAAAATTATTTATTTAAAATATAATATGATTAAGGGTATCATTACTCTCAACAAATAATTTTTATATGTGTTTAGTCTGTAATATCACTTTTATCTTTTGGTTTTAACCCTTATTTAATCCCTTTAACTCTTACCATGACAACATGGATTTTTACTCTTTGATTGTTAATATAGTTACTATAAAATGAAAAAAGACCCATAAATGTATCATTTCTGACATTATAAAACTTATCCCAATAATTTTTATGAATTTAAAATTTTTAATAATTTTATATCATTTAATAAAATATTATTTATTTAAAATATCATAAATATCAATTTTGAAACAATTCATTACTTTGACTTTTAAAAATATCAATAAAATAAGATATATTCAAAAAAACAATATTAATAAATCCATAAAATTTCAAGGTCATATATGAAATTCATTTATGACATTAATTATCTAAATTATATTTATTTTAATATTTTTAATATCATTTATTTGATATTTCTAATAGTAAAATAATTATTGCATCATTGTTGTGAAAGAATTTAAGGTAATTATTTATTTACTAAAAATAAAAAATGAATTACCATGATGAATATAATTATTCTATATTTCCAATTAATATTTATAGTATAACATAGCCTCTATATAACCCCATATTAAAAATATCTTAGTGAATAAAAATATGATTGTAATATTTTTATCTTTTCTTTAAATAAAATATTATAAATGTCATAATCACATATAAAAAGGAAAAAAATAAATATATATAAACCTTGAATAATTATGGATAAAATTTAATAATAAAATAAAATTAGTGAAAGTTTTAGGGTCATTTTATAATCCATAACAAATTATTTTTACCCTTTATTACTCGATTTTTACCTGATTTACCCTTTACCGTGGAAGCAAAAATTACCAAGGTAACTATTCATATTTTTCAAAAATAAAAGTGAAATATTTACTAAATTTGGAACTTATGAATAAAAATATTTTATCCATTTTTAAAAATTCTAAACACGGAATTTTAAGAAATTAATTTAATATTAATCCCGTGAAATGAAATGAAAAACAGTTTTCTTGAAAAATGCATTTTTATTCCAAAAATGTGCTTATACCAAAATAATTTATAAGGATGATTAAAATTAAATAAATTATATTATTTATAACTAAATATTACTTAATTTAAATTGATATCAAATTCAAATCATAAAGATAATTTTGATAGTTTTATAAAAATCGGTATTTTTCACTATTCACTAGAAAATCAATCTTTTCATAAAAATACCAAAAAATCAACCTAAGATAATTTTGAGATTAATATTTCAAAAATTAAGTTTATTTTGTTAAATATAATTTATAAAATCATTAAAATTGAGTTTTAAAATAATTTTTCCATTAGAAGGTGACAAAACTGCCTTTAGAAAAATATAGCTTTTATGTGTAAAATTGGATTTATTCATATCTCATGATTATAAAATATATTGGATAAATTTCAAAACATTTTTATTGAATATATAATATATAAATTTCATAATATGGTTAATAATGTTCATTCCCACCAATTTGACAGCTAGTTTATAATAATATTTTATTATTCATTTAATTTGGGTGTTGCATGCAATGTAAGCTATCAAAGAAATTAAATTTATTTAAAAAGAGGAATAATATAAAATATTAGGGTGTTACAAAAATTTATTTATTTTCCTTGTAAAAATAGTTATCCCTATTGAAAGAAAATATAATTCATTCATGGACCCTTAAAAATAAAATAAATTAAAAACAAAAGTTAATACAATAATAAAATTTAATAATCAAAACCCACTAGATTATTTAAATTAAAAGTTTGTATAATAAATAGCATGTGGTCATTTTTTTAAAAATATTACTTGTTTTTAATAATTTTTTAATCTAATGATAATTTTTTAGTCACTCTGATTATATATCACATATGATTTATGAGCCACTACCCATTGATATAAAAAATAATTCAAAGATAGTAATCCTATGATTTTATGTCAATATGAAGTCATTTTCTATGGTTTTGATCGTTACACACACATTTTAGTGTTTTAAAGCACTAAATTTTCGTTTTTAGTAATATTCAGCAAATGAAAAATTGAATTGATGTAGCACCAGTTCTTCCAATTCAAAAATCAATATAAGGTTGTTTCCCTAGGAATTAATAGAGATCATAGGTTGTTTTCTTGGTTTTGACACCCTGGTACATGTTTTTAAACGCTTCCAAAACATTAAAAACTATGTATTAAGTAATTCCAATCACATTTTAGGTTATATTTATTTTTTTCCTACTTTCACATGTAAAAAATAATCCGAAGAAATTTTTCCTTTGATTTTACATCAATTTAAGGTCTTTTTCTATAGTTTTGACTCTTACATGCACATTTTATTATTTTAAATCATTAAAATTAAATTTATGGTCATCCCAAGAAAAAAACTCTAATTTACATGGTGTTATCTTATACATTTCAAAAATCAATCTAAGGTCATTTTCTTTGATTTCATGCTAGTGAGGGTTCATTTTCTTGGTTTTGACCCCCTAGTGCATATTTTTAAAGACCATTGAATCTTTAAAAACTGATCATGTAGTTAGTCTGAGAATTATACATGGAGGAGTAATGTTTTTTCTTCTCAAAAATTTCACAAATAATTCAAATACAATTTTCCAATGATTACATGTCAATACGAGGTCTTTTTATTTTTATTTTTATGGTTACATTCATGTTTCCATGTTTTAAAATACTAAAAATGTTTTTTCAGTCATCCTGCAAAAAAGATAAGTTAAATTGATGTGGATTTAGTTTCTATACTTTCAAAATAACTCTATGGTTGTCTTCCTATAATTTAATGGCAATCAGATGTCATTTTATTGGTTCTGACTCCCTATTTCACGTTTTTAAATACCATCAAATCTTTAAAAACAACTTATTCGGTAATTTCAAACATATTTCTCATTGAATTTATGTGTCTCCAACTCATGTACATTAAAAATAATTTTAAAAAATCTATATTATTTCACTTCAATTTGAAGTCAATTTCTATGGTTTTGACAATTACACACATGTTTTAGTGTTTTAAAACACTAAAAATGTGTTTTTAATCATCCTAAGAAATTGAAAAATCGGATTGATGTGGATTCAGTTACTACATTTCAAAAATACATCTATGGTTTTTTTCTTGTGATTTTCTAAAAATTAGGGGTCATTTTATTGGTTTTGAATCCTCATGCATGTCTTTAAAGACTGTTAAATCTTTAAAAATTACTTATTTAGTAGGTCTGAGGGCATCACACATCATATTGATGTGACTTATACTCATATTCTTCTTAAATAGTTCAAATACAGTTTTATTATGATTTTACATCAATCAAAAAATAATTTTTTATGGTTTTTACTATTACATGAATATTTTACTATTTTAAAACAAAAAAAAAGGTGGTTTTGGTAATCCCAGGAAAATGAAAATTCATATTGATGTGGTACCATTTTATACATCTCAAAAAAAATACAATTTTTTTCTTATTATTTCATGGAAATAAGAGGTTGTTTTCTTTGTTTCTACCCTCTTATGCACATTTTTAAAGACTATCAAAATTTTAAAAACTTCTTATTCAGTCATTCTAAGAACACTACACATTAGATTGACAGTAGTTCTACTCATACACATCAAAAATAATTCAAATATAGTTTTCCTATAATTTTACATCAATCTGAGGTTGTTTTCTATTGTTTTGATAGTCACACGCACATTTAGTGTTTTAAAACACTAAAAATGTATTTTTGATCAATCATATAAAATAATAAATCAGATTGATATAGTTTCAAATCATATGTTTCACACATAAATATAGGGTTTTTTTCCTATTATTTCACATCAATTTGAGTTCATTTTCTTAGTTTTGATCCACTAAAGAAAATTTTTATAGAATGAAAAATATTTAAAAATTACTAATTCAGTCATTATAAGAACATCATATATTTTATTCTCATTACATATCCTTATAAAGATTAAAAATAATTCAAATATAGTTTTCCTATGATTTCACATCAATCTTAGGTCTTTTACTATGGTTTTGACCATTACATGCAAATTTTAGTTTTTTACAATACTAAAAATATGTTTTCAATCATCCTGAGAAAATGAAAAATTATATTGATATAAATTAAGTTCCTACAACTTATAAATTAATATATAGTTATTGTCTTATTGTTTCATGGTAATCAAAGTTTTTTTCTTGGTTTTGACCCCCCTCACACATGTTTTTAAAAACTGCCAAATTTTTAAAATCATCTTATTCAGTCATTTGGGACACACTTCACATTGGACTATCATGAATTCTACTCATAAACATCAAAAATAATTCAAATTCAGTTTTCCTATGAGTTCATGTCAATATGAGGTTGTTTTCTATGGTTGTGACCATTACAATAATGTTTTAGTGTTTTAAAACACTAAAAAAGAATTTTCATCCATATCAAGTAAAATAGAACTCATATTTATGTGTAGTGAGTTTATACATTTAAAAAATATTTCTATAGTTGTTTTAATATTATTTTATGGAAATCATAGGTTTCTTGTGTGGTTTTGATCCCAGATGCACATTTTTAATGACCGGAAAATCTTTAAAAATTGTATATTATATCATTAAAAGAACACTACACATTGGATTGATGTGAAATCTTCTCTTACACATCATAAATAATTTAAATACAGTATTATAATGATTTTACATTAATATGAGGTCATTTTATAGGTTTTTTATTGTTACACGCATGTTCTAGTACTTTAAAATGCTAAAAATTCTTTTTTATCACCTCAAAAAAACAAAAACTCATATTGATGTGGCGTCAGTTCATAAATTTCAAAAATAAATCTATGGTTTTTTTCCTATGATTTAATGGAAATCAGTGTTCTTTTCTTGGTTTTGACCCCCCAACACACGTTTTCAAATACTACCTATTGGAATCCTCTTGTTTTAATGCTCACAAATCATGTTTAAATCTTGTAAATAATGTTTAATCTGGTTCTATAATGTTTCATTATGATCATGCTTAATCATAATATATTTTGTGATTATTACTTATTAACACAAATTATATATATTTGGTAAATTATGAGTCACCGTTAAGTTGAACACATAGTCACCATTGTTGTGGCCAAACAGTTTTACCGTTTAGTCTGAAAATCATTAAAGTATGAGTCACTGTTACAGTGACACCGTTGTATCATGCTACCAGTTCTAGAACTCACAAAGTACCAGACACTATTGTATCATGTTACCGGTTCCAGAATTTGCAAAGGACCAAACACTATTTCAATGAAACCATTGCCAGTGACATTGTTTCTCACAAAGGACCTGGCACTGTTCCCGCAACACTATTTCATTGCCTAACCAATTCCAAATTTTCACAAAGTATGAGACACCAGTCTGGAGGCACCATAAGAAGTAAAGGATGAGTCACCACTGACTATGGAACCATTCCTAACTCACCATTCCTATGACATTGTTCTTATGTCACCATTGACTGCGACACTATTCCATACTTAGGAATTTCTTACTTATTTAAATTAAATTCAAAATCATTTCTAACGATCATATTTGAGCTATTTAATGTTACTAATTTTATTAATGATTCTTACAAACATGTCAGTAAATAGTATGAGGTATGAGGTGTGGAAATTATGCTTCTTGTCATCCAAAACACAAACACCCAAGGATTAATATATTATGGCGTGCAAGCTGAAGAAGAAGAGAGAGATACACACACCAGACTATGTAGAAGAGCCACAATAATTCATCTTGCTTGTTGTGAGCTAAAGAAGAACTCACTGTGAACCATTCTGATAACATATACTTATAGCAGCAGAAACTCAAATAAGAATAAGAGCTATGAAGAACATCTCATTAAACTAGAAACCAGAACACAGAACACACGCCACTCTATTTCTGAGTCTATTTTCAGAAGAGGACCCGAGTTTCAAATCTGTTACATTCAAAGAGTCTAGAACTACATATAATAACAATCAGAGCATTTCTAATCCCTTATTATTATATTATTCTTTATTGTGTACTATTTTATTATTACTTTAAGTAGTGTGTGTATCTATATTAAAAACACACACTATCTCCTATTCTAAACTGAAGGATACAAGATATCTTCTCATTAATACTCTCATACACCATTTCAATCCCACGTACAACTATAGGAGAGGTCCATGTGTGACCTAGTTGCTTTAGATTCTCATGAATAATTGTGGTAGATGTCTAGTTGACCTGTACAGCTTGTTTGTTGTTGTAAACCCTAATCCAGGGTGTGGATCAATATTGTTTATATATATTTTTCTTGGTGGTAGGTTATCACCAAGTGGAGAGGACTAAGTCTCTGCTTGATACTAAACCTCTTTTTCTATCTTCTATATTCAAGTTCGGTTTTCCTATCCGTATTTGTTTATTCAAACTAGAAAACATTCCTTTTCTTTGATAGTTAATCTTAGATAGTGTTTCTTCTAGAATTTTTTTAGTATAATGATTTCAAAAGTTTAAGTAACTTCATAAATTACTTTAACTGAGAATTAATCAATCTTTTAGGAATCTTTCAAACTCTCAAATCATTTACAAACGTTTTACTTTAGTTAGCTAGACTATTTTATTTTAAATTTGGGGACTTTAAAATAAATAATTTTTAATATAAATTTTTATAGGAACTCAATTCACCCCCCCCCCCCCCCCTCTTGAGGGTACTACTCCGAACAACATTTGGTATCAAATGATGTTTTTAAATTACTATTTTCAAATCTTTTCAACTATGATTTTAGTTGTATTTTAAAGATCTCTAAATTTATGTTAGTTCTAAATTTTTAGCTCTTTAAAATAAATTCTTTATTCTTTGTTATGGATAATATATTGGAAGGTGATTCTACCAATAGACCTCCCTTTTTCAATGGAACTAATTATGATCAGTGTAAAATTAAGATGAAAATGCATTTAGAAAGTATGGTATTTGAAATTTTCTCTTCCATTATAGATGAATATAAGATTTATACTACTACCTGAAATACTTGGGATGACCCAACTAAGACTTCTTATAATAATAACTACAAATCTATGGATGCATTATATTGTTCTTTAAGAGATGAATAATTCAATAGGATCTATGCATGTAAAACCACTCATGAAATTAAATTTGGGATACTCTAGTTGTTTCACATGAAGGAACCACGAATGTTAAGGAGATGAGACTTAACACATATGCTATTAAATTTTATAACTTTAAGATAAATCCTGATGAACCTATCTATTACATGTATCTCAGGTTCAATGAAATGGTAAATACTGTTATTTCTCTAGGAAAGGAAGTTATTTCTAAGGGACAAATCATGCGAATTATCATATGTCTACCAGACAGATTGAGGGGAACTTAAATGTCAATAAGATAATCCTATTATATTAGTAAGTTTTGAGTTAAGGAGATGATAGGAAAGATGATGATGTATGAGGAAGAATTAAAGGTCAATAAAGAATAAAAGGATGAACCAAATAGAAATTTAGTGTCTTTTAAAACCACTACCTCCAAAAATAAAGAAAAGGAAAGGGTACAAACTCATTATGATAGTACAAGTAATGAAGATTCACAATCTTATAGTGATAAAGAAATTGTTCAGATAGCTCTAAGGCTTAAAAAATTATATGGAAAGAATAAGTTTTTCAGGAAGCCTGACTACAAAGGAAAATATGACAATAAGGGTAACTAGAAAAAGAACTAGAAGAAAAATGAAAATTCAAATGAGATAGTTTTCTATGAATATAAGAGAATAGGACATGTAAATGCAGACTATCCTAAGTTAATATATAAGAAGAAATATGAGGATAAATATAAAAGGTACAAGAAAGAAATGAATTCATAGTCTTCTCCTATGACTAACCTTAGTGAAAGGGATTGTAATGATTCTACATAAGTTAATTTGGAAAACAAAATCCAAAATGCTTCATGAGATTCAGGAAGCTAGGATTGAAAATAAATTTCTAAGTGATGAAGTGAAATCCTTAAGATCTTTGGTTGAGTAAATGAGGAAAGATTTTCAAGATGCTCCTATTCCAGTTTTTGTTCCTAGCCAAAGTGAGGGTGATGCTATCAAGCTCTCAGAAAAGGTTTTATCTCATATTCAACCTAATTTGATTTTAGTAGTTTAAGAAGTGGTCAAGAACAACACCAAAATAGAAAATGAAATGTGTGGACTTGTGGCTCAAATCAATCGGCTGATAGATGAGTATAAATTATCTTTAGAAACTGTTATTAAAAGGCTTAATGCTCTCTCATCTGCTACTTTAGCTTCATCTGATTCTACTCAAACCTCTCAACCTTTGGACAGTGACTTGATCAGATCACTATTTTGAGAAGAGTTTTAGACTTTAGTTGGTGGTTCAAATATGGAAAGCCTGGTTAAGATTGAAAATTACAATAAGCATGTACATGATATGGTCAGACTTTACTCCAAGACTTCCACTCATTATCAATTAGAGATTCTAAAAAAGGTGGATTCCTATTTTACAAAGATTTATACCAAGCACCAGCTGACAAGTCATTTCAAATATCTACTGCAAAATTTAAAGCTACCTCTAGTGACTCAAGATTTTAAGGATAAAGTCAAGTAGTTGAAGTATTTTACTCCTACTCTTGAGAAGTTTATGGAAAATAAGGATGATTTTGAGAAATCTATGGAGTATGGTGGTGAAATAATTAAGGATTTCATCAACCTTTTAATTCCTTGTTTGCATGTACAAATAATAGCCATAGTTTCCCCTATAGTTGCTCCTCTCAGACTTGGCCTAATTTCTTCTACCACTCTTTCTTCCTCTACCTCTTTTGCTCCAGTAACCATGACCCCTTCTCAAGCTCTGAGCCAGATCAGAGCTGTCATCACTAAGAAAACCTTACCTCATTCTTCATCTAGACCAAGCCTTTACCCTTATATTATTGAAGGATTTCCTCTATATTCTATATCTATGCAAACCACCTATATTATTTCTACACATGATGCTCCTCCTCCTTCTGTATCTGATAAGGATAAAGGGAAGGTTGTAGAACCTGAAGAGAAGTGAAGGATGATTTTTTATAGGGCTATGATTCATTTTCATTTTGTAATTTTACTCTCCTCTATCAGTATATTCAATGAAATGTACTATCTATTTTATTCAATTTTTTATTTCATTTAGTGCTTGTTTTTCTTTTTCTTACTTTCTTTTTTATAATCCCAAAAGGGGGAGAAGAACTAGAATTTATGCTATTTTTTACATATATGCTCTAATACTATAATGGATTTCCTTTATTTTATGTCTTAATCTCATATAATCTATTTGATATGTTAAGAAAATTGTTTATTCCTTTCTGAAGTGTATGGATTGTAAATTCCATGATTTTTTATCATCAAAAAAGGGGAGATTGTTAGACTCCTCTTGTTTTAATGCTCACAAATCATGTTTAACTATTGTAAATCATGTTTAATATTGTTCAAAAATGTTTCATTATGCTCATGCTTAATATTAATCTATTATGTGAGTATTACTTATTAAGATAAATTTCTGATATTTGGTAAAGTATGAGTCATCGTTAAGGTGAACTCATAGTCACCATTTCTATGGCCAAACGGTCTCACCATTTAGTCTAAAAATTAGTAAAGTAAGAGTCACTATTATAGTGACATTGTTGTATCATGTTACTGATTCTAGAACTTGCAAAGTACCAGACACAATTGTATCATGCTACTAGTTCAATAATTCAAAAAGGACCAGATATTGTTTCAATGACACCATTTCTAGTGACACAATTTCTCACAAAGGACCTAACACCATTTCCACAACATCATTGCATCACCTAATAGACTCAAAATTTTCACAAAGTATGAGACATCGGTCTAGAGTCACCGCTTAAAATTAAGGGATGAGTCACTACTGATTGTGGCCCCACTCCTGACTCACCATTCCCATAACACCGTTCCTATGTCACCGCTGACTGTGACACCGTTCCATACTTATCTATTTTTGCCTTATTTCAATTAAATTCAAAATCATTTCTAACAGTCATATTTGAGATATTTAACGATACTAATTTTATTAATTATTCTTGTAGACATGTCAGTATATAGTACGAGGTGTGTAAATCATGCCTCTTGTTGTCTAAAACAAAAACACTCGAGGATTAATATATTATGGTGCATGAGATAAAGAAGAAGAGAGAGTGACACACACCGGACCATGTGGAAGATCCATGATAATCCATCTTGATTTCTATGATCTAAAAAAGAACTCACTATGAACCATACTGATAAAATACTTGCAGCATTAGCAACTCAAAGAAGAAGAAGAGCTACGAAGAACATCCCATTGAACTAGAAAACAGAACACAAAACTCACGACACTCTGTTTCTGAGTCTACTTCTATAAGAGGACCCAAGCTTCAAATATTCCACATTCAAAGAGTCCAGCACTACATAGAACAACACTCAGAGCATTTATAATACCTTCTTATTATATTCTACTCTATTTTGTACTATTTTATTATTCCTTTGAGAAATGTGTGTATCTATATTAAAAACACACATTTTCGCCTTTGCTAAACTGGAGGATACAATACATCCTCTCATTGCTACTCTCTTAAAACATTTCACTCCCACATACAACTATGGAAGAGGTCCCTATGTGACCTAGTTGTTTTAGTTTCCCATGAATAATTGTGGTAGAGGTTTAGTTGACCTAGACAGATTTTATGTTTTTGTAAACCCCAATCTAGGGTGTGGATCAATCTTTTTTATATATATTTTTATTGGTGGAAGCTAATCACCAAGTGGAGAGGACTAATTCCCTTCTTGAGACTGAACCTATTTTTTTATCCGTTGTGTTCAAGTTCTGTTTTCCTATCTGTGTTTGTTTATTCAGACTATAAAACATTAATTTTCTTTGATAGTTAATCTTATATAGTGTTTGTTCTATAATTTATTTTAGTAGACTGATTTCAAAATTTAAAGTAACTTCATAAATTACTTTAATTGATAATTAATAAATCTTTGAGGAATATTTCAAACTCTCAAATCATTTTCAAATCTACTACTTTGGTTAATTGTCCTATTTGATTTTAAATTGGGGGACTTTAAAATAAATAGTTTTTAAGCGAAATTTTTATAGGAACTCAATTCACCCCCCTCCCTCTTGAGTTTCCTACTTCGACCAACATTGTAAAATCCTTAAAAATTGATTATTTAGTCATTTTGAGTACACCATGGGTCATATTGATGTTCCATATACTCATACATTTCACAGATAATTCAAATAAATTTTTTTCTATGATTTCATATCAATCTGATGTTTTTTTTTTCTATAGTTTTAGTCATTATATGCAAGTTTTAGTATTTTAAAACACAAAAAAAAAGCATTTTCAGTCATCCTGAGAAAAAAATCATATTGATGTGTAATTATTTTCTATATTTTAGAAATAAATTTATGGTTGTTTTCCTATGATTTAATAAAAACAATGGTCATTTTCTTGGTTTTAATCCCCTGATACACCTTTTTAAAGACTTCCAATTCTTTATAAATACTTATTTAGTTATTATAAGTACACCACACATTGTATTGATGTTATATCTACTTATACACATCAAAAATAATTCAAAGACAATTTTCCTTTTATTTCACATCAATCCAAGGTCATTTACTATGGTTTTTATTGTTACACACACATTTTAGTTTTTTAAAACACTAAAAATGTATTTTCAACAATTCTAAGTAATTGATAACTCATATTGATGTGGAATCAGTTCCTATATTTTAAAAATAAATCTGTTGTTTTTATCTTATGATTTAACAACAATCAAAGGTCATTTTCTTGGTTTTGACACCATGATACGCATTTTTAAAGACTTTAATACCTTTAAAAATAGCTTATTTTGTTATTATAAGAACACCACATGTCATATTAAAGTATTATATATTTTTATATGACATAAATAATTTAAATATAGTTTTACTATGATTTCATGTCAATATGAGGTCAGATTAACGTACTTTCTACTTTTACATGTCACAAATAATTTAAATAAAGTTTTACAATGATTTCATGTCAATATGAGGTCATTTTATTTTGTTTTGACTATACAGCATGGGACTCATATGCCATAGGTTAATGAGTTACCATGACCATCATGCCTCAAAACACACTGAAATATCTCATCTCTACCTGTAGTATTGTGTCGCTGCTCCTCTAGAAACTTTGCTAGTTCAACATTAAACTAAGGTTATTGAATATTCATAATGAATCAATGAAAAAATGTGAATAATTTATATAATATAAAAATAAATTTTTTACTAAATAATTTTCTTACGATAGTGTCAAAAAAATATGGATCACTCACTCAATGAGTCCTCATCCATACTAACATATGATCGGTGGGCTCACCTCACTGGTGTAACTATAATAAAGGTGAACACCAATTATATATTTTTATTCATGTTATACTATATTATTTTAAATATCTGAATGATAAATGAATTCTAAACATATATTAAGTCTACAAAGTGACACACACTGAGTGCCAAGTCTGGAAGGTATTCCCTACAACACTCAATTATGTGAATAGTGACCAGAATCAATCTATATTAAATGTATTCAGTTATTATACATATGAAAAAATACAATGGTTTATATATTAAAAGTAATAAATTTTACCATTTTCACCTCACTCGACCAAAATACAACCAAATCCTACCACTGGGTGGGATAAATACTTAGAGGGACTCATTATATGATATCTGACACACCCAAAAATGGTGATCAGTGATCTCTCTTCTCCCTTTCCTTATAATCTTTCCATAAATTATAGTGTTTTGAAATTCAAACCACCTGAAACTCAACTGGACAAGATGTTAAATTATCCTATTTTTAAGACAAATGTTAATAGTTATGATAATAATAAATTGAATTTCATGAAAAATTAAAAATTAATATTTCCTAATCTTCTATCCATAATATATAAATCATATCCTGGGAGAATTACATCCACTCATGAGTTATCATAGTTAATCTATGGATGACTCATACCATATACCCTAGATATAGAATCAGTGCACTCACACCCTCTCTAATTGGATAAAAAATGTCACCAAATAACACATACTATCTGGTATGAGAGTTCTAAGATCAAACCCCTCTATCAATACCCTTGTGTCTACTAGAATATGCATCAGATCTTGCTAAAAATAAATTCATAATGTAGTAAACAATAACTAATTTTTTAATTAAAAAGGTAAAATGATTATAGAACATACTTTTCACACCCATTATGTTGTTTTTGAGTATGGTATAATTATTTATATCATTTTCACTTACTTTTTGGATGTTATTATTATTTTTTTTGTTTTAGATCTAAGGTAAATTATTGCACAAAAACTTTAGTGGTTCAAGGTCTAACTGAGGGAGGTCATACCTTTAATAGTTCTAGTTAAATGGGATGATAATTTGGAGGAGGTGTTTAATGGCATGGAACACTTGTCACATCATGAACCAACCATATATGAGAGGCTCATGGTGTAAACCTATGTGTCGATTTGCGAAATATGCTTCCCATATTATTAAAACTATGTTTTTAACCTTTTACCCCTTGACTGATTTAACCCCCTAAACACCTTCTTTTCACCCCATTTGGATGGAATCCCTCTCCTACAACTAAGACACATAAGGACTCCTATTTTGGTGTGGTTTTGGGGTTCTTCTACAAATTTCTTCAAGGAATCACCTGGGTAAGTCATCCTCTACCATTCTTTGAGTTCCACCTCCCTTATTTCTTAGGCTTCTTTCTACCCTAAATCCATAGAACCCTAGCATTTACTTTTATCAAATTTTATGGTATGGGTTTTTTATATTTAGGTTGTTTCTTTACTTTAAGTTTCCCAATATTATGTTTTAAGTGGATTTCAACCCATTTATAAGTGATTCATTCTGCCTAAGGTATGTGGTGCCATATTTTTCTATGTTGGTTAGACTTATGAGTGCTTGATTATTTTAAAATGACATAAAAAATTTTATAATGATTTTTATTATGTGTTTTATAGACTAGTTATTAGAAAATAAATTTAAATGTATGACTTTATTTTATTTTGTTACATAGAAGAATATTTTAAGAAAGGTATTAATTATACTTAATAGTTTTTTAGTGAAATGAATTTCTATTAAATGGTTTAATTTGTTGTTCAAAACTCATGGGACACCCTAGGTACTTGGGTAGGACTTTCCTAGATGGTATGAGGTCCCCCACCATTATCCATTCTAGTGAAGTAGATATATGGTGCTCCCTATAGCTAGAGATGTATTATAAATATGAAATGCATTATTAGGGTGACATAGAATTTCTAGGTATCCCGATCCTAATAACCTTAGGGTGAATTCCCATGACAGTTGATTCGGGAAACTAATTTTTAAAGGATTGTTTTACTACTTTGATTTCATTTAAGAAATTATACCATGTTACTTGTTTTTCTTATAAAGATAAAAATTAATTTTTATATAATTCTCAAACTAGCATGATATGATCTCTCTAATAAAGGATTGTTATGGAATGGTTGGTGAGATCCTACTGGTCTTTTTTTTCTCACCCTACAAGCACTAATAGGTGTATGTTGACCTTGTTTCATCTATTATAGGGAAAATCAAGGTGCTACTTAGAGGTAGTGGGTTCTGAGGTTATCATTATCTTAATTCATGTAGGTTTCATGGTGGGGATGAAATTCCTCTTCACATAGAGATGGTTATTCTTTGATTTGGGTTATTTTTTTATTTTTTAGCTTCATACCCAGTCTATGTATCACCTTTTTGGACCCATCCTGTTACCTTAATTTATTTTGGATCATGTATTGTATTTATCTTATTTATCATTTATAGCATGTTATATGATTTATTCTTGTCCTTATCTCACTCATGTTCATTAAACTGTTTATTTATTTTATTCATTTACAAGGAATGGATCTATAATGTATAGAATAGAATGTCAGGTTGTTGGTTTGGGACCCCTACAATAAATTTATTTATTGGGAAAAAACATTCCCAAATTGTATTCTATGATTCCCATGCACTATTTTCTAGCCTATGGGGATCAAGAATGCCCTCCAGGACCTTCCACGGGTTGTCTTGAGTGCCTGGATTGGGGGTGTCTTGGGTTGTTTCCTGAAAAAATGGTATCATAGTCTGGTTTTTGTTTATGATATTTGGAAAGTTTTATAGACATGATCTAGGACTTTCAGGGATTAAGGAGTGTGGGTGAGAATGAGTGTCCATACAACACTCATAGTACCAAATATTTAGTGACCAAGGGATTTCAGGATGTATCATTATATTTCTGGGTTTAAGTCATCCTTCCTTAATGGGTATAATTGCATCTCTGAAGGAATTTATATGGGAAACTAATAGGTGCATGGGCATGGTTTATAGACTATAGGTTATGCACCATGATTGATCATCAAGAAGGATGTGGTGTTAATATTCCTTTCTTTCTCCCTATTTTTTAATTTCTCCTATTGATTTTATATATTTAATATGATTGGAATTAGTTATGCTTATAAGGTTTAAAGTTGGTTTACCTTAATTGATTTTAAATTTAAGTTAAATTGTGGTTTTTTCCTGGTGGTAGTGTCAATATTTGATTATTATTAGTTTCATTTCTTGAGTTTTTATTTTTATGATATTATTTTAACCTTATAATTATAATGGATCTTATTAGAAAGCATAATGTTAACATTTAATCTATTTAAATTATTTATAAGGGTGATTATTATTGGATTAAATTAGTAACTAGTGTTTTAAAATGGACTTAAATGGGTCTTTTAGTTAAATTTTTTAAATATAAAATAAAATTTTATGAATTTATTATAGTGACCCAATCCTTTTACACATATTGTTACATAATTTTCAATATAAATATCTAATAAATACAAACCAGGGATTAAAAGGCTTGGTGTATTTGGAAGACTAGTTACATAAAACATCAACATGGAACTAAATTTAAAATTATTTATTTTAATATCCATAAAGAGATGATAAATCCCTTTGAGCTCCTAAAACTACATATTATAACCTAGGGAATAAATAAACAAAAGGGGTGATCTACAGAGCCTAGTAAGGGGATATGCATGATAACGAAGCATATTATACAAGTTAAAAGGCATAACATGATATAATAAAATACAAGGCACATGAATAATCATATGGGACAATATCACAAATAACATGGAATCATAAGATCATGTAAATTTATGAATGTTTCAGCAACATAAAACATTACATAAGCATAATTCAAGGATAAATACCAAGACAACATCACACGGTGGATATAGTAAAATCATGGATTAGGTTTACTCTCTAATCCCATATATACTGTGTCATAAGACAAAAACATTACCCAGTGAATTAGATCACTATCTGGGTGCTCCCATAATAACATGTACATTCTTATGTGTTCCAAAAAATGAAATCAATCATAAAGAATAAACATAATAATTACCCATGGAAAGAAATGGTTTTCATAACCTTGCCTCATATCATAATCATTAGAAATTTCATAAAGATTCCAAAGAGAATAAGGAATTAAATATTTTAGATGTTAATATCTAATTACATAATAATGTGTCTCAATATATGGTGTTCATTTAGACAAAATATCATGATAAATGGTAGATAATTGGGTATAGAAATGAACTTCCAAATAGTGTTTTAAGGAATCAGTTAAAGACTTTTGGTGAAAGAATAAGTATGGAAATTTATTTGAAAACTAGTGGTAAAAAAGAATGGTTATACCTAAAATATTAATTTATTTAATGAAATCATGAATGGGAATAAATAATTTAAATGGGTTTTACATAAAAGGTCTAAGGGATATAAAATTTCCCCTTAATCATGTTTGATTTTAAAGAAGGAATTTGAGAAATAAACTTAAGTCGTGTATTACCCCATCAAAGGAAGGGAGAATAAGATAGTTATATATATAATATGAATATATATATATATATATAATTTATAATTATTCCACTACACCAAAGAGAAGTATAAGGAAATTTATATAGAGAAAGGTCATAACCCAAAGAAAAAGGGTGGTTCGAAGAGATCCCATAAATTAGGTTGCATAATCATTCTATACTTGCACTTAACATCCTAGATAATAAAATAAATTAATTAATTAATTAATTAAAAGTATTTTAAATCTATAATTTATTTATTATAACTATATTTTTTTCATTTACAATCATTTTATTAAGATATAAATACTAATATCATTGTTCTTAGGGCGTTCCTTTCATGATTTCAAGTTCAAAAAACTTGAGGATAATTATAAGATTAATTGTAAAATGGGAATAAAAATATATTAGTGAAATGAAATGGTATTAAAATACACCCATAAATTTAAATGGTCTCAAATATCATTTTTTGTTCCAACATGGGGATGATTCATTTAGTATAAATGTTAACATTATACAGTTAGTTCATTTAGGTGGTTTTACCAACCATCATAAAAAAGTTTCATTTTATTTAATATTATGTATATATATTCATTATTGAAAATGAAATGTGTCATAATATACTTAATATCATCTTATTTAACCATAATAATATTTTTAATTCCAACCTTGAAGGTGGTGTATAAAAACAAAGTATGTTGTTCATAGAGGCAGTGAACCAACCATATTGTAAACAACGTTTTCATTTTAGAATATAAAGAAGGGGTAGAATATGGATATTACACCATAATAATGAAATATTAATATATTTAGTATACTTATTACACAGTTTATAAGTGTATTGAAAATATAAGGTGTGGTAGAAGAAGAATAAAATTGAAAGAGGTTAGTCGAGAGTTTTACCTCTTCCTTTGGTTGTATCTTCTTAGGCTACCCCTTTAGGATCCCTGAAATGGACTTTGGATGATACCAGTAGAACTAGGATGTGATGGATAAAAATATTAAGATATTTGGGTAGAAAATTTTCAATATCAAATGATTATAAGTTGTGAAGAGAAGGGATGGTGAGGGTGGTATTTATAAGGGGAGGAGAGTGGTGTTTTTTGAATATTATATTAAATAGTTTATTATTTAGGCCCAAGACTTCCAATGGTAATGAATCTTGTGACTATATACAGTAAATGGTGCATGTGAGTTTGAAATAGTGGGTTCTTGAATCATTCAGGACTCAAAAAGTTATGTATTTAGCTTATAATGTTAAATACCATATTTTACTGTATTTTACTATTCATCAAAAATTCAACTATTTTAGAACTATATAAAAAAATCACCATTACCATTTTTGGATGTTAATATTCCTAAAATTAAATCCATTTTATGAAAAATAATCTATGTATGATAAATTTAATTTTTAAATACAATCCTCATTTATTGAGAAAAATGTTTATTTAAATACTATGATCAATTTTCTAATCCTTTGAAAAATTACTTATGGTCCAATAAAATTATATTATCATTATCATAAAAATTAATTTTAATTTATAAATACATTTTATGAAAATAATTTTTTTTAAATCATTATATTTATTATAAAAGTGAAATTAAAGCATTTATGTTTTACAAAAATACAAAGACATAATTTATCATTTTTAAAACATTTATTTACATGAACCATGATATAAATATATCATGTTTTCATTTTATAATATACCTAAATATTATTTTACAATTTCATAGGTGAGTATACTTTTATAATGATCATGTTACTATTCCTAACGGTCATATTACTATTCCAACAGTCATGTTACTATTTGAATGGTCAGATTACTATTCCAACTATTAGATTTGCAACAGTCATATGAGTTCCCTAATTCCTATAAATACCTCATGTTTTATTAATTCTTTATTGAATTCTATGTTCTCTTAAAGTTATATATATTTTTTGATTTTCAAAATTTCTATTGCATTACTAATATTCTGCATCATTTCTATAATGTTGTTCATGAGTGAAATTATTCTAGGGGATCGATCAGATCAAATTTTTCTTATTATTGTTATCATATTTTATATTTTTTGTCCCTTTGTCATACTTTCAATTCTTATAACCATATCTATTCTCTAAATTTAATGTCTAAATTAATATAATAAAATTTAATTGGTTTTATCATGTGGTTCATGTACTTTATGAAATATGACACATTTGTATAATCAAAAGGGAAATTCCATTAATAAAATTATGGGTCGTTGCATTATTCCCCCTTAAAAAATTTCACCCTCAAAATTTTGGTTTACATACTAATTTGAAAATAGGTGAGGGTACTTTTTCTTCATCACTTCCTCTAGTTCCCAGGTCGCCTCCTCATACCTATGGTTCTTCCATAGTACTTTGAACATGTGATTTGTATTGTTGCATATAACTTTATCTCTATAGTCCAAGATCTTCATTAATCGCTTCTCTTAGGAGAGATAATTTTCCATTTTTTACCAACACTTAATTCAGTACATGTGTGGGATCTAGTTTTTACTTCCTCAATAGGGATACATGGAATACATCATTTACTTGATACAAGGTTGGTGGGAGTGCTAGTTGATAATCCATGGCTCTGATGCACTCAAGAATCTCAAATTGGTTGATGTACCTAGGACTTATCTTTCCTTATTCCGAAATCTCATAACTCTCTTAAATGATTATATATAAAGGAATACTTTATATCCAACCATAAAATCAAGGTCTCATTGATGATTATCAACATAGATCTTATGTCAACTTTGAGAAGCCCTGATGTGTTGCTAAATGGTCTTGACCTTTTCTACCATTTCCTTATCCATTTTATGTCCCATTAGATTACGTTCACTAACTTAATCCGAGTACACAGGTTTTCTACATCAATTACCATAAAGAAAATAATATCATGCCATTTTAATGCTTAATTTAAAGTTATTATTATATAATAACTTGAACATAGGAATATATTGATCCCATCTTCTATTGAAGTCTATCGAGCATGATCTCAACATGTATTCCAGTTTCTGGATAGTCTACTCAAATTTTCTATTAGTTTTGGGATGATAATCTATACTAAAGTTCAACTTAGGGTTTATATAATGTTGGTTACTCTTCCAAAACATGGTGTTAAATATCAAATATTGGTCAAATACAAATGATAGTGGTGTTCCATGTAGCCTCACCACTTCTCTGATGTATATCCTTACAATTTTATCAAGTTAAAAGTCCTCAAGAAATGAAATGAAATGAGCAGCCTTTATAATACAATCCACCAAAACCCATATATTAGTATTTATTATTGATATCTTTAGAATACTAGTGACAAATCCCATGGTGATGTTTTCCCATTCCCATGAAGGTATGGGTAATAATTTCATCATCCCCTTGGAATTTTTCTTTTCAACCTCCACCTACTAATATTCCAGTCATTTTGATATATATTCCATGATATTACTCTCTATATTGTCCCACCAATAGTGATCTCATAGATCTAGATACATCTTCATGATTCATGGGTGGATGGAGAAGATTGAGCTATGTTCATCATTCAATAACTCCTTATTTATCTCAGAATTTGATGGTATAGATAATCATGACCCAAATATTACAACTCCTTATTCATCAATTTTAAACTTTGAGGATTTCACTTTTCTTATAGATTCCACCTTCTTCTAAATTTACACATCATCTCTTCTAGAAACCTTTATATTCTCCAAAAGGGATGGTTGAGAAATAATTTTATAATTTAATGATGGCATTCCTTACTTTATCATTACCACATCTATCCTTTATATGTATAAGATGATTGGATCCATCTCAATTCTCATCATTGATAAGGTATCATGATCCTTTCTACTTAGAGAATTTTCCACTTTATTTTCTTTCTTGGGATGGTAGTATATTGAGTATTTATAGTTCTTTATCATCTCTAACCATATTTTATGGAACATATTAAGCTACTTCTATGTAAATATATATATTTTAAGCTAATATTATTTGTATATATTTCACACTTCTACCCATAGATATAATACCACCAAATCTTCAATTTGAAGATTACTCCATCCAACTCCATATCATGAATTGGATAGTTCAGTTCATGAACTTTCAACTACCTTGAGGCATAGGCCATCACTTTATCATTACGCATTAGTACATAGCCTAATCCATTCTTTGAATCATAACTATATACCATGAAAATTTCCTCACTTGAGGGAAGTGTGAGGACTGGTGCATAGATAAGACTCTTTTTCAATTCATTGAATATCTCTTCACATTTATCAGTATAGAAAAACATTACTCCCTTCTGATACATCTTAGTTACAAGGTTTTAAAATCATGATAAGTTTCTCACAAATCATTGGTAATACCCAACTAGTCTAAGGAAACTATGGATCTCTGTTAAAGTTGATGGTATGGGCCAACCCTCAATTACCTTTTTCTAAGAAGGGTCTACAGATACCACTTTATTGGTGATAACATGCCCCAATAATGATAAATCCTCCATCCAAAACTCACATTTACTTTACTTTTCCTATAAATTATCCTTTCTCAAATTATTTATCATAATATTCAAATACTACTCATGCTTCTTTATTTTAGAGTATATCAGAATATCATCTATAAAGACTATCATAAATTTGTAGAGGTAATATTTAAAGACCCTATTCATTAAGTCCATAAATATTTTTGGAGAATTCATGAGTCTGAAGAGAATCACTATGAACTCAGAGTGTTCATTAATTTTTTGAAAGTTAATCTTGAGAATATCATCCCTCTTCAACTTTAATTGGTGATATCCTGACATAAGGTCCACCTTAGATAAATATTGGGCCCACATAGTTGATTAAACAATTAATTTATCCATGGTAGGGGATACTTTTTCTTTATCATGATTTCTTTGAGTTTTTAATTATAATGACTCTTCTTTATCCTTTTAAGACTTTGGGGTATTTTAAAGAATATTTTTGGAGCCAAGAGCTAAGTTAGTGAAAGATTCCGGGCCCCAGAGAGGCTTGGAATTGATATATTAAAAATATTGAATATATTATATCATGGGAACAAATATTTATGGAATAAATGGTTTTCCTATAGTTGGGTACCTTAGATGGAAAATATGAGACCATGTTTTTTTTAGAACATGGGATTTATCCTAGAATCAATATAAAGTAGGTTGGAATTAGACATTTGGGTGAGGTCCATTATTGGTAGGTGAATTAAGTGAATTGAATAATTAATTTAATCCATTCATTTAATAACCCAAAACCCTAACCCTACTCTATAAATATGTAATTATGATGAATTATTAGGGTTGAAATCATAAACTTGGGAGTATTGAGAGGAGGATGAGAGATTATTTGGTGTTGACAGACCGGGAATGAGGATCGATGAAAAACGATCAAGTAAAATCATGAGACAAATGATGAGCATAGAAATATCTTCACCATCATCACTAGTGAATGTTTACTTCAACACAGATTGATCTATTCTCAAGGTATAGATTGTTATTTTCATTTTTTTCTTTATTATTCATCAATTTTCAATTCAAATATAATCTTTTAATACCCTCGATCATCCTCTTTTTTCATGTGGTGCTTTTTTTAATTAATTCATTTAAAATTTATGTTTCTAATGAACATCATTTATCATTATTATTTCTATATATAATGTTTTGTCATCTTCAACCATATATTAGGTTGGTTCAACTTTGGGATGATTGTTTTTGACATGGTAGTGATTCTAGGAGAGAACATTGGTAACTGGTCATGGAATCAACAAATAACATAAGATGAAAGTTTCCCTCTCCCATATATCTCTCTCCCTTCTCATTATTTCATGTGTTCAACTAGATTTCATCATCCCTGGGGTTATTCTAGCGATATCTACATGTGTAGGGGTAGTTTATTAGTGGTTTGTGTCATGTGATGTCGATGAGAGAGAGATGGACAGATGGTGATGGTCAGTGTGACAAGTTTGTGCAATTGAGGTTGGATACATGCAAGGGGTGGATGCCAGTAATAGGAGGCACTATCAGTGAGAGGAGTCACTTGTGTGGTTAGGGATTCTATTGAAAATTTTGGAATAAGATAACCTAAAAATAGTAAATAATAAAATAAAAAGAAACTAAAATAATAATAACAATAAAAGAGGAACCCAAGGGGTGGCACGAGCCTTAGGAATAAAAAAGAAGGGGGTCTAACATGCCCTTTCCTTTATTTTCTATATTATTATTATTATTATTATTATTATTATTATTATTATTATTATTATTATTATTATGTAATCTAGTTTCCAACTTATCTTCTACATATGATACTGGAATGATAAACCATCTACGGCATCATGACCCTAACTTTGTGAAAGGTGATTCAAGAATAATATTAGGTATTTAATTATGACTCATTTCTCCAACCCATAAATCAGAATTTATGTGTAATATGACAAAATGAATTTTTTTCACCAAGTGTATATTTTTGGAAAGTAAATGGCCTATATTTAGTGTTTTTTCATGTTTAATATGATGGTATCCTTCATAGTGGATTGTGAGATGTGACGTGATTTGTTATGAGTGTATGGATTTTTTGAGCGATGCTTGAATGATCATAGTGATTACGAAGGATCATTAGAGAGATGTCAAATTCGGCACTCCCATGTTGTACCAAGGATCAGGTGCTTCATACTCTTTAAAAAAGTAGATTTGTTACTCCTCCATAGTAAATAAGGGAATGGGTCCTCTATCTATATAGAGGTACTCCCCCGTCTTCGAGCTCTAATGGTGAGTAGGTCCTCCATGGGAGTCAGTGCTCCCTCAACTGTAGAGCATAGTAGTGAGGATTAGAAACCTCCACTCAGATTCTTATAAGGGTGCATGTGGCAATGGACATCATATGTTAGACCTTTATAGCTACAGTATGACTCATCATTTTTAATTAATTTATTGAAATGGAGATCCCCTTTTTCTCTCACTTGGGTTTCTTTATGAGCATATATATTGGGTTTTCATTTCCCTCTTGTTTTGGATTGAGATCATTACTATTTCATCTCTCTATTACTCTCCTTTGGTTTTTGTGGCATCCTAATGGGTATGTATATACTCACTCCTGCATGCTCTTCTTCTGCACATGTTGTGTCTTATGTAGGTGATAGACAGATCGGTGGTGACCTTGGTACACTAGGATTTGAAGGATCATATTTGTACCTAGTATAACTGACCATGTTTGGTGGTCGAACTTGGATATTGTGAGTCAATCTATCTTCAGTCTCCTTTTACTAGCTGTTGTTAGGTTGGGACCTCATTTCTAGTTAGGTGTGTATTTTTTCCCTTATACTTTTTTATTATGCTGTTATACTTTTATGCTTTCCTACAGGTTGTTTCATGCATGGTTTACACTATAGATATTCAGTATTTTATTTTATCTCTACATAGTTTCATGGAGTTGTTGGGTGCATGAATATAGGTACCTTAGGCTAATTCCTTCCATTTCAAAATTGCTTTCTCATCACTTGTCTCCATCCCCTAGCCTATTATAGGAGGTCTTGGGGTTTCCACACTTGACTAGCCACTGGTCAGGCGATCCCCGATGGGTCAAGTCATGAAAAATTTGTATTAAAGGAGTTATTTCCCCTTGGTTGGTGTTTATATTTTTAACTAGTTATGATGATTTTTTTAGGAAACTTAGGGAAATGGTGTCAGGGTATCTTGAGTATAGATTTCAGGCCAGGGAACCCCATATTAGTGTGATGGTTGACGTATCCATTCACCAAGACTATAACTACCTATCATACCAAATCATGGTTTATAGGTAATTAATAGTACATTTATCATATAAGATTGTGTATTTTTTATTTCATGTCCTTCTTGAGTCATCTCCCCATATATGTTCATCTAAATATGGTACCTCTTGATAGCATTTAGGATCCCTCTATAATGATAGCCAATTAAGATGTCGATATGGGATCATTATGATGATCGTTTAAGTGATGAGGCCTCAATTTATAGGCCTTATCATGAGGTGTTTCCTTTATGTGGGTGTAGAGTAGTGGATAGTTTCATTAGTTCAGGATGATGATGCATACAGGCTTAGTGCATTACATGAGTTCCAGTAATAAAAACCATTAAGGTTTCACACTAAGCTAGACCCTTAAGAAGCAGAGGATTGTCTTGAGTTATTGATTCAAGTTTTTAGGTTTTTTTAGACTCTAAATGATCATATGGTTGTGTTTTTATCCAATCTTATTCTTAGATTAGTAGGGAACTATTTGATTCTGATTATGAAAAGTCATAATGAGGCAATGCTCTCATGGGAAGACTTCCAACAGCTATTCCAAAACAAGTGTTACCCTTTTTTATTATTCTCTTTGAGGATTCGTGAGATTATTGAGCTACAGAAGAGTGATCTAATAGTTACTAAGTACACCATGAGGTAAAATGACCTCACACATTACTCCCTTGATATGGTGTGAGATGGTTTCTTCTGGTTGTGTAAGTTTGAGCATGGCCTTTATAGATACATTTGTGCCAGTATATTATCTTTGTGTGTTCCTACCTATGATGGATTTTTAGAGTTGTATCTAGTTATAGATATCTTCCTAGATGAGGGATGTTGAGTGGATAGAGCTGGAAGTGGTCGTCATGGGGATGAGTCATCTGCAACAGCTAATAAAAGATAGACATCAGGGTCTCATTGCAGGAGGCATACTCATTATTGGACCCGAACATATGGATCAGTTACATAGGGTTTTCATAGGGGATCTATTCATACAGGAGATGGGAGATGATATTCATGTGTTGGGAGATGTCATATGTCTTTTGATTTCCCAAAATTACATGCTGAGGAGGGTAGAAAGGCGATTGATGGACCTCCACGGAAGAGGCATCATTGTGATCGGGGATCTCTAGGGAATGGTTAGGATGGCCCCTAGAGATGCGATACTGATAGAGGAGAAGGTGGATCTCAGGAGGGGTGATCTTCAAGTGGAGGGAGACACTGTGAGATACTTCAACCACCACCACTAGGTGGCCCATGCTAGGCTCAGATAGATGGAAGTTGAGGTCGTGATCACCTGCAGACTATGAAGGGATATGACCAGGCTACTCATGAGATGATTTAAAGTATGATTGGTGCCTTTAATACTCTTACTTGAGTAATTGTAGACATATTCAAGAGTCCCTACTTCATCTACATATCCCTTGTGTGAGAGATATATCTCCTCATTGATACCTTATCCCAGTAACTATTATTAGAGGTTTATACTGGGAGCGATTCTTATATATCACATATCTTTTGTAAGTACGAGTTGGTGTTCAGTGTAGAGAGTTTCTTATGGGACCTCTTGGTCATCACGATGAAACCTTATGATGTTATATTATGTATGGAATTTTTTTACAACTTTATATCCAAGATTTAATATCATCACAAGTGAGTTAGATTAATTCATACATATGGGATAGTATTCTCCTTTACTGGCAAGAGAGATCCCATGGCTGAGCGAGTGGGCCTTGTGAATAGGAAGTTACAACCCATAACTCATCAATTGGTGAATATAGCCTTTGGTGTAGTGGGATATTTAGGAATCCTGCTTCTGGCGATAGTGGGGTAATATATGGATTTCTTTATTAAGGATGTTTTGGGACTACCTCAGAGGTGGGAGATTGACTTATGCATTGACTTTCACCCCATAACCACAATGATACCTATTTTATAATATCAGATATCCCCTACTGAGATTTAGGATATGGGGGTGAAATTTGAAGACCTTAGATAGAATGGATTTATCAGACTCAGTGTGTCCCCTAGGTGAATCCAATTTTGTTTGTGAAAAATAAAGATGGGATTTTGTGGATATGTATTGATTATCATCACCTAAATCACATAATAGTAAATAATAATAGCCACTTATTGAATATTGATGACATATTTAACCATTTTAAAGGTGAGAGTTAGTTCTTTAATATCCATCCCATGTTTGGATACCACCAATTGAGGGTTTGAGAGGATGATATTTTAAATATTTTATTTCAATGTTGTTATGGACACTATGATTTCTTGGTGATGCCTTTTAGTGTGGAAAATTCCCTTATTGTGTTCATGGATATTATGAACAAGATATTTTAGTAGCACTTGGACTGATTCATAGTTGTCTTCATCGATTACATGCTCATTTACTCTACATCATAGGAGGATCATTCAGAGAATTTTAGGATGGTCCTAGAATTACTTTGGGAGAACTAGCTTTATGGTAATCTCTCAAAGTGCCAGTTTTGGATCTACAAGGTTCACTTTCTAGGGCATGTCATCTATGAGGATGATTTATCTATAGACCCAGTGAATATTTATGTGGTTCTTTCTTGGTATCCACCCAAGATTATGATGGAGGTGTAAATTTTTTGAGGATTAGTAGGGTACTACATGAGTTTTGTGGCAGAATTTTCTAGGTTAGCATCTCATTTGAATACCTTTACATTGAAATGGAATACATTTAACTGGAACAAACAGTGTCAAGGAACCTTTGAGGAGATGTGGTAGAGGTTTACTAGTGCTTCTATATTGAGACTATCAGAGGAGGGAATTTATTATGTAGTGTTTTGTGATGCTTCTGGAGTTGGGCTCAGTTGCCTATTGATGTCGAGGCAGGAAGTGATCGCTTATGGGTCAAATCAGTTGAGACCCCATGAGCAGAAATACATGACTCATGAATTATATTTGGAAGTGGTAGTCTTTTATTTTAAGATATAGAGGCACTATATTCTAGGTAATCATTTTTTTGTATACTCAGACCATCATAGTGTTAGGTATATCTTTACTCAAATATATCTTAACCTAAGACAAAATCATTGGATAGAGTTCCTGCAGGACTATGGCTTCAAGATAATATATACTCCTAAGAAGGGAAATGTGGTGGTGGATACCCTGGTTAGTAATTCTCATTATCTCATAGTAGTGAAGTCTTATAATTAGTTTAATTCATTTCATATAACCCTAGTGGAGGAGAGGGGTATGGTTTTTCTTCAATCAATGGTGACGACTCCTCTGCTTCTTCTGCATGTGAGAGAGGCTAAGTTGTTAGACATTGATGGTGAGGTTATATATGACTAGATATCCTCAAGATATTCACTAGATGGATTATCTAAAAGAGGATAGCATGTCATCCTTTTCTAGGGATGGGTGATGGTTTTGATCACATTACAAGAGTAGGTAATGAGGGAGTTTCACACTTCCCCTTTAGTTGTATATCAGGTTGTGGAAAATAAGTACAAGGATCTTAGGTGGTAGTTTTGGTGGGTTGGAATTATGTAGAGTGTCTCTAAGTTTGTCTCTTGGTGTCTCGCATGCTAGTAGGTAAAGGTTGACCATCAGGTTTTAGCAGGTTTGACACAGCCTCTTGATATTCTATAGTGGAAGTGGGATGACATATCCATGTACTTTCTTATATGGATTCCATGTACAGTGAGAGGTTATGATGATATCTATAATATTTTTTACCAACTCATTAATTCATAACACTTTATTACCATTATTTATAATAGTTCAATTGATAGTTTTGGGAAGTTGTATGTGCAAGAGATCGTTCGGCTTCATGGGGTACCCATGATGATCATATCTGACCATGATGCTCATCGTAGTTATGTAGAGGCCCACAAGAGGCTTTCAGGACCTAGTTATGGATGATCATGGTGTTTTATCACCATAAAAATGGTCAAACTAAGTGGAATATCTAGGTGTTGGAGGATATACTGAAATCTTTTGTGTTGGAATTTTTCCAAAGATTGAAGGATCACTCTAAATTGGTATAGTTCTCCTATAATAACATTTATCACTCTACAATCATCATTAAGAATTTTGAGGCCCTGTATAGAAGACCCTAGAGGTCACCCTTTTGTTGGACTAAGATTGGTGAGACATCATTTATTGGGACAGATATGGTATAGGTGATGATAGATAAAGCTCAAGTGATCCATGATTGTATGAGGATAACCTAGAGCAGAAAAAAATCTTATGTGAACTAACTTCATAGGCTTTTGGAGTTTGAGTAGGGAGTCTATGTTTTCCTAAGAGCCTCCCCAATATGAGGATTGTGGATATTCATCTAGGGAAGTAATTTATTCTGAAGTTTCATTGGTTTATTCCATGTCATATGGAGGGATGGTGAGGTTTTTTACTGCTTAGCCTTAACCCCATAGTTAGACCGAGTTCATGACATCTTCCATGTGTCACAGTTGAGGAGTTACATGCATACCCCATCTCACATAATTGACTAGGGTGATATGGCCATCCAGTATGAAGCCATCTTCTCATAGTACCTAGTGGTGATTGAGGACCGATAAGATAGGATCTTGTGTGGATGGACCATCCCTTTAGTCTGAGTGCTTTGGTAGTATGGGAGCATGCATGAGATCTCCTGGGAGCATGAGACCCTGATATGGGATCATTACCCCCACCATTTTGTGCAGCATGTACTTTATGAGGTGAAAATACATAAAGGTGGGGAGAATTTAATAACTCTAATTTTCCTTGTATAACTTTGTAATATTTTAAATAATATTTTTCGGAGCTAGGTGTTGAGTCAACGTGAGATTATAGGCCCCAAAGAGGATCAGTATTGATATATTAGAAATATTAAATGTATTATAACACAATATTGCATATTTAAAAAATACCATAGATCGGGATCTCAAATTGGAAATCTGAGACCATGGTTGTTTCTAGAATGTGGGGTTTACCTTAGGTGTGACATAGATTTGGTCAGCATCAGACGTTTGGTTGAGGGCATCTATTGACTGGTGTGTAAAGTGAATTAATTTCATTCATTCATTCATTTAATAACCCAAACCCTAAAACTGCTCTATAAATACATCATTATAATGAATTCATAGGGTTATTTTCATACCCATGAGAGTTTTGATAGGATTAAGAGAGCTTCATTGGAGTTAGAGGATTGTGAACGAGGATCGATGACAAACGATCAAGGATAATCATAAGATGAATGTCGAACATAGTGTTATCATCACCATCATCACTAGTAAACATGTTCTTCACCAATGATTGATCTATTCTGGAGGTAGGTATTGTTATTTATATATGTTTATATGTTCTTATTAGGTTTTCTATTCGAATATAATCTTCTAAGACCCTCGATCATCCTCTTTTTTCATGTGGGGATTTTTTGATTAATTCATTTCAAATTTTTGTTTCCAATGACCATTATTTTTATTTTTTATTTATCCATCTAATGTTAAATCATAATAAATCATCACTTGGTCTGGTTTAACTATGGGGTGATTGTTTTGACATGGGGTGATTCTAAGAGAGAAAGTTGGTAATCGGGCATAGAAACAATGAAGAAGGTAAGATGAAATTTTACCACTCACATATATCTCTCCCTTCACTTTCTATCATGCAGTCAACTAGATTTCATCATCCCCGGGGGATGTCTGATGGTGACCATACATGTAGGGGTAGCTGATTGGTGGTGCATGCCTATGTGTTGTATGATGGTGTTGAGAGAGTGGTGGCTAGATAATGATGGTAATAAAAAAGAGTTCGTGAATTTGATGATTACTATGTGTTTGAGAAAGATATTCTGATGAGATGAGGCACTTTTAGAGAGAGGAGGCACTAGTGTAGTTAGGGTTTCCACTGATAATTTAGGAAAAACAAAACCTGGGAGGAAGTAATAAAATAAAAAGAAACTAAAAATAATAATAATAAAAGAGGAACCCAAGGGGGGAGCCTTAGGCGTGAAAGTGGGGAGGGTCCAGTGTGCCCTTTCGTTTATTTTATATAATAATATTGTTTTTGTTGTTGTTTTTTTTTATTGTTGTTTTTTGTTGTTTTTGTTGTTTTTTTTTTTTGCTTTTTTTTGTTGTTGTTATTGTTATGTAATCTAGTTTCTGACGTATCTTCTTCATGGAATATTATATTGATGAACCATCTATGGAATTGTGATTATAGCTTTGAGATTGACGATTCAAGACCAATATTGGGTATTTAATTCTGACTCGTGTCTTGGGTCCAAAAAAGTGACCTTTGTGTTTAATATGAGAAAATGTGTTTTTTCACTAGGTATCCTTTTAGGGAAAGTAAATTGCCTATCTTGAGTATTTTTAAACATAGAGCATGATGGTATCCTTCATAGTTCCTTACGAGATACGATGTGAGGTTTTACAAACATGAAACTTCTTCAGGTGATTCTTGACTAATGGCAGTGATCGTGCAGGATCATTAGAGAGATGTTGGGGTCAATAATCCCATATCACACCAGGACATGGGTCCCCCAAACTCTTTACACTAGTAGAGTTGGTTCTCCACCATACTACAACAAGGCATAGGTCCTCTATATAAGGAGTGATACTCTCACATCTTTTTGATTCTCATCCAGCAAGTCCTTCATGGGATTTGTGCTCCCTTGTTTGTGGGATGTAGTTGTGAGGAGAAAGCCCCGCCACTAAGATTCTTATGAGGTTATGCATAGTTCTAGACATCAGATATTAGGAATTTAGAGCTTCAATATGACACATAAATTTTACTGAGTTGTGGGGATAGGGATCCCCTTTCTCTCTCACTTGGGTTTCTTTATGAGCATATATGTTGGGTTTTTGTTTCTTTCTTTCTATGGGATCATCTAACTATTATTTTATCTCTCTATTTCTCTCCTTTTTTTTCTAGGAATCCTATTGGGTGTGTATATACTCACCCCCGCATGGGGTTATCCTGTATATGTTATGACAAATGCAGATGAAATATAGATCAATAGTGACCTTGGTGTACCTAGATTTTAAGGATCATAGTTATACCTAAAGGAGTTGACCGTGTTTATTGGTTATCCTTGGAGGTTATGAGTTGGGATCTCTTTAGTCTCCCTTTACTAGAAATTTTCAGGCTGAGAACTCATTTCTTGTTGGGCGTGTATTTTTTCCCTTATACTTTTGTACTAAGCTACTATTATTTGATTATTTCCTACAGGTTATTGTGTGCATGGTTTACAGTTTATATGTTAATCATTTTATTTTATCTTTTTAGTGTTTCATGGAGTTTTTTGGTGTGTTCATACAGGTACCTTAGGCTAAAGCCTCCCATTTTATCATTTCCTACTCAATGATTATCGCCATCCTCTAGCTTATTAGAGGTGGTCTTGGGGTTGTCACACTTAGTTTGTCATTATTCAGACAATCCCCAATGGGTTGGGTCATAACAGTGATAATTAATACAAATTCATATTAAACCATCCTTCTTCTTGATGAAGAGGACTGGTGAACCCCATGGTGAAGTGCTAAATCATATAAAACACTTGTCCAGATTCTCTTGTAACTTCTTATTCAGTTCATCTAACTCAATAGTGGTCATTATATAGGTAGTCTTGGATATGGGAATATATCCAAGTATAAGTTTGATTGAGAACTCAACATCTCAATTAGGAGAAAGAGCATACAACTCTTCAGCAGATACATCAGTATAATCCCTCATAATGGGAATGCCTTCAAGCATGATTCTATCCTTTTTCATAATCATTTGATCTAGATATTATTTCTCATGAGGAAATAATATCCAAAATTGATAATAAGATTCAAAATATGATTCATCCTCCTCCTTACACTTATATCGAATTATAGGATGAGTCGGGATGTGAAGAGTGATCTCCCTATCCCAGTAGTTGATGTCATGTTTATATAAGTACATCCAATCCCTTCTCAATAGAGAATTAAATTCCACTAAAGTAAGTATGACATCAATTTTTGGGAGGTTCAATCCACAAATGTTAACTGGGGAGGAGTTATATACTTAGGATGCAACAATTTCTTTGTTTTCTATTTTCATAGATAGATCAAACCCCATATTTTGTGGTGGTGTTTGAATAGTTCTAATAACTTGAAAGATATGAAATAATGTGTAGAATTATAATCATATAGTATATTTGAAGATCATGAATGGATAATAAGCACAACTTTCACTATTTTAGTCTCATTATAGTCATTTTTTGTATCCAAAAAAATTAGGGATGAGAATACTTAAACTAATAAACATATAAAAGTGAAACTATGAACTTAAAAGGAATGAATTATAGATGACATCTATATCCTAACTTATGAGTCTCTAGGTTTCAATCAAGGTTATTCATGGTAATTTCCCTATCAAGTTTTATAACCTAAAAATCTATTCAAGTCCTTCATAATGGTTTGTATAGAGTTTGTGAATTTTCCAAAGCATATCCCCCAGTAATGTCAAACTAGGTGTGCAACAAGGCCTCTTTATCATTCTCCAGGTAGAGATTTACTTAATACCCAATATACCCTTTTCTAGGTTATTACCCCTGCATATAACTATGTTATAGCTGCATCCACTTGTAGTATATAGATAGGTACGTAATTTCTTGGAAACCACTCACTCTATACTTCACCAATATTTCAGGATATTCTCCTAAACTTAGACATATCCCTAGGGTTATCGCTAAATTATTATATTCCTCATACCCAAAAAATAAATAGACCTTACTCGGATACTAAATATAGAGACCCAATCCTTTTACACATATTTCTACATGATTTTTAACATAAATATGCAATAAATATAAACCAAGGATCGAAAGGCCTAGTGTATTTAGAAGATTGTGTACATAAAAAATCAATATGAAACTAAATTTAAAATTATTTATTTTAATATTCATAATTATATACTAAATTACTTTAAGCTCCTAAAACTACATAGGATAACTTGGGGAATATATAAACAAAATTGGTGAGCTACAGAGCCTAGTAAGGGAATAATAGTGATAACAAAGCATATCATACAAGTCAAAAGGCATAACATGGTATCATGAAATACAAGGATCATGAATAATAACATGGGATCGTAACATAAAGAGCATGGAATAATAAGATTATATAAACATATGAATGTGGAAACATCATAAAATATGACATAATCATAAGTTAAGGCTAACTGACAAGACAACATCACATGGTTGACAAAGTCCCATCATGGATTAGGTTTACTCCCTAATCCCCTAAACACCATCTCATGAGACAAAAACATTACAATATGTATTGGAGCACTATCTGAGTTCACCAATAATAACATGAGCACGCTTATGTGTTCCACAAAATTAAATCAATCATAAGGCATAAACATAAGTGTTTCCCATGGAATGAAATGGATTGCATAATCTTGCCTCATGTCATAATAAAAAGAGATATAATAGAGATTACAAAGATTCGAAGGAATTATATATTTCTTATTATCATATCTAATTAAATAATCATGGTTATAAACATATGGATTTCATTTGGAAAAAAATCATGATAAATGGTAGAGAATTGGGTATAGAAATGAACTTTCAAAACAGTGTTTTAAGGAATCAATTAATGAATTTTGGAGAAATAATAAGTATTGAATTTTATTTGAAAATTAGAGGTAAACCAAAATGATTGTACCTAAAATATTCCTTTATTTAATGAAATTATTAATGAGAATAATTAATTTAAATGGGTGTGACATAAAAGTTTTAAGGGATAGAATTTTTCCCCTTAATCGGGTTTTATTTTCAAGAATTCATTTGAGAAATGAACTTAAGGCGTGTATTTCCCCATCAAATGAAAAGGAATAAGATAGGTATATATGTGTTCATGTGTGTGTGTGTGTGATATATATATATATATATAATTTATAAGTATTCCATGACATTAAAGAGAGATATAAGGTGTATTAGAGATAGAAAGTTCATAACCCAAAGAAAAAGGGTGGTTCAAAGAGATCTCTTACCTTAGGTTTCAGAATTATTATGAACTTGAAATTAATAATATGGATAATAAAATTAAATTTATTAATTAATTAATTTAGAAAATTTTACATATATATTTTATTTTTTATAATTATATTGTGTTCATTTACAACCATTTCATTGAGATATAAAGACTAATTTCATTGTTTTGAGGGCGTTTGTTTCATGATTTAAGCTCATATCACTTATAGATAATTATTGAAGTTATTGTAAAATGGGACTACAACTCAACAATTGAAATGAAATGGTATTCATGTACTTCTAAAAATTGAAATAATCTTAAATATCCTTTTGTGTTCTGACATAGAGATGATTCATTTAGTAAAAATGTTAACTTTATATAGTTAGTTCATTTTGGCAGTTTTACCAACCATCACAAATTAGTTTCATTTTATTTAATATTATGAATATATATTTAGTCCAGAACATAAAATATGTTATAATATACTTATTATCATCTTATTTAACCATAATAATATTTTTAAGATCATATTTTAAGTAGGTGTAGAAAAACAACGTAAGTTACTAATGGAGGAGATGAACCCATCATATTGTAAACAACATTTTCATTTTAGAATCTAAATAATGGAGGTTATAAGATGGATATTACACCATAATAATAATATATTAGTATATTTAATATACTTGTGTTACTATTTCTTTGTGGATGGAAAACATAAGGGGTGGTGGAATAAGAATAAAATTGAAATAGGTTAGTCAATAATTTTACCTCTTACTTTGGTTTTACCTTATTAGGATACCCCTTAAGGATCCTTGAAGTGGTATTTGGATAACACCAACATAACACTAGGACTTGGGGGAGAGGACTAGGAAGAGAGTTTGGTAAAAATTTAGCAAGGTTTATATGACAACCCATATCCTTAATACACCTTAATTCATGATTTATTACATAAAAATACATATAATACAAACTTGAAAGATCAAGAGGCTAGTGTATTTGGGAAATTAGATATATAAAACAATAACTTGAAACAAAAATATAATTAAATTATTTAAAAACTCCACAACATGCCCTTAAAATCTATTGATCTTCTCATACTGCATGGGATAACCTGGGGACGTACATAAGAAAGTGTGAGCTATAAAACCCAGTAGGGGAATAATAAAATAATAGCATAAGGTAAAGTAGTATAAGTGAGTCAAGAGGAATTATATTATGACATATAAAGGTTAGAATCATGTTATTTTACATCGAAGCATGGAATAATATGATAACATCAAGGAAATGTAAGTAATGTGGCGACAACATAAAACATGAAATCATAAGAATAAGTCAAGGATGACTATGGAGTCATCATAAAATAGTTTGATTAGGATAAACTTTTTACACAAAAAAAGGTATCTCATGAGTTAAAAACATTACCCAATGCATTTTAAGGCTATATAATTCTGATCCCAATTATTGTATTCATATCATGTATATGTATTATTGTGTCACATAGATCATACAACATAAGAACGTATTTTTTCACTTTTAATCCCACAGTCAAGGAGTGTGGGATTATATAAATGGAATTACCTGGTCAATAAAGGATAGGTACATCTAAGTGAATACCTTTGAGTACAAATGGTATGGGTATTCACTTCAAAAAAAATTGGTAGGGAAAAATACATGATAATTTCACTAGCATAGCAGGTGTACATAACGATTCATGGAAGGGTTTAATGAGAGTGAAATTTGGTCTCTCATTACTTTTACAAAATAAGGATAGTAAAGGAATGTGTAAAAATACATTACAACATGAATAATTGTAAATCAAAATTATTAGTACAAAGAAAGAACTTAAATTAAAAAGGGAAAGGAGAGGATCCCTTACCTTGAGAGGGTACTTCTAAAACCATGAGAAGATCTTATTAAGAGATTAGAAACACCTTGGGAGGGATTTATAGAGGTATAGGGAGATTAAATTCATGATAAATGGGTTTTTATTGAATAAAAGTGGGAGGATGGGTGGGTATTTATAACAAAAGAGAGGTGATTTCTTTATTAATTTATAAACATAGGTTTTGGACTCTATATGATAAAATAATAAAAACCACAAACCTTCCCATGGTTTTCTCCTATTTTTTCTTCCAACGATGAGTGTATTTAAAAATTTTAAAAGGCCAAGAACCGAAATATTTAAAATAATACCATTGGTGATGTGGAAGTGATTCATGTTCATAAAGAATTGATTTTAAAACCTTAAAATATAATATTAGTTTTTTGGATTCATTTAAGGTTTATAAAATTAATAAAATAACTTCAAAAAATACATTATTTTAAATTATAAATATATATTTGGTCATGAATACATTTTATGACATTTATTACAACACTTTTGGGTCATTATGATGTCATAATATAGACTGTATGTTTATATTGTATTTAATTTTTAACCAAAATTTTTATTGTCTTATAAGATTATGAAAAATTCAACATTGGCTAATTTTGACATGTTTATTTAAAAAAATATTTATTTTATCAAAATAATTTTTTAAATATGATAATTTTCACCTTTAAATAAAAATCCCTATTTACTTGAAAATAATATTTTTTTACGATATTAACCCATTTTGGGCACTTATAAAAATTACATTGGACTTAATTAAATAATATTATCATTTATATTTAAATAATTATTATATAATAAGAATATTTTATTAAAATATCATTTATTTCAAAAATTATTGAATTTATCAAAATATTTTCTTAATTGAAACTATATATTTACCAAAAATGAAATTTTGTTTTCTTCTTATCAAAATATAATTTTTATCAAACTAATTATATAATCATTGATAAAAACCTATTTGATTATGATTACTCATGATAGAGATATTTTTATCATTTTTTCTATATTGATGTCTAAGAATATTTCCACACTTGTTTTTCATAAACAATCCTCCCTTGGTTTCAATTTTTATATGGATTTTTATTCTGATTCAGACCATATACTTTCTAATTACGATATTTTTTTGATTATGTTGATGGATTTAATGCATTATTCTATGATTATGGTGATATATATTCATATCATGATGTTTATTCATCGTATATTTCTATTTCATCAATTATTCCATCTATACAACACCCACCCACATTGGAACTCAAGCCATTACCATTAAATCTCAAATAATCCTATTTGTTGAGTGGTGAGAAATTACTTGTTATTATTTCTAAAAATCTACTTCTTGAACAAGAAGCAAAATTTTTAGATCTTTTGAGGGAGAATACCAAGGATATTGGATAGAAACTAGCTGGCATAGCAAGTATTTTCCATTCCACTTTCATGCATAGGATTCATTTGGGAATGCTGCCAAACCAGTAAGGAAACCACAAATGTGGCTAAATCCAACATATGAGAAGTTGTAAAAAAGTGGTTGAGAAATTTATTAAGTAAAGTATCATTTATATCATCTCAAATTCTCAGTGGGTTGTCCCCATTCAGGTTGTTCTTAAGAAAACTGGTTTTAGATTTGTAAAAAATGAGAGAGAAGGTTAGTTCTAATGAGGGTGAAAAATAGTTGGCATATATATATTTATTATAGGAAACTAAATCAATCCACCCACAGGTATCATTTACACCTCCCATTAATTGATCAAATTCTTTAGATACTTTCCTATAAGACACACTATTGTTTCTTGGATGGATTCTATGGTTATTTCAAGGTTCTTATTGCACGAGAGGACTAGGATAAGACAAATTTCACATTCCCATTTGGTACATTATCATATTTAATGATGATATTTGGAATTTGTAGTTCCCTAGTTACCTTACATAGATGTATGGTAAGTATATTTTCTAATATAATTAAGATATTTATAGAGGCATTCATGGATTAATTTACTGTATTTGGATCCTCATTTGATCAGTGTCTTTGTATCTTGGGAAAAGACTTCTATATTGAGGAAAATCTAGTTTTAATCTTTGAGAAATTTCATTTCATGGTTGATAAAGGCATTGTCCTAGGGAATGTAGTTTCTGATCATGGTATTGAGTTAGACATATCTAAAGTTGACATTATTTTCACACTCCCATATCCTACATGTGTGCATGATGTTAGATATTTCTTAAGGAATGTAGGTTTTTATTGATTCTTCGTTAGATATTTTAGTAAGATTGATCATTCATTATCGATATTTCTTTAAAAGGATTATAATTTTGTGTTTGATGATTCTTGAAGGGCTTTATTTTATGATCTAAATAAAATTCTCATCTCACACCAATCATTCATCCCCCATAGTGGGAGATTCAATTTGATCTTATGTGTGACGCTTCAAACTTTGCAGTTGGAGCTGTCTTATCTCAGGGGATGGAAGGGAATTACCATGTGATTTCTTACTCTTTAAGAATATTGGATTCATCCCAAGAAAACTACATGACCATAGAAAAGGAATGTATTTATATCATATTTTATTTAGATAAATTTCATTCTTATTTTCTAGGATCTAAATTAGTTTTCTTCTCTAACCATGTAGCTTTGATATACCTCTTGAAGAAACTAGAAGAAAAACCAAGACTTATCTATTGGATTTTATTGCTTTAGGATTTGTACATTGAGATAAAGGATAATAAAGGGTCAAAAAACTTGGTGGTTGACCACATGAGTAGGACCATTCACACGTAAGAGAATGATACCCTAGATCAAGTAAAACTTCAAGATACTTTTCCCGATGAGCATCTCTTTCCGTCTCAAGTACACACCCTTGGTATGTCAAATTAGTGATTTACTTGGTTTCCTCTAAAATTCCTACAAACCTAAAGAAACACAAAGTCTAAAAATTGAAAATTAAGTGTATTTTTTGTGGGATAACCCATAACTTTTGTGCATGTGTAGTGACCAAGTTATTAAAAGATGTATCCCGAATCATGAGTTTGAGTTTTTTCTACATTTTCTTCATACACTTTCTTATGGAGGAAACTTTGGCCCCCAACAGTCAGTTAGGAAGGTATTAGACTTAGGTTTATATTGTCTTAGTTTGTTCCATGATTCCCATATGTTTTGTAAGTCTCGTTCCCATTTCCAACACACTATTAATATTTATAAGAGGCATGAGATTCCTCAATAACCCAAATTATTTTGTGATATTTTTTATGTGTAGGGAATTGTTTTATGGGGACATTTCCTAGATCATTCAGTTTATTGTATATCCATGTTTCTATTGATTATGTTAGCAAATGGGTGGAGGCCAAGGCTACTAGGACAGATGATTTTAATGTTGTAATGGATTTTTTCAGGGAATAAATTTTTTTATTGGTTTGGAATACTAAAGTATATCATCAGTGACCAAGGGTCACCCTTTTACAACAATAATTTGGATTCCATCTATCATAAGTATGGGGTGACACACAAAACTTCTACTCTATACTACCCCCAAACAAATGGTTAGGTTGAAGTTTCAAATTACTAATTGAAGAAGATATTGGAGAGAAATGTGTAGCCAAATATAAAGGATTGGAGAAAGCACTTGTATAGTTCACTTTGAGATTATAAGACAACGTACATGCATCTCATCAGTATGTCCTTATTTTATATTTTTTAGGGAAATCTTGCTATCTCCCCTTGGAAGTCAAGCATCATTCATTTTAGGCGATAAAGAAGTGAAAAATAGATTATTCCCAAATAGTATATCAAAGGAAGCTAGAACTTTAAGATCTTGAGGAGATATGATTATGATCATATGAGAACTCAAGGATTTATAAAGAATAGGCAAAATCATCTCATGAAAATATGATCCAAAATAGGGAGTTTCATGAGGGAGATAAATTCCTTCTCTATGGTTCACAACTAAATTTGATTCCTGGTAAGTTTCATTCTAGATGGTTATTTCTTTATGTTTTATCTAATGTTTTTCCTTATAGTACAATGGAGATCACACAATAGGACATAAGAAGGATTTTTACAGTCAATAGGCAGTAGTTTAAGTAATACATTGAGGGACTTCCCACTCATACAGTTGATGGCATCACACTACATGACCTCATCATCACCTGAGAAGATTATGGTGTCCCTAAGACTTTCACTTTTATATTATTTTTCCTATTAAAAATTCTAAATTTAATAAACATATACCATTTTAAAATATCACATCAATGAAAATGTATCATTTTAAGTGTGGGGGAGGGGACAACATTTTAGGGTAGATTCTTTAATATTTTTATCTGTATGTGTTTTTTATTTTTCAAAAAACCCAAAAAATAGTGGGAATTGACTATCTAAAATAATTTTACTTTTTTGAGTCACTTTTGAGGAAATTCCTTGGTCATTGAAAAAAAAATCAAATGAGTATTGATATGGGGTATTTTTCTAGATTTTGAATTTTCAAAACATTATTAGGAGTTTTATTGATTTTTGAAATACACCTTTAACATGATTTAGGAAATTCAATTGGCTAGACCTTCATATATCATTGAGACCATCCTTGGAAACCTATCCTTGTTAATCCCATATATAACCATGAATGGCCTTGTAGGATTAATCCACATTGCAAGTACATTTATCCCTTACCTACCCTTTCTCTAAAATACATTTGTATGATTAATTCAAGTTTAAGTGTGGGAAAATGGGGCTTATGTGTGTTTTTATTTGGGAATAATTACATGTTAAGGGGAAAGTGAGAGGTGTGTATCATAATTTTGGATCATTTTAAAGAGATAAATAGGACTGAGTCATTTTCATCCAATAAATTTTATTTTTGTCATCCCATTCTCAAAAAAGTGTAAAAATGAAAAAGGATATGAGATTGAAATATCAATTAATATTATTTTCTTATTAATTAACCTAATAAAGAAAAGTGAATGAATCCCCATTCATTGTACTCAATTGAAAACTCATTATCCTTAAAAAATAATATAAATATATGAAAAAAAGAAGAAGAAAAATTAGAATATGGATGAATTCATTTGTCAGGTTCATTTTCATGACTTGTGGCTTGGGGAAACATGAGTGTCACATTATTTCAATGGGTATTGAGTGAATGGGGCCTTCATTTCTTAACATGATTGATTATGTATTGTATTTAAAGAGTAAAACCTTTCTCTTTTCAACTGATGTTTTTAAACACATTTGCACCAACCTTAATCCACCAAAAAACATTTTCAAGCCCTCGTGATTGATTGTATTTCATTTCTCATGGTATGGAGAGATGATAATTTTCACAATCCTATGGTAAATATTAATTTTCCAATTATGGGAATAACTCCATATAAATATATTATCTAAGTTAAGAGAGACATTGAATTTCATGTGAGGTAGGTTGAAACATGTTACATGAGTGAATAAATTATTTTGACCAAACATGAGTGTGAGAAAATGAAAATGAAAGGATAATTGATTTCATAAAAGTTACATTATGGGTTTATCTTTGAAAATATTCTTAGATATTTTTTAACATTTGATTTAGGTATGGATTATGATTTGTATATATGATTTTTTTCCCATGAGTGAAAAATGGGAAGTGTGGGGGGTTAATTAAACACGTTTTTTTGGATATTTTATTGATAATAAATGATAAATTTCCCTTATATTATGCTAAATATGTTTAATCACGAAAAAAATTGGATTAGATCATTCATTTGAAAATTTGATAAAAATCCAGTTTAAATCCTTTGAAGCACACTTTGGTATTTTTGACATAAATATTTTTTTAGGCCTTATTCGGGATTGAAATTTTATTATAGTATTATTAATCCTTTAGGATGAAATGTTTATTTAGACCATTCTTTCTAGATCACACATTTGATGGTATAAAATAGGCCATGAAATCAAAGTTATACTGGACTCATCAACATGGACACCACTTCACCATTTGGGCTATATCTTCTTCATTTGGACTTGGATTGGGATAAATTTTGGATAGTAGATAGATGAACCAATTCTAAAAAAATAATCCTTCTAAAAGGATTATTTCTTCACATCTTTTAGAGGTCAACAAGTTAGTAAAAGTTGGATTAAAATATTTTTCTGAATTTCTCATTCGCACTTGTAAACTCTTGAAACCCTAGCCTCCCCTCTATTATATAAATGTGTACTTTTCTCATTTGGAGGGGTTTGTCCATGAATTAGAGGATTTAAGGCATAGAATAAGTGGTTTCACTCCATTTATCCAAGAATTATAAGAGGGATATTTCTTAAAGTAGGGATCCATTCTGTTGGAGTTGGTTCCCTAGAAATCAAATTATTTTTACTTTATGATAAACTTGTATTCATTGGATGAATATTAAAAAAATATTTATCACATCATGATTGTTCTTATGCGTGACATAGTATGTGATAATTTCCTAAGAATAGATATCACATTAAAAGGTCACAGCAGATCCTTGTTATGATGAGAACCTGAAAGTGCCATGACATTATTCTTGAATATATGTTATATGGTTGGACGATATCATTTAAAGGGATGAAAATGATACAGGATATCAGGGGTGGGGACTCATGAAACTTTGAGGCACCTTCTCATAGTGTGCACCCATGGTAATATTGAGGAGAATATTATGAGAACAAGACCCTCCACTAGGAAATCTACATTCAAAAGTGTCATTGGATGTTCCTATATGTGGATGTGTGTATTGGTTCTTAGAATTTAATATTATTATTAATGGGTATTATGAATTGCGCACTTAGATGTATTGATGAAAATTGTGATGATAGATGTTCGTGGTGAGGTAGGATATGTTGGGTGTCTCACGAGTAATATTGCATTAATGAATAATGTGAGAAATTATTTTTCACTTCTACTGAAGTAGATAATTCAGGCCCTTTGATGGAAATGATATAGCCTTACTAAATCTATGGCCATGGTGTTCTCTAGGAAAGTTCAATTCTGAGAAGTCAAAGAATTAGAAATCGAGCACATGGGTTGATGGAACTTGCATGCAGCCCGCTTGATTGGAGATATCAAGAAAAAGGGATTATATTACACGGTAAGAATTTGTATGAGGTGACATGTCATTGCGGCATCAACTTATTTCTCTTGGGTTCCTTGACCCATTTCTAGAGAGTAATATTGGACTTTAGGCAAGCCCACCTAATGCCAACAAGAAATAGGCCTAGAGGGTCACACACTAAGTATATCCAGTATCTTAGTTAAATAATTTATTTATTTAACAAGTTGAATAAATATTATTCCTAGTTATGGTTTAATAATTATTCAAGTATGCTTGATCTCGTTTATTTCATCTCTAGTTATTTGAGATAATATATTTCAGACTGAATATTTATTTATCGGTGAATAATGAAATTATATTTATTTAATAAATAAATAATCATTATTCAAGGCTCGATAAATATTGAGGAGGATTTATGGAACAAGTTATGGATCGAGTGAGAAATAATATTAAAAATTATTTGGTTAAATAATATTTAAATATAACATGCAATTTAAGAACATTCCATGGAAATAATAGCATTTTCATTATTATTTCACATGGGGTTTCACATGGAATAATAAATTAAGTAATGGAACATGTGATAATTATTTATTATTACCTAGTGAATTAAATTCCTCATTATGTTATTATTCTCTAAATTAGCCAAGGGGTCATTCGACCAGCTAACCAATCATTGTGTGCACAAAATCCTTGGAGAAAATTTATCGATCCTAGAGAACTCTTCCCTCTCTAAGAACGCTCTTAAGAATGAGAGAGATCCTCCTCCACCAGATCAAGAAGAATGATTTGGAATCAATTCTCAAGGCGATCTAAGACGGACATCTCAAGCACAAGGATCTTTTATGATATCACCCAGAGACTCCTTTGGTGATGTCTGGAGATATGTGGAGCACATGTGGATCACTGATAAAGTATTTATATCCTTGGATTCTACATTACAATGAAGCCACACCTCGGACACATGGTCAGACACATCAATTAAGAAAGAATCACCTTGGAGGTAATTCTATAATTTAATTAAATTAATTATAAACAAAATGTGTTGATCCTCTCTTTTCGGTTCCCAGTTCTCTCTTTTTTATTTTTTATTTGATTCAATTTTGTGGATACCAGTGTTCATAAATGTATTGATCCTAGATTAATCATCGATTGTGGCAATTTGAAAAGTTGGGTACACGCCCATCCTGCACTTCTGATGCGCCCTGAACCTACAAGTGGTATCATATGGAGGTTATATTTTCATTTATAATTATTTAAATAATTCATTGATGATTTACGCTTTAATAATTTAGTTTTTCAATTCATGTTTAATCATTCTTGTAATCTGGATTTTGAGATCTATTCCTCCATTATCATTTCTTACAGATCTAACAGAAATGAATAATTTTATGATTGAAATTAAATCGAGGATCTCATCAGGAGATGCTGATGGTTCTGTCAAGATAACACAAGTGTACATGTCATGTAGTCGGATCTACATGCCATGTATTTGTGTTCAATGAATCATGAATAATTCATAAATTAGTCAAACTGTGTGCATTAATGACATGAGGTGAAGTTAATTATTACACCATGTGTTGACCAGGACATACCGGTGCACAGTCATCCAGACTACACACCGTGTGGCCCACTGGACATTGCGTGTAGTCCCTTCAGTTTAGGTTCAAGTCATGTATCCCATACATGGATTGCATGGCTGGTGACCATGTATAACAGAGTCTACATGACATGTGGCCCACTGGATATACTGTGTACTCTGAAGATTTACGAAGTACACCTCATGAACCGTTTCCCCAGGTATGTACTTTGGATGGACGGTGAAGAGGGTACACTCCATGTAGTCGAATCTACACATCATGTACTATTTACAGATTATGCATATTTAAAAAATTATTATTATATTATTTAAACCTTGAGACATGTACCTTCATGTGGGCATAAATCTAGGACACAAAATGTGATAGGTGTTTGATATATATATATATATATATATATATATATATATATATTTATTTAATTAACATTTGCATAATGTTCAAAGATCTGCACATCATGTATGAGTTGTATTATAATTATAATTTTGCGTACATGATACATGTCATAATGAATAAAGTGTATACAAGTATAAATACATGATGGGTAGTTTTGGACGGGTATTCACCGGGTTTCTTCCAAGGTATAAGTTATGTACAAGGTTATGGATGATAATCTCAAATAAATTCAGAAAAAGACTAAGAAAAAAAGGATTGATTAATTAAAGATAATTATTAATCATTTCGAGCATAATTTATCTTAATAAAAATGATTAAAGAATTGAATTATATTTTTGTTAAATGCATAATTCGTTGAATGTATGTGGATGCTCATGAGCTAGACCAGACATTTTTATGTGATTGGTTCCCTCTTAATTTATTTATTAAAGTAAAATTGTTGGCATGTGTGGATTCTCCTCATTAATATATAGGGCTTACATGATCATGGTTTCTTTTATGTAAACACCCTTTTACCCCTCACATGAGTGTGAGTTAAAATCATATGTAATGGATGGATCTCCCAAGCTAGTGGAGGCGGTTCAAGTTAGAAGCCAAGGAAAAACTAATCCAAGGAGATACAAAGGTGGACATGTGGAAATCTGTAAACATAAACCTTAAACGGTTCAAGGTGTTTCATCCCTAGGTCAGGGTTAGTTTATCAACCGCTAGATAAACTAACCAATAGTAAATCTCTTGATCATACCCTTTATTTTATTTCTATCAATTGTATGGTTATTCATTATGGATGTTTGATTTGATCACATAATTAATGAACTAACAAGCATACAATATGGAAATAAAATAAAAAATGGCTTATGCATAAATATTATCTATACATGGTTAATCACTTAATTATATCCCACTTAACATTAAAAATCATGTGAAAAGATAATAAGTGGAAATTTATGCATAAAGGATAAAATCCCTCAATTAAATATTAAGTTGGTATAGAATTCCATTACTTCGGTTAGAATCGAATCATAGTTCAAAGTGCTTGACCAACCCTAGTAGGAGTGCTTTCAATTATCAGGGAATTCTAATTTGAATTTTTGGGTTGACTTAACTTAGTTTACATCAAGGGTTGACTGGACTAGCAGGAATTAGTGTAATTGAGAGGAAAAGGTTGAGGAAATCTAAAATTAATGATTTTTGGATTGGAGAGTCAACTCAATAGATCAAGGAGTTATGAGTTAATACAGTTTGAATTTGGAATGCCTATCGAAAACCTTTCAAGTTTCTTGACCAACCCTATTTTGGGTAATGTGAAGGGAAATATGGATCCTTTATTCTAGAATGTCCAAGAAACAAGATATTCTGAATCCAATGGTGAGGGCTATTGGGTTTCGACAAAATAGTGGGAGACTAATAGATATTAATTTATTTATTTTTCTATATTTATCAAGGTAAAGTACTAAAACTCTGTTCATCATAATTTGTAGAAACAACAGTCAAAATGAAATCAAACATATCATTGAAATCCATACTTGAGAAGGAAAACCATATCACCGGCACTAATTTCAAAGAGTGGAAAATGCCTTTGGGTTATCCTTCTCCATGAGAGGAAAATTTATGTTTTGGAAGAGCCTTTACCTATTGTGCCTAGAAATGAGGTGAGTAATGAGGAACTCTCTATGTACGAGAAACATCTAAATGATGTTATAGATGTTCAGTGCCTCATGCTATCATCCATGACCAATGATCTCTTGAAGAAACATGAGGAAATGGATGTGTATAGCATGATGTATCACCTTCAGGGTCTCTATCAAGAGAAGGAGAGATAGAATAGGTATGATATATCCAACTCTTTATTCACTACTAAGCTTGGAGAGTCTGCGCCAGCTGGGCCACATGTAGTTAGGATTATTGGCTACATTGAGCGTTTGGACATCTTAGGGATTAAATTCCCAGATGAGTTGTGTGCAGATCTCATAATATCATCACTGCGTAAGACCTTCTCTAGTTTTATTGTGAATTATAATATGAGAAATAATGAGAAGAGTCTATCGGATCTTATTACCCTGATTCTCCAAGTTGATAAGGACATGGGGCATGAAAAACCCATAGTCCTTATGGAGAATATGAATAGGAAGGACAAGGAAAAGGTGCCAAAGATTTATAAAAAATCTAAATCCTATGAGAACCATTCTACCAAGAAGAAGAAGATCTAGAGGAAGGGCAAGGAAAAGGAGGTAGTATGCTTTGAATGTGGAAAGTCAAGCCACTGGAAGAGGAATTACACCTGGAGGCAAGGGGAATCCAAATGTGTGTTTGTTATAAAGTGAGGTCTTTCCACTTATACACATTGGGTAATAGATACATCTTGTGGGGATCACATATGTATTCAAATGTAGGAACCAAGTAGATTTTGTAAAATTTCCAGACGAGAGGTGGATCTGAGAGCTGCTAATGGTGCGAAGATGGCTGCTCTTTCTATTGGTGACTACCACATCACATTGCCGACGGGAATGATTTTGGTTTTACATGGATGTTATTATGTACCTAGTGTTACCAACAATATAATTTCTGTATCGAGTTTAGATACATATGGATTTATTTTCAAGTTTGGAAATAAATATTGTTAATTTTATAAGGACAACATATGTTATGGTATAGCACATTTAAATAATGTTCTGTATGTATTAAATTACGAGAACCAAGTATTGGCAATTGATAACGAACCAAGTTCACATGACTCATACAACACCCAATTTTGGCATCACCACCTTGGTCATGTAAACGAGAAGCGCCAGACAAAGATCTATCAAGATGGTTATTTATAATCTTCTAAGATAAAACCACTTGATAGATGTCACGCTTTTTTACAAGGGAAAATGACCAATCCACCATATAGTGGACAGGGTGAAAGGGCCATAGAGATTCTAGTATTGGTACACACTGATGTGTGTGGACTATTTCTAGTATAAGTTGGAGGTGGATATTCTTACTTCATTACTTTTATTGATGACTTGAGTAGATATGGATATGTCTACTTAATGAGTTATAAGTCTGAGTCCTTTGAGAAATTCAAAGAGTTCAAGAATGAAGTAGAGAATCATCTTGGTAAGAAGATAAAGAATCTTAGATCATATCAAGGTGGAGAATATCTTAACCAAGATTTCATCGACCTTTTACAGGAGTCTGGGATTCTATCTCAACTCACTCCACTTTATACACCACAGTGGAATGGTGTTAGTGAAAGGAGGAATTGTACCTTTTTGGACATGGTAAGTTCGATCATGAGTCATGTGGATCTTCTATTATCCTTTTGTGAATATGCATTGTAAACTATGGTATACACATTAAACCAAGTACCAACTAAGGATAAAAATGGGATTCCCTTCGATATATGGAGTGGAAATAAACCAAATTTGTTGCATACATGTGTATGGGGATGCGAGTAATTTGTTAAGGCTTTCTCAGGAAACAAACTAGCACCCCAGGTAATGAAGTGTATCTTTATAGGGTATCCCAAGGAAACAAAGGGATAATACCTATACAACCCCTAAAATAAGAAAGTGATTATTTCCAGAGAGGTTGTATTTATTGAGAGGAAGCACATCCTCAAAAAGGATAGTGGGAGTAAGATTGAATTAGATGAAGTTGATGCTCAAGATACATAGGAGTTGGTATAGTAAAAAGTTCCACAGGTCCCTATAGAAGAGGTAGTTCCTAAAACACAAGTACTGTATAGGAGCACAAGAGAGGTAAGGGAACCATAGAGATATGGTTTCCTTGTCACCAAGGATGGTGACTCATTATTGTTAGACAATGATGAACCTATCTCCTACAAGGAAGCAGTAGAGAGATCATAAGCTTCAAGATGACTAGAAGCTATGAATTTTGAGATGGATTCCATGTATTAGAACCAAATTTGGGTTCTGGTTGATGTTCCAGTTGATGTAAATCCTGTTGGGTGTAAATGGGTATTCAAAAAGAAATTGGACATGGAAGGTTAAGTTAGTACCTATAAATCATGTCTAGTGGCTAAAAGTTTTAAATAGCATCAAGGAATTGAGTATGACGAAACCTTTTCACTAGTTTCCATGTTTAAATCCATAAGAATCATACTTTCCATAGCATCTTTCCATGACTATGATATTGGGTAGATGGATGTCAAAATTGGATTTTTTTTAATGGGAACCTTCAGGAAGATGTCTATATGACACAACCAGAAGGGTTTGTGACACCAGGTGATGTTAAAAGGGTATGAAAGTTCCATAGATCCATTTATGGTCTAAAGAAATCATCCAGATCATGGAACATTTGATTATATGAATCCATTAGAGAATTTTGTTTCATTAAGAATGAATGTGATCCATGTGTTTGCAAGAAGTTTAATGGGAAATCGGTCATTATCCTAGTAGTGTATGTTGATGACATATTGCTTATTGGAAATGACATATCAGTCTTGCAGTCAGTCAAGGACTGGTTGAACAAGTTCTTCTCCATAAAGGACTTAGGTAAAGCAGCCTACATTCTAGGGATCAAGATCATTCGTGATAGATCCAAGAGGCTACTTGGACTAAGTCAAAGTAAATAAATTGACTAGATACTAAAGATATTTAGTATAGAACAATTCAAGAGGGTATTGGTTCCAGTGTCACATGGTATACATCTTTCCAAGAAAATGTGTCCCCAAACACAACATGATAATGTAGGATGAGTAATATTTCATACACTTTAGTTATAGGATCTATCGTGTATTCCATGTTATGTACCTGAATTGATGTTGCCTATGAAATGATCATGGTAGGCAGATAGCAAGCAGATCTAGGAGAATAGCATTAGACTACTATCAAGACTATCCTTAAGTATCTCAAAAGAACTAAGGATATATTCCTGGTGTATGGAGGAGATGAGGAGCTTGTCATCAGAGGGTATGTTGATGCTAGTTTTCAGAGAGATCATAATGATATGAAGTCACAATTAGGATATGTTTTCTATCTCAACATAGGAGTTTTGAGCTAGAAGATTTCAAAGAAGCCAGTTGTCGCTAATTCTATAGTGGATTCCAAATATATAGTGGCTTCTGATACAACCAAGGAATCCTTCTGGATTTAGAACTTTTTCTAGGATCATGATGTGTTGCCTAGAATTAAAGATCACATTACATTGTATTGTGATAATATTGCAGCAATGGCTCTTGCAAAAGAGCCAAGGTCCCGTCAACAGACAAAGCACATACTCAAAAAGCATCACCTCTTGAGGGATTTCTATCAAAGGGGTGAAGTTGTAGTGAGAAGAGTTTCAACGGAAGAGAATGTGGTAGACCCCTTGACTAAAGGCCTATCTCAGCAGAAACATGAATATCATGTGAGAGCTAGCAGACTGAAGGTTGTTAGCAGTTGGCTCTAGTGCAAGTTGGAGTCTATTGGAGTTGGTGCCCTAGAAACCAACTTCTTTGTACTTTATGATAAACTTGTATTCATTGGATGAATATTAATAAACTACTTATCACATCATTATTGTTCTTCTATGTGACATAGTATGTGATAATTTCCTAAGAATAGTTGTTGCATTAAAAGGTCATAGCAGATCCTTGTTATGATGAGAACTTGGAAGTTCCATGACACTATTCTTGAATATATATTATTTAGCCAGATGATATAATTTAAAATGACACAAATGATATAGGATATCAGTGTTGGGGACTCAGAAAACTTTGAGGCACCTTCCCATGGTGTGCACTGTTGGTAATATCTAGGAGGATATTATGAGAACAAGACCCGCCGGTAGGAAATCCACATTCATAAGTGTCATTTGATGTTCCTATCTAAGGATGTGTGTATTGGTTCTTAAACTTTAAGATTATTATTAATGGGTATTATGACTCGTTCATTTAGATGTATTGACGAAAACTGTGATGACAGATGTTCGCAGTGAGGTAGGATATGTTGGGTGCATCATGAGTAATACTGCATTAATGAATAATGCGAGAAAGGATTTGTCACTTCTATGGAAATAGATATCTTATGCCCTTTGATTGAAATGATATATCCTAACTAAATCGATGGCCATGGTGTTCTCTAGGAAAGTTCAATTCTAGGAAGTCAAAGAATAAGAAATTGAGCACATGGGTTGATGGAACTTGCATGCGACCCACTCGACTGTAGATATCAGAATAAAGGGATTGTATTACATGGTAAGCATTTGTATGAGGTGACATGTCATTGCGACATCAACTTCTTTCTCTTGGGTGACTTGACATGTTGCTAGACAGTAATCTTGGAATTTAGGAAAGCCCACCTAATGCCAATGAGAAAGAGGCCTAAAGGGTCACACACTAAGTGTAGCCAGTATCTTAGTTAAATAATTTATTTATTTAACAAGTTGAATAAATATTATTCCTGGTTGTGGTTAAATAATTATTCAAGTATTCCTAATCACATTTATTTCTTCACTAGTTATTTGAGAAAATATATTGCAGACGGAATATTTATTTATTCACGAATAATACAGTTATATTTATATTATTAAATTAATAATCATTATTCAAGGCCTAGTAAATATTGAGGAGGATTGGCAGACTAAGTTATGGGTCTAGTGAGAAATAATATTAAATATTATTTGGTTAAATAATATTTAAATATAACGTGCAAGTTAATCACATGTCATGGAAATAATATCATTTCTATTATTATTTGACATGGGGTTTTACATGGAATAATAAATTAAGTAATGGAACTTGTGCTAATTATTTATTATTACCTAGTGAATTAAATTCCTCGTTATGTTATTATTCTCTAAATTAGAAAAGGGGTCATTCGATTGGTTAACCAATCATTGTGTTCACAACATCCTTAGAGAAAAGATCTCGAGCCTAGAGAACTCTTCCCTCTCCATGAACGCTCTCAAGAATGAGAGATATCCTCCTCCACCAGATCAAGGAGAACACTTTGAAAGATATTCTCAAGGCAATCAAAGGCAGACATCACAAGCATAAGGATCTTCTATGCTGGCACCCAGAGACTCCTTCAGTGACATCCGGAGATACGTGGATCATGTGTGGATCACTGCTAGAGGATTTCTATCCTTGGATTCTACATTGCAACGAATCCGCACATCGAACCCATGGTTGGACACATCAACGAAGAAAGAATCACCTTAGAGGTAATTCTATAATTTAATTAAATTAATTATAAACAAAATGTGTCGATCCACTCTTCTTGGTTCTGGGTTCTCTCTTTTTTTCTTTTTTCTTTGATTCAATTCTATGGATATTGGTTTCCATCGTCGTATTAATCCCGGATTAATCATCAATTATGGAAATTTTAAAATTTGGGTACATGCTCATCATGCGATTTCACTACTCCTAGAACCTACAAGTTATATCAGAGGGAGGTTATATTTTCATTTATAATTATTTAAATAATTCATTGATGATTTATGCTTTAATAATTTAGTTTTTCAATTCATGTTTAATCATTCTTGTAATCTGAATTTTGAGATATATTACTCCCTTATTGTTCCACACAGATCTAATAAAAATGAATAATTTAATGATTAAAATTAAATCGAGGATCTCATCAGGAGGCATTGATGGTTCTGTCTACATAACACAAGAGTACACACCATGTAGTCAGATCTACACATTGTATATTTATATTCAATGCATCAGGAATAATTCGTAAATTTCTAAAGCCGTGTACATTAATGACCCGCAGTGTAGTTAATTCTTACACCGCGTTTTGACCAATACAGACTAGTGCACAGTCACTCAGACTACACACCGTGTGGCCCAATAGGCACGGTGTGTAGTCCCTCTGGGTCAGGGTCAAGTCGTGTATCCTATACACGGCTTTCTCAGCTAGTGATCATCTAACGCGGAGTCTACATGGCATGTGGCCCACTAGACACGTTGTGTACTTCGAAGATTTCTGAAGTGCACCTCATACGCCATTTCCCCATGCGTTTACTTCAGATGGAAATTGAGGAGGGTACACGTTGTGTAGTTGGATCTATACACCGTGTACTATTTCTAGATTAAGTAGATTTAAAAATTTATTATTATATTATGTAACCCTTGAGACATGTACCTTCGTGTAGGCGTAAAGCTAGGACACAACATGTGATGGGTGTTTGATATATGTGTGTGTGTGTGTGTGTTTAATTAACATCTATGTAATGTTCAAAGATCTTCACATCATGTATGAGTTTTATTATAATTATAATTCTGAGTACATGCTACATATCAAAAATAATATAATTTATATAGGTATAAATACATGATGGGTAGTTTTGGATGGGAATTCACTGGGTTGCTTCCAAGGTATAAGTTATGTATAAGGTTATGGAAGAGAATCTCAAGGAAATTCATAAAATGATTAAGATAAAAAAGGATTGATTACTTAAAGATAATGATTAATTGATTGGAGTGTAATTTATATTAATAATAACGATTAAAAAATTGAAAGCTAATTTTGTTAAATGTGTAATTTTTTGCATGTATGTGGATGATCATGGGCTAGACCAGACCTTTGTATGAGATTGGTTCCCTTTTAATTTATTTATTAAATTAAAATTGTTGGTTTGTGTTCCTTATCCTCATTATTATTTAGGGTCTGCATGCTCATGGATTCTTTTTATGTAAACCCCCTTTTACCCCTCACATGTGTGTGAGCTAAAAGCATATGTAATGGATAGAGCTCCCAAAATAGTGGAGGTGGTTCAAGTTAGGAGCTGAGGCGAAACCAATCCAAGGAGATACAAAGGTGGATAGGTGGAAATCTATAAACACAAACCTTAAACGGTTCAAGGTGTTTCACCCCTAGGTCAGGGTTAGTTTATCAACCTCTAGATAAACTAACCAATAGTAAAGCTCATGATCATACCCATTATTTTATTTATGTCAGTTGTATGGTTATTCATTATGGATGTTTGATGCGATCACATAATTAATGAACTAATAATCATACAAGATGGAACTAAAATAAAAAATGGGTTATGTGTAAATATTATCTATACATGGTTAATCACTTAATTATATCCCACTTAACATTAAAAATCATGTGAAAAGATAATAAGTGTCAATTTACGCATAATGGATAAAATATATCAATTAAATATTAAGTCGGTATAGCCTTCCATTACTTCAGTTAGAATGGAACCATAGTTCAAAGTACTTGACCAAACCTAATTAGGGTGCTTTTAATTATCATGGAATTCTAATTTAAATTTTTCAGTTGACTTGACTTAGTTTACATCAAGGGTTGACTGGCCTAGTAGGACTTGGTTTAACTGAGAGGCAAAGGTTGAGGAAATCCATAATTAAGGATTTTAGGATTGGGAAGTCCACTCAACAGATCAAGGAGCTATGAGTTAATGCAGTTGTCATTTGGAATTCCTACCTAAAACCTTTCAAGTTTCTTGACCAACCCTAGTTGGGGTAATGCGATGAGAAATATGGATCCTTACTGCTAGAATGTCCAAGCAACAAGATATTATGAAGTCAATGGTGAGGGATATTGGGTTTCGAAAAAATAGTGGGAGACTAATAGATATTTATTTATTTATTTGTCTATATTTATTAAGATAAAGTAATAAAACTATGTTCATCATAATTTTTAGAAATAAAAATCAAAATGGAATCAAACATATCATTGTGGTCCATACTTGAGAAGGAAAACCTTCTCACTGACACTAATTTATAAGAGTGGAAAAGGCACCTTTGGATTATCCTCTTCCATGAGAGGAAACTTTATGTGCTGGAAGAGGCTTTAACAGTTGCGCTTGGAAATGAGGTGAGTAATGAGGAACTCTCTGTGTACGAGAAACATCTGAATGACACTATGGATGTTCAGTGACTCGTGATATCATCCATGACCAATGATCTCTTGAATAAAAATGAAAAAATGGATGCTTATAGCATGATGTCTCGCCTTTGGGATCTTTATCAAGAGGAGTGACAGGAGAGGTATGAGATCTCCAATGCTTTGTTCACTACTAAGCTTAGAGGGTATGTGCCAGTTGGACCATATGTAGTCAAGATTATTGGCTACATTGAGTGTATGTACATATTAGGGATTCAATTCCAAGATGAGTTTCATATATATCTCATACTATCATCACTTCTTAAGACCTTCTCTAGTTTTATTTTGAATTATAATATGAGAAATAATGAGAAGATTCTATCAGAGCTTCTTACCCTGATCCGCCAAGTTGATAAAGACATGGGGTGTGAAAAACCCATAATCCTTATGGTGAATGGGAAGAGTAAGGACAAGGAAAAGGGGCCTAATATTTATAAACAATCTAAATACTCTGAGCACCATCCGACTGAGAAGAAGAAGATCCATTGGCAGGGCAAGGAAAAGGAGGCAGTGTGCCTTTCATGTGTCTAGTCAGGCCACTAGAATAGTAACTGCACCCAGAGGTAAGGGGAAGCCAAAGGTGCATTCATTATCAAGTGAATTCTTTATATTTCTTCACATTGTGTATTAGATACAACTTTTGGGGATCACATATATATTCAAATGTAGGAACCAAGTTGATTCTGGAAAATTTATAGAGGAGAGGTGGATCTGCGAGCTACTAATGGTGTGAGGATAACTGCTCTTTCCATTGGTGACTACCACCTCACATTCCTGATGGGAATGATTTTGGTTTTACATGGATATTATTATGTACCTATTTTTACCAATAACATAATTTCTATATCGAGTTTAGATGCAGATGGATTTATTTTCAAGTTCAGAAATAAATGTTATTAGTTTTATAAGGACAACATATGTTATGGTATGGCACATTTAAATAATGGTTTGTATGTATTAAATTATGAGAACCAAGTGTTGTTAATTGATAACGAACCAAGTTCACATAACTCATACAACACCCATTTGTGGCATCACTGCCTTGGTCATGTAAACAAGAAGCACCTGAAAAATCTCTGTCAAGATGGTTATTTATACTCTTCCAAGCTAAAATCACTTGATAGATGTCACGCTTGTTTACAAGAGAAAATGACCAAGCCACCATTTTTTGGACATGGTGAAAGCTCCACATAGCTTCTAGGATTGGTGAACACTGATGTGTGTGGAACATTTACAGTAGAAGATGGATTTAGATATTCTTACTTCATTACTTTTACCAATGACTTGAGTAGATATGGATATGTCTACTTAATGAGGTATAAGTTTGAGTCATTTGAGAAATTCAAAGAGTTCAATAATGAAGTAGAGAATCATCTTGGTAAGAATATAAAGAAGCATTGATCAGATCAAGGTATAGAATATCTTAACCATGAGTTCATCAACCTTTTACGTGAGTCTGAGATTCTATCTCAACCCACTCCACCATATACACCATAGTGGAATGGTGTTTGTGAAAGGAGGAATTGTACCTTATTGGACATTGTAAGGTTGATGATGAGTCATTAAGATCTTCCATTATCATTTTGGGTATATTCATTGCAAACTGTGGCATAAAAATTAAACCAAGTACCTACTAAGGTGTCAAATGGGATTCCCTTCGAGCTATGGAGTGGAAAGAAACCCACTTTGTCGCATACACGTGTATGGGGATGTGAGGTGTTTGTTAAGGCTTTCTTAGGAAACAAACTAGAACCTCGGGGCACAAATTGTATCATTATAGGGTATCCCAAGGAAACAAAGGGATACTACCTATACAACCTCTCAGACAAGAAAGTGATTGTTGCAAGACAAGTTGTATTTCTTGAGAGGGAGAACATCCTCAAAAAGGATAGTGGGAGAAAGATTGAATTAGATGAATTTGATGATCAAGATATATAGAAGTTGGTATAGGAACAATTTCCACATGTCCCCATGGAAGAGGTAGTTCCTAAAACACAAGTACTGCGTAGGAGCACAAAATAGGTAAGGGAACCATAGAGATATGGTTTCCTTGTCACTGAGGATGGTGACTCATTATTGATGGACAATGATGAACCTATCTCCTACAAGGAAGCAGTAGAGAGCTCAAAATCTACAATATGGCTCGAAGCTATGAATTCTGAGATGGGTTCCATATATTAGAACAAAATATGGGTTTTAGTCGATGTGTCAGTTGATTTAAATCCTATTGGGTGTAAATGGGTATTCAAAAAGAAACTGGACATGGAAGGTCAAGTTAGTACCTATAAATAAAGGATAGTGGCTAAAGGTTTTAAACAGTGTCAAGGAATTGATTGTGATAAAACCTTTTCACCAGTTTCCATGTTTAAATCCATAAGAATTATACTTTCCATAGTATCTTTTCATGACTATGAGATTTGGAAGATGGATGTCAAAACTGCATTCCTTAATGAGGACCTTCAGGAAGATGTCTATATGACACAACCATAAGTTTTTGTGACACCATGTGATGCTAAAAGGGTATTCAAGTTGCATATATCCATTTATGTATTAAAGAAAGCATCCATATCATGGAACATTCGATTCAATGAAGTTATAAGTGAATTAGGTTTCATTAAGAATGAATGTGAGACATGAGTTTACAAGCAGTTTAATGGGAATGCGATCATTATCCTTGTAGTGTATTTTGATGATATATTGCTTATTAGAAAGGACATATCAGTCTTGCAGTCAGTCAAGGACTGGTTGAACAAGTGCTTCTCCATGAAGGACTTAGGTGAATCAGCCAACATTCTAGGGATCAAGATCATTTTTGATAGATCCAAGAGGCTAATTGGACTAAGTCAAAGTACATACATTGACCAGATATTAAAGAGATTTAGTATGGAATAATACAAGAAGGGATTGGTTCCAATGTCACATGGTATACATATTTCCAATAAAATGTGTCCCCAGACACAACATGAGAAAAATAGTATGAGTAAGATTTCATACGCTTTGGTGATAGGATATATCATGTATGTCATGTTATGTACTAGAATTGATGTTGAATATACACTGAGCATGGAAGTAAGATATAAATAAGATCTAGGAGAATAGCATTGGACTATTTTCAAGACTATCCTTAAGTATCTAATAATAACTAAGGATATTTTCCTGGTGTATGGAGGAGACAAGGATCTTGTCATCATAGGGTATGATGATGCTGGTTTTTAGACAGATCAGAATGATCTAAAGTCACAATTAGGATATGTTTTCTATCTCAACTGAGGAGCTGTGAGCTGGAAGAGTTCAAAGCATCCAGTTTTTTCTAATTCTACAGCAGATTCCAAATATATAGCAGCTTCTAATACATCCAAGTAATCCATCTGAATTTGGAACTTTTTCTTGGAGCTTGATGTGGTGCCTAGCAGTAAAGATTTAATTACATTTTATTGTAATAATACTACAGTGGTGTATATTTCAAAATAATCAAGGTCACATCAATATACAAAGCACATACTCTGAAAATATCACCTCTTGAGGGATTTCTATTAAACGGGTGAAGTTACAGTGAGCAGAGTGTCCACTAAAGAGAATGTGGAGGACCCCTTGACTAAAGTCCTATCTCAGCATAAGCATGAATATCATGTGATAGATATCAGAATGAGGTTTGTTAGTAGTTGGATATATTGAAAGTGGGAGTCTGTTGGAGTTGGATCCCTAAAAACCTACTTATTTGTACTTTATGATAAACTTGTATTCATTGAATTAATATTAATAAAATACTTGTCACATCATGATTGTTCTTCTGTGTGACATAGTATGTGACAATGTCCTAAGAATAGTTGTCGCATTAAAAGGTCATAGTAGAGCCCTACTATGATGAGAACCCGAAAGTGACATGACACTATTCTTTACTATATGTTCTATGTTTGGATGATATCATTTTAAGGGACACAAATGATACAGGCTATCAGGGGTGGGGACTCATGAAACTTTGAGGCACCTTCACATGGTGTGCACCCTTGGTAATATCCAGGAGGATATTATGAGAACAAGACCCACCAGTAGGAAATCCACATTCATAAGTGTCATTGAATGTTCCTATCTACAGATGTGTGTAATGGTCCTTAGACTTTAAGATTATTATTAATGGGTATTATGACTTGAGAATTTAGATGTATTGACGAAAACCATGATGATAGATGTTCGCGACGAGGTACGATATGTTGGTCATGGAGTTGGCCGTTTGGTGATAGGGTGCACCATGATGAGTGAAATGGCCTAGATGGTTGTTTCAGAGGGTGTTTCATGTGGGGTGTCCACCTATGCAGAACATATGAGGGAAAATATCTTGAGGAGTCCGTTTTGAAGGAGGTGTTGGGCGTGGTTCTTGGAGGGTCACCCTAAGAGAAACAGATAGTGTGGAGACTAACACGTTGTGGGGATGGGTGTGGTGGTGTGCGAAGTGTGTGGCAGAGTCAAGTTTCATGTGGGAGGAGGAAATGGATAATTGAATCTCATCAAGCCATAGTCCTGGGCATGGTGAGGTGAAAACGGCTAAGCTCTTGGCGTTACGTCATAGCAGACATCTGGGGTCGAAACTCCCTAGACTACATTGTGGTTGAAGTTGTTGTCATGATCAAAACAGTTCGACATGGGTTTAAAACACATGAGAATTGAGGGTTTAAAGGCTTGAATTTTGAATTTCACTTTTACCATTAATTACCACATGAGTTTTACAATCCCATATGCCATGGTGAAGGCTTTTGAAGCCTCCTTTATAAAAGAGGGGCATCCCAATTTCCTTGGCTTGGTTTTTTTTCTTATCTCAAGTCCTAGTCAACCTATTGACCTCTCAACACCCTCCAGATGTGCCTCTTGGGATTTTAAACACCTTAGTTTGTCTAGATCAAAGTCTCACGAATCAAGGTACTCTCCCTTCTCCTCCCTTCTTTGTTCTCCTTGTCCTTTTTCCTTTCAGAAGTTTGTTTTAGTAGAAATACTCTATTTTGGGTTGGAGATTGAAAATATCATGTGGATGGTTGATGAGTATGGTTGTATTTTTCGTCAATATATAAGAAGGAATCGAAAGTCAATGTATGATGAAGTCCTCTATGATTAGTGATTTTTATCAAAACAGAAAGGTGGAAAGAGTTTGAGAAATATTCAAGAATTCATGGAGAATTATTATGGATTCCTTGGATCTTATTCACTAAGACACTTATCCATGTTTGGTGATGATGTTTGGAGAATTATTATGGACTTATTGGTTGTCATTTGGTAATACAATTCTCTATGATTAGTGATGATTCCTGGAAAATTGTTATGGACACTTGAGCAATTCTTCATGTTATAAATGTGGCGCTTTTTTAAAGTGATATTAAATGTTAAAGACATGTGATAAAGTGTTTTCACAATATTTAATACAATTGAAGACCATAAAAATACTTATCAGCATGATGATGTAAATAATTCCTTGCATATTTATCTCATTATATATTTTTCATGAAGGAGGTTTTACTAAAGGTGGTTTTACTAAAAAACTTTCTGCCCCACTAATTAGCCAAGAAAATCTCAATCTTGGGTACAAGTGGGACCTGGAGATGAACCATGCCCAAGGGAGACTTCCCCACACACCAATCTTTAAGGCACACATGAGTCGTGTGTAGGCTCGTAGTGGAGGTGGGTGAACGGTGCGTGTCTACATGTGTTAGAGGGCCGAAGCCCATAATGGTGTGCAGTTCAGTGTGAGCGGGTGTTGATATCGTGCGGCCAGCTCCAGGTAGTAGTGGCATGAGTTTTTTTACATTTTTTGAAAAAAATAATTAAAACATCATAGGTTAATTTTTTAAAAAAAATAAGCCACAAAGGCGGCATCGGCGAGGCCAACTTCCATTCCCCGCGCCACCTTTGGCCCGGATCGATGACATGGCCAAGGCGGCGGGGGGGATGCCACCTTTCGCCTCTAGGTAAGGAAAAAGGCGGCACCATTGATGCCTCCTTTGGCCTCACACATAGGTGAAAGGCAGCATTAGTGATTCCACCTTTTCCTCAGATCCCTATAAAAGGGAAGTCGCCCCCCTCCCATTCTCCTCACTTGAGTTTTTCCTCTTCTCTCCTAAATCCACTATTTCTCTCTCTAAAAAATCATTTTCCGTACAGTGGATTTGGTGGTCCAAAATATGGAAGTTTTTTGCGAAGCATCATTTAGAGGTATTTTTTTATTTAATTTAATGTTTTTTATTTATTTAATTGAATTGTTTTTAGTTTTAAATATTTCATTTTTTAAGTAGTTTAGTTAGTTCTAAATATTTTTTTTATTAGGTTGTGTAATTAGTTATATATAGTTTAGAATAATAATTATTATTATTAATGATTAAGTATAGATTAAGTATAGATTAACTTAGGATTAAATTAGGATTAAGTATTGTGAAATTTTGGTAGCATAAAGATTATGTGGTTATCTAAGCAATCAAATCCCTGTCTTGATATAAACAAGTAGATGTGGCTCTGGCACAGATGTACCTAGGAGTGAAAACTCTGACAAGGAGTTTTGGGCTTGATCCACGGTATCCTAGTACACAACAACGGGCCTTGTTTCACTCCTGGTTTGACACTCCCAGGGGATATGCTTAAGATGATTCATATTTTCTTTATAAACTACTAAAATATCTAAGAAAAGAAAAATCAAATCAGTATATTTATCAATTATAAAATGATAATTATGATGTTATAGAATGAAATAAGGACAAAATCATTAATGAATGAAATTTATTATTAGTAATTAAAGATGTTATGTATTAAGTAGTTTAATTAGTTATATATAGTTTAGAAATAATACTTATTATTAGTAATGAATAATTATAGATTAATTAATGATATCTTAGGATTAAAAATGAATACATATGATTAGTTAATTATAATTAAATAATTAATATAATATGATTAATGGTTAAATAATAAATTAATAATGATTAACTAGTGATTAAAGAATGATTGATTAGTTTAAAATTGTACTAAGAAAATCAGTTGATAAAATGACAATCATGATTATATAAAATGAAATGGAGAAGAAAATGTTTTAAAATGTTAGTATCGTAAATATTATATAGTTTAGAAATAATAGTTATTATTATCAATGATTAATTATAGAATAATTAATAAATAACATAGGATTAAAACATGAATCCATATAATGATTAGAATATTTTAGGGTATAAAAAGGCATCCTAAAATTTCATTATAATAAATATTATATGGTAAATCATCATTGTTAATATTTGTTACACTATCATAATTTTGATGAAAGAAACATTTTTGACGTAGAGAGTCATGTTTTCCTATGTGTATAGCTATGGGGAGGTTATTTAAACTAAACAAGGAGCTTCTTATAGTACACAACCAATAACAATGGTTAGTACAGCTGATTGTGTAACCATAAGTGACATTAAAGAGAGAATTCTTGGTTCCTTAAATCTAGGACCCGGTCAAGAGATCAAGTCTATGAGCTATAGAAATTTTCAATTCCCAACAACATTGTGGCATATAGCTTGTCTATTGGTTGCTGATGCACAGTGGGTCTAAGAAATTAATTTATTTTCTCAATGGTCATATGGTACCATGATGGAGTTATATTTTTATTTTTCTATTGTACAACAACAACGTCTAGTTGTAAGAAGACTTATAATTACAAGAGTGGTTGAAGAAAATCCTCCCCATGAAATTGAGCCTATTCCAAATGATGAAAAAGAGGACAACCTAGAAGATCTATTGGATATACATGGAAATCTGACTTCCGATGAGAAGTTTCATAATGATGGATCAAATGGTGACAAAAGTGCTAATGAGGAGGGACCAGTGGAAGTTAGGGAGGAGGTTTTGAGAAATGCATTAGTTGTACATCAACCTCGACCTACAATAAATCATCCACCACTCCTTGCATCTTGGTCAGAAACAATGCCACGTGTGCCTGAATTCAACAATAATGTTTTCACATCAACAACTAAGTTCCTTGGAGTTTTACCAGAAGGTTTAGTGAGTTAGACAAAACCTTATATGTTGGAAGGAATTTTCCAAGTAAATATGCATTAAAAAGAATGCTAAAGAGATTTCACATTGAGAGGAACTGCATCTATATAGTTCACGAATCATGTCGTAGTAAATATGTAATGTGGTGTGAGAAGTATGGGGATGATTGTAAATTTCTCTTGAGGGAAATTCTGAACATTTCATTTGGAGGTCAGAGAATATCAAGGATTAAGGTAGCTCATACTTGCGTTCATCCAAGCCTGACATAAGATCATACCTCATTGGATTTAGAATTTGTGTCATCTATTGTTGTTGAGATGATTAGGACCTGTCAAGATGTTTTGATAGCCCTTGTGCAAGAGAGTATACAACAGACATTCGGTTATAAGATTTCCTATAATAAGGCATGGATGGCGAAGCAGAAGGCAATTGTGAAGGTCTATGGTGATTGGGATGACTCATATCGGGAGTTACCATAATTGATAGACATAATGAGGCATCATAACCAATTTATCTTCCATTTTGATACAAACGAACATGTGTCTCACGATAATTGACTTGATCCATCTTGTGTTCAATTTCATCAGTTTTTCTGGGTATTCCTCCCCTATATCTCCACATTTAGTTTCAGAAAACAGTTCATTCATATTTATGGAATGTTTCTATATAGAAAATACAAGGTCATATTGTTGATTATGGCAACCCAAAATGGAAATCGTTCACCTATTTTTCTTTCCTTTTCCATTATAGAGAAAGAAAAATATGAATCAAGGAGTTGGTTTCTAGCATGTATCAGCAACTATTTCTATAACACCCCAAGCTTCCATGGTACATTTCCCTTTGAATAATTCAATAGCTTACATTGTATGCAACTTCGAGATTCTAACACACCGTGACCAATCAAACTAGTCGTTATGAATACTAATACCCACTTTTTAAAAAAAAAATTATTTTATTTTTCAAAATGGACTTCATTTTTGAATTCGGAGTATCGAAATTATCTTTGAGTGAATTTTTGGAATTTTTCTGAAAACATTCAATTTTTTATGAATAGTGAAAAACACGGCGTTATTGGTTAAAATCAACTTTTTATTTAAATAATTAGTTATTTTATTTATATTGGGTAAAAATAGATACATAATACCTATATTACTTCTATGTAATTTATTTGACTCATTTTTATTATAAAATTAGATGTATAAAATTTTATTGAACTTTTTACCGTCTTTTACCCACCTCCTAGTAGCATTTACAAATTTGCATAAAACTTGATTTTACTGCTTCTGTGAGTTGAATTTCAAAAATCCAAGAGACACGGTTGATATCAGTAAGTAAAATGTGGTTCAATAAGATGAAAATAATTTTTGGTGAATAGTAACTTTTAACTTTTATTTACCACTCTTAAAAGTAAATAGGGTAACTAAAGGTAAAAATGATATTAATATTACCCTAACATGCATACTAATTCTATTGGATAAGTGTAATTCAACCAAAAAAAACTTAGGAATAAAATATGATCCTTTAGGTCCACTTGAATTAGATTAGGACATTTATTATTATTTTATTTAAAGAAGAGTTAAAAGTGTTAAATTCAAAGTTTAATAATTTAACCATTTTTAATATAGGGTTATACATAAGATAAATTTGATTATAAATATTCATTAGAAAGATAAAACTATTTCCTACATAATGGTATTTTATTTATAATTTTTATACATTAAATAATTTAATTTATTTATGACAAAATGATGATGCAGTAATTACCTTATTAATGAAATATTAAAATAATTGATATTATAAATACCCAAATAAATGTAAATTGAGACTTTTGATGAATTCCACTAATTTTATAGATTAATATGACATGTTAGGGTTGATTAAATGAATTTATTTAAAATAAATAAAGTTATTAGGACTTTAAAAAAAATCAATTGCTAAATAGTGTCAAAATTGACATAAATGATTTTTTAAAACCAATATTATATTATTAATTGATATAATATTCCTATAAATCTAATATTCATCCAAAGGACTTATATAAGGTTATATATATCAATAATGAACCACTTGGGGTTCTCTTGGTAGTTTATAGTAAGTTTATTAACCATATAATATAAAAATACAAAGAGACATGGTAAATGTCAAACTATTTAACTAAGAGTTAAATCTAAATGATAAGGTTAAAATGGTGACCTAAACTTGTCTAAAACCTATTGTTTGAGAGGATTTATACCCATCCCCACCTTATCCTATAAATAAATTATTTTGGAGACATTATAAACCGAATATTAATTTATTATAAAATAATATTTCAATCTTTTCCTAAGGTTCCCATCACCCCTCTTATAAAAAGGTACTTCCCCTTATCTCAAATTCACACCTAAAAAGCCATTTTGATCGGCCAAACCCTGCCCAAATATCCTCCAAACTTCCCTCAATTCAACCTAGATTCCTTACTTTGGTCATAAATCCAACCTAAGGAGCCCTTTTGAACAAATCAAAAGGAAACACCCGAAGAAGAGGTAATAATTTCACCACCCTCTTTCAAGTTCTTTTCTTCTTACACTTCTTCTTTCTTTGTTGTTTCCATAATAAATAATAAATCCAGTACCTTCTACAAACTTTGATATTATTATAAATATGGTATGACCAAATTTTCTATTCTATCCATCCTATAAATGACAAAGTCACCATACGTGCATACGTACGGCTTACCATCTCCACGTTATGGTGTAGTTTGTCATTCAACACTTCACTATTTGGATGGGTATAATAATGAGTATAATTGATGTAAATAATAAATATAACATGTTAATGATTCTATATATATGATATACTATCCAATTACATACTATCTCACCATCAATATAGTGATATTTCCACTCGTACGTACGTATGGATTACCGTCTCCACGAACGCGATGAGATTCATTTCCCCATCGTAACCATTAAAGAATAATTTTCATTTTATGATTAAAAATAAAGTTTAAGAACTTAATATCATTCTGTATATGAATCAAATACATCCTATCCATAACAAACACGGCTTATGTAACAAAACATATAAGGGAAAATTAATAATTTAACACCTGAAACGACGATAATACTAAAATATTATTAACAAAGTAATATTAGAATATCATATATGATATCATATTTATGTATATAGTTCTTGTATAATTTAATAAAAATGATTTAACTATTATACAGGAGGTTAATGTACCCTCGACCAAGGAAAATCACAAGGTAAGGGTTAAATTTCACAATCTCTTTATTATTCGAGGTTGTTAATACGTAAGTATCTACTGGAATCTCTTTATCATCCACATCCATGTTTTCTTATAAATTTATTTCAAAACATTTTTACTATTTCATAGAATATAGGTTAAATTTATTTATACCCTTGTTTGAATTTTAATAAGATTTTTATAAAGGAATCTTTCTGTCGTTTTCCGAACAAGGTCCTTTACGACCTTTTCAACAAAATTAAGGAAAGAATGTTTTTTTAACTTATACGGTGAGTGCGGCTATTTTTCGTTGTTATAACACCTTCTAAGCTTCCCTTACAAATTTATAAGAATATTTACAAAATAAATTTTTTCTTTTAAATGTCTTCAAAATAAAAAGAGTTATTTATTTCAAATGGTTTTCATTTCATCTATGTCAACATCCTTTGATGGATTTTAAACTTATTTGAAGTTGATTTATTATGATAAAAATCTTCCATATTTTATTGAAGTTTTTGTGATATCTTTGACTATGGATGTGTTATTTTTATACCATTAATGGTTTAGGGATAAAGTATTGACATTTCATATACTAGTTTTAATATGAATATTTATGTTATGTTTAAACCTTTTCATATGAGGAATGCATTGGACTTAGTAAGTGACGGGTGGAGACCGTTATATCTCCTCGATACATCAGTAGGTATCATGAGACAAACTAGTGTCTTGGCACAAGGCCTTGACAAAATCTTATTTGTAGTCTTGGCACCAGGCCTTGAATATGTGGTTATGAAGTCTGGCATTATGCATTCCATCATTATAAAATTTTCTATTGATATTGCATGTGATTATTAGACTAGTAGAATATCCATGTGAATAAGTAAATGGAAATATTTGATTTATATTTTCCATATTATGTAGAATTTTAAGTTTAAAAGGCTTGTGTTTTAGTCTTATACATTGTCTTAAATGTTTATGCTTATTTATGAATGTTTCCACTATATTGTTATCCTTACTGGGCATCTGAGATCACCCATTTCTATGTTTTATTTTTTCCAGGATGTGAAGAACTATTTTATGGTTGAACTACAGGGATAGTATAAGGGATAAGTGTGTTAAAAGGGAACAAGATGTTGTTGTTGTTTTTATTTCATGATGTAATGTAAAACTTATGTATGTATCTAGTACTTCCAGGGCTACTAAACTGATCGGTGTTTCGGGACATGATTTCCTTGTATCATGCCAATGTTATGTAACAATGCACCAACTCTGGAAAACTGGGTTTGGGGCGTTATAGTTGGTATTAAAGGAAGTTTAGTATAAACCTTGGAAACTAGATTTAGAAAAACTCTTATTAGAGAATGTTACCCTAAGATAGACTTTGAGGATTATTATAGAAGAACTTCCTAGAATTTTTCTAATGTATAGATTTTGTGAGCTTTTAAGAAATACATCTATGTCTGGATACGAGCAGGTAGAGGTGGCTCTGGCATAGATGTACCTAGGGGTAAAACCCGAAAACACCGCTTTGAGCTAGACTCGAACAGGAACTAGTGCATGATAACGGGTTTTGCTGCACTCTTGGTTACGACACTCCTGGGAGATATGCTTAGGATAATTCACATTTTCTTTACAAACCATTATGAAGGATTTATGAGTGTATACCTCCTCAAAGAAAATATTTTTATGATTATGGATTATATCCATAAACAGCTCAATTTATGTTAAGTATTTTACAAGTTTGGAATTATGTATTGTGATTCATAAACTAATCTAGTGCATGTCATTTTTTAGAAATTGAACCTAGGGGAAGGAATGGAAACTGTATCAACACATGTAATCCATGTAGGGATTGCCCTCCTACTCAAGATAATTATAGTGGAGCTGGTGATGCAATTGGTGCTGATCAACCTATCACCATACTGGGACAACTCACTCAGGTTATGAATAATAACCTTACTCGTATGGAGAACCCTGATCCACAACGTGAAGAATCAATGTTAGACTGCTTCATGAGGCAACAACCACCAACATTAAATGGGACTATGAATCCATTTTTATCTGAGCAATGGATAGGTTCCTTAGAGAAAATATTTCATGCTTTGGGGAGTAGTGAAAGGGAAAAAGTTTTCATGGAAGTTTATCGCCTCACAGGTGATGCAGATCAATGGTGGTCATTGATTAAAAACACAAAGGAGGATGAATAAGTATCAAGTATGTAATGGAGTGAGTTTAAAGAACTTTTCTTAGAAAAATACTTTCCTCGTGACCAACGAGTGGATATGGAAAGGCAATTTATGAGTCTGAGGAAAAAGGAGGATGAGATTGTCACAAAGTATGAAGCTAACTTTACAAGGTTAGAAAGGCATGTTACAGATTATATACGTAACCCAAGTAGTAAGATTGATCGATTATTTGATGGGTTAAAACCATTTCTCCATCGAGCATTAGTCTCACAATCCCTCTTATTGTACAAATATATTGTCTCATGTGCTATCAAGACAGAAAATTAATTCTCTAAGTCTTACGACTTTAAAGAAAATCAAGAGAAGAAGAGATCTATTGAACACTCTAGAAATGGAAATAGGGGGAAGAAGGGAAAATTTGAATATCCATCATACAGTAAATGTGGGAAGAAACACCCCGGTACTTCCCTGAATGGAATGGGAGTCTTTTACAAGAGTGGTGAAAAGGGCCACAAAGCTCGTGATTACAAAGGGAAGAAAGAGGCTGTCAATGTTGAATGATACAATTGTATAGAAAAGGGGCATTATTCAAATGAATGTCCTAAGTTCCAAGGAAACTTACCTCAGAAAAGGCCAATGGATCAAGTCTAAGATTATGCGATCACTACTGCTGAGGTTGAATCTCTGAAAGATGTGGTGGCAGGTAATTTAATGGTTTTCTCAAGTTTAGACAATGCTTTATTTGATTCTGTATCATATCATTGTTTCATATCTTCCCAGTTTGCTAAGAAAATTAGATATTTCCAATTTTATTTAACAAGGGAGTTTTCAGTCAAATATCCTAAGGGAAGTATCATTGCAACAAAGTTTTGTGAATCGGTTACCATTAAGGCATCTAAACGTTATTTATCTGCTGATCTCATCAGCATACCCATGATTGAATTTGATATAATCCTTGGTATGTATTGGTTTTCGGACCATGATGCGAAAATTTATTATAAGAAGAAGGAGGTTACAATTTTTTATGATGATGATAAAGAATACCTTATCTTTAGAGAAGAAACATCACCACCTGATTCTTATCTAGATCTACCCCCGGTATCTCAACTAAATTCAATTATTGGGGAGGAAGATAATGAAATAATTGTGGGTGAGGAAAATAATATTCGAATAGAGTGCATACTTATTGTGCAAGAATATTTTGATGTGTTTCCATAGGATTTACCTGTACATCCTCCAGAATGAGAAATTGAGTTTTCCATTGATTTAATTCCTGGTTCAAGGCCCATATCGAAGACCCCTTATAGAATGGCCACTATGGAATTTGTGGAACTAAATAAACAACTAGAGGAATTGATTAATAATGGATTTATTCGCCCTAGTGTTTCTCCATGGGGTTCCCCTGTTCTTTTTGTTAAGAAGAAAGATGGATCTATGAGGTTGTGCATTGACTACAGGGAGATCAATGCTATAACAATAAGGAACAAGTATCCCCTACCTCACATTGATGATTTATTTGAACAAATTCATGGAGATCAATATTTTTCAAAGATTGACCTTCGATCTGGATATCATCAGTTGTATGTGAATAAGGAATACATTCCAAATACAGCATTTCGAACTAGGTATGGGCATTACAAGTTTACGGTAATGCCTTTTGGGCTGACTAATGCACCCTCTATTTTTATGGATCTAATGAACAGAGTTTTCAAGGAATATCTTGATGAATTTATAGTGGTATTTATTGATGATATCTTGGTATACTCCAAAATCTACTAATATCATCAAAATCACTTACGCACCATTCTGAAAACCCTTAGAAGAAATGAATTATACGGGGAGTTTAGAAAGTGTGAATTCTGGCTTCAAGAGATTTCTTTTCTTGGCTATATTGTCTCTAAGGATAGAATCTCTGTTGATACTTCTAAGAAAAAGGAAATCCAATAATTTCTAGCACTGACAAGTATAACTGAGGTACGCAGTTTTATTGGTTTAGCAGGTTATTATCGACGTTTCATCTAGAATTTTGCCTGATTGGCTAACCCATTAACCAAGCTCACACATAAATGGGTTAAATTTGTTTGTAAAAAAGATTGTGAAGAATTTTTTGAAGAACTGAAGAGAATATTAGTCAATGCTCCTATCTTGAATCTACCATCAGGGAATAATGGGTTTTTTATTTATAGTGATGCTTCAAAGAAAGGACTTGCTTGTGTTCTTATGCAGAATGATAGGGTTATTGTATAGGCATCATGACTTCTAAAAATTCATGAACAAAACTATCCTACTCATGATCTTGAGTTAGCAGTTGTAATATTTTCTTTGAAAATTTGGATACACTATCTCTATGGTGAAAAATTTGAGATATATACTGATCACAAGAGTTTTAAGTATATTTTCTCACAGAAAGAACTCAACATGAGGCAAAGACGATGGCTTAAACTACTCAAGGAATTTTATTTCACTATACACTACCACCCGGGGAAGGCAAATAAGGTGGAATATGCTTTGAAGAGAAAGGATCATGGAGTTTTGAACAAGATGAGAGTTGAAAGAGATCCTATTTTCATGGATCTAGTAAAGATGGATATGGAAATAATCATGGAAGGTGAAACATCGATACTTTTTCAAATGGTTTCCAAACCATATTTACTAGAAAGGATAAAAATTTATCAGGCTGATGATGAGGAGTTTCAAAAGAAAATTAAAGTTTTGAACGATGGGAGATTGAGTGACTTTATTTCATCCCACCTTTTTATTTCATAACTTTTCATTACATTTTACAAACAGAGGATCTTTAAAGTCTATGTCTTGGAAATCGGGGACATAAAACATGAAAACAACATAAAAAATTCTTCTAATACACTTTTAAGGCTTCATCAAATTTTCATCCTATGTATAATTACTTCATCTCATATCATGGATACATACATCAAAGTAAAGGGTGAGCAGAAGGCCCAGTAAGGGTAAACAAGGAATCATTTTACTGTGATATCAATAAGAACTTGAATAAAAACATAAAGACATGAGCAATGTATATATAGGAATATCATAATGAAAAGAACATAAAACATACTTGAATATGTGGATACAACATTTCATTTAGACATTCATGAACATATCACCAAGTTTCATCCCCAAGGTGTTATAAAAATTACCAAGGTTATTCACCAAGGTATTGTGAAACTTGTCATCACTAGAGATTAATTCTTTACCTAATGCATTGGAGCGCTATCAGAGCGCACACTTAATATGTATTTACTTTCATGTGATCCACATAGATCATAATCAAACATTTCCTAAATAACCCATAGAGAATAAAAGAAATGGGTTTCATTTCAAAATCATGACGTTTTAAAAAGTACTTAAAAATAAGATCATTATGTCATTTATAACCCATGGAAAGGGAGTGAGGGTTATATGTATGTCAATTACAGAATCAAATATATATTTTTTTTTTGTATTTATTAACACCCATAGAAACTAAATAGGTCTGGTTATTCACATAAATAAAACAATATAATTTCTTGATAGAAAGAGAGAGAAATTTTGTGATGAAATTTCTACAACATAACGGCTACATAACATGGTTTTAGAAAATAATAAAAAGAGAGGGTACAAGGGTAACCCACTCATAAATAACTCATATTACAATATATATACATAATAACATGGATATAAGAACATGGTATGTATATTTTAATGACATACCATAAGAAAAGGAAACTTGAAAGGAAAGAGAATATGCGATATCTTTTATAAAAAATTCAGCAGCCTAACGGCATCACATAAAAATTCAAAAAACAAATTTATGAGAGTGGAAAGAATCTCTCAACAATTAGATGTGAAATTGATAGTAATGAGAACATATAATAACATACCCTCAACATAAAGAGATGGAAACTACAAGACGTAACATAAAGGAAGTCATGACTTAGAAGAAATGGGTGAAAGGATCCCTTACCTTGAAGAGTAACTTCGAAAGCTTGAAGTTCAGGACCTTGGGAGGCTTGAGGGAACCTTTGTAGGAATCCTTGGGAGGTAAAGAGACCAGAACTTCATTGAGGAGGATTTTTTAATGAAAATGATGAGGGAATGGCATGGTATTTATAGGAGAAGTGAGGGAATAAATTATTAATTTCTAAGGCACACCTCATCTGTGGTATTGGTTAAACCATGGGATTTCCCATGGTATTTTCCCATGGTATTGACCAATTGGGACACATCATAGGATATATCACTATTCATAAGTTGACCAGAAATATTACATAATTATTACATCATTAAAGATGTCATTAAACACCTGAAACTCAAAACTGTATTTTCACTATTCATCGAAAATTCAACTTTTTCATAAAAATACCCAAAAATTACCTTAACCTAACATCGATGCTCTAAATTAAAAAATAAACTCCATTTTATAAAAATAGTTTTCTAAATATTTTTAATTTAATTTTTAAATAAAAACACTATTCACCTGAAAAAAGTTAATACTTAACTAATAATTTCTGAAATAGTTATTTACTTATTTTATTGAATCACATTACCTAGTCAAGGTGCTTAAAATATATTAGTACTTTCTTAAGTGAGTTTACTAATCCATTTGGTCATATTACTATTCATAAGCGTAAAATTACTATTCATAATTTACTATTCACCAAAAATTAAGTTGATCTTATTAGACTCTAAATTTCTTACTAAACACAACTATAGAAGACCATTTTTTGAAAATCATTACACATCATTAATTATTTAAGGTTTACATAAATATTTTAAATTATCCTTTTTTTCAAAATTCATCAATAATATACATCTTATATTTATCCGTACATTTGAAAATTCACAAAATTCACTATAAGAAGAAATCACAATTTTATTTATCTCAAAGGATTACACCAAGCAGTTACAGTCTCGTTACATAGCCCCTTATAACACTAGTATAGGACCTAAGTGTAATGTGTGCTAAGGTGATAAAATATGGGGGCAGCTCGGCCAACATTTCCTGAGTGGTGATTTCTATCAGCTTGAACTTCTCTCGAAGGCGATACCATTCCAACTTCACACGATGAATTTTGGCTTGGGTTTGGTCCAAAGCAAAGCCCAGTGATGTAACCTCCTTCCCAAGTTCCGTCAGATGGGCTTCGATCGGCCTGAGACTACTGGATGAGGCCATCGAATCTTCTTTCTGTATTAATTAACCAAGATCACTTGTATTTATAGACAATAATCGCAAAATTTAGTTTCCAATGGTCATATTGACCAACGGTCATATAACAGTCGAAACCCAACGGTCTCATTTTAATTATACTCATTTCATTAAATTAAATAGTTTTGTTGAGTATAAAATAAAATAACACGCAAAATTAGGAAAAAAATTATTAAAAAGTTCGGGTCGTTACATTCTTCCCCCCTTAAGAAATTTTTTCCCCGAAATTTTTAACTCGTACCCTCAGAAGAGAAAAGGTGTGGGTAATTCTGCCTCATAGACTCCCCTGGTTCCCACATTTCTTATACATATTTTTGGTTCCTCCACAACACCTTAACAAGGTGGGTAGTCTTGTTGTGTAGAACCTTGTCTCTACGATCCAAGATCTCCATTGGCTGCTCCTCATAAGAGAAGTCATGTTCCAACTGTACCCCCTCTGGTTTTAGTACATGTGAAGGGTCAGGTATGTACTTCCTCAAGAGGGATACGTATAAGACATCATGAACTTGTGCTAGATTTGGAGGAAGTGAAATATGATAGGACACTTCTCCCACACGATCAAGGATTTCATAGGGGCCAATGTACCTAGGGCTGAGCTTCCCTTTCTTCCCAAACCTCGTGACTCTCTTCCAATGTGAAATTCGAAGAAAGAACTTGTCACCGATATCAAACTCCAAGTCCCTTTGACAGTTGTCGGCATAGATCTTTTTCCGACTCTGAGTAACCTTAATGTGTTGTTAGATGGCATATACTTTTTCTGTCATCTCTTGCACAAGATCTGGCCCAAGAAACTTTCTCTCACCAGCTTCATCCCAACAAGTAGTAGTTCTACATTGCTTCCCATATAGATCTTCATAAGGTTCCATTTGAATGCTTGAGTGGAAGATTTTGTTGTAAGAGAACTCAACTAAAGGGGGATGTTGATCCCATCCACCTTTAAATTTCATTGAACATGTTCTCAGCATGTCATAGAGTGTTTGAATAGTCCTTGAAGATTGGCCATCAATTTGGGGGTGATAGGCCATACTGAAATTTAATTCAATGCTCAAATCATGTTGAAGACTTCTCCAAAATTTTGATGTGAACCTTGGATCACTATCAGATACGATAGAAAGTGGAACTCCATGTAGCCTTACCACTTCCTTCATGTAAATCCTGGAAAGTTGATCAAGAGATAAATCTTCCCGAATAGAGATAAAATGGGCAGTCTTGGTGAGACGGTCCACAATAACCCATATCGCATTGTTTCCTTTGGAAGTACTTGGAAGACCAATGATGAATTCCATAGTGATATTGTCCCACTTCCATGCTGGTATGGGTAGTGGTTGCAATACCGCTTTAGGAAGTTGTCGGTCTGCCTTCACTTGCTGACATACTAGGAACCTTGAAGTGTAGTCAGCAATCTCCCTTTTCATATTATCCCATAAATAATGATCACGAAGGTCCCTATACATTTTTGTGCTTCCAAGATGTATAGAGAAAGTAGAGCTATGAGCGTCATCCATCAATTCCTTCTTTATTTCCAGAATAGATGGAACACATAGTCTTATACAAAATTTTAGTACACCTTCTTGATCAATATTGAACTCGGGAAACTTTCCATCCTTTAAAGCCTCAAACTTCTTCTATAACAAAGGATATTATTTATGATCTTTCTTGATCTTCTCTAGTAATTATGGTTGAGAAATCATTTGGGTTAGGGTTGATGATTTCCCTCCCCTTATAATTCCCATGTCCTGCTTTACTAGGTCATTGATCAAAGGATCTTTTTGAATCCTCATCATGGAAAGAAAAACTGGGTATTTCCTGCTTAATGCATCAGCAACGTTGTTTGCTCTTCCTGGGTGATAATGAATTGAACAATCATAGTCTTTAAGAAGTTCCAACCATATCCTTTTTCTCGTGTTCAATTCCTTTTGTGTGAAAATCTACTTCAAACTTTGATGGTCTGTGTATATATCACATTTCTCCCCATAAAGATAGTTCCTCCATATCTTTAGAGAAAAAATGACCACAGCCAGCTCCAGATCATGTATAGGATAATTATTCTCATGAGTCTTCAACTGTCGAGATGCATAATCAATGACCTTGTCATTTTTCATTAGGACGCACCCAAGACCTTTCAGAGATGCATCGCTAAAAATAACGAATTCTTCTCCACTTGAGGGCAGAGTTAACATGGGTGCAGTAACCAATATCTTCTTCATCTCTTGGAAATTTTTCTCACACTCCTTTGTCCTGATTAACTTGACCCCTTTTAGAGTTAACTTGGTTAATGGATTATAAAGTCGTAAAAAGTTCTTCACAAACCTCCTATAATATCTATCTAATCCAAGGAAACTTCGAATCTCGGTTATTGTTGTAGGATGAGGCCACTCCTCTATAACCTTTGTCTTTTCATGGTCAATTGTGATTCCTTCATTGGTAATAATGTGCCCCAATAAAGAAACTTGGTGTAACTAGAATTCACATTTACTGAACTTCCCAAAAAGCCTATCCTTCCATAGAGTTTTTAAAATAGCCCTTAGATGATCCTCATGCTCCTCGTGACTTTTGGAATATGTCAGAATATCATCAATAAAAACTACCATAAATTTATCAAGGTAGTCTTTAAATACTCTATTCATCAAATCCATAAAAATAGCAGGTGCATTAGTCAGTCCAAAGGGCATGACAACAAACACATAATGACCATATCTTGATCATAAGGCAGTTTTTGGAATATCTTCTTTCTTCACCCTCAATTGATGATAACCAGATCGAAGATCAATCTTAGAGAATAATTGAGCCCCATGAAGTTGGTCAAATAATTCATCAATTTTTGGAAGAGGGTATTTGGTCTTCACTGTGATCCCATTCAGTTCTCTATAATCAATGCATATTCGCATTGATCCATCCTTCTTCTTCACAAAGAGAACTGGTTCTCCCCAAGGAGACACACTCGGTCGGATAAACCCCTTCTCCAAAGGATCTTGGATTTGTTTATTTAATTCCTCTAGCTCCACATTTTCTATCTAATAAGGGGTCTTTGATATTGGATGAGATCCAGGTATGAGTTCAATGGAGAACTCTACCTCTCTTTCCAAGGGAGGTCTGGGTAACTCCTCAGAAAATACGCCCACGTATTCCTGGATGATGGGGATATTTTCTATACATAAACTCTCATCTCCTTCTTCTTCACTGATCAACTCCATAAAGAAGGATATATAAGGTTCTTCTAGACCAAGATCAGGTTGAGATATCTCTCCTTGGAAGATAACTGTAGGTTTTCCATTCAAGACTACTGATATTTCCTTGCTTCTGTAATTGATCTTAGCATTATACTTTGAGATCCAGTCCATCCCTAGTATAATTTATAATTCTAGCATGGGAATGACTACTAGATTTGTGATAAGATTGTGCTCACTAAAGTAAATACTAGAGTTTCTAAACACTGACTATGTTTGGATAGTCCCACCAGGAGTCTTGACTAATAAATCTACTTTTAGCAAATCAGGGGTTGATTCTAAATTCTTTGAAAACTTGGAGGAAATAAAGGAATGCGTAGAACCAAAATCAAACAAAGTAATTGCTAGCCTTGAGAGGATAACAAGAGTACCTACTACCACATCATTCGGAGCTTCGACTTCAACTATCGTTATAGAAAAAGTACGGCCTTGATCCCTTGGCCTTTGCTGAGGTAGATGGTGGTTCCCCTCCACTACCCTCAGATTTGGAAAATGATTGGAAAAGTGCCCACGTTGTTCACACTTGAAGCACTGGACATTATGTAGGGCCTGCACCATCTTCCCCTTGTCATTAGTGTTTAGAAGTTGAGGTTTCACCTTACTATGACAATTTCTCGCAATGTGGCCATCTCTACCACACTTGTAGCACTTCCCACTCCCGAGCAGGTAGTTCCCCAAATGCTTCTTCCCCCATTTATTACATGTGGGAAGTTGTACTTTATTTCCTCCTCTTAATTGATTGATCCAACGATCTCTTCTTATCGTTTGATTTATGAGACCATTTCATCTCACCAAACTCTAGCTCAACTTTCATCGCACTTCGCACGATCTCCTCATAGCTATCATAGTCTCGGTTGGCTAGATTCTTCCGTAGATAAGGTCTCAGTCCACTAAAGAATATATCAACCTTACCATTTGGATCCATGACAAAGCTATAGGTATATCGTGAAAGTCGGGTGAAGTTCATCTCATAGCTTCTGACATATTCTTTCTCCTTCTACTTCAGCTCGAGAAACTCCTTCTCCATTCTTGTTCTCATGGAACGAGGGAAATACTTATTGAAAAAGATCCCTATGAACTCTTCCCACTCCATAGCTTCAACTTCCACTCTTTGCCTTGTGTTTTTTATTAGTTCCCACCACTGATCAGCTTCTCCTTCTAAGCTATAGACAGCCAGGGTGACCTTCTCTTGCTATAAACAACAGAGCACAGAAAAGATCTTCTCGATGGAGCTGATCCACTGCTCAATAATCAATGGGTTAGTCGATCCACTGAAGGTTGGTGGTCGTTGATGCATAAAGGACTCAACATAATGTTGTTCCCTTCACGGTGATATCGGCCTCACATCTTGATTCAAGTTATTTCCCATAACTTGAGTCAGTTGGTTCATCATTCGCATGAATGTTTCCATCCTGGCTTCCATCGGAGGGTTGTCAGCGCATGGTCCATTGCGGTCACCATTTGCACGGTTCCTAATATTGTCTTCCATTTTCTAAAAGAATAAATCCTTAGTGAGAAACTTATTTCATTTATGAATATTTTAACTATAAAGGATTTTATGTACTAAAACCTCATGCTTAGACAATTACGTTTCTCTATAATTCCTTCATAATGATTCATAAAAATATTGAAATTAACAAAACATATCCCCCGGGAGTGTCGTAACCAAGAGTGCAGCAAGTCCCTTTATTGTGCACCAGTTCCCATTCAAGTCTAGCTCAAAGTGGTGTTTTCAGGTTTTACCCCTATGTACATCTATGTCAGAGTCGCATATACCTGCTCGTATCCAGATAGGGGTGTATTTTTTTGATAAACCACTTACTCAATACTCACCAAAATACCAGGAAGATTTCCTATATTTAAACTTTTCTATAGGGTTATTCCTAAAGTTTTCACAACCTAATTTCCATAAATAACTAAACTATCCTTTGATACCTACTATTGCATCTCGCCTTTTTATTTCATAACTTTTCATTACATTTTACAAACAAAGGATCTTTAAAGTCTAGTGTCTTGGAAATCAGGAACATAAAACATGAAAACAACATAAAACATTAATCTAATACACTTTTAAGGCTTCATAAAATGTTCAACCTATATAAAATTAATGCATCTCATATCTTGGAGACATACATCAAAGTAAAGGGTGAGTAGAAGGCCCAGTAAGGGTAATCAAGGAATCGGTTTACTTGTGATATCAATAAGAACTTGAATAAAAACATAAAGACATGAGCAATGGATGTATAGGAATATCATAATGAAAAGAAAATTAAACATACTTGAATATGTAGATACAAAATTTCATTTAGACATTCATGAACATATCACCAAGGTCCAATCCCAAGGTGTCATAAAAATTACCAAGGTTATTCACCAAGGTATCATGAAACTTGTCATCTCTAGAGATTAATTATTTACCCAATGCATTGGAGCGCTATCAGGGCGCACCCTTTATATGTATTTAATTTCATATGAGCCGCATATATCATAATAAAACATTTAATAAATAACCCATATAGAATAAAAGAAATGGGTTTCATTTCAAAATCAAGACATTTTAAAAAGTACTTAAAAATAAGATCATTATGTCATTTATAACCCATGGAAAGGGAATGAGGGTTATATTTATGTCAATTCCAGAATCAAATATATCTTTTTTATGTATTTATGAACACCCATAGAAACTAAATAGTTCTGGGTATTCACATAAATAAAACAAGAGAATTTCTTGAGAGAAAGTGAGAGAAATTTTGAGACGAAATTTCTGTAGCATAATGGCAATAAAACATGGTTTTAGAAAATAATAAAAAGAGAGGGTACAAGGTTAACCCACTCATAAATAAATAATATTACAATATAAATACATAATAACATGGAGATAAGAACATGGTATGTATATTTGAATGATATACCAAAAGAAAAGGAAACTTGAAAGGAAAGAGAAGATGCGATATCTTTTGTAAGAAATTTGGAAACCTAACGGTGTCACTTAAAAATTCAGAAAACAAATTGATGATATTGGAAAGGGTATCTCAACAATTATACACGAAATGTACAGTAATGAGAGCATATAAGAACATACCCTCAACATAAATAGATGGAAACTAGAAGACACAACATAAAGGAAGTAGTGACTTAGAAGAGGAGGGTGAAAGGATCCCTTACCTTGAAGAGTAACTTCAAAAACTTGATGTTTGGGACCTTGGGAGGATTGAGGAAACCTTGGGAGGACTCCTTGGGAGGTAAAGAGACAATAACTTCTTTCAGAAGGATTTTGTAATGAAAAGGATGAGGGAATGGCTTGGTATTTATAAGAGAAGTGAGGGAATAAAATATTAATTTCCAAGGGACACCTCATCAGTGGTATTGGCTAAACCATGGGCTTTCCCATGGTATTGAACACTTGGGACACCTAATAGAATATCTCACTATTAATAAGTTGACCAGAAATATTAAATAATTATTACATCATTAAATATTTCATTAAACACCTGAAACTCAAAACTGTATTTACACTATTCACCAAAAATTAAACTTTTTTAGAAAAATCCCCAAAAAATTACCTTAACCTAATATCGATGCTCTGAATTCAAAAATGAAATCCATTTTATAAAAATATTTTTCTAAATATTTTTAATTTAATTTTTAAATAAAAACACTATTCACCTGAAAAAAATTAATACTTAACTAATAATTTCTGAAATAGTTATTTACTTATTTTATTGAATCACATTACCTAATCAAGGTGCTTAAAATATATTAATACTTTCTTAAGTGAGGTTACTAATCCATTTGGTCACATTACTATTCATAATTTACTATTCATCAAAAATTAAGTTGATCTTATTAGACTCTAAATTTCTTACTGAACACAACTGTAGAAGGCCATTTTTTGAAAACCATTACACATCATTAATTATTTAAGGTTTACATAAATATTTTAAAATATCCTTTTTTCCAAAATTCATCAATAATATACATCCTATAATTATCCAGACATTTGAAAATTCACAAACTTCACCATAAGAAGAAATAACAATTTTATTTATCTCAAAGGATTACACCAAGTAGTTACAGTATCGTTACATATTCCCTTATAACACCAGCATAGGACCTAAGTGTAAGGTGTGCTAAGGTGATAGAATCTGGGGGCGGCTCGGCCAACATTTCCCGAGTGGTGATTTCTATCATCTTGAACTTCTCCCGAAAGTGATTCTGTTCCAGCTTCACATGATGAAGTTCGGCTTGGGTTTGGTCCAGAGCAAAGCCCAATGGTGCTACCTCCTTCCCAAGTTCCGTCCGATGGGATTCGATCAGCCCGAGACTACTAGATGAGGCCATCGAATCTTTTTTCTGTATTAATTAACCAAGATCACTTGTATTTATAGACAATAATCACAACATTTAGTTTCCAATGGTCATATTGACCAACGGTCATATAATAGTCGAAACCCAACGGTCTCATTTTAATTATACTCATTTCATTAAATGAAATAGTTTTTTTTTAGTATAAAATAAAATAAAACACAAAATTAGGAAACAAAAAATTTTAAAAAGTTTGGGTCGTTATAGACTTTAAATATGAAGATGGAATTTTGAAATTTGGAAAGAGACTTTGTGTTCCTAATATACCTGATCTGAAAAGGGAATTGTTGGATGATGCCCATAGCTCCAATTTCTCTATACACCTTGGTAGCACTAAGATGTATATAGATTTGAAGGAACATTTTTGGTGGGACAACATGAAGAGAGAGATTGTTGATTTTGTGTTGAGATGTATGGTTTGTCAACAAGTGAAAGCTGGAAGACAACATCCTAGAGGATTCATGAAACCTCTTCCCATACCTGAGTGGAAATTGGATGATATTACAATGGACTTTTTCATGGGGCTACCAAAGACTCCTAGAAGGAATGACGCAATATGGGTCATTGTTGATCATCTTACCAAGTCAGCACATTTTCTTGCTATAAGAGAAGATTTACCACTTGAACGTTTAGCAAGACTATATATTAATGAAGTTGTAAGACTTCATGGAGTACCCTTATCGATTTTTTATAATCATGATCCCTATTTTACATCAAGATTCTAGAAAAGTCTTCAGAAGGCCTTGGATACTGAACTTCATTTGAGCACTGCATACCACCCTCAAACTGATGGACAATCATAACAGACTATTAAAACATTATAAGACATGTTGATATCTTGATCACTTAACTTTCAAGGTATGTGGGATCATTATTTACCTTTGTTATAATTTTCCTATAACAATATCTACCATTCAAGTATTCAGATGGCACCATATGAAGCGTTATATGGAAAGAGATGTCGCACACCAACTTGTTGGGATGATGTTGGTGAAAGAAAACTTGTAGGCCCAGAACTTATTGATGAAATGATGGAAAAGGTAAAGGTAATCCAAACCCACAACAAAACAGCTCAAAGTAGGCAAAAGAGCTATGTAGATAACCGAAGGAAAGATTTGGAATTTCAAGTAGGAGATCATGTTTTCTTAAAGGTATCTCCATGGAAGGGTGTTATACGTTTTGGTAAGAAGGGTAAATTGAGTCCTAGGTACATCGGACCTTTCGAAATTCTAGAATGAATTAGGGTTGTAGCTTACCGTTTGGAAATACCGCCAAGTCTCTCTAAAGTTCATGATGTTTTCCACGTATCACTGTTGAGAAAATATATGCCTGACCCAACGCATGTACTAACCTATGAGGAAATTGAACTAGAACCAGATCTGTCTTATTGTGAAGAGCCTGTCAAGATTCTTGATACAAGTGAACAAGTGTTGAGAAACCAGACAACTCATATGGTAAAAGTTCTATGGAGAAATCATAAGATGGAAGAGGCAATGTGGGAACACGAGGAACTTATGATGAAGAACCACCCGAATCTTATTATGCAATAATATTCTTGAAATTTAGAGGATGAAATTATTTTAATGAGGTAGAATGTAACACCACAAGCTTCCATGGTACGTTTCCCTTTGAATAATGCAATAGCTTGCATTGTACGCAACTTCGAGATTCTAACACACCGCGACCAATCAAACTAGCCGTTATGAATAGTAATACCCACTTTTTAAAATTTTATAAATTTTATTTCTCAAAATGGACTTCATTTTTGAATTCGGGGTATCGAAATTAGATTAGGGTGAATTTTTTGTATTTTTTTGAAAACTTTCAATTTTTGATGAATAGTGAAAAACACTACGTTATTGGTTAAAATCAACTTTTTATTTAAATAATTAGTTATTTTATTTATATTGGGTAAAAATAGATATATATTGCCTATATTAGTTCTATGTAATTTATTTTACTCATTTTTATTATAAAATTAGTTGTATAAAATTTTATTGAACTTTTTACCGTCTTTTACCCACCTCCTATGAGTATTTACAAATTTGCATAAAACTTGATTTTACCGCTTCTATGAGTTGAATTTCAAAAATCCGAGAGACATGGTTGATATCAGTAAGTAAAATGTAGTACAATAAGATGAAAATAATTTTTGGTGAATAGTAATTTTTGACTTTTATTTACCACGGTTAAAAATAAATAGGGTAATTGAAGGTAAAAATAATATTAATATTACCCTAACACAAATCCTAATTCTATTGGATGAGTTTAATTCGAACAAAAATAACCTTAGTAATAAAATATGATCCTTTAGGTCCACTTGGATTATATTGGGACATTTATTATTATTTTATTTAAAGAAGAGTTAAAAGTGTTAAATTCAAAGTTTAATAACTAAACCATTTTTAATATAGGGTTATACATAAAATAAATTAGATTATAAATGTTAATTAGAAATATAAAAAGATTTCATACATAATGGTATTTTATTTATAATTTTTAGACATTAAATAATTTAATTTATTTATGACACAATGACGATGCAGTAATTACCTTATTAATGAAATATTAAAATAATCGATATTATAAATACCCAAATAAATGTAAATTGAGACTTTTTTTGGATTAAAATAATTTTATATATTAATATGAAATGTTAGGGTTGATTAAATTAATTTAGTTTGAATAAATAAAGTTATTAAGACTTTAACAAAAATCAATTACTAAATAGTATCAAAATTGACATAAAAGAGTTTTTAAAACCAATATTATATTATTAATTGATATAATATTCCTAAAAATATAAGGTTTATCCAAAGGACTTATATAAGATTATATATATCAATAATAAACTACTTGGGGTTTTCTTGGCAGTTTATAGTAAGTTTATTAACCATATAATATAAAAATACAAAGAGACGTGGTAAATGTCAAAATATTTAACGAAGAGTTAAATCTAAATGATAAGGTTAAAATGGTGACCTAAACTTGTCTAAAACCTATTTTTTGAGAGTATTTAGACCCATAACCACCTTATCCTAGAAATAAATCATTTTGGAGCCATTATAAACTGAATATGAATTTATTATAAAATGATATTTCAATCTTTTCCTAAGGTGCCCCTCACCCCTCTTATAAAAGGGCACTTCCCCTTCTCTCAAATTCACACCTCCAAATCCATTTGGCTCGGACAAACCCTACCCAAATATCCTCCCAACTTCCCTAAATTAAACCTAGAGTCCTTACTTGGGTCAGAAATCCAACCTAAGGATCCCTTTTTATCAACTCAAAAGGAAACACCCGAAGAAGAGGTAATAATTTCCACACCCTCTTTCAAGTTATTTTTTTCTTCAACTTCTTTTTTATTTGTTGTTTACATAATAAATAATAACTCAAGTACCTTCTACATACTGTGATGTTATTATAAATATGGTACAACCATATTCGTTATTCTATCCATCATATAAATGACAAAGTCACCATACGTGCGTACGTACGGATTACCGTCTCCACGTTGTGGTGTAGTTTGTCATTCGAAACTTCACTATTGGGATGGGTATAATAATGAGTATAATTGATTTAAATAATAAATATAACATGTTAATTATTATTTATATATTATATACCATCCAATTACATACGATCTCACCATGAATATAATGATATTGTCGCTCGTGCGTACGTACAGATTACCGTCTCCACGAACGCGATGAGATTCATTTTCTCGTCTTAAACATTCAAGAATAATTTTCATTTGATGATTAAAAATAATTTTTAATAACTTAATATAATTCTATATATGAATCAAATACATCTTATCCATAACAAACACGGCTTATGTAACAAAACATATAAAGGAAAACGAATAAGTTAACACCTGAAATGATGATAATACTAAAATATTATTAACAAAGAAATATTAGAAGATCATATATGATATAATATTTATGTATATGGTTTTTGTGTAATTTAATAACAATTATTTAACTATTATATAGGAGGTTAACCTACCCTCAACCAAGTAAAAGTACAAGGTAAGGGTTAAATTTCACAATCTCTTTATTATTCGAGGTTGTTAATATGTAAATATCTACTGGGATATCTTTATCATCCACATCCATGTTTTCTTAAAAATGTATTTCAAAACATTTTTACTATTTCCTGGAATATGGGTTAAATTCATTTATACCCTTGTTTTACTTTTTATAAGATGTTTATAAGGGAATCTTTCCGTTGTTTTCCAAACAAGGTCCTTTATGACCTTTTAGACAAAATTAAGGAAAGAATGTTTTTTTAACTTATACGGTGGGTGCAGCTATTTTCTGGAATTATAACACCTTCGAAGCTTCCATTAAAATATTATAAGAATATTTCCAAAATAAATGTTTTCTTTTAAATGGTTTCAAAATAGAAATAGGTATTTCTTTCAAATAGTTTTCATTTCATCTATGTCAACATCCTTTGATGGATTTTAAACTTGTTTGAAGTTGATTTATTATGATACAAATATTCCATATTGTATTGAAGGTTTTGTGATATGTTTGACTTTGGATGTGTTATTTTTATACCATTCATGGTTTATGGATAAAGTATTTACATTTAGTATGCTAGTTTTAATATGAATGTTTATGTTATGTTTAAACCTTTTCATATGAGGAATGCATTGGACTTAGTAAGTGACGAGTAGAGCCCGCTATAGCTCCTCGATGCATCAATAGGTCTCATGAGACAAACTAGTGTCTTGGAACATGGCCTTGACAAAATATTATTTGTAGTCTTGGCACAAGGCCTTGAATATGTGTTTATGAAGTATGACATTATGCATTCCATCATTATAAAATTGGATATTGATATTGCATGTGATTATTCGACTAGTAGAATATCCATGTGAATAAGTAAATGGAATTATTTGATTTATATTTGTCATATTATGCAGAATTTTAAGTTTAAAAGGCTTTTGTTTTAGTCTTATACATTGCCTTGAATGTTTATGCTTATTTATGAATGTTTCCACTATATTGTTATCCTTACTGAGCATCTGATCTCACCCATTTCTATGTTTTATTTTTCCTAGGATGTGAAGAACTATTTTATGGTTGACCTGTAGGGATAGGATAAGGGATAAGTGTGTTCAAAGGGGACAAGATGTTGTTGTTGTTTTTATTTCATGATGTAATGTAAAACTTATGTATGTATCTAGTACTTTCAGGGCTACTAAACTGATCGGTCTTTCGGGACATGATTTCCTTGTATCATGCCAATGTTATGTAATAATGCACCGACTCTGGGTAACTGGGGTCAGGGCGTTACAATTTCACCAACATTCGGTTGTTTGTTTTATATCTAATCACCATCAGGAAATTAATGAGGCAATCAATGTGGATCATGATACATGGAGATACCCAAATGCACATCATTGGTTCTGAATTAGACATGTTGCTATAAATGTTCATAAAAAATTTCACAACGAACCGATAAAGAAGGAAATAACAAGGCTTGGTATGCATTGTATTTGATATTTTTTACTATTTTAACATAAAGATAAAATCAAATTATGTGAAATATCATCTATTCTTTGTATCATATGAGTCGGATCAATAGAGGTTTGAAGAAAATTTTGAACAAATCTGCCATGCTAATCAAGAAGTTTATGATTATATAATGTGGATTCCAAAAGAAAAATGGACATTGGCATATGATGGGGGGAAGAGGTACGGACACATGACCACAAACATTGTGGAGTGCATCAGTGGTGTCTTCAAAGGGCTTCGTATGATACCTATAACTGCCCTAGTTCATTGGACATTATATCGATGCATGAATTACTTTTTGATAGACAAAAACTAGCATCAGATGGAATACAATAGGGGATAAGGTATGGACGAAACTTTCAACGAGATATTGAAAAGAATATTGAAGAAGCTTCTGGATATCATGTCTACCTTTTTCAACAAGAAGACTCTCGATTTTAAGTTCAAGAGCGTTCAGACACCATCACAAATTGCATCGGTGAAAAAATGGTGGTATTACTAGAAACGGGGCAATGTCAATGTGGAAATTTGTAGACCTTACGATTTCCATGAACTCACGCCATCGCAGCATGTTCCTCTATGAACATATCATGGGAATTATATATTGATCCAGTGTACCGAATGGACACCATTGCTAACTGTTATGTTGCACCATGGATTCCTATTGGAGAGTTTCGTTATTTCCCAATGCCCGAAAGCCATCCGATAATGATACCTGACATCAAATGGTTGCGTACTCTTGGGAGACCGAAGGCCAGTAGGATGCGTAATGAGATGGACTAGCCTCAAGAACAAGGGAAGAGTTTGAGATTCACCATATGTCATAAATAAGTTCATAATTGTAAATTATGCCCTAACGTTATTGGGTCGAGTTCACACTCTCATCCACAATTATGTATTGTAATCATTGTGAAATTATCATATTGTAAATTATATGTTGTTATCTCTTCTTATTTTTCTCATTTTTCTAAACCCCAAAACCCAAAAGCAGAACACTTAACCAAAAAACATCTTTTTTAAACTTTAATATCAAAATTCTAAACCCTAAACCTTAAAACCTAAACCCTAAGCCAAAATTCATAAAAATAAACCCTAAAACCTTTCAAAAAATCAAAAAACCTAGACCCAATAGAATTCCGGTCCTTCATTTTCTCATTCGAAGAAAAATGTTATTCATAGCTTCAAAAATTGTGTTAGTATAGAAAAAAGATTTTTCATTCCATATCCTATAACATTCCATTACTCATGGAGAGAATTAATGAATTGTCTATCATGGAAAATCATTCATTGGATGTCTAAATCATGAAACCTTATTCAATGAAACCTTGTGTTTATCCTACGTCATTCATAATTGTTATCAAAACAAGATGAAATTATCCTATACTTGGAATTATTCCCAGGGTTGTCATAGATATTAGCATATCCTGGTCTTAAAAAAAATTCTTCATATGTACCACCCTTCTTAGACATATCAGACTTCATAACATGGGGAAATAAAATATAATAAAGGGTTAAATTATATGCTCAGTAAGGGTAAACAAGGGATATATCATCTTTCAATTTTCTTAAAATTGGAAACATATTAAGGGTCATATTCCCCAAATAATGTGTTTTAAAAGAGTTTAAAATTATTACTAAATCACATTTATTGGCCATTGGTGTCATTCAACATATTCTCTCAAATCCATTAAGAAATGGTATTACGATACAAACCTTATACAGTGCATTATTATTATAAAGATAATTTCATTAATAAAATTCTTTCACAACATATTTCTTGGATCAAAATAAACAATAATAGCAATCATTCCACTTCAAAAGTATCAATAACATAGTCTTTACATTAGTGTCTTGGATTCTTCTAATATATATTCCCTTAAAGCATGTATCAATGTTTTTACTTCCACAATTATCATATGTGGGGAAATTATTAAATGTTGTTTTTACTATTATCTATTTTTTTTCTCTTCTTTCCTCTTTTTATCTTTATTTCATTCAAAACCAAAATACTTGGAGAATTATATTTCTTTTGGTAAAAATAACTTCATAAAAAAATGTGAATAAACATGGAATGTCTTACATTATACAAGTCATAACATTATGCTGACCATAACGTTATATTTACATTTTACACTTAAGACTCATTTCATTTGTTTATATGCAGATAGATGATATTATACTACTCACTCAGCAGAGTACCCATATTTCCCAAGTCGTGTTAGAGGGTGGTGTAGATCGATCAATCAGGGTGCGTTGAGCACACTATTTTCATCACAAGGAGCCTCCACATGCCATTAGACCATACTTGTGTCGTGTTGGATTCTATCGTCTTGTCGTATCAGATTTAAAATTTTTAGAACATCACCTACTTGCTGCCCTCATTGAGAGGTGGAGACCAGAGACACACACATTCCACCTGCCTGAGGGAATATGACCATCACCCACCAGGATGTGATAGTACTTATCAGTCTTCCTATCCAGAGGAGACCTGTTATTGGACTCACTCATGCAGCTTGGTCAGACCTTGATCAGCACTTTTTAGGCATTGACATTTTGTCTGACTGTAGGGCTACAGATGGAGCGTCCATATCTATTCCTGGGTTAGAGGCGCAAATTCCACATTTACCTAATAATGCTGATGAGTAGACTGTCATGCGTTATGCCCATGCATATATATTACGACTCATTGGCGGAACCATGTGTACTGATCACTCGGGGATGCACGTACACATGATGTATCTACCCCTACTAGAGTACTTTGATCGGGCTAGGACGTACAGCTGGATATCATCATGTTTGGCATACATGTACAGAGCATTATGCAGGCCATCCCGCAGGGATCGCATAGGTCTCAAAGGATGTGTCATCCTTAATCAGATTTGGGAATGGGAGCGCATCCCCGCATTCCTCCCTAAGCTTGATGGCCCGCTAATCAAGATGGAGGTGTTTCATGACACTTCGCATGGATGCTGGTATGATCATTCATTTATATTGGTTTCTGATGGTACTAGGAGTTATTGAATTTAATTTCTCATTATTTTTCACTATCAATGATGTATTTTATAGGTGGTGTCAACAACACAATTTCGACATGGTTCTGAGACACCATTTGGGCGTATATCATCTCAAGTTGGACTGTCTCTTACCTGATCAAGTATGTATATACAATCTATCATTGTCTAAAAAATTCAATAATAGCGTAAATTTTGGTTTTTAGTTAGGAGCTTTTTTGAAAAAGTTACGTGTCATTTCAGATTTCATGGCTTCCATACTGAAGTATTATGGACCAGTTGCTAGCATGATGCATTGTTGGGCTTGAGGATTCTATGGTTTTAGTACCCCTCATTCACTTCCATATTATTGAGTGGTAGCAGCATGATAGAGTCATGCGCCAGTTTTTCTGTGTTCAGCCGATTCCATTGTCGTCAAGACAGACAGAGGAGCTTCATGGGATGAAGCTGATAGGGAGGCAAGATGAGGACTGGCCCCGAGTACATGCCCACTTTATCGACTGCTGGAATAGATGTGCAGAGTTTCATATTCAGGGTGTACCTACGAATCGATTATTTATTCCAGAGTAGGTTGAGTATGATCCATGGTATAGATTGAAGTCTATACTGTATCTTACCCGACATAGCAGAGAGATACAAAGGATGGTAAGTCAATAAATTTCCATTAGTTTGTTTATTGAACAATTTTCTAATTCAATTTGAATCTCTTTACAGGGCAGTCACACAGAGAAGCTTTTTCACATGAGTGATGAAGAGTAGGAGGGGGTCTTTAGTCGGGCAGTCATCCATGCTAGAGCACTGGAGGTGAGGGCATCATTTCATGCGCTTTCTGAGAGCATCTTCGAGCATTCGGCCCGAAGAGAGGAGGTTCCTTCCCCATAGGAACATCCTGCAGTTGTTGCTGTTGATGAGGATCCATGACTACGATGACATAGACAGCATCGTGCTGCACATGAGGCCTCACATATTCCATAGGCAGAGTTCGGCCCTCTAGTAGTCTAGGATCTGCCAATTCAGGATGTTCCTCAGGTGGCATGGGATCCATCTTTCCTGATAGGATATCCACATTTCTCTCCATCTTGGGGTCCAGATCCATCGCAGCCTTGGGGTCTAGATCCATTGCAGCCTTGGGGTCTAGATCCATCGTATCCTTGGGGTCCAGATCCATCGCATTCTTAGGGTATAGATCTGTCACAGGCTTGGTTCCCCACTACGATGATGGAAGGTACTTCTACCACCCTAGTGGGAGAAGGATCTGGAGGGCAGTATGAGATGCAGTTGACAGCTCCTCCCACTGACACACAAATAGAAGATGTGAAATTCAGCGTTCCAGTACCCAAGGATCAGCCCTCTCCAGGTCATCAGAATCCACTGCACACTCGATGCAGATGTCTTATTCACAGACCACCATGCGGGACAGAATCTCCTCACCATAGACATAGACATTGATTGTACATGTTCATTTATATGTTTTATATCTACTGAAATTAAAATAATATTATTAATATTATCCCTTATTATATGTTTATCTAGTATTTTTGTTTTCATTTATATTTTAATCACAGTTTATAATTGATAGCTTTCGAATTCGAATACTTGAAACATAGGAATAATTATTAAATTTCAAGTAAATAACTTTAAAAGATTATAAAATATAAAGTATAAAAACAATGTAAATAAAATTTAAAATATAGTCTAAACATCTAAAAAGTTGTTGAAAATAAATATTTTCATAAATAAAATAAATAAATGATAATGAAAGAATATAAGAAAAGTAACTTAGAAGTGAGAGTGAAAAGAATGAATGTCGAGGAGGATCCTAATCCACCTACTTGACTTTGAAATCCTATAAAATATAAACTATAAGACGCATATAAATAAAAATTAAAAATTCAACTACTTATTATATGTTTAACCAATTTTTAAAATTTCATTCATATCGGTCTTATAGTTTATATTATATAAGCTAGAAAAGTCACGTACTTGAAACATTTTTAAGTTTCAAGTAGGTATATTAGAAAGCTTATAAATTATTTTTCATTAACATTTTTTAAGAAATTATTTTTATTTTCAACTAATTATTATATTTTTAATCAATGTTTAAAATTTCATTCATATCAGTTTTATAGTTTATATTTTATAGGCTAGCAAAGTCACGTACTTGAAACATTTTTAAGTTTCAAGTAGGTAGCTTAGAAAGCTTATAAATTATATTTCATCAACATTTTTTAATAAATTATTTTCTTTTTGACTAATTGTTATATTTTTAATCAATTTTTAAAATTTCATTCATATCGGTCTTATAGTTTATATTATATAGGCTAGCAAAGTCACGTACTTGAAAAAAATTTAAGTTTCAAGTAGGTCGATTAGAAATCTTATAAATTATTTTTCATCAAAATTTTTTAAGAAATTATTTTTATTTTTTACTACTTGTTATATTTTTAATCAATGTTTAAAATTTAATTCATATTCGATATAGGCTAGCAAAGTCACGTACTTGAAACATTTTTAAGTTTCAAGTAGGTGGATTAGAAATCTTATAAATTATTTTTCATCAAAATTTTTTAAGAAATTATTTTTATTTTCGACTACTTGTTATATGTTTAATCAATGTTTAAAATTTCATTCATATTGGTCTTATAATTTATATTATAGGCTAGAAAAGTCACGTACTTGAAACATTTTTAAGTTTCAAATAGGTGGATTAGAAAGCTTATAAATTATTTTTCATTAATTTTTTTTAAGAAATTCCTTTTATTTTTGACTAATTTTCATATGTTTAATAAATTTTTAAAATTTCATTCATATTGGTCTTATAGTTTATATTATATAGGATAGAAAACTCACGTACTTGAAACATTTTTAAGTTTCAAGTAGGTGGATTAGAAATATTATAAATTATTTTTCATCAACATTTTTTAATAAATTATTTTTATTTTTGACTACTTTTCATATGTTTAATCAATGTTTAAAATTTCATTCATATTGGTCTTATAGTTTATATTATAGGCTAGCAAAGACATGTACTTGAAAAAATTTTAAGTTTCAAATATATGGATTAGAAAGATTATAAATTATTTTTGCATCAACATTTTTTAATAAAATTCTTTTTATTTTCTACTACATGTTATATTTTTAATCATTGTTTAAAATTTCATTCATATCGGTCTTATAGTTTATATTATATAGGCTAGAAAAGTCACGTACTTGAAACATTTTTAAGCTTCAAGTAGGTGGATTAGAAAGCTTATAAATTATTTTTCATCAACATTTTTTATGAAATTATTTTTATTTTTTACTACTTGTTATATGTTTAATCAATGTTTAAAATTTCATTCATATCGGTCTTATAGTTTATATTATAGGATAGCAAAGTCACGTACTTGAAACATTTTTAAGTTTTAAATAGGTGGATTAGAAAGCTTATAAATTATTTTTCATCAACACTTTTTAAGAAATTATTTTTATTTTTGACTACTTGTTATATTTTTAATCAATTTTTAAAATTTTATTCATATTGGTCTTATAGTTTATATTATATAGGCTAGAAAAGTCACGTACTTGAAACATTTTTAAGTTTCAAGTAGGTGGATTAGAAAGCTTATAAATTATTTTTCATCAACATTTTTTAAGAAATTATTTTTATTTTCGACTACTTGTTATATGTTTAATCAATGTTTAAAATTTCATTCATATCGGTCTTATAGTTTATATTATAGGATAGAAAAGACATGAACTTGAAACATTTTTAAGTTTCAAATAGGTGGATTGGAAAGCTTATAAATTATTTTTGCATCAAAATTTTTTAATAAAATTATTTTTATTTTAGACTACATATTATATTTTTAATCAATGTTTAAAATGTCATTCATATCAGTCTTATAGTTTATATTATATAGGTTAGAAAAGTCACATACTTGAAGAACAATCATCGGCTAAATACAAACGTAGATGCAGGGGGCTATTCAGTTATCTGATCACCGTTGATGCTTACGAGATTCTAAATGAGAAGCATGTAATAATGGCATTCACGTGATCACTCCAACTTGAGGAGAGGAGAACACATGAACTCGCATAAATTTTTGGGTTATCCGTCATCGATGAGTCATGGGAGACAGAGTCGCCTGGACGAAGTAAATGTAAAATTTATTGCACAGGTATGATGGAAACACAATATTCATAGAGTTTCACTTGCATGAATATTCTTTGAATGAAGAAATAAAGACTCCCGCGTTCATCCGAGTGTCCACGATGATTTGTGTTGCTGCAGGAAGAAACATAGACCTGAAACCTTCGGGTGTTTTAAATATGTCGCGGTATTTATTATATCACAAAAATAATAGGATACGGAGTTGCGGTATTCAAAATGAATAATCCTGCATGAAGGAGAGCCTGAGTCTTCGGGAATTTGAAGCAGCGACATGCAGAGAGTGAGCATTCGAGTATTTACAGTCCACATGAAATGTTTATATGCATGCAATGCATGAATATATAGGAGGTGTCGCGGGTGTCGCGGGTGTTTTCATACCATGTGAAGAATGAATTTGAAGGAAATACCTACGAGTATTTTATTTGAGAGACTGTATTGAACATGTGAGATACAGCCATGGTTGATCACTTTCCACGTGAATAAGAATGATACCCTTTGGGTGTTTAAGATGCTTTCATGTAGAAAGGATGTACCCACGGGTATTTTAAATGGTTTTCAAATATGCATTGCATGAAGAAATAGATACCCATGGTCATTGGGGTATTTAGATGAGTGATAAAATACCCACATCATTCGGGTATTTAGATTTGAATAAGGTGAATAAATGTGTTATTCCAAACACATTTAAATGAGGATTTAAATGAGAAATTTTAAATCATGTAATTAAATGAGACATTATCCTATTCACAACATTTTTGTATAAATATGTTCATGCAGGTGATGAGAAAGATGTACAACACACCATTGCAATATCTTTTGGAGATCCCAATACAGTTTTTGTATCGAAGAGAGAAAGATTCAAAGATGAGTAATTCTTCAAGAAGGTGACCACATGAACCCAACCATTTAAAGAGAAGTCTCAAAACCAACATTTCTGAAGTTCTTGATAAATTTCATAGGGAAGGAGAAATAAAATTTCTTATGGAGAAAGAATATCTCTTGAAGAACAGGTGGTGCTAGTATAAACAACATCATTAAAGACTGGTGGTTCCAGTATAAATAATTCCTCTCGCTCAAGAAGATCAATCAGATCCTACATAATCATTGTGCGCCAGTTATAGGCATTTATAATCATTACAATTTAAAATGATAAGAGTATTCGTGAAACAACCACAGGTTGATCACGACTATGAGTAGGTCTTTGTACCGAACCTTGTAAAAATCATTCTGTGTTGTTGTCTCTTTTATTATCTGCATTTCATATGAATGTGAACATTGAGAGCAAGCAATAAGATCTATTCCTTTCAACCAGGGTAGAGGTTCAAGAGTAAGAGGATATAACTAAAAAGAAAGTAAAACTCGGTAAAAAGTTGGGTACACTGATTCACCCCCCCCCCTCAGTTTTCTCTACCCGATCCATCTGGGCTCTATAGATGGTATCAGAGCAATGGTATGCCTCTGATTGGATCAATGTTTTTTATTCCCAGTTATTTTTACAAGGTGTATATAAAGTGCATACTTGAAGTTATTTCAGAAGTTCATCAAGTGGAAGACATAGTCTCCACTCCAGTTGAAGAAGGCATGAAATTCTAGGCCAAGACTCTGAAAATTTGGAAGAAGAAAGAAGAAAATAGATTGAGGAAAATCTCAATGAAAGAATAAAAGTATTGACACTATCTTGTTAAATCAATTGACAATAATCCTTTTGAAGAAACTAGCTCAAGCTATGAAAAGTTTAAGGAAGTTAAATCTATCAAATTAATTGAAGTCTCATACTCACAATTTGAAAGATATATGAATAATTTTCCTAAAAAAATGATTTCATATATACTTTGTTCTTTTAAGAATATTTTTGATATTATAAAGCAACTTGAAGAGGAAATTAAAATATAGGAGGATACACTTGCAAAGAGATTTAGAATGCACAATTCTCTCACAAACCTCTTTGAAGAAAAAAGAAAAAATTGTGACACTTTACAATGAAAATATTTCATTAATTGAAGAAGAATTTCAATGACATATTTATGAGATCATATTAAGTAAACATGTTTTTGGTGAAGTAATCCACATTCTTGAAACATTGTTCAATGTTTCCATGAATTTCAGAGATGCTCAAATTGAAGACAAAACATTTAAGGTAAAGGAGCTTGACATTCTAGTGGAAGAAAAGATAAAGTTATATGAATAGTATATTCTAAAGAATCATGCTCTATAAGAATCACATAAAGATACTATTAGTTCCAAGTAATCTCAATTAGAAGTTAAAACCATAAGAATCAAAGACCTTGATAGCTCTATGATTGAAGGTAGAAAAAAAAATAAGACCATATTAATAAAATAAAAAGTGAATGGGAATGCTGACTAACATCAGTTGAAAATGAGAAGTTTTTCCTCAGCATGAAATGTCATGAACTAGATGTAAAATTGAAAATTTTGAAGGTTACACATGCTGGAACTTCCCAAGTTGCTGAAAAGAAGAACTCTTCCACCCAAACATATGAAGAGAGTCAACCTCCAAGAATGGATGTTTCTATTCAAACTATTGATATGAATCATGTCTGTAAATATACTCATATCGGTGGAAATAATATCTCAAAATTACCTCTTGATCAACTTTCTAAAAGTTCATGGAAGAAGGTAACTCATAACCCAGTTAATTTTGTTCCCACTAATGCAGTCACATCTGCTAGTGCAGGATCAAAGCTAAAAACTGGGAAGATTTGGGTTGATAAAAATACTGATAAATCCACTAAAACACAAAAAATGAATACTGGAAAGATCAAGAAAAATAACTCCCAAAACGATGCTCCAAAAAGTGAAAGACAAATCTAGAAACAACAATGAACTAAATCTAGCCAAACTGGTACTACAAGAAAAAGGAGATTTGTTAATTATTGTTAGTGTTGTTGGAAGTTTAGGCATCAGGATGTTGAATTTTGGAACAACATGACAATGTATGAATACTACATAAGGCCTACGTTCAGGGGGAGTAGATGTGAACAAATAAAGAAACCCACAAAACAAAAGTAGATTCCACATAAAGGAATAAATTTGTACACTAGAAACAGATTCAAATTCCTTGCAGAATTTTGTGAATACTCCAACATGAGTGGTCACATAGAATAAGAGTGTTGGTATGCATCAGTTGGGTACAATTATTATGCTAATAGAATACCAAAACCCATACAGAAGTAGGTTAAAAGTAAAAGAGAACTAGCTGCCATGGGAGATAGATGGGTGGTGAAAGATGTTCAACACATGAAAACTAAAAAAACACTCCTAAGAAGGTTGAAAATATTGATTCCAAGAATGTTATGTTAACCAAGATAAGAATATTCTACTATTGAAATAGATTTTATACCATGGAACACTGCAAATAGAATATGGAAATGAAATAAATCAAATTGAAATCAAGAAGAGAATCAATCCAAGAAAAAAATAAGGAGATAAGATTGATTGGATACATTCTTGAAGAATATTTTAATAAGTTACCTAAGAAGGGTAACTCAAAAACATTAAAGAAACCAACAAGTGAAAGCTGTTATAGAAATACAAAAAATATGAATATGAAGCACTAGCTAGAGTAAAGGCAAAGGGAAAACAAATTATTCCAAATTAAGAAGAATTAAAATTTCATAAGATGTTGTCAACAAATGACAACTCTATTATCTCACAAAAATTGTGTGGAAGGTTCAATCAGACTAGATATAATGAAATAAATTTCATAACTCTTTTACCTTCTCAAAAGGATATACTAAAGATAAAAAACAATCATCAGGGGAACCTATTGAACTACTGGTAGATGTGAAGATAAATAGTCCACACAAGATGAATTTGAATGAAAGAAAAGATTTTATGTTGTTAAAGAAATCTTATAATGTGAAATATGAAAGAGACACAAGCATGAAGAGTACTAGACACTTTAGAGATACAATAAAAGGAGTCTATGGGTTGAGAGAAACTCTTCTGCCCGGTTACACTTATTATTAAGCTCATAAGTGTTCCACCTTATTCCCTTATTCTTGTGTAGTATTTTTGTGCTTACATTGTAGGGAACTGAAGGTGAAGTTCAATCTCAACATGAGAAATGAGTGAACAAAGTGGAAGAAAACAAGTTGGAATATATATTCAATATTTTATAAAAAATGAATTTTTTCACAATGGTGGATCATCAATATGAACATATTGAAGACTATTTGATGAAACTGTCCACTGAAAAGAATGAAGGGAGTGTGCCCCTTGAGGGGAAGAAAACATAAAGGATATGTTATCAAGACTTATTTCTTGAATATGTGGAAGATTATTTCATATCTATAGAAGTTTAAAATTGAGGTAACCCAGTTGCACTTATTTCCCTTGCCTTGATGATATCAAATATGTGCATCAAGGGGGAGTGTTGGTTGATGAGTAAGATTATAAAAAGGGGGAGTAAAATATTCTTTCACTTGAAATTCCTAATGTGTTTGCTGAAGTGTACAGGAGAATATATTACTTCATGAATTTTCTTTATACATCCCCCTCTTTGAGAAATAAATATATTATGAGCATTATATCACATGCATGGTTGTTAAAAGACATCATAGATATCCTTGGTTATATCTCTCTTGTTTTCTACATTGGGTTAGCCCATGAAGGCTTAGAGTTGACCAACTAAAGGCTATTTGCTAAGTGAAACATGTGGTAACATCCTTATTTCATAAAAAGGAGAAGTTATTTTCAAATGCCTTGAAGGAAAGAATAAAACCTCAGCTTTAATATTTTTCATTTATTATCAATAAGGGATAGAAGGGACATTGACTTTAAGAAAATGATATTGACAACAAATAAAAAGAGGGAGATTGAAAAGACCATGTGGATGGTTTATGAGTATGGTTGTATTTTTTGTCAATATATAATAAGGAATCAAACATCAATGTATTATGAAGTCCTCTATGATTAGTGATTAATCATAGAAATAGAAAGATGGAAAGAGTTTGAGAAATATTCAAGAATGCTTGGAAAATTGTTTTGGATTCCTTGGATCTCATTCACTAAGATAATTCCCCATGTTTTGTGATGATTCTTGGAGAATTTTTATGGACTTATTGGTTTTCATTTGGTAAGACAATTCTCCATAATTGATGGTGATGTTTGGATAATTGTTATGGACTCACTTGATGTCAATGGATATTATACTTGAGAAATTATCCATGTTATAAATGTAATGATTGTTTGAAGTGATCTTAAATGTTGAAGACATGTGCTAAAGTGTTTGCACATTGTTTACTGCAAGTGAAGACCATGCAAATATTTATTTTTCATAATGATGTGAAGAATTCCATGCATATTTATCTCATTATATATTTTTTATAAAGGAGGTTTGATAATTGTCTTGGAATTATATTTATTACATAGGAATTTTCTAAGTAATATTAAGGTGTATTTACTAAAAAAGTGGCCAACCCACTGATCATCCAAGGTCAGCTCAACCTTGAACACAAGTGGGACTCGAAGTATACCATGCCCAAATTTACCTTCTCAAGCCAGGACAATGGGCGGAATAGGAGCGCACACAAGTCTATAATGAATTATTGGGCCATCTATAGGCCTGTAGTAAAGGTGGGCACATGGTGCGCACCCGCATGTGATGGTGGGCTGAATCCCTTGATGGAGTGCAGTTCAGTGTGAGCGGGTGTTGATCCCCCACGGCCAGCTCAAGGCGATAACAGCATGCCTTGATTGATATATCACAATGAAGCACACCAGGAAGTTTGATGTGGGATAAATGAAGAGTGGTCATTTTTCATCCTCTTTAAAAAATATGGACATTTTGTTAATCGTCTGATCCACTTCATCAGTGTCGTTTGTTCTCCATCGCATGTCGTCTCATGCCTTCAGCTTCATCAATGATCTCCAGTTCACCAAAGAACATGGTCAAACCATCAATCATCAACCTGAGGATACCAAGATTATTATAATCCTGAATTTATGAATCGATGAGACCACAAATCATCATGAATTCATGCTACACTTTTCATGCATGCAATAATGTGAAGAACAATCATCAGTCGAATGCAAACGCAAATGTAGAAGGCTATTTGGTTATCTAATCTTCATTGATGCTTGTGAACTTCTAAATGAGAATAATGTGATAATGGAATTCATGTGAGAACTCCAACATGAGGAGAACACACAAACTCGCATAAGTTTTTGGGTTATCCTTCATTGATGAGTCTTGGGTGACAGAGTTGCTTGGATGAAGTAAACATCGAATTTATTGTATAAGTATGATCGAAACACAATATTCAGGTAGTTTCACTTAAATTAATATTCTTTGAATTAAGAAAAAAAAAGTCTCCCACATTCGTTCAAGTAGTCACGGTGATTTATGTTGTTGCGGGAAGAAATAGAGACCTGAAACCTTCAGGTGTTTTAAATATACAGCAGTATTTATTATACCGCCTAAAGAATAGGACAATGAGTCTCAGTATTCAAAATTAATAAGCCTGCATGAAGTAGATCCCAAGTCTTCAGGCATTTTAATTAATGACATTCCGATTTGGGCCTTCAGGCCAATGGTTTGGGCTTATGGGTCTCGAGGCCGTTGGGCCACCAGAGACCTTCGGGCCATAGGGCCTTTAGGCCAATAAGGGATTTCATGCCATAGGGATTTCAAGGACACCAATTGACTTTAGGAAACAGGGTCTTCGGTCCATAGGGCCTTTGAGCCAAAAATACCAAGAAGAAAACTAGGCAGACCACACAGGAGAAAACCCAGAAGAGGATTCAGAGAAAAGTAGCAACCACCAGAGCAGAGCTAACTAGATTGGAAGAATGAGAGGGTATGGAAACTTCCATCAGTACTGGTCACCATGAATATCTTCATGGGGAAATTCTATCCAATCACCAATGTGGATGGGGAGCTAGGCACCTTCAATGATGAAGATGCTGGGTAGGGGCAGTTCTAGTGTAGTTTGGTTGGGTCTTTGGGTCACGTATTGGGCATTGTGCCTCTGCGCCTTCGAGTCATGTACCGGACCTTATGCCACTAGGAATATGGGTCATGAAAGGGTTCCCTCTCAACCCAGTTAAAAAGGGGATTATCCAAAAATAAATAAATATCAAGGCCTTCGGTCCATTCAGTCATACAATGCACAAAGAAACATGAGGATTCCTAAGTGTTTTCATACAACGTGAAGGATGGATTTGTGGGAAGTACCTATAGGTATTTTATTTGAGAGACTATATTAAACCTATGAGATATAGTCATGGTTTATCACTTTCCATGTGAAGAAGAAGGACACCCTTCAGGTGTTTAATATACATGCATGAAAAAGGAACTACCCATGAGAATTCTAAATGGTTTGAAAATATGAATTGCATGATGAATTAAATACCCATGGTCATTGGGGTATTTATATGAGTGATAAAATACCCACAATATTTGGGTATTTACATTTTAAGTAGAATAAATGTGTTATTCCAAACAAATTTAAATGAGGATTTAAATGATAGAATCTAAATCATGTAATTATGTGAGACATTTTCCTATGCACAATATTTGTGTATAAATATGTGCATGCAGGTGATGAGAAAGATGTGTTTTCACACCCAGACTTGTGAGATAATTTTATTTTTATTATTTTATTTTTCTATGAGATATTTTGTCGAGTTTCGTGCTGATCCCAATTGAAATTTTTTGTTTTTATTGATAAATAAATGTTTTAGGCTTGTCAGCGCCCAGCGTGCGGGTAGGGCACGGTTTAAGCCGCACGGCTTCGCTAAATCACCTTGTGTCCTGCCCGGTGCAAAGCTAATTAATTAATTAATTAAATTAAATGATCGATAAAGAAATGAAATTAAAATAGCGATAAAGTGAAAATAAAGTAAAATAAGAAAAGTGTAATAAAATTTAATGAATTATTTTAATGGTAATACTAATATTATTATTTGAGGATATTATTATTATTATTATTATTGATAAGGATAAGAATTTTATTAAGTTATTATTATTATTATTATCATTATTATAAAATTATAGTGATTATTATTATTGCCATTAATTAATTAATTATTATTGTTGTTGTTGTTGTTGTTATAACTTTGATTACTATTAATTTTAATTTATTTATTTATCATTATTTTTTATTTTGTTTTGTTTTGGTTAGGGTTGAATCTCCCCCCCTTTGGTACGTCCAACCTATCACCCCACTACCCCACTACGTCACGCCCAAATTTCCCCACTCCTACCCAGGTCGCGCCGCCCTCTCCCTCCCGGCCAACAACCTCACCAGTGAACCCCCCTCCTCCTACTTCCCTTTTGGTGAACAACAACTGAACCGGCCTCCCACCTTCACCGGCATACATGAACTGGCCGACCTCCCCTCTTCCGGTTGTGTGACCCAACCACTCACTATATCACCCACTAGCAACGGCCTCCCCTTGATGGTCGGCCCACCTCCGGTGACCAATCCCCTTAGTGTCGTTGCACCCTCTATACCTTGAGTAGACCCTCCTACTTCTTCCTTGCTAGGATTTTCGCCCTTGTTATTTTGAAATTTTTGTTTTTCCAACATTTAGGGTGTTAATATTAGGTTTGGGGTTTTTCCTTCTTAATTAGGGTTGTTTCTTGCTTTATCTTGGTGTGAATGTGGTGTATATGTGATTTTTCACCGTTTTTCAGAATTTTCTTCATGTGAGGTAGGTGGTCTTGTGCCCTAGCATCACTGTATAAATTTAATTATGCTTGTTTGAGTTTATAAATGTATTCTTTGGTTTGATTATGTGGTGAGAATGGTATTTTTGGAATGTTTGGTGTGTTGATAAGTTAGAAATTAATTCTTGATAAAGGAAATTGCAATGTTTTGTGTTTTCTTTAATGTAATGTTTTTAAGATGGGTTTTAGGGGTTTTTTGGATGGTGTGAAATGTGTTTTCAAGGTCTTTGAGGTGTGTGTGTATTTTAATAGAGTTTTTCAAAGGAAAATGAATCACTTTGGGCATGTTTTCCTTGTTGTGCATTTTGTGTATAATTTTTGAAGTGTTTGAAAATGTGAAAATCTTGTTTTAAAAATAGTTTAAAGTATGAGTGGTTATATGAAAGGTATTTACCCATTGGTTTGGTTAGTCTTAATTGGATGTTTTCTGGTGTTATAAAAAGGGGAATTTGAGATCTTTGTAAGTGATGGAAAAGGTATTTGAAAAAGATCTTTTCTATGGTGTTTGTAAATTGACAAAGGTGGTGTTTTGTAAAGAGTGGTGTTTTCATTGAAATTTTTGGACTTTGTGTGAATGTAGTGGTGTAGTGTGTGTGCATTTGAACTTTAAATCAAGCACAAGGGAAACCCTAGGTATCTAGGTCAGTGAACTAGGAATAGTATGCTAGATCATACATAAGTGATTCGTCCTGGTTTCTTCTACTAGGATTAACACTACAAGACTAACTAAACAGTTGTGATGATTGGAGACCACTATGTATGGATTTGTTCCCTACTAGTGGCTCATGCACGAAAACTTAGATCATTGTGGTTCTTATTCCATGTTTACACTAAGATATGATGTGTCTAGGGTCCCATTTTTTCTAGCTACCTTAGTGGATTTACCCACGGTGATCTACTATTCATGATGTGGTACCTTCCATCAGTATACGAAGGACCACTTGAGTGTGTGTGTGTGTACATGCTCTCTTTATGAATTTTCTATTTCACTTTAAAGTAGTGTTTCTCAAAATTGTTTTTCTTTAGGTGTTCCTTTTTAACTTTTACCTTGTAAAATATTTCCTTAAAATTGTTTTAAAAGCATGAATTTGAATAAGCATGTTAAATTATCTCTTGATGTTGTGACTTGGAATCTTCTTATTGGGTGTCATCCTACTGGGCTCTTAGATCACACTCTACATACACCTTTGGGTGTATGTAGACCTTGTTCTTTGTGTATCCCAGGTTGAGGCATCATGCTTAGCGATGGTGGTATGGGTTGTTGATGGTCTTCTCATGCAGGTTAGTGTTGGTAGCTTGGGGATGTGGCTTCTCATGTTGCTTTGAGGTTTGTGTTGGAGTTTTGGTTTTTCTTTGTTGTAGTTTCCTTTAGGTTTTGAGTAGAGTTGTGACCTATAATTCTGAACATAGTTTAAGGTCATGTTTGGTTGTCCGTTTTTAGTTTAATTTAGTTATCTTGTTAGTTGTTTTGTGTTTATTATTTTGGGTAAATCATTCCCACGTATTATTTTTGATACTCTGGCACTCGTACTAGTCCATGGGGATCAAGAATTACCCTAGTACCTTACCACGGACTAGGTTGAGTGTCTATTGGATGGTGACCCGACTTGGTTCGTGATAAAATTGTATCAGAGCAGGTCGGCTCACTTGGGTTGTGTTCCTTTAGGAAGAGTCAGGTTAGACCAGAGTTAAGGGTTTTGGAACTCGATGTTCTAGCTACGAGTAAGGTTCTTGGCTAGATCACCTTGTGGAGGGACTCTAATTACCATGGTAATTTGAGGTTTTTCTTAGTCTTTGGTCCTTATAGTTAATCTTGTTTGGGAGAAATGAAAATGGATCAGCTTCAATGGTCTCATCAAGCTCATAGGTCCTGGAAAACCATGTAGATCCAGGGACATTTCCCTAGTACGCTCTCTGTGATGGTGGAGTGATTGGTGTATGGCTGCTAACCATATGTCCATTTCACCCACTAGTACTAATTTCCTTGCATGTTTTCTTGTGTCCCTTTGGGTTTTGGAAACCATTTTGAAAACCTTTGTCTAAAAATTTGTAAAATCTGGATTTTTAAGTGGAAATGACTTGATTTTTAAAGTGGTGGAACATGGGTTTTCATAACTATTTTGAATGAGGTTTTAGAAATATGTATTTTCATGAAATGGTATTTTTATAAAATGATATTGGATTTTTATGATTGAAATTTGTGGATTTATAAACTTGATGGTTTAGAAAACATGGATGATTCTAAAGTGGGTTTGGGAATTTTGTTTTCAAATGAATTTGTTAAACTATTGAAATGTGTTTTGAAAGGGATGGAGTGTTTTAGAATTTATGTATGGAGTTTGGAAATGGATTTTTATTTGGTAACTAGTGAGCAATTGGAAATTTTATGAATCTTTGGAACCTTGCTTTAAAATGAGAAGAGTCGAGTTCTTACTTAAATGGTGTTTGATAAAAAGGGGTTTTTCATGAAATCAGAAGTGTTTTGAAATGGGGTGAAATTTTTTGAGATTAATGTGTAAGACTTGAAAGTGAGTTTTGATGTGAATTTTTTGTGTTTTTCCAAAAACAATTTTAAGATTTTAATTGGGTTTAACCTTGTGACTTGTGTTTTTTGAAAATGGGGGTGTGGGTTGATTATTTTCTTGGAAAATGGAAATAATTTTGTTCTAACATTTGGCATTTTCATGGGTGACCATAGGTATGGGATATATGTGGAAGATGAATTGGTACCCATTTGGCATGAGAGCATGCATGTGTAAGGCCCATGGGGTGTCATTGGGGAATGGGCAACCCACCCTACCGGCTTTATTTTCAAAAGTGTTTTTAAAGAAAGGATGGAGTGTTTGATGATCCATAATTTTGTGGTGTGTCTTTTTGTGTTTTGGGAATCTTATAGTGGGGTGTTTTGAGTTTTGGAAACCTATCTTATTTGGACGATGTTCCATGTTTTCATCCCATTGGTAAGTTGATTTAAGGTGTTGATTAGTGGTCTTCTTTGAGAAGTGTTTCAGGAGGTCTTTGCAGTGGTTTTTTCCATACATCAGGTGTTTTCTCATAGTGTGCTTGACCAGCGGACCAGTTTGTTTGGGTATGTGGTTCTTCTTCTTGGTTAGTGTACGCCCCCATTATGAGATAATATGATTTTGAGATGTGGTCGCAGTGATTCTCCATTGTATGGCCCTCCATTCAATCAAAAGACTTTCCTTTTTGAGTGTTAGCACCGTGTTTATCCCTTTTCCTTCTTGGTTAAGTAGATCCTCTCACTACGGGAGAGCAGATGTGAGAGGGGTTGAGTGAAAATTGTTTTCCACGGGTCATTTGATGGTCAAAATTGAAGGTCGACATCGTTAGGTCTATAGGTCATATTTGGAAGCAGTGAAAGGAAATCCAGTGGGGAATGGTGAAGACGGTTCAGAGTTATCAGTGTTGAATGGTGTCTTAAAAGGATTTGTAGTTCTCTCATCAGTCGTAATGGTCATGTTTGGTGATGTCTTGCAGGGTGTGTTCTCTTTGAAGTGCAAGGGTGGATTTTGTAGAATCCTCCAAGAATCTCTATTTTCACAGGAGTGTGTCCTCATGGACAGTTCTAATTTTTTTCTGTTCAAAGGGGATTGTTTGTCGTACATATTTCTTTATAAATTTTCTTGGTGAAGGTGAAGAGGTGATGCATGTGCATCATCTAGACCCCTGTTTTGGTAGATGTCCCATGAGGAAGTAGTTGGATGTCGGGGTGTGTTGTGTTTGTTGTTGTTATCTTGGTTGCATTGTGGTTGTGTGTGGTGCCAAAACGAGAAGCTTTGTTCGGGAGTCTCCAATGCCTAACTGTGAGGTAGGAGATTCTTCAAACATTAGGGCTCTAGCCATAGGCTTTAGAGTGAAGTTGGCACATGGTCAGGAACCCCGAGAGTGTATGCGACCCAGACCTTATTCCTGTCATCAGTGTTGAAGGTGAAGGTAGTTTAAATCATTTCTTGTAGCTATTTTATTCCGAATAACCTACTTGGGTGCCTGAGGTTTCTTGCAGCTATGAGGAGATATGGTTGTCTCATTACCTTAAAGTCTCGGTGGTTGTGTCCCACCAGATGTAATCTCTTTTAGTGTCCCTTATGGGGGTCTGTTTGGGTGAATTGGTCTTAACTTTTTTTGGATCATCCAAGGATGTGAAGTGGTTGGTTTTCCTTTGTCCAGGGTTTTGATGCTCTGGTAGTTGGTCTCTTCCCTCCCTACCCCTTGTGGTGGGGGTGTTTGGTCACTGTTAGGAAATCTCAAAGTTTGTGTATCTTCTATCAGTTCTAATTGTGGGGAGACCCACGGTGGGTCTCGCTCAAATGTCTCTGGAATGAATCAGTGTTGGCCATTTTCATATTGGTAGGGAGTCCATTCAGGCCTCCTCATTTCAGTCAGTTGGTTCTTGTCTCGAGGGTTGGTTGGTATTTAATAGTGGGGAGTCTGTTTAGGCCTCCCCATGTCTATCCTTTGGTTTTGTTCCTAGAAATGGTTCGGTTCTACTTGTTTACTTTGGACAACTGGTGTGGTTTCCATTTAGTAGTGTTTAAAATGTTTTGGTTTGAGAGATTGGATTATGTGGGTGTGAAAATTTCGATCCTTGATCGATCAATTGGAGTTGTTCTAGCTCTTTAGGGAGGGTGACGCTTAGCGGAAAGTATTTTTATGGGTTTCTTGAGGTTTTCATTTAAGTCACTTCCTATGAGCACGGTGTGTTTGCCTCTTTTCACTTGTTTTTCATAGGGATCCTCTTTGAACCTTAAGGGAGTATCGGTTTTGTTTTGTCTAAGTCTTGTTGTGTCTTTATAGGGGTGAAAATATTTATGGTGGAGAGAATTGTCACACCCAGACTTTTGAGATTATTTTATTTTTATTATTTTATTTTTCTTTGAGATATTTTGTCGAGTTGTGGGTCAGGCCTGATTGAAATTTTTCATTTTTACTGATAAATAAAGGTTTTAGGCTTGTTAGTGCCCAGCGCGTGGGTAGGGCATGGTTGAAGCCGCACGGCTTCACTGAATCACCTTGTATTCCGCCCGGTCCATGGTTAATTAATTAATTAAATTAATGAAATTATCAATAAAGAAATGAAATTAAAAGAGTGATAAATTTAAAATAAAATAAAATAAGAAAAGTGTAATAAAATTTAATGAATTTTTTTAATGGTAATAATAATATTATTATTTGAGGATATTATTATTATTATTATTATTAGTTCTAAGGATAAGAATTTTATTAAGTTGTTATTATTATTATCATTATTATAAAATTATTATTATTATTATTGCCATTAATTAATTAATTATTATTATTGTTATTGTTATTGTTATAACTTTTATTACTATTATTTTCAATTTATTTAATTTTTTTATTTTTATTTTTGTTTTGGTTAGGGTTGAATCCCCCCCTTTGGTGTGTCCAACCTACCACCCCTTACCCCACTGTGTCACGCCCAGCTTTCCCCCCTCCTACCCAGGTCGCACCACCCTCTCCATCCCAGCCAGCAGCCTCGCCGGTGACACCCCCTCCTACTTCCCTTCCAATAGACAACACATGGACTGGTCTCCCACCTTCACGGGCATGCATGAACTGGCTGACCTCCCCTCTTCTGGTTACGTGACCTAGTCACCCGTCGGACCACCCACCAACCACGGCCTCCCCTTACTAGCCAGTCCACCTCCAACAACCAAGCCCCTTAGCACCTCTGCACCCTCTCCACCTCGAGTAGACCCTCCTCCTTCTTCCTTGCTAGAGTTTTGGACCTTGTTATTTTGAAATTTATATTTTTTCAACTTTTAGGGTGTTAATCTTGGATTTTGGGTTTATCCTTCTTAATTAGGGTTGTTTCTTGTTTCCTCTTGGTGCAAATGTGGTGCAGATGTGATTTTTCACTGTTCTCCGAAATGTTCTTCCTGTGAGGTAGGTGGTTTTGTGCCCTAGCATCACTAGATAAATTTAATTATGCTTGTTTGAGTTTATAAATGTATTCTTTGGTTTGATTATGTGGTGTGAATGGTATTTTTGGAATGGTTGGTGTGTTGTTAAGTTAGAAATTAATTTTTGATAGAGGAAATGGCAATGTTTGGTGGGCGCTTTAATGTAATGCTTTTAAGATGGGTTTTAGGGGTTATTTCGATGGTGCGAAATGTGTTTTTAAGGTATTTGAGGTGTGTGTATATTTTAATGGAGGTTTTCAAAAGAAAATGAGTCACTTTGGGCATGTTTTCCTTGTTGTTCATTTTGTGTATAATTTTTGAAGTGTTTGAAAAGGTGGAAATCTTGTTTTAAAAATAGTTTAAAGTATGAGTGGTTTTATGAAGGGGTTTGGCATATTGTTTTGGTTAGTCTTAATTGGGTGTTTTTTAGTGTTATAAAAAGGGGAATTTGAGAACTTTTTAAGTGATGGCAAAGGTATTTGAAAAAGGGATTTTCTATGGTGTGCATAAATTGACAAAGGTGATGTTTTGTAAAAAGGGGTGTTTTCATTGAAATGATTGTACTTTGTGTGAATGTAGTGGTGTGGTGTGTGTGCATGTGAACTTTAACTCGAGCACAAGGGAAACCTCGGGTATCTAGGTGGGAATACTAGGACTAGTATGATAGATGATACAGAAGTGGTTTATCCTGGTTTCTTCTAGCAGGATTGACACTACAACACTAACTAAACAGTTGTGATCCTTAGAGACCACTAGGTTATGGGTGTGTTCCCTACTAGTGGCTCATGCATGAGAACATAGACCGTTGTGGTTCCTATGACACATTTACACTGAGATACAATGTCTCTAGGGTCCCATCTATTCTAGATACCTTATGGTATTTACCCACGGTGCTCTACTATTCATGACATGGTGCCTTCCATCGGTATATAGAAGACCACTTGAATGTGTTTGTGTTCTTTATGAATTTTATCTTTCACTTTAAAGTAGTGTTTGTGAATTGGTTTTTCTTTGAGTGTTCCTTTTTAACTTTTATCTTGTAAATGATTTCCTCAAAAGTGTTTTAAAAGCATGAATTTGAATAAGCATGTTAAATTATCTCTTGATGGTGTGGCATGGAATCTTCTTATTGGGTGGAATCCTACTAGGCTCTTGGATCACACCCTATATACACCTTTGGGTGTATGTAGACCTTGTTCTTTGTATATCCCAGGTTGAGGCATCGTGCTTAGTGATGGTGGTCTGGGTTTTTGATGGTCTTCTCGTGAAGTTTGGTGTTGGTAGCTTGGGAATGTGGCTTCTCATGTTGCTTTGAGGTTTGTGTTGGAGTTTTGGTTTTTCTTTATTGTATTTTCCTTTGGGTTTTGAGTCGAGTTGTGAACTTTAAATTTGAACATAGTTTAAGGGACTATTTGGTTGTTTATTTTTAGTTTAATTTAGTTATCTTGTTAGTTGTTTTATGTTTATTATTTCAGGAAAATCGTTCCCACATATTATTTTTGATACTCGGGCACTTGTGCCCACCCGTGGGGATCGAGAATGCCCCTTGGGCCTTGCTGCGGACCAGGTCGGGCTTCGATTGGATGGTAACCCGACTTAGTCCGTGAAAAAATGGTATCAGAGCAGTTCAACTCTCTTGGGTCATGTTCCTTTAGGAAGATTTAGGGTTGACCGAAGTTAAGGGTGTCATAACTTGATGTTATAGCTATGAGTAAGGTGTTTGGCCAGCACACCTCGTGGCGGGACTCAAGTTACCATGGGAAGTTGAGGTTTTTCTGAGTCTTTCATCCTTGTGGTTAATCTTGTTTGGGGGAAATGAAAAGGTAGTTGGGTCAATGGTCTCATCAAGATCGCAGGGCCTGGAAATCCATGTGGAGTCTGGGACATTGCCCTAATATGATCTCTATGATGGTGGAGTGATTGGCATATGACCGCCAACCATATGTCCAAGTCACCCACTGGAACTAATTTACTTGTGCGTTTTCCTGGGTCCCTTTGGGTTTTGGAAACCATTTTGAAAACCTTTGTATATAAATTTTTTAAATCTAGATTTTTAAGTGGAAATGACTTGATTTTCAAAGTGGTGGAACATGGGTTTTCAGAACTGTTTTGAATGAGGTTTTAGAAAGAGGTATTTTCATGAAATGGTCTTTGTATAAAATGAGATTAGATTTTTATTATTGAAATTTGTGGATTTATAAAATTTATGGTTTGGAAAACATGGATGATTCTAAAGTGGGTTTGAGAATATTTTTTCAAAGGAATTTGTTAAACTATTGAAAGGTGTTTTTAAAGGGATGAAGTTTTTTAGAAGTTAGGTTTGGAGTTTGGAAATGGATTTTGATTTGGTAACTAGTGAGTATTTGGAAAGTTTTATGAATCTTTGGAACCATGCTTTAAAATGAGAAGAGTCGAGTTCTTACTTAAATGGTGCTTGATAAAAGGGGGTTTGTCATGAAATCAGAAGTGTTTTGAAATGGGGTGAAATGTTTTGAGATTAATGTGTAATACTTGAAAGTGAGTTTTTATGTGAATGTTTGGTGTTTTTTCAAAAAGTTTTTTAAGATTTGAATTGGGTTTAACCTTGTGAATTGTGGTTTTGAAAAGTGGGGGTGTGGGTCAATTGTTGTCTTGGAAAATGGAAAGAATTTTGTTCTAACCTTTGGAATTTTCATGGGAGACCATAGGCATGGGATATATGTGGAAGTTGAATTAGTTCCTCTTTGGCACAAAAGCATGCATGTGTAAGGCACATGGGGTTCCATTGGTGAATGGGCAGCCCACCCTCCTGAATTTATTTTTGAACGTTTTTTTAAAGAAAGGATGGAGTTTTTGATGATCCATAGTTGTGTGGTGTGTCTTTTTGTGTTTTTGGAATCTTGTAGTGGGGTGTTTTGAGTTTTGGAAACCTATCTTGTTTGGATGATGTTCCATGTTTATGTCTCATTGGTAAGTTTATTTAAGGTGTTGATTAGTGGTCTTCTTTGAGAAGTGTTTTGGGAGGTCTCTACAGTGGTTTTTCTCGTACATCGGGTGTTTTCTCATGGTATGCTTGACCAACAGACTAGTTTGTTTGGGTTTGTGGTTCTTCTTCCTGGTTAGTGTATGCCCCCTGTCAGGAGCTAATACACTTTTGATATGCGTCCATAGTGATTCGTTGTTGGTTGTCCCTATAGTCGATCAAAGGACTTTCCTTTTTCAGTGTTAGCATCGTGTTTATCCCTTTTCCTTCTCGGTTAAGTAGATCCTCTCACAGCGGGAGAGAGGATGCAAGAGGGGTTGAGTGGAAAAAAAATTCATCAGTTCATTTGATGGTCAAAAGTGAAGGTCAACATTGTTATGTCTATAGGTCATATCTCAAAGCGGTGAAAGGAAATAAAGCGGGTAAGGGTGAAGGTAGTTCAAAGTTATTAGTGTTGACCGGTGTCTTGAAAGGCTTTGTAGTGATTTCATCGGCAGCAAGGGTTATGTTTGGTGACGTATTGCAGTGTGTGTTCTCTTTGAAGTGCAAGGGTGGATTTCGTAGAATCCTACAGGAATCTCTATTTTCACAGGAGTGTGTACCCTTGGGTAGTTCTAATTTTTTTCTATTCAAAGGGGAGTGTTTGTCATACATATTTCCTTATAAAGTTTCTTGGTGAAGGTGAAGAGGTTGTACATGTGTTTCATCTAAACCCCTATTTTGGTGGATGTGTCATGATGAAGTAGTTGGATGTTGGGGTGTGTTGTTTTTATTGGTGTTGTCTCTATTGCGGTGTGGTTGTGTGTGGTGCCAAAAGGAGAAGCTCCATTCGGGATTCTTCAATGTCTGACTGTGAGGTAGGATATGCTTAAAATATTAGGGCTCTAGCTATAGGCCTCACAGTGAAGCTGGCGTGTGATCAGGAACCCCAAGAGTGTATGGGACCCCATCCTTATTCCTATCATCAGTGTTGAAGGTGAAGGTAGTTTAAATCATTTATTATAGTTTTTCCATTATGAATGATCCATTTGGGTGCGTGAGGTTTATTGTGGGTATGAGGAGGCATGGTTGTCTCATTACCTTAAAGTCATGGTGGTTGTGTCACACTAGATGTAATCTCTTTTATTGGCCCTTACGGGGTCTGTTTGGGTGAATCAGTCTTAATTTTTTTTTTTTTTTTGTGATCATCCAAGGATGTGAAGTGGTTGTTTTTTCTTCAACCATGGTTTTGATGCTCTGGTAGTTGGTCCCTTCCCTCCCTGCCCCTTGTGGTGGGGGTGTTTGGTCACGGCTAGTAAATATCAAAGTTTGTGTATCTTCCATCAGTTCTAATGGTGGGGTGACCCACAGAATGTCTCACTCAAATTTCTCTGGAATGAATCAGTTTTGGCTTTTTTTATAATGGTAGAGAGTCCATTCGGACCTACATGTGTCAGCCAGTTGGTTCTTGTCTCGGGGGTTGGCTAGTTTATAATGGTGGGGGGTCTGTTCGGGCCACCCCATGTCGATCCTTTGGTTTTTTTCCTAGAAATGGTTTGGTTCTACTTCTTTACTTTGGAAAATTGGTACGGTTTCCATTCAGTAGTGCTTGACATGTTTTGGTTTGAGAGATTGGATTATGTGGGTGTGAAAATTTTGATCCTTGGTCGATCAACTGGAGATGTTATAGCTCTTTGGGGTGGGTGACGCTTAGCGAAAAGTATTTTTATGGGTTTCTCAAGGTTTTCAATTAAGTCACTTTCTCTAAGCATGGTGTGTTTGCCTCTTTTTGCTTGTTTTTCGTAGGGATCCTCTTTGAACCTTAAGGGACTATCAGTTTTGTTTGGTCTACGTCTTTTTTTGGATTTCTAGGGGTGGAAAGCTTTATGGTGGGGAGAATTGTCACACACAAACTTTTGAGATAATTTTATTTTTATTATTTTATTATTCTTTGATATATTTTGTCCACTTTCAGGTCAAGCCTGATTGAAATTTTTCATTTTTACTGATAAATAATGGTTTTAGGCTTGTCAGCGCCCGGCGTGTGGCAAAGCACGATTGAAGTCGTGTGGCTTCGCTAAATCACCTTGCGGCCTGCCCGATGCATAGCTAATTAATTAATTAATTAAATTAAATGATCAATAAATAAATGAAATTAAAAGAGTGATAAAGTGAAAATAAAATAAAATAAGAAAAGTGTAATAAAATTTAATGAATTTTAATGAATTTTTTTAATGGTAATAATATTATTATTATTTGAGGATATTATTATTATTATTATTATTATTAGCGCTAAGGATAATAATTTTATTAATTTATTATTATTATTATTATTATCATTGTTATAAAACTATTGTGATTATTTTTATTTCCATTAATTAATTAATTAATTAATTATTATTATAACTGTTATAACTTTTATTACTATTATTTTCAATTTATTTATTTTTATTTATTTATTTTTGTTTTGGATGGGGTTGAATCTCCCCCCCTTTGGTGCGTCCGACCCGTAACCCCCTACCCCATTGCGTTGCACCCAGCTTTCCCCCCTCCTACCCAAGTCACGTCGCCCTCTCCCTCTAGGCCAGCAGCCTCGCTGGTGAACCCCCTCCTCCTGATTCCCTTTCAGTAGACAACACCCGGACCGACCTCCCACCTTCACCAGCGCGCATGAACCGGACAACCTCCCATCTTCCGATTGCACGACCCAGTCACCCGCTGGACCACTTGCAAGCCACGGCCTCACCTTGATGGTCGTTCCACCTCTGGTGACTAAGCCCCTTAGTGTCGTTGTAGCCTCTCCACCTCAGGTAGACCCTCTTCCTTCTTCCTTATTAGGGTTTTGGCCATTGTTATTTTGAAATTTCTATTTTTACAGCTTTTAGGGTGTCAAATTAGGGTGTTAATCTTGGATTTTGGGTTTATCCTTATTAATTAGGGTTGTTTCTTGCTTCCTCTGTGTGCGAATGTGGTGCATATGTGATTTTACACCGTTTTCCAAAATGTTCTTCATGTGAGGTAGGTGGTTCCATTCCCTAACATCACTAGATAAATTTAATTATGCTTGTTTGAGTTTATAAATATATTCTTTGGTATGATTATGTGGTGTGAATGGTATTTTTGGAATGATTGGTGTGTTGATAAGTTAAAATTGAATTTTTGATAAAGGAAATGGAAATGTTTTGTGTGTGCTTTAATGTAATGTTCTTAAGATGGGTTTTAGGGGTTGTTTAGATGGCGCCAAATATGTTTTCAAGGTCTTTGAGGTGTGTGTATATTTTAATGGAGGTTTTCAAAGGAAAATGAATCACTTTGGTCGTACTTTCCTTATTGTACATTTTTTGTATAATTTGTGAAGTGTTTGAAAAGGTGAAAATCTTGTTTTAAAAATAGTTTAAAGTATGAGTGGTTTTATGAAGGGTTTTGGCATATTGTTTCGGTTAGTATTAATTGGGTGTTTTTTGGTGTTATAAAAAGGGTAATTTGAGAACTTTTTAAGTTATGTAAAAGGTATTTGAAAAAGGGATTTTCTATGGTGTGCGTAAATTGACAAAGGTGATGTTTTGTAAAAAGGGGTGCTTTTATTGAAATATTTGGACTTTGTGTGAATGTAGTGGTGTAGTGTGTGTACATGTGAACTTTAACTTGATCACAATGGAAACCCCATGTATCTAGGTGGGTGGAATAGGACTAGTATGCTAGATGATATGGAAGTGGTTTGTCTCGGTTTCTTCTAGTAGGATTGATGCTACAACACTAACTAAACAGTTGTGATGATTGGAGACCACTAGGTTATGGGTGTGTTCCCTACTAGTGGCTCGTGCACAAGAATGTAGACCGTTGTGGTTCCTATGCCACAATTACACTAAGATATGATGTCTCTAGGGTCCTATTTGTGCTAACTACCTTAGGGGATTTACCCATGGTGCTCTACTATTCATGACGTGGTGCCTTCTGTTGGCATACGGAGGACCACTTGAATGTGTGTGTATTCTTTATAAATTTTCTCTTTCACTTTAAAGTAGTGTTTGTGAAATGGTTTTTCTTCAAGTGTTCCTTTTTAACTTTTATCTTGTAAATGTTTTCCTTGGAAGTGTTTTAGAAGCATGAATTTTAATAAGCATGTTAAATTATCTCTTGATGTTGTGGCATGGAATCTTCTTATTGGGTGGAATCCTACTAGACTCTTGGATCACACCCAACATACACCTTTGGGTGTATGTAGACCTTGTTCTTTGTGTATCCCAGGTTGAGGCATCGTTCTTGGCGATGGTGGTCTGGGTTTTTGATGGTCTTCTCATGCAGATTGGTGTTAAGGGCCTGTTTGGTTATCTATTTTTAGTTTAATTTAGTTATCTTATTAGTTTTTTGTGTTTATTATTTTGGGTTAATCATTCCGACATATTATTTTTGATACTCGGGAACTTGTGCCAGCCCGTGGGGATCGGGAACACCCCTTGGGCCTTACCGTGGACTGGGTCAGGCATCGATTGGATGGAGACCCAACTTGGTTTATGACATGTGCAACACACCATTCCAATATCTTTTGGATATCCCAATACATTTTTTGTATCGAAGAGAGAAAGATTCAAAGCTGAGAAATTTTTCAAGAAGGTGATTGCATGAACCCAAGAATTTGAAGAGAAGTCTCAAGACCATCATTTTTTAAGTTCTTGATGAAGTTCACAAGGATTAATAATATTTCTTATGGAGAAAGAATATATCTTAAAGAACTGGTGGTTCTGGTATAAATAATTCCATTGAAGACTGGTGGTACCATTATAAATAATGCCTCTCACTCGGGAAGATCAATTTGTTCCTACATAATCATTGTGTTCTAGTTATAGGTGTTTGTAATCATTTCAATTTACTATGATAAGAGAATCTGTGAAACAACCATAGTTTGATCACAAAAAAGAGTAGGTCTTTGTATCGAACCTTGTAAAAATCATTTTGTGTTGTTGTCTCTTTTATTATCCGCATTGCATGTGTATGTTAACATTCGTAGCACGCAACAAAATCCATTCCTCTTAATTGGGAATAGTTTTATAGTAAGAGGGTATAATTGAAGAAAAAGTAAAACTTGGTAAAAAAATTGGGTACACCGATCACCCCCCCCCCTCTCAGTGTCCCTATATGAACCATATGGTCTCTACATAAATCAAGAAAATCTTGATGGTACCTTAATATGGATAGGTTTTAGTGGATCTCCCTTTGATTCTGGTCTTTCTCCCTTTGGTGGTGTCTAATTCTTAATCATTCATTCTTTCCTGGAGAATGTTGAACATCTGGTTGAGGTAGAGGATCTTTATTCTCTCCTTTTAAGTGTGTTAGTGAGAATTGCATGCTCTTGTCTTCCTTTAGATGGATAATATGGGTTAACATAATTAGATAAATGATTGGATTTAACTGAAATTGAAGGGGGTGGAGACTACTCGCATGTGTTTACTTTTTTGTGATATTGCTTATGATATTATGCTTGCTCGCTGTTATTACTGAAAATCATGGTTGTTGGGAACCTTACATGTGTTGTGGTTGTTGCGATTTTTTAACCCCTAAAGTGATTGATTTTTTTGAGCTCATCCTTCATAAAAAGTTTGATCGCATAAATGTGCCTAATAAACTAATTGTGTGAAATATGGATATTGTGAAAAAGTGACCTTATTAAAGGATGGTGAAATGAATTGAATGTCCCCTTGAAATTGAAATTTTGGTAGAAGTGAAAGCTAAAATGTGTTATTATGTGTTAACATTCTTATTGTGGATATGTTGTGGCTATGTGAACCATGTTGGGGATCATATGGTGATGGTGGTGACCGGTTCGAGTATGGATTATGTTGTGGCATTGTTGTGATGAGATGGAAGGGCTGTTATGTTGTGGTATGGCATGGGATGTGTGTTAGGTTCTTGGTGGCTATGGAATGAACTCATAATGATAAGTGGAAATGAATGTGGGTTGGTAATTCTTATGTGATAATTTACTTAACAAGTTTAACTGGATTGGAGATTAAATGGGTGAAGGTTAGCGTGGGTTGTCATTGAATATGAAATGAAATGGCTTAATAAGTGGAATTTGATTAATAACTAGTAAATCTGGAAATTGGTTAACTTATAAAGGGAAGATTAAGTGTGGCTTGTGTGTGTCTTTATTTTATGGTGTGTTATATTTAGTGGTGGTAGAAGTGGGTGGTAGATGTCATGGGGTGTTTTGCTAGTGATGTGGGATGCACTAGTGGAGTGGATGTGATCCCTTAAGCTAAGTATTGTATGATATTTATATATCTTATATTTTTATGTTATTTTCATATGCACCCCACCCAAGTTGGATAACCTTACCAATTCCCAAAGGTTTTGGGTTCCAGGTGTTTTTCCTAATACCCAAGTTAGTGGTGAAACGGATGGTTGGTTATCCCCTCTTCCCTACTCTTCCTTCAATAGTGGTATGAGACGGCGGTGCGTAGTTGGTGCGATTATTGAGAGATGATGGATTAGTTGGTGGTGATACCTATAAGTGAAGGATGTTGGTAGATATGCCTAGTGATAATGGGGGTGTGATATGTGGTGGGGGTCATGCATGGTAGGAGGAGGGAACGAGGTTGATGTCTTTCATGTTCATGATACCCTACTTCTATGGATATGATGATGTGGTGATATGTGAACATTAGATGATGCCAACATGAGATATTGTACCTTGTGAGGGTGGGTGGGTAGGGATGCATCCCAACTCACATCATACTCGACTTGTTATATGATTGTAGGGATGGGAGCACGGGATGTTTGATGTTGGAGTGTAAGGACAGAAAATCAGTGGGGAAGTGGATGTGGGTCATCTTTACTTATATTCTTTGATATTATTTTACAACATTAGATGTGTTATTTTGTGAGTGTCATGGTGAGATTGGGGTTGAATAGTTGACATGTTTAGGTGTTTATTGGTTCTGTTATTTGTTCACAGGTGCATTAATATGTTCTTTTCACATTTTCACGAAATTCCTTGAGTATGATCCTACTGAGTATACATGTTATACTCATTCTACATATATATAAACTATTTTTTAGGTTTTTAGGAGTTATTTGGTGATTGATCCGGGAAATACTGGCTTGGAGGTTGGAGTTTCTGTTAAGTTGTTGTTTTATGACTTTTCTTTTGTTATTTACTTGGAGACTTTTATTTGTATCTATCAATCATTTTTCATGAATTGTGGGAAGGTTTGGGTCTCTTTTATATTATGTAAGGGAGTTTTTTGGTATTTATTATCTTATCTCTCGATCCTACTTTTACTATTGAGGTAATGTCTTCCATATGTATGATTTTTATACCATCGTTGCTAGTTGTCAACCTGAGGCCTATTGAAGGCGGACTTCAGGGGTCATTATCTCCCTTCCTTCATTGTTGACCCAGGGGGATACCTTTGGAGGGAGGTGGTCATGATACCTCAATTACTAGATTCAGAATACTTACTTACCTAAGCATTCTCATGGTAAGTATCCTTAAAATCTTTCTTCATGGTCCAAGCTATGGCTATGCTACAACTCAGAGATTTTTAATATAGAATTTTGGCTACCTAACCACATTAATTTGTGGTTCCTTGACCTATTGATTGGAGTCACATCTCTTACAAAACATAGCTTTAATTTACTTAGTGTTTTTTCTCTAAATTTGCAACAAGGTGGCTATGGTTACTTCTTTTCTGCCAACTTTAGTTAAGTCAACTAACCGCTTTCATAAAAACATCACAGTAGTAATAGGAATCTCCAACCCTCAACTAAGGTTGATGAGCATCTCAAATGTATGGTTTTGTTCAAACTCAAGCAATGGAAGTCATTTGACATGATATTTCTTTAAGGGACTTTAATTATTCTCAACGTATGAAATCTTTTTCTATTTAACATGTTTGTTCTATGTGACCGCACTCACATCTTAATCATACTTTAAATAGAAAACATATATCGTGTATGTTTATTTTATCTATGCATGTTTTTTTATCATTTTATGTGATTTCATGAAAATACATATGTGTGATAATAATAAACTATGCATAAATAAATAAATAAAGGGGATCATCATGAGTGTTTACTATGGGTTGATCCATTGAGTGGATAATGGATCAATCGAGACTCTATGGGTTAACTCCCTAAGTCACACCTAACTCAAGTTGCAGTGCGCACCCCGTCCAATGTGTTTTCCTCACATCCAGTATTTCACCAAATCTCGGCACAAACTATGTCTTCATTCATCCTCATCATTATACATATATACTCACATATGAGTGAGGAGGTTTTGGGAATGCCGGATATACATAAATATGAGAACTCATGGACATGCAGAACTGTATACATATAATGAGGGAGAAAGAAGATTCGTAAACCATAATTTAATATTAATTATTACAAACATAGCACGCATTGTAATAATTAATTAAATAAATAAATATAATAAACATAAATTGTCCAATCCCACACTTGATTAGTCTAAAGATAATAAACTTGCTAAATTAAATTAAATTTTCAATTAATTATATTTGATGGAATTAATTATAAATTAAAATAAATTAATCTAAATTTAATTCACAATTTACTCATCGCATAGGGCCTTCAAATCCCATCCCCCCCCTGAGAGGGGTTCCATACCCTAATTGGGCCTGGAAAGGTCATGCATGATCGACCCAGCCATGCCTGGGCCAGCAGTGTAGAGCGCCCTATGCGGGGTTGGGTGAGTGCCTACAGGCGATGCCAGCCGCTAAAAAAAGATTTTTTTTAATCATCGATCTCCCGCATTTATGAGAGGTTGTTTTTGCATCAACACCCCCCCCCCCATATTTTTATTTTTTGCTTTTTTGTTTTTCAAAAGGCTATGCAAGTAGCCTTTTTTCTTCAAAAAAAATTACACCCTGCACCGATACTGTTCCGGGTAGTAGTTGTCGGCCTCCAGCCATCACGTAAATGACATCACCTATGAACTTCATCATAAAAACATATATATATATATATATATATATAATATATATGTATGATTTATTTTTAATACCATAAAAAATCAATTTTCAATCTTCAAATGGTCATAACTCGACCATCTGACCTCAGATTGACGCATTGTTAGTAGCATTGGGACCATATCGACTCCCTCTAAAAGAATTCATGAAAATATAATTTTAATTTGGATTAAAAATCACAAAAAATATCTAATATCAATTTTTGGTAGCAAGCATGCAGTAGAAGTGCGAAAGCACGGGAAATTAAGATTATTACGCTGTGATCGATATCATAACATTGTCCCCTACATAACTGCAACCCAATATATCATGAGGAACCTGTGTGATGAAGAATAATCACAAAAATAAAGTTGAATTGTTTTATCATTAGATTTGAATATGAGAGTGTTTTCCACCCATCATTGGCAGTTTTTTCTCGAATAAATCGATGTTGGGTCCCTCTATATCATCTACCCGTGCTCCAAATGCTTATGGATGCATTGATCATCAATTTCCAAGTGATCGTACGGAGAATCGAAAAACCTCACAAAGCAGGGCGCACACTTTGCATCATCATCCTTTCTTTATAATTTCATAAGATGAATTTACCTTCTTTTATCATGGTCATGGATTTAGTAAAGTTATTACCAATGACGCATCCAACACAAGCTACTTCACCACAACATAAAATCATGGTTTTCATCTTGCATCAAAGTACGCAATCAAATGATACATATTGATAATGATCTCAAGTCGAGACACCAATACATGTGCTCATAGATAATAATGCCCAATTACACCCAAAACATATGGTGTTCCTATTGATGGATCAGTCCTCATGATCTCCTCTACTCAAGATCATCAAATGAAAACTTCATGAGAAGCAGTCTCAATACTTAAGAGTCCTCAAAACCTGATAGTCATACATCATCTCTCTTCATTTAATATGATTCACCTAGACCATAGGACATATTTTTAAGATTAATATTATAGTATCTCGAATTTTTCATTATAGTTGGGAACCGTTATAGCATGTTGATATGATAAATAATTTAAATACATTACAATGTAAATATTGGATGCATAAGTATACACTATTATGGTAAGATAACATCATGCATAACTATTTGTATACATGGTATGATAATTTAAAATTAGTGTTCAAGTTGGGTCTATAGCTCACAACTTTACAACAATAATTCACTATTCACCTCAATAAATTATTTTTTCACTGAAAATGAAATTGGTCGTTTTATCTAGTTTCAATGTCCTGATTCTAAATATGAAATCCAAATTGTCAAATTATATCTCCAAATATGAGAAATTTAATTTTTAAATAAAAAATGTGTTACTTTAGAAAAAATAATTTATTCTATAATGAATGGTTATATTTTAATTTGTTATCATTCCTTAATTATTTTATAGTTATTAATTATTTATCATGCATGTTAAATATATGATTTATAATGCATTTTTCATTATTACAAAATTATTATGTACTCATAACATTGTCAATATATTCATTGATCATATATATACTCAACATTTATATATACAACGGTCCTATTACCTCTTTTCGTTTATATATATGATCTGACGCCTCTAAAAAACATTCATTCTACCCCTTCAGAATGTTTACTATATTTCTAATGTTTTGAAATATTTTTACAATTATACTTGATGAGACTGTGAGGATAAATACTTCAAAATTACATCTTTTTATTTACTTTTTATATTCCTAATTTTCATAATTTTGGCCAATGTATCATTGTTGTAATATTAATATTCATTTCATATTTTATTGTAATATTCGATCTTAATGAAATATAGCATCGTTCGTTGTAGCATGTGGAACAAGTTTTTTAGCACATTCAGATAATATCCATAATAAAATATGGAGTGTTACAAAAACTTAGTTAAGCCTTTTAAAAACACAAAATATGTAAGGAACCGACCTTAAGAATTACATATTCTGGTGTCTTTGAGATACAATTCACCATCTTACAATCCTGATGATCTTTTTGGTTTAGAGTTTTAGAGAATTAGAACAAACTCTTACATAGTAAACTCAAACATTACAAGTGGACACTTATACTAAGTATTTTTTCCCATCAAATAAAACTATTAAAAAGAAACATGATTTCATTTCATGAAAATTCTTCACAATTTTCATCTTGACCTCATCCTTATCCTTAATCATCCTTAAACCCTAGGAAAAACATTTTAAAAACATGGGATGCATACAAAAAGCTCAATAAGGGACATAAAAAGAAATAAATCTATTAGACCAGTGAAAAACATGAAAACCCATGAAAAATATTTTCTTAAAAAACATATCTTTTTACCTTAATGGTTATAATCATTGTTTTAAAACAAATGATATTTATCTTACCTTTTGAAATCAAACTATTTCCATGAAAACTCATTAACAAGTACATAAAATTCATGTAGGTTCCATGGGACATCATTATCATGTCACTCTTACAATCTCTCTTACAATCACTCTTATAAATGGAATAATCATACGGTCGACTTCCACCTCTGGAAAACTCAATTCATTGGAGCTCTATCTAGACGCACCAATCATATAAGCTATAATAGGCTCACCCATGAGCTATAATGGGGCTCAACCCTTCATAAGAAATTTTAAAGTACCATTTCATGAATAAAACCCTTGAAAACTCTTATAAACTCATGTGAAAAAACACTTTTGGATATCAAAATACCCATTTCTCCTTAAAACCCATTTTTTAAATCAAAAAACTGTGTAGATAATAAAGAAACAATTTTATTAACTATGAAAACTTATAAAGAACACTTCAAATAATTAATACTTCATGATGGTGGGAAAATCCACTCATGTCGTATAAGTTAAAAAAATATTCATTTCGTATTTTTGTCATAAAAGTCACAAACTACCTCGTTTTGAAAATGAAAAAATATATATATTTCATTCAAACATGGGTAAAAATGGCATTAAACATTTGTAGGATAATAGTAAAAAACTTCCTTAAATCATTTTTAGAAAAAAATTGATATGGAAGAAAAGGTGAATTTTAAGGGAAAATTTAAAAAGATAAATTTTTTAAAAGAAAGTCTCTTACCTCGAGTCTGATTCGTCACGTAAGTCATTTATCTTCAATATAATAAAATTTTGTTAATTTTATACTTGATTAAGAACCTTTTTCAAGTTCATTATTCCTTTTATATCACTTATTAGCATGTTATATACAATTACTTAATCATTTAAATTCACATCAGGTGTTTTGACAATATTCAGCACTTAAGTCCAAAATGTCTACAGTAATTTGACTATGGTCATAGAGTTCATTATTATACCATATCCATAATAATAATCATGAAATAGTTATCAATTTTTATACATAAATTATACTTTTAAATCCAATCATGAAATATGATTATGAAAAATGAACTACATTAATCATGGAGATGATAGGTTGTACGTATACATGAGTAACATTTCCATTTTTCAAAGATCGTTATGAAAAGAATGTAAGTATTATTTTATATTTCTGGAATGATCATAATATAATAAATATCATATTGATTATTCATATATACTTATATATATCATCCATATGATATGATGATGAAAAACAAATCACATCACTTCCTGGATGTGGTAGTCCATACGTACGCACGAATGACGTTATCATTTTTTTGTGCATGGAAATGTAAGAACATAAATGATATATTATATTTTCATAATGATAATTATGTCATAAATATCATATATAAACATTAATTTCATTATTATAACTAGTCATAAGAGATGGTGATGGAAATCGAATTACATCAGTTCGCAAGGTGGTAGTCTGTCGTACACAAAAATGATGAATTCTTTTCCCATTTGATGGAAGTGGAGATGGATATAGGTCATGCCACTAGAATAATATCTCAGTATATGGAAGATACTAGATTTATTATTTTATAATGGTTGAAGAAGTTTTTAGGGATGTGGAAAAATAAAAAAAAACATAAAGGCTCAATTAAAAACGATACATCTTCTTCAGACAATCTCCTTTGCTTAACACCTTAAGACCATTAAGGTTGGTGTTCTACCTAAACCAAGACCTCTAGAATAAGGAAAGAGATTCTAGGAAGGTATTTGAGCAGGGATTGGCTGATCCAAATGGGTTTTGAAGTGTGAAGAAATGAGAAGAGGTGTCCTTTTATAAGATATGGGAGGGGTACTCTCAGAATTTTTCATAATATAAAATTAATATAAATTAATTTTTAATTCCAAAAGGATCCAAAGTAAGTTATTTTGAAGTTAAGATGAAGATGGGCCGAAATCACCTTATCCAATAATAATTAGACAAGTTTTGCATATATTTATCCCTTTATCTTTTGGTTTTAACCTCAATTTAACCCCTTTAACTATTACCGTGACAGCATGTAGTTTTACTCTTTAATGGTCAATATAGTTACTATAAAATAACAAACAACCCATAAATGGACCATGGTTGATATTTTCAGCCTTATCCCAATCACTTGGTCAAATTTTAGATTTTTAGGAATTTTATATCATTTAATAAAATATTGTTTACCATAAAATATTCATAATGTCAAATTTAAGAACTATTCATTACTTTGACTTTAATAATATCAAAATAACACTTATAATTCAAACTGAATATTTTACTATATCTCTAACAAGTCTAGGTTGTCTAAAAAAATTGTGGAATACATTATCTCAAATTATATTTATATTAATATTTCTAATAACATTTATTTGATTTTTCCATTAATTAAATAATTACTACATTAGCATTGTGAAAGCATTTAAGATAATTTTTTCTTTATTAAAAATTAAAAAAAATATCGTGATGAATATAAATCTATTAGTTGTCAAAATACTATTTATAGTCGAACATATTCTCTGGATAACACCATATTGAAAATATTACACTTATTAAAAACAAGAGTGTGACATGTTTGACTTTTATTTAAATAAAATACTATAAGGGTAATAATCTCATTCAAGTGGCCCCAAAAGGTCATAAAATTATTAAGTTTACTATTTGTATTGACCAAAAAATAAGAGACCCATTAACTAAATTTGAACTCACTAATTCCAAATATGGAATCCATTTTTCAAAATTCAAATCACAGAAGTTACAGAATTTAATTCAAAATTAAACCGAAAAAATTCAATGAAAAATAGTATTTCTGAAAAATGCCCTTTTAAAATAAAAAAAAATTGTACTAAATTCAAGTATAAAATCCATTTCGAAAACTATAATTGGATTAATTTAAATCAAAATAAACTAAAGACAATTTAAAACTAATCCAAAACATAATTTGACCTTTTAAATAAAATACATTTTTTAATAAAAACCAGTATTTTTCACTATTCATTGAAAAATCAATATTTTCATAAAATTCCCAAAAATTCATTCTAAAGATTATTTTGACATGATGAATTCAAAAATAAAATTTATTTTTTCAAATTAAAATTTGATAATTTGAAAATAAAACTTTTAAATAAAATCTTATAAGAAATGAGTTTAATGAAACCATTTCCTTTTTTATTTTAAGAATTAATTAATATATTTATAATAAACATAACTACATAATTCGGGAATGATAATAAATATTAAAATGATTTATACTATCATTACCTAGGTTGTTGCATCCCCCCCCCCCACTTTTGGAAATTGCATCCTCACAATTTTGAACTCGGGCTCGATAATCAGGGTTCGACTTTTCAAAATATCGTTGTTGAAAACCCACATCATAAAAAGGGTCAATAAAACTTCAACTTGATAAGAGAGAAAGAGATGTACGAAGGCCATCTGAGATAGCACGTACTAATTTTCCAAGTAGGAGAACATAAGTAGGAAGTGAAAATATGGATACGGAAGAGAAAACTAACTCTCAAGGACTGATAGAGAGTGATAGAGACTATAGTCATGAGAAAGTTAATCACCACAAGACCACAAATCTGTGATGGGTTAAAAGGTCATTAATTTCTCGGTAAGAAAATTAAACAAATAATGTCTTTGTTTCAAAATACTTTTCCTAGAGTTTAGGAATTCATTTACAATCGTCTAAGAATATAAGGAAATATACTTACTTGACAGGAAGAATTTCATTATTTAATCAATTTTCACCATAAACTCATCTTTTACTCCAGATGATGAGTATTCAAGATGATTTTTTCTTGTCTGAAGCATTAGAATCAACTTTTATGGATCACAAAGTCCAAAAAAATAACAATCTATTTCTCATGTCATTAAACATTAACCAAAACCAAAATAGTTAGCACATAATAAGATAATTTCCCCAAAAGAATAAATCTCCATGTGGAGAAATCTACTTTAATCTCCACAATTTGACAGTAATACACAAAATTCGACATAGACCATTCAACAAATAACTAGCCTTCAAATTTCTCAAAAATATTCTAGATTAAGATTGAAACCCAAAATTGATTACATATTATTCCAAGATAAAATTAAACATTTATCTCCAAATAACATCAATGACTCCTAAAGTCTCACTCCAAAATGCAATTGTCTTAATCACATAATCTTCAAGATATGTTAATCATTTCCATAAATAACCTGAATCATCATAAAATCACATATGCTTCCAAAAGACAATTCATCCTTTATTTCTCAAATAAAATCTCATAATATTCTATTTACCTTAATCCTATAATGTTCCCCTAAATTGTAGTGATCTTCGAAAATGACTAAATCGGTTTCCAATCACATGGTTATTTATACGATAAAACATATGTTCTCAAAATCAACTTATTCTCTATCCATCAATTCGTTTAACTAAAAAGAAGATGTCATACTAATTGGGACTTCACATAGGCCATAGGTAGGCAATGCGTCCTTGTTGCCCTTCGGTTGTGGGTTCAAACCTCACGGCCTTACCGGATGCAACGAGTTATCATCCAACCTGCGGGTTGTCTTTTTTCTAAAACTATATTAATATAATCCTTATAAAATTCTCGTAAATGTGATAAAATATAAAAAAATAACCTTAATATATTCAACATTAAAGAAATGTTTTAACCTCAAAGGTTATCTCATACCTTTCATTTTGCAATAAGTTGTTCATACCTTTCATTTTGCATCCCAAAATGTAATAACCCATAATTACCTAAAAAATGTCTCCAAAAATATAATTAGTCACCTTAAAATTTCATAACCTCAAAAGGGGTTTCTAAGACATTAAATTTATAATCAACCTTAAATTTATAAACTTGTGACGGTATTCATCACTCTTAAGATAACCTCTCATGAAAACATTCTAATCTCCAAAGTTATCTAAACTCTCCTCTGATAGCAACTATAAGGACTTGTCCTTAAGCATTACATATTCTAATGTATTTGAGCTAAAATTCACTTTCTTACAATCTCGATGATCTTTTCAGTTTAGAGTTTTAGAGAATTAAGACAAACTCTTACATAGTAAACTTAACATTACAAGTGAACACTTATACTTAATATTCATTTTTCTAATCAAATAAAACTATTAAAAAGAAACGTGATTTCATTTCATGAAAAATTTTCACAATTTTCATCTTGACCTCATCCTTATCCTTAATCATCCTTAAACATTGTGAAAAACATTTTAAAAACTTGAGATGAGCACAAAAAAACTCAGTAATAGACATAAAAGGAAGAAATTTGTTAGTCCAATGAAAAAAGTTTTCCTAAAAAAACATACATTTTAACTCTAATGGGTATAAGACAATTATCTTACCTTTTGAAATCAAACGATTTCCAGGAAAACTCATTAGCAAGCATAGAAAAGTCATGTAGGTGTCTTAGAACATCATTGTCATATCACTATTACAATCGCTCTTACAAATAGAATAACCATACGATCGACTTCCACCTCCAGAGAACCCAATGCATTGGAGCGCTATCTAAGCGCACTCATCGTATAAGCTATAACGGGCCCACTCGTGAGCTATAATGGGGCTCGACCCTTCATAAACAACATTCAAAGAGCATATCATGAAAGAGCATATCATGAATAAAACCCTTGAAAACTCTTTTAAACCCATGTGTAAAACACTATCGGATATCAAAGTCATTTTTCCCTTAAAAACCCCATTTTTAAAATCAAAAAACTGCATGCATAATAAAGAAACCATTTTCTTTAAAAAGAACTATGAAAACTTATAAAGGATTTTTTTTAAAAAAATCTCTTGACTATGGTCATAGAGGTCATTATTTCACCATCTCCAGAATAATAATAATGACATAATTATCACTTTTTATACATCAATTATACATTTAAATTCAACCGTGAAAGATGGTTATGAAAAATGAATTGTGTTATAATCATGGAGACGGTAGGTCGTTCGTACACATGAGTAACGTTTTTGTTTTTCAACGATCATTAAAAAAAGAAAGTAATTATTCTTTTATCTTTCCATAATGATCATAATATCATAAATATCATATCAATTCTTCATATATATAAAATATATCATTTATGTGATGTGGTGATGAAAAACGAATCACATCGTTTCGTGGGGGTGGTAATCCACATGTACGCACAAATGACATTATCATTTTTATGTGCATTGAAAGGTGAGAATGTAAATGATGTTATTTTTTCAAAATGATAAATGTCATAAATATCATATATAAACATTAATTTCATCATTATAACTTGTCTCGAGAGACGATGGTGGAAAACGAATTACATTAGTTCGCGAAACGATAGTCCGCCGTACACACGGACGATGAATTTTTTTCTCATTTGATGAAAGTAGAGATAGATATTGATCATGCCACTAACATAATAACATCTCAATATATGGAGGATATCGGAGTTATTATTTTAGCATGGATGAAGAAGGTTTGTGGGGTGTGGAAGAATAAACAAAACAGAAACATTCGATTAAAAATGATACTTCTTTTTCGAACAATCTCATTTGCTTAACATCTTAAGACCACTAAGGTTGATGTTATACATAAACCAAGACCTCTAGAATGAGAGGATGGATTCTATGAAGGTATTTGGGCAGGGCTTGAGCGAAGCAAATGGATTTTGAAGTGTGAAGAAATGAGAAGAAGATGTGCACTTTTATAAGAAAGGGGAGAGGCACTCTTGGAATTTCTCAAAATATTATATTAATATAAATTAATTTTTATTTCAAAAATCTCAAAGTGAGTTATTTCAACGATAAGATGAGGATGGGTCAAAATCACCTCATCTAATAAAAATTCGACAAGTTTTGCCTACATTTATACCCTTGTTTTTTTTTTAACCCCAATTTAACTTCTTTAACTCTTATCGTAACAACATAGATTTTAACTCTTTAAGGGTCAATATAGTTATTATAAAATGACAAATGACCCATAAATTGACCATGGTTGATATTTTCAACCTTATCCCAATCACTTGATAGAATTTTAGATTTTTAGAAATTTTATATCATTTAATAAAATATTGTTTACTAGAAAATATTCTTAATGTCAATTTTAAGAACTATTCATTACTTTGACTTTAATAATATCTTTTTCATTAATTAAATAATCACTGCATCAGCGTTGTGCAAGCATTTAAGGTAACTATTTATTCATTAAAAATTAAAAATAAATTAACATGATAAAGATAAATTTGTTGGCTTTCAAAAGACTATTTATAATCGAATACATCCTCTGAATAACACCATACTAAAAATATTACACTTATTAAAAACAAGAGTGACATGTTTGATTTTTCTTTAAATAAAATATTATACATGTCATAATCTCATCTAAGGAGCTTCAAAAGGCCATAAATTCGACCATTAGATGACTATGATCAAGATATACTCATACAATAAGATTTAGGTAAGTATTTTAGACATTTGATGGTTATTATCATTTTATTTTTAACCTAAATTACACGATTTACCTTTACCATGGTAATAAAATTACTAAGTTTACTATTCATATTGATCAAAAAATAAAAGGGACCTATTCAGTAAATTTGGACTCAGTGATTCTAAATATGAAATCTATTTTCCAAAATTTAAATTACAAAAGTTATGGAATTTAATTAAAAATTAAACCGGCAAAACAAAACAAAAACAGTTTTTGTGAAAAAAATGACTTTTTAAATATAAAATGTTTTTATACTAAATTCAAGTATAAAATCCATTTCAAAAATCATAATTAGATTAGTTTAAATCAAAATAAACTAATGACAATTTAAACTAATTAAAAACATAATTTAACTTTAAATAAAACAGTATTTTTCAATATTTTCAGAAAATTCTCAAATTTTCATTTTGAGATTATTTTGACATGCTAAATTCAAAAATGAAATCCATTTTGTCAATTTAAAATGTGATAATTTGAAAATTAAACTTTTAAATAAAATCTTGTAAGAAATGAGTTGAGTAAAACCATTTCATTTTTTATTTTAATAATTACTTAATATATTTATAATGAATATAACCACATAATTCAGAAATAAAAATAAATATTAAAATGATTTATTCTACCTTTCTATATTGAAAAATTAACTTTAAAAAAAACATACAAATCAAAACTATTAAAAAATTAACAAAACAATAACAAATCTAGAAAAAATAAATACGTAATTTAAAAATGATTAAAATATTTCAAAAGCTTAATAAATATTATTTGAAACGAAAAATTATCTTGATATGAAATTTAAATTGATATTTGACTAGGAATGGCAACGGGTCAGAACCAGTGGAAATGAAGATACCTCACCCCAAACCTGATGAAAATTATCGTCTCAAGTCCATCATATGGACCTAAGGATCAGGTGCACCGCGGGATGGGTTCCGCGTTTCAAAAATATGATGTGGTAGAAGATCTAAATTTTTAATCACATCGATTTTTAAAAAATAAATTGATTTATTGGAATGAGTTGGACTTAAATATCCTTAAATCCTGCTGGAATACAATTACCAAAAAAAACTCAAACCCATAAATATTAAATCAAAACAAAATATATAATAAGAATTTATTAATAATAAATATAATTAGAAATATAAAACAATAATAAATATATAATAATAGTAAATAAAACTAAAAGTATAACGATAATTAATAATTTGTTATGTTTATAAATATATAATAACTACAAATAATTTTTTTAACTATATACATTTTTTATAATTATTCTCTAAATTTGTCGATGGAAATTTGCGTTGAAATTTTACATTGTTTTTTCTATATTAATATATTATGTATGCATACACTAAAAAATTGAATTAAAAATTCCCACTAAAAATTTTTGTTGTATATTTATAATATGAAATGTATTGTGTATAGGAAATAAACCCTAGAAAATTTTAATGGAAGTTTTCACAAGAAATTTTCAGTGTAAATAAAGTAGAAATTTCCACCGGAATTTTGCATAGTTTATTCGTGCATTGATATACTCTCAATTATAATTTAAATGAAAATCCAAACTGAAAATTTAAGATGACATTTTTCTTTTCAAATTTCCACTTTAATTTTCCGGTGCAAATTTGGATTGTTTATTTATGTATTAATCTATTTTCACTTGTAATTTTAGCAAAAATTCAAATAGAAAATTTGTGATGAAAATTTTCATCCTATGATCCTAAGTGAAATCAAATCCAAATACATTAAAATTTATCATGAAGGAGCAACTGACACCGAAAACAGATCATACTAGGAATGCAGTCGGTTCAACAAACATAAATTCCACTAATAGCTTTAAACTTTCACTGTCAGTCTTCATTGGGAATTTTAAATGGGATTGTCTGACTTCCGGTGTAAATTTGTACTTAAAATTATATTGTATATTTATATTTGTATATATACATATATATGTATGTATATACATATGCATTCAAATTTTGTATTGTGAATTTACACTAAAAAAATTTAATATAGATTTATAGTGTAAATGTAAAACAAAAAATTCCAACACAAATTTACATTTATGTTTTCATATATATACTAAAAAATTTCACTATAAATTTGCATTTGAGGTTTATAATTGAATATTACCATGTTTATTTGTATTTGTATGTTTGTATTTTTTTTTTATTGAAAATTTTCATCATACATGATTTTATTGAAAATTTTCAATGCAAATTTGTATTATGAATTTTAAAAGAAATTGCAGTGAAAATATAAATTGAAAATTCACTAGAAATTTGAAAGGAAATTGACGATAAAAGTTTCCGATGGAAATTTGCACTAAAGGTTTCCGGTGAAAATTTGCACTGAAGGTTTTTAATGTAAATTTCCAATGCAAATTTCCAATAAAAATCTATATTTTTTATTTATGTATCAATATATCTTCATTGTAATTTAATGTATAAATTTGAACTGCTAGTTAAAGTTTGCACGGGAAATTCTCATTAAAAATTTGCATGAAAATTTCTCAAAGTAAATTTTCACTGAAAATCCCAACATAAATTTGTGAAGGTATTTAGTTATATAGTTACGTTACCACAAATTTCAATTGGTGGAAATTTTAAATGTAAAATCCTAGTAAAAATTTTGAGTTTTTATTTATGTATTAATATATTTTCAATGAAATTTTAAGCGAAAATTAAAATATTTCCAATGTAAATTTGCAATGAGAATTTCCACCGTAAATTTCCACTCCAAATTTCATTTCCCTATGAATTAGTAATCTAATTAATAAATGTCATATTAGAAACATGGATAATCAATATTATATATAATAAATATCATAATAAATATTATATGTATACATGTAATAAAAAATATATTTATCTATATAATGATTTTCCATAAATAATAAACAATATGTACTAATTATATTATGATAAAATTTAAAAAATATAATACTTTCAATAGTTATATTTATATCATTATGTATATTTATTTTAAATATATGGTAAATATTACAATATTGTGTGTGAAGAAACCCAAATCCAGCGCTACAACCTGAAAAAACAAGAAAATGGGAGCAATTTCATCCAAAAACCCAACCTGGGGGTCAAGTTCAGCTGGGGAACATTACAGGATTTAAATCCCGAATCTGAATGATAAAAGTGAACCCTGGATCCAATTATTACTTATTAATTTCAAAAATTATTACATTAACTCGAATCTACTGAACACGTGTAAATTAGTACCGCATGCCTAGTCAAAATAACACATGAATACGTACAAATTAGTACACTGATCATGGGGAAAAACAAGCAACTAGAATGACGCCACAAAAAGAAAAATAGATGGAAGAACTAAAAGCAGGCAGACGGAAGAACTCTCCCTCACCAATCGGTGAAACTGTTACAGAAGCAGATCTAGAGCATCAAGGTCGTTGCAAACAAAAGAGCAGAAGCGACATGGAGGAAGAGATGGACCACCAGCAGGGCTAAGTGACGACACTGAGAGCCAGCGGCAGAGAAGCAACAGAAAGCGGTATCGTACCAAGAGTGAGGCAATTGCATGATGACGAGAATGAACAGGAGCTGACGAATTAGGCGAGGGTGGTTAGAGAGCACACAGAGAGGAGTCAGTGCGGGTGAGATGGGATGGGTTAGTAGGGGGGTGAAGAGTGGGACAAAGTGAAAGACTGGGTGACGGGCATTCAATAAACTCCAAAAAAGCTAATCTCTTAGCACAAGGATGTCCAATAAAGGGCCTCCAAAGATTATTTGGAGCATTAAACCATTTTGAGAGGTGCATTAATGAGCCTCCAAATGGGTTAAAACTATCTTAGCGTTTTCTAGTTTTCCTCATCCAATTGAGTTCTTTAGTTTTCTTTATCTGAGAGATTCTCAGTATTTTTTTCATCCCTTCTCATTCTTTGACTTCGGAGTGACTGGCATCATTTGGATGGGAAAAGGATCCCACCAAGCCATTAATCATTAGCATTATGATTGTAAACTGAATGAGATTTGGATTCGACAATTCAACCTTGATATAAATATTCCAGGATTTTTTAAAAATGTATTTATTTTATTGTATTATCATGTTATTTTTCATATTATCTTAAGTAAATTTCCAAAGCACTTGTTACCTGCCAGTGGACATGCATAATTGACTTATCTCTGAATATTTTTTATGTTTAATATTGCCATATTTTATATTGTATCAAATACCAACAATGTCCAAAGGTTGTTATTTGGAAAACCTTTATTCCAGTGTTGTTGAATTGGTTATCAGACTATAAAGTTCTCATTTTGAATTTCCAATATCAGGTTGATAGACAATAGTTGTTCAATATGAACCCATCCTACATTGTTCTCTAAATCCAAATCTGTTTGCATATTCATTTCTCCAACTGTTCTTGGTAACATTTTCTCCTTTATGCCTCATAGGAGAATGAGGTCGTCTCTTTATTGTCGCATGCCATTTATGCCAGCTTCCGTTTGAAAGAAAAAATACTGTGTTTGATATATCATTTTCTTGAATGCGTGTTTCATAAATAAACATTTCTATTATTATATATGCATTTATTTGAAAATGCATATAGGTTAAATATTTGCATATTTAAAGTGTTAAATATCAAAAGAAATTCTAACTGACCAGTTTAATGAAAAACTCAGCAACCTCATATCTAATTCTAATAAATGAATCGCGAAGTTCAAGAACACTACCACACATTCAGTACTTTAACGAAAAAGAACTCAGCAATCTCATATTTAAAAAGGATTAACAGTAATGAACCTGGAAGTAAAAAATAATAACTCAGAAAAATAGGATCGAGACGCCCATGGCAAAGCATTCAACAGCTACACAGGGACTCGAGCGTTCACCTGTGAACACAGCATAAAGTGGGTGAGTCGAGGATAGGGGTGAGCAAAAAGTCAGTTGACAGAATTAACCAACTGAACCGAAAGAAAATGGGATAATTTTAAGGAAAAAAATCTTGAATAAAAACAATCTTTGATGCAATGAATGACTACATATTAATTTGTTATCATTCCCCTTAATTATTTAATATATATTAGTTTTCTCTAAAACGATTATATGCCCATTATAACATTTTCAATATACTCATTGACTATATATATTCCCAACGGTCGTATATATACTCCACGATCATACAATGGTCATGTAATCCTTTTGCATTCCTATATATAACTTTATATACATCTCTAAAAATCATTCATTTTATTCCATTTATTTCTCAAAACATCTACTATATTTTAAATGTCATTGAATATTTTTTACAATTATACTTCGCAGTATGATTTTCATGGGAGACTACAGAGATGAACACTTCATGCTTGTGGTCTTTTTCTTTACTTGCTATCGTATTTCTCTTGAGATTTTCATAATTTTGTTCCATAGAGCTTTCTTGTAATATTAATGTTTTCACTTCATTTTTTATTGTAATATTCTACCTCAATGAAAAATATCACTGTTTGTTTTAGTTCGATATTACTAATGAAACATGTTATTTAACAACTCATTTAAGGAATACTCATAATAAAAGGGTGCTGGCGGTATTTTTACACAACAGCCCTTTAAAACTTATTTCAGAAGGGTCGGGCTGGTATGTCGCAGGGATAGGGGGGTCATTGTGCTGTGTAAATTGTTCATATAGCTGCTGCATGTTAGATGGGGAGTTGGTGTTGTGAGTTCATTTCAGAGGCACTGGCCTTGGCTTCTGGAAGAGTTCCCAAAGGAGATACTATTTTCTTTCTTCCCTAGCCTTCTATTCTGGAACATTCTTCTCTGTAATTGTAGGTTCCAGTGAAATACTACAGAATTTCTTCTTTATTCTTCTTCTCCTACCTCCGTTTCTTATCAGTTTGGTGCTTCTATTGAGAGACTCTGTTCGGAGTGGTTGATGGATGTCGACAAGGATGGAATCACATGTAGCATCGGTAGAGCCCGCCAGTGCTGGTTTGGAACAAATGTTGCAGATGCAGGCAACAGCAGCACAACAACAGCATGAGAGGATACAGAGGCATGAAGAGCAGCTTGTGGAGGTTCAATAAGCCATCGACATACTCGTGCGAGGTCAGTCAGAACTCCTGCGACAGCAGCGAGAGCTCCAGTTAGTTTTGCAGGAGCAGACAAAGGCGTTTTCTGCTCTTTCGTCTCGACAGCTTTCTTCCAGACAGAAGGAGAGGCATGATTGCCGACACAGAAAAATAGAAAGGAGCAGGTGGACTCCCAACCAGAACGCCATCATGAGGTATGTCCTGATCCTAGCTCCAGTAGTAGAAATAAATTAGCACATGAGCAAAGTTCTCTTATGCGTACTGAGCAAAGCAAGGGAGCAGAAGGTCTGCAAGCAAAATACAGAATTATGCCGGGCGGGTAGAGAAGCCGTCTTCTGCTGGAGAGGATCCAATTGATTGGATTGCGTGTGCCGAGACATAATTTATGATCCACCGTACACGAAATGATCTGCAAGTGCCAATCGCGCAACTATGTATGGAAGGCCTTGTGCAGCATTGGCATATTTCGTGTTGACAATTCAGCCAAAATTGTCCTGGGAAGAGTCCAAACTTCATAGTCGGTTTGGTTCTGCAGATCCTTTGAAACAGTTGAAAAGTAGACGGTGGACAAATACATCACAGAGTTCGAACAGGTGGCCTTACGGATTTCCGGTCTTAGGAAATCGTGGTATAACAGTTTCTTCCTGGGCGGTTTATGACCGGAAATCGAGAGCACAGTTATGACGCGTGAACCTAAGGAGAAGGCGCGACTCTTATCTCTGACAAGAAATGTAGAACGGGAGCTACATATTAAGGGCGTTGTTCGTTATCAGGAGCACAGACAAACAGGACGGAGTTTCCAGAATGCACGCCCCGATGCACAGCGGATTTTCTAGGGCATATTATTTCCCTGAAGGTAACGAGCGGAATAAAGTGGACGAGGGGAGGGCAAGAGGAACACAATTCTCCGTGAGGGGGTGAAAAATCTATCCAAGGCAGAGTATGAAGAGAAAAGGGCTAAAGGCTTATGTTTTTCTTGTGGAATGAAGTTTGGTCCTGCGCATAGGTGTCCAGAAAAGGGTATGTATCATGGTTTGGGAAAAGGATCAGAAGACGAAGTTCCATTTGAGGAGCTGTGGAAGTTGTCCTGTCAAGCGATGACAGTTAACTTTTTGAAGGATCAGAACACAAGGATTTACGCGGTTCGGAAATAATCTCTACGTCCACAAAGAGGCAAAAAATCACTATAATTCGAGAGCACAATTTACAGGAGTTTTTCACACACACAAGAAACCCTAGACCGAAAATGGGCTAATGTAGAGGACGAAGCACGATTCCACCAATCGTCAGAAAGTCCGCATCGCTGCAGTGAAAGGCGGCCACCCGAAACAAAAGTGTTACAGTGGCTGCCGACTGGAAGTTCAAGGAGCTACAGTGAATGGCGGCTAGAAGTTTGTGTCGCTACAGTGTCTGGTGCGCAGTACGGGCCACAAGCATTCAGCCCAACCGGATCGGGCTACACCAATCCAACACCGCCACACACTGGAAGAAGTTAACCATGAGCTTCGACTTTCAAGGCACCCAAGTCACTCTTCGGGGTTTGCAGTCTCCTCAGGATGCTTACATGGGCTTCTTTACAGAGATTTTCCTCAAAAGGCAAGATCTTATTCTTGGCTCCCAATGGAAGACGGGTTCATACATGACAGAACAAGATTCTGGTTTGGAACTGGAGTTAGAGAAGGATCTCCAGCCACTTCTCTAAATATAAGGTTACGTTTGCAGAACACGGGGGGGGGGGGGGGGTGCATCCGCAGCAACCTATGGATCATGCACTCAACTTGATAGAGACAGTTGTACCAGTCAATGGGCGCCCATATGAGATGGCACGTCATCTGAAAGATGAGGTTGAAAAACAGGTAGGAGAATTGTTGGAGCAGGGCATCATCAGACACAGTAATAGTCCACATTCAGGTCATATGATTTTGGTGAAAAAGAAAGACGGAGGTTGGCATATGTGTGTTGATTATTGTGCATTAAACAAGCTTACTATTCCGGATCGTTTCCCAATTCCTTTGATTGAAGAATTGCTGGATGAATTGTATGGGGCCACATAATTTACCAAACTTGACTTCAAGTCAGGATTTCATCAGGTCCACGTTTGCAGAGAGCAAAAAAACTGCTATACGAACACATGAAGGGCACTATTAGTATTTTGTCATGCCATTTCGTTAGATGAACCCTCCTGCTACATTCCAAGCTACGATGAATGTCATCTTTAAACCACATCTTATGACATCTTGATTTACAACTGTTGTTGGACAGACCATTTGTCCCATCTACGCCTGATTTTGCAGTTATTACGGGCAGATTGCTTATTTGTGAACTACAAGAAGTGTACCTTTGACCGGCTGCAAGTGGAATATCTGGGGCATTGAATTTCCCAGCAAGGAGTGTCTATGGACCTGAAGAAGGTGCCCGCTGTTCAGATTTGGCCAGTTCCAGTTGGGATTTTTTGGGGGCTGACTGGTTATTACCGAAAATTTATTAAAGATTATGGTAAAATCGCAAAGCCCCTGACAGAAAATGCCAAGAAAAACAGTTTACAGTGGGGAGAACAAGCCCAGGCTGCATTTGAGACATTGAAAAATAGTTCGTTAAATGAACCGGTTCTGAGGCTACCTGACTTCTAAGGAATTTGTTGTTGAATGCGATGCTTCAGGGAGCGGCTTAGGGGCTGTGCCCGTGCAAGAGGAAAGGCCAATAGCTTATTATAGTAAGGTGCTATCTGATTCCAATTTGGCCAAATCAAATTATGAGAAGGAACTGGCTTTGGTGCATGCGGTACAACATTGGAAACAGTACTTAATGGGATGCCATTCTATTGTGCATACTGACCACAAAAATCTGAAACATATGCTATGTCAGCAGATTCCATCGATGGATCAGCAATGCTGGCAAGCAAAATTACTAGGCTTTGAGTTCGAAGTTGTTTATAAAACTTGGAAAAGCAAATCGAGCAGCTGATGCTCTTTCTCGGACTATGAACAAAAAGGTTTTCAATCTGACCGTGTCAGAACCTTATTGGGTTGACTTCCAACAGGTAAGTGACAAAGTCTCCAAGGATAAGGAAATACGGTCTATTGTAGCAATTCTTGAGCAGAATCCTGGTGCAAAGCCAGGGTTTCACTTCGAAATGGCCTACTTTTTTTCAAAGAAAGGCAAGTTCTGCCCAAGGAATCTTCTTTGATTCCGCAGATGCTCCACTTTTACCGTTCTTCTCTAAAAAGAAGGCATGACGGATTTTTAAAAGCTTATAAGTTGATAGGTGCTAGACAGTGAAACAAAGTAAATCTATTGATATCAGCTATAACAGTATAACAGTGTGTAAGAACTACAGCAGAATCGGCCATAGCAGCTGAAGGAGAAGAAGAAAAGGAAAAGAACAATGGAAGAAGAGATCCCCAAGATGTGCTGCTCCCTGCGCCGATGGCCTAACCCACCCTCTCAGCGGCTGTTGAAAACTCTACTAACAAATCGTACCCCCCTATTACTATTGGACCCTACCTTTAAAATATTCCCCCTAACAACTTCCTAACTCAACAACACTACTTACTATGGAATTACACCCCTACCCCTGGCAGTTGGGGGATATACTCAATCCCCCATGCTGACAGCCCCTTGTCGCCCATGATCCTAGAAAATCCACCTTGTTCTCAAGGTGGTAATCTTCTAAGTAGCCACCTCAACTATAACGATTCAATCTTAATGTATATAGACATTGCATCTCTTTTATGGAATACTTAAAACATTACAAAAACGGACGCCCAAATACTTATTTAGTGCCTTTGAAAACTTGAAACAAAATCTTCTAACTCAGTAAAATATCTTCAATGTTTCCCATAAAGATCTTCCCCCATTATAATTTTACTTAAAAAACTTACTTCATAACCTCAGAAAGGAAAATATAAGAAAGAGTTGAGCTCAAATGCTCAATAAGGATAAATAAAGAAAATGCATAAGCATATATAAACATAAGGGTATGAGAACGTGATCATGATCATTAGAAGACCATTCCCGGCATATCAAAGATCATAAACATGAATCATGGCATAAATATTTATGGTTCATAAGACATGAATTATAAGGAAATCAAGAGCATAAGTCATCAAAGCATAACATAGGAATAAGACATGAAATTGTGGCATACACATCAATGTATAACATTGTGAACATGTATAAGAAGAAACAGGTTCACACATTGAGTTGAGGACATGAAATCAGGCTCTCGCATAGGGTCGGAATCAGGTTCACGCATAACATTGTGAACATGGAATCAGGTTCACGGATAACTTTGTGAACATGTAATCAGGTTCGCGCATAACATTGTGAACATGTAATCAGATCCATGCATAACATTGTGAACATGTAATCAGGTTCACGTGTAACATTATGAACACATGATAAGGTTCACTCATAACATTGTGAACATGTAATTAGGTTCACGCATAAACTCATGGACATGCAACCAGATCCATGCATAACATTGTAAACATGTAATCAGGTTCATGCGTAACATTATAAACACATGATAAGGTTCACTCATAACATTGTGAACATATAAACAGGTTCACGCATAAACTAATGAACATGCAACCAGATCCATGTGATTCACTCATAACATTATGAACGTGTAATCAGGTTCACGCATAAACTTATGGACATGAAACCAGGTCCATGCATACATGTAATCAGGTTCACGCATAACATTTATACTCATGAGTCATTCATCATTGCCCAATGCATTGGAGGGAGATATAGGTTTCACCCGTCACATAATGAAATCATACATGCATGTGCCATAACACATTTATCATATCATAGCCCATTAAAAGAGATGAGTTCTATAAAATCAAATCATAACCCGTGAAATGAAATGGGTATCATTAACATTTCATCACATCATAATCTATGGATAAGAGATAGGTTTCATAATCATTTCATCAAAACATAACCCGTGAAAAAAAGCAGATTTCAAAAGCATATAACTCGGGGAAAAGAAACGGGTATCATAATCATCATTCCATCAAAACATAAACCATTCAAGAAAGAATATAAATGGAACCTTTGGATCAATTCCTAGAAGGGCTTGAGTAACATCAACAAATGTCATATTAGATGGAAAATAACTTGGAAAGATATTTTAAAAACATTTCTTGGGGAAAATATCTTTTCTCCTTTGAAAAGTTGTTTAAAACATAAAACCTTGAGAAAACCATTTTCTTTGAAAATCCATTTAAAACTTAGAAAGAAGGCTTGAAATCATTTTGAAAACATTTTCCTTTGAAAATTTAAAAAAATCTTGAAAATATTTTGAAAACCTTTTTTCTTGAAAACATGTAGAATAAGCTTGAAAATGTTTTGAAAACCATTTCTTTGAAAACACTTTGAAAACTTAAAAACGTTTTGAAAAGCATTTACCTTGAAAACTTGTAAAAGAAGCTTAAAAACGTTTTGAAAACCATTTCTTTGAAAATATTTTGAAAATGTATAAAGAAAGCTTGAAAACCTTTTTGATTGAAAATACATTGAAAACTAAGGAAGAATACTTGAAAATATTTTTAGAAAACATGGTTTTGAAATAACACAGATTTCCAACCGAAAGGAGAAATAAAATCGGATTTTCATAAAAACATTTTCTTAATTATCTCAAGTACCAAAGAGTCTAAAAATGGTATCATTACTTGGATATAACATGCATATCCAGAGGATAAGAAATGTCATGAGTTCTTGAGAGATGGATCATAAGATTTCATCAATGAAAGCATAATCGTACGCAATCTCGATAAATAATGAATTATAGCAATAAACCATTACCATTTTGGTAACTTTGAATCATATTATAATGGAAAGAATAACATTAAATGAAGCTTAAATATAATGTAAAGAAGTAGATTCATGATATAACATGTCGAAGGCGGTATATACACCTCATATAAAAATATAGGTACATAACATGGCATGTGTCTCAAAGAAGGCAAATTGAGACAAAAATTACTTTACCGATTTGATAACTTTTGAAACTTAAACCCCGTGAAAGAAGGATTATAAAATAAATATGTAAATACCTATAAATTTAAGTATAAGATGCATAGAATACATTCATGATCAGTATATACACCACACAAAAGAAGTGAGTTGTGAATAAGACATATATCTCACGAAAATAAAAAGTAAGATGAAATCTCTTACCTTGTGTCTTGACTCTCGTCGTACTCATTCAAACCTCCTATATAATAAACGTAAGTTTATTATACATATCTTACATAACCATATTCTTATATCTAATATCATATATGGTTTGATTATAACTTTATATTACCCATTTGTTAACAATTTCATGTTAAGGTTACGCTTCAGATAATATTCGCTTTGTTTTTCGCTTGTGTTAATTTGTTATATCTTTGGTCCTTAAATATATATCATGATTTCGAAAATGTAAACCACGATATTATTATCATGTATATTCAGTATATGTGTATTATAATAATCTATAGAATATTGAAGTATGAAATGGAATACACCATTCATGGAGACAGTAGGTCGTACGTGTGCATGAACGTTATTTCCGTTTAATTGTCGTAATGAAAGAAAGATAATGACATATATATATATATATGTACATAATATCATTACAGTAACATTATTATGTCATATATATCATATAAATTCACTAAACAGATCCTTAATACATTCCATGTAGTGTGTGAACGAATCACATCGCTTTGAGGAGCCGGTAGTTCACACTTTGATAGACTATAGTAGAAAGAAAGAGTATTTGAAAAGAATTACCAAAAGAAGCTTCTAGAAAATAACAACTCTAACTACTTCAGTTGTAGTAACAGAATTCTGTTACAAGGACCTGATGTGGATTCTCGTGGAAGACTTCTCTCTCCCAAGCCTAGGCTAAGAGCCTACCAACTGGAATCTCCCGAATGTCTGCCCCAGGCTCCCTTCCCTTCTATTTATATCCCATCCCAACCAAACAACAAACTAACTAACTAGCTAACTAACTGAAAGCCAAATTACAAAGCTACCCCTGACTGTTATGAACCCCTCCCCTCCTTTGGTAAATGTACAACACAGGGGGTCGGGATTGAATTTCCAACCGGTCGTTGCCCTACCTACTGCAAGAAGATACCTCCCCTTGTACAGCTCAATCAATACCTCCTCCATGAAAATTCACCTTGTCCCCAAGGAGAAAATTAGGAAACTGAACTTGTATTACCTTCGCGTCCTCCCAAGTAGCCTCGTCTTCAAATCGGTCATGCCATTTGATAAGCCATTGTAGTGTTTGCCCCTGAATTCTTTCTGCTAAAATTGCCCCTACATAATCTTCTTTTTCAACAAAGTCAGCAGGAATAATTTTTTCTGCAGGTTGGGTACCTCTGGCAGCCTTCAATTTAGACACATGAAATACTGGATGTAATCTAGTATTAGCTGGAAGTTTGAGTCTGTAAGCAATTGAACCAACACGTCCCTCCACTTCATAAGGTCCATAATATCTGGCAGCTAGTTTCGAGTTAATTTTAGATTTTGTCCCAGGCCTATTTGGTCTCAGCTTAACCCATACCAAATCTCCAACTTTAAATTCCACCTCCCTACGATGATGGTTGGCATATTTGACCATAAGGTGTTGTGCAGGCTGGAGGTTTTCTCGGAGTTGCTTTAAAGCCTCATCTCAGTCAACTAGTGTTGCAGCAACTGCCTCAACCGTTGCCTCACCTCTAGCATACTGAACAGTATGTGGTGGTTTACGGCAATAGATAATCTCAAATGGTGCCTTCCCCGTAGATGTATGAAAAGAAGTGTTGTAACAGTACTCAGGCCAAGCCAACCACATTACCCATCGCTTAGGATGGTCCGAAGAGAAACACCTCAAATAAGTCTCTAAGCACCAATTCACAACCTCTGTCTGACCATCAGACTGAGGGTGATATGATGAACTCATTTTGAAAAGAGTTCCTTGTAGCTTAAAGAGTTCCTTCTAAAATAAACTAGTAAACAATGGATCTCTATCGCTGATTATTGCTTTGGGTACCCCATGTAGACGTACCACTTCCTTCATAAACACTTCATCAACAATCTTTGCCATATATGGGTGCTTTAAAGAAATAAAGTGGGCATATTTGCTCAATCTGTCTACCACGACCAGAATTACCTCATAGCCTTGTGATTTTGGAAGCCCGGACACGAAGTCCATAGATATCTCTTCTCAAATCAAATCAGGTATTGGAAGAGGCTGTAACAAACCAGCTGGACTAAGCGTCTCATACTTATTTTTCTGGCATATACTGCAATCTCTGACATACTGCTGTACTTTTCGAGTCATTCCAGCCCAAAACACTCCATTAGCCAATCGTTTATAAGTTTTTAGATAGCCCAAATGTCCTCCTACAGGCGATGAATGATAATACTGCAGTAATTTTGGAATTAAAATCGATTTCTGGGACAATACTAATCTGTTTTTGTAAAATAACAGACCATCCCGAAAAGTGTAGTCTGGCCTAGCTGCCCTGTTTTGTTTCAAGGTATCAATTATATCTCTCAGCTTTTCATCTTGAATAATCTCTTCCTTGACCAGATGTATATATCTTCCCAACAAGGTTGAGAAACAGCCATTGCCATGTTTTCTCCAACTGTTGTCCTTGATAAAGCATCTGCTACTTTATTCAGTTGTCCTTGTTTGAAAATAACCTCAAAGTCATATCCTAACAGTTTTGCATGCCAACACTGCTGATCCATTGATACTATCCTCTAGTTCAACAAATACTTGAGACTACGATGATCAGTATAAACTTTAAATCGTCGCCCCATGAGGTACTGCTTCCAATGCTGAATAGACAACACTAATGCCATAAGTTCTTTAAATCTGGCATTCGCAAAACAGGAGCAGAAGTCATACAGTCCTTCAACCTTTCAAATGCTCCTTGCGCTTCAATGGACCACTGGAACCGTCCTCCTTTGTCAACACCATCAAAGGCTTTGCTATTTTTCCTTAATCTCTTATAAATTTTCGGTAATAACCAGTAAGGCCCAAAAATCCACTAACTTCTTTCACATTTTGGGGCACCCTCCACTGTTTAACAACCTCATGTTTCTTAGGGTCCATAGACACTCCACATTCTGAAATTATATGTCCCATGTATTCTACGAATTTCTTTCCAAATGAGCACTTCTTTTCATTGGCAGTCAAAGCATTCTCCTTTATATATTGTAATACTGAACACAATTTTTCCAAGTGCTCTTCCCATTCTCCACTATAAATCAGTATATCATCAAAGAATACCAATACCCCTTGACGCAACAAAGGCTGAAATATAGCATTCATAGTAGCTTGAAAGGTGGTCGGGGCATTCATTAATCCGAATGGCATAACTAAGTATTCGTAATGTCCCTCATGAGTACGGAAAGTTGTTTTCTCTGTCTTCCTCTTTCATTCAGACTTCATGAAATCCAGATTTCAAATCCATCTTTGTAAAGTATTTTGCCCCATTTAACTCATCCATCAACTCTTCAATCACTGGAATAGGAAACCTATATGGTAACGTCAATTTATTCAGAGCGCGATAGTCCACACACATTCTCCAACCTCCGTCTTTTTTTCTAACCAATATTATTGGACTTGAATACAGACGGGTACTATGCTGAATGTACCCCTGCGCTAAAAGCTCAAAAACCTGTTTTCTACCTCATTTTTCATATGGTATGTGTACTTGTATGGTCGGATATTGATCGGATCTGCCCCCTCTTTTATTCTGATGGCATGATCAGTTGGCCTCTTAGGTGGCAATCCAGAGGATATCTCAAAAACTGTTCTATATTGGAGCAGCATTCCCTGCAACTGCAACTGTTGATCTGGTACCAACTCTGCATCTTCCAGGCCCAGATTTCCAGCACAAATCCACTGCAATCCTTGTACCACACATTTTTCTGCTCCCAAATATTCTTGTAATGATCCAGGCAAACTTGGTGCTTGACAGACCCCCTGTATCAAAATATTTTGCCCTTTCCAAATAAATTCCGTAATCATATTCTTCCAATGCATAGTAACATATCCCAGAGTCTCTGGCCATGATATTCCCATTACTAGATCTGGTCCGGAGGTGTCAAAAACATAAGCATCAATTTCAAATTCCTCTACTCCCAAATCCACTTTCAAGGATCTGCATATTCCATTGGAAATCACCCGATGCCCATCTCCCATTCTGATCATAAAAGGCTTAGTTTCTGAAACCCGCACCGTAAGTGATTTCAATATCTGTTTTGAAATAAAATTGTGACTCACCCCACTATCCACCAGAATCATCAATGGCACCCCTCCTATATTGCCTTCCATTAACATAGACTTAGTATTCCCAGCTTTCCTCTCTTTATACTCACTGGTCGTTGTCCCCAGCATCTCCATTTCCAGCATATTTCCTATCATTTCTTCTTTCTCCACTATTTCATTAGATTCCTCTTCTACCTCTTCCGGGGGCTCCACACATTCCCAAACCATCAATTTGAATCCCTTTTCTGGACATCGAGGCCCAGGGTTAAACTTTGTCCACAAGTATAACAAAGCCCCTTAGCTTTCCTTTCTTCAAATTCTTCTCTTGACAAATTCTGAACTCCTCTCCACCGTGGCTCAAAATTTCCCTTCTTTTCCCTATCTTGCCCTTCTGTAGGAGATACAATTTTCACTGCATTTAAAGTCCAACCTCGCCCAGATCCTCCAGAACTGAACCTCCTGCTGCGTGGCTCTGGCTGCTTAATGGTTCCCTTGACAGTAAGCTCTCTCTCTATTCTTCTGGTAAGTGTAAGCAGTCGCGCCTTATTGGGAGGTTCAAGTGTCATCACCGAGCTTCCAATTTCTGGTCTTAATCCTCCTATGAAAAGGCTCATGTACGAGCTGAGTAAGATCTGGAATCCGCATGGCAATCCGCTCAAATTCATCAATATATTCCTCCATTGTACCTGCATGCCGAAGCCTTTTCAAGTAAATGACAGGATCTTCTTCAGCTGCACAACCATACCTGCCGAGCAGCCCCTCTTTCAACTGTGTCCAGAACAGTTCAGCACTGGTTGACTTTAAAGAGACCATCCAGTACTAAGCTACTCCTTCCATACACAATTGTGCCATTGGAACCTTCAACTCCTCCCGTGTTTGGTGAATTAAGAAGTAAGTTTCTGCTCCAGTAATCCATGATACTGGATCTTCTCCTGAAAAAAACGGCATTTCTACCTGCCTTGAAACGGCACCAAACTCTTCCCTTCCTTCGATCTGAAATCCACTCCCATCCATACGTTGTCTGCTTCATGTCCTCCTTATTCCCCCTTGCATCTGAGTTTCGCTTCCGCCTTCCTCAGATAAACTCCCTTTCCTGTCATCCAAAACCAAACTTTCAGTTTTTCCTTTCCCGAGTCGTGTCATCGCTGCGAGGAGCTCCCATACATCTGATCGTAGCTCCCATACATCTGATCGTAGCTCCAAAACTGAAGTTTCCAGTTCTGTCACGGTAGACTTCACGGCTGTGACCGTTGTTTCTACATTTGTCATCCGATTCTCCATTCGTGTGGGCATACAGCGATTTCGAAAGGATTCAAACTGATGTTTTCAAGATCCTCTCTCTTCTAGTTTATCTCTCTAGAAACCTCTCTCTAAACTCTCTCCAAAGATCTCTCAATGAAAGCACCAATTGATAGACTATAGTAGAGAAAGAGAGTATTTGAAAAGAATTACCAGAGGAAGCTTCTAGAAAATAACAACTCTAATTACTTCAATTGTATTAACAGAATTCTTTTACAAGGAACTGTTGTGGATTCTCCTGGAAGACTTTTCTCTCCCAAGCCTAGGAGCCTACCAACTGGAATCTCCCGAATGTCCGCCCCAGGCTCCCTTCCCTTCTATTTATATCTCATCCCAACCAAACAACAAAGTAACTGACTAACTAACCAACTGAAAGCCAAATTACAAAGTTACCCCTGACTGTTATGAACCCCTCCCCTCCTTTGGTAAGTGTACAGCACAGGGGGTCGGGATTGAATTCCCAACCGGCTGCTGCCCTACCTGATGCAAGAAGATACCTCCCCTTGTACAGCTCTACCACACTTCTTCAAACGAGATTATCATATTTACACAAGATGAAAAGCATAAAAATATGTTATAAATAAAAATTACAGAAGCATAAAAACATTATAAATATCATATATATCATATATAAATAGAGTGTCCATGATAATGTCTACCATTAGAGAGGGTAAAGGAAAAATGAACAATCATCCTCTCGTGAGGCGGTAGTTCGCCGTACACGTAAACCAGTATGTTAGTTACCCATTAGATGGAAGTGTGTATAAGTGTAGGTCGAACCCTTAGCATAATAACATCCTAATATATTGAGGATATTGGTGTTGTTATACAAGCATGCATGGAATAAAAAGAGTTGAGGGAGTGGAGAATGGAAATAAAACTAAAGAGATTAAAGAAAGATGTTACCTCTTATTCGGGTAACTCCTTTTGATTTGCACCAAAGGACATCATTGGATTCTTTTCTGCCCAAGGGGAGGCTTCTAGGATGAGGGGAAAGATGTTGAGGAGCTATTTGGGCAAAGTTTGGTCGAGCCAAATTGGCTTGAGAGGTGTGAGGAAGTGGGAGGAGGGGAGACCTTTTATAGTGGAGGGAGAGTGGCACTCTCGTAAATTTTGAGAAAGGGAATTCCACCAACATTTTTCTCATGGCAAGTAGCTTCAATAATGAACCAAATTTGAGTCAAGGGAGGATAGGGTCGAAATATGATCAGCCAATGGCTCTTAGACAAGTGTCTAGGTCATTTGGACCTTTAAGATTAAGGTTTAGTCCCTTATTAAGCTTAATTTTACCTTAATCGTTGTAAATAATTTTAATTATCCGCACTTATCTTTTTGGTGAAAAACTAAGTTGACCTTATTAGACATTATAAATTATGTCGATTTCAAATATGAAATCCATTTTTCCAAATTTCAATCACAGAAGTAGCAGAAATTAATTTAAATTTAATCCCGCAAACAGGACAAAAATGCAGGGTTTTAAAGTAAAAAATTTCAAAATTTTGCAAAGTTTTTATACCCAATTTGAAAGGAAAATTGATTTCAATGACATACATTGAGTTAATTGTTAAAAATATGATCTAATTAAACATTGAAACCAATTTAAAATGCAATTTAACCTTACAAATAAATTAGATAAAAAAATAGTTTTGAACTAAAATTTAGTATTTTTCACTATTCATTGAAAAAAATGAAACTTCACAGAAAAATACCAAAAATTTACTCTAACCTAATTTTTATGTTTCGCTTTTAAAAGATAAAGTTTATTTTGACATATATAATCCATAAAAGTTCCAAAAATTGAATTTAAAATAGGTTCACCGTTAAAAAGAGGTAAAAATGCCTGGATAAAAATATAGGTTTTCAAGCATAAAATTTGGTTTATTTTTATCTTATGTCTATCAAATCTATTGGATGAATATCAAAAATATTTGATTAAATATTTAATATTACATTAATATCACTCACTAATTGTAATTAATTTAATTTATTAAAGTAAAACAGCTTAGTGACCATAATAATATTTTACTTTATATTCAATCGGCTTTCATCTTCATTTCTAATTAACCGGTAACATATGAATTCATCTTATATTTCTGTAAACTGTATATTTTCATAAATTAGTTAATATTATTCATAACCGCTAATTTAACGACTAGGTTATATCTTATTATATTAAATAATGATATTTTAATAATATATTATTGTTTGGTAAAACTCGATCTTGCATGGTACGCAAGCCATCGAGAAAAGTCATTATTGCATGTAACGCAAGCTAACTTCGGTGTTCCATGTAGAGAAAGCGAAAATTTATGTTGTGTGTAGTTCACGATTAACTTGGTGTTGCGTATAACGCAAGCCAAACATAGTGCTTTGATATAAAATAAACTATTTTCAGTGTTGCGTGAAATGCAAAATATCGAAAAGGTTAAATTAATTCGAAAAAAATAATTCACAAAATATCGGAGTGTTACATCAGCCGTACGGCCCATCGTCCCACCACTGGTTCTCATTCCTTCTCACTCGACGGCTCTCCGATAGCATCAGCTTGAATCCCTTCACCAAACATCAATGCCTTGGACTAAATTTTTGTCTAGAATCATAACACAAACCCTTCATTTTCCTTTTCTCAGATTCCTTAGACAGATTCCATACTCCCCACTCTAGAGGTGCATTGTCTTCTCTCCGTCGTTCCTTCTCTACTCCTCCCATTGGAGAAACAAGTTTCACTGTATTGGTATTTCAGCTCCTCCCTTGGGTGCTAAAAACATTCCTCATGTCTCGGGGTTCAGGTTGTGGAATTATTCTCATGGACAACAGCACGCGTTCCACTCTCCTGGATAGAGTCAAAAGATGCTTGGTGGCTCGTGAGTCATAATTGTGCTTCCAATCTCCGGTTTGAGCCCTCTAATAAATAGACTCTTGTACCAGTCTTCAGAAGGGTCGAGAATCCGTAATGCAATGCGCTCACACTCATCAATATATCCATCCATTGTTCTATATTGTCATATAAATCGTTCAAACAAACCACTAAATCTTCCTCCTCCGCACTTCCAAACCACCCAAACATTTCCACTTTGAGTTGCAACCATGTGAGCACTGTTTGGACCAACCGTAGTGACATGATCCAATATTGGACCATACCTTCCATGCTCACTCACGCCAAAGACACTTTGAACTCTTCACACGTGCGGTAGACAGAAAAGAATGTTTCAGCTCGAGTAATCCAAGTAATTGGATTCTCACCAAAGAAAATAGGCATTTCCACCTGTGTAACAGACCAACCCGGGTCAACCCATAATGTCACCCGACTTGGCCTGCCACATGGCCCGAAGCGCGTTTCCAATCGCCACAGGCTGGCAACAAGCACCTGGGTATCATACAAAGAAAAGTGGAAACAATTTCACCCTCTAAAAGATATGATAAGATAAACAATCAGAGTATCACAGCAGATATAAATATACATCATATGTCAAACCAACCAAACCATGGAAGGTAACATTTAATAGCTAGATAACAAGGTCTAGACAAACAAACTGAAAAACTATCAACATGGAACCCGAAGCAACCCATGGGTCCATCTCCTCACGACCATATGTCAACGCCATTCCAACTCACCGGAAGGCAACACGATCCAAGAGAGTCGTCCTCTACATGACGCTCTTCTATTTACCTGTATTCTACAAAACCAAATCTACAAACACCCAAAGGCAAAAGTAGGGTGTGAGCACTAACTCAATAGGATACCACCAAAGAATCTATACAATGTCTATTCATATGCAACTGTTAGTTCTTGTATAAAAGAGATTTCTAAAACATTTCCAAAAGAAATCATTTTCCCATATAAAATCATCCTTCGATTTTCTTTTCAAAAACATGTCATATTCAAATGAACAAAGCAATATGACATAACATATATCCATGAGGCATAAGAAAATGAATAAAATAGGTTTCAATCATCAATATTCATATCAGGTGAGCTAGGCATACCGAATAAACATGCACGTAATGTATCCATAAAGCACCAAAGGGCAATCCACGACACAAGGGTGCACACAACTAAGACACAAAGAAACAATGACCAACATGAGTGAATCCTAAAGTACAGGAACCTCGGTCCCCGGTAAGGCTACCCACTAGCAATCACACCATCATGGGCACCTACACTGGTGAAAGCTTACTCCACTAAGGTTTGCATATGTTTTGTTTTTCCTCGTACCCTAAGGTCTCCCAATGTGCTATATACCATCATTGCGTTTCAAGGAAAACTGAGCCCATGTTTCATAAAACATTTTCGATAGTGCGGCCCCACCGCTCTCATGCTTGAAAAAACATTTTCATTTCAAAACCATCCTCGAAGCATTCTACCAAATACATCAAGTGCATTAAAATAATTTTCAACAAAAACCCATTTTTAGAAAACATTTTCATAGCCATCAAAGATCAAATTCACCTCATGGATTTCAAATCATCAATTTCATAAATCAAAACCAAATGGAATCATAAGAACATAAAGCATTGATCGAATCCTAGAGAATCTAAATTTGATGGAAACAATGTCAATTCTCCATGTTCATGCTAGATTCAGCGACCTAGCTTCATAAGAAATCAAACGCATAGAGAAGAGAAGAAAACAGATTAAAACAGATCCAACTCATCAGATAACAATCAACGAAGATCCGTGTTTTCAACCAGAACAAAGATCCGCCAATAGGAAGAGGGAGAGAGCCAAAATCATCACCAAGGAGCCTCTAGATCAAAAGAAATCATATTAGGATCGAGAGGGTCAGACGCCTTCTGTAGCGTCAAGAACCTACCGATCAAGAACCATTGTAAGTTGACTTCAACTGCTGCATGTCGCCTATCCACTGCAATGAGGCGTTTTCCACTGTTGTGTGAGCTTCAGTTGCTTCTTCCAATAGCTCTCTGTCAAACAATTGCAGCGTCAGTGTCAAAAATAATCTCTCAAGAATTTCTTATCTCAACCGACACTCTTCAAGAATCTCTCTCTCAATGAAAGCATCAATTGATAGGTGTGAGAAAGATAAACCAAGGAATTCTATTATATCCAGCAAATACCGTTCCAAAATTACAGTAGATTAAAAAGGAAAGGGGAGAATAAGAAGATGAGGGAGAAAGAAGATATCCTAGAAGGCGTTTCTCTTCCCGAAGTTGTGGCCTAACTCACCGAACCCAATCCCCCCCCTCTCTTGCCTTCCTCTATTTAATGCCTCAGCCAGCCCTAACTCGCCCCAACCTACTCTTTACAGCATTTTTTCCAATTTACCCCGAGCAGTTATTAATCATCCTACCTGCTCCAACTCCCTGACACGACACCAAAGCAGCCCCAACCCCGGAACCTTACACAGCAAACCTCAACCTCCCAATACCCTTACACAAGCACCAACAAGACCCTTACACCTCATCAACCTGCACTTGCCCACCTTCCTATTAAGTTTCTTGAAAGTTGTAGCACAATTTTTCCAAATCATTTTTAGACATATTGTTTGCATCCACTCAAACTAAATTTAAGAGAAAAATCAGCACATGGGAAAACACAATTTAGAGTGGTTTCAAAGTTTTTAAAATTTTGTTGCGGGAATTTAAATATTATGTTGCAGTTGCTCTGAAAATTCATAGGGTGACAGGTTCAAGCTTTTGTTACCTTTGCTTTCTCACAATGGAATGAAGAATACACCCCTCCTTGAAATTTATAACGTGAGGGGCACTCAATAGCCTCTAAGGAAGCTAATCTCGTAGCATGCCTAAGGATGGGCAAAAGAGCCTCTGAAGATCATTTGAAGCATTAAATAGCCTCCAAAAATGGCTAAGTTGCTAAACCACCTTGGGAGTGCATTAATGAGGCTCTAAATGGGTTAAAAATTATGAAAGGAGGCGCTTGGAGTTCTGTAGTTTTCTCGTCTAATTGAGTTCTCCAGTTTTCCTCATCTGAGAGGTTCTCTAGTGTTTTTCTCATTCTCATCCTTTGCCTTTAGGGTTACCAACATCATTTAAAAAGGAAAAGGATCTCATCAAGCCATTGGTGATTAGCATTATCAATGGACACCGAAGGAGACTTGGATTCAACAATCCAAACGTGATCTAAATATTCCAAACATTTTTAAAAAGCGTTGAGCCCAAGAGATGTTTGGAAGATGTCGAGTACTTAAGGAAATTGTTGAGAAAAAACTTCCCTCTAGCATGTGGAATTTGTCTAGAGAAGGTATTGGAAGTGTTGAAGTTGATGTGGTTAATGTGTTGGCTATTATTGTTAATACATAAATCATGTTCAAACTCGCCTAAAATAAGATGTCTAAGATGAGTTGAAGGCTTTTTCAGAGGTTAAAGATGATTGGAGTTGATTTCGAAAGGATTTGATGTTATTTGGTTGGCTGCGAAGTTTAAGCTGAAATGTGAAGGTGACCTTCGTAGGGACCCTAGTACTGGATTTCGTAGGGTGCACCCTGATACTGTTTTTGGAAAAGGCATGAAAACTTCGTAGGGTACATGCAGATCAACATAAGGTACAAAGGAGCTTCGTAGGGTACCTTCGTAAGGTACAATGGAATTTCCTAAGGTACACTGAACCTCATAAGGTCCCTTCGTAAGGTTCATGAAGTTCATAAGGTACAATGAAGTCTTCATAAGGTACATGAACCTTGTGATTGGATCTTTGCAAGGTACACCAAAGAGAAAAGAACTTTGCAGGGTACGACGAAACCTGCGATGAAACTTCGTAATGTACAAGTTGAGCTGAAATGAACCCTGCACACTTCATAGGATACATGAACTTTGTAGGGTACAATGAACCCTACGATGAAACTTCCTAAGGTACAGGCAGAGCTGAAATTAACCCTGCGCACTTCATAGGATACATGTATGTACTAGGTAAGGTACAACAGGTGGCCAAAATTTTGAGAAAAATGAAAAATTCCAAATTTAATTATCTCAAAGAAAGAATTACACCAGGCGATCTGAAGCTATTGGATCATGGATAAAACATCACAAAATGGATTTTATGATTCAAGCTAAGGAAGAAGGTCTGCACCATGAAGAGGGTAGTTGTGTCGAAGAAGAAGCAGTTACTGTTGTAACTGCTTTGTCGCATTGCAACCAATGCCGCGACACCTCAGTGACTTGGAACCGAGTTTGAAAAGAAGCGGGAAGGAAGAGTTAAAATACAATTGATGTTATTCGTTTGAATTTGAATTTCAAAATCAAATTCAAACGTGCCTTTTTGTTGTTGGTGGTGTGCAATATATGATGTATAGTGCATACAAAAATGTGAGAAATAAAAAAGAAGAATCTGCTCTTTGTGCAGATCGCACAGATAGAAGAAGAAAACCTGCAAGAGTACAAGCTAAAGAAGAAGAGGACGAAGCAGCACTACAACGAATGGAAGTCCAGTTCAATTTGAGACTTTCTTGTTGAAAAACCAAATCATTTATCATTGTAACAGCGCAGGGCGCACTCAAACACAGTAGGGAGACTTGTTGTAACACAAGTACAAGGATATTCCCTGATCATTGTACCTACATGTTGATACTAGATTGATTTTAGAAAAATATTAGTGGCTTAAAACAGATTATAGAGTTTACTTAAAAATGGGTTTGAAATTGGAAAGTTCTCTTATATCGAGATTGATTATCGGAAGGAATTGAAAAGAAAACATTATAAAACATGTATTTCCCTATCAATAAAGAAATAATTGAGCTAGGTACATATGTTTGGAACACACACAGAATGTAGGAGTACATAAGAAGAATTAAGAATTACATTGGGATAAAGAGAGAAAAAGAGTAACCTGAAGGAAACAATGGAAGTTCAGGGAGAATCCTTTACCTTATGTCTGAATGTATTTGACACTTGATCTTAATTCAGGGATAATCAGATTAAATCCATTGATTAATTAATTAAGAACTTTTTCTTCATGTATTTGATTTAGTATAAATTTATTAAGTTCATTTATGACATTTTTTATGAGTTATAAGATACAATTTTATCATTCGAGAGCGTTCGTTTCCTTGGTTTTCATTATCAGTCTACTTGTATACATATATGGAAAATCATGCAAAATGAGAATAGTTGTTCAGAATTGAAATTATATGTTATTATTGAACTTTCAGAATATTAAATGGTTATATATTTCATTTGGTTATATGGTATGAGGATAAATCATTAGATAAAACGTTACTAATAATCGTTTAGATTATTTTGGCGTTTTTTTTCATTCATCACGAACAAGTTTTGTTTTGTTAATTAATATTATGTATATATACTGATTCCAGAACATTATATGACTTATAATGTATGATAAAATCTGATCTAACCATAATAATGGTTTTATGACCAGCCTTGAAGACAGTAATAGAAAATGAAAACGCATCGCCCACGATGGCGGTAAATCAGCACAACACGAACGATATTTTCATTTTTAGAATAAGAGGAGGAGAAGGGGATTAATGATGGATTTTCCATCAACACAATAACATTCCAGTATATATAAGATACTGGAGTTATCATTCATGTTTGGATAGAGGGTGTGAGGGAAGGATAAGAAAAGAAATAAAATTAAAGAGGATAAAGGAAAACGAAAGAGGATTTTACCTCTTAAATTTTTTCTCCTTGAGAACCTTCTTAAGGGGCTTGGGATTGATCTTTTGGTGAGACCAAAGGCTCCTGGAAGTGGGGAAAAGACTTAGAAGAGGATTGACCAGAAATTGGACAAGCTTCAAGATTTGAGAAATGTGAGGAGAAGAGGTGGTGAGAGTACTATTTATACTGGAAGAGGAGTGTTTTTTTTATTATTTTATTCATTAGTTTATTATTTTGGCTCAAAACTATGAATAGTTTGAGAATTATGACTAAATATATAAAAATAACGAAGGATGGTTCGAGATTATGAGATTGCATCAACCTATCATCATCTATGACTCAATAATTCATGTATTTAGCTTATACCATAAATTACCATATTTCACTATTCAACAAAAATTCAACTATTTTAGAAAAATCTCAAAAAATCACCCTAATTATTTTTCGACGTGTAGATTTCAAAAATGAACTCCATTTTTGGAAAATAATTTTCCAAATATGAGAAATTTAATTTTTAATTAAAATCATCATTTACTTGAAAAATATCAATTTTAAAATTATAACTGATTTTATAACACTTTAAAAAATTAATTAAGGTATCATAAAATTATCTTATAATCATAAGACAACAAAATATTAATTTATGAATACATTTCATGAAAATAAATTTTCTTTTAAATCATTATATTAATTATAAAATTGAAAATAAACATTTATGTTTAGATCAACACTTAATAAATAATTTCTAAAACATTTATTTACTTGTACTATGATATAATTATATTGTATTACCATTTATAAGATGACTCAATTTTATCTATACTTTCATAGGTGATGATACTATTCTATTGGCCGAATTACTATTCCAAAAGTCTAGCTATTATTTCATTGATATATGCTCCTTAATTTTTAGAAAAAAAACTCTTATTTCATTCATTCTTCATTTATGAAGTTTGATTTGTGTTTTCTATGTGATTTTATATGATTTATACTATATGAAATAATTTTGTGTGCAATGTAAATTATCGAATGAATTGAATTTATTTAAGAGGATACATGCCGTAAAATCTTGAGGTGTTATAACCTATGGAATAACTCCATTTGTCGGTCTTGGCATGAGTTACATCATTCCACCTACATATCAGTGCATCGCCGAGTTGGCATCATCATGGTTCCGTCTTGAACTGCCTCCACACGCCTTGGGATGCGCCATTAATTACAAGTATTTATTACTCACACGCGGATGAGGGGAAACCAAAGAATTAGTTAAAGGAGAATACATAAATATCTCTGGGCACGCAGGTCCTACATAATAATGGAGGGAGGGATGACACGCAGACCGTCATTTAATTTAATAATAATTGCAAACTCATTTAATAAATTAAATTAAATAAATGTCAACACATACAAAAGTAACCGGCTAGCATTCATTTCTTTATCTGTTCTTTATTATTAAGATAAACACGATTAATTAATTATTATTTTATTAATTAATTTTTTTTCATCTTAATGATCATCTGAACTTAACTGGATATACCCATTAATTATGACATTCATGGAAAATAAACAACAGAACCATTAATGACATATTTATTACAATAAATTAATTGAGCATTTGAAATTCTTTAAAATCGTTATTAAATTGTCAAACACATAATGGTGCGTCAATCAATAAAATAAGGTTTTAATGCTGCAATTTTCAAATTTAATGCAACTTTTAATCCTGTCCTTTAATGGGAGAGACTACATGGCGTGTACATCCAACTACACGTCATGTATCTCAGTTATCGTGTATCCGGGTCACACGCCTGGGTCTGCAGCGTGTATCTCGGTCGAACTACACGGCGTGAACATTCCAGCTACAAGCCATGTATCTGCTTGTCATGTTCCCGAAATGCACGTCTGGGTCTTCGACATGTCTCAACGGACTACACGAAGTGTACAGGCCAGCTACACGTCGTGTATCTCTTTGAGTTGTGTGTCCGTTTTCTCATCGAGTGGCTCGACGTGTTCTTCGAACACGAGATTTGATGAACTACATGTCATGTACACCGTATACACGTCATGTATATCATAAATGTTCCAGGTTGTTAGTCACACGCGGTTTTGACCGTGTATAATGACCACACGTATTGCGCGATTTACGCCGCTACCCCGTGTAGACTACACGAATACACATCGTGTAGTCCGACAACCGTGTGCCAGGTTGGTTGGTCAACACGCGGCGTACACCGCATGTAATTACTACATGGCGCGTCGTATATCCCTCAACACATTCAGATGCAGTGCATTATGGTACACGGCGTGTACTTCCGAGTACACACCACGTAACCCAGTCTTACCGATCAAAATTTGATAGTTCCTTAGAGAATCTTTGATCGTTCTTCATTTGTTCTTAGACCCTTAAGAAAATGAAACAATGAGCAGACATGATTAATATGTCGAACCATGTTAATTCAAATTAGATTAAAGAACGAATAGCATGAAATGAAAATCTGACCACAAAGATTAACAATCAAATAAATAATTATAAATTTAAACATAACCCCTCTGATACCACTTAAGGCGTTGGCCACAGCACAAGGGCGCGATAGGTGATATTTTAATTAAAAAAAATTTAATTTCGATTGTCTGGAACCCCAATAAAGGATCTTACACGGTAAGTTCATAATTAATTTATTTAGATTGGAAGAAAGCAATTACCTCATGCTCCAATGATTTCCGAGCAACGCCACTCAATTTTCGGGTGCTAGCGCGACGAATCAAATGTCTTGCGTTGTTCGTTCTTAGTAGGGCGACGAATCAAATGTCTTGCGTTGTTCGTTCTTGATCGTTCATTATTTAGTCTTGAAGAAATCACTTTTATGTTCACGTTCTTGAGAGAAAGAGAGAATGGAGTCGATAGAGAATTCATTGTGCGCAACAATTATCTATCCTTGATTTTGGATACCCTACACAATAGACATATCGCCTATTTATAGAGCTAGGGTTTAGGTAAAAAAAATTATTTAATCGTATGTCAGCCAATAAATAATGTTATAACCATTAATAAACTCCATGCCATATAATAATAATATAATATTATTTTGTGGTATGTGTTATCTTGCGCAAAGAATAAATAATATTTACTAGCTTGTAAATAATTATTTATCACCATACACGGTCTTGATCCATTCAAACTCATCGGTATTTATTGAATACCCAAATAAATACTTTTATTCATAAATAAATATTTCATTCACATGCCGATAAATAAATATTTTTATTCATAAATAAATATTTCATTCACATACCGGTGAATAAATATTTATTAAATATTTGATAAAATAAATAAATTTATTTTTATTCACATACCAACAAATAAATATTTACTTAATTTATGCGATCAATATAACTTGAATAAAATTATTTCTCGGTCTTGAGAATAATATTTATTTCATTAATTAAATTCAAATAGAATTTAAATGAGATCAACAAAAACACTTACAGTATGTGATCCTCTAGAATTTCTTCTCGTTGGCATTAAGCGGACTTGCCTAAAGTCCAAGATTAATGTCTAGCAACGGGTTAAGGCACCCAAGAAAAAGAACTTAATGTCGCAACGTCGTCAACCACAGACGAACGCTCACTGTATAATATAATCTATTTGTCACAATATCTCATCAAACAGATTGCACATCTGTGTCACCAACCTACATGTTCGATGTCTTTCTTTGCCTATTTGAAATAAACACATCGTTACACTATGATCATAGAATTTAATGTGACGGTTCTATTCCAATCAAAGGGCCAAGATATCAGATTTCCTAAAGATGGAAAGAACAAATCCTTCCTCGACTTATCCATTAATGACATGTTACTCGTTAGACATCCAACGTATCCAACTTCGCCATGAATTGTTATCATCATGGTTTACAAAATACATCTAAATACGTGAGTTGTGACATGCATTAATAATAATCTTAAAGTCTAAGGACCATCACACACGCTCGCAAATATAAATATTTGATAACACCAAAACATGTGAAATTCCTACTGACGGGTCTCGCACTTGAGAAGAAAGTTTCACCTGCTTATGAGTACTCGAACTTGACAGTCCATGTACTATATGTCACATCATATAGTACGTTATCCAACAACAGAACATTATTTAAGAATATCGTCATAACACAACAAAGTTCTCATCATAGCGGGGAATTGCTATGACCTTATCAATGCGACGTATGCGCTAGAAAATTATTACATTAGAGTCTTGCAAAATAACGAACAATATGTAATAAGAAGTTTTATTAATATTCAATGCATCGAATATACATGTAATCAAAGTACAAACAATTGGTTAACTCCAACAGTTGTAACATGAGTAGAAGGATATTCTCTACTCGTTGTACCTATATATTGATACTAATAGGCCGTATAGTCTCACTAAAATCCAGATCATGCCAAGGATTAGTTTTTCGCTTTGAAAGGTGAACCTTGTAAATCTAATGTGCCCTCCATGTGTGTGTTTCACTTTAATAGGCTGCAAAGGTTGTTTCAAGAAGAAAACTTAAAAAGAATTTAAATCACAAATTAACCCCCCCATGATATGTGGGTGCCTTTTCAAAAAGGTATTTTTATTTTATTGTTTTATCATTGCATTTTTCATTTATTTGTATCTTGGATGGGTTTTTTTATCATTTCCACTACGTTCAAGGGTTGGTATCGTTACCAAAACCCTACTCCCTTTTTTTACAGTTTCATATTATCAATGAATTTATGAAAAAACAAATAAAGCTACTTGTTATTTTGAACAAAATGAAGTTAACAAAAGGGATCATGTTGGTCAACAAAACCAGAGAACATGTAATGAATTGTCTTAACTAAATTTTGAAAGCACTTGTTACCAGTGGAATAATTAAATTATCTTTGAATATTTTTTATGTTTAATGTTATCATATTTTATATCTGTATCAAATACCAACAATGTCCAATGGCTGATATCAGAATGCAATGAGAAGAAAAGATATATATGTTAGTTTGTTGTCTTCTTGAATGGATCATCCATGATGTTCTTTTATAATATTTAAATTTCTACTTCTCTTTTATTATCTATATGCATAAAAGAAAATATAATTTTATCATTACATACACTATTATTGGTCTTGCTATTAAATTTTACTAGAATTGAATAAATAAATTCGCGCCAAACATGTGTTCCGGGCTCAAAGTGCATTTTCCAAGACATGTTTTCTGCTAATAACCTCAGCTTAAGTCCATTGCCTAAAAAAGAAAATTTGGTCAACAATAAATATATGATCAATGTGGTTTCCTCCTATTAGTTGTTCTTGTATGAGATACTTGCGACAGTAGACATTTCTTTCTTGTTTGAAATCCATTGTTGTCTTTGAACATTTTAATGATTTCACTTAGAATTTTTTTACCTGAATTTTGGCCACCCATCTTCACAAAATTCTTCATCATATTATTTCCATTGAGCAATCATGTTATAAAAGGAGTTTAATTCATTATATTATCATATTGGTGATGGAAATAATTCATCTTCCCCGTCAAAAGTGTAAAGTTGTATTATCATGAAACTTGATCTTAGTAAAGTCTCTAACAAAATTTCATAGGATTTTCTATTTGGTATCTTACACAATATTGATTTACACGATCGGTTCATCATGTTGATCAGAAATGTGTTTCACTCTACTCAGATATCCACTATAGTAAATGGCTTACCAAGGGTTATCTTAAACCTACACAAGGTGTCCAGCAAGGTGATCCCCTATCCCCTCTCCAACAAGATGATCCATCGATGAAGCTTTTGATGATGATTTGAGTAGAATAAAGGATGAGTTGGCATTGAATGTCATGCTTGATAAGGCACCTATTAAAGAAAGTGGAAGAGGTATGAAGAAATATGGCCCAAGGCATGGAAGTGGTCTGGACTTTGTAAGGTTGACACACTGCCCTCGTAAGGTTGAGACAACCACCAGCATAAGGTTCGGACATGTCTTCGTAGGGCCGAGACAACCACCAGCGTAAGATTTAGACAAGGCGCCATAAGGTTTAGACAAGGGCAGCATGTGATGAGAACCATATCAAAGGCACCAAGACAATTGCCCGAGTGGAGGAGTTAGATTTGCAAGGTCCGATGACGCGAGAGAGATTAAAGAGGTTGTTAAAGAGGTTGAATGCAACAATGGGCGTCGATCTCGCTTCATTAAAGGTCCAATGGACCTTACCTAGCATGAATGGAGCAATGGGTCTATTATCTCACTAATTCAAGCCAAAATATGATGTTTAAAGTTTCTCCCACACGGTTGTACGAATTTTGGAAGTCTTGCCCACATGAAGGATTCTAGAATGACATATTTGGACACTAAAGTCAAATCCGGTGGGTTGTGCACTCAAAGTCAAATCTAGTGGGCTATAGTTCGAAAGTTGTGTGTTACTTTTTCAAAAAGTCCTTGGTGGACTTTATCTTTTTGAATTTAAGGGAGCAAAGTAGTTTAGCCTTTATAACTTTAGGATATTAGACCCTTGACTATTGTATCACCCCCTTGGCTATAAATAGTCACCCTCATGACACTTGTATGGCATTCAAGATTTAATTGAGAACTTGTGTTTTGTTTCTCTATGTTGTGTGAGGATTGTTCCGGTTCTCCCCCTTGCTCTTGTGCATTGTCAATCTACAAGTTAGATTGGTGATCTATAATTATAAAACTCCAAATTTCGTGCCTCAACCCAAGTGCGTTGTTGTGTGGATTGACGATCACATCTCTCCCTTGAATGCGTTGTCTAAGTAGTAGGTCGCGCTCCTTATAGCGTTGATTGACTGCTTGCATCCACTATCCAAACTCATTATCAGCTACTTGGCCCCGAACCGCATTCTTCGTCTGCCGCCCAAAGTCGTGAAGATCAGGTCACCCCATGCGTCTCGCATCATTTGGTATCAAAGCTCTGATTGATACGGTAGGCATCTATCCCTTCTTTTACATTACTTTAAACCATTACCCTTCTAATCTTCCCACATTATCCATTCATTCAAAAAAAAGTCATTTTCTTTAAAAACCTCGAGAATTGGCTTGTGCAAGCTTGAAATATTATACATTGAGCCAAATTTTCATCCATCTTCTTTATGAGTTTGATTCTCTATATGTGATTTGTATCCAAAAAAATAAAAAATAAAAAATAAATCTCTCAACTCATCATTTTGTGGTTTTCAAAATTAAGCACATCCTTTCTTTGAGAGATTTCAAAAAAAAATGTCTTACTCTCCGTCATCATCTCGTGCTTTAAAACTCCAAGCACAACACATTTTAGGGAAATTTGACCCAACAAAAATAGCGGATACAATTACTTCATTGTGCTTTCCATTATTAGCACTTTACATTTCCGTACATCACTTGTTCCATCATTTTACTTCATCGCCATATTATATTTGGTTCATATTGTTATTAATTTTTCTTATCTTGCACAATCGGGCAAAACCCACATGCCACAACTTTCTACCCATTTCCACCTTTTTACCCATATTTTCTACCATCTTTTCACCCTTTACCATTTTTAAACCATTTACCACTCAAGCGGATTGTGTTAAACCATCCCCCGACACAATCTTGTTTGGGGAAGGATTGGCGGCACGTGATCGCCCTAAACAAGGTTTTATATTTCATAAGAGCTTGGGATTTAAATTGAGTGTTGAGAGTGGAGAGAAATAACCAAAAAAAAATACTCGTGTGTATCCTTGTGTGCGTGAGTGTGTATGCTTGTGTGTGAGAGTGTATGCTTGTGTGTGAGAGTGTATCCTTGTGTGTGTGAGTGTATCCTTGTGTGTGTGAATGTGTATTTCTTGCGTGTGAGAGTGTGTATCCTTGTGTGTGTGAGTGTGTATCCTTATGTGTGAGAGTGTGTACATCTGGTGTGTGTACCTTAGTGTGTGTGAGTGTGTGTATCATTGTGTGTGTTTCTCCCCATGTGTGTGTGTGTTTGTGTAACATATCATGGAAGAAGATCGTGGGAAGAGGATTGGTCATGCTAGCGATGAAGGAAGTCGAAGTAGATCTCCCGCACCAAAAGCTACTTCTATCCAAATGCAAGCTTTGGTGAGCCATTTCGAAAAGCTTCATGATAGAAAGTTGGAGGTGCTACATGAGAGGATCGACAACCTGGAGAATCGACCAAACACAAGGATGATCCATGATAACCCATCGCGCGCTTCGGCACCACGGCACCCCCACATCATGGAGATGGAAAACTTTGATAGTGATTTTGAGGATGTCCCGCAAAGGAGGAGGTTGTACCGACAACCCAGAAGAGGACAAAGGAAACCACATGATGATGAACTACTTGGTGGGGTCAAGGTGAAAGTCTCTTCATTTCAAAGAAAAAGCGATCTGGAAGCATACTTGGGGTGGGAGATGCGGATCGAGCAGGTGTTTTCATGGCATGCATATTCCGAGGAGAAAAAGGTAAAACTTGCTTCCCTTGAATTTTCTGTTATGCTTTAATTTGATGGGATCAAATGCAAAATGAGAGGGCTAGATATGGTAGACGTCCCATCAACATTTAGGACATGAAGTTTGTCATGCGAAAGCGGTTTGTTACCACACATTACCATAGATATCTCCACAACAAACTTCAACGCCTCACCCAAGGGAGTAAGAGTGCAGAAGACTACTACAAGGAGATGCAAATTGTCATGATTCGAGAAAACATTGAGGATCCAGAGGCAACAATGGCACGGATTTTACATGGGCTCAATCGGGAGATAGCGGATCAAGTGGAGATGTACCACCATATGGAAATACAAGATATGATCCACCAAGCCACCAAGCCACCAAGGTTGAGCAACAAATCAAAAGGAAGAGCAACATGAGGAAACCTACTACCCCTTTCACTCCATGGAGAAATCCGAGGAAAGAGATTGGAGAATCATCAAAGCCGAAAGAGGTGGTTGATCACAAGTGACAAGGTAATTCTTTCACCCAAGAAACCTACTTTTGAGGCTAACCAAACAAGAAATCGGGATATTCGTTGTTACAAATGTCAAGGGATCACATTGCTAGTGAATGCCCAAATCGGCGTACCATGACCATCAATAAACATAGAGAATGGGAGACCGATGGAGAGAGCTTGGAGGAGGAAGATGAAGAATCCCCCGAAATTGATAATGGAGAATTTGCGGAAGATGGTGAGTTTCTTGTCACTGGGAGAGTTCTAAAAACACAAATGACCATGGGAGAGGAGCAGGAGAACCTTTTTCATACACGATACAAGATCCATGGGAAGGTATGTAGTGTTATTATTGATGGAGGAAGCTGTAGCAACGTAGCGAGCAACGAGTTGGTGGAGAAGTTGGGACTTCCAACTTTGAGGCATCAACATCCATATCAGCTTCAGTGGTTGAATGATTGTGGAGAGCTGAAGTTCACCAAGCCAATGAAGGTATTGTTCACCATCGGTAAGTACAAAGATGAGGTTTTGTGTGACGTTCCCATGAAGGCTTGTCGTTTGTTGTTGGGTCGACCGTGGCAGTACGATCGACGTGTTACTCGTGATGGGTTCTTGAACTGTCACTCTTCTGTACTCTGAGGGGAACCTATAATGCTCAACCCAATGTGGAGAGCTGAAGTTCACCAAGCCAATGAAGGTATTGTTCACCATCGGTAAGTACAAAGATGAGGTTTTGTGTGACGTTCCCATGAAGGCTTGTCGTTTGTTGTTGGGTCGACCGTGGCAGTACGATCGACGTGTTACTCGTGATGGGTTCTTGAACTGTCACTCTTCTGTACTCTGAGGGGAACCTATAATGCTCAACCCAATGTCCCCCAAACAAATTCTAAAAGATAACATTTTGAGAGAGAAGAAAAAAATGAGTGATGAAGAAAAAATGAGTAATGAAGAAAAAATGAGTGATGAAGAAAAGGGAGAGAATGAGGGAAAGACAAAAAATGAGAGAAGAAAATAAATGAAGAGCAAAGAAAAATCAAGAGGAAAAAAGAATTTGAGAGGAGAAAAGTGTGATGTTGGCAAAAAAGAGTGAGGTTAAGAAATCTTTGTTTTCACGGCAAACCCTCTTAGTACTCTTGTACAAAGAGGTGTTGCTAAATACTAACGACTTACCCCCTTTGCCAACTGTTGTTTAATCCTTGTTGCAGGAGTATGATGATGTCTTTCCAGAAGAGGTGTCACCGGATTTGCCACCCATGAGAGGTATTGAGCATCAAATTGACCTCATACCCAAAGCATCACTACCGAACCGCCCTGCATATCGCACCAACCCGGAGGAGACAAAGGAAATTCAAAGGCAAGTTCAAGAGTTGTTGGATGTGGGATATGAAAGAGAGAACCTTAGTCCTTGTGTCGTACCGGTGATTCTAGTACCCAAGAAGGATGGAACATGGAGAATATGTATTGACTGCAGAGCCATCAATAACATCACGGTCAGGTATCGTCATCATATCCCTAGGTTAGATGACATGATAGATGAGTTAAATGGCTCTACTATTTTCTCAAAAATTGATTTAAGAAGTGGCTACCATCAAATTAAAATGAAAGAAGGAGATGAGTGGAAAACAACATTTAAAACAAAACATGGACTTTATGAATAGTTAGTCATGCCCTTTGGTCTCACCAATGCACCTAGCAAATTTATGAGGTTAATGAATCATGTCTTACGTGCATATATTGGAAAATTTGTGGTAGTTTACTTTGATGACATTTTGGTTTATAGCAGGACTTTGCATGAACATGTAGATCACTTAATAAAAGTCCTAAAGGTGTTAAGGAAAACTTGTTTGGAAACATAAATAAGTGTGAATTTTGCCTCGATAAGATTGTTTTCCTTGAATTCATTGTGAGTGGCAATGGGACCGAAGTCGGCACTTAGAAGATCAAAGCGATACAAGAATGGCCAACTTCAACCTTCGTTGGACAGGTAAGAAGCCTTCACGGGCTTGCTAGTTTTTACAGGAGATTTGTGAAGGACTTTAGCACACTAGCAGCACCGTTGAATGAGTTGACAGAGAATAATGTTCCCTTCAAATAGAGAACTCAGGAGAAGCCTTTCCATGCTCTTAAGGAGAGACTCACCCACGCCCCTCTACTTCCACTTTCAAACTTCGGTAAGACCTTTGAAATTGAATGTGATGCAAGCGAAATTGGCATAGGAGTACTCATTCAAGAAGGTAAATCTATTGCTTTCTTTAGTGAGAAGTTAAATGACTGAACCCTAAATTATGCTACATATGATAAATAGTTGTATGCATTGTTTAGAGTTCTAGAAACATGAAAACATTATCTTTAGCCTAAATAATTTGTGATTCATCCTGAGCATGAGGCTCTTAAATACCTTAGGAGCCAGAGACATGCTATATGGTTGGAATTCATTGAATCATTTCCATATGTCATCAAGCATAAAAAGGGTAAAAAAAAATATTGTGGTCGATGCGCTTTCACGTAGATATTCTATTTTATCCTTGTTGGATTCAAAACTCCTTGGTTTTGAATGCATTAAGGATTTATATGCCACTGATAGTGATTTTAGTGAACCTTATGAGCATTGTAAACCTGGAGTTAGTTGGGAAAAGTTTTATTTACATGATGGATTCTTATTCCGAATTGATAAGTTTTGCATTCTAAATTGCTCTATCCGTTTACTTTTACTAAAGGAGTCACATTTTGGTGGGTTAATGGGACATTTTGGTGTTGCAAAAACTTTAAGCGTTCTTAGTGAGCACTTTTATTGGCCTAAGATATCTAGAGATGTTGAAAATTTTGTGAGAAAGTGCAATGTCTGTCATAAAGCCAAATTGAAACTGAACCCCCATGGACTATATCTTCCTCTCCCAATCCCCAACATTCATTGGGAGGACATATCAACGAACTTTATTGTGGGGTTACCACGAGCCAAAAGGGGAAGAGATTCCATTTTTGTTGTGGTGGATCGGTTTTCTAAAATGGCACATTTTATTCTTTGTCACAAAAGAAATGATGACACTAACATTGAAACACTTTTCTTTCAAGAAGTAGTCAAACTCCATGGAATGCCAAGGACGATTATGTCGGATCTAGACACAAAATTCCACAGTTACTTTTTGAAGACCTTATGGAGCAAACTAGGTACAAAGTTACTATTTTCCACTATTTTTCATCCGCAAACCAATGGGCACACGAAGGTTGTGAATCGGACACCATCATCCCTTCTGCAAACAATTGTCAAAAAGAATCTCAAAAATTGGGAGGAGTGTTTGCCACATGTGGAATTCGCATATAACAGGGTCAAGCACTCCACTACTCAATATTCTCCATTTGAAATTATTTACGGTTTTAACCCCCTTACCCCTATTGATCTAGTTCTTTTGTCTTTGCAGGAAGCAAATAATATGGATGCGAAAGGGCGCACAGAATCCATCTAATAAGTCCATGAAAAGACAATGAAAAATATCGAGCGGATGACCCAAAAATATGTTGATCGTGCAAACAAGGGTCGCAAACAAGTGTTGTTCGAGCCTAGTGCCTTGGTCTGGATTCATATGCGAAATGAAAGATTTTCCGACAAGCGAAAATCAAAACTCATGCCATGAGTAGACGGACCTTTCTGAATGCTCGAAAAGATTAACAGTGCTTACAAGATAGATTTGTCAGGTGAGTATGGTGTGAGTGTCACTTTCAATGTTTTTGAACTTTCTCCTTTTTTGGGTACAGAGGATAAAGATTCTAGGACAACTCCTTTTCAAGAGGGGGAGAATGATGAGAACCATATTGAAGGCACCAAGTCAATTGCCCAGGTGGAGGAGTTGGATTTGCAAGGCCCGATGACGCAATGGAGATTAAAGAAGTTAAATGTTACAATGGGCACTCATCCCGCATCATTAAAGGCCCAATGGATCTTACCTAGCATGGATGGAGAAAATGGGCTTATTATCTCACTAATTCAAGCTCAAATATGATGTTTAAAGTTTGGCCCACATGGTTGCACGAATTTTGAAAGTTTTGCCCACATGGAGGATTCTAGAATGGCATATTTGGACACCCAAGTCAAATCTGGTGGCCTATGCACTCAAAGTCAAATCCGGTGGGCTATAGTTGAAAAGTTGTGAGCTACTTTTCCAAAAAGACTTTGATAGACTTTATCTTTTTGAATTTAAAGGGGTGAAGTAGTTTAACGTTTATAACTTTAGGGTATTAGACCCTTGACTATTGTATCACCCCCTTGGCTATAAATAGCCACCCTCATAGCACTTGTATGTCATTCAAGATTTAATTGAGAGTTTATGTTTTATTTCTCTTCGTTGTGTGAGGATTGTTCCAGTTTTCCCCCCTTGCACTTGTGCATTCTTGCCTTGTCAGTCTACGAGTTAGATTGGTGATCCAAGATCACAAAACCCCCAATTTTGTGCCTCAACTCAAGTGCGTTGTGTGGATTGGCTATCACATCCCTCCCTTGAGTGTGTTGTCTAAGTAGTAGGTCGCACTCTTTATAGCATTGATCGACTACTTACATCCTCTGTCCATACCCATTATCAGTTATTTAGCCCTGAATCGCATCCTTCACCCACCGCCCTATGCCATGAAAATCGGGCCACCCCATGCCTCGCATCAGCATGTCTCTCTGTAAGGTTAATGCGAGTCGTCGTAAGGTTAGGACAAGATGCTTGTAAGATTGAGACAACTAGTCATAAGGTTGAGACAACGGCTTCGTAAGGTGGATACAAGCTCGCATAAGATTGTTCTGCGACCTCGTAAGGTTGGTACGAGGACTTCGTAAGGTTGAAGCGAACACTTAGTAAGGTTCCTCAGAGAATACCGTAAGGTTCATAACTTTGGGAAGAACTGGGAAGCTGAGAATCCAGAATTCAAATATTCTGAAAATTAAAGAATCAAACGATGCAAAGTTGGTCTTCAATGATTTAAATATAACAATAAGATTGAGATCTATTGTGATTCATGTTGGGAACATGGCATCAAACCGAAGGTGATGCTGTGTTGGATGAAGAGGAGGTCGCCACGACCGCAAGGGAGATCTGCCACGTCACAGTGCATGAAGCCATGCATAAGTGGATGAAGTTTTTGGATGAATTATCAACTGCGGGATTTGTGGAGATTTTGAGATCGCAATATTCAAATATCACGTGGGAATTAAAAAAACCGAGTCTGAATTGATTGGAGGATTTGACTCTGTTATAAATGAATTCAAATGAAAAGATTTGTGCCATCGAGAATCTGGGAGTTTTCCATAACTGTTATGGAAATAATATTCACACGATATTCTGTGAAAATATGAAAAGAAAAAAGTGTAAAGAAAGAGGATCGAGGATTGTTGCATCTGTGTTGTTGCACTTTTTCTAAGTATTGAGAACAGACACGGAAGACTGATGTGGAGTCTGTTGGCGATCATCCGTGGAGTTTGTGTAGAGGCTCGAATCTTTATTGGCGGTCATTCTTCAAGGAAAATCATTCGATTATGTTGATGCAAGATTGAAACTGGTTGAAGTCAACCATTGTAACGAATTCAATGTCATGCTCTTGCTCGAGTTCCTTTCGAAAATAAGAAGGGAGTTGTGTGTGGGGGTAATAACCGCGACATGAGAATAGTCATCCTTGAAGGAGGCAAACCTCATTAACAAATGTGTTGTGTCTATTTCTTTTCAGCACCGGTCAGTATATTGAGAGAAAGGTGTTGAATAAGCACAAAAGTTCAAAGGGGCTTGGAAAAGGAAAAGGAAAAGGAAAAGGAAAAGGAAAAGGAAAAGGAAAAGGAAAAAGGTTCACCCGCTCTTGGTGTGTATCATCCTTCATGTGATCTATCAAAGATAATGCTCAACATAAAAAATTAAAAAAAAAATTAAAAAAAATCTCATCTTCATATCCTCGATACTTATTTGGAAACCTTTATTTGGATGTTGAATTGGTTATTGACTATAAAGTTTTCAACTTGAATTTCCAGATAGACAATAGTTGTTCAATATGAGCTTATCCTTCATTGTTCTCTAAATCCAAATCTCTTTGCATGTTCTTTTCTTCAACTATTCTTGATAACATTTACTGCTCTATCCATCATAGGAGAATGAAGTCGTCTCTTTATTGTCACTTGTCATTTATGTAAACTTCCATTGGAGAGAAAAAAATAGTGTTTGATATGTCATTTTCTTAAATGCACACAGACTTTCTCCACCCATTACTTGTTCCATTCTATCATCATCGCTCTAGCGGCTCATTTTTATTGGTTTATTTTTCTTTTTACCTTATAAATTCATGGGCTCTATGATTCTTGTTTTTTGGTATATCCAGTGTTTCATGAATAAACATTTGTATTATAATATATTTTTATTTGAAAATGCTATAGGTAAAATATTTGCATATTTACAAGCGTTAAATATCAAAACAAATTCCAACTGACCAGTTTAATGAAAAATAACTGAGCAACCTCATATTTAATTCTAATAAATGAATTGCAAAGTTCAGGTTCACCACTACATTCAACACTTCAATGAAAAAAACTCGGTAATCTCATATTTAAAAGGATCAACAGTAATGAACCTGGCAGTAAAATACATTAAATCTCTCAGAAAAATAGGATCGAGAAGCCCATGGCAAAGCATCCAGCAGCCACCCAGGGACTCAAGCGTTCACCTGTGAACACAACATAAAGTGGTAGAGTCGAGGATGGGTCAAACCAAAGAACGATCTCATCCAATTATAAGACTGTGTTTAAGATATGAAAACATTATCTACTTTTGATTTTTACAAATGTTGTAAAAAAATGAGTTGGAAAGCAAGACAGAGTAAAAACGTATGAGAGTTTCCAAGCATTTTCCACTTTCCAGTAAAAAAAAAAATTTAAACAAAAAATTATTTTCATTCTAACTTTCTTAAATATTTTTGTTAAGTAAAACAAAAAATGTTTTCATGAACCGACTGAAAACATGATAACAGCTAATAGGCATCTAAGATTTGGTTTCAGAGCACCTCTAAGAAACATCTTATGCATTTATATAGTGATTTTTTTTTTCTAAGGCACACCAATGATATTAATTTTTTTATATGCACACAATTTTCATCCCAGAAAACAGAAAATATATTACAGTAGTAATAAAACCAAAGCATGTGCATTCAGTGAGAAAATAAAAACCACTTCACAAGGCTACCTATTCTTGCTGCTTTCCAGAAGAAACCTTGAAACCTGCCAGAACCAAACAGTTATCAGTACACTGGCTGATTTGATTTAATCAAAATATAATTCCTCACCCAAGAATGAGATGCTGCTCATTGCAAAATTTACATAAACGAAGCAACTCAAACTTGAGTAAAATGAGAAAAATTCGACATTGCATTCATTCATGCATTGCAACTTTTTCTGCCATTCATTTTGTTTCTGAAAAAACACTTGTATTCCAGGAAAAAAACACTCAAATAATAGGCAAAAAAACACTTTTTCAATAAGCAATTATTGTAAGTGACGAGTGCTAATAAGAAGTTTTCAATAGGTGTTTCAAACAAAACCTAAGCTTACTGGTGATAGTTTTAAGTACTCATTTCAAATCATTTGAAAAGCACTTTTCCCCCTACCAGTATTCATGCATGCTGAAAAATGTTTTAGATCTTTTCTGAAATTCAGACAATTTGGAAAACAAATTTCCCTACTAGTTAAAATGTATATCATAAATTCAATATAAATGGAAGCATGTATCTTGAAGCCAGCATCAATCTCCCAATGTGTGCATTATTTAAACATGGAGGCAATCACATCCATCCTAATGCTACTGCATTACCAGCCACTATTGAATTCATCCTTCTACAACCTCCAACACCACCTTTTCCTTTTACCCTTTTCAATTGATTTGCCCGTGGATTGTGATTGATATCAATCTCTGATTTTCAATATCCTCAAAATAATTTCAGGTTCAATAATCCTAAGGTTAAAAATGAAAAAAGCTCAATCCCACAAAGGATTCAAGTCACTCACACCAATAACACTGAAAATCATCTAAAACGCATCAAAGATTTAAGGACAGAAAATTGAGGTTACTCGGAGAGCTGGAGTAATGTGCATAAATTGAGAACCATTCAACATAAAGTCGTGATTGTGATTTTTCATTTTAATGAAACTGTACGACTTTGAACCCAAAAAACCCAAATTGGAATTAAAGAATGGTGGCTTGTGAATTCAAGATAAAAAGGAAGACGGTGCAAGACCCAGTTTTTTGCTCGAGGATTCTTGGGAACTGCATCTTCACATACGTGCAGGTGCAAATCACCAGCAACACCACTGTCAGAAATGAATGAAAATTGAAAAGCGCCGACTGCAGAATCAATCAACAAGCCACAAACCCAGTAAACACCGAGTTGATGAAAATTCAAAGAAACGGGATGGGAGAGAGGTAACTGCACCATATCTTTGGGTGCTCTTCTGGAAGCTCGAGATGGTTACTTCACTCCGATCTACAATGAAATTAGAGTAAAATCAAACACGCAGTTACAGCAACAGGCATGGCAAAAAAAAAAGGCAAGGATGACACAGATCATGGTTGCCCTGACCCGCGACTTCCCATCCCATGATTTGTGGGGCACTCCACGGGGAAATCTGGTAGCAAAAAAAAAAACTCTCCAAAAATGCATATAAACAGTGTATGTAAAGTTTAAATGACTGAAATCAAGCGCATTGCCAGAAAAAATCAATTTGTGACACTAAAAATTTTAAATTTCCAAAAAAAGACCCTGAATCAACGTAATCAAAATACAAGGACATGAATCCATCTACAAACAAGCACTGCCAACAACAATACAGCTGCGCAATGGTGAATAAATTTAGAGAAAACCCATAGTAAATTATAATTAAAATATGTATATATAAAATAAATAGAAATGAACAGACACGGTCACCAGTGGTGGCCGGAGATGTGGGGGGTCCGGACCGCAGATGTGAGATTCCGCAACAGAGGGATGCGCGGCGTGAAGAAGAGTCTTGAAACGGGAGTCGGGTAGGGACAAGCTGCCGTGCGGAGAGAATTGAAGATGCGAGATGCTGGTGTGGTGGAGACCGGACCGGAGATGCAAGATTCGAGGAAGGCCTGAGGTGCGGAGGAAGGGAAGCCGGAGATGCGAGATGCAGGGAGGGGAGCGCAGCGCAGTGGGGTGAGGTTAGGGCTTGGGATAGAAGGGGTGAAACGCACGCGGCCGAGCGGGGCTCGCTGCGCAGTCCAGGCCGCCCGCAGTCGAGCAGCAGGGAGAGAGGGTGTTTTCGGGGATCGATATCTTCTCCGGATGTGTACATATTTCTTTAATGACCCCTGTTTTTTTTTTTTTATGGTAATCTTTAATTTAGTATTTTTTAGGAAAGGTGCTATAATTGGGATTAAGGAACCATTGGGATTAAGGGACAGCATCGTCTCCAATACCCTAAATAATTGGAATATCTAATTTACCTGAAATGATGTCACGTTTATCAAAAAAAAAAGTGGTCGTTAGATTGAAATGCAATAAAAAAATGCAGCTGTCAGAATTTTTACAAAAATCCATTTTTACCCTCTATTGTTATTACCGTCGTACAGCTGTAATACATCATAAAAACAAATTAAAACATTAAAAAACATATCAAAAAACATTAAAAAAACATATCAAAAAAACAAAAACACTGAATAATAAAATGCTATTTAAAATGCTATAAAATCTCAATAAATTACAAAAAAAAAATAATAACATATAAAAAACGTTGATATAAAAAAAACATAAAAAGCGTTGATACAAAACATAAACATATCAAAACCAAAAATTAGATATAAAAAACGTTGATATAAATTACTATTTAAAACATATCAATTTATAAAAAAAATTATAACATTGACAAATATAAATTTCCTATAAATTGTTATTTTTAAAAATATATCAATTTTGTATTTCTTAAATAATATTGTAAACAACTATTAATCTTTGCAAGTTTAAAAAATATTTTTTATGAAAGAAATTAAAAATATGTACTTAGAAAAATGTAATAAAACATTATTACATTTAAAAGTTAAATAAAAATATTGTTTGGAAATAATAAATTTTTCTCAAATAAAGATAAACTCGTTATTTTATAAATGTATAACCATTTTTATGGTGTAATTTTTTAAAGGCATAAAAAGAATATATTTTATAATGGAACTAAAAATAAAAAATACCAATTTCAAGAAAAAATCACATTTTTATTTAAAGGGAAAAATGTCAATGAAGAATCTTCATTATAAAAAACAAAAAAATAATAAAAAATAAAAGGCGAAAATGTAAATTAAATTTTAATGAATGTATTTATATTGAATGAAATTACATGTATTATGTATTAATATTTTTACATAAATTTTATAAAAATAATATAATTTACCATTTAAAAGTATATATAATACATGAATAAAAATGTAGATAAAATGTACATATTTAGGAAGTTCCAGTGGAGGTTCCGGTGGAAGTTCCAGTGAAGGTTCCAGTGGAAGTTCCAGTGGATTTTCTAGTTCTACTATAGGTTCTAGTGGAGGTTCTAGTGGAGGTTCCAGTGGAGGTTCCAGTAGAGGTTCGAGTGGAGGTTCGAGTGGACGTTCGAGTAGACGTTCCAATGGACGTTCCAGTAGACGTTTCAGTGAAGGTTCCAGTGGACATTCCAGTAGAGGTTCTGGTGGAAGTTCCAGTGGAGGTTCCGGTGGAAGTTTTAGTGGAGGTTCCGGTGGAATTTCCAATTGAAGTTCCAATAGACGTTCTACAATACAACAAAAGTATATATTTATAAAACTATAGAATATATTATTAAAAAATTAAATTTTAATAAATATATTTATATTAGATGCAATTATATATAACATATGTAATGTATTTTATTCAACATATATACTAATAACAATTATAAATCTATTAAGAGGAAGTTCTAGTGGAGGTTCCAGTGGAAGTTCCAGTGGAGGTTCTGTTGGAACCGGTGGCCTAGAACCAACTACTTTATACTTTATTAATTAAATAAACCATTTATCACATCTTGATTGTTCTTCTACGTGACAATGCATGTGATAATGTCCCAAGGATAACTATTGCATTAAAGGGTCATAACGGATCCCTACTCTGATGAGAACCCGGAAGTGTCATAATATTGTTCTTGAATATATGTTCTATGGTCGGATGATGTTATTTAAGAGACACAAATAATACAGGCCAAAAGGGGTGAGAACTCATAAAAATTTGAGGCACCTTCCCATGGTGTGCGCCCTTGGTAATATCTAGGAGGATATTATGAGAACGAGACCCGCCAGTAGGAAATCCACATTTCATAGTGTCATTATATGTTCCTATCTGCGGACGTGTGTATTGATCCTTAGACTTTAAGATTATTATTAATGAGTATTACAACTCGCGCACTTAGATGTATTGACGAAAATTGTGATGACATGCTGTTCACAGCGAGGTAGAATACGTTGGGTGCGTCACGAGTAATACTGCATTAATAGATAATGCGAGAAAGGATGTGTCTCTTATGTTCTATAGCGGAAGAAGATATCTCAGGGCTTTTGATGGAATTGATATAGCCTAATTAAATCCATGACCATGGTAAGGAATGAGCAAGTTCAATTCCGAGAAGTCAAAGAAAGAATAATCGAGCACATGGGTTGATGACACTAGCATGCAACCCGTTTGATTAGAGATATCGAGACAAAGAGATTATATTACACGGTAATTGTTCGTAGGAGGTGACACATAATTGCGGCGTTAACTTCTTTCTTTATGGGTGTCTTGGCGTGTTGCTAGACGCTAACCTTGAACTTTAGACAGGCTCCACCTAATACCACTGAGAAAGAGGCCTAGAGGGTCACACACTAAGTGTGTCCATGTATCTCAGTTAAATATTAATTTAACAAGTTCAATAAAAATTATTCCCGACTATGGCTTAATAATTATTTAAGGATGCCTGATCACATTTATTTCGACACTAGTTATTCGAGAGAATATATTGTGGGCGAAATAATATATATTTATTAGCGAGTAATGCAGTTACATTTATTTGAGAAATAAATAGTCATTACTCAAGGTCTAATAAATGTGGTGGAGGAAATAGAGAAAAATGAAAACAAGATAAACACATCGTGTACATTGAATGTACACGCCGTGTAGTTTTCATGGGAAAAGAGTACACGCCATGTATTAATGATTACACGTCGTGTAGTTTTTCTAGTCGAGATTTTGAGGAAATAATATCATTTTATTAAATGATATTTATTATAATCAGTGTGTGCGCATGTCAAGAAATTAATCATTCTACATGGGGTTTTCAATAAGAATTAATTAAATAAATAAAACGTGTAACGCGTTTATTTATTGTCATAACTCTGTAACCTCAAACTTGATTATAAATATCCTCACAACCCCAACACTTTTCACCAATCGTTGTGCACAACAATTCTAGAGAGTTCTCTCAAGACCGAAAGAACTCCTTCCTCCAAGAACGCTCTCAAGACCGAGAGAGATCCACCACCACCGGATCAAGGTGATCGAAGGCGGACATCGCAAGCAAAGGTTCTTCCGCGCTAGCACCTGGAGATCCCTTCGGTGACGTCCATAGATACGTGGAGCACGTGTGGATCACTGCTAGAGGAATCTTACACTTGGATTCTACAACGCAATAATGGATCACACCGGATCGTGAACGGAGACATCAATGAAGAAAGAATTCCATCAAGGTAATTCTTGTCAATTAATTAAATTAATTATAAACAACATATGATGATCCTATCTCTATGGTTCCAGGACTCCATATTTTGTTTTTTGTTCTTCGTTCTATTTCGAAGATCCGACATTTTACATCGTGACAGATCTCGGATTGATCGTTGTTAACGATAAAATTAAAGTTGGGCACTCCCACCAACGCGCTTCCGCTGCGCCCAGAACCTACAAGTGGCATCAGAGGGGTCATATCGTTGATTATAATTATTTAGTTTTTCGTTGGTATTTTACGCATTTAATAATTTAGTTGTTTCAATTCAAGTTAATCGTTCTTAAAAATCTGAATCTCGATATCTGTTCCTCCCCTCTTGTTTCTCATTCACCTTACAGAAACAGATTTTTCTTTTAATTTTGATTAAAATAAAATAGAGGAACTCATCCGGAGGTGCCAAACGCTCCCGTCCGTACAACACTAGAATACACGGCGTGTATTCAGAAGTACACACCTTGTAGTCTAGGTTCAATGCATTGACTGATCTACCAAATCAGGTCGTGTATTGGATCCTATCTAAGTCATTTATGACACCATGTGTTGACTAGGAACAAGTGGTACACAGTTTTGAGATTACACATCGAGTGGTCCAACTGAACACGGCGTGTAGTCCCTTCGGGTTAGGGTTGAACTGTGTACCCCGTACACGACTTGACCGGCTGGAAACCGTGTAACACAAAAATTACACGGCGTGTGTCCCACTGAACATTCTGTGTACTCCAAAAATTTCTAAAGTACATCAACACGTCATGTCCCCAGGTGTGTACTTCGGATGGACGGTGAACAAAAAGTACACACCATGTAGTCAGAACTATACGTTGTGTACTCATCCAAATTACACAGATTTATTAAAATTTATTATTATATTATACAAACTCTTGAGACATGTACCATAGTACAAGAGTAAAGCTGAGGTACAACACGTGATAGGTGTTTTATATATATGTATTTAATTTAACATCTGCATAATGAATGAAAATTCATCGGGTTGCCTCCAAGGTACAAGTTACGTACAAGGATAATTTTAAATGAATTTATTTGTTTAAAATTATGATGGATGAGAATCTCAAGGAAATTCTGAAAAGGGTTTAAGATAAAAGGATTGATTAATTAAAGATAATTAATTGATTCGAGCGTAATTTATCTTAAACAAGAACGATTAAAGAATTGAATGCTAGTTTTATTAATGCGTAATATAGTTGCATGTATGGATGATCATGAGATAGACCAAGACCTTTGTATGTAAATGGTTTCTTTTAATTTATTTATTTAAATTAAAGTTGTTGTCCTGTGAGCCATCTCCTCATTAATATGTAGGGTCTGCACGCCTAAGGATTATTTTATGTAAAAACCCCTTTTTACCCCTCACTTGCGTGTGAGATAAATGCATATATAATGGATGGAGCTCCCAAGCTAGTAGAGGTGGCTCAATTCAGGATCCAAGGCGAAACCAATCCAAGGATATACAAAGGTGGACAGGTAGAAAGTTGTAAACAAGAACCCGAAAGGTTCAAAGTGTTTCTCCTCTAGGTCTTAGGTTAGTTTATAAACCGCTAGATAAACTAACCCATAGAAAAAGATCATGATCATACCATTTATTTTATTTCTGTTGGTTTCATGGTTTATTTATTGTGGGTGTGTTGTCACGATCACACAATTAATGAATTAAACGAGCATGTAAGATGAAACTAAAATAAAACCGGCTTATATGTAAATATTATCTTAGACATGGTTAATCACTTAAGTATATCCCACTTAATATTAACAAGCATGAAATAAAAGATAATAAATTGGAAATTTACATATAAGGATAAAATCTCTCAAAGAAATATTAAGTCGGTATAGCCTTCCATAATCTTGGTTAGAATCGAACCATAGTTCAAAGTGCTTGACCAACCCTAGTTGGGGTGCTTTCAATTATCGGGGAATTCTAATTCAAGGTTTTGGGTTGACTTGACTTAGTTCGCATCAAGGGTTGACTGCCATAGCAGGAATTGGTGTGACCAAGATTCAAAGGTTGAGGAAATCCAAAATAAAAGGATTTCAGGATCGGGGAGTCCACTCAGGGGATCAAGGAGCTGCGAGTTAATGCAGTTGGCATTTGGAATGTATACCTAAAACCCTTCATGTTTCTTGACCAACCCTAGTTGGGGTAATGTGAAGGGCAATATGGATCATTTCCACTAGAATATTTAGGCAACAAAATATTCTGAAGTCAATAGTGAGGGCTATTGGATTTCGATAAAATAGTGGGAGACTAATAAGTATTAATTAATTTATTTGTCTCATTTTTATAATTAAGTATTAAACCTTTGCTCATCTTAATTTGTAAAAATTACAAGAAAAATTACTTCAAACATATCATTGCGAACCATACTCAAGAAGGAAAACCTTCTCACCGGCACCAATTTTCAAGAGTGGCAGAGGTGTTTACGCGTCATCCTTCGCCACGAAAGGAAATTGTATGTGATGGAAGAGCCTATTCCAGTTGCGCCTGGAAAGGAAGCCAGTGATGAGGAACTATATCTCTACATAAAACACATGGATGATGCCACATATGTCTAGTGTTTCATGCTATCATCCATGTCTAATGAGCTCTTGAAGCAACATGAAAACATGGATGCGTATAACATGATGTCTCACCTTAAGGATCTCTACCAAGAGAAGGTGAGACAAGAGAGATATGAGATCTCCAATGCTTTGTTTACAACTAAGCTTGGAGAGTCTGTGCCAGCTGAGCCTCATGTAGTCAAGCTTATTGGCTACATTGAACGCCTTGACATATTAGGGATTAAGTTCCCGGATGAGTTGCGTATAGATCTCATCCTATCATGACTGCCCAATACCTTCTCTAGCTTCATTGTCAATTATAACATGTGCAACAATGAGAAGAGTCTATCAGAACTTATGATCTTAATTCACCAGGTAGATAAGGACATGGGGCATGACAAACCTGCAGTCCTTATGGTGAATAAGAAAAGGAAGGACAAGGCAAAGGGGCCAAAGACTTATAAACGGTCTGAAGCCCCCGAGCGTCGTCCTTCCAAGAAGGGGAAGATCCAGAGGCAGAGCAATGAATGGGAGGCAGTGTGTTTTATATGTGGAAAGCAAGGCCACTGGAAGAGTAACTGCACCCAGAAGCATGGGGACGCTAAAGGTACGTTCGTTATCGAGTGTAATCTTTCTATTTCTACTCATTGGGTATTAGATACAGCTTGTGGGGCTCACATCTATATTCAAATGCAGGAACCAAGTAGATTCAGAAAGATTACCAGACGAGAGGTGGATCTCTGAGCTACCAATGGCACAAGGCTGGCTGCATTGGCTATTGGCGATTACCACCTCTCATTGCCGACTGGGATGATTTTGGTTTTATATAACTGTTATTATGTACCTAGTGTTACCAAGAACATAATTTCTATATCTTGTTTGGATATAGATGGATTTATTTTCAAGTTTGGAAATAAGGGTTGTCTCTTTTATAAGAACAACATATGTCATGGTATGGTGCATTTAAATAATGGTTTGTATGTATTAAATTATGAAAACCAAGTGTTGGAAATTGATAACGAAACAAACTCACATGACTCATACATCACCCAGTTGTGGCATCATCATCTCAGTCATGTAAATGAGAAGCGCTTGACAAAGCTCTGCCAAGATGGTTATTTGGACTCTACTAAGCTAAAACCACTTGATAGATGTTATGCTTGTTTATAAGGAAAAATGACCAAGCCGCCCTTCGGTGGACAAGGTGAAAGGGCCACAGAGCTTCTAGGATTGGTGCACACAGATGTGTGTGGACCATTTCTAGTAGAAGCTAGAGGTGAATATTTTTACTTCATTACTTTTACTAATGATTTGAGTAGATATGGCTATGTCTACTTAATGAGGTATAAGTCAGAATCCTTATAGAAATTTAAGAAATTAAAGAATAAATTAGAGAACCAGCTTGGTAAGAAGATAAAGAAACTTCGATCGGATCGAGGTAGAGAATATCTGAACTAAGAGTTCATCGATCTTCTACGGGAGTCTGAGATTCTATCTCAGCTCACTCCTCCTTATACACCATAGTGGAACAGTGTTAGTAAAAGGAGGAACTACACCTTGTTAAACATGGTGAGGTCGATGATGATTCATGCAGATCTTCCATTATCCTTTTGGGAATATGCACTACAAACTGCAACATACACATTAAATCGAGTACCAACTAAGGCGACAAATGAAATTCCATCTGAGTTGTGGAATGGAAGGAAACCCACTTTGTGGCACACACGTGTATGGGGATGCAGGGTGTTTGTTAAGGCCTTATCAAGCAACAAACTAGCACCCCGATGCATGAGGTGTATCTTTATAGGATATTCCAAGGAAACAAAAGGATATTACCTATATAACCCTTCAGACAAGAAAGTGATTGTCGCAAGACAAGCCGTATTTCTTGAGAGGGAGAAAATCCTAAAGAAGGATAGTGGGAGTAAGATTGAATTCTACAAAGTTGATGCTCAAGATACACAGGAGTTGGTACAGGAACAAGTTCCACAGGTCCCCGTGGAAGAGGTTCCAGAAACACAAGTACTGCGTAGGAGCTCAAGAGAGGTAAGAGAACCAGAGAGATTTGGTTTCCTAGTCACTGAGGATGGTGAATCATTATTGTTGGACAATGATGAACCTCTCTCCTACAAGGAAGCAATAGAAAACTCAGAAGCTACAAGATGTCTAGAAGCTATGAATTTTAAAATAGATTCCATGTATCAGAACCAAGTCTGGGTTCTAGTCGATGAGCCAGTTGATGTAAAGCCTGTTGGATACAAATGGGTATTCAAGAGAAAACTAGACATGAAAGGTCAAGTTAGCACCTATAAAGCAAGGCTAGTGGCTAAAGGATTTAAACAACATCAAGGAATTGACTATGATGAAACCTTCTCGTCAGTTGCCATGTTTAAATCCATAAGAACCATACTTGCCATAACAGCTTACCATGACTATGAGATCTAGCAGATGGATGTCAAAACAACATTCCTTAACGAGAACCTTCAGGAAGATGTCTATATGACACAACTAGAAGGGTTTGTGACACCAGGTGAAGCCAAACGGGTTTGCAAGTTATAGAAATCCATTTATGGATTAAAGCAAACATCCAGGTCATGGAACATTCGATTTGATGAATCCATAAAAGAATTCGGTTTCATTAAGAACAAATGTGATCCATGTGTTTATAAGCGGTTTAATGGGAATGCAATTTTTATCCTAGTAGTATATGTTGATGACATATTGCTTATTGGAAACGATGTATCAGTCTTACAATCAGTTAAGGACTGGTTGAACAAGTGTTTCCCCATGAAGGACTTGGGTGAAGCAGCCTCCATTATAGGGATCAAGATCATTCGTGATAGATCCAGGAGGCTGCTTGGACTAAGTCAAGGTACATACATTGACCAAATACTAAAGATATTTAGTATGGAACAATCCAAGAGGGGATTGGTTCCAGTTTCACATGACTTACATCTTTCTAAGAAAATGTGTCCCCAAACACAACAGGAGAAATATAGAATGAGTAAGATCCCATAATCTTCAGCTATAAGATCCATCATGTATGTCATGTTATGTACCAGGATTGATATTGCCTATGCACTGAGCATGGTAGGCAGATATCAAACAGATCCTAGAGAATAACATTGGACTGCTATTAAGACCATCCTTAAGTATCTGAGAAGAACTAAGGATATGTTCCTGGTGTATGAAGGAGATGAGAATCTTGTCATCAGAGGGTATGATGATGCTAGTTTTCAAACAGATCATAACGATCTAAAGTCACAATCTGGATATGTTTTCTGTCTCAATGGAGGAGCTGTGAGCTGGAAGAGTTCAAAGCAGCCAGTTATCGTCAATTCTACAGTGGAGTCCGAATATATAGTGGCTTCTGATACAGCCAAGGAAGCTGTCTGGATTTGGAACTTTGTCTAGGAGCTTGATGTGGTGCCTAGTAGTAAATATCCTATCATGTTGTATTGTTATAATACTACAGCGGTGGATCTTGTGAAAGAACCAAGGTCACATCAACAGACAAAGCACATACTCCGAAAGTATCACCTCTTGAGGGATTTCTATCAAAGGGGTGAAGTTGAAGTGAGCAGAGTGTCCACAGAAGAGAACGTGGTGGACCCCATGACTAAAGACCTATCTCTACAGAAGCATGAATATCATGTGAGAGCTAGTGGGTTAAAGGTTTTTAGCAGTTGACTCTAGTCCAAGTGGGATTCTGTTGGAGTTGGTGGCCTAGAAACAACTACTTTGTACTTTATTCATTAAATAAACCCCTTATCACATCTTGATTGTTCTTATGCGTGACAATGCATGTGATAATGTCCTAAGGATAGCTGTTGCATTAAAGGGTCATAGAGAATCCCTACTATGATGAGAACCCAGAAGTTCCATAACATTGTTCTTGAATATATGTTCTATGGTCGGATGATGTTATTTGAGGGACACAAATAATACATGCCATTAGGGGTGAGGACTCATAAAAATTTGATGCACCTTCTCATGGTGTGCTCCCTTGGTAATATCGAGGAGGATATTATGAGAATGAGACCCGCCAGTAGGAAATCCATATTTCATAGTGTCATTGGATGTTCCTATCTGTGGATGTGTGTATTGGTCCTTAAACTTTAAGATTATTATTAATGGGTATTACAACTCACGCACTTAGATGTATTGACAAAAACTGTGACGAAACACTGTTTGCAGCGAGGTAGGATACGTTGGGTGCGTCACGAGTAATACTATACTAATAGATAATGCGAGAAAGGATTTGTCCCTTCTGTTCTACAACGGAAGTAGATATCTTAGGCCTTTTTATGGAATTGATATAGCCTAAGTAAATCCATGGCCATGGTAAGGAATGGGCAAGTTCAATTCCGGGAAGTCATAGAAAGAATAATCGAGCACATGGGTTGATGGCACTAGCATGCAACCCACTTGATTAGAGATATCGAGACAAAGGGATTATATTACATGATAAGTATTTATAGGAGGTGACACATCATTGTGACGTTAACTTCTTTCTCTATGGGTGCCTTGGTGTGTTGCTAGACGCTAACCTTGGACTTTAGACAGGCTCCGCCTAATGCCACTGAGAAAAAGGCCTAGAGGGTCACACACTAAGCGTGTCTATGTATCTCAGTTAAATATTAATTTAATAAGTTAAATAAAGATTATTCCCAACTGTGGTTTAATAATTATTTAAGGATGCCTGATCACATTTATTTCGACACTAGTTATTCGAGAGGATATATTATGGGCGAAATAATATATATTTATTAGCGAGTAATGTAGTTACATTTATTTGAGAAATAAATAGTCATTACTCAAGGTCTAATAAATGTGGTGGAGGAAATAAAGAAAAATGAAAACAAGATAAACACGATGTGTACATTGAATGTACACGTCGTGTAGTTTTCATGGGAAAAGAGTACACGCCGTGTATTAATGATTACACGCTGTGTAGTTTTTCCAATCGGGGTTTTGAGGAAATAATATCGTTTTATTAAATGATATTTATTATAATCAGCATGGGAACATGTCAAGTAATTAATCATTCGACATGGGGTTTTCAATAAGAGTTAATGAAATAAATAAAATGTGTAACACGTTTATTTATTGTTATAACTCTATAACCTCAAACTCGATTATAAATATCATCACAACCCCAACACTTTTCCCCAATCGTTGTGCACAACAATTCTAGAGAGTTCTCTCAAGGCCGAAATAACTCCTTCCTCCAAGAACACTCTCAAGACCAAGAGAGATCCACCACCACCGGATCAAGGCGATTGAAGACAGACATCGCAAGCGAAGGTTCTTCTGTGCTAGCACCTGGAGATCCCTTCGACGATATCTAGGGATACGTAGAGCATGTGTGAATCACCACTAGAGGAATCCTATACTTGTATTCTACAACGCAACGATGGATCACACCATATCGTGACTGGAGACATCAATGAAGAAATAATTCCATCAAGGTAATTCTTGTCAATTAATTAAATTAATTAAAACCAACATATGATGATCCTATCTCTATGGTTCTGGGACTCCCTATTTTGTTTTTCATTCTTTATTCTATTCTGAAGATCTGGCGTTTTACATCGTGATGAATCTCGGATTGATTGTTGTTAACGATAAAATTAAAGTTGGGCACTCCCACCAAAGCACTTCCGCTGCGTCCGGAACCTACATGTTCCAGTTTTAGTGGAGGTTCTAGTGGAGGTTCCAGTGGAGGTTCCAGTGGAGGTTCCAGTGGAGGTTCCGGTGGAGGTTACAGGTTCTAGTGAAACTTCTATTGGATGTTTCAATGGAGGTTCCAGTGGAGGTTCCAGTAGAGGTTCCAGTGGAGGTTCCAGTGGAGGTTCCAGTGTAGGTTCCAATGGAGGTTCCATTGGAATTTCCAATTGAATTTTCAATAGATGTTCTATAATAAAACACAAGTATATATTTATAAAACTATAAAATATATTAATAAAAATTAAATTTTTATAAACATATTTATATTAAATGTAATTATATATAATATATGTAATTTATTTTATTCAACATCTATACTAATAACAATTATAAATCTATTAAGAGGAAGTTCCAGTGGAGGTTCCGGTGGAGGTTCCAGGTTCTAGTGGAATTTCTAGTGAATGTTCTATTGGAGGTTTCAGTGGAAGTTTCAGTGGAGGTTCTAGTGGAGGTTCCACTGGAGGTTCCTGTGGAAGTTCCAGTGGAGGTCCCAGTGGAATTTCCAATTGAAGTTTTAATGGATGTTCCACAATACAACAAAAGTATATATTTATAAAAATTAAATTTTAATAAACATATTTATATTAAATGAAATTATATATAATATATGTAATATATTTTATTCAACATCTATACTAATAACAATTATAAATCTATTAAGAGGACGTTTTAGTGGAGGTTCCAGTGGACGTTTCAGTGGAGGTTCCAGTGGATGTTCTAGTGGAGGTTATAGTGGATATTCCAGTGGATGTTTTAATGGAGGTTCCAATGGATGTTTCAGTAGAGGTTTTAGGTTCCAGTGGAAGTTCGCGTGAAAGTTCTAGTGGAGGTTCCAGTGGAGGTTTCAGTGGAGGTTTCAGTGGAGGTTCCGGTGGAAATTCCAGTGGAGGTTCCAGTAGACGTTCTAGTGGAATTTCCAAATGAACTTTCAATGGATGTTCCACAATACAACAAAAGTATATATTTATAAAACTATAGAATATATTAATAAAAATTAAATTTTAATAAACATATTTATTTTAAATGCAATTATATATAATATATGTAATATATTTTATTCAACGTCTATACTAACAACAATTATAAATTTATTAAGAAGAAGTTTCAGTGGAACTTAAAAAACAAATTTTTCTTATATGTTTAAAAAAATTGCATGACTTTAAAAATATTAAAGAAAATTTATTAGTTTTAATCAAATAATTAAAAAACTTTTTTTAAAGATAAATTATTGTCTTTTGTAAATGTCATAAAAACTTTTTTACACAAAAAATTCATTTCATTTACAATAACAATTGTATTTACAATACAATAAACTCAATATTATTTTATGCATTTAAAATAAATCATGACTTTAATGATATCAAATAAAATCAATTAATTTTCTCCTAAATGATTAAAAATCTATTTTTATCCCATATTTTTTAGTTTTTTTTTTAAAATGTAACGTTGTTTTTTAAACAAAAAAATTCTTTTAATTACAAATATGATTTGTTTTAAAATATAATTAAATAATTAATATTTAACATGTTTTTAAAAAATGCACACACTTAAAAATATTAACTAAAATATGTTGACTTTATTCAAATAATAAAAAAATTTAAAACACATATTATTTGGTCAATTTTAAGCGGTGCATAATATTTTTTTATATAGGACAAATATAATTTCATTTACAAATATCTTCAGTTTAAAATATATCACAATTCTTATTATTTGTTTAATATATAATATAATATTATAAAATGAAAATAAGGAATTTCATTGACTGGAGAGAGGGAGATCATCTCCCGCACCATTTTTTTTCTACAAGACCAATATACCCTTCATTTAGTTTCCTTTCCTGATCGCGCCATTTGGAAAAAATACCACCTGTCATCATCTCAACGCATTACCAGAAGATCCATTATTTTGTGGGATTAGAGATGATAACACACGGGATTAAGGGTTAAGAATTTAAAAAACTCAATAGTGAACATTCTTTTATTACGCACGATATCCAAATGACCTTTATGCCCTAACCCCGCCTCTTAGACCTAATTCCCTTCGCCACTAGTAGCCCTCTTCCGTGCTCATCCCACCACCGCATCCTCTTTGGCGCTTGTCTAGCCGCTGCATCCTCTCCCATGCTCATCCAGTCACTACCTCCTCTCCCGTGCTCATCTCGTTGATGTCTCCTCTCCGGCGTTCATCCTGTTGTCAACTCCTTAATGTATTACTTCAGTCATCCTTCAGTGTGCTCCTCTTATCCTACGCTCTTCTAGCTGTCATCTCCTGCAATCATCCTTCTGGTGCTGCAGTGGGCTTACTCCTAGGAGTGTCCTCCCACCATTGACTCGTCTCTCACCAACAGTCTATCACTCTTGTCCTTTTCTCAGAGCCTAGTGTATCTGAAACCAAATTTTCTATAAATTCTATGTTGTTTATATTATTTTTGATTTATTTTGTTAATTGATGTAAATATGAACTGAGAATGGGTTTTAATGTCTTATATTTATTAATGTTGTAAGTTGATTGATACACGATGATGTAAAATTATTTTCAAAAAGAAATGTTTTTTTATTTCCATTTTGATGAACTACTTATTGGCGATTCACAAGGAAAAATGCATTATGAGGGTGGAAGATCGATTGGTAGAGTGCTAATAGAAGGAATTTCATTTGATGAAATATCAAGATTGACATCGTTTATTCTGATGTGTGACGTGTCATCATTAGATTTAAAATACAGGTTAAAGTTTGATAATGGTGTTTTTTTAGACCTTATAGATGATGGGAGGAGTTGAAAAACTGTTCACATTCAATGAAATTTTTGCTCATGTCTGCATTATTTTGAGGTTAGATGAATGTTTGCAGTCGACAGTGGATGTGGATCAAAGGAAATGACATGTCAAAGTTGTTTATATTAATACTTTGTTCACATGTTATGTATTTATATTTGGTATTTAAATTGTGGGATTAAATTAGTTGATGAGAATTCATAACCAAGTTTATCATCCAATGGTGATTTTCAAATGCTACCTTATGCAATTAGTAGTATTCCATGTTCGATGTCAGAGTTAAATGGTTCAAGGTGGAATGAATCTTTGGTGGATGTCAGTCATATTTTTCCTTCAAACAAAGCATCGAGGGAGACGATCTTCACGTATAGCATTGCACACAAATTTGACTATGAATATTTAAGGAATATTCCTAATAAGATAATTTTCAAATGCAAAGTTGAGAGTTTCATGTGGAAGTTAACAACATGTGTCTTGGGGAATTCCACTCCATTTCTTTGCGTGAAAACTTTTCAAAATGATCATATGCACTCATCTAAAGATATACCAATAATTTGTTACAAATCAAGGGAATCATTAATGTCATATATCACTTGTGATGAGGTGAAGTAAAATGTGGAAAAATATTCCAATGAAATTAAAGTTGACTTGTACAGAGGATTTCATAAACTAGCTTGGGATGTCATCTAACCTGACACCCAACCTGGACCATGGCAAGGCCTGAAGGGTGTTTCCGATCCCCACGGGCTGGCAAAAAATGCCTGGGCATCAAAAATTACATCTTTGGGAACGATTTCGCCCATGATATTTTAACTATAAACATCCAACAAGGATAAAACATCACCACATCATTAATAGATTTAACAATAAGAAACACAACTATCACAAGTTAACATTTTTACATTTTTAACCAAAACCAAATACCAAAATAGGGAGGGAACAAACTATAATACCAAAGACCTCCATGCAACAAGAGGGCCAACACCCTCATGCCACCTCTACCAACACCTGCAAGAGAAGGAACACTAGCAACCGAATCCACCACCACCACCACAGAACATCTTTCCTTTACCTGGGTCAAACATAACAAGATCTACATACACCTGAGGGTGTATGTAGGGTGTGAGCCAATGCCCAATAGAATGCCACCTAAAAGAGATTTAATGCTACAACATTATAAGACAAATCAACATGTAAGTTTTTATAAAAAGCGGAAGAAATAATTTTAAGGAACACTTTTAAGGAAAACATTTTAAAGAAGACATGCTTGAAATTTAAATAACGAGTAAAGTACACTATATGCTGACAGTAAGTATAACATCACATGAGCACCACGGGTAATCCCTAAAGGCACTAGAAATAGTGGGACCCTAGTAACCTTATAACTCAGTGATATTGTGTAGAAACCATGATCCATAGTGTCCTCATGCATGATCGAGCCACTAGTGAGGCATCCATCCAAAGTTTTAGTGGTCTCCAATCATAATTATAGTTTAGTTAGTGTTGCAGCGTCAATCCTGCTAGAGGAAACCGAGTATCGGCCTGCTGATCTGTCTAGCGTACTAGTCCTAGTCTGGCCACTTAGTCACATGGGATTCCCTATGTGCTCTATTCCATTTCCCATGTCACATAATCCACCACTTTCAGAACACACACACACACAACCATATGCACACACATGAAAAACCACCATTTCCCACAGGCAAAACCTCTTTCAAACCCATACGCACACAAAAACCATTTAAAAACATGTTTTTCACCACTCAAACAATTCATAGAACACATATAGAAATCATATAAAGCATACTAAAATCATATAATAATGTTAAGGCATAGAACCACCTACCTCAAGCTTGGAAACTTCCAGAATCCAGTGGAAAAACACAACTGCACCACAATGAGACCCTATAGAGGAAAAGGCAGACCATAAAAATCAATATTAAACCTAAAGAACCAAGGATCAACTCACTTTAGGGAAACCAACCCACTGGAGAATGAAGAACCCAACAAATAAGGAGAAGGAACCAAAAAGAAGAGAGAAGAAGAGGAATAAAGGGACTTGATGATTCTTGAATATTCCACACAAAAACCACCCACGATTTAGAGGTATAAGGGAGCCAAGAGGAGAGGGAGAAGTGCCTAGGCCTGAGAATCCTAAATAGGGGAGGAAATGGGTGGATTTGGGTTAAAATAGGGGAAGGGTAGAATAGGAAATTCAAAATTTTTAATGACCTGGACATGTCGTAGAGTTTGCCAAACCATGCGGAAACTGTGCGACCTTCTATGTCCAAGAGGAAATTGGATGCATGATTTTCTTGGTGAGGGTGCACACTTGTACATCCTGGACAAAACCACTATCCAAGGTGTGCGGTCTATTTTGGGTTGGTACATAATTTCTACCAATTGTTCGCCAGCCGTGTGACACCTGTTGTTGGGTCTAAAAACTCCATTTTTCACAAAAAAACTCCCAGGAAAGCCAAGAGACAAATAAAATACAAAAAATAAAAGAATAAATACCTCAAAAAAACCATGGATGAGAAAATTATCCCCACCATAAAAACTTTACGCCCTCAAAAAGTCATTTTAAGGTCTGATCAGAGAACAAAAATAGGTATTGCTTCTCGACCCAAGATTTATGCTCCCATGTCTCATGCTTATCATTTTTGTGCTGCCAAAGAACTTAAACCAACAGTATGGACTTCCCAAAAATCACTTTCTCCTAAGAATCCACAATCTGTATTGGTTTCTCAAACATAGACAAATTGGATTCCAGTTCCAATTCTTCTCAATTCAGCACATGAGATGGATCCATATTATATTTCTTTAACTGTAATAAATGGAGCACGTCATGAATTTACGTCAAATGAGATGGAAAATCAAAACAGTATTTCACATTGTCGACCCTATCGATAATCTCAAAAGGTACGACATACCTCAGTGTTATCTTCCCTTGCTTACTAAGACAACGGTGACCCAAACGAGGGGCCACCTTCAGAAGCACTCGATCACCAACAGATAATTTCAAGGCTCAGTGCCACTGAACAACATAAGACTTATGGTGGCTTTGCATTGTCAAAAAATTCTACCTAACCAACTAGATCTTGTCAGACATATCTTGTATAATGCTCGGTCCCAATAAGGAAGTTTTTCCCATTTCCTTCCAACATAAAGGATACCAACATGACCGACCATAAAGCGCCTCAAAGGGTATTATTTTAATCAAGGATTAGTATCTATTGTTATACAAAAACTCAACCAATCCTAAGTGTGTGATCACATGACCTCTAAAATATAATACACATGCTCAGAGCATGTATTCCAAGATTTGATTTGCTTGCTCTATCTGACCATCTGTTTGAGGATGGTATGTTGTACTCAACTTGACATGGGATCTCATTGCCTTCTGAAGGCATTCCCAAAATTGAGAGGTAAACCAGGGGTCCATATTAGAAATGATATCTGAAGACACACCATGAAGCCTCACTATCTCTTAAATATACAACCAACCCAACTCATACACTTTGGTTGAGTCCTTGATTAGAATGAAATTGGATGAATTAGTCAGACGATCAATCACTACCCCAAATCACATTATTCCCCCAAGGTGTACGAGGTAAGCCGATAATGAAGTCCATGATGACCTCATCCCACTTTCAGGTAGGAATGGGTAATGGATGAAGTAAACTAGAGGGCCTTTGGTGCTCTGCTTTTACCTATTGACATGTATAACATTGAGATACAAAGTAAGATATGTCTCATCTCATGCCCGACCACCAGAACTGACATCGCACATCATAAAACATCTTGGTGGTACTAGGATGAATGACCCACTAAGATTGGTGGATATCCTACATCACCACCTTCCATAACAACAATGGAACCACAACACGACCCATGGAGTAAATAAATCCCTTAGGAGATAATAACTACTCACTAGAAACTTCCCCACCATTTAGGAACTACATATAATGCTAGCAGAGATCATCGTCAAGATTCTCCTGCCGAATCAACTACATAAGGGAGGGAGTTAGCTGAACATTATCCAATAATACACCTCCACTATTCTATTTAGTCTATAGATGCATATGGGAAAAAATCCCCATCAAGGTCCACTCATCGCTGACCTCTTTTAGAGCTTGCACCGACACTTTCCTGCTCAAAGCATCTGCCAACACATTACCTTTACCCTAGGTATAAACGAAGTCAAAATCAAACCTATGAAGGTAATCGAATCAAAGATTATTCCTCAGATTTAGATCCTCATGGTAGAAAATGTAGGTCAAGATCTTATGATATAATTAGACTACAAACTTCTCCCTGGAGAGGTAGTGATGCCATGTTTTCAAGGAATACATCACTACCACAAATTCCAAATCATGGGTTGGGTAATTATTTTCATGAGGTCAGAGTTGGTGAGAACCATACGCCACCATATGGTCATCCTACATCAACACACTCCCAAGACTCATACCTGAGAAATCGTAGTAGACCACATATCCCTTTCTAGATTCTGGTAAGATCAAAATAGGGGCTATGGTCAACCACCGCTTAAGCTCCTTGAAGTAAGCCTGAAATTATGGCCTCTACTCAAACTTTACCCCTTTATGGGTAAGCGCAATCATGGGGGAATCAAGCCAAGATAAATCTCTAATGAACTACCTGTAATACCCTTCTAGGCCCAAAAAGCTCCCGATCTTGAAGACATTACTCAGTTTCTCCCATGACATTACCACCTTGATCTTCTTAGGGTCCACTGAAACCCCACGTTCTGAAATCACATAAACCAATAACTTCACCCCCTGGATCTATAAGGTACACTTAGAAATCTTAGTATAGAGGCAATGATCTTGAAGAGTTCCCAACACAATCCTCAGGTGTTGTCCATGCTCTTCCTTAGTTCATGAATAAACTAGGATGTTATCCATGAACACCACGACAAAGGAACCAAGGTACTGATGGAACACCCTGTTCATGAGTGCTATAAAGACCATTAGATCATTTTCAACCCAAATTTCATGGACAAATACTCAAAATGGTCGTAACTGCCTCAGAAGGCTGTTTCCCAAACACCCGCCTCTCTAACTCAGACTTAGCGATACCCGAAACACAAGTCGATCTTGGAGAACCACCTTGACCCATTAATCTAATAAAAAATGTCATCAATGAAGGGAAATATATATGTTCTTAATTGTTACCTTATTCAACTTTTGGTAATTGATACACAATCAAAGATATCCACTAACCTTCTTTGCAAACAAGACTAGGGCGGCCCAAGGTGAGACACTTGGGTGAATGAATCCTTTAGATTCCAAAATCTTCTAATTTTATATCTAATTACATCAACTTGATGGGGGCCATATAGTATGAGGTAATAGATATCAGTTGTGTTCTCAACACCAAATAGATGGTGAACTTCACATCCATCTTCAAAGGAAAATCTAATAAATCATCTGGAAATACCTCCAAGAACTCATCCACCACAAGAGGTAATCCACCCTCAGGACCACTGCCATCATCCTCCAACATGAGCGATGAGATATGAAAAACAAGGTTTCCCAATTCTAGAAGTGGAGGTCCAACACGTTTTGAACGAGGATCACATTCAACTTGAAAAACTGGGGTACTCCCATCATGTGCCACAAAACTCACTTTTCGTCGATAACAATTGATGTGCACCTGAAAACGCACCATCCAATCCATATCGAGGATCACATTAAAGGGTTCCATTTCAAAAACCAATAAATATCATTCCAACTCGACCCTTGACATGGTGATTGCACATGACGATAACCTAAAACCATTCTCTCTATTCTTACCATGTGGAATTACCAACTCCATCACATAAGGCATGCATTTAGTTGACAATTTCAACAAATCCACAAGACAGGTAGAAATGAAAGAACTAGAAGAACTCGTATCAAACAAGACAACATATATGGATGATGCAATAAGAATCATACCTCAAACCATTGCAATTCATGTATCTGATTCCACTGGCGCTTGATCTATAACATGAAGATGCCTCATTTCTGTCTGAACTTGAGAGCGACTGGTGACCTACAACTCTTCTTTAAGTTGACTATATCCAGAAGAAGATACAACCCTACCTCCATGACCACCAAACCAAATCCTAGATGAATTTGACTAGGCTAACATCCCCCATGGGATGTAGAAGTTGTACCACCCTAATATGGATGTGTAACTCTAAAAAACCGCTACAAGTGTCTCATAATCCCACAGTGATGGCAAGGCCTAGGTGGGGCTGAACATTTTGACCACATATTCCCTAGATTCCCACAATTATGGCATAAGATTGATTCAATATCTGAATCCACAAATGAAGGAGGTTAGGAAGAATGGCATGATCTACCACCTCCCCTATTATCCTAAACATCTCACTTCCTCTTCTTTTCAGATGAACCACCAATGCCTTGACCCGCTGCTAAAACTGCCCTAGAGAAACTACACTTTCTAGCACGGTCTATCTCCACCATCAGAGCACGATCAGCCACCTCAACATATATATTTGGCTTAAATAAGAATACCTGGGATTGGACATCCATCCCCAATCCCATTTCAAAATGTTAAGACTTTAACTTCTCATTAGAAACTACCTCGGGTGTGAAATAAACTAACTTAGTTAAACAATTAGCATATTCCAACACCGTATGACCCCCTAGTGAAGATTCAAAAACTATTGAGTCTTAGAGAAGGCCACAATAATATGGAAATAATACTTATTAAATATGACCTTGAAGTCCTTACAACCCATCTACTCATGCTTCCCAGCCTAAACCACTGAGCCCCACCACCTCCGACTGGGACCTTCTATCAAGAACGAAGCAAACTTCACCTTCATCGCCTCAAGAGTATCAAGAAACCCAAACATCCTTTCGATCTTCTCAAGACAATCATTTACTTTTTGAGGATTTTTGTTTCCCCAGAAGGAAGGAGGCTTTCTCTTGAGTAACTCCCGATCTTTATCCTTTTTAGGACCCGGTTCGGCTTCTCTAACATGAGCAGGACCAGAGCCCGCTCCTTGACCCAAATCTTGGTCAACCTGGACCACTACTTCCACTAGTTTATGATCAACTGCTGATAAATAACTCTCTCTGGCCTCTTCTCGTGGTTGCACAAGAAGTCTCTAGGGAGACATCTTACTACATAAATCAATAGACACAAGGAAAAACCATCAATATGCCATTCTAGATTTTTTAGCAATAATAATAAATCTAAAAAACTTTCATAAATCAAATCAAAATCATATTCAACATAATAAAAATTCAACCCACATCACCCATGACCAGTGTCCATGCATGGTCTATAGCCTGTACATCTCACTTGAGGGAGAAGTCAAACCAAATTCCCAGCATCCCATGGTGACCCGAGGTCTGTCACGAGGTGTGTTAGCCATACACCCCACTCGCAACCAAAACCTCAAGCCCCGAAAGTCCTAGCACTGGTCTATCCAGACTCTCCCAAATATCATAACCCAAAGAAAGGGATAAACCATGCTCTGATACAATTTTTTCATGAATCGAACCTGTATGTCATCCAACCTGATACCCGACCCAGCCCGTGGCAAGGCCCGAAGGGAATTACCAACCCCCATGGCTGGAAAAAGTGTATGGGAATATAAAAATACATATTTGGAAACTATTTTACCCATGAGAGTTTAACTATAAACATCCAACAAGGATAAAATATCACCACATTAATAATAGCTTTAACCAAAAGAAACACAGCTATCGCAAGTTCACATTTTTACATTTTTAACCAAAACCAAATACAAAAATGGGGAGGGGAACCAACTAAAATAGCAAATAACTCCATGCAACAAGAGGGCCAAAACACTCATTCCACCTCCACCAACATCTAAAAGAGAAGGAACATTATCAACCAAATCTACCATCACCTCCACAAAACATCTTTCCTTTACCTGGGTCGAACATAACAAGGTCTACATACATGATGAAGCTAGTATTTTCACATATTCTATTATACAATTCAATGTTTTAAACCATATTAATTTATCAATTTGAGATTATTTACATTAATTTTGGATTTATGGCGTGTTTAGGGGTAAAATTTAAAAATTTCTTAATTCTGGAATTTTAACAGATTTTAATTACTTTGGTAATCACATATTTTTCAATTTTGATCCAAATAGAATGATTATTTTTTTTGGAACCACTTATTAATGGGATAAATATTTTTAAATTGGGATAGATCTTGATTCGAATATCTAGAGACCCAAATAAATCAATCTTTGTGGAAAGTTTTTCTGGACTACATGGTGGAACCCACATCAGTAATGGAGGCATAAATCCAGATAATTTTTTTCCAAATTCATTGATTATAATTGGATATGAAAGATAACTCGTCATATCTCATTCATGATAAATATAAATATAAAATTAACTCATTAAAGAATTATTTTAATAATTCAAACAAGAGGAATAATAAAGGAAACTTTTAGGAAAAAAAATTTAGTAATTAAATCATAACTTTCTCACCACATTTCCAAAGGATCTAAAATTTGTAGGGTCAAAATAAAGTTTAATTTTGAACAACTCTCTAGAATATTCCATAGGGAGATTCATCCACGAAAGTGGAGAAAAGTGGGTAATCTTTCAGGGAAGTAGATTCTAGATAGAAGATTTCTAGCCCTCCTCTCTATATATTCCCATCTCCTCTTCATTTCAAAGGATGGTTATATTAAAGGAGGGTAATATGATAGTGAAGATATGTTATAGAAGAGGAGAATTACATGAAGTGATCAAGACACGAAGGGATAATCTCCAAGCGGTGGTGGGTAGTAAAGATATGAGGATTCATCCCTTTTGAGTTTGTTTTTCTCATTATAAACTCTTTTCATTTGAATCATCCTGTAAATTGTTTGGATGAATGAAGGAGGTATCTTTATTTATGGTTTTAAATTTCTCATATATTTTTATTTTTATTTTTTATCAACTTATTAATGTAAAATATTTGTCTTTTTTTTACACTTCTTTGGGTGAGGTCTCCCCATTTAGCACAACAAGTTCAACTAGTTTCGATTGCTCGAAGGTCTTTGGGCAATCATATCACATTCGTAAGTGGATAAAAACCAATGTTTGAGGTATAAATATGTTTTATAGTCAAAATATGTGTATAACTTGAGGTATTTAGGTATATTTTGGATAATTTAATTGGAATATTTTTTTTGAAAATGATAAAGGGAGTGTCTGAAGATCGAAGTTTTTCCACCGCTGCCTTCTTTAGGGGGTCATTTTTAGTCTAGTTTGCTTCTAATTTATAATATATAGAATATATTTATTTTATTTATATATTTTTATTTCATTTAAAATTTCTTAACTCATTTAAAATCTTCAATTTTAGTTTTAACATTATCAAAAACAAATTAACAAAGTGATAGTTTGATAATTTAGCATAGAACCTTCTCGTGAGATAAGCCCATAGTCACCATTGTGCTACATTTTTAAGGGGAAAATATTGATTGGAGTTATGAAACTAAAAAACCTATCATCAATTTAGATATTTTTTTGGGGAGGAAAAGTTCTTTTACACACATTTTTTCATAAAAAAACCCAAAAAATTAAAAAAAAACTAAAAAATAGAGCTTCATTGCATATCTTTCATTTCTTCGGCCAATATGGATCTTTATGGTGATTATTATAATTATTGGCCTATTGAAAACTTTTATGGTGAGAACATAATGGAAGATACATTTACTTTCTAAATGGAACAAAATTCCTTGATTCTTCAAGATAATTTCAAAGTTCTCCAAAAATCAAGCAAGATGGTTGCATTGTTGGCCGCCGAAGTTGAAGAAGTTAAAGTCCTATGGATAGAATGAAAAATAAAATAAAAGGTATAGAGAAAGAAATTGTTGTTCCACCAAAATTTTAAGAAGAAATTAGTGAGTTTTAATCCATACTTGAAGATCTATATCCCTCTCTAACAAATTCATTTCTAGCTTCCCTGCTTGAAGAAAAGGAGTCTGAAACTAAAAATTTTAAGGGAGATTTAATTTCTATGCATTATTTTAATTCATATATTATTAATTATTAATTGAATAATAATATACATTATGTTTATTTTTTATATTTAGTACCATTACTGTATACCCTGGATGAATAAGAAGAAGAAGTTCCATGTGTTGAGGAGAGAATGAAGGAACCGGTAGAGTTGTACACTGGTGAAAATGAGGATGATGGTACAACACAAGAAATACTTAAGGAAAAATTTGATGAAACTAAACCAGAAGAGAATAAACTTCATATTCTACCACTTTCACCACCAGTGTACACCACTCTTCTAGCAGAACAAAATAGAGATCACCCCTATATTCTTTTTCCTCCCCCTTTAAACCTCAAATTTTCTTTTTCATCTCTTTTGGGGGTTAGGGATATTTTTATTTTATTTAGGGGTTATCACTCCTATCATACACTGAGTGATGCTGGTAGAAATAAAATGTGGTTGTTTCTAAGCAAGAAACCTCATCCACCTTCATATTGGGTTTAAAATGTTGTAACTTCCAGACGAGGGGTAATAAAAAACTAGCACTTGCATGGGGGTTCAAACCATGATCTATCCTCTTTTACCTTACTCTTTATTTTTATTTATTTTTTCTTATTATTTGTTTTATTTAATGATTTATAGGATAAAAGTGGTATTATTTAGGATATTAACTCAAAGTAGCAACTAAAAAATAAATCTAGGTTGTATCTTCCCTTCTCTTTAGTTTTTCTGCCCATATTTTTATTTTGTTGAGCTTAAATGAGGGGTGGTGAATCTAAGTGTGGGGGAGTGTCAACCTGCTAGTTATATTTTTGTTTGATTTTATTTTTTTTTCATATTTTTAGGATTATTTAGCTTCAATTAATATTATAATCATTTTTCACACATCAATTGATTTTGAGAAAATTGAAATGATTTTTGAAAAAAATGGATTTTAAAAGATCGTTGATGTGAAAACTTTTTCCTTGATTTGAATTTTCAATAATTTTTACGAGTTTGAATTTTTTTTGAAATCCATTCACATGAAACACTGAATAAAAATATTTTTCCAATCCTATGAGATATTCTAAACCACTTTGACATATTCTTTATAATACCCACACTTTCTTGAGAGAGACTTGGATTTTGTGTGAGAACTAGAACTTGTGATTTTTCTCTTTCAAAGCTTTGGATTCCATGGATTGTTTTTGATATGATTGAGGAACTTAATTGGATATCCACATATTAACCTGAGACCCAAATTTACATCTATCCTTCATTAGTTCTTAGATTCCATCAATTTTCTTATAGTTTTAGCCACATTACAAGCTGATTTTCCTTACCTACCCACACTCTTAAAATTTTTGCATGGATATTTCAAGTTTGAGTGCGGGGTTAGGGACTTTCATGAATTTTCTTTGGGATGTGTATCATTTTTTGGTGGTTTGAGGTGTGTTTCATCATTTTGGGCTGTGTATTATTAGAAAATTGGGCTTGAGTCATCATTTCATTATTATTTATTTGTTTCATCCAGTTCTCTCTAAACAAATAGAAAAAAGAAAAAAATGGAGATGAGATTGAATTTCTCATTGTACTTTATTTTATGACTCATGTACCTCTCTAAAATCAAGGTCATGAATTTATTTCATTCACTGTATTCAATTTTCAACTAATTCTCTATGAAAAAAATAAAAAAAATAGAGAATAAAGATGTGCCTTTCTGAAGTTTTACAAAAAAAGAAAAAAAGGTGAGAACATGAATGATGTCATTATTTTTAATAATTTATTAACTCATTTACCATGTCATAAAAAGTGGGTGGTGTTGTGTTTCACATTTTAAAGGGGGGTTGAGTGAGAAATTTTCTATTTTTTCACTTGAATTATTCATGCATTGTACTGAAGAGTCTAGCCTCCACTTTCTGGCCTTAGAATTTTATTTAATTTTACCCATTAACCCTAAGCCAAAAAAATCACCTGAAAAAAGATCTCATGATTGAAAATATTTTCATGTTTCACGCTGTGGAGATATGATAATTTTTACAAGCCTATGGTGATGCATGAATTTTCCAAGTATGAGTATAACTCTAGATTCAATTTATCTTGAGTGAAGAGTGACATAAAATTCAATGTGAGGTAGGTTGTGATTGGGCCATGGATGGATTTATGAGATTGAAAAAATTTAAATGCGAGGAATGAAAATTATAGGGAATTGTTTTTCATATAAGATACATAATGGGATTCTATTTTGGATAAGATCATGGATGTTTTCTCATTTTTTATTGTTGTGTGGATTTTGATTTGAATGTATGATAATTTCCCGGGAGTGTAATGCTTAAGTATAGGGGAGTGATGAAGCTAGTATTTTCGCATATTATATTATGTAATTCAATGTTTTAAACCATCATAATTTATCAATTTGATCTTATTTGAATCAATTTTGGATTTATGGTGTGTTTAGGGGTAAAATTGGAAAATTGCTTAATTTTGTAATTTTAATAGATTTTAATTACATTGGTATTTCAATCATATCTTTTTCAATTTTAATCCAAATAGAATGATTAATTTTTTTTGTAGGAACCTCTTCTTTGTGTGATAAATATTTTTCAACGAGACCATATCTTGATTTGAACATCTAGAGGCCCAAATAAATCATTCTTCGTGGAAAGTTTTTCTGGACGACATAGTGGACCCCACATCAGTAATGGAGGCATAAATTGGGATAAAAATGTCCAAATTCATTGATTACAATTTGATATAAAATCTACCTTATATTCTCTCATTCATGATAAATCTAAAGGTAAAATTCACTCATTAATTAATTCTTTGAATGAGTCAAACAAGAGGAATAAGAAAGGAAACTTTCGGGAAAAAATAGTTATATTCAGTAATTAAATCATAAATTTCTCAATGCATGTCCAAATGATCTAAAATTTGGAGGGTAAAAATAAAATTTAATTTGGAACGACTCTCTAGAATATTCTAGATGAATATTCATCCACTAAATGGTATAAAATTGGGTAAACTGTCAGGGAATCATATTTTGGACAGAAGATTTTTAGCCCTCCTCTCTATATATTCCCATATCCTCTTCATTTCAAAGGATGGTTGGATTGAAGGAGGGTGCTGTGCTGGTGAATACATGCTGTATAAGAGGATAATTCCATGAATTGATCAATCCATTAAGGGATAATCTCTAAGAGGTGGTGGGCAGTGGAGAATTTAGGATTCATCCCATATGAGTTTGTGTTTCTCGCTGTAAACTCTTTTCAATTGAATCATCCTAAAAATTATTTACATGAATAAAGGAGGTCTCTTTATTTATTGTCTTAAATTTATTATATATTTTTTTTATTCTTTTTATCAACTTATTAATGTAAAATAGTTTTCTTTTCATTTAGACTTCTTTGGGTGAGGTCTCCCCATTGAACACAACAAGTTTAACTTGTTTTGACTGCTCAAAGGTCATTGGGCAATTAGATCACATTTATATGTGGATAAAAAAACATGTTTGAGGTATCAATATGATTTTTGATCAAAATAGGCATATAATTTGAGGTCTTTAGTTATAAATTGGATAATTTAATATGAATATATTTTTCGACAATGATAAAGGGAGTGTCTGAAGATTGAAGTTTGTCCACCGTTGCCTTATTTAGCGGGTCATTTTTAGTCCAGTTTGCTTATGATTTCAAATCTATAACATAGATATATTTTATTAATATGTTTTTATTTCATTTAAAATTGTTTAAATCATTTTAAATCCCCAATTTTAGTTTTAACATTATCAAAAACAAATTAACAAAGTGACAATTTGATAACTTATCCTGCAACCTCCTCATGAGACAACCCCATGGTCACCACTGTGCTACATTTTTAAGGGAAAAAAATATGGGCTGGTGTTATGCGATTGAAAACCCTACCGTCAATTTCACACCGTTTCTGGGGAGGCCAAGTTCTTTCACGCACTGTTTTTCATAAAAAACCAAAAAAAAATTAAAAAAATAGAGCTTCATTACATATCTTTCATTTCTTCGGCCAATATGGATTTTATGGTGATTATTATAATTATTAGCCTATTTAAATCTTTTATGGAGAGACTATAAGGGAAGAAACATTAAATATCCAAATGGAACAAAATGACTTGATGCTTCAAGAGAGTTTCAAAGTTCTCAAAAAAGAAAGCAAGATGGTTGCATTGATGGCCACCGAAGTTGAAGAAGTTAAAGTCTTATGGATAGAATGAAAAAAAGAAAATATATGGAGAATAAAATTGTTTTTCCAACCAAATTTAAAGAATAAATTGGCGAGGTTTAATCTATACTCTAAGATCCACATCCCTCTCCAACAAATGCATTCCCAACTTCCCTGCTTGAAGAAAAGGAGTCTGAAACTGAAAATTTTGAGGGAGATTTAATTTTTGTGAATTATTTTAATTCATATATTATTAATTATGAATTGAATAATAATATCCCTTATGTTTATTTTTTTAGATTTAGTACCATTAATATAGGCCCTGGATAAATAATAAGAATAATTTTCATGTGTTGAGGAGAGAATGGAGGATCCAATCGAGTTGTACACTGGTGAAAATGTGGATGATGGTATATCACAAGAAATAATTGAGGAATCATTTGATGAACCTAAACCAGAATATAATACACTTCCTTTTATAATACCTTAACCACCAGTGGAAACCACTCCTCTAGAAAAACAAAATAGGGAGCACCCCTATATTATTTTTCCTCCTCTTATGAACCTCAAATTTTCTTTTTCATATCTTTTGGGGGTTGGGGATATTTTTATTTTCTTTGGGGGTTATAACTTCTCTCATCTACTGATGGTTGTTGGGAGAAATAAAATTTGGTGGTTTCTAAGCATAAAACCTCATCCACCTTCATATTGGGATTAAATCGCTGCAACTGCCTGATTAGGGGCAGTAAAAACCGAGCACCCATATAGGGGTTCAAACCATGATCTATCCTCTTTTCCCATAATATTTATTTTTATTTATTTTTTCTTATGACTCATTTATTTCATGATTTCTAGGATAAAATTGGTAGTATCTAGGAGATTAACTCAAATTATCCACTGAAAAATAAATCAAGGTTGTATCTTTCATTATCTTTAGTTTTTCTGCCCATATTTTTATTTTGTTAAGCTTAAATGAGGGGTAGTGAATCTAAGTGTGGGGGATTTTCAACCTACTAGTTGTATTTTTGTTTGATTTTATTTTTGTTTTTCATATTTTTAGGATTATTTATCTTTAATTAATATTATGATCATTTTTCACACATCAGTTGAATTTGAGAAAATTGAAATGGTTTTTGAAAAAAATTAATTTTAAAATATTGTTGATGTGATTTTTTTTACTTGATTTGGATTTTCAATAATTTTTATAAGTTTGACCAAATTTTTAAATCCATTCCCATGAAACAATGAATCAAAATATTTTTATAGTGTTGTTATTTATTCTAAATCACTTTGACATATTCTTTTTAATACCCACACTTTCTTGAGAGAGACTTGGATTTTGTGTGAGAACCAGAACTTGTGATTTTTCTCTTTTGAAGCTTTGAATTTCATGTAATTTTTTTATATGATTTAGAAACTTCATTGGATAGACACATATTAACCCAAGATCCACCTTTACATACATCCTTCATTATCCCTTAGATGTCATGAATTTCCTTATAGGTTTAAACCATATTACAAGATAATTTTTCCTTACCTACCTGCACTCTTGGTATTTTTGCATGGATTTTTATGTTTTAGTGTAGTGGAAGTGACTTTCATGTGATTTATTTGGGATTTATATATTTTTTTGGGCAGTTTGAGGTGTGTTTCATCATTTTGGGATGTATATCATTAGAAAATTGGGCTTGAGTCGTCATTTAATTGTTCTTTATTTGTTTCATCTGGTTCTCTTTAAAAAAATAAAAAAAATAAAAAATAGAGATGAGCTTGAATCTCTTATTTTACTTTATTTTATGACTCATGTAACTCTCTAAAATCATGGTCATGATTTTAATTCATTCATTTTATTCAATTGTAAACTCATTCTCCATGAAAAAAGAGATAGAATAAAGTTGTGCCTTTCCGGAGCTTTACAAAAAAAATAAAAAAAGGGGATAACATAGATGATATCATTCTTTTTAATCATTTATTGACTCATTTATCATGTCATAAAAATGTAGTAGTGTTGTGTTTCATATTTTCAAGGTTGATTGAGTGAGGAATTTCCTGTGTTTTCACTTGAATTATTCATAAATTATACTTAAGAGTGAAACCTCCCCTTTTTGGACTTAAATTTTTAAATAATTTTACCCACCAAAACTAATCCATATAAATCACCTAGAAAAATACATCACGATTGAAAATATTTTCATGTTTCACATTACGGAGAGATGAGAATTTTCACAATATTGTGATGATACATGCATTTTCCAAGTATGAGCATAACTCCAGATTCAATTTCTCTTGAGTGAAGAGTGATATAAAATTCAATGTGAGGTAGTTTGTGATTGGTACATGGATGTATTTATGAGGTTGAAAAAATTTAAATGTGAGGAATGAAAATTATAGGGAATTTTTTTTCATAGAATAGACATGATGGAATTTTGTTTTGGATAAGATCATGAATGTTTTCTCATTTTTTATTGTCGTATGGATTTTGATTTGAATATATGATGATTACACGAGAGTGTAATGCTTAAGTGCAGGGGAGTGATGAAGCTTGTATTTTCACATATTATATTTTGTAATTAATTTTTTTAAACCATCCTAATTTATCAATTTGAGTTTATTTGCATCAATTTTGGATGTATGGTGTGCTTAGGGGTAAAATTAGAAAATTTCTTAATTCTAAAATTTCAACAGATTTTAATTACTTTGGTATTGCAATCATATATTTTTCAATTTTGATCCAAATATAATTATTTTTTTTAAGAACCCCTTATTTGTGGGATAAATATTTTTCAACTGGACCAGATCTTGATTCGAACATCTGGATGCCCAAATAAATCAGTCTTTGTAGAAAGTTTTTCTGGATGGCATGGTGGACCCCACATAAGCAATAGAGGCATAAATCCAGATATATATGTCCAAATTCATTTATTCTAATTAGATATGAAATATAACTCACATTCTCTCATTCATGATAAATCTCAAGGGAAAATTCTCTCATTAAATAATTATTTGAATGAGTCAAACAAGAGGAATAAGAAATGAAACTTTTGGAAAAAATAGTTTTATTTAGTAATTAATTCATAACTTTCTCAATGAGTGTCAAAAGAATATTAAATTTAGAGGTTAAAAATAAAATATAATTTTGAACAACTCTCTAGAAGAGTCTAGAGGGATATTCCACCACTAAAGGAGAGAAAAGTGGGTAAAATTTGAAGGAAGCGGATTCTAGACAGAATATTTCCATCCCTCTTCTCTATATATTCCCATATCCTCTTCATTTCAAAGGATGGTTAGATTTAATGAGGGTGTTTTTCTAGTGAATACATTCTTTATAAGAGGATAATTACATGAAGTGATCAATCCATTAAGGGATAATATCCAAATGGTGGTGGGTAGCAAAGATATGAGGATTCACCCCTTTTGAGTTTTTGTTTCTCATTGTAAACTCTTTTCATTTGAATCATCCTGGAAATTGTTTGCATGAATGAATGAGGTCTCTTTCTTTAAGATTTTCAATTTCTTATATATTGTTTTGTATTTTTTTATCAACTTATTAATGTAAAATAGTTTTCTTATTGTTTAAACTTCTTTGGATGAGGTTTCCCCATTGAGCATAATAAGTTCAACTAGTTTTGATTGCTTGACGGTCTTTGGGAAATTAGATCACATTTTTTAGTGGATAAAAAACCATGTTTGAGGTCTCAATATGATTTATGGTCGAAATAGGTGTATACCTTGAGGTATTTAGGTATACATTGTATAATTTAATTGGAATATATTTTCCAACAATGATAAAGGGAGTGTCTAAAGATCAGAGTCTTTCCACCGTTGCCTTCTTTAGTGGGTCATTTTCAATCCAATTTTCTTCTGATTTATAATCTCTAACATTAATTTATTTTAGTAATATATTTTTATTTCATTTAAAATTATTTAACTCATTTCAAATCTCTAATTTTAGTTTCAACATTATCAAAAACAAATTAACAAAGTGGCAGTTTGACAACTTAACCCGCAACCTCCTCGTGAGACAACCCTGTGGTCACCACTATGCTACATTTTTAAGGGAAAAAATATTGACTGGAGTTATGTGATTGAAAACCCCAGCATCAATACACCTGAGGGTGTATGTAGGGTGTGATCCAATTACCATTAGAATGCCAACCAAAATAGATTGCATGCTACAACATTATAAGATAAATCAACATGCAAGTTTTTATAAAAAGAGTAAGAAATCATGTTAAGGTACACTTTTAAGAAAAACATTTTAGAGAATACATGCTTTAAATTTAAATGAAAAGTAAAGTACATTGTATGCCAAAGGTAATTATAACAACACATGAGCACCGTGGGTAATCTCTAAAGGCACTAGAAATAGTGGAACCCTAGGAACCTCATACCTCAGTGATACGGTAGAGAAACTATGGCCCACGATGTCCTCATACATGGGACACTAGAGAGGAATCCATCCGAAGTTCTAGTGGTCTCCAATCATCATCATAGTTTAGTTAGTGTTGTAGCCTCAATCCTGCTAGAGGGAATCAATACTTGACCCTGTCGATCTATCTAGCATACTAGTCCTAGTCCACCCACCCAGTCACCTAGGATTACCTATGTGATTGATTCCATTTCCCATGTCACATAAGCCACCACTTTCACAAAACACACACAACCATATTCACACACATGAAAAGCCACCATTTCCCATAGTAAAAACCTCTTTCAAACCCATAAGCACACCAAAACCATTTGGAAATCTATTTCACACCACTCACACAATTCATAGAACACATAAAGAAAGCACATAAATCATACTAAAATAATATAATAATGTTAAATCATGGAACCACCTACCTCAAGCTTGGAAACTTCCATAATCCAGTGGAAAAATACAATCACACCATAAGGATACCCTAGATAGGCAAAGGAAAACCATAAAAATCAAGATTAATCCCAAAGAACCAAGTTTCTACTCTAGGGAAACCAACCCGTTAGAGAATGAAGAACCTAAGAAAGAAGGAGAAGTAACCAAGAAGAATAGAGAAGAAGAGGAATAGAGGGACTTAATTGACGATTCTTGAAGATTCCACACCAAAAACACCTAATATTTGGAGGTCCAAGGAATACAAGAGGAGAGGGAGAGGCACCTAGGGCTGAGAATCCTAAATGGGGGAGGAAATGGGTGGATTTGGGTTAAAATCAGGGAAGTTTAGAATATGAAATTTAGTATTTTTAATGACCAAGACATGCCACATGGTTTTCCATACTATGAAACAAATGTGTGTCCTCCTATATATAAGAGTAAACTAGTCACATGATTTTCTTAGGGAGGGCTCACGCCCGTGCGGCATGTCATGCATCCTGGATAGATCCATTGTCCAGGGCACACATCTAGCGCACAGTTTTTACTAATCGTACGCCAACCGTACGCCACCTTATTTTGGGTCCAAAAACTCCATTTTCACCACAAATTCCTGGGAAAGACAATATAAAAATAAAAGACAAAAAATACAAGAATAAATACCTCAAAAGAAACCATGGATGTGGAAGAGACTATGGTATATCCCTTACATATCGTCAATAATTAAGAGCTAAGGAAAAAAGCAGTTGGTGAAATATATAGGGTTTTAGAGCAGTCATACATGTTAATCCCTTGGATATTCAATGGACTAATGGAATTTGATTTGGAAACAATAGTGAAGTGGGTATCTTCATAAAATGGTAGATTTGAAAGTTTATTCATTTCATATGGGTGTTTCATAAATGGTTTCTTATTAGGTTCTCAATGTGTTGTTTGTGGATGGGTGTCACCTTAGTGATCCTTATAAAGGTACCTTATTGGAAAAATCAATATATGATACAAATGAAAACCTTTTACCATTGACATATTCAATTTTTGGGGGTGAAATATATGATGACTGGACATGGTTTTTAAACAACATAAAAGAAATTACAGGTTCTATTCAACTGGTTATTGTATCTGATCGACACAATATGATTACAGGTGTTGTTAGAATAATTTTTGGTGGAGATAAACATGCATATTGTTACCATAATGCTAAAGAAAATTTTATCTCTTAAATTAAAAAATTACATAGGGTAATGGGAAGAGGAAATAAGGAAAGGGAATTGAAATTATTAGATACCATTGCTTATTCTCGGTTCAAATGTGACTTTGACGTTACTATAAATAATTTGAGAAGCATTTGTCCAGAATTTTCAAGATGGGTTTAAAAGGAGGGTGATGTTGATAAGTGATAAATGTCATGATTTATCCATCTTATATGGGATTATATTACAACCAATTTATTTGAATCATTCAATGCATGGATTATGAAGGAGAGGAGATGCATTATTTATGTGTTGATTAATGATCATCATGAAAAATTGTGTAAGAAATTTTTTACCACCAAGGAAGACATGAAAAGGTAGAGAAATGGAGTTGGTCCCAATGACGAGGAAAATTAAAGGTGTATATGTTAAGGGTTGAAACTTTGATAGTAGAGAAATATGGATATAATGTTTTCTTAGTTCAGACTGGTAATGTGGATATCAATGTACAACTAGGAAATCAGGAATTCACTTGTCAAACATGAAAAATGAGTGAGATCCCTTGCACTCATGCATGTGAAAAAATAAGAAAAGTACATTATAACCTATACAAATATGCAGAAAATTGTTATCTGTTTAACACCCAATAAAGAGATTTATCTTGGAGTTATGCATCCATTTGAGACCAATGATATGCCACATTTGAATGAGTTGGCATATAATGATTATATGGATGATTTTTTGTTGCAACCATCAAAGACTTATCCTCTTCCCCGCAGACCATCTTGTAATCGTTTTGAGTCTCAATTTCAAAATAAGAAGTTGTATCATTGTTATCATTGTAAATAAGTTGATCACACATGAAAAAGGTGTAGAAATCTCAATCCAAGTTGATGTGAAAAGTTTTAGATGGTGATGTTTTTTGTGTATGATACCTAATATGTTTCTAAACAAGGGTATGTTAGAGCGAACAATGATGTAAATATGAAAACAAATGAAATATGTTTTTATGGAGTTCTACTATTTAAATCCTATGAATTCTAGTTTTTTATGGTTTTATGTTACTTGAAATGATATTGAGGTATGAATAATCACTGGTGTTTATAAATTAATTATTGTAGTCAAGAATATATATGAAATTATGAAATTTAAACAACATCAACATGTTTAGGTGACATAATTTACAAATTTTAACACCGACCTTCCAGGTGTTAACACCGAGCCTCCAAATTTTAACACTCATGCTCTAGGTTTTTTGATTTAGTTTTTTTAAAATTCAACTAAAACTCCATGAATTTTACATAACATGCTTTTTAGATTGTAACGCCTAGGTTACAATTGAATGTGTTGACATATACAAATGAAATGGATGAAACTTTTTTGCAGCACAAAAGATTTCTGTTTATCATTGTAAAAAAGTTGATCACTTAGAAAAAAGGTGAAGAAATACCAATAAAAGTTTGTGTATGTTGCCTAATATGTTTATAAACAAGGTAATGTTATAGTATACAATGATGTAAATCCGAAAACAAATAAACTATGTTTTTTGTGGAGTTCTACTATTTAAATCATATGAATTCTGGTTTTTAGGGTTTTGTGCTACTTACAATGATGTTAAGGTATGAATAATCACTGATGTTTATAAATTAATTGATATAGATAGAAATATGTATGAAATTATGAAATTTAAACCATGTCAACATGTTTAGATGACATAATTTACAGATTTTAACACTGTCCTTCCAGGTTTTAACACCAAGCCTCCTGATTTTAACACTCCTACTCAAGTTTTTTTTTTATTTTGGTTTTTGTAAAATTCAACTAACACTCCATGAATTTTACATAACACACTTTTTAGATCATAACACCTATGTTACAATTGGATGCAATGACATATACCAATGAAATGGATGAAATTTTTTTACATCCACCGAATATTTGTCTTCACCATTGTAAAGAAGTTTTCCATACATGAAAAAGGTGCAGAAATCCCAATAAAAATTTGTGTATGTTGCCTAATATGTTTCTAAATAAGGGTATGTTAGAGTGAACAATAATGTAAATTTGAAAACAAATGAAATATGTTTTTTGTGGAGTTATGCTATATAAATCCTATGAATTCTAGTTTTTTTTATGGTTTTGTGTTACTTACAATGATGTTGAGGTATGAATAATCACCAGTGTTTATAAATTAATTGATGTATTCAAGATACCATTGATTCAAAAAAAAAAATACAAAGTGACAATAGGATTGATTATGTCATTAATTCAATAAATACATAGACACAATAGAACCAAACACCCATGAAATTCAACCAAACCCCCAACAAATCTCTAACAATTTCCAAAATAACCATCTCCTTAACAAATTTTGTGTTTAACTAGACAACTCCTACATTTTTTTTCCTAATTTCATTACATACACGGTTCACCAACCACCATAGTAATTCAACCTTTTTTCTTTTGAAGTTGAATCTACAAACATATCATGAAAAAATTTCTATATATTAAAGAGACAAACAAATATATAAACAGGTGTAAAATAAATACATCAGTATAACCTTTCTTCTCCTTCATGTTGTCCCATTATTCCAGGTATCTGATCAAGTGAATTCATCAATTATTACTAAAAAATCAAACCCATTAGATAACAAAACTAGATTTGGGAAATAAAGTAGTGTGTAATTTAGTCTACCAATTAGTTTCCAACTGAACATATTCATACACAACTTCAAATTTAAATGGAAAAGAAAAGCTTTATCGTGAAAGATGTCGCAACATGGTAACAAGGCAGTCACCCTATATGAAACTCAACCTATATAAAAAACTACTACTTTATAAATCATTAGCTATGTTTGTTAACAAAAAAAAAATGGTAACGAAGGCCATTTTAAGTACCAGCAAAGCAGACCGTTTTTTCTGTTGTTTATCAATGGAATTAGTACCAAGTGAGTCCAGAACATGCAATTTATTTGTCTCTAAGTTGGAATAGTAGAAAAAACGAATGAAAAATCATCAAAGTGGGGGAAAACAAGTCAACACTCTACTATGTTGTATCCAATAACATTAGTTAAGACATACATCAAAACATCAGTGAATTCCCACTCTTCCTTACACGATATAATCTTATCCTACAATAATAGATTATCACAATATATAAAACATAATACAAAAGTTTTTTATACATAAATATATGCCTAAAATTAGTACCATGAATAATGGATCAAATATGTTTCTAGTCATTGTTTTAGATGATTTTTGATCATTCACAAGAGTTCTTGCAATCACAATCACCATATATGATTTTGACATTGTCATTCATATGTTATTGATTAGTTATCATAAAATAGTTGATTATAAAGGATGCATATTCTAACCTTGTTGTTGACTCATTCCATAGGGCCCAAACAACGATACTCATGTTCAGTCAGATAGTAATTATACACGTCAACAACAACTCTACATTCAAGCTACAGACCATAAGTACATGAAATAAATTTCAATAAAGTTCCATTCTTCAAAATATAAATAAGATTACAGCCTACTACTCTTTTCTACCATGATGTATTCCTGAGGCGCACAAGTCATAAACCCTCATTTTAAGGCCAGCTCGACCTTTGAGAGGTTGTTTCATGTAGGGTGACCATTTTTTCGGTCTTCTTTCACTGTGACCTCCTAGGAGTCATCCCTATAGACGGGTCTCCCAATCTTAGTTCAAACAAAACTTTATTCACTCTTCTTCCATTTCCTCATCGAATTCCACTACTCCCATTCTCTTCTTCATCACTTTCATCACCTACCTCCAACACATTCCCCCTTCTTCATCTTCCCCCACCTCCTCAGCTTCATCTATCTCCTCCACTTCCTATTAAAATCCCTCTGAATGCTCCTCAAATTCTCTATCAACCTCTATTTCTTCCTCTAGGACATAATCAAATCTATCCACTTTAGTAGTAGAGGCTCTAGCTAATAAATTTCCTTGAACTTGAAGGAGTTCATGCATGTTCTCATTGACACCATTCATATATCCATCATACAAAACCTTGATATCCTATAATATATAATGGTGAGAAAAATGTTATTAATAGACATAAACATAAATATTTCTAATTAAAAAATCCAAATAATAACATATGGGAATCTAAAAGGAGGATTACAAAGTATTTAACATCAAGCTTATAGAAATTAACATAGAGCATCTACAATTTAACATTGAGCCTCTAGATTTTAACACTACCCATCTGGTTTATAAACATGAAAAGTAAGGATTTCAATTGAACATTTCAAAGATAGTAACACTAAAATCCCACATTTTAACACTAGAATTCCATGTTTTAACATCAGAAAGACACATAATAACATATGGGAATCTAAAAGGGGGATCTCAAAGTATTTAATATCAAGGTTACATAAATTAATAAAGCATACCCAATTTAACATTGAGCATCCCTATTTTAACACTAACCCTATTTTAACACTAATAATACACATCTAAACACACGACCATTTTTAATGAGTATTTTAAGTCATTTAACATCAACCTACCAGAAATTAACATTGACCTGCCAGAAATTAATAGTCAGAATCCATATTTTAACATTGGACATCCACATTTTATCTTTAACAGTAAGAGATACAAACAAAAAGATTTTTAATTAAACACTCTAGATACTAACACTAAAATTATAATGTTTAACACTATAATTCCATGTTTTAATACTAGAAAGACATGTAATAACATATGAGAATCTAAAAAGAGGTTTTCTAAGTATTTAACACCAAGCTTACAACAATTAACACAGAGCATCCCCAATTTAACACTAAGCATCCATTTTTTAACACCAACCCTCTTTTTTTAACACTAACAATTTAAACATGAAAATCAATCTTTTTAATTAAACATTTCATAGTTGATAACACTAAAATCACACATTTTAACACTACAATTCTGAGTTTTTAACACTAGCAATACACATCTTAACACATGACTATTTATAATGAGGATTTAAAGGTATTTAACATGAAACTACCATAAGTTAACACCGACCTAACATAATTTAATAGTAAGAATCCATATTTTAGCATTGGGAATCCACGTTTTATCATTAACAATAAGATATACAAACAAGAAGATCTTTAATTAAAAACTCAAGATACAAACACTAAAATTATAATTGTTAACACTATAATTCCATGTTTTAACATTGGAAATATATGTAATAACATATGGGAATATAAAAAGAGTATTTAAAAGGAGTTAAAATCAAGCTTATATCAATTAACACAGAGCATCCCTAATTTAACACCGAGCATTCAGATTTCAACACTAACAATTTAGACATGAAAATTATGTTTTTCAATTGAACATTTCAAAGTTGGTAACGCTAAAATCCCACGTTTTAACACTATAATTATAGTTTTTTAACACTATAAATACAAATCTAAACACATGTCCATTTCTAATGTGGATTTCATGGTATTTAACACCAACCTACCAAAAATTAACACCAACCTACCAGAAATTAACAATCAACATCCAGATTTTAGCATTAGGCATCAACATTTTATCTTTAACAGTAAAAGATACAAACAAGAATATTTTAATTAAACACTCCAGATACTAACACTAAAATTATAATGTTTAACACTATAATTCCATGTTTTAACACTTGAAAGATATGTAATAACATATGGGTATCTAAAAAGAGGCTTTCAAAGTATTTAACATCAAGATTACAATAATTAACATAGGGCATCCTAAATTTAACACTGAGAATCCAAATTTTAACACTAACCCTATGTTTTTTAACACCAATAATTTATACATGAAAATTAAGCCTTTCAATTGAACATTCCAAAGTTAGTAACACTAAAATCCCACATTTTAACACTATAATTCTAGGTTTTTAACACTAGAAATACACATCTAAACACATGGCCATTTCTAATGAGCATTTCAAGGAATTTAACATCCACCTAACAAAAATTAACACCGACCTACCAGAAATTAATAGTCAGCATATAGATTTTAGCATCGGGCATCCACATTTTATCTTTAACAGTAACAGATACAAATACAAAGATTTTTAATTAAACACTCTAGGTATTAACACTAAAATTCCATGTTTTAATACTGGAAAGACACGTAATAACATATGGGAATCTAAAAAGAGTCTTTCAAAGTATTTAATATAAATATTACAGAAATTAACACAAATAATCTCCAATTTAACACCGAGTATCTATATTTTAACACTAACGATTTAGAAATGAAAAGAAAGCTTTTGAATTGAAAATTTCATAGTCGGTAACACCAAAATCCCACATTTTAACACTATAATTCCAGGTTTTTAACACTATAAATACACATTTAAACACGTGGTAATTTCTAATGAGTATTTCCATTCATTTAACATCAACCTGCCAGAAATTAACACTAACCTACTAGAAATTAACATCCAACATTCAGATCTTAGTATTGGACATCCACATTTTATCTTTAATAGTAATAAATACAAATAAAAAGTTTTTTAATTAAACAATACAGATAATAACACTAAAATTATAATCACTAATACAAAATAGCTATTTAATAGCGCTAAAAATGTCATTTATTAGTGCTAGAGAAGTGCCGACTACCAGAGAAAGATTAAAAGCCCTAGTCTTTTTTAACATCCCAAACACTTAATGATATGTTTCTCTTAAATGATTTCAATTCATTTGATAGAATATATTGCATGAAGTACTGTGTCTCTGTGAAACAACACTTGATTATTTATAGGAGAAAGTCATAACTAATCCATTAAACTTAAATTTTCCACTTCTGTGTTTTGAATTTTGAAAAACGGACATACACGGTTGCGATCAGGGTGATATTTGGAGTCTGATAGAATCAAATTAATTTTCAGTGAATAGTAACTTACCCTTATGAATAGTAAATTACCCTTATGAATAGTAACTTACCCTTATAAATAGTAATATGACCCTTATGAATGGTAACCTTACCCATGAAATTTTAAATAAAATTTAGGCACCTTAAAATTGAAGATGGATATTTTAAGTGTTGGTATTTTTCGATTAAATAATGATTTTAATTAAAAATTAAATTTATCATAATTAGAAAATTATTTTTAAAAAATGGAGTTAATTTTTGGATTCTACACATTAAAAAATGGTTAGAGTGATTTTTTTGAGATTTTTCTAAAATACTTGAATTTTTGGTGAATAGTAAAATACATTAATTTACCGTATAAATACATTATAATTTAAAGCCACTATTCCTATCATCATGAGTGATGTAAGCACCCAAATATTAAACTCACATGCACTTATTACTATTATAGGTCATTGAATCCTCACTATTTCTTGTCTTGTGGAGAAATAATAAATTAATGAATATAATATTAAGAAAACCCTCCTCCCCTTCACTATATAAACTACCCCTCACCAACTCTTCCTCCCACACCACTCAAGATTTGATATTTACCTAAGTTCTCCCAAAAACACTTCCCAATCCCCCCCCACGTCCAAGACCTTATTGTCTCACCAAAATACCAAAAAAAAATCCTTAAGAAGATTTTCAAGGAGGAGTACTCAAGAGGTGAACCTCTCTTCCTTTTTCTTTCAACTTCTTTTACAAGTTCCATTATTTTTTTCCTCTCTCCTCACCTCCCCTCATACAAATGATATGATAATTCTATTACCTTAAATGAAATGTAATTTTATTATTCTAATGGAATATTTCATCATCATCTCTCTTTTACCCCTCCTCTTACACTAAAAATGAAAAAAATACCGTCCGAGATGTGTTAATTTATCACATTCAAGGACGAAGAGTTTTCAATTTCTATTAATATCTTCAAGACTGGTCATGAAAACTTTTTAATGTTTGAACTAGATAATAATATATGTATTTTAACTTATTCAATGTTCTGTAATCCTTACACACTTATAATATAAAATAATAATACAAAACAAGTTCATTATGCACAAAACCACCAAGTTATTCCAAGAATTTATCATTAAATTTTAACTAATGATTCATCCTCATGGTATATAACACAAAATAATTATAAGATAATTTATATATCTGAAATGTCACTAATAATATATATTAACAATTCTGGATGTTTAATCACATTTCAAAGGAACTTCCATTCACTAATACAAGTAAACTGATCATGAAAATCAAGGAAGAAAATGCTTCCAAAATAATAAAATTGAACCTCTTAAACCCATAAAAGGGAAATTAATGAACCTAATAAGGTTATAATAAAAAAATTAAATGTATAGGAGGTTATGTACTTATTAATTAATGAAGTTGAATTTTATTATTCAGGTTATTAAGATCAATCGAGAACACCTTCAGGCATATGGTAAGGGGTTTCTCATCTCACTTTTATTTCCACGAGATTTCCATTGTTCACCACTTATTTCTTGTATGTGGTGTATGTTTACTGCCATTTGATATATAATATCTTGATTATATTTATATTCATGGTATTCAGTTATTCGCTTGATGATTATTAACTTGATTGATTACAATGTTGTAAGGTACTTTGTTTCGGTTTCCATTTCATTGTGATTTACTCGGTATTGTGCACCTAATAATTATTATGTGGTGAAACTACTACCCATTTGATATAATTTTTCATTTGAAATTGTAAATATATTATATATAAATATTTTGTTTTCATGTACATGATTATTATCTTAATCCGTATACCCTTTTACATACGGTGTTTATTTGGAACGTTGTTTTAACTATAGGGATATTGATGAATCTGTATCCTCTAATCTATATGGATATTTAGAAGGAATATTGTAATTGTATTAAATATATGAATAAATAATGATTTGGACTTTTAGTGATGGGAGGGTCCCGCTATAACCCCTCTATACATCGACATGTCTCATGAGACAAATCAGTTGGCGACAAACCCTTCGAGTTTGTTTCCAAAACAAAATCAGACGGGTATCTACCCACAGTCTTAAACCATTTTGATGATATAATGGTATCATGTGACATATACATGATTTCCAACTAATAATCATTCTATTTATTTATTTTTAGTTATTACTATTCATGAGGTTTTCACCATGACAAAATCTATGGATGCAGTTTCATTCTTAGTTTATTAAAGGAGTGTGTTTTTCATTTATTCACCATGCCATATTGACTATGACAATTTGATTATGATTAAAATATTTTTGATTCATTTTTATGATATTTGTAACCCTTAATGAGCATTTGATCTCACCCCTTTCATTTTTTTTTACCTTTAATAGGTTATGAAGAGGAGACTATTTATTGAGTTCTTGGGGATGCAGTTTATTAGTTTTTTTATGTATTGTATTTTGTTACCTTTCCCTATGTAATATGAGTTGAATTTATGTATATAGTTTCTTCAAGATTACTAAACTAATCATTATTTCAGGATTTCATTCCTTTTAATCATTCCAATGTAATAAGTAATGCACCGGCTCCAGGCTTCTGGGGTTTAGGGCGTTACAGTTGGTATCAGAGGAAGTTTAGTAGAAAACTTGGAAACTAGATTAGAAAATGTAGATCAAGGAACAAATCCCTAAGATAGTATTTGAGGATAAACAAACAAGAACATCCTAGAATTTTGGTATGGAATAAATTATGTGTATATTTCTAGTAAATACACCCCTGTCTGGATACAAACAAGTAGAGGTGGCTCTGGCATAGATGTATCTAGGGGTAAAACTTGAAAACACCACTTTGAGCTAGACTCAAACGAGGACTGGTGCATGACAACGGGACTTGATGTAATCTTGATTTGACACTCCTATGGTATATTATTAGGACAATTCACATTTTCCTTAAAATCCATTATGAAGGATTTGAATTTAAAATTTTCCTCAGAGAAATTATGTTTATGAGATTAGCTATGCATAGAATTTCAATTTATGATAAGTACTTTTTTAGTTGAGATTATAAATTATGATTAATAACCTAATATAGTATATGGAATTATTTAGAAATAGTTCCTAATGGAATAGGGTGAATCAATACTCATGGAAAATGTAGGGATTTCCCCACTGAGCAAGTCAACATACATAGTCAATGTTGGAGAAGATCAGATCATGAACATATTGGGACAACTTACTCAGGCTTTAATGAATAACCATGATACACCTATGTTGTATTGTTTCATGCATCAGAAACCACCATATTTTAGTGGGAATACTAATCTAATGGTAGCTAAGTAGTGGATAAATTCCCTTGAAAAGATATTCTTGGCATTAAGATGCAATGAAAATGAAGAGTTAGTGATGAAAATATATTTTCTCAAGGGTGATGCTGATCAATGGTGGTCCTTAATCCAGAATACCATAGAGGAATAATAAATAGAAGATATTTAATGGAGTAATTTTAAGGAAATATTCTTTGAAAAATATTTCCCTTGTGAGAAACGAACCGAAATGAAGAGGAAATTTCTTAGCTTAAATCAAAGGGAAGAATACAGTGTTAAAGAGTATGAGACTACCTTCACAAGACTAGACAGGTATTCCATAGATTACGTACGTGACTCAAAATACAAGATTGATCATTTATTTGAAGGTCTTAAGACAAGTCCTCGAAGGGCACCATCTTCTCAATCATTTTCATCATACAATGAAATTGTATTAAGTGCCATCAAAATAGAGAAGGAATTTTCTAGATCAAATTTGTTCAAGGTAAACCAAGATAATAAGAAGTATTCTGATAACTGTGGAAAAGGTGAAGCACCAAAGAAGAATAATACAATGAAGAAATTTCCATTATGCGAGAACTGTGGAAAAAATCATCATGGGAAATGCTTGAAAGGCATGGTAGTTTGACACAAGTGTGGATAAAATGGTCATCAATCTAGTGAATTCAAGGGAAAAAAGAAGTCAATAATGTTTAATGTTACAATTGTTGAGAGATGAGACACTATGAAAATTAACTTCCTAAGCTCCAAGGAAACTTGCCTCGGAAAAGGCCATGAGATCAAGGGAAATATTATGCGATTACAACCACAGAGGTTGAAGTTTCTAATGATGTGGTGGAAGGTACATTAATTGTTTCCTCAAACTTAGCCAATGCTTTATTTGATTCTGGATCATCACATTCATTTATATCTTCCTAGTTTTCCAAGAAAATTAGACATGTATAATTTGATTTAACAAAGGAGTTGTTAGTAAAAACTCCTAGGGGATGTATCATTGCAAAAAAGATGTGTTGATCAGTCACCCTTATGACACATAAACATGCTTTAGTTGATAACCTTATTATCATACCAATGATTAAATTTGATACAATTCTCGGTATGAATTGGATATCAAATTATGATTTGTAGATCTATTGCAAAAAGAAGGAAGTTACAATTTTTGAGAATGGTGTAGTTATCTTTAGAGTAGAAACCTCGTCATCTGATTCTTATCTAGATCTATCTCTAGTAGATCTATTGAATAAAATTCTTAGAGGGGAGGAGAACACAATATCTATGGGTGAGGAAAGAAATCTTCAAATTTAAGACGTACCTATTGTACAAGAATACATTGATTTATTTCTAGAGGATTTACCTAGACATCCTCCAGAGCAAGAAGTTGAGTTCTCTATTGATTTATTTCCTGGTACAAGACCTATATCAAATACTCCCTATAGAATAGTCACTGTGGAATTAGTGGAGCTAAAGAAACAACTATTGGAAATGAGTGTCAAAAGATTTATTCGACCTAGTGTTTCTCCATAGAGAGCCCCTTTCCACTTTGTTAAAAAGAAAGATGGATCCCTGAGGCTATGCATGGATTATAGGGAAATCAATGCTATTAAAATAAAGAACAAGTATCCTCTACTACACATTGGTGATTTATTTGATCAACTTAATGGAGCCCAATATTTTTCGAAGATTGGCCTTCAATTTGGATATCATCAGTTGTGTGTGAGGAATGAAGATATTCCAAAGACAGCATTTAGAACCAAGTATGGGCATTACGAGTTTACAGTAATGCCTTTTGGTCTGACCAATGCACCCTCTATTTTAATGGATCTAATTAATAGAGTTTTCAAGGAATATCTTGATGAATTTTTTTGGGGGTATTTATCGATGATATCCTAGTATACTCCAAAATCTATGAAGACCATGATAATCAATTACGAATTACTCTGAAAACTCTTAGAAGAAATGAATTATATGGGAAGTTTAGAAAGTGTGAATTTTGGATTCAATTAGTTTCTTTTCTTAGTCATATCATCTCTAAGGATGGAATATTAGTTGATCCTGTGAAGATAAAATAAATCCAAGAACAGAACACACCAACAAACATAACCAAGGTATGTAGTTTTATTGGCTTAGCAGGTTACTATCAGCGTTTCATATAGAATTTCGCCTGACTGAATAACCCACTAACCAAGCTCGCATGTAAAGGGGTTAAGTTTGTATGGATGAAATAGTGTACAAAATGATTTGAATAATTGAAAATAAGATTGGTCAATGCTCTAATTTTGACTCTTCCATATAGAAATGATGGATTTGTGATATATAGTGATGCATCAAAGAATGGACTAGGTTGTGTCCTTATGAAAAATGATAAAGTTATTACTTATGCATCAGGTAGTTAAAGAATCATGAGAAAAATTATCCAACTCATGATCTTGAGTTAGCAGTTGTAATCTTTTCTCTGAAAATATGGAGACATTATCTCTATGGTTAAAGATGTGAGATATATACGGATCACAAGAGTTTGAAATACATTTTTACACAGAAATAACTCAACATAAGGCAAAGTAGATGGCTTGAGTTACTCAAAGATTATGATTTTTCAATACACCACCACCCAGGAAAGGAAAATAAGGTGGTAGATGCATTAAGCAGGAAAGATCATGGACTCCTGACCCAAATGAGGATTGAGAGAGATCCTATATTCATGGATATACTAAAGATGGATATGAGAATTGTTATGGAAGGGGAAACATCTTTAATCTTTAAAATTATTTCTAAACCATATTTACTAGAGAAGATAAAAATATCTCAATCCAATGATGAAAATATACAAAAGAAAATTAAAGCTATTAAGGATGGAAGATTGTCAAACTTTGTGTATGTAGATGGTGTTCTGAAATTTGGGAAGAGGTTATGCATTCCATCAGCACCTGATCTAAAAAGGGAACTATTAGATGATGCTCATAGATCAAATTTCTCTATACACCATGGTAGTGCTAAGATGTATAGAGATCTGAAGAAACATTTTTGGTGGGATAATATGAAGTGATAAATTGCTGACTATGTGTCAAGGTGTCTAGTTTTTCAACAAGTAAAGGTGGAGAGACAACATCCTATAGGGGTCATGAAAAATTTACCAATTTCTATATGGAAGTGTGATGAAATTATGATGTATTTTGTCATAGGACTACCGAGGACAACTAGAAGGAATGATGCAATATGGGTAATTGTTGATCGTCTCACAAAATTAACACATTTCCTTGCTATAAGAGAGGATTTACCACTTGAGTGCCTAACAAGACTTTATATTAATGAAGTTGTAAGACTTTATGGTGAACCTATATTGATTATGTCCGATCAAGATCCCTGGTTTACATCAAAATTCTGGAAAAGTCTCCAGAAGTCTTTGGATACTGAGCTTCATATGAGTACTGCTTATCACCCCCAAACCAATGAATAGTCTTAAAAGATTATTCAAACACTGGAAGACATGTTGAGAACATGATCTCTTGACTTTCAAGGTATGTGGGATCAATAATTTCCTTTGGTGTAATTTTCCTATAATAATAGTTTCCATTTTAGCATTCAAATGGCGTCATATGAATCATTATATGGTAAGAGGTGACGAACTCCAACTTGTTGGGATGAGGTTAGAGAGATGAAACTTATAGGCCCATAACTTATCTAAGAGACAACTATAATGGTAAAGAAAATTCATGCCTATATTAAAGAATCCCAAAGTAGGAAAAAGAGTTATACTGACAACTGGAGAAAATATTTGGAATTTCAAGAAGAAGATCATGTATTTCTAAAAGTATCTTCGTGGAAGGGTGTCTTAAGGTTCGATAAGAAAGGGAAATGGATCTCCAGGTACATTGGACCATTTGAAATTCTGGAAAGAATTGGAGTTGTAGCTTACCATTTAGAAATGCCACCAAGTCTCTCAAAATTTCATAATGTGTTCCACGTGTCATTGTTAAAGAAATACATTCCAGACCCAATGCATGTACTCACCTATGAATAAATAGAGTTGGAAACTGATTTTTCATACTGTGAAGAGCCTATCGAGATTCTTGACACTAGAGAGAAAGTATTAAGGAATCAGATGACTTGTCTGGTAAAGTTTCTTTGGAGAAACCATAAAATGGTGGAGGAAACATGGGAACCTAAGGATATTATGAATAAGAACCACCCACATCTTTTTAAAGGGATTTAATTTCAAGGAAGAAATTTCCGAAGTTGGGAATAATATAAAACCCCAAGCATTTTATGGTATGTTTCTATTAAATATTTTCAATTCATTTGATAGCCTATATTACATGAAGAATTGAGTCTCTATGAAAAAACACTTGGTTATTTATAGGATAAAGTCATAACCTATCTATTAAACTTAAATTTTCCACTTCTGTGTTTTGAATTTCGAAAAATGAACATACACTGTTGCGATCAGAGTGATATTTGGAGTCTGATAGAATCAACTTAATTTTCGGTGAATAGTAACTTACACTTATGAATAGTAACTTACCCCTATGAATAGTAATATGACCCTTATGAATGGTAACCTTACCCATGAAAGTGTCGATAAAATTTAGGCACCTTAAAAATGAAGATGAATATTTTAAGTGTTGGTATTTTTCGATTAAATAATGATTTTAATTAAAAATTAAATTATCCTATTTATAATTTTTTTTGAAAAATGGAGTACATTTTTAGATTCTACATTTCTAAAAATGTCTGGGTGAATTTTTGTGATTTTTCTGAAATACTTGAATTTTTGGTGAATAGTAAATTACATTAATTTACCGTATAAATACATTATAATTTAAACCCACTATTCCTAGAATCATGAGTGATGTAAGCATCCAAATCTCAAACTCATATGCACTTATTAATATTCCAAATCATGGAATCCTCGCTATTTCTTGTCTTGTGGAAAAATAATAAATTAATTAATATAATATTAAGAAAATCCTCCTCCTCTCCACTATATAAACTACCCCTCACCCCTCTTCTTCCTGCACCACTAAAAATTTGAGCCTTACCTAAGTTCTTCCAAAAACACTTCCCAATCCCCCCCCACATCCAAGACCTTATGGTATCACCAAAAGTCAAAAAACAAATGGCTTAAAGAGATTCTCATGGAGGAGTACTCAAGAGGTGAACCTCTCTTCCTTTTTCTTTCCACTTCTTTTACAAGTTCCATTATTTTGTTTCTCTATACTCACCTCCCCTCATCCAAATGCTATGATAATTCTAGTACCTTACATGAACTTAAATTTTATTATTCTAATGGAATATTTCATCATCATCTCTCTTTTCCCCCTCCTCTTACGCTAAAAATGAAAATACCGTCCGAGATGTGTTAATTTATCACATTCAAGGACGACAGGTTTTCAATTTCTATTACTATCTTCAAGACTGGTCATAAAACCTTTTTAATGGTTTAACCAGATCATAATATATGTATTTTACCTTATTCAATGTTCTTTAATCCTTACACACTCATAATATAAAATAATAATACAAAACAAGTTCATTGTGCACAAAACCGCCAAGTTAATCCAAGCGTTTATCATTAACTTTTAACTAATGAGTCATCCTCATAGTATATAATCAAAAATCATTATAAGATAATTTATATATCTTAAATTTCAATAATAATATATATTAAAAATTCTGTATGTTTAACCACATTTCAAATGAACTTCCATTCATGAATACAAGTAAACCGATCATGAAAACCAAGGAAGAAAATGCTTCCAAAACAATAAAATTGAACCTATTAAACCCATCAAAAAGGTAATTAATGAAACTAATAAGTTTATAATAAATAAATTATATGTAGAAGAGGTTCTAGACTTATTAATTAATGAAGTTAAATTTGATTATTCAGGTCATTAAGATCAATCGAGAACACCTTCGGTCATAAGGTAAGGGGTTTCTCATCTCACTTTTATTTTCGTGAGATTTCCACTATTCACCACTTATTTCTTGTATGTGGTGTATTTTTACTAAAATTTGATATATAATATCATGATTCTATTTATATTCATGGTATTTAGTGATTATCTTGATGATTATTAACTCGATTGATTACAATGTTGTAAGGGACTTTGTTTCGGTTTCCATTTCATTATGATTTACTTGGTATTGTGCACCTAATCATTCTTATGTGGTGTACCTACTGCCCCTTTGAGATAATTTTTCATTTTAAATTTTAAATATATTATATATCCATATTCTGGTTTCATGTATATTATTATTGTCTTAAGCCGTATACTCTTTTACATATGGTATTTATTTGGAATGTTGTTTTAACTATACAGATATTGATGAATCTGTATCCTCTACTCTATACGGATATTGAGAAGGCATATTGTACTTATATTAAATCTGATGGGAAGGTCCCTCTATAGCCCCTCGATGCATCGACAGGTCTAATGAGATAAATCAGTTGGCAACAAACCCTTCGAGTTTGTTTCCAAAACAAAATCAGACGAGTATCTACCCATAGTCTTAAACCGTTTCGATGGTATAGTGGTATCATGTTCCAGATACATGATGTCCAATTAATAAGAATTATCTTTATTCATTTTCAGTTATTAATATCCATTAGGTTTTCACTATGAAAAAATCTATGGATGCAGTTTCATTCTCAGTTTATTAATGGCGTGTGTTTTTAATTTATTCACCATGCCATATTGACTATGCCAATTTGATTATGATTCAATTATCATTGATTCATGTTTCTGATATTTGTAACCCTTACTGATCATTTGATCTCACCCCTTTCATTTGTTTACCTTCAAAAGGTTATTAAGAGGAGACCATTTATTGAGTTCTCATGGATACAATTTATTAGTTTTTGTTATGTATTGTATTTTGTTACCTTTCCCAATTTAATATGATTTGAATTTATGTATCTATTTTATTCAAGACTAATAAACTGATCATTCCTTTTAAATTTCATTCCTTTTAAATTTCATTCCTTTTAATCATGCTAATGTAATAAGTAATGCACTAGCTCCAGGATTTTGGGGTTTGGGGCGTTACATATTTTATCGGCACTAAAAAAAGACTGATAAAGGGGTCCTTTATTAGTTCTTTTAAAAGAACATATAAAAGACAAAATTTATCAACGATTTTATTTAACATTAATAAATCATACCTTTATTGGTGCTTTTACAAGTGCTGATAAAGAACCCCTTTATCAGTGCTTTTATAAGCACTAATAAAGGGGAATATTGTAGTGTACTGTAACAACATATTTTAGCACTAGTGTAGTGTGCTGTAACGAGACACCACAACACCAAAAATACCACAAAATAAGAAAAATAAAGTACCAATATAGAATTTAAATGAAATAAAAATTTCAACTCAAATACAAGAAAAAAATACTATATTATAGATATTTCAAACATTGGTTTATACAATCACATAAGTACAAATTATTACATGCATTAAAAAACATCAATGTTCCTTTGTATATTGATCCTAACCCCTACTCGAGCAAAAAATGCACCTACATAAGAAAAAAAATTATGTTAGAAATAAAAAAAATTTAATAAAACATTTTAATTTTAAACTAAACTTTGAGTCATACCAGGAACATTTTGTATCAGGTTGAGTTGCGGTTGATTCTTGCATGTCATACCATTTCTTATTCATCTTCAAGAATTATCTATAGGAAAATTAACTAAATTAGTATAATATAAAAATGATAAGTAAATTAATTAAGTAATAATAGATATAATGATGAGAAAACAATCTAGGCTCTTTTTCTTGGTTTTGGTGATGTGATGCATGTTTTAAACTAAAATGACACTTATATATTGAAAAACACACTTGGAGTCATACTGGTCACACTATGAATCAGATTGTGGTAAGGCTGATCCCTAAACATATCAAATGAATTATGGATAATTTTCCTAAAATATAAAAATAATCTGAATGTGTTTTCTCAGTTTTGAGTACACCACTTATCTTCTTTTACTAAAATGCCATTTTAAATTGAAAACATGCACTTTGTCGTATATCGATCACATCGTGTGTCAGTTTGACATGAGACTGATTCCTACAAATCACAAATGAATTATGAATATATTTCCTAAATTATCAAGATAATTTGTGCATGTTTACTTGGTTTTTAGTGAGTGACACTTTTTGAACTAAAATGTCAATTTTAAGCTGATAATAGACTCATTGAGTCATATCGGTCACATCATGGATCTAATTGAGGTGAATATAATTCTCACACATCCCAAATTACTTATGGATCATTTTCCTAAAGTATCAAAACAATATGAAAGCTTTTTCTCAGTTTTGAGTTGGTCAATTGTCCTTTTTACTAAAATTGATGTCAATTTTAAATAAAAAGACACACTTGGAATCATACCGATCACATCATGCATCAGATTGAGGTTTGTATGATTAATACACATCAAAAATTAATTATGAATCATTTTCCTAAAGTATCAAAACAATTCAAATATGTTTGCTCGGTTTTGATTCGTTTCTTATCTTTTTTACTAAAATGTCATTTAAAACTAGAAACATATAATTTGAATCATACCAATAACATTGTATATTGATTTGATGTGAGACCAATTATTACACATTAAAAATTATTTATGAATCTATGTTATAAATTATCAAGAAAATTTGAGCATTTTTTCTCATTTTTCAGTGAGTGACACTTTTTGAACTAAAATGTCATTTTTAAACTGATAACAGACACTTTGAGTCATACCAGTCACAACGTGCGTTGGATTGAGGTGAGATTAATTTCTACATGTCCAAAATTATTTATAGATCATTTTAATAAAGTATCAAAACAATATAAATGCTTTTTCTTGGTTTTGAGTAGGTCAGTTGTCCTTTTTACTAAAATTGATGTCAATTTTGATTAAAAAGATGCACTTGAAGTCATTTTGGTCACACTGTGTATCAGATTGAGGTTTAGCTAATTCCTAGATGTCTCAAATGACTTATAGATCATTTTATTAAAGAATAAAAAAAATATCAATGCATTTTCTTGGTTTTGAGTATGTCACTTGTCTTTTTTACTAAAATGTCATTTTAAAATGGAAACACGCACTTTGAATCATATTGATCACATTATGTGTTATTTTGAGATGAGTCTAATTCCTACATATAAAAAATGATTTATGAATTTATGTACTAAATTATCAATAAAATCTAAGAATGTTTTCCCAGTTTTCAATGAGTGAAACTTTTTGAACTAAAATGTCATTTTTAAACTGATAACGAACACGTTGAGTCATACTGGTCACACCGTGAATCATATTGAGGTGATGCTGATTCCTACATATCCCAAATGACTTATGGATCATTTTACTAAAGTATAAAAACAATAATAATGATTTTTATTGGTTTTGAGTAGGTCAGTTGTCCTTTTTACTAAAATTGATGTCAAATTTAAATAAAAAGATGCACTTGGAGTCATATCGGTCACACTATGTGTTGGATTGAGGTGAGGATGATTTATACATGTCTCAAATGACTTATGAATCTTTTTCCTAAAGTATAAAAATTTTCCAAATGCGTTTTATCAGTTTTGAGTATTTCACCTGTCTTTTTTACTAAAATGTCATTTTAAACTAAAAACACATACATTGACTCATATCGATCACATCGTGTGTCGGTTTGATGTGATACCATTTCCTAAAAATCAAAATTGACTTATGAATTAATTTCCTAAATTATAAAGAAAATCTAAGTGTGTTTTATTGATTTTCAGTGAGTGACACTTTTTGAACTTAAATGTCAATTTTAAACTGATAACGCACACATTGAGTCATACCAGACACATTGTGTATCACATTAAGGTGTGGATAATTCCTACTCATCAAAAATGACTTATATATCATTTCCCTAAAGTATAAAAACATTATTAATGAATTTGGTTAGTTTTGAGTAGGTTAGATGTCCTTTTTACTAAAATTGATGTCAATTTTAAATAAAAAGATGCACTTGGAGTCATATCGGTCACACCGTGCGTCATATTGAGGTGAAAATGATTCCTAAACATCCAAAATGACTTATGTATTATTGTATTAAAGTATCAAAATAATCATAATATTTTTTCTTAGTATTAAGTATGTCAGTTGTCTTTTTTACTAAAATTAATGTCAATTTTAAATAAAAAGAAGCACTTGGATTCATACCGATCAAAACATGTGTAAAATTGAGGTGAGGATAATTCCTACATGTCCCAAAGTCTCAAAAAAAAAATACTAACTGTAAATGTTACCAAAATTTACTTTGCATTTCTTTATCGAACTGCCAACACTGCATATTGACTTGATGTTCTTATCCAAAAAATCTTTCTCATTGTTGAAATCCAGAAGAGAAGAGGAAGATTAAGTGACCATTATATCATGATAAGTCACAACAATTGGAACATGAGATTCCTCTACTATTATGGATTTAAACAATGAGAAAGGTTTTTCAGTTAAGAACATCGAATCAATATGCAGTGCTAACAATTTGACAAAGAAATATAATGGAAATCATGGTAACATTGGTAGTTAGGAACATTTTATCTCTTTTGTGGATTGTTGTAGATAATTGAAAGTAAAATATGACTTCCCAAAAGATCTATAAAAAAACTAAATAAGTATTAGATAAAAATGATAAGGAAATTAACTTAAAAATAGTAGATAAAATGATAAAAAATTAATTAAATAAGTTACATAAATTCATCTTTTCATGATGGTTGTATGCATTCTTAATGCATTTACTTGTTGTCATTATCTCAGTAGCATGCTTGAACAAAAGAATCCACCTATATAAGAAAAAAATTATTATATGAGTAATACTAAAAATAAAGAAATTAAACATAAATAAAAAAATAAATTAATTCTATAAACAATGATTTTATTATGAAAAAATCAAGATTAACTTTATGATTGATAATTGGAGGGAATTTGAAGGAAATTGATAAATTCCAATACTATAGGGGTGAAAAGGTTTTGAGGTATAAGAATTTTGTTTTAAATACCCTGACCTCAGTAGTCCAGATATGGTGGCTTATTTTATTACATTGTCTTAGATAAAAGAATTGAATTGTAAAGGACCAATTAGTTTAGTAGTTTTGGAATCCAGATTACATACATGAACTTTAAGTTACAACTTGAAAGAAAAAACAACATAGAAACTCCATTGGAAACACCCATAAACTCCTAGATTATCCCTAAAAGTCATTCATAAAATACATCTTCACATCCTGGGGAAAAATAAAACATAATAAAGGGGTGAGATAAACTACTCATTAAGGGTAAGTAATATAGCAGAAGCTAATATAAATAACAAGTCATGATGAATGACTAAAAACACATTCCATTAGAACATAAATTTGAGCATAATATGATAAGAATAATAGTGGAATAAATAATGCCATAAAAATATTCACATGAGAATGAATCTTAACCAGGGATATTCTACTAGTAGAATATTCTCATGGATTAGAAATTACTAATATCATAATGAGGGAATGCATATACCATAAATTATAAACATACTATCGATGCCTCGACCAAGAAACCTGAAAATAAATGGTTAGGGCCTCAGCCAAAATCCATTCATGTTTTGTCTCATGAGGCCTACTGATGCATCAAGGGGATATAGTGGGCCCCACCCATTACTTGATAATTCCAATGAATTCTTCATATAAATGGGGTTAAACATAAACAACATATACATATTAAATTTAAATAACTTCCCCCAATCTGTAAACATAATCACTAACTATTCTGAGTAGTATGGTGAATAGTTTCAAGATAGTATATCCATAGTCAAACTAATCATAAACCATTTAATAAAATATGGTAGATGATAATCATAAGATATAAATATAAATAAATCATAAAATTCAATATATGTCTTTAAATATATGAAAATACTCTAATAAATCATCTAGTAATTCTTGAGAGAAATACCCATTTTACTTTTATAAGAAGAGTTCTTTTGGGAAAATCATTTATAATAGTCATAATTGTTTGTATAAAACCAAAAATGAAAAAATATAGTTTTTTCATGAAAAAATTAGTTATTTTCAAAATAATAATTGTGTATTAAAATTGATTATGTATGATACTTGAAAAATGGGTAAGAAATCAAGACGTTCCCTTTAATTGGGCTTGCGTGTCGGGAAGAATTGAGAAGGGAGCCTTATAAAACATGCATTTCCCCATAAACGAAATATAAATTAATATGGATACATGATTTTGGAATGTATAAAAATAATTTATAAGAATTATATAAAAATAATGAATAATTACATTGGTGTATAGACTAAGAAAGCATAACCCAAATAAAAATGGTTATTTGGGAAGAAACCTTTACCTTATGTCTAAAAGCGTTCTGCACTTGTACTTAACGTCATAGATAATCAAATTAAATACATTAATTAATTAATCAATAAAATTTTATACATTTAATTTATTTTTTATAATTTTATTAAGTTAATTTATGGTCTTTTTAATGAGTTATAAGATACAATTTTATCGTTTGGGGGCGTTCGTTTCCTTGGTCTTCATGATTGGTTTACTTGTATATGAGTATGGAATTTCATGTAAAATGGGAATAGATTTCTAGAATTGAAGTTATATGTTATTAATTAAAATATATAAAATTAAATGGTTATATAAGTCATTTTGTTATTTGGGGGCAAGGATGAATCGTTAGATAAGATGTTAGTGATAATCGTTTAGATCATTTGCCCATTTTTCGATCATCACAACTAGTTCTGTTTTATTAATTAACATCATGTGTATATAATGGTTACAAAATATTACATAGGTTTTAATATATATTAAATATTTTTTTAACTATAAAAATGTTTTTATGAGCATACTTTAAGGCATTAATGGAAAATGAAAATGCATCATCCATGATGTCGGTAAATTGACACATCACGGGTGATGTTTTCATTTATAGAATAAAAGAGAGAGAGAGAAAGGAGTTTGATGATGGATATTTAATTAAAATGATAACATTATAGTATATAAATGATACTAGAGTTATCATGTCACTTTGTATAGGGTAGGTGATGTAAGGATAAAAAAATAAAAGAAATCAAAAAGAAAATAAAATAAAAGAAAGATGATTTTTACCTCTTGAATTCTCATCCTTAAGAACCTCCTTAAGTGAATTGGTTTTGGTATTTTGTTAAGACCAAAGGATTTTTTACGTGTTTTAGGGTCTTAGGAAGAGGATTGGTTAGTAACTTGACAAGGTTCAAATCTTGGAAGGTTTGAGGAGAAGAGGTGGTATTTATAGTGGAGGAGAGGGGTGTTTTTTGAATATTTTATTCATCTGTTTATTATTTTGGCTCAAGGATATGAATAGTTCATGTATTATCATCAAATATATTAAAATAATGAATTATAGTTCGATATTATTGGATTATATAATCCACACATCATCTATGAATCAATAATTCATGTATTTAGCATTTATCATAAATTATCGTATTTTACTATTCAATAAAAATTCATGTATTTTAGAAATTTTCCAAAAATTAACCCTAATAATTTTTTGACATGTAGAATTAAAAAATGAACACAATTTATGAAAATAATTTTCTAAAATGAGAAATTTAATTTTTAATTGAAATCATCATTTACGTGAAAAATAAAGTTTTTTAAATTATAACTGATTTTATAATACTCTAAAAAATTAACTAAGGTCTAATTAAATTATCCTGAAATCATAAGAAAAAACATACTTATTTATGAATACATTTTATGAAAATTAATTTTCTTTTAAATCATTTTATTAATTATAAAACTGTAATTAAATATTTATGACTCACAAAAATACCAACACTTAATTAATAATTTTTAAAATATCCATTTACGTATACTTTGATATAATTATATCATAATTTCATTTATAAGACGCCCAAATTTTATTTATACTTTCATGGGTGAGTTTACTATTTATTGGCCAATTTACTATTCATAAGGTTCACATTACTCTTCCCAAGGTCAAGTTACTATTTCATCAGTATAAGTTCCTTAACTTCTAGAAATACCTCTTATTTCATTCATTCTTCATTTATAAAGTTTTTATTGTGTTTTTTAAGTGATTTTATGTGATTTATACTATATGAAATAATTATAAGAAGGTAAATTTCATTGATAGAATTTTGGATCGTTACATTCTCCCCTCCAATAAAAATTTTATCCTTGAAATTTCTAGAATGTTACCTCATAAAAATATTTGGGTTGTTCTTCATCATAACCTCCTATGGTTCCCATGTCTCCTCTTCAATTTTATGATTTTTCCAAAGTACCTTAACCATCCGAATCATCTGATTCCTCAACACCAGCTCTCTAGTGTCTAGAATCCAGATAGGCTCTTCACAATAAGATAAATCAGGTTCCAATTCTATTTCTCTAAAAGTGAGAACATGCATTGGGTATGGCATATAATTCCTTAACAAAGATATGTATAACACATTGTGTACTTTATAAAGTCTAGGTAGCATTGCCAAATGATAAGCCACAACTCTGACTCTCTCTAGGATTTAAAAATGACTAATGTACTTGGGGCTTAGTTTTCCTTTCTTTCCAAATCTCATAACACCATTCCATGGAGATAATTTCAAGAAAACATGATCTCCCACTTGAAATTCTAAAACTTCCTTCAATTATCATCATAGATCTTTTGAAAACTTTGAGATTATTTGATATGGGTTTTAATAGTCATTACCTTTTCCATTATTTCCTCCACAAGATCTGGGCCTACAAGCTTCCTTTCACCAACTTCATCCCAATAAGTTGGTGTATGAAATATATTTCCATATAATGATTCATATGGTGCCATTTGAATACTTGATTGGAAACTATTATTATAGGAAAATTATACCAAAGGAAAATAATTATCCCACATACCTTCAAATTCAAGTGAGTATGATCTCAACACGTCTTCCAATGTTTGAATAGTCCTTTCAGACTTCCCATCAGTTTGAGGGTGATAAGCAGCACTCAAATAAAGCTCAGTATCCAAGGACTTCTAAAGAATTTTCCAAACTTTTGATGTAAATTGTGGATCATGATCAGACACAATTGAAAGTGGTGCACCATGAAGTCTTACATCTTCATTAATATAGAGTCATACAGGGCGATCTAGTGAAAAATACTCCCTTATAGTGAGGAAATGTGCAGATTTGGTAAGTTGATCAACAATTACCCATATTTCATCAATCTTTCTTGAGTATTTGGTAATTCAGTGAAAAAATCCATAGTGATGTCATCCCATTTCCATATAGGAATAAGAAAAGTTTGCATGACGCATCTAGGATGTTGTCTTTCAGCCTTTACTTGTTGACATACTAAACATCTTGATATACAATTAGCAATTTATCACTTCATACTGTCTCACCAGAAATGTTCCTTCAAATATCTATACATCTTACTACTACCAGGGTGTATATAGAAATTTAAACTATGAGCATCATCCAATAACTACCTCTTTAGCTCAGGTATAGAGGGAACACATAACCTCCTCCCAAATTTCAGAATTCTATCTTCATACATGAAGTCCACAAACTCCCCATCATTTATAACTTTAATTTTATTTTTAATATTCCAATCATCAAACTAAGAACTTTTAATCCTTTCCAATAAAGTTGATTGGGAAACCTATTGAAAAAGTAATGATGTTTCACCTTCTTTGATAATTACCATATCTATATTTACTAGATCCATGGACATGAGATCCCTTTTAATCCTCATTTTATTTAGAACTCTATGATCCTTCCTGCTCAATGCATCAACCACCTTATTTTCTTTCTCTGGGTGATAGTGTATTGAACAATCATAATCCTTGATTAGATCGAGCCACCACCTTTGGCTCATGTTGAGTTCTTTCTGTGAGAAAATATATTTCAAGATCTTGTGATCTGTATATATCTCACACATTTCTCCATAGAGATAGTGTCTCTATATTTTCATATAAAAGATTACAACTACTAACTCAAGATCATGAGTTAGATAGTTTTTTTCATGAGTTTTTAGCTACCTTGATGAATAGGAAATAAATATATCATTCTATATAAGTAAACATCTAATTCCTTTATTTTATACATCACTATAAACAACAAATCCACCATTTCCCGATGGTAGAGACAAGATCAGATCATTCACTAATCTCCTCTTCAATTCTTCAAAGAATTCTTGACATTATTTTTTACAAATAAACTTAACCCCTTTATGAGTAAGCTTGGTTAATGGGTTAGCTAATCGAGAAAAGTTATAAATAAAACATTGATAATAATCTTTTAAACTAATAAAACTACATACCTTGGTTATGTTTGTTGGTGCATACCATTCCTGAACCACCTTTTTCTTCACATGATCAACTGAGATTCCATCCTTAGAGATAATATGGTTAAAAAAAGAAACTGTTTGAAGCCAGAATTCACAATTTCTAAACTTCCCATATAACTCTTTTCTTTTAAGAGTCTCCATAATAACCCTAAAGTAGCCCTCATAGTCCTTATAACTTTTTTAATCTATTAATATGTCATTAGTAAATACCACAAAAAAATCATCAAAATATTCCTTGAACATTATCCATTAGATCCATGAAAACAGAGGGTGCATTAGTCAGTCCAAATGACATTACTGTAAACTCGTAATGTCTATACCTAGTTTGAAATGTAGTCTTTGGAATATCTTCCTTCCTCACATGCAATTGATGATATCGAGATCGAAAGGTCAATATTCAAAAAATATTGAGCTCCATGAAGTTGATCAAATAAATCATCAATGCAAGGTAGAGGATACTTGTTCTTTATTGCAATAGAATTGATTTATCTATAGTTAATGCATAGCCTCATATATTTATCTATCTTTTTGACAAAGAGAACAGGGGATCCCCATAGAGAAACACTATGGAAAATAAATACCTTATCACTCAATTCCTCTAGTTGTTTGTTTAGCTATAATAATTCCACAATGTCTATTATATAAGGAGTATTTGATATAGTTCTTTAACCAGGAATTAAATCAATAGAGAACTCAAATTCCCACTCTAGAGGATGTCTAGGTAAATCTTATGAAAATACATCAATTTATTTTTTCACAATAGGCACATCTTCAATTTGAAGATCCATAGATGATGTTTTCTCTTCCTCCTTAAGAATTTCATTTAGAAGAGCTACTGGAGGTGGATCTAGATAAGAATCAAATGGTAAAATTTCTACTCTAAGGATAAGGGATTCTACACCTTCCTCACAAATTGTTACTTCCTTCTTCTTGAAATAAATTTTCACATAATATTTTTTAAACCAATCCATACCAAGGATTATATCAAATTAAATCATAGTTATTATGAAAATTTCAGCAACTAAAGCATGTTTATGTGTCATAAAGGGGACTGACCGACACATATTTGTTGCAATGATACTTCCCTTGGGAGTTTTGACTGACAAATCATTTTTTAAATCAAAAAGGAAATGTTTAATTTTCTTGGTAAACTGGGAAGATATAAAATAATGAGATGATCTAGAATCAAATAAATCATTGGATAAGTTTGAAGAAATGATTAAAGTACCTACCACCACATTATCAAGAACTTCAACCTCTATAGTTGTGGTTGGATAAGCTTGGGCTTTCTCCCCTGGCCTTTTCTGAGGAAAGTTTCCTTGACTATTAAGATAATCATTTGCATAATATCCCATCTACATACAATTGTATCATTGAACATTGATAGATTATTTATTTCCCTTGAAATCATGGGCTTGGAGACCTTTTTCTCTACACTTGTAACAAAATCATTTTCCTTTTAAGAAGGCACCAGGGTGTGTCTTTCCACAAGTACCGCACATTGGAAAATTCTTTTTTTTTATTTTTCCCTTTATCCATTATTTACTCCTCAACCATCTTCTTATCTTTTTTCCCATAAAGTCACAAGACTTAGAGAATTATTTTTCTATCTTGATAGCTCATGAGACTATATCTTTGTACGATGAGAAATTTTGGGAGACCAATGTTGTAGGATCCCAGGTATTTATATAATAATATATTTTCATATATATTAATATTTGTAAATAAGATATTAATTTTACATCAAAAAGGAAAATTTGTATGATAACGTACTCGACACGCAAAAAAGGGTTTCTCCAAAATCTTACATTGCACACAATGTTGAGTTATACCGAAAAATAATACAATAATAATATTATTATTTTAAATGGTAGTTAATGCCTAACTATTTTATTAGCGAGAATAAACAAAATTAACTATATTATGATTTTACATATTTTTTAAATATTTTTACATTTATCCAATGAATATTATAGCCTTAAAATAAGAATGAATCCGATTTTAAGCATGAAATACTCTAATATTTTTAAAAGGTCGGTTTACCACCTTTTGCTGGAGAACCATTTTTAAATCTAGTTTTTTTCACTTTTATATGTTATATTTGAAAAAATAAACTTCTTATATAGAATTAGGACATCAAAATTTACTTTGGATAAATTTTTGGTAATTTTCTGATAAAGTTTATTTTTTAATGAATAGTGAAAAATACCGCATTTTAAGTCAAAACTGCCTTTTCATCTAATTTATTTATATAGTTAGATTGTAATTTTAATTGGTTTTAAAGTTTAATTGGATTATATTTTTATTATTTAATAAAATTATGGTCATGGAAGTAATTTTAATTTTAAATTGGACATAAACACATGTCAATCTTTTGATAGTTTTTACTTCCTAAAAACCCGCTTTTCAGTTTTGAAAACGGGAATTAATTTTAAATTAATTACTAAAAATTCTGTGTTTCGAATTTGGAAAAATGGATTCCATATTTGGAATCGGAAGTTCCAATTTTTTTAAATATTTACCTTTTATTTTTGGATATTATGAATAGTAATTTCGGTAATTATTTTTATTTACCATGGTTAAAAGGTAAATCTGGTAAATAAGGGTAAAAAATAATATTATAATAATATTAAACTACCCTAAAACATGTTCTAGTCTTATTTTATGAGATATATTTGACCATGGGAATCCTTGGGCATATTTTAGGACCCCATGGATCCACTTGGGAGTGATAATGACATTTTATAATAATTAATTTAAAGTAAAGAGAAAAATAACATAAACATGTATCTTTTTAATAAAAAAATTTTTATATGGGATTATATAAGTGATATTTTAGACTATAAATAGTCACTATAAATATAAAAATATTTCCTACATCATGATATTTTATTTATAATTTTTATACATTAAATAAATAAATTTAATTATGACACAATGATGATGCATTGATTGCTTTATTAATAAAGGAATCAAATAAATGATATTATAAATATTAAAATAAATGTAATTTTAATATTTTTATGTCATAAAAGATTTTTTTGGATAATATTGACATATTATCTTTGTGTTAATGCCTTTTTTTAAAGGAATCAAGTTGTTACGAATTTATAAAAAAGTCAAGTACGAATAGTGTCCAAAATTTACATAATTCATAACTTAAAAAATAAAATAGTTTATTAAATGATATTAAATTCCTAAAAATATAATATTTAGAAAAATGGATAATATAAGTCCAAATAGGTCATAAATTATTTTTTTTGGGTTTTTTGACATGATATGGTAATTAAAATAACCCACAACGTGTAAATAACAAGATATTACTATAAGATTAAAAAGGGTAAAATAAGGGTTAAAAAAAAAAGATAAGGATAAAAAAGATATAAAACTTTTCTAAAAATTATTGTATGATGGATATTAAAACCAAAATAATATTATCTTAGAATTAAATGAGTTTTTCACCATTTTTAATCGAAATTGGATTTATAATAAAATAATATTTCAAGACCTTCCTAAAGTGCCCCTCCTCCATCTTATAAAAGGGCATCACCTATACCAATTTAATTACACCTCTAAAGCCCATTTTCTCATCCAAATTATGCTCAAATAGTCTCCCAAAATCCCTCCCTTCCTCCTAGAAGACTTACCTTGGGAATAAGGCAATTCAAGAAAGCCTTTTGGATCAAATCAAAGGGAGTTACATGTTTTAGAGGTAGCGCCTTCTTTAAAGTTCCTTTCCATTATTCTACTTATTCACTACCTATTATATTGTTATTATTTGATTATATAAAAAAACCATTATCCTAAATATACTAGTATTTTTTTATGATAAGGATTCAAACTACACTTACACACACCTCCATCTAATGGATACGAACATACTGTTTCTGTGTACAACGAACTACTGCCTCACGAAACGATGATTGTTCAATTTTTTCCTACCACCTCTCATGGTGGACATTATGATGACATTGTATTTATATATTATATATATATATATATATATATTTATTTATATTTTATATATTCTTCTGTATTTAACATACCTTTATGCTTTCCATAATGTGTAAATATGATAATTTCATTTAAGGAAGTGCAGACTACAACCCCCTCAAAGTGATATGACTCGTTCATGACATACATGAAACATATAAAGGATGGAATTAATGAAAATATGTAACATATATAACATATATATTATACTATAATTGTAATATACCTATGTATCATTTAGTTTTCATTTCTTTAATATGACAAATAGATGAAAGTAGCGTTCATGCGTACGTACAACCTACCGTCTCCATGAATGGTGAATTTAATTTATTATCTCCAAATTTTATGGAATATTATAAATAAATATATATACTTGATATATATGATATTTAAATCATGAATACTATTATGAGGATAATGTAATTTTTACCACATGGACAATTTGTAATTATATCAAGTTCATTTTCGATGCAAGTACTGAATATTAACAAAATGACCAATATGAACTTGAATAATTATATGATTGTTATAACAAGGTAATAAGTGATATAAAAGGAATAATAAACATGAAAAAGTTTCTGAAATAAGTAGAAACTAACTTAAGTTTATTATTTATGGAGATAATGAACAAACAAGACAAGTCGGACTCAAGGTAAGAGACTTCATCTTAATCTCCTTTCATTGAGAAATATTTTGATTTATACATGAATTTATTTATTTGGTGTATAAACCCATTTTAATTTTAATTTAATTCAAAGGGAATATTTTTTCTATGAATCATTTTACTAAATAACAAAAGGAATGTTTCTTTTTAACGTACGTGGTGACAATGACCTTTCCGCCGCCATGAGCATTATTTGGTATTTGGGTTCCTTAACAAGATGTAATGTTTTTAAACAAAAAATAAATACCATATACCCTTTTTATGTATTTTTTTTATTGAAAATGGTTTTGAGAAATCATTTATTATGTCAATATCTTGAAATGATATATTTTTATTTCAATGTGGAAATGTTATTTTTCCTTTATGTTTGTTTTATGTGTTATGATTGTGTTATGGTTCTTGTGAATTGTTTACCTATATGGGTGGTTCTATAATAAAAAAAGGGTGGGTGAGCCCAAGATATTTCTTGTAACACCCCAAGCTTCTACGGTACGTTTCCCTTCGAATAATGCGATAGCGTGTGTTGTACGCAACCTCGAGTTCTAACACACACCACAACTAATTAAAATAGCCGTTGTGAATAGTAATACCTACTTTTTGAAATCATATATATTTTATATTTCAAAATGGACTTCATTTTTGGATTCGGAATATTGAAATTAGCCTAGGGTGAAATTTTGGTACTTTTCGGATAACTTTAATATTTTGATGAATAGTGAAAATTACTAAATTTTAATTAAAAACAACTTTTTTAATCAAAATAATTAATAGTGATAAATTGTGAATTTGAGTGGTTTTAAAGTATATTTAGAATATATTTTTACCATTTAATATAATGTTGGTCATTGGACATAAATTTACAATTAAACCGAACATAAACAAGTGTCAATCTTTTGATAGTTATTACCTCTTAAAAACACGCTTTTTGTTTTGACAGCGGGAATTAATTTTAAATTAATTTCTGCCACTTCTGTGTTTTGAATTTAGAAAAATGGATTCCATATTTGGAATCAGGATGTCGAAATTGTGTAAATAGGTAATTTTTATTTTTAGACATTTTGAATAATTACTGTGGTAAATATTTTATTTACCATGGTTAAGGGTAAATCCGGTAAATAAGGGTTAAAAAATAATATTATAATAATACAAAATTACCCTAAAACGTGTCCTAACCTTATTGGTGGACACATACCCGACCATGAGCATCCTTGGGTCAATTTGGGGACCCCTTGGAGCCACTTGTATGTGGTAGGGACACTTTATATTAATAAAGTTAAAATAAAAATAAAAATGGCATAAGCTTACATATTTTAGAAGAACAATTTTTACATAGGGTTATACATGTTTGATTTTCGATTATAAATATTCATTAGAAATCTAAAAAGATTTCCTACATAATGATATTTTATTTATAATTTTTAGACATCAAATAATTTAAATTATTAATGACACAATAATGATGCAATGTTTACCTCATTAATAAATCATTTAAATAAATAAGATTATAATGATTAAAATATTATCTAAAACCTGTCCAATTCTTATTGGTTGATGTTATTTATAATATGAGTCATCTTATCTTCGACCTCAATGATTTTTGGACCATTATAAACCGAATATAAGTATATTATAAAGTAATACTTTCACTCTTTCCTAAAGAGCCCCTCTTCTCCCTTATAAAAGGAGACCACTTCTACTCATTCCTCACACCTCTCAAGCCACTTGGCTCGCCCAAACTCTGCCCAACTAATCTCCCCACATCCCTCTCCCCCTCCTTGAAGCTTCCCCTTAGGCAGAAATCATTTCAAGAAGTCCTTTAGTTCCAACCAAAGTGAGTTACCTAAATTAAAGGTAACGATTTCTCTTAAATTATTTTCCTTTATTTTGCTTCTCCAACCCCCAAACTCTTTTTATTTCCTTTCTTTTGTAACAACACCAGTATACTCAATATACTAGGATGTTGTTATAAGAAGGATTCAAACTACACATACACACAACTCCATCTAATGGATGATGAACATAATGTTTCTGTGGATGGCAAACTAACGCCTCACGAAATGATGATTGTTCAAATACATCTTACCGCCTCTCATGGTGGCCATTATGATGACACTGTAATTAAATATGATATTAATGATATATATTTTATATATAAGCTTCTGTAATTCCATTTTATTTCATACCATTATTCGTTTCATGTTGTATATACATACGATAATTTCATTTGAGGAAGTGCGGACTACCGCCCCCTTAAAATGATATGACTCGTTCATACCACACATGGAACGTATAAAGGATGGTGTTAATGAACTTAAGTAACATATATAAAATATTATATTATACTGGAATAGTAATATACCTATGTATCATTTGGATTCAATTCTTTTAAAATAAAAATTAAATGGAAGTAGCGTTCGTGCGTACGTACGGACTACCGTCTCCACGAACGCGGTGAGATCCATCCTCCATCGTATCCATTCAAGTCTTATTCTCATTTTAGGGTTAAAAATAATGTTAATATCATTATAATTATGAATAAGATTTAATCTATCCATTACAAACATGTCTTACGTAACCAAACATTTAAGAAGAACGAATCGATTATCACCTGAAACGACGATAATACTAAGATATTATTAATAAAGCAATGTTAAAAGATCATATATGATATCATATTAATGTATATGATTATTGTATAATTTAATAACAATTATTTCACCATTATACAGGAGGTTAACCGACCCCAACAAAGGAAAAGTACAAGGTAAGGGTTATTTCACAATCTCTTCATTATCCGAGGTTGTTTATACGTAATAATCTACTGGGATATCTTTATCATCCACATCCATGTTTCTTAAAAATGTATTTCAAAACATTTTTTCTATTTACAAGAATATGGGTTAAAGTCATTTATACCCTTGTTTGACTTTTTATAAGAGGTTTATAAAGGAATCTTTCCGTCGTTTTCGAAACAAGGTCCTTTTTAACCTTTTCGACAGAATTGAGGTAAGAATGTTTTTTTTAACTTATACGGCGGGTGCGGTTATTTTACGCCGTTATAAAATCTTCAAAGCTTTCCTTACAAGCTTATAAGAATATTTTCAAAGAAAATGTTTTATTTTATATGGATCTTAAATGATTTCAAAATAAAAGGAGATATTTCTTTTAAAAGAATTTTGATTTCATCTATGTCAACATCCTTTGATGGATTTTAAGATTATTTGAAGTTGATTTATTATGATACAAAACTTCTATATTGTATTGAAGGTTTTGTGATATGTTTGACTGTGGATGTGCTATTTTTATACCATTCATAGTTTATGGTGAAAGTATTGACATTTCGTATGCTAGTTTTAATACGAATGTTTATATTATGTTTAAACCTTTTCATATGGGAATGCATTGGACTTAATAAGTGACGGGTGGAGCCCGCTATAGCTCCTCGATGCATCGGTAGGTCTCATGAGACAAACTAGTGTCTTGGCACAAGGCCTTGACAAAATCTTATTTGTAGTCTTGGCACGAGGCCTTGGCTATGTGGTTATGATAGTCTGGCATTATGCATTCCAACATTATGAAAGTGGTTATTGATTTTTGCATGTGATTATTCGATTAGTAGAATATCCATGTGAATAATTAAATGGCATTATTTCATTTTATTTATGCCATACCATGTTGAAAGTTCATATTTAAAAGGCTTTTGTTTTAGTTATACATTGCCTTAAATGTTTATTCTTTCCGCTATATTGTTATCCTTACTGGGCATTTGAGCTCACCCCTTTTCTATGTTTTATTTTTCCCAGGAAGTGAAGATGTAAGTTATGAATGACCTGCAGGGATATTATGAGGGGATTATAGTGTGGACTGTGGAAACATTATGTTGTTGTAGTAGTTTTTAATTTTATGATGTAATGTAAAACTTATGAATATATCTAGTGTTTCCAAGGATACTAAACCAATCGGTCTTTCGAGATTTGATCTTTCTTGTGATCATGCCAATGTTATGTAATAATGCACCGACTCTAGGCAACTAGGGTCGGGGCGTTACAGTTGGTATCAGAGGAAGTTTAGTACAAACCTTGGAAGCTAGATTTATATAAACTCTGATTAGAGCACGTAGACCTAAGATAAACTTTGAGGATTAGTATAGAAGAACTTCCTAGAATTTTGGTATTGTAGAGATTTTGTGAGTTTTCCGAGCAATACATCCCTGTCTGGATACGAGCAGGTAGAGGCGGCTCTGGCACAAATGTACCTAGGGGTAAAACCCGAAAACACCGCTTTGAGCTAGACTCGAACGGGAACTGGTGCACGACAACGGGCCTTGCTGCACTCTTGGTTACGACACTCCCGGGGGATATGCTTAGGATAACTCTCATTTTCTTTACAAATCATTTTGAAGGGATTATGAGTATATACTTCCTCAAAGAAAACATTCTTATGATTATGGATTATATCCATAAATAGTTCAATTTATGTTAAGTGTTTTATAAGTATGGGATTATGTATTTTGATTCATAAACTAATCTAGTTTATGCCATTGTTTAGAAATGGTGCCTAGTGGAAGAAATGGAAACCGTATCAATGCATGCACTCCATGTAGGGATTGCCCTACTGCTCAAGATAATTATAGTGGGGCTGGTGATGCAACTGGTGCTGATCAGCTAATCACCATACTGGGACAACTTACTCAGGTTATGAATAATAACCTTACCCGTATGGAGCACCCTGATCCGCAGCGTGGAGGATCAATGTTAGATCGATTCATGAGGCAACAACCACCAACGTTCAATGGGAATACAAATCCCTTAGTAGCTGAGCAATGGATATTTTCCCTAGAGAAAATATTTCAGGCCTTGGGGAGCAGTGAAAGGGAAAAAGTTATCATGGCAGTTTACCGCCTCACTGGAGATGCTGATCAATGGTGGTCATTGATTCAAAATACGAAGGAAGATGATGAAGTATCAAATATGGAATGGAGGGAGTTCAAAGATCTGTTTTTAGAAAAATACTTTCCTCGCGACCATCGAGCAGATATGGAAAGGCAATTTCTGAGTCTGAGACAAAAGGAGGATGATAATGTCACAAAGTATGAGGCTAACTTTACAAGGTTAGCGAGGTATGCTGGAGATTATATTCGCAACCCAAGAAGTAATATTGATCGTTTCTTTGATGGGTTAAAACCATTTCTCCGTCGAGCGTTAGTCTCACAATCCTTTTCATCGTACGAAGACATTGTCTCATGTGCTATCAAGACCGAAAAGGAATTCTCTAAGTCTTATGACTTTAAAGCAAAGCAAGAGAAGAAGAGACCTGCTGATCAATATGGGAATGGAAATAAGGGGAAGAAAGGAAAGGTTGAATATCCATCATGTATTAAATGTGGGAAGAAACACCCCGGTACTTGCTTGAAGGGAATGGGAGTCTGTTACAAGTGTGGTGAAAAAGGCCACCAAGCTCATGATTGCAAGGGGAAGAAGGAAGCTACCAACGTTCAGTGCTACAATTGTAGGGAGATGGGGCATTATGCAAATGCATGCCCTAAGCGTCAGGAGAACTTACCTCAGAAAAGGCCAAGGGATCAAGGACAGGCTTATGCTATCACTACTGCAGAGGTAGAAGCTCCAAAAGACGTGGTGGCAGGTAATTTAATGGTTTCCTCAAGTTTAGAAAATGCATTATTTGATTCTGGATCATCGCATTATTTCATATCTTCCCAGTTTGCTAAGAAAATTAGATATTTCCAATTTGATTTAATAAGGGAGTTGTCAGTTAAAACTCCTAAGGGAAGTATCATTGCAACAAAGTTTTGTGAATCAGTCCCCATTAGAGCACATAAATTTTCTTTATCTGCTGATCTCATCGTCATACCTATGATTGAGTTTGATATAATCCTCGGTATGGACTGGCTTTCGGACTATGATGCGAAGATTTATTGTAAGAAGAAAGAGGTTACGATTCTTGATGATAATGATAAGGAGCACCTTATTTTTAGAGCAGAATCGTCACCACCTAATTCTTATTTAGATCCACCCCCAGTAGCTCAACTAAATTCAATTATTGGGGAGGAAGAGAATGAAGTAACTATCGGTGAGGAAAGGAATGTTCAAATAGAGGATGTACCTGTTGTGAAATAATTTGTAGATGTATTTCCGGAAGATTTACCTGGACATCCTCCAGAACGAGAAGTTGAGTTTTCCATTGATTTGATTCCTGGATCAAGGCCTATATCGAAGACCCCTTATAGAATGGCCACTGTAGAGTTAGTCGAACTAAAGAAACAACTAGAGGAATTGAGTAATAAGGGATTTATTCGCCCTAGTGTTTCTCCATGGGGAGCCCCTGTTCTTTTTGTTAAAAAGAAAGATGGATCTATGAGGTTATGTATCGACTACAGGGAGATAAATGCTATAACGATAAAGAACAAGTATCCCCTACCTCGTATTGATGATTTATTTGACCAACTGCATGGAGCTCAATACTTTTCAAAGATTGACCTTCGATCTGGATACCATCAGTTGTGTGTGAAGAAGGAAGACATTCCGAAGACAGCATTTCGAACCAGGTACGGGCATTACGAGTTTACTGTAATGCCGTTTGGATTGACTAATGCACCCTCTGTATTCATGGATCTGATGAATAGAGTTTTCAAGGAGTATCTCGATGAATTTGTGGTGGTATTTATTGATGATATCTTGGTATACTCCAAAACCTACGAAGATCATGAAAATCACTTGCGCATTATCTTGAAGACTCTGAGGAGGCATGAATTATATGGGAAGTTTAGCAAGTGTGAATTCTGGCTTCAGGAGATTTCTTTTCTTGGCCATATTGTCTCCAAATATGGAATCTCTGTTGATCCTTCTAAGACCAAGGCAATCCAAGAATGGCCAGCACCTACGAGTATAACTGAGGTACGTAGTTTTATTGGTTTGGCAGGTTATTATAGACGTTTCGTCCAGAATTTTGCCCGATTGGCTAACCCATTAACGAAGCTCACACGTAAAGGGGTTAAATTTGTTTGGACAAAAGAGTGTGAAGAATGTTTCGAAGAACTGAAGAAAATATTAGTCAATGCTCCTATATTGACTCTACCATCGGGGAATGATGGGTTCGTTATTTATAGTGATGCATCGAAGAAAGGACTTGGCTGTGTCCTTATGCAGAATGATAGAGTTATTGCCTATGCATCACGATAGTTGAAAATTCATGAACAAAACTATCCTACTCATGATATCGAGTTAGCAGCAGTGATCTTTGCTTTGAAGATATGGAGGCACTACCTCTATGGTGAAAAATGTGAGATTTATACTGATCACAAGAGTTTGAAGTATATTTTCTCACAAAAAGAACTCAACATGAGGCAAAGGAGATGGCTTGAATTACTCAAGGATTACGATTGTACGATACACTACCACCCAGGGAAGGCAAACAAGGTGGCAGATGCTTTGAGTAGAAAAGACCATGGAGTTTTGAACAATATGAGAATTGAAAGGGATCCAATTTTTATGGATCTAGTGAAGATGGACATGGGAATAACCAGGGAAGGTGAAACATCAATGCTTTTTCAAATGGTTTCCAAACCATCTTTACTAGAAAGGATTAAGAGTTCTCAGACCGATGATGAAGAATTCCAAAAGAAGATTAAAGCTGTGAATGATGGGAGATTGAGAGACTTTGTGTATGAAGATGGAATTTTGAAATTCGGGAAGAGACTTTGTGTTCCCAATATACCTGATCTAAAAAGGGAATTGCTGGATGATGCTCATAGTTCCAATTTCTCTATACACCCTGGGAGCACCAAAATGTATAGAGATTTGAAGGAACATTTTTGGTGGGACAACATGAAGAGGGAGATTGCTGATTTTGTGTCAAGATGTATGGTTTGTCAACAAGTGAAAGCTGGAAGGCAACAGCCTGGAGGAGTCATGCAACCTCTTCCCATACCGGAGTGGAAATGGGACAATGTTACGATGGACTTTGTCATGGGGCTACCGAAAACTCCTAGAAGGAACGATGCAATATGGGTTATTGTTGATCGTCTTACCAAGTCAGCACATTTTCTTGCTATAAGAGAAGATCTACCCCTGGAACGTCTAGCAAGACTATACATTAATGAAGTTGTGAGACTTCATGGAGTACCCCTATCGATTGTTTCTGATCGTGATCCCCGTTTTACTTCAAGATTTTGGAAAAGTCTTCAGAAATCCCTGGATACTGAACTTCATTTGAGTACTGCTTACCACCCTCAGACAGATGGACAATCAGAACGGACTATTCAAACCTTAGAAGACATGTTGAGATCTTGCTCACTTGACTTTCAGGGTATGTGGGATCAATATTTACCTCTGGTAGAATTTTCCTATAACAATAGCTTCCATTCAAGTATTCAGATGGCACCATATGAAGTGTTATACGGAAAGAGATGTCGTACACCAACCTGTTGGGATGAAGTTGGTGAAAGAAAACTTGTAGGCCCAGAACTGGTGGAGGAAACGGTGGAAAAGGTGAAGGTAATCCAAAATCACATCAAAGCAGCTCAAAGTAGGCAGAAGAGCTATGCCGATAATCGAAGGAAGGATTTGGAATTTCAGGTCGGTGATCATGTTTTCCTAAAGGTATCTCCATGGAAGGGAGTCATACGTTTTGGTAAGAAAGGTAAATTGAGTCCCAGGTACATCGGACCTTTCGAAATTCTAGAACGAATTGGGGCTGTAGCTTACCGATTGGCAATGCCGCCAAGTCTCTCCAAAGTTCACGATGTGTTCCACATATCTCTGTTGAGAAAATACATGCCTGACCCAACGCATATACTCACCTATGAGGAATTAGAACTGGAACCCAATCTGTCTTATTGTGAAGAGCCCGTCAAGATTCTTGATATAAGAGAACAAGTACTGAGAAACCGGACGACACGTCTGGTAAAAGTTTTGTGGAGAAATCATAAGATGGAAGAGGCAACGTGGGAACCCGAGGAACTTATGATGAAGAACCACCCGAGTCTTTTCATGTCATAAGTATTCTAGAAATTTCGAGGACGAAATTATTTGAAGGAGGGGAGAATGTAACACCCCAAGCTTCTACGGTACGTTTCCCTTCGAATAATGCGATAGCGTGTGTTGTACGCAACCTCGAGTTCTAACACACACCACAACTAATTAAAATAGCCGTTGTGAATAGTAATACCTACTTTTTGAAATCATATATATTTTATATTTCAAAATGGACTTCATTTTTGGATTCGGAATATTGAAATTAGCCTAAGGTGAAATTTTGGTACTTTTCGGATAACTTTAATATTTTGATGAATAGTGAAAATTACTAAATTTTAATTAAAAACAACTTTTTTAATCAAAATAATTAATAGTGATAAATTGTGAATTTGAGTGGTTTTAAAGTATATTTAGAATATATTTTTACCATTTAATATAATGTTGGTCATTGGACATAAATTTACAATTAAACCGAACATAAACAAGTGTCAATCTTTTGATAGTTATTACCTCTTAAAAACACGCTTTTTGTTTTGACATCGGGAATTAATTTTAAATTAATTTCTGCCACTTCTGTGTTTTGAATTTAGAAAAATGGATTCCATATTTGGAATCAGGATGTCGAAATTGTGTAAATAGGTAACTTTTATTTTTAGACATTTTGAATAATTACTGTGGTAAATATTTTATTTACCATGGTTAAGGGTAAATCCGGTAAATAAGGGTTAAAAAATAATATTATAATAATACAAAATTACCCTAAAACGTGTCCTAACCTTATTGGTGGACACATACCCGACCATGAGCATCCTTGGGTCAATTTGGGGACCCCTTGGAGCCACTTGTATGTGGTAGGGACACTTTATATTAATAAAGTTAAAATAAAAATAAAAATGGCATAAGCTTACATCTTTTAGAAGAACAATTTTTACATAGGGTTATAAATGTTGGATTTTAGATTATAAATATTCATTAGAAATCTAAAAAGATTTCCTACATAATTATATTTTATTTATAATTTTTAGACATCAAATAATTTAAATTATTAATGACACAATAATGATGCAATGTTTACCTCATTAATAAATCATTTAAATAAATAAGATTATAATGATTAAAATATTATCTAAAACCTGTCCAATTCTTATTGGTTGATGTTATTTAGAATATGAGTCATCTTATCTTCGACCTCAATGATTTTTGGACCATTATAAACCGAATATAATTATATTATAAAGTAATACTTTCACTCTTTCCTAAAGAGCCCCTCTTCTCCCTTATAAAAGGAGACCACTTCTACTCATTCCTCACACCTCTCAAGCCACTTGGCTCGTCCAAACTCTGCCCAACTAATCTCCCCACATCCCTCTCCCCCTCCTTGAAGCTTCCCCTTAGGCAGAAATCATTTCAAGAAGTCCTTTGGTTCCAACCAAAGTGAGTTACCTAAATTAAAGGTAACGATTTCTCTTAAATTATTTTCCTTTATTTTGCTTCTCCAACCCCCAAACTCTTTTTATTTCCTTTCTTTTGTAACAACACCAGTATCCTCAATATACTAGGATGTTGTTATAAGAAGGATTCAAACTACACATACACACAACTCCATATAATGGATGATGAACATAATGTTTCTGTGGATGGAAAACTAACGCCTCACGAAACGATGATTGTTCAAATACATCTTACCGCCTCTCATGGTGGCCATTATGATGACACTATAATTAAATATGATATTAATGATATATATTTTATATATAAGCTTCTGTAATTCCATTTTATTTCATACCATTATTCGTTTCATGTTGTATATACATACGATAATTTCATTTGAGGAAGTGCGGACTACCGCCCCCTTAAAATGATATGACTCGTTCATACCACACATGGAACGTATAAAGGATGGTGTTAATGAACTTAAGTAACATATATAAAATATTATATTATACTGGAATAGTAATATACCTATGTATCATTTGGATTCAATTCTTTTAAAATAAAAATTAAATGGAAGTAGCGTTCGTGCGTACGTACGGACTACCGTCTCCACGAACGCGGTGAGATCCATCCTCCATCGTATCCATTCAAGTCTTATTCTCATTTTAGGGTTAAAAATAATGTTAATATCATTATTATTATGAATAAGATTTAATCTATCCATTACAAACATGTCTTACGTAACCAAACATTTAAGAAGAACGAATCGATTATCACCTGAAACGACGATAATACTAAGATATTATTAATAAAGCAATGTTAAAAGATCATATATGATATCATATTAATGTATATGATTCTTTTATAATTTAATAACAATTATTTCACCATTATACAGGAGGTTAACTGACCCCAACAAAGGAAAAGTACAAGGTAAGGGTTATTTCACAATCTCTTCATTATCCGAGGTTGTTTATACGTAATAATCTACTGGGATATCTTTATCATCCACATCCATGTTTCTTAAAAATGTATTTCAAAACATTTTTACTATTTACAAGAATATGGGTTAAAGTCATTTATACCCTTGTTTGACTTTTTATAAGAGGTTTATAAAGGAATCTTTCCGTCGTTTTCGAAACAAGGTCCTTTTTAACCTTTTCGACAGAATTGAGGTAAGAATGTTTTTTTTAACTTATACGGCGGGTGCGGTTATTTTACGCCATTATAAAATCTTCAAAGCTTTCCTTACAAGCTTATAAGAATATTTTCAAAGAAAATGTTTTATTTTATATGGATCTTAAATGATTTCAAAATAAAAGGAGATATTTCTTTTAAAAGAATTTTGATTTCATCTATGTCAACATCCTTTGATGGATTTTAAGATTATTTGAAGTTGATTTATTATGATACAAAACTTCTATATTTTATTGAAGGTTTTGTGATATGTTTGACTGTGGATGTTCTATTTTTATACCATTCATAGTTTATGGTGAAAGTATTGACATTTCGTATGCTAGTTTTAATACGAATGTTTATATTATGTTTAAACCTTTTCATATGGGAATACATTGGACTTAATAAGTGACGGGTGGAGCCCGCTATAGCTCCTCGATGCATCGGTAGGTCTCATGAGACAAACTAGTGTCTTGGCACAAGGCCTTGACAAAATCTTATTTGTAGTCTTGGCACGAGGCCTTGGCTATGTGGTTATGATAGTCTGGCATTATGCATTCCAACATTATGAAAGTGGTTATTGATTTTTGCATGTGATTATTCGATTAGTAGAATATCCATGTGAATAATTAAATGGCATTATTTCATTTTATTTATGCCATACCATGTTGAAAGTTCATATTTAAAAGGCTTTTGTTTTAGTTATACATTGCCTTAAATGTTTATTCTTTCCGCTATATTGTTATCCTTACTGGGCATTTGAGCTCACCCCTTTTCTATGTTTTATTTTTCCCAGGAAGTGAAGATGTAAGTTATGAATGACCTGCAGGGATATTATGAGGGGATTATAGTGTGGACTGTGGAAACATTATGTTGTTGTAGTAGTTTTTCATTTTATGATGTAATGTAAAACTTATGAATATATCTAGTGTTTCCAAGGATACTAAACCAATCGGTCTTTCGAGATTTGATCTTTCTTGTGATCATGCCAATGTTATGTAATAATGCACCGACTCTAGGCAACTAGGGTCGGGGCGTTACATTTCTCCAATAAATTGGGTAACGTGAAGGAGGTAAACATTAATGTTTCTCCTAAGAGATTTAGGGAATATACTGTGATGAGTATTCCAAACATAACCATGAAGGTTACTCCCTATGTAGCTATGAAATCTATAATGTAAGTATGTTATTGATGCCACAATTTACCTTTATAAATTATTATTTTCTATGTGTTATTCATAAATATTATGATTTCATGAGGTATGTTAAAGAGATTTTTTTTATGAGTGAAAAGTATGATTTCATTGATTTGTATATATATTCATGGACTAATTTATTTTCTTATTTTATAACCATTAATGAGATTTTTATACTCATCCCAAGTTTTTTTTAAATGTTTTTCACAAGTTATAAGGAAGGGTAAGAGAAAGTAATAATTTAATAAGATTTATATCAAGAAAATAATTCTTTTTTTTATTTAAGAAGTTTTATTTTGTGCAAAAAATTAGATAGAGAAGAAGTGTCTACTTTGTAATTTTTGAGATGTAATGTAATATTTATGGCCTAATTCTCTAAAACTCTAAACCTGAAAAGATCCTCAATGTCAAATTCTTGACTTAACTCAAGATTAAGGTTGGGGCCTTATAAATTCCCTTCAGAGGAATGAGTTTAAATCATCAAAGAATCGATCAATATTACTCCTTAGATTATGTATATAATCTGTGTCATGCCTTGATAAACTTATAAAATTGGATCTATACTTCACAACATTTTCATCCTCTCTCTATTTCAGACTCAATAATTGCCTCTCTATATCTATTCACTATTCATGAGGAAAATGTTTTTCTAGGAAAATTTCCTTAAAATCTTTCCATTCCATATTTTCAATTTCTTCCTCCTACTTTGTGTTTTGAATCAATGAACACCATTGATCAACATCTCCTGAGAGACGATAAACTACCATGATAACCTTTTCCCTTTTATTAATTCCCAAAGAAAGAAAAATCTTCTCTAAGGAACTTATCCACTGCTTTGCTACAAATGGGTTTGTTTTTCCATTGAATGATGAAGGTTGTTGTTACATAAAGTTGTCTAAAATTGCTCCTCCAAGTTATGGATCAGGATGCTTTATACGGGTAAGGTTATTATTCATAACCTGAGTCAGCTATCCCAGTATAGTTATAAGTTTCCCAACACCAGTTTCAACTCTAGTACCAACATCATTATCTTGTATAAGAGGGAATTACCTACATGGGATATACACGTTGATATAGTTTCCATTCCTTCCACTAGGCACCATTTATAAATAACGGCCTGCACTAAATTAGGTTATGAATCATAATGCATAATCTTGAACTAACAAAACACTTAACATAAATTTGAATTTATGCATAGCTAGTCTCATAATCATAAACATGGTTTTTGGGGACATATTTACTTTTAAATCCTTCATATTGTTTTGTAAAGAAAATGTGAATTATCCTAAGAATATCCCCCAGGAGTATCAAATCAGGTGCATATTAAGATGCATTGTTACGTACCAGGTTACCCTAAGTCAATCCCAAGACACCTTGTCAGAGTTGTTACCCCTAGGTACATCTATTCCAGAACCACATTCACTTGTAGTATCCAGACATGGATATATTTCTAGGAAGACTTACATAATATCTACCTTACCAAAATTCTAGGATGTTCTTGATTATCCTCAAAGTCTATCTTAGGGATATGTTACCTAATATATGTTTTCTAAATTTAGTTTCCAAGGTTTCTACTAAACTTGATATGATACCAACTATAAAGACCCCAACACAGTAGCCCAGAGCCGGTGCCTTACATTATTACATTGGCTTAGATACAAGACTTGAATCCCAAATTACCAATTATTTTAGTAGTTTTGGAATCCATAATATATACATGATCTTTACATAAAAACTTGAAAGGAAAAAAATATCAACTCCATTTGAAACACCCATAAACTTCAAGATTATACCTATAATTCATTCATAAAATACATCTTCGCATCCTGGGGGAAAATAAAACATAAGAAATGGGTAAGATTAGATGCTTAGTAAGGGTAATTAATACAACATAACCTAATATAAACAATAAGTCAAGGTGAATGACTAAAAACACATGCTATTAGAATATAAATTTGACCATAATATGGAAAGAATAAAAGCTGAATAAATAATGGCATAAAAATATTCACATGAGAATGAAGCTTAACCATGGATATTATAATAGTCAAATATTATCATGGATTAAAAATTAATAATATCATAATGAGGTAATGAATATTCTAGACATCATAAACATACCATCGAGGCCTTATCCAAGACACATGAAAATAAATGGTTAAGGCCTGAGCCAAAATCCATTTCAGTTTTGCCTCATGAGACCTACTAATGCATTGAGGGGATATAGAGGGACCCAAAAATAACTTGATAATTCCAATTAATTCCTAATATGAATGGGTTTAAACATAAACAACATATACATATGAAATGTAAATAACTTTCCCTAATCTGTAAACATAATCACTAACCATTCTGAGTAGTATGGTGAATGGTTTCAAGATATCACATCCACATTCAAACTAATCATAAACCATTTAATAAAATATGGTAGATGATAATAATAATATATCAATCTCAATAAAGAATAAAATTTAAAAAATGTGTTGAAATAGATGAAAAATACTCTAATAAATCATCTAGGAATTTTTGAGAGAAATACCCCTTTTACTTTTCAAAGAAGAGTTCTTTTGAAAAAATCATTTATAATTATCATAATTGTTTTTATAAAACCGGAAATGAAAAATATAGTTTTTCATGAAAAATTAGTGATTTTATAAAAATAATGGTGTATTAAAATATATTATGGATGGTACTTGAAAAATGGGTAAGAAATCGAGATGTTTCCTTTAATCGGGCTTGCGTATTGGGAAGAATTGAGAAGGGAACCTTGTAAAACAAATATTTCCCCATAAAAAAAAGATGAAATTATATAGATACATGATTTTGTAATGTATACATAGAATTTATAATAATTATATAAAAAAAATGAATAATTATATTGGTTTATAGAGGGATAAATCATAACCCGAATGAAAATGGAGATTCGGAAAGAAACCCTTGCCTTATGTCTAGAAGCGTTCTGCACTTATACTTAAAATCCTAAATAATCAAATTAAATACATTAATTAATTAATTAATAACCTTTTATACATGAAATTTATTTGGTATAATTTTATTAAGTCCATTTATGGACTTTTTAATGAGTTATAAGATACAATTTTATCGTTCGGGAGCATTCATTTCCTTGGTCTTATGATTGGTTTACATGTATATGAGTATAGAATTTCATGTAAAATGAGAATAGATTTCCAGAATTGAAGTTATTTGTTATTAATTAAAATCAATAAGATTAAATGGTTATATAATTCATTTGGTTATTTGGGGTGAGGATGAATCATTAGATAATATGTTAGTGATAATCGTTTAGATTATTTGGCAGTTTTTCGATCATCACAACTAGTTTTGTTTTATTAATCAACATAATTTGTATATAATGGTTCCATAATATTACATAGGCTATAATAAATATATATTATATTTTTTTAACCATAAAAATGGTTTTATGAATTTCCTTGAAAGTGTTAATGGAAAATGAAAATGCATCGTCCATGATGTTGATAAATTGACACATCACAGGTGATGTTTTCATTTATAGAATAAAAGAGAGAGAGAGAGAGAAAGGATTTTGATGATGGATATTCCATTAACATGATATAATTTCAGTATATAAATGATAATGGAGTTATCATGTCACTTTTAATAGGGGAGGTTATGGAAGGATAATAAAATAAAAGAAATCAAAAATAAAATAAAAGAAAAGAAAGGGGATTTTTACCTCTTGAATTATCCTCCTTGAGAACCTCCTTAAGGGGATTGGTTTTGGTCTTTTATTGAGAACAAAGGATTATAGACTTGGGGGAGGGGATTGGTAATAAGATTGGGTATAAATTGGATAAGTCTCAACACTTGGAAGCTGTGAGGAGAAGGGATGGTATTTATAGTGGAGGAGAGGGGTGTTTTTTGAATATTTTATTCATTTGTTTATTATTTTGGATCAAGACTATGAATAGTTTGATAATTATTACAAAATATATTAAAATAATGAATGATAGTTTGATATTATGGGCTTACATCATCCATACATCACCTATGACTCAATAATTCATGTATTTAACATTTATTGAAAATTATCGTATTTTACTATTCACCAAAAATTAAATTATTTTGGAAAAATCCCAAAAAAATCACCCTAACTATTTTTTGATGTGTATAATTAATAAATGAACTTAATTTTATGATTTTTTTTCTAAATATGAGAAATTTAATTTTTAATTTAAAATCATAATTTACTCGAAAAATATAGTTTTTAAAATTATAACTGATTTTATAATACTTTTAAAAATTAACTGAGTCTCATTAAATTATCCTAAAATCACAAGACAACAAAATATTGATTTATGAATAAATTTTATGAAAATTAATTTTCTTTTAAATCATTTTATTAATTATAAAATTCTAATTAAATATTTATGACTTACAAAAATACCAACACTTAATTAATAATTTTTAAAATATTCATTTAATTATACTATGTTATAATTATATCATACTTTCATTTATAAGATGCATAAATTTTATTTATAATTTCATGGGTGAGGTTACTATTCATTTGGCCGGGTTACTATTCATAAGGGTTATATTACTATTCTTAAGGTCAAGTTAATATTTCATTAGTATAGGTTCCTTAACTTCTAAAAATACCTTTTATTTTATTCATTCTTCATTTATAAAGTTTTTATTGTGTTTTCTAAGTGATTTTATGTGATTTATACTATATGAAATAGTTATAAGTAGGGAAATTTCATTGATAGAATTCGTTACATCTCTGGAAGTTTTGGTGCAGAAAGTCATAAAAGATAGACATACCACCCCAACTCGAACAAAATAATCCACCTGTATAAGAAAATAATTCTTATGTGAGTGATACTAAAAATAAATAAATAAAACATAAATAAAAAGCAATACATTAATTATTTGAACTATTATTTTACTATGAAAAATAAAGATTACCTCTATAATTGAGCAATGGAGGGAACTTGAAGGAATTTGATAAAGGCCAACACAGTAAGGGTGAAAAGGTTTTGAGTGAGAATAATTCTATGGAAGTTTTGGTGCAAAAAGGAATTAAATATAGATATACCACCCCAACTCGAACAAAAGAATCCACTTATATAAGAAAAAAATTCTTATGTGAGTAATACTAAAAGAAAATAAATTAAACATAAATATGAAACAATACGTTAATGTTATGGACAATGATTTTACTGTGAAAACATCAAGATTACCTATGTAATTGAGTAGAGGAAACATTATTTCTATTCCTACAAAGGAAGTGGAGGGAACTTTAAGGAATGTGATAAATGCAACACTGTAGGAGTGAAAAGGTTTTAAGGGAGAATAATTCTGTAGAATTTTTGGTGCAAAAAGGCATGAAAGATGGAGATAAATATTCTAAAATAAAAAAACTCTATAAGAAATAATGAAAACTAAATCAACGTTTCATTATATAATTTTTAGTAAATTAGAGAAAGTATATCATAACATTACCTTTATATATTCCCAAAGGGTTTCCTTCATTATATTTTGTTCTTATGAGGGATTGGTAAATGACAATATCATCCTAATATGTGTGTAAGTTCAGTTTTTCCCCATGTTTAGTCCAACATTTATAGCTCTGATCTATTCCATGAAAAATCAAATGTTCTTCCAAATATTCCAGACTAATTTTTCTTGAATAACAACAATGTAAACATAGAAAAAGGATTTGAGAAGGGTCATATACATGCTCTATTGAAAAATTTACGAACTCTTTAACACTATCTTCATACTCTTTTTTCAAATGATTAGCGTGCATCCATTTTTGATTCATATCCATCCTATTGGGTTCATAAAATATTCATTTTGTACAATAAATAAATAAATTCACATAATATATTCATTATCAAAGGTGAAAGTTATAGATAATTCTAATAAGGGAAACCCAAAATTTGATCGTTTCAAAAAAATTTAGTATGCTTTGAAGAAAATGAGTAATTTAATTTAAGAAAAGAATTACTCCACTATGGTAGGTGTTATCCTCTGAATTCATCCGAAGGTTAAAGTTATAGACAACTGTCATCCTCATAAGCTCATCTTCTAAACAGTTATCCTTGCATTTTGTTGTTTGGCACCCATCCTCCATATCTTGTGGACATGAACCTATGTTGCTTGAAATACTCAAAGCAGTAGTCATCTATATGATGACTACTTCTCAGAATAGTAAAATCAACATAAAACAGACAGGGGATTATTCCCAAGAAAAAAATTGGAATAATAATTGTTTGGTAGATGAAACTGATGAGGATGAAAGTTTTACTCCATTGTGTTCTCTAAAAGGGTTAATGCCTCCCATTTGTGAGAATTACATAGATGGTAATAAGTGTAGGTTCCAGGCACAACAGAAGCGCGTTGGTGGGTGCACTCAACTTTAATTTTTCCGTTAGTAATGATTAATCCGAGATCTGTCCCGATAATAAAACGCCAGATCTTCGGAATATAATGAAGAACAAAATAAAGTAAGGGAGTCCCAAAACCATAGAGAGGATCATCATATGTTGGTTATAATTAATTTAATTAAAAGACAAGAATTACCTTGATGGAATTCTTTCTCTGTTGATGTTTCCGGTCATGATCTAATGTGATCCATCATTGCATCATATAATCCAAGTGTAAGATTACTCTAATGGTGATCCACATGTGCTCTATTTATCTTTGGACGTCACTGAAGGGATCTCCGGGTGCTAGCGTGGAAGAGCCTTTTCTTCTGATGTTCTCCTTTGATCACCTTGATAGTTGCTTCCAAAGCGCTCTCCTTGATCCAATGGAGGAGGATCTCTCTCATAGCTTGAGAGCATTCTTGGAAGAAAAGAATTATCTCTTGGCTTGAGAGCTTTCTCTAGATCCGTTGTGCACAACCACCAAAAATGGATAGGCTAATGAGAATTATATAATTGGGATTTAAATTACTTAGAATAATAAAATGAATTAATTACCCGAAAGAATTTATTAATTTCATTTAATTCTTAGTAATACCCCATGTCTAATAATAACATTTGACTATTATTATTACTTGACACGTGCCCAATGAATTACACCTAATATTATTTAATGAAATAAATAATATTATTTCTCACAAATCCCCAGAAAAACTACACGGTGTATATATTAATATACACAATGTGTACTTTTGTTTTTCCATTCTCTTTATTTCCTCCACCATATTTATTAGACCTTGAATAATGACTATTTATTTCTTGAATAAATATTACTTCATTACTCGCTAATAAATATATTATTTTTCCCACAATATATTCTCTCGAATAACTAGTGTTGAAATAAATGCGATCAGGAATCCTTGAATAATTATTAAACCACAATTGGGAATAATATTTATTCAACTTGTTAAATTAATATTTAACTGAGATACTTGGACACACTTAGTGTGTGACCCTCTAAAACTCTTTCTCAATGGCATTAGGCGGAGCCTACCTAAATTCCATGTTTAGTGTCTAGCAACACGCCAAGGAACCCATAGAGAAATAAGTTAACACCACAATGAAGTGTCACCTCCTATGAACACTTACCGTGTAATGTAATCCCTTTGTCTAAATATCTCGAATCAAGCGGGTTGCATACTGGTGCCATCAATCCATGTGCCCGATTATTCTTTCTTTGACTTCCCGAAATTGAACTTGACCATTCCTTACCATGACTATGGATTTATTTAGGATATATCAATTCCATCAAAAATCCTGAGATATCTATTTCCATTATGGAACAGAAGGGACAAATCATTTTCTCACATTATCTATTAATGCAGTATTACTCGTGACACATCCAACATATCCTGCCTCGCTGAAAACAGTGTATCGTCATAGTTTTTGTCAATACATCTAAGTGAGCGAGTTGTAATACCCATTAATAATAATATTAAAGTCTAAGGACCAATACACACATTCGTAGATATGAACATACAATGACACTATGAAATGTAGATTTCACACTGGTGGGTCTCATTCTCATAAAATCCTCCTGGATATTACCAAGGGCACACACTACGAGAAGGTGCCTCAAAGTTTTATGAGTCATCACCCATAATGTCCTATATTATTTGTGTCCCTCAAATAACATCATCCGACCATAGAACATATATTCAATAATAGTGTTATGGAACTTCCAGGTTCTCATCCTAGTAGGGATACGCTATGACCCTTTGGTGTAACAACTATCCTTAGGAAATTATCACATGAATTATCATGCATTAGAACAATCAAGATGTGATAAGGTATTTATTTAATGAATAAAGTACAAAGTAGTTGGTTCTAGGCCACTAAATCCAACAATAAGAGATTCCTAATGGTGGAACCAAAAGGTAATGTTAAATAATGATCTATTTTTAGATGAATTATAATAAAACATACATAGTGTTTATTAGATGTGTGATAAAATAAATAGAGTGATTTTTAAGTCATATTAATGAGTGGGTTATCATTTCAAATATACCTATATTTTTACAAAGGTGTAGAAAAATAACCAAACAATTTTTTTATTTGGGGTTGGTAAAAATTTATGGTAATTTTGTTTGAAAGAGGAAATTGACTTGTGGTCTTGAAAAATTTATCATATTAGATAATGAGAGAATTAAATACCGACTTAAAAAGGGTGGGTAAAGATGTTTTTAAGATGACAAGATAAAATTGATAGATATTTTTTTTACTAATTAGAATTTGGATATTGTTAATAATTAAAATAATGATGAAATATTAGAGGGAATTAATGTTGAATTGAGTAGCATAGGGGGGAGAACATAGAGCTGAGGTAGACTCAAAATAATACATTGATGGTGAGTAAAATAAAGAAGGATTATCAACTGCAAGAAATACAATCAAGGCTGAAATCAATGAATAAAATTTCATTGGTGATCAGATAGTTTTGATGCAAACTAAGAGGAGTGAGACTCTATAAAAAACCTCATTTTTCCCAAATAGAGCCTAAAAAATTTGGAGAGGATGAAAAGGATGATAACTGGATCAAATATATGCATGAAGAGCTTGATATGAATAATAATAATGTGAAATGCGAAATTGTTATAAGGCTGGAAGACAAAAACATTATCAAAACCAAGTGGGTGTTTTGTAATAAACTCATTGACTATGGAAAAGTGGATCAAAATAAAGAATGGATAGTGTGTAGGGGGAATTACTATATCAAAGTCATTTATATTTACGATAAATTTACTCCCATAACCTGATTGGAAACTATTTGATTTTTCTTGGCTATTTCAGTGAAAATGTAGTTAAAAGTATACTAAATGGATGTCAAATATATCTTCCTCAAAGGAGTTCTTAAGGAGGAGTATACATTAAGGAACTGTATGAGTTTATTATGGATGAAAATGAGGGAAAGGCATGCCAGTTAAAGAATTATTTGTATAAGATAAAGAAACCACTAAGGACCTAGTATTTAAGGTTGGATCAATACCTAAGAAAGATTTGTTTTTAGCAAGGTAGAGTTGATCACAACCACTACATCAAGAAGGAGAATTATAAAAGGATGTTGGTACTCATATATGTCGAATACATAAAATTTTAGGATTGGAAAAAGCACAATGCAACTTTTTTGTGGATCATACAAGGTACGATATCGAGATATCTATGATAGGTGAGTTAAACATTTTACTTGGTTTATAGGTGAATCAAGGAAATCATAGCACATTAATTTCTCAATCAAAATATGAAAAAGAGGTTCCCAAGTGATTTGTAATGGAATATTCCAAACCAATGACAACACCAAATGCTATATGGATGAATTTTTCAAAATTTGACGATTGAAAAGAGGAAGATGTCATGGAATATAGGTATTGGGAGCCTATTATACCTCACAACAACATGACCCAATAATGGGTTTGATATATTTCAAGTTGCGCAGTACCAAAGTTGTCCCATGGAGATCCACATGCTATTGGGGAAGACGATACTTCAATATATCTAAAAAATAGTTAATTTTGAGTTGTTTTATTATAGGATAGTGAAACTAGAGTTGTTGGGATAGACAGATGTGGGTTGATAAGGGTCAGTGGATAACCGAGGGAAATTAGAGATATCGAAAAACTTAGTTTTCATTCTAGCCTTGATTTCGTTCAACCCTTGAATTGTTTGAGCCATGGATTCAAGCTTTGGAATAGTTAGAGCCTTGATTCTAGCCTAGATTCGAGTTTGGATTTAATAATGAGGAGTGATGATAATAGGTGGCTTCTATGAAGAGCTTTGGATATTGCAAACTGGTTCACGATGGTTAGGGTTCTCAAAATAGATCGGGACACTTTTATCGGTGCTTCCAAAAAGTGCTGATAAAGATCCAATTTATCATCGCTAAGTTAATAAGCGATGATAAAATGATTTATAATTATAATTATAAATAATTTTTAAATATATTTATATAATTATATATATATTTAATATATATATATATATATATAAATATAGTAAATATATTATTTATTTAAATTTATTTATTATAGTTTTATAATTATTTAAATATATAATTATTTATTTATAATTATATAAACACTTTAAAAATAATAATATTTATATCATTATATATATTTATACAATTATATATATATATATTTAATAAATATATATAAATATAATTATAGTAAACATATTCATTATTTAAATAAATTTACTATAATTTTATAATTATTTAAATATATATAATTATTTATTTATAATTATATAAATAATTTTTAAAAAATAATATTTATTTATTTAAAATTATAAATGTATAAATATAGTAAATATACATTTATAAATATATTTATTTATAAATATTTATTTACAAATATATTTTTAACATTATTAATGAACATTTAATCATAAGTGCATGCATGTTAAAAATGAGTGAAATTATATAATTAAAAATGAGTACAATTTAAAAATATTAAATAAATGGATAAGTTTTATTAATTAAATATAAATTATTAAAAAAACATAGATATATATTGAAATAAATATGAATACATATTGAAAATATCAAAAAATAATAAATAAATAAATATAAAATAAATAATATAAATTGATTAAATTCCCAAAAAAATAAAAAATAAAAAATAAAAAATAAAAAATATTAAAAATGAATAAATAACACCTAAATTTAATAATATGAAAAATAAATAGATAAAATTTACCAATTCAAAACATAATAAATTAAATGTGTCATGTTATAATGAAATTCTACAATGAAAACTAAAATTTGAATAAATTACATAAATATTATATGTATTTCTGTATAAGATTTCATTAATTACGTAAATATTTGTGTGTGTGTGTTGTATATCAAAATGAATTAATTATGTATATATATATGAAATCAATATAACGCACGTTTGATTTATGTTAAATTGAAAAATCAAACGACATTCAATTATGTCCATTACTCAATGCAATTATTGAGTATTTTTAATTCATATTAATTTTTAATTATAAACCACTATTCACTAAATATATTACTATTTAATGTAAAAGCATAAATATTTTGTATTATATAAATCATATTTATATAAATTTATATATATATATATATTTAATATATACTATTTATTAACATTATCAATAATTATTTAATTAATAAAATGTTTAATATTTTTCTCAATTTACTTATTTTTAATTTTTATTTGTTTAATTTTCATTTTACATATATCTATATACTTAATATATACTATTTATTAGTATTTATAATTTATATATAGTATAACAAGTTTATTCATTTTTATCAATAATTATTTAATTAATAATTTTTTTAATATTTTTTAATAAACTAATTTTTATTATTTATTTATTTAATTATATCATTTTTTCAGACCTTAATCAGTGCTAAAAATAAATATCTGATAAAGTGACCTTTTATCAATGCTAAAAATAAAGCCCTGATAAAGGGCACCATTTATTAGCACTAAAAAAGAATTGATAAATGGTGCCTTTTATCAGTGTAAGAAAATCACCGATAAAAGGTTCCTTTCATCAGAGCTTGTTTTAGGGAACATTTATCATCGCTTTTTTTGTGAGTGCTAATAAATGCTTGTTTTGTAGTAGTGAATTTTTAACACAATAATTCCATGTTTTAACACCGGAAATACATTTAATAACATATGGGCATCTAAAAAGAGGATTTTAAAGTATTTAACATCAAGCTTACAAAAATTAACACAGAGCATCCCCAATTTAATACTGAGTATCCAAATTTTAACACCAACCCTCTGGTTTTTAACACTAACAATTTAAACATGAAAAGTAAGACTTTCAATGGAACATTTCCAAGTTGTTAACACTAAAATCCCACATTTTAACACTATAATACAAGGTTTTTAACACTATAAATACACATCTAAATACATAGAAATTTATAATGAGGATTTCAAGGAATTTAACTTCAACCTACCATAAATTAACATTGACCTACCAAAAATTAACATTCAATATCTAGATTTTAGCATTGGGCATCCACATTTTATCTTTAACAATAACAAATATAAATATGAAGCTTTTTAATTAAACACTCCAGATACTAACATTAAAATTATAATTTTTAACACTATAATTTCATGTTTTAATAATGGGAGGACACATAATAACATATGGGCATATAAAAAGAGTCTTTCAAAATATTTAACATCAAGCTTACAATAATTAATACAGAGCATCCCCAATTTAACACTAAACACCCATATTTTAACAGTAACCCTCTGGTTTTTTAACACCAACAATTTAAACATGAAAAGTAAGATTTTTAATTGATCATTTAAAAGTTTGTAACACTAAAATACCATATTTTAATACTATAATTATAGATTTTAAACCCTAATATTACACATTTTGAAACCACTCATCCATAAGTTAACAAAAAAAAAGCATATTTTAACACTATAATTTCATATTTCAACATGAAACTTTTAACATTAAGCTTTCGGGGATATAAAGATGAAGTTTTTACCGGATGAGTGAACAAAGAGTGATCAGGCAGTCTGCTCTCTAATAAAGTAGGATCCGCATATAATATACCTCTTTTACTTATTTTTTATAATTTCAACCTCCTTTAAATATTTTCTTCATCCCAAATTTTAAAAAAAATTCACTATATAAATTAAGAACCTCACTAATCGGGAAGTTGATGAAGAAAAATAGTTACAATGAAGTGTCAATATATTCATATTAGTAAAATTAATTTAATAACTAATAAAAAAACATCAAACACAATTAAACATTTTTAAAACATACCGAAAAGACAACCAGAAAACCACCAACATGCTTCTTTTGTTGGCCTTTTTGTATCGACTTCTTATACATATTAACCTATCAAACAATCTCCTTCAAAACAAACTGAGGCCAATCCCATTTTCCAACATTTCATTGAAAACCACACAAAATCCCAATATTTCTTTCATTTAAAAAATAACTATAACCATGGTTTAACATCATCCCCTATGTAAACAACATAAATGTTGTCAAAAAATCTTTTTCCCCTAGGCCTCCAAAAATAATTTCCTCTAATGTAGTTAACTTATTTCCCATGTAATGGCTCTTCCATCCATCCAATGGCCCAAAGGCCTTCACGTAATGGCTCTTCATTTCTTTGTATTCATCACTGTCCCTTTCAAGATAGATAGTTCTTCCTCTAGAAGGAACACCTAACATGTAATTAATATCTATCGTAGTAATCATAATTTCTTTTCCTCTAAGTGCTATAGTACATGTTGTAGGATCAAAGGAATCAACAAGATTGTCACATAATTCTCTTGGAAAGTGTTGAAATTTAAATTCCAAAAATATACCAAATCCCAATTATATGACCAATTATTTTTGTTTCTAATGTCTAACAATGAAATAAAAAACATATTTAAATAAATTTGGAGAACATATACAATTTAAAATAGTTCAAGGTCTAACTATTTGACCCATTAAAGTATCCTTTTAATCATTTTTCTTGATATTATACTTATTCTTTTGATATTTTTATAGTTTTGACCAAGTATATAATATTTCAGAATTAGAATACCTAACATTTTTATACACACCTTTATTTTTCTTAAAAAAAAATTCCTACACATTATAAAGGAAAATAAAATTCTATCTCAACCTTAACATAACATGCTTTTCTAGAACAAATAAAAACATACCAGAAATAAAATCATACCTAAATTTTATCAATCTGGATGACCCCTTCCTCTCCATTGCAGTCCCTAGAACTTCTACCATACAAAATAACTATAAAAAAATTATCAAATATGTAAGGAATAAGGAAAACAATATGTAAGGAGGAACGCGTTGGGAGGAGGACATCAATATGTTAGAGAAAAGTCAATGGAGGGAAAAGGGAGATACCTGGAGGAGGCGACAATCAACTAGCGTTTTCAGGAGAGAAGGGCGATGATGTGGGAGTGTAAGGTGATAAAATGGTAGTTGAGGGAGACAATATATGAGTGGTGGGTGATGAAAAGATGAGTACGTAGGGGGAGGTGATGACAGGCTATGATTTTCGGGATAGGAGGGAGACTATGTGGGAAAGGAGGGAAATGTCACGGGAGTGAAGGGAGATGTCATAGGAGTGGACGACAACAATAAGACGTGCATGCTGGAGGAGTCTATGATGAGCTAGGGTTTTTATGAGAGGAGTGATGAGGAGGGAGAGGAGGGTGATAGAGCGGGACTGAGGACCACAACGAGAGGAGCATGCGGGAGGCGATGAATGGGGATAAGGATTTCAAGAGAACAAGGGAAAAAGTTAGGGTATAATGGTTATTTGGATACTATGTGTAATAAAATAAGGCAATCTATTAGGATTTTCTCAATTCATTATCCTTAACCAAAATTATAGCTATGTTTTGGTCTGTAAGTGTCATTCTCCCTATTTTTTATCCATGTGGTATTGAAATTTATATTTGTCATCTTGAATAGAATAGTGATATGTGTCGAACAATTTTTTGTATATGTTTCAGGTACTAATTCATCATTCTATGACTATATATTGATAAATATATTAAAAGAATATTGAGTACACACACATATATAATATATTTTTATAATCACGTTTTATAAGTATATACAAATATAAATACATACATGCATGTGTGGATGCATATATTTATAGGTATATGAAAATATAAATATTTATAAGTATTTTTTAATATGTGTACCTACATATATCTTAATATTATTATATGCACATGCATGAAATCATACATACATATTAATATAATTCCATACATATAAACATGCATGCATGCATATTAACGCAATTATTTTTAAATATATATAAATATAAGTACATAAAAAAATAAGTATATTAACATACATATTTGCATACATACATAGAGGTATATATAAATATATTAAAGTAATTATTTATATACATACAAATAAATTAATGTGATTATTTACAAGGATACAACTATATAAGCACGTAGAAAAATAATTATATATATAAATTCATTAGCACACGCACACACACACATATATATATATAAGTATATAAAAATATAATTATACAAATATTACATTGTACCATTTGCATTAAATAATTTCATATAAAATATTTACATTGATATAATATTTACAATTAATAAAAAAATACAAACCAATACAAAAATAAAACTCTCATAAGAAGATTTTTCCAACGATCAACTAAACTATATACAAAAGTGTGTACCTACAATAAAAAAAATTCTTATTTTGGTAACAATATATAAAAAAAATAAACAAATTGTAATTGTAATGTTGTATAATCACTATGAAAAAACTGGAATTTAGAAACATTTTTCAAAAATATCTCTAAATTAGCCACGTTCTCTAGAAAACATTCCTAATTTAGAAATGTTTTCTATACAGTGTTGCTAATTTAACCACATTTTTTAGAGAGCATCGCTAATTTAGGGATATTTCCCAAAGATTATCGCTAATTTAGTGACATTTTCTGGAAGCATTGCTAATTTAACCACATTTTCTGGAAAAAATCACTAATTTAGCCACGTTTTCTGGAAACGTCGCTAAATTTAAAAATTGCCACATTTTTAAACATAAATCGGTGACATTTTTTACCACTATTTTAAAACACTGTTAATTATATTAGGTGATTGGGGGTACAATTACATTTTAAAACACACAAACTACACACACAAAACCCTGAAAGGTAGGTCATACCCCCTTAAGGGATAACCCACCCAACCATCTGCTTTATTACATCATATATTTTCGGCCCGAAGGCTCAGTGGGCATGAATCCCATTACCTAGCCCGTAGGTCCACCATTGGATGACACTAAATCCTTTCTTGAATATATATATATATATATATAAACACACACACACATATAGTCATCAGGGAGTAGCTCAATAGTAGTCGCCCTTGTGGGTCTCGGTGAAGTCTCAAGTTTGACCCTTGCCAATTCTCTGCATTTGTGTGTTGCATATTTTTATTGGTAATATAGTTCACTTCCTTACATCAATGTAAATATAAATTTATATATATATATATATATATATATAAACACAAACATATAAATAAATAAATAAATAAATAAATATATATATATATAAACACACACATATAAATATATATAAAAAATATATACATATATTTATGTATAAAAACACACATATTTTAAATTTAGGAACATTTTTAAGAAAAATGGATATTCTAGTGACATTTTTACCAGTTTTTTAAAATGTGGCTAATTATATATATATATATATATATATAATTATATTAATTTATATATATATATATATGAAAATAAAAAATTATAATTATAATTATATATATGTATACATACACATATATATTTACACACACACACACATTAACATATATAAACACACACACACATATATAAACACACACACACACACACACATATATTTAGACATATATATTAATATAAACATAAACATAAATATATATATATATATATATAAATATAAACACACACATACACACATATATATAAACATATATATATAGATATATATATATAAACACACACACACATATATATAATATAAACACACACATATAAATATTAATATATGAATATTAATATATAAAATTATATATATTTATATAACATATTAATTTTTTACTACTAATATATATATATATATATATATAGAGAGAGAGAGCATAATATAGTTTTATAAAAAAACTGTCTTAGGTCAGTTGGTGTCCTCGATTCCCATTAAACTCCAAGTACAGGCTTCGAATCCCGGTGTAGAAAAATTTTGGAAGGTAGGGCATGGCAGGGTCAGGGGAGTTTAGTAGTGTCAGTCAAGCACCTCAGTTGTGGAGTGCTTAGAGCAGGTACAAAGCACATTTAGCCAGGTCATGGAGCATATGAAGCATACGCATTTTAAGAAAATGAATATCAATGTAGGAAGGGAGCACATTTAAAAAATAAAAATAAAAAAATTATTAAAAAAATTGATTTAAAAAAAATATGAATTTCAAAAAAAATAGTCACATTTATTTAAATAAAATGTGGCTATTGAATAACTCATTTACCGACTGTGACATTCTGAAATTGGTTCACTCAATAGTAACTGAACTCGGTTGTGGAGTGCTTAAAGCGCACATGAAGCACATTTAGCCGGGTCATGGATCATAGGAAGCATGTGCATTTTAAGAAAACAAATATCAATGCAGGAAGGGTGAAAATTTAAAAAATATAAATATAAATATATGTTATTTAAAAAATTGATTTTAATTTTTTTTTTAAAAAAATAGTCACATTTATTTATAGAAAACGTGGCTATTTAATAACTCATTTAATGATCGCGACATCCTAAAATTGGTTCACTCAATTGTAACCAAACTGGGCCGTGGAGCGCTTAGAGTGTGCAGAAAGTGCATTTATCCAGGTCGTGGAGCACAGGAAGTGAATTCATTTTAATAAAACAAATATCAATGCAGGAAGGGTTCACATTTAAAAAAAATAAAAAAATATTTTATTAAAAATTTGATTTAAAAAAAATTTGAATTTCAAAAAAATAATCACATTTATTTATAGAAAACGTGGCTATTTAATAACTCATTTACTAACTATGACTTCCTGAACTCGATTCACTCAATAGTAACCAAACCTGGTTGGTCACATAGCCTCAAGCATGCCTCCCCGTATGCCAGAGGCTACCGACTACCAGTGAGGGTCCATAGTAGAATAGTGGGGAGACTATACCCTGATGATCAGAGTGTAGCACAATAGTATAATCATAATGAACAATAGTGGAAGAATAATAAATAACTGAGAAACAGAAGAATAAACACCCGTCATATAAACAACCAAGTAATCTAATCCAAGAGTGACATATACAAATGATGATCATGGCATGCTATACAAACGATAGGTAAAATATGAAAGCAAACATCCAGTACAATACATGTATCAAAAGTACAAAAATATGAAAAGAAACTATCCTCAGATAGCATCATGAGCCATATCTCGATCATGTTCTCCCCTACTCCTATGAAACAATGAATCAAGCATCAGCAAGCAGGTGCTTGCCCCAGTCCCTACTTGCATCCATGAAGTCTATCCGGGTAACCAACGGTGGCCCAAATAGAGTGTGAGATAACACTCAGTAAGACACCACCAACAATTTCTATAACAAGTCCAGTTTGTGCATATAAACTAAAGTAGTGTGCGAATATAACAGGCATACACGTAACAATAGTAGAAGTGATGCTACTTAGTCAATCAAGTCTCACTGTGATAAACTACTAAAATGAAAGGTCTATTTGTAAATCACAATAAGAAATACCGACATTGGTCTACAATAAGTAATCATGTATAAGGACAACATGGACATGATCTAAGGAATAAAAATGTTTGAGGCATCCAAGTAATCAGGATCCATGGAGTATAAATGTTCATAGAATCCTAGTAAGCTTAGTCAAACAATTAAACATGATCCAAGGAGTGGAAATTTCCAAGTCATCCTAGTGGGTCAAATCTAAGGGGTAAAAATGTCAAAGGCATCTTAACATGTCAAGTAAACTAGTTAAACTGGATCCTTGGAGTATAAATGTTCAAGGAATCCAAGTAAGTTTTGTAGATAAGACCCAAGGAGTAGAAATCTCCAAGGCATCCATATAATCCATGTATATAGGATCCAAGTAGTAAAATAGTCCAAGGAATCCTGTCAGTTCATATAATACAAGGAGTATTAATATCAAAGGCATCCTAATATATTGTGGAAATCAAGTAATCAGATCCAAGGGGTAGTAATTTCCATGGAATCCAAGTGTGCAATTTAAATGGGATCCATGGAGAAGAAATGTTTAGGACATCCTAACCAATTCATTCACTAATTCATTAATCCCTTCGTAATCATATACAAGACAAGGGATTAAATAATTTATACCTTTAATATACAAATGACAAGGTGATACAAGGTACTTACAACCTCAAACAATCCTCTTAATTACCACATTCAATTCTCAATTATGAAAAGTGATCCCAACACACCCCGAGGGTGGTATAATCATGGTAAAAAGGTATAAACCACCCCATGGGCTATTTAAGTTGATTCCAGAAACCTCAAACCATGATGAATGGTGTCATGGAATGTCTTAAACATGTTTTTATCATTTAACTCAAGGTTCAATTAATTTGGAAAGCATCACCCAAAAATTATGGCATGCGACACAATGATAAGAAGCTATAATCAATGAGACTTTTCGAGAAAAGGTATAGAACACCCACATTAATACCATAGTAGAGTACTTGTCCAATATCAGCCTATAATTTGATCCAAATCAGAATAAAATATAAGAATGAATGAACTCCCTAAAAATAGGGCATAAGAGGTTGCACCAAAATACCATCGTCGATAGTAAGGAAAACAACAAAAGGTTCAAGATGAATGTAGAACTAATTAGTGGATATCCAATGATATAAACACCTCTAGAATTGAATTTCATATGGAGAAACGATATCAAAGACTAGGTAGGAGGCTTGGGGAGGTCAAATGGGAGAAGGAGGGGTGGACATGGCTGGAGAAAAGAAAAGGGGAATAGGGTTTAAACTTTAAAAACAATTAAGGAAAAATGGCCATTTTACCATAAAATACTGGGTCACATGGTTTGGCCACAAAATTTTCCAAACCATGCACCAACCATGTACCCTTTACTATCCCAAATTCCCCCTCGCATAGTCATGGCATAGAGTTAGACAAACAGTGCGCTGACCAAGCATTTTTCCTCTGCTAAAAACTCTGTAGCATTTGCATGGATGTGCCTATTTCATGATTTAATTAAACCATGTGGCCCTGGACAATGGGATGGACCACCCCACATGATTTACTCAAACTGTATGACCTAGTCTACATAGTTTCCACTAATCATGAGGCCTAATCCCCTTCTCTAAAATCTTGGGCTCTGGGCTCTGAAAAATCCCCATACACCCCCGTTTCCTCTATAGCCTCACTAGGCATTCATATTAGATCAAAATCAAAGAGTTAAACTGAAAATAAAAAGGTTACATACCTCACAAAAAATGGGATCTTACAATATTTTCCCCTTAAATCCATTTGTCCCTGAATTGCCCTTCCAAGGGTGGAAAAGCATCATTTGAGAATAATTCCAGCCACTGGGTAGTACGTTGACCACCCACTCCCAAGTCTCATCTTATACATGGTTGTGTTTCCATAACACTCACACCAGAGGAACTAACTAGCCTCATATAATATTCATGCCTTGATCAAAAATATATATAGGATTCTCCTCAAAGGACACATCTACCTCCATCTCAACCTCCTCGAGATGAAGAATATGTGATGGATCAAAATGATATCGGAGAATCTGAGATATGTGGAAGATATTGTGCATGTACCTGTACCTCTGAGGTAACTGAAACTGATAGGCTATTGACCTGAATCTCTCTAAAATATCGAAGGTCCATACGTAAAAAGGTGATAAATTACATTGTTTTTGAATCTGTTTATGCCCCAGTCTAGGCAGAACCCATAATAAAACCCAAATCCCCACCTCAAATTCTAGTGGTCAATGGCGATGATCGATGTATGATTTATGTCTAGACTATACTGTAAACATGCACTTCATGATAAGATGAAACAGCTCTGAAGTCTCCTAAACGAGATGAGGACTTAGTAGAAATTCCTCTCCTACCTCTAACCAGTAAAAGGGTGAACAATATGACCTACTGTATAGGGCCTCATAAGGATACATCTGTATGGTTTCCTAGAAGCTGTTATTATAAGAAAACTCAGTAAGAGGTAAGTGTTTCTAACAAGAAACTCCAAAATTAAGGACACATGCTCAGAGAATATCCTCCAAAACCTATATTATAGGCTCAGACTAACCATCATTTTGTGGTTGATAGGTTGTTCTTAGAAGTACCTATGAATCCAGTGCCCTATGTAACCCCTGCTAGAATCGCAATGTGAAATGAGTGTCTCTATCCAATACGATAGAATGTGGAACCCAATGGAGGTGTATGATCTCATGAATGTAGAGCCTCCCAAGATCATCCACTGAAAGAGTCTCTCGAATAAGAAGAAAATGGGAAAAATTTGTCAACCTGTCTACGATCACCCATACAACATCACTGCCCTAAGGTGATACAACAATTCCTTTCATGAAATACATGGTGACGTATTATAATTTCCACTCAAGAATAGGTAATGGTTGTAAAATCCTAGCCAGTCCCTAGTATCCCACCTCCACCTACTGACAAGTGACACACCGAGTAACAAACCCAGCTATATCCCACTTCATCCTTAGACACAATATTGACAGCGTAAGTCATGATACATTTTTGTAAGACCAGGATGCATATACCATATAGAGTCATGGGAATATAACACTAACTCCCCCTAGATGTCTGTTGGAACCAAGAAACATCCATGGATGTGCAAGATATCATCCCCATCAACGATCCAACCAGGAGGTGGGTCCTTACCTTCCACACTCTCCTGTAGGACTAAGCCCTCAGAATCTGTTAACTGCCACATCTTCACTCTATATAGAAGTGAATATTTCATTGATAATGATGTAAGGATATACTATCCATGATGGTCCTAAACCTCCAAATGCATCTCAGAAAACAAGACTATAAGCTTCCACTCACTACTGGCCTCCTGAAATGCATGTATCAGAGTCCTTCTGCTCAGAGAATCGACAAACTCATTGACCTTCCCAAGTATATAAGCAATATTGAAGTCAAATGACTGAAGGTATTCAAACCACCTTCATTTCATGAGTGCAAATACCCTGACCCAATAGCCCGAAGTCAGTGCCTTACTTAATTAAATTGGTACTATAAACAAGATATCACAACCCAAAGGACAAAATAGTTTAGTAGATTTAGAAAACCAAATAAAAACATAATTATTACATTAAAACTTGAAAGAAAAAAAAACATATCAGCTTCATTGGAAACACCCATAAACTCCTAGGTTATACCTATAAGTCATTCATAATATAATCTTTACATCCCGGGGAATAATAAAATATAAGAAAGGGGTGAGCTTAGATTATCATTAAGGGTAATAAATACAACGAAAGATATCATAAATATAAAAAATAAAGTAAAGTGATTAACTAAAAACACTCGATATTAAAACATAATCTTGAGCATAATATGGTTAGAATAAAATCTGATTAAATAATTCCATATAAATAAGCTTATGAGAATGAAACTTAACCATGGATATTATACCAGTCAAATATTCACATGGATTATCAATTAATAGTATCATAATGATGGAATGCATAATATTGGACATTTGAAACATGTTGTCGAGGTCTCGACCAAGACATCTAAAAATAAATGGGTAAGGCCTAAGCCAAATCCCAATACAGTTTATCTCATGAGACCTACCGATGCATTAAGAGGATATAGTAAGCATATACCATTACTTACTAAGTCCAATGAATTCCTTATATGAATGGAGTGAAACATAAACAAAATAGGAAATATAAATAACTTTCCCCAATCAGTGAACACAATTACTAACCATTCTGAGTAATATAGTGAATGGTATCAAGATAACACATCCACATCATAAATAATTTAATAAAATATAGTAGATGATATCATAAAATATAAATCCCAATCATGTATAAGATTAAATAGAGGGTGTTGAAATAGATAAAAATACTCTAATAAAATCATCAAGGTATTCTTGAGAGAAATACCCTTTTTACTTTACAAAGAAGAGTTTTTTTTGGAAAAATCATTTGTATTTGCCATAAAATTAGATTGTAAATATTTATATCCCAGAAAAGAAAAATTATGGACAATGAAATTATATTTAAGGCATATATGATGTCCAACTGAAGTGAAAACATGTAAAAATAGTTTTTAAAAAACTTGAGAAATGGGCCACTTCAGTGTGGTTTAAGAGAAAATATAAGAGTCTTTAAAGTGGAAAAGGAATTTACATACAACTAAAAAAGAGATAAGATATTTTTTCATGATAAAAATAGTGATTTTAGAAAAAATATTGAAATCTTAAAATATATTATTGAGTAGTGTACTTGAAAATGGGTAAGAAATTGGGAAGTTCCCTTTAATCGGACTTGCTTATTGGGAGGAATTGAAAAGAGAAACCTTATAAAACATGTATTTCCCCCTGAAACAAAGATAAACTGATTTGGATACATGATTTTGGAATGTATACATAAAATTCAGAAGAATTATATAAAAATAAAGTATAATTACAATGGGATAAAGAGAGATAAATTGTAACCCAAAGGAAAAATGGAGATTCTGGTAGAATCCCTTACCACTTTGTAAATAGTCAAACCGTATGCCCCATAAAATTAATAATCATTAAATGAAACATTTAATACCATTAAAATAAATAAATAAATTATAATAAACATAAAAGGGTAGTATAAATACACCACACATGAGAAATAGTGGTGAATAAGGCATATCTCATAGAAATAAAAGTGAGATGAGAAAACCCTTACCTTATGTCCAGAAGTGTTCTGAACTTGTACTTAATGTCATGAATAATGAAATTATATTCATTAATAATTTAACTAAGAAACTCTTAAACATTAATTTTATTTAGTATAATTTTATTAAGTTCATTTATTCCCTTTTTTATGAATTATAAGATTCAATTTCTTTGTTCAGGAGTGTTCGTTTCCTTGGTTTTCATGATTGATTCACTTGTATACATGTATTAAAAATCATGTAAAATGAAAATAATTATCCAGAATTGAAACTATATGTTATTAATGAACTTATATAATATTAAATGGTATTATATATCATTTTTTTATAGATATGATGATTGTAACGTCCCAGACCCGAACAACCACCAGAACAGTGCTAAACAGGTCGGGTGTTACTACCTTAGGCGCACCTCCCTGAACATCAAAGGCTGCTAATTAGTAGAGAGGGTGTAAAAAGTTATAGTGGGGAGGATATACCCTCTTGGAGGAAAATAAGGGTACTATTCTGAGTATAATACTAAAACCTGCAGCGATAATTAAGACTCAGTAGACTCAAACCAGACCTGCATAGCAGAAGCACATCCAAAATCAGATAAACTGCAAAAGAAAAATATAAACAAGAGCAACAGAAGATAAACAAAACAACATGCGAAACACCACTTGTAACAATGTAAGAACCCAATTCTTATTCTTGAGGTACGAGTTTCTTTCTTTTACTTTTCCTTAAGTGTTTTTGAGAAAATAAGGGAAATGGGGAAAAATACCAAATTTTTTGGGTACATGCTGTGTACTTTTCCACACGCCGTGTACTTTGTCCGTGTGAGATGAGTACACAGGGCGTGTATCCCTGTCGGTGATGAAAGGTGTAAAAACTGACTACACTCCATGTAGTGGGTATTTACACGCTGTGTAGTTAGTCGGTAGGTAAATAGTAAGGCAGTGGAAGCAGCCGCCAGCTGAGCGATAGTACACACCATGTATTTGGGAATACATGTCGTGTACACATGTCGACGGATGAACAATGTGGTAGTGGAAAAACTAGCCTCCAAAGGAACAGTTAAATGAGAAAAATACACGCCGTGTAGTCATTAGTACACGCCGTGTAGTTTGTTTTTTTCGATTAAAATGGGAAGTAGCCTCCCCTGTTCACAGGGAAGTCTTAGGACCAGAGGAAGGCTTGGGAGAGACGGCCGAAACTTTGGAGATCACCTGAGCGAGCACCGGGAATCCGATTCCACCTCCGTTGATCTCTTTGGAATCGTATGAGTAAGCCCTTCCTTCTCCTTAAATCGTTCTTAACAATTATTTCCTGAGGGAAAGTTATTTATGTTTGAATAGGTTTTATTTCACCTCAGATCTACATCGTTCTTGGACGATTCTAGGAGCGTCGTTCATGTATACGGATCAGGGGCGATCGAGGTAGGTGGCTTGGTGTTTAAATTCCAACTGTTGTGCGCTTGTGTATACCATTGTGCTACGAACCCATGTTGGGGTGTCGTATGGCTGAGGCCTTGGCTGTTTTGAATACCTAGAACTGCATAGGTAATTAAATGTGATAATAAATTGTTGTTTGGGATCACTGCTTGGATCCAGGACCACCCCGGGGGTGCGTTCCTCTATTTAGCCGTTTGGCCAGGATACCCGAGGGTATTCCATTGTAATAATGATTATTGAATTTCCTTGAGAGGAATTGTATGTGAATTTCTTGTTTATATGTTGGGCATGGACCGATTACTCGTTTAGCCTGAGGGTAGTGTTTTACTTAGCCTGAGGGTAGTGGTTATTTTGGCCTGAGGGCAATATTCGTTATGACTGTAGGCAATAGACTCTGTGCCTGAGGGTGACACCCTATATGCCTGAGGGAAATATCCATTATGCATATGGGAAATTACCTGAGGGTTTTGTTTCTGATTACCTGAGGGTAAGAGTTTACATGTCTGGGGACACTGACTATCTACTTAGAACATTCAACGAGGTGATTTCTTATATTAAATGGATAAAATGAATATTAAGAATGGAAATATAACTGGTAAAGTTAGTTACTTTTGAGTACTACTTAGTTTATTGCATTTACTACTGCACACTATTGTTGCATATTTTCACACAGTTGGTCACGGGCCTTTGGTGGGTGCCTATTGGGATTTATTTCTCACACCCTGTTTGGGTCATGTATTCGACCCAAACAGATTATGTTTTTGTAGGTGTTGATAGGGGAAAGATTACCTATATAGGTACTTGATTGTTGTAGAGGAGTAGGAGAGCATGGTAATGAGCTTAGGCTTGCGATGCTGCTGAGTTCCTGTTGCACTGTTTTGTTTTTCTTTACTGTACCTTGTACCTTGAGCTGTATTGTATTGTACTGTATTGATGTGTAACATGTTCTGGCTGTTTTCTTAGAACTAGAGACATGTTGCATCATTATCTATATGACTGTTGGTTGTCTTTTACTACAGTTGTTCATCTTAAATGTGTATGGTTTATTGCTTCCGCTGCTATTTTATGTTGTATGTTTTATTCCGCTGTGCTACACTTTGACAAATGAGGGCATATTTTCCCCACTATTAGACTTGGGCCCTCGCTACTAGTCAGTAGCCTCTGGTGTTTGGGGAAATGCACTTGAGGTCATGTGACCAACCGGGTTCGGGGCACCCGTTGAGTGGCACCCGGATCCGGGACGTTACAAACAACTACTAAAACAACCAAAACATGCATCCACAATAGGTCATACATGTCAATAAATAATGGTGCCCTTGGCTAACCAACAGTAGCTAAAAAATAAATTAAGCATACTGATGGAGGAAAGAAAAAAAACAAAGTAAACTCCATCTAGGCATGACTTCAGGGTCCATGAAAGATCTCCATGAAACAGCTAATACAATCTAGATTTTGAAGTTGATCTCTTTCCTACACGTAAATCCATAAAGTATACATGCGTCCCGAAGGGCCTGTGTAGGGTGTGAGACGAATCCTAGTAGGATACCACCCAATTGTGCATACCTAGTATAAGTGTTTAAGTAGGAAACATCTATAAGGAAAGTAAATAGTACGATGCATAATATAAACACAACTTCCATTGGTGCTCAAAAGCCACCATGGTGTGTCACCCGGTTCGACCAACACTGGAATCTCAGTCACGTAACCCGGTACCATGTGCCTCCTGACACCGTATGTCTCAAGTACAGATGTCTTGAAGGCACACCCAATTAATAGTAATATAGAACCATGTTCCTATTGATTCCTCATGTCTCAAGTACCGACGTCCGGTAGGCATGACCATGTATTAGTAACCTGCACCTTGTGCCTCCTGACACATCGTGTCTCAAGTACCGACGTCTCATAGGCACTCCCACACAATATGAAGGCTCATCACCTTCCATGTGGATTCATAAGGCAAGAAAACCCAAACCAATAGTACCCAAACCACAACTATCGGGGGCCTCTACCCACACAAGTGATGAAAAGCACCTCATCATGGAGTATACCTGTGTGCACACGACCCAAATCATGGGTGAGCAGTAATCACCAAATTTAGAACCCAATCCACAACCTCTATGGCACCTCATGCCCTTGCAACCATGTCTCTCAGAATCCGATGGCCTTTCCATCAAAGTAACTCGGACCATGCCCACCATGACAGTCACACTACCTCAATCTGACATCCACGATGCCCAATCTTATGGTCAAACCACCCAAATAATCTGGGTCAAGCCCAACCTGTGATCATCACCACTCAAGAATATTCAGGCCACACCCAACACAACCCAAAGGTTCCAGCACATTTAATATCAAGAACCACATATATATAATCAAAATAATCACTCTAAATAGGAAAAACAATTTAAATAGTTGAATTGCACCAGCCATGTGCTGTCCAATACCAGCACTGAGGTCTTGAAAGCCTCTAATAACTTAATCATGCTTAAATAGTTTAAACTCAACAGTTTAATAAAAAACAAGGTATGCACCACCTACCTTAGACTCGTAGATGTAGTAACGCCCGATATCGAGCTCCAATTCGAAGCTGATCTTCATAGATATACATTTTTTTCAAGTCCTAGAAATTCTACTTAGATGGAAACTATGACATGTGAGACAAAGGAATAAGAACAGAATATGGTGAATGAGTTTAGCCTTCCTGATGTGATCCCGCATCCACCAATTGATTGAAGAATGGTTGTTGGATGGAGAATCTAGGAGAAGAAACGTTCTTGGAGTCTCAGAGAATCACAACCAAAAAATGAGGAGGAAGAAGAAGTTTTCAGAAACGAGACGCGATACTATCCCATATAAATGAATAAAAATATAAGTACATGGCATGTATTAAGAACTAAATGTCATGTAGTAACTTGTACGTACTCTGACTTACATGGGTTTATAGGTCATCACATGGCTTAGATGCGTCACACAGGTCAACACATGGCTAGGACTCAGTCGGTACGTGGAAAGTAAAATACATGATGTGTTAAGGAAAACTACATGCTGTGTAGTAGATTATTTTTACATGGTCTCCACACAGCATGTACTTAGTCAGCACACGGTCAGTACACACCTAACATACACATGGCGTGTACTATAGAGTATACAGTGTGTAACCTGGAAATTTCCAGAACTGCCCAGTTTTCCCCCTTTTTCTCAAAACAACGTAAAAAGAAAAGGAAAAAGAAGACCTGTACCTAAAAGGAAGAATCAGGTTCTTACAAAATTCCCCCCTTAAAGCAATTCATCCCAAAATTTTCCTTCCAATGGTGGGGAATAAAGATTCTAGAATGACTCTCACCCAAAAATCAAATCAATCAAAGGTTAACCAACCTGTTTCCAGACTCATGGTCCTCTCGTGACGCATCGTAACTCCTACACCTCATAAGGTTCTCCCATGTCGCTTCTGACACCCATTCATGTCCCACGCTACATCGGTGTCCACCTTAACGAGGTCCTGCATCCCATGGATGCTCAAAACAAAACTCGGTGCCTTTCACCTCAAGTAACCCACATCCTAGATGTCCTGATGCCCACAACACCTCAAGTATTCCGCATCCTCGATGCTCCTAATGCCACACATCTCATATATATATATATATATCATGCACCCGAAATGGTGCCAATCCCAATGACTAGAATCTGGTCAGTCCACATATATCCTATGCACCTCGTGCACTCAAAATGGACATGCCTTAATAGGCCATTCCAAAAAGAAAACCAGAAAATCATGGCCACGCTCATGGCATACCTCTGACCATCATCAGATTAGTAGCCTTCTCAGCCTCTGGAAGCTCCATGATGTGCACCTAGCCTGATGTACGACTGCCTAATAACTGACCTCCCTGTGGTGCTACTCCAGTAACCAGCCACTGACCCCTCAGTTGGGTCCCACTCTCTCTGCCACATCCTCCGCATGCAGCTGAGCCTCAACCACCCTCACCTGGTACCAATATTGAATCAACCCCAGATACCACCATCTTTCCTAGTCCCTGCCTTCCAGATATTTAAGAAAGTTTCCTGCAGAACCTCTCTAGATGTCCGACTTGTCCACATGCCCGACACTCCTTTAGAGGCCTATCACACTAAGTTCAAACATGCCCTGGCATCCCACACAGAAATAAAACCACTGATGAACTGCCACGGGGTGGTCTAGCTGAGTCTTTGGCTGGATTCCCTACTGGAAATCATCCCAACCTCACTTCTTACTATCTGATCCATCACCTAAAGCTGCTAACCGACTCAAACATGACCTATCTATCAAGTTTGCCTCAGCTATGAGTTCCTGATTCACTGGTTCCAAGAATGAGGCCAACATGAAGATGTTTACTTTCACCTTAATGGCATGTTTTAATCCATATTCGAAGCGCCTCACCCTAGAGGTGTCATCGCTCACCATACCTGGTGCAAAGTGATACAACTCAGTGAAGGTAGCTGCATAGTTCATGACAGACATGTCACCCTTCTAGAGGCTCAAGAACTCCCGAGATCTCTCTGCCCTCCGTGTCTTTGGGAAAAAGTGCTCGAAAAACCTGTCCTCAAAGTCATTCCATGCTACTCTTTTGTGTCTGCAAGCCTGAACCTACACATCTAACCAACGCTTCGCCAGTCCTCTCAGAATGTACATCACCAGCTTGAACCTCCACCCTGGAGGCATCTTAAGCTTCTCAAAGATCATCTGCATGCTCTCTATCCATTTTTCAGCTTCTTGTAGACCACTCTCACCCTAAAAAATTGGTAGGTGATATGACTAGAACTCCCCCATCAGATATTCCATAGAGGTCTCTTTACCCTATATTCCATTGTCAATCACCTGCAAGACACGTACCAGACTAGATCAGAGTTTCTCATTGAGCCACAACCCGAACGTTTCCAAACTCGAATGTTTCTCGACCCGTGCTGGATCCTGAACCTGGTCCTATCCTTGAGCCTATCCCCATGGCTCATGCTCTACCTATCCCTTAGGTGTCTGAACCTGATCGTGCTCCTACGGCACTGTACTGTCACCTGCTTGACGTTCCATCGAGCCATATAGGAGGAACCTGCTGAATACCATAAATGGTAAGACACCCTAATATATAACAATATATATATATATATATATAATGTAGATAAGGAAAACATCAAAGAGGAAACGTATAACAACTACCCTTACTCTCCCCCACTGCAACCCATTCCCATGACATCTTAGCCTCATAGACTCCTTACCTTCCCTCAACAGAGCCAAGTATCATAGTAACCTCGGGCCACACCCATCCTGACAACCAACGTTGCCTCAAACTAACGACTAAGTTGCCTAATCCTGACAACCACATTGCCTCAAACTGACATCCAGGATGCCCAATCCTGGTGATCAACATCACCTCAGTCATAGTACCTGCCTTCTCATATATGAGCTGGGCCCAAACCTCATGCCACATGAAATTTTACATAATTTAAATCATGGCATATTACATTTCAATAAACAAGAAATTATATTAGGTATTTTACCTTTCATATTTCAAAAGAATCTATAGCATGACAATTGATATTATTCGCATGGTATTATCACTTCACAAAGCATGTGTGCAGTTATGAAATTGAAATACCCTAAAAAGATGCCCATAAAAAGCCAACAAAATCACCCTACCATACCAACCCAAGTTCCAATTCTCCCTTACCACACCAGGTCAAGGATAACATATCAAAAGCAATAATATCACACACCAAGTAAGCCACCAAGGTGGAAATCATGTAAATAGTAATCTGAGAAAAAGAAAAACAGCAATTCCCACCCAAGGTAACTTGGTCCATCCCTCGTACCTGGGGCTGTAGGCACCCAATCACATGCTAGAAATCTAGTTCCAATAACAACCTATCTCTAGTATACCATATCCCAAATAATAATCCAGCAAAAATAAAAAAGGTAGTCTCGATATTATTAGTAGTCAATCAAAAGCTGATACTAAATCCCTATCCAAAAAAAATCCTCTAATACAACTTTGTAATGTCCTAGACCCAAACAACCACCTAAACAATGCTAAAAAGGTCAGGTGTTACTACCATAGGTGCACCTCCATGAACGCTAAAGGTTGCTGACTAGAGGAAAGGGTGTAAACAGGTATAGTGGGGAGGCTATACCCTCTTAGAGGAAAATAAGGGTACTGGTCTGAGTATAATACTAAAACCTGCAGTGATAATTAAGACTCAATAGACTTGAACCATACCTGCATAGTAGAAGCACATCCAAAATTAGATAAATAGTGGAAGTAAAATATAAACAAGAGCAACAGAAGATAAACAGAACAACATGATGAAAAACACTTGTAACAACTACTAAAACAACAAAAACATACATCCACAATAGGTCATACATGTTAATAAATAATAGATCCCATGGCTAACCAACAGTAGATACAAAATAAAGTAATCAAGTTGATGCAGGAAAGAAAAAAAACAAAGTAAACTCCATCTAGGCATGACCTCGGGGTCCATGCTAAATCTCCCTGAAATAGCTAATACAATCCAGCTCCTGAATCTGATCTCTTTCCTATACATAAATCCATAATGTCTACACGTTTCACGTAGGGCCCATGTAGGGTGTGAGATGAATCACATTAGGATACCACCCAATGGTTCATACCTAGTATAAGTGTTTAAGTAGGAAACATCTATAAGGAAAGTAAACAGTACGATGCACAATGTAAACACAACTTCTACTGGTGATCAACAGCCACCATGGAGTGTCACCTGGTTCGGCTAACGCCGGAATCTTAGTCAGGTAACCCGACACCATGTGCCTCTTGACACCACATGTCTCAAGTACCGATGTCCTGAAGGCACACCCAAGTAATAGTAACCTGGAACCATGTGCCTATTGATGCCTCATGTCACAAGTATCGATGTCCTGAAGGCATTACCAAGTAGTAGTAACCTGCACCTTGTGCCTCCTGACACCTCGTGTCTCAAGTACCGACATGTCATAGGAACTCCCACACAATATGAAGGATCATCACCTTCCATGTGGCTTCATAAGACAAGCACCCCCAAACCAATAGTACCCAAACCACAATTATTGGGGGCCTCTACCCACACAAGTGATGAAAACCACCTCATCATGGAGTATACCTATGTTCACATGACCCAAATCATGGGTGAGAGGTAATCACCAAATTTAGAACCCAAGCCACAACCTCTCTGGAACCTCGTGCCCCTGCGACCATGTCACTCAGAATCTGATGGCCTTGCCATCAAAGTAACCCAGACCATGCCCACCATGACAGTCAGACTGCCTCAATCTGACATCCACGATGCCTAATCTTGTGGTCAAACTACCCAAATAATATGCGTCAATCCCAAACTGTGATCAACACAACTCAAGAATATTCGGGCCACATCCAACACAACCCAAAGTTTCCAGCACATGCAATATCAAGCATCACATATATATAATCAAAATAATCACTCTAAATAGGAAAAACAATTTAAACAGTTGAATTTCACTATCCATGTGCTTTCCCATACCAACACTGAGGTCTTGAAAGACTCTAATAACTTAATCATGCTTAAATAGTTTAAAGTCAACAGTTTAATAAAAAAAAATCAATTATAACCATTTTGGCACCCCCAAACAAAATGCCCCAAGTGAGAAAGTACCTCTAACTTGACCTATATCAAGCAAAAAAAGGTAAGGGAATGCCCAATGACATCCCATAAGGCATACAATCAATTCAATATAAAGAAACATGGGTCTCGCTCAATAACTGATATTGCGCTAAAAAGTCATAACTCCCAAATGACCATGAAAACAAAAAACAAGGTATGAAACACCTACCTTAGACTTGTAGAGGTAGACACATCTGATATCGAGCTCTAATTCGAAGATGATCTTCGTAGATCTACATTTATGTTGAATCCTAGAAATTCTACTTAGATGGAAACTGTGGCATGTGAGACAAAGAAACAAGAACGGAATAGGGTGCACGAGTTTAGCCTTCCTGATGTGATCCCACAGCCACCAAGAGATTGAAGAATGGATGTCAGATGAACAATCTAGGAGAAGAAATGTTCTCAGCCTCTTAGAGCATCATAGCCCAAAAACGAGGAAGAAGAAGATGTTTTCGGAAATGAGACGTGATACTATCCCATATAAAAGAATAAAAATAAAAGTACATGGAATGTATTAAGAACTACATGCCGCATATTAGCTTGTCCGTACTCCAACTTACATGGGTTTCCATGTCATCACATGGATTAGATGAGTCACATGGCTCAACACATGGCTAGGACTCAGTCGGTACGTGGAAAGTAAAATACACAGTGTGTTAAGGAACACTACATGCTGTGTAGTAGATTATTTTTACATGGTATCCACACGGCATGTACTTAGTCAGCACGCGGTTAGTACACACCTAACATACACATGGCGTGTACTATAGAGCACACAGTGTGTAATCTGGAAATTTTCAGAACTGCCCAATTTTCCCCCTTTTTCTCAAAACAACATAAAAAGAAAAGGAAAAAGAATACCCGTACCTAAAAGGAAGAACCAGGTTCTTACAAACTTCCCCCTTAAAGTAATTAGTCCCTAAATTTCCCTTCCAAGGGTGGGTAATAAAGATTCTATAATGACTCTGTCCCAAAAAGAAAATCAATCAAAGGTTCACCGACCTATTTCTGGATTCATGGTCCTCCCGCGACACATCGTCACTCCTACACCTCATAAGGTTCTCCCATGTCGTTTCTGACACCCATTCATGTCCCACGCTACATCGGTGTCCACCTTAATGAGGTACTGCATCCCATGGATTTTCAAAACAAAAATTGGTGCCTTTCACCTCAAGTAACCCACATCCTCAATGTCCCGATGCCCACAACACCTCAAGTATTCCGCATCCTCGATGCTCCTGATGCCACACATCTCATATATATATATATATATATCATGCAACCGAAATGGCACCAATCCCACTGACTAGAATCTTGTTAGTCCACATATATCCTATGCACCTCGTGCACTCAAAACAGACATGACTTAATATGCCATGCCAAAAAGAAAACAAGAAAATCATGGCCACACCTGTGGAATACCTCTGACCATTGTCGGATCACCAACCTTCTCAGCCTCTGGCAGCTCCATGGTGTGCAACTAGCCTGATGTATGACTGCCTGATGCATGAACTTCTTGCATTGATGCTCCAGTAACCAGCCACTAAACCCTCAGTTGGGTCTTGATGTCTATGCCACATCCTCCACATGAAACTAAGCCTTGGATACCATCACCTGGTACTGATATTGAATCAACCCCAGATACCACCGTCTTTCATGGTCCCTACCTTCCAGATATCTGAGAAGGATTACTACAGAACCTCTATAGATTTCTGACTTTTCCACATGCCTGACACACCTTTGAAGGACTATCACACTGAGTTCGGACATGCCATAACTATCCACACAGAAAGAAAACCACTGATGAACTGCCACGGGGTGGTCTAGCTGAGTCTTTTGCTCAACTGCCCTGCTGGAACTCATCCCAACCTCGCTTATTACTATCTGATCCATCACCTGAAGCTGCTAACTAGCTCAAATAAAACCTATCTATCAAGTTTCCCTCATCTATGACTGCCTAATTCACCAGATCCAAGAATGAGGCCAACCTGAAGATGTTTTCCTGCACCTTATTGGCATGCCGTAATCCATCTTCGAAGCACCTCACCCTCAAGGTGTGATCACTTACCATACTTGGTTCAAAGTGAGAAAACTCAGTAAAGGTAGCTGAACAATTCATTACGAACATGTCATCATGATAGAGGCTCAAGAACTCATGAGCTCTCTCTGCCCTCAGTGTCTTTGGGAAAAAGTTCTTGAAAAACCTATCCTCTAAGTCCTTCAATGCCAGTCCTTCATGTCTGCGATCCTGAACATACCCATACAACCAAAGCTTCACCGGTCCTCTCAACATGTACGTCACCAACTTGACACTCCACCCTGGAGGCATCTTGAGATTCTCGAAGATCATTTGTATGCTCTCTATACAGTTTTCAGCTGCTTGTGGACCATTCTCACCCTGAAAAAGTGGTAGGTGTTGTGACTATAACTCCCATGTCAGATATTCCATAGAGGTCTCTATAACCTGTACGCCTTTTTAAATCCCCTGTAAGACATGTACTAGACTAGATCAGAGTTGTTCATTGAGCCACAACCCAAACACTGCAAAACTCAGTTGTTTCTCGGCCTGCGCTGGATCCTAAACCTGGTCCTATCCTTGAGACTATCCCCACGGCTCATGCTATACCTGTCCCTCAAGTGTCTGAACCTGATCGTGCTCCTACGGAACTGTACCATCACTTTCCTGACATTCCATCGAGCCATCTAGGAGGAACCTACTGAATACCATAAATGGTCAGACACCCTAATATATAACAATATATATATATAATGTAGATAAGGAAAACATAAAAGAGAGGTGTATAAAAACTACCCTTACTCTCCCCCACCGCAACCCATTCCCATGGCATCTTAGACTCATGGCCTCCTTACCTGCCCTCAACAGAGCCAAGTATCATAGTAACCTCAGGCCACACCCATCCTGACAACCAACGTTGCCTCAAACTAACAACTGAGTCGCCTAATCCTAACACCCACATTACCTCAAACCGACGTCCAGGACGCCCAATCCTAGTGATCAATATCACCTCAATCATAGTACCTGCCTGCTCATATATGAGCCAGGCCCAAACCTCATGCCACATGAAATTTTACATAATTTAAATTATGGCATATTACATTTAAATAAACAAGCAATTATATTAGGGATTTTACCTTTCATATTTCAAAAGCATCTATAACATAGAAATTGATATTATTCTCATGGTATTATCACTTCACAAATCATGTGTGCAGTTATGAAGTTGAAATACCCTAAAAAGATACCTATCAAAAGCCAACAAAATTGCCTTGCCATACTGGCCAAAGGTCCAATTATCCCTTACCACACTGGGCCAAGGATAGCATATCAAAACCAATAATATCACACACCAAGTAAGAAACCAAGGTGGAAATCATGTAAATAGTAATCTAAGAAAAAGAAAAACAACAATTCCCACCCAAGGTAACTTGGTCCATCCCTTGTACCTGGGGCTGTAGGCACCCAAACACAAGCTAGAAACCCAGTTTCAATAACAACCTATCTCCAATATACCATATCCCAAATAGTAATCCAACAGAAATAAAAAAGGTAGGCTCGATATCATTAGTAGTCAGTCAAAATCTACTACTAAATCCCTGTCAAAAAATCCTCTGATACCACTTTGTAATGTCCTAGACCCAAAAAACCACCTAAACAATGCTAAACGGGTCAGGTGTTACTACCTTAGGTGCACCTCCCTAAACTCTAAAGGTTGTCGAATAGAGGAAAGGGTGTAAACAGGTGTAGTGGAGAGGCTATACCCTCTCAGATGAAAATAAGGGTACTGGTTTGAGTATAATACTAAAACCTGCAGTGATAATTAAGACTCAGCAGACTCGAACCAGACCTGCATAGTGGAAGCACATCCAAAATCAGATAAACAGTGGAAGAAAAATATAAAAAAGCGCAATAGAAGATAAATATAATAGCATGCTTAAAAACACTTGTAACACTACTAAAACAACAAAAACATGCATCCACAATAGGTCATACTTGTTAATAAATAATGGTTCCCATGGCTAACCAACAGTCGCTACAAAATAAAGTAATCATGCTGATGCATGAAAGAAAAAAAAAACAAAGTAAACTCTATCTAGGAATGACCTCAGGGTCCATGCCAAATCTCCCTGCAATAGCTAATATAATCCAGCTCCTGAATCTGATCTCTTTCTTATACATAAATCCATAAACTCTACACATGTCGCGTAGGGCCCATGTAGGGTGTGAGACGAATCACAGTAGGATACCACCCAATGGTTCATACCTAGTATAAGTGTTAAAGTAGGAAACATATATAAGGAAAGTAAACATTATGATGTACAATGTAAACATAACTTCCATTGGTGATCAACAACCACTATGGAGTGTCGCCTGGTTCGACCAATGCCGGAATCTCAGTCACATAACTTGACACCATGTGCCTCCTGACACTGCATGTATCAAGTAACTATTTACTGAAGTCACACCCAAGTAATAGTAAATTGGAACCATGTGCCTCTTGATGCCTCATGTCTCAAGTACTGACATACCGTAGGCATGACCAAGTAGTAGTAACCCGCACCTTGTGCCTCCTCACACCTCGTGTCTCAAGTACCAACATCTCATAGGCATTCCCACACAATCTAAAGTCTCATCATCTTCCACATGGCTTTATACGACAAGCACCCCTAAACCAATAGTACCCAAACCACAACTATCAGGGGCCTCTACCCACACGAGTGATGAAAACCACCTCATCATGGAGTATACCTCTATGCACATGACCCAAATCACGGGTGAGAAGTAATCACCAAATTTAGAACCCAAGCCAAAACCTCTTTGGCACCTCATGCCCCTGAAACCATGTCACTCAGAATTCGATGGCCTTTCCATCAAAGTAACTCAGGCCATGACCACCCTGACAGTCACACTACTTCAATTCGACATCCATGATGCCCAATCCCATGGTCAAACCACCCAAATAATCCAGGTCAATCCCAACCTGTGATCAACACCACTCAAGAATCTCTGGGCCATACCCAACACAACCCAAAGTTTTTAGAATATAAAATATTAAGTATCACATATATATAATCAAAATAATCACTCTAAATAGGTAAAAAAATTTAAACAGTTGAATTACACTAGCCATGTGCTGTCTCATACCAGCATTGAGGTCTTGAAAGCCTCTAATAACTTAATTATGCCTAAACAGTTTAAACTTAGTATTTTAATCAAATCAAATAAATTATAACCATTTTGGCACCCCTTCTAAAATTCCCCAAGTGTGAAACAACCTCTAACCTAGCCTCTCTCAAGCACAAAAAGGTAAGGGAATGCCCAACAGTATCCCATAAGGCATACAGTCAATTCAATATAAAGAAACATGGGTCTCGATCAATGCCCGACATTGCGCTAAAACGATGCAATCCCAAATGAACACAAAAACACAAAACAGAGTATGAAACACCTACCTTAGACTCATAGATGTAGGAACATCTGATATCAAGCTCTAATTCAAAGTCGATCTTCGTAGATCTACATTTATGTTGAATCCTAGAAATTCTACTCAGATGGAAACTGCAGAGTGTGAGACAAAGGAACAATAATGGAATAGGGTGCACAAGATTAGCCTTCCTAATGTGATGATGTATCCACCAACGGATTGAAGAATGAATGTCGGATGAAGAATCTAGGAGAAGAAACGTTCTCAGCCTCCCAGAGTGTCACAATACGAAAACAGAAAAAAAAGATGTTTTAAAAAATGAGACACGATTCTCCACCATATAAAAAAATAAAAATAAAAGTACACAAAATGTATTAAGGACCACACACCGTGTAGTAGCTTTTCTGTACTCCAACTTACATGGGTTTCCAGGTCATCACATGGCTTAGACGCGTCACACGGGTCAACACACGGCTAGGACTCATCCAATATGCAGAAAGTAAAATACACGACGTGTTAAGGAACACCACACACTGTGCAGTAGATTATTTTTACATGGTCTCCACATTACATGTACTTTGTTAGCATGGTGTCAGTACACACCTAACATACACATGGCATGTACTATGGAGTACACGACGTGTAACCTGGAAATTTCCAAAACTTCCCAGTTTTCCACCTTTTTCTCAAAACAACATAAAAAAGAAAAGGAAAAAGAAGACCCATACCTCAAAGGAAGAACCAAGTTCTTACAATGATGATTCATTAAATAAAACATTAATGATAACCATTTAGATTATTTTGGTTCTTTTTTGATCATCACGAACTAGTTTTATATTATGAATTAATATTATGTATATATATTGTTTCCAGAACATTAAATAAGTTTTTTTAGATATATTAAATTTTTTATTAACCATAAAAATGGTTTTATGACCAGAATTGAAGGTGTAATTGAAAAACAAAAACTCTTTGTCCACAAAGGCGGTAAATTGGTACCTCACTGATGATGTTTTCATTTTTAGAATAAAAACGGGTATAGAAAAGAATTGATGGTTGATATACCATTAAAATAATAAAATTAAATTATATAAAATATAATGGGGTTATCATGTCACTTTTTATAGGGGAGGTGTGGTAAGGATAAGAAAATAAATGAAATTGAAAGAGAGAGAGAGAGGGAGGAGGTTTTACCTCTTGAGTATCGCCTCCTTGAGAACCTCCTTAAGGGACTTGGAAATAGAATTTTGGGGAGAACAGAAGACCATAACATAGGGGAGAGGTTTTTGAGAAAAAATGGGTATAATATAACCAAGATTCAAGGATTTAGAGGTGTGAGGAGAAAGGGTGGTATTTATAGTGGAGGAGAGGGATGTTTTTTAATTATTTAATTCATTTGTTTATTATTTTGGCTCAAGACTATGGATAGTGTTGGTTCTTGTGACTAAATAAAGTAACTAGTGCATGATAGTTTGAAAAAATGGGTTCTTACCTCATCTATACATCATTAATGAATTAATAATTCATTTATTTACTCATAATGTTAAATACCATAAATTACTGTATTTCACTATTCACCAAAATTTCAACTATTTTAGAAAAATCCCAAAAATTAATCCTAACCATTTTTCAATGAGTTGAATTAAAAAATGGACTCCATTTTATGAAAATAATTTTCTAAATATGATAAATTTATTTTTTAGTTAAAATCATCATTTATTCAAAAAATACTGATTTTAAAATTATAACCGATTTTATAACACTTTGAAAAATTAATTAAGGTCTCATAAAATAATCTTATAATAAAAAGAAAAAAAATTATTAACTCATTAATATATTTTATGAAAATAAATATTCTTTAAAATCATTATATTAATTATAAAATTGTAAATAAACATTTTGTTCCACAAAAATACTAACACGTAATTTATACTTCTTAAAACATTTATCTACTTTTTCCAAGATATAAATATATCATATTTTCATTTATAAGAAAACTAAATTTTATTTATAATTTTATATGTGAGGTTACTATTCTATTGGATAAATTACTATTCCTAATGGTCACATTACTATTCCAATGATCATATTTAATAGTATATTACATTTTTAAACTCGGTGTTGCATGAAACATAAACTATCAAAGATGTTAAATTTTAAAATAGGCATTCCATAAAATCTTGCGGTGTTACATTGTCACCTATTTCAAAAAAATTCATCCTAAAAATTTTCAAAATGTCACCTCATAAAAATATTTGGGTAGTTCTTCATCATAAGTTCCTCTGGTTCCCACATCACTTCTTCAATTTTATGATTTTTCCAAAGTACCTTTACCATCCGAGTCAGTCGATTCCTCAAGACCTGTTCTCTAGTGTCTCGAATCTGGATAGAATCTTCACAGTAAGATAAATCAGGTTCCAATTCTATTCCTTCAGAAGTGAGAATATGTTTTGGGTCTGGCTTGTAATTCCTCAATAAAGATATGTGGAACACATTGTGTACTTTAGAAAGGATAGGTGGAATTTCCAAGAGATAAGACAAAATTCCAATTATCTCTAGAATTTTAAAAGGTCCGATGTACCCAGGGCTTAGTTTCCCTTTCTTACTGAACCTTATGACACCCTTCCATGAATATACTTTCAAAAACACATGATCTCCCACTTGAAACTCCAAATAATTTCTTCAATTATCAACATAGATCTTTTTTATACTTTGATATGATTTGATATGAATTTGAATATTCCTTACCTTTTTTGTTTTTTCCTCTACAAGTTCTGGACCTACAAGCTTCCTTTCACCAACTTCATCCCAACAAGTTGGTGGATGACATCTCTTTCCATATAATGCTTGATATAGTTCCATTTGAATACTTTAATGGAAACTATTGTTGTATGAAAACTCTACCAAAGGTAAATGACAACCCTACATACCTTGAAAGTCAAGTGAGAAAGATCTCAATATGTCTTATAAAGTTTGGATTGTCCTTTCAGACTGTCCATCAGTTTGATGGTGATAAGAAATACTCTAATTAAGCTCAATACCTAAAGATTTATGAATAATTTTCCATAATTTCAATATAAATTGTGGATCACGATCAGACATAATTAAAAGTGGTGCACCATGAAGTCTAAAAAATTTATTAATATAGATACGTATAAGGCGCTCTAGTGAAAAATATTTCCTTATTGTGAGGGAATGTGAAGATTTGTTAAGTCAATAAACAGTTACCCATATTGAATTATTCTTTCTTAGATTAATTGGTTATCTAGTGAAAAAATACATAGTAATGTCATCCCATTTTAATGTAGGAATAAGTATAGGTTGCATGAATACTCAAGGATGTTTTCTTTCAGCCTTCACCTATTGAAAAACTAAACATCTTGATATATAATTAGAAATTTTCCACTCCATATAATTCCACCAAAAATGTTCCTTCAAATATCTATACATCTTAGTGATACCAAGGTGTATAGAGAAATTTGATATATGATCATCATCCAATAATTCCATTTTTATCTTGGGTATAACGGGAACACAAAACCTCTTCCCAAATTTCAAGATGCCATCTTCATATAAAAAATCTACCAATTTACCATCATTCACAGCTTTAATTTTCTTTTGAAAATTATCATCATTAGATTGAGAAATTTTAATACTTTCCAATAAAGATGGTTTGGAAACCATTTGAAAAAATAATGATGTTTCACCTCCCTTGACAATTCCTATATTCATCTTTACTAGATCCATGTACACGGGATCCTTGTCAATCCTAATTTTGTTCAAAACTCCATGATCCTTCCCAATCAAAGCATCTGATACCTTATTTTCTTTCCCTGGGTGGTAGTGTATTGAACAATAATAATCCTTAAGTAGCTCGAGCCACCAACTTTGCCTCATATTGAGTTATTTATATGAGAAGATATATATCAATCTCTTGTGATCTATATATATGTCACATCTTTTAGCATAGAGTTAGTGTCTCCATATCTTCAGAGAAAATATTAAGGATGATAACTCAAGATCATGAGTCAAATAATTCTATTCATGAGTTTTTAACTGTCTTGATGCATAGGTAATAACTCTATCATTCTGCATAAGGACACAACCAAGTCCTTTCTTCAATGCATCACTATAAATTACAAATACTTTATTTCTTGAGGGAAGATTCAAGATTAGAGCATTCACTAATCTCCTCTTCAATTCTTCAAAACATTCTTCACATTATTTTTTCCATATGAACTTAACCCCTTTACGAGTAATCTTGGTTAATGGGTTAGATAATTAGGAAAAATTCTGAATGGAACACTGATAGTAACCTACCAAACTAATGAAACTACATACCTCGATTATGTTCATTGGTGCAGGACATTCCTAAACTGACTTTTTCTTCATAGGATCAACCAATATTCCATCCTTAGAGAAAATATGGCCAAGAAAAGAAACTATTTAAAGCCAAAATCCACACTTGCTAAACTTTCCATATAACTCTTTTCTTATAAGAGTATTCAGAATAATATATAAGTGGTTCTCATGGTCCTCGTAGATTTTGGAGTATACCAAGATATCATCAATAAATACCACAAAAAATTTATCAATATATCCCTTGAATAATCTGTTCATTAGATCCATAAAAAAAAGAGTGAATTAGTCAGTAAAAATGACATTACTGTAAAATCATTATGTCTATACCTGGTTTGAATTGCAGTCTTTGGAATATATTTATTTCTTACACATAATTGATGATATCTAGAACGAAGGTAAATCTTTGAAAAATATTGAGATCCATGAATTTGATCAAATAAACCATCAATATGAGGCATATGATACTTTTTGTTTATTGTAATATCATTGATTTCTCTATAGTCAATACACAACCTCATGGACTTATCTTTGTTCTTAACAAATAGAATAGGGGCTCCCCATGGAGAAACACTAGGGAAAATAAATACCTTATTACTCAACTTTTCTAGTTATTTCATTACCTCCAGTAATTCCACAATTTCAATTCTATAGGAATTTGTTGATATTAGCCTTGAATTAGGGATTAAATTAATAGAAAAATAAACTTCCTACTTTGGAGGATGTCTAGGTAAATCCTCTTGAAATAAATCAATGTATTCTTTTACAATAGGTACATACTCAATTTTAGGATTTATTTACTCACCCATAGATTATTTTTTCTCTTCCTCCCCAAGAATTTCATTCAATAGAGTGACTGGGAGTGGATCTAGATAAGAATCGTATGATGATGTTTCTTCTCTAAAGATAAGGGATTATACATCTTCCTCATAAATCACAATTTCCTTAATCTTTCAATAAATTTTCTCATAATATTTTGAAATCCAATACATATCAAGGATTATATCAAATTAAACCAAATGTATGATGATAAGGTTAGAAACTAAAGCATATTTATGTGTCATAAATGGGATTGACTGACACATTTTTATTACAATGAGACTACCCTTAGAAGTTTTTACTGAAAAATACCTTATTAAATCAAAAGAAAAATGTCTAATATTCTTAGAAAAATGGGTAGATATAAAATATTATAATTATCTAGAATCAAATAGAGCATTGTATAAATTTAAAGATAAGATTAATGTACCCTCCACCACATCATTAGGAACTTAAACGTCAGCTGTTGTGATCACATAAGCTTGTCCTTGTTCCTATATCCTTTTCTAAGGAAATTTTCCTTGACACTTTGAAAAATCACTTGTATAGTGTCACATATCCCTATAATTATAGCATTTAATATTGGTTTCTTCTTTATTTCCCTTGAAATTTTGAGAATGATGGAATTTCTCACCACACTTGAAGAAAAATCATTTTCCTTTTAATCAAGCACTGTGATGTTCCCTTCAACAAGTATCGCATGTTGGAAAATTCCTTATTTTATTTTCCACTTTATCCACTCTTTTATCTACCACCATTTTCTTCTCCTATTTTCCCTTAAAGTCATAAGATTTAGAGAATTATTTCTCTATCTTGATATCACATGAGACTATATCTTCATATGATGAGAAAGTTTGGGAGACTAGTGCTCTTCAGAGGAATGGTTTTAACCCATTAAAGAATCGATCGATCTTTCTCTTTGGATTACGTATGTATTCCATAGCATTCCTTACTAACCTTGTAAATTTGGATTCATACTTGGCAATGCTTTCATCCTCTTATTGTCTCAAACTCAGTAATTTTCTCTCCATATCTTTTCATTATTCCCAAGGGAAATAGTTTTCCATGAAAATTTCCTTAAAATACTTACATTATATATTTGAAATTTATTCCTCCTTCTTTGTGTTTTGAATTAATTACCACCATTGATTAGAATCTCCTGAGAGATGATAAACTTCCATGATAACCTTCTCCCTTTCATTCTTCCTAAATAAATAAATATCTTCTCTAAATAACTTATCCATTGCTCATCTAAAAATGGATTTATAGTCCCATTGAATAATGGATTTTGTTTTCGCATGAAGTAGTCTACCATTTTTACACCATGTTGTGGATCAAACTGCTCTATGTGAGTAAGATTATTACTTATAAGCTAAGTCAGTTTCCCTGTTATAGTTATATGTTGCTCAGCTCCAGTTGCAACTCCCGCTCTAACATTATTATCTTGCATAGAATGGAAATCCCTACATAGAATATGTGCATTAAAATGGTTTCTATTCCTTTCACTAGGCACCATTTCCAAATAATGGTATACACTAAATTAGGTTATGTATCATAATGCATAATTTTGTATTATCAAAACACTTAACATAAATTGAAAATTTATGCATAACTAATCTCATAATCATAAACATGGTTTATTTGGGGACATATTTACTTTTAAATCCTTCATAATGGTTTGTAAATAAAATATGAATTATCCTAAGCATATCCCTCAAGAGTGTCAAACTAGGTGCACAGTAAGGCCTATTGTCATATACTGGGTTACACCGAGTCATGCTCGATATACCTTGACGAGTTGTTAACCCTAGGTATATCTATTCCAGAACCACATCCAATTGTAGTATCCATAAATTTGTGTATTTCTAGGAATACCCACATAATCTCTACCTTACCAAAATTCTAGGATATTATTCTATACTTACCCTCAAAGTATATTTTAGGGTTATGTTCCATAATCTATGTTACCTAAATCTAGTTTCTAAGGTTTCTACTAAACTAGCTCTGATACCAATTGTAAAGACCCCAATACTAGTATCCCGGAGCCGGTGCCTTACTTAATTACATTAGTAATATGAATAAGATATTTCATCCCAAAGGACCAAATATTTTATTAAATTTGGAAAACAAGATACAAACATAATTATTACATTACAACTTGAAAGGAAAAACAACATAGAAAGTCTATTGGAAACACCCATAAACTCCTAGGTTATCACTACAAGTCATTTATATTACACATCTTAACATCCTTGGGAATAATAAAACATAAGAAATGGGTGAGATCATATGATTAGTAAGGGGTGAAAAAATACAGTGGAATCTATCATAAATATAAACAATAAGGCAAAGTGATTAACTAAAAATATATGGTATTAAAAAATAATCTTGAGAATAATATGGAAGGAATAAAAGCTGATTGAATAATTCCATATAAATAATATTATGAGAATGAAACTTAACCATGGATATTATACTAGTCAAATAGTCACATGGATTATCAACTACTAGTATCATAATGGTAGAATGCATAATGATGGACATCTGAAACATAACATTGAGGCCTCGACCAAGACATTTGAAAATAAATGGGTAAGGCCTCAGATAAATCCCAATCTGGTTTGTCGCATGAGACCTACCGATGCATATAGGGGATATATAGGGCCTCACCCATCACTTAATAAGTCCAATTCATTCCTTATATGAATGGAGTGAAACATAAACAACATACGAAATGCAAACAAATTTCCCCAATCAGTGAAAATAATAACTAACCATTCTAATTAATATGGTTAATGGTATTAAGAAAACACATCCATAGTCAAACTAATCAACAAAAATTTAATAAAATATGGTAGATGATATCATAAAATATCAATCCCAATTATGCATAAGATTCAATATAGGGTCTTGAAATAGATAAAAATTCTCAAATAAAATCATTGAGGAATTATTGAGAGAAATAACCTTTTTTACTTTGGAAATAAGAGTTATTTTGGAAAAATAATTTTTATTTATCATAAAATAAGATTGTAAATATGTATATAACAAAAAAGAAAAGATAAGGACAATTAAATTATGTTTGATGCATATATGATGTAAGGACCTGACCTCAGTTGCCCGGAGTCGGTGCCTTATTTTATTACATTGGCATATAAACAAGGAATATGAATCCTGAAGGACCAAGTAGTTTAGTAGATTTTGGAAAAAATATACATAAATAAGTTAAAAATTACATATTGAAAGGAAAACAACACTAATTTATTCCATTAGAAACATTCACGCCTCCTAGATTATTCTTACAAGTCATTCATAATTTACTTCTTCATATCCTGGGAAAATGAAACATAAGAAAGGGATGAGATTAAATGATCAGTAAGAGTAAGAAATACAGAGGAAGATAATATAAACATAAACATTAGTAATGGTTAATAAATGAAAACACATGCCTTTACAAATAATAAACTTGAACACATCATGACACAAATATGAACTGAGTAAATAATGTCATAATAAAACATAATCATGGGTATTATACTAGTAAAATAACCACATGAACATTCAATTAATAGCTTAATAATGAGGTAAGTGCATATGTCGAACATTTTGAAACATATTTTCAAGGCCTCGGCCAAGACATCTATAAATGATTAAGGCCTCGGCCAAAAATATAAATTAAATTGGGAAAGGCCTCAGCCAAGTCCACATCTATTTGTCTCATGAGACCTACCGATGCATAAAGGGGATATAGCAGGACCCACCCATAACATAATAAGTCCAATTAATTCCTCGTATTATTGGGGATAAACATAAACAACATATACATTCATATTGAAGCTAACCTTTGAAATGTAAATAACTTTCCCCGAACATTAAGCTTAAACCCTAACCATTCAGAGTAAATTGGTGAATGGTTTTAGGATATCACATCCACAATAAAAATAATCATAAACCATAAAATTAAATATGGTAGATTATATAATAAAATTTTAATCCAAAATATACATAAGAATCAACAAGAGTGTTGAAACAGACGAAAATACTCTTATAAAATCATTGAGTAATTCTTGAGATAAATACTCTTTTATTTTGAAAAGAAGAGTTCTTTTGGAAAAGTATTTGTATAAAACCAGAAGTTAAGTAAGATAGTATTTTCAACATAAAATTATTAATTTATAAACATAATGGTTTCCAAAAACATATTATAGAGTTCCCTTGAAAATAGGTAATAATTTGAGAAATTCCCTTGAAACGGGCATGTATTTCAGAAATAGTTTTGAAAGTTCCTTTTGAAAGGTGTAACTCCCCATAAAATAAGGAATGGTTATTGTTGGTAAACATAAATAGAACACTCACACAGAATTTATGATGAGTTCATAATAATACAAAAGAATTTCATTGAGTTAATTAGACAATAAAAGTAACCCGAATGAAAATGGAGGTTCGGGTGGAAAACCCTTACCATAAGTCCGAATGTGTTCCGCTCTTGAAATTAAGGTTCTGGAATATAAAATTAGAATTATTAAAAACCTATTTAATAATATATTATACATGTATTTAGTTTATAATAATTCTGTTTAGTTAATTTATGTTCTTATTGATAAGGTATAATATTGAATTTCGTCATTCTGGAGTGTTCGTTTTCTTGATGTTTATAATCGGTTCACTTGTTTTTAAGTAATGGAGTTCATGTGGAATGGATGTAAATATCTATAATTGAAATTACATGTTATTTATGAACATATAGAATTTTTAATGTTAATTTATATAATTTGGTTACATGTAAATAGGATTAATCATTAGATGAATTATTAATGACATTCACTTAGATTATTTAAGCAGTATTTTGATTATTAGGAACTAGTTTGGTCATATGATTTAATAAAATGTACATATACTAGTTCCTTAATATTAAATAGGTTATAATAAATATATTATAGTCTGTTTAAACTATGAAAATGGTTTCATGACCTGTAATGAAGGATAAAATGAAGAACAAAACTTTGTCATCCACGAAGGTTATAAATTGGAACCTCATGGACGTTGATTTCATTTATAAAATAAAAGGGAGAGAGTAAGAATATTGATGATGGTTATTAAATTCACATGATATAATTCTAGTATATATATGATACTAGATTTATCATGGTCATTTGGATAGATGATGTGAGGAGAGGATAACAAAAGAAGATAAATTGAAATGAAACTAAATGAAAAAGAAGGGTGATTTACCTCTTGAAATAACCTCCTTGAGAACCTCCTTAAGGGAAGGGATTTTGGTCTTTTATAAAGACCAATAGATTCTTGGACTTGTGGAGTGACTAGGGAAGGGTAATTTTTCATATGTTTTAGGAGATTCAAAGATTAGAGGAGTGAATAGAAAATGGAGTGAGGGGGGGGGGGTTATAGTGGAGGAGGGGTAAATTTTGAATATTTTATTCATTATTTTATTATTTCCATAAATACAACCAATGATGTTGTTTCGTGTGACCAATAATAGTAATATGTGCATGTGAGTTCGAAACAAGTGGCCTTACATCAATTATGATGTCATAAATAGTGTATTTAACTGATAATTTGAATATACTATTTTTACCGTATTTCACTATTCATCAAAATTTCAAGAATTTTAGAAAAATCCCAAAAATTCACCCCTACCATTTTTCAATTTTTAGAATTCAAAAAAGAACTCCATTTTTCAAAAATAATTTTCTAAATATTGTTAATTTAATTTTTAAATTAAATCATAGTTAATTCGAAAAATAACAATTTTAAAGGTATAATTAGTTTTATATCACATTGAAAAATTAATTAAGATCTCATTATCTTATTACCTTAAGAAAATAAAATAATATCATTATTTACTATTCATAAGGGTCATATTACTATTCATAGGGGTGTGTTACTATTCACCAAAAATAAAGTTTGTTCTATCAGACTCCAAATAACTTACTGATCATAACTCTAGATAAACATTTTTTGAAATTCAAAATATAGTAGAGGAAAAGTTGTTTTTAACAGCTAGATTATAAAATGTGTTGTTTTGTAGGGACAAAGTGTTTCATGCATTCAATATTTATTTTCAAAACCTTGGGGTGTTACATTATCCCCTCCTTATAAAATTTTCCTCATCAAAATTAACAAAATGTTGCCAAAAAATATTTAGGTATGTCATCAACATAAGCTTCTCAGGATACCATGTTGTTTCCTCCATCTTATAGTTCCTCCAAAGAACCTTTATCAGACGAGTCGTCCGATTTCTCAATACCCGTTCTCTGGAATCAAGAATATTGATAGGCTCTTCACAATAAAACAAATCAGGCTCAAGTTTTATTTCTTTATAGGTGAGTACATGTGTTGGGTCTGAAATGTATTTCCTTAACATTGATACATGGAACACATTGTGAACTTTGGAGAGACTTGGTGGAATTTCCAAACGGTAAGCTATAGATCCAATTAGATCCAGAATTTTAAAAGGTTCGATGTACCTGGGACTTAATTTTCCCTTATTATCGAATCATATGATACCCTTCCATTGAGATACCTTTAAGAAAACATGATCTCCTTCTTGAAATTCCAAATCCTTACTTTGGTTATAAACATAACTATTTTTCCTACTTTGAGCTGTTTTGATATGGGTATGGATAATATTCACCTTTTCCATTATTTACTTAACAATTTCTGGGCCTATGAGATTTCTTTCACCAACATCATCCCAGCAAGTTGGTGTACAACATCTCTTTCCATATAACGCTTCATATGGTGCCATATGAATACTTGAATGGAAGATATTATTATAGGAAAATTCTATGAGAGGTAAACACTGATCCCACATACCTTGAAAGTCAAGTGAATAAGACCTCAACATATCTTCTAATGTTTGAATAGTCTGTTCTGATTGTCCATCACTTTGTTGGTGGTAGGCAGTGCTCAAAAAAAGATCAGTATCTAGGGACTTCTGAAGACTTTTTCAAAATTGTGATGTAAACTGGGGATCACGATCAGAAAAATTGATAAGGGTAAGCCATGAAGTCTTAAAAATTCATTAATATATAGTCTTTCTAAATGTCCAAGTGGTAAATATTCTCTTATAGCAAGAAAATGTGCTTATTTTGTAAGACAATCAACAATGACTCATATCGCATCATTCTTTCTTGGAGTCTTTGGTAGCCCTGTGACAAAGTCCATCATAATATCATCCTATTTCCACATAGGAATAGGAAGGGGCTGCATGACTCCTCAAGGATGTTGTCTTCCAGCCTTCACCTATCAAAAAACCAAACATCTCTACACATAATCAGCAATATCCCTCTTCATGTTTTTCCACAAAAAATGTTCCATTAGATCACAATACATCTCTATGCTACCAGGGTGTATAGAGAAATTAGATCTATGAACATCATCCAATAGTTTCCTCTTTAGATCAGGAATAGTGGGAACACAAATCCTCTTTCTGAATTTTAAAATTCCACCTTCATATACGAAGTCAATAAACTTCCCATCATTTACAGCTTTAATTTTCTTTTGAAACTCCTCCTCATCATCCTGATAACTTTTTATCCTTTCCAATAAATAAGGTTTGGTAACCATTTGAAAAAGTGGTGATGTGTTACCTTCCATGATAATTCCCATATCCATATTTACTAGATCCTTGAACATAGGATCCCTTTCAACTCTTATTTTGTTCATAATTATGTGGTCCTTTCTACTCAAAGCGTATGAAACCTTATCTGCCTTCCCCAGGTGGTAGTGTATTATGAAATCATAATCATTGAGTAGCTCAATCCATCGCCTTTGTCTCATGTTGAGTTCTTTCTGTGAGAAGATATATTTCAAACTCTTATGATCTGTATATATCTCACATTTTTCGCCATAGAGGTAATGTCTCCAAATATTCAGAGAAAAGATTACCACTGCTAACTCAAGATCATGAGTTGGGTAGTTTTGTTCATGAATTTTTAGCTGCCTAGATGCATAGGCGATCACTCTATCATTTTTCATAAGGAAATAACCAAGTCCTTTCTTTGATGCATCACTATAGATCACAAATCCATCATTCCATGATGGTAGAGTCAAGATTGGATCATTCACCAATATTATCTTCAATTATTTAAAACATTCTTCACATTCCTTTTCCCATATGAACTTAACCCCTTTTCTTGTAAGCTTGGTCATTGGGTTGGCTAAATGGGATAAGTTCTAAACGAAACACTGATAATAACCTGCTAAACCAATAAAACTACATACCTCAGTTATGTTTGTTGGAGTAGGCCATTCTTGAACAACCTTTGTCTTCATAGTATCAACAAATATTCCATCTTTAGAGACAATGTGACCATGGAAGGAAACTGATTGAAGCCAAAATTCACACTTTCTAAACTTCCCATATAATTCATTTCCTCTAAGAGTCTTCAGAATATTGAAAAAGTGGTTTTCATGATCTTAATATCTTTTAGATTATACCAAGATATCATTAATAAACACCACCATAAAGTCATAAATATATTCCTTGAAAACTATATTCATTATATCCATGAAAACAGATGGTGCATTAGTCATCCCAAGAGGCACTATTGTAAACTCATAATGCTTGTACATGGTTCGGAATGTTGTTTTTGGAATGTCTTCCTTATTCACAAGAAATTGATGATATCCAGATCAAATATCAATCTTCAAAAAATATTTTGCTCCATGAAGTTGATCAAATAAATCATCAATTCATGGTAGATGATACTTATTCTTTATTGTAATAGCATTTATTTCCCTGTAATAAATGCACAACCTCATGGATTCATATTTCTTCTTGATGAAAAGAATAGGGGATCTCCATGGAGAAACACTTGGGCAAATAAGTCCTTTATCACTAAATTCCTCTAGTTGTTTCTTCAGTTCCACTAAATCCACAATGGCCATTCTATAAGGGGTCTTTGATATAGGACTTGAACTAGAAATTTAGTCAATGGAAAACTCAATTTCCCGCTCTGTAGGATGTCCAGGTAAATCCTCTAGAAATATGTCAACATATTCTTTCACAATAGGTACATCCTCTATTTGAACATTATTTTCCTCATCTATGGTTATTTCATTCCCTTCCTCCCCAATAATTGAATTCAGTAGAGCTACTAGGGGTGGATCTAGATGAGAATTAGATGGTGATGTTTCTGTCATAAAGATAAGAGATTCCACATCATCCTAAAAAATTGTAACCTCCTTCCTCTTGCAATAAATTTTCGCATCTTGGTTCGAAAGACAATCCATATCGAGGATTATATCAAAGTCAATCATGAGTATGCCAATAAAATCAGTAGATAAAGAACGTTTATATTCCATAATGGGGACTTCCTGACACAACTTTATTGCAATGATACTTCCTTTAGGAGTTTTTATCAACATCTCCCTTATTAAATCAAACTGAAAATATCTAATTTTCTTGGAAAACTTGGAAGATATGAAAGAATGCGATGATCCAAAATCAAATAAAGCATTGTCTAAGTTTTATTAAATGATTAAAGTACCTACCACCACATCATTAGGAACTTCAATATCAGTGGTTGTGATCACATAAGCTTTTCCCTACTCCCTTGGCCTTTTCTGTTGCATGTTTCCTTGACGCTTTGGACAATCATTAGCATAGTGGTCCCATCTTCCAACAATTATAGCATTGAAAATTAATGACTTCTTTATTACCCTTTAAATCACTAGAAAGATGACCTTTCTATTCACATTTTTAGCATAATCCTTTTCCTTTTAAGTAGGCACCAAGGTGTTTCCTTCCACAATTATCATAGGGTGGAAATTAAACTCTTCCCTTCTTCCCTGTTTCTTTATTTCCTTTTCCAGATTTTTCAGAATCCCTCTTATTCTCTTGTTTTCCATTAAATTCATAAGACTTAGAGAATTATTTTTCTATATTGATAGCACGTGAAACTATATCCCCATATAATGAAAAACTTTGGGAGACTAGTGCCTGCTGGAGGAATGGCTTCAGGACATCAAAGAATTGATCAATTTTTCTCCTTGGATTTCATATATAGTCCACAACATGTCTTTCTAACCTTGTGAAGTTAGCTTCATACTTTGTAACATTATCATTTTCCTTCTGACTCAGATTCAATAATCTCGTCTCCATATCTGTTCGCTATTCATGAGGGATGTATTTCACTAGGAAGATTTACTCAAAGTCCCTATATTCCATCTATTATATTTATTACTACTCTTTTATGTTTTGGATTAACGACCACCATTGATCCACATATCCTAATAGATGATAAACTACCATGATGACCTTGTCTCTTTTGTTACATCCCAAAGAGAGAAATGTCTTCTCTAGGGAACTTATCCACTGCTCAGCTACAAATGGGTTTGTAGTCCCATTGAATGATGGAGGTTGTTGTCGCATAAAGAGATCTAACAAAGATCCTCCATGTGGTGGATCCAGATGCTCCATATGGGTAAGGTTATTGTTCATAACCTGAGTAAGTTGTCTTAGTATAGTTATAAGTTGCTCAGCCCAGTCACAACACCAGATCCAACATCATTATCCTCCATCGGGGGGAAATTCCCACATGGGACATACATGTTCATGTGATTTCTATTCTTTACACTAGGCGCCATTTCTAAATAATTACATACACTAGATTAGGGTATGAATCATAATGTATAATCTCAATGTAAGAACCCAGTTTTTTCTGTGAAAGACTTTGGAATAATATTGATGTTATTCCAGAGCAGCGTCCTCAGACGGCGTGCGATTCCGAGCCCCGGTGTGACCAGAATTAAATTTTCAGTGCGTTCACATTGGACACACCAAATAAATGGGATAACTCCTAAACGGTGCTTCATATCAGAGATCCGAGTATACGGATGGGTCCGGAATGGGGTGTTTACCCTAGGAACAACATAAAACATGTCAGCGCGGGACGTTTGGACCCCTCGCTCGCTTTCGGAATGTTAAACGGATAAATTAATTAATTAATTAATTCATTTAATGTTGAAACGCAAGTATCTCTTAAACGGTGGATCGTATTGGAAAACCGAGGGCGCTGTTGAGTTTGGAGCATGTTGTTTACCCTATGAGGGGTGTAAGTTTTGCGGGCGCGGACCGTCAGTGAAAAATAGCCCCAGGGGCGTTTTTGTAATTTGGCGGGCTCGGGCGTTGAGCTTTATAACTTTTGAACGGGGACTCGGATTAAAATTCCGAGATATCCGTTGTGCTCGGGAGGTGGTGTTTACCCTAGGGGAGGCTTAACCTCGACCCCGTCGAGAGTTTCGGGCGCGGGATAAATTGGGGGTTAAATTAATTTAATTTATTCTTTATTTAATCCCTAACCCCACCCCTCTCCTTCCCCATTTCCCTTCCCCCTGGAGGACGAGCTCAACCAAGGAGGAGCCCTTCTCCTCTCCTCTCCTCTCCATGGCATGGCGGCCGACGGATCACCGAGAAGCTTCGGGCTGCGCCCTGCAAAGTAGGATCTTGTTTCCATTTTAGTTTCCCACACCATGTTCATCCTAAATTTACATTATTTAATTGATGTTGAATATGAAAATGAATCCCATGACCATTTATTACATTTTATGAGCTTTCCATGGATCTTTTTGGTTTGTAAATCGGAGTTCGGGGGAGGCCGGGGTCGTCCGACAAAAGTTGCGGGTTTTTGGGTTTTTCCGGCCGGTTTTGAGGGCTTCTGGCGGTCTGAGGACGGTGGAAGGCGATGGCGTGTGGGCGGATTCAAGAGGGTGTGGCGGCACGCGGGCGGCCTCAGGTGGGTGTCGCGGCGCCTGGCCAGGGCGAGGGGGTGGCTTCAGGAGGAGGTCGGGGCTCAGGCGGAGCGCCTTGGCGCGGCGGCGGGTCGCCAGGGAGCGGCGACCGCGGGGTCGTAGCGCGCGACCCCCGTGCAGTGACAAAGACCCGTGCCGCACAGGTCTTCACATGGCTGCCGCGACCGGCCCTCATGGCCGGCTCGCGTGGCTAAGCCGCGGGCCGGTCCAGTCCAAGGGGCCTTGCCCCCACGGTTTTCGGATGCCCGTATTTTCCACTACGGGTGTCCGTTTTGAGTGCCGTCTGCGGCAGTGGAACCGTATCGATGAGAAAGACCTTTTGAGATGGTTTTGGGATTTTTTAATTCCCGAAAAGAGGGGCCTCAGAGGCATAACATGTCTTTAAGTGTTTTGATGTTTTTCCGGGGGATCTTGTTTTGAACGGCGCGGACACGTCTGGCGTCCATTTTGAACGCCGTCAGTGGCGTTGGAACCCTGACACCAAGGCGGAGCTTTCCAGGGTGGTTTCAAACATTGAGTCCGAAGTTCAAGCGTGGGCCCCACTGCCCGTCTTTCGAGCTGCATGCAGTGTTTCATGAATTTTTCATCGGACGTCCGTTCAGGGCGTACGAGCAGTCGTTTCTAGATGTTTTTCCGAGGGGATTTCAATGGTGCAATCCGCCCGCTCTAATTCCGCACGCTGGTGCGGGCCCCGTGAGGGCCGTTTCGGGAGTTAACAGTGGTTTTTAGCATTATCACCGGGTGTCTGTTTTGGACAAGTGATTAGTCCATCCTGTGTGCTTTTTCGAGAGGATCACAACGGTGTGATCCGTTCATTGTGTTTCGGGACCGGTATGCGGGTCCCACATAGCACCGCTCATGTGCAGTGTGCCGAAATGCATCTTTTTCTCCGGATATCTGTTATGCTCAAGTGAGTAGTCTTTTTGACATGTTTTCCTGAGGGGATCACAATGGTGCGATGCGCCCGACTGTTTTTGGGGTCGAGGCTCGGGACCACGGGACGCCGTTCGGGCGTAAGGTAGTATTGGCGACTTTTACGTCAGATACCCATTTGGGGCGAGTAAATAGTTAATCTCGCATGTTTTTCCACAAGGATTACAACGGTGTAATATTTTCAGGCGAGCGGAGCCTCATATGCGATCTTATTAAATGTAGAAATGTGAAAGGTGCCCCAGTGGCGGTTCTTCTACCATGTTTGTAGCGGGCCTTTGGCGTGTGATCGTGTGTACTCTTGGGAGAGTGAGGTTGGTGTTTAAATAGATATGTTTGACTATGCCTCAGCCATTGAGGTGGCAGGTTGGAGTTGTTACGTCACGCCTTCGCGTTGACGTTGGGTGCCGTGTGCACGATAGCCTTTGTGTTGGAACGTGGTATACTCTGGGATTATACGGGAACGCTTAGAGGTACATGTGGTTGTCTATACCTGAGGACGTTTGTGAGCTCAGTTGGGGTTGACTTGGGGCCACATGTCGTGTGGGACCCATGTGCGTGCCGTGTTCTGTTTTGCGTACTTTTGACCTCTTGTGACGTAGATGGTCCCTTTTGTTCTCGTTTGTTAACCAGCAGGGTAGAGTTTTCCCCTGGTCCTGTTCTCGTTTGGCCGACAAAGATGGTTTGTTCCTCTTTTTCTTCAGCTGTGAGGGGTTTCAGTACCGTTCCCTTTCACCGAACTGCGACATCATTTACGACTACGGGTGTTCGTATAGTGTGGGTGTTTTTCCCCACTTTCTGGGATGAGTTGTCTCGGTCCGCTTCGACAGTGACTCAGCGGATTGGAGCGTGATCGCCTTGAGAGGCCTGGGGAGTTTCTCCCATTCTTTCGTGACCCCTGGTAGAGTTCTTGTGGATTCGGTGTGACCAACACTTTACGCGGGCACCGATCCTCTACCCAAGAGGTTGTTTCCAGCAGGGATGAGGTTGTTACCAGTAGGGCTGAGGTTGTTTCGAGCAGAGCTCGCCAATGGGTTCTCATCCATCAGGGATGGCCAGTACAGCGGTGTTCACCGAGCAGTACCATCCAACAGGGATGGCCAGAGCAGTTCTGGGCTTACCTCCAGCTGGGCTGGGCAGTGGTCCCCGATGCTGGGCTTACCTCCAGTGGGGCTGGGCAGTGGTCCCCGATGCTGGGCTTACCTCCAGCTGGGTTGGGAAGTGGTCCTCGATGCCGGGCTTACCTCCAGCTGGGCTGGGCAGTGGTCCCCGATGCCGGGTTACCTCCAGCTGGGCTGGGCAGTGGTCCCATCACCGACTTTAGCCGGGTCTCCCTCCAGTGGATTACCCTGTTACGAGACTGGGCAATGTGGCACCTGTCGACTTTTCGGGTCTCCCTGTAGTTGGAACCCATCGACTTCCAGGGACCCTCCAGCGGGGCTGGGCAGGGGGTCTCCTGTCGACTTTGAGCAGACCCCTCGACTACGGGGCAGTGACAAGGTGTGGTTTTAAGTTCCCCCAGAACTCTCAAGTACGAGGGGTGCTTTTCCCCCACCGAGACACGTCCTTGTGACGCGATCTAAAACCATGCGGGCAAGTCAGTGCCACCCAAAGTGGATAGTGTTGAGGTGCGGTGGTTTGATCCCCTTGACTTGTAGTTCAGGGCAGACATATGGGATACTGGGCATCGATGGTGTCTACTTCTAGGACTGTTGGATACTCTTTTCTTGGGCTGAGCTACAGGATGGATATCCCCTTACGACCTTGTTCGGGCTTCTTATTGAGCATATGGACTTGTATATACCTTGTTCTAGTACCCACTTCTTGGGTTTGGTTACTCTCCTTCCAGGAGAGGCGAAGACGCGTGGGGTATGCCACGTGATTTTTGTGTCTAGCTTCTCATGGTTGGACAAGTCTAATCTCCTGCTATAGGTAGCGAAGACTCGATGGGAATTTCATCTTCTCACCGTTTCCAGATCCTTGTGTTTGGACAAGTCTACCTTCTTTCCTCTTGTTGTGTTGAGCTGGACTCTTTACTACACTCACAGTTGTAATCCTTTACTTTTCCCTGTTCTCTCTACTTCTCACCCTTCGGTACCTCCTTTGTTGCTCCCTCGAGCCTTCGGGGTATCCTACTGAGTATTTTTATACTCACCCCTGCTTGGGATTTGCCCGCACTTGGTGTGCCCTTGCAGACGACGAACAGGTTGGACGTGACGTCAGAGGAGCTTAGGAGTCAGAAGCGTAGACCGCGTGCGGTGGTCGGAGTCGGGTTCCAGGTGGGGGACCCTTCCAGCTGTTTTCCTTTTTGTTTACCTGTTGCCGGGTTGTGGCACTTTTCTGGTTGGGCACGTGTTTTTCCCCTTTTCTTTTTAGTTTACCTTCAACACTTTCTTTGTACTTTTAGAGGTCGATGCACATTGTCGTTTATTTATAGAAGTTTCCCTTTGATTTTATTTTAACTCTGCACTTTTGCATTGAGTGTGCTGCGTGTGTGTGTATAGGTACTTAGGCAAAGGCCTCCCCGAGTTATTGTGCCTTCAGCGTTGGTTGCCAGCCCCTGACCTATGGAGGCGGGCTTGGGGTAGTTGCGGCTCGAGCCCGGGTAGGGTCGGGTCGTGAAAAAGTGGTATCAGAGCTGGTTCGTTCCTTGGGACACTGTTCATACATCCCTAAAATAAAATGAATTAGTTGGGATTTAGGGAAACAGTGCTAACGTGTCTCAAGAGCAGGTCTCAGGCCAGGGAATCCAGTGATGGTGCGGCGGCCGACGTATCCATTCACCAGGACATTGATAACCCGATTGTCGACTCGGCATGCTAAGACACTTGTTGCAGGGAAAATTTGTTTGTGCATCACATAGGATTGAGTCTTTGACTGTCCTTCTTGAGTCAGCTCCCCATCGTTGTTATTATTGGTATATACATATATGCTCATCTGACCGCGACACTCCTTGATAATATTCAGGATGTCTCCGCGAAGACAACTAGCCAGGATACCAACTTTGGTTTGTGACGATGACCCTGTGAGCTACGAGGCCATAGTCCAGGACCCATCATGTGAGCCCCTTTCTCCGGGTGGGACAGTAGCAGCACCCCCACCTGTTGAGCAGTAGGTAGTTTCAGCAGAGCAGGCTGAGCTTGAGCGCAGGTTGAGCGCGATCCGTGAGTTCCAGCGGCAGAGACCGCTGAGGTTCAGTGGTGAGCCAGACCCTCAGGCAGCAAAGGTTTGGCTAGAGACAGTGGTTCGCCTTTTCAGGCTTGTGCAGACGCCAGCATATCAGAGAGTGGATTTGGCAGCCAACCTTTTTCGTGGAGCAGCTTGGCGTTGGTGGAGTCTGGTGACTCAGTTTATTGATGACTCGTTGCTTTCGTGGGGCGACTTTCAGTTGTTGTTTCATGAGGAGTTTTTCCCCTCCTGCTTGAGCTCTGTTCGGATTCAGGAGCTCCTTTAGTTTTAGTAGGGAGGGATGACGGTGGTCGAGTACGTCACTAGTTTCGCAGACCGTGCACGATTTTACCCGAACTTAGTCCGTGACGACAACCTCTGAGTGCGGAAGTTTGAGAAGGGTCTCCGCCGAGAGATTCATGCTTTCATAGTACCCTTGGGAATTTCAAAATATGTTGGGGTGCTAGAGAAGGCGCTGGTGACAGAGGGATTCCTGTCACATTATGGAGCTAGTGGTGGCAGCAAGCACATTGGAGCCGAGACGTCTGCCGCAGCTAGCGGGCGCCGGCAAGAAGAACCTCGACGCAGGTGGCTTTCTGACAACCAGACTCAGGGGCGTGGTCGTACACCACAGTGGCACCGGAGGGCACCAATGAAGCCCGAAGAGAGTCGGTGCTATGCTTGCGATGGGTGAGGTCACCTGGCACGGGATTTCCCGACCAGGCATGCAGAGAGCTTTGGGCAGGCAGCAGGTGCGCCACCATGACAGAGGCAGCGCCGTGATCGGAGTAGTACCCAGAGAGGTAGTTCTAGTAGAGGAGTTGGAGGAGATGGTAGTGGGGGATGACTTTACAAGGTCTTCCCATCACCACCAGGCGGTCCACGTTAGTCTCCGGGAGCTGACAGTTGGGACCACAAACAGCCACGGGCTTTGGATGTCTACGATCCTACAGAGCATGAGGTGATAAGAGGTACACTCTGTACCTCTTCTACTTCTTGTAGTAGAATTGTTAGACTCTGTGTGGGGAATGCTTTCCTCCCTGCTCCTTGTTTGAGTTGTTACCAGGGTGACGTAGGGCGTTGGGTGTAACCCTGTGTTAGTAAAGCAGAAGGTGTGAGACCCTTCTCTTTTGTCGATGGTGGAGACTCCTTTGCCTTTCGAGTGTGTAAGAGAGTCTTGGTCATGGGAGATCGACTGTAAATCTTGCTTGACCAGGTATCCTTGGGTGCTTCACCATATGGATATTCTGAAGGAGAGAATCACCAGGCCTTGTCCCATGTCCAAGTGGTGATTCCTGTCGTGGCATGCAATGTAGAGGTTTGAATGGGGAGGTGAGCTACCCCTGAGGTCCATCGGACCATTTGAGACCGTGCAGAGGGATGGCAAGGTTCCCTACCACCTTACCCTAACCCCAAAGGCTGGTTTGGGTGCGCGACGTCTCCCATGTGACTCACCCGAGAAGAGGTGTGCGTGCTCCTATGCACGACATCAGTGAGGGTAGACCTCACATGAAAAGATCAAATCCTTTGGTCTGTGAGCGGTGGCGCATAGCTGTGCGAGAGTTCTTCTGGGTACGGAGGAGCCGAGTGCGGGCTGAGTACCCTGAGTTTTTCCCTAGTTTTGCTTTTCGGGGATGAAAATATTGAAGTAGGGAATGATGTAAGAACACGGTTTTTGCTGTGAAAGACTTTGGAATAATCTTGAAATTATTCCAGAGCAGCGTCCTCAGACGACGTGCGATTCCGAGCCCCGGTGTGGCTGGAATTAAATTTTCAGTGCGTTCACACTGGACACGCCAAATAAATGGGATAACTCATAAACGGTGCTTCAGAACCAAGATCTGAGTGTACGGATGGGTCCAAAATGGGGTTTTACCCTAGTAACGACATAAAACATGTTGGCACGGGACGTTTGGACACCTCGCTCGCTTTCGGAACGTTAAACGGATTAATTAATCAATTAATTTATTCATTTAATGTTGAAACGCAAGTATCTCTTAAATGGTGGCTCGGATTGGAAAACCGAGGGCGCCGTTGAGTTCAGAGCATGTCGTTTACCCTATGAGGGGTGTAAGTTTTGCGGGCACGGGCCATCAGTGAAAAATGGCCCCAGGGGCGTTTTCGTAATTCGGCAGCCTCGGGCGTTGAGCTTTATAACTTTTGAACGGGGCCTCAGATTAAAATTCTGAGATAGCCTTTGTGCTCAGGAGGTGGTGTTTACCCTAGGTGAGGCTTAACCTCGACCCCATTTAGAGTTTCGGGTGCGGGATAAATTGGGGGTTGAATTAATTTAATTTCTTCTTTATTTAATCCCTAACCCCACCCCTCTCCTTCCCCATTTCCCTTCCCCATGGAGGACGAGCTCAACCAAGGAGGGGCCCTTCTCCTCTCCTCTCCTCTCCAAGGCGTGGCGGCCGGCGGATCACCGAGAAGCTTCGGGCTGCGCCCTGCAAGGTAGGATCTTGTTTCCATTTTAGTTTCCCGCACAATGTTCATCCTAAATTTACATTATTTAATTGATGTCGAATCTGCACATGAATCCCATGATCGTGTAGTACATTTTATGAGATTTCCATCGCTCTTTTCGGTTTGTAAATCGAAGTTCGGGGGAGGCTGGGGTCGTCCAGCGAAAGTTGCGGGTTTTTGGGTTTTTCCAGCCGGTTTTGAGGGCTTCTAGGGGTGGTGGCAGGCGGTGGCGCGCGGGCAGCTTCAGGAGGGTGTCGCGGCGCGTGGGCGGCCTTAGGCGGGTGTCGCGGCATGAGGCGGTGGCTGGCCAGGGCGAGGGGGCGGCTTCAGGAGGAGGCCGGGGCTCAAGCAGAGCGCCTCAGCGCGGTGGCGGGTCGCCAGGGAGTGGCGACCGCGGGGTCGTGGCACGCGACCCCCGTGCGGCGACAAAGACCCGCGCCGCGGGCCGGCCGGTCCAGGCCGGTCCAGCCCAAGGGGCCTTGGCCCCTCGGTTTTCGGACGCCCGTATTTTCCGATACGGGTGTCCGTTTTGAGTGCCATCTGCGGTAGTGGAACCGTATCGACAAGACAGAATTTTTGAGATGGTTTCGGGAATTTTTAATTCCAGAAACGAGGGGACTCGGAGGCGCGACGCATCTTTAAGTGTTTTGACGTTTTTCCGGGGGATCTTGTTTTGGACGGCGCAGACGCGTCTGACGTCCGTTTTGAACGCCGTTAGTGGCGTTGGAACCCTGGAAACAAGGCGGAGATTTCCAGGGTGGTTTCAGGCGTTGAGGCAGAAGTTGAGGTACGGGCCCCACGACCCGTCTTTCAAGCTGCGTGCAGCGTTTCACGACTTTTTCATCGGACGTCCGTTCGGGGTGTATGAGCAGTTGTTTCTGGATTTTTTTCCGAGGGGATTTCAATGGTGCAATCCGCCTGCTCTAATTCCGCACGCTGGTGCGGGCCTCGCGAGGGCCGTTTTGGGAGTTGATGGTGGTTTTCAGCATTATCACCGGGTGTCTGTTTTGGACAAGTGATTAGTCCATCCTGTGTTCTTTTTTGAGAGGATCGCAATGGTGTGATCCGTTCGTTGTGTTTCGGGACCGGGATGCGGGTTCCACATAGCACCGCTCGTGTGCGGTGCGCCGAAATGCATCTTTTTCTCCGGATATTCGTTGCTCTCAAGTGATCAGTCTTTTTGACGTCTTTTTCCGAGGGGATCGCAATGGTGCGATGCACCCGACTGTTTTTGGGGCCGAGGATCGGGACCACGGGATGCTGTTCGAGCATAAGGCGGTATTGGCAACTTTTACATCGGATACCCGTTTGGTGCGAATAAATAGTCGATCTCGCATGTTTTTCAGTGAGGATTACAACAATGTAATCAGTTTAGGCGAGCAGAGCCTCATACATGATCTTATTAAATTTGGAAATGTGAAAGGTGCCCCGGTGGTGGTTCTTCTACCATGTTTGTAGCGGGCCTTTGGCGTGTGATCGCGTGCACTCCTGGGAGAGTGAGGTTGGTGTTTAAAGATATATGGTTGACTGTGCCTCAGCCATTGAGGTGGAAGGTTGGAGTTGTTACGTCACGCCTTCACATTGACGTTGGGTGCCGTGTGCACGATAGCCTTTGGGTTGGAACATGGTATACTCTGGGAGTATACGGGAACACTTAGAGGTACATGTGGTTGTTTTTACCTGAGGAAGTTTATGCGCTCAGTTGGGGTTGAATTGGGGCCACACGTCATGTTGGCCCCATGTGCGTGCCGTGTTCTGTTTTGTGTACTTTTGACCTCTCGTGACATATATGGTCCCTTTTGTTCTCGTTTGTTGACCAGCAGGGTAGAGTTTTCCCCTGTTTCTGTTCTCATTTGGCCAACAGAGATGGTTTGTTCCTCTGTTTCTTCAGCTGTGAGGGGTTTCAGTACCGTGCCCTTTCACCGGACTACGACACCATTTACGACTACGGGTGTTCGTACAGTGTGGGTGTTTTTCCCCACTTTCTGGGATGAGTTGTCTCGGTCTGCTTCGATAGTGACTCAGTGGATTGGAGTGTGATCACCTTGAGAGGCCTGGGAGTTTCTCCCATTCTTTCGTGACCCCTGGTAGAGTTCTTGTGGATTCGGTGTGACCAACACTTTACGCGGGCACCGATCCTCTACCCAGGAGGTTGTTTCCAGCAGGGCTGAGGTTGTTATTAGCAGGGCTGAGGTTTTTTCGAGCAGAGATCGCCAGTGGGTTACCATCCAGCAGGGATGGCTAGTACAGCGGTGTTCACCGAGTAGTACCATCCAGTAGGGATGACCAGAGCAGTTCTGGGCTTACCTCCAGCTGGGCTGGGCAGTGGTCCCCGATGCTGGGCTTACCTCCAGTGGGGCTGGGCAGTGGTCCCCGATGCCGGGCTTACCTTCAGCTGGGCTGGGAAGTGGTCCCCGATGCTAGGCTTACCTCTATTTGGGCTGGGCAGTGGTCCCCGATGCCGGGTTACCTCCAGCTGGGCTGGGCAGTGGTCCTGTCACCGACTTTAGCCTGGTCGCCCTCCAGTGGATTACCCTGTTACGGGACTGGGTAGTGTGGCACCCGTCAACTTTCCGGGTCTCCCTGTAGTGGGAACCCGTCGACTTCCAGGGACCCTCCAGCGGGGCTGGGCAGGGGGTCGCCTATCGACTTTGAGCAGACCTATCGACTGCGGGGCAGTGACGAGGTGTGGTTTGACGTTCCCCCAGAACCCTCAAGTATGAGGGGCACTTTTCCCCCACCGAGACGCATCCTTATGACGCGACCTAAAACCGTGTGGGCTAGTCAGTGCCGCCCAAAGCGGATAGTGTCGAGGTGCGGTGGTTTGAGCCCCTTGACTTGTAGTTTGGGGCAGACGTATGGGATTCTGTGCATCGATGGTGTTTACTTCTGGGACTATTGGATACTATTTTCTTGGGCTGAGCTACGGGATGGAGATCCCCTTATGACCTTGTTCGGGCTTCTTGTTGAGCATATGGACTTGTATATAACTTGTTCTAGTACCTACTTCTTGGGTTTGGTTACTCTCCTTCCAGGAGAGGCGAAGACGCGCGGGGTATGCCACGTGCTTTCCGTGTCTAGCTTCTCATGGTTGGACGAGTCTACTCTCCTGCTATAGGTAGTGAAGACTCGATGGGAAGTTCATCTTCTCACCATTTCTAGCTCCTTGTGTCTGGACGAGTCTACTTTCTTTTCTCTTGTTGGGTTGAGCTGAACTCTTTACTGTACTCTCAGTTGTACTCCTTTACTTTTCCCTATTCGCTCTACTGCTCACCCTTCGGTACCTCCTTTGTTGCTCCCTCGAGCCTTCGGGGTATCCTACTGAGTGTTTTTATACTCACCCCTTCTTGGGTTTTGCCCGCACTTGGTGTACCATTGCAGACGAAAGATAGGTTGGACGTGATGTCAGAGGAGCTTAGGAGTCAGGAGCGTGGACCGCGTGCGGTGGTCGGAGTCGGGTTCCAGGTGGAAGACCATTCCAGCTGTTTTCCTTTTTTTTTAGCTGTTTTCGGGTTGTGGCACTTTTCTGGTTGGGTGTATCTTTTGCCCCTTTTCTTTTCAGTTTACCTTCAGCACTTTCTATTTGCTTTTAGAGGTTGATGCACATTGTGGTTTATTTATAGCAGTTTCCCTTTTCTTTTCTTTTTACTCTGCACTTTTTCATTGAGTGTGTTGCGTGTGTGTGTACAGGTACTTAGGAAAAGGCATCCCCGAGTTATTGTGCCTTCGACGCTAGTCGCCAGCCCTTGGCCTGTGGAGGTGGGCTTGGGGTAGTTGCGGCTCGAGCCCGGGTAGGGTCGGGCTGTGACACTCAATATAGAAAAAAAAAATACTTAGCATAAATCAAAATTCTATACATAGCTAATCTCTTAATAAAAAACATGGTATATCTGAGGAAAAATTTACATTTAAATCATTCATAATGGCTTGTAAAGAAAATGTGAATTATCCAAAGCATATAATCCAGGATTTTCAATACCAAGAGTGTAGAAAGTCCTGTTGTTGTGTACCAGGATACCCCGGGTCAAGCTCAAAACTCCTTGTTAGATTTTTCACTCCTAGGTACATTTTTTCTAGAGTCACCTCTACCTATTTTTATCCATAAAGGTATGTATTTTCTAGAAAGATTCACATAATATATTCCTTACCAAGATTCAAGGATGTTCTTGTATGTTTGTTTAAAAATACTACCTTAGGTATTTGTTCCCTAATCTACATTTTCTAATCTAGTTTCCAATTTTTCTACTAAACTTCCTCTGATACCAACTGTAAGGACCCAACCCCAGTTGCTCAGAGCTAGTGCCTTATTTTATTACATTGGCATATAAAAAATGAATATTCATCCCAAACGAAAAAGTATTTTAGTAGATTTTGGAAAAAATATACATAAATAAGTTCAACATTACATCTTGAAATGAAAACAACACTAATTTATTCCATTAGAAACATCCATGCCTCCTAGATTATGCTTGAAAGTCATTCATAATTTACTTCTTCATATCCTGGGAAAATGAAATATAAGAAAGGGGTGAGCTCAAATGCTAAGTAAGATTAATCAATATAGCATAAGATAATATAAACATAAACATTAGGTATTGTGAATAAATGAAAACACATGCCTTTACAAATAATAAACTTGAACACATTATGACACGAATATGAGCTGAGTAAATAATGCTATAATAAAACATAATCATGAGTATTATACTAGTTAAATAACCACATGAACATTTAATTACTAGATTCATAATGAGGGAAGTTTATATGATGGAAATTATGAAACATATTTTCAATGCCTTGGCCAAGATGTCTAAAAATGATTAAGTCCTTGGCCAAAACAATAAATTAAATTGGGAAAGGCCTCGACCAAGTCCATGTCTATTTGTCTCATGAGACCTAATGATGCATCGAGGGGAATAGAGGGCCCAACCATCAAATAATAAGTCCAATGAATTCCTCATATGAGCAGGGGTAAACATAAGCAACATATACATTCATATTGAAACTAACATATGAAATATAAATAACTTTCCCCAAACATTAAGCTTAAACATTAACCATTCTGAGTAAATTGGTGAATGGTTTTAGGATATCACATCCAAAATAAAAATAATAATAAACCATACAATTAAATATGGTAGATGAAATCATAAAATATTACTCCTAAATATACATAATAATCAACAAGAGTGTTAAAACAGACAGAGATACTCTTATAAAATCATTAAGTAATTCTTGAGATAAATACTCTTTTATTTTGAAAAGAAGAGTTATTTTGGAAATGTATTTGTATAAAACCAAAAGTGAAGTAAGATAGTATTTTAAAAATAAAATTATTGATTTATAAACATAATGGTTTCCAAAAATAGATTATAGAGTTCCCTTGAAAATAGGTAAGAATTTGAGAAATTCCCTTGAAACGGGCATGTATTTCGGAAATGGTTTTGAAAGTTCCTTTTGAAACGTGTAACTCCCCATAAAATAAGAAAGGGTTATTGTTGGTAAAAATATATAAAAAACTCACATAGAATTTATGAGGAGTACATAATAATACAAAATAATTTTATTGAGGTAATTAGACAATAAAAGTAACCCGAATGAAAATGGAGGTTCGGGTGGAAAACCCTTACTTTAAGTCTGAATGTGTTCTGCTCTTGAACTTAAGGCCCTGGAATATGAAATTATACTCATTAATAACTTATTTTAGAACATATTAGACATGTATTTAGTGTATCATAATTTTTTTAGTTCATTTATGTCCTTATTTATAAGGTATAATATTGAATTCCGTCATTCCGTAGTGTTCGTTTTCTTGATTTTCATAATCGGTTCACTTGTTTTTAAGTAATGGAGTTCATGTGGAATGGATGTAAATCTCCAGAATTGAAATTACATATTATTTATGAACATAAAGAAGTGTTAATGATAATTTCTATCATTTTGTTACATTAAAATAGGATGAATCATTAGATGAATTATTAATGACATTCACTTAGATTATTTAAGCAGTATTTTGATTATTAGGAACTAATTTGGTCATATGATTTAATAATATGTACATATAATGGTTAATGAATATTAAATATGTTATAATAAATATATTATAGTCTGTTTAAACCATAAAAATTGGTTCATGACCAGTAATGAAGGAGAAAATGAAGAATGAAAATTCATCGTCCATGAAGGTTATAAATTGGAAACTCATGGACGTTGATTTTGTTTATAAAATAAAAGGGAGAGAGTAAGAATATTGATGATGGTTATTCCATTAACATGATATAATTACAGTATATATATGATACTAGAGTTATCATGGTCATTTGGACTGAGGAGATGAGGATAGGATAACAAAAGAAGATAAATTGAAATGAAACTAAATGAAAAAGAAGGGTGCTTTACCTCTTGAAATAACCTCCTTGAGAACCTTCTTAAGACAATGGATTTTGGTCTTTTGGAAATAAAAAGAGATTATTGTAAGTGGGGAGTGACTAGGGAAAGGTAATTGGGTAGATATTTGAGTATATTCAAGTCTTAGAGGAGTGAAGAGAAGAGGGAGTGAGGGGGGTTTTATAGTGGGGGAGAGGGGTAAATTTTGAATATTTTATTCATTATTTTATTATTTCCATCAAGACAACCAATAATGTTGTTTCATGTGACCCCTAATAGTAATATGTTCATGTGAGTTCGAACCAAGTGGACTTACATCACTTACGATGTCATAAATAGTGTATTTAACTGATAATTTGAATATACGGGTTTTTACCGTATTTCACTATTCATAAAAAATTCAAGAATTTCAGAAAAATACAAAAAATTCACCCCTACCATTTTTTGACATGTAGAATTAAAAAATGAAATCCATTTTTATAAAATATTTTTCTAAATATTATTAATTTAATTTTTAAATAAAATCATAGTTAATTCGAAAAATAACAATTTTCAAGGTATAATTAGTTTTATATCACATTGAAAAATTAATTAAGATCTCATTATCTTATTACCTTAAGAAAATAAAATTATATAATTATTTACTATTCATAAGTGTTATATTACTATTAATATGGGTATTTTAATATTCACCAAAAATCAAGTTTTTTCTATGAGACTCCAAATGACTCACTGATCACAACTCTAGATAACCGTTTTTCAAAATTGAAAACATAGTAGAGGAAAAGTTGTGTTTAACGACTAGATTATAAAATGTGTTCTTTTTTAGTGAAACAGTGTTTCATGCATTAAATATTTATTTTCAAAACCTCGGGGTGTTACATATGATATCCAACTAAAGTGAAAACATGCAAAAAGTGTTTTTAAGAAACTTTAGAAATGGGCCACTTCAATGAGGTTTAAGAGAAAATATAAGAGTCTTTAAAGTGGAAAAAGGATTTAAATAAAACAATAAAAGAGATAAGATAGTTTTTCATGATAAAAAGAGTGATTTTAGAAAAATATTGGTTTATTAAAATATATTATGGAGCGTACTTGAAAATGAGTAAGAAATTGGGAAGTTCCCTTTAACCGGGCTTGCTTATCGGGAGGAATTGAAATGGGGAACCTTATAAAATATTTATTTCCCCATAAAATAAAGTTGAACTGATCTGGATCCATGATTTTGAAATATATACAGAGAATTTAGAATAATTATATAAAAATAAAGAAGAATTACACTAGGATAAAGATAGAGAAATCATAACCCGAAGAAAAAATGGAGATTTAGGTAGAATCCCTTACCACTTTGCAAATAGTTAACCCATATGCCCCATAAAATCAATGAACATTAAATGAAACATTTAATACCATGAAAATAAATATATTAATTATATTAATCATCAAAGGTCAGTATACATACACCAAACATGAGAAATAGTGGTGAATAAGGCATATATCACAGAAATGAAAGTGAGATGAGAAAACCCTTCCTTATGTCTGAAAGTGTTTTGCACTTGTACTTCATATCCTGGATAATGAAATTAGATTCATTAATAATTTAATTCGGAATCTATTTAATATGAATTTTATTTATTATAATTTTATTAAGTTTATTTATTCCCTTTTTGATAAATTATAAGATTCAATTTCATCATTCGGGAGTGTTTGTTTCCTTGGTTTTCATGATTGATTCACTTGTATACATGTATGAAAGATCATGTAAAATAGAAATAGTTATATAGAATTAAAATTATATGTTATTAATGAAATTATATAATGTTAAATTATTTTATATATCATTTTTTCAATATATGATGATGATTCATTAGATAAAATGTTAATGATAACCATTTAGATTATTTTGGCATTTTTTCAATCATCACGAACCAGTTTTTTCTTATGAATTAACATTATGTATATATAATGGTTTAAAAACATTAAATAATCTTAATTACATATATTAAATTCTGTTTTAACCATAATTTTTTATGACCAGCCTTGAAGGCAGAATTGAAAAACAAAAACTTGTCGTCCATGAATGCAATAAATCGACACCTCATGGATGATGTTTTCATTTTTAGAATAAAAAGGGGAAGATAAGAGAATTAATGCTTGATATACCATTAACATAATAAAATTATTATATATAAAAGATACTATAGTTATCATGTCACTTTGGATGGTGGAGGTGAGGGAAGGATAAGAAAAGAAAAGAAATTGCAAGAGGGTGATAAGGTTTTACCTCTTAAGTGTCGCCTCCTTGAGAACCTCCTTGAGGGACTTGGAAATGGTATTTTGGTGATAGAAACAAGACCGGAATGTGGGGTATAGGTTTAAGAGATCAAATAGGTATAATATAATAAAACTTCAAGTCTTTGGATGTGTGAGGAGAAGGGGTGGTGAGGGGTGGTATTTATAGTGAAGGAGAGAGGTGTTTTTCAATTATTTAATTCATTTTTTTATTATTTTGGATAAAGACTATGAGTAGTATTGGTTCTTATGACTAAATAAAGTAACTAGTGCATTAAATTTATAACCAATGGAGTTTTTACCTCATATACACATCATCCATGACTCAATAATTCATTTATTTACTTATAATGTTAAATACTGTAAATTACCGTATTTCTCTATTCACCAAAATTTCAACTATTTTAGAAAAATCCCCAAAATTCACCCTAACCATTTTTATACATGTAGAATTAAAAAATAGACTCCATTTTATGAAAATAATTTTCTAAATATGATAAATTTAATTTTTTATTAAAATAATCATTTATTAAAAAAATACCGATTTTAAAATTATTACTGATTTTATAACACTTCAAAAAATTAATTAAGGTATCATAAAATAATATTATAATCTAGAGAAAACAAAGTATTAATTATTGAATCAATTTTATGAAAATAAAACTTTGTTTAAATCGTTGTATTAATTATAAAATTGTAAATAAACATTTTGTCTCATAAAAATACCAACACTTAATTTATCCATTTTAAAACATTTATCTACCTTTTCCAAGATATAAATATATCATACTTTAATTTATAAGAAACCTAAATTTTATTTATACTTTCATAGGTGAGGTTATTATTATATTATCTGGATTACTGTTCCTAAGGGTCACATTACCATTCCAATGGTTATATTTAATAGTATATTACGGTTTTAAACTTGGTGTTGTGTGAAGCCTAAACTATCAAAGATGTTAAATTTTATAAGATATATACCATAAATTCATGGGATGTTTCACTGAGATTCAAGTCACATTGTGTAAATATGAAATTGAGTATTTTATGGTCTGTGTACACCATAAAATGCTATCCCAATAAATAACACCTCCAACGACGCAAGACATAAACCACAAAGGCTAACTTGAGATCGTGCGTTGGGTAGTTACTCCCATGTGGAATCAAATGACAAGAACTATATACCATGACCCAATGCTCATTTATTAGAACTGATCCTAACCCAATACTTGATGCATCATAATAGACTATATAGATTCTGTCCGGCTCTGGAAGAATCAGTAATGAAACTAAAGTTAGTCTCACTCTTTCAGCTCTTGAAAGGATATCTCATAAAAGTATGACCATATAAACTTAAGACCCTTCTTAGAAAATTAAGTAAGTGGTTATTCTAGGTGTGAGAAGTCTTGTATTAAGAGATTATAATATCTATCTATCCCCAAGAAAATATGTATATCAAATACATTCTTGGGATGCTCCCAGGAAACTACAGTTCTCACCTTCTCTAGGTCAACTGATACTCCCGTCTCTAAGATAATATGACCTAGTAAGTGAATATTATCCATCCAAAAGTGATACTTTATGAGATTAAAATATAATTAATGCTCTCTTAGTTTATCCAATACAATATAAAGATGTTTAGTATGGTCTTGTTGAGTATGATAATACACCAAGATATCATCCATGAATACTACCACAAATGAATATAGATAAGGATGAGAAACCAGGTTCATCAGTGTAATAAAAATTATTCACACATTCATGAGACTAAAAGACATTACTAGGTACTCATATAGACCATAACTACTATGAAAAGTTGTATGAGGTATGTATCAAGGTCGAGCACACACCTGATGATAGCCTGATCTCAGATCAATCTTTAAGAAAACCCGATCTCCTCAGAGCTATTCAAAAAGATCATCTTTCAGAGGCAAATGATACCGATTCTTTACCATTATCTAGTTTAATTTCTGGTAATCTACACATAGCTTGGGGGTATCATCCACCTTATTGGAGAAAAAGGACTGGTGAACTCCACAGAGAAGTACTAGGTTATATAAACCACTTAGATTCCAAGTCCTATAGTTACCTATTGAGCTCTGAAAACTCAGTAGTGGTCATCTTGTAAGGAGGAATGGATATTGGTGTAACATCCCAGCCCAAATGAATATGAAACTGAAAGCTGTATTAGTTTCCACATGGCCTCAAGCACACCTTCCAGTATGCTAGAGGCTTCCAACTAGCAGCAATGGTCTAATGATGGTATAGTGTGGATACTATACCATTATGATCATAGTTTCACAATGGTATATTAGGAAATAAATAACAGATAATAGAATAAGTAGAAAATTAAATAAAGGGCAGCAGAGGAATAATATGAACTAAATAAGAGATGGCCAATGCCCATATACAACAATTCATGCATTACCAAATGATGATACACAAAATAAAATAGTATACATACAAAAGGTGACATGAAATTGTGTAGTACATGGATAGAAAATAAATAAAAATCATTAAGGGTGATCTCCTTAAGAATCACGAGCTTTGGTTCAATCCCTTACTATTAACTCCTAGGTACATGAATGACAGTGCAAGTAATAATCAATGGTCTTGCAAACATGATATTGGCTTGGGTACCCCAGTGTAATGGAGGCCTGATCAGGGTGTGAGATATACTCAGTAGGCCACCAAAAATTGTGTCTATATATAAATTCAGTCTGTGAATATAAGTTAAAAAAGTGTATAGGTATAAATAATAATAAACAATACTGAATAAATAAATACTAGTTAACTCAGGTTCCAATAGGACACCTTTCCAACTCTACCTGCTTTGGCATAGGCTGAAATTATGGTCTGAATAGTAACCATATATATATAGTAATAATATATACATAGTATAGTTATATATTTCATCCACCAATATGGACTAAGTACACACAAATGTAAGTAGCCATATACCTAGAATACTAGGTGCTGGCTGGATTGGGGTGTAAGTCAGTCATCCATAACCAGTCTAAAATTGCTTATAAGCTCAAGAAAAGGGTATAAACCCTACATATAATAATTAATGAGAGACTTAAATCTCATCACTCTAGATGGTGGGTGAGTCATCATGTCAAAACCTAAAACAAGGGACATGGTGCGTCATGCCCACCATCCAAATAGTGTCAATGGTGTGAGACATCATGATCAACAACTAATGTAAGGAAACATGAAACATTATGTTCAACAGAGTACCTTAATTATCATTCCACATCCAATATTAATGGAATATTAAAATTAATAATAAGTCATTACCTCTTAAGATAATCCATAAGACCAATGTAACCAAGGGCATCAAATTTATTACAATTCACATAAGCTGTGCTTATTTAAATATAGAAAGAGGCATTATCATACCACCCAATTAATTTCCATTTAATTTTAAACATTCAATTTAAACAATCTATCTCATTTATCAAAGCATGGAAATTTATAATCAAGTCTTTCCAACCCACTTAGAAGGTGGTTGGTCTTTGAAATAATTAATCACAAGGAAGGTCATGCCCACTTATTCAATCCATTTAAGAACATCATTTGAGGCCATGTACTAAGCATGCTGCATAACTAGAAATAACATAAAGGAATAGGAAAACATCAATTCCATAAGGGGAAGCAAGATTTAAATCACTAATCACCACTTTTTATTTTAGAAGATAGTGCACCTCATCTGAGGGGTTTTATTATAAAACATGAAATTGTTAATAAAAAATTCATTTAGCACAACCAAGAATCACATTCAAGAGGCATAACTCAATTCACCAAAAAGCAGCATTTTAGAAAGATACTAAATGAAGAAAATCAATTTCATGGATCAATGTAGCACTTAGCAGGTGCCATTATCAATTAAGCAACTACTTATATGGGAAATTACAAATATAAGTTAAACCAAGCATTGGGAAGTGGTTTGGTTCAATTGGTCATTTACCTATATGGGAAAATCCATTCACAGTCTAAGATAAACGCTTAGAAGACATTCCATGCATCAAATACATTAAATAGAGAAATTAATTTCATGATATAACACCCAAAGGGGTGGCTATAATTGAGTTCGACATCCTCTAATTACTTAAAAAGTCTCAACAAGAGTAATACATCATGCATATAACAATTATAAATGAATAACTCATTTTTAATGAAACTCATGAAAAAGGCCAACATGAAGCACAATGATGATATTTATAAATTAATTAAAACTTGAATAAAGATCTATAGACCACCTACCACATACTTATGATGCTCTACTTGTCCAATATTGAGGCTTGATTTGGTCTAGTTCAAGATAAATTGAAGAAATAGTAATCTAACCTGAAAATAGGGTGAATGATCTTGAACCAAAATATAACAATAGTTTGGAAGAGAAATTGGGATATGAAGAAAGAAGAGTCAAGATCTTATCGATGTGGATTAAATGTGACCGAAATATCTCAAATTTGACTTCAGACGAAGGAGATAACACCATGCCTAGTGGAGGAAGGAGTAGGAACCCACAAGAGAGGAAGGTAGGTGTTGTCTACTAGGAAGAAGAAGAAAAAGAGGAGAAAAGGTTTAAAAACATTTTATGGGAAAAAATGATAATTCCTACTTAAAAAATGGGTTGCATAGTTTGGTTGCACAGTTGGCTAAACCATGCACCAACTATGATTCCTCTACTTCTTTGGAAGGGGACTTTCATGGTTTATGCATAAGATTTGGGAAATCAAGCACAAACTATGAGATTTCCCTCTATTAAAAATCTATAACAAATCACACGACCATGTGGCCCCTCTCACATGGTTAGACCAAACCGCATGAGGCCTCCATTTCCATTGGTTTTGACAAACAATTTCTACAAGAGGGTTTCATGGTTTAAGACAAACCATTCACCCTATCAGCCTTCTCTAGTTTTGAATTTTTGGGGTCTGACCTTTTTAAACTCTGGAAAACACTCGAGGAACCTCTCGAGCCTTCAAAAATTAAAAAAAAACACTTTTAAGTGTTTCAACTCTCAAAATTACATTCTTAAGATCAGTTCAAAGAACGACCCATCCACCAAATGAAAAAAATTCAAATTCTCTTGGAATTATACCTTGGCTCGAAACATGGGTTGTTACAACCTCCCCACCTTGGAACTTCTCGTCTCTAAGAAGCCTTGGGGAAACAAAAAAAACAACACCTGACCTATAAGGGTCATGAAGTCTCATTAAAAATACTGAATTGTGTTTCCAAACACCCAATTAACCTCCAATCATTACTTAAGCATACGATACTTAAGCTGTGAAAACCCAAGAAAATGCTTGTTTTCTGAACTAAAAACACTAAAACAGTTCCTACACTAGCCTGTTTAACTAGAGACATGATCAAATCATGGTATATTTAAAAATATGGTCAATGGTGCTCCCCACCATAGTTTTTAAAAACAAAAGGGTCCAATTCTAAGCCTTGATACTGCCACCATCATAATTTCTTGTAAATCACACTCTGGAATTATAATGACACTCCTAGTGTGATTTTGTTTCGGTCAAATGGATAATTCCCCACTAACCTTATTTATCTAGGTTGAGCTAGATTTTTATGAAAATCCCTAGATGATACACACTACACTCATCTCCACCTAAAAACGTGCCAAAAATGGTTCTTCACCATCTGTATTCCTTAAGATGAAAGAAAATAAGTCGATCCACCTCCAACTGAGCATTCTCAAAATGATCAGCTTAGATGGCCAGTGTATTACATCTTGAAACATGAGGCCTTTCTCCAAGGAATTTTTCATTACCCTTGATCACATCTACTGAATCTTGTTTCTGGATTTCAATGACATTTCAATCCTAAAATCCATTTAAGTTGTTGTGCCTTAGCACGAACATGGGTGTACACCCGATCCGATATACTTGGATCATCACTCTAGAAACATATCATTTGATCTCAAATGAGGTTTGGGGTAACCTAGGAATCATCAACTATAATTTAAGGAGATCATCCAAGATAGCCTATAATGTGGTATTTACAAGCGAGACACCGGTCCACAGCTAAGATGTCCACATGTTAAGAACACCGACTAAGCCCAATGACAGTCAAGTCAAGAACTGGTTGGTGTTCATGAGTCCAACCAAGGAATTACTACTTGAGAACCCAAGTATCACTCATGACTAATCATGATTTTTTAAATAACCATGATGTCGAAGCATAACTCCCATGGAGTTTACTTATTAGAAAAATAGCATTTAAATTTAGCGCGATGTATAACTGACGCTCTCTCAGTGTACCTGAACAACATAAAAATAGGGGACATGATCGTCACCAAAACAAGATCACACTAAGAAAATATCAAAGATTACCAAAAATATTGGATATACTTCAATCATATCCAAGATAAAGTGTTCTATGGATTCACACCAACCATATTCCAACTAAAAAAAAGAAGACTAGTCAAATCTCTACTGGTTGACTCTCTTAAAAGAATCTTGGATTCACCTACTAACATATAGTAATTAACTGATCACAATGCCTTTACCACCTGAGGCATCCTGTGATCACTCAATATTTACCTCCAAAGTCCATCTATGACCAAAGGTGTTTCTCAAGGGTTTCATACTCATCCAACCATATCACTGCCATGTTGTCTTACAAGCATCAACACATTATAAGACACACCATCCTCACAAGAATTTGAAAACAACACAGAAAATTTTCAAATGGTATTCCACAGTTTCATCCCTTATACTTGGAAGGAAATGTATTCACTTGAACTGATGTGACTCTACCCACCTTAGGAGTGTCTTATTCATTGAAAGAAGAGATGGAATAGCTGCTCACAAGTATAGTAGATCAGATTCACCTTAAATAAACGTGTGAAACTTCTCTGAGTCACGCTCACATAAATCATATCATTTTACCTAAAATCCAAGACCAACTTGATCGGCATGTCAAAACACTTGATCCTCTTGGAACATCATCCTGAGCATTGGGACAAATTTTATTCCTTTAACACCCATGTCACTCTAGTATGAAGATGATTGATAATGTACTCAACAACATATGGCTCAAAAATTCCACCAAACTCAACCAATTCATCATATCATTTGGAAACTCAACGGGTACTGCGTATATAAATGCACAATACCATGAGGTTTTAAAATCAAGATGGAACATCCTCAATATTATCCATAGGCTGTATACCATATGAATCTAAGTATCAGGTGGTTCATACAAGATATTTAATCCAGAGTTGTATTTCCCCATACGACCATTAACCTGGATGACGACGTACCAAGTTGTGAATCACTGGGGGGAAGAGAGGGTCATGCGACCAACTAAGAGGTTGACCATGACCTAGTCATGTCCAACCAGCTGAAATTGAGCATTACTTGATGCTCCCACCCGTAACAAGGTCAAGGATACTATGACCACCCATCCAAACAAGGGTTTCATTCAGAATCTAAGAGTCCTACTAGGTTTGAAGACACCAAAATGTTACCATATGTCAGAGATCTCACAACATCTATCAATGCATTTAATCTATAAGGGAAATACCAACCTCAGTATAGACCCTTAAGAAATCATAAGCATCGTCCCTATCACTAGATAACACCAAATAGATTTCACTAGGCCCTATGCTTATCATTTATTCCCTTTCTAAAATGGAAAATGCCTATGAAAAATGATTATATTTCCATTCCAAGGCAACTCAAATAGATATTTAAACTACCCTTATAGGAGGGTTTAAACTAAGGATACCACCTAAGGTTCCATTTTAAGTCATTACATTGATTCACATTCAACATTTAAACATTTAAAATATTTAATTCAAAACATCAAGTACTAATTATAATACAAAGCACTTAGTACCTAATTTAACTAACACCTTAAGGAAAAACAAGAAAGCCTTATCAAAATTCATTTTTAAAAATTAATTATTTATTGAAATATCATCATAATTAGTAAATTTATCATGTAAATCATTTTAATAGATAAGGAGACCTATGAGGGTCCTTCTAAGCCAACCTAGGTTCATCAGAATGCAACCTAATAGTAGTTTCTTAATTTTCAAAGTTTCAAAACACATGTAACATGTTATATCATAAGAAACATGCCCCATATGACCTACTTATGTCCAATTGTGCATTTATAAAGTTAATCATATGGATATTTATTCTCGTGTAATAGAGTCAAAATCTATTATAGAGGAAACCATCAAAAATTTAATTTAATTTTTCTTTTTTTTAAAATACCCCAATGGGGTTTACCTGATAAGCTTAAATACCACAACATGACTACTAGGTTTGAGTCATGTAAGAGGTCCATAAGCAGGAAATTTATTTCAAATAAAAATTAAACAAATTTTACTTTTATAACCATCTTAAAATATATCATTCTCTTAAATAATATCTTGATTACATGGGTTTCCATCTCTAGTTTATAAATCGGTCATACACTTTATAGATCGAAAACTAGATCCCATTTAATAGAAACCAATTAAATTTAACATTTTAACTTTAGAATCCTTTAAATTTTAACAAAAGTATCTAGATATATACAAATATTAAAAGATGTTTTGAGTAATCAGGTTACCTTTCCCCAATTTATAAGGCGCCAATACACCTTAAAACTGAAAACTTGCTCTTTTTTAATTGCGACCAGTATGTTTCAGCCCTTGAAACCAATTATATATCAATTTTATAACTAATAATGATATCATAAGAAATAAAAATGTATAAAAATGCTAAATAAATATAAAAACATGATACATAGGCAAGACATGCTCAATAATCAGGCCGTATGACATATAATCACCTAATCAGGGTAGCATATTAACTTGATAAATAAATCACCCAAGCATGTTATATAAATAGTCATGTTAAAGAAATACCTAAAAAGGTAAAAAACTAAGCATTTCACTAAAATACCTAACATGGTATATAACATCCAGGCTAATAAAAACACAAGGCACATCATCACAGTCAGCAGGTAGCCTACAAATTCAACTACATGGCATGACATATGCATGACATGTGAATCTCCATGTGCCTATAATGATGAAAGAAATGATACATCCTTACCATACCAGGACAAGGGGAAAATACTATAAATCTCATAGATCAATAAGCAGTAGAAAGAACACCGATCACTTAAGGTGAAATTGTAATCAACTGTAACAAAAAACATTATGAACATCAACCCCATCCTTGGACACTTGGACATTTCCCCATGGGTGGGTTGATCACTCCTAGAAAAAACTATTTACCAAGAGCTGACACATTCCTAGTCTCATGTTTACCAGCCTCAAATAGTAAGACAAAGGAAAAAATAACCCCTTTGATACCCCTTTTTAACATCCTAGCCTGACTAACTATGAAGCCAATAGTCAAACCGGTTGCCACATAACCTCAAACATACCTCCCTGTACGCCAGAGGTTTCCGACTAGTAATGAGGGTCTAATGATGGTACAATGGGGAGACTATACCCTCATGATCAGAGTATCATAATTGTATATTAGGAAATAAATAATATAATATAGTGGAAGAAATAATAAATTAAATACATGGTAGTAGAAGAACAATATAAACTGAATAAGAGATGGAAAACACCCATATACAAAAATTCATGCATGTCCAAATGATTATACATAAACTGAAATGGTAGAAATAATGTAGGAAACACGAAACAATGTAGTACATGAATAATAAAAGAATAAAAGTTCCTAAGGGTGATATCCTTGAGCATCCTGAGCTCTGGATCAATCCCTTGCTTCTAACTCTTAGGTACAAGAACAATAATGCAAGTAATAATCCATGGTCTTGTGAACATGAGATATGATCGGGTACACCAGTGGAATGGCGACCCAACTAGGGTGTGATATATACTCAAAAGGACACCACCAACAGTGTCTACATCTAAATCAAGACCATGAATATAAGGCGCAATAATGTACATGTATAAAGAATAATAAACAATATTAAATAAATAAATACCAGTCAGTTCAGGTTCCAATAGGACACCTGGCTGACTCTACCTACTTCAACATAGTCTAGAATTATGGTCTTATCAGTAACCATATATATATAGTAATAATAATATATATATATTATAGTTATATATTTCATCCACTTATATGGACTAAGTATGTGTAGACGTAAGTAGCCATATACCTGGAATACTAGGTGATGGATGGAGCGAGGCATAACTCAGTCATCCATAACCAGTCTAAAAAAGCCTATAAGCTCAAGCAATGGGTACATGCCATACATATCATAATGAATGAGAGACTTCCTGCTCATCACTTGAGATGGTGGCTGAGTCATCATGTCAACACCTGAAACAAGGGACATGGTGCATCATTCTTATTTTCCAAATAGTGTTAATGGTGTGAGACATCATGCTCAACACCCAATGTAAGAAAACATGAAACATCATGCTCAAAAAATTACCTTAACCATAGTTCCACAACTAATATCAATGACATATTAATATTAATAATAAGGCATTACCTATTAATATAATCCATAAGTCCAATATAACTAAGGGAATCACATTTATTACAATTCACATAATCCATGATTATTTAAATATAGAAAGAGGCATCTTCATACCACCCAATTCAATTCTATTTAATTTAAACCATTCAATTTAAACAATCCATGTCATTCATCAAATCATGGAAATTTATAATCAAGGACTTCCAACCCACTTAGAAGCTAGTTGGTCTTTGAGGCAATTAATCACAAGGAAGGTAATTCCCCCTTATTCAATCCATTTAATAATATCATTTGAGTCCATGTACTAAGCATGAAAAATATCAAGAAATAACATAAAGTCATAGGAAAACACCAATTCCATTAGGCCAAGAAAAATTTAAATCACTAATCACCACTTTTTAGTTTAGAAGACAATGAACCTCATCTATGGGTTTTATTATAAAACATGACATTGTTATAAAATAGTTCATTTAGCACAACCAAACATCACATTCAAGAGTAATAACTCAATTCACTAAAAAAGAGCATTTTAAAAGGCTACCAAACATGGAAAATCAATTTCATGGATCAATGTATCACTTAGAAGGTTACATTATCAATTAAGAAACTATCTACATGGTAAATTCCAACTATAAGTCAAGATAAGAACTTAGGAGGTGATTTGGTTCAATTAAGCATTTACCTATAGGGGAAAATCCATTCACAATCTAAGCCAGATGCTTAGAAGACACTTTGGGTATTTAATCAATTAAATAAAGAAATAAATTTCATGCCATCATACCCAAAGGAGTGGATAAAATTGAGGTTGGTATCCTATAATTACTTAGCAAGTCTCAACAAGAGAAATACATCATGAGTATAATAATTAGAAACAAATAACTCATTTTTAGGGCGATACGCGACAAAGGACGGTGTGCATCATAATGATAATATTTATAAATTAATGGAAACTTGGTTAAAGAGATATATAACTCCTACCTCATACTTAGGATGCTATAATCATCCAATATTGAGTCTTGATTTGGTTTGGTTTGAGAGAAATCGAAGAAACTGACATCCACCTTGAAAATAGGGTGAATGAGCTCACACCAAAATAGAGCAATATATAAGAAGATAAATTAAGATAGGGAGAAAGAGAAATCGAGAGATTGCTAATGAAGATCTAGTGTGACTGATGGAGCTTGAATCCGACTTCGGATGAGGGTGATAACACCATGACTAGTGGAGTAAGGAGAGGTAACCCACAAGAGAGTAAGGGAGGTGTTTTATACTAGAGAGAATAAGAAAAATAGGATAAAAGGTTTAAAAAAAAATTCAGGGGGAAAACTGTAAATACCCCCTAAAAAACTAGGCCGCATGGTTTGGCCACTTAGTTGGCCAAATTGTGTGCCAAAAATTCTCCCTCCACTACTTTGTAAGGGGATTGCATGGTTTATGCACACAGTTTGGGAAACCGTGCACAAATCATGCGATTTACCTTTATAAAAAATCTGCAACAAACCACATGGCCTTGCAGCCCCACTCTCACAGTTAGACCAAACCGTAAAAGACCTCCATCTCCACTGGTTAGTTGTATAGTTTCTACTGGAGGGTTTAATGGTTTCATACAAACTGTGCACCACTATCAGCCTTCTCTGGTTTTGAGTTTCCAGGGTCCGATACTTCTGAAACTATTTAGAACACCTGAGGAACCTCTTGGGCCTTTAACCAAGTTAAAAACAACACTTTTGAGTGTTTCAACTCTCAAAATTATGTTCCAAATCTTTTTTCAAAGAATGTACCATCCACTAAATTCCAAAATTCTAATTCCATTATAATCTTACCTTGGCTCGAAACATGGGTTGTAACAACTGGTGAGACTCTTGGCACTAGATCATGGAAAACTATACCCCTATATATAGATGTAGTCTTGAAAATTAGTTCAGGAAAATGTTCCTGAAATGATCAACCACTGGAGGTAAGTCCACCTGATGCATTCTATGATCATCCAGGTATAAGCTAGCAATATGGATTTTCATCCCACCTAACCACGATTCTCGAATCTAGCTCAAATATCCTAGACATATCATTCACCATTATTAATAAAAACCCCACCCTCTAGTGATGTGAAAGTCACCCTTAGATTATATATTTCAATGTACACATTATTGGTAACCAAATAGTTCATCCTAAGAATGATGTCAAACCCCATCATGTCAAGGACAAAAAGGCCCCACACGAAGTGACACCTACTTACCTCAACGGGGCACTCATTGCACTAGTGTACACTCTCCGACCCATCCCCAATGGAGTATAAAGTTACATCACTCCATATAAGAACTAAACATCAAGACCAAGACTCTCCACAATAATAATACATATGAAATAACGAGATATACCTATATTGAAAAGACAAGATACTAATGCAGAGGCTACTTGAATAGTACCTCTCACTACAGAAGGTATGAAACTATGCTCCTTAGGTATGAGATGTAATGCATACATTTGGATTGATACACGACCCTAATATATCGCATGACTACCTTGAGTAGATCTACTCTTTGTCACTAAAAATCTGGTATCTGGATACTCCGACCACGACCACCACCTCAGCCTGACCGGCCGGTCGTACTCAAGCTCTCTACCTGATGAGAATCTTATGACCCTTCTCCTAAATGTGGAGTTGGTTCAAACCTTCTCTCACTAGATTTCAGAGGAAAGGTCCTGAAAAACTACTTTAGATTCCCCATCCAACCATAAGATCGACACTCAACTAGGTCTCTATCACACTGGCTCCTCATGTGTCCATACCTCCCACACTAATGATAGAGAAAAAAACTACTAATACACATACTTTGACTAGTATTACCCTCACGAAAGACCTCAAAGAATCTATTTCTGGAACATGAAATAGATCCACTGGGTCAAGAAGCTGATCTACCATGTTTTGTTCCCCCATCCTTGCTCAGGTTAGGTTCAGTAATAAATTCCTAATTTACTATTTTTGAAACAATAGTAAGCTGAAAAACATTCACATGTGATTAGATGTCATACCTAAGACCATCCTAAAATCTCAAAGATTTTGATAACTCATCACCTAACAAAATATGTGAAAAACATTGGAGCTTTGTAAAATGGACATAATAGTCCATGACTGATAATGTACTATACTCCAGATGCATAAACTCTCTGGCTCTATTGGCCCTCAACGTCTTGGGATAGAAATAATCATAGAAGGTTATCTAGAAATCCCTCTAAGCCATATCCCAATGATGATCTGTCTGAATAATCACGTCCCACCATATCTTGGTGGAATACCATAACATATACATAGAGAGCTTCAATTTCATCTCAGGAGGTGTCTCAAGATCCAAAAAAATGACAGCATGGCCTCTAGCCATGACTCTACAACCTATGGTATGTCATCTTCTGAAAACATGGTTAGATTCTACTGTTGACACTCACACATAAACTCTTCCATAGTCGAGGTAGGTCATGATACTCCTGGAATAGTCTTCATAAAACATAGAAATACCTCTCAAAACTGACCTTCAACAGATATCTACAAATGCCAAGTGAATGCCTTAGTCAAGGTTTTACAAGAGCACAAATATAAAAATAGGACAAGAAGAAGCCATTCTAACACAAGTCACACCCCTATGCCTACTCTTAAATTCAGGTCTAGGCAACATACAAGTCATAAGAAAATCAAGTGACATTTCCTACTACCAACTACTCAGGTTAGGTCAGGATCATGTTCTCTTCTATAAGTCAGGGGTTTCAATATACAGAGTGTCAATTACAATTTATAGATAAAAACACCCTTTATAACATGAGTCACACCCCTATTTATAAGTATTTTTTAATACGTGTACATACATATATCTTAATATTATTATATAAACATTCATGAAATTATACATACATCTAAATATAAGTCCATACATATAAACATGCATGCATACATATTAATGTAATTATTTATAAATATATATAAATATAATCACATAAAGAAATAAGTATGTTAACATAAATATGTGCATACATATGTAGAGGTATATGTAAATATATTAATGTAATTATTTATATACATACAAATATGTTAATGTGATTATTTATAAGTATACAACTATATAAGCACATAAAAAATAATTATATATATACATGCATGAGTACACACATATATATAAGTATATAAAAATATAAACTTTGAAAATATCACTAATATATATATGTCCAAAGACAACGCTGTAAATAGTCATTTTTAGCACTAAAAATTGCTCACAAGCTAGACATCTGAAAAAATATGGTATTTATCAGCACTAAAAAAAGAATTAAAAAATGTCATAGCAGTTGGTGCATAACTGCAGCCTTGAAAAATCCCTAACATAAAACCATAAGTTATCAAGTATAGAAAAAAAATTTAAATATTATAATTAAACACAATTGGAATAAAATTATTACATTTCACCATTTACATTAAATAATTCATATAAAATATTTACATTGATATAATATTTACAATTAATCAAAAAAATTACAACCCAATACAAAAAAACTCTCATAACAGGATTTTTCAAATAATAATCCAAACTATATACAAAATTATGTCCCTATAATAAAACCAATGTTTATTTTGGTAATAATATATAAACAAATTATAATTTTAATGTTGTATAATCACTACAAAAAATTGGAATTTAGCTATGTTTTTCAAAAATGTGGATAAGTTTTAAATTTAGCAATGTTTTCATAAAACATCACAAAATTAGCCATTGTTCTCCATAAAATGTCACTAATTTAGCTATGTTTTCAAGACATCATCACTAATTTAGACATGTTTTCTAAAGAGTGTTTCTAATTTAGTGACATTTTCTAGAGAGAATCGTTAATTTAGCGATGTTTTCTAGAAACTTTGTTAATTTAACCATGTTTTCTAGAAAAAATTTCTAATTTAGCCATGTTTTCTGAAAAAATTTTCTAATTTAGCCACGTTTTCTGAAAAACATCACTAATTTAGCCACATTTTCTAGAAACCGTCTCTAAATTAGTGATTTTTTCTGAAAAAATCACTAAATTTAAAAATTGTCATGTTTTTTAATGTAAATCGATGACATTTTTTTACCACTATTTTAAAACATTATTAATTATATATAAGTATAATTCTATTAATTTAAATATATATATATATATAAATAAAATTTTATAATTATATTTATATATATTTATATACAAATACATTAACATGTATTTAAATATCATAATATTTTTTTATATATATATTAACACACACACACAAATATATATATATAGTCCTTAGGGTGCAACTCAATAGTAGTCTCCCTTGTGGGTCTCGACAAAGTCTTGAGTTTGAGCCTCATTGAGTTCTTCTTTGCATTTGTGTGTTGCATGTTTTTATTGGTAATGTAGTTCATTTCCTCACATTGATGTAAATATGAATTTAGATATATATTAATATATATATATAAACACACACACACAGATATATATAAACACACACACACACATATAAATATATAAATATACATACATACATACATATATTTATGTATAAAAACACATATATTTTAAATTTAGCCATGTTTTTAAGAAAACGTGTCTATTTTAGTGACATTTTTACCAGTGTTTTAAAATGTAGCTAATTATATATATATATAATTATAATTATATTAATTTATATATATATATATATATATAAAATTATAATTGTAATTATATATTTATGTGTGTGTTTATATGTGTTTATATATATATAAGTTTATATATATGTGTGTGTGTTTATATATGTTTATATACATGTTAATATATGCGTGTATGTGTGTGTATAAATATATATGTGTATGTATATATATAATTATAATTATAAATTTTTTATTTTTATATATATGTAAATTCATAGAATTATAATTATATATATATATATATTTATATAAATAGAGCATAATACAATTTTAGAAATAAAATTATCTTAGGTCAGTTGGTGTGCCTGATTCTCGTCAAACTCCAAGTACAGGCTTTGAATCCCAATGGAGAAAAAATCTAGAAGGCATGTCAAGGTAGGGTTGGGGGAGTTCGGTAGCGTTAGTCGGTCAGCTTGGTCATAGAGTGCTAAGAGCACACATGAAGCACATTTAGCCAGGCCACAAAGCATATGAAACACACTCATTTTAAGAAAATACTATCAATGTAGAAAGGGTGCACATTTAAAAAAAATAAAAAAACATTTTATCAAAAAAATAATTTTCAAAAAAAATTGAATTAAAAAAAATAGTCAAATTTATAGCAAAAGTGTCTATTTAATAACTCATTTACCAACTATGACATCCTGGACCCGGTTCACTCGATAATAACCAAACCTGATTGCCCACATGGCCTCAAGTGCTCCTCCTCGTATGCTAGAGTTTGACAACTAGTAGTGAGGGTACATGGAAGAATAGTGGGGAGACCATACCCTCATGACCAGAGTGTAGCACAATGGTATAATCATAACGAACAATAGCAGAAGCATAAGAAATAACTGATCAATAGAATAATAAACACCCATCATATAAATAACCAAGTAATCCCATCCAATAGTGACATATACAAATGATGATCATGGAATTAAATAAAAAATATAGGTAAAACATGACAACAATCATCTAGTATAATACATGTATCAAAAGTACAAGAATACAAAAAGAATCTATCCCAGATAGAATTACGAGCCATATCCTAGTCCTGTGCACCCCTGCTCCTATGAAACAATGAATCAAGCATCAATAAGAGGGCGATTGCCCCTTTCCCTACCTACATCCATGAAGTCTATCTAGGTACCTGATGGTGGCCCGAATAGGGTGTGAGATAACACTCAGTAGGCCACCACCAATGGTGTCTATAACAATTCCCATATTTTTATATAAATTAAAGCATTGTTTAGATATAACAGGTTTACAAGTAACAATAGTAGAAGTGATGTTGCCCAGTCAATCAAGTCTCACTATGATAAGTGACTAAAATGTAAGGGTTTTCTGTATGGAATAATAAGAAATACCAATATCATCCTATACTGTGTAATCATGTATCAGTCCAACATGGTCAAGATCCAAGGAATAGAAACATCTGATGCATCCAAGTAATCTGGATCCATGGATTAGAAATGTCCATAGAATCCTAGTAATCTCAGTCAAACAAGTAAAACATATCCAAGGAGTTGAAATATCCAAGTCATTCTAGTGGGTCATATCCATGGGGTATAAATGTCCAAGGCATCTTAACATGTCAAGTAAACTAGTTAAATTGGATCCTTGGAGTAGAAATGGTCAAGGCATCCAAGCAAGTTGCATAGATAGGATCCAAGGAGTATAAATGTCCAAGTAATCTATATAAGCCTTGTATCTAGGATCCAGGGAGTAAAAATTTCCAATACATCCTATCGATTCATCAGATTCAAGGAGTAGTAATATCCAAGGCAGCCTAATATATCAAGAAAATAAAGTAATCATATCCAAGTAGTAGTAATGTCCATGGAATCCAAGTGTACTAGTTAAATGGGATCCATGGAGAAGAAATTCCCAGGTCATCCTAACCAAATCAATCAGCATTTCATTAATCCATTTGTAATCATATATAGGCCAAGGGATTAAATAATTTATACTTTTCATATACAAATGAAAATGTGATAAAAGATACTTACAACCCTAAATATTCCTCTTAATTACCACATTCAATTATCGATTATATAAAGTGATCCCAACACACCTTGAGGGTGGTATAATCATGGTAAAAAGGTAGAACCCACCCCATGGGTGGTTTTAGTTGAGGTCGGAAAACTCTAACCTTTAATAATGGTTTTATGGAATGTATTAAATATGTTTTTATCATTTAACTCAAGGTTCAATTAATTTAAAAAGAATCACCAAGAAAGTACGGCATGCAACATAATAACAACAAGATATAAACAATGATACTTTTTAAGAAAAGGTATATACCACCTAACTTAAGCCCATAGAAGAGTACTAATCCAATCTTAGCCTCTGATTTGATCCAGATTAGAATAAAATAGAATAATGGATGAACTCCATAAAAATAGGGCATAATATCCCACACCAAAATAATGTCATCGATAGCAAGGAAAACAACGAAAGGTGCAAGATGAACATAGAACTCATTGGTGGATATCCATGAGACGAATGCTTGTTGAATCATATGTTAGATGGAGCAACTAGATCAAAGCCTTGGTAAGAGTCTTAGGGAGCTCAAATGGGAGAAGGAGGGGTGGCCACAACTGGAGAAAAGAAAAGGGGAAGAAAGTTTAAACTTTAAAATAATTAGAAAAAAATGGACATTTACCATTAAATATTGGGTCACACAGTTTTGGTTGCATGGTTGGCCAAACCACACACCAACCATGCACCCTCCACTATCCCAAATCCCCCCCTCGCATAAGAACACAATTAGACAAACCATGCATCGACTATGAATTTTTCCTCTGCTAAAAACTCTGTAGAATTTTCATTGGTGTGTGACCCTATTGTACGGTTTCATAAAACCTTGTGGACCTGGATAGTGGGATGGACCACCCCACATAGTTTACTCAAACCATATGGCATGGGATACATGGTTTCAAATAATCATGAGGCCCAACTCCCTTCTCTAAAATATTGGGCTCCAAGCTCTGAAAAATCCCCAAACACCCCTGTTTTGTCCACAACCTCACTAGGCATTCACATTTGGTCAAAATGAAAGAGTTAAACTGAAAATAAAACGGTTCTATACCTCACAGAAAAAACAAAGTCTTACAATATTCCCTCTTTAAAGTAATTCATCCCCAAATTTCTCTTCCAAGGTTGGAAAAACATCATTTGAGACTAATTCTAACCATTGAGCATGTATGTCGGCCACCTGCTCCCAAGTCTCATCCTATAAACGATCGTGATACCATAGCACCTGCAAAATAAAAATTTACCAGCCACAAAGAACCTTCATTCCTTGATCAACAATATATATAGGATGATCCTCAAAGGACACATATACCTTAAATTCAACCTCCTTGGGCTAAAGAATATGCGATAGATCATAATGATAATGAATAAGATGAGATATGTGGAAGACATCATGCATGGACTGATACCTTCGAGGTAACTACAATTGATAGGCTACCAGGATGACTCTCTCTATAATATTAAAGGTCCAGACATAATGACGTGATAAATTCCCTTGTTGTCGAATCCTTCTATGCCCCAATCTAGGAGAAAATCATAATAAAACCCGACACCCCACCTTGAACTCTAGTGGTCGATGATGATGATCAGTGTATGATTTCTGTCTAGACTATGCTATAGACATCCACTTCCTAATAAACTAAACCTACTCCTAAGTCTCCTAAATGAGATGAGGACCCAGTAGTGATGCCTCTCCCACCTCTAACCAGTACAAGGGTGAAAAAATGACTTGTATAATCCATCTATATGGTCACTTTGAAGCTTTTATTATAAGAAAACTCAGCAAGAGGTAATTGTTTCTCCCAAGAACCTTTGAAATCAAGGACTCATGCTTGGAGCATATCCTCCAAAACCTGTATCATATGCTCAGACTGACCATCAGTTTGTGGGTGATAGGCTGTACTTAGAAGTGCCTATGAACCCAATGCCCTCTACAACCCTTACCAAAATTGCGATGTGAAATGAACATCTCTATCTGATATGATAGAACATAAAACCCCATGTAGATATATGATATCATGAATGTAGAGACTCTCGAGCTGATCCACTGAAGGAGGCTCCTGAATAGGTAGAAAATGGGAAACCTTTGTCAACCCATCTATGATCACCCATACAATGTCACTTCCCCAAGGTGATCTAGAAATTCATGTCACAAAATCCATGGTGAATTCATCCCATTTACACCCTAGAATAGGAAAAAGCTATACAACCTAGCTAGTCTATAGTGTTCCACCTTCACCTGCTGACAGGTGGCACACTGAGTAATGAACCCAACTATCTCCCACTTCATCCTTAGACACCAGTATTGACATCATAAGTCATGATACATTTTCATAAACCAGGATGTATAACCCATATAGAGGCATGAGAATCTCATATCAACTCCCCCTAGATGTCTGTAGGAACCCAGACACATTCATGGATGCGCAAGATCTCATCCTCATCAACAATCCAACCAGGAGGCGGGTCCTCACCTCCCATGCTCTCCCATAGAACCAAGCCCTAAGAATATACTAACTTCCACATCTTCACTCTCTCTAGAAGTGAAGAGGTAATTGATAACGATTAAAGGAAATACTATACATGATGGTATTGAACCTATAAATGCATCTCAAAAAACAAGGTTGTAAGCTTCCACTCACTACTGGACTCCCGAACTGCCTGTGTCCAAGTCCTCCTGCTCAGAGCATCAGTAACCACATTTCCCTTCCCAAGTATTTAAGAAAGCTTGAAGTTACAAGAATTAAGGTATTCAAACCAAATTTATTTCTTGAGATTCAAGTCACACTGTGTAAATATGTAATTATTTATTTTGTGGTCCATGTACACCGTAAAACACTCTCCCATTAAATAACACCTCTAATGGAACAAGGTATAGACCACAAAGACTAACTTGAGATCATGTGTTGGGTAGTTACTATCATGTGACCTCAACTAAAGAGTCTTTTATGCCATGAATCGCTCCTACTGCATCAAAACCACTCCTAGACTAATACTTGATACATCATAATAAACTGTATAGATTCTTCCTAGATCTGGAAGAATTAGGAATGACACTAAAGTCAGTATCCCTTTTAGCTCCTAAAAGTATGTCTCATAGGTGTCTGGACATATAAACTTAACACCTTTATTATTCAAGCCTGTAAGAGGTGGTACTAAGTGTGACAAGTCCTATATGAAGCTCCAATAATAACTAGTTATCCCCATCCATCCAATGGCCTGAAGGCCTTCATTTTTTTATTGATTTTCGATAATATACCTTTCAAGGGGTGAGGTGGAACCCTTACAAGGCCCGAAGGTATAAGTATTACATGTCCCGTAGGCCTTAGAGGAATTCATTTTCCTATAGGCTTCAAACAACCAGTTATCCCCAAGAAAATTTATATATAAAATATATTCTTGGGATGATCCTAGGAAACTATAGCTCTAACCTTCTCTAGGTCAATTGGTACTTCTGTCTATGAGATAATATGACACAAGAAGTGAATCTTATTCACCCATAAGTGTCACTTTGTCTGATTATCATAAAATTAATGCTCTCTCAGTTTATCCAATATGATCTCAAGATGTTTATCATGATAGTGTTGAGTATGAGAATACACCAAGATATCATCCATGAATACCACCAAAAATGAATCCAGATAAGGATGGAAAACCTGGTTTATCAGTGATATGAAAACTACTGGTGCATTCATGAGACCGAACAACATGACTAGATACTCATATAGACCATACATACTATGAAAAGTTGTATGAGGTATGTATGAAAGTCAAGAACACACATAATGATAACTTGATATTAGATCAATATTCAAGAAAACCCAAGATCCTAAAATCTAGTCAAAGATATCATATATCCAAGGCAAAGGATACCAATTCTTAATCATTACCTGGTATCGTCCACCTTCTTGGAGAAAAGGACTGGTGAACCCCATGGAGAAGTACCAGATCTTATGAACCACTTTTATTCCAATTCCTCTAGCTGTCTGTTGATCTCCTGTAACTTAGTAGTAGCTAACCTATAAGGAGGAATGGCTATTAGTGTAATGTCCTATCCCAACTGACTATGAAACTAGTAATCGGACCGGTCACCACATGGACTCAAGTGCACCTCCCCGTATGCCAGAGGCTATCGACTAGAAGTGAGGGTCTAATGATGGTATGGTGGGGAGACTACACCCTCATGATTAGAGTAGCACAATGGTATATTAGGAAATAAGTAACAGATAATAACAGAAGTAGTAAATGAAATATAGGGAAGTGGAAGAACAATATAAAATGAATAAGAGATGACCAACACCTATATACAACATTGGATGTATGTCCAGATGATGGTACATAAATTGAAACTATATACATACAACAGGTGACATGAAACAATATAGTTAATGAATAAGAAAAGAATAAAATCCCCAAGGGAGATCTCCTCAAGCATTCTGAGTTTTGGCTCAGTCCCTTTCTCTTAACTCTCAGGTACAATCATGATAGCCCAAGTAATAATTAATAGTCCTACAAACATGACATCTTCTTGGGTACCCTAGTGCAATGGCGGCCTGAGTAGGGGGTGAGATATACTCATTAGGACACCACTAATGGTTTCTACATCCAAATATAGCCTATTGATATAAGGTAAAATAGTGTGCAGGTATAAAGAATAATAAATAATACTGAATAAATAAATATTAGTCGAATCAAGTTCTAATAGGACACCTAACCGACTCTACCTGCTTTGGCATAGGCCAAAATTATGGTTTGATTAGTAATAATATATATATATACATATAATATTATATACATAGTATAATTATATATTACATCCACTTATATGGACTAAGTACATGCAGATGTAAGTAGCCATATACCTAGAATACTAGGTGCTGGTTGGACCGGGGCGTAACTCAGTCATCCATTACCAGTCTAAATGGGTCCTATAAGCTCAAGAAAATGGAATAATCCCTATATCTCATAATGAATGATAAAATTCATGGTCATCACTCGATATGGTGGGTGAATCATCATGTCAACACCTGAAACAAGGGATGTGGTGCGTCATGCCCACCATACAAATAGTGTCAATGGTGTGAGACGTTATGCTCAACACCTGATGTAAGGAAACATGAAACATCATGATCAATATAGTAACTTAACCATCATTCCATAGCCAATATCAATGGTGTATTAATATAAATAATAAGGCATTACCTCTTAAGACAATCCATAAGCCCAATATAACCAAGTATGTCACATGTATTATAGTTCACATAAGCCATGCTTATTTAAATATAGAAAGAGTCATGGTTGTACCACCCAATTCAATTCCATTTAATTTAAACCATTCAATTTTGTTGGATTTGGTGCCCTAGAACCAACTTATGTGTACCTTATGATAGCCTATATTCATAGTTTTGAATATTAATAAACCTCTTATCACATCATGACTTTTCTTCTATATAAAATAGTATGTGATAATTCTCCAAGAGTAGCTATCACACTAAAAGGTCATAGTAGTTCCCCACTATGATAAGAACCCAAAAGTGCTATGACACTATTATTAAATATATATTCTATAGCTGGATGATATCATTTGAGGGACACAAATGATACAAGATATCAAGGGTGGAGACTCATAGGACTTTGAGGCACTTTCTCATGGTGTATTCCCTTGGTAATATCTAGTAGGATATTATGAGAATGAGACCCTCCTATAGGAAATATTCATTTATATGTTTCATTTGATGTTCCTATCTACAGACGTGTGTATTGGTCCATAGACTTTAATATTATTATTAATGAGTATTATGAGTTGTATATTTTGATTTATTGATGAAAACCGTGATGATAGATGTTTGCGACAAGGTAGGATACATTGGGTGCATCATGAGTAATATTTAATTAATGAATAATGCGAGAAAGGATTTTTCCCTTCTATTCTTTAACATAATTCGATATCTTTGGCCCTTTTATGGAAATGATATAGCCTATATAAATCCATACCCATGGTGTTATATATGCAAGTTCAATTTCTAAGAAGTCAAAGAAAGAGACATTGAGCATATAGGTTGATGACACCAGCATGCTACCTGCATGATTTTAGATATCATGATAAAGATATTATATTACACAGTAAGCATTCGTATGAGGTATTATGTCATTGTGACATTAAATTATTTATCTATGGGTTCCTTGGAGTGTTTCTAGATGCTAACCTTGGACTTTAGGTTGCTTCGCCTAATGCCACTGAGAAAGAGGCCTAGAGGGTCACACACTAAGTATATCCAGAATCTCAATTAAATAATAATAATAATATTTATTATTTAACAAACTGAATAAATATTATTACCATATGTGGTTTAATAATAATTCATGTTTTCTTGATCACATATATTCCATCACCAGTTATTCGAGAGAATATAATGCAATCATAATATTTAATAAATATTTAATTACTCTTTAGTGAATATAATATTTATTTATTTATTGGTGAATAATGTAGTGATATTTATTTAATAAGTAAATAGTCATTATTCAAGGTTTGATAAATATTATGGAGGAATGGTGGAAAGAGTTTAATGGTCTAGTGAGAAATAATAAACATTGAATATTATTTAATTAAATAATATTTAATTTAATTTAATTCACAAGTAAAGCGCATGTCGAGAAATAATAATAATAATAATATTATTTGACATGGGGTTCCGTAGGGATTAAATAAATAATAAGGGGAACTTGTGAAATTATTTATTTCTAACCCTAGTGATATATAAACCCAATTATATTATTTTCTCATAGATCCAATTAATTTATTTTGGTTTTGCACAACAAATTTGGAGAATTATCTCAAGCCCTAGAGAGATCCCTTCTCCAAGAACACTCCTAATTATGGAGAGTGATCTTCCTCCACATCTCACTCTCAAGCCAAGAGAGATCCAAGTGAATGATTTTGAAGTGGTTCTTAAGGCGATCAAAGGCAGAAGACACAAGTGATAGGATCTATCATGATATCACCCAGAGATTCCTATAATGATGTTAAAAGATTTTTGGAACACGTGTGGATCACTGCTAGAGGAAATATGCTTTTATTTCTATAATGCAATGACCATACAATGTAAATCTGTTGTCATAATCATCAACTAATAAATAATTCCATCAAGGTAATTCTTTAATTAATTAAATTAATTATAAATAATATGTGATGATCCTCTCTATGGTTCTAGTATTCTATATTTTTTCTATTTCTTTGATTTAATTCCATTGACCACAATATTCAAGATTGTGTAAAATCTCAGATCAATCATTGATCATGGAAAAAAGGAAAGTTGGGCACAACCCATCACACACTTCCACTACACCCAAAACCTATAGGAACTATCAAAGTGGTAACATAATTTTTTATAATTATTTAAAGACTGTTTATTGATTTACACATTTGTGATTTAGTTTTAAATTCAATTTTAATCATTATTTTAATTTTAATTGTGAGATCCACTTCTTCCTATTTTGTTTCTCATAGATCTAATCAATATGATTAATTTTATGAATGAAATAAAAATGGATATCTCTTCCGAAGGTGTCATGGATTTTGGCCAGATAACAAAGGAGTACACACTGTTTAACTGGAGTTGCACGCCATGTACTTGTGTTCAATGCATCAGGAATTAATTCAGAAATTATTTCAAACCATGTGAATTGATGACACACTGTGCATTTATTACTTACACTACATGTTGACTGGGCTAGCCTGGTGCATGGTCAACCGAAGTACATGCCGTGTAGCCCATGTACATGGCGTGTAGTCCATTTGAGTCACAAACAAGCCATGTATTAACATACAAGGACTATATGACTGGTGATCGTGTAATTCAGAGACCACATTCTATGTAGCCTATTGTATATGTCATGTACTCCATTTTTTCGAGGCATGATTTACACGTTGATTCCCTAGGCATGTGCCTTGGATACATGGTGTGAGGTGTACATGTCGTGTACTTATATAAAATTACATAGATTTAAAATTTATTTATTATGTTATATAAACCTTATCGACGTGTGATTGTGTGTGGTCATTAAGTTGATAGGACACACCATGTGATGGGTTTTAATATTTATATATATAAATGTTTAATTGACATCTAAATAATGTTCATATCTATATATGATGTATAAATCATAATAAAGTTGTTACTCTATGTGCATTGAAGCATAAAATGTGACAAAAAAATCATGTAATTTTTGTAATCATTAAGTTGATACTACATGTCAGGAAATTATGTGATAAGTCATGTATGCCATATGTCACAAGAGTAAACAATATATGATTATAATACATGTTGAGTAGAATCGAATGGGTATTCACCATATTGCCTCCAATTTAAATTTAAGCACATGGTTAATTTTAAATAAATTTATTTAATTTGTTTAAAATTACGATGGATGAGAATCTCAAGAAAATTAGGTTGAGAATTAAGATAAAATAATCGATTAATTAAATAAGATAATTAATTAATTTAAGTGTGATTTATCTTAAATAATAATGATTAAGAATTGAATTCTAGTTTTATTAAATGATTAATTTTTTGCATGTATGTGGATTATCATGATCATATACTAGACCCTTGTATGTGATTGGTTTCATTTAATTTATTATTAAATTAAATTGGTGGCATGTATGCCTTCTCTCCTCTTATTATGTAAGGGAATACATGCCCATGATTTATTTTATGCAAACCCCTTTCCCCTCACCTATGTTTGAGTAAAAGCATATGTAATGGATGGATCTCCCAAGCTAGTGGAGGCGGTTCAAGTTTAGAGCTAAGGAAAAACCAATCCAAGAGAGATACACAGGTGGATAGGTGGAAGGATGTAACAAAAATCTTAATTAGTTCAAGGTATTTTTCCCTAGGACAACAATTATTTTATCAACTTCTAGATAAACTAACCATTAGTAAAATCTCATGATCATACCACTTTAATATTTATTTTTGTCACGTTTCATGGTTATTTCATTATGGATGTTTTTATCACGATCACACGAATTAATGAAATTAACGAGCATGCAAGATAAAACTAAACTAAATTAGATTATGCATAAATATTATATAAGACATGGTTAATCACTTATGTAAATCCACTTAATATTAAAAAGTGTGTGATAAGGATAATAATTTGAAATTTATGCATAAAGGTATAAAATCCATCAATTATATATATTAAGTCGGTATAGTCTTCCATTACTTCAGCTAAAATTGAGCCATAGTTTAAAGTTCTTGACCAACCAAAGTTGGGGTGATTTAAATTATTGGGTAATTATAACTTGAATTTTTGGGTTGAATTAACTTAGTTCACATCAAGGGTTGACTTCCAAAGTAGTACTTAGTGTAACTGAGAGGCAAGGGTTGAGAAAATCTAATTTAAGGATTTCATGATTGGGGAGTCCACTCAACAGATCAAAGAACTATGAGTTAATATAGCTGGAATTTGGAATGTCTACCTAAAACCATTCAAGTTTCTTGACCAACCAAATTTGGGGTAATGAGAAGGGGAATGTGGATCCTTTCTAGTAGCCACCACCAAAAATACGATTTTTTATTAATCCCAAGCGACCCCATACATAACACCAAAAACATCAAAACAAAACAAAAGCATAACCAAACGCGGACCCCCCTACGGAGGGAGAAAATAATGTAGTCCTAGTGCATCTCCCCTATTCAAGCAATAGGATATTTAGAATCCAAAGGTGAGGGCTATTGGGTTTCAATAAAATCGTGGGAGAGTAACAAATATAATATTTATTTATTTGTCTAAATTTTATCAGATAAAGTACTAAAATTATTCTCAGATTATTTATAGAAACAACATTAAAATGACTTAAAACATATCATGATAATCCATACTTGAGAAGGATAACCTTTTTACAGGCACAAATTTCCATGAGTGGAAAAGGTGCTTTCATGTTATCCTTCTCCATGAAAGGAAATTATATGTGCTGGATGAGCCTATTCCTAAAGAACTTGGTAAAGAGGCTAGTGATGAAGAATTGTATCTCTTTGAGAAACATCTAGATTATGCTCAAATGTTCAGTGTTTTATGGTATCATCCATGACCAATGATCTTTTGAAGCAGCATGAGGACATGAATATGTATAGCATGATGTCTCACCTTTAGGATATCTATCAAGAGAAGGTGATACAAGAGATTTATGATATCTACAATTATTTTTTTATAACTATGCTTAGATATTATGAACCATATAGGCCTTATATAGTCAAGATTATTGGCTACATTGAACGCTTGGACATCTTAGGGATTAAATTCCTAGATGAGTTGCATAAAGATCTCGTAATTTCATCACTTCCCAAGGCATTATATGGATTTATTGTTAATTACAATACGATTAATAATGAGAAGAGTATTTCAAAAAAATTAACCTTAATTCTCCAAGTGGATAAGGACATGGGTCATGATAAACCCGTAGTCATTATAGTGAATAAAAAAGGAAGAACAAGGAAAAGGGGCCTATGAATCATAACAAGTCTAAATATCCCAAGAACATTCCTTACATGAAGAATAATATCTAGAGGTGGGGTAAGGAAAATGAGGTGGTATGTTTTTCATGTTGCAAGCCAGGCCATTGGAAGAGGAACTGCACCCAAAATTAAGGGGAAGCTAAAGATGCATTCATTATCGAGTGTAATATTTCAATATCTACACATTGGGTATTAGATATAGATTTTAGTGCTAACATTTGTATCCAAATATAGGAACCAATTAGATTCCAAAAGATTTCTAGAGATGTGGATATGCGTGCTGCCAATGGTGTGAGTATGGATGGTCTAGCCATTGGTGACTACCACCTTTCATTTTCAATGAGAATGATTTTGATTTTAAAAGATTATTATTATGTACCCACGATTACCAAGAACATAATTTCTGTATCATGACTAGATGTAGATGGGTTTTTTCTCAAGTTTGGAAATAAAATTTGTTTCTTTTATAAGAAAAACATATGTTATGGTATGACACATTTAAATAATGGTCTTTATGTATTAAATTATGAAAACCAAGTGTTGGAAATTGATAATGAATCATGTTCAAATGACTCATATAACACTTAGCTATGGAATCACCATCTTGGTCATGTAAATGAGAGGAATTTAACAAATTTTTATCAATATGGTTATTTAGACTCATCTAAGCTAAAACCACTTGAAAGATGTCATGATTGTTTACAAGGAAAAATGACCAAACCACCATTTGGTGGAAAGGGTGAAAGGGCCACAGAGCTTCTAGGATTTTTACACATTGATGTGTGTGAACCATATCCAGTAAAAGCTAGAGGTTTATATTCTTATGTCATAACTTTTACTGATGACTTGAGTAGATGTGTATATATTTACTTAATGAGGTATAAGTCCAAGTCCTTTAAGAAATTCAAAGAATTCAAGAATGAAGTAAAGAATCAATTTGGAAAGAAGACAAATAAGATTTGATTGGATCGAGGTGGTGACCATCTTAACCAAGAGTTTATCAACATTATATGGGGGTGGAATGGTGTTAGTGAAAGAAGTAACTGTACCTTATTAGATATAGTAAGGTTGATGATGAGTCATGTAGATCTTCCATTATCCTTTTGGGGATATACATTAAAAACTGTGGTATACACATTAAACCGAGTACCAAATAAAGTGGATAATGGAATTACCTTTGAGTTATGGAGTTTAAAGAAACCTGTTTTTTTACATACAAGTGTATGGGATTGCAAGGCATTTGTTAAGGCCTTATCTACGAAAAAAACTAACACCTCAGGGAATAAAGTGTATCTTTATAGGGTATCCCAAGGAAACAAAGGGATGCTACCTATACAACCCCTTGAACAAGAAAGTGGTAGTCACTAGACAATCCATATTTCTTGATAGGTAGAACATTCTCAATAAGGACAGTGGAAGAAAGATTAATTTTGATGAAGTTGATGCTAAAGATACACAAGAGTTGGTACATGAACAGATTCCATAGCCCCCCATGGAAGAAGTAGTTCTTAAAAAAACGTATTGCATGGGAGAGTAAGAGAGGTAATAGAACTAATGAGATTTGGTTTTCTAGTAAATGAATATGGTGACTCATTATTAGTTTATAATGATGAACCTCTCTCCTACAAAGAGGCAGTAAAGAGCTCAGAAGTTTTAAGATGTCAAGAAGCCATAAATTCTAAAATGGATTCCATGTATTAGAACCAAGTTTGGATTCTGGTTGATGCACCAATTGATGTAAATCCCATTTGGTGAAAATGGGTATTAAATAGAAAACCTGACATAGTAGGTAAAGTAAATACCTATAAATAAAGGATAGTGGATAAAAGGTTTAAAAAACATTAAGGAATTGACTAAGATGAAACCTTTTCACCACTTTCTATGTTTAAATCCATTATAATTATTCTTGATATAGTAGCTTACCATGACTATGATATTTGGAAGATGGATGTCAAAACTGCAATCCTTAATGAGAGCCTCTAGGAAGATGTCTATATGACACAACCAGGAGTGTTTATGACTACAGGTGATGGAAAAATGATTTTCAAGTTACAGAGATCCATTTATGAATTGAAGCAAGCATCCAGGTCATGGAACATTAAATTTGATGAATAAATAAAGGAATTTTGTTTCATTAATAATGAATGTGATCCACATGTGTACAAGAGGTTTAGTGGGAATTTTATCATTATCCTAGTAGTATATGTTGATGACATATTAATTATTGGAAATGACATACTAGTCTTACAGTCTGTTAAGGATTGGTTAAAAAAATATTTCTCCATGAAGGACTTAGGTTAAGCATCCTATATTATAGGGATCAAGATCATTCTTGATAGATCCAAGAGGGTTATTGGACTAATTCAAAATACATATATTAACCAGATACTAAATATTTTTATTATGGAACAACCCAAGAGGGGACTGGTTCCATTATCACATGGTTTACATCTTTCTAAAAAATGTGCCCTCAGACACAATAGGAGAAAGAGATAGTGAGTAAGATCCCATACACTTCTGTGATATGATCAATCACGTATACCAAGTTATGTATTATATTTGTTTTTTCCTATTCATTAATCATGTTAGGTAGATATTAAGAAGATCCAGGAGAATAAAATTATTCTATTTTTAAGTCTATCCTTAAGTATTTGAGAAGAACTAAGGATATGTTCCTAGTGTATAGAGGAGACGAGGAGCTGGTCATCAGGGGTTATACTAATGCTAGTTTTCAGATAGATCAAAATGATCTGAAGTTGTAGTTAGGATATGTTTTCTGTCTCAATGGAAGAGATAGGATATGGGAGAGTTGAAAGTAGTAAGTTATCACTAATTCTACAGAGTATTACGAGTATATAATAGCTACTGATGTAGACAATGAATCCATTTGGGTTCAAAAATTTGTCTAGGATCTTGATGTAGTACCTATTAGTAAATACCCTATCACACTATATTATGATAGTACTATAGCAGTGGATCTTGAAAAAGTGCCATGGTCACACCAATAGACAAAGAAAATACTCCAAAAGTCTCCCCTCTTTCGGTATTTTTATCATAGGGGTAATGTTAGAGTAAGAAGAGTACCCATAAAAGATAATGCAGTAGACCCCTTGACTAAAGGCCTATCTCAGGAGAAGTATGAGTATCATGTGAGAGCTAGCGGATTGAAGGTTGTTAGCAGTTGGATCTAGTGAAAGTGGGAGTACGTTGGAGTTGGTGCCCTAGAACCAACTTCTATGAACTTTATTATAACATGTATTCATATTTTTTAATATTAATAAACTATTTATCACATCATTATTTTTCTTTTGTGTAACATAGTATGTGATAATGTCTCAAGAGTAGCCGTCACACTAAAAGGTCATAGCAGTTCCCTACTATGATGATAACCTGAAAGTGCTATGACACTATTCTTAAATATATTTTTTATAGATGGATGATATCATTTTAGGGACACAAATGATACATGATATTAGGGGTGGAGACTCATAGGACTTTGAGACACTTTCTCATGGTGTACTCCCTTGGTAATATCTAGTAGGATATTATGAGAACGAGACCCGCCAGTAGGAAATCCACATTTATATGTTTCATTGGATGTTCCTATATAAGGACATGTGTATTGGTCCTTATACTTTAAGATTATTGTTAGTGAGTATTATGAGTCACATACTTTGATGTATTAATGAAAACTGTGATAACATATGTTCGCAGCGAAGTAGGATACGTTGGGTGCATCAGGAGTAATATTTCATTAATGAATAATGCAAGAAAGGATTTTTACCTTTTATTATTTAATGTAATTTGATATCTATTTTCCTTTGATGAAGATAATATAGCCTAAATAAATCCATTTCCATGTTTTTCTATAGTCAAGTTCAATTTTTGATAAGTCCAAGAAAGAGACATCAAGCACATAGGTTGATGACACCGTCATGCAACCTGCTTGATTGGAGATATCATGATAAAGGGATTATATTACACAGTAAGTGTCTATATGAGGTATTATTTCATTGTGACATTAACTTATTTCTCCATGGGTGCCTTGGTGTATTTCTAGATTCTAACCTTGTATTCAGGCTACTTGGCCTTGGGCCTTCGGTCTATGTAATGGGTCTCCCTCTACCCAGAAAAAAAGAGGTATTTCCTTTAATAATAAATTGAGGCTTCGGTCCCAACCTTTAAAAAAAATTATTTTCTATTTAGTGAATATAATATTTATTTATTTATTGGTGAATAATGTAGTGATATTTATTTAATAAATAAATAGTCTTTATTCAAGGCCCAATAAATATTGTGGGTGAATGGTGAACTGATTTTAATGGTCCGATAAGAAATAATAAATAATAAATATTATTTAATTAAATAATATTTAATTTAATTCACAAGTAAACCGCATGTCAATAAATAATAATAATAATCATATTATTATTATTTGACATGGGGTTCTATAAGGATTAAATAAATAATAACAGACACTTTTAAAATTATTTATTTCTAACCCTAATGATATATAAACCCAATTATATTGTTTTTCTCATAGAGCCAATTCATTTGTTTTGGTTATGCATAATGGATTTGGAGAAATCTCTCAATCCCTAGAGAGATCCCTTCTCTAAGAATACTCCCAATAATGTAGAGTGATCTTCCTCCACCTCCCACTCTCAAGCAAAGAGAGATCTTGGAGAACTCTTTGGAAGCGCTTCTCGAGGCGATCAAAGGCATATGACACAAGTGATAGCATCTGTCATGCTAGAATTCAAAGATTCATATGACAATGTTCAGAGATTTATAGAACACATGTGGATCATCGCTAGAGGTAATCTGCTTTTATTTCTACTATGTAATGATTGTACAATGTAGATCCATTGTCAGATTCATCAACGAAGGAATAATTCCATCAAGGTAATTATTTAATTTATTAAATTAATTATAAATAATATGTGATGATCCTCTCTTTGGTTCCATTTTTCTATATTTTTTTTTATTTCTTTGATTTAATTTTGTTGATCAAGACATCAACTTTGTGTTAAATATCATATTAATCATCGATCATGTAAAAAACCAAAGTTAGTCAGGACCCATTGCAAGATTTCTCTATGCTTAGAACCTTTAAATTTAAACAAGCCATCCCATTTATCAAAGCATGGAAATTTATAATCAAGTCTTTCCAACCCACTTAGAAGGTTTATTAGCCACTGTAAGAGGATAATATTAATTGCTAATATATTTAGTTTTCATGTGCCTTGCTATTCATAAATACCATTTTAGTGCATTTTACATTTTGAACACCCATTCTCATCATTTGTGCACTTTATGCCTAATGTGCACCAATTTAGGCCCAATGTTTCATATGATTTTAAAGAATGTAACTATCCATATTTTAATTTTATATTTTTTTAAATGGATATTAACTTAATTATGAACATTTTTTATTTAGGTATCAATGGATTATTAATAAAGGATGATGGAGATATTTGGCGATTAAAGGAAACAATTCTGGAGAAGGCATATTGGATATCATCCCACTGATCGGACTATGGGGCCCACAATACAAGCCCAATTAAGTCCAAAATTTATGTAAGGATAGAAAACATATAGGGGAACAAATCATTATTCTAGCACCAGTGCTAATTCGTCCTCAATGGTGGTGATTAAGGCGGCCCAAATTGAAGATTTAATTTTGGGCCAGAGTCTACGGCCCAGAAAAACATCCCACTATTTAAATCATATCTCCCGAACCAAAAAGTATTTTGGGCTGATATTTTACATTATGTTTGGGTACATCCGGGGAGTCATTTAAGTCTTCTATGGCCAACTCAAATTCGGCCTTATAGAAGGTCCTTTAGGCGCGTCGTTCCGGTAGATGCAAGCTGGATGCAACTTCGGGGCAAGAAGTGGAAAAGTCTCTCATCATTAATGTTCCACCCACCTTTCCCCAACATAATTAATTAAAGGCACATTGGATGTTGGGGTCTCGGCCAAGGATTCATTTTTTCCTATTTAAGGTAGGAGTGGTGGTGGATTTAGGGATGTTGGGTGCTTTCTTTTCATTGTAATGTTATTATGCCAATTTGCCTTTGTAATGTTCTTCCTTCTCATGTAAGTTGTTCAAATCACCTTAGTCTTCAATAAAAGTTCTTCTTATTCTCTTGTTCTGTTCTTCTCCTTATCACCTTGATACCATTGCCTCAAGGTTTGAATTTATTTACACCAAACCTTGTGATTTTGTTCACACAACGGTGGAGTGATCGTTATTTTTGTTGTTTTTACTTCTTCAATTCCACCCTCATAAGTCTACTTTCCGCTTCCGTTGAGAACTTGTCATCAATGGAGGGATAGATATTTTATGGTTTGATCCAAGGGAGTAGCAAGGGGCTGGATTGAATGTTATTTCTCATTCCCTAAATTTTATTAATTTCTTTTAATTGAGTTTCTTTCATTCAATGATTTTTATTCTTCCTCTTCCTTATTGAATTTATTCACCCCACTTTCATGTGCTAATTACATCCTTTACCTTGGAGTGCTCATGAAAATGATCCTACAAATGTATAGGTGACTATCATATGTTTTTAAGGTGTTTAATCAGTAAGTGATGAGGTTAGTTTGAATTCGTTGTATGAATCCTTCTCGAGTTAATGAAATTAAAATCGTAAAAAAAGGAATTCATTCAATCCACCCCGAGCAATAACCTAGGATCAACTCATTTTCTCATAATTTGAATTCACATAGATCTTTTAGTGCTCTTTCAAAACAATCTAAAATCAACCCAATTTGGCCACTTCATAGCCAAAAATCCATCTCTTTTTATTAAGTGTCTAAAGGTTCTTCTTAGGTCTCTGAGGATTCGACAACCCAAGCTACACTACAAGCGACCACTTGACCCTTAAAACTTGGGTAAATTTGGGTGAGACCAAATTTTGGCGCCAGTGTGAACCGCATTCCTTATGCTATGTATTGTCAGTTAGGGCTCGAAGAACTCCAACCCACATCTGTCACTCTTCAACTTGCTGATCGTAGTATTCGAGTTCCAAAGGGGATATTAAAGGATGTTTTGGTGAAAGTTGAAAATTTCATTTACCCAGCTGACTTCATTGTTCTAGAAAATCAACCAAGCTTAGGTCCTAGGGAGAAAACCCCAATCATCCTTGGTTGTCCCTTCCTTGAAACAATCAACTCTGTTATCCGAGTCCGAAATGGGAACATGACCATCACCTTTGGAAACATGAGTCTAGAATTGAACATCTACAATGAAAACTCTCAAATTGGGGATGATGAAGAGATCCATGAGGTTAATTGGATAGGTAGTGTTGATAGTGAACTCAAGGAACATCAAGGAATTACCTAAGGATCTTTAAGTCAAGAAGAGATTGATTTTATTTGTTCACATGAGGGAAATTTGTCTCCTTGGCTTGAATCTCTTTCAGATTGCTCTATTGATGATTTTATAGAATCACCAATCAATGATACCATGGGTGAAATCAATAACATCGAGTCCATATCCCTTCATGAAACTACTCTAGCTAATTTAGTGGATGAAAATTCTCTTCACAAGGAACCAATTTTGTCAAGAAATGTGAACAAAGAAACTGAGTTCAATACAAAGTCTCATCCTTTCTTGGAAAGTGATAACCACTCTGATCTTGAATTTAAGGTTTTACCTTTATCACTCAAGTATGCGTTCTTAGGGGACAATCAATCCTTTCCTGTTGTCATTTCTTCCTCTCTTGAATCCAATCATGAGAGGATGCTTCTAGATGCCCTTAGGAGACACAAGAAATCCATTGTATGGACCCTATCAGATATTCCTGGGATTATCCCACTTATCGGGACTCATAGAATTGTTCTAGAATTTGATTCAAATCCATGTCGTCAACCTCAGCGGCGACTCAATCCTAATCTCATGGAAGTAGTGAGAAAAGAACTTTTGAAATTGTTAAAAGCTGGTATCATCTATCCTATAGCCGAGAGTGAGTGGGTTAGCCCAATCCATGTGGTTCCAAAGAAGGCTGGAATCACAGTAATAACCAATATGATGGAGAGATGCTTCCAACAAGGGTTAGTAGTGGATGGAGAGTCTGTATTGACTATAGGAAGCTCAACTCTTGTACCAAGAAAGACCATTTCCCCTTGCCCTTTATAGATCAAGTCCTCGAGCGAGTGGCGGGTCATCAATTCTACTGCTTCCTAGATGGATTCTCAGGGTATAATCAAATCGAAGTCTCTTTAGAGGATCAAGGAAAAATGACCTTCACTTGTCCATTCAACACTTTTGCCTTCAAGCGCATGCCCTTTGGGTTATGTAATGCCCCTGGTACCTTCCAGCGGTGCATGATGGGAATCTTCTCGGACATGGTGGGGGATTGTTTAAAGGTCTTCATGGATGATTTCTCCATATTTGGGGATACTTTTGAGGGATGCCTTCTAAATGTTGAAAAGGTTTTATCAAGATGTGAGGATAAGAATCTCATACTAAATTGGGAAAAATGCCATTTCATGGTAAGGGAAGGACATATTCTAGGTCATATGGTATCTGGTAGAGGGATTGAAGTTGATAAAGCTAAGGTTGACATCATTCGTCACCTTCCCTCTCCTAAAACTGTTAAGGAAGTAAGGTCCTTCTTAGGACATGCTGGTTTTTATAGAAGGTTCATTAGGAATTTCAGCTCTATTTCTCGACCACTTTGTGCTCTATTGGTAAAAGATGCTCCATTTTTATGGACAGAAAGCTGTGAGGAATCATTATCTACACTCAAGTCAACTCTTATATCTCCACCTATCATGAAATCTCCAAATTGGAAACTTCCTTTCGAGCTCATGTGTGATGCAAGTGACTTCACTGTAGGAGCAGTCTTAGGACAACAGTGTGAGAAAACTCCATGTGTCATTGCTTATGCAAGCAAATATTTAAATGATGCACAAATAAACTACACCACCACTGAGAAAGAGATGCTTGCTGTTGTCTTTTATTTAGAGAAATTCAGGTCTTATCTCTTAGGATCACCCATCATTGTCTTCACTGACCATTCAGACCTAAAATACCTTTTCCAAAAACAAGATGCCAAGGCTAGATTGATTAGGTGGGTCCTTCTTCTTCAAGAGTTCGATTTAACCATTAAGGATAAAAATGGTGTTTAAAATGTTGTAGCTGATCACCTCTCTAGGATAGAATTCAAAGACAACTCACACCACCTCTATGTGTCTGATTCATTTCCTGATGAGCACCTCTATTCAGTGAGTGATTTCCCTTGGTATGCTGACATAGCAAACCATTTGGTGACGGGTGACATTCCAAAATTACTGGGGACCCAAGCTAAGAAAAAATTCCTTTCTGATGTCAAACACTACGTGTTTGATGATCCTTACCTCTTCAAGTTCTGTCCTGATCAAATCATCAGGAGATGTGTTCCCGAGTCTGAGCAAGAGTCCATTCTAAAATTTTGTCATGGAGAGGCATGTGGAGGCCACTTTTCTACAAAGAAAACCACTGCAAAGGTCCTCCAAAGTGGTTTATACTGGCCTAACCTCACTAAGGATTCCTTCCAATACTGAAAAAGTTGTCCTCAGTGTCAACAATTAGGATCTATTTCCAAAATAAATCAAATGCCCCTCACTCCCATTCTAGTCGTTGAAATCTTTGATTGTTGGGGAATTGATTTCATGGGACCCTTTACAAACTCTAAGGGATACCTCTACATCCTCTTAGCTGTTGATTATGTCTCAAAATGGGTTGAGGCCATTCCCACCAAGACTAATGATCATCAAGTTGTGATCCGATTCCTAAAAGAGCATATATTTTCTAGATTTGGAATTCTGAGGGCTATAATCAGTGATCATGGAACCCATTTCTGTAATCTCCCATTCTCTTCACTCATGTATAAGTATGGAATTTCTCATAAAGTTTCCACTGCGTACCATCCTCAAACCAATGTTCAAGATGAGTTAGCAAATAGGGAGATTAAGCAAATTATTGAAAAAACTGTCAACCCCTCTAGGAAAGATTGGTCTGAGAAACTCTTGGATGCTCTTTGGGCATATCGTACAACATTCAAAACCATCCTAGGAATGTCACCATATAGGTTGGTTTATGGAAAAGCATGCCATTTACCTGTTGAAATTGGGAATAAGGCATTTTGGGCAATCAAGAAAATGAATTTTGACATTTCTTTAGCCGAAGAAAAGTGGAAGTTAGATCTTAATGAACTTGAGGAACTTAGGATGGAGGCGTATGAAAATTCAAGGATAAATAAAGCTAGAGTTCAAGCCTACCAATCTAGGAATGTCAAAGTCAAACAATTTGAACTGGGAAAACCTGTGCTCTTGTATAGTTCAAAACTTCATTTACACCTGGGAAAGTTAAGGTCTAGATGGTCAGGTCCTTTCATAGTGCATCATGTGTACCCCCATGGGGAAGTAGAGATTCAGGATCCCACAAGTGGTAACATTTTTAAGGTCAATGGTCATAGGTTAAAACCATTCATTGAATCATTCAATAAACAGGAAATAGAGGTAGAGTTAACAGAGCCAACCTATGAACCATGAAAAAATTGATAGATTTAGGATCCATGTCGAGCTAACGACGTTAAACAAAAGCGCTGCACGGGAGGCAACCCGTGGTCTTCATGTTTCTAATCTTTGTGAATTATTTTTTTTCTTCTTTCTTTCATTCTTCTTCATTTTGTTATTTAAAATATATATATATATATATATATAGACTATTGACCTGTTCTTCTTTTATGAGTAAGGATGGGTACGAAAGGGGAGCACCGTATTCATCCGTGTCACGCGGTGTGATCCCTGAGTAATACCTTACCCAGAAAATATAAAGAAGACAATGTATCATCAGTTTATTTTATTTTATTTTATATTTTTGTTGGTATTTAAAAAAAATAGATTGTTGACCTGTTCTTCTTTTATGAGTAAGGATGGGTACGAAAGGGGAGCACCGTATTCATCCGTGTCACGCGGTGTGATCCCTGAGTAATACCTTACCCAGAAAATATAAAGAAGACAATGTATCATCAGTTTATTTTATTTTATTTTATATTTTTGTTGGTATTTTAAAAAAAATAGATTGTTGACTTGTTCTTCTTTTATGAGTAAGGATGGGTATGAAAGGGGAGCACCGTATTCATTCGTGTCACGCGGTGTGATCCCTGAGTAATACCTTACCCAGAAAATATAAAGAAGACAATGTATCATCAGTTTATTTTATATTTTTGTTGGTATTTAAAAAAAAATAGATTGTTGACCTGTTCTTCTTTTATGAGTAAGGATGGGTATGAAAGGGGAGCACCATATTTATCCGTGTCACGCGGTGTGATCCCTGAGTAATACCTTACCCAAAAAATATAAAGAAGACAATGTATCATCATTTTATGTTATTTATACTTTTTTTTAGGTTAAAAAAAAATAATACAAAAAATATATATATTAAAAAAAAATTTAAGGCATGTCATAGGTCATTGGGAAAAGCTTGTCACAACCGTCCAAGCCATTGGGAGATAAACCAGAACTGAAGGGAGACATGGGATTTCATTTTCAACATCAACCACCAGGTGACTTCATTCCATAATTTTCATTTTCAATGTATTCGTTGAACTTCTATCCTGCCACTTCTATGTTTCAATTCTTTAAACACTGGGGACAGTGTATTCCAAGTTGGGGGGGAGATGAAAATGTGTGGAAGGAAAAATTCCATTAACCTTGAACATGATAACACACATTCCAAACTCTTAAATTGGATATCAAATAATTTTGCATGCCTTGATTCTGATTTTAATGCAAGTTTATGTTCATGTTCATAGATATTGGAAAGTGCGGTTGTCTGATGTGATTTTTCACTGTTATATTTTCATCCATTTAATAAAAAAACACAATGCACGTCCTCTAGATTGTGGGGTTTTAGTTTGAGTTCTTGGGGACCCATAATAAATAGCATAGGATTGGCGATCATTTTAATTTTAACATGAGTATTCAAAAAAAAATCAATTGCACATAGAGTAATGAATTGACTTAATGTGTGGCTTTCGACACTTGGGGATCGTGACTCCATAGTTGTCTGGCCCAGAGTTGGAAATTTTATCTCTATTTGTGGTAATTTGAATTCGTTTTTGATTGAGTTAACTTGAGATGATGCCCGAGTATGTGAGCTTCACTTGGTGCCCTAAGGTCTTTGAGCCTGGGAGTCATCGGCAAAGTCTTGCTACATGGGTTGACTCGATTGAGTTCAATTTCAATTACCATGGAAAAATTGCAAAAAAAAAAAAGAGAGAAAATAAAAAAATGAGTACTCATCTTATTATTAAAATTTGATTGCTCCTAGAGCTTCCATCTTTTCTCCCTCGAATGTAAATGAACCCCCATGTCTATTGTGACGCACAACACTTCATCATGCTTAATTGAATTTGGATGAAATATGGCAATGAATTTCAACAAAGGAATGGGATTGGGCTTGAGATATGCCTGTGGACATAGCTTGTTTTAAATGATTTTTATGGGTTTGATAATTTTTTGGTATGTGATCTTTGGCTGAGAAATGTGTATTAAAATGTTTTTGGAAAAGGTCATTCGAATTTCATTTTTGTGAGATATATTTTGCTCGGGACTAGCAAACCTCAAGTTGGGGGGTGTAATTAGACACTGTAAGAGGATAATATTCATTGCTAATATATTTAGTTTTCATGTGCCTTTCTATTCATAAATACCATTTTAGTGCATTTTACATTTTGAACACCCATTCTCATCATTTGTGCACTTCATGCCTAATGTGCACCAATTTAGGCCCAATGTTTCATCTGATTTTAAAGAATGTAACTATCCATATTTTAATTTTATATTTTTGGAAATGGATATTAACTTAATTATGAACATTTTTTATTTAGGGATCAATGGATTATTAATAAAGGATGATGGAGATATTTGGCGATTAAAGGAAACAATTCTGGAGAAGGCAGATTGGATATTATCCCACTGATCGGACTATGGGGCCCACAATACAAGCCAAATGAAGCCCAAAATTTATGGAAGGATATAAGACATATATGGGAACAAATAATTATTCTGGAGCCAGTGATAATTCGTCCTCAATAGTCGTGATTAAGGCGGCCCAAGTTGAAGATTTAATTTTGGGCCAGAGTCTGAGGCCTAGAAAAACATCCCACTATTTAAATCATATCTCCCGAACCACAAATTATTTTGGGATGAAATTTTACATTATGTTAGGGGACATCTGGGGATTCATTTAAGTCTTCTAGGTCCCACTCAAATTCGGCCTTATATAAGGTCCTTTAGGCGCGTCTTTACGGTAGATGCAAGCTGGATGCAACTTCGGGGAAAGAAGTGGAAAAGTCTCTCATCATTAATGTTCCACCCACCTTTCCCAAAAATAATTAATTAAAGGCACATGGGATGTTGGGGGCTCGGCCAAGGCTTCATTTTTTCCTATTTAAGGTATGAGTGGTGGTGGATTTAGGGATTTTGGGTGCTTTATTTTCATTGTAATGTTATTATGCCAATTTGCCTTTGTAGTGTTCTTCCTTCTCATGTAAGTTGTTCGAATCACCTTAGTCTTCAATAAAAGTTCTTCTTCTTATCTTGTTCTGTTCTTATCCTTATCACCTTGATACCATTTCCTCAAGGTGTGAATTTATTCACACCAAACCTTGTGATTTTGTTCACACAACGGTGGAGTGATCGTTATTTTTGTTGTTTTTACTTCTTCAATTCCACCCTCATAAGTCTACTTTCCGCTTCCGTTGAGAACTTGTCATCAATGGAGGGCTAGATCTTTTATGGTTTGATCTAAGGGATTAGAAAGGGGCTGGATTTAATGTTATTTCTCATGCCCTAAATTTTATTAATTTCTTTTAATTGAGTTTCTTTCATTCAATGATTTTTATTCTTCCTCTTCCTTATTGAATTTATTCACCCCACTTTCATGTGCTAATTACATCCATTACCTTGGAGTGCTCATGAAAATGATCCTACAAGTGTATAGGTGATTATCATATGTTTTGAAGGTGTTTAATCAGTAAGTGATGAGGTTAGTTTGAATTAATTTCATGAATCCTTCTCGAGTTAATGAAATTAAAATCGTAAAAAAAAGGAATTCATTCAATCCACCCCGAGCAATAACCTAGGATCAACTAATTTTCTCATAATTTGAATTCACATAGATCTTTTAGTGCTCTTTCAAAACAATCTAAAATCAACCCAAGTTGGCCACTTCATAGCCAAAAATCCATCTCTTTTTATTGAGTGTCTAAAGGTTCTTATTAGGTCTCTGAGGATTCGACAATCCAAGCTACACTACAAGCGACCGCTTGACCATTAAAACTTGGGTAAATTTGGGCGAGACCAAAGGTGGTTGGTATTTGAAACAATTAATCAAAAGGAAGGTCATTCCCCCTTATCCAATCCATTCAAGAATATTATTTTAGGATATGTACTAAGCATGCCACATAACTAGAAATAACATAAAGGTAGAGGAAAACACCAATTCCATAAGGCTAAGAAAGATTTAAATCACTAATCACTAATTATTAGTTTAGAATACAATGCACCTCATATAAGGGGTTTTATTATAAAAATTAAATTGTTAACAAAAAATTAATTTAGAAAAACCAAAAATCACAATCAAGAGGCACAACTCAATTCACCAAAAAGGATCCTTTTAGAAAGCTACTAAACATGGAAAATCAATTTCATGGATCAATATAGCACTTAGAAGGTTCCATTATCAATTTTTCAACTACATACATGTTAAATTCCAAATATAAGTCAATCCAAGAACTTAGGAGGTGCTTTGGTTCAATTGGGCATTTACCTATAGGGGAAAATCCATTCACAATCTAATACAAATGCTAAGAATACATTCTAAGTATTTAATAAATTAAATAAATGAATACATTTCTTGCCAGAACACCCAAATGGGTGGCTATAATTGAGTTCTACATCCTTTAATTACATATCAAGGCTCAAAGAGAGTAATACACCATGTGTATAAAAATTATACACAAAGAACTCATTTTTAGGGGAAATCATGACAAAGGTCGATGCGTGGAATAATGAAAATATTTATAAATCAATGAAAACTTGAGGAAAGAGAAATATACCACCTACCTCATACTCAGTATGCTCTAATCATCCAATATTGAGGCTTGATTTTTTACAGTTCAAGAGAAATTGAAGAAACAAACATCTGATATGCAAATAGAGTGAATGTGCTCGCACCAAAATAGCGTAATAGACCAGAAGAGATATTGAGATAAGAAGAAAGAAGAGTCAAGATATTACCGATGAGGATCTAATGTGACCAAAGAATCTTGAATCCAACTTTGGATGAGGGAGATAACACCATACCTAGTAGAGGAAGGAGGTGGAACCCATGGGAGAAAAAGGGAGGTGCTATCTATTGGGGAGAAGAAGAAAAAGAAGAGAAAAGAATTAAAAACATTTTAGGGAAAAAATATAAATCCCCCCTTAAAAAATGGTTCACATAGTTTGGATACATGGTTGGACAAACTATGTTCCAACTGTGCCTCCTTTACTTCTTTGGAAGGGGGATCACATGGTTTATGCACACGATTTGGGAAACCATGTGCAAACCATGAGATTTCCTTCTGTCAAAAACCTGAAGAATATCACATGGTCATGAACCCCCTCTCGTATGGTTAGACCAAACCATGAAATTCCTCCACCTCCACTGGTTTATCCACATGATTTCTATTGGAGGGTCACACAGTTTCAGAAAAATTGTGTGCCCCTATCAGCCTTCTCTAGTTTTGAGTTTTCAGGGTTCAAAACTTCCGAAACTCTATAGAACACCCGAGGAATCTCTTGAGCCTTTAACCAAGTCTAAAAAACAATTTTGAGTGTTTAAACTCTCAGAATTATGTTCCAAATATCAGTTCAAAGAACATCCCATCCACCAAATACCAAAATTCAAATTCCCTTAGAATTTTACCTTGGTTCAAAACACAGTTTGTTGCAACCTCCTCACCTTAGAGCTTCTCATCCCTAAAAGCCTTGGGTAAACAAAAAAATAGAACCTGACCTAAAAGGGTCATGAAGTCTTGTTTAAATGATTACGTTGTATTTCCAAAACACCCAATGCACCTCCAATCATTACATAAGCATACGAAAATTAAGTTGTGAAAACTCAAACCAACACTCATTTTCCGAGATCGAAACACTAAAACAATGATTAACCAAGCCCGTTTATCTTGAGAAATGATAAAATCATCATTACTTTTAATATCTATCCAATGGTGCTCCCCACCATAGGTTTTAACAACAAAAGGTTCCAATTTTGAGCCATGATACTTCCACCGTCAGAATTGCTTGAAAAGCATGACCTATAATTTTAACGACACTCCTATCATGATTTTGAATCTGTAAAATGGTCAATTATCCAATAATCTCATTTATCCAGGTTGATAAATATTTTCATGAAAATACTCGATTGATACATACTGAACTCATCTCCACCTAATGACATGATAAAAATGGTTCTTCACTGACTGTATTTCTTAAGACAAAAGAAAATAAGTCGATCCGCCTCTGGCTAACCATTACTAAAATGATCAGCTTAGACACCCAGCATATTACATCCCAAAACACGATTCCTTCCTCTAATTCATTTCACATTAACCTTGAGCACATCCACTAAATGTCATTTCCGGATTCCGATAATGTTTCAAGCACAACATCCATTTAAGTAGTTGTGTCTCAACCTGAACATGGTTGTACACCCAATCTGATATACTTGGATCATCACTCATGAAACATCTCATTTGAGCCTGACTAAGGTTTGAGGTAAACTAAGAATCATCAACTAGAATTTGAGGAGCTCATCCAAGAAAGCCTATACTATGGTATTTACAAGTGAGACTTTGGTCCATAGCTGAGATGTGTACATGTTAAGAACACCGAAAAATCCCAACGATAGTCAAGTTAAGAACCCATTGGTTTCCATGAGTTAGACCAAGGTGTTCCTACTTGGGAACCCAAGAATCACTTAGGACTAACCATTCTTGTGTAAATAACAATTTCGTATAAGTGAAACTCCCATGGAGTTTACTTACCATGCCCAACGACATTTAAATTTAGAACAATGTATAACCAACTCTCTCTTAATGTACCCAAACAACATCAATATAGGGGACATGATCATCACCAAAACAAGAGAACACTAAGAGGATATTAGAGATTACCAAGAATATTGGAGAAACTTATATCATATCCAAGACGAAGTGTTCTGTAGATTCACACCAACCACATTCCAACTATTGAAATGAAGAGTAGTTGAATCACTACTGGTCTACTTCTCATGAAAGAAGCTCAGATTCACCTGCTGACACATCATAATTAACTAATCATAATGAATTTACCACCTGAGAAATCTTGTGATTGCTCAAGATTTTCCTCTGAAGTCCATCCATGACCAAAAATGTTTCTCAAGGGTTTCATACTCAGCCAACCATCTCCCTGTCATGATTACTTGCAAGCATCTACATGTTACAAGACACACCAGCCTCACAGGAATTCAAAAACAACACTGAAAATTTTTAAATGGTATTACATGGTTGTGTCCCTTCTAATTGGAAGGAAATGTATTCACTTGAACTGATGCAACCCTCCCCACATTAGGAGTGTCCTAATCATTGAATGAAGAGATAGACTAGTCACTCATAAGAGTGCTAGATCATATTCAAATTAAATGAACACATGACACTTCTCAGATTCATTATAACATATGTCATAGAATTTGACATGAAATCCAAAACCAACTTGATCAACATGTCAAAACACTCAATCCTCTTGGAACAACATCCTAGGCATTGGAATGAATTTGATTCCTTTCACACCTAGGTCACTCTACTCCAGAGATGACCTGAACTCAAAAATTCCACCGAACTCAATCGGTTTGTTATATCATTTAGTAACTTGATAGGTATCACATATATAAATGCACACTATCCTGAGGTTTTTAAAGCAAGACGATATATACTTGAAACTATCCATTAGCTGTTTTCCCTATGCATTTAAGTATCAGGTGTTCTATACAAGAGAGTTAATATAGAGTTGTATTTCCCCATACTACCATTAACATGGATGACAACATATTAATTCGTCCATCACTAATGGAGAAGATAGGGTCACATGACATACTAAGAAACCGACCATTCCCTAGTCATGTCTAACCTACTATAACTAAGTATTACTTGATTATCACTCTTGTGAAAAGATAAAGGATACCATGAACACCCATACAATAAAGGGTTTCATTTAGAATCTAAGAGTCCTACTAGGGACAACGATACCCGAACAATACCATATGTCAGAAATATCACCGCATTTAACAAGGAATTTAAGATCTAAGGGTGATAAATACCTCAAGATAGCCCCTTAAGAAAGAAAAAGTGTCACCCCTATCACTAGGTTATGCCAAATAGATTTCATTATCCCTTACGCCTATCATTTAAGCCCTTGCTAAAAGGAAAAATGTCTGCAAAAAATGATTACGTTTCCATTCCAAGGAAACTCAAAGATATGTTTACACTACCCTTATAGGAATTTTTAAACTAAAGATACCACCTAATGTTCCATTTTAAGTCATTACATTGATCCAAATTCAATATTTAAACATTTAAAATATTTAATTCAAATCATCAAGTACTAATTATAAGACAAATCACTTGGTACCATATTTAACTAATGACTCAAGTAAAAATAGGTAAGTAATATAAAACTTCATTTTTAAAATTAATTAATTATTTACATCCCATAATAATTAGTAAATTGATCATATAAACTAATTTTAATAGATAAGGTGACCTATGAGGGTCTCTCTAAGCCAACTTGGGATCATCAGAATGCAACCAAACAGTAGTTGATTAGTTTTCAAAGTTTCAAAACACCCGTAGTGGGTTATCTCAAACGAAACATGCCCCAAAAAACCTACTTGGGTCCAATTGTGAATTTATAAAGTTAATAATATGGATATTAATGCATGTGTGATAGTGTCACAAGCCCTTATAGAGGTAACCATAAACAATTTAATTTTTTTCTTTTTTTTAAATTACCCTTAATGGGGTTTACCTGATAAGCTTAAATACCATCAATGACCTACTGGGTTCGTGTCACGTGAGATGTTCATAAGAAAGAAATTTATTTCAGATCAAAATTTAAAAAAAATAATTTTATAACCATCTCAAAATACATCATGCTCTTAAATAATAGTTTGATTATTTGGGTTTCCATCTCCAATTTATAAAGCACTCATACACTCTATAGATCGTAGACTATCTACCATTTAATCAAAACCAATTCAATTTAACATTTTAACTTTAGAAACATTTTCATTTTAATAATGTTATCTAGATATATACAAATATCAAAATATGTTTTGAGTACATGGGTTACCTCTTCCTAATTTATAAGGCACCCATACACCTTACAATTGAAAACTAACTCCCTTTTAATCACAAATAATATGTTTCAGCCCCTGAAACCATTTATATATCAAGTTTATAACTAATCATGCTATTATAAGTAATAAAAATATATAGAAATTATAAATAAGCACAAAATCATGATACATAGGCAAGACATACTCAATAATCAAGCATCATAACATATAATCACCTAATCAGGGAAATGTATTAAAATGCTAAATAAATTACCCAAGCATTTTATATAAATATTCATGCTAAATAAATACCTAAAAATTTACAAAAATAATCATGTCACTAAAATATCTAACATATTATGTAACATCTAGGCTAATAAAAAGACAAGTCACATCATCACAATCAATAGGAAACCTACAAATGCAACTACATGTCATGGAATATGCATGGCATATGAATCTCCATGTGCCTATAATGGTGTAGGTAATGCTACACCCTTTCCACACTAGGATAAGGGAAAAATACTATAAATCTAATAGATCAATAATCAGTTGAAATAACACCAATCACTTAAGGTGAAATTGTAATCAACTATAATAATAAATGGTATGAATAAAAACCCCATCCCTAGCCACTTGTACTTTTCCCTGTGGGTGGGTTGATCACTACTAGATACAGTTATTTACCAAGCACTGACACATTATTAGTCTCCTATTTACTAGCCCTAAATAGTAAGATAAAGGAAAAAAGAACCCCTTTGATACCACTTTATAACATCCCAACCTGACTAACTATGAAATCAGTAGCCAAACTGATCACCACATGGCCTCAAGCATGCCTCCCCACATGCCAGAGGTTCCCAACTAGAAATGAAGGTATAATGATGGTACAATGGGGAGACCATACCCTCATGATCAAAGTAGCACAATGTTATATAAGTAAATAAACAACAATCAATAGTGGAAGTAATAAAAAATGAAATACAGGGCAGTAGAAGAATAATATAAACTAAATAATAGATGTCCAACACCCATATAAAAAAATTCATGCATGTCTAGATGATGATACATAATACCAAACAACAGACATACAATAGGTGACATGAAACAGTGCATTACATGAATAAGAAAAGAATAAAAATTCTTAAGAGTGATATCCTCGAGCATCCTGAGCTCCATCTCATTCCCTTGCTCTTAACTCCCTAGTATAAGCATGACAATGCAAGTAATAATACATGGTCATGCGAACATGAGATCTTCTCGGTTACCCTAGTGAAATGGATAGCTAAGTAGGGTGTGAGGTGTAATCAGTAGGCCACCACCAATAGTGTCTAGAGCTAAATCTAGTCCATAAATATAAGTTAGAACAATTTGTAGGTATAAAGAATAATAAACAATACTGAATAAATAAATACCAGTCTGATCAGGTTTCAATAGGACACATGACTAACTCTACCAGCTTTGGAATAGGCCAGAATTATGGTCTAATCAGTAACCATATATATATAGTAATAATGTATAAATAGTATAGCTATATATTGAATCCACCCATATGGACTAATTACATGTGGATGTAAGTAGCCATATACCTAGAATACTAGGTGTTGGATGGATCAAGGCATAACTCAGTCATCTATGACCAGTCTAAATAATTCTATATTCTCAAGAAAAGGTTAAATTACCTACATCTAATAATTAATGAGAGAGATCATGATCATCACTCGAGATGGTGGGTGATTCACCATGTTAACACCTAAAATAAGGGACGTGGTGTGTCATGCCAACCATCCAAATAGTGTCAATGGCATGAGACTTCATACTCAACACATGATGTAAGGCAACATGAAAATTCATGCTCAAAAGAGTACCTTAACCATTATTCCACAACTAATATCAATGGTGTCTTAATATTAACAATAAGGCATTACCTCTTAAGATAATCCATAAGCCTAATATAACTAAGGACGTCACATTTATTACAATTCATATAATCCATGATTATTTAAATATAGAAAGAGGCATGGTCATACCACCTAATTCAATTCCATTTAATTTAAACCATTCAATTTAAACAATCCATATCATTTATCAAAACATGGAAATTTATAATCAAGTCTTTACAACCCACTTAGAAGGCAGTTAGTCTTTGAAACAATTAATCACAAGTAATGTCATTACACCTTATTTAATCTATTTAAGAATATAATTTGAGGCTATGTACTAAGAATTCCACATATCTAGCAATAACATAAAGGCACAAGAAAACACCAATTCCACAAGGCCAAGAAAGATTTAAATCACTATTCACCGCTTTTTAGTTTAGAAGCCAACACACCTCATCTGATAGGTTTTATTATAAAACTTTACATTTTTAACAAACAATTAATTTAGTATATCCAAGAACCACATTCAAGAGGCACAACCCAATTCACCAAAAAGATTCATTTTAGAAAGATACCAAACATGGAAAATCAATTTCATGGATCAATGTAGAACTTAGAAGTTTCCATTATCAATTAAGAAACTAACTACATGGGAAATTCCAAATATAATTCAATCCAAGCACTTAATAGGTGATTTGGTTTAATTTTTCATTTACCTATAGGGGAAAATCCATTCACAATCTAAGTCGAATGATTAGAATGCATTTTGGGCATTTAATCAATTAAATAAAGTAATACATTTCATACCATCACACCCAAAGGGGTGGATATAATTTAGGTATACACCATATAATTACTTAGAAAGGTTTTATGAGAGTAATACATCATGCATATGAAAATTAGAAATAAAGAGATCATTTTTAGGGTGACGCACGACAAAGGCTGGCATGTGGAACAATGAAAATATTTATAAATCAATGTAAAATTGGGGAAATAGTTGTAGACATCCTACCTCATACTTAGGACACTCTACTCATCCAATATCAAGGCTTTATTTGGTCTGGTTTTAGAGAAATCAAAGAAAGATACATCCAACCTAAAAATAGGGTGAATGAGCTCATACCAAAATAGTGAAATAGATCAGAAGAGAAATTGAGATAGGAAGCAAGTGGAATCGAGAGCTTACCAATGTGGATCCAAAGTGACTAAAGGAGCTCAAATATGACTTCAGATGAGGGATATAACACCATGCCTAGTGGAGGAAGGAGGAGGAACCCATGGGATAGAAAGGGAGGTGATGTTCATTTGGAGAGAATAAGAAAAAGAGGAGAAAAGGTTCAAAAAAAATTAGGGTAAAAACTATAAATACCCCCTAAAAAACTAGGCCATATGGTTTGGATGAATGGTTAGCCAAACTGTGCACTAAATGTGCTTCCTCTACTACTTTGGAAGGGGGATCACATGGTTTATGCACACAATTTGGGAAATCGTGCACAAACTGGGTGATTTACCTATTTCAAAAATCTATAGAAAACCACATGGTTGTGGGGACCCTCTCCCATGGTTAGACCAAACCATGTGAGACCTCCAACTCTACTGGTTAGCCACATGGTTTCTACTGGAGGTTCTCATAGTTTCATACAAACCATGATCCCCTGTTATCCTTCTCTAGTTTTGAGTTTCTGAGGTCTGATGCTTCTAAAACTCTACAGAACAACTGAGGGACCTCTCAGGCCTTTAACGAGGTCTAAAAAAACATTTTTTATTATTTCAACTATCAAAATTATGCTCTGAATCTCAATTAAAAGAACGAACCATCCACCAAATTCCAAAATTCACATTCCCTTGGAATTCTACCTTGTCTCGAAATACAGGTTGTTACAACTGGTTCAGCTCCTAGCACTAGATTTATGGAAATATCTACCTATATCTATGGAGGTAGTCCTGAAAATTCATTAAATAAAATGTTTTTGAAATGATCAACCACTAGAGGGAAGTCCAACCGATGATTTCCCTTACCATCTAGGTATAAGCTATCAATATGGATGGTCATCTCGCCTACCCACGATACTTGATTCCATCTTGACTATCCTAGACATTAAATTCACCATTTTTAATGAAAAACCCACCCTATGGTGACATTAATGTCATTATTTAGTGATATATTTCAATTTACACATGATAGGGAACCAAACATTTCATCCTAAGAATGATTTCAAACCCCATCATCTCAAGGAAAAAGAGGTCCCACATGAAGCGACACCCACCTACCTCAATGAGGCACTGACTGTACTAGCATACACTCTCTGATCACATCTCATATGGAGTATAAAGTGTCCTCGTGCCATAAGATAATTGAATATCGAGACCAAGGATCTCCACAACAGGTGCATATATGAAGGAATGAGATACACCTGCATTGAAAAGAGCAGATACTAACATAAAGGCTACTAGAATAGTACCTCTCACTACAAAAGGTCTGATACTACACTCCTCAGGTATCGGTTTTACTGTATAAATCTAAATTGATCCACAAACCTGAGATATAACATGACTACCATGAGAAACTCTACTATGTTGTTGCTGAAAATCTGGTGTCTGGCTACTCCGACTATGACCACCACCTCATCCTAACCGGTCAGTTGTACTCTAGCTCCCTACCTAAAGAGAATATGTTGACCCCGCTCCTAAATGTGGAGTAGGTGTATACCCTATCTCACTGGATTTCAGAGGAAAGGTCCTACAAAACTACTATAGATTTCCCATCCCGCCGCAAGCTCGGCACTCGACTGTGTCTCTATCACACAGGCTCCTCATGTGTCCCTACCTCCCACACCGATGACTGAGAATAGAACTACCAACACTTATACTATGACTGGTATTCCCCTCATGAGATACCTCAAATAATCTATTCCTAGCACATGACATGGAGCCACTGGGTCGAGAATTTGATCTACACTGTTATGTTCCCCTAGCCTCCCTTAGGTTACGTTCAGTAATTAGTGCCTTATTTACTATTTTTGATATAATAGTAGGCCAAAAAACATTAAACTATGATTATATGTCATACCTAAGACCATAATCAAATCACTTATATTTCAATAACTCATCACCTAATAGAATTTGTGTAAAACATTGGATCATTGTAAAATGGGTGGAATAGTCCATGACTAATAATGTTCCCTGCTCCAGATGCATAAACTCTCTGTCTCTATCTTCCCTTAATGTCTCGGGATAGAAATAATCATATAATTTTGTCTATAAATCCCTCCAAGCCATATCTTAATTATTATCCATATAAGTAATCACATTCCACCATCTCTTGGTGGAATCCCATAGCATATACATAGTGATCTTCACTCTCCTCTCAGAAGATGCCTCGAGATACTCATAAATTGATAGCATGGCCTCTAGCCATGACTCTGTGCCCTATGGTCTTCCATCCCTTGAAAACATGGACAAATACCACTACTAATACTCACACGTCAACTCATCCATAGTCAGTATAGGTCTTGGTGATCCCTAAACAGTCTTCATGAAACATAGAAATCCCTCTAAAAACCGAGCCTCGACACCCATATCAAGTATAACTTGAAGTGTCCCAAGAGGCACTATCGGAGGTCCTACAGGTGGCCCCAGGCCCACCACCTTTGGAGTATGGTCATCGCCACCCTCTTGGTGCACAACTGGAGCCCATCACGATGAAATATCTCTACAAATACCAAGTGCATGCCTCAATCAAGGTTTTATAAGAACACAAATATAAAAATAAGATAGGATGGAGCCTTCCTAACACGAGTCACACCCTTATGATTACATCTAAAGTTACGTCTAGGCAATATACAATTTATAATAAAATCAAGAGACATTGCCTATTACCCACTACTCAGGTTGGGTCAGGGTGAAGTTCTCTTCTATAAGTTAGGGTTCCGGTATACAGAGTGTCAATTGCAATTTATAGAGAAAAAAAACCCTTTAAATTTCAACTGGAATCCCCATTTAGTGGAAACCATTCATTTCATAATTTAATTTCTTTTATGTTCATTTTCATTTATATAGAAATTATCTGTAAAAGGTTGAACTATATGGATCACCACTTCCAATTTATAAGGGCCCATACACCTTATAAATTGAAGTGTGGTGTGTATTTAATCTCAACCAATCATTTACCAAGTACCTGTATGAAATGTTAGCATAATTTCATAGATAAATTAGTAAGGCACCAAAACATGCTACAACCAATACACACAGTAATATAAATGTGTCATAGAATAATACATGATATATAAATCCTGAAGTTCCTATAAGGATGCATGATTCAATATCTCCATTCCATACCAGGACAAGGGTAAAAATATTTAATCATAGGGAACATGAAACATCTAGTGCATCACCCAATGGTTAAATCAAGGTAGATATAAGAATCAAAATCCAGAACAATATGTCCCATCCCAGGAAATTTGGTCTCTCCCTATACATGGGTTAGATACTCCCAAGAATAGATCATTAAAAAATTCTGACACATACCTAATCTCCTGTATAATATTCCTAAATGATAACAGAAAATAAAATAAGTTTTGATACCACTTTGTGATGTACTAGACCTGATTCATTCAACAGTAACCAAACCTAGTTAGCCACATGGCCTCAAGCACACATCCCCATATACCATAGGCTATCAACTATCAGTGAGGTTCCATGGTGGAACAATGGGGAGACTATCGCCTCATGATTAGAGTGTAGCATAATGGTATAATCATAATGAACAATATAAGAATCATAGGAAATAATTGAGAATCAAAAGAATAAACATCCATAATATAAATAACCAAGTAATCTCATCCAACAGTGAAATATAAAAATGATGATCATGGAATTCTATACAAAAGATAGGTAAAAGATGGAAACAAGTATCTAATACAATACATGCATCAAAAGTACAAAAAAAACCAAAAGAAACTATCCCCAGATAGCATCATGAGCCATATCATGGTCCTATTCTCCCCTACTCGTATGCAATAATGAATCAAGAATCAGAAAGTGGGCACTTTCCCCTATCCCTACCTGTATCCATGAAGTCTATCTGAGTACCCAAAAACATCCCAAATAGGGTGTGAGATAACACTCAGTAGGCCATCACCAACAACATCTACAACAATTCTAGTCTATATATATAAACTAAATCAATGTGAAGATATAACAAGTGTACAAGTAACAATAATAGAAGTGATGTTGTCCAGTCAATCAAGTATCGCTGTGATAAGAGACTAAAATGTAAGGTCTATCTTCAAATCATAGAAAGAAATACAAACATTGTCCTACACTGAGTAATCATGTATTAGACCAACATGGTTAGGATCCAAGGAATATAAATATCTAATTCATCGAAGTAATTTGGATCCATGGAGTATAAATTTACATGGCATCCTAGTAATCTAATTCAAACAAGTAAGCATGATCCAAGGAGTGGAAATATCAAAGGCATCCTAGTGGGTTATATCCAAGGAGTAGAAATGTATAAGTAATTCTATTGTGTCAATTAAACTAGTTAAAGTTGATCCTTGGAGTAAAAATGTCCAAGGCGTCCAAGTAAGTTGTGTAGATAGGATCCAAGGAGTATAAGTGTCTAAGGCATCCATATAATCCATGTATCCAGGATCCAAGGAGTAGAAATGTCCAAGGAATCCTATTGGTTTATCATATCCAAGGATTAGTAATGTCCAAGGCATCCTAATATATCAAAGAAATCATGTAATCGGATCCAAGGAGTAGTAATGTCTATGGAATCAAAGTATGCTAGATAAATGGGATCTGTGGAGTAGAAATGTATAGGGCATCCTAACCAATTGATTCACCAATTCATTAATCCCTTTATAATCATATAAAATCCAAGGGATTTAATAATTTATAACTTTCACATAAAAATGACAAGGTGATACAAGGTACTTACAAACTTAAACAATACTCTTAATTACCACATTCAATTATAAATTATTAAAAGTGATCCCAACACACCCTGAGGGTGGTATAATCATGGTAAAAAGGTAGAACCCATACCATGGTAAGTTCGGGTTGAGTTTAAAAACCTAAAACCTTGATTAATGGTGTCATGGAACATCTTAAACATGTTTTTATCATTTAACTCATGGTTCAATTAATTTAGAAAGCATCATCTGAAAAGTTTGGGGTGAGACACAAGGACAACAAGATATAAACAATGAAATTTTTTAGGAAAAGTTATAGAACACCTACCTTAATACCATATAAGATTAATCATCTAGTCACAACCTCTAATTCGATCTATATTAGAAGAAAATGAAAAAATGAATGAATTCCTATAAAATAAGTCATAAGAGCTTACACTAAAAAAATACTACCTATAGAAAGGCAAACAAAGAAGGTGCAAGATGTATATAGAAATCACCAGTGACTATCCAACAATATGAATGGATCTCAAATCAGATTTCATATGGATCAACTAAATCAAAGACTAGGTAGGAGGCTTGTGGAACTCAAATGGGATAAGGTGGGGTGGCCATGACTGGAGAAAAGAAAAATGTAAGAGGGTTTAAACTTTAAAATAATTAGGAAACAAATAGTCATTTTACCATTAAGTATTGGGTCACATGGTTTGGCCTCATGGTTGTTCAAAATGTGTGCCAACTATGAACCCTTCACTATCCCAAAATCCCCTTGAATGGTCATGGCACATGATTATAAAATTAATGTGTGGACCATGTGTTTTTCCTCAAATAAAAAATCTTCAGAATTTTCATGGGTATTCAGCCCCTGTTTCATAGTTTCATCAAACCATGTGGCCCTAAATAGTGGGATGGACCACCCTGCATGGTTTCTACTAACTGTGCAGCCCTACTGCCTTCTATAAAATCTCAAGATTTGGGATCTGAACAAGTCCCAGAAACCCATGTTTCCTCTATAGCCTCACTAGTAATTCACAATAGGTAAAAATCAAAGAGTTAAACTAGAAATAAAAAGGTTCCATAGCTCATAAAAAAATTAGGATCTTACACTGATATTTTTTAGAAACGCTAATAAATGAGTTAGAGACCTTTTAAAATGTCACTAATGTAAAAAAAAGTCGCTAAATGACATTTTTTATAGTGAATACACATATGATAAATTATATTTACTACCGAATATATTAATGATATTATCAAGTATAATATTAATCATATTAGTAATGATTATATTGTTAATTATATTATTAATTATTTATTATACTATTAATTAATAATTATATTAATAATTATTAATTTCATTACTAATTAATGATCCATAGAGATTATATTGTTAATTTCTAGATATATTAATGATATTATTAGTTATTAATTATTATAATTACTTAAATAGTCATTAATGATTATATCACTGATTACTAATATTTTAACTACATTATTAATTATTAATTGTATTAATTACTTGAAAACATGAATTTTGAGTCATAATAACAACATCATATGTTAGATTGATGCATGATCAATTCTTATAGGTCACAACTAAATTATGGATTGATGTCCTAAAGTATCAAGGAAATCTTATTTTTCTTGCTTGGTTTTGGATATTGAATCACATTTTAGACTAAAATGACACTTCTATATTGAAAATAAATACCTTGAGTCATATTGGCCATGCCATGCTTTAGATTGATGTGTGGTAAATTTCTACACATCATAAATAAATTATGGATCATTATTCCAAATTATCAAGACAATCTAAGATCATTTACTCGATTTTGGAAATCTAAATCGCGTTTCAAACTATAATGAAATTATTATATAAAAACACACACTTTGAGCGTAAGAACCCAGTTTTTATATGAGGTATGGATCCTTTAAATTTTAGTCTAATTCTTTATCTAGACCTATTTTGGATGTCTAATGAGGTCAAAGATTTTTTTGGGGGGAAGAGGGGTGTTTAGGGCTTGTTCGAAGCTTAGAAGCTCAGCTGGTGGAATGAATAACTAGGTCGCATGGCTAGAAGAAAAGTTGCCACCCAACCCGCATGGTTTCTCATAACTGTGCAAGGACTTTCAAAGGTAAAAGTAGGGTGAACGCTTTTCCCTAACCATGCACCCAGGGCCGCACACCTATTCGAAATGTCTACAATTTTTAGCAGAGCCAAATGGCATAATTGGTGCACTATTTCTCAAACTGTGAGACCAAACCATGTGGGTTACCTCTATGGATAGTGGCCTAAGCATGGTTGGTGAATGGTTTTTACAACCATGAGCCCAAACTATGATACCTAGAATTTTTGGTTGAAAGACCATTTTGCCCTTAAATTTATAATGAACTCACCCTGATCCTTATTTTCTCATTCCAGCGGATAGAGGCACCTTTCTTCTCACTTTTGATCTCCCAAGAATATCAACCAAGGTTCTTGTATAAAACTTTGATCTGAACTCCTGTTCAATATGCATTCATCTCGTTGGATGTGCACTAGTGAGTACTCTTTTCATCTTGTGCCTTTGATTATTTGTATCCCACTCGATGACACTATTTTGATCAGGATCATATGCCCTATTCTTAGGGTGTTGATCCATTCTTCAATTTTATTCCAATACAAACCAAATTAAGGGTTGATACTAGACGTAGAGAGTGATAAATGCATAAGGTAGGTGGTTTATGAATTTTCCCTAAATGTATCATTGTTTATAAATTGCTGTCATTGTGCACATGCCGTTTTCACTGATCATTTCCCTTTAAATTAGTATGAATTTATTATAATAATTGAACACATGTTATAGAGCCCTATTTATAGTTTTTCTTCATGTTTTTGGATTTTATGACCTCAACTCCAACCACCCCAAGTATGGTGCTTCCTTATTTATGACTTGTTACCCATGTTGGGTTTATCTATGTCGTTGTTCGGGTGTGATGGACTTGAACTTGATAAGGTAAGTGTTTTAAATTAATTAATGAACCTTTAAAATATTAAATGGAAAGTATATTATAGATGTAAATTGTCCTTGAATTATAAATTGAATTTTAAATTGGTTTCATATCCCTAAATTAACTTGTCATGCTAAATGAAATTAAATGGTATGAGCCTAATAATTGTTATTATAACTGAATTGATTATTGTTTTCATGTCCTTAGCCCACCTTGTCATGTTTAGTGAAAGGTAAAGGAATGAAACTATTAAATTATTAAAAGGAATGAGTATTACATAGCCTATGATTACATATGATATAAATGGAATAATTATAAGGTTACTATAGCATATGGACCTTTTTACCTCTATAGGAGTGGTCAGACTTGAGCGAACCTTGGATTACTGAGGGAATGCCTTGAGCACTCATAGGACACCATTCTAATTCAAGGAGCCAGTTTCCAAGGGAGATACCCACCTTGGAAAATGATCATTGTCTATTATAGGATGTCCTACATAATGTCATAGGATCCCTTCACTATCTCTCTAGATATTAGGATGCCACAAATACACTCCTTGGATACTTATTGATGTCTTCGAATATGTGGTACCATGAATTCAACCCATTGGGCCCAGTCATGTTTATCCCATGATTACCTTAGATGAGATCCTTGGAATCTGTTAGAATCATTTGCAATAGAATGCCTTGGGAAAGTCTATTGAATTATACTCATACCCCTTATTTACAGACTATATGAGTTATTACTATGATTTAGCTAACCCTTGAAGTCAAGGATGCCTTGGATGCACCTTGGATCCTCATTACTATTATTATGATCTATTCCAATGTTGATGTCACCTACACATGGTTTATCTATATAAACTAAACTTAAATGAATTGGTTAAATGATCTCATGTTGAAATACATTACTAGATAAGGTTGAAGTAGGTTGATTTATTATTTGGAATTGCTTTTCATTTATATATACCTACACGCTGCTCAATTTATATTCACATACTGAATTATATAGACACCATTAGTGGTGGATTACTGAGATTTATCTCACACCCTATATGGTCCACCAATGGTACCCAAACATATTATATGATCGTGGGTATGGATTAGGGGAAGAGACCCACATTGGACACCTAACTTTATTTCTTGATTTTGGATAGATCTTGGTAGTAGATGATCGGGCCAATGCTCGGGATGATTGGACAATTTTTGGTCTTTTTGTTATTTTGTACAACATGTATTGTATAATCTTACTACTACCATGTATACTTGTTTTTCTATTTTGTAGAGACATTCCATAATCAGAATTTTGTATATGATACTATTCATCTTTTGGGATAATTATTATTGATGTTTGATTTTTCTTACTTCCACTACCAGTATTATTTATTTATTTTTATGCTTCAATTATTGTTATACATATATTATATTATGTTATATCTACCATGATCCACTCTGACATGAGATCATAGTCTCCCCACAGACACACCGTAGGACCTTGCTTCTAGTTGGTAGCCTCTGGAATACGGGGAGGCCCACTTGAGGCCATGCAGTCAACCAGGTTCAAGGCACCTTTGAGTGACACCTGAGTCGTGATGCCAAAAAGTGGCATCATAGTGATTTTTCTTTTATTTTGTATTATTATTTGAGAATATAGATAGGAGATTAGAAACAGGTTGGAACTTGGTCATGGGTCATGCCTGGGAGTAGCTAACCCATGTTCAGGGTAAATACCAAATTTCTTGGGAATGAGAAATTCTTATTCTCTATTTTTCTTATTACTATTGATATATTCTCACCGTTGGGTGATTCACATGAGTTGTGGTATTTTTATATGATTTATGGATATTTAACTTGGCTTGTCACAATAAGGAGAATTGTTACATGCATCATTATAGGTACTTATAATTCACATTCCATGCATATTCCATGCCATATAGGTGCATTTCACCACTTTCATTGATTTTGTTTCCATTTACTATTGAGTGAGTCATAGTTATTAAATATGACTTTTCTACTAAAATCTTATAAAGGGTATGGTAATTTGTTATTTAAAGTTTCAGTATTAATCTAAATATTTTTTTCCTATATAGGATGATGGTGGAATCTTAAGTAGCTAGTTTCTACCCATGTCAACTATATACCCCTGGTTACATGAGATGGGCTTTAGATGTGATCACATGATTACCAATTTCAATTATAAGGTGTATGAGACATTATTAATTTTATCCATTGTATTCTGATACCTAATGTAAGGTAAATGATTTGGAATTAAATGGGTGATGATTCCAGTTATAAAGTGTGTGGTTCTTTATTAGCTAGGAATGATGATCCATTTAATCGAACCTTGATATATGTATATAAGAACATATAAAAAAATTAAGCACTGACTAATAAATGAGATGGTTTCTAGTAAATGGAAAGGCTAGATGTAATTTAAATAGATTTTTCCTCCTTGAATTACAATTGACCCTTCCTTATATTGGAACCCTAGTAAATTGAAATTAAACACTTACCAATACCCTAGAATTATAAGAGGGTAGTTGGGATAATACATTTGGTAGTGAGCCCTTATTCTTATTATCTACTTCCAACTGCACAGTTATCTCCTCGAGTCATGCATCAGGAGAGCGGTGATGACCATGATCTAGAGAGAGTGGGCCCTAATCCACCATTCCTACTACTAATCCTACCGCCAGGAGTTCCACTTGAGACACCACCTTCTATTCCCGAACTGGGCACCGATGATCAGCTTCGAGAGGGTTTTATACTTTTGATGTAGTCCATGTAGGGTGATACATGAACTGTACCTACGATGTCTAATCTGACTCATGAGTTCCAGCAGTAGCATCCTCCCATATTTTCAGGCGATGTCATTCCTTAGGCTACTAATTCATGGATATAGGCCATTCTTTCTATCTTAGATAATCTAGAGATTCTTTTTGAGGGAGGTTCAATATTTCACCTACATGCTTCATGATTCCACCAAGAACTGGTGTCATGTGATTACTCAGGTTGGTCATCATCAGGGAATGGTCTGGGAAGACTTCCATAGTGCCATCTATGATTAAATTTTCCCTCAGACGCCAAGATTTGACTAAGCTAGGGAGTTCATACACTTGAAGTAGGGTGATATGTCTATTTTGGACTATTCAACTCATTTTAATGAGTTTAAATGTTTTTCACTAATTCTAGATGATGATGAGATGTCATAAGCAATACATTTTGAGAATGGGATCATGTATGCCATCCACCCGCAGGTGAATGTCTTTCACCTACCTACCTTTTTTAATATCATTAATCGAGATCTTATCATTGAGTGTAACCTAAGATAAGACGATATTAATAGGAATATAGGTTCATTATTGAGGAAGGGAAATAGTTGTTCCAGTATCCGGAAGTATAAACTTGAGGTTTCTCATCAGAGTAGTGGTGGCCAGAGAATCCGCACTACCAGTTCCATTGTATGCCATCCATGTGGACGACAGGGGAATATGAAGCCTCAATGTGATAAAGACTCTCTAGAGTGCCATTCTTGTAGTCATATGGGGCATCTTTAGGTATTATTATAGAATTTTCCACCTACTTCTAGTGGAAGAGGATCCGCACTAGCTCCACATTCAGGGGAAAGATCAGTTATGCCACATCAGGTAGGAAGTTGGAGTAGCACTAGGAGGATAGGCTGAGGATGAGGTCATGGCTAGGTATCCAAATTTATGATTCTAAGCTCTAGTAGAGTAAAACTATCTAGGTTATTTCATATGTAGCATAAGGATTTGGATCCATCTAATTATATGCCTTATGACTGATACCTGAGGATTAGAGTGCAAGACCATCTACAGTACAAGGTACTATTCTAGTAGCCTCTACCATCATATCTTCTTTATTCGTGTAAGAACCTAGTTTTTCACTTAGGTATAGATCCTTTAAATTTCAATCTAATTCCTTATTTTTGGACCTAATAAGGATTCTTAGTGGGTTAATAAAGGTCATGAGGGTGTCCAGAGCTTGTCCAGAGCCCGAAACCCATCCTTTTGGAAAAAATTTTCCTGTTGCATGGTTAGAGAAAACTGTGTGGGTAGGGAACATAATTGGATATAACTGTGTTGTTGGATTTAATTTCAGGTTGATCCATCTCACACAGTTGGCACACAGTTTCCCTAACCGTGTGGTATAACCATGTGGTGCACCCCTTTCTACAGGTTCCCATGCATGGTTGGTACATAGTTTGGAAAATCGTTCCACCAAACCATGCACATGCTAATTTCTAGGTAAAATGACCATTTTGACCTTAATAATCTAATTAACCCTCCTCCTTCCTCCTAATCTAAATTCCTACAGGAGTATCATCCTTTTCTCCCCATTTGGAGCCTTTTGAAGGCCTAATCTAGGGATTGAAATATATCCTTCATCTAGGATCCGATCGAGCTTCTATTCATCACATTGGATGTGCAATGGTAAGTACTCGAGTCTGTTTGAGCCTTTATTTGTCTCTCCTTCTCTCAACTTAGTTATTGAGGTATGAACATTTTTCACTTTTTCTCAGATCTACTCTAATCTAAGATGAATCAGAGGCTAATATGCCATAGTTGAGTTTGTAGGATGATATTCCATAGTTTATTTTTTAGTGTTTTGACACTTTTGAGCCATTTTTTGGGTGTTCTCAATCTTGAACACAATAATGGTAAGCCTACTTAAAATAATTTCTTGTTGAATCATGTAATGGTGAATGAAAAGTACCAAATCACTTCCACTTGACCTACCTAAGGTAAGTGCTTCAAATTGATAATTAAATGTGAAAGGTAAATTGGAAAGTATACTAAGTATACGACTTGACCAGATTTAATTGTGAATGAATAATAGGTTGCATGTCTGTATCACCCCTTACCATGTTGATGAAAGGTAACATAGTGAACCTTAATTATTGAATATGATTAAATGGATTAAATGAACGGTTTAATGCTACTTTGAATTTTCATACTAATGAAAGGCAAGGCTTAAACCAATTGAAATAATATTATATGACTTCATTATCAAATAGGAGTGGCATGACTCGAGGTCGCCTTAGATTCTTATCGGGGAATTACTTGATCACTTGTGAACCCCATTCCTATTCAAGGATGCAACTTGATTAGGTTGAGACCCACCTATATCTCTATCCTTTTCTATTCTTGGATGCCCAGTATGACGCCATAGGATCCATTCAATAATATTATAGGATGCCTTGGATATACTCCTTGAATCCATCATTGACAAGTAGCTTCCATGGTTAAATACCATCAGTCCTAGTCATTGCTTAGCCCTATTTTACCTTGGATGAACTCCTTAGACTTGGTAGGAATCTCATTGTGGAATGCCTTAGAATATTCTCCTTATATTACACTCTTACGCTTAGCTAGGCTACAATTATTACTGAGTTGGTGACCCTTGAGGTATATATTTCCTTGGTTTTTACCTTGGAACTCCATTATTAAATATCATTGTAGGTTTCCGTGTTACATCTTGTAATCTCTACTATTGTTAACATGTGACTTAATTATAAACTGATAATGATCAAATCAATAACTTGTTACATGTTCAGACACTAGCTGAGGGATGAAGCGGGTACTTTGGTATTTAGTTACATTGTATTTATTTGTTATATATATGAATGTTTTAATACTATTATATTCCATTACACGGGTTGAATGTTATAGACACCGTTGGTGGTGGCCCACTGAGATTTATCTCACACCCTCTCTGGGCGTCCTTTGGTATGCAAAGTATATTACATGAATGCAGGTGTTGATAAAGTGAAGCATATGACTTTGAACACTTGATTAATTATTGTTTAGGATGGAGATTGATAGAATATGACCGAGTCGGTGCTCAGGATGATTAGGATAATCTTTTGATTTCCTTACACTTTTGTGGAGAATGTTATGTCTGCCATCTTGTATCCATGTTTTCTATATTTCTAGTGACATGACATATCATCATCAGTTATTCCAGTTGTTTCAGTTATTTTTATCATTGTTTACCTATTACTTTGTCTTATTATGTTGTTTACTTATATTTCTTCCACTATTTACCTTTCTTTATATTTATCCACTATTCTACACTCTGATAATGAGGGCATAGTCTCTGTATAGACACACCCTAGACCCTCACTTTTAGTCAGTAGACTCTAGCATTTGGGGAGATTCCCTTGAAGCCATGTGGATCACTATGTAAAGACCCGTAAAATTCAAGGGAAATTTTTTCTGAATTTTCTTTGGGATTTTACAAGAACACAGTTTCTGACGGAACTTGATTCCGAGGCCCGGTGTGCCCGGAATTTCTATCCGAAGTTTAGCTCAGGTACGTTCAGTGAACGAACGATCGAGAATTCCTATCTTTTGAACCGGTGCTCGGAATCAAATTCCGAGGGCACTAATGGAACCGCAGTGCCGATAATTTCTTAGGAACTCCTTTTCTGGAGTTGCGTTTGCTCGTTATGAATTGTTTAAATTTGTGGATTAAGTGTTAGTGAAAAAAAATTTTCGTTAAGAATTTTATTTCTCTTCTCCATGAGTTAGAACCTAAGTGTAGGAGTTAGGGTGGGACCCACTGTTTGTTAGTTTCTCTTGTGTGGATTAAAGGTGAGGTGGGGCCTACACGAGCCCCCACCTTTTCAATTTCCTTAACTCCCTAACTCCACATAACCCCCCACTTAAGTTGTGTAACTCTTTTGACTTTTCCTCGCCTCTCTTTAAGTATGCCAACTTAAAAATTCAATTAATTAATTTAGGTTTTGATTTTTTTTTGAATTGTGGCATGAGTTAATAAAATAAGGGTGAGCCTTATTTTATTTGGGTTGGATGTTGTGTATGGACAATTGAGGAGAGAGCTCTTAGTTGTTTCATCTTCATCACGAAGAACACCAAGACTTCGACGAAGAACACCAAGACTTCGATGAAGAACACCAAGACTTCGACGAAGAACGTCGTCACCGTAAGAAGAGATCGACGTGCCGTCTCTTCTCCTCTTCGCAGCCAGTGTGTTTTCGAAGATCGACGACACACCCTCTTTCGATCTTATTCCCGTGTCAACGAAAAGGAGACTCCACTTCCTCCTCGGGTGTTCTCCGTCAACTTACGGAGCTTCACCTCGCGACGTCATTTTCCGCGGCGAACCCCCGTTCTAGCTACGCTCAAGTAGGGGCTTATTTAATTATCTTTGTTCGTGAATTCTACTTTGTCGTCCTTCGTGAATTTACGACCAGTTGCTATCAATTAACGAGAGGGGGCCGGACCGCACAAACACGACTGACCCTCCTCCAATTTGAATGTTGTTTCTAATATGGTTGGGACAGAATAGCGTGGTGCCGTCGCACCACAAGGGATCGTACGACAAGTAATGCGCGGCGCCGTTGCGCCGTGCCGTGAAGTTGAACAAGGACGCGACGCCATCGCGTCGCGTCAAAGAAAACCGAAGACACCGCGGCTTGAGCGGGGCCGCGGCGGAGGGGCGCGGTGCCGTCGCACCGCGCCGGACGAACCAGGCCGTGGCCGGTTCCGGGCCGCGGCGGAGCAGGGTGACTGGCGGCCGGTTCCGGGCCGCGGCGGAGTAGGGTGACTGGCGGCCGGTTCCGGGCCGCCGGTGTCGGCAAAGGAGGAAGGACCGGTCGTCGCCGGTCCTTGTTGGAAGAACCGGCCGCACGGTGCGGGCCGGCCGGACAAAAGGAAAACCGGGGGAATTAATTCCCCCAGCCAGCCATCACAAAATGGCCCCCATTTAATGGGGGGCTGCGGTTACACCAGGGGGGCAGGCGCCCCCCCCCCCCCCCTGCCAAACGGCTCGGCCGGTTTGCCGAGCGCCTGGACAGCGCACTGGGCGCGCTGTGCCCAGGCCGGGCCGGCCGCCCGGCCGCGCCGCGCCGCGCCCAAGTGGGCCGAACCCGGACCCAGTTCAGGTCAACCCCGGGGGTATCGGGCCGGGTCGGACCGAGCCCGAACCCCTTAATACCAAACTTTTTTCGGTCGGACGCCCATAACTTGTGCTATGGGTCTCCGATCAACGCACCGTCAATTGCGATGCGATCATTGGATCGAGATGGTCGTTTCGGTATATTGTACTCAAGGTTTTGTAATACTTGGGTTAGGCTGGGTTGGTTCGTACACGAAACCAACCGGGCCCTCGGAGCGAAAACGCTCATATCTTAAGCTCCGGACGTCCGATTGACGTGCCATCGACTTTGTTGGATTCCTCTAAGTGAGACGGATCTTTTGGCTTACTCCGCTCGAGGTTTAGATGTCGTCAGAGTGCGGTCGGGTTGGTTCACTCACGAAATCCAACCGGGCCCCTGGAACGAAAAAGCCAATAACTCACAGACCGGGCGTCCGATTGACGCGCCTTCTGTCTCGTTGAATTCCTCATGATGAGACGAAACTTTTGGAATACTTCGCCTGAGTTTTGGGTGCTGTTGGATAGTGTCCGGGTTGGATCGTACCCGAAATCCAACCGGTCCCCTGGAACAGAAAAGCTGATATCTTTCAGACCGGACGTCCGTTTGACGAACCGTCAGCGACGTTGGTGATCACGTTGAGAAACGGTCCCTATGAGTATACCCTATGAGAGTTCGGGGTACAGTTGAGATACGGACGGGTTGGTTCGCTCATGAAACCAACCGGGCCCCTGGGACGAAAATGCTAATAACTCACAGACCGTGCGTCCGATTGACGTGTCGTCTGTTGCGTTGAGACCCCTATGACGAGGTGGTCCTTTGAGATACTTCTTCATGGGACTTTGTGATACTTGTAGTATCGACCTGTAGCTCGTGGAGCGGACCCTCCTAGAGACGAGCGTACGGAGTACGGAGACCGTGTAGCCGGCTGAGACTTGACGACTGCTTGACCGACTCGACTTGGAGTGAGTCGACTAGCCCAGTGGACGGAGCGCCTGGTATTTGGTGACTAACCCATGGAGGATGGAGCGCCCGGTAGTTGGCTACAGACCCGCGGTACTCGACAGGAGGAGTACCTCTGTAGGCTATTAGGGGGAGCACCTGGTATTTGGCGACATACCCACAGCGGACGGAGCGCCCGGTAGTTGGCTGCAGACCCACGGTACTCGACAGGAGGAGTACATCAGCAGTCTTAGGTTAGTGAGCAGTACCTCGGAGTCGTGACATGACCACTGTACACTCTAGAGACGGAGCTCTTCAGCAGTTACGGTTTCGATAATGAAAATCCTAGTTTGAGATGAGTCTTTGACCTTTGTGTTTCCTCATGATTGAGATGGGTTACTTGATAACTTAGGTATATGTATGGGCATATACCTGGGTAGTGGTTAACTGTTGATTTCATAATCCTTGTGTTTCCTCCTGATTGAGATGGGTTACTTGATAACTTAGGTATATGTATGGGCATATACCTAAGTAGAGGTTATCTGTTGAGATCTTCTTTGTGGTTATCCTTGTTGGTTTTAGTGAGACCTTGAGGGTCTCGGGGTCCCTACTGAGTATCGTTATACTCACCCCTGCACGGGCTATGCCCGCACCTGGTTGTGTTGGTTGCAGACGACGAGCAGTGCTGACGGAGGCCGAGTGTTCGAGGACTGGACGGTACCCGGAGGTGGACTACACGACGAGTCAGTATCCGGAGGTGGACTTCACGGTGAGACGACACTCGGAGGAGGTTGATGGGCGAGATCGTTGTGGAGGCTATCTGTACCTACCCTTTAGGTAGGATCCGTGGTGGATGATCCAGGAGCTACGCCATCTATACCTACCCTTCAGGTAGGATCTGAGGAGGACGACCCAGGAGCCGCTTCCGTCCTTCCAGCTGTTGTCTTTTTCTGTTGTAATTTGTTCAATTGTAGTTGTACTTTCATTTGGGTTTGTATTCTGGCCCATTTACCTTTCAACACTTCTCTTTGTACTTGGTGTTTTACTTCCGCTTGTACTCTGTGGTGTTTTGTTTACTTTTATAAAGGCAATGAATTCCCAGTTATCGGGATTTACGCCTTTGGTGCTAGTCGCCTGCCCCTGGCCTATGGAAGGCGGGCTTGGGGTAGTCACGGCACGGGCCCCAAGGACGGGTCGTGACAAATTGGTATCAGAGGAGGTTCGGTTCTACCACAGAACTTGGGACTCTGATCTTTTTCTATGTGAAGCAATAGTGTTTAGCATATTGGGTGTGGTTATCAGTCCAGGGAGTCCAGTGTTGGTGCGGCGGCCGTCGTATCCGTACACCAGGACCCTGACAACTGATTTCTGACTTTGTGCATGAAAACACTAATTGCGTGTGTGTTTCCAGAAGTTTTTAAATATCAGCTCAAACCAGGTCAGCTCACCGGGTATAAATCTTTTGACTGTGTCATGTTTGTTTCTTTCAGGATGCCTCCCCGCAGACGACCAGCTAGAGCCCTGAGAGTTGTTCGTACTGACAGCCCGCCGAGCGACGTGGCCTCAGTACAGGGCCCTATCCCAGTTGAGGCACCAGCAGGCGCACCAGCGGTACTACTACCCATTGGGCCACCGATTCCACCAGCCCCAGTAGAAGAGGGTGCACGTCGCTTGAGCGCACTGCATGAGTTCCAGCGCCAGAGGCCACCCAAGTTCCAGGGAGAGACAGACCCGCAGGCGGCTGAGGATTGGCTGGAGGCTATGGTGAGATTCTTCAGGCTAGTGGGCACGCTGGTAGACTTCATGGTGATCCTTACTGCCAGCCTTCTTCAGGAAGCACCAGGCAGATGGTGGAGCCTGATGCTCCATATGCATGACGAGGCGACACTTCTTTGGGCAGACTTCGAGAGCCTGTTCCGGGAAGAGTTTGTACCAGCCACCCTTAGAGCAGTGCGTATACAGGAGCTACTTCAGCTGCGACAGGGTAGCATGACAGTGGAACAGTATTCAGCGAGGTTCACAGACCTCTTGCGTTACTCCACAGATATGGTACGAGACCCGTTCTTTAGGGCCCGAACCTTCGAGCAGGGGCTTAGGCGGGAGATTAGAGCTTCTATTGTTTCTCACAACATTCCGACCCAGACAGGGGTGTTGGAGAGAGCCCTCTTAGTGGAGAGTTTCCTTGCTGAGTAGTCTCCAGCAGCACGACCCACCACTAGCCGGCTTGCGGCAGAGTCTTCTGCAGCAGACAGTAGACAGATGACGCAGAGGTCCAAGAGGACCAGACCTACCGGTGGCCGACTGCACGACTCAGGTTCAGTTGTGCGGGGGAACCGGGGTGGAGACAGAGCCAGTCGTGCCGAGAGTGGACAGTGTTACTCCTACGGCGGGATTGGTCACATGGCACGTGACTGTTCGACCCGCCATGCAGATGACCAACAGTTAAATGAAGAACCTCCTAGGCAGAGGCAGAGGTTCGATCAGGGCAGACCGTAAGGAGCAGGCGGCCTTGGAAGAGGAGCTGGCCGTGCAGCTGGAGGTGGATGACGCTTCGGGGTATTGCCACCACCACCACTAGGAGGCCCACCCCGACTGCAGGGGACAGGAGGACATGGGAGAGCTCAGCTTCAGGCAGCTGAGGCCTATGGTCATGGAGCTCCGGAAGCAGATGGACAAGAGCGGGACTAGCTCCAGACCTGGAGGCTATTGATCATGTTTCTTCTAGTTTTGTTGTTTTTACATTTGTGTCTTTGTACTATGAGCTGCAATAATGAAAAGACACTTATCTTTGTGATGTTTTCTTTCCTGTCCTTTTGTTTGGTTGATACTGAGAGGTCCCGGTTAAAACTGTTGACTTGACCCTCACTTTCGATATTTCTACTGGAGGAGACCTAGTGACCTCACACTGATGCCAACAGTGTGACTCGACCCTTGGAGGCCAGAGTGACAGTTGGATCTCTTGGTAGTTACGTCGAGGCCTTATGACGTCATCCATGGCATGAATGCATCATTCATGTCAGGATTGACTGTATTAGGTAATGAATGTGGTTCATCCAGGGGATGAGACCGAATTTCTCTTATTAGCAAAGAAGAAATCATAGCAGCTCTTGTGAGACTAGAGAAGGTCCAGGTCATCCAAGAGCGGATGAGGATAGCACAGGGCCGACAGAAGCCTTATGCTGACAGGAATTGGAGGCCTCTAGAGTTCGAGGATGACGATCACGTCCTTATACGGGTTTCACCTCGACGAGGTTTACGGAGATGTGGCCAAGGCGACAAGTTATCCCAGAGGTTCAGTGGACCATTTCTAGGTCCTCAGCTGGGTAGGTGAGGTGGTTTACCGCTTGACCCATCCACCTCAGTTTCACCAGGTGCACGACGTCTTCCAATTATCTCAGCTGAGGAGATACGTGCGTGATCCTTCACACATCATCGACCATGGGAAACTGGATGATGGTGGTGGGGTGTCTTTCACGGAGGTTCTAGTGGGAATCGAGGATCGACAGGAGCGGATCCTATGAGGATGGATGATTCCTCGGGTGCGCTTTCACTGGCAGTATGGGAACCTCCAGGTGAGCACATGAGAGCAGGAGGATCAGATGCGTGCTCAGTACCATTTTTGTATCCCTGGTTTGTGTTGTAGCTTTACGGGGATGTAAAGCCCAGAGGTGGGAGTAATGTAAATACCTATAAAATTCAATGGAAATTTTTTCTTAATTTTCTTTGGGATTTTACAAGAACGCAGTTTCTGACGGCACTTGATTCCGAGGCCTGGTGTGCCTGGAATTTCTATCCGAAGTTTAGCTCGGGTACGTTCAGTGAACGAACGAGCGAGAATTCCTATCTTTTGAACCGGTGCTCGGAATCGAATTCCGAGGGCACTGATGGAACCGCAGCGCCGGTAACTGATTAGGAACGCCTTTTCTGGAGTTGCATTTGCTCGTTATGAATTGTTTAAATTTTTGGATTAAGTGTTAGTGAAATAAAATTTTCGTTAAGAATTTTATTTCTCTTCTCCACAAGTTAGAACCTAAGTGTAGGAGTTAGGGTGGGACCCACTGTTTGTTAGTTTCTCTTGTGTGGATTAAAGGTGAGGTGGGGCCCACACGATCCCCCACCTTTTCAATTTCCTTAACTCCATAACTCCACATAACCCCCCACTTAAGTTGTGTAACTCTTTTGACTTTTCCTCTCCTCTCTTTAAGTATGCCAACTTAACAATTCAATTAATTAATTTAAGTTTTGATTTTTTTTTGAATTGTGGAATGAGTTAATAAAATAAGGGTGAGCCTTATTTTATTTGGGTTGGATGTTGTGTATGGACAATTGAGGAGAGAGCTCTTAGGTGTTTCATCTTCATCACGAAGAACACCAAGACTTCGACGAAGAACACCAAGACTTCGACGAAGAACACCAAGACTTCGACGAAGAACGCCGTCACCGTAAGAAGAGATCGACGTGCCGTCTCTTCTCCTCTTCGCAGCCGGTGTGTTTCCGAAGATCGACGACGCACCCTCTTTCGATCTTCTTCCCATGTCAACGAAAAGGAGACGCCACTTCCTCCTCGGGCGTTCTCCGTCAACTTACGGAGCTTCACCTCATGATGTCATTTTCCGCAGTGAACCCCCGTTCTAGCTACGCTCAAGTAGGGGTTTATTTAATTATATTTGTTCGTGAATTCTACTTTGTCGTCCTTCATGAATTTACGACCAGTTGCTATCAATTAATGAGAGGGGGCCGGACTGCACAAACACGACCAACCCTCCTCCAATTTGAATGTTGTTTCTAATATGGTTGGGACGGAATGGCGTGGTGCCGTTGCACCAGGCGGGATCGTATGACAAGTAATGTGAGGCGCCGTCGCGCTGCGCCGTGAAGTTGAACAAGGACGCGACGCCGTCGCGTCACGTCAAAGAAAACCGAAGACACCACGGCCGGAGCGGGGCCGTGGAAGAGGGGAGCGGTGCCGTCGAACCGCGCTGGACGAACCAGGCCGCGGCGGAGCAGGGTGATCAGCGGCCAGTTCCGGGCCGCCGGTGTCAGCGAAGGAGGAAGGACCGGCCGTCTCCGGTCCTTGTTGGCAGAACCGGCCGGCCGGACAAAAGGGAAACCAGGGGAATTAATTCCCCCGGCCAGCCAGCACAAAACGACCCCCATTTAATGGGGGGCCGCGGTTACACCAGGGGGGCAGGCGCCCCCCCCCCCCCCCCTGCCAAACGGCTCGACCGGTTGGCCGAGCGCCTGGCTAGCGCGCTGGGCGCACTGTGCCCAGGTTGGGCTGGGCCGCGCCGGCCGGGCCGGGCCGTGCCCATGCGGGCCGGACCCGGACCCGGTTCGGGTCGACTCGGTTCAGGTCGACCCCGGGGGTATCGGGCCGGGTCGGACCGGGCCCGAACCCCTTAATACCGAACTTTTTTTGGTCAGACGCCCATAACTTGTGCTACGGGTCTCCGATCGATGCACCATCAATTGAGATGCGATCCTTGGATCAAGACGGTCGTTTCGGTATATCGCACTCAGGTTTTGGAATACTTTGAGTTAGGCCAGGTTGGTTCGTACACGAAACCAACCGGGCCCTCGGAGCGGAAACACTCATATCTTAAGCTCCGGACGTCCGATTGACGTGCCGTCAACTTTGTTGGATTCCTCTAAGTGAGACAGATCTTTTGGCTTACTCCACTCGAGGTTTAGATGTCGTCGGAGTGTGGTCGGGTTGGTTCACTCACGAAATCCAACCGGGCCCCTAGAACGAAAAAGCCAATAACTCACAGACCGGGCGTCCGATTGACACGCCGTTTGTCTCGTTGAATTCCTCATGATGAGACAAAACTTTTGGCATACTTCGTCTGAGTTTTGGTTTCTGTTGGATAGTGTCCGGGTTGGATCGTACCCGAAATCCAACCGGGCCCCTGGAACGGAAAAGATGATATCTTTCAGACTGGACGTCCGTTTGACGAACCATCAGCGGCGTTGGTGATCACGTTGATAAACGGTCCCTATGAGTATACCCTATGAGAGTTCGGGGTACAGTTGAGATACGGCCGGGTTGGTTCGCTCACGAAACCAATCGGGCCCCTGGGATGAAAAGGCTAATAACTCACAGACTGGGCGTCCGATTGACGCGCCGTCTGTTGCGTTGAGACCCCTATGACAAGGTGGTCCTTTGAGATACTTCTTATTGGGACTTTGTGATACTTGGAGTATCGACCTGTAGCTCGTGGACCAGACCCTCCCAGAGACGAGCATACGGAGTACGGAGACCGTGTAGCCGGCTGAGACCTGAAGACTGCTTGATCGACTCGACTTGGAGTGAGTCGACTAGCCTAGTGGACGGAGCGCCCGGTATTTGGCGACTGACCCACGGCGGACGGAGCGCCCGGTAGTTGAACGCAGACCCGCGGTACTCGACAGGAGGAGTACCTCTGTAGGCTATTAGGGGGGGCGCCCGGTATTTGGTGATAGACCCACAGCGGACAGAGTGCCCGGTAGTTGGCCGCAGACCCGCGGTACTCGACAGGAGGAGTACCTCAGCAGTCTTAGGTTAGTGAGCAGTACCTCGGAGTCGTGACATGACCACTATACACTCCAGAGACGGAGCTCTTCAGCAGTTACAGTTTCGATAATGAAAATCCTGGTTTGAGCTGAGTCTTTGACCTTTGTGTTTCCTCATGATTGAGATGGGTTACTTGATAACTTAGGTATATGTATGGGCATATACCTGGGTAGTGGTTAACCGTTGATTTCATAATCCTTGTGTTTCCTCATGATTGAGATGGGTTACTTGATAAATTAGGTATATGTATGGGCATATACCTAAGTAGAGGTTATCTGTTGAGATCTTCTTTGTGGTTATCCTTGTTGGTTTTAGTGAGAACTTGCGGGTCTCGGGGTCCCTACTGAGTATCGTTATACTCACCCCTGCATGGGCTATGCCCGCACCTCGTTGTATTGGTTGCAGAAGACGGGCAGTGCTGACGGAGGTTGAGTGTTCGAGGACTGGACAATACCTGGAGGTGGACTACACGACGAGTCAGTATCCGGAGGTGGACTTCACGGCGAGACGACACTCGAAGGAGGTTGACGGGCGAGAGCGTTGTGGAGGCTATCTGTACCTACCCTTCAGGTAGGATCCGTGGTGGACGATCCAGGAGCTGCACCATCTGTACCTACCCTTTAGGTAGGATCCGAGGAGGACGACCTAGGAGCCGCTTCCGTCCTTCCAGCTGTTGTCTTTTTCTGTTTTACTTTGTTCAGTTGTAGTTGTACTTTCATTTGGGTTTGTATTATGGCCCATTTACCTTTCATCACTTCTCTTTGTACTTAGTGTTTTACTTCCGCTTGTACTCTATAGTGTTTTGTTTACTTTTATAAAGGCAATGCCTTCCCAGTTATCGGGATTTACGCCTTTAGTGCTAGTCTCCAGCCCTTGACCTATGGAATGCGGGCTTGGGGTAGTCACGGAACGGGCCCCGAGGACGGGTCGTGACACACTAGGATCGGGGAACCTATTAAGTGGCATCCAGATTCAGGATGTCAAAAAGTGGTATCAGAGCCATGAAAATGGCGGGAGTGTTCATAAGACCTAACGACATAACAAGGTACTCATACAAACCATACCTATTATGGAAAGCTATACGCAGTATGTCTGATGGCCTAAATCACACCTGATGATAACCCAATTTTAGTTCGATCTTAGAGAAGACCCTATCTTTGTGGATATAGTCAAATAGATCATCTATTCAAGGTAGTGGATATCATTTCTTGACTGTAAGCTGGTTTAACCTTCTATAATCCACGCATAGACATAAGGTTTCATCCGCCTTCTTGGAAAAAATCACGGGCGAACCCCAAGAGGATGAACATGGCCCGAGTGCCACACACCAGTTCCCTGAGCTGTTCGGCCACATAACCTCAAGCATGCATCCCTATACACTAGAGTCTACCAACTAGAAATGAGGGTCTGGTAAGTCGATCATGGGGAGACTAAACCCTCTTTTATCAGAGTAATACACCAGCAGAAAATAAATAAACAAAAGTTGAATCATATATAACCAGAATAATACAAATTCCATAAGATAACCAAAACAACAAATACAATATTTAACTGAAAAGGGAAACATGCTATGCCATCATAAGTGTAAAAGTGTCTAAAAAAGATACTAAAAGTAAATACACTGATGACTCTTACTTGGGTCTCAAACCATTTCTGGTTCCCTCCTCCAAGCTCCATCCCCAATCATCAATCTAACACAGGGTCTTTGCCCTTAACCTATCCAGAAAACAATAAAGTCTATTTGGGTACTGATCAGGCATCCCGAGTAGGGTGTGAGTACAACTCATTAGGTCATCACCAACAGTGTCTAAAATAAATTCATTCAGACAGTGTATGCAGTTTCATAAATAAATAATTATAATGCATAAATAAGTAGTTATCAAATTATCATTTATTATTTATTTAACTACATTAACTCCAGGGTTCCTGAGGATACCCATACCTCAATACTAGCTTTATCTCATGCTAGAGCCTGATGTATTTCTTAGGTAATATCATATCTTAATACATGTTTTGACTCATTCCAGAGACCGAAGTGTTCAGTGGTGATATGACATCTCAACACCTGATTCGACTCATGTCGAAGTTCTAATTATTCTCATGTGAGGCCATATCTTAGAGTACCATTATTATCCTTCTTATTTCACAATGAATGACCATGTTACCATTCATTAAATCATAGAATTTGGATGACCATGTTACCATCCTTATTTCACAATGAATGACCATATTACCATTCATTAAATCAGACAATTTGGATGACCATGTTACCATCCTTATTTCACAAATTAATGACCATGTTACCATTCATTTAATCACACAATTTGTATGACCATGTTACCATCCTTTAATTCATGCTAAATGACCATGTTACCACTCACCATTTAATAATACATAATTGAATGATCATGTTACCATTCATAATAGTGGGCCGAATGATCATATTATCATTCACCATTTCATAATACATAATTTAATGAGTATGTTATCATTCATAATAGTTGGCCAAATGAGCATGTTACCATTTACCATTTCACACATATCACACATATCTCATTTATCATGTTTAATCAACATTAACCACATTATCACATATAGCACATCATTACATAAATCATGATTAATCAAAATTAAACCTCTTACCTCAATTTATTTATTAATTAATTAATTAATCAAGTCACCCTCATTGTGAATTCAACAATTAGTCTTCACAGGAAAACCCTTAATTAATTCCCCAATTAATTAAGAACATAAATCTCCTTAATTAACCCAAATATTAATTAATCACTTACTTTATCTAGTTAATTCATCAATTAAACAATCACATTAATTAACCTATTTAATTCAAAAATTAACTAAACACGTCAATTACATCTCTAATTCAACAATTAGTTAATCACATAAATCCCCTTAATTAATTTCCCCAATTAATTAAGCATGTCAATCCCATTAATTAATTTATCAATATCCACAATTTGAAATCCCATAATTAATTCTACAATTAATTATCTCATTTATAGTCTCAATAACTCATAATTAATTCTATAATTAATTATCTCAAATCATTTATCTCAATATCCCATAATTAATTCAACATTTAATTATCCAACTTACAATTTCATTGTCCCATAATTAATTCAACAATTAATTATTCAATATTATCAATTCAAAATCCCAATAATCCATATTAAGAAATTTACCAATTAATTAATCTAATTTATTTAATTGCACCATCACAACAATCCATATTATATAATTTTCCAATTAATTAATCCAACTTAGAAATCATAACATTACATCCATTAATTAATTCCCCAATTAATTAATCCAAATCATCTCTATTAATTATTCCATAATTAATTAATCTAAATCAAACCCTTCAATTAATTCACCAATTAATTATACATGTCAATTTCATTAATTAATTTTCAAAATTAATTAAACAAACCCAAACCCTTCAATTAATTCACCAATTAATTATCCAAGTCAATTACATTAATTAATTTACACAATTAATTAATCTAACTCAAACCCTTCAATTAATTGACCAATTAATTGTCCTTTTCAATTCCATTAATTAATTTTTACAATTAATTAATCTAACTCAAACCATTTAATTAATTCACCAATTAATTGTCCATATAAATTCCATTAATTAATTTCCTAAATTAATTAATCTAACTCAATCCCTTTAATTAATTCACCAATTAATTATTCATGTCATTTCCATTAATTAATTTCCAAAATTAATTAATCCAACTCAATCTATTCAATTAATTCACCAATTAATTATCCATGTCAATTCCATTAATTAATTTCCAAAATTAATTAATCTAACTCAATCCCTTAAATTAATTCACCAATTAATTTTAAATCTCAATTCCATTAATTAATTTCAAAAATTAATTAATCCAACTTAATCCCATTATTTAATTCAACAATTAAATAACAACACTCCTCCCATTAATTAATTTAACAATTAATCGGTCCCAACGTAAACAATTCAATAACCCCAATTAATTCATTAATTAATTATTCTATCTCTATTAAATCAATCACCCCAATTAATTCCTTAATTATCTATTTTATGTTAATCGATTTAATATTCATATAAACTCTAATAAATAATTCTACAATTAATTATCTCTATTTAAAAAAATCAATTCAATAATAATTAATACTTCAATTAATTATTCAATCTCAACAATCTTATCATGGCATAATTAATTAAAAAATTATTTATCAAAAATCCCAATTTAATAAACCCAACAATTCCCATTAATTAATTATATAATTAATTAATGAGGTTCAACCATCTCAATAACTCCATAATTAATTCCCACAATTAATTATCAAATTTTAAAATTCCAAAATCTAATAATCAATTCTCTAATTAATTATCTCATTCAAAAATCCCTAAATCTTACAATTTCAAAATTCCTTAATTAATTAATTCTATTTGGAAATATAATTACTAAACAGATCTAGAAATTCTACAACATGCATATACATAATTAAAAATTACGACTATGGGATTTAAATATTAGACCACCTACCTCAAGAATGGTGATGAAGAAAGATCATTAATGGATGTCCACAATTTGAGTAGAAGAACCTCATAACATAGGATCATGATTCAATTCCTCAATTGTTGATGAAAAATCAACCAATTTGAAGCATATCTATCAAGAATGTGATGATGAACACAATCTAGATCTGAATCCTAAATCCAAAATCAAACGAATTAAGATCTCATATCTCTAGATCTAGATCCAAGAATCCTAGATATAGATTCAATAAATATAGATCTCGATCCAAAAAATAGAGGCTAAAAACCCACCAAAATAATTTTATAAGAACATAAGTGAGATGGGAAATCAATCGGGAATAAACCACATACCCAGAGAGATGCAGATATGAGAACAGGACCTTGAATCGCCAAGAATGGAGGTTGGGAGCCTTAGGAAACCCTCCGAAAGCCTCCGATAATGAGATAAATCCATTAGGTTCAAGATAGGATTGATTTGGGTTTAATATGGGGGCTCAATAGAATTTAAAATCAAATTTTGTAACTTTACTTTCAACGTGCACAGTTTGCTGGGAAATGTTGCATAGTTAGTTTTAACCATGCGCAAACCGTGAAATAGGTTACACACTTAGGCTGCACACTTAGTTTAACCATGCACATACCATGTGACCAGGTTGTACACTTAGTTTAACCATGTGAAAACCATGCGAAAACCACGCAACCCTTTCACACTTCGGATGTACACTTTGTTTAACCATGTTCAAACCATGAAAAGCCTCTCCTTCTTCCAAAATTCTCCAATTTTTACTCAAAATCACCCAAATCAATACTCAAACAAGTTATACTAAAAATAAGGCGAAATAGTAACTCTAAAAGAGCATGATATATCTTCCTAAAAGGGTTGATATCTTATAATCTTCCCACCTTATAACAGCTCATCCTCGAGCTATACTCCCAATCACCTCTAAGTTTCTGAGTGAAAGAAGGTTGGGCCAATATGCCCTCTTATCCACTTCTATCTCCAGTGTTTCCTCCTTATCTCATCCATGTTTCCACAATAGACAAACTAACACTCAATCTTTCCCTACAAAACCTTTTCACTACTTTCCAACACACATTTTAGATGCTCCTCAAAGAACGCATCAGTCTCAATCTCGACAACCACAACATACCTGATGCGTTTCCCAACTCACTATTCCAAATAACCACAAGAAACCATCCAATATTGGTACTTAGGATTTCCATAAAAAACTGCCTAGAATGGATGTATATGCACCTCCTCCAAGTCACACCTAACCTTTCTATGAGAAATCTAAACATGAACCTTATAGGTTCCTCATTGGTATTCTGATGCCACCATTTCAACCTCAAGGTATTTCTCCACACACCTATTATTGGCATATTTCTCACCACCTTAGGAGCATCATTAACATTTCATTTTCAAATAACTCAACCACCACGGCCCATGTCCCACAGTATTCATCGATTTTCGGTCCCTCTTAAGAACCTGATTCGTAAACCACTGATGGTGTAACTCAAACCATCAACCCCACATATATACTACTTCATAAGTGAAACCTCTAAGGTTCCCCATATCCAACCAAAACACATTCATTTATCTAGGAATAAAATCAGATCTTTCTCAATATACTCGGGATGATATCAAGGTAAGGGACATGATCATCACTAATTAAAAGTACACTAAGAACTTGTCAATGAAAACCACCATAATTACTCCATCATTGATGTTACCTCCCACTATGGAAACATCTTAACATGTCGAAATCCCTGGGATTACCTACCTTCCAACATCTCACCATATTGATCCAAAACCAAATGGTCCCTCACACAACTCGCAACTGAGCTCTCAAACTAGGGAATTATCACTACCCAAACTACCCACATCAAGTGCCAAATAAAAAAAAGAAGGATTTTTATTTCATAACATTTAGCATAGTTTACAAGAGGGATTTACACAAAACCATAATAAGTATTTCCCCCTTTTTCCTTCCATACGGTCAAGACTGAGGTTCTATCACTACCCTTAACCATCCAACACCTAGGTCCTTGTTAACAAGGGTAAACACATTCTCATTATTCAAGTTTCACATTTAAACACTCATTTATTCTCATTTTACATAATTCTACAATCTTTCTCAATTTCATTTTGGGAACTATTTTCATTTCAATTTCATAATAAAGGAAAAATAGTTCAAGTTAAACAAATTACCAAAAACCTATTTTCCTATGCATTCCTACAATTATTCATATCACAAAATAATCATGAGTGCCAAAAATGATTCATGCATACTCAAATATCATTCAATTCAAGTCCATGATTCAATATCAGTAAATCTCAAAAATAATAATCACATCACACAACAAGTGCGTCACCCAAGGTGAAATAACATTCAACAATAACAGCAAACAGAAACAAAAATAATCTCACCATGGGCACTTGGGTTCTCCCCCATACATGGGGTAGCTAATCCCATGAACGAGATCATAACCAAGCCATGAATCTTCCTAGTCTCCTGTCTAAATGTCCAAAATAGTAAGACAAATAAAGAAGAATGAAAATTGGAGCCTCTGATACCACTTTGGAACATCCCATCTTGAGTTCCATGCAACGGTGCCCCGAACCGAACGGTCACATGACCTAAAGCGCATCTCCCCATACACTAGAGGCTACTGACTAGAAGTGAGGTTCTGGTAAGTCAATCACGGAGAGACTATACCATATTTTTCTCTTTTATCAAAGTAATACATAGTGGAAAATAAATAAAAAAAAAGTGGAAGATAAAATAACTAGAACAACACAAATTCCATAAGATAATCAAAATAATAAATAAAATTTTATCCAAAAAGGGAAACATGTTATGACAGCATAAGTGTACAAGTGTATAAAAATGCTATTGAAAGTAAAGACACTAACGACACCCACTTGGGTCCCGAACCACGTCTGGTTCCCTCCTACAATCTCTATCCCCAATCAGAAATCTAACACTTTTCCTTTTCCCTTAACCAATCTAGAAAACAATAAAGTCTATTCAGGTACCGATCAGGTAGCGTGAGTAGGGTGTGAGTAAAACTCAGTATGCCACCACCAAATAGAAGGAGGAGAAAGAAACACCACTTTATAAGGTAGTGTGGATACCTCTCTCATCATGAAGACTTTTCCTGGGGGACACTTGAGGGCTAGAGATCGGAGAAAGTAAAACTATGACGACTGGGACCAAAGAGGACAATATCATGATCGTGGGATGGAATGGGCTATCACAATTCAATATAGGTGCTTTTTACTCCTTTATCTCTTCATCGACTGTGGAAAGTATCAGGCTAGAAATTCAGTACTTATGTGTGCTGATGACCCTGGACACACCATTGGGAATGTGGTCAGAGGGTATACAATAATGTAGGTACTTCCCCCTTAAGGTAGTTAGTTATCCCTTTTTATGGGACCTCTTTATACTCAATAATATAGGTTTTGATGTCATTTTTAGAATGGATTGGTTGGTTCCATATCATGCTTATGTGGATTTCTATCACCATAGGGTATCATTTATATCACCAGAGGGTGGAAGTTATCTTCACAAGGGTAATTGGAATGTCTATCTGTCACGAACCAACCAGGGTTGACCCAAAACCGGTCACCCAAGTCGGCTCGTGACATGGCCTCAAGCGCATCTCCCCTTACGCCAGAGGTTTCCGACTAGTGACGAGGGTGTAAGGTAAGTCAGGGGGAGACTGTGACCTCTTATCAAAGTGAAGAAAAGGGAAAAAATACAGCAACAACAGAAGTAGTGTAAATAATAATAAAATAGCGGAAATCATTTTTCATTTATAAGGTTTGAATAAAATTGGCGAGCGTCAGTTTATATAGGAGATGCATCCATGACATGCTAATTATACAATGGAAGCATTAAACCACGCGGTATACTTACACATCAATTTAGAAGTAAATAAACAAAAGTCTCAAGCCCTGAGGGTGATCTCCATGAGCATCCCGAGCCCCAACTCGGTCCTTTGCTCCTAACTCCAAGTACAAGAAACAACAACGACAAGGTCCTACAACCAAATAGAATCTACTCGGGTACCCCAGTGCAATGGAGGCCCGAGTAGGGTGTGAGATATATATCTCAGTAGGCCAGAACCACCGGGGTCTAGCCCACTCTAGAACATGAAATATAATTAAACAATGTGCTGGTATTTCCAAACAATAGCGATACAATACAAACAATAAACCCCCGTCCAGGTTCCAAAAAGAACACCTGACGACAATACCTACCTCAGCCCATAGCCAGAATAAGAACCTATTTAAAACAGAACAAGTAAATTTTGTTCAAGCATAAAAACACTTTTTATCATTTTTCTCAATTACTCTATTTATTCACTTGTCATTTCAACTCAGATTGGAAATCCATTCATTCTTACCTTTCTTTATTTGATCACAATTCACTCAGGTTTTACCCACATCTCTCATTCTTTTCATAAATCATTATTATCATTCGTTTGGTGTTGAACACCATGTCAAGAACCCCAATTCTCATTTAGTGTAGATCTCCATGTCTAACACCTCGAATCACATTTGGTGTAGATCACCATGTCTAACACCTAGATAATTATTCGGTGTAGATCGCCATGTCTAACACCCCAAATCACATTGGGTGTAGATCGTCATGTCTAACACCTAGATAATTATTCAGTGTAGATCGCCATGTCTAACACCCTATATCACAATCTTGGATAACCATTGGGAAGGAACACCATGTCCAAACCCAACGTTTAAACCAGTCTAGAACGCCATGTCTAGGACCCAGAATCTCATTTATTTATTACCATTTATTAATTAATTAATCAGTTGACACAATTCCCATTTCATAATTAATTCTTACCATTTAATTATCCAATTCTGTTCTCAACTTTTCCTAATTAGTTCTCATAATTAATTATCTTTAATAAGAATTCTGTAACTTGCATGAGAAATAGAAGGTAAACAAAAGTGTATGGCATCAACATGCCTCAATGATGGTTTATTAATGACATTAAATGGTACAAACCAACAAACTTGTTCAAGAAAGGCATTCAATTCAAACTATCGCGTTCCATTTATAACTTAAAGAACATGGAAGAAGGGGGGGGGGAGTTTAGGCGGGTACACCCAAGGGGGTGGCCAAGAGGAAAAGCGAGCACCTAGGATAGGATTCACCATAAACGAAGGCCACAATGGGCATGAGCGAACCACCCAAGAATTTCAATAAGAAATAATGAGGCATCACCGGAAGTTTGCGACAAGCGGTACAAGACGTAGCATGACATAAGCACTGAAGTAAAGGGAAGAGGGTAAACACCCAACCCTAAAAGTTCTAATTACATGTTAATCCATGAACTTAGGAGGTTTCATGGCTCATTTATTATTTTTAAAGAAGCAACGTCATTTGAGGTAACCAGTAAGATAAAATTACAAGCATGTCATTTATCAAGTATAATGTCAAGCATAAAGAGTCATAAGACATTTAAGCAAACAAGCACAAAAAAATCTACTACTAAATTTTTATTTTAAAGGCAGCTCACCTCCATTGGAGGAGTTTTATTAGAAAACATGTAATTACTTTATAAAACAATTCATTTAGTGATATTTAGCATTTACTTTAAAACTCATTCAACACTTAACAAAGTTAAGAAGCCAAACAATAAGGAAGGAAATCATGAAATGATATTGCTACATTTTTAGATTGAAGGCAGTACACCTCGAAAGAGGGGTTTTATTATTAAATCGTTAGTTTAGTGACCAAGCAACCTCTTTTATCTTATTCCTTCAAGTCACACGATTTGCACAGAAGCATTTAATCAGAACTAAACTTGCATAATTAAAATTCTAAGGAAGTGCAATATTAAACTCACTATTACTTTACATAAATTTAAAGGGCAAGGAGAGGGACCCTACCTCCAGGTGGATCCATCCATCCACTCCGGCTCTTGGAATTTTCTAACTAAAGTTTCCGCTGCTGCTCCCCCACGAGGCATATGTGATTTCACATATGTATAAGGAAACCTAGCCTATATGTGCACGCTCTGCATGGCCATGAGCGTGCACAAGAGGATCCTTACACATATTCTTATACACATAAGCCTGTCTCCGCTCACTCTACACATGCACTTTTTATATATGCAATGAGGAAAACTAGCCCCGTACGTGTATATTCGCTGCCATGCACAAATATACGCATGCTGGGGAAACCAACATACATATAAATACGTACCTATGCCTACGAAAGCGAGTTTCCTAAGCTCTGGCAAGTCGAATCCAACTCCAAAGGTCTAACGCACTATCAAACAACCACTGCCAACCTCAAGACACAAAGAGAAACCAATTTAAGTGAGGCAAGACCAACCAACGACATTAAAGCCTTACCTCGGGTGTTAGCAACAACGCTAAACGAAGTGAAACCACCCAACACCCTACCAATTAAATATCAGGGAGTCAATAACACATGACAACCCTAATTTGGAGTATGCGAAACTAACAACAGCTATAAAACCTTACCTCGAAACGTTGGCGACGAATCGAAACCACCCGAACCACTTCACCTTTGGCGGCGGTTTCCGAAGCGCACCTCAAGGGACCCCAAGAGAACCTTCACACCGACCTAAAACAAGAAGAAACCGAAAATCAAATCAACCCCAAACCTAGGGCGCTCAGCCGAATCTCACCGGGCGACGATTAGGTCAAAATAAAGCTGGAAACAAGGAGGAGAAGGGAGATAATAGCTTACCCTGGCGATTCGAACTGGAAACTGGTAGAGATCCAGTGAAAATCGGAAAACGAGAGAGGTCGTAGGAGGGGGTGTTGTGCGCGGCTCACGGAAGAGGGGGCTGCTTGCGGGTTGAGTGAGGGTGAGGGAGGGGTGCGTCGCATGGGGGTTCTGCCGAGTGAGGGTGAGGGAGAGTTAGATAGGTTTTAATTATTTTATTTTCTTTTTATTTTAATTTTTAATCAAAAACTAAAACACACCCAACCCGCATGGTTTGACCCGCACCATCTGAAAAACCGTGCGCAGCCCGCGCGCCTGCTACCGGATACCCGGGGTATCCCGCACGGATGACCCGCACGGTTAAACCTACCGCGCGCAGTCCGATATCACCACTTAAAACGGCTCTAGAACTCAGGACCTCGTTCCGAAGCTCGGTTTTTAAAACCAACCCATTGATGAAAGAAAAAGTTCAAAAACCTTCGTATTTTATCCGGTTCAAAACACAGGACGTGACAACCTTCCCACCTTAGAGCTTCTCATCCCTGAGAAGCCTTCGGGAACAATGTAACCCCCACCCATCCTACGCAATTCAGGAAGTCTTTCAAAAAGGGGTCACATTGCATCTCCAAATGTCCAACACACGATCAAACATTGGTTAGGAAAGAGACACATAATCCATTAAAATATGTGCCAACACTCACTTCCCAAACGAAACACCATGAAGACACTTGAGATCTTATAACCTGCTGGAAAAGAGTGCTACATGATTCTCAAGCCCGAAGCAAAGATCAAGGAAAACATGACCACACTTCCGAACAAAGGTGTCAATTTAAGCTAGGGGAATATGATTAGGGACAATGACATGCGAGAGGTTCTGATCCAAAGAGAATCAAGGAGAAACTCAATCCACCCCTATACGAGGGTCTTAAATAGAGGACATCACTTTAGGTTCCATTTCCCAGCCCTTTATATTTAATCACATTTAATCTGTAATCATTAAGGTGACCTACAAGGGTCCCATTAAGAAAACCCGGTTTCATTATCATGCAACCCAATAGAAATTTTTAAAAATTTTTAAAATTAAATCACCCAAATGGTTCATCTCATAAAAACATTACCCAACCAACCCACTTGGGTCCAATTGCATATTAAATGATAATAATTTTGATTACAGATCAAAATCAAACATCTTTCACATTTATAAGCATTTCATACGGCATCTCCAACACATTTAATATGGGTTTCCATTTCGCAACTCATGAAGCGCCCATACACTTCATGGGTTGAAAGTTCAATTATAGGGTTTACCCTTTTCCCAAGCTATAAGGCGCCCATACACCTTACAACTTGAAAACTGGTTATGTCATAATCGCAAATAATAAATTAAATCAAAGCAATTAAGCATTTACCAGCAAGATAACAAGCCACTACAAACATCTAACACAAAGAAACAAGATGAAATCACTAAAACACGCTATAACACAGAGCATGACACACAAGAAAGATAGAAAACATGACATATTTTCAAGGAACACAATCAAAATTAGCATGCATCCTACTAATGCAACTACATGGCATGATATATATGCATGGCATGTGAATCTCTAAGTGCCTATTATGATACATGCAATGCTTCGTCTTTACCATAACAGGTTAAGGGTTAAATACTAGAATACTCATAAACCATAAGTAGCAGAAATTACACCAATCACTCGAGGTGAAATCATATCAACTGTAATATTGAAAAGCATGAACAACAATCCCAGCCCTGGTCACTTGGTCATTTCCCGTACCTGGGGTGATCAGTCCCAAGCACGGCTATTAACCCAAGTGCCGAAACGTTCCTAGTCTCCTGTCTACCAATCCCCAAAATAGTAGGACAAAGAAAAAGGAGGTTCCTATGATACCATTTTGTCACGAACCAACCCAGGTCGACCCTAAACCGGTCACCCGAGCCGGCCCGCGACATGGCCTCAAGCGCATCTCCCCTTACGCCAGAGGTTGCCGACTAGCGGCGAGGGTGTAAGGTAATTCGGGGGGGGGGGAGAATTTACCCTCTTATCAAAGTGAATAAATAGGACAAAATACAGCAACAACGGAAGTAGTGTAAATAATAAGAAAACATCGAAAAACATTTTTCATTTATAAGGTTTGAATAAAATTGGCGAAAGTCAGTTTATATAGGAGATGAATGCATGAAATGCTAATGATACAATGAAAGCATTAAACCACGCGGCATACTTACACATCAATTCAGAAGTAAATAAACAAAAGTCTCAAGCCCCTAGGGCGATCTCCATGAGCATCCCGATCCCCAACTCGGTCCTTTGCTCCTAACTCCAAGTACAAGAAACAACAACGACAAGGTCCTGCAACCAAATAGAATCTACTCAGGCACCCCAGTGCAATGGCGCCCCGAGTAGGGTGTGAGATATATATCTCAGTAGTCCGGAACCACCGGGGTCTAGCCCACTCTATACCATGAAATATAATTAAACAAAGTTATGGTATTTCCAAACAATAGCGATACAATACAAACAATAAACGCCCGTCCAGGTTCCAAAAAGAACACCTGACGACAATACCTACCTCGGCCCATATCCAGAATAAGAACCTGTTTAAAACAACACAAGTAATTTTGGTTCAAGCATAAAAACACTTTTTATCATTTTTCTCATTTACTCTATTTATTCACTTATCATTTCAACTTAGATTGGAAATCCATTCATTCTTACCTTTCTTTATTTGATCACAATTCACTCAGGTTTTACCCACATCTCTCATTCTTTTCATAAATCATTATTATCATTCGTTTGGTGTTGAATGCCATGTCAAGCACCCCAATTATCATTTGGTGTAGATATTCATGTCTAACACCTCGAATCACATTTGGTGTAGATCACCATGTCTAACACCTAGATAATTATTCGATGTAGATCGACATGTCTAACACCCTATATCACAAGCTTGGATAAACATTGGGAAGGAACGCCATGTCCAAACCCAACATTTAAATCGGTCTAGAACGCCATGTCTAGGACCCAAAATCTCATTTATTTATTACCATTTATTAATTAATTAATCAGTTGACACAATTCCCATTTCATAATTAATTCTTCACATTTAATTATCCAAATCTGTTCTCAACTTTTCCTAATTAGTTCTCATAATTAATTATCTTTAATCAAAATTCTATAAATTTCATGAGAAATAGAAGGTAAAAAAAGTGTATGGCATCAACATGACTCAATGATGGGTTATTAGTGACATTAAATGGTACAAGACAAAAAACTTGTTCAAGCAAGGCATCCAATTCAAACTATCGCGTTGCATTTATAACTTAAAGAACATGGAAGAAGGGGGGGAGTTTAGGTGGGGCACACCTAAGGGGGTGGCCAAGAGGCAAAGCAAGCACCCAGGATGGGCTTCACCATAAACGAAGGCCACAATGGGCATGAGCGAACCACCCAAGAATTTCAATAAGAAATAACGAGGCATCTTCGGAAGGTTGCGACAAGCGGCACAAGACGTGGCATGACATAAGCGCCGAAGTAAAGGGAAGAGGGTAAACACCATACCCTAAAAGTTCTAATTACATGTTAAGACATGAACTTAGGAGGTGTCATGGCTCATTTATTATTTTTCAAGAAGCAACGTCATTTGAGGTAACTAGTAAGGTACAAGTACAAGCATGTCATTTATCAAGTATAATTTCAAGCATAAAGAGTCATAAGAAGCCAAACAATAAGGAAGGAAATCATGAAATGCTATTGCTACATTTTTAGATTGAAGGAATCACACCTTGAAAGAGGGGTTTTATTATTAAATCGTTAGTTTAGTGACCAAGCAACCTCTTTTATATTATTCCTGCAATTCACACGATTTTCACAAAAGAATTTAATCAGAACTAAACTTGCATAATTAAAATGCCAAGGAAGTGCAATATTAAACTCACTATTACTTTAATTAAATTTAAAGGGCAAGGAGAGGGACCCTACCTCTAGGTGGATCCATCCATCCACTCCGGATCTTGGCACTTTCTAACTAAAGTTGCTACTACTACTCCCCCATGAGGAATATGTGATTTCTCATACATATAAGGACACCTAGCCTCTATGCACATGCTCAGCCTGGCCATGAGCGTGCGCAAGAGGATCCTTACACATATGCTTATACACATAAGCATGTCTCCACTCACATGTGCAGGCACTTTTTATATATGAAATGGGGACAACTATCCCTGTACGTATATATTCGCTTCCATGCACAAATATACGCACGCCGGGGGAACCCACATACATATAAATACGTACCTATGCCTACGCAAGCGAGTCGCCTAAGCTCTGGCAAGGAAAATCCAACTCCAAAGGTCCAACGCACTATCAAATAACCACTTCCAACCTCAACACACAAAGAGAAACTAATTTAAGTGAGGCAAGACCAACCAACGGCATTAAAGCCTTACCTCGGGTGTTAGCAACAACGCGAAACGAAGTGAAACCACCAAACACCCTACCAATTAAATACCAGGGAGTCAATAACACGCGACGAACCTAATTTGGAGGATGCGAAAATAACAACGGCTATAAAACCTTACCTCGAAACGTTGGCGATGAACCGAAACCACCCGAACCACTTTTCCTTCGGCGACGGTTGCCAGAACGCACCTCAAGGGACCCCAAGAGAACCTTCGCACCGACCTAAAACAAGAAGAAACCGAAAATCGAATCAACCCCAAACCTAGGGCGCTCGGACAAATCTCACCGGGTGACGATTAGGTCGAAATAAATCCAGAAACAGGGAGGAGAAGGGAGAGAATATCTTACCATGGTGATTCGAACCGGAAACCGGTGGAGATCCTGTGAAAATCGGCAAACGAGAGAGGCTGTATGAGGGGGTGTCGTGCGTGGCTCACGGGAGAGGAGGGGGATGTGTCGCGTGGGGGTTCTCCCAAGTGAGGGTGAGGGAGAGTTAGATAGGTTTTAATTATTTTATTTTCTTTTTATTTTAATTTTTAATCAAAAACTAAAACACACCCAACCCGCACGGTTTGACCCGCACCATCTGAAAAATCATGCGCAGCCCGTGCGCCTGCTACCGGATACCCAGGGTATCCTACACGACTGACCCGTATGGTTAAAACTACTGCACGCAGTCCGATATCACCACTTAAAACAGCTCCAGAACTCAGGACCTCATTCTAAAGCTCGGTTTTTAAAACCATCCCATTGATGAAAGAAAAAGTTCAAAAACCTTCATATTTTATCCGGTTCAAAACACGGGATGTGACACTATCCCAATAGAGTTAGACTATATCATTTTGGAATAAGTGGAGTGACCACCCATATTTCTAGTTTCTTCATGGATTAGGAGAGAATACATCTGAATTTTTTTCCTCCCATATTAGATCATTTCAGGGATGTATTTCCCGACAAGTTTTATAGCTTACCTCCTGAGAGAGATGTAGATTTTACAATTGATCTTGTTCCAGGAGTAGATCCAGTATCTATTCCTCTATATAGGATGACACATACTGAGCTCCAGGTTCTCAAGATACAGTTGGAGTATTTAGAATCTAAGATTTTTATACAACCTAGTACTTGTTCTTGGGGTTCACCCATGCTTTTCTCCAAGAAGGTGGATGAGACTCTTTTTTTTATTCATGGATTACCGACTGTTGAACCATATTATGGTTAGGAACTGGTACCCACTACCTTGAATAGATGATTTCTTTTACCAGATCCAAGGAGGTAGGGTATTCTTGAAGATCAACCTGAGATCAAGCTTTATCAGGTATGAGTCAGAACTTTAGATATACCATGTATGTATTTACAAATATGGTGAGGTTTATATGAGTATCTTTTTATGCCATTAGGTCTTATGAATGAACCCACTATTTTCATGGCCTTGATGAATAGGGTTTTCCACCCCTATCTAGATTCCTTTTTCATGGTTTCATGGATGACATCTTGGTGTATTCCTATACTCAGATAAACCATGATAAACATCTTGAGATCATTTTGAATACACTGAGAGAGCATCAAATATATTCTAATATTGATAATCTCCACTTTTGGATGAAAAAGTTAACTTCTTGGGTCATATTATCTCAGAATCATGAGTATCAGTTGACCTAGAGAAGGTAAGTGTTATGGTTTCCTAGGACCATCCCAAGAATGTGTTTGTTATATGGAGTTTCTTGGGGATGTATGGACATTAAAAGTGTTTCATACATGACTTATCATTCCTTGTTTCACCTCTTAACAGTCTTATAAAGAAGGGTGTGAAGTTACTATGGTATTAAGCATGTGAGAAATCCTTTAAGAGCTTAAAGGAAGGCTTACTTCTGCAATGATTCTAATTCTACTAGAACCTAGAAGAGGCTATACAGTTAACTATAATTCATCAAGCATTGGGATGGGTGAAATACTAATGTAGGAGGATAGATTCATTATGTATGATTTCTATCCATTTGACACCTCACGAGTGTAACTACATGACACAATCCCTTGAGATAGCAGTTGTTTTCCATGCCTTACACTACTGGAGACATTATCTAATGGGTGAGCGCTTTGTGGTGTATACAGATCACAAGAGACTCAAATATATCTTTATGTAGTATGTATTGAATCTTATATAGTGAATATGGGTTGAATATCTTTATTATTTTGACTTTGAGCTTTCCAATATGCCTGGAAAGGGAAATGTGGTAGCTGATGCGTCGAGCCTTAAGATTCAAGAATAGACTGTTTAGGAAGCTAGTGATTAATAGAAATTTATGGACCACTTTTTTGAGATATATTTGGAGTTTCATGAGAGTGAAAAGAATCATTTTCTTATATCCTTAGTAGTTACCTCTTCACTCCTTAATAGGGTGAAGATAATGTGGTTTTCAGATCCAGGAGTTTTGGTTCTCCAAGAGAGTATTTATAGAGAGGACCCACCTCAGGATTAGTATGTTAATAGAGACAACATCATACGTATACATGTGTATATCAGGGTACTTATAGACATGAGAGAGGAATTGATGCAAGAGTATCATGTTTCTCAATGGGCAGTTTATCTAGATATTTCTAATATGTATCATGATATGTGTCACCAGTATTGGTGAACTAGGATGAAATGTTAGATGGAAGGTTTTTTCACTAGGTGTTCCACTTGTTAGTAGGTGAAGGTGGAGCACAAGAGACGTGCTAGCTTGTTATAGCTATCAACAGTCCTATAATGAAAATGGGAATATGTCATGATGGATTTCATATTTATATTACTAAGGTTGACTTAAGGTAACGACATAGTTTGGGTAGTTGTGGATCGATTGATGAAAGTATCACAATTCCCTCTTATCCAAAAGACTTTCTTAGTTAATGAGTTAGAGAGACTGTATGTCTGTGAGATCATATAGATACACGAGGTTTCTAGTACTATAATTTCATATAGGCATTCTTGTTTCACATCAAGATTATGGTATGGGTTACAAAGAGCTATGGGTACACATGCACTTTTGAGAAAACACATTCACCCTCAGATCAATGGCCAATCAGAATAGATGATACAGGTGTTAGAGGATATGATTTGAGCATGCATCCTTAATTTTGGAGGTTATTGGGAGAAGCATATCCCTATCATTGAGTTATTTTATAATAATAGATTCCAGGAAATTATTCAAATGGATTTGTATGAGGGATTGTATGGTAGGTTGTTTTGTTCACCCCTATGTTAGTTAGAGGAAGGAGAGGCCATACTGCTAGGTCCTCATCTCATGTAGGAGACTTAGGAGCATGTTCAACTGACTAGAAAGAATATGACTACTGTTATATCTGGATAGAAATATTATATTGATCACCTTTGATAAAATCTTGAGTTTGAGTTTGGGTACCATGTTTTCTTATAGGTATCACCCGACTTGGGCATAGAAAGATACAAAGGTAAGGGAAGTTGTCAACTCATTTTTTCAGGCCATTTGAGATCTTAAAATGAGTCGGGCTGGTATCCTATCATTTTCTATTACCTTATAGGTATTATTCCGTGCATGAAATCTTCCATGATTCGTAGATTTTCCATTATCATGATGACCCATATCATACTTTTGATCTCAAGGGGGTGAAGTTGGATACTGATGATTCATTTGAGGAGTATCCCATATGCATCATTGACTGGAGTGTGAAGGCTCTCTAAGGTTGGTCTGTCCCTTTAGTATAGGTTCTATGGAAGCACTATCATTTAAAATATAATAATATGGATTTAGAGGATGACGTATGTGCTTAGTGGACATAGTTGTTCTCAAATAGTGTTTCACCGCCCTTGGAAGGGAACTCGGGGATGAGTTCCTTTAAGGAGGGAAGACTGTAAGAACCCAATTTTTATATGAGGCACATATCCTTTAAATTTTGATCTAATTATTTTATCTTGGACCTATTATGGATTCCTAATGAGATCATGAAATTTTCAAGGGGTTTCCAAGGCTTGTTCGGAGCTCGGAACCCCGACCGATGAAAGAAAGAATTGGGCTTCACGGTTAGTAAAAACCATGCATCCCATCCCAAATAGTTTATCCTAACTATGTGGGGTATTTCAGAGGGAAAATAAAGGCACATGGTTTTCCCTAACAATGTTACCAAGGCTGAAAGACCGTACCAAATGTATACAATTTTAACAGATCCAAATAGCGTAGTTGGCACATGATTTCTCAAATTATGTGGCTAAACCATGAAGGTTACCTCTATGGATAGTGTCCCAAGAATGGTTGGAGAATGGTTTGGAAAACAGTGCAACCAAACCATGTGACCAAGAATTTTTGGGTAAAAATACAATTTTCCCTTAAATTTATAATTAACTCACCCCTCATCCATATTTTCTAATTCTAGAAGACAGAGGCACCTTTCTTCTCCCTTTTAAGATCTCAAGCATCTCAATCTAGGTTCTTGGATAAAACTCTGATCTGAAATCTGATTCAATATTAGTTTATCTTATTAGATGCACAATAGTATGTACTCTATTAATCCCGAACCTTTCATCATTTTTCTTCCCCTTGACAACGCTATTTTGATGTAGAATTATATGCCCTATTTTCAGGGTGTTGATTTGTTCTTCATTTTTCTTCTGATCCAGGGAAAACTAAGGGAAATACTATATGAGGAGAGTGCTATAGACATAAATTAAATGGTTTATGAATTTTTCCTAAAATTATCTTCATTTTTAAATTACTATCACTTTGCGCACATCGGTTTCACCGAGAGTTTCCATTTAAATTGGTATATCTTTATTGTAATCATTGAATTTGTATTCTAGAGACCTATTTATAATTTTTCTTCATGCCATTGGTGTTTATGACCTCAACACAAACCACACCAAGTAGGGTTCTTACTTATTTATTCCTTGGTAAGCCATGTTGGGTTTATCTGTGTCATTGTTCAGGTGCGTTGGAGTTGTCCTTGGTAAGGTAAAAGTTTTAAATCAATTAATGAAAATTTACAATGTTAAATTTCAAGTATATTATATATATCACTTGGCCTTGAATTATAAATTGAGTTTGAAATTGGTTTAATATCTCTAAATTACCTTTTCATGCCAAATTAAAGGAAATGGTAATAACCTAATAATTTATATTATAATTGAATTGATTATTGGTTGCATTTCCTTAACCCACCTTATCATATTTAGTGAAAGGTAAAGGAATGAACCTTTTAAATGATTAAAATGCATCAGTATTGCATGGAATATGATTAAATATGATATAAATGGAATACTTATAAGGTTCCTATAGAACATGGAACTTTCTTACCTTTATAGGAGTGGTAAGACTTAATCCATCCTTGGTTTCCTGAGGGAATTACATGAGCACTCATAAGATTCCATTTCAATTCAAGGAGCCAATTTCTAAGGGAGATAACCACCTTGGAAGATGGACCTTATCTATTAGAGGATACTTGACATGATTTTGTAGGATCCCTTCACTATCTCTATGGATATTAGGATGCCTTAGATACATTCCTTGGATCTAGCTTGATGTCTTTGGACACATGGCGCCATGGATTGACCCCATTGGGCCCAGTCATGCTTAGCACATGATTACCTTAGACGGGATCCTTGGACTTAGTTAGAATACTTTATAGTGTAATTACTTGGGAAATCCACTTGGATTACACACAGACCCATTATTATCAGGCTGCATGAGTTATTACTATGAGTTGTTCGACCCCTGAGGTCAAGGGTTCCTTGGTTACACCTTGGATCCTCATTATTATTATTATGATCTATTCCAGCATTGATTTCACCTACACATGGTTTATATATATAAACAAAAATTAAATGAATTAGTTAAATGATTTCATTCTCAGATACATTACCAATTGAGGCTGAAGCAGGCATGATTTATTATTTGTAATTGCTTTATATTTATATATACCTATACACATCTTAGTTTATATTCAAAGACTGGATTATATAGATGTCGTTGGTGGTGGATTATTGATATTTATATCACACACTATCTGGGATGATAATGGTACCTGAACAAATTATATGATAATAGGTATGGAAAAGGGGAAGTGACCCACTTTAGACAGCTGACTTTCTTACTTGCTTTAGGATAGATCTTGGTAGCATATGATTGGGCCAATGCTCGGGATGCTTGGATAGTTTTTAATATTTTTTTCTTTTGTACAACATGTATTGTATTTTCTGTCTATTGTAATGTATACATGTTTTACTATTTTGTAGAGACATGCCATTATCAACTTTTTTTATATGATACTATTCAGGTTTTGAGTTGATTATTATTGATGGTTGATTTTGCGTACTTTTACCACCATCACTATTTATTCATTATTATGATTCCTCTATTATTATAAATATATTATGTTATGTTATATCTATTATTCTCCACTCTAACATGAGGGTATATTCTCCCCAAAGACACTCCCTAGTCCTTCACTACTATTCGGTAGCCTCTAACGTATGGGGAGGTGCATTTGAGGCCATGTGGCCAACTAGGTTTAGGGAACCTTTGAGTGGAACCCGGGTTGGGATGTCACATTTAGTCATATTGCTCACATAATGTGTAAAATAAATGTGTAGTAGATTCATACACATTATAAATGAATTATGGATCATTTTCCTAGAGTTTGAAAATAATAAAAACTTTATTTCTTAGTTTTAAAAATGTGATGCATGTTTTAAATTAAAATGAAACTTTTATATTGAAAACATACATTTTGAGTAACACTACTCACATTGTGTGTCAGATTGATGTGCAGTCGATTACTATATTCTATAAATGAATTAGGAATCACTTTTCTAAATATTTAAGACAATTGGAGACCGTTTTCTTAGTTTTGGAAATGTAAATCACGTTTTACACTAACACTACTACAAATTTTGATTTATTCAGCACTATCTTTTATCAATGATGATAAAGGGTTCTATTTATTAACATTTTTTTGTAGCACTGATAAAGGGTACCATTTATTATTTCATTTTCTATCTTTGATAAAGGTCGTATTTATCAGCACTATTTAAAGCACTGATAAAACTAAAGTGATCATGCGTGTAAGTCCCACATAAAACTTACGGTGATTTGACCACTAATTTTTATATTATTTTGTGACATCAACACATTAGAAGCCTATTGCAGATATGGGATTTCACATACACTCTCCACACACCTAGATGGGCCTATTCCTTCATACGCAGGCCCCCGCGAGCCTTGGCCTACCCTTTTCCTATAGGTTCTGGGTGCAGTAGAAGTGTGCGATGGGTGATGCACAACATTTCTTTTTATCATGTTCAATGATCAATCTAAGATATACATGACAATAAATTTCATTTTCAATGGAATTGAATCAAATAAGATATACAACATGAATCTCATCATAACTAGAGAGAGAGGATCATCACATATTATTTATAATTAATTAAATTAAATAAGAATTACCTAGATGTAATTATTTCTTCATTGATGAATCTAGTAATAGATCTGTGATGCATCGTTATTGCGTTATAGGAATCAGGTGCAGATTCCCTCCAGTAGTGATCTACATGTGTTCCATGAATCTCCAGATGTCATCGAAAGAATCTCTGGGTGCTAGCATGGTAGATCCTTGTACTTGCATCATCCACCATTTATCTCTATGATAATTGATTCCAAAGCATTATCCTTGATCTAGTGGAGGAATATTTCTCTCCATTCTTGGGAGTGGTCTTAAAGAATATAGATCTCAAGGTATTGAGAGAATTCTCCAATTCTATTGTGCACAACCCAAAAAAATGAATCATTCTAGTGAGAAAATAATATTACTAGGTTTATATATCGCTAGGGTTAAAATAAAATAATTGCACAAGTGCCCTTAATTATTTATTTAATCCTAGTGAAAACCCCATGTCAAATAATAATAATATTATTATTTCTTGACATGCACTTAACTTGTGAATTAAAATTAAATATTATTTAATCAAATAATATTCAATATTTATTATTTTCTCATAGGACCTAAAATCCCAATCCATAATTCCCCCATAATATTTATCGATTCTTGAATAGTGTATATTTATTTATTAAATAAATGTCACTACATTATTCACCAATAAATAAATAAATATTATATTACTAAATAGAAAATAAATATTTATATGCAATCAAGAATACATAAATAATTATTAAACCACATGTGGGAATAATATTTATTCAGATTTTTAAATAAAAAATAATAATATATTATTTAACTGAGATTTTGGATACACTTAGTGCATGACCCTCTAGGTCTCTTTCTCAGTGGCATTAGGCGAAACAGCCTAAAGTCCAAGGTTAATGTCTTGAAACACACCAAGGCACCCATAGAGAGTTAATGACACAATTACATGTTACCTCATATGGATACTTACTATGTAATATAATTCCTTTATCATGATATCTCTAATCAAGAAGGTTGTACGTCGATGCCATCAACCAAAGTGCTCAATGTCTCTTTCTTTGATTTCCTAAAAAATGTACTTGCCTATCAAACACCATGGTTATGGATTTATTTTAGTGATATCATTTCCATCCAAGGGCCTGAGATATCGACTTCCATTAAAATAGAAGGGACAAATCCTTTCTTGCATTATTCATTAATGCAATATTACTCATGACACACCCAACATATCCTACCGTGCCATGAACATGTGTCGCCATGGTTTTCATCAATATGTCAAAGTACATGGATCCTAATATTAATTAATAATAATCTTAAAGTATAAGGATTAATACACACATCCACAGATATGAATATTCAATGACACATAGAGTTGTGGATTTTCTATCGGCGGGTCTCATTCTCAAAATATCCTACTAGATATTACCAAGGGTGTACATCATGAGAAGGTGTCTCAAAGTCCTATGAGTCTCCACCTATTATATCCTGTATCATTTGTGTCCCTAAAATGATATCATCTAGATATAGAACATATATTCAAAAATAGTTTCATAGCACTTCCAGGTTCTCATCATAGCAGGGAACTACCATGACCTTTTAATGCGACAACTACTCTTGGGACATTATCACATACTATGTTATGCAGAAGAAAAATCATGATGTGATGATAATTTAATTAATATTCAAAAACTATGAATATAGTTTATCATAAAGTATAGAGAAGTTGGATCTAGGGAACCAACTCTAACAAACTCCCTTTTGCACTAGAGCCAACTGCTAACAACCTTCAACCCGCTAGTTCTCACATGATAATCATGCTTATGTTGAGATAGGCCTTTAGTCAAGTGGTATTCCATGCTCTCTTTCATGGGAACTCTTCTTACTACAACTTCACCCATATGATGAAAATCCCTCAATAGGTGATACTTTAAAAGTATGTGATTTATCTGTTGGTGTGACCTTATCTCTTTTACAAGAGCCACCATTTCAATATTATCAAAATACAATGCGATAAGGTCTTTAATGATAGGTACCACATCAAGATCTTGGAAAATTTTCCAAATCCAAACAGCTTCCTTGGCTATATCAAAATCCAAAATATACTCAGACTCTATTATTAAATCAATGACAACTAGATGTTTTGAACTCTTCCAGCTCACAACTCCTCTGTTGAGATAGAAAAAACATCATTACTATGAATTCATATCATTATGATCGATCTGAAAACTAGAATTATTATAACCCCTGATGACCAGATCCTTATCTCCTCCATATACTAGGAACATATCCTTAGTTCTTCTCGGATACTTAAGGATAAACTTAACAATAGACCAATGTTGTTCTCCTGGATCTGATTCATATCTACCTACCATGCTCAGTGCATAGGAAACATCAAGTCTAGTATATAACATGTCATTAATGATTCGTCATATCACTGAATTGTATGGGATTTTTCTCATTCTATCATTCTCATTTTGTGTCTGAGGACACCTTTTCTTAGAAAGTTGTAAACCACATGACATAGAAACCAATCCCCTCATTGATTATTCCATAATAAATATCTGTAGTATCTGATCAACATATATACTTTAACTTAGTCCAAGAATCCTCTTGGATCTATCATGAATGATCTTGATGCCTAGAATATAGGATGCTTCACCTAAGTCCTTCACGAAGAAACACTTGTTTAACCAGTCCTTAACAGACTGTAAGACTATTATTTCATTTCCAATAAGTAATATTTTATCAAAATATACTACTAGGATAAAGACCACATTACATATAAACCTCTTATAAACACATGACTCACATTTATTCTTAATGAAACCAAATTATTTTATGGATTCATCGAATCGAATGTTCCATGGCCTGAATTCTTGCTTCAATCCATAAGTGGATCTCTATAACTTTAAAATCCTTTTTTCATCACATGGAGTCACTAAACCTTCTGTTTGTGTCATATAGACATCTTCTTGGAAGTTTTCATTAAGGAATGTATTTTTGACATTCATCTTCCAAATCTCATAGTCATGGTAAGATACTATAGAAATTATAATTCTAGTGGATTTGAACATGGAACCTATTGAAAAGATTTCATCATAGTCAGTTCCTTGATGTTGTTTAAACCCTTTAGCCACTATCATATCTTTATAGGTATTTAATTTACCTTCCATGTCCACTTTCCTCTTGAATACCCATTTGCATCCAATGGGCTTTACATTAACTAGCACATTGACCAAAACCCAAACTTGGTTTTGATACATGGAATCCATTTTAGAATTCATGGTTTCTTTCCATATTGCAGCTTCTGAGTTCTCTAATACCTATTTATAGGAGAGAGGTTCATAATTATAAACCAATAATGAGTAACCATATTTGGTGACTAGAAAACCACATCTCTCTGGTTCTCTCACCTCTCTTGTGCTCCTATGTAGTACTTGTGTTTCAGGAACTACTTCTTCCATGAGGACCTATGGAACCTATTCATACCTCAACTCTTGTGTATCTTGAACATAAACTTCATAGATGTAAATATTTCTCCCACTATCCTTTTTGAGGATTTTATCCCTCTCAATAAATATGGATTGTCTAGCAACAATCACTTTATTGTATGAGGGGTTGTATAGGTAGTATCCCTTTGTTTCATTAGGATACCCTATAAAGATACACTTTGTGCCCCAGGGTGCTAGTTTGCTACCTGAGAAGGCCTTAACATATTCCTCGCAACCCCATAAACATGTATTCAACAAAAAGAGTTTCTTTCCACTCCATAACTCGAAGGAAATTTCATCTTCCACTTTAGTTGGAACTCAGTTTAATGTGTATTCCAAAGTTTGTAATGAATATCCCCAAAAGGATAATGGAAGATATGCATGAATCATCATTGACCTTACCATGTCTAACAAAGTATGGTTCCTCCTTTCACTAAAACTATTCCACTATGGTGTATAAGGTGGAGTGAGTTGAGATTGAATCCCAAACTCCCATAGAAAGTTGATGAACTCTTGGTTAAGATATTCACCACCTCGATCTGATCAATTCTTCTTTATCTTCTTACCAAGTTGATTCTATAATTTATTCTTGAATTACTTGAATTTTTCAAATGACTTGGACTTATACCTCATAAAGTAGATATATTCATATCTACTCAAGTCATCAATAAAAGTTTTTAAGTAAGAATATCCACCTTTAGCTTCTACTGGAAATGGTCTACACACATCAATGTGTACCAATCCTAGAAGCTTTGTGGCTCCTTCACCCTATCCACCAAATGGTGGTTTGGTCATTTTTTCTTGTAAACAAGCATGACATCTTTCAAGTGGTTTCATCTCAGAGGAGTCTAAGTAACCATCTTAATAGAGATTTTCCAAACGCTTCTCGTTTACATGACCAAGGCGGTGATGTTGAAGCTATGTGTTATATGAGTTGTGTGAAAATGATTCATTATCAATTGAAAATATTTTTTTTCATAATTTAATACATAAAGATCATTATTTAAATGTTCCATACCATAACATATGTTTTCTTTATAAAAGAAACAACTTTTATTTCCAAACTTGAAAATAAACCCATCTGTATCTAGTCATGATACATAAATTATATTCTTGGTAATCATAAGTACATAATAAAAATCTTTTAAAACCAAAATCATTCCTATAGGAAATGAAAGGTGGTGTTATACAATGGATAGGGCAGCCAACCTTTCTCTATTAGCATCTCTCTGATCCACCTCTCCTCTAGAAATCATTCGAAGTATACTTGGCTCCTACATTTGGATACATATTTGATCCCTACAAGCTGTATCTAATACAAAAGGTGTATATATTGAAAGATTACACTCGATAATGAACACACCTTTATCTTCCCCTTGCTTCTGGGTGCATTTCCTCTTCTAGTGTCCTGACTTTCCACATGAAAAACATACAACCTCCTTTTCTTTGTCCTGCCTTTTGGATCTTTTTCTTCTTGGAAGGACGGTGCTCAGGAGCTTTAAACTGTTTATGAGTCTTGGGACCCTTTTCCTTATTCTTCATTTTCTTATTCACCACAAGGAATGTTGGTTTATCATGCCCCATATCCTTGTCCACTTGGTGGATTAAAGTAATAAGTTATGAAAGAATCTTCTCATTATTACTCATATTTTAATTAATAATAAAACTAGAGAAGGTATTGGGAAGTGATGAAAGTATGAGGTTTGTATGCATCTCATCTAGGAATTTAATCCCTAATATGTATAATCATTAAATGTTTCCAACAAGTTTTACTACATGAGGACTAGCTAGCATAGACTCGCAAAGCTTAGTTGTAAACAAATCATTGGATATCTCATACCTCTATTGTCTCACCTTCTCTTGATAGAGATCCTGAAGTTGAAACATCATGTTATACACATCCATTTCCTCATTTTGATTCAAAATATCATTAGACATGGATGATAGCATGAAACATTGAACATCTGTGGAATCGTTCAAATTTTCTCATAGAGTTTTAACTCTTCATCACTAGCCTCATTTCTAGTTGGTTTAGGAAAAGGTTCTTCCATCACATATAATTTCATTTCATGGAGAAGGATAACATGTAGAAACCTTTTCTATTCTTGGAAATTTATTCTAGTGAGAAGGTTTTACTTCTCAAGTTTGGATCATAGTGATATGTTTAATGTCATTTTTATTTCTAGTTCTACAAATAAGATAAGCATAATTTTAGTACTTTATCTGATAAAATTTATACAAATAAATATTATATTTATTAGTCTCCCACTATTTTATTTAAACCCAATATCCCTCACCATTGGATTCAAAATATCCTGTTTCTTGGAAATTCTAGTGGAAATGGTCTATATTTACCTTCTCATTACCCCAACTTTGGTTGTTCAAGCAAATCAAATGGTTTTTAGCAGGAATTTCAAATGCCAACTGCATTAACTCACAGTTCCATGATATATTGAGTGCACTCCCCAATCCTGAAATCCTTAAATTGGATTTCTTCAACCCTTTACTCTCAGTTACACTAAGTCCTACTTTGGAAGTCAACCCTTGATGTAAACAAATTTAATTTAACCCTAAACTTTGATTTAGAATTACCCAATAATTGAAATCACCCCAACTTTGGCTCATCAAGCACTTTGAACTATGGTTCAATTTTAACTGAAGTAGTGGAAGGCTATAATGACTTAATATATATAATTGAGGGATTTTTTCCTTTATGTGTAAATTCCCAATTATTATCTTTATCACATGCTTGTTAATATTAAGTGGATTTACTTAAGTGATTAACCACGTCTTAGATAATATTTACTCATAATAATATTTATTTTAGTTTTATCTTTCATGCTTGTTAATTTCATTAATTCATGTGATCATGACAAAACATCTATAATAAAATAACCATTCAAATTGACAGAAATAAGATAATAAAGCAGGGTGATTATTAGATTTTAATAATGGTTAGTTTATCTAGCGGTTGATAAACTAACCATTGACCTAGGGGAAAAACACCTTGAACCAATTAAGGTTTGTGTTGAAGCTTTTCACCTATTAACCTTTGTATATCTCTTGTATTGGTTTATCCTCGGCTCCAAACTTGATCTACCTCCACTAGCTTGGGAGCTCTATCCATTACATATGCTTTTACTCACACGTAGGTGAGGGGAAAAGGGTTTACATAAAAGAAACCATGGGAACGCAGACCCTTACATAATAAGAGGATAGAAGGCATGAAAACCAACAATTTAATTTAATAATAAATTAAATGAAACCAATCTCATACAAAGTTATGGTCTATTCTCACGATCATCCACATGCATGCAACAAATTAAGCATTTAATAAAACTATCATTCAATTCTTAATCATTCTTATTTAAGATAAATTGTTCTCAAATCAATTAATTATTATCTTTATTTTATCAATTATTTTATCTTAATTCTCATCCAAATTTCCTTGAGATTCTCACCCATCATAATTTTAAACAAATTAAATAAAATTATTTAAAATTAATTGTGTACATAAATGTACCTTGGAGGAAAAATGGTGAATACTTGTTATATTCTACCGAACATATATTATACTCATATAATGTTTACTCTTATAATATATGGAATACATGAGTTATCACATACTTTCATGATGTGTAGTATAAAATTAATGATTACATGAATTACATGATTTTTCGGTCATGTATTATGATTAAATGTATATAGAGTAACAATAGTATTATGATTTATACATGATATGCAGATATAAACATTACAAAGATATTAATTAAACATTAATATATATAAATATTAAAACCCATCACATGGCGTATCCTATCAACTTAATGACCACATGAAAGAACATGTTTTAAGGTTTACATAATATAATAAATAAATTTTAAATCTATATAATTTATTATAAGTACATTGCGTGTACATGAGAGCTACATGACATCTATATCTCTCACCATCTATCTGAGGTACACACCCAAGGACTCAGTGTGTAAATCATACCTCAAAAAAACGGAGTACACAGTGTGTAAAAGGGACTGCATGGTGTGTGGACTCTGAGTTACATAGTCACCAGTTAGGTAGGCCATGTACGAAACACATAGCTTGTATGAAACTCAAAGAGACTACATGTTGTGTACATGGGCAACACAATGTGTACTCCAGTTAACCGTGAACCACCCTGGACCGGTCAACACATGGTGTATGTAATAAATTCACCACGTGTCATCAATACACACAGTTTGAATTAATTGATGAATTAATTCCTGATGCATTGAACACAAGTACATGGCGTGTACTACTGTGTTAACCATCCATAATTCTTGGTACCTCTAGATGAGATCTTAGATTTTATTTCATTCATTAAATTAATCGATTTGATTAGATCTATGAGAAATGAAGGAGAAATAAAAATATCTCGCAATTTGGATTAAACTAGTGATTAAAATTGACTTGAAAACTAAATTAAAAATGTGTAAATCAATCAATGATATTTAAATAATTATAAATAATTATGTGACCACTATGACACCACTTGTAGGTTCTGGGAATAGTGGAAGTGTGCGATGGGCGGTGCCCAACATTGCTTTTTTTTTTCATGTTCAATGATCAATCTGAGATATACATGAGGATAAACAATGTGTTAAATGGAATTGAATCAAATAGGATAGAGAACATGAATCATACCAGAACTAGAGAGAGAATCATCACATATTATTTATAATTAATTTAATTAAATAATAATTACCTTAATGGAATTATTTATTTATTGATAGATCTAGTAATTGATCTACGATGCACTATCGTTACGTTGTAGGAATCAAGTGCAGATTCCCTCTAGTGGTGATCCACATGTGTTCCATGAATCTCCAGATGTCTCCAAAAGAATCTCAAAGTGCTAGCACACTATATCCTTATGCTTTAATTTTCCATCTTTGATTTCTATGATAATTGCTTCCAAAGCATTCTTCTTGATCTGGTGGAGGAATATTTCTCTCCATTCTTAGGAGCAGTCTTGGAGAAGAGAGATCTCAAGGGTTTGAGAGAATACTCCTATTCCATTGTGCACAACCCAAACAAATGAATTGCTCTATTGAGAAAATAACATAACTAAGTTTATATATCTCTAGGGTTAAAATAAAATAATTGCACAAGTTTTCTTATTTATTTAATCCTAGTGAAAACCCCATGTCAAATAATAGTAATATTATTTCTAAACATGTGATTAAGTTTCAAATTAAAATTAAATATTATTTAGTCAAATAACATTCAATATTTATTATTTTCTTATGGGACCTAAAATCCTAGTCCATCATTCCTCCATAATATTTTTTAGACCTTGAATAGTGTCTAATTATTTATTTAATAAATATCCCTACATTATTCTCCAAAAAAATATAAATATTATATTTACTAAATAGAAAATAAATATTTATATGCGATACATGAATAATTATTAAACCACATACGAAAATAATATTTATTCAACTTGTAAAATAATAAATAATAATATGTTATTTAACTGAGATTTTGGATACACTTAGTGTGTGACCCTCTAGGCCTCTTTCTCAGTGACATTAGGTGAAGTAGCCTAAAGTCCAAGGTTAGCATCTAGAAACATGCCAAGGCACCCATAAAGAAAAAATTTAATGTCTCAATGCTTAGTGTGTAATATAATCTCTTTATCGTGATATCTCTAATTAAGTTGGTTGCATTCCGGTTCTATCAACCAAAGTTCTGAATGTCTCTTTATTTGATTTTCTAGAAAATGAACTTGCCTATCGAACACCATGACCATGGATTTATTTAGACTATATCATTTCCATCAAAGAGCCTGAGATATTAACTTCCATTAAAACAGAAGGGAAAATCCTTTCTTGCATTATTCATTAATGCAATATTACTCACGACGCACCCAATGTATCCTACCTCGCCATGAACATATGTTGTCATGGTTTTCGTCAATATATCAAAGTACGCGATTCATAATATTCATTAATAATAATATTAAAGTTTAAGGATCAATACACACGTCCATAGATTGGAATATCCAATGACACATAGAAATGTGGATTTCCTACTGGCGGGTCTCATTCTCATAATATCCTACCAGATATTACCAAGGGTGTACACCATGAGAAGGTGCCTCAAAGTCCTATGAGTCTCCACCCCCAATAGCCTGTATCATTTGTGTCCCTAAAATGATATCATCCGACTATAGAACATATATTCAAGAATAGTGTCGTAGCACTTCCAGGTTCTCATTATAGCAGGGAACTACCATGACCTTTTAGTGCGATAGTTACTCTTAGGACATTATCACATATTATGTTATGAAAAAGAACAATCATGATGTGATAATAAGTTTATTAATATTAAAAAACTATGAATACAGGTTATCATAAAGTTGTAATTTACATAAACAAATTTATTACTGTAAATATAAATATATATAATAAATAATTAATATACTATTTATTACTGTAAATATAAATATAAATATATTTATTTTATTCATTTTTATTAATAAACAAATAATTAATAAAATTTTTAATTTTTTTTAACATTTAATGTTTTTAGTATAGTTGTAATTTACAGAATTAATATATTTTTATTTTTATTTTAACAATATATTTATGAGGGTTCACGAGCTGGACCGAGTCAACTCCCAAATTTTTTATAATTAAATTTATTAAATTTAATACATATATATAGTAATAAATAATATATTAATTATATATATATATAATTAAATAATTAATATTCTATTTATAATTAATAAAAATGAAAAAAATATTAAAAAAGAATAAATTTAATATATACATAATGATAAATAGTATATTAATTATTTAATTAGTATATTAAGTATTTAATAAATTTATTCATTTTTATTAATTATAAACAATATATTAATTATTTAATTATATATTTATAATTAAATTTCACTCATTTTTAACATTCATTCATTTAATATAATTTATTCATTGATAATGCTAAGTGTGCGCTTACTTTATTTTATAATTTATAGATTTTAAATATTTATTCATTTAATATTTTTTGCAGTTTATTCATTTTTAATATTTTTTATACATAATTACTCATTAATATATTTAATGTTTTGGTAATTTATGCATTTTTAATTTTTCATTGTTTAATATTTTTGTAATTTTATCCATTTTCTAATATTTATTTATACACATTTGTTCAATAAAATTTAATATTTTTAATATGATTGTAATTTATATAATTAATATATATTCATTTTCATTTTAACATATATAAATATTCATTTTTATTTTTTAAATTATATATATAATTAATAGTAATTATTTATTTTTTAAATTTATTCATTCATTCTTATTATTTATTTCATTAATAGGCATTACATATTATATAATGACATTGTTTAATTTAACATATATCAAACTTTTATATATATATACATTAATTTCACACACACAAATATTTACGTAATTAATGAAATCTTATATAGAAAAACACGTGCCTAATATTTAAGTAATTTATTCAAATTTTAATATTCATGTTAGAATTTCATATAGTAACATAATATATTTAATATATTATGTTTTTAATTGGTAAATTTTATTTATTTATTTTTAATATTATTTCAGTTAGTACTATTTATTTATTTTTTATATTTTTTATTTTTTATTTAATTTTTTAATATTTATTTTTACATATTTATTTACTATGTTTTAATATTTTTTATATGTATTCATGTTCATGTTAATATATATCTATATTTTATTTGCAGTTGGGGTTTGCTCTATTGGTAAAGACTCCCCGTAATCCTGCATAATACTCGGGTTCAAATCCAGGTGGAAGTGAATTTCTCCAGGCAAGCGGTGATGCATGCATGACGTTGGAAAGCGGTGACACAGGCATGACACAGACAAGTGGTGACATAAACATGATACATGCATGATGTTGCATTGGGCTTTTGGGCCAGTTTTTGAGCCTTTGGGCTATGTAATGGGCTTCATGCCTACTGGGCCTTCGTGCTATGTAGTGAATAAATAAGACTTGATGCATGAGTTATCCCTTGGGGGGTGGCTATGGCCTGCATTTCCTACCTATGTGTGCGGTGTGTGTGTGTGTCTAATATAATTGTACCCTAAAAAACCTAATATATATATATATATATATATATATATCTTTATTTTATTTTTTTTAAATAATTTGTGTGATTAATAAGAGTTATCTATTTTTTAATATTTTTGAAGTATACTCATTTTTAACTATTCAATTTCACTCATTTTTAACATTCATGCATTTAAGATTATACATTCATTAATAATGATAAAAATATATTTTTCAATAAATATTTATAAATAAATATATTTATAAATGTATATTTACTATATTTATACAACTATATATTTATAATTATAAATAAATAAATATATATTTTTAAAATTATTTATATAATTATAAATAAATAATTATAAAATTTTAATAAATATATTTAAATAATGAATATATTTACTATATATATATATTATATATATATATATATATAATTATAGATGTATATGTAATTATATAAATATATTTATAATCATGTATACATATTTATGTATAATTATAATTATAAATATATATATCTATAATTATATTTATAAATAAATATTTACAATTATTTTAATATATTTTTATTATATTAATTGTATTGTTAAAATTAATTATATAGGTATTTATCAGTGTTTTTTTAATGCTGATAAAACCCCTCTTTATCAACTCTTTTTTTAAAGCACTGATAATACCCATCCCAATCTTTTAAATAGAACCCTAACTGATCTGATTTCTCTCGCATCGTTCGAGCTCTCCTGGATGTTCAACTCTGATGTCGCTCCCCCTCAACCTTCTCTCAGATGAATCAACTCTCTCAAATCCAATGCATATTATTATTTCTCCTTATCTATTGTTTATCAATGTCACCGATCACTTCTCTCACACATACCTGGTCCAAACCACGTTATATTTTTTGTTTCCTTTATTTATTTATTGCTGTCAACCACCTCCCCACCATTATTTTCTTCATCTTGGGCTGACCACCACCACTATGAAGAATCCCTATAACTACCACCCTTTCCCCATCTTCCACTCCCTCAGCCGAACGATGCAGTAAGCACCCCCCCTCTCCCTTATTGATTGCCTCACTGCCATAGATCTCTCAAATTTTTATTGAATGACTTGTTTTGTATGTCAGGCCAGTGTAGGATTGACTTTAGAATTTTACAATTTCACATTAGGTATTAAATTCAATATTTTACCATTTAATATATAATTTTCTATAAATTATTATTATATGATTTAAGGTTTTTTATAAGGGTGATGTCCTATGATGATTATGATAGAAAAAGTATAAGTAAATCAATTTATAGATGTGATATGAAGTGTATATCTATTACTCTTCTTAATGATTTGGGATAAATATATAATAAATAGAAACCCTATTGATTTAATTTATATTTTATTTAAAATTATTTTAATTATTTAGATATTAGATACTCATGAATTAATTTTAAATTGTCTAATTATAATCCATTTATCATCACATAATTCAAGTTATAATTTTCATTTCAGTGATATGTGTATTAGTCGGTTTTTTCAAAACATTAATGAGAATTAGTGTGATTTTAATTAAATAAATAACTGTTTTTTTTCTTTTTGTGGGGATTTTTGTTTTTATATATATTATTTGAAGGTAAATTTTATAATTTTATAAAATTATGGATTTGGGTTATTTATATTCAAAAATAAATTTAGTTTTTTAATATTGATTTTTAAAATCTTTTAAAAGGAAGAATGGATTTCTGGGGGTTTGAAATACTAAAATTGGTTGGTAATTAAATTTTATTATTTTATAGTGATTTATATGAAATAGTTTTGAGTTGATTTAGTGGATTAGTTTTGAAAATTAATATGAATAGTCAATGATTTTATAAAATTGATTTCTAAATGTATTACTTGATTAAATGGGTAAATGGTCATTTTTTTGTGAAAATAAACATTGAATGAACTTTTTTAGTGTAAAAAAAATATGTTGTTTTAAATGTAAACACATGGTTTTGATTAAGCAAATATATTATTTGAGTGACCTATTAAATGGGTTTCTTATAGGGGTTTATCATGTGTTTTATTTTAGGTATTTAGTATATGATCATGTTAAAATATAAGGTTTGAGGTATAGAATTTTTGATATTATACTATAATGTTTACATCAAGTTCAGATAGAGTTGAAAGGGTATGGGTTTTTCCCATTATTTAAGGACACAAAATCATTTTTTTTATTCAACCTATTTTCAACCTACACTCTTATAAATAGTTATATAATGTATACGTCAATTCTTAGGGAGGTTTCAAGGTATTTTAGAGTGTTATGTTTCTTTTTGAATTAGAATAGGACTCTTAGGATTGAAGGTGTTGTGAGTTTTCCTTGGTTAAAATAGATGTTATGAAAATGATTTTTCAAATTAATTTTCTTATCTAGTTACCTTAAATATGAGGGGTGAACAAGGAAAATTTAGTCATGGTTTGATATGTGTGGGTATGTATAAGTTTCATCTTCTTATTTATAAAATTATTTATTTTTATTAATCCATGTACATAATATTATTATTATTTTGATCTATTGTGTATCATTAGGAATGGTTTGAGTGTCACCCATAAAAATTTATAATTTAAAGCACATTTATCTCAAAAACATACATGATTGGAAGATAGTTAAAGAATTTTATAAATTTTATTATAATATCCCCTAACCATACATGTGGTATGAATTTTATTAAGAACGATTTTACTCTTTTGGATATACCTATGAAGGATTTGACTACTAGACGTGGGAGATAAATTATAGTGATATGTGTCGTTGGGGCAGTGGATTCATTAGTAGGTTGTCTATTGGGATTAAGACAATGATTTTATTTAATTTTTATTATGTATTTTATATGTGATCGTGTAACTAATTATGTGTTTATATATAAATTGATAATTTCAGATGGTGTTGATGAAGGCTATCCTGAATTTCATATCAACTTTGGTTGTTTTATTTTATATGTTGAGACAATAGGACACCCATTCATTGAACTTTTTTTCTTTCATGATTAAATATTTATAATATAAAAATATGCTACCCCAAAATTATAGTAAAATTAGATATTGGTTATTTTTTGCTGGTTGGAAGTCATAAAAACCCTAAGTATTCAATAAATTCATTAATTTATTTTTGAATCCTTTGATTTAATTTGTGGAAACCATAAGTTTATTAATATCCCTATATTGGTATTAGGTATATCGAGGGATATGTTATTAATAAACTATATAATATATAGTTTTAGGGATAATAAATTTATATAACATCTTGCACTATCTATTAGAGGTGGAATCAAAACGTGTTGGATCTCAATGATGTGAAATCCATGATAAATGAATTTTTTGGAATGTTTATTAATGGAAAGTATTTGTGGCATTTTTAAGGAAATTGAATAGAGGTTTTAGATATTGTAGGATATGTGAAATATACATAAGATTGATAAATATACTATTTTTTAAATAGGGGGTTTCAGTGGGCTATTGTACAAATATATTTGTTGGTATCCCTATAATACATGGTCTAGAATAATCTACAAAAAAAAGAGAGTAATATGGAATTGAACTTCACTTCTACCTTAAATAATAGTTTCATCCATTTGTTTCATGATATTACAAGATCCTTAACCTTGGGTCAAAATCCAGTGATTATATGACCTTTTATGTTATAAGGAATGATATTTTTACACAAATTTAGAAATACAGTTCACAATTAAATGACAAGAAAGAATAATAATTTCCAATGGAATTATGCCATCCAATAATAAATAAAATTTGTTTTCCAAATTATTTATTAGTAATGATTATATTAATATATGTATTTATTTTATTCAGTTGAGTAAGAAGTCCATTTTATTAATATTGTTAATAAGATATTTTATAATTATACATGAAATAATTATTTTAAATCCTTTGATTTATGATGTAAAGTGTATCAGAACATGGAAAATGGATAAACATCAACTCCTCCCACTTATTAGACTTCCACCTAGAAAGGTTTAAGAAACTATCCTAGAATTACTGCCTTTTTTTCCACAAACAATATCAAATCAAGAACCTTGACCAATATCCACATGATTTCCCCAAGTTTTTTATTTTCATGTCACCCTTTTGTATAGTGATAACTATTCAGAAATCATCACCGATAACATTCAAATGTTGGGTTCCCCTTATTAGAATCATCTACAGCTTTCTCCTTTTATTATGAATATATTATGTGCATATATTTGTTTTTTCTACAAAATAAATATTTTATGAACCCAATAGGATGGATATGAATCAAAAATGGATACACTCTAATTTAATATCAAAAGAGTATGAATATGGAGTTAAATAGTTCATCAAGTTTTCAATCTCAAATCCTTTTCCCATGTTTACATTATTTTTATTCAAGAAAAATTAGTCTTAAAGAGTTTTAAGAATATTTGATTTGTAACAGAAGAGTTCAGATCTATAAATTTTGGAATAAACATTTGAAAAAAATTAACGTGCACACTGATTGGGATGATACTACAGTTTATGGATCATTTGACATGAATACCAGTGTAAATGATGATGTAGATCGTATGGAATAAATGACAATGACAATTGAAGATGAAATTTGTGATTTTCCAAAGTTCTTTGATAAGTTAAATAGCTATGATAAGTGACCATTTTATACCAGTTGTATAAAATACACAAAATTTTTAGATTTATTGAAGTTATATAATTTGAAATATGGCAACGGATATAGCGACATTAGATTTACAAAACTACTTGGTCTCTGGAATGATATGCCACCAGAATAAAATGAGCTTCCTTGAAAAACATATGATGCTAAAAGAATTATATGTTCAATGGGTATGATCTCTAAAAAAATACATTCTTATCCAAATGATTTCATATTGTTTTTTAAGGACCATTAATCACTCATAAAATTCCCTTAGTGTGGCCTAAATCGATATAAGAAAGACAAATAATGTTCTTCAAAATATGTATGGTACTTTTATATAATTCCATGATTTAGAAGACTCTATGGATGTTTTAAAATTGTGATACAAATAATGTGGTACATAGATATAAGAATTAAATACAGGTAACTATGTCATCCAACAGACTCTCCTCAGTGGAAGAAAATTGATTATGAGTATCATGAATTTAGAAATGAGTTGAGAAACATAAATCTTGTGTTATCTATAGACGGAATAAATACTTTTGGTGTATATAGTATTACTCATAGTACATGACCAATTATGTTGGTAAATTATAACTTTCCACCATGGTCATGCATGAAGTGTAAATACATTATGTTGTCTCTTCTTATATTTGGAACAAAACAACTTGATAATGATATTGATGTATATTTAGATATATTGATCTAAGATGTAAAATTGATGTGGGATATCAGTGTTACAATTACGATTATTATAGAATTAAATAATTCACATTGAGGTCCATGTTGTACTGGATGATAAATGACTTTCCTGCTTATGGAAAATTTTCAGGCTATAACATTAAATGAATGTTGGGGTGTCCAATTTGTGAATGATTCACACACTCAATTCTATTGAAAAATTTATTGAAGATTATATTTTTAGGACATCAGAATTTTTTTACTTCAATGACATAAATACCGATCCTGGATGACAATATTCAATGGAAATACTGAATAAGGTACAATGTTGTCTCCACTAACAGGTGATCAACTGTTCGATAAAGTAAAAGATATTGACATTGTTTTCAGTAAACCATTTTAAAAAAACATTACAAAATTAGGTTGAAAAAATAGATCAATTTTATTTGAATTACCGTACTGGATTTTTTTGTACGTCAGAAATTTTCTTGATGTCGTGAATGTAGAAAAAAATGTATTTGATAGTGTTATTGGAATGTTACTAAATGTTCCTGAAAAAAAAAGATGATATCGAGGATAATTTGGACATGATTGATATGATAATAATGGAATATTTATCACTGGTGAAGGGTAAAAGGTAGAATTTTATTCCTCCAGTGGTTTACACTCTGTCGAGACAAGAAAAATTACAAATTTTATTTTCTTTAATGGTATAAAAGTTACATAAGGGTAATCATAAAATATAAATAATGTTGTATCAATGACTAATTTGAAGTTACATGGACTAAAATAACATTAATGTCGTGTTTTGATGCAAGATTTGATGTCTATTTCTTTATGTTTTATTTTTCCTACAAATTCATGAAATACATTAACTAGACTCTACTTCTTTTTCAAATCTACATGCAGTAAAGTTATAGACCCAAAAAAGTTTCCAATCATGATTAAGGAGGTTGTAATCCTATTATGTGAATTAGTGATAAAACACTATTTTATTGAATATTTTATTGATAATAAATGATATAATTTCCTCACATTGTGTTAAATGTGTTTATTTATAAAATATTTGGGATTAGATCATTCATTTGAATATTTGATGAAAATTCCAGTTTTACCCTTTATAGTTCATTGTAGTATTTCGAATATAAATATTTTTATATTTATTATTTGAATTTGAAATTTTGTAACAGTGTTACTAACTTAATTATCTACAACTTTTATTCAGGACACTAGAGCTAAAAAGTCCATTTGGTTGTTGAAATTGGGCCATGAAGTCAAAGTTGGGCTGGGCTCTCCAGAATGGAGAAGCTTCTGTATTTCGGCCATAACTCCTTCATATGGGCCTTTATTGAGCCCAAATTTGGAGAGGAGATAAAAGACACATATCCTCACATTTGATCCTTCTGGAAGGCCGGACAATTCACGCGTTTTGGTGGTCAAATGGGCGGTGCAAGTTGGAATAAAATATTTGGCCGAATTTCCACATTCACACTTGAAACCACTTGTAACCTCTCCTCCCCTCCCCTATATAAATTGGAGTTTTTCTCATTTGGAGGGGTTGGGACGTTCATTGGGAAGTTGAGGTCAGAGGAGAAGTGGATCCACTCCAATTCTTCAACCATTTCAATAAGGGTAGCTCTTGAAGCAAGGATCTCTTCGACGAAGCCTTCTTCTTCTCCTTCATGTTGTAATGATTTTGTTTATGTAATAAACTTCTTTGTTCTTCTTTTATTTCTTCTCTTTTCTTATGTTTTGTTTAAATTTCTTCTTCTCTTAATCTTCCTAATTGGTCTGGAATTCTTGAGTAGAAGCGTTATTGGGTTATACCCATTTTAAACCTTTGCACATGCAAAACGCTTCTACGATGATTACGCCACCCATGGAAGAGTAGTCTTTTAGTAATCGATCTATCTTCTACCCTCTTCATTTAATTATTTTGAATAAATGAGCTACTGTAATTCAATTAATATGATCCATGAATTGTGTTTTTAAATTGTAAGAAACTAAGCAAGCAATTGAACAATTAACACAAAAACACGCGAGGTCGGGATTTTGTGTAAATTGTGAGAGCGCGATCTTAATCGGTAATACAAGACCACACGAGATAAATTTGTAGAGTTAAAATATAATACCTAAACACAATTCATCCTCATTTTCAGAATGGATATGTGTCTTAATTTACCACTGACCATAATCTAATCTTAGAACATCAATCAAAGCAGGGTGCTGCGATTGCATGTTCCGAAGTTTGCCTAGGGTTAAATTCACATCATCTTTGTGGTAAAGTTAATTCCCGTAGGGTTCAGGATTTAACAAATTAAGGGATCATAATTAAGTGAATGTTAATTTAAATGATAATGATTAATAATAAAGTTAAGAGGTATAGTTATATCTATTACGCCTTTTAAATAGATTTCTAAAAAACATCTTCTTGTTGTGTCATTCTAATCGAAACTTCATTTCAAAATTAAAAACAAAAAAAATGAAATATTCTTCCAGCGAACTTCTTCTAGATTTATAAACTATAAACAACCAACACCATAATTTCAAGTAGTGTTTTTATTCCCTTTTATTTTGTTTCTAGAATACCTCTGAAAAGTTGTTTTAATTCACTTCCTCCTTTGAGAGACGACCTTGGTCAGCCACTCTGCTGCACCTAAGTACCCCAAAATCACACTAATCATTTGAGGGCGCCCACGACAACGCTCTTTCAAATTGGCGCCATTGTTGGGGAGGCAAGTAATTATTTCAACTAATTAGAGGTATTTATTTTATTTTACATTTTATTCTCTTCCTCTCTTCTTTCTTCCTTCTTTACCCAATCTGATTTTTCTTCTTCTTCTTTTATTTTCTTCTACTTCTTTTTGGACCATCAACTCAAACTTCTCATTTTTATTTTACTATGGTCCACTTTCTTTCTTTTCATTTTTATTTAATCTATGAAACAAAATAATCCCGAAGATCTCTTAGATATTGACCCTGATATTGAACGTAGCCTTAGGGCACGAATCAGACATTCTCAATCTACGGGAAGTTTCAATATTCAACCAGTTGTTGAATTCCTCTCTTCTGGAAACATTGAAATTGGAAGCAATTCAAATTCAAACATAAAAGAGGAACCAATGGCTGAAAACAATGGAAATGAACTTAATAGAACCATTCGAGAATTGGCTTCACCTGATATTAACTATCAACCAAATTGTATTGCATACCCAAATCTCGAATCTGACTTTGAACTAAAATCAGGGTTAATTCACTTACTTCCAAAGTTTCATGGCCTCTCTGGTGAGGATCAAAACAAACACCTTAAAGAATTTAATGTGGTTTGCTCAACGTTAAAACCAAGAAATGTTTCTGAAGATCAAATCAAATTAAGATCATTCCCATTCTCACTTGATGGAGCTGCAAAAGATTGGATGTATTATTTGCAACCTGAAGATGTAACATGTTGGAATGATTTGAAACGTATTTTCTTGCAAAGATTTTTTCCAGCATCAAGGACAACATCCATTCAAAAGGAGATATCGGAGATCAAGAAAGCCCAAGGGGAGTCAATGTATGAGTACTGGGAGAGATTCAAGAAGTTGTGTGCAAGCTGCCCACATCACCAAATCAGTGAGCAATTACTCATCCAGTACTTCTATGAAGGACTCACACCCATGGAGAGGAGCATGGTGGATGCTGCAGCTGGAGGAGCATTGGTGGACAAGACACCAGTAGCTGCACGAGCATTGATTGACAAAATGGCCCAAAACTCTCAACAATTCGGTGATAGAGGTACACCACATGTTCAAGGAGTATATCAAGTAAGTCCTTCTTCTCTTGAAAGTAATTTGATTGATACCAAGTTAGAAGAATTGAAAACTATGGTGAGGCAAATTGCTTTGGCACAAAAGACATCTCTACCCCCTCCTTCAAGGCCTTGTGGCATTTGCACTGAGACAAGCCACCCAACTGACTGTTTCCCACAACTACAAGAGACAGAGGATTGCGCAGCAGTATTCCCAGGGAGACCATTTCAGCAGAAACAACAACCATATCCCCAAAAGAAGTTTGATTCATTTGCTCCAACATACAACCAAGGGTGGAAAGATCAACCGGACATGAGGTATGGCTCTGGACAACAACAAAGGCCCCCTTTTCAACCAAACTTTCAGCAGCCTCCGCCTTACCAGTAGGGTTTCCAACAACCCCAAAGGAGATTTGAAGCCCAAGCATCAGCAAGTCAGCAACAAGGGAATCCTCCACCAAAGGAATATTCTAATACTGATGATATTTTGAAGCAAATTGTTCTTAATCAACAGAATGAGCTAAAGAGTAAAAGTTCGGAGCTGAGGGAGTTGAAGACTCAAATGAGCCAGATTTCCACTGCCCTCCATGAACTTGTAAGTAAGAATTCCGGAAATCTACCTTCCCAACCCACTCCAAATCCAAAGGGGAATGTTAGTTCCATCACATTGAGAAGTTGGAAGCAAATGAACGATACATCTGTACCTACCATTCCACCGTGATTCACCTCAACTCCAGAGAAGCCGCATTCCAAACCAACTGATGAGAAATCCAAGGAGAAAGATAAAGGTAAGAAAAATATTGATGATGTTCCTCCTAAACCCCTTCCTTTTCCAAACAGGGTTGTTCAAACCAAGAAGATGGTTGAAGAAGCAATGCAAAAGGAGGTTTTGGACACATTCAAGCGTGTGGAGATCAACATTCCTCTACTTGAATCCATTAAGAAAATCCCAAGGTATTCCAAATTCTTAAAAGAACTCTGCACCAATCGAAGAGGGCTCAAGGGGAATGAGAGGATAAACCTTGGAAGGAATGTCTCGGCACTCATTACACCAACTATAGCAATGCCAACAAAGTGCAAGGATCCCGGTACATTCACCATCCCACGTACCATAGGGGAGTTGCACTTCTCTGATGCTCTTTGTGATTTAGGAGCTTCAATAAATGTGATGCCTCACTCTGTATTCTCTTCCTTGCAGGTTGGTGAGTTGAAGCCGACAAGAGTAGTGGTGCAGTTGGCGAATAGAGCTACGGCATATCCAGCGGGAGTTCTTGAGGATGTACTTGTTCGGGTAAGAGAGATGATCTTTCCAGCAGACTTCTATGTGCTTAACATGGAGGATGATCAGGTAAGTTCTCATGCCCCCATTATCTTAGGTAGACCCTTCCTCAAAACTGCAAAAACTATCATAAATGTCAATGAGGGTACACTTTCCATGGAGTTTGGAGATGAAGTTGTGATATTTAATGTTATGGATTCCATGAAGTACGCCTCAGAGGACCATTCTGCTTTTGTTATCTCCCATTTTGAACCACCAAGTAAAAACATCATGGAATTGGATTGTCCTATGCTTAGGGAGATTATGAGTATTGGTTATAGTTTGATGTCTAAGAGTACTTCTACACCCGTTTTTAAGGAACAAGACTCTCTAATATTTGATTTTGAAATGGAATCATATTCTGATTTTGATCATGTGAACTCTGATTATGACATGGCTATTGAGTATGCTGATGGATTTGGTGCTTTATTCTCTGATTGTGATGATTTTTATTCTGATACTGATGTTCATTGTGCAGATATGTTTGTTGCATCAATTTCTCCATCCATACTACACCCTCCTTCATTAGAACTCAAACCATTGCCACCAAATCTGAAATACTCATACTTGTTGAATGGTGAGAGATTACCTGTTATCATTGCTAACAATCTCCCTTTTGAACATAAAGAAAAGCTTTTGAATATTTTGAGGGAGAACATCAAGGCGATTGGGTGGACCTTGGTTGACATATCAGATATTAGCCCCTCCATTTGCATGCATAGGATTCTCTTGGAGGATGGGGCTAAACCGGTGAGACAACCACAAAGGAGACTCAATCCCACCCTCCTGGAAGTTGTTAAAAAGGAAGTTGAGAAATTGCTCGAGGCAGGTATAATCTTTCCCATTTCAGATTCATAGTGGGTAAGTCCAATTCAGGTTGTGCCTAAGAAAACTGGTTTTACTGTTGTTAAAAATGAGAAAGATGATTCAGTTCCAATGAGGGTGAAAAACAGTTGGCATGTGTGTATTGATTATAGGAAACTAAATCAGTCCACTCGCAAGGACCATTTCCCCCTCCCATTTATTGATCAAATGCTCGAGAGACTAGCTGGGAAAACACACTATTGTTTCTTGGATGGATTTTCTGGATATTTTCAGGTTCCTATAGCTCCAGAGGATCAGGAGAAGACTACATTCACCTGTCCCTTTGGCACATTTGCCTACCGGAGGATGCCATTTGGACTTTGCAACGCCCCAGGTACCTTCCAGAGATGTATGGTGAGTATTTTTTCTGATTTTATTGAGACCTGCATGGAGGTATTTATGGATGATTTTACAGTGTATGGATCCTCATTTGATGAATGTCTTAAGAGTTTGGGAAAGGTGTTGAATCGTTGTATTGAGAAGAATCTGGTCCTGAACTTTGAAAAGTGTCATTTTATGGTAGAGCATGGCATTGTCTTAGGGAATGTGGTGTCAAAACATGGGATAGAGGTTGATAGATCTAAGGTAGACATTATTTCATCCTTACCCTATCCTTCATGTGTGCGTGATGTTAGATCTTTCCTAGGGCATGCAGGATTTTATCGGCATTTCATCAAAGATTTTAGTAAGATCGCTCTTCCTATGTCACGATTACTTCAAAAAGATTCTGATTTTATGTTTGATGATTCTTGTAGGACTTCCTTTGATGAGCTAAAGAAGTGTCTGACCACTCCACCTATCATACAGCCCCCACGGTGGGACCTCCCATTTGAGCTTATGTGTGATGCCTCCAACTTCGCGGTTGGAGCTGTCTTATCTCAGAGGGTGGAAGGACGTTCACATGTGATTGCCTATGCATCGAGGAAACTGGATTCAGCCCAATCAAACTACACTACCACAGAAAAGGAGTTTCTTGCTGTCATATTTGCTTTAGATAAATTCCGTTCATATTTATTGGGCTCTAAAGTAGTTGTTTTTTCTGACCATGCAGCTTTGAGGTACCTCCTAAAGAAGCCAGATGCAAAGCCACGACTTATCCGTTGGATGATCCTTCTTCAGGAATTTGATATTGAGATAAAGGACAAGAAGGGATCAGAGAATTTGGTGGCGGACCACATGAGTAGGCTTACTCACACACTAGAGGATGAAACCTTGGACTAGGTACCACTTCAGGACACTTTCCGCGATGAAAATCTCTATACCATCTCAGGTACGCATCCTTGGTATGATGATTTAGTTAATTACATTTTTTCCTCTGAAATCCCAGCAAATTTGAAGAAGCATCAAGTCCAAAAATTAAAAAGTGAGTCTAGGTTTTATGTGTGGGATGATCCTTACCTCTGGCGCATGTGTAGTGACCAAGTTATTAGGAGGTGTATTCCTGATCATGAGTTTGAGTCTGTTTTTCAATTCTGTCATACACTTGCATGTGGTGGACACTTTGGACCCCAACAGACAGCTAGGAAAGTTTTGGACTCTGGATTATATTGGCCTAATTTATTCCATGATGCCCATGTGTTTTGTAAGTCATGCACTCGTTGCCAACACACTGGGAACATTTCTAAGAGACATGAGATGCCCCAACAACCCATACTATTCTGTGAGTTTTTTGATGTATGGGGCATTGATTTTATGGGTCCTTTTCCTAGTTCATTTTGATTTTTGTATATTTTGGTTTCTGTTGATTATGTGAGTAAATGGGTGGAGGCCAAGGCCACCAGGACTAACGATTCTCATGTTGTAGTGGATTTTGTCAAGGCTCAAATTTTCTGCAGGTTTGGAGTACCAAAGGCCATCATCAGTGACCAAGGGACACACTTTTTCAATAGGAATTTTTCTTCCCTCCTTCGAAAGTATGGGGTGACACACAAAACATCAACACCATACCACCCCCAAACAAATAGCCAGGCTGAGGTTTCAAATCGTGAGTTAAAACAAATCTTGGAGAAAACCATGCAGCCAAATAGGAAGGATTGGAGCAAGCACTTGGATGATGCATTGTGGGCTTATAGGACAGCATACAAGACCCCCATTGGTATGTCCCCATTTCGGATTGTTTTTGGGAAAGTGTGTCATCTCCCCGTGGAAGTCGAGCATCGGGCATATTGGGATATAAAGAAATGTAACATGGATTTGGCCCAAGATGGAATTCAAAGGAAGTTGCAAATTCAAGAGCTTGAGGAGATTCGACTGTCATAATATGAGAACTCAAGGCTCTACAAGGAAAGATCAAAAGCAGATCATGACAAAATGATCCAACAAAGGGAGTTTCATGTTGGAGAGAAAGTCCTTCTCTATAGTTCACGACTGAAGTTGATTCCTGGTAAGTTGCGTTCCAGATGGTTAGGTCCTTATATTGTGTCTAATGTTTTTCCTTATGGTGCAGTGGAGATCACACAAGAGGACACTGGAAGGAGCTTTACAGTCAATGGGCAACGTTTGAAGAGATACATTGAGGGACATCCTACTGATGCAGTGGATTTTATCACACTGCATGACCCCATCATCACTTGATCACATCAGGCTGTTCCTAACCCTTTCACTTTTATATTATTTGTCCTATTTAAAAATTCTGCATTTCATGTGCATATATCATCTCATAGGTTCACATTGAGGACAATGAAATATTTTAAGTGTGGGGGAGGAAACCTTTTAGTTTAGTAATTTCAATTTCTTTCCTGTTCAAAAAAACCAAAAAAAAAAATTGTGTGTTTTTCAAATTTTGTGTGTTTATTTTACAATTTTCTGTGTGTTTTTGAAACTTTTGGGATTAAATTATTCTCATCACCATTTTTAAATCCATATCAATAATTGAAACAATTTACCCCTTGAAACTAAGCTTAAATGAATGCTGAAATGACTTTGTTTCAAGTTCAAATATTTAGTAATTTCATGAAAAGTACGCTGAATTTTGAATCCCATGCCAATATCACTGTCTTTATATTTGAAATCACTTTCCCGTGAGGCTTCTAAACCATTATTTTCATATTCTTTACATTCACCTCACTTCTTGAGAGAACCAAACCATGCTTGATTTAACCGGAATTTGATCTATTCCAGTCAAAACTTGAGGGTTTGAGGTATATATGTTTAAATGATTGAGGCATTTGTTTGGTATTAAAGCCCCTATTTCAAAGAATCCTTTTTTATAATGGCCTACCTTGAATTTTTAATCCTTGTATCCCTTAGAATCCATGCGCATCCTGTTAGGTTAAGCCACATTACAAGCCAATTTTCCCTATGCAACCAACTCTTGAAGTGAAATTGCATAATCTAGTTGAGCTAAAGTGTGGGGGAAGCTGTCTTGTGTTGTGACACCACATTATGCGATACTTTGGGTGGAAAATTAAATTCTAAAGAGATGTGTTTTCTGCTGAAGAAATTCATTATATTGAAAGCTGTGCCTTTTTTGGAGCTTTCATGACAAGTGAAGCTGTTCCTTTTCCGGAGCTTCTAATTGAGGTGGAAAGCTGTGCCCATCTGGAGCTTTCAAGAAAATCATGTTTGAGAAGATTGAAATTTTTTATGCTGAAATGATGAATGGTGTAAACCTTTCATGACTTTTCATGATGATGGAGCTGAATTGATACTATGGGGATTGAAGAGAAGACCATATTTAAGTGAAAATTAGATTAATGCAATTTTGCTTCAAAAGAGTCAAGCCCTCCTCATTCAGCCTCAGAGTTTTTCACATCTTAATCCTACCAACCGAAAGCCACAGAACAACCCTGAAAAGTACTCATGATAAACATATGTCCTTGACTCACATCGGGTAGTGATGTAGGAATCTATCAAGCCTATGGTGACCCTTGTATGAGTTTGGATGAGAAAGACATTGCAAAAAAATTGATATTTGAGTGATGAGAGAAAATTCAAGCGAGGTAAGTGTTTTGTGCATGGGCGGATAAATGAAGTGGAAATATATTGAATGATATAAATGGAGAACTTGAAATAAGCTTTTTAATGAGGCATGATATCTTTTTATTCTTGGTGTGAAATTGATTGATCTTAAGGATATGTGTTTTAAAGTTGGTTTTGATTTGATATTGATGTTTACTTGATATGAGGTTTTGCCCAGGTGTGCCAAAGGGTAAGTGTGGGGGAGTTGATAAAACACTATTTTATTGAATATTTTATTGATAATAAATGATATAATTTCCTCAAATTGTGTTAAATATGTTTATTTATAAAATATTTGGGATTAGATCATTCATTTGAATATTTGATGAAAATTCTAGTTTTACCCTTTATAGTTCACTGTAGTATTTCGAATATAAATATTTTTATATTTATTATTTGAATTTTAAATTTTGTAACAGTGTTACTAACTTAATTATCTACAACTTTTATTCAGGAAAATAGAGCTAAAGAGTCCATTTGGTTGTTGAAATTGGGCCATGAAGTCAAAGTTGGGCTGGGCTCTCCAGAATGGAGAAGCTTCTGTATTTCGGCCATAACTCCTTCATATGGGCCTGTATTGAGCCCAAATTTGGATAGGAGATAAAAGACACATATCCACACATTGTATCCTTCTGGAAGGCCGGCCAATTCACGCTTTTTGGTGGTCAAATGGGCTGTGAAAGTTGGAATAAAATATTTGGACGAATTTACACATTCACACTTGAAACCACTTGTAACCTCTCCTCCCCTACCCTCTATAAATTGGAGTTTTTCTCATTTTTAGGGGTTGGGACGTGAATTGGTAATTTTAGGGCAGAGGAGAAGTGGATCCACTCCAATTATTCAACCATTTCAATAAGGGTATATCTTGAAGCAAGGATCCCTTCGACGAAGCCTTCTTCTTCTCCTTCATGTTGTAATGATTTTGTTTATGTAATAAACTTATTTGTTCTTCTTTTATTTCTTCTCTTTTCTTCTGTTTTGTTTAAATTTATTCTTCTCTTAATCTTCCTAATTGGTCTGTAATTCTTGAGTAGAAGAGTTATTGGGTTATACCCATTTTAAACCTTTGCACATGCAAAACGCTTCTACGATGATTACGTTACACCACCCATGGAAGAGTAGTCTTTTAGTAATCGATCTATCTTCTACCCTCTTCATTTAATTATTTTGAATCAATGATCTACTGTAATTCACTTAATATGATCCATGAATTGTGTTTTTAAATTTTAAGAAACTAAGCAAGCAATTGAACAATTAACACAAAAACACGCGAGGTCGGGATTTTGTGTAAATTGTGAGAGCGCGATCTTAATCGGTAATACAAGACCACATGGGATAAATTTGTAGAGTTCAAATATAATCCCTAAACACAATTCATCCTCATTTCCAGAATGGATATGTGCCTTAATTTACCACTTACCATAAGCTAATCTTAGAACATCAATCAAAGCAGGGTGTTGCGATTGCATGTTCCGAAGTTAGCCTAGGGTTAAATTCACATCATCTTCGTGGTAAAGTTAATTCTCGTAGGGTTCAGGATTTAACAAATTAAGGGATCATAATTAAGTGAATGTTAATTTAAATGATAATGATTAATAATAAAGTGAATAGGTAGAGTTAGATCGATTACGTCTTTTAAATAGATTTCTAAAAAAACATCTTCTTGTTGTGTCATTCTAATTGAAACTTCATTTCAAAATTAAAAACAAAAAAAATGCAATCTTCTTCCAGCAAACTTCTTCTAGATTTATAAACTATAAACAACCACCCCAATACTTTCAAGTAGTGTTTTTATTCCCTTTTATTTTGTTTCTAGAATACCTCTGAAAAGTTGTTTTAATTCACTTCCTCCTTTGAGAGACGACCTTGGTCATCCACTCTGCTGCACCTAAGTACCCCAAAATCACACTAATCATTTGAGGGCGCCCACGACAGCGATATTTCAATTAGATATATTCTTTTCTACATCATTCTTTGATATAATGGTCTACTAAATGTCTCACTTGGTTATAGATGTTCAACTATGTGGTGTTGTCCATTATAGATGGATATACCATATTGAATGGTATATGTAGATTTTGAAAGGGTATATCAAGAATCAAATTTGACTAGAAAGTTGTATTGCAGAATGATATATTTTTGATGAAGCTATTGATTTATATACCGATTACCTATCAGATGTTGATGGAATCAGTCACCCAAAGTCATTTCATAGTGGACGCTTAACGAGTGAAGGGATTTTCGGAAGAGATTTTGTTACAATTACCATCACATAGTGGGAGAAATATCACCTTTACATTTTACATAATAGTGAAGATGTTTATCCATAATTTTAATCCCTCAAAACAATTATTAGACATTTTAATCCATGAAGGGATGAAGGATGGATAATAAATACACATAATCAGTAGTTTATAGGATGGTTCCGAGATCATATTTATAAGGATTTATCTAAAAATACAAATTCAATTATAGAATGACTTTGATGGCTATCTAGGGGACCAAATTCAAATTTTCTACTTACACCAGTTTTATAATTAATGGTTATATGCTCTATAAAAAATAACATTATAACCACAATATGATGAAAAATAGTGGAGTTACACATGTGGTAGAAGCAATGCACATATTTGGTTCCAAGGATAGAAATAAAATTTATGTGAATATTTAATATTTCAACATCATCAAATAGATATACATGTTGGATTATACATCATTTCAAGTGTTGATTTCCCATTGCAAATGTTTTCACAATAGGAGTGCAATGAAAGTTGATGAAATGGTCTTCGTGAAAGTAAATTTCAGCATGCAAGGGTATAAAAATGATATGTTCATAATGAAATAAAAATTAAAACAAGTATTTCATGTATTACATTTTGAAAACAATAATTAATTAATTATCCTACTGTTGAATAAAAAAATTGTAGGATTATATGAAAATTCAATCGAGGATAACCCTTTCACTGGGAGATCATAATCATTTAATGGAGGTTGCAATGTAGAAAATGTCTTGTAAGTTATAGGGGACCATGTCACGAACCAGCCCGAGTCGACCCTGAACCGGTCACCCAGGCCAGCCCGCGACAAGTCCCGAGAGGCGTTCCCGATCCTCCCGGGATGGTGACAAGCACCAAGGGCATCAATAGAGTACACAAGGGAACGATTTCTCCCATATATAAACAATCAAACAAACAGCGGAAATAAACGGACAGCCCAAAATGAATTTATATAAAAATTGAACTAAATATTATTTGTACAAGAAAATAAAATTAGAACAAAACCAACAACTCAAATGAACAATTCCGATAAAAAAAATAACTCCATGTGACACTTCTGGTCACTCTCCAACACAATGATAAAAAGTCTCCCAAGGTGATCGAACTAAATATGAAACCTGCACAAGGGCTAAAAAGAAGAAGAAGACTATAGGCGTGAGTATTAAAACTCAGTAGGTTAGCCCGGTATTCTATTCCCAATGCACATTACTTTAAAATAAAAGAAACATCAATTTATAGTTTTAAATTCAAGATTTGAAAGTCTGGTTTTCAAATGAGGTTTCATGCTATAATAATTATCAGACAAAAACATGCAGGTTTAATAAACAAAAATGCAAGTAACAATTATTTTCAAAGAGGTGAAACTTAAAAATGAAAATAGTTTTCAAGAGGGCTGCTTTAAATAATTTTAACATTCAAATAAATAACACATACTACTGAATTTACCAACCAAACACACCGTATGCCGACGGTGAGTACAAAATAGCCAATGAGCACTAGTTACAGGAATACCCCTAGGCACTAGTTAGTTGTGAGCCCCAGGTACCTCGTATCTCGGTGAAAGTAACCATAATAAATATCCATTCTCGTGCACGAGCCAATAGTAGGGAACATACCCATAACCTAGTGGTACCCAATCATCAACATCATCATAGTTTAGTTAGTGTTGTCATCGTCAAACTTGCTACGTGAAACAGGGGCCAACCCCCACAGAATCACTAGCATACTAGTACACGTCCGCCCACCTAGATACCCGGGATTCCCTTTAGTGCTCAATCAAGTTACACATATTATCAAATACACATTTCACATCCCCATTCCATTCCAAAACCATAAAAACACAAACATCCCATAATCATTCTTCACATTTCTTACACTAATCAACAAACCGCTAAATATTTCGGTAAAACAATTTCATGAAGTGTATTGAGGATTTGCACATAAAACTCTTTCAAAAACACTCTTTAAATTAAAAACACACATCACAACCAAACAAAATCATATTTTTCAGCCCAATAAACATTTAATAAAATCATTTAATGGACCATAAAACAATCCCAATTTTACAACTTGTTATATACAAGTAAAACACTCCTTCATTAGGAAATGCCAAACGGGCCTTTAAACATTTTCTCAAAACTAACCTTTGATGAAGGTATGCATTTTAATTTTATTAAGGATCTGTATAAACATCATTTACAGCATTAAACCTCATTCATAAATCTCTTATAATACTTAGGTTAAATATTCAAAACACAACCATTTTCATAAAGATGTGAAACGGTCCATTTTTGGGCAACTCGGGCCAAAATATGTTGTAAATCAAAACCCACTTGTTTGTAAAAACAAATCCAAATTGGAAATCAATATAAGTACCCAAAAATACCATTTATAATTCTTCCAATTCCTTTATAAATCCAATCAAGTAACTTTTAAATCACACATCACACATAAAAGCCAACCGGGCAATTTACCGAACACATGACATGCCCTTTTTAAACAAAACAATTTATTTTATGTACATGAAAAGGAATAAAACACCAATTGAAAGCCATATTTTCATTCAAGATACTGTAAACTGTTAAAAATACCATAGAAAAGATTATAAACCTCACAAAATATTTGCAAAAGATAACGGAACATTTAAACAAACACTTGTTGAGAACTTTCATGACAAAACAACACTACCGTTCACAAACCAATGATTAAACAACCACTTTGAACACCAATAAAATTATCCAAAGGATGAAAAACAATAATAAACATATATATCTGGTTTTAAATATAATAAAAGGATGAAACTTAAATAATAAAGTCATGTGCATGGGGTATCCTACCTCAAATCTTTGGCGTAATTGAAACGCACACCCGAAATCACCCGCCGCGGGTTTATAAACCCTAAAACTATAAATACCAGACCTAAACAAACATAAAACCCATCAAAAAACATGGTATAACAAAACCCTAGGTCTATCAAGACTAGGGTACAATATAAAACCATGAAATAATGAAAGGAGGGGGAAGAGGAAGGAGAAAGGAGAAGGAATCTCACCTTTCACCCTAGAAAACTCTTCGTATTCCATTAGATCTGCAACCCTATAGGGAAGGGAATGACTTGAAAATTCATGGAGATACTCCTAAGATCTGGACTAACCAGGTAAAGAAAATTGGTGGCCAAAAGAGTACGAATTGAATGAGTTATGGGTGAAACAAGTTACCTTCTCAATTCTGGACGTTTTGAAGAAACCAGAGAACATTCTCCCTAATACGCGACCAATATGAGCTCCAAAGTGGTAAAAACGATATTGGGGGTGAGGATTGGGATATTGGCTTCGGGTGGTAGGTGGAATCACCGAAAAAGATTAAAAAATGAAAAAGATATAAATGAAACAAATTATTTTTTTAAAAACAGGAAATGGGCCCATGGGCCGGCCCAATACCTAAATAAGTGACCCAAATTCGCCTGGCTTATGAATTTCTAATGGGTCCAAAAGGATAAATAAATTTTAATATATCAGTATAGGATAAGTGGGAAGTTGATTGGGTGAAAAAGGATGAAAAACAAAATAGTTATAAAAGAAACAAATTCAGTTGTTAAAACTGGGAATGGGCCGGATCAATACAAAGACAGAAAAAAAAACCGTGTGTGACAATTCTCCCCACCATTAAAGCTTTCCGCCCCCGGAAAGCCATAACACTTTCCAGATGAAAAAAAACAACACATAAGGATTCCAGAATGTACCCCCCACCATTAAGAATCAACTATCCCTAGAAATGTTCTTAGGATGAAAATCCAAGAGACCCATGGTGGGTCTCCCCACCATTAGAAACCAACTAGCAATGAATAGACAAGAATTGAACATGAGCTAAAATTGGGAATCACTCACAGAAGACCAAAAAAAACCCTCCTAGAAAAACATAATATACCAAGTTAATAGGATTACAAAATGAACATATAAACCACCCACTCCTGAACGGAGGGGACAAGAACTTGGCCAACACATTCAGCACAATTCTGGACCCCCGTCACTTGGGGATGGGAGGGAAGGGGACCCAATAATTTGGCCACTGAAACAACAAAAGAAACAATGAAACTACCCAAAACTCTCCCCCAACGAATAGGTAACACCAAGACTGCATCTGATTTTTACAGGTGGTCCACACAGGGACATTGATTGAAAACCCACATCCATGAAGGAAAAACCATAGACACTGTGTGAGGGGTTAAGTCCACCACGCTTGTTGCGACAAAGGGAAATTCATAGAAATGAAGAACCAAAACATTGACATAGTAACTAACTTACCAAAACAGAGGATTAAGGATCATAATATAGCACTCCACACCTCTGTTGATTTCCTGACTGCGTGAAAAGCTTCACTCCGAGGCCTATGGCTGGAGCCCTGATTCTTGAAGCATTTGCTGCACCGCAGTCAGGTGATAAGGATCACACCACTCAAAAAACCCACACTGGATCACAAAAAAAACCTTCATCTAAATAGGAAATAATAGATACATATCAAAATTCCTTATCACTCCAAATGAGGGGCATAATGGACAAGGAATTAGACGAAACACATCAACATCACCGAACACAACTGCTCTATCCAAAAGAATTATCATGACCTAGAAGCACTTTTAATAGATCCCAAACATCTCTATATTCCAACAAACAGGTTGAGGCATCATAAAAAGAGGTGGATTTAAAATTTGAAAGGAATCCTTAGGTTGATCAGTAGGAAAGATTTCCAACGGAGAACTATCACTAGCCACATCACAACATCAAACACATCTTTAGAAACCCAATGAAAATTTCTCCAAAACCAAGACACCAACAAGATATCATCTCAAGATACAACAAGAGTATGAATTCTAGATCACAAGGAAGCTTACTGAATAAACAACTCTTCTACAACATAGAAAAATCAAGCCACATAACCATTGGTTTTAAAAAAAAAGGGCCACAATTTTCAGCTCAAAACAATTTTGAAAAATCAAACTAACTTGGTGGGTTTCCACATTCACCAATGGTGTTTCATCAAGTCTCACCCACATGCACATTTCCATGCCACCCCTGACACCCAACCACCATACCATATAGGCCATACTTCCAAATATAAATAAAACCATGCATGTGAGCACCCATGAAAACACCAAAGGCTAAAATTAAACATCATAATTAAAAAAACAATTTACCTTCTAAAGGAACACCAACCACCAAGTCAAAAAACATTTTCATGTTTCACAAAAAAAAACCACAATTAATTAAGAACCATTTTCTTGAAAACCTACCCCTTTTCATTTTTAAAAACTTTTTAAATAACCAAGCCACTCCAAACAACCCCTTCACATTATTTTTTTTTTAAAAAAAATCAGCAATGTATATTTTCATAATCTGAGGTCCATTGAGACCAATAACATTTCTAGTAAAAAACCAACCGATCAAAACTAATTTCCAAAACTAATTTATCCGATTTAAAAAACTTTTTTAACATCCTAAAATACCCCATAAAAAAAAGATCCAGAATCACTTTAAAATGATTCACAATTTCAAAACATTTTATTTCAACAAACCACAAGTTTAGATTATGGATAATCCAATCCCTTTAAATCATTTCTGCTTCCCTCCATTTTTTTTTCACAAAAACACAACCTTCCTAAACCATTCTTATATTTAATTATTGAAACCCCCTTTTTTTCACTTTTCAAAATCTAATCCTTACATTAAAACCCATTTCCACAATTCTCACACAAGGATTTTTAAAAAAAAAATTCAGAATTCAAGAAAGGTTCAAGAGACCCAAGAAAAAGGGAACTAGTGTCAGTGGGTGACTTGACCATATGGTTGGCGGCCATATGCCAAACACAAGACCAACACAGAGAGACTTATTAGGACCATTCCCCAGCTCCACATGGATTTCCAGGCCCTGTGAGCTCACGAAGGCCATTGGTCAGACTCCCCTTGTCATATCCCAATATAAAACAATCAACTAGAACAATGGACACTAATAAAACCGGACTTCCATGGAAACCTGAGGATTAGAACAAGAAAGAGTTCGCGACGCTCTTCTTGCACTTACCCCTCAAGTCCCAACAATCCTACTCCATCTACATTGACATACCCAAAATAACAAGGGCGCTCTAAAAAGAAAGGTCCGCTAATAGCCGAACTCCCTCTGATACCATTTTGTCACGAACCAGCCCGAGTCGACCCTGAACCGGTCACCCAGGCCAGCCCGCGACAAGTCCCGAGAGGCGTTCCCGATCCTCCCGGGATGGTGACAAGAACCAAGGGAATCAATAGAGTACACAAGGGAACGATTTCGCCCATATATAAACAATCAAACAAACAGCGGAAATAAACGGACAGCCCAAAATGAATTTATATAAAAATTGAACTAAATATTATTTGTACAAGAAAATAAAATTAGAACAAAACCAACAACTCAAATGAACAATTCCGATAAAAAAAATAACTCCATGTGACACTTCTGGTCACTCTCCAACACAATGATAAAAAGTCTCCCAAGGTGATCGAACTAAAGATGAAACTTGCACAAGGGCTAAAAAAAATAAGAAGACTATAGGCGTGAGTATTAAAACTCAGTAGGTTAGCCCGGTATTCTATTCCCAATGCACATTACTTTAAAATAAAATAAACATCAATTTATAGTTTTAAATTCAAGATTTGAAAGTCTGGTTTTCAAATGAGGTTTCATGCTATAATAATTATCAGACAAAAACATGCAGGTTTAATAAACAAAAATGCAAGTAACAATTATTTTCAAAGAGGTGAAACTTAAAAATGAAAATAGTTTTCAAGAGGGCTGCTTTAAATAATTTTAACATTCAAATAAATAACACATACTACTGAATTTACCAACCAAACACACCGTATGCCGACGGTGAGTACAAAATAGCCAATGAGCACTAGTTACAGGAATACCCCTAGGCACTAGTTAGTTGTGAGCCCCAGGTACCTCGTATCTCGGTGAAAGTAACCATAATAAATATCCGTTCTCATGCATGAGCCAATAGTAGGGAACATAACCATAACCTAATGGTCCCCAATCATCAACATCATCATATTTTAGTTAGTGTTGTCATCGTCAAACTTGCTACGTGAAACAGGGGCCAACCCCCACAGAATCACTAGCATACTAGTACACGTCCGCCCACCTAGATACCCGGGATTCCCTTTAGTGCTCAATCAAGTTAAACATATTATTAAATACACATTTCACATCCCCATTCCATTCCAAAACCATAAAAACACAAACATCCCATAATCATTCTTCACATTTCTTACACTAATCAACAAACCGCTAAATATTTCGGTAAAACAATTTCATGAAGTGTATTGAGGATTTGCACATAAAATTCTTTCAAAAACACTCTTTAAATTATAAACACACATCATAACCAAAACAAATCATATTTGGCAGCCCAATAAACATTTAATAAAATCATTTAATGGACCATAAAAAAATCCCAATTTCACAACTTGTTATATACAAGTAAAACACTCCTTCATTAGGAAATGCCAAACGGGCCTTTAAACATTTTCTCAAAACTAACCTTTGATGAAGGTATGCATTTTAATTTTATTAAGGATATGTATAAACATCATTTACATCAGTAAACCTCATTCATAAATCTCTTATAATACTTAGGTTAAATATTCAAAACACAACCATTTTCATAAAGATGTGAAACGGTCCATTTTTGGGCAACTCGGGCCAAAATATGTTGTAAATCAAAACCCACTTGTTTGTAAAAACAAATCCAAATTGGAAATCAATATAAGTACCCAAAAATACCATTTATAATTCTTCCAATTCCTTTATAAATCCAATCAAGTAACTTTTAAATCACACATCACACATAAAATCCAACCGGACAATTTACCGAACACATGACATGCCCTTTTTAAACAAAACAATTTATTTTATGTACATGAAAAGGAATAAAACACCAATTGAAAGCCATATTTTCATTCAAGATACTGTAACATGTTAAAAATACCATAGAACAGATTATAAACCTCACAAAATATTTGCAAAAGATAACGGAACATTTAAACAAACACTTGTTGAGAACTTTCATGACAAAACAACACTACCGTTCACAAACCAATGATTAAACAACCACTTTGAACACCAATAAAATTATACAAAGGATGAAAAACAATAATAAACATATATATCTGGTTTTAAATATAATAAAAGGATGAAACTTAAATAATAAAGTCATGTGCATGGGGTATCCTACCTCAAATCTTTGGCGTAATTGAAACGCACACCCGAAATCACCCGCCGCGGGTTTATAAACCCTAAAACTATAAATACCAGACCTAAACAAACATAAAACCCATCAAAAAACATGGTATAACAAAACCCTAGGTCTATAAAGACTAGGGTACAATATAAAACCATGAAATAATGAAAGGAGGGAGAAGAGGAAGGAGAAAGGAGAAGGAATCTCACCTTTCACCCTAGAAAACTCTTCGTATTCCATTAGATCTGCAACCCTATAGGGAAGGGAATGGCTTGAAAATTGATGGAGATACTCCTAAGATCTGGACTAACCAGGGAAAGAAAATTGGTGGCCAAAAGAGTACGAATTGAATGATTTATGGGTGAAACAAGTTACCTTCTCAATTCTGGACGTTTTGAGGAAACCAGAGAACATTCTCCCTAATACGAGACTAATATGAGCTCCAAAGTGGTAAAAAAGATATTGGGGGTGAGGATAGAGATATTGGCTTCGGGTGGGAGGTGGAATCACCGAAAAATATTAAAAAATGAAAAATATATAAATGAAACAAATTATTTTTTTTAAAACAGGAAATGGGCCCATGGGCCGGCCCAATACCTAAATAAGTGACCCAAATTCGCCTGGCTTATGAATTTCTAATGGGTCCAAAAGGATAAATAAATTTTAATATATCAGTATAGGATAAGTGGGAAGTTGATTGGGTGAAAAAGGATGAAAAACAAAAGAGTTATAAAAGAAACAAATTCAGTTGTTAAAACTGGGAATGGGCCGGATCAATACAAAGACAGAAAAAAAAAACGTGTGTGACAGACCATAAAGAGGGGATTTAGATTATTGATAGAGGATCAAAATCTATTCAACCTTGAAATAAAATAAAGATATTTCAATTAGAAGGTTAAAGTTTTTTTTAATATACTATGAATTTTCTCATAATATTATGTGTTCTTTACTATATTTATATAATCTAAATTAATTTTTTTACTACTCATACATAAAATGACTTTTGTACATAATGATGTTACCAATATCATGGGAGAATAAACAGTTGATGTTAAAAATACAGAATTATTATGAGATCAACAACATGTCGATGAAAACATAAGAATGTCATAACATCACTATATTGACTAAACTTATCAAGGTAAGAAGAAAGGGTACAAAATTTGAGGTTAGCTGGAATCAACACGACCAACCTGTTGACCCCAAAAAGTCAATGTTCATTAGTTATGTTGAGGTCACAATGAGAATGAATGTTCCAATTGATATATATACATAATTCCATGTCCATCATGTAATGAAAAAAATCCTTTGGGAAGATATTAAGGTAATGTTATGATATATTTTCTTTATTTTACTGGAAAATTATATAATGAAAAGTTTATTTAATTTTCATTATCCCTTATAGATTTAATTTATTTTAGATGCATAGAGGCTTCCAAACACTTCTTACCAAGATTCATCTTAGAGATGCTGAGAGGAAAGTAAATCCCCACCCACCAGTTACATATGCACACATTAAAAAGAAAGAAACATGGAATTATTTCATCAGTCATCACGATGAGAAATCATTTTAGATTAATTTTAATTGATAATATATTATTTTACATTATTTATTATATAAAATTTAATTAAAAATTATCAATTTATGAAACACAAAAGGAGTGCTGAAAATAAACAACATGCATCAACACCAATGTACCCCTATCTAAAATCAAGGATGGGTATGCTTCATTAGAGAATAAATTGGTATGTATTTTAAATATACAATAATATTTTTATGTTATATGAAACAATATATGTTCCTTTGTTTATATGTAGATTGATGAATCAAAATCCAAATCCACTTCCATCCAATGCCATGTGTTATGGAAGGAGGCCTGCACAAATAAAGAGGGTAATCTAGTTGATGTAAACACACAAAAAATATGTGAAAAATGTGTAAGTATGACATAATAATATTTTTTATGCTTTATTATAGTATTATATAAAAATATATATTTATGTTCATATGTTTTTTATACTATTTAGACACAAGAATCAATAGTGACTGTACCTAAATAAAAACTATTTTAGTAGCTTTGAAGCGGCTAGAACAATATGGTTGCATTAGAGGTTTAGGTTTTGGAGTTTCACCTCAAAGATATTTTGAGAAGACAAATTTGAAAGAAGATACATATAAAATGATGAATGGATTTTAGAAATAAATATATGATTTTCAAGATATCATTTTTCGGTCTGGTTTGGAAGACCAATATATGTGAAAGGATCAAAGCAAATTGGTAGTGGAATAAGGATCAACACATGAAGTACCAAATAACCCCACTAACTTTGAGGCTAGTCATTCCCCTCAAATTCATACCTTACCCGAAGTAATAAATTTTTTCATTACACTTTATCTTAAATGTGAATCAAGAAACTTTAGATAACTTTATATTATTAAAATTATGCAGGGTGAATTTGTATGTGATTTTTATCTATCAACACCCACACACAACCTTGTTACGAGGGGTGTGGTTTATAATATCCTAGTAGAAATGTTACACAACAAATAAATCCCAAAATATAACATGAGAGTGTGGATTAAAGTAGCTCAAGATCCAAGCGTTGAGTTTCCTATTCCACTTGATGATCGAGATGTTATAATAATCAATTATACTATTGGAACTTTCATAGCATAAAATTCTAATCTTATAAAGATATATGACGTATGTTCTTAATAATTTTTTTCAAATGAAAAACCTATAAAATTTTATAAAAAAATGTTTTAAGTGAAGTATGGTATTACAAATAGATAAAATTATGGGGAAACTAAAGTTTGGATCAATAAAATCTAGTGAATCGACCAAGAAAATAAAAGGACCTTCTTAGAGTTCCTTCTCCCCACAAGTTCCACTGTAGTATATATTAACATTACAACCTCATGCAAGAACCACATTAAAATATGGAGATTCATCCTACATTCAATATGAATACTAAATATTAGGAAATTTCATTACATATGTGGTTAGTCTCAAGAGTATAAATGAGATTCTCAAGTTTGAATAGTTGGGAGTCTCATTTTTGAATACATACATGAGGTACATTTTCATAAACTGTTTGTTCAAAAAATTATCTACTATGTTCATTAAATTTAATAAATATTAATATTTTGTATAGGTGTTTATATTAATACTATATAAAGGTAAAACCCTATAAAACATGATTTAGATTCATTAATCCCTGTATCATTTATATGGAAAATAATTATTTAGGGTTGGAAGAAATTTATAAAAATAGATGATACAACCAAGGTATTTGAGAAGAAAATAATAGAAAATAGACTCTCGTTGATGCAAAAAATATAGGGGTAAAACTTTTAAATTTAATCATATAAAATATATTTTTCTTTTTTTAATTACTTATTTGTTTTTGTTTTTTTAGGAAGCACTAGATACTGATCGTAATCAATTTAGATACTCCAAATGTTTATTTTTTAGATCCAATGCATAAATTTCCATTAAAATAACCACATATGATGTGTATTGTGAATTTTTAATGAATTAGAATCAATATTTTATAGATAAAATTTGAATTATATATTTCAGTTTTTGTTTTAATAAGAATTTTGTTATGATAGGGATATTCATAAATATAGGCTAAATCATGGTATGAGGTCAGTGACTAAACTTAAGAATCATATGGATTTATTCAAATGGGAACATATTAAGTTATATATAGAAATATTTATCAATAAAAACACATTTCTAAATAATTTACCCATTTTGGTCAATGTTTCTACAGTGTCCAAAGTAAGATAACAACAAGGATTGCAAATATTATGTTTGAAAATTTATGAAATATATCATATACCATCAAAATACTAGCATCCCTAAATAAGTAATATATTAAGGTAATTAAAATTTCATTAAAAATATTTATTAATCATTTTTCCATAAATTTCCTCAGTACTATCAAGATTTCCAACAATCTATGTACTCAAAAGAAGAACTAAATTTTCTTAAAGATGAGTGAGAAAAGTGCATGGTGTCAAAATGTTTGTTGACTTTGAATTTAGGTGATAAACTATTATTTTTTTCATTTAGTATGGGATATGACCTTAAATATACACTTGGTATGTGAATAATTAGTATCATAATGGTTATATATTATTTTTGATATGTTTCTCAAGGAGAAGTATGATGGATGAAATCGATTTGTTTAGAAATGAATAGGCAGAATACATGGTGTCATAATGTATACATACATCATGAAGAGGTGACTTCCTACTACTTATTTAGTTAATTTTATCATCATTTTATCGAATTTTTTTTGTTAATTTCCTTATCATTTTTATCTGATATATATTTTGTTAAATTTACACATTAGTTAAAAACACACATCGCATGATAAAAACTAAGAAAAAAATCGTATTGTTTTGATTCTTTATAATAGTGATTCATAAGTCATTTTTGACATATAGTAATTGACCACACATCAATATGAAACATGATGTGGTTGGTATGATTCAAAGTTCATGTTTCCAATAAAAAAGTTTCATTTTATATTGGAACATGTATCACATATCCAAAACTGATCAAACAAGATCATATTGTTTTTAAACTTTAAGAAAATGATCCAGAATTCATTTGTGATGTGTAGTAATCAACCAAGCATCAATCTAATTCCCTATGTGTTCAGTATGACTCTAAGTATGTGTTTTCAATATAAAAGTATCATTTTAGTTTAAAACACACGTCACATTACCAAAAACAATAAAATAAACCCTGGTTTTTTTCAAACTTTAGGAAAACAATCCATAATTCATTTTTCATGTGTAGGACTTAAGGGTACTCCAATATGACACACGATGTTGTCAGTATGACTTGAAGTATGCGTTTTCAATATAAAAGTGTCATATTAGTTTAAAACACATGTCACATCACCAAAACCATGAAAATGAGCTCTATTTGTTTTAAAACTTTAGTAAAATGATTGATAATTTATTTTTGATGTTTAAGAATCAACCACACATCAATTTTACACCCGATGTGGTTGGTATGAATCAAAGTGTGTGTTTTCAATATAAAAGTTCTATTTTAGTTTAAAACACATGTCACACCACCAAAACTGAGAAAACGAGCTCTGATTATTTTCAAACTTTAGTAAAATGATCCATAATTCATTTTTCATATATATGAATTTATCGCATTCCAATCTGAAACATGATGTGGTCATTATGAATCAAAGTACATGTTTTCAATATAAAAGTGTCATTTTAGTTTAAAACCACCACATATCCAAAACTGATAAAATGAGATATTATTATTTTCAATATTTAGGAAAATGATCCATAATTCATTTTTTACATTTAGGAATTGAACACATGTTAATCTGACATCAGATGTGGTCAGTATGACTCGAAGTGCGTGTTTTCAATATAAAAGTGCCATTTTAGTTTAAAACATGCATCAAATATAAAAATCAAAGAAAATAATCTTGAATTATTTTCAAAATTTATAAAAACAATCGATAATTAATTTTTGATGTATAGGAATCGACCACATTTCAATCCAACACCCGATATGGTCGGTATGACTCAAAGTGCGTGTTTTCAATACAAAATTTCTATTTTAGTTTAAAATGAGTATCACATCTCCAAAACTGATAAAAAGTGCTTGAATTATTTTAAAACTTTTGGAAATTGACCCATAATTCATTTTTTATGTATAGGAATTGACTTCACATCAATCTAACACACAACGTCGTCGATATGACTTGAAGTGCTTGTTTTCAATATAAAAGTGTCGTTTTAATCTATAACACTCATCAAATATCCAAAACTAAGAAAATGAGCTCATATTATTTTCAAACTTTAGGAAAATGGTCCATAATTCATTTTTTATACATAAAAATAGATTTCACATAAATCTGACAAATGATGTGACCAATATGACTCAAAGTACGTATTTTCAATATAAAAGTGTCATTTTAGTTTAAAATACACGTCACTAGCCAAAACCAAGAAAATGAGATCAGATTTTTTTCAAACTTTATGAAAATGATCCATAATTCATTTTTAAAATGAATAAAATAACTGCATGTCAATCTAAAACACAATGTGGTTGATATGACTCAAAGTGCATGTTTTCAATATATAAGTCACATTTTAATTTAAAATGAACATAAAATAAGAAAAATTGAGCATAACAAGATCATAATGTTTTCTAATCATTTTATTTTCTATTATTTAATTAATTTCCTTATCATTTTTATCTGATACTCATTTAGTTAATTTTCACAGAGATAATGTTTGAAGACGAACAAAAAATGGTGTGAAAGTTGAAGGTTTGTTCTCAAAAGAAAGTGCTCTTGAATTGGATCACATCCATAGTGAGTTTTTTATCACCAAAGATTTGATTTAATTCAAGATCACATTATTTTGAGAATAAAAATAAATTATGTGACATGTAAGAATCAACCGTAACTCAATCTGATACATGGTTTTCCTGGTATGACTCAAAGTATATGTTTTTAGTTTAAAATTGACACTTTGTTTTTAATTTATTTATTTATAGTATTACTAACATAAAAAAGATTCTTATACAAGTGCATTATTTTTCTCATATTAGGGTGTTTTTTTTGGAAACTAATAGCATGACTGGGGGTTGGAGGCCAAAGAAAAATGAACATTGATGGTTTTGAATGTCTTTGATAAATTATTCTTACTCACACAATTATACAAAACAATTCTTAAAAGGTATATAATATATTTTTTTCTTGTATTTGGTATGTAAACTTTATTTAAATTAAATTCTATATTTTATATCCTTGTATTTTATCTTTTATCCCTATTTTTATTACTATAGTGTGTTGTAATTTTAACAGCACACTGCAACAATATACCCCTTTATCATCGCTAGTAACATTGCTTATAAAGATACCCTTTATCAGTGCTAGAAAAAACACTGATAAAGGGATCATTTATCAACACTAGAAAAAGCATTGATAAAGGGATTCTTTATCACTACTAGAAGAAGAATTGATAAAGGCCTAGGGATTTTATGGGCGCTCTAAATTTCAATGATTTTTTCATTGATAAAGCCCTATTATAGAACTATTAAAGGCCTTGTGTGTATTAGTGTAAAATGACTCTTTTATATTAAAAATATGCACTTTGAGTTACACCGAGAACATTGTGTGTCAGATTGATGTGTTATTGATTACTAAATGGCACAAATGAATTATGGATCATTATCTTAAAGTATCAAGACAATCCAAGCTTGTTTGCTCAGTTTTGGATATGTGAATTGTATTTTAAACTAAAATGACACTTTTATATTAAATATAATCACTTTGATTCATACCATCCATGTCATGTGTTGGTTTGATATGGGGTAAATCCCTACACATAAAAAATGAATTATGAATCACTTTATTAAATTATCAAGATAATATGAGTTTGTTTTCTCAGTTTTGGCTATTTGAATCCCATTTTAGACTAAAATGACACTATTATATTGAAAATATATAATTTGAGTCATATTGGCCACATCATGTTTTGAATTGATGTACGATTTATATATATACATCAAAAATGAATTATGAATAATTTTTGTAAATTTCAAAAAAAAATGGTCTTGTTTGATTAGTCTTGACAACGTGACAAGAAATTTAAACTAAAATGACATGTTTATATTAAAAACATGCACAATGAGTCACACTGACCACATCGTGTGTCATATTAACATGTAGTCAATTCTTACATGTCATAAATGAATTGTGGATCATTTTCCTAAAGTATCAAGATAATTCGATCTTGTTTTCTTGGTTTTTTCTATGTGATATGTGATTCAGAGAAAATTGACACTTTTATTTTGAAATCATGCACTTTGAGTCATACCGACCACATCGTGTGCCATATTGATGTGCAGTCAATCTATATACACCATAAATGAATTATGGATTTTATCCTAAAGTACTAAGGAAATCCTAGCTCATTTTATTAATTTTGGCTATATGAATCAAGTTTCAGACTAAAATGAAACTTTTATATTAAAAACATACACTTGGATCCATACCCACCATTTCGTGTGATGAATTCATTCATGGTCAATTCCTACACATAAAAAATTAATTATGGATAATTTACCTAAAGTATCAAGATAATAAAATCTATTTTTCTTATTTTTGGCAATCTGAATTGTGTTTTAGACTAAAATGAAAATATTATGTTAAAATCATGCACTTTGAGTCATACCAGTCATATCATGAGTTGGATTTATGTGAAAAAGAATACTAAAAATCAAAAATGAATTTTGGATCATTTTTCTAAAGTTTGAAAATAGACAGATATTTATTTCATAGTTTTGAAAATGTTTCATTCATTTTAAACTAAAATGACACTTTTATTTTAAAAACTTGAACATTGAGTCATACCAGTCACATCATATGTATAATTTTTGTGAGGTTGATTCCTAAATGTCAAAAATGAATTATGGATTGTTTTCATAAAGTATCAAGACAATTAAAGATTGTTTTCTTGGTTTTGGAAATGTGAATCATGTGTTAAACTTAAATGGCATTATTTTAATGTGTAAAAACACACTTTGAGTCATACCAGTCACATCATGTGTCAGAATTAAATACAGTCAATTCCTACATGTCACAAATGAATTATGGATATTTTTCATAAAGTATCAAGATAATATGATCTCATTTTCTCAGTTTCGACTATATGAATCACATTTTATACTAAAATGACATTATTATATTGAAAACACACACTTTGAGTCCTATCGGCCACATCGTGCATCAGATTGATGTGTAGTCAATTCTTACATGTCATAAAGAAATTATGGATCATTTCTCTAATGTTTGAAAACAAAACAATATTTTTTTTATTTTTTTTTGAAAATGTGGCATGTGTTTTAAACTAAAATGACACTTTTATATTGAGGACTTACACTTTGAGCCATACTGGACACATCTTGTGTTAGATTGATGTGTGGTCAATTCCCGCACATCACAAATTAATTATGGATCATTTTCCTAAAATATAAAGACAATTTGAGATCATTTTCTCAGTTTTGACTATGTGAATCATTTTTTAGACTAAAATGATATTTTTGTATTAAAAATAAGCACTTCGGATCATACTATCCACATCATATGGATGATTAGTTAATTAAAACATGTCATAAATTAATTTTGGATCATTGTGCTAAAGTATCTAGAAAATATGAGCTTGTTTTCTTGGCTTTGGATATCTAAATCACATTTTAGACTAAAATGGAACCATTGTATTGAAAACATTCACTTTAAGTCATAACAGTCACATCATTTGTCATATTTATGTGAGGTTGATTCCTACACATCAAAAATGAATTATGGATCACTATCTTAAAGTTTAAAAACAAACCAAGATTTTTTTCTTGGTTTGGACAACATGACATTCATTTTAAACTAAAACGACACCTTTATATTGAAAACATGCACATTGAGTCATACTAGACACATCGTGTGTAATATTGACATGTAGTGAAATCATTATGATCTCTATGAAATAAAAATACAAGCATAATAGGTAATAACCTCAACTTGATGTCGAAAAACATTCTGAAACCATGTACTCTACCCACTCATCTCTACACAAATCTGTTTCTTATTTTGAGTATGTAGACTGTTGATAATCTTGATAGTACAGATAAAATATAAAAAAACAATAAATTAACAAATATTTTAAATTAAATTGTAATTACATTCGAAAATAAATATTTGGAGATGCTAGTTTACCGATGATATATGATATCTTTCATAAATTTATAAAATTAATATGTACAATCATTGTCATTATTTTGTTTCAGACACTGTAGAAACATTGGAAAAAATAATTAAATTATTTTGAAATTTGTTTTGATAGTTAAATATTAATATATATACCTTAATATATATCCATTTATAGAAATTCATAGTCTTCTTGTGTTTATTCACCAAACAAATACCATGATTTAGGTGATATTTATAGATCGCCCCATCATAACAAAATTATTGTTAAAACATAAAATAAAATATATAATTTGAATTTTATCTATAAAATATTAATTTTAGTGCATTAAAAATTCACAATGAACATCATGTGTGATTAATTTGTTAGAAATTCATGCTTTGGATCCAAATAATAAATATTTAGGTTATCCAAATTGAGTGAACTGAGGATCTAATGCTTCCCAAAAAAATAAAAACAAATAATAAATGAAAAAAATATATTTTATCTGATTACATTGTAGAGTTTTAACCTTGCATTGTAGGCACCAAGAAGAGTTTTTCGTATGATATTTTCTTTTCAAACACTATGCTTAGTTCATATTTTTTTTTTCAATTTATTCCCTTTTCAATTTAACTTATGGCATAAAAATGATAGTAGGATTAATGAGTCCAATTTTTGTTTCATGGGGTTTTCAATTTATATAGTAGTAATATATATGCATGTAGAAAATATGAATAGTTATTAACTATAATAAATATATTAGATAATTTTTTGTACAAACAAACTATCGAAATTTACCTCATATATGCATTGAAAACCAAGACTCCCATACATTTAAGATTGATAATTTTATTTATACTCTCAAGATGAATCCTGTCTATAATGGTCTCTCCAAATATTTTTTCTTCACATTAAATGTACCATCTTGGAATTTTGTATCCTCAATAACTTGTAATGTTAATATATGCAGCAGTGGAACTGGTGGGGTGAAGTTACTCTCATAAGGTCCGTTTGATTTCTCATATGATCCACTAGATTGTTTTGATATGGCCTTATGTTTACCATTTATTTTGTCCATCTGTAATACAATACCTTATTTCATACTTTTTTTATCAACTGATAAAGGTTATAAATTTGAAAAAATAGTAAAAGAAATACCTCATTATCACCACGTATCTTTATAATATTAAACACCCATGATACAAAAGTTCCAATAACATTATAGATCATCTTGACATCCAAATAATCAAGAGGAACATGCAACTTAGTGATCGAATTGTGAGATACTTAAATCCCCACTCTCACGTGATATTTTGATAGTTTTTTATTTCATATCATGTATCTTTAGATTTTATACACTCTAACCCCCACAATAAGGTGATGGGTGGGTGTTTATAGATATAAATCACATAAAATTTCACCCTATATAATTTTATTAATAGAAAGTAATTGATAGTTATTTGATTCACATTTAACAAAAATAATTATGAAAAAATTGATTACCTCAAGTAAGATAAGCGGTTGAGGGTAATGGATAGCCTCAAATCTAGGGGTGATGAGAGGCCTATCATGGGGATCTAAGAAAAATAATTTTTTGAACCCAAATAAACATATTAATAGTGAATTCAAGTTTTCTATCAAAGAGGAAAATATTATGGGTGTGTTTTTCTTTTGTTTAATGGGTTTGATTTTTCATAAACAATAAATGATATCTATTGGTTTTAAATTAAATTTAATAATGAAGTGGACTAACCTTAGATATACTCCCACCTTTCCTATAAAATAATAATTCTAATTGAATTTCCCTATTATCTTTTAGATCATATAAAAAATCACTGTTCACCCTCCCCTCATTGTTTTGACTCAATTAGAGAGCTATAATAATCATTATAACATATAACCTCACCTATCCTAATAATTAGATATCTTAAATCATCCTTAGATTGAACCACTATTTATGATCACAAATAGTGGATAGAGTTTAAGTGTCATGGGTGTGAAACCCAGTGAAATAGAGAAGTTAAACTCAAAATGCATAGAATTAAGTGAATCCCCCCATATTTAAATAGTTTGAATAAATACAGAGATATTAAAAGATGAGAAAAATAATTTATGATTGTAATTAATTTATAGGGTTAAGATTAATCTCCTCGGCTCAGACACTAATGGCTTAGTGTTCCATCACCGAAGAATTACAACTAAGAAAATGAAAGGAAACAAGCAGAGAAAAAGATAAAACAACAACTTTGGTTTGATGATCATGGAAGTATCCCCCTAACAGTAGTGAACAATTCCTTATTTAAATATGAATGGATAAATATTCTTAGCATGATTTGAAATTCATTACACATTAGTTGTATGGATTTCTTCTATTCCTTTGAGTGTCTCCAAGAATGTTCCTTGATTTCAAGGCTAAGTTTAATTGAAATTTTCTTCTTATTTAGATGCTTGACATGTATTTAACTTGAGGGGTGCAATGATTTTTTTGGGAATCTATAATCTTCCACAACTAATTTTAATTCCTCCCATGATTGAGATCTATACCATTTAAAGGTGAATCAAAGGTTTAGCGCTTCATTACTTCATAGCTACCATGGAGACAGTCTTGTGGTAAATATACTAACTGTAAAAATGATGTGTGGTCACTTGGAACATGACCAATTGAGTGACTATGAGGCACCCAATGCACATCACCTTGATCCCTTTATAATTTTTTTGGTTCAACCTATATTTCATAATTTTTTTTAGTGCACGATTTTTTCCAATTAATTTCAAAAATATTAAAAAAATCAAAAGAATGTTGAAATTAGCCTATAACACCTTAAATTCAATTATCTAATTAATTTTTGGGTTTCATTTAACAAATTAATTCCAAATTAAATTCCAAAATTTAATAAAATAAAATAAAATTACCTAATTCAAAATTTTAATCATGACTTTTCATCTCAGATTTAATTCAAGTAAAGTCCAAAACACATTGAAATTCCACATTAAAAATTTATCCTTATAAAATCAAAGTTAAAATAGAAAATTCAAATTATTCATCACACATTAATTTAACAATTGAATAAAATAATTATAATTCAAAAATCAAATTATGGCTTTTCCAAGTTGATTCAAAATTAATCAAAACCATTTTTAAACAAAATTGATAACCTTTAAACAATGAAATATTAAATTCAAGGTCAAGGTACGACCTCACAACTAAATTTAAAGATTTCATAAATCATTAAAAACCACATTCAATGCTAATTTTTCATGAATTATAAAATCCTAAAAAGTATCAAGATCATATATATTACCTGGGTTTTGAATTGATAATGAGGCTAAATTCAATGAAAAATAGACAAGAAATTTGAAATTTTTGGCTCTCATCATGGGGTTATATGGCTCTTCATGTATTGACTGTTGTTCTACTATTGGTTTGCTTTAACCCTTCTACATATACTGATCAACCAAACTAAATGAAACAATAATATATTTTAAATAATATATTTGTGCATTCATGTCTTTCATTATCTCATATGTATCTCCTTGTCACTTTTTCTTATTAAAATATATTCAAGGCAATACTCCAAAACCTATATATCTAACATAGTCATATTGTTCTGACCACTTCAAAGCTACTGAAAGTAGTTTTTCTTCAGGTACACATGATAACTATTCTTGTTTCTAAACCGTATAAAAAACATATGAACATAAATAGTTATTTTTTTGTAATATTATCATAGAGTATAACAAATTACTATTATGTCATACTTACACATTATTTTCATACTTCTTGTGTGTTTTCATAGACTAATTTTCCATATTTATTAACATGATCCTCATTCCATAGCACGTGATGTGGGATAGAAGTGGATTTGGATTTGGATTCTTCAATATGTATATAAACAATGAAATAAATGATGTTTCACATGACATAAATTTTTTACTTTAGATTCAAAATACATAACATTTTTTTTCAATTGAAGCATACCTCATCCTTGCTTTACGGTAAGATTACATTGGTTTTAATTCAAAAAATTTATTTTCAACACTCGATTGTTATTTTATAAATTATCAATTTTGAATCAAAGTCAATAAAATAAATAATTTAAAATAAAATATTATCAATTACAATGAATCTAAAATGATTCCCCATTGTGGTAACTAATGAAATATTTCCATGTTTGTTGGTCAATAATGTTTGCATAAATAGATGGTGGGTGGAGGTTTACATTCCCCTCATAATCCCTGATATTCCACTTTGTTATAAATGTTTAAAAGTATATATGATCTTTTCCAATGAATATTAATACAAATTTCTTATGATAATCATCTAAAACAAACAAACTCTGCATGGGAAAATGAAAAGTAAATCAATATTTCAATATATAATTTTTTGGTAAAATGGAGAAAGTATATTATAACATTACCCTAATATCTTCCCAAATGATTGTCATTAATGCATGAATGACATTATGCCATATATTTATATTAATCAGTACATGAATTTGAGTTGTAACCCCAATATAACAAATGAACATTGACTTGTTGAGGTGAACTAGTTGGCCACATTTATTCCATCCAACATCAAATTTTATACCATTGCTTCCTGCATTAATAAATTTCATTAACAAAGTGATGCTGCACCACTCTTGTTTTTTTCATCCACATGTTTTTGATCTACTACAATTACTCTATTTCAGTATCGATAGTGTGTTCTTCCCCAGTATTGGTAACATCGCCATATGAAGAATTCATTATTTACAATAATTGTTAAATATTTAATTTTGATTACATAAATTTAGTATATAACACATAATATTATGAGGAAAATTGTAGTATATTAAAAATAGTTTATCCTATTCATCGATCTCTCTCTTTTTTTCTTTAAAGGTTGAAGGAATTTTGATCCTCTATCAAGCATCCAAATCCCATCCTTACGGTCCACTATAACATAAAAGACACTATCTACACTGAGACCGTTATAAAATTATTGTGATCTACTAATAAATGGGTCACCATAAATTGAATTTTCATTTGACACTATAGTTGTTTTTATCGCTAATCGAACAATTGACCAATTTCTATTTGTAGGATTTGAGACATAAAATACCTACTCTTCTTGTGATGTCATTATGAAGGGTTCACCATTATATCCTTCCGTATTGAAATTCACCTTCACGATGCCCAATTAATTAATATTAACTACACTATTGTTTTCAACCCATTTGCAATAGAAAATCATCACTTGAAATGTTTTATAATACACCTTTTATATTTGTTTGATGATGCTAAAGTATGACATATTCACATAAACTGGATTTCTATCCTTGGAACCAGATATGTTCATTACTTCCACCACAAGCATAAATCCACTATTTTTAATTGTATTGTGTTCATATTATTCATTTATATAGAACTTATAACCATTAATTATATAAACATTATAAGATAATATATTTACATTTGGTCCTCTAGCTTTTCATAAAATTCATTTGATAATTGAATTTATATTTGAAGTTAAGTCCTTATAAATATGATCTCAAAACCATCTTATAAAGTGTTGATTATGTGTATTTAGTATCCATATTTCATCCCTTAATGGATTAAAATGTTTAAGGATTACTCTGTTGGATTCAATTCACGGAACAAACTCTACATAATTTTATAAAATGTAAAGGTGATATTGCTCCCACACTATAATGATAATTATAACAACATATCTTCCATAAATCCCTTTGCCCACAAGGTATCCACTAAGATGAGATTTTGGGAGACCAATGCTATCAACATATGATAGGTAATTGGTACAAAATTCAATAGCTTATTCAACAATATATCGCTTTATAATACAACCTTTTGGCCAACTATGATTCTTAGAATACCCTTTCAAAAATATTTATATATCATTCAATGGGGTACATCTATCTGTAATGTACATGACCATATAGTTGAATCTCTTTAACCAAGTGAACCACCAGATGGACCATTATATTAAGGAATAATTGTGGGAAGAACATCTCCAATTCACTTAATATGACTGCAATGTCCTTATTCATGATTTATATCTTCATTGGGTCTATAACTTTACTACACATGACTTTAAAAAAGAAACTAATCAGGGTTAATATATTTCATACATTTTTAGGTAGAATTCAATGTAAATATACAAACATTAAATCTTGTATCAAAACATTTCATTCATGTGATTTTATACCCTTTAACTTTAAATTATTCATTAAAATGTAATTATTGATATTTGATGAATACCCCTCCAAAAATTTACACCATTAAGGAAGATGAAAAATTGAAAATTTTCTTGTCTGGTTAAAGTATAAGCTATTGGAGGAAGAAAAGTTCACTATACACCCTTCACCAGTGTCAACTTGATGTGGTAGTTTTTCATTGATTTTTGCCACATCCATTTTCACTTTTTCATCTATTTTTATTATGAAAATAATGTATTTTGTGAAATTATTAACAATCATTGTATTTTGTATATTAAAGTGTTGAAAACACATTTCTATGCTAAAATTGTGTATTCTAGTAATTAATGTTGTCATTTTGAATAAATTTTAAATTAATTATTTAGTTTTGTTTTAACATTCATTTGTTATTCTTTTTTTTAAAATTTTAATTTTTTTGTCTTTTTATTCTTTCATTTTCTCATTTATTTTGTTTTTTAATTATTATTTTTTTAATCTTTTAATTGAATTAATTTTTTTAAAATAAATAACTTGATTTTTTTTTGATTCTTTAATTTATTTATTTGGTTCTAACAATTTAATTCTATTCATTTAATACTTTTATTTTAATTTTATTCTTTAATTTTATTAATTATTTTAATTAATTAATTATTTAGTTAATTTAAGTTACATTTCTTTAAATATTTTTAATTTTTTTGAATTAATTAGTTTGTAAATAATTTTTAATTTTAAATAAACTATTTCTTTTGAATAAATTTTAATAAATTTTATTTTTTTTAACTTTGTTTAATTTTTATTTAGTTTTAAATTTTATTTATTTGTTAATCTGATTGTTTAATTTTTTTTGTGCAGGTCTCACCGACACTAACACCACCTTTCGGTAACTCACTTTAGTCATCGACACCCCCATTTTTTAGTTTCCAACAGCCCCTGTCAGTGACTCACTTGAGTCACTGACGGATCAGAATCATCTCCGGTTATATTTTTAACTAGAATATCCAGTACACCCTTCGGATCAGAACACGTGTCCATTTGTATTTCGAGCCGTCGGATCATCCTTCACAGTGATTCATTTGATTCGAATGTACAGACGGATTTTCCCTTGCCTTTTGCGATTTAGGGTCGACTGCTCCTCAGCTGCAACGACGGTGACAGAACCTTGAGATCCTGCCCTAAAATCCACCAATACGACGACCACAACAAATCAAGCAACTATGGGAACAACAACTAGGTATCCGAAGACTACAGCGGTGGTGACATCAACGATAGAAATGCATTATCGCGTTGTCCATAAGTTTCGACCAATGCAAAGGCATGGGTTTTTTCTACAACAACTGCTTCACTCCGGCGTGGTTTCGTCTCACTTTTCGATAGAAATTTTTGTATAAAACAAACACAATGTCTGAAGATGGTGGCGTAACATAATTATATTTGCCGAAATATGTATCTGTATTTCATTTATTTTGTTATGATTTATTATTTAGAACTTTTGTGTTATGATCTGTTTTCTGTAAATGTTCTCTGTCTCAATTAATTTAGAATTCCATTTTTTGCTGGTGTATCGTTCCTCATTGGAGGTTCCAATGCAATGTCCCTTGGAGGTTTCAGTGGCTTCCACTTTAACATGCACTAAGTTTCCATTTCAGGTTCCACTTGAGATCATTTTGTAGTGTGGATGTTCCAGTTGTACTTCGAATGGAACTCCCAGTGGAACTCCCACTAGAACTCATGGTGGAACTCCCATTGGAACTCACGGTCCAACTCCCACTGGAACTTCCATCGGGGTTTTGGAAAAATAATTCAATATGAAAAGGTTTATACTTTTTCAAATGCTAAATTCAATCAGTTTTATAAATATACATTTCAGTGGTAGTGTGGAACTCCTAGTGGAACTCCCACTAGAATTTTCAAATGCTAAATACAATCATTTTTACAATAAATATGTGACTATATGTGACCATTTCTTTTAATTTTCCACTGGAAGTTCCAGTAAAACTTTGAGTGAAATTTCCACTGGAAGTGCGCCACTCGAAGTTCCACTATAAGTCCCAGTGGGACTTCCACTGGAAGTTCCAAGGGTACTTCCAGTGGGACTTCTAGTGGGACGTCTAGTGGGACTTCTGCTGGAATTTTCAAAGACACATTCAATAATTTTTACAATAAATATGTTTCACAATTTCAATGAGTATTTATTTTAATTTTCCACTGGAAGTGGCACTAGAACTTCCACTAGAACTTCCAGTGGGACTTCCAGTGGCAGTTCCAGTGGGACTTCCAGTGGTAGTTCTAGTGGCACTTCCTGTGGGACTAGTGGAACTTTCAGTGGCTGTGGGACTTCCAATGCGACTACCAGTGGGACTTTTAGTGGCCATCCTAGTGGGACTTACAGTGGAATTTTCAAATAATAAATTATATCATTTTTACAATAAATATGTGTCACAATTACAATGCATATTTCTTTTAAATTTCCACAAGAAGTGCCATTGGAACTCCCACTGGAACTTCCAGTGGCACTTCCAATGGTAGTTCCAGTGGAACTTCCTGTGGGACTACTGGAACTTTTGGTGGCTATGGGACTTCTAGTGTGAATTCCATTGGGACTTCCAGTGGAAGTTCCAGTGGGACTTCCAGTGGCCCTCCCAGTGGGACATCAAGTGGAATTTTCAAATAATAAATTCAATCATTTTTATAATAAATGTGTGTCACAACTGGAATGAGTATTTCTTTTATTGTTTCACAGGAAGTGCTACTGGAACTCGCACTGGAACTTCCAATGGAAGTTCCAGTGGCACTTCCTGTGGAACTAGTGGAACTTCCAGTGGTTGTGGGACTTAAAGTGGGACTTCCAGTGCGACTTCCAGTGGCCTTCCCAGTGGGACTTCCAGTGGAATTTTCAAATGATAAATTCAATAATTTTTATAATAAATGTGTGTCATAACTAGAATGATTATTTCTTTTATTGTTCCACAGGAAGTGCCACTGGAAATTCCACTGGAAGTTACACTGGGACTTCCAGTGGAACTTCGTGTGGCACTTCCTATGGGACTAGTGTATCTTCCAGTGGTTGTGGGACTACAAGTGGGACTTCCAGTGGAAGTTCCAGTGGGACTTCCAGTGGGACTTCCAGTGGAAGTTCCAGTGGGACTTCCATTGGATGTTCCAATGGGACTTCTAGTGGGACATCCTATGGGACTTGGCACTCCCTATGGGACTTCCAGTGGGACTTTCAGTGGGATATCCATTGGGAATTCCAGTGGTACTCCCTGTGGGACTTCCAGTGGCAGTCCATGTGGGACTTCCAGTGGCACTCTAATGTCACTCCTTGTGGAACTTCCAAGGGTACTTCTAGTGGGACTAGTGGAACTTCCAGTGGCACTCCCACTTGAAGTTCCAGTGGAACTTCCAATGAAGTCCCAATAAAACTTAGACTTTTCCTACATTATATACTTTAATTTTGTGGATGACCCCAATAATTCCTTAATTTCTATTTTCTGGTGTGCATTTTAGGTCAAATTTGACCTCCTTACAAAGAATTTTACAAGGAATAAAAGATCAACTGAAAGATGGTCATAGAAATGCTTTGCGCACTACTCCATTTTGTAATATATTTGAAGCATTCATATCCAATACAGTAATAGCATCAGATTGAAAAAAATCTGATATTTCTGTTATGTATGTATTGGATAACTAAAATCCTTCAACAACTGCTTTCCGATTCGGTGGAGGGGAAAGACATTTCTTTGAAGCTGATATCCAAAGGATCTTTGCAATAACCAAAGGTGAATTAGAAATGGAGGAATCTTACTCATTCAAACCAACAAATGCATCATTATATTTAAGGAGATTTCAAACTGGTGTCAAGTTGTTGACACAAAAGGCAATAAAATCAGCCCTTTTGGAAGCAATAAAGGGAGATGAAGAACCCGATCATCTTGACACAATAACACTTCTATGTTTATACACATGTGCAACTATTTTTTTCCTTACTATAGGTTCTTACCTAAGTTGGGATTTTATCAATTTTGTGAATACTTCAAGAGACATGAGAACACTAAAGTGGTCTCGTGCAATACACCAACAATTGATGAGATCAATTAAAGAATTTCACACGCACCGTGAAAGGATTACTGGGGAAATTATTTCTTTATTGGTAAGGATTAATATTTATTTTCAATTCAATGTATAATATACTCTTAATAGGCTTCTTGTTATTGTAGTATTGGTATTGTGAAGAAAGTGGACTAGTGAAAGGGAATGAACAAGAAGACAGTCCACATTTCATAAAGTGGAGCCTATCTGATTTTGATGCTTCTTTAAAGAAACTGAAGATTCATCAAGTTCAAACTACAGAGGAGCCAACAATGGTTATGGAAGCTTCTGTTGGATGACATAAAAAAGATAATCTAGAGAAGGATAGAATAAAAGTAGAAATTAATGAGCCAGCAATGGTTATGGAAGATTCTGTTGGACAACAGGAAAAGGGGGGACCAGAGAATGATAGAATAAAATTTCTTGCAAAAGAAAATTTGGCCCTAAAACAAAAACTTCATAAAATGGAAGAAATTGTAAAAAAGCAGAACGAAAAAATTAAAAGACTGAAGCAGTTAGTAAGTGAGAATGCTAGCATAGAGAAAAGAATAAGAGAAGGTAGTGCGGAAAAGAGTCATTAAATCAAGGAGGAAACCTAGACAGATGGTACAATTGAAGCTGGAATGCAACAAGATCCTCCTGAAAAACCCGCATCTCCCCCCGAAGCAGAACAATAGAAGAAAAACCAACAACTAGGAGCCAAGGAAACTGGGATTGAGGAGCATGTAAATCAACTGTAAGAAGATGTTGAACAAACCACACCTGTACATCAAAGAAGCTAAACTGGATAGACAGAACCCGAGAGTCGCCAAACGAGATCAATGATTAGAAATGTGAAGTGCAGAGCTAGGAAGCAGAAGAAATTGGATTCCGCTTTTCAGTATCAAACCCAATACACAAGAAGAATAAGAACAGCAGGACAAAAAAAATCAGTAGAACAACCAAGTCAGCTGGAAAAACCAATTGAGGTAGGCAATGTTTCAATGAAAACAGAACCAAAAAAAGCTATTATAGGTCTGTCAGGAATACCTAAATGGGTCAGGCAGAGTACACGGCTGCAGAAAAAATACTATGAGCATTTGAAAAAGATTCTCCAGATAGAACTAGGCTGGTATGTCTGCCCTTCATTTCAAGGATTTCAATTCAATTCCCCTGAAATTTATTTGTTTTCTTATACATTATTGTTATTATAATGTAGTCAATATGTATGGGAAGCTGAAAACGGCTTGTATTCAGTTGGAATAGAATACATTTTCCAACTTTTCACAAAAAACATGACAAGTAGCTGGGTGAGCCTAATTTAAACAAGCTTACTGTAAAGTAATATTCAATTAGTCTCACATCCTCCATTTTTTTATTGATATCAGGTTATAGATGCCTATACTCAGCTTATCATAAAGAAGTGTCCAATTGGGAAGACGACTGAAATTTTTGGTAATAAATCAACAATGATTACTAGTGTCGCATTGGTAAGTCTAATATTATCTATATTCTTGATGTTTTAAAGATATTAATTAATATTTTTTCTCATTGTACTCATTTTTACAGAGCATTATATCCAGGAAGAACAATAATTTGAAAGAGTGTTTGGTTGAGAATCCCATAAAAGAATCAATGAAGTTGAATGGAAAAGTCCTCATCCCCATCAACACAGACAATCTTCATTGGACTTTGCTTGTGTTTGATATTGAAAAAAAAACATTTCAGCTACTATAACTCCATGCAGCCTCGTATGGGTCCTGCTGTAATTGATTGTTACCAATAATATGCTCTCCAAATGGTAAATTCTATCCTCTTCGGTATCTAATGCATTTTCATAAACACCAACTTACTAAATAAAATTTATACAACACTTGCAGAAAATATTTATTGAACAAGTCATCAGAAAATGGAATCCTGAATACCTAGAGATGATTGCTGCAGTGCTTCCATTTATAGTGGAAGATAGTCCCCAACAGGGGGATGCAACATTAGACTACGGGGTGATTGTTTGTTATCTAATCGAGAAGCTGGAAATGGATCAAGGGTATAACAAGACCCTATCGCAAGAAGAAGTTGATGACATGCGCCTGTATATGGCACACTGTTTCCTTACAGACCCTGCATACAGTTGGAATGAAACATCATATAGAAGTGGGAGTTGTCTTGTGCAAACTGTACAACCAGAATGAAGAACAAGTAAAACAGTCGGGGACAATGGATGAATAGTTCTGTTAGCATTTTCACTACACTGGGAATATTATGTCCTTATGAGGGGAACCATTTTCTTTTGAGGGATTTTATTTGGTTTTGTTTTTAGATTTAATGATGCTAATTTATACTGGTAAGTGGATGATTCACACTTTAAGGACATTATATCTACTGTTTGTAAGTGTTAAGTTTGGCCAACATCTAGATTTCATCAGAAGATGGAGAGTCTCTATATGAAAATACTTCTCCCAAAGATCCAATAACTCTTACTCAGTCTTCTGGATTTCTTTATCAAAATTAAAGAACCTGGATTTATCACATCCTCACAAAACAAATGCATACAAAATTGTAGAACCTGAATTTATCACATCTTTATAGTTCCATATAGAATACATGCATACAACACATTTACAATTTTGTGAAGTATCCTAATCCCACTTCCAATCCATTACAACCGAAACTGGACTGTCAAATACTACCACATCCTCACAGAACAAATGCATGTAGAATTGTAGAACCTGAATTTATCACATCTTTATAGTTCCATATAGAACACATGCAAACAACACATTTACAATTTTGTAAAGTATCCCAATCCCAATCCATTACAACCAAAAGTGGACTGTAAAATACTACCACATCCTCACAGAACAAATGCATACCAAATTATAGAACTTGGATTTATCACATCTTTATAGTTCCATGTATAAAAAATGCATACAACACATTTACAATTTCATGGAGTATCTCAATCCCACTGCCAATCCATTACAACCGAAACTGGATACAGGCTATAGCTTTTTCAATTCAGTCATTACAATTTAAAAAAACTACTCTCATCCAATGTTGTCTACACTGCTCGGCCTCTTCCAATGTTATCCCAACAATCTACCTGCCAAGTTGAAGTTCCAAATTGGTGGACAAGTCTTCCTGCAACATAAAAAATACAGAATTACAAATGGTTATGGAAAAGAATGCTCATAAAAAAATTACATGTGAAACTATTTTTCTAGCTCGAACACAAAAATCTGATCTTGTTTACTCCTTGACTCCCTGCGTGCAAACAATAATGATATCAGATAACATATTAACAATAAAAAACTACACTTATAAATGAAATGCATCATAAAATGAAATCATACGGTCATCATAGCAGTAGGCTTAATTTTTTTATTCAACTATTTCCCCTTTCGACATCCATTGTCTAAAAAGATTTTCAATCTATCTCCCCCTTTCATGTTTGGTTTCTTTTTAAAAGAAGTCTTTCTAATTTTTTTTTCTGAACTAGCACAACCATTAACTTTATCCGCTGATGTATTTATGATAGACAACTCTTTTACAAAATTACTGAAATTTGAGAAGGCGATGTCATAACCCGCATCTGTCTCACAAGCTACGATAATTAACTTCATTCTCATTCGTGCTAAATCTTTGTAACGTTTTGCTACAACTGATTTTCTATTAGAAAGTACCTCAAGAAAAGATCCTTTTAACATCACAATATTTGTAGCCAATTGGGTCCATCTCCCCAAAATATATTTTTCAGGTATTTCTCTCACATCAAGCCGATCAATTTTTTTTAAAACATGACAACAAAGATACCCAACAGACTCAAACTTTAGACAAGAACATTCAACAACTTCATTTTAAGCTTCATATAATACACGAAATTGATCTTCACAACGAACCATTCCAATAACATAACTGAATTGAACTCCAATTTCAAAACAAGATATCAAAAAACAAGCACCAATCAATTGATATTCATGTTGAAATAAATCAAATAATTTCGGTGTATATCTAGTAGAAACTTGACACATCAATGTATGGTAAGGGTAAAGATTATGAGGCAACTTCTCCCGTATCTCAAATTCTTCCTTTGTTTCACGATACCGATTTGTTTCCAACAAGTGCTCAAACTGCTTAAAGAAATCAACAACACTTAACTTTCGATGAACATAATCTTTAAGCAATCCATTAAAACTTTCACTTAATTGAGTGTTGAGAATACCCAATGTTAAAGCATCTTTCAAAAAGCAATGCGCCCACTTTTCTCACAATACAAAAACATCATTTAGCCACTGTGATTTCCCATCCCCATATTCTGCTCTAAGGGAAGACCACTCCTTATCAAACTGAATTGCATCATGGTATTCGAACATACACTTCTTAAATCTAGTTAGAAAACTATATCCATCTTTCATCCAATTACCTAAATGCTTAATGTCATTTTGCATCAAGTGCCACGAACAAATGCAATGTCGAGTTCCCACTAAAACTACAGAAATGGATTTTCCCATTGCCGCATCCTGATTAGTAAAAAATAGTTTGAGGACTCTTCATGTGATGCACCTGTAATTTTTTTTGAAACAACCAAGAAAATGAAGTCATCGTTTCATCATATAACAAAACTGCCCTAAAAAAACAATCTCCCGATGATGATTGAACCCCACAAAAACACCTAACGACATGTACTCTTTATTAGTGCTTAAAAGTGGTGTCTAACACAACAACATCTCTGAACAACTCATAATCTCTTCTCATTTTTGGATCATCCTAAAAAATATTACTAATTTTACCATTCATGTCAAACTGCATAGTATAAACAAATGATGGATTGCCTTGACTTTGTCTTTCCAGGTATTCTAACATGCAACATGCATCATCATGAAGCAAATCTCTTTCCCGTTTAGACCTTAAGAAATTCAATTTATCAACACGCGTGTACCCAATAACATCTCCCCCCCACCCGCAATAGTTGTCGCCAACGAGAAAGAATCATTTGGTTTAATACCCGCAGAAGCATTCACATCTAACTCAGCTGCTTGTGCTTTTGTTATTTTTATTTGGGAACTCATCATATGAATTGATTCAGGCCTGTGCAAGGGATGATTATGCTCTTCAACAAATATAGTACATGCATATTGCCCAGAAGACAATAAACTAGCCCCCATTCTAGCAAGACAACATGTACGTGTCTCAGCCTGAGGAAATTTCACCATGCTATCACGTTTGTCAATCTTCCTATGACCTTCTTTTCTACATGCATAAAAACTTGAAAGAACCCACTGAGGCCGCACCTATTGAATCTTCACCAGCCGTTGTGACTCCTTACCTCTCCGCCGGTCAAACCCTCTGTCGCCGCTGCCATTCTCCCACACCAAAACCCGTTGGACCACTACAAATCCCTCTCTCGGCACCGCTTGAAGCAATTTGATGGCCCATGTCCACCTCGCCGCAACCCTCTCCTCAACCCTAGCCGAACCCCTGTGAGCTGATTCCTCCTTGACCGCTGCCTTCCCCTTCCTCCTACTTACCTCATCTGCCAAACCTCGCTGCAAAACCTACCGCCACACCTTCCTCCAAGCCACACCATGCCTATCCCTCCTCCCTTTTCCGCCGCGAACCCCAGCTCCCCTTCCCCTTCTCTACGCGTGACTAACCACCCCCCCCACCTCCCTTCTATTTTTTTATAATTATATAATATAAAATATTTAATATATAACATATAACATATACTATATAATATAATAATAATATATACATATTATCATATAATAACTATAATAATATATACAATAGTAATAATATATAATGATTTAAATAATAAATATTTTTATATTAATATGTTTTAATAATATTGTTAATAATAGTATGGGTATATGTAATTATATTCATTTACTTTAGTATTTTTTTTATTTATAACTTTTTTTTCTATAAGTATATATATATATATATATATTTGTATAATTATAATAGTTTCATTTTATTTTATTTTTGTTTGACGTCATTCGTGTTTTCCATTGTTCTGCACAGGGGAATCAGCTTGTGGAGGCAGAGATAACCTATGCAGTTTATGGGCACTACGTGGAAAAAGCATAAAGGGATTCGCAAGTCATTGAAAGAGGCTGGGTACTTTTGCAAAGATTTCATCAAAGAGCCGGTGACAGATGTACTGAGGGCGCTCCATGTGGGGGATGTCGTTGCCTGTTAGTTTAGTTGTGTGTTTTTTCTGTTTTCATCTCCGAATAAGAGCAGACCTGACTCCTCTCTTGGGGGGGGGGGGCACTCCACAGACACCTTTCCACACCATATCTTCCCCAGACTAGGGAATCATCTTCAATCTTAGAGACGTGACCCTGCTCCTCCATCATCCGCTTCATCTTCCATCCTCCGCTCATGCTCTGTTTTTTCTATTTTAATTTGTGTCTGTAAATATCGATATGCATGTTTTGTAAGTTTTAATTGTGTTGTTTTGTTCTTTTTCCTTCATTTTGTGATGTTATCTCAAATCTCCACTGATGGAGATTTAATTTTTGGGTCCTGATTCAGATTATGAAACCCAACGTGATCTGGAGATCAGATCTTCAATGCGATCACCATTTTCTTCTTCACCTTAGTAAATCGTAAAAGCGAATCGGTGTGCGTGTGAGCACATGCATGCATTGGATTGATTTGCTACTCTCTCATCCCACTTCTTCTCCCCTTCCTGTCTTGATTTCTTGAAATGATCAATCAAGATTGGTTGCGTGATTTGAAGATTTTAGCCAGATCATTATGCCTAGTGACAATACCTGGATGGGATGATTCTGTTGAGTGAATCACTTTGCAGTTTAGAAGAATACTTCAATGGTAAAAAAAAATTTATGCCTAATTGTTCAATTTTTAGGAGATATTGGTGTGTGATCCGAGCCATCGGTCATACATTGAGCAGGTTGAGAGTTGTTTATTAAAATTTTAAGTTGGTGTAGTACCCCTGGTTTCCAGTATGTAACCCTTACTTGATGATTTTCATGGTTTTAAAGTTAATGGTGATGAATGAGAGAGTCAGGAGAACTTTGAATGAAGTTTTGAGGCAAAGGGGAAGTCACACAAACAACGCACGGTTTGTCTAAACCGTGCGGAAAAACCGTGCGTAGTTCGTATTGGAGGCAGTAGCTTCCGCACGGGCGGCGCACAATTTGTCTAATCGTGCGGCCAAATAGTGCGTGGAGTGTTTGTCGAGGCAGTGGCTAATGCACAGTTAGTGCACGATTTTTCTAACCATGTGAGAAGACTGTGCGGCCACTTAAATGAGATCCTATAAAAGTGGATCTCACTCGTTTTGGCCTCTAAGTGCCCCATTTAAGATCCTAAGTGGCCCTAACTCGAGATTTTGCTTCTCCTAAGGTCAAAGAGGGTTCTCCCATCATTTAGGAGGTGATCTGAAGACTTCTCTTGGAGAATTGAAGCCGAATTCTTGAGGTATGTGGTCGTTCTTCTTCATTCTTGATCGGTTTCTTAGATCTACTTAGATCTACTTCTCCTCTTCTCTCGGTTTCATAGATCTACACCTGTTATGGGTAGATCTAAGTGTGTAGATGCCAAATATGATGATATTATTCTTGATCTTGCTAGGAGAAGAGATCTAAGGCGAGTTTTTGAAGAACCAACACGATTTTCTTATGCGTTCTTCGTTTGTTAGGGTTTTCATCAAAACCTTTGAGGTAGGAGGTTTCACTCTCAACTCCTCTTGCTAGAATTGATTGGCTTAGAATCAAATTGGTTTATTTGAATGGATTTTATTGTGAAAATCATAGAATAAATCTTCTTTAGTGATGATTTATGGTTTTGATGAGATTGTGAAATCTTGGTGAATTTTTGTGCAAAGTGATTTGGCTTGTTGAATCTAAAATGTTGATTTGAAATTATAGATTTGCTGAAATTGTAGATGGTTTGATGAAAAGTGGTTTTTCAATAAAAAGGGTGTTTTATTGAAATGGTTTGAGATTGAAATTACTTTGATGGGATTGGTTTTCAATAAAAAAGAGTTTTATTGAAATGGTTTGGAATTGAAATGGTTTGGCATTGAAATGTGGTTGGGATAGAAATGGTTTTCAATAAAAAGGTGTTTTTATTGAGAGGGTGTTTTGGCATGATTGATGGGATTATGTGGTGTGTGTTCATATTGCATGTACGGGGCTTGGTTGAAATATTACCTTGTGCTCGATTCCAAAGGGTTAATGACACATGAGAAATACGGGGCTTGGTTGAAATATGACCTTGTGCTCGGTGCCAAAGGGATAATGGAACATGGGGAAGGTGTGTGTTCATGTTGCATGTACGGGGCTTGGTTGAAATATGACATTGTGCTCGGTTCCAAAGGGTTATTGGAACATGGGAAATATGGGGTTTGGTTGAAATATGACCTTGCGCTCAGTGCCAAAGGGATAATGGAACATGGGGAACAATTACCTTTTGACGACTTGGTATATCGATGAGAAACCGCTCATGAGTATGGAACTTTCATAACGAAGCATGCATGGTTGGTAACATGGGTTGGGAAATGGTTGGGTATGCCAAAAAGGAATGTTTGTGAAATGGTTCTTAAGTTTATTTGGTTATTTTTCTGGAAAAATAACTTGCTGGAAAATTGGTTTCAATTTCTCTTGGAATGCCTTTGGTTATGAATGGTTTTGGAAACTTGTTTATATTTAATTATAAACTGCTTTGGAGAAAATGTTTTATATAAACTGTTTTTATATAAATGTGGCCAACTCTTCTATCCTAGTGGCGTGAATAGAGAAGTCATTGGGGAAAACCTACTGAGTTTTATACTCACCCCTGCTTTGGCACGTTGGTGCTTTTGCAAATGTCGTATCCCGGGGCACAGGTAAAGGTAAAGCGTCCTATTTCTAGTAGCTCGTGGCGATGCTTGGGAGATGTTGTGGAGCTTGGAGCTTGTGGAGCACGGAGTCGTGGTTTCTTTTGAGAGTCTTGAGTTGTTCATCTTCTATGTACCTTGATGCTTAGTTTGGTCTTTCGCTGTTGTGTACTTTGATGTGGTTTGATATAAATGAAGTGTTTATTGGTCTTTCATTTGTTCATGCATCATATAGTGAATGTTTGGTTATGCTGGGTTGGTTTATGGGTTATTTATAAAAGGGTAAATTGTCCCCTAACTTGTATTTGAAACCATTCACATTTATTGCCAGCCTTTGGCATCTTGGGGATGTCGCTTAAGACCTAGTAATGACTCGTTGAGCTCTCAAGCCAATTAGAATTGACAGGTCATTACAAATGGTATCAGCTTGTTCGGTCCTTTCCTAAAAAGTGGTCATCGATGTTCTTGGTCTTGGAGTTGAAATTCATTCTTTTCTATTCCTAGGGTCAAAATCTTAGACAGGAGTAGGATTTTCGGAACTTGAAATGTATAGCATAAAAGGATGTAGCTAACCCGTTTATGCTGAACTTCAAGTTACTAGGGTGTTGGGTATATAAGCATTTTGGATACACTTCTAGAATGTTGGAAATCTCATTGTCTTGGGTTTAACCAATGAGAGAAGCATGACATGCATTGTAGAGGAATGACTTCCCACTAGGATTTCATATCTCATTGTGAGGAATGATTTTTGATTTTGTGCAAGGTGCGAATTTTTGGAAAAAAAATGAAGAAATTGTTTTCAAGTGAAAGATTTTGAAAACAGGGTATTTGGTGTATTTTGAAAATGGGTTGATTTTCAAAAAGCATGCTGAATGTTTTCAAAAATGGTTGAACATGGAAAAAGATTGTTTTTGGAAAAACAATGTTGTGATAGATGATGTGATAGAATTTTAATTCTAAGCCATAAGTTTCTAGAGAGTTAGATTGACAGAGTTTGTTGTTGGTTTAGAAAATGGCACCCGGTAGGCGTCGTCAGAACCAACCCGAAGAAGCTTTAGAGAATGCGATTGCACCCGAACTACGAGTGAACCAAGAGCTGGTTCATAGTATTGTCCAAGATTTTCAAGCTGTGGATACGGGGAACCGGAGGAATGAGCCACGACATGTGGATCATACCATCCAGTTCATGAAGCAGAATCCATCGAACTTTCGGTGTGATGCTGAACCCAAAAAGGCGGAGGTGTGGCTAAGTAGGATGAATCGTATCTTCAATTTCATCCGCACACCATCAGAGTTGAATGTAAATTTTGTGATGTATATGCTCGAGGATCTTGCACGTCAGTGGTGGTATTTAGCGGTGCAAGCTAAATTGGATGAAGGCCTTACATGGGAGGATTTTGAAGAATTATTTAACAAACAATTTTATCCTCACGCGTTCAAGATCCATAAAACGATGAACTTTTTCAGCTTGAAACAAGAGAGTCTCTCTATCACAGAGTATGCGGCTAAATTCATGAATTTAGTCCATTTTGCACCAGAGGTTGCGGAAAGTGCTTCGTTGAAGTCACACATCTTCGAATCGGGGCTAAGGTAAGATATTCGATCTAAGATTGCAGTGCTCTATATTACAGATTATACAGAGATGGTGAACAGAGCGACTGTTGCTGAACGTGATATCTCAGGATCAATAGGAGGGGGAATGATGATACCTACGAGAAATGGTGGGAACTCAAACATTGAGAACAAGAGGAAAAGGGACACCTATTTCCACGGTGCAAGTGGAAATCAAAACCAGATGGCGGGATCAGTGAACCTTCCTCCACGACCCCAGAGCAAAGAAGGTTGCTTTCAATGTGGTTCGACTAAACACATAAAGCGAGAGTGTACGGAATAACCTAGAGCATGTCATAATTGCAACAAGATGGGATATCTTCAATGCTATTGTTGCAGTGCTCCTAGGTCGGGTGCTCGGGACACTTCTCAGGCATCACAAGCATTGTATGCTTTGACAAGAAGAGGAAAACATAGTCATTCTCATTAGCATAACAGCGCTAGCCATGGTGATTCTCGAAATACCATGACTCCACAACCAGGGAAATCTCATCAAGGAAACAAGGAGAGCAGTGCAGTGATGAAGCAATTGTATGGAGCTGAGTAGATGATGGTCAATGATCAGGCTGGAGCATCTATGGTGAGAGGTACAATTCTTTTGAATTCTACCCTTGTGCAAGTGGTCTTCGATACTGGTGCATCACATTCTTTCATTGCTTCTCGTGCTGTTGATTTGCTATGTTTAAAGATATAAATGATTTATTCTATTTTGAAACTAAAAACACCTCTTGGTGAAAGAGAATGTCAATCCTTTATGTGTAGAGCATGTGCTATAACTGTTGATGGAGATGAGTTAAAATGGGACTTCTCGATGTTGGACATGGATGTCTATGATGTAATCCTAGGTATGGATTGGTTGAAAGTGTTTAGGGCTCACATCAACTGTTATAAGAGAACAGTTAGTTTCACGACTGAGGATGGCATCGACCATCTTTTCAGAGGAGAGAGGATGGAAAAGAAAGGTGCAAAGAGCTTGTTGGCCCCAATGGTGGGAACGATCTCTTACCAATCAACATCGTTGACTTTGGCATCAATGGAAGAGACCAAGAGAGATATTTTTCCAGCTGTGGTGGATCAATTTCCAGATGTCTTTCCCAAAAACTTCTCAGGGTTACCACCTCTAAGGGAAGTGGAGTTTACGATTGATCTATTTCCGGGGACCAGTCCTATTTCCCTTCCATCTTATAGGATGGCACCAAAAGAGTTACAGGAATTGAATGTGCAGTTATAGGATCTGGAAAGAAAGGGTTTCATTCAACCAAGTACTTCTCCATGGGCAACATTGGTGTTGTTTGTGAAGAAGGCAGATGGAACTCTTTGGATGTGTGTTGATTATCGTAAGCTTAACCAAGTTATGATAAAGAATAGATATCCACTTCCACGTATTGATGATATGTTCGATCAAATAAGGGGAGATCAGTGGTTCTCCAAGATTTAATTGTGATCAGGATATCACCAATTTCAAGTTCGGAAGGAGGATATTCCAAAGACAGCTTTCAGAAGTAGATATGGCCACTACGAATATGTAGTCATGCATTTTGGTCTAACGAATGCACCAACAGTCTTCATGGATTTGATGAATCGAATATTTTAGTTATATCTAGATTATTTTATTGTGGTGTTTGTGGATGATATCTTGGTGTATTCAAAGACAAGGGCTGATCATGAGGTGCACCTGGAAACAATGTTACAAATCTTGAGAGATCATCGTTTGTATGCCAAATTATCAAAGTGTGATTTTTGGATACGGGAAGTACATTTCCTTGGCCATGTCATTTCTGAGAAAGGAGTTTCTGTTGATCCTAATAATATATAATCAGTTATATCTTGGCAACCACCAAATAATATGTTCGAGATACGAAGTTTTCTTGGTCTAGCTGGTTACTATCGACACTTTGTGCGTGATTTCTCACGACTAGATTCACCAATGACAACTCTAACAAAGAAGAATGCTCCATTCCAATGGACAGAAGAATGTCAAAAATCATTTTAGGAACTTAAAGTTCATCTTACATCATCACCTATCTTGATCTTTTCAGAATCAGGATAGAGGTATGTGGTGTATTGTGATGCTTCAGGATCAGGGTTGGGTTGTGTTCTCATGCAAAGAGATCATGTGGTTGCTTATGGTTCAAGGCAGTTGAGGGTGTAGGGGAAAAATTACCCAACACATGATTTGGAGTTAGCTGCAGTCGTCCATGCTTTGAAAACATGGATAAATTATCTCTTTGGTGATAAATTTACTGTGTTTACGGATCACAAAAGCTTGAAACACATTTTCTCACAGTGATATTTGAATCTGAGGCAAAGGAAATGGATAGAGTATCTCTAGATGTTTGACTTTGACTTGATTTACACACCAGGAAAAGGGAATTCGGTGGCAGATGCATTGAGTAGAAAGTCATATGCTCAGTTAGTGAAAGTAGATTCAGATGAATGGCAGTTGATGTCAGTCTTAGCCAACATGCATGTGGAATGTGAAGACTGAGGTGATGTTGTTGTTTTTTTTCAGATACACTTGTTCCTGATTTAGTAAAGATGATCAAAGAAGCACAAACATCTGATGTAGAATGTCTGGTTTTAAGTTCAAAACTCAATGGTGGGGAGACCATTGATGGCTGGAAACTTGATGGGGGTTCAGTTTTGTGTTTCAGAGATCAGATGGTTTTACCTATGGTTTGTCAGGAACAACTCCTTCATGCTTACCACCATTCAAGATGGTCCATACACCCAGGTACATAGAAGATGTATAAGGCATTGAAGGCGCAATTTTGGTGGAGCGACATGAAAAGGAAGGTGACCGAGTTTGTCTCACGGTACTTAACTTGTCAGTAGGTTAAAGCAGAGCATCAGAGACCAGCTGACATGTTACAATATTTACCTATACCAGTGTGGAAATGGGATTAGATAGAAATGGATTTTTTTACAGGTCTTCCAATAATGGTCTGGAAACACGATTCCATTTGGGTAATAGTGGATCGTCTAACCAAGTCGGCCCATTTCATCCCTATTCGTGAAACTCATACAGTGGAAGATCTTTCAAAAATCTATATCCGAGAAGTGTTAAAGAGGCATGGTGTACTGGTGTCTATAGTCTTAGATAGAGATCTGAGGTTCACATCTCGTTTCTGGAAATCATTACAGCAATCCCTTGGGACTTAGTTGACTATGAGCACGGCATATCATCCTCAGATGGATGGGCAATCCGAGCGGATGATACAAATGTTGGAAGACATGTTGTGGGATTTTGTAATGGATTTTGGTGGCTCATGGGAGGAGCATATACACTTAGTGGAGTTCTCATACAATAATAACTATCAAGCCTCGATACACATGGCTCCGTTTTAAGCATTGTATGAGCGTCCTTATCATTCTCCACTATGCTGGGTGGAAACTAGTGAAACTTCCCTAGTTGGGCCAAGCCTTGTCCAAGAAACAATGGAGAATATTTAGTTGATTAGAAATAGGATGGAGATCCCTCAGAGTCGTCAAAAATATTATTCAGATCACCGTCGAAGACTGTTGTCATTCGTTGTGGGTGATCATGTCTTCTTGAGGATCTATCCAAGGCTTGGACATCATCGTTTCGGGAAGCAAGGCAAGTTATCTCCCAGATACATTGGCCCTTTTGAGATACTAGAATGGGTTGGAGAGGTGGAATATCGGTTGGCATTACCACCATGTTTTAGTTCAGTTCATAATGTGTTCCATGTATCTCAGTTGAAAAAGTATCAGCCTAATCCTGACCATGTGATCAGATGAGATCACATTGACCTAGAGCCGGATGCTTCATTGATACATATTCCGGTATGGATTGTGGATAGGAAAGAGAAAGTCTTGTGTGGAAAAAGCATCGGTCTAGTGCGAGTTTTATGGCAGCATGGTCAGATTCAAGAAGAGACTTGGGAACGTGAAAAGGAAATGAAAGAGCAGTGACCAGAACTCTTTCAGTTGGGTGAAGGTTTTCTACTTTCTGAGGATGGAAAGACCAATGGTGGGGAGAATTTAGTACCCCCGGTTTCCAGTATGTAACCCTTACTTGATTCTTTTCATGGTTTTAAAGTTAAGGGTGATGAATGGGAGAGTCGAGAGAACTTTGAATGAAGTTTTGAGGCAAATGGAAAGTTGCACGGACGACACACATTTTGTCTAAACCGTGCGGAAAAACCGTGCGTAGTTGGTCATGGAGGTAATAGCTTCTATACGGGCGGCACAAAGTTTGTCTAAGTGTGCGGAAAAACTGTGTGTGGAGTGTCTGTCGAGGTAATGGCTAACGCATGGTTAGCGCACGTTTTGTCTAACCGTGCGAGAAAACCATGCGGCCACTTAAAATGAGATCTTATAAAAGTGTACCTCACTTTTTTTTGCCTCTAAATGCCTCTTTTAATCTCATAAGTGGCTTTTGCTTCTCCTAAGGTCAAACAGGGTTCTTCCATCATTCCAGAGGTGATCCGAAGGATTCTATTGGTGAATCGAATCCGGATTCTTGAGGTATGTGATCGTTCTTCTTCGTTCTTGATTGGTTTCTTAGATATACTTAGATCTACTTCTCCTCTTCTCTTGGTTTCTTATATCTATGCCCGTTATGGGTAGATCTAAGTGTGTGGATGCCAAATATGATGAGATTTGGTCTTGATATTTCTAGGAGAAGAGATCTAAGGCGGGTTTTTGAAGAACCAACGCGGTTTTCTTGTGCGTTCTCCATTTGTTAGGGTTTTTGTCAAAACCTTTGAGGTAGGAGGCTTCACTCTCAACTCCTCTTGCTAGAACTAATTGGATTAGATTCAAATTGGTTTATTTGAATGGATTTGATTGTCAACAGCATAGAATAAATCTTCTTTAGTGATTATTTATGGTTTTGATGAGATTGTGAAATCTTGGTGAATTGTTGTGCAAAGTGATTTGGATTGTTGAATCTAAAATGTTGATTTTAAATTCTGGATTTTCTGAAATTGTAGATGGTTTGATGAAAATTGGGTTTTCAATAAAAAGGGTGTTTTATTGAAATGGTTTGAGATTAAAATGACTTTGATGGAATTGGTTTTCAATAAAAAGGGAGTTTTATTGAAATGGTTTGGAATTGAAATGGTTTGGCATTGAAATGGTTTGGATGGAAATGGTTTTCAATAAAAAGGTGTTTTTATTGAGAGGGTGTTTTGGAATGATTGATGGGATTATGTGGTGTGTGTTCATATTGCATGTACGGGGCTTGGTTGAAATATGACCTTGTGCTCGGTTCCAAAGGGTTAATGGCACATGGGAAATACGAGGCTTGGTTGAAATATGACCTTGTGCTTGGTTCCAAAGGGATAATGGAACATGGGGAAGGTGTGTGTTCATATTGCATGTATAGGGCTTGGTTGAAATATGACCTTGTGCTCAGTTCCAAAGGGTTAATGGCCCATGGGAAATATGGGGCTTAGTTGAAATATGACCTTGTGCTCGGTTCCAAAGGGATAATGGAACATGGGGAACAATTACCTTGTGACGACTTGGTAGACCGATGAGAAACCACTCATGAGTATGGAACTGTCATAATGAAGCATGCATGGTTGGTATCATGGGTTGGGAAATGGTTGGGTATGCCAAAAAGGAATGTTTGTGAAATGATTCTTAAGCTTGTTTGGTTATTTTTCTGGAAAAATAACTTGCTGGAAAATTAGTTTCAATTGCTCTTAGAATTACTTTAGTTATGAATGGTTTTGGAAACTTGTTTATATTTAGTTATAAACTGCTTTTGAGAAAATGTTTTATATAAACTGTTTTTATATAAATGTGGCTAACTCTTCTATCCTAGTGGCGTGAGTAGAGAATTCATTGGGGCAAAACCTACTGAGTTTTATACTCACCCCTACTTTTGCACGTTGGTGCTTTTGCAGATGTCGTATCCCAAGACACAGGTAAAGGTAAAGAATCTTATTGCTAGTAGCTCGTGGCGATTCTTGGGAGATGTTGTGGAGTTTTGAACTTGTGGAGCATGGAGTCGTGATGTCTTTTGAGAGTCTTGAGTTGTTCATCTGCTATGTACCTTGATGCTTTGTTTGGTATTTCGCTATTGTGTACTTTGATTTGGTTTGATATAAATGTAGTGTTTATTGGTCTTTCATTTGTTCATGCATCATATAGAGAATGTTTGGTTATGCTGGGTTGGTTTATGTGTTATTTCTAAAAGGGTAAATCGTCCCCCAACTTGTATTTGAAACCCTTCGAAATTTATTGACAGCCTTTGGCATCTTGGGGATGTCGCTTAAGGCCTAGTAATGACTCATTGAGCTCTCAAGCCAATGATAATTGGTGGGTCATTACAGTTGGTCTATGATAAAAAGTAGAAGGTGAATTGACCTGGATCAAGCCTCATTATCACTGACTGTGGTGTCTGTATTTTTTCCATTTTTTTTGTTTTGTGTATTTTTTTGTTCCTTGTGTTGTATTTGTCTTTCTGTTCTTATTTTAGTAGTATTTTGTTTCTCCTGTGTTTCTGTTCATTCACTATTTTCACCTCACTGTGTTTTTTAACACTACTTTTGTTTGATTTATTTGTTGTTTTAAAAATATAAAAAAAACACAAAAAATATTTTTGGAAGACCACTTAGTCATTCGAAACTGCTTCCTTGAGAGCAACCAAGAGGTTAGCCACTATGATATTTCTTGGGTTTTATAAATGTAAACTTGACCATTCTCACGACAAGGATGACCATCACAACTCTTCACTTATCCCCATGTCAATCATGTATAAACTAACCTTACTCCCCTCTTTTTTTATCCGGTTCATTTAATAACTTTCCCATAAAATTATAACATACATTTTTTCTATGTACATGAAATCAAGAAAATTTCTGACATACAACCATTTCTAGTATGTTAATTAAAAGAAAAACAATCTATTTTTATAACTTAATTTTTTAAGGTTTTTTCAAAATGGTTGACTAAAATTGTGTTAATATTTTTTTACTTTCTTGAACTGTTGATCATCCATTAACAGAGATGGTGTCATACCTTGTTCTATATTCCCATCGAATGATATTGTCCAGGATTAGAATTTATGGCGCCGAGGTAAAATATTTTATGTCCTAAAAACATAGTTTTCTAAGAATGTTTCAACCTAACTAAGTGTGTACCTTTTTCACAAATGGGACACCCCGACATTCCATTAATGTTATAGTCTAAAAAATTTCCATAATCTAGAAATTCATCTATCATCACTTATAATAAGGATATCAATGTGAACTCTTCACTTCTATGATAATAATACAATGTAACATTTATATCCCATATAAATTTCAGATCTTTGATAAATGGATCTAAATAGACTTCAATATTATTACTAGGTTGTTTTAGTCTATATATAATTAAAGAAAACATAATTTATTTATGATTCATACATAACCACCATGGCATGTTATAATTTACCAACATAACTGGTCATGTACTATAAGTATTACTTTGCACACCAAAATGATTCATTCTATTTGTAAATAATGAAAGATGGAGGTCTCTCCCCATGTTTCCAAATTTAGGATACCCATAATCTATTTTATTCCACTGAGAAGAGTATATTGTGTGATATAGTTTCCCATATTCAATTATTGTATATGTGAGCCATGTCAATTTCTTATCAGTTTCCAAAAATCTATACAGTCATCCAAACCTTATAATGACAGGAAAATGCCATATAACTTTTTAAGAACTTGATTCATCTTTCTTATATCGATTTATGCCACACTTTGGGTATTTTATGAGTGATTCATGTTCCTTTCAAAACAATATACAATCATTAGGGCAGACATATATTTTTTTAGAGACCATACTCATTGAACCTAGATTTTTTTTAGCATCATAAGTTTGATAAGGAATCTCATTTTATTCTGGTAGCATATCATTTAAGAGACCAAGTAGTTCTGTAAAGTGGGTGTCTCCCCATATACTGCCAACTTTCAAATTATATAGCTTCAATACAAATTACAATTTTTATATTTAGTACAACCAGTATATAATAGTCTCTTTACATAGTTATTTAACTTCTCAAAAAACTTTGGACAATTACGAATGTCATTTTCAATTTCCATTGTCATTTCTTTCATAAAATCTTCATAATCATTTACTCTAGTATTCATATCAAATGATCTATAAATCGCAGCATCATCCCACTCAGTATGTAAATTCAATTTTCCCTATGTTTAATCCAATATTTATAGGTTTGGTCTATTCTATGACAAATAAAAGTTTATTCCAACTCTTCTAGATGAATTCCTCTTGAATAACAACAACATAAACATAAGCAAAGGATTTTAGAAGGGTTGTATGCATGCTCTGCTGCAAACTTGATAAACTCATTAACTTCATACTCATACTACTTTGTTATACGATTAATATCCATCTATTTTCAATTCATATCCATCCTATTAGGTTCAATAATATTCATTTTGTACAAAAAATAAATAAACACACACAAGTTATTCATATAATGTATATATACATTGATATGTAAACAGAGTATTATAATTTGAGTGTAAATATATAATTATGTATGTGTTTATATAAACATATTTGTGTGTAAATATATAAATCCTATATTTTAAAGAAGTGAAAAATATTCATATTCAAAGGAGAAAGTTTTTGATACTTTTAAGAAATTTGATTATTTTCTTAATAAAAAATTCATACTCACTTTAGGCACTCAATAAAGCAATGAAAACAAAAGTTGTAATGATAAAAAAAAGGATAAAAATATATAGTTTTATCGAGAAACAATATTATATCATTATAAAAAATATTTTTCGGATGATGTAGTTTAATTACTATACCCTAAATAAATTCAGTTATATATATGATATATATATATTTAAATATATATATTCATTTAAACTTATTTTATTATGAATTTATTTATATATATATATATATATACATATATATATATATAAATTTGTATATATATTTATACATACATATATACATACATACATACATACATACATACATACATATAATATGTATATATTTAGATATGTATAGATTCATTTAAATTTATGTTATTTTATTATACATTCGTTAATATGTACATATATACATATATACATAAACACACAAAAGGACAGACCTGCAAATCAAAGTGAAGGGAATCCTTGTATTCCAAAATACCAAGATGAGAGAGAACCCTAGATATCCAAAGAAAAAACCCATTAGATATATGAAAACAATTAGTCAACTAACATTGAAAAATATTATTGAAAAGGGGGATTCAAATCTAGGGTTTCAGAGATCAATTACTTGGGGAAATGGAATAAAAATCATGAAACAATACAAGATCAATAAAAAGGGAGTTCAAAGAATCAAATACCTTCAGTTTTGGGAGGGTCAATTCATCTGAGAAATTCAAGAGGGAGCATGTTAGAGGTCGAATTCTGTGAGAGTTTGAACAATGCGAGCGAGTAAGATGTCAGTTGTGGTTCATTTAAAAAGAACGAAAAGGGGTTTATCAATTCTTTCAAAAAAGTGCGGATAATGATATGTCTCTACCAACACTAAAAAGTTAGGGTTGAAAAAGATATGTCTCTATCATCACTAAAAATTCAGGGTTGATAAAGACATGTTTTATCAATACTTTCATTTTATCACTGATAAAACATACTTTATCAGTGTTTTTTAAGCACTGATAAAAAATCTTTAAAATAAATTAAAAAATATTAAACGAAAAAAATACTAAAAAAGAATAAATTATAAAAAATGTTAAAAATAATTAACACCATTAGTGAATGAATAATATTAAATGAATAAATGTTAAAAATGAGTGATATTTAATAATTAAAAATGAACAAACTTCAAAAATATTAAAAAATGAATAAGTTTTATTAATTATATAAATTATTAAGAAAATTAAAAATAAACATATATTAAAATGAAAATGAATACTTATTAATTATATAAATTACACCTATTTTAAAAACATATATAAATAAATATTATAAATGAATAAAATACAAAAATATTAAATGAATAAATATTTAAAACGAATAAAATATAAAATAAAGTAAAAAATAATTAACATTATTAATGAATAAATAATATTAAATGAATGAATGTTAAAAAAGAGTGAAATTTAATAATAAAAAAAATCAATAGATTGCAACAATATTAAAAAATGAATAAGTGCTATTAATTATATAGATTATTAAAAAAATTAATATATATATATATATTAAAATGAAATTAAATACATATTATATAAATTACAACCATATTAAAATATTAAATATTGATGAATAAATATGTATAAATAAATATTTAAAATGAATAAAATTACAAAAATATTGAATGAATAAAAATTAAAAATGAACAAATTACGAAAATATTAAAAAATAATTAATATTATTAATGAATAAATGATATTAAAGATAAATTAATTAAAAATAATACTAAAAATTAATAAATAGTATATATTAAATAAAAATACAAAAAATGAATAAAATTTTATTACGAATTAAAAATATAATATATTAAGTTTTAAATATTAATAAATGAAATTCTAAAATGAATATTAAAAATTGAATAAATTACAGAAATATTATGTGTGCATGTGTATTCCTATATAAATTTTCATTAATTAAGTATATGTGTGTGTAAATACATATTTTTAATTATATAGATCATATTTAAAGAAAAATTAGATATATATATAAATATAAATAAATTTCTATATTAAAAATATTAAATTTTTAATAAATAAAAAACATAAAAAAATAATGAAAGTGAATAAATTACAAAATATTAAAAATGAATAAATTATAAAAAAGTAAAAAATAATTAAAATTATTAATGAATAAATAATATTAAATTAATGAATGATAATAATGAAGGAAATTTAATTAAAAATGAATAAATTGAATTTTTTTTTAAAAATGAATAATAGTTATTGATTGTATGAATTTAAAAATATCAAAAAATGAATATATATTAAAATGAAAATAAATACATATATTAATTATGTAAATTACAACTATTTTAAAAACATTAAATGTTAATCAATAAATATATATAAGTAAAATTAAAAAATGAATAAAGTTACAAAAATATTAAAAAATAAAAATAAAAAATGGATAAATTATGAAAAATATTATAAAAATTATTAATGAAATAAATAATAAAAACTGAATATATATATATATTAAAAATTAATAAATAGTATATATTAAATACAAAATAAAAGGGAATAAAATTTAATAATTAGAAACTTAATATATTAAATATCAATAAATAACAATCCAAAAGGATAGTATTAAAAATTTATTATTTTGAGTGTGTTCATTTTTATATAAAATTGAATTAATTTCATATATGTACATGTGAAATTAATTATGTATATATACACAAGTTTGATATATATGCCAAATTGAAAACAAATGACATTGTGTATGTGTTTTTATATAAAATTGAATTAATTTCATATATATATATATACATGTGAAATTAATTATATATATATATACACGAGTTCGATATATATTAAATTGAAAAAACAAATGATATTGATATAAAAAAATGTTATTAAATGTCTAATAATATTAATTAGTCAATATTTTTAATTACTATTAATTTTTAGTTAACTTATAAACCATTTTTCACTAAATATATGATTTATTAAGTTCAAATACATATTTAGCATTATATAAATAATATTTAAGAAAATCATATATATATATATATATCACTACAAAAAATGAGGCCTTAACGGTAGTTTATTAGCGATGTTTTTTATAATCACCAATAATTAAAACTTGTTGAATAGTATTTAAAATATAGCAATGGTTTTACAAAAATGATTCTATTCATTCAATTTTGAAACAATTTTATTAAAACCACTATTATATCCTTAAAAAAACCTAATTAACCCCTCCCCCACCCCAACCCCAACCCCGACAGTCTGGACCCCCCCACCCCTAGCACATCTCCCTCGATATTAACTACCGATCACAATAATGGCCGTTGAACCCCCTCTATCGATGCTGACCACCAACCCCGACCCCCTCCTTTATTGGTGACCACTGATTATTGACCCCGACCCTCCTCCCTCATTGATGACTACCAATCACTAACCCCCCTCCCTCGATGCTGACTACGATGATGCCCCCCATGAATATTCTCCCTGAGATAACCACCCCTCTTCCCTATTTCCTAGTGACCACCACCCCCGATGGTGGATAAGACTTAACCCCTTTTCCACCACCCTATCCTCCTCCTTGCCTCCCTGGTTTTCCTTTTTTCTATTTGAGTGGGACGTTGTTGGGATTGCATCCCCAACCTATACATTGTCTGTTTCCCTCTCCTCACCTCAGCGACCTTATTCCATGACATCTGATCCTGTTATTGTGAGGGGTAATATTTATTCATTTATATTGTTCATGTTTTTCATGTAGAATTGAATAATTTTCATGTTAAATTTTTGTTCTATAGAATCAGGACTCTACTAAGGTCAAGGAAGAAGTTGGGTGATGTTAAAAATTGATTTTACTAGTTTGATTAAACATTTATATCTTTATATTTTAATATATTGGAAGAAGAGTGACAATCCAATATTTGTGGATAAAAGTTGGATTAATTTACCTTGAAACACACCTAGTTATACCAAGGGTTTAGAAGAATTTTTAGATTATGCAATTGAAAACTGATCAGTGGATGATAGAATAAAATGTCTATGTCCTAATTGTAAATTCAAATGATGGTTGAATAAAAATGAAGCACATGATAACTTTATATTGAAACAGTTTCCTACTCAAAATGTATGTTGGATTTGGCATGGCGAATCAAATGTTATGGAAAGTAAAAACAATGACTATCCTATCAACGAAACACAAAGTGACCCGCCAGAGGAGAATTCAGTTCGATAATTGATAAATTATGAATTTTTCTTTACATGATACAATGTACATGATTTTAATAGATCAAAAGAACCTTAAATTGATAATGAGCTAGTTAATATTGCTAATAACTTCAGTGACCAAAAAATTGAGTTTTATGAATTAGTTGAAGACGGACAACATGAACTGTATGAAGGGTGTGCAATGTATTCAAAGATGTTTTTTACTTAATTTTTATCATATCAAGTGTCTTTATGGACTTATTTAAAATTAGTGTCCATGATTTTAGAGTTGATTCATGATGCATTTAGTGAATTTATGACCCCTGAACCATTATATGAGATAAAGAAAATCATCAACAAACTTGGACTTGATTATGGAACGGTACATGAATTCCCTAATGATTTCATGCTTTATTAGGGAGAAGATTATGATAAATAATAATTCATAAGATACCGTACAAGAATATGGAAGTCAATGAGAAATAATGAGATTAAAAATCAATACAACACCAGGAAGAAGCAGAAGAAGAAAACTCCCACAAAGTTATTACATTACTTTCCTCTAAAACCACGCTTGCAAATATTATTCATGTCATCTAATACTTCATGCGACATGAATTAGCATGACCATGATAGTAGCAACATTGGCATAATGATGCATCCAAAAGATTCAACATCATGGAAGGTGTTTTATTCTTTATATCTAAATTTTTCTTCAGATCCTATGAATATAAATTTAGGATTGTGTTTTGATGGTTTTAACCCTTTGGGTACTTTAAGTACTAATTATAACATATGTGTATTTGTTTTGATCCACTATAATCTACCTCTTGATGTGTATGAAGAAGAATTTTTTCATTATTTTTATGATTATTACTGGAAAGGAAATTCCTAGAAATGAAATTTCTATATATCTTCAACCTATAATAAAATAATTGCAAGAATTACGAGATGATGGCGAGGAAACATATGTTGATTCAAAGATTAAACTATTAAAAATGTGTGCTAATTTAATGTGTAAAGTTAGTGACTTTATTGTACTAGGAAACTTATCTCATTTGAACCCTCATATTGGTTTGGATTGAATAGTTTTTAATTTTGATTTTGAACCTCAATGATTAAGAAAATGGTGTTTTATGTGTCATCATCAATTTCTTGATGCTTCTCATAAATTCAGGTTTAACAAGACACAATTCAATGGAGATATAGAATTAACAAATGTATTAAATGTGTTATCTAGTTTATAAATATTGGTACAATTAATGAATGTTATCATATAATTTGAAAATTTTAGTTTGTTTAAAAACGGGGGTAAAATGGTATGAGGTACAATATCTGAAGTAGTTGGAACACAATAGTGGAAGAAATAAGCATATTTTTTGAACTTACTTATTGGGAGTTTAATTTGACATGTCATGATCTTGACATAATTCATATTGAGAAGAATGTCTGTGATAATGTGATTTTTACATTGCTTAATGAGAAGGGTAAATCAAATAATCCCCTTAATGATCATAAGGATTTGGAATCAATAAATATAAATCATGGGTTTTCGGTGATATGTCTATGTTTGGATACTTATTTGCTACATTATTTATTTAATTTAATGGTGTTTTAATTTTCCAAATCACGTTTTTAATTAAATATTTTACATTTATTAATTTTTTATTTAATTATTTAAACATGTTAAAATATGTTTTTAACTATTTAATTTTAGTTCTCATGTATGTTTTTTAATGAAATAATTGTTTTTTCCTTATTCTTTTTATTATGTTGTTATGATTTAATCATGGAATATTATTATTTATTTTTATTAATTTATTTCGTTTCATTTTTTTAAATAATAATTTTAACTTTTTTATTTTAATTTATCAATTTAATATTTCTTTTATTTGTCTGTTGAAAATAATTAATTTATCTTTGTTTTTTCCTTTAATTTAATTTATCTTTTATTTTTTTGGTTTACAATTAATTAATTTAATTTTAACTTTTAATCTCATTAAATAATTTAATAATCAGAAACATTACATTATAATTCTATTATTTTTTAATTTTTATCACTTATTTATTTTATTAGATAAATAATCAGTTCATTATTTTAAGAAAATTGATTTTATTTTTTAATATTTTGTTAATTTAACAAAATAATGTGAATGAATTTAAATATTTGATCAAGTTTTTAATTTATTTAAAAATGGAATTTGATTTTTTTTAGTTTTTTTTAATTATTATTTCAGTGCTTTTCATGGATGTAACATTTATTTCTTGGAATTTTGAGGCAGGTACATAACCATTTTGTAGCTTCAACCCACATATCCATTTTGGACAGTAGATCCACATACGAGATTTCCACTACAACATCCACATACCAATTTGAATGAACTCGAAAATGAAATTTGTTTGATTTCATACCAGTAAAGATAAGATCTAAATCTGAGTCACCATCAGTGTCGATGAAGATGAATCCAGAATAGTGGATCTCCATCGATGTCGAGGATTTCTGTGGTTATTTAAGATGAAACCTTGCTGTCATAATCGGAGGTTAGAGCTGCCACCATGAACTCAAAATTGATCCTACGTTAAGTGTTTTTGTTTACTATTCCAGATGAGGATAGAGAAGGTTCAAGTTGACAATGATGGGGTATCTTTGCATCCAAATGCCCTGATTTCATAGATAGGAAATGACGCACCCCAGGTGATCATTAATTTTCCTATAAGTAACTATAGCTGGTTAAGTGTAGTTTGGATAGACGATGGGGTGATAAAATTCAAGTTATGCCTGAATTATGTTTGAAAATGGTGTTAGTTATAATTCCTCTACCATTTCAGACCCAATGTTGATACAGGAGTTGCAGGGGATGAATGGTGAAGAGGCTAGATGAATGAAATGTGGAAACATTTATAATAAGTTGGTAGAAAAATGTTAATTAAAATAATAATAATAATAATAATAGTAATAATAATAATAACTACCCAAAAAAAATGATTGATTGTTGGAGATTTTAATGTAACCTTTGTAGCCTTAGGATTTTATTGAGGAATATTTCTGAACTGACAAGAGTAATGACGGAAGGCTAGGAAATTAATTCTCTTATTGTATGGTCATTAAATTTGGAAGTGATTCTGTCACCATTAGTCTATAGAGTTATTTTGGAAAATAAAAGAGCATCCAAATTTTTTTTTGGAGTATAATTTTTATGGAGGCATTTGGACAACAGAAAAAACTCAAAAATAATTTTTGAAGTGGACCAATGTAGAGAAAAAATAGGAGATATTCTGGCAAGATAAAAGAAGATCTATCACTGATCAATCTAAAGAATATGTAGATTAAGATTTTAGGCCTTTTACATTCTACAGACATGATTGACTAAGTATTTTAGTGGTCATACTTAGTGGTTTCTACTAGTGATCCTTTTATGAGATTTCATTTTATCTTCTTTCAAATTGCAAAATTTTCTCTAGATTTTTGATCGTTAAATAATCGATTGATGTTTTATGATTTTTCCTCTATCATTTTTATTTCATGTTTCTTCCATTCTTTGAATGACACATTACTGATTGGAGTGTATCATTCATATAGTGTAGACTATTAACTCATTATTTTTAGGAGTGAAGATTTAATATTGTTGTTTAAACTTCTAAATTCTCAATTGATAATTGTTAACACAACAAGAGTATGATTTTGTCTCAGTGTTCAGCGATCATTGAGTGATTTGAGTAACTCTTAATGAAAGAAGATTGATGAATGAGATATTAGTTGTTCACCTTGAATTTTCAAACTTAATGAGATGCACAGTTTGAGATCTTGAACTATGTGTTGAGATAATTTGTGGAATAAGCATATTTTTAAGCAATGATGAATGCTTGAACTAGAAAAATCACTAGGGAAAACCATTTTTCCATTTTTTATCTTTTATTTCCACTTCTCACAATCTATTTCACTAATTTTTGTTTTATGTTTTTTTTATGATTGCTAATTTAGGAAATTATAGTACTTTTATTCCAATTAGAATTCCCCTCCCCTTAAAAATATAATATTAAAATAATAATAATAATTTTTTTTAAAAGGTGAGGGAAGACTCTTTATTCATGAAAAGCAAAAAAAAAGGAACAACAAGGGAATGGGGTCAGACAAGACAAAAACTACCCACATTCTAAAACATAAACTATCAATGACATCAGCAATCAAAATCAAGAGGATTATACTCATCATAATCCCAATCAGACTCATCATCCAAGGGACTGAAAGAATTACCTCTAGCCTTTCTCCCACTGGATATGGATCTAGTCACCATAGTGGGCTTCAAATGTGAGTAGTCCTTCCTTGGCCGGGACTTTGTCATTGAGGGCGAAAAGCCATCAATGAAAACTGATTTTCCTTTAACATCGTCTCGATATGAACATTTATTTGGAGAACCATCATTCTCTGTGTCAGACCATTTGCCCGCAATATTCATTGTGCTCCACTGCTTGTTGAGTTCCTCAATAATCTGCGAGCCTACATCCGAAGATTTGCAAGCATCCATGTCAGGGTTAATGATAAAGGCATCATCCTTTACCTGTGTTTCAACATCATTTTCCTGAGTGGAGTCCACTAGGACTGCATCTAATTTGAACTCTTCATGTGCATATGGGCCATGCATAGGAGGCATAGGCCCCGCCGGTTTGTCAACAGATCCCTGCAACTCCACAGAATGGCCGCAGACCTCATGCTGATTCACAACCTTAAGATCAGAACAATCTGCTGGAAGGATTTTCTCATCCACAGCCTGCTGTGAATCCTCAGAGGTGCACCAATCCTCCTGCTGAGATTGGGTAGCCTGCAGCTGTGTACCAGACCCATTTCCTTCATTGGCATCACCCATTTTTCTAGTTTCTGGAAAAGCTTCTCCATCTTTATGCTGTATTTTATACAGTTTATTACATACCTTCTGGTTATGACCCTTAATAGAGCAATAAGAGCAAAAACCTCACTCATTAATTGGAACTATTGATAGAGAGGCTACCAAGAAGTTAAGAAAGAATAAATATTAAAATAATTAAAAAATAAAAAACATTAAGAATAAATGGATTCTGACCCACCCTTAGAAAATGAAGTTTTATATTTTTCCTATAATACTAGGAAGTTGTTCAAAATTTAAATGAGAAAAAATGACAATAATTATAGAAGGTATTAAAGAAGATTTAAATCCATAAGTCTTGGAATATTTATCTAGGGAACTGCAATAGTTTTCACATTTTTCACCGATTTCCATATAGGAGAGCTTAACATTCAAAATTCTGAAGAGGAAATCCAAGTGGTTGAGGTTGGAATTTTTTAACATACACTTCCCAAATTTAATGATTTTTCAAAGTTTATATAAGATTAACAAGGGTTTTCAACCGATTCACTTCAGATGGATTTCAGTATTTTTACCTTTCCTATTTAGATCTTTTTTCAATATGATATTTTGACTAAATCCCTTTATTACATTATATAAATGACACCCAATTCACATGCCTATGAATATTTTGAAGTAATTTTTTAAGAATATATTTATTATGGAGAAGTTAAATAGGATATGGAACTTGATACAGTCTCTTTAGAACAATATTTGGATATGAAAAAAGAATATGAAACTCTCCAGTTTATAACTGATGTTTCTTTTATTTATCTATTGAGGTTGTTCCTAAAAGAAATAGAGGGAATAGTGGACACTTCTCCTCCTGAAGAAGTTGAAGAGGGGGTCCCATATTTTATCCTTTCATCCCCAACTGAAAAATTGTACCACACTATAAGGGGTATGGATACACTAAACTTTTTCAAGGGGACCTCGATAAAGAAGTGAAGTTGCACAGGTGTTGAAAAAAAGGATGTAGAGGTTCTTACCACACAATCCCTATCCACTGATATATTGGGGATAAATAAAAGACTATATATATGTGGATAGTATAAAATGTAGCTCCTCTTAAGGATTTTTATCCAAGATTCATTTTCCCTTTTCTTTATTTTCCTTTTACTTTCAGTTCTATTTTTTTTAAATTTTAATAAACTTTTAAAATATGCTTGTTTTTCTTATAGAAAATAAAATGGATATTAGTTGAGTTCACACCTTTACAAGGCTATCCACATGGTGATTAGTTCATTTCTCACCATGAGAAATCTGTTAGGGACTGCTACACACTTTTTGGAGAAGATACTGTGAAATCTAAATTAATCAAGAGAAGCTATAAGCTGAAAAAATCCGAATCACCCCCTTACATTCTTAAACTTTGGTTTCTTTTTTTAATTGAGCTGAAATTGCTTAAATTTAATGTTAATTTTTTTTTATTCTTTAGGAGCTTGAAGCTGATCAACTGGATAGACTTTTTCAAAATTAATAAGAGGTATATTCAAGTGGATTTTAATATGAATAGAGCTTCAAACTCAAGGAAGTAATTTGTTTAATTTTTTTATCATTTTCATAGTTTTAAAATTTTCTTATCGTTGCTTCCACTTTGGACTTAAACTATTTAAAAAATTGAAATGAAAATATTTTTTCACACTGAATTTTATGATGAAAGATGTTGGTTACTTATATTAGTTTGGTTTTTTGATTTTGTATTAGTGTTAATTACTCTTGGATTTACTAGAAATTATTTGGAAAACTTCCTAGAACATGCACCAGTTTACCCATTTTATTTTTGAGATAAATAATTTAAGTGGTAACTAGTATAACAATTTTGTACATGTTGCGTCTTGTTGTTTGTTTATTTTGTGTGGAAAAATGATTTGAGCTTTCTTGTAACCCTTTGTTCATGATTTTAATCTTCTAAATTGCCAAATATTTTTGAAATTTAAATTTATTTATAACATTTCTCCACCTTGGATTCATTATTAAGGCCAATGTTGAGTTTTAATGTTGGGGAAAATATTTTTTCAATGTGATAAACTATAACACAATGTGAATCCATCGAAAACCCTAAATTTTTTCTATAAGAAAAACAAGAATATTTGAAAGGTTTTTTTTTCAAATTTATAATTATAGAATTGAAATTAAAAATAAAATAAAGAAAAGGGAAAATAAATCTTGGGTAAAACCCCCTAAGAGGTGCTGCATTTTATACTAACTATAGTTGGAAAAGATGTTATTTTTCCCCAATCCATCGATGGATTGGGCTTGTGTGGTAAGAACCGCCACGTCCTTTTTTTCCAAAACTATGTAACTTCAATTATTTGTCTAGGTCCCCTTGGTAAAAGTTTGGCATATTAAACCCTTGTAATGTGGTATAATTTTTTAGTTGGGGATGAAAAAAATTAAATATGGGACCCCCTATTCGGCTTCTCTTGGAGGATAAGTGTCTACAAGTACCAACATTTCTTCTATGGATAACCTCAATAGATAAATAAAAAACTCATCAGTTATAAACTGGAAAACCTCATCTTGGTTTTATAACTCCAAAAACTATTCTAAAGAGACTATCTCAAGTTCCAGATCCACCTTTTCTTCCCCATAATAAATATCATCTTAAAAAAACACTTCAAAATATACCTGGGCCTATGAATTGGGTGTCTTTTCTATAATATAACAAGGGGATTTAGTCAAAATCTTAGATTGATAAAGATCTAAATAGGAGAGGTTGAAAATATCAAAATCTCCCTGAAGTGAATTAGTTTCCAACCCTTTTTTTATCTTCCATAGACTTCAAAAAATCAAAAAAATTTAGGAATTGTATGTTCCAAATGTCCATCCTTAACCACTTAGATATCCTATTCAAAAGTTGGAAAGTTTAGCTCTCCTACATGAAACTCAGGGAAAAAAATATGAAAACTCTTGTATTTTCATTGCTAAAACCTCAAAGACTTGTGGATTTAAATATTCTTTAAGATCTTCCAAAATTATTTTGAATTCATTCTCATTTAAATTCTTGAAAAAATTATTAGTGTTTTAGAAAAAATATCAAACTATATTTTCTAAGGTCAGGTCAAAATCCATTTGTCCTTATTGATTTTTTAATATATACTTGTTTGTTTTTTTTTGTTGTCTTTTATTTTTTTAAAACTCTTTGGTAGACTCCATGGTGATGGAACCAATTGAAGAGTGGGGTTTTTGGTGTTTTATTTTTAACCAGAAACTTCAAGATTTAAATATCCTAACTACTATAGTAAAACATCGCCTAGGTTTATCTCCTAATGAGGTTACCACTAAGGATTTTATTTTTCATGATTTATTATTATTATTATTATTATTATTTTACTATTATATTTCCAAGGGGGGAATTCTAACTATAATAAAACTACTCTAATTTCCTAAAAAAATAGTCATGAAAATAATATGAAACAAACAATAGTGAATTGGAGTGTGAGAAGTGGAAATAAAAGATCAAAAAATGGAAAAGTGGATTTCCCTAGCGATTCTCCTAGTTTAACCATTCTTTATTTCTCTAAAATATTTTCATTCCATAAATTCTCTAAACACATAGTTCAAGATCTCATACTATGCATATCATTAAGATTGAAAAGTCAAGGTGAAGAATTAAGATCTCAATCATCCACCTACTTTCATTAAGAGTCGGTCAAAGCACTCAACGATCATCGAACACAAAGACTAAATAGAGCTCCCATGTGATCACAATTCTTGATCAAGAATTAAGAAGTATAAACAAGTGAGTCAATCTTAAAAATCCTAACTAGACTGAGATAATAGTCTTCACTCGACGAATGATACACTCTAATTGAAAATGTGCTAGTCAAAGAATGAAAGAAACAAGAAAATAAAATGACAAACGGGAAAAATCACCAAACATTAATTGATTATTTAATTATTTTAAATCTAGATAAAAATTTACGATTTGAAAAAAGAGAAAATTAAAGCTCGTAAAATGATCACCAATCAAAACCACTAAGCATGGACACTAAAATAATTAGTTGATCATGTTTATGGAACACAAAAAAGCCTAAAATATTAATCTCTATCAACTTCATCTTGATTGGTGATGGATATTATTTGATCTTTATAGAACATCTCTAGGCTTTTCTCTTAGATTCTCCACTCTGAAAATTAATTTCAAGTTTCTATCAGTTTTCCAAATTCCTCTATAAAAATTATACTCCAAAAACAATTCTTGATGCTCTTTTATTTTCCATAATAACTCCATTGACTAATGGTGACACAATCACCAACTAATTTTGTGACCGTCAAATGAAGTAAATAATTTCTTGACATTCACTCACTACTCTTGTTAGTTCAACAATATTCCTTAACCAGAACCTGAGGCTGCTCAGGTTACATTAAAAGTTCCATTAATAAATTATTTTTTGAGTAGTTATTAATATTAATATTATTATTTAAATTAATATATTTCCACCATATTTATATCAATGTGTCAACATTGAATTCATCTAGCATCTACATCATCCATCCCCTATAACTCCTCCATCAAAAATACATTTGAATTTGATCTAAAATGGCGAGGCATTGCAATGAACTTGATTTTCAAACACAATTCATGCAAAGCTATAATTTCATCACCCCACCACCTATACAAAATTTACTTCCAACTTTAGTCCCTCATAAGAAAATGAATGAGGACATGGTGTGCATCATTTCCTATCTATGCAACTCAAGCATTTGGAGGTAAATATACATCATCGTTATCAACTCAAACCTACTAACAAAAAATTTCTAGTGAAACAATTATCTTCAACAATTTGAAATTTCTTACCTCAAAAATCATCAATGGCGTAAAACAACATCCATTCATCAAACCATTGTGGAGGTCATTCCTAGAAAACAACAATCTCCCTTGAATAGTTCAAAAATATTTTGTCTTCATCAATAAATAATCATAGGATCGAAATAATCAGTGAATGCATGTTCAAATGCACCTCGGTTGATCGAAAAAAACAAAACCATGATCAAGATCTTCAAATTTGGAATCAATTGCTTGTTCATGATTCAAATATTCAACACACCATCAACCCCATTTTCAACCAACATCCCTTGGAACAGTGTTGTCAGACTCAAACAAAATTGGTTGTTCATCTCCAGCACTTAGGTTCTATTTTCCATCAAGCTTCATCTTCAGTGGTGTCTTCAACAAATAAAACCAGTTGAACCTTGATCCTTCTCCACCCTCAGATTGAATATTAAACAAAAACACTTCACACAGGCTCAGTTTTGAGTTCATGGTAGCAGCTCTAATATTTAATGACGATAGTGAGGTTTCATCTTAAACAAGCTTGGAACTCTTCAACATTGATGAAGATCTACTATTATAACTTTGTTTTCATCTACAATGATGATGAATCAAATTCAAATCTTCTCTTTATTGGAACAGAATAAAAAATAATTCACTAGAGAGCTTAGTTAACCTCATAATCATCATCCTCAAATCGATCACTGACACAGTGGAGAATGAATGCGACTCGACATCTTCATAGGCTCAAGTTCATCAGATTTTCTTCAAACTTATCCAAGATCTTCAATGATGGAAACCTCAATCAGGATATTCATCGATGAATGTCAAAGACCTCTATTGAGAATGATAGAAAAACCTATCATGATCATCTTCTTGGGCCCAATCTTCCTTAAGAATCTTTTTAGATTTGGTTCCATTATTGCCTGCTTCAGCTTTAACCAATGGTTTTAGATAACTCATTTATTAGAAGGAGAATCAAGTGCATGAATATTAACATACTTGATTAAAATGACTACATGAATGAGACACTAAGAAAAAAAATATGTGGTCCTTGCAAATTCAGATATGTGATAAATGGTTACTTGGATGTTGTGGTGGAAATCCCATATGTGGATCTACAGTCTAAATCATCTTTGAGGGTTACAACTTGAAAATGTATATGTAACTTATTCAAAATTCCAAAAAATAAATGTTGCATCGATAAAAAAAATTTAAATAATAATTTTATAAAAAGAAATAAAATAAATTTCCATTTGTAAATAAATTTAAAACATAACCAAACATTTAAATTCATACACTTTTTTTGTTAAAATAATAAAATATTAAAAATTAAAATAAAATTTCTTAAAATAATGAATTGATTAACCCCTAATTTTTTTTTCAAATTTGATTGTTTTTTTCAAGTTGCAATAAATAGTTTTTTTGGTTTTAAATTTTTCTGAATCTTGAATATTGTATAACCACTTTGATGAGATTAATTCTCAAATACCCCTTGGATTTAGTTTGGTAATTCATTTTTCATTTCCCTATTGAAAAGTGGTTGATTTTGGTAAAATATTGTTTAAATGTTATACAATTATCATCACTCTTGAATTTTTAAATTTGGATTTAAAATCATAAAATAATAATTTAAATAAATTATAAAATTAAAATATTAATCCAAATTGAACTCTTTATTTTAATTTTTAAGGTGATGGATTAGTTATTTATACTACCTTTTAAATTATCAATCTTTATCACCCAAATAGAGTGTATAAATTATTTTGGTTGCTAATTATGTGATTTTATTCTCTTGAAAGATAAAGAGGAGTTTGAAATTTTATTTTAATGCAAATTGAAGTGGGTTTAATTTGATTTCAAAATTTAAAGGTCAATTATCTTTGTAAAATAAATTTTTTTTTCCACTAGAAAATATTTATTTTTTTGAGGGTAAATATATTCACTGCTTTACAAAAATCCAAGGGGGAAAATAATTTTGAAAACTAATTTTTTATGGCCATTCAGTATTTCAAACATAATATTCATTTCATGCCATTAAATCTGACTCATTGTTTTCTTTAGGACAAACAAAATATTAGTGTGGGGAATTTGATATGGCTATGTTTGAATACTTATTTTCTACATTATTTCATTAATTAAAATGTAATTTAATAGTCAAAATTATATTTTTAATTAAATAATTTACATTTATTAATTTTTTAAACTATTTTAACAAGTTAAAAAAAGTGTTTGACTGTTTAATTTTAGTTTTCATATTTGTTTTTTTATGAAAGAATTATTTTTTCCTTGTTCTTTTTATTATGTTGTTATGCTTTAATCATAGATTATTATTATTTATTTTTATCAATTTTTATCATTTTCTTTTATTTATTTTAAAATAATAATTTTATGTTTTTAATTTTAGTCCTGTAGTTTTATTAATTTAATATTTTTTTATTTTTTATTTAAAATAATTAATTTATATTTGTTATTTTATTTTAATTTAATTTCAATTTTCCTTGTTTTTTAATTAATTAATTAAAGTCTAACTTTTAATCTCATTAAATAATTTAATAATTAGAAATATTACATTATAATTCAATTATTTTTAATTTTTATCACTTCTTTAGTTTATTGGATAAATAACCAGTTCATTATTTTAAGTAAATTGATTTTAATTTTTAAGATTTTATTCTTTTAACAAAATAATGTGTATGAATTTAAATGTTTGATTATGTTTTTAATTTATTTATAAATTGAATTTTATTTGATTTAATTTTGTTGAATTATTATTTCAATGTTTTTTTATGGATGCAACATTTATTTTATGGAATTTTGAAGTAGGTACATAGTGATTTTCATGCTACAACCCACATAGATGATTTGGACAGTAGATCCACATATGAGGTTTCAACTACATCATCCACATACCCATTTATCATGTATTTGAATTCACAAGCACCCACATAACCATTTTTCTTAGAGAATCATTCATGTATTCATTTCAATTGGGTACATGAATATTAATATACCAGATTCTTCTTGAAACAAATGAGTTATCCTACATCGTTTGTTGAAGCCGAAGCGGAAAATGATAGAACCAGATCTAAAAAGCTTCCCAAGGAAGCTTGGACCTAAGAATATGATCCTCACTGAAACCACTACCGTTCTCCATAGAGGCCACCATCATTTGTGGATGAAAATCCCGATTGGGGCCACTATCAATGAATATCTTGTTCGAGTTCGAAGAAAAACTGAAGATCCCGAGCCTGGAAGATAATGAGTCACATTCATTCTCTACTTTATCAGGTATTTATTTGAGGAAGATGATGATGAGGCTAACTGAGCTTGCTATTGTGGTTATTTGACCACTAAGAGAGATGAATGAAGGGAAAACATGACTTTTATTACACCAAAAACAAAGGTTACAATGTACCCCTCCCACACCTCCATTTCTTTCTCTCACATGGAGCTCTTAGGTCTCTCTTGGATAGAAGATCTCTCTTGGCTCAATTGATGATTGCTGGAAGGCTCCCCAGACCCTCCTTAAATAGCTATGGTGGAGGTGTCAGATTTGACACAACTCCCCCACCAATCCCTCCACTAACCATTAGACTTCCACAATGGGTATCCACCTACCATTTACAACTCTCATGACTATCAAAACAACATTTAATACACATGAAGAATGTGTAGAATCAAAGGTGGAAGTCTTAGGTAGGAGGAGGTTGGTTTATTACCTTTGAAAAAAAGTTGTGTGCAGTTTGCTTTTTCCATAAATTATCCCCCTCCAGCTATAATCCGCTAGATCATATACAAAGGCCTAGCTTCTCCTGAGTGACCACATTTTTCAACATATCTTCCGGGTTCTCCTTTATGTGGATCTTCATAAGTTGTGACAGCTGTTGATCCATCACTTCACATATCCAATGATAGAGAATGTCGATGTGTTTCATCTGAGAATGGTACATGGAGTTCTTGATTAATTCTAAAGCACTTTGACAATCACAATGAACCCTGTACTCCTTCTAGATGAATTCGAGCTCCCGGAGAAAACAATTTACCCACAAAATCTTCTTTCCATCTTTTAAAGTGGAAATATACTTTGCTTTCATCATGGATAAAGCAACACACTTCTGCAACCTTGACTTCCATGATACAGATCCTCCTATAAAATTATAGATATATCCTGATGTAGAATTCATGGTATCAGGATCTCTAGCCATATCTGCATCTGTATATCCCTCCAAGAGAGTTTTTTCTCCTCTATATCACAAACATAACTTTGAAGTACCTTTTAGATACCTCATAATCCACTTGACTTCATCCCAGTGTTGCTTATTGGGATTAGATAGAAACCAGATCATGATTTCCACTACATGGGAAATGTCAGGTCTCATACCATAGCATGCATCAAAATTCCAACTACTAAGGAGTATGTCATGATCTCCATTGCCTCAATTTCTTCCTTGGATGACAGTCATAAAATCTTTCTCAACTTTAAATGGCTGGGAAAAGGAATGATCACAGGTTTGGATTTTTTTATATGAAACATTTCAGAACACATTCAACATACTTATCCTAATATAGCCATAATAACTTCCTCTTTATATCACGAATGATCTGCATCCCCAAAATCTGTTGAGCTATACCCGAGTATTTCATATTAAAAGACTTGGATAACTCCTTCTTCAATTGGATAATCTTTGATTCATCCTTCCCAATGATCAACATTTCATCAAAATAAATTAGAAGATCAAAAAAGTTTCCATCTCGAAATCTATGGATGTAAACACATTGGTCCACCTATGTCCGCTTGTAGACATGACTCACCATGAATGAGTCAAACTTCTTGTACCACTATCTGGGAGCCTATTTCTGTATGTAAAAGATATTATTCAATTTTAAGATGATGTTTTCTTGTTTAGAAACCTCAAAACCTTCAGGTTGCTTAATATAGATATCCTCGGAGAGATCACCATAAAGAAAAGTTGTCTTTACATCTATCTGTTCAAGCTCCAAGTCCAAGCTGGCAGCCAATCCAAAAATGACTCTCATTGAATCCATCTTTACCATGGGTGAAAAGATCTCATAAAAGTAAAATACTTTCTTGTGAAGTAATCCCTTGACAACTAATCGATCTTTGTGTTTGACCTCCTTTTTGTTGTCATCCTTCTTCAGCCTGAACACCTATTCATTAGTTAGTGCCTTCTTACCTTTGGGTAATTATCATGTTTCTGGTTATTCATCATAGACTCCATCTCATCATCAATTGTATGCAGCCAATTGAGTTTTTCAGGATGCAAAACTACTTCCTGGTATCCTTATCGATCCCCCTAATTAGTCAGCAATAGATACCCTGAATCTGAATATTTTGTTGAAGAAATCCTCCCTCATGAAGATCTTCGAACCTGTGAAATGTTAGGTTCGGGAGGCAAATCATCACCTAGCTCCTATGATGGTTCTGCAACTTCCTATAGAGAGTATTGAGTCTCCCCCTACTCAATATCATCTTCCACTACCTTCTGTTCTGTTGCTGATGAGTCTTCTTTCACCTCCTCTTCAGTGAAAAGTGGTTCTGGTAGAGGTGTTGGATCATTAATTAATTCCTTGAAAATTTTTCTTCAAGACATTCTCAGATTTTGAATGTCCTCGATTGTTTGGTTCTCAAGTAATTTAACATCTCTGCTTATGATCACCTTCTTCTCCTTCTGGTCCCAGATTTTGTATCCAATCTCCTCATCTCTATAGCCAATGAAGATGCACGGAGTAGATCTGTCATCTATATTATTACTAAACTCCTTGGATACATGTGAAGATGAAAAAAATCCAAATACTCATAAATGAGAGTAATAGGGATGTTTACCAAACCATTTATTCTTTGTAATCTCAAAATTTAGCAGGACAGAAGGTGATCTATTAATGAGGTAGCATGCAACCTGAACAGCTTCTTCCCAGAATGTCTTAGGGAGCTTAGCCAAACTCATTATGCTTCTGAACTTCCCCATGATGTTTCTATTCATCCTTTCTGCAATTACATTATGTTGTGGGGTGTGTGGGACCATCCTTTCATGTCAGGTACCTTGACTCCAACAATATGCATCAAATTCCCTGGATGTGTACTCTCTTCCATTGTCTAAATGAAGACACTTAAAGTTCCTTCCAGTTTCACGCTCCACTATGGCATGGAATATCTTGAATTAGTATAGTACTTGGTCCCTCATCCCCATGAAGAACACCCACACCCTTCAAGATTCATCATCAATAAAGGATAGGAAATATTTGTTACCTCCTAGTGAATCCACCTCCATGGGTCCACGTACATCAGAGTGTACTATATTTAGCAACTCTGATCTCATTGATGAAGCATTATTGAATGAGACTCTATGCTTCTTCCCATACAAGAAGTATTTATAAGGATCGAGTGACAAATCCTTATTAATATTGATGAAGTTATTCTTCATCAGGGTAGATAACCCTCTTTCACTCATGTGGCCGAGTCTCCTATGCCACATATTGGAAGATGCCTCTCCTTCTATTGAGTTGAGGCTATCTGCACATATCTTCACATGAGTTTTGTATAACATACCACATATTTTTACTCGGGAAATAAATATGGCTCCTTTTGTCTTCTTCCATCCTCCATTGCTGAAGATGTTGTCATAGCCTTGTCGATCAAAGGATATACCTGATAACATGTTGAGTTGAAGGCTTGTAACATGTAAAAAATCCTTGAGGGTGATTGTGTATCCAACATTTTTCTTGACTTGGATATCACCCATGCCAACAATCTTTTCTGAATTGGTATTACCCATCTTGACTGCACCAAAGTCACCAGCTTGATAAGTCAAGAAATACTCACAATGCAGAGTGATGTGGTACGATGCTGCAGTATCGACCACCCATTATGTGAGTTGGATTGATGTATGAAATCATGTTTCTTCTTTATCTTTGGAGTAATGAACAAATTCTCTGGTGACACTCACATGCACGTCTCCATTTATTCTTTGTTGTTTTCTACATTGACCCATTTCTTGTAGAAACTTTCAGCAGTTCTTCTTCATGTGTCCCTCCATGCCACAATGGTAGCATTTTTATATTGGACACCTTACATATTTGGATCTTCCTATATTCTTTATTTTTCCTCTAGTTCCTACCCCATGACCTCCTCCTTGTTGTCTCCCTCACTTCTCCAGAATGAGTGCTTGCATTTGGTTGCAACTTGAAACCTTCCTTTGGGCCTACTCATTGAACAGTGCATCCTTTACCATCACTATAGTATGTTTTTCTCCAACCTCCGATTTGCTGAGTGAGATGAAAAGAATGTACCGGTTATTGGGGAGTGTGAAGAGTAAGTGGTTCAATGGATCTTCATAATTTAGAGTCTTAACAGAAGCCACCAAATGGTTTACCAAGATTTGGAATTTTCTAGTGTGTTTGGCTATAGAGCTTCCACTCTATAGTCAAAGATTCATCAACTGATTAAATAAGAGGATCTTATTTCAAGTTTTATTTTACTGGTACATATTTTCCAACTTCATCCAAAGTTTTTACGTACCAGTCTCTTGAGAAACATGGTGGTAGATGCTGTGATCGATCCATTGGTGGATTTGACCGATCATCTTCTTGTTCAAAATTTTCCACTCTGCTTCCTTAGTGGCATCGGGTTTGACTCCCTTATTCCTAATGGGGTCAAAAATATCCTTATCATTGAGGATATATTCCATTCGAGACTTCTAAATGGAGTAGTTTAAATAAGTCAACATGATCATCCCTCCTGTGGATGGTCCCTCTATTGAATTATATTTTTTCCAAAATTTGGTGCAAAATATGGAAAAATGGAGCTTAGATTTGCATCCATAACGGTAAAAAATGGTGGAATTAACTAATTGATGGTTGAAATCGAATACTAATTGATCAAGATATGACCAAACAATGTCAATGACTAAGATAAAATGATGACTTGGCGATGCCATGGAAATGATGTGGCATTCTGAAGCACCTGCCGAAAACTTGCCGGAAATGGCGCTGATGTTGGAATAATACTTTCTTCTCCGGCAAGGTGGTACTGTAGCACCCAAGGTTTGATCTAACTTAAACTGAGCCTAGTAAGATCATTTTATCTCTATTTGAAATTCTATTTACACCATTGGAATTAGATCTCCACGATCTTTCAGAATCTGCCTTCAAAATATGATTATAAGAAACTTTAAATTTCTAGTCACTAGAAAAACTCAACTGCTCACCATCGTTGCATCAGAACTCCCTATGATACCACTTATTGTGGTTTTATGACCACTAAGAGATATGAATGGTGGGAAGAATTAATTTTATTACATGACAAACAAAGGTTACAATATACCCCTCCCACACCACCTTTTCTTTCTCTCACATAGAGATCTCAAAGCTCTCTTTGATGGAAGATCAATCTTGGCTAAACTAATGATTACTGGAAGGCTCCCCAGGCCCTCCTTAAATATCCATGGTGGGGGGTGTTAATTTTGAAATAATTCCCCCACCAATCCCTCCATCAACCACTAGACTTCCACAATTGGATGCCACCTACCATTGACAAATCTCATGGGTGTCAAAAAAATAGTTACTAAAAGAAGGTGAAGTCTTAGGTAGGAGGAGGTTGGTGAACCAAATTTTAAAAAATGTGGTGTGTAGCTGGATTTTTCCATCACTTTCTAGTGAAAATTATTTGATTTCATGCTAGAAAAGAGAATATCTAAAGGCAAGTCACAATCTGTGTGATAAATTTGAAGCTGGAATAGTGGATCTCTATTGATGTTGAGGAGTTCTAAGCTTGTTTAAAATAAAACCCAACCGCCACCATTGAAGATTAGAGCTACCACTTTGAACTCAAACCAGAGTCCATGTGAAGTGTTTTTGTTTACTATTCGAGCTGATGATAGAGAAAGTTCAAGGGTAGACCTGTTTTCTTTGTTGAAGATGTCGTCGAAGCTAAAGCTTGATGAAGTCCAGAACCTGAGTGCGATAGATGAATAACCAATTTTGTTTGAGTCTAATGATGTTGTTTTAAGTGAGGCTATCCAAATATGGGATCAATGACATGTTGAAGATTTGAATCATGACCGAGTAGGTGATGTCGATTTTGAAGATCCCGACCATGGTTTTACTATCTTTGGTTGACCAAGGTGCCTATGAACTTGTGTTCACTAATTATTTCGATCATGTGCTTATCTGTTGATGATGAAAAACCAATTTTGATCCAATATAGGGAGATTGGTGTTTCTTATGTATGATGTCCTCCGCGCTTTGGAGAATGGATGTTGTTCTACACTATTGAGGATTTTCGAGAGGCAGGGAGAGTTTGAATTATTGAAGATAATTGTTTCGCTGAAACTTTTCTATTTGCAGGTTCATGTTGATAATGACGGAGTCTCTTTGCATCCAAATAACCTAGTTGCATAGATAGGAAACAACACACACTAAGTTCTTATTCATTTTCCTATTAGTAACTAAAGCTATAAGGTAAATTTGGATAGGTGGCGGGGTGATGAAATTCTAGTTGTGCATCAATTGTGTTTGATAATGGTGTTTGTTTCAATACCTCAACTATTTCATACTGAATGTAGATGCATTATAAATGTAGGAGTTTTAGGGGATGAATGGTGTAGAGACCATCTGAATGAAATGTTTACACATGGACAACAAGTTAGTGGAAATAGATTAATTAAAATATAATAATAATAACTACTAAAAAATGATTGATTGCTGGAGGTTTTAATGTAACCTGAGTAGCATCAGGATCTGATTAAGGAATATTGATGAACTGACAAGAGTAGTGATTGAAGACCAAGAAATTAATTATTTTATTGCACGGTCAAAAAATTAGGCAATGATTGTTTCACCATTAGTTGGTGGAGTAATTCTAAAAAATAAAAGGACACCCAAAATGGTTTTTGGATTAGAATTTTTACGGAGGCATTTGGATAGAAAAAAACAACTCAAAAATAATTTCCAAAGTGGAGAAACAAAGAGAAAATTAAGAAGATATTCTGGTGATCTTGAAGAATATCCATCACCGATCAAGATGAACAAGATGGATATTAAAATCTTAGGCCTTTCATGTAAAGAACCGTAAAATTCAAGGGAAATTTTTTCTTAATTTTCTTTGGAATTTTACAAGAACGCAGTTTCTGATGGCACCCGATTCCGAGGCCCGGTGTGACCGGAATAAATTTCCGAAGTTTGGCTCGGGTACGTTCAGTGAACGAACGACCGGGAATTTCTAACTTTTGATCCGGTGCTCGAAATTGAAATCTGAGGACATCGATGAACCCGCAGCGCCGATATTTGCTTAAGGAGACCTTTTCCGAGGTTTCGTTTTATGCGGAATGAAAGTTAGTTTTGGGAAAAAAATTAAAAGGAGTTAAATAAAATGTGGAAACACATTTTATTTTTAACTTGTTGGTTAACTTCTCCCAAAGGGAGTTAGGGGTGGGACCCACATCCACTTAACCTCCCTTGAGAGGATTAAGTGTGGTGGGGCCCACACGAACCCTAACACTTCACCTTCTTTTTTTTAACTCCCTTTAACTCCTCTTTTAATGAACTTGACAACTTGGGTTATTAAATGGGTTGAGTTGTTTAATTTCAAACCTTTGAATTTCAAAATGGTTTGGTTGTGTAAATAAAATAAGACTTTAGCTTATTTTATTTTGATTAGAATTCTCTAGCCACATTGACAGAATTTTGGAGCTTTCTTATTCTTCTTCAAACTTTGATGAAGAACGCGAAGAACATTCGGACATCGACGAAGAACGCCACGTTCTCGGGAACCGTCTTCCGCGACGCCATACCCGCGACACCGACGACGTCTCCTTCCACGTCATCTCTTCTGCGACGGTTTCCCGCGACGAAATCGCCGTCAAAGAGCTTAGAATACTCGCTTCACGACATCGACGTCCTTTTTCCGCGACGCCGACCACCGCGATGCTCGTCTTCCGCGGGTCGTTGACGAACATCGTTCTTGAAACCGAGGTAGGGGTTTATTTTATTCTTTGTTCATGATTTATACCCGTGATTATTTCTTCGTGGAATTTGTCCAATTGATAGCAAATAACACGAGGGGGCCGGACCGCACGAACACGGCCGAACCCCCCTCCTTTGTTCTTGATTGTTTCTTGCGGATGGAACGAGATGGCGTGGTTCCCTCGCACCACATGGGAAACACAGCAATTATTGCGCGGCGCCGTCGCGCCGCGCCGTGGAAAGAATTTCATGGACGCGACGCCGTCGCGCCGCGTCGAAGGAAGCCGAAGGCGCCGCGGCCTGAGCGGGGCCGCGGCGGAGGGGCGCGGTGCCGTCGCACCGCGCCGGACGTCGAAGGCCGCGGCCGGTTCCGGGCCGCGGTGGAGCGTGATGACCGGCGGCCAGCCGGGCCACCGGTGTCGGAAGATGGAAGAGGACCGGTCCTTGCCGGTCCGGTTGAGAAGAAGCCGGCCGGCCAAGTCGGGCCGGCCGGAAGGGGGGAAACCGGGGGAAATTAATTCCCCCGGCCAGCCGAAACGGCCCCCCATAAGGGGGGGGGGGGGGGTTCACAAAGGGGGGCAGGCGCCCCCCCGTTTCAAATCAGCTCGGCCTTCGGCCGAGCTGGCAGCGCGCCTAGTGCACTGCCTTGCGCCGAACCGGTGCGCCTGGTCGGTCCGCCAGGCCAGGCCGCGCCGGGCCGCACCGGGCCGGTTCGACCCTGTCCGGGGCGGGTCGACCCGGTTCGGGCCAACAGGGGGGTCTCAGGCCGGGACGGCCTGGGCCCGAAACCCCCGTTACCGAGCGGTTTGGATTCAAATGCCCATAACTCGGGCTGCGGACCTCCAAACGACACGCCGTCAGCGGCGATGTGATCCTTGGATCGAGACGGTCATTTTGGTATATCGCACTCAAGGTTTCGGATTACTTTGAGTTCAGCCGGGTTGGTTCGTACACGAAACCAACCGGGCCTTCGGAGCGGAAACACTCATATCTTGAGCTACGGACGTCCGATTGACGTGCCGTCAGCTTTGTTGAGTCCCTCTTAGTGAGATGGATCTTTTGGAATACTCCTCCCGAGGTTTTTATGCATGTGGAGTATAGTTGGGTTGGTTTTTCCTTAAAAACCAACCGGGCCCCTGGAACGAAAAAACCAATAACTCTCAGACCGGGCGTCCGATTGACGCGCCGTCTGTTGCGTTGAGTTCCTGTGGATGATACGGAACTTTTGGATACATCAACTCTAGAATTTGTGACAGTTGATGTATCAGCCTCTCGGCTTGTGGAGCAGACCCTCCCGAACGAGCTTGCTGTGTGCGGAAACCCTAGAGCTGGCTGCGACTGCTACTGCGACGACGACTGTGCAGAGATCCTCAGTGGACTACGATGACGACTGTGCAGAGATCCTCAGTGGACTACGATGACTACTGCACTCAGCGATCCTACGTGGATCAGTGCTACAGGTCCTGTGTGGGCCCGATCCTGTGTGGGTTCGATCCTGTGTGTGTCTGCGCTCAACGGTCCTGTGTGAACCAGCGCCTATAGGTCCTATGTGGGCCCGATCCTGTGTGGGTCATTGCGGGGGTTAGTTACCTATCGATCCTTCGTGGGTCCGATGACTTAGATGGATCAGTGATCATCTTTATCATTATCCGAAGAAGTATACCTGTGTGAGCTGAATCCTGTTGCTTTCTTGTGTGGATTGTGTTGTGCTATCCTGTGTGGATTTCGTTTTGCTTTCCTGTGTGGAATACGTTTACTTTCCTGCGTGGACTGAGTTGTACTTAGGCTCGGAGGTTAGAGCGTATTGGAATTCATGACTTAGGTATATGTATGGGCATATACCTAAGCAGTGTCGGTTGTTACTTTATGATTGTATCTCACCTTTGTGGTTTATCCTTTGTGGATTTTGGGAGACCTTCAGGGGTCTCGGGGTCCCTACTGAGTAGCTTATAATCACCCCTGCACGGGCTATGCCCGCACTAAGTTGTGTTGGTTGCAGATGATGGAAAGCGTTGATCGTGGCTGAGGCTTGCAGAGCAGAACGGTACCTGGAGGTGGACCACTGGGCGGGACGTGCCCGGAGCGGACGGCGGGACCCGAGGAGCAGTGGAGCTATCTATACCCACCCTTCAGGTGGGATTTCCAGTGGACAGCTCGGTGTAGCGGATTTTACTTTACAATTGATTTTTTCCCTTTCGAGTTGTACTTTACTTTCAGTTTGGGTTTGTATACTGGCCCATTTACTTTTCCGCACTTTCAGTTGTACTCTGTTTTTACTTAGTGTTTACTTTTCTGCTTGCTTACTCTGTGGTGTTTGTTTACTTTTCAAAGGCAATGCCTTCCCTTTTTACAGGGATTTACACCTTGGTTCTAGTCACCAGCCCCTGGCCTATGGAAGGCGGGCTTGGGGTAGTCACGGCACGGACCCCAAGGGCGGGTCGTGACAAATTGGTATCAGAGGAGTTCGATTCTACCACGAACTCTGATCATTTCTATGTGAAGCAATAATGTTTAGCGTATTGAGTGTGGTTATCAGTCCAGGGAGTCCAGTGTTGGTGCAGCGGCCGACGTATCCGTACACCAGGACCCTGACTACTGATTTCCGACTTAATACATGAAAACATTGATTGCGTGTGTGTTTCAAAGTTTTCTTTGTGATTACTTTATATCAGCTCACCAGGTATACTGTTCTAACCGTGGTGTACCTGTTTCCTTTTTAGGATGGCCCCACGATGACAGCCAGCTAGGGTTCCGAGAGTCGAGCGTGGCGACAGCCCACCGAGCGACGAGGCCTCGGTGCATGGCCCTTTGTCAGCAGTGGCACCGACGGTAGCTCTACCCGCCGAGCCACCGATGCTTCCAGCACCAGCCGCTGACGATGCACGTCGCCTTGGAGATCTGCACGAGTTCCAGCGCCAGCGACCACCTAGGTTCCGTGGGGAGACGGACCCCCAGGCAGCAGAGGACTGGCTGGAGGCAGTGGTACGAGTTTTTAGGCTAGTGAGGACACCTGCAGACCTCATGGTGATCCTCGCTGCGAGCCTACTACACGCAGCAGCTGGACGATGGTGGAGCTTGATGCTCCAGGTGCACGATGAGGCATCTCTACTTTGGATGGACTTTGAGATCCTCTTCCTCTTGGAGTTCGTCCCAGCCACCCTTCGTGCGGTGCGTATCCAGGAGCTTCTTCAGCTGCGGCAGGGCAACATGACAGTCGCTCAGTACTCGGCGATATTTACTGATCTCTCGCGCTACTCGACCGACATGGTACGAGACCCATTCTTCCGGGCCTGGAACTTCGAGCAGGGTTTGAGACACGAGATCAGGGCATCGCTGATCACCCTTAGCATACCGACTCAGACAGGAGTACTGTAGTAGACCCTTTTGATCGAGAGCTTTCTTGCTGAGTCTACACCAGCGCCAAGACCCACTTCAGGGCAGCACGTGGCAGAGTCATCTGCAGTAGGCAGTCGACGGATGACTCAGGGGTCCAGGCAGACCAGACCTTCAGGCAGACGACCTCAGGACACTGGCTCAGCAGTGCGGGGCACACAACGCGGAGCCAGTCTTTCGAGAGGCAGACAATGCTACTCGTGCGGTGGGCAGGGCCACATGGATCGTGACTGCCCGACCCGCCGTGCCGAGGAGCAGCAGACGGTTGAGGGACCACTGAGGCAGAGGCAGAGGGTCGACCGTGGCGGTCCGCAGGGAGGAGGCGAACGAGGCAGAGGAGCTGGCTGAGCAGCAGGTGGTGGGCGACACTTTGAGGCTCTGCCACCACCACCACCAGGAGGTCCACCCCGACCACAGGGAGCTGGCGGGCAGAGATAGGCACAACTCCAGGTAGCAGAGGCCTACGACCACGGCGCTCCAGAGATAATTTGAGGTACTATCTGTGTCTATTCCATCCTTGCTGTAGTACTTATAGACACAGGAGCGAGTCACTCTTTCATAGCCGCTGCCCTTGTTCGGAGGTCGGAGATTCCGACAGAGCCGTTGGCTCGATCCTTACGGCTAGAGACTCCTACGGGAGTAGACTCAACGATTACGCACTGGTGCCGACAGTGTGTGCTTACTCTAGGAGGCGAGAGATTCGGCTGGGATCTTCTTGTAGCAGCGTCGAGGCCTTACGATGTCATCTTGGGCATGGATTGGCTATCTACGGTCCATGCACATATTGACTGTTTTAGGCGCAAGGTGCGATGTGTACGCACCGACGGGAGAAGGTTCACCTTCATCGGCGAGAAGGGATCCTTTGCAGCACAGGATGGACTTCCGCGGAGGAGAGGACAACCCATCACTCATCAGTTGGATAGCCTCATCCTTGGAGCAGTTGACATGCGAAGTCCTGGTTTTCCTGCAGTGGTGGATTAGTTTGCGGACGTTTTTCCCGAAGACGTTCCAGGGCTACCTCCTTGCAGAGAGGTAGAATTTTATATTGACCTGTACCCTGGGACAGCCCCGATATCCACTCCAGCATATCGGATGGCCCCCGCCGAGCTTCGAGAGCTACGGGTACAGTTGGAGGACTTGCAGGGCAAGGGGTTCATCCGACCCAGTGTTTCACCCTGGGCTTCCCCGATATTATTCACCAAGAAGGAGGACATGAGCTTGCGACTTTGTGTTGACTATCGTCGCCTGAACCAGGTGACAGTGAGGAACAAGTATCCACTACCGAGGATTGATGACCTCTTTGATCAGCTCAAAGGGAGCACGGTGGTTCTTGAAGATAGACCTCAGGTCAGGCTATCATCAGCTCAGAGTCAGAGACGAGGACATGCAGAAGACGACCTTCAGATGTCGTTATGGCCGCTATGAGTTCTTGGTTATGCCTTTCGGCGTAACCAATTCTCTAGTAGTGTTCATGGCCCTCATGAACAGGATATTTCAGCCATACCTCGATCGATTTGTCGTGGTCTTCATCGACGACATACTGATTTACTCAACGACTGAGGAGGAACATGCATACCACTTGCGAGTTGTACTAGACACACTCCGAGAGCACCAGCTTTATGGTAAGCTCTCTAAGTGCCAGTTCTGGATACGTGAGGTCCACTTCTTGGGACACATCACCTCTGAGGCGGGAGTTGCAGTGGATCCCGCGAAGATCGAGGCAGTGCTAGCTTGGGAGCCACCCAAGAGCGTGACAGAGGTTCAGAGTTTCTTGGGACTAGCTGGATACTATCGGATATTCATTCCAGACTTCTCTAGAGTTGCGGAACCACTCAAAGCTTTGAAAAAGAAGGGCAAACCCTTCATGTGGTCAGACAGATGTCAGCAGAGCTTCCAGGAGCTGAGACAGGGATTGACCAGCGCACCTATCTTGAGGTTGCCTGAGGAGGGAGTAGGGTACGTAGTCTACTGCGATGCATCAGGGACCGGTCTCGGATGTGTTCTGATGCAGGAGCGGGTAGTGATCGCCTATGGATCACGTCAGTTGAGGTTGAATGAGCAGAACTACGCTACCCATGACATGGAGTTAGCAGCAGTGGTCTTCGCTCTGAAGACATGGCGACACTACCTGATAGGCGAGCACTTTACAGTCTTTTCTGATCATCAGAGTCTCATATATATCTTCTCGCAGAAGGACCTGAACATGAGACAGCGGCGATGGCTCGAGTTCCTCCAGGACTATGACTTTGAGATAGTCTATACTCCTGGGAAGGGAAACGTAGTAGCCGATGCCCTCGGCAGGAGGACGGGCATTCAGCTACTTGAGGAGGCGACGAAGCATCTAGCCTCTTTGAAGATATCCTTCATGGATAGAGATGGAGCAGCCTTCCTCCAGTCTCTCACAGTCACCCCTCCACTACTACAGCAGGTCAGAGAGGCACAGCGTGAGGACGCTGACTGTGAGACACAGCGTGCACAGATATCCTCGGGATAGGCACCTGATGGTTTCTCCCTTGGAGCAGAGCATGGCATCCTTTTCAGAGGACGTACCATGGTACCAGTCGCTTTGCGAGAGGAGGTGGTGAGAGAGTTTCACACTTCTCCTTTGGCGGTATATCCAGGAGTGGCGAAGATGTACCAGGATCTCAGACGATAGCACTGGTGGCTGGGCATGAAGAAGGCTGTGGCAGAGTTCGTTTCTCGATGCCTCACCTGCCAGCAGGTGAAGGCAGAGCATCAGGTACCAGCAGGCTTGGTACAACCCTTGGAGGTTCCGGAGTGGAAGTGGGATGGTATATCTATGGACTTCGTGACTGGACTTCCACGCACTTCCAGAGGTCACGACTCCATTTGGGTGATTGTTGACCGACTCACCAAGTCGGCACACTTCTTACCCATCAGAGAGCAGGGCTCAGTGGAGAGCTTGGGACATCTCTACGTTCAGGAGATTGTGCGGATCCACGGTGTTACATCATCTATCGTCTCCGATCGAGATGATCGCTTTACTTCCCGGCTTTGGAAGGGGTTACAGGAGGTGTTTGGGACGCAGCTACGTCTGAGCACAGCCTTTCACCCTCAGACGGATGGTCAGACAGAGAGGACCATTCAGAATCTCGAGAACATGCACCACGCTTGTGTCCTCGACTTTGGTCGCAGCTGGGAGGACCACCTACCCTTGGTGGAGTTTGCGTACAACAACAGCTACCACTCCACCATCGGGATGGCACCGTACGAGGCGTTGTACGGCCGACCTTGTAGATCTCCTTTGTGCTGGACAGACCCTGGGGAGTCAGCACTTGTGGGACCGGAGGTGGTCCAGGCCACGACAGAGAAGGTCCAGGTCATCCAGGAGAAGATGAGGACATCTCAGAGTCGGTAGAAGTCATACGCTTACAGGAGGCGGAGGCTACTAGAGTTCGAGGATGGCGACCACGTCTTCTTCTGGGTCTCACCTCGATGTGGTATACAGAGATTTGGCCGAGGCGGCAAGTTATCTCCGCGCTTCATCGGACCCTTCCAGGTCCTCAGCAGGATTGACAAGGTGGCTTATCGCCTGGCTCTACCACCTCAGTTGCACCGGGTGCACGACGTCTTCCACGTATCTCAGCTAAGGAGGTACGTGCCCGACCCGACGCACATCATTGACCATGGAGAGCTTTACGTTGACGATGGGGAGACTTTTACGGAGGTTCCAGTGGAGATAGAGGATCGACAGGAGCGGGTCCTACGTGGAAGGTCGATTCCTCTAGTGCGCATCAGATGGCAGCACAGGAATCTCCAGGAGAGCACTTGGGAGCGGGAGGCTCAGATGCGTGCTCAGTACCCTAATTTGTTTCCCTAGTTTTTGATGTATCTTTACGGGGACGTAAACCCTGAGGTGGGAGTAATGTAAAGACCCGTAAAATTCAAGGGAAATTTTTTCTTAATTTTATTTGGAATTTTAAAAGAACGCGGTTTCTGAAGGCACCTGATTCCGAGGCCCGGTGTACACAGAATAAATTTCCGAAGTTTGGCTCGGGTACGTTCAGTGAACGAACGAGCGGGAATTTCTAACTTTTGATCCAGTGCTCGGAATTTAAATCCGAGGACACCGATGAACTTGCAGCGCCGATATTCGCTTAAGGAGACCTTTTCCGAGGTTGCGTTTTATGCAGAATGAAAGTTAGTTTTGGGAAAAAAATTAAAAGAAGTTAAATAAAATGTGGAAACACATTTTATTTTTAACTTGTTGGTTAACTTCTCCCAAAGGGAGTTAGGGGTGGGACCCACATCCACTTAACCTCCCTTGAGAGGATTAAGTGTGGTGGGGCCCACACGAACCCTAACACTTCACCTTCTTTTTTTTAACTCCCTTTAACTCCTCTTTTAATGAACTTGACAACTTGGGTTATTAAATGGGTTGAGTTGTTTAATTTCAAACCTTTGAATTTCAAAATGGTTTGGTTGTGTAAATAAAATAAGACTTTAGCTTATTTTATTTTGGTTAGAATTCTCTAGCCACCTTGAGAGAATTTTGGAGCTTTCTTATTCTTCTTCAAACTTTGACGAAGAACGCGAAGAACATTCGGACATCGACGAAGAACGCCATGTTCTCGGGAACCGTCTTCCGCGACGCCATACCCGCGACACCGACGACGTCTCCTTCCCCGTCATCTCTTCCGCAACAGTTTCCCGCGACGAAATCGCCGTCAAAGAGATTCAAATCCTCACTTCACGACATCGACATCCTTTTTCCGCGACGCCGACCACCGTGACGCTCGTCTTCCGCAGGTCGTTGACGAACATCATTCTTGAAACCGAGGTAGGGGTTTATTTTATTCTTTGTTCATGATTTATACCCGTGATTATTTCTTTGTGGAATTTGTCCAATTGATAGCAAATAACGCGAGGGGGCTGGACCGCATGAACACGGCCGAACCCCCCTCCTTTGTTCCTGATTGTTTCTTGCGGATGGAACGAGATGGCGTGGTGCCGTCGCACCACGCGGGAATCGTACGAAAATTATTGCGTGGCGCCATCGCGCCGTGCCGTGGAAAGAATTTCATGGACGCGACGCCGTCGCACCACGCGGTTTCACAAAGGGGGGCAGGCGCCCCCCGTTTCAAATCAGCTCGGCCATCGGCCGAGCTGGCAGCGCGCCTAGCGCGCTGCCTTGCGCCGAACCGGCATGCCTGGCCGGTCCGCCAGGCCAGGCCGCGCCGGGACGGGTCGAACCTATCCGGGGTGGGTCGACCCGGTTCGGGACAACAGGGGGGTCTCGGGCCGGGACGGCCCGGGCCCGAAACCCCCGTTACCGAGCAGTTTGGATTCAAATGCCCATAACTCGGGCTATGGACCTCCAAACGACGCGCCGTCAGTGGAGATGCGATCCTTGGATCGAGACGGTCGTTTCGGTATATCGCACTCAAGGTTTTGGATTACTTTGAGTTCGGCCGGGTTGGTTCGTACACGAAACCAACCGGGCCTTCGGAGCGGAAACACTCATATCTTGAGTTACGAACGTCCGATTGACGTGCCGTCATCTTTGTTGAGTCCCTCTTAGTGAGACGGATCTTTTGGCATACTCCGACCGAGGTTTGGACGCAGGTGGAGTATGGTTGGGTTGGGTTTGCCTTAAAAACCAACCGGACCCCTGGAACGAAAAAGCCAATAACTCTCAGACCGGGCGTCCGATTGACGCGCCGTCTGTTGCGTTGAGTTCCTGTGGACGATACGGAACTTTTTGATACATCAACTCTAGAATTTGTGACAGTTGACGTATCAGCCTCTCGGCTCGTGGAGCGGACCCTCCCGAACGAGCTTGCTGTGTGCGGAAACCCTAGAGCTGGCTGCGACTGCTACTGCGACGACGACTATGCAGAGATCCTCAGTGGACTACGACGAAGACTGTGCAGAGATCCTCAGTGGACTGCGACGACTACTGCACTCAGCGATCCTACGTGGATCAGTGCTATAGGTCCTGTGTGGGCCCGATCCTGTGTGGGTCCGATCCTGTGTGGGTCTGCGCTCAGCGGTCCTGTGTGAACCAGCGCCTACAGGTCCTATGTGGGCCCGATCCTGTGTGGGTTATTGCGGGGGTTAGTTACCTATCAATCCTTCATGGGTCCGACGACTTAGATGGATCAGTGATCATCTTTATCGTTATCCGAAGAAGTATACCTGTGTGAGCTGAATCTTGTTGCTTTTCTGTGTGGATTGTGTTGTGCTATCCTGTGTGGATTTCGTTTTGATTTCCTGTGTGGAATACGTTTACTTTCCTGTGTGGACTGAGTTGTACTTGGGCTCGGAGGTTAGAGCGTATTTGAATTCATGACTTAGGTATATGTATGGGCATATACCTAAGCAGTGTCGGTTGTTACTTCATGATTGTATCTAACCTTTGTGGTTTATCCTTTGTGGATTTTCGGAGACCTTCAGGGGTCTCGAGGTCCCTACTGAGTAGCTTATACTCACCCCTGCATGGGCTATGCCTGCACTACGTTGTGTTGGTTGCAGACGACGGACAGCGTTGATCGTGGCTGAGGCTTGCAGAGCAGAACGGTACCTGGAGGTGGACCACTGGGCGGGACGTGCCCGGAGCGGACGGCGGGACCCGAGGAGCAGTGGAGCTATCTGTACCCACCCTTCAGGTGGGATTTCCAGTGGACAGCTCAGTGTAGCGGCTTTTACTTTACAGTTGCTGTTTTCCCTTTCGAGTTTTAATTTACTTTCAGTTTGGGTTTGTATACTGGCCCATTTACTTTTCCGCACTTTCAGTTGTACTCTGTTTTTACTTAGTGTTTACTTTTCCTCTTCGTTACTCTGTGGTGTTTGTTTACTTTTCAAAGGCAATGCCTTCCCTTTTTACTGGGATTTACACCTTGGTGCTAGTCGCCAGCCCCTGGCCTATGGAAGGAGGGCTTGGGGTAGTCACGACACGGACCCCGAGGGTGGGTCGTGACAATTCATGTTCCACGAACATGATCATCTAAGTATTTTAATGGATGTACTTAGTGGTTTCCAACAGTGATCCTTTTCTGAGCTTTCAATTTATCTTCTTTCAAACAATAAAATTTTCTCTGGATTTGTGATCATTTAATAATCAATTGATGTTTTATTATTATTTCCTCTATTATTTTATTTTCTTATTTATTCCATTCTTTGACCAATAGATTTTTTATTGGAGTTTATCATTCATTGAGTGCATAATATTAACTTAGTCTGGTTATATGTTTGAATATCGACTCTCATTATTTAAACATCTCAATTATTAATCAATAATTGTAAGTATAATGGGAGATTGATTATGTCTTGATGCTTGATGATCACTGAGTTCTTTAATTGGTTATTAATGAGAGTAGGTTGATGACTAAGATCTTAGTTTTTCACCTTGACTTTTCAAACTTAATGAGATCCATGGTTTGAGATCTTGAACTATGCATTGAGATAATTTATGGAATGAAATTTTTTAATGTAATGAAGTATAGTTGAATGAGGAGAATCACTAGGGAAATACAATTTTCCATTTTTGATATTTTATTTCACTTCTCACACTCTATTTCACTACTACTTGTTTTCTATTGTTTTCATGATTTTTAGTTTATGAAACTAAAGTATTTTTATTCTAGTAAGAATTTACCCATTAAAAATATAATAGTATAATAACAACAACAACAACAAAAACAAATGATGAAAAAGAAAGTCCATAGTGGAAACCTCGTTGGGAGATAACCCTGGGTGTTTCTTTACTATAGTAGTTAGTAGATTTAAATTTTGCAGTTAGAGGTTAAAGAAAACACACCAAAAACCTCAATATTCAGTGGTAAAATGATAATGAAAGGTATCCTTTAGAAATTTTTAAAATGAAAAATAATGATAAAGACATATTCCTTCAAACATTAAAGAATTTAAAAGTTCCATATGGATATTAAAGTATCATTTCAAGGTGCATTGATTTAAAACATTGAAAGTTACATGGATTTAAAAATCATGACTCACATATTCTGATAGTGTCATTGTTACTATTATCATTGTGTAATACATTACAAGAAAAAGTACCTACAGTTCTAGTTGAGTTGTGTACCTTCTTTAGAGAGATTTTTGGAAAAACTTTAAATCCAAATGAGCTTGATAAAATTCAAGAAATAATTGTTTTTAAATTTTTTAATTTGGACTTGTTATTTCTCTCTTCATTTTTAAAATTTATGATCTATTTGACTGTTGATTTGGTTGAAGAAGCTAAAATTGGTGGACCAATATACTATCAATGGATGTATCCAATTGAGAGGTACACTAATATATTTTTTTTCATTAATGAATTCAATTTTATCAAATAATTCTATGAATTTTTTTAATATGTTTATTATTTTTTTCATCAGGTGCTTAGGTCATTGGAAATCATATGTGAGGAATTAAGCTCAAACAAAAGGATCTATTATTGAATGATTATAGACAAAGAGGTATTGAACTTATGTTATAGGTATTTGGATGGGATTGATACTATATTCAATAATATTGAATGTGTTGATGACATCTCTTCTAATTCTCATTCTGAAAAGATGTCATCAGTATTTCCAAATATTGGATGACCAGTTGGAACATAGTCAAATTTTACACTAACTAAATTAGAGTTACTACAAGTGCATAAATATGTGTTACTAAATAGTCTTATTATATATCCATTTATTTAAGAATTTATATTTAAAACTAAGACACAACTAAGGGGTCAAGATTGAAATGAGATGGAATTAATAAGAGTTGTTAATAAGAAGATTGCCAAATGGTTCGCCTGTCATGTAAGTATATACTCATATTCATATTATTGATATGTAGTTGTTTTGTCTATGTTTAAAGTAACACCTTATATATATATATATATATATATTTCTAGATAATGAATTTTGTGAATTGAACTAAAATATTAAATTATTAGAAGTTTTTGGCTCGAGGTCCTCTAAGGAAGGATAAGAGATTTGATGCCTAAAATATTCATGACTTTAAGTTTCATACAATTTATCACGAAGAAGACTTGAAAACTCAAAAAAGTGGTGTATTTACACTTAAAAAGTGGGATTCTATGGAAATATGATTGATATAATTGAATTAAACTATCATGATCAATTTCTAGTTATCTTATTCAAATGTAAGTGGGTCAACATTGATAGAGGTATAATGAAAGATTCATTACATTTTACTTATGTCAACTTCTCTCACTTTATCTATACCAATGAGTGTGCAGATAATGATCCATTTATCTTGGTTTCAGAATAGAATATGGTTTATTATGTTTATGATGAAATACATGAATTTTTCAGTGTTATTATACACTTAAAACATAGATACTTATATGATATGGTTGATGTAGGTCAATTTTTACTTTGTGACAGTGAACCTCATCAACCAAAAAACATTGAACAATTTTTTCCTGAAAATATTGAAATAATAGAACTTGCAAGAGAGGGTGAAATTTAAGTATTCGTCGCAATGGAAGTTGATATCAATAAAGAAAATGAATATAAAGATAATTGAATGTATAAATTAGAAATGAAACTATATTATAATTTCTCATTTATAAGTGTTTCATATATATACATAATTATATTTTTTCCTTTTTTGTAAAAATATTTTACTTATATGTTTTTTATACATTGAATATATTATAAACCATTTAAATTAAAGGAATGCCGATAATAGAAAAATTTCAAGATCTTAGATGATCAACATATAGAAGAACACCACAACCACCATAGGATTTAGTGGATCTGAGTGATTATGCTATACCAGAGACTTTTAATAGTTTCCATAGATGTTGTTGGAAGTCCACCATCTGATGCACCTCCATCGATGAAGCAGTTGGTTACCCCTCAATCTAGGGGATATTGGAAAGTTACCATTACTGTTATATATGTCATTGTACAAAAAACTATATATTTTATTAAATTTTTAATGAATTTGTGAAACACATAGAGATAACAATAGAAGAGATATAAATATAAACACAAAATATGTATGAGACTCAAAAGACTTCAAGATTATCATTCTTTTTGATGAGTTTGGTATAACAACCCTTCCTTTTATTACACACTTAAACATGATTTATTACATAAACTTCACATGATAAAATAAGGAATATTGATAGGTCTAGTGTCTTTGGGGATTAGGATCATTACATAACAACTTAAAACATGAAATAAAACATCTTTACTGAAAACTTCCTTTACATGACCACTACATTCCCTCGTACTTAGCATTGCATGAGATAACCTGAAGAAATTCATAAGAAAAGGGTGAGCTATAAAGCCTAGTAAGGTAATAACATTGAATAACATGAGGAATACAATACATGTTAGAAAATAGGCATATCAATGGACCACAAGAGAAACATGAACATAAAGGCATGATAAATCTTGATAATAATAACATGGAAATGTGGCAACAACACTTAACATGGAATTAGCACGAGCCAAGGCTCATTATACATGGAGCATGAGTAAATTCTCATTGCACATGAAGAACGAGTAAACCCTTGTTGCACTTGAATTAGAATGAGTCAACACCCATTCCACATGAGGTATCATGATACTATACTTTACATAATGCATTGGAGCGCTATTAGGGTTCACCCTTCTTAAACATTTCATTTCATGCATAAGTGTGCCACATGAATCATATAACATGGAATCAATCAAAATAATAAGTTATTCCAATATTAAGTAATGTGGAATAAATAAATTAAAGTACCATTAAATTTTTATATGTAAATAAATGTGAATACCCTTGATAGATACATGGGTATGGTATTCACTACACAATGATCTTGGCTTAGAAAAAATGCGGTGCAATTTTGGCAGCATAATGGGGTGACATAAGGATTCATGAAAATGGTTGATGAGAGAGAAATGAGTGTCTCATCATATGTAAATGAAATGTAAAGTAAGGGGGTCATATAGATACATTTCCCAACAAACGTAATGTAATTTATATGCATAATACAAAATAATTACTTGGATGTAAAAGAGGAGAGAGAAATCCCTCACGGAATTTCGACATAGTAACGGGTGTACATGAGAGGCATTAATGAGAGATAAAGGGGTATCCCATCATCCAAACATAAATCGGTCAGTATGGTAGAGGTGATAAATCATACCCCAAAATTTTTAATTGAAAACAAAATGGCATAACATCTTAAAGAAAATTGGAAAAAAATGAGAAAGGAAGAAATCCCTTACTTGGAAGCGTGCTTCCAAAGGCTTGGAATTGGCTTGAGAGAGGCTTCTTGGGAGCTTGGGTAACATTTGGAGGATTCTAGAGAGAGTATGTCATGGGTTGGTCAAACTCTAAAGTATTTTAGTAAAGAGGAAGTGGGATATTGGGTGGGTTTATATAGGAAAGGAGAGGGAATTCTTTATTATTTAGGTTTGGGACACCTCACATTAAACTAATCAAAACCACAAACCAGCCCATGGGTTTTTCCCATGTTTTTTTCCAAAGGGGATTAGAAAACAATATTTTATAAATAAAATGGAAGAAATTATTAAAATAATAGTGTTGCTTATGTGGAGGGGAGTCACACTCCCAAGGAAAACAATTTAAAAAGACAAAATGTTTTACAAGCCTTGAAGGGTCCACTAATGCTTTGTAAAATAAATTAAACAAACCCAAAATCGCATTATTTTAATGGTAAAAAATATATTGGACAAACATAATGTTTATATTATTTTATTACATCACTATTGAGTCATTATGATGTCATAAAACATATTATATATTTAAATAGTATTTAATTTTTACCCAAAAATTTGACTGTCTCAGAAAATTATGAAAAATTCACTGTTGGATAATTTAGATGTCCTGATTCCAAAAGTAATATTAATTTTATCTACATAATTTTATAAATATTTGAATTTTTTACTTTTAAAATAAAAACTGACATTTACCGAAAATTCATGGGTTTTGACAAAAACAGCTTTCAAACCTTAATAAAAATTACAATTGCATTCATAAAATTGTATGATAATTTATATTTAATAAAAATTAATTTAATAATAATAATAATAATAATTTATTAAAATATTATTTAATTTAAAAATCCATTAATTCATCAAAATAGATTTCATAGTTGAATATTAAATAAAAATACTATATGCGCTTTAAAAACTATTTACAAAGTAACAATAATAAAATGAATGTATATTCATTATTATATATAAAAATAATACACATATTCATAGTGTTAAGGTCTGTTAAATAACCCCTTATAACACCTGCATAAGACCAAAGGGTAAGGTGCGCGATGGTGAAAAACTCTTGGGGTGGCTCGGATAACATCGCTCGAGTGGTAATCTATATTAACTTCCATTTATCCCGTAGTCGGTTCTGCTCAAGCTTAATGTGTTCAAGCTCGACTTGTGCTTGGTCAAGAGTGAATCCCAATGTCGCCACCTCCTTTTTGAGCTCCAACAAATGGACTTCGTACAAGGAAAGTCTACCGTATGAGGCCTTAGCTTCCTTTGTCTGAGTAAATTGGATTTGTTAAAGCCCAATATTTATACTAATAACGTGATCACTATTCAATAGATATATTTGAAATGGTCAAAAATCTTAACAGTATTTTAAAATTCAGAAATGTAAAACCAATGAAGTTCACATTTTATATAACCATAATAATACATTTAATTAGATCAAGAGTAATTTTCATTAATGAAAGTTTGGGTTGTTACAATCTCCCCCCTTAAGAAATTTCTCCCTCAAAATTTTCCTTTTCCCACACTAAAACAGATGTAGGTAACTATGCTTCATCATTTCCTCCGATTCCCACATCACTTATTCAAACTTTTGGTTTCTCCACAACACCTTGATGAGGGGCGTTGTCTTATTTTGTAGAACATTTTCTCTACGATCAAAGATCTTCACTGGTTGCTCCTCGCAAGAAAGATCATCCTCTAGTTATACTACCTCTAAAGAGAGTACATGTGAAGGGTCTGGTATGTACTTCCTTAAGAGGGATACATGAAAGACATCATGTACTTTGGCCATAGTAGGTTTAAGTTCTAGTCGATAGGCCACAACCCCGACACAATCAAGAATCTCGAAGGGGCTGATGTACCTAGGACTTAACTTCACTTTCTTTCCAAACCTCATGACCTTATTCCACAGAGATATGTGTAGAAATACCATGTATCCAAATTTAAAATCAAGGTCTAATTGACGGTTATCTGCACAACTCTTCTATCGACTCTGGGCTACCTTGATATGCTGCTGAATGGTTTTCACATTCTCTACCATTTCTTTGACCATTTCTGGTCCTAACAGCTTACGTTCACCGACTTCATCCCAACATGATGGTGTTATGCACCTCTTCCCATACAAGGCTTCATAAGGTTCCATTCAGATGCTCAAGTGGAAACTATTATTATAGGAGAATTCAGCTAGAAGAAGATGTTAATCCCATCCTGCTTTAAAGTTCATTGAACATGATATTAACATATCTTCTAGTGTCTGAATAGTTTTCTCAGATTGGCCATCAGTTTGAGGATGATAGGCCGTACTGAATTTTAGTTCAGTATCCAGAGCATGTTGAAGACTCTTCCAAAACTTATAGGTGAATCTTGGATCTCGATCGGATACAATATATAGTGGTAATCCATGAATCCTTACCACTTCTCTGATATATATCCATGCCAGTTGATCCAATGAGAAATACTCCTGAATTGAAATAAAGTGTGAAGACTTTGAAAGACGATCCACAACAACCTAGATTGCATTGTTGCCTTGGTATGTGTTTGGATGTCTGGTGATAAAGTCCATTGTGATGTTCTCCCATTTCTATGATGGTATGGTAAATGGTTACACCACCCCCTTAGAATTCTGCCTCTCTGCCTTCACTTGATGACACACCAATTACTTTTATGTACACTCAGCGATCTCCTTCTTCATATTATCCCACCAATAATGCTATTATAGATCTCGATACATCTTTGTGTTTCTTAGGTGAATAGAGAAATTTAAACTATGTGCTTCATCCAAAAGTTCCTTCTTCAACTCTAGACTTGATGGAACACATAGTATTTTCCAAAATCTCACAATTCCTTCTTCATTAACATTGAATTCCAAGTATTTCTATTTTCTGATAGCTTCCACTTTCTTCTGAATTCCCACATCATCCTTTTGAGAATCCTTTAACCTTTTCAAAAGAGATGGTTGAGCAATAATTTGTGAATGGATTGACAATGTTCCCTTATTTATGATTCCCATGTCCATATTTATCAAGTCTAAGAAGATTGTGTCCTTATCAATTCTCATCAATGATAGAATCATTGGGTCCTTTCTACTTTGAGCATCCGCCACCTTATTCGCTTTCCCTGGGTGGTAATGGATTGACCAGTCATAGTATTTGATCATCTCTAACCATCTTTGTTGGCGCATGTTCAACTCTTTCTGTGTGAATATATACTTGAGGCTTTTGTGGGCTGTATATATTTCACACTTCTCCCCAAAGAGATAATGCCGCCAAATTTTTAAAGTGAATATCACTACAGCCAACTCCAAATCATGTGTTGGATAATTCTGCTCATGAACTTTCAATTGCCTTGAAGCATAGGCAATGAATTTTTCATTTTTCATCAACACACAGCCCAAGCCCTTCTTCGAAGCATCACTAAATACCACAAAAAGTTCTCCACTTTTGGATAAAGTGATAATAGGCAAAGTGATAAGCCTCATTTTCAAATCCTTGAATCTTTATTCACATTCATCACTCCATGAAAACTTTACTCCCTTCCGAGTTAGCTTGGTAAGAGGGTTGGAAAATCGTGAGAAATTTCTCACAAATCTTTGATAATATACAGCTAAACCCAAGAAGATATGTATATCCATTACTTATGTTGGCCACTGTCATCCCTCAATTACAGCTGTCTTGGAGGGATCCACGGATATCCCATTTCTTGTGATGATATAGCCCAAGAATGAGACCTCCTTCAACCAGAACTCACATTTTCTATACTTTTCATAGATTTTCTCCTTCCATAAGGTCTCTAGTACAGTTCTTAGATGCTCCTCATGATCCTCCTTGGTTTTGGAGTATATTAAAATATCATCTATAAAGACTACCAATTTTTTTGAGGTTATATATAAAGACTCTATTCATCAAGTCCATGAAGATTTCTGGAGAATTAGTGAGTCCAAAAGGAATTACTATGAATTCATAGTGCCCGTATCTTGTACGAAAAGCAGTCTTGGGGATATCTTCCTTCTTTACCCTTACTTGATAATATCTCGACCGCAAATCTACCTTGGAGAAGTATTGTGCTCCAAGAAGATGATCGAACAAGTCATCAATTCATGGGAGATGATACTCTTTATTTATCATGATTTTGTTAAGCTCACGATAATCAATGAAAAGGTGCATTGACCCATCCTTCTTCTTGACGAAGAGGACTGGCGCACCCCATGGTGAAGCACTTGGGTGTATAAACTCTCTATCCAGATTCTCCTGTAGTTGTTTCTTCAGATCCTCAAGCTCCACAATAGCCATTATATATGGAGTATTGGATATTAGAAATGCCCCGGGTATAAGATCAATTGATAATTCAACATCTCTTCTAGGAGGAAGTCCAGACAATTCCTCAGGAAACACTTTAACGAATCCCCTCACAATATACATGTCTTTAAGGATGGTTTCTCCATTGGAATCAATCATCTGAGCCAGATATGCATGCTCATAGGGCATTAATATCCATGGTTGAGATGATGGAGCTAAAGAAGATTCATCTTCATCCTTTCACTTGTATAGAATCGGGGGTCGATTCTCCATATAGAGAGTTATTTCCCTCTCATGACAATTTATGTTGGCTCTATATAGGGAAAGCCAATCCATGCCAAGAATTACATCAAATTCCACAAAAGGGAGTATGATGAGGTTCACTGGGAAATTAAATCCACCGATTATGACAGGGGAAGAGTTATATTCATGAGATGCAATTATTTCCCCATTTTCCGTACTCACTGACATCTTTACTTCCATGATTTGTGGTGGTATTTGGATTGTTCTACTAAACTTTTGGGATATAAAAGAATGCGTAGAAATATAGATGATTAACCTAACCTTCACTTTTTGATTCTGGTTCTACTCTATACAATATATACCTAGGGATGATTATCTTAAATAGTTAAACATATAAAGGGGAATCCAATGACCATAAAGAGATAACTTATAAATTACATTTATTTCTTTAACTTATGAATTTATAAGCTTAAATCTATGTTATCCATGATCTACTTCTCAATATATATTCTTAGGGGAATTTTTTTATTCCCTTAATAATGGTTCATACTAAGCTTATGAATTAACCAAAGAATATCCCCTAGGAGTGTCATAACCAAGAGTGTAGAAAGGCCCGTTGTCGTGTACCAGGATACCCCAAGTTAAGCCCGAAACTCCTTATCAGGGTTTTCACCCCTAGGTACATCTATTCCATAGCCACCTCTACCTGCTCATATCCCAACATGGATGTATTTGCTTGATAAACCACTTAATAAATACCCACAAAAACTTAGGGATGTTTTTATTATACTTAGTCTTGTATCTAAGGCTTTACTAGGGTTTTCTAATCTTAATCCCAAAAATAACTAAACCTATCCTTTGATACCAATTATAACAACCCTTCCTTTTATTACACACTTAAACATGATTTATTACATAAACTTCACATGATACAACAAGGAAGATCAAGAGGTCTAGTGTCTTTGGGGCTTAGGATCATTACATAACAACTTAAAACCTGAAATAAAACATCTTTATTGAAAACTTCCTTTAAATGACCACTATATTCCATCGTACTTAGCATTGCATGGGATAACCTGAGGACATGAATAAGAAAAGGGTGAGCTATAAAGCCTAATCAGGGAATAAAAATTGAATATCATGACGAATAAAATACATGTTAGTCAATAGGAATATCAATGGAGCACAAGAGAAACATGAACATAAAGGCATGATAAATCATGATAATCATAACATGGAAATGTGGCAACAACACTTAACATGGAATTAGCATTAGCCAAGACTCATTTCACATGGAGCATGAGTAAACCTTCTTTGAACATGAAGCACGAGTAAACCCTCATTTCACTTGAATTAGCACGAGTCAACACCCATTTCACATGATGTATCATGATACTATACTTTACCCAATTTATTGGAGTGCTATTAGGGTGCACCCTTCTTAAGCATTTCATTTCATGCATAAGTGTGCCACATGGATCATATAACATGGAATCAATCAACATAATAAGTTATTATAGGATTAAGTAATGTGGAATAAATACATGAAATTACCATTCAATTTGTATATGTTCATAAAGGTGAATACCCTTGATAGAGACATGGGTATGGTATTCACTACACAATGATATTGGATTGGAAAAAATGCGGTACAATTTAGGAAGCATAATGGCGTGACATAAGGATTCATGAAAATGGTAGATGAGAGAGAAATGAGTGTATCATCATATGTACATGAAATGGAAAGTAATGGGGTCATATAGATACATGTACCAACAAACGTAATGGAATTTAGATGCAAAATAAAAAAATTACTTGGATGTAAAAGAGGAGAGAGAAATCCCTCACGGAATTTTGGCATGGTAATGGGTGTAAATGGGAGGCATTAATGAGAGATAAAGGGGTCTAACATCATCAAAAAATAAATAGGGTAGTATGATAGAGGTGATAAATCATACACCAACATTTTTAATTGAAAACAAAATGGCATAACAGCTTAAAGAAAATTGGACAAAAATGAGAAAGGAAGAAATCCCTTACTTGGAAGTGTGTTTCCAAAGGATTGGGAGAGGCTTGAGAGAGGATTATTGGGAGATTGGGGCACCTTGTGAGGATTATATAGAGAGTAGGTCAGGGGTTGGTCGAAATCTAAAGGATTTTAGTGAATAGGAAGCGGGAGATTGGGTGGGTTTATATAGGAAAGGAGAGAGAATTCTTTATTATTTAGGTTTGGGACACCTCACATTAAACTAATCAAAACCAAAAACCAGACCATGGTTTTTTCCAAAGGGTAGTGGAAAAAAATATTTTATAAGGACAATGTCTGAACTTCTTAAAATAATAGGGTTGCTTATGTGGAGGAAAGTCACGCTCTCAAGGATAACAATTTAAAAAGAAAAACTGTTTTATAATCCTTGAAGGGTCCACTAAAGCTTTGTAAAATAAACCAACAAACCCAAAATCACATTAATTTAATGGTAAAAAATATATTGTCCTAACATAATGTTTATATTATTTTATTACATCACTATTGGGTCATTATGATGTCATAAAACACATTATATTTTTAAACAGTATTTAATTTTTACCCAAAAATTCAACTGTCTTAGAAAATTATAAAAAATAACCATTGGATAATTTAGATGTCCTGATTCCAAAAAAAAAATATTAATTTTATCTAAATAATTTTATAAATATGTGAATTTTTAATTTTAAAATAAAAACCGAAATTTACCAAAAATTCATGTGTTTTGACAAAAATAGCTTTCAAACCTTAATAAAAATTACAATTGCATTCATAAAATTATACAATAATTTATATTTAATGAAAATTAATTTAATAATAATAATAATATTTTATTAATATATTATTTAATTCAAAAATTCATTAATTCATCAAAATATATTTCATAGTTGAATATTAAATAAAAATACTATATGTGCTTTAAAAACTATTTACAAAGTAACAATAATAAAATGAATGTATATTCTTTAATATATACAAAAATAATGCACATATTCATAGTGATAAGGTATTGTTACATAACCTCTTATAACACTCACATAAGACAGAAGGGTAAGGTGTGTAATGGTGAAAGACTCTTGGGGTGGCTCAGATAACATCGCTCGAGTGGTAATCTCTATTAACTTCCACTTCTCCCATAGTCGATTTCGCTCAAACTTAACGTGTTCAAGCTCAGCTTGGGATTAGTCAAGAGCGAATCCCAATGATACCTCCTCCTTTCCGAGCTCCAACAAATGGTCTTTGTATGGGGAAAGTCTACTGGATGAGGCCATCACTTCATTTGTCTGAGTAAATTGGATTTGTTAAAGCCCTATATTTATACTAATAATGTGATCACTGTTCGATGACTATATTAGGAATGGTCACAATTCTTAACAATATTTTAAAATTCAGAAACATAAATCCAATGAAGTTCACATTTTACATAACAATTATAATACATTTAATTAGATCAAGAGGAATTTTCATTAATGAAAATTTGGGTTGTTACATTGGGGGTGTCTATCAGTGATGCTGTTGGAATCTATGGATAGATTTTTGGGAAGCTTGATTCTGATACGGTGAGTTTTACTTTTAATTATAAAAATTGGAGGAAAATTTCCCCATTTTGGATAAATGAGGTGTTTGATAATAAGGTAAAGATAATATTAATTTAATATTCATTCATATCTAATTTAAGTCATGAGTAAAATTATTAATATACTTATAAAGTGTTATGTTTTTTATTTCTAGATGTTTTTTAATTTTGATGTCCCTAGCTCCATTTCATGCCCATGGACTCTAAAAAAATTAGGCAAGAAATAGAGATATTTTAAATGGATATTTTGACACGAGTTTAATGACACGCCTTTGGGATCTTTAAATATGTATGAGAAAGTTCCTGAAATCGTGTCTTATGAGTACTATAATATGTTTTTCAATATTAATAGAGATATATCTCATAGGGTAATTGAATATTTTATAGTATCTTAATAACATAAATATAATAAAATTATAATTTTTATTAATGTTGTTATTTTTTTGCAGGAATTATCTAAAAATTAATATAAATCATGAAAAACAAGTCATTCCTAATATCGTCGGGTCTTAGAGTTTTTCTAGAAAAATAATATCCTCAATTATATTTCAGCCATTATTATTTATACTATTTTATTATAACTAAAGGGTTTTTTCTAACTTGTATATTTTTTTTATAAAGGCTAATGAATTAGGTCACTCAGTTGGTCAGGCAGATATGTAGCTTAAAGTTCATAGGAAAGCTAATGACAGTTTTGGGAATGAACCTACCAGATATGTTGGAGTAATTATTTTTCATTACTATTTAATGTTATTTAATTACTATAAAAACATAATAATGAAAAATAAATTATAACAACAAAAAATCCTTAAATCCAATTAAATAGGGTCATCTACATGGATCAAATGGAGCCAATTAGCTCTATTGGTGTTATTTGATCCATGTAGTCAACCCCATTTAATTAGGTTTAAATATTATTTATTGTTATAATTTATTATTCATTATTATTATTTTATAGCAATGAAACAACATTAAATATTAATGAAAAATTTATTAATTATATAATATTATGAAATTTAAATAATTTAAAAAATCATTGTTAATATTTTTATATTAACAAAAAGATTGGGATGCGAACCTTTCACAATCATCATCAGTTTCCCAAAATGATGCAATTTCAATTATTTTAGGGAAGTAATACCTCAATCATGTATGAAGGATGGGTTTTGGGACTACTCCATCAAATATATTTGGTAGGGAAATATCCTGATTTACTACTACACCCAGTCGGTGTTCAAGTAATGTTGTTGACCAAGAAGCATAGAGAGAAATTTCAAGGTTGATATAAAAAGTGAAAAAATAGATCTTATAGAAAAAATAGGAACAATGGCGGTCAAAAATGGAAAATGATTTAGTTTATATATTTTAGAGGATGATGGGAATGATCCCCAAGTAAATTTATAGTCTTATAGCTCATCCTACTAAGGTAAATTTTAAACTCAATCCATGACTCCATAAAGAGTTTTAAATTATTTAAATGTTTTTAAAAACATGCATTAGGATTTAAAAACTAATAAAATGGTGTTGGATATCCATGAAATCATAGGAAAATGACCATAGATTATTTTTTTTAAATATGGAAATAGACAACACATCAATCAGAGTTACGGTTTGATCAGGATTCCTGTAATTGTGTTTTTAGTGTATTAAAACACTAAAATATGAATGTAATGGTAAAAAACAAAGAAAATGACCTCATATTAATGTTTAATCATGGTAAAACACCCATTTAATTATTTTTTATGTGTACAATTAGAAAACACATCAATCAGAGTTATAATTTTATCAGGATTCCTGTAAATGTTTTTTAGTGTTTTAAGACACTAAAACATGCATGTAATGGTCAAAACCATATAAAATTACCTCATATTGATGTTTAATCATAGGAAAACCACTATTGAATTATTTTTACTTGTAAAAGTAGACAAAACATCCATCTTATATGCGGTGTGATTGAAATGACTCAATAAGTAGTTTTTAAAGATACCAAAGTCTTTAAAAATGTGTGTTAGGGGGTAAAAACCAACCAAATAGTGTCATATGGTTGTGAAATCATAGGAATATGATTTTATATTTATTTATAAAATATATAAATTTAATTCATGTTAATTCAAGTTACAACTTGTCTGGGATTCCTATAAATGTGTTTTTAGTGTTTTAAAACACTAAAACGTGCATGTAATGGTTAAAACCATAAAAAGACCTTATATTGACATGAAATCATGGAAATGAAACCATTTAATTATTCTTGATGTATATAAGTATACAAAACATCTATCTTAGAGGTGGTGTGCTCAGAATGATTCAATAATCAGTTTTAAAAGATACCAAAGTCTTTAAAAACATGCTTTGGGGGGGTCAAAACCAATAAAATTGTGTCTGTTGTCCTTGAAATCAAAGTAAAATTACCATAAATTTGTTTTTGAAATATAGGATAAAACTCCATGTTAATCTGAGTAGTGGTTTGTTCATGATTCCCATAAACAAGTTTTTAGTGTTTTAAAACACTAAAAAATTTATGTAATGGTCAAAACCATAGAAATAATCCTCAAATTGATGTGAAATCATGATACAAATACCTTTTAATTATTTATGATGTGTATGAGTAGAAAAAACATCCATTCGACATGTGGTGTGCTTAGAATGACTCAATAATCAGTTTTAAAAGATACCAAAGTCTATAAAAATATGCGTCAGGGGGTCAAAACCAATAAAACAATATTAAATGTTCATGAATCATATCAAAATGACTATAGATTTATTTTTGAAATATAGGAACTGACCCTATATCAATCTGAGTTACAGTTTTCCTTGGATGCCTGTAAATACGTTTTTAGTGTTTGAAAACATAAAAACGTGTGTGTAATGATCAAAACCATAAAAAACAACCTCAGATTGATGTGAAATCATGGGATAACCACCATCAATTTGTTTTGTGTACGAGTAGAAAACATGTACATCTAACATGAAGTGTGCTTGAAAAAACTCAATAATCAGTTTAAAAAAATACCAAAGTCTTTAAAAATGTGCATCAATGGGTCCAAACGAAGAAAATGAATTTGGATTGCAGTAAAATCACAGGTCAATGACCGTAGATTTATTTTTGAAATGTAAGAACTAGCCCCACATCAATCCAAGTTACGGTTTTATTAGGATTCCAATAAACATGTTTTTTATGTTTTAAAACACTATATTTATATTAGGTGCTTGGGGGTATAATTACCTTTGAACACACACACACACACACACCTAACACACTAAAACATGAATGTAATGGTCAAAACCATCACAAACAACCTTATATTGACATGAAATCATGGAAGAACCATCATTGAATTATTTGTTATGTGTATGAGTAGAAAAAATGTCCATCCCACATGTGGTTTTCTCGTAATGACTCAATAATCGGATTTAAAAGATACTAATGTTTTTGAAAACGTGAATTAGGGGGTTAAAACCAAGAAAAAAGTTTCATATGGATGAGAAATCATAATACAATTACTCTAGTTTTATTTTTGAAATATAAAAACTGACTCCACATAAATCCGAGTTACAGTTTTCCTAGAATTCCCATAAACACATTTTTAGTTTTTAAAAAAAATAAAACATACATGTAATTTTTAAAACCATAGAAAATGACCTCACATTGATGTGAAATTTTGAGAAATCCACAATTTAATTATTTTTGATGTGTGTGACTAGACGACACATCCATCTGATATGCGGTGTGCATGGAATAACTCAATAATCAGTTTTAAATGATACTAAAGTCTTTAAAAACATGTGTCAAGGGGTAAAAACAAAGAAAACAACATCAAATGGTTATGAAATCAAAATAAAATGACCGAATATTTATTTTTTAAATTTAAGGACTGACTTCACATCAATTCGAGTTATGGTTTTCTTGAGATGTCTGTAAATGTGTTTTTAGTGTTTAAAAACACTAAAATGTGCATGTAATAGCCAAAACCATAGAAAATGACCTTATATTTATGTGAAATAATTTTATAATTGGTTTTTAATTATTTTTAATGTGTATGAGTAAACAACACTTCCATCTAATGTGCGGTGTGCTTGGAATGACTCAATAATTAGTTTTAAAAGATACCAAAGTCTTTAAAAACATGCGTTAGGGGATAAAAGGAAAGAAAAAAATGTCATATGGTCATGAAATCATAATAATAAAAAAATCTTCTATTAATTTTTGAAATGTAGGAACTGAATCCATGTAAATATGAGTTATGGTTTTCCTAGGATACCCGTAAACATGTTTTCAGTGTTTTAAAACAATAAGACATGTGTGTAATGGAAAAAACCATATAAAATGACCTCAGATTTGTGTGAAATCATGGGAAAACCACCATTGAATTATTTGTGACATGTATGAGTAAAAAAAATGTTCATCCGATGTGTAGTGTGCTCGTAATGAATCAATAATCAGTTTTAAAAGACACCAAGTCTTTAAAAACATGCACCAAGGGGTTAAAACCAAGAAAAAAATGTTATATGGCTATGAAGTCATATTATAATGACCATATATTTATTTTTGTAATGTAGTAATTTACACCACATCAATCTAAGTTAAGGTTTTCCTAGGATTCCTGTAAATGTTTTTTTAGTGTTTTAACACACCAAAATGTGTGTGAAATGGTCAAAACCATAAAAAACAACATTATATTGACATGAAATCATGGTAAAAACATCATTGAATTATTTTTTAAATATATTAAATTCTTACATATAAAACTCTTTAGAAAAATATTGAGTAATTTAAAGCACACCGCACGTCGGTTTAAAAATTGATTATATTATTATGTACTTTTCTCTTTTGAGTTACAAATGTTGAATCACATCTTAAATAGGTAAGCTTATGTTTTAACATTATTCTACATGATATATTATTTGATTTATGTTAAAATTAGTTTCATATCTTGGATTAATAAAATAACAAATGTTAAGTGAAAAATTATGAATATATTTTATGCATATTATGTTTTTTATTTCTTTTCTAAAATGTTATGGATTGTATTATAGGTTAAAGATGTTGATATTAGGCAGGAGGTTGGCCTTTATGATCCAAAATAATATTTATAATTCAATTGGTATGGATTATAATTTTTTTTGACATGGTTATGTCACAACCCATCCTCAGGGCCCGTGCCGTGACTACCCCAAGCTCGCCTTCCATAGGCCAAGGGCTGGCAACTAAGTTGTCGAACCAACACATAATACAAGACCATCTTTTCAAGAGTGTTAGAGATGATCAGATGTATCCACTGATTCATCTAAGCTGTCGGACCCACACATGATATAGGACCAGCTAAGCTTTCGGATCCACGTAGGATACAAGACTAGCTATTCTGTCGGACCCACACAGGATCCAGGAACAGAAGTCAGAACTGTCGGAACCACGGAGGATCCAAGTACAGTAGTCATCATTGTCGAAACCACGGAGGATTTTGGTATAGTAGTCATTGCTGTCGAACTCACATAGGCTTCCAGTACAGTAGTCGTCACATCCAGCTCTAGGGTTCCCGCACATAACACACTCGAATCCAAGAGGGTCCGCTCCTCGAGCCAAGTGTCAATACATAAACTATCACGAAGTATCGAGTTGCTGTATCTCGTAGTTTTGTCTCATCAAAAGGAACCCAACGCGACAGACGCCGCGTTAATCGGACGCCCGGTCTGAGAGTTATTGGCATTTCCATTCTAGGGGCCATGTTGGATTTTACGTTCGATCCAACCTAGACATTTTCCAAATTTTCCCAAAACTCACATAGATTATTGCAATAGGACCGCCTCATCTAGAGGGTCCCAGTTCCGTAGACGGCTCGTCAATCAGACGCGCGGTCTAAGAGATATTCACATTTAAGCGAAGACGGGCCCGGCCCGTCAAACCCAGTGGGTTGGTGGGTCAGCCCGACCCATCTCGGAGGGTCTGACCCGACTGGGGGTCAGCTCGGCCCAGTGAGGAAAGACCCACCTATGGACCCGACCCACGCTGCGGGCCGGTCCGGTTCACCCGGCGGTGCCAAGCGGCGCCGCCTCCTCCTCTGCCCGGCCGACCGTAGCCAGTCGGTTCGGCCCGGAACACGAGGCCCGTGTTGCGGGCCGCGGTTCTCCGGCCTGGCCGGCAGGTGGCCGGATGGTTCGCCCAGCCAAGAGACCCATGGATGCAGGCCCCGTCTTCCTTTGTGCAGCGCTTGCGGGTGCTGCGGTTTTCCAGCCCTGCCGGTAGGCGGCCGACCGATTCTTCCAGCCGAGCGGCCCGTGGTTGTGGGCTGCGGTCTCCCGCCATGCGGTGCCTTCGTGCGCCGCGGCTCCTACACGCAGACCGACTGGATTGGTCAGACGGTTGTCCCACGGTCCGGGCGGCCCGAGTGGCTGCCAGTCTCCCTCAATGCGGCCGGCGCGTGGCCGCCGCTGTTGTCGCCGCCTCTTTCGCCTCATGGTTCTTCTCTGTTGTGGTGCGACGACACCACGCCCTTTCATCTTCACCTCCGACTTCAATCAACAAAAACCATCGGAGGGGCATCGAGTCATGTTGGTTCGGCCTGCACCCTCCGCATTAGGCGATAACAGGTGGCCATCATCTATCCCAAACAAACAACGAGGAATGAGGGTACAATTTATACATAAAAAATATTCAAAACCCCCCACCTTGTAATTATCGTTGTACGTTGATGAGTCGCGGAAGACAGACGTCATTCTATCAACGTCGGATGAAGTAGAGCTCGGTGAAGTCGAGTCATGATGACACCCTCGGTGTACTTATTGGGTGGTGGTGCTTCCCTTCCTTTCTCCGGTTGAAGAAGGTAAAAGGTGATGCTTCACGTTCTTCAGAGACGAGGAGCGTTCTTCGTTGAGAGGATGGTGTTCTTCCAAGAGTTCTTCCAAGAACTCCTAAAGAATAAACGCCAATCCAAAAATAAAATAATGGCTACTCGATTATTTTATTTGTTTCCATAAAAAAAGAATTCAAACTTTTTCAAATTAATTAATTGGCATTAATTAATTTGGTGTGATGTCACCATAAATAGGGAAGTTGGAAGTGAAGAGGCTCCCAAACATTTATGGGGAGTTCCAATAGTTAAAGGGGGTTCAAGGGGAGTTGAGGAGTTTGATGATCGTGTAGGTCCCGCCACATAATATCCTCCCATGGGAGGTTATGTGGGGGGTGGGACCCACATCTAACTTCCACTTGGAGGATTAAACCACCACTTAAATAAAATTATGCCACACATAATTTTTATTTAATTTATTAAGAATCCCAAAAAAAATTAACTTCAATCCTCGATAAAACGTAACTGTGGTAAAAGTCTCCTTAAAAGAATACCGGTGCTGCAAGTTCAATGGTGCCCTCGAATTTCAATTCTGAGCACCGGTTCAAAAGATATAAAAACCAGCACGTATGATTACTGAACGTACCTGAACAAAACTTCAGAAATTTTTTCTGGGCACACTGGGCCTCGTAATCAAGCACCATTAGAAACTGTGGACTCATAAAATTCCCATGTATTTAAGAAAAAAAAAATTTCCACAGGATTTCCGGGTCTTTACATTCTCCCCACCTCAGGGCTTTACATCCCCGTAAGCTATAACACACACTAAGGGAACAAATGGGGGTAATGAGCACGCATCTGAGCCTCCCGCTCCCATGTGCTCTCCTGGAGGTTCCCGTGCTGCCAACGCATGTGCACCAGAGGAATCGACCATCCACGCATGACCCGATCCTGTCAATCCTCAATCTCCATTGGAACCTTCGTGAAAGTCACCCCGTCATCGATGTACAGCTCCCTGTGGTCGATGATGTGGGATGTGTTGTTCACATATCTCCTCAGTTGAGATATGTGGAAGACGTCGTGCACCCGATGCAACTGTGGTGGAAGATCCAAGTGGTAAGCCACCTCGCCTAACCTGCCGAAGACCTAAAAAAGGTCTGATGAATTGCGGAGATAACTTTACAACTTGGCAAAATCTCCATAGACCTCGTCGAGGTGAGACCCATAGAAAGACGTGGTCATCATCATTGAAATCCAGTGGTCTCCGTCTCCTATCATCATACGACTTCTGCCTGCTCTGTGCAGTCTTCATCCGCTCCTGGATGATCTGAACCTTCTCTGTCATAGCCTGTACCATCTATGGTCCTACAAATGCCGACTCCCTTGGGTCAGTCCAGCACAAAGGTGATCTGCAAGGTCGGACGTAAAGTGCCTCATAAGGTGCCATCCCAATGGTAGAGTGGTAGCTGTTGTTATACATAAACTCTACCAAGGGAAAGTGATCCTCCCAACTGCGACCAAAGTCAAGGACACATGCACGGACCATATCCTCGAGAGTCTGAATGGTTCTCTTGGTCTGGCCATCCGTCTGAGGATGAAAGGCGGTTCTTAAGCAAAGTTGCATCCCAAAAGCCTCCTATAACCCCTTCCATAGTTGGGAAGTGAAATGGTCATCTCGATCGGAGACGATCGTTGATGGAACACCATGAAGCCATATGATCTCCTGTATGTAGAGGCATCCTAGTCTCTCTACTAATCCCTGCTCTCTGATCGGTAGAAAGTGGGCTGACTTGGTGAGTCGGTCGATAATCACCCAGATAGAGTCGTGTCCTCTGGATGTACGTGGAAGTCTCATCACGAAATCCATGGATATACCATCCCAATTCCACTCTGGGAACTCTAAGGGTTGAACCAATCCTGCTGGAACTTGGTGCTCCGCCTTCACTTGCTAACAAGTGAGGCATCGCGAGACAAACTCTGCTACCGCCTTCTTCATACCCGGCCACCAGTGCTGTCGTCTGAGGTCCTGATACATCTTCACCACTCCTGGATGTATCTCTAGAGGGTAATTATGGAACTCCCTAAACACCTCCTCATGTAGTGAAACGGGTACCATGGTACATCCACTGAAGAGGATGACGTGATCCCCACCTTCAGAAAATCCATCAGGTGCCTACCCTATGGATATCTGAGCACATTTTGTCTCACAGTCAACATCCCCATGCTATGACTATTTGACTCGCTGAAGTAGTGGAGGAGTGACTGTGAGAGACTGTAGAAAGGCTGCTCCATCTCTATCCACAAAGGATATCTACAACGCGGCTAGCTGCTCTGTCACCTATCCTAGCAGATAAATGACTGATCTCCTGCTGAGAGCATCTACTACAATGTTACCCTTCCCTGGAGTATAGACTATCTCAAAGTCATAGTCCTGGAGGAACTCGAGCCATCGCCGTTATCTCAGATTCAGGTCCTTCCACAAGAATATGCACCTAAGACTCTGGTGGTCAGAGTAGACTGTAAAATGCTCACCCATCAGATAGTGCCGCCACATCTTCAAGGCGAAGACCACTGTTGCTAACTCCAGGTCATGGGTAGTGTAGTTCTTCTTATGCTGTCTCAACTTCCATGAACCATAAGCAATCACTGCTTGCTCCTACATCAGGACACACCCAAGTCCGGTCCCTGATGCATCACAATATACTACATGTCCCACACCTTCCTCTGGAATCCTCAAGATGGTAGCACTAGTAAACCTCTACCTCAGCTCCTGAAAGCTCTACTGACATCTCTCTGAACACATGAAGGGTTTCCCCTTCTTTGTCAATGCTGAAAGTATTACTGCCACACTGGAGAAGTCTGGCACAAATCTTTGATCGTACCCAGATAGACCCAGAAAACTCCAAACCTCCATCACACTCCTGGGTGGATCCAAAGCAAGTACTACCTCGATCTTCGCTGGATCCACTACAACTCCAGCCTCCAAGATGACGTGTACCAATAAGTGAACCTCTAGAATCCAAAACTGTCACTTTGAGAGCTTACCATAAAGCTGGTGGTCTCAGAGTGTATCTAGTACTACCCAAAAATGGTAGGTGTGCTCCTCCTCAGTAGTCGAGTAAATCAGTATTTCATTGATGAATACTATGAAAAAGTGATCGAGGTAAGGCTGGAAGATCCTATTCATGAGACTCATGAACACTGCTGAAGCATTGGTTATGCCGAAGGGAATAACAAAGAACTCGTAGTGGGTATACTGACACCTGAAGGCCATCTTCTACACATCCTCGTCTCGAACTCTTAGCTGGTGATAGCCTGACCTGAGGTCTATCTTAGAGAACCATCGTGCTCCCTTGAGCTGATCAAAGAGGTCGTCAATCCTCAGGAGTGGGTACTTGTTCTTCATAGTCACTTGATTCAGGCGATGGTAGTCGACACACATCCTCAAGCTCCCATCCACCTTCTTGGTGAACAAAATCGAAGATGCCCAGGGTGAAACACTAGGTTGGATAAATCCCTTACCCTGCAAGTCCTCCAGCTGTACTCGCAGCTCACGATGCTCGGCGGGAGCCATCCGATATGTTGGAGTAGATATCGGTGTCGTCCTGGGGTACAGGTCAATGTAGAAGTCTACCTCTCTGCGAGGAGGTAGTCCTGGAACGTCTTCAGGGAAAAAATCCGCATACTGATCCACCACAACAAGAAAACTCAGACTCCACACATCAACCGCTCCAAGGATGAGACTAGCCAACTGATGTGTGATTGGCTACCCCCTCCTCCATGAAAGTCCATCCTGTGCTGAAAAGGCTCCCTTCTCACCGATGAAGGTGAACCTGGTCCCATCCGTGTGGATACACCACACTTTGTGCCTAATACAGTCAATCTGAGCATGAATTTTGGATAACGAGTCCATACCCAAGATGACGTCGTACGACCTCGATGCCGCTACGAGGAGATCCTAGATGAAGCTCTCGCCTCCTAGAGTAAGCTCATACTGCCGGCACTAGTGCGTAATCATCAAGTCTGCTCCCGTAGGAGTCTATAATCGTAAGGATCAAGCCAACGGCTCCGTCGGAATCTCTGAGCTCCTAACGAGGGAAGTGGAAATAAAAGAATGACTCGCACATGTGTCTATAAGTACTGAAGAAAGGGTGGAGTAGACACAAATAGTACCTCAAATCATCTCAGGTGTGCCGTGGTTGTAGGCATCGACTGCCTGGAGCTAAGACCGCCTCAATCCGCTAGCTCCTTGTGGTCAGGGTGGACCTCCTGGTGGTGGTGGTGGTAGAGCCTCAAAACATCGTCCACTACCGGCTGCTCAGCCAGCTCCTCTTCCACGTCCGCCTGCTCCCAGCAGACCACCACGGTCGAACCTCTGCTTTTTCCTGGGAGGTCCCTCTACTGTTTTATGCTAATCTGCATGCAGGTTTGGGCAGTCTCAAGCCATGACCCTTCCCACCGCATGCATAGCAATGCCCGCTCCTCGAATAGCTGACTCTGTCTTGTGTGCCCCGCACAACCCAACCTGAATCCTGGGGTCGCCCACCTGATGGCCTGGTCTGCTTGGAACTCTTCAAAATCTATCTACTACCGGCTGCAGAAGACTCTGCTATGTGTCTCCCTGTGGTGGTTCTCACTGCTGGTGTCTTCTCAGCAAGAAAAATCTCCACTAGAAGGGCTCACTCCAGCACCCCTGCCTGCGTCGGGATGCTAAGGGAACCATCGAAGCCCTGCTATCATGCCTGAGTCCCTGCTCAAAGATTCGGGCCCTAAAGAATGGGTCTCGTACCATATCTGTGGAGTAGTGTGAGAGGTCGGTGAACCTCGCTGAGTACTGTTCTACTGTCATGCTGCCCTGCTACAGATGTAGTAACTCCTAAATCCGCACCGCACGAAGGGTGACTAGAATAAACTCTGAGTGGAAGAGACTCTCGAAATCTGTCCAGAGTAAAGATGCCTCGTCATGCACCTGGAGCATTAGGCTCCACCATCCGCCGGCTGCTGCATGCAGGAGTCTCGCGGAAAGGATCACCATGAGGTCGGCTGGTGTCCCTACCAATCTGAAAACTCTCACGACAGCCTCCAGCCAATCCTCTGCTTCCTGTCTGTGGGTCCATCTCTCCCCAGAACCTGGGGGGCCTCTGGCGCTGTAACTCGTGAAATGCACTCAGGTGGAGTGCACTCTCTACTGCTGGAGAAGGTGGTATCGGTGGCCCATTGGGTAGTGGTACCGCTGGTACCTCCGCTGTGATGGGGCCCTACACTAAGGCCTCATCGCTCGGTGGGCTACCACCTCATACAAAACTTAGAACCCTAGCTGACTGCCTTCGTGGGGATATCATGAAAATAAACAGGAGCACCATGATTAAAACAATATACCTGGTGATCTAACACAAAGTAATCACGAAGAAAAAAAACTTTTTCAAAGGAAACACACAGACAATTAGTGTTTTCGTACACTAAGTCAAAAATTAGAATTCAGAGTCCTGGTGTATGGATACGTCGGCCGCCGCACCAACACCGATTTCCCTAGACTGAAAACCACACCCAATACTCTTAACACTATTGCTTCACAGAAAAGAATGATCAGAGTCTTGAGTTCTATGGTAGAACCGAATCCTTTGATACCAATTTGTCACGACCCGTCCTCGGGGCCAATGTCGTGACTACCCCAAGCCCGCCTTCTATAGGCCAGGGGCTGGAAACTAGCACCAAAGGAGTAATCCTGATAAAAAGGGAAGGAATTACCTTTTTAACCTGTAACACACACACACACAGTCTAAACACAAGCAATAGAGGCAAAAAGTACTAAAATAGAAAAGTAAGGTGTGCTGAAAGTAATTGGGCTAGTATACAAACCTAGCTGAACAACAAGTACATGTAAAAAGGGAAAACATCTCCTGGATCATCCACTGGGGAATCCTACCTGAAGGGTAGGTACATAACTCGTACAACTCGTCCCTGCGGTACATCCCATCTAGTCCAGCTCCGAGCATCCTCCCTTCTGTCACCCTTTGCCTCGATCACTACTGTCCGTCGTCAGCACAGAACACAACAAGGTGTGGGAGAAGCCCGTGCAGGGGTGAGTATAACAATACTTAGTAGGGGACCCCGAGACCTCTGAAGGTCTCCCAGAATCCACAAAGGATATATCATATAATAAAGATACAATCACAAAGTATCAACCAACCATAATTAGGTATATTCCCATACATATACATAAGTTATCAATCATAGTTCGACTCCAACTCTCGAGCCCAAGCACAAACGATTCCACAAAGGAAGTAAAGTCAATCACCATGATGATAATGGTTGAAATACATGACTCAGATCACATAGTTATACATCTTTTTTAGTGTGATAGAGATGATCAAATGTAGTCACTAATTCATCTAAGATGTTGGACCCACACAGGATACAGGACCAGCTAAGCTGTCGGACCCACACAGGATACATGACCAGCTATCTCATCTAAGCTGTTGGACCCACACAGAATACAGGACCAACTTTTCAAGAGTGTTAGAGATGATCAGATGTAGTCACTGATTCATCTAAGCTGTCAGACCCACACAGGATACAGGACCAGTGAAGCTGTCTGACCCACACAGGATACATGACCAGCTATTCTGTCGGACCCACACAGGATCCAGGAACAGAAGTCAGAACTGTCTGACCCATGGAGTATCCCGGTACAATATTCATCATTTTCAAACACACGGAGGATTTAGGTACAGTAGTCATCTCTGTCGAACCCACATAGGATTCCGGTACAGTAGTCATCACAGTTATCTCTAGGGTTCTCGCACACAGCACGCTCGAATCCAAGAGGGTCCGCTCTTAGATCCAAGTGTAGATACATAAAATATCACAAAGTCTCAATTTTATGTATCCTGTAGTTACATATCATCAAAAGTAACCCAATGCGACAGATGACGCGTCAATCGGACGCCTGATCTGAGAGTTATTGACATTTTCGTTCCAGGGGCACAGTTGGATTTTACGTTCGATCCAACCCGTCTGTTTTCAAAATTTTCCCAAAACTCACATAGAGTATCACAAAAGGACCGCCTCATCGATAGGGTCCTATTTCCGTAGACGGTGCGTCAATCAAACTCGCGGTCTAGGAGATATTCACATTTAAGCGAAGACGGGCCCAGCCCGTCAAACCCAGTGGGTTGGCGGGTTGGCCCAACCCGGCTCGGCGGGTCCGACCTGGCTGGGGGTTGGCCCAGACCAGTGGGGAGTGTCCCAACTGTGGACCCGGCCCATGCTGCGGGCTGGTCCGGTTCACCCGGCGGTGCCAAACGGCGCCGCCTCCTCCTCTGCCCGGCCGGCAGGCAGCCGACCGGTTCGCCAAGCCGAGCGGCCCGTGGATGCGGGCCGCGTCCTCCTCCACACGGCACCTGCGGGCGCCACGGTTTTCCATCCCGAATGACAGGTGACTGGCCGGTTCTTCTAGTAGAGGGGCCCATGGTTTCGGGCCGCATTCTCCCTCCACGCGGTGCCTTCGTGCGCCACGACTCCTACACGCGGACCGGCCGGATTGGCTGGTTGGTTGTCCCGCGGTCCGGGCGGCCCAAGCGGCCACTGGTCTTCCTCCACGCAGCTGGCGTGCGGCCGCCGCTACTGCCTCCACCTCCGGTCACCGACGCAACTGCCTCTTCCGCCCCGTGGTTCTTCTCCGGTGCGGTGCGACGACACCGCGCCCTTTCGGCTTCACCTCCGACGTCAATCAACAAAAACCATCGGAGGGGCGTCGGGCCGTTTTGGTTCGGCCCGCACCCTCCGCATTAGGCGATAACAAGTGGCCATTATCGATCCCACACAAACAACAAGGAATGAGGGTACAATTTATGCAATAAAATATTAAAAACCCCCTACCTTGTAATTGTCATTGTACGTTGATGAGTCGCGGAAGACGGACGTCGCGGAAGACGGACGTCGTTCCATCAACTTTGGAGGAAGTAGAGATCGATGAAGTCGAGTCAAGACGATTCCCTCAGTTTACTTCATGGGCAGTGGTTCTTCCCTTCCTTTCTCTATTTGAAGAAGGTAGAAGGTGACGCTTCATGTTCTTCGGAGACGAGGAGCGTTCTTTGTCGAGAGGATGGTGTTCTTTCAGGAGTTCTCCCAAGCTCCCCCAAAGAATAAACACCAAGCCAAACATAAAATAATGGCTAATCTATTATTTTATTTGTTTCCATGAAAAAATAATTCAAATGTTTTCAAATTAATTAATTGGCATTAATTAATTTGGGGTGATGACACCATAAAGAGGGAAGGTGGAAGTGAAGAGGATCCCAAACATTTATGGAGAGTTCCAAGTGTTAAAGGGGGTTCAAGGGGAGTTGAGGAGTTTGATCCTCGTGTGGGCCCCACCACATAATATCCTCCCATGGGAGGTTATGTGGGGGGTGGGACCCACCTCCAACTTCCCCTTGGAGGATTAAACCACCACTTAAATAAAATAATGTCACACATAATTTTTATTTAATTTATTAAGAATCCCCAAAAAAATTAACTTCTGTCCTCGATAAAATGAAACTACGGTAAAGGTCTCCTTAAGCGAATACCGGTGCTGCGAGTTCAATTGTGCCCTCGTATTTCAATTCCGAGCACCAATTCAAAAGATATAAAAACCCGTACGTACATTTAATGAATGTACCCAAACAAAACTTTATAAATTGTTTCCGGGCACACCGGGCCTCAGAATCAAGTGCTGTCAGAAACTGCGAACTCGTAAAATTCCCATTTATTTAAGAAACAAAAATTTCCACAGGATTTTTGGGTCTTTACAGGTTACATATTATCAATGATTCTACTATAAGTTTTATTTATTATATTTAGTTCTGATTTATATCTTTTTTTTATTTCAATTTATGACATGATGTGTCATAGAGAAAATATTTTCAATTGTTTTACTTTGAATTTATTTATTTTTAATCCCATAAATGTTTTATTTTATGGGTAGTTGTCACATTTTTCGACTTTAGTGGCATTTGAGCTTAATTTCAAAAATGGTCTATTTTATATTTTAACTGTTTTAATTTATTTATGTATTTCAACCATAACTTTTTCTACATTGATAAAAAATTTAAAATTCATTTTTTAGGATTCTATAAATTTTGGTATTCATTTAATTCTTCTGGAATGAAACCTCAATCCATCACTTGAGTGCCCAAAACCAACTCACAAGTCAGGCCCCAAAAGCTATGCAGAGATTGGGATAATTTTAAAGATGGGACTATATCTCATAAATGGACAATACAAATAAGATAAAATTCGACATGGATAAATAGGAAACATGGAGTAATAACTTTTATTAATATTTACACACAGGATTCCTTCATTATTAAGGTATTAATGGCATGGGAACTCGGTCCATTGGAATATGAAGAGTCCGCATGGATAGAATAAATTTCCAGAGTAAATTGGTTATAACTCTCCCAAAATGTGGAAAATGAATTTGAAAATTTATAAGTCAATTTAGGAGACATATGATATGAACATTTAATAATAAACCATTCCAAAATTAGTTCATTAAATTGGTATACCATGCACATTGTTTTAGAGGAAAATTATAGAGACAAAATTTTCACCATTTCTCCCTATAAAAAAGTGTTTCTTCATCATTTCAAGGGGTTGGCACTCTAGGTGGCCATTTTCTGTATATTTTTAGTTTGTTTTATATTATAATAATATTATTAATTTTTATTATATGTAATTATTTTTCTTCCTCCCATTATCATATTTTTATCTTTTGGTTTCCACCTTGTTCTTCTCAATGTAAACTCTTATGCTCATGATCATGAGTAGCTAACTTGAGGGAGTTCTTAGGAGAGTAATCCAATGAATAACCCAAATCTTTGAACATTAATGATTAATTTTTCTTATTTTTTAGAGTTAGGATAAGGGAGAAATTAGTGGTAAATACACCTTTGTGTTTCCACTTTCCACCCGAGGTTTGGCTTTCACTTCTGTAATATTTTCCCTCGATCGAGGAGGTAGATATGAGGTCTCTTAGAAATTGTTGAGAGAACTGTATATTAAAAACCATTGGCATAAGAGGATTTTAGATAACCAAATCTTAACGTACATAGAAATTACATTACTTTTGCGTAATACTTAATACATTACAAAAACAGACGCCCAAAGACCGTATTAGTTTAGTGTCTTTGGAAACTCAGAACATAATCTTCTAATCATGGTGAAAGATATTCAACATCTCCCATAAAGATCTCCCCCTTTTGTTTTCTTACCTAAAACCTCTCTTTATATCCCGGGGAAAAGAAAACATATAAAGGGTGATCTCAAATTCTCAGTAAGGGTAAGCATGGAGAAAATAAAACAAACCATATACATTTGAATTTAAAAACATGAACATAATGTTTAAACATCAAAATTTTGTGCAATGACATAAAACATGGAAGTACGTAAGGCATATATCATAATGGAACATAAATAATGCTAAAATATCATGGGGAATAAAACATGTAATTGTGTAAAACCATTAAGCACATGATATGATTTCCATAGTATCCAAAGCATTGCTTCCAAGACCATCATAGTGGACAAAGTCCCTTACTGAATTGAGTTCACTCCTCGTTCCAGTCCTGTATCACTGAACCAGATTAACTTTCCATTCCAGCCATGTCTATCTCATGAGATATAAATCTTTACCCAATTCATTGGAGGAATATATAGGTCCCACCCATCTCATAATGAAATCATTCTTTCACATTCCACAAAATAAACATACATCATTCATAATAACCAACTAATAAAATGGGTTTCATAAACATCATCCCATCATAACATAATACATATAAAAGAAATGGATATCATTTTATTATAAGAAAAATAAAACCATGTAAATAATAGATACATTATACTTGAAACATAAACATACTAAATAATGTCATCTTAGATGGAAAATAGTTTTGATAAAACACTTGAAATGAATTATTGAGGAAAATATCCTTTCTTATTCAAAATCATTTTATTTTCACAAAATTCCATTCAATTTTAAAAGGAAAGGATATTTTTGAAACTAATCATGAAATCTTGTAGAGGAAGATTCATGAAAATTAGGCATTATAAAACCATAAAAAATCCATTTATGCCGTATAAGTTAAAAAAACATTCTCCTCGTACTTTTCCCGAAAAAGTCAAAAAGTTCCTCGTATGGTAAACAAAAGAAAGATTCATTCCATAACACAATGTAAAAGTCAAATAGAGGTAAACATGTCTTTAAAAATACATGGATTAATATTAAAAACTTTATGAAAAACATTTTATGGACATGGATGAAAAATATAACCCCAGTCAATACTTACGTATAAGCAATCTCGGATAAAAATGAGATTGCAAAATTATCCCATACCTTTTATGATCGGTGGAATCATACGTGTCATAAAATAAAGAAAATTACATGCATATTTAAATATAATACCCTTCATAATAAAAACCATAAAACATTCATAGGAAGCATAAACACCATACAAAGGAAATAGATGGTGATTAAGGCATATGTCTCACAAAAATAAAAGTGAGACGAAATAATCCATTACCGTTGGTCCAATTTCTTCTGTACGTGTCTGAAAATCCTGTATAGTGGGTTTAAACATATTATTAAATTTTAACAGAACAATAACAATATTTATGATATCATATATGATTCACTTAGGACTTTATATTACCCGTTTTTTTGTAAATTCCATGTTAAAGCAGCGTTTTGGGTAAAATCATTTCATTTATCGTACGTGTTTCGACTTGTTGTTCTTGATATTATTACTTATATCCCAATTTTCTTAATTCCATAATGTAAAACATGATTTTTATATATTATATATTCATCATATAAATATATATTATAGATCGATAAATGGAATGAAATACACCGTTCATGGAGACGGTAGGCCGTACGTACGCATGAACGCTGTTTTCGTTTCCTTATTGAATTGAATGGAATTAAGTAAATGAAAAATATATGTACATAAATCAAGTATAATTATTATGTAATATTTTTCATTATTATTTATTATAAATACTTTATAATCATACTTGAATGGTTAATCAAGGAAAATGAATCTCATCGTGTTCGTGGAGACGATAGTCCGTACGTACGCACGAGCAACAATATCATTATTTTGATATTAAAATAGTATATAATTGGATGATATATCATATATACAGAATAATAATAATGTTATATTTAATATTTATATCATTTATACTCATTATTATACCCATTAAAATGATAAAATGTTTGAATAACAAACTACACCACGACGTGGAGACGGTAAGCCGTACGTACGCACGTGTGGTGACCTTTTCATTCATAGGATGGATAAAATAACTAATATGGTTGTAAAATTTTTATAATAATATAACAGTATATAGAAGATATTGGAGTTATTATTTTATAATTAAAACAACAAATAAGGAGGAAGTGGAAGAAGAAAGGAACTTGAAATAGGTAGTGAGATATTTACCTCTTCTTCGGGTTCTTACTTTTGATTTGATCAAAAGGGCTCCTTAGGTTGGATTTATGACTAAAGTAAGGACTCTAGGATGAAGGGAGGACAGTTTAGAGGGTATTTGGGCAGGATTTGTCCGAGAAAAATGGATTTGGATGTGTGAATTAGAGAGAAGGGTGAGTGCCCTTTTATAAGAAGGGTGAGGGGCACCTTAGGAAAAACTTAAAATATTATTTTATAATAAATTAATATTCAGTTTATAATGGCTCCAAAGTGAATTATTTATAGGATAGGGTGGGGGTGTGTCTAAATCCTCTCAACAAATAGGTTTTAGACAAGTTTAGGTTACCATTTATCCTTATCATTTAGATTTAACTCTAAGTTAAATAATTTAACTTTTACCGTGTTTTCTGGTATTCTTACACTATATGGTTAATAAAATTTCTATAAACTGAAAATAGAACCCTAATTGGTTCATTATTGTCATATATATATTATTATATAAGTATTTTGGCTGAAACTTATATTTTTAGGACCATTATATCAATTAATAATATAATATTTGTTTTAAAAACTCTTTTATGTCAATTTTGACACTATTTGGTATTTTGTTTTTTTCTAAATTCATAACAGCATTATTACTTCGAAAAACATTTATCTAACCAACCCTAATATGTTATATTAACCTATAAAATTATTTTAATTCATAAAAAGTCTCAAATTACATTCATTTGGGTATTTATAATATCAATTATGTTAATATTTCATTAATAAGGTAATTACTGCATCATTATTGCGTCATAAATAAATTAAATTATTTAATGTATAAAAAATATAAATAAATTACCATTAGGTAGTAAATCATTTTATCTTTCTAATTAATATTTATAGTCGAATTTATCTTATGTATAACCCTGTATTAAAATTTTTTTAGTTATTAAACTTTGATTTTAACTATTTTAACTCTTCTTTAAATAAAATAATAATAAATGTCCTAATGTGATCCAAGTGGACCTAAAGGGTAATATTTTATTAATAAGTTTGTTTTTGGTCGAATTAAACTTATCCAATAGAATTAGGACATGTTTTAGGGTAATAATAATATCATTTTTACCCTTAATTACCCCATTTACTTTTAACCGTGGTAAATAAAAGTTAAAAGTTTCAATTCACGAAAAATTATTTTCATCTCATTGAACCAAATTTTACTTATTGGTATCAAAAATTTCTCTCATATTTTTTAAATTCAACTCAAATAAGTGGTAAAATTAAGTTTTATGTAAATTTGCAAATGCTCTTAGGAGGTGGGTAAAAGACGGTAAAAATTTCAATAAAATTTATATATATATAAAATTATTATAAAATGACTCCAATGAATTAAATTGAACTTATATAGGTATTATGTATCAATTTTGACCTAAAATAAATTTAAACAAAATAAAAAATTATTTAAATAAAAATTCGGTTTTAAACTATAACTCAATGTTTTTCACTATTCATCAAAAATTGAAAGTTTTCAGAAAAATATCAAAAATTCACCCTAGGATAATTTAGATATTCTGAATCCAAAAATGAAGTCCATTTTGAAAAATAAAATTTATAAAATTTCAAAAAGTGGGTATTAATATTCATAATGGCTTGTTTATATAATATTTTAATAACATATCGTTGTTTAGAAAAACCCGGTATTGCGTACTACACACGCTATCGAGGAAGGTCACGATTGTGTGTAATGTAAGACAAGTCAGGGATGTGTGTAGTGTAATATCCCTTTGGTGTCACGTATAACATAATCAAAACTTATTTGATTTATACATTAAACAAAATCTATACTTAATGTTTTGTATAATAATTTCTACAAAACGAACTTGAAATTGTGTGTAACAGGAGCCAAAAATAGTGTTGCGTATACTATAAGCTAATAAAGTATTGTGTATAGTACAAGATAATCTTGGTGTAGTTTAAAATAGAAGACATAAAATAAATTAAAAAGAATATATCTCATAAAATCTCGGGGTGTTACATTCTACCCCCCTTAAAATTAATTTCGCCCTCGAAATTTGTCGGGGTTATAAATCGTTTACCACTTGAAAGTTTCATTCATAGAAACCCACATCATAAAAAGGAATAATAAAACTTAATATTAAAAATTTAAGTAAGAAACGTAACTTTTACCCAAATCAACTCATCACTGGGTTTCCACATAGGAGAACATAGGTGAAAAATATTACTAGAGAGGTCATCTACCAAACATGTAAATACCATCATTTACCCCCCATATATCATAAAATATATCTTGTTGGTCACATTCCAGACATGTGAATACCTTAATTACGTATTCTCTTAAAACATGAATAACCATATAATCTTTGTGAAAACATGAATGTTATCAAAAATTAACTCTTTTCACATACCAAAATCCAAAAATATCTATATTCTCAAACCATGATTTCACATTGTTCTTATATCAGTCATGAGCTCCTTAATACTATCAAATATCTCATTATCTTATTATCCCTTCATTATGTGCATATCATCTACTTTCCAAAAATATCTGAATAACCTTTCATGGTTACTGGTACCATTCAACATATATTTTCAAATACTTTAGGAAAAATAATAGTGCAACAATACTTACATGTTTATTTATTCTATAGTACCATTAAATTACCTATACAACATAACTCTTGATAAACATACAATCATTCCACTACATTCTTAAACCATTGACCGAGCTTCATCATTTTATTCCTCAACACTTCTTTCATCTCATATATCATTTGTATTCTCTTCATCATCATCAACATAAATACTACTCATACGACCTTGCTGATTCTATTCATGAGATTTTCCCTTAGGGCATTGGTTTGCATAATGCCCATACATTCCACATTTAAAACATTTAACCATTGTTGATGTCTTAGCAATACCATTATCCTTGTCTAAGGTGTTAACTAAACCTTTTCCTTTGAAATTACTGGCTTTGTGTCCTTCTTTTCCAAACCCAAAGCATCTTCCAGTCCCTTTGAAACATTCTCCCGGATTCCTCTTACCACATGATTTACATGATGGAAATTGAACTTTCTTTCCTCTATGATCATCATGAAACTCCATCTTTCTCTTATTAGCTGAGTCAGGAAACTTACCAAAGTTGAGATTATTGATCATATTATGAGATTGATTATTAGGCATAATAATGATGTTTGGACTTCCAAATCCCATTTCATTTGGTTGCTCATGAATAATATCATTCCATTGTCCATCATATCCTCCATTATCATGAATCTTTCTATTTCCATCCATTTTCTAAAACTCAAAAAGAATAGTGTGAGAGGCAAAAATCATACTAGGAAAATAACATAATAAATGGGGAGTACCTTCAATATCTAACATCTTAGGTTTAATTCTAATATCTTTACCGTAATTCTAAGACTATAACCTATACTTATACTTAACCTTAGGGACATCCCTAGACATACCTTAGAAATATCTCTAGGGATTTCACTAAGGTTTTCCCATCCTAGTTTCCAAAGGTTAAATAAACCTTCACTCTAATACCAACTATAGAGAACCAAAGCTTGACGTACATAGAAATTAAATTAATTTTTCAGAATACTTAATACATTAAAAAAATAGATGCCTAAAGATCGTATTAGTTTAGTGTCTTTGGAAACTCGGAACATAATCTTCTAATCATGGTGAAAGATCTTCAACATCTCCCATAAAGATCTCCCCCTTTTGTTTTCTTACCTAAAACCTTTATTTATATCTTGGGGAAAATAAAACATATAAAGGGTGAGCTCAAATGCTCAGTAAGGGTAAGCATGGAGAAAATAAAACAAACCATATACATTTGAATTTAAAAACATGAACATAAAGTTTAAACATCAAAATTTTCAGCAATGACATAAAACATGGAAGTATGTAAGGCATAGATCATAATGGAACATCAATCATGATAAAATAGCATGGGGAATAAAACATGTAATTTTGGAAAACCATTAAGCACATGATATTATTTCCATAGTATCAAAGGCATTGCTTCCAAGACCATCATAGTGGACAAAGTCCCTTACCGAATCGAGTTCACTCCTCATTCCAGTCCTGTATCACTGAATCTGATTAACTTGTCGTTCTAGCCATGTCTATCTCATGTGATATAAATATTTACCCAATGTATTGGAGGGAGATATAGGTCCCACCCATCTCATAATGAAATCATTCTTTTGTGTGCCACAAAATAAACATACATCATTCATAATAAACCAATGAATAAAATGGGTTTCATAAACATCATCCCATTATAACATAATCCATATAAAAGAAATGGATATCATTTTATTATAAGAAAAATAAAACCATGTAAATAATATAGACATTATACTTGAAACATAAATATACTAAATAATGTCATCTTAGATGGAAAATAGTTTTGATAAAACACTTGAAATGAATTCTTGAGGAAAATATTCTTTCTTCTTCAAAATCATTTTGTTTTCACAAAATGACATTCAATTTTAAAAGAAAAAGATTTTTTTGAAACTAATAATGAAATCTTGTAGATTAATATTCATGAATATTAGGCATTATTAAACCATAAAAAATCCGTTCATGCCGTATAAGTTAAAAAAAACATTCTCCTCGTACTTTTTCCGAAAAAGTCAAAAAGTTCCTCGTATGGTAAACAAAAGAAACATTACTTCCATAACAAAATGTAAAAGTAAAAGAGGGGTAAAAATGAATTTAAACATACATGGATTAATATTAAAAACTTTATGAAAAACATTTATGGAAATGGATGAAAAATATAACCCCAGTAAATACTTACGTATAAGCAATCTCGGATAAAAATGAGATTGCAAAATTATCCACTACCTTTTATGATCGGTGGAATCATATGTGTCATAAAATAAAGAAAATTAAATTTATATTTAAATATCATATCCTTCATTATAAAAATCATAAAACATTCATAGGAAGCATAAACACCATACAAAGGAAATAGATGGTGATTAAGGCATATGTCTCACAGAAATAAAAGTGAGAAGAAATAGTCCCTTACTGTAGGTCCAATTTCTTATGTACGTGTATGAAAATCCTGTATAGTGGGTTTAAACATATTATTAACTTGTAAGAGAACAATAATAATATTTATGATATCATATATGATTCACTTAGGACTTTATATTACCCTTTATTTTGTAAATTCCATGTTAAATCAGCATTTTGGGTAAAATCATTTCATTTATCGTACGTGTTTCGACTTGTTGTTCTTGATATTATTACTTATACCCAAATTTATTTAATTAAATAATGTAAAAAAATTATTTTTATATAATATATATTCATTATATAAATATATATTATAGATCGATAAATGGAATGAAGTACACCGTTCATGGAGACGGTAGACCGTACGTACGCATGAACGCTATTTTCATTTCCTTATTGAATTGAATGGAATTATGTAAATGAAACATATATATAGATAAATCAAGTATAATTATTGTGTAATATATTTCACGATTATTTATTATATATACTTTATAATCATACATTAATGGTTAATCATGGAAAATGAGTCTCATTGCGTTCGTGGAGACGGTAGTCCGTACGTGCGCACGAGCGATAATATCATTCTTTTGATATTAAAATAGTATATAATTGGATGGTATATCATATATAAATAATCATAATAATGTTATATTTATTATTAAAATCATTTATACTCATTATTATACCCATCAAAAAGATGAAATGTTTGAATAACAAACTACACCACGACGTGGAGACGGTAAGCCGTACGTATGCACGTGTGGTGAATTTTTCATTCATAGTATGGATAAAATAACTAATATGGTTGTACAATTTTTATAATAACATCACAGTATATATAATATACTGGAGTTATTATTTTATAATGGAAACAACAAAGAAGGAGGAAGTGGAAGAAGAAAGGAACTTGAAATAGGTGGTGAGATATTTACCTCTTCTTCGGGTTCTTCCTTTTGATTTGATCAAAAGGGATCCTTAGGTTGGATTTCTGACTAAAGAAAGGCCTCTAGGATTAAGGGAGGACAGTTTATAGGGTATTTGGGAAGGTTTTGGCCGATACAAATTGATTTGGAGGTGTGAATTAGATAGAAGGGTGAGTGCCCTTTTATTAGAGGGGTGAGGGGCACCTTCGGAAAAACTTAAAATATTATTTTATAGTAAATTCATATTAGGTTTATAATGGATCCAAGGTGACTTATTTCGAGGATAGTATGAGTATGGGTCAAAATCCTCTCAACCAATAGGTTTTAGACAAGTTTAGGTTACCATTTTAACCTTATCATTTAGATTTAACTCTAAGTTAAATAATTTAACTTTTACCGTGTCTTCTTGTATTCTTACACTATATGGTTAATAAACTTACTATAAACTACCAATATAACCCCAATTGGTTCATTATTGTCATATATATTATTATATAAGTCTTTTTTACAAACATTAGATTTTTAGGATCATTATATCAATTAATAATATAATATTTGTTTTAAAAACTCTTTTATGTCAATTTTTGACACTATTTGGTATTTTGTTTTTTTCTAAATTCATAATAGCATTATTACTACGAATACAATTCATATAACAAACCCTAATATGTTATATTAACCTATAAAATTAGTTTAATTCATAACAATTCTCAAATTACATTCATTTGGGTATTTATAATATCAATTATGTTAATATTTCATTAATAAGGTAATTACAACATCATTATTGTGTCATAAATAAATTAAATTATTTAATGTCTAAAAAATATAAATAAATTACCATTATGTAGGAAATATTTTTATATTTCTAATTAATATTTATATTCGAATTTATATTATGTATAACCATATATTAAAAATGTTTTATTTATTAAACTTTGATTTTAACTATTTTAACTCTTCTTTAAATAAAATAATAATAAATGTCCTAATGTAATCCAAGTGGACCTAAAGGGTCATATTTTATTCCTAAGGTTGTTTTTTTTTTGAATTAAACTTATCCAATAGAATTAGTACATGTGTTAGGGTAATAATAATATCATTTTTACACTTAATTACCCTATTTACTTTTAACCGTGGTAAATAAAAGTTAAAAGTTACTATTCAAAAAAAATTATTTTCATCTCATTGAACCAAATTTTAGTTACTAATATCAACCGTGTCTCTCGGATTTTTGAAATTCAACTCAGAGAAGCGGTAAAATTAAGTTTTATGTAAATTTGCAAATGCTCATAGGAGGTGGGTAAAAGACGGTAAAAAGTTCAATAAAACTTTTATATATCTAAAATTATTATAAAATGAATTCAATGAATTACATTGAAATTATATAGGTATTATGTATCAATTTTTATCTAAAATAAATTTAAATAAAATAAATAATTATTTAAATAAGAATTCGGTTTTAAACTATAACTCAATGTTTTTCACTATTCATAAAAAATTGAAAGTTTTTAGAAAAATACCAAAAATTCACCCTAGGATAATTTTGATATTCTGAATCCAAAAATGAAGTCCATTTTGAAAGATACAATTTATAAAATTTCAAAAAGTTTGTATTAATATTAATAACGGCTAGTTTATATAATATTTTAATAACATATCATTGTTTAGTGAAACCCAGTATTGCGTACTACACACGCCATTGAGGAAGGTCACGATTGCGTGTAATGAAAGCCAAGTCAGGGCTGCGTGTAGTGGAAGCTCCCTTTGGTGTTGCGTATAACGTAATCAAAACTTATTTCATTTATACATTAAACAAAATCTATACTTAATGTTGCATAGAATAATTTCTACAAAATGAACTTGAAATTATGTGTAACAAGAGTCAAGAATAGTGTTGCGTATACTGCAAGCTAATATGATGTTGCGTATAGAAAAAGATAATCTTGGTGTAGTGTACAATAAAAGTCATAAAATAAATTAAAAATAATACATCTCATAAAATATCGGGGTGTTACAAGGATATTCATACATATAATGGAGTGTGTTCATTAAGTAAATTTTAAACTAATAATAAGGAAATGAATGTTCACTCAGGGTGATTCCCTCAAGAATATCTTCTTTATTTATAACTTTATTCTGTTTTCATTCATTGTGTTTTCATTTCATATGGATGTTTAATTTTAGTATTTCATTATCAATTATCAAACTAATATTTATTTTAATTTTATTTCATAAAAATTATAAAAAATATATAAAAAGTGAATTATAATTAGTGAGTGCTTGACCACAATAACTCATCAAGAGGATGACCTAGGTCAGCCCCTATACTACACTTAGTTAAAATCATAAATATTTTGAGAGTGCACACGATAATGATTAATCAATTTGGAACCATTTCCAGGGATCCAAGTGGTCTTCACTCACTAATTTATTCAGATTTTGTAAATAAATTTCTTTAATTTAATTTTAAAAAAATTAGCTAAAAAAATTATCCTTGTTCTTGATGTATTTCTATAGCATCCCCGTCCCGATTAGCCACCCGAAAAGTGTAATCGGGATGGGTGACACTAGCCTTAGGTGTGCCTCCTGCATGACGAAGGATACTAAATATTAGTAAGGGTTTAAATGAGAAATAGTGGGGAGACTATATCCTCAGGGTAAATATATAATAATGGGTTGAGTACACATATATAACATGTAGTGGAAATAAAGACTCAACAAACTCGAACCAGACTCACCGAAGGAAAAATCCCAATTAATATTAGATAAATAGTGGAAGCAATAATAAAAAACAACAATGGAATCAAATAAACATTCCATCATGCAACTTATAGCAACTAAAACAAAACAAAAATTCAATACAGGTCATACAATACAATATCCAGAATGGGTCTCCAATTCTAGACCACAATAGCTACATAAATATAAGCATCATGATACAGACATATAAACAAAAAAGAAAACTCCAAAGTAACTCTTGAAGATGCAAGAACCTCAAGGTTCATTGGAAACATCCCATTCCAACTCAACTCGGATCCATCTCCAGAGCCCAAACCCTTACCTAAATGTAAAAGCATAAAGTCTACACATGTTCTAAAGGTCTCATGTAGGGTATGAGAATGTGTCTCGGTAGGATACTACCCAAGTGTTCATACCCAAAATAAGTGTTTAAAAAAGTGTGGATAATAATAAATAAATAAACATCACATGAATAAAGTAAACATATACTTCCATGGTGCTCAAAAACTAGTAGGAAGTCATCACCCACCTCATCCAATGCTGGAATCCGAGAAGAGGAGAGGATCCTTGGCCCATGGAAAAAGTTATCTCCTGATGTAAAACGACCCAGGTGAACCCTCAGGTTCCACCTCTAACTAAGAAACCCAACACCTCATTCCTCCAGACACCACATGTATCAAATAAATCTCTGACATCCCGAAGGCATGCCTCAACAAAAGTAACTGGTCCCTTAGACCCCTACTAGAAAGCACCTATCAGCTCAAAGAATGACATCATGACGCACAACGTTATCTTTCTTCAAATAAAATCATAGTAATCTCCTAGCATTAAATTCTAAGGAATGATGATCTATGTCCTCCTAAAGTAGTCCAAGTCACTACCTCAATATGACAAGCTTCATCCCCCAAATGATAGCTACAACACTATCGTCTGATGGCTTCTCAATTTCCACATGGTTTTCTATAGAAATAACACCAACATAATTCCTAATATGAAGTACTGGGGGACTCTACCCAAACAAGTAGTTAAACCCACCTCATCACTAAGTCAACCTGTGTGCACATGACTCCAATCGACAGTTTGGCCATCACGAGTGAGAGGCAATCACCAAATTTGTACCTAAGCCACATCCAACCAGCACCTCATGCCCCTATGACCATGTCACTCAAGTTTGATGGCCTTTCCATCCAATATCACAGGCCATTCCATCAACCTGATTGCCTTGCTACCTCAAAATGACATCCATGACACCCATTTGATGGTCAACACCACCTAAGTAATCCGGGCCAAGCCCAACCAGATGACCAGGTCACCTTAATCCTGATGGACATTCCATCCCAATATCTCAGGCTAAGCCCACCATGATCCCATGGATCACATCACATGAAAATCCATCATTTACTATATATAATTCAATAAATTCAATTTAAATAAGAAATTAAATTTAATATGATTGAATTGAACAATTAAAATAAACATAACAATTCAATGAAAATGAATTGAACAACTAAAAACCAAAATAATAATTCCATTTGATCTAAACAATGACCCTAGCCAAACCACCTAAGGAGAGACGACCTCTAACCTAGCCTTGATCTCATAAACAAGGCAAGGGAATGCCCAACGACATCACATATGGTCATACAACCAATTTAATATCAAGAAATAGGGTCTCACTCAACTAAAAACAAGCCTTTAACAACACTGAATTTTATCAGCACTAGAAAAAAGAAGTGATAAATTCACCTTTAATCAGTGCTAAAACAAGAACTGATAAAGGGTACCTTTTATCAGCACTTATTATCAAGCACTCATAAAAGACACCCTTTATCAGTGTATTTTTTAGCACTGATAAAAGGAAGCCTTTATCAGTGCATTTGTTTTAGTGTTGACAAAGAGTGTCCTTTGTCAACATTTTATTTTTAGCACTGATAAAGGAAACCCTTTATTAGTGCTTTATTTTTAGCTCTTGTAAAGTAATCCTTTATCACCTCTTTTTTAGAACTAATAAAGGACACCATTTACCAATGCTTTATTTTTAGCACCCATAAAGGAATCATTAATCAACGCTTCTTTAGCACTAATAAAATTCTGAATAAAATGAAATAATTAAATAAATAAAAAATAAAATGATTTTATTAAAATAATAATAATAATTTAATTAATTAAATAATCATTGATAAAAAATAAATAAACATATTATACTATATATAAATTATACATATTATATATTAAATATATTGATATATGTAAAAAAATTAAACAAATAAAAATAAAAAATAAGCAAATTGAGCAAAATATTAAACATTTTATTAATTAAATAAATATTGATAATGTTAAAAAATAGTATATAATAAATATATAGATATATATGAATGTATATAATATTATTTATATAATACAAAATATTTATGCTTTACATAAAATTGTAATATATTTAGTGAATAATGGTTTATAATTAAAAATTAATACGAATTAAAAATACTGACTAATTGTATCAAGTAATGGATATAATTAAATGTAGTTTTATTTTTCAATTTAACATAGATCAAACATATTATATTGATTTCAAATATACTTAATTAATTATTTTTTATATACATATGCATACAAATTTTTTTTTGGGAATTTAATAATTTTATATTATTTATTTTATATATATTTAGTTACTATGTATTAATATTTTCAATATATATTCATCTTTATTTCAATATATATCCATTTTTAATGACTTATATTAATCAAAATTTTCTAAATTTTCAACATTGTACTCATTTTTAATTAATCAATTTTACTCATTTTTAACATACATCCACTGAAGATTAAATATTCATTAATAATGTTAAAAATAAATTTTGTAAAAACATATTTATAAATAAATATATTTATAAACTATTTGATACATTTATAATTATAAATATATAAATAATATTTTTTTAAAAAAAGTATTTATATAATTATAAATAATTAATTATAAAATTACAATAAATTTATTTAAATAATGAATATATTTACTATATATATAGTTATATATATATATATAATGATATAAATATTATTTTTTAAAAAGTATTTATATAATTACAAATAAATATTTATATATTCACAGAATTATAAAATTATTAATTTATAAAATGTATTATTATAAGTATTATAATTATATATAATAATTATACTTTTTTAAAAAAATATTATTTTTTTAAAAGTATTATAAGTTTTTATCAGTGATTTTTTAGTACTGATAAACATAGAGATTTATCAGTGCTAAAAAGACACTGATAAATATTGGTTTTATCAGTGCTTATTAATTGAGCGCTGATAAAATGTATCTTTATCAGTGCTTTTTTGGAAGTGATGATAAAAGTGTTCAGATCTATTTTAAGAACCCTAACCATCATGAACTAGTTCACGGTATCTGAAGCTCTCTACAGAAGTGACCTTCTATCAGCGCCCCTCGCTGTCGAATCCAAGCTCAAATCTTGGCTAGAATCAAGGCTCCAACTATTCCAAGGCTTGAATCCAAGGCTCGAGCAATTCAAGGGTGGAATGAAACCAAGGCTAGAAAAAAATCTATTTTTTTTGATATCTTTAATTTCCCTTATTTATCTACTGAACATTCTCATCCCACATCTGTGTATACCAACAAGTCTAGTTTCACTATCCTATAATAAAACAACCCAAGATTCATTATTTTTTAGATATATTGTAGTATCATCTTCCTCGATAGCATGTGGCTCTACTTGGGACAAAATTATTACTATGAGAATTGAAATATATCAAACCCAATGTTGGGTCATGTTTATGTGAGGTATAATAGGCTCCCAATACCTATATTCCCTGACATATACTTCTTTATAATTGTTAACTTTTGAAATATTCATCCATGTAGTGGTTTTTTTTGTCATTGGTTTGGAATATTACATTGAAAATCACTTGGGAACCACTTTTTCATATTTTGATTGATAAATTAATGTGCTATGATTTCCTTTATTTTCCTATAAACTAAGGAAAATGTTTCACAAATCATAGGCATCTCGATATCGTACCTCATATGATCTATAAAAAAAACTGAATTTTGATTTTTCCAATCCTAAAATATTATTTCTTCGATATATATGAGTACAAACATCATTTGATCATTGTTATTCTTGATGTAGAGGGTGTGATCAACTCTACCTTGATAAAAATAATTATTTCATAGGTATTGATCCAATCTTAAATACTAGGTCCTCAGTGATTTATTTATCTTATACAAAAAATTCTTTAACAGATACACCTTTCTCTCATTTTCATCCATAATAATCCCATCCAGTTTCTCAATGTATACTCTCCCTTAAGAAGTCCATTGAGGAACATAGATTTGACATCTATTTGGTATGATTTTAACTACATTTTCATTAAAATAGATAAAAAATTAAAATAGTTTCCAACCAGTCTATGGGAGTAAACTTATCATAAATATGAATTAATTTAATCTAGGTGTTCCCCTTACACACTATCCATTCTTCATTTTGAGCCACTTTTCCATAGTCAATGAGTTTATTACTGAACACCCACATGGTTATGATAACATTTCTATCTTCCAGCCTTGGAACAATTTCCCATGCCACATTGTTCTTATTCATATCAATTTCCCATATCAATTTCCCATGCCACATTGTTCTATCTTCCAGACTTGGAACAATTTCACATTTTTCTTCATAGATTTGATCTAATTATCATCCTTGTCAGCCTCTCCAAATGATTTAGGATCTAATTTGGAAAAAATGAGGTTTTTTAGAGTCTTACTCCTTCAAATTTTCACCCAAACTTTCCGATCACCAATGACATTTTATTCATTGATTTCATCCTTGCTTGTATTTCTTGTAGTTGATAAAAATATATCCATATTTGAAATGATAACCCACTCATTAATACTGCTTAAAAATCACTTCATTTATTTCATCACACATCTAATAAACACTATGTATGTTTTAATTTAATCCATCTAAAATAGATCATTATTTAACATTGTCTTTTGGTTACACCCTTAGGAATCTCTGATTACCATCCATGTAATTCTCACAAATGGGAGGCATTACCCCTTTTAGAGAACACAATGAAGTAAAACTGTCATCATCATCAGTTTCATCTCCTAAATAGTTATTATTTCAATTTGTTTCTTGGGACTCATCCCCCATATATTTTATGTTTCTTGTAATACTCTGAGTAGTAGTCATCATATAGATGACAACTGATTTTAGTATTTCAAGAAACATAGGGGAATGTTCAAAAGAGATGGATAATGAGTTCCAAACAAAAAAAATGGAATGATAACTATTCATAATATGAGATGATGAGGATGAAAATTGTCTATAAATTTCACCTTTGGATTAATTCAGAGGATAACACCTACCATAGCGGAGTAATTCTTTTTTTAAATTAAATTACCCATTTTCTTCAAAGCATACTAAAATTATTTGAAATAATAAAATGTTGAGTTTCCCTTATTAGAATTATCTATAACTTTTACCTTTTATAATGGATATCTTATGTGTATTTATTTATTTATTGTACAAAATGAATATTTCATGAACCTAGTAATATATCTTTACTTTATCTTATGTAATTTAAAGATTTAATCCAATGTATCTTATTTTCTCCTCATCCTCCTCACTCATTGATTGATTTTTTGGTGAAATATATTTGTGTTTTTTTATCATCATTCTTGCTTTACCGCTGATATATCCCTTTGGTGAACAATGTTTGCACAATAAAATCATTATCCATAGAATTAATGTATTCTTTCATATTTATGTTTAATTTATTTCTTATTAGTATTACTCATATAGTAATTGTTTTCTTGTACATTTGGATTATTTTGTTCAAGATGGGGTGGTTTGTTCGAAGTTTCACATGCTCATAAGGGATTTGACTTCAAGCCTACAACTGAGATAATGACAATAAGGAAATGCATCAAGAATGTAAAAAACCATCAGGAAAATATGAATTCCTACTACTTATTTATTTAATTTTTCCATTATTTTATCTACTATTTATAAGTTAATTTCTTTATAATTTTTATCTAACACTTATTTAGTTTTTTTTTCACAGAACTTTTGGTAAGTCATATTTTTCTTTCAAATATTTTCAAGAATCCACAAAAGAGATAAAATGATTCTTTCTCCCAATATAACCATGTTTTCCATTTTCATTTCATTTCTTTATTGAGCTACTAAAACTGCATATTGATTTGATGTTCTTACCTGAAAAAACTTTCTCATTATTTAAATCCAGAAGAGTGTAGGAAGATCATGTTTCCATTTTGGTGACTTCTCGTGATATAATGAGCACATGACCTTCCTCTACTCTTATAACTTTCAACAACAAGAAATGTTTTTCAGGTAAGAACATTAATTCAATATACAGTATGGGAAGTTCAATATATAAAGACAATGGAAACATGGTTACATTGAAAGTTATCATTTTTTTTTTGACTTTGGGGTGTTTAGGAATCAACTACACCTCAATCTAAATCATGGTGTGACCGATATGACTCCAAGTGCTTCTTTTTATTTAAAATTGACATTAATTATAGTAAAAATGAAAACTTACATACTCAAAACTAATCAAAAATATTATTATAATTTTTATACTTTAGGTAAATGATCCATAAGTCATTTGGTATGTTTAGGAATTAGACTCACCTCAATTCGATGAACGATGTTACCATTATGACTCAATGTGTCTGTTATCTGTTTAAAATTGACATTTAAGTTCAAAAAATGTCACTCACTAAAAAAAGAAAGCACTCATGGATTTTATTGAAAGTTTATGAAATCAATTAATAATTCATTTTTGAAATGTTGGAATCGTTCTCACGTCAAATTGATACACAATGTGATTAGTATGGGTCAAAGTACTTGTTTCCAGTTTAAAATGACATTTTAGTAAAAAAATCAGTAAATTACTTAGAACCAATAAAACACACTTGGATTGTTTTTATACATTAGTAAAAAAAATTAATAGTCATTTTTGATGTGTAGGAATCATCCACACCTCAATCCGATGCACAATGTGACTAGTATGACTCTAAGTTCATCTTTTTATTTAAAGTTGACTCCGATTTTAGTAAAAATAACAACTGACCTACTCAAAAGTAAGAAAAGACATTTGTATTTTTTTTATACTTTAGGAAAATGATCCATAAATAATTTTTGATGTGTATAAATTAGACGCAACTCAATACGATGAACGGTGTAATCGGTATGACTCTAAGTGCATCTTTTTATTTAAAATTGACATCAATTTTAGTAAAAATGACAACTGACCTACTCAAAACCGAGAAAAAACATTCATATTATTTTTATACTTTAGTAAAATGATCCATAAATAATTTTTGATGTGTAGGAATTATCCAAGCCTCAATATTATGTACTGTGTGATCGATATGACTCCAAGTGAGTTTTTTATTTAAAATTGACACTAATTTTAGTAAAAATGACAACTGACATACTCAAAATTGAGAAAACCATTTGTATTGTTTCAGTACTTTAGAAACAATATCTATTTGTCATTTTTGATATGTAGGAATCAACCTCACCTCAGTCTGATGCACGGTGTGATCGGTGTGACTCAGTGTTTCCATTATCAGTTTAAAATTCACACTTTAGTCACTCACTAAAAACCAATAAAATACACTCATATTATCTTGAAAATATAGTAAATTTATTCATAAGTCATTTTTGATGTGTAGGAATTAGTCTCACATCAAATAGATACATGATGTGATCGGTATGAGTCAAAGTGAGTGTTTCCAGTTTAAAATGACATTTTAGTAAAAAAGGAAAGTGACATACTCATAACTGATTAAAAACATTCTTATTGTGTAGATAATTTATGAAAATTATCCATAATCCATTTGTTATGTTTAGGAATTATCCTCACCTCAATATGATGCATGATGTGACCGATATGACATCAAGTGCGTCTTTTTATTTAAAATTGACATCAATTTTAGTAAAAAGGACAACTGACCTACTCAAAACCAAAAAAATGAATTTGGATTGTTTTTATACTATATGAAAACAATCCATAATTCATTTATGATGTGTATTAATTAGACTCACCTCAATACGATCCATGATGTTTCTGTTATGGCTCAATGTGTCCGTTATCAGTTTAAAATCAATATTTTAGTTCAAAAAGTGTCACTCACTAAAAACTGATAAAATATGACCGGATTGTATTTATAATTTAGGAAAATTATTCATATGTTATTTTTTTATTTTTAGAAATTGGTATCACATAAAACTGACACAAGATGTGACTGATATGATTCAAAATGCGTGTTTCCAGTTTAAAATGACATTTTGGTAAAAAAGACAATCGATGTACTCAAAACTGAGAAAACACATTTGGATTATTTTGATACTTTATAAAAATTATCCATATGTCATTTGAGATGTGTAAGAATCATCCACACCTCAATCCGACATATGGTGTGACTAGTATGACTCCAAGTGTATCTTTTCAATATATAAGTTTCATTTTAGTTTAAAACATGCATCACATTGCCAAAACCAAGAAAAAAAGCCTAGATTGTTTTATCATCCTATCTGATATTACTTAATTAATTTCATTATAATTTTTGTCTTATAATTATTTAGTTAATTTTCACAGAGATAATGCTTGAATATTAACAAGAAATGAAGTGACATGCAAGAATCAACTGCAACTCAATCTGATACACAAGGTTACTTTTATGAATTAAAGTTTAGTTTAAAATTAACATTTTCTATTAATTAATTTATTTATATTTTTAATAAAATAATAATTTTTTTCTTATACATGTTCCTTTTTTTCTCAATCAGGGGTTAGTATCAAAAGAAAAAGGAAGACTGCTATTTTTGAATGTATGTAACAATTTGTACTTAGGTAATTATTTAAACCAATGTTTGAAATGTGTATAATATAGTGTTTATTTCATTTTATTTTTGTTTTAAATTTTATTTCATTTAAATTCTATATTTTTACTTAATTTTCTTGATTTCAGGGTGTTTTTGGTGTTGTGGTGTGCTGTTATATCACACTGCACTAGTGCTGTGGTGTGTTGTTACAACACACTGTACTGGTGTTGTAGTGTACTATTATAGTACACTACAGTATGTCCCTTTATCAGTGCTTTTAAAAGTGATGATAAATGAAACCTTTTTAGTGATTTTAAAAGTACTAATAAAGGAAAAATTTTTCCATGCTTCTATAAGTGATGATAAAGGACTAGGTATTTTAATATCACTCTAGTAGTTAACACTTCTCTAGCACTGATAAAGACCATTTTTAGTGTTTTTAAAGGATTTTTTGTAGTAGTGTACCCAACAAAATGCTAAAAGATGCAACCCCAATCATCTGTAAAAACATAAATAAAGTTATAAACCACCAACCTTAGACCCCTAGATGTAGGAACATTCGATATTTTCCTCTAAATTGAAGTAGTTTGGAAGAAATTGATGATTCCTTCGAACACCAGATACAGTTCTATAACACCCTGGATCACCGATAATGGAGATGGAGAAAATCCAAGAGGATGAGGAATGGGGTGAGCTCCCCTTACTATACATGACCTAGGAGGAGAAAAATAGGATGGGTTTAGGTTAATGTAGAGGAGGGAAAATTGTAATTTTTACACTTTAAAGGGCCGCACAGTTAGCTCGCATGGTTTTCCTAACTGTGAACAAACTGTATGGACTACAGTGCATAGGTACTAACTGTATAGTACTACCCATGCAGCTTGCCACACGATTGGATCTGATTGTGCTCAAACCATGTAGAATCCTCTGTAAAAATGGTAGAAAAATATGCATGACCATGTGCCTCACCCTGTACGGTTTTTCAAACCATGCGGTAGTAAAAAAACATGGTGTACAGTTAGCTGGAAGAGGCTGCATGGTTTTCCCCATACTGTACGCCTTGACCTGCAACTCTAAAAATAGGCCAACATCCGACGCTCCCGAAACACTTCCGAGTACCCAAGGATTTAGCTAAACCCCCAAACCCATCCGAAAACATGACATTGGGGTAATAGAAGAATTAGAATCAGGTTTTGATGATCAAAAAAGAAATTAGCATACCCACCAATTCAAAAATTCAAAACATGAGAGGTTTTTGAGCTGATTCAAAAAACCGAGATGTTACAATTTCAATTCAAATTATTATGTATGGACTGACTAATCGCAAGTACAAGTAGAAGTTAAAAATAATCCTAAATCCTAGATTAAAGAACTTATATAGTACATTCAAAAATTTAATATCAAATCTAAAATGGTATAATAATATCTTTGTTCACTACTGGAGAAACTAGAACTTGAACCGGAACCATAACCCGAATGAGTGGGGGAAGAGATTTCACCAATCATTTTTTATGTTAAAGAACCTTAGGAGGTTGAGAAGGGGCTACTAAAGAAACTAATAACATCCTCCTACCCTCAAACATTTCTCTAGTATTTCCCTAAATAAAAAATTCCATTTGATATACTTATGGGAGATCAATATTTTTTGGATGAATCTTAGAATTTATTTGTTGAAAATAACCTAAAAATTGATCTTCCCATCCTTGATAATGAAAAATCAGAACCAATATACCTATTTCTTACTTTGTAATATGATAATGAATATTCACCTAATGATATTTATTTTCCAATTATCTTTCTTGAAGATATCAATTTACATGCTGACTTACATGAAAGGTAAAACTTATTTATCGATTCTTCATGTTGTAATCTTATTCAATCTGAATTTTTTTCTAACTTTTTTTTGAAATTTCCGACATAACACAAATGGATTAGGACATAGATTTTAATGAAGAAACCACCTAATTTTTGGTTATTTAAGAATAATAGTGGGGTAATCATTTTTTGGTGAGACTACCTCCTCCACAACAACTTATATACCATATGGTGGAGGCCACTATGGAAGTCAATCGGGAGTACCCCTATTTTATTTTCCTTCCTCCTCTATACCTAAAATTCTCTATTTCTTATTTCTTTGGGGTTGATAATTTTATTATATTCTTTAGGGTTCTCCATTATTTGTTTCTACTCATGGATATTAAGAAAATTCACATGTGGAGATTTATCTCAAAGAAACCACACCACCTTCTAATTGGGGATAATCCACTGTAACTTTCCGACTAGGGGCAGTAAAAACCTAGCACCCACTTGGGGGACTAAACCAAGAATTATCCATTTTTCCTTCCCCTTTATCTATTTTTTTCTTTATTTTAATTATTATTTTTTGTTTCTATATTCTTTTTAGTTTTAAAGTGGTATCATCTAGGATCTTAATTCAATATTTCCACTAAGAAATAAATTAGGTTGTTTCTTTCCTTTTCATTATTTTATTTACTGCCCAATTAAAATTCTTCATGAAAATAATTATCTAATATGAACTAAAAATAGGGTATTAAATGGAGTAAGTGTGGGGTTGTTATGAAAACCTATTCTTATAAATTTTATATGTGATTCCATTTTATTTTTCATGTCTTTTTTTGATTTTTTCATGATTTCATTTTTTATTTTTGGTGTGTTTTCAGTATTCTTGAGATGAATCGAATAATTTGGAAAATAAAAACCATATTTTTATTTTTTGGATAATTTATTTATTTTAATTTTTTAGGATTTAAATGATTTATGAATAGATTTAGTTTCTTAATTTCAAATATTTTCATTTGATGAAGTCTGATTGATTGTGAAACTCATGTGCACTAGTACTGTCTGAATTTAAAATCATGCTGAACCCAAGAGATTTTTAAACCTTTTTGAAATATTATTTAATTTTATATTTTTATTGAGAGTTTTGAGACATGTTGTGTGATCCAAAAACTTATATTTTTCTTATTTTCAAAGCTTTTTTAGTTCATAGAATGTGTCAAGTATGATTGAGGCACCACACTGAAATCCCTTTTTACATTCAACTCTTATTTTGTTCTACCTTTTCACTTGACCTTTATTAAGACACTTTTAGACATGAAATACCTTGTTAGTAAGCCAAATTTCAATGAATTTATCACTTTAAAACCCTCTATAGAAGTTAAATTCATGATTATTGTTGAACTCAAGTGTTGAGGAGGGAGAAGATGAGCTATATTTTTATTTCCTATAGAATATGTTTGAGTTGAACTAAAAGCGCTTTCATATTTATTGATAATTTTGTGGAGTAAATTTCATGATGGATGGGCGTAAAAATTTAATTACAAATATGGTCTAGGTGATCACCAACATTTTAAGATCAAAAGATACATATATTTTCCTCAAAAATATTATTCTGAAGATAAATGAAGATCTGAATTCAAGATGAAACAATACTACAAATTGGGGAAAAGAGGGAAAAATTAATTGATAATGAAAATTCAAAGCTTGAACTTACCAAATGAATTAAGATGTTTTTAAGGTCATTAATTTTTTATCTGATTTTGGAGCACACCATTACTTACCAAAAATGTTTTTATGCATTTACTTCACTTTAGAGATTAACCCTCATCATTTTGCCTCAGATGTTTTTACATTTAACACCTATTAAACCTCAAACTCAGAAAAAAAAAACCATGAAAAATACTGCATGGTTGAAACATTTATGACTCTATGAATTAGAGATAATAGGAGGATAACAAGACTATGAAGATCATACATGTTATTGAGAATGAGAAAAACTTTTCAAAAAAAATCCTTGAGTGAAGAGAGAAATATTTTCATAGGGAGGTAGGAATGACATTCACGTGAGGATTAACATGAGATTGAATATATTTTTATGATTTATGATTATTTAGTTTATTTTTATCCATGTATGATGCATGATATTTTCTAGACATGATAATTTAGTTGTGTTGTCAGTTTTGCTTTGGGAAGCTTGTTTTGACCTTGGTATAAGATGATTGCCTAAGAGTGCAATGTTTAAGTGTGGGGAAATTGAAAGAGAAAATATTTTAAAATATTTTACTTTTAATTTAAATGTTTTTAATCCCATCAATGTGTTATTTTATGTGAATTTTTCACATTTTTAGGTTTTAGTGGAATTTTGAGCTTAATTGCAAAAATATCATATTTTGGATTTTAACCGTTTTAATTTATTTTGGTATTTTGGACATAACTTTTTTTACACTGATCCAAATTGTAAAATAGATTTTCAGGATTCCATAAATTTTGGGATTAATTTCATTATTCTGGACCCAAATCTCAATCCATTATTTTTTGGCCCAAAACCAGCCTATAATTCAGGCCTAAAAAACTGTGCCCTGATCTGGATAATTTTGAGATGGGACCATATATTATAAATGGATATTCCAAATGATCTCAAATTTTACATGGAGAAATAAGATATCTATTGTAACAACTTTTATTACTGTTTAAATGCGTTCTTCCTTCTTTTTTAAGGACACAATGGCATAGGAACCCGGTGTATTGGAATACAAAGAGTCTACCTGTGTAGAATAAATTTCCAGAGTAAATTGACTATAAATATCTCCACACATGGAAAATGAATATGAAATGTAGTGGGTAAATGGTGGATACATAGTGGAATAAATTTAAATAATCAAACATTCCAAAATTAAGTCATTAAATGGGTATACCACACACATTTTTCGGAGGAAAATTCTAGAGCAAAAATTTTCACCCCTCTCCCTAAAAAAAGTTCCTTCTTCATTTCAAGGGGTTGACTCTCTAGGTGGTCAGTTTATATAGTTTTTTATTTTAATATTATTATTAATTTTTAGTATATGTTATTATTCTTATTCCTCTCATTATAATATTTTTATCTTTTGTGTTTCTACCCCGTTATTCTCACTGTGAACTCTTATGACCATGATCACGAGTAGCTAACTCAAGGAAGTTCCTGAGGGAGTAATACAGTGATGAACCCAAGTATTTGAAAATTCATGATTAATATTTCTTATTTTATTAGAGTTAGTTCATGGGGGATATTTTTGTGAGAAGTTTCTTTGTGTCTCCACATGCAACCTGAGGTTTGTCCTTCACTTTTGCAATATTTTCCCTTAATTGAGGAGGTGGATATACAGTCGCTCGATGATCATTGAGAAAACTATATAGTAAAAACCATAGGAATAAGAATATGTTAAAATATATGATGGAGTGTGTTCATTAAGTATATTTGAAACTAATAATAAGATAATTAAGGTTCAATCAGGGTGATTCTCTTGAGAATATCTCCTTTCTTTCTAACTTCATTCTATTTGCATTCATCATGTTTTCATTACATATGCATGTTTAATTTTAGTATTTCATTCTCAATTCTCAATCCTCTATTTCTATTAGTTTTATTTCATAAATAAAAAAATATAAAAAAATTGAATTAGAATTAGTGAGTGCTTGACCACAACACCTTCTTAAGATAATGACATAGGTTATCCCCTGTGCTGTACTAAGTTAAAATCAGAAATATTTTGAGAGTGCACATGATAACGCTTCATCAATGTTTTCAATTTATCATATTATAACTATAGCTATAAAAGTATTTTCATGTAGTGGAGGTGGTGGGATGGATTTATTAGTCTTGAGTTGGTAAATTTTGGACATATTCTATTTTTATATATATGATTTCTGAGTTTATGGTTGATTGTAGGTTTTTATTTATGACTATTGACATATGGATGTATGATGCATGTTGATTTTTTTACGGTTTAGTTTATTGTATGATTAAGTTTTTTATATGCATATTTTTTATAAAATAGTTTGAAAAAAATTATTTGATTTGTCTAGTAGTAATTTATAATAAACGACACTAAACATAACTATTGTTAATTATTCTAGTGGTGATTATGGACGATTTGGTTATATTTTTTCACTAGTAGCAAAACAGTCACTAATTTATTTAGAAGAGGTTATCTTAATTTCCCCATCCACTCCCTAAAAAACCACCACCAAATTAATATAGACTCACTGCTAAGTTATTAAAAAACGACACATAAAGTAATTGCTGCTACATTATAAAAACTGCTGATAAATGATTATCGATTATAAAAAATGTGGTGGTTTAAATGATTATCACTAAAAAATATACCAAGAGTTTTAAACACCACATATAGTAAAAAAAAACTACCTATAAGGCCTCATTTTTTTTATAGTTTATATATATCAATATAAATATATTTTTATATTAAATATGAATTTTAATAATATACATTTTTTTTCTAAGAAGATAAAATTTTATCGGTGCTAAAACACATGCTAATAAAGGTCACTATTACCAGTGATTGATAAAAGTGCTAATAAACATAACCTTAATCAATGCTAAAAAGAAGCGTAGATGAAAGTAGTAGTTTTTTAGTTCTTTTTTTACACTGATAAAGATACTCATTATCAACGCTTTTATTTAGCATTGATAAAACCACCCATTTATCAGTGTTTTTTAGAACTGATAAGGGGAACCGCTCAATATTCACGATTATATAGTAGTGTATATTTAAATGTAAGTACATAAAAAAATAAGTATAGACATGCATATATACATTCATACAAATATAGTAATGTAATTATTTTCAATTATACATCTAAATAAATACATACAAAAATATGTATATACATGCATACATACATCTATCACTACTATAAATCCCACTTTATTTAGCACTAATTTTTTTTGACAAAGGGGATCCCTTTATCAGTGCTGATAAAACGTGTTGATAAAGGTTTCATTTATTAGCATTTTTTGTTCGCGCAGATAAAAGTCACCATGAATAATTTAATTTATTTATACATATTTATACTTTTTATATATGATTTATATATCAATGAGTATATATATGTAAATATAATATATAAATTTGATTTATATAACTATATTATAATAAAAAGATATCAAAACCATATTTTCAAAATTTTATATATAAACAATTATCAAATTTATATTCATCAATAAAAAATTTTAAATATATATTTATTTATATTAATTACATAATTTATATTTAAATATTATATATAAATATTTTATTTAAAAAATTAAAAATATATATAAATGAATATATATTAATTTAAATATAGTTATTTGAATTTATATATTTATATCCATATTAAATAATTTAAAATATACACATATATTTGTATTTATGTGCATGCATGTGTATGTGTGTGGATGTATGTCTACATTTGTATGTGCATGTATGTATATGTATGTGTATATTTATGTATGTGATCTGTGTGTGTGTGTGTTTATGTGTATGTATATAGATGTATGTGATGTGTGTATGTGTGTGTGTATGCCGTGTTGTGTGCATGTGTGTTTATGTGTATGTATATTGATGTATGTGATGTGATGTGATATGTGTGTGTTTATGTGTACGTGTATGTGTGTGTGTGCATATGTATATGTTTATGTGTGTGTATGTGTATGTGTATGTGTATATGATTATATAGTATCTTTTTATGCATATGTATATGTATGTATGTGTGTGTATGTGTGTGAATGTACTTGTATGTAATTGTATATGTATGTGTATGTTCATATGTGCGTGTGCGTGTATGTATGCATATGTATGTGTGTGTATGTACATGTGTGTGTGTATGTATGGACACGCGGGTGTGTGTATGTGTATGTGTGTATCTGTATGTGTATGTGTATGTCTATGAATATGTATGTATGTATTTGTATGTATGTAATGTGTATGTATGTGTATTTTTATATAAATATATTATTATATAACAAGAAAAGCCATTTATTTTTTCAATATGACACATCTCATTATAAATATGTATATATATACCCATATTCATACACACAATCATAGTAAAAGTCATTCAGTTTTTCAGATGCAATTAATGTAATTTTATATAGACACACACACACACACATTTAATCTTTTTGTATTTTTTTTAATTTTAATATTTATTTATACATTTTTAATTATTAATAATTAATATTTGTAATTGTTTTTAATTTATATAACTAATTTTTATTAATTTTTTTATTTTAATACTTTTTTGTATTTAAATATTTAAATAATTACTATTTATTCATTTTTAATTAGTAATTTATTGTGAATCTCTTTTATTTAAATGTGATTTTTAGTATTTATTCATTTTTTTAATATCTATTCATTTTTAATATTTTAGTAACTGAAATAATTAATATTAATATTTTTTTGTGATTTATTTAATTCTAATTACTAATTTTTATTAATTTTTAACATATATTAGTTTAATATTATCTATTCATTTTTAATATTTATCTATTATTAATATTTTCTATAATTTATTTATTTTTAATATTTATTCATTTTTAATTTCCATGCATTTAATATTTCTATAATATATTCAATTTTGATAGTTATTTATACATTTTTAAATATTAATATTCAATACTTTTAAAGTGTATAAAATTTATATAATTAATATTTATTAATTTCAATTTGATTATATTTTTACTTAAATCTTTATAAAATTATTATTTATTCATTAATGATTAATATTTCAATATAAGTATATTGTTTTAAATTTAAATTTTAATATATTTTTTATTTTAATATTTATTCATTTTAAATATTTCATTAATTTATATAATTAATTTTTTAATTCATTTTTTAAATATTTTTGTAGTTTATTCATTTTTAATTATAAAATTTATTCATTTTTAATATTTATTCATTTATTATTATCTATTCACTTTTAATACTTATTCTCTTTTAATATTTTTTAATTTTTTAATTTTTAATATTTATGCAATTTATTTACTTTTAATATTTATTTATAAAATTTTATTTATTAATATTTAGTATTTTTAATGTGTATATAATTTATATAATTAATATTTAATCATTTTTAGTGTAATATTTTTTTATTTAAATCTTTATATAGTTATTATCCATTCATTTTTAATTAGGAATTTATTTTATTTTTTTTAATTTAAAAGAAAATTTTAAAATTTATTTGTTTTTATTTTAATATTTATTCATTTATTGTATTTTTATAATATATAGAATTTATGTTATTTATTCATTTTTAATATTTGTGTGATTTACATTATTAATATTATTTTTTCATTTATCATAATGTTAAAACATTTATCATGATATTATCAAATTTATTAATAAATTTAATATAAATAATATTGTTTATTTATTTTTATTATTTTTGAAATTTATTTTTTTAATATTTCTTATTTTATATTATAAATAAATTTTAATATTCATTTTTATATAATTAGTAATTTACTGTAATTTTAAATTTTAAATTTTTATTTTTATTTTCTACTAGTATTCGTTAGTGTTGATAAAATAAACATTTACCAATGGTAACTGATAAGCACTGATAAACAATTCAATTATTAAGTCTTATCAATTAGCACTAATAAATGTGGGATTTATTAGTGCCTTTTTAGCATTGATAAATCTGGGGATTTATCAACACTAAAAAATCACTGGTAAATCAAGCTTTTATCAACTCTTTTCATTTTAACACTGATAAATATATATTTTATCGATGCTTTTTACTAGCGTGGATAAAACACTATCCCCTATTTTAAAAGAACCATAACTGAGATTGCCCCTATTCACACCATTCAAGCTCTTGTAAAAGCCGAAACCTCTTATTGCCTCCTAAGCATTTAGATAGATTGAACCTTAAATCGAAGGTATGTTATTCCTTACTCTTTTTAATCTATCCTTCATCATTTTTTATGATTTTTTTGTTCTTATTATTGGGTTCCTCTTGTCTACTTGATCTTTTGGCATTGTTTTCATGATATTTTGGTTCCTCTCCTTGGTTCTATACTTGAGTCCAGTGCACACTAGCTTCATAACAAATTTTTATAATTTTAAGATGTTGTCAACATTTCCATTTTTCCTGCATTGGTTTGTTACTTCATTTCGAACCAAGTTCATAAGTGAGAATGCACCTAATAATCATCATGGTTATCCCCTTATGCCACCTCACACTACAACCCTTTGTTTATAGTGCCTCCCCCACACTGACCATGCCTCTTGTGCACTAGCCTATCTCATGTGATCACTTTGTCCGGTACATGTCTTTCATTTTCTCCATTTTCTTGTATTTTTATTATTTTTCTCCAAAATTCATCCAATCTCATATGTAGAATAATTCCCACATTTCTCTATTAATATTCCACTAATTTATTAAGAAAAAATATTTTAAAAAATTAAATTATTAATTAAAAAAATACACAACTTTAAGCTATCAACACCTAAACTCTCATTTATCCTTAAGCATAGATCTCCACATCATTGAAAAGGAAATCCATCATATCTATGGTTTAGACATCATAGTCAACAAAACCATACAATTATCAATGAGGAATAAACTTGCATGCTTCACATAAAAAATATCTTCAACTCCTCACTTTGTAATCAAAACACATAATGGTAAAAAACTAAAAACATTAGAAAGAAACAAATAGAAAAATTTCCAACTTACTAAATGCATAATATAAATTCTTAATATATAGTTTCATATATACTATATTTATACAATCTATAGAACACATACCATATTTTTTGTGTCAAAAATCATGATATATAAAATGTTAAGAAAATAAAACACTAAAGTGGTATATTTGATACTTAATAAATTAATTAATTTGTAATACAATTACTCTACTACCAAAGATACATAAGAAATAATAGATAGTTTGGCCCATTCTCAGATGAATTTTGGATGTTCTTCTTCTCATTAGAATTTTCCTATTACTACTGGTTTTTTCTTTTGATTCACAATTTTTTTTTGTGGAATTATTTTTTATTGTTATTTTAATTTGATCAATAATTTTATTTGAATAATTAAAAATACTCTTAAAATTTTCTATATCAATTTTTTATTTTCCTTGGTGAAATAGAGGGAAAAAATATTTTATCAATATTTCAATTCTAAATTTTGGATAAATTCATACAAACATTTTTTCTATCATTATAATTAATATAATTCACCTAATATTATTAAACTTCATTTTAAACGTTCACATTAATTTCAATTTATATCTAATATGATGACTATATGTGGGTATATATAAAGAATAACATTTTAGGATTCTAAGATCATACCTTATGTGTATTTATTTATTTTTGTTAAATATGAATATTACTGAATCAAATATAATGCATATGAATAAAAAATGAATGAATGTCAATCATATGATAACAGATTATGTAGATGTGGTTAAAGACTTCATCAAGTTTTCAAAATATTATGCAGATGACCCTTCTCAAATCCTTTTTCCATGTTTACATTATTATTATTCTATACAAATTAGTCTAGAGGATTTGGAAGAACACTTGATATGTCATTGTATCAGTAAAAGTTATAAATGCTGGAGTAAACACTATGAATAACTGAATGTTGATAGTGAATGGGATAACACAATGTTTTATGGATCATCTGATATGATCATAAGTGTGAATTATGATGAATATCGTATTGAGGAAATGACTACATGTGAAAATTATGATGAAGATCATAACGAGGAAATGAAAATGATAGCTGAATATGAACTTCATGATCAACCAAATCTATTTTAGAAGTTAAACAGTTGCACAAATATTCCATTATAAGTTGGTTGTACTAAATATACAACATTTTCAGCCATACTTAATCTATATCATGTAAAATATATCAATATATGGAGTGACACTAGCTTTACTAAACTACTTTATCTCTTGAATGATATGATACCAGAATATAAGAATCTTAATTATCAAACATATTATGTCAAATGAATGCTATTTTCAATGGGTATTGTCTCTAGAAGAACATATTCTTATCCAAATGATTGTATATTATTTCATAAAGACAATGAATCACTTAAAAAATTCCCGAAGTGTGGTGTGTATCAATAAAAAATATGAATCAAGTCCTTAAAAAGTTGTATGGTACTTTACAATAATTTCAAGGTTTGGTTGCCTATATGGAAGTGAGGAGACTCCAAGGAAATTGATGTGGAAAATAGATACAATAAATAAATATGGGAAACCTCATCGCCCGACAGACTCTTCTCAGTGGAAGAAAATTGATCTTGAGTATCCTGAATTTAGAAATGAGTTGAGAAACCTTCATATTGCACTATCTATATATAGAGCGAATCCTTTTGGTGTATAAAGTAACACTCATAATACATGACTAGTTATTTTGGTAAATTATAAATTTTCACCATAGTTATACATGAAGTGAAAATACATAATGTTTTCTCTACTTATATTAAGACCATAAAAACAAGGTAATGACATTGATGTTTATTTGTCTATATTGATCAAAGATTTGAAATTAATATGATATTCAAGTGTTACATTGTATAATTCTTATATAAATTAAGATTTCACATTGATATTCGTGTTGTATGGGATGATAAATGAATTTCCTACTTATGAAAAATTGTTAAGATATAACATTAAAGTAATTATAGGGTGTCCAATTTGTGAAAAACATACACACTCATTTATCTTGAAACATCCCTTGATGATAGTGTTTCTAGAACATTCAAATTTTTACCCAAATGACATAGATACTGATATTGGATGACATCAATCAATGGGAATCCAAAATAAGACACAACACCGTATCCACTAAAAGGTGATCAAATCCTTGAGAAAGTAAAAAAATATGGTCACTTATTTTTGTAAAACTTATTTGGAAAACCTTATGAAAACTGATTGGAAAAAGAGATCAATTTTTTTTGAATTACCATACTGGAATTGTTTTTATGTAAAACATTTTCTTGATTTCACACACATAGAAAAAATGAATGTGATAGTGTTATTGAAACATTACTAAATTCACTAAAAAAAACAAAGGATGACATCAAGGCTAGGTTGGACATGATTAAAAAGGGGGAATTAGAAGAGTTAGCACCAGTGAAGGGTGAATGGTAGAATTTTATTCCTTTAGTTTCTTACACTCTGTCCATGCAAGAGAGATATTAGTTTTTCAATTTCCTGAATAATGTAAAGGTTCTAGAGGGGTATTCCTCAAATATCAAGAATATCATGTCAATGGATGATTTAATGTTAAAGGGCCTGAAATCAAATAACTATAATGTTTTGATATAAGATTTAATGCTTATAGCTTTACTTTTTTTTTTACTAAAAATGTATTCTATACATTAAACATTCTTTATTTATTTTTCAAAACTATATACAGTAAAGTTATAGACTCGGTGAAGTTTTCAACCATGGGAAAGGAAATTGATTCCATATGTTGTGAATTGTAGATTTTCTTCCTACCACCATTCTTTGATATAATGGTTCACTCAATGGTTCACTTGGTTAGAGATATCACCCTATGTATTACTATACATTATATATGGATGTAACCTATTAAATGTTATATGATAATTTTGAAAGGGTGTGTCAAAAATAAAAGTCGGTCAGAAGGTTGTATTGTAGAGTGATATATTTTTGAAGAAGATAGTGAATTCTATACTGACTACCAGTTTTATATAGAAATCATTTCTCTACCAAAATATCTTCACAACATGCGACTTGTGAGTTAATGAATTTATAGAACATATTTTGTCTCAGTTACCATTACAGAGAGGGAGCGTGCTCACCATTATGTTTTGCATAACATTTTAGTGGTTGATCTATATGTTCAAACCCAAAAAATAATTCATAGGAATTTGAATCAATCAAGGGTTAAAATATGGATATCAAATATATACAATTGATAGTTTATAGGATGGTTTTGATACTATATTTTTAAGGATTCAACTTCAAATATGAATTCAATTTCAGAATGAATTTGATTTATAGCTAGAGGAGAAACTGTGCATGTATTATCTTATAATGGTTATGTAATTAATGGTTATATATTCTATAAAAAAGAACATGGTGGATAAAATACCATGATAAATAGTGTATTTACTCTTATGGAAGAAGCGACACATGTATCTGGTACTAAGTACAAAAATACAATTTATACAAATATATCTTACTTTGGTATCATTGAATAAATACGGAAGTTGGATTATACAACATTCCAAGTTTTAATTCTTCAATGCAAGTGGGTTGATAATAGGTTTTCAATTAAAATAAATGTATTGGGATTCATGAAATTTTATTTTAGTAAGGAAGGGTATAAGTAAAAACTATTCATAATGGAATCATAAGAAGTATAAATATTTTATGTTCTGAATCCTACAAACAGAATGTGGTAAATCATTCTATTATCAATTGAAACCACTATAGGGTCATATGTTAATTCAATATAGGATGAAAATTTTATTGGGATTTCATAATAATTTCATGGCAGTCCACATTTAAACGTGGTATTTTATGTTAGAGAATTCCATAAGGAGGTGGTTTGGATACTCTATAGATAGGTCAAATCCATTCAAGTTTTAAAGACAAAATAGAGAGTTCAATAATTAGGCTATTTTTTAATATACATTTTGTTACCTCATAGTATCATGTGTTCACTACTATATTTAAATAATCTAAATTAAATGTTCAACTACTTATATTGATAATAGATTCTCCACACATTGATACTTGTAATCTTAAGGAATGACATGTTTCTCCATATACCAATTCTCTCAATCCATAGGAACGATAGGTTTCTCTACATGATGATGCTACCAATCCTGAGGAACGACATATTGATAATGATTAAATTGTGGAAATAGTATAAGGTAAACAACCTATGTATGAGAAAAAATGAGTGACTTAACATGACTATCTTGGTCAGAGTGGGGTGCTCAAGAGGTGGATGAATTGAGAATTCAATAAAATTTTCTATTAAAAACAATTTATAAAACAAAAAACCTTAATTTAGAAAACACTCATTAATTAATACAATATGTATATCTAATTTAATGATTTGAAACAACCTTTCAAGAGCTTGATAAAAAATCAGTTAGAATAAATTGAGATTATCTTAATCTTTCGAGATTACTTTAATAACATTAAATAATTTATATCACTAGTAAAATTTATATATCAAAGTATAGTTTTGAAAATTTTATTTGAAAAATAGTCTTAAAACATAGTAATCAAAACTTAAAACACACAAAATAAATATAAAAATAAGAGTTTCAGTCTCAAGCTGAGACCTAGTCCTCAATATGAGTCTAGTAGAGGTTATAAAAATAGGCAGGTATGATTACTGGCCTCTGAGAGGAATCTCTCCCGCTCCTCCTTAGATATAGGGTTTCCTATGGGTAGTTACAAAGAGGGGGAGTTCGGTGTCCAAATTTTTGTCAAATTGTCCCCCTTCTACTTCTAGTATTTCCCTACAGTTTCTAGAGTTTCTCATAGATTATTCTAAGAGATAGATCCTGTAGACTATGTTGGACTTACACTCACCAAGAGCCTCTCTTCTTCAGCTCAAGGTTTGTAGGGATTCTTTTTTTGATCTTTAGAAGCTTCCCTCTGATCCTCTTCTTGGGTTCATCTCCTTTTTTCAGTGATTGTTTTTCTCCTAGATTTTTTACTTGGTTGGTCATTCCCATATTTCTTCCTACCTTCTCATTTCACTCTCCAACATTATAACCCAATTTCTTTTTATCAGGCGATCCTTTCATTATTTACATCACCCATGCTTGGTTTATACCCCCTTTATTTTTTATGTGTTTTTTGTAAAGAACCAGAAATTTCAAGGAAATTTTTTTTCTTAATTTTCTTTGGGATTCTACGAGAACGCAGTTTCTGACAGCGCCTGATTATGAGGACCGGTGTGCCCGGAATCATTTTCCAAAGTATAGCTCAGGTACATTCAGTGAACGAACAAGCGGGTTTTCCTAACTTTTGAACCGGTACTCGGAATAGAATTCTGAGGGCACCGATGGAATCACAGCGCCGATAATTGCTTAGAAACACCTTTTCCGGAGTTGCGTTTTCTCGGGTGTGGTTATTAAATTTTTGGGTTAAGTAAAGGAATAAAATAAAAATGGTGCGGCCAATTTTTATTTTATTTAAGGTTGTTTAACCTAAGCTAAGTGATTGGAGTGGGACCCACTATATCCTACTCCACTAGGTAGTATATTTGTGAGGAGGGGCCCATACGAGCCCCACCTTTTTCAACCCCCCCTCCTTTAATTAAATAACGCACCCGCACCCCCCTTTAAATGAAGTCAACCCTTGCATTTAACTAGATATTAAAAGCCTCCTTTAATTGGGCGGTTAAAACGTTTCAATTAATTCAATCAATTGATTGATTCAATTTTGAATTTCAAAAACGTTTGGCTTGTGTGTTAATAAAATAAGACAAGTCTTATTTTTTTTATTAAGGGGTTCATTGTGCGTGAGGGCTTGGGAGAATTTTCTCAAAGTCTTGAAGTTCTTCTTCCTCGATGAAGAACACGAAGAACGCCGACCTCCGACGACGGACGACGATGAGGACGCCTTCCTTGGAGATCGACGACCCGACGAACATTCCTTCATTCCTTTTTCCCACGTCAAAGGACGGGAGACAACGTTCCTCCTCGGACGATCTCCATCAACGTGTGCGGAACCTTCTTTCGCGACGCCTTCTTTCGCGACGTTCAATTCCGTGACGAGCCTTCATTCAACAAACGCTCGAGGTAGGGGGATTTACTTCTTTTGTTCCTGATTACTTTCATCGCCGATTATCATCTTATTTGAGCCGACTGATATCGAAATAACGAGAGGAGGTCGGCCCACACGAACATGAGCGATCCACCTCCCCCCTTGATTGTTGATTTTTTGCGGCGTGTGTAAGGCGGCGCGGTGCCGTTGCACCGCGCTGAAACTATGGGAATGGGCGAAGAAGCGCGGCGCCGTCACGCCGCGCTGTTGAAGTCGAATAAACCGCAGCGCCGTCGCGCCACGCCGGAGAACCTGGAAGAGACCGCGACCAGAGCGGGGCCGCGACGGAGGGGCGCGGCGCCGTTGCGTCGCGCCTGTCGGACCAAGGCCGCAGCCTTAGGACGCGGCGGAGCAGGGAGCGACGTCAGGCTTCCAGCCGCTGGCGTCGGAGTAAGGGGACAAGACCGCGTCGGTCCCGTGGCGGAAGCAGCCGGCCGTCCGGAGCGGGCCGACCGGTCAGTTGAGAAACCGGGGGTTCGTAACCCCTGACTGGAAGGGAGGAGCGGCCCCCCCATGTGGGGGCCGTGTTTAATTAAACAGGGGGGCATCGCACCCCCCCTTGTCCGCCCAGCTCGGTCACGCCGAGCTAGCCAGCGGACCACGCCCAAGCGGGCCGGACCCGGACCCGGTTCAGGCCGACCCAGGGGGTCTCGGGCCGGGTCGGACCGGGCCCGAACCCCCTATTTTCGGGCAGTTTCCGTTCAAACGTCCAAAAATTGGGCTAAAAACCTCCGATCGTTGCACCATCTGTTGCGATGTGATCCTTGGATCGATACGGGCGTTTCGGTATATTAAGCTCAGGGTTTCGAAGAACTTTGGGTACGGTCGGGTTGGTTCGAACACGAAACCAACCGGGCCCTCGGAGCGGAAACACTTATATCTCGAGCTCCGGATGTCCGATTGACGTGTCGTCGACTTTGTTGGATTCCTCTTAATGAGACAGAACTTTTGGGATACTTCTCCTGAGATTTGGATGCAGTTGGATAGTGGCTGGGTTGGATTGTACCCGAAATCCAGCCGGGCCCCTGGAACGAAAAAGCTGATAACTTTCAGATCGGACGTCTGTTTGACGAACCGTCAGCGGCGTTAGTGATCACATTGGGAAACGGTCCCTATGAGTATAACCTATGAGAGTTCGGGGTACAATCGAGATACGGTCGGGTTGGTTCGCACACGAAACCAACCGGGCCCCTGGGACGAAAAGGCTAATAACTCACAGACCGGACATCTATTTGACGCACCGTCTGTTGCGTTTAGACCCCTATGACGAGGCGGTCCTTTGAGATACTTCTTCGTGGGACTTTGTGATACTTGGAGTATCGAACTATAGCTCATGGAGAGGACCCTCCAAGAGACGAGCGTACGGATTACGGAGACCGTGTAGCTGGCTGAGACCTGATGACTGCTTGTTTGATTCGATTCGGAGTGACTAGCATAGCCCAGTGGGGAGCACTACTTTGTGAGGTGGCAGACCCATGGCGGAGGATCACTACTTTGTGAGGTGGCAGACCCGCGGTACTCAACAGGAGGAGTACCTCGGTAGGCTATGAGGGGGAGCACTACTGTGTGAGGTGGCAGACCCATGGAAGAGGAGCACTACTGTGTGAGGGGGCAGACCCGTGGTACTCGACAGAAGGAGTACCTCAGCAGTCTTAGGTTAGTGAGAAGTACCTCAGAGTCGTGAAAGGATCACTATACTTTCCAGAGACGGAGCTCTTCAGCAGTTACAGTTTCGATAATGAAAATCCTGGTTTTAGCTGAGTCTTCGACCTTTGTGTTTACCTCATGATTGAGACGGGTCACTTGATAACTTAGGTGTATGTATGGGCATATACCTAGGCAGTGGTTATCCGTTGATTTCATAACCTTTGTGTTTCCTCATGATTGAGATGGGTTACTTGATAACTTAGGTATAAGTATGGGCTTATACCTAAGTAAGGGTTATCTACTGAGATTCTTCTTTGTGGTTATCCTTGTTGGATTTAGTGAGACCTTGAGGGTCTCGGGGTCCCTACTGAGTATCATATACTCACCCCTGCATGGGCTATGCCCGCACCTCGTTGTGTTGATTGCAGACGACGGGAAATGCTGACAGAGGCCGAGTGTTCGAGGACTGGACGGTACCCAGAGGTGGACCTCACGATGAGTCAGTATCCGAAGGTAGACTTCAGGATGAGATGACACTCGGAGAAGGTTGACGGGTGAGAGCGTTGTGGAGGCTATCTGTACCTACCCTTCAGGTAGGATCCGTGATGGACAATCTAGGAGCTGCGCTATATGTACCTACCCTTCAGGTAGGATCTGAGGAGGATGACCCAGGAGCTGCTTCCGTCCTTCCAACTGTTGTATTTTTCTATTGTACTTCCTTTCAGTTGTAGCTGCACTTTTCAGATGGGTTTGAATTCTGGCCCACTTACTTTTCAGCACTTCCTTTTTGTACTTAGTGATTTACTTCAGCTTGTACTCCGTGGTGTTTTGTTTACCTTTATAAAGGCAATGCCTTCCCAGTTTATCGGGATTTACACCTTTGGTGCTAGTCACCAGCCCCTGGCCTATGGAAGGCGGGTTTGGGGTAGTCACGGAACAGGCCCCGAGGACGGGTCACGACAAATTGGTATCAGAGGAATCGGTTCTACCGCAGAACTTATAACTCTGATATTTTCTTCTGTGAAGCAATAGTGTTAAGGGTACCGAGTGTGTTTTTCAGTTCAGGGAGTCCAGTGTTGGTGCGGGCGGCCGACGTATCCATACAATAGGACCCTGACAACTGATTTCCGACTTTGTGCATGAAAACACTGATTGCGTGTGTGTTTTAAAAGGTTTTCCCTTAAAATAGATCAAACCATATCAGATCACCAGGTATAAATCGTTTGACCGTGTCACGTTTGTTTCTTTCAGGATGCCTCCCCGTAGACGACCAACTAGAGCCCCGAGAGTTGTACGTACTGACAGACTGCCGAGCGACGTGGCCTCAGTACATGGCCCTATTTCAGTTGAGGCACCAACGGAGGCACCAGCGGTACTTCTACCCGTTGGGCCACCGATGCCACCATCCCCAACAGCAGAGGGTGCACGTCACTTGAGCGCACTGTACGAGTTCCAGCGCGAGAGGCCACCAAGGTTCAGGGGAGAGACGGACTCACAGGCGGCTGAGGATTGGCTGGAGGTTGTGGTGAGAGTCTTCAGGCTAGTGGGGACACTAGAAGAGTTCATGGTGATCCTTGCTTCCAACCTTATTTAGGTAGCAGCAGGCAGATGGTGGAGCCTGATGCTCTAGATGCATGATGAGGTGACACTTATGTGGGCAGACTTCGAGAGCCTGTTCCAGGCAGAGTTTGTACCCACCACCCTTCGAGAAGTACGTATACAGGAGCTGTTGCATCTACAGCAGGGTAGCATGACAGTGGCATAGTACTCAGCGAGGTTCACAGACCTCTCACGCTACTCCACAGATATGGTATGGGACCCATTCTTCAGGGCCCGAACCTTCGAGCAGGGTCTCAGGCGAGATATTAGAGCTTCTGTTGTTTCTCACAGCATCCCGACGCCGACAGGGGTGTTGGAGGGAGCCCTCTTAGTAGAGAGTTTCCTTGTTGAGAAGTCTCCAATAGCAGGACCCACCTCTAGCCGGCATGCGGCAAAGTCTTCTGTAGTAGGCAGTAGACAGATGACGTAGAGGTCCAAGAGGACCAGACCTACAGGTGGTTGACCGCATGACTCAGGGTCGGTAGTGCGAGGCACCAAGGGGAATGACAGAGCCAGACCTACCATGAAGTTTTACTCCTACGGTGGGATTGGTCACATGGCACGTGACTATCCAACCCGCCATGCTGATGACCAACAGTTAAACGAATAACCTCCCAGGTAGAGGCAAAGGTTCGATCGAGGCGGACCGCTAGGATTAGAAGGCCGAGGGAGGGGAGCTGGCCATGTAGCTGGAGGTGGACGACGCTTCGAGGTGTTGCCACCACCACCACCAGGACGTCCACCCTGACCGCAGGGAATAGGTGGACATGGGAGAGCTCAGCTTTAGGCAGTAGAAGCATACGACTACAGAACTCCGGAAGCAAGTGGACAAGAGCAGAACTAGTGGTTTCCTTTTGTTCTTTGTAATTCTAGTTCCATGTTTTTGTTATATTTGTGTCTTTGTACTATGATCTGCAATAATAAAAAGACACTTACCTTTGTGCCATTTGATTCCTTCCTTTATGTGTACTAAGAGGTTCCGGTTTAAACTGTTGGCTTGACCCTCACTTTCGAGATTCCTTATGGAGGAGACCCAGTTACCTCACGCTGATGCCGACCGTGTGACTTGACCCTTAGAGGAGAGAGTGACGGTTGGATATCTTGGTAATAACGTCAAGGCCTTATGATGTCGTCCATGGCATGAATACATCATTCATGTCCGGATTGACTATATTAGGAAAAGAACGTGGTCATCCAGGGGATGAGACCAGATTTCTCTTATCGGCAAAGAAGAAATCATAGCAGCTCTTGTGGGACCAGAGATGGTCCAGGCCACGACAGAGAAGGTGCAGGTCATCCAAGAGCGGATGAGGACAACTTAGAGCCGACAGAAGCCTTATTCTGACAAGAGGCAGAGACCACTAGAGTTCGAGGATGGAGACCACGTTTTCTTACGGGTCTCACCTCGATGTGGAATTACGGAGATTTGGATGAGGTGGAAAGTTATCTCTGTGCTTCATCGGACCCTTAAAGGTCCTCAGCAGGGTAGGCGAGGTGGTTTACCGCTTGACCTTTCCACCTCAGTTGCACCGGGTGCATGAAATCATCCACATACCTCGGCTGAGGAGATACGTGCATGATCCTTCACACATCATCGACCTCATGGAGTTTGACGTCGATGACAGGGAGACATGCGCGGAGATTCCAGTGGAGATCGAGGATCGACAGGAGCGGTTCTTACGTGAATGATCTATTCCTCAAGTACGCTTTCACTGGCAGCACAGGAACCTCCAGGGGAGCACCTGGGAGCGGAAGGCTCAGATGCGTGCTCAGTACCGCTTTTGTATCCCTAGTTTGTGTTAAAGCTTTTTGGGGACGTAAATCCCTGAGGTGGGAGTAATGTAAAGACCCGTAAATTTCAAGGAATTTTTTTCTTAATTTTCTTTGGGATTTTATGAGAATGCAGTTTCTGACAGCGCCTGATTCCGAGGCCCGGTGTGCCCGGAATCATTTTCCGAAGTTTAGCTCGGGTACGTTCAGTGAACGAATGAGCGGGTTTTCCTAACTTTTGAATCGGTGCTCGGAATCGAATTCCGAGGGCACCGATGGAATTGCAGCGCTGGTAATTTCTTAGAAACACCTTTTTCAGAGTTTCGTTTGCTCGGGTGTGGTTATTAAATTTTTGGGTTAAGTAAAGGAATAAAATAAAAATGGTGGGACCAATTTTTATTTTATTTAAGGTTGTTTAACCTAATCTAAGTGATTGGAGTGGGACCCACTATATCCTACTCCACTAGGTAGGATATTTGTGGGGAGGGGCCCACACGAACCCCACCTTTTTCAACCCTCCCCCTTTAATTAAGTAACGCACCCGCACCCCCATTAAATGAAGTCAACCCTTGCGTTTAACTAGATATTAAACGCCTCTTTTAATTGGGCGGTTAAAACGTTTCAATTAATTCAATCAATTGATTGATTCAATTTTGAATTTCCAAAACGTTTGGCTTGTGTGTTAATAAAATAAGACAAGTCATATTTTTTTTATTAAGGGGTTCGTTGTGCGTGAGGGCTTGGGAGAATTTTCTCAAAGTCTTGAAGTTGTTCTTCCTCGACGAAGAACGCGAAGAACGCCGACCTCTGACGACGGAAGACGGTGTGGACACCTTCCTCGGAGATCGAAGACCCGACACACATTCCTTCGTTCCTTCTTCCCACATCAAAGGAAGGGAGACACCATTCCTCCTCGGACGATCTCCATCAATGTGTGCAGGACCTTCTTCTGCGACGCCTTCTTCCGTGACGTTCAATTCCGCGACGAGCCTTCGTTCAACAAATTCTTGAGGTAGGGGGATTTATTTCTTTTTCTTCTCGATTACTTTCATCGCTGATTATCCTCTTATTTGAGCCGCCTGATATCTCAATAACGGGAGGAGGTCGGACCGCATGAACACGGCCGACCCACCTCCTCCCTTGATTGTTGATTTTCTGCGGCATGTGTAAGGCGGCACGGTGCCATTGCACCGCGCTGAAACTATGGGAATGGGCGAAGAAGAACAGCGCCGTTGAAGTCGAACAAACTGCGGTGCCGCCGTGCCACGCCGGAGAACCTGGAAGAGACTGCAACCGGAGCGGGGCTGCGGCGGAGGGGCGCAGCACCGTCGCATCGCGCCGATCAGACCAAGGCCGCTGCAAAGCAGGGAGCGGCGGCTGGCTTCCGGCCACCGGCGTCGAAGCAGGGGGACGTGACCACTCCGGTCCCGTGGCGGCAGCATCCGGCTGGCTGGAGCGGGCCAGCCGGTCAGGGGAGAAATCGGGGGTTCGTAACCCCCGGCTGGAAGGGAAGAGTGCCCCCCCCACGTGGGGGCCGCGTTTAATTAAACAGGGGGCAACCCCCCTTGTCTGCCCAGCTCGATCGCGCCGAGCTGGCCAGCGGACCGCGCCGGACTAGGCCGTGCCCAAGCGGGCCAGACCCGGACCCAAGCAGGCCGGACCCGGACCCGGTTCGGGCCGACCCAGGGGGTCTCGGGTCGGGTCGGACCAGGTCCGAACCCCATATTTTCCGGTAGTTTCTGTTCAAACGTCCATAACTTGGGATAAGGACCTCCGATTGATGCACCGTCAGTTGCGATGCGATCCTTGGATTGAGACGGTAGTTTCGGTATATTACACTCAGGGTTTCGGAGAACTTTCGGTATGGCCGGGTTGGTTCGAACACGAAACCAACCTGGCCCTCGGGGCGGAAACATTTATATCTCGAGCTCCGGACGTCCGATTGACGTGCCGTAAACTTTGTTGGATTCCTCTTAATGAGACAGAAATTTTGGAATACTTCTCCTATGATTTGGATGCAGTTGGATAGTGGACAGGTTGGATTGTACCCAAAATCCAACCAGGCCCTTGCAACAGAAAAGTTGATAACTTTCGGATCGGACGTCCATTTGACGAACCATCAGCGGCGTTGGTGATCACGTTGGGAAACGGTCCCTATGATTATACCCTATGAGAGTTCGGGGTACAGTCGAGATACGGTCGGGTTGGTTCACACACGAAACTAACCGGGCCCCTAGGACAAAAATGATAATAACTCACAAACCGGGCGTCCGTTTGACGCGCCGTCTGTTGCGTTGAGACCCCTATGACGAGGCGGTCCTTTGAGATACTTCTTCGTGGGACTTTTTGATACTTGGAGTATTGACCTGTAGCTCGTGGAGAGGACCCTCCCGGAGACGAGCGTACGGAGTACGGAGACCGTGTAGCTTGCTGAGACCTGATGACTCTGATTCGATTGGGAGTGACTAGAATAGCCCAGTGGGGAGCACTACTTTGTGAGGTGGTAGACCCATGGCGGAGGAGCACTACTTTGTGTGGTGGTAGACCCGTGGTACTCGATAGGAGGAGTACATCTGTAGGCTATGAGGGGGAGCACTACTGTGTGAGGTGGCAGACCCATGGTGGATGATCACTACTATGTGAGGTGGCTGACCCACGGTACTCGACAGGAGGAGTACCTCAGCAGTCTTAGGTTAGTGAGCAGTACCTCGGAGTCGTGACAAGATCACTGTACTTTCCAGAGACGAATCTCTTCAGAAGTTACGATTTTGATAATGAAAATCCTGGTTTGAGCTGAGTCTTCGACATTTGTGTTTACCTCATGATTGAGATGTGTCACTTGATAACTTAGGTGTATGTATAGGCATATACCTAGCCAGTGGTTATCCGTTGATTTCATAGCCTTTGTGTTTCCTCATGATTGAGATGGGTTACTTGATAACTTAGGTATAAGTATGGGCTTATACCTAATTAAGGGTTATATGTTGAGATTATTCTTTGTTGTTATCCTTGTTGGATTTAGTGAGACCTTGAGGGTCTCGGGGTCCCTACTGAGTATCGTATACTCACCCCTGCACGGGCTATGCCCGCACCTCATTGTGTTGGTTGCAGACGATGGGCAGCGCTGACATAGGCCGAGTGTTCGAGGACTGGATGGTACCCGGAGGTGGACCTCACGACGAGTCAGTATCCGGAGGTGGACTTCACGACGAGGCGGCACTCGGAGGAGGTTGATGGGCGAGATTGTTGTGGAGGCTATCTGTACCTAACATTCAAGTAGGATCCGTGGTGGACGATCCAGGATCTGCGCTATCTGTACCTACCCTTCAGATAGGATATATGGAGGATGAACCGGGAGCTGCTTCCATCCTTCTAGCTGTTTTCTTTTTATGTTGTACTTCCTTTTAGTTATAGCTGCACTTTTCATATGGGTTTGTATTCTGGCCCACTTACTTTTCAGCACTTCCTTTTTGTACATATTGATTTACTTCTGCTTATACTCTATGGTGTTTTGTTTACCTTTATAAAGGAAATGCCTTCCCAGTTTATTGGGATTTACGCCTTTGGTGCTAGTCATCAGCCCCTGGCCTATGGAAGGTGGGCTTGGGGTAGTCACGGCACTGGCCCTGAGGATGGGTCGTGACATTTTTTCGATTTTTTTAAAAATATGTGTAGGTAAGTTTTTTTTAAAATGTGTATGAAAGGCAGCAGGGGGCCTTCCACCTTTCTAGCTCCCACTGCCTTTACCCCAGATCAGTGACATGGAAAAGGTGACTGGGGGTGACCGCCTTTCACCTAAAGAGAAATCAAAAGGTGGTAGGGGGGATTTCTCCTAATGTACAGACAAAAGGCCCCCCTCCTCTTTTCTCTTAACTCCCTATAAAAGGGAACCCCCTATCATCCTAACTTGATAATACACCCTTCTCTCTAAATTCCAGCCTCTATCTCTCTAGAAGATATCTTATTCATGTATGGTGGATCCAGTGGCCTAAAAGAAGTCCTGGTTTTTTGAAAATCTCATTTATAGGTATTTTTCTTATTTAATTTAATGTTATTTATTTATTTAATTGATTTATTTTTATTTAGTTTAAAATATGGTATTTATTAAGTAGTTTAGTTAGTTATATATTGTTTAGAAATAATAGTTATTATTAGTAAGGATTAAGTATAGATTAACTAATGAATAACTTAGGATTAAAAAATGATTACATAAAATTATTATCTAAATATAATTTACTAATGAATAAGATATGATTTACTTTTTATTAAGGCATAATTAATTAAGGATTAAGTAATGTTTAACTAATGATTATAGAATGTTTAAATAATGATTTAATAATGAGTAGATAATGATTAAGTATTGGTTAAATTATGATTAAATTATGATAATGTAATGATTAAATATTGATTAAGTAATGAATAAAGAAGTAATGATTAACAATTGATTTAGTAATGTATAACTATTGATTAATTAATGATTAAATAATAATTAAGTTAAGATTAAAGAATAATTAAGTAATTATTAAAGACTAATTAAGTAATGATTAAAGAATGATTGAGGGATGATTAAATAATTATTAAGGGATGATTAAAGAATGATTAAGGGATGATTAAAGAATGATTATGAAATAATTAAGGAATGATTAATGAATTATTAACTAATTTTTAACTAATGGATAATTAATGTTTAACTAATGGTTAAGAAATAATTAACTAATGGTTAAGTAATGATTAGTTTTATCTTTTAGGATATAAGAAAATGTTCTAAAAATTTGGTATCATAAAGATTATGTGGTTATCTAAGAAACCAAATCTTTATCTGGATAAAAATAAGTGGATTTGGCTCTGGAACAAATTTAACTAAGAGTAACAACTCTAATAAGGTGTCCTGGGCCTGACTCGAGGTAACCTAGCACATGATAATGGTCCTTAATGCACACCTGGTTTGAATCTCCCAGGGGATATGTTTTAGATTATTCATATTTTCTTTATAAACTACTAAAATACCTTTAGGATGATTAAAAATATACTAACAAACATTAGTATCATAGTTTAATATATAATAACATGTTCTAAAATTTTAGTATCATAAAGATTATATAGTAAACACTCATTGTAAATAGTATTCATAGAATGTTTTGGAAACCATGGTAAAAACAAGAGAAAACACCAAATTAGTTTATTTATCATTGAAAAAATGAAAATTATGATCATATAAAGTGAAATGGAGAAGAACAAACACATTAAATAACACATGAATGATTTATAAAATAAAATAAATACATTAAAATTCTTAAATATAACATGGTTTATATGAGATAAGAATCACTTCGGACATGAGGTAAAATCCATATTATTTTTAATTGGTAGCTTAATAACATCTTCTAAAGGTATGTACTTAAATTATGAATTTTCAAAACAATTTGGCCTTATAATGATATATAAGATAACATATAAGATATTTCATTATATTTATAAAAGATTTTGAAAATTCATAAGTTAAGTACATCCCTTTGGAAAATTTTATTAAGATACCAATAGAAAATAAGCTGGAATTTACCTCACTTTTGAAGTCAGGATCATCTCATCCAAACTGTGTTATATTGAAAAATGAAAAGGTATTTCTTGTGTTTTGTAAATAATTTATGTGTTATTTAATGTGTTTATTCTTATCCATTTCACTTTATATGATTATAATTTCATTCTATGAATGATAAATAAACTTATTTGGTGTTTTCTATTATTTTCACCTTAGTTTCCATAACATTTTGTGACTTAAATTCTAGTAAAATTTTATATAACGAAACATTAGTATCATATTTTAGGGTATAAAAAAATGTTTTAAAATTTAAGTATAATAAATATTATATGGTCAACCATCATTTTCAATATTAGTTACACAATCAGAATCTTGATAGAAAAACATTTTTGATGTAGAGAGTGATGTTTTCCTATGTGTACTACTATAAGGAGGTTATTAAAATTGAGAAAGGAGATTATTATAGTACACAACCAAAAATATTGGTTAGTATAACTGATTTTATAACCTTAAGTTAACTTAAAGAAATAATTATTGGTTCTTTAAATCTGGGAACCGATCAAGAGATCAAGTCTATGAGCTATATAAATTTTCAATTCCTATCTACACGGTGACATCAAGCTTGTCCATTGGTTGCTGATGTGTAGTGGGTCCAAGAAATAAATTTATTTTTCCAAAGGTCAGATGGTATCGTGATGGATTTATATGTTTATGTTTCTACTTTACAAAAACAACATCCAATTATATGAAGACATAGACTTATAAGATTGATTGAAGAAGGTTCTCCCCAAGAAATTGATGCTATTCCATATAATACAAAAGATGAAAACCTAGATGATTTTCCAAATATACATGTAAATCCAACTTCCGATGAGGATTTTTGTAATGATGGAACATATGGTGACAACTGTACTGATTAAAAGGGAGAAGCGAAAGTTGGGGAGAAAATTTATAGAAATCCATTAGTTGTACAACAAACTAGACCCACAGTATATCATCCACCACTCTTCATATCTTGGTCATAAGCAATGAAATGTGTGCCTGAATTTGAATGAAATGTTCTCACACCTAAAATTGAGTTTCCTGGAGTTGTACTGGATATGTTTAGTTAACAAGAAAAAAAATTATATGTTGGAAGTGATTTTCCAAGTAATGATGCATTAAAAAAAACACTAAAGATATTTCACATCGAGAGGCACTGTGGATATATAGTTCAAGAATCATGCTGTAAGAAATACCTCATATAGTGTGAAAAGTATGGGAATGATAGTAGATTCCACTTGAGGGAAATTTTGGACATTGCATTTAGAGGTTTGAGAATCTCTAAGATTAAGGCAGCTCATACTTGCATTCATCCAAACCTGAAAAAAGATCATACCTCATTGGATGATGAATTTGTGCCATCCATTATCATTGATATGATTAAGACATGAAAATATGTTCCTATATCCCTTGTTCAATAGAGGATACAAAAAACATTCGGTTATAATATTTCCTATAATAAGGCATTGATAGCGAAACAAAAGGAAATTGTGAAGGTCTACGGTGATTGGGATGACTCGTATTAGGTGTTGATGTAATTTATAGCCATACTAAGATACAAAAACCAAGTTTTCATCCATATTTATATGAAAGAACATGTGTCTCCAGATAACTGACTTCATCCATCTGATCTTCAATTTCATTAGCTGTTCTGGGCATTCCTCCCCTATATCTCCACATTTCATTTCAGCAAACATTTCTATATCAAAAATACAAGGTCATATTGTTGATTCCAGGAACCCAAGATGGAAATAATTAACCTCTTCCTCTTTTGTTTTCTATCTTGGAGAAGGAAAACTATGAATAATGGAGTTGGTTTTTGGTATGTATCAACAACTATTTCACCCGAATTCGAGGTGTTTATTTGATATTTGATCGACATCAGTAAATAAATGAGGAAATCACTGTAGAAACCTATAAATAGAGATCCAAAAATGCACATCATCAGTACAACATCAGACACATTGTTAGAAATGTGAAGAAAAAATTCCATAATGAACCTATGAATAAGGCAATCACGATACTTGGTATGAAATGTACTTTTTATTTTTTAGTATTTCAACGTAAAGATAAAATCAATTTATGAGAAATATGATCACTTCTGTGTATCATATGACCCAAATCAATAGATGTTTGAAGAATGTTTTGAAAAAATATTCAATTCTAATCAAGAAGTGTATGGTTATATGATGTAGATTCTAAAAGAAAAATAGACATTGGAATATGATGAGGGGAATTGGTATGGTCACATGACTACAAACATTATGGAGTTCATAAATGGTGTCTTCAAGGGGATTTTCAAGTTACCTATAACTTCCCAGTTCTGGAGACATTTTATCAGTGTGTGAAGTACTTCATTGATATAAAAAAACTAGCCTCAAATGGGATTAAACATGGGCTATGGTATGGAAGGAATTTTCAACGAGAGATTGAAAATAACATTGTAGAAGCTTCTAGTTATCTTTTATACCTTTTCCGCTCATAAGACTCTTAATTTTAAGTTCAATAACATTTGGACCCCATCAAAAATAGCATCGGTGCAAATATGGTTCTAATATAGGAAGCAAGGAAATTTCAATGTGGAAACTTCAAGGCCTTATGATTTCCATGTGCACATTCCATCATAGTATGTGCCTCTATGAACATATCATGGGAAGTATAAGTTGATCCAGTGTCCTAATAGACACCATTTATAACTATTATGCTGCACTATGGATGCCTATTGGGGAGTTTCTATATTTCACAATGCTCGAAGGCTTGCCAATAATGATAATTGACATCAATAGGTTGCATAAATGAGAGAGACCAAAGTCTAGTAAGATTTCTAAAGATATGGATTGGCCTCAAGAACAAGGGAAAAGTTTGAGATACACCATATTTCATTAAGTAGGTCATAACCAGAAACAATTATCTAAAATTGCTAGATCGAATTCACACACTCATCCATAATGATGTATTGTATCCTATGTGATATTTTAATATTGTTAATTATATGGTGTTAATATAATATGATTCATTACTTATAATTTTCTGACATTTTTGGATAATTTTACTATAAAATAACAATAATCCTATTATATTCATATTAAAAGGAATATGAAAAGTGCATGTGAGGTGATATGAAAGAAGAATCAATCTGTCCATGGATAAACCATAAAAAAATAACGTGAGAAAATAATAATTAAACATACCATCTTGTGATAAATCATACATAAATTAAAAATTACACCATTTTCTAATAAACTTTTAGATAACAAAGACAAAATATTTATATATATAAATATATAAAACCATATCTTATAAAACATACTTTAATAGGCAAAAACATATCTCAAAAATATTTTAGAAATATGTTTTGAGAAACATGAAGACATTCCCATTTCTTTTGGTAAAAAATAACTTTATAAAACAATGTGAATAAACATAGAATGTCTTACATTATACAATTCATAACATTATAATGAACATAATGTTATATTTACCTTTTACACTTACAGATCATTTCATTTTTTTACATATAGATGGAGGATACTAGACTACTCACTGAGAAGGCTACACATGTTTCTTAGGCCGTGCTACATGGTGGTGAGGTTTGAAAGATCATGGTGTGTCGAACACACCGTTTTCATTACACACTACCTCCACCCACCATTATACCATACCTGTACCATTACAGCTTATATGACATTATAGTATCTGATTTCACATTTTTTGACCATTATATGCTTGCTTCCCTCCTGGAGAGGTGGAGACCAGAGAGACACACATTCCACCTGCCTGAGGGAGATATGTCCTTCACCCTATTGGATGTGGTAGTACTTCTTGATCTTCCTATCTAGGGGAAGCATTTATTAGACCCACCTATTCATAATGGACTGACCTTGTTCAATTATTGTTAGGAATAAACATTTTAGATGACCCTACTACTATAGATGGAGGGTCGATATCTATGGGATGTATTTAGAGGTAGTTTTCACATTTACCCAATGATGTGGATGACCAAACTCTCATGCATCATGCCCATGCATATATATATTATGGATCATTGGAGGAAACCTATGCACTGATCACTCGAGGAAGCATTCGAACATGATGTATCTAGGTCTACTGGAGTACTTTGATTGGGTTGGGATGTATAGTTTGGGATATTCCTGATTGAATTACACATTAAAAGCATTATGAACAACATGATACAAAAAAGGATATCAGGATACACATCATCCTTCTTCAGATGTGGGCATAGGAGCATATCCCCTTACTCTGACCTGAGCTTTTTGGTCATCCGCTTCCTATAGAGGTTTTTCATGACGCTCCGTGTGAATGCTGGTATGATCACTCATCCTTATTGGTTTTTGATGCTAGTATGAGTTATTTAATTTAATTTCTTATTATTTATCACTTTCAATGTTTCATTTTATAGGTGGAGTTATAAAAACAACTTATTCAGCATTCCAACCCACCATTTGGGTATATACCATCTCAAGTTGGACAGTCTCCTACCTGATGAGGTATGTATATAAAATCTATCTTGATATGGTAATTCAATAAATTTATATTAGTTTGTTTATTATTATATTTTATAATTCATTTTGAATATATTTACAGCATGCTGATGTACAACAGATTATCTGCATGTCTGATCGAGAGGAGGAGAGGGTTGTTAGATTGCCAGTGATCCATGCTACAATATTGGGGATAATTCCATCTTATCATGTGATTCATGAGAGCATCTTTGTTCATCCACCCCAAAGAGTGGTATTTCCTACTCAGGAACCTCCTCTAGAAGCTTATGATGTTGAGGAGACATGACTATAATGACACAGACCATGTCATGATGCACTTGAGTGCTCTCCTGTTCCATAGGCAGAGGTCACCCCTCTAGCAGTCCAGCGTCATCTGATTTTTGGATCTGCATCAGGCAGCATGGGATCCAACTTTCTTGATAGGATATAAATATTTTTCTCCAAATTGGGGTCCTGATCCTTCACAACTTATATGGTTCCCCCAGGCGATGATGGAGGGTCCTTCTACGACACTAGTGAGAGAAGGATTGAGTGCATAAGATGAAATTGAGTTGAAACCTCCTCCCACTAACACATAGGAGGATAATGAGATGATCAACATTCTAGTTCTTGAGGATAATCCCTATCCATGTCATGCTACACTTGAGTGCGGACCTGTTCCATAGGCATAGGTTTACCCTCTAGCAGTCCAGCCTCATCCGATTTTTTGATGTGCATCAGGCGGCATGGGATCCAACTTTCTTAATAGTATATCTATAGTTTTCTACAACTTGGGGTCCTGATCATTTACAACCTATATGGTTCCCCTAGGCGATGATGGAAGGTCCTTCTACGACACCATTGAGAGAAGGATTGAGTACATAAGATGACATTAAGATGACACCTCCTCCCACTGACACACAAGAGGATAATGATATGGTCAATGTTCCAGTGCTCGAGGATCATCCCTCTCCAGTTCATCAGACTCTAGCCTAGCATGGATCTCAGTGACCTCGATACGAGCATACCATTCACATACCACCATGTGGGACAAAATATCCCCATAGACATTGATTATACTCATTCATGAATTTTTTAGTGTTGGTTTAGGTACTTCATAACCTTTATTAATGTATTTAGTTTTTATGTTTATGTTTTTATGATGAGGAAAAAGTATGAAACTTATGAAAAGTTAAAATAGTTTTAGAATAAATTACATAATCAATTAGGAAAAGGTATTAATATACACTGATTAATTAGAGGTGTTTAATACATGAGCTAAGAATTCACTGATCATATGAGAGTTTTTGAAATTATTTCAAAACTCACTCCTCATGGAAAACCATAGTTGAATAGTGTGTCTAAGACAATTAATCATGCCTGATTGGATATGGTTCAATCAATAATGAGTTAGTGTGATCTTATTATTTCATTATGGGAGCTTACTATGAAAATAGTTTCATTTCTACTTAACTATTTTCTATCTAATGTGGTCATAAATACACTATATGATATATTCATTGTTAAATGTCCCAAAATATATTTTATTAATATTTGGGGATTTGAATCACTTGTATGAAAATTGGTTTCTAATAAACATAACCCCAAATTAGTGAATTTATTATTTGTTGTCTATATCAAGGAAACTATGGGATGTTATTTGTATTATCTAATAGAACACAAAGTGTTTGTGGTTGAAAATAATATATTCCTTGAGACTAAATATATTAATTGAGGAGCTAGTGGGATGAAAGTTGATCTTGGAGAAGTTAAGGATAAAAAAAGTAAGTTCTCCTGATATGGAAGTTGTGTCACTTCCATAAAGAGTTGTGGATGAATAACAGACTCATATTACACAATAAATTCAATTCTCTAGTTGTATTCATTAGGATCCTGAGATATATGAATTTATTATAGAAAATTATGATGATGTAATATTCATAGATGATAAAACTACTAACTTTTGAGAGTACATTGAGATTTATAATTCTAAGAAATGGTTAAAATATATAGAATCTAAAATGGAATCCATGTACATGAAACAAGTTTGGAACTTGGTGGATTCACATGAAGGGGTGAGAACCATAGAGTTTAAACAGGGTTTTCAAAAAAAAAAAATATGGATCGTACGGTGTCTACTTATAAATAACACATGGTGGAAAATGTTATAAAAAATTTATGGTATTGAATATGAAGAAACATTTTCATCTGTTACGATGATAAAGTATATTCAAATATTTCTTATAATGACCTAGATATCATATACATATTATTACATCATATTTGTTATAAAATTATATATAATACTCCCAAAAATCAATAGCTCGAACATCTTTGGGAATTGGGTACATGATAAAAACAATAACGTAGTCTTTTATTCCCATATCCATACTTTCTCCTAGACCCCACCTTAATATTACTACATAGAATATCTTGGATACATACATAAAATAAAAGGTAATCAATAAATCCATTTAAGGTTTTTACTGGATAAAATTGGATAATATATTATGAGATTCAATAATCAAAGAATGTAAACAAAAAGGGAATGATTATAAAGCATAACTTAAAAACATGGCATACGATTCAAATATCATATGAGCATGGTAAACATAAGAGAGCATAAAGTGTGGCACAAAGATAAGTCATGCCATCATAATGTATATATTTATAAAGAATAATAATATTATATCTATCTAATAATGACAAAAAGTAATATTTAACTAAATAAAATGAAGAAAAAAACCTTATATAAGTGATTTATAACAATATAAATATAAGTAAAAATATATAATACAATATATTATAAATATAAAAACATTTATAAATAAATAAATAAATATTTTTTTTGCTGAAAGGAAGTAGGCTCCCTGTTTCCTTTTGGTTAAGTCTAAAGGCAGTAGGGGGCCTTCCACCTTTCATACACATTTTTTTATAAAAAATTTGACCTACACATTTTTAATTTTTTTTCATAAAACACATAAAACAATCCTACCTCGATGGTATTAAAATCCACTACCAGAGTTCTTTTTGGTTATGGTGGAAGTCTTTCAACCTAGATTAGTGTTTATCTTCCTCCATTTATTAATGGAGACTTGATGCATTGACTTGTTTCCCTAGAATAGGAGTTTAGTGTTTGTATTTTTTGGATGGATTTTCATTGATAGCAGGTGGGTTCTCAGTGATTTGGTGTTTTTTATTCTTTGCTGGTATCTTGTTGGGTGGTAGTGCCATCTGGGTTTGGCTTCAGCTGTAATGGTGGTCTGGCAGAATTCTAGTGATGTGGTTCCCTTGTCATACTTTGTATCTTTATTTTGTTTCTTTGATTATTGGAATATCTCCAGTGATGTTTTTTGAATAGTGTCTTGGTGATGATGTTTTGGTTGCTGATTTCAAGGGGAAGGTGGTAATTGATTCTCATGGATCGATGGTGAGTATCTAGTGTCCTCAATGGTCAGATATCTTGGATTTTTATGGTTCTTCGGTTCAAGGCATGAAACTTTCTAGGTGAATGTATCTAGGAACATGATATTATTGGGATGCGGCGCTTGAATATCTGGTGCATCAGTTGGTGAATGACCTATGGTGATACACAATTGTTTTATGTTGGAATCATTTAATTTGGAATCCATGTGGTTGTATGGTTTTACCTTTTTTGTATTGGTTTCCATTCAATTATAATTTTTTTGTGATTATTTTAAAAATAATTAGTGAGGTCAAATAATTTTTGCATTCTTTGAAAAATTTATATGTGTTTACCATATCTTAAACAATATAAGTTATATATACCATAATAACCGTATGTAGGACTATCCAGGATGCCACACATCCTCTTCCATAATTATTATAGGAGTATAAGAGTGAAGGAAATAATGGAAAGAGTATATGATTATTCTTATATGATGTATATGAGTATGTTATTAATAGATATACAAATAAATTCAAGCATAATAATAACTCAAAGGTAATATAAAGTAGAGATAGAGGCAAATAAAAGTTTAATGTAGTGTTAGATCCAAGTTCAGTCATTCTGTAGTGGTATCTTGTCTTCTCGATGGCTTCCTTCAGTTTTGGGATTATAAGTGATTATTAAAAATTGTTCTTATATCTTGAGGTGAATTAAATATGAAAAAAGCATCATAATTTGTTGAAACATAACACTTGTTTATGTTTTTCTTCCCACACTTTTATTTATAACTTCGGTCTTCCTTTAAAATAAATCTTCCTACAAAAAGATACATTGGAGAATGATGAATATGAATCCTCATACTCAGCATGAAATATGAAAGTATTAAATTATTCATAATTTAAATTTAATTATCTAGAATATATAGTATATATTAAAATATAATTTCACTTATACATGATTTCTTGAAGTATTCCATGCATATTACTCACGGTCGCTCGAACACTTAACAAAAACTTTGATCAAGGTCATACAGTTGATACATAGAACACAGAGTCACTTTATATTAATGTTTTATCATTTTAAGTCCATACATTAACTTCATCACTTTTCCAACATCCCAATTCTATTATACAGTCACTTGAATTCATCATTCAGTTGATTTAGAAACAACATGTGGTCACTTTGATACTTAGTGATTTGGTTAATAGAACAGACATATCATGCAGACACTTCACATGGCCTTACGGTCACTTAGTTACTCTTATGGTTAGTTGAGGAGTTTGAATAATACACCATGGTTGATAAAATAGGTATTTGGTTGATCCACTTGGACATACAGTCACTTTAACCCTTTGTGAAATTCTGCAAAGTTCCAAGTTGCTTCATGCAGTCGGGTCACTTCTTCTTGCAGTCAATCAAGTACTATTATGACCACATGCATACTTAATAGTTTTTTTATCCTCTAGATAATGGTTTCTTTTCTAGATTCATGTCATCATTTTAGTTCCTTTATGTGGTCATTTTCTAGATTTACAGTTGGTCTGACACTTTGGAATATTTTCATAAAGAGCAAGAAAATACACGTTGCTAACACACAACACAAAATTTATTAATAATAAAGTAAACATGATTTGAGATCATTAAAACAAGGAATTTCTTGACTAATACTATAATATAACATTTTTATTATAAAAAATCATAGCATAAATAAATAAATAAAGTGCATTGATAAATTGAAAAACCATCTGAAATAAAACACTCCGCTTTTAAATTCCGTATAGTATTTAATCCCCCTTTTGGATTATCAAAAAGATAATTTAAGAAAATTTTACAATGATAATATAGACATAAAAAATATATTAATTGATTTTATAAATATACATAAAAACAAAAAAATTAAATTAAATAGACAAATAGAAAATAATGGATAAAATAGATTACATTGATTGTCAAAAAGTTATAAATAATTACAAGATGCAGATTCTGGGCATAATAAAAGTTCCTTGATGGCATGGTTGAATAAATGTTTTAGAATTAATTTTAGAATAATTTTTAATATACATTACAAATGAAATAATTACTAATGAATTTAAATCATATATTACTTAACTTTAATGTCAAAACTAGAAGAGGAGGATCTTCACATGTAATTTATAATTAATTTATAAACATATCTAGAATTACCTGAACTTTTAATTCTTTATTAATTGATGATTCAGTTGACTTGATCTCATTTTAATTTCATTTTAACATAGGATAAAAGTGAATAATTAATCTAGTAGTGATCTACACGTGCACCATAATCTCTTAACATCGCTGTAGAATCGTAGGGTGCTAGCACAGATGATCCTGATCGCTTGGGTTGTTCGTGGTTGATTATAGAAAAACTCTATTGGATAATTATTAATGTTCTCTAAATGAATTTATAGAATAGGAAGATAGTTCACACTTTATATCTATAGAAATCACTATAGGGTTTGAGAGATATTATCTCTATATATTGTGCACAACAAGTGTGTTTATAAAATATGATATAATTAGATATTTATTATGACAGGTTTAGGGTTGGAAACTTGCACATGATCCCCTTTAATATTACTTAATTTTTAGTAAACCTCATGTCTTAATTATATAATTATTATTCACTTTTCACGAGAACCACCTAAGAATAAATAAATATCATTTATATTATTTTTAATGAGACCATCAAACTCGGTTCACTTATCCCCCACAACATTTATTGAACCATGAATAATAACTATTTAATGAATAAATATCACTTCATTATTCATCAATAAATATAATAAATATTTTATTCTCTAAACCTTATTATTATTATTTAACTCACTTATTATTTTAAATAAAATGTGATTAAATATTATCAATCAACTAAACCCAGATAATTATTAAGCCACAAATCACAAATAATATTTATTCTAACTTGTGAAATTAAATATTAAATTTAACTGAGATTTTGGATACACTTAGCATGTGAACGTCTAGGACTATTTCTCAGTGGAAATAGATAGAGATACCTAAATTACAAGGTTAAAATCTAACAACAATCCAAGAATCCCATAGACAATGAAGTTAATGTTGCAATAAAATATGACCTCCTACAAATGCTTACAGTGTAATGTAATCTCTTTATTATGATATCTATAATCAAGAAGGTTGCATAGTGGTGCCATAAACCTATGTGCTCAATGTTTTTTTTAAATTTTAAAATGAGCTTTCCCACTAAATGCCATGGCCATGGATTTATCCTAGAAGTTCCATTCCCATTAAAGGACCTACAATAGCAACTTTTTTTAATATATAGAAGATAAAAATCCTTTCTCAAATTATCCATTAATTCAACATCACTCATGACACACATAACATATCTTACTTTTCCATGAATATATGTCATTATGGTTTTAATCAATACATAAAAGTACATGACTTATGGTATTCATTAATAATAACCTTAAATTCTAAGGATCAATACACAAATCAATAGATAGGAACATCCAATGACACATAAAATGTGAATTTCCTACTAGTGGATCTTTTCTCACAACCTCCCTTCTTAAAGATTATCAAGGGAAAAAAACATGAGATGATGCCTCAATGTGTTAGAGACTCCTAATCTTGATAACCTATATCATCTGTGTCCCATTAGACAATATAATATAGTTATAGAACATCTATTTAAAAATACTATCATGTAACTTCTAAGTTCTCATCACAATGGAGAAAAATTATGACCTTTAAGTGTGAAATATATATTCTTAGAACATTATCACATACTATGTCATGAAAAGGATTTATCATGATATGATAAAAAAAATTATTAATATTCAAGATAATGAACACATGTAATGAATTTGGTTCTAGAGAACCACCTCCAACACAAGATCCCAATCAAATTTTTTAATATGAATCAAAATTTTTAGTGTATTTAATTGTTTAAGGGTCAATAAATTCTTTGAATTTTTCCATGGATGGAATAGGAGAAGGTGAATGGATAAGTTTAGGATAAGTTGAAACTCATAGAATTATAATTCCTTTAGTAATAAGTCTTATTTGGTGGGTGGCTTGAAGAATACCAAGACTAAAGTGAGTTGAAGGAGCTATAGAGGCTGGAGGTGTATCTGTTGAAGCACAAGACAAAGGAATACTTGGGGGATCTAGGATGGTAGTGTTGGATATATAAATATAATTCTCTAAAATCCAAGTGATTTAAGATACAACTCTTGATTCGTGCTCTATGATTTTCATAAACTCATCTTTATCAATCATAAACCAAACCAGTAGAGGATCTATTACTAGAATCTTTTCCACAATAAAATTAAGGGCTTGGGGTTAAAGGTGGAATCTTCAAATATCTATCAAAATACCTAATTTGTGTCTTTAAATTAGACTAAGTGAAAATCATATAGAGATAATACTTGATGGAACAATTTATAACATCCTTATCTTTGGCAGTCTTAACTCTCTCAACTTTAACCATGTCAAATAGATTTTCACTAAGTCCAAAAAGCTCCATTTTCATAAATTTATTTGAATACTTAAAACCATCCATGATGATTTTAATTTACTCACACAAAATCCTTAAAATGAGATCTTCATCTATAGACATAGGTGAATGAGATTGATCAGGAGTAGGAGTTCTAGAAGAATGGGTTAAAATGTTGAGATACATTTGGCCAAACTTAACCAACATATCTATTAAATCTACCTAGAGAGGTAAAGATTGTTCTCTAAAACCTTCAAGCTCATGATCCATTTGATCTACTTTCATAAATAGATTCAGTTGAATATGAGAAACAATAATTGAAATGGTAAATGCTATATCCTATTTTCTGCATATTCACCAGAATTTCCCAAACCCAAAAAATTTCTTTTTTCACTTCTAAAATATCATTCTCAAACTGAATAAAGTCAGTTTAAGTAATAAAAAAATTATAAGTAGAAAAAAACAGATGAGATGGAGTAAGTTTAGGTGTTGATTCACTGAAATAAAACTTAGAGGGTATCAACATGGGTCCTTCATCATCCAATGAGTCAAATTTAGGATTCTCAATATCTTAAATCAAACTATTATAATCATATAAAAAAAATTCTATTTGAGGAGATGGATCATAAATAGGATCAACATGAATAATGAAATCTGAATTATGTCCAATATAAAAAAACATAGTTAGTTCTATAGGAGTTGAACTGAACATATTATACAAGACATTATCAACTAAGAGGTATAACTTTCCTTGTTCTTCAAGAACATATGAAGAAGGAGACTGATAAAATATCTATGGATATTGAGGAAAATGAGATATGGAATGGACACCAAGTTTGGTTGGACAATAATCTTTATAGTTATCCCTACCATCACTGTTAGGAGTAGGTAGATCCAAATTAATGAGATGGGTCTCATTAGGCTTATCCACTTTAGGAGGTGTAGAATAAAATATTAGTGCCCCTATCTCAAACATAGATGGAATATCTATAACTAGAGGCTCATTATCATCACTTTATTTAGATTCCAAGTGGTTTGGTGAAGTTCAACATGTTTTCAATAACCTAAAAACATGAAAAGTCAATTAGTTTTAAATGTGATGATTGAAGAGCTGTTATTATTGACCAAAACATGTACTAATTACATTAGTAGAATGCATATTTTTTACCACATCTGTATAAGACCATATGATACTGATTATCAATCAATAGATTGAGGAAATTTAAAAAAGTGGAGATTATTTTTCATTTTCTATTATTTTATCATTAGATTATTGAAGATTTGAGGAGTTAAAAGAAAGAGAAGATTATAATGACCATGAAAAATTTTGTTTGATGTTATTGCATGAGGATTTTTTTTGAGAACCTTAGTATGATGCTTGGATTTATTCTTATAATATTTTTATATGGAAGCCTACTAAAAATTAGGGTCTTTACCTCGCCATCCAGTAAGGCAGAGCTGAGAGATGGATACCAAGCAATGCGTGTAACATCCCTACCCAGCTGCCACACACCAGTGCCCTGAGCCGATCCACTACGTGACCACAAGCGAACCTCTCCATATGCTAGAGGCTATCAACTAGCAGCCAAGGTATAATATTAATCATGGGGAGACTATAACCTCTTTTATCAGAGTAATAAACTAGTATAAATAAAAATATAGATAACCAAATCATGATATAACATAACTATAAATAGAACAAAACCAATATCACAAGATGAAAAAATTGGAGGTACAATATCAAATTGAAAAATAAACATGTCATGCTAATGTATGTTCCAAGTGTAAAAATAAAAAATCAAAAATAAAGACACTAATAACTCCCAAATGGATTTAAAACCATGTCTAGTTCCCTCATCTATGATCCATTTAGACTCATCAATCTAACACAATGCATTTTACCTTATCTTGTCCTAAAACCATGAAATCTATTTAGGTATCGATCAGGAAGCCCGAGTAGTATGTGATAAAAACTCAGTAGGCCACCACCAATGGTATCAAAAAAAATTATTCAATAAAACGTTTATGTATTTTTATAAATAAATAATTAAAATTCATAAGTGAAGAGTTATCACATTATCAATTAATATTTATTTAAACACATAAATCCCCAGGTTCTCATAGACACTCGTACCTCAACATCTACTTTGGATCATGCCAGAGCCCAAAGTATGTCTAAGGGAAATCATATCTCAGAATTACATTATTACCATTATATAATTAACATAAAGGAATGACCATTTTTCCATTATTTAATTCATACCTTAATTCCCATGTTACCATTCAAACTCACACAATAGAATGACCATGTTCCTATTCTTTATTTCAAAAATAAATTACCATGTTACCATTTATAACTTCACATTTGAATTCCTATGTTAGCATTCATCAACACATAATCAATTTAAAAATTAACTATCCACATAAATTCAAGTACTAATTCAACAATTAGTTAAATACCACTATTCTAATAGTTAATTCAACAGTTAACAATTCACATCAATAACATTAATTAATTAGATAATTTCTTATCCACATCAAATACATTAATTAATTAAACAATTAATTAATCACTTCAATTCTATTAGTTCATTCAATAATTAACTAAGCACACCAATTTCATTAATAATTCAACAGTTAGTTTATCACATAGTTCCCCTTAATTAATTCACCAATTAATTAAGTACATTAATCACATTAATTAATTCATCAATTAATTAATGAATATAAACAAATCAAAATCTCATAATTAATTCTACAATTAATTATCTTAAAATAACAAATCAATATCTTATAATTAATTCATCAATTAATTATCTAAATCAATAACTCAATATCTTATTATCATTTCATCAATTAATTATTTAATTCAACAAACTCAACATATCATAATTAATTATATAATTAATTATCAAAAACGAACACCTCAATATCTTATAATTAATTCTATAATTAATTATCTCAAATCATATATATCAAAATCTCATAATTAATTCTAGAATTAATCATTTAAATCTATAATCTCAAAATCCCCAATTTCACATCAACTCAATTAATTAATTCACCAAATTAATTAATCCAATCAAGAAATCAATTGATAAAAACCTAATATAAATTATATAATTAAATACATGAAATTTAAAGCACAACTATGAGATTTCAATTATAGACCACCTACCTCAAGTTTGATGAAGAACACTCACCAACTGAAATTCCCAAAATTTGACCAGAACAATGACATAGAATGAGATCAGAATCTAATACCCTAAATCAAGATTGAATAAATCTAGATCATTCAAATATAGATATTGATCTAAAACCATAGATCTATATCTAATCAAAATAGAATAATAAACCCTTTCAAGGATGATAGAATAAAGGATAATGAATGAGAAACCAATGGTATAGAATCCACTTACCAGGAGGGGTGTAGATCTATGATCCAGGTTTTGAATCGTGAAGAATGGAGGTTTTTAAGGCTTTGAATCCATCATAACAGATCCAAAATCATGAAATATAGGCTCTGGTTTAATGTGGGATGAATTAGGATTGAAATGGTGGTTTGGGTAATTAAAAATCTAATTTTCGGGTTAATTTAATTCTCACACATGGTTTGGTGGGAATGGGCACATAGTTTTCCCTAACGATGAGCCTAAACCTTGAACCTCATTTATAAGGGTGAAAAATTACTCCTAAGAGGGTTCATAGTTTGAAAAACCATGTGCTAACTATGAAAAACACCACTGTCTAGGGTTGCACAGTTTGCTGGGCTGGGGTGCACAGTTTTCCCTAACCATGCACCAATCGTCCATTGTACCTTTTCCTATATTTTTCTAAATTTTCACCCAAAATTTCCCCAAGGTAAAACCCAAATGAAAAGTACTCAAAAAAATATACATAGTTCCTAAAATCAAGCCTTAGTCTCTATAAAAGTTTAGGATCTTACAATCTCCCCACCTTATAACAACCCATCATCAAGCTGCACTCCTAAGCATCTCTAAGATTTCAAGTAAAAAATATTGGGCCATTGAGCCCTAATATCTTCTTACCATTACCATGTTTACTCCTTCACATGCCCGTGTTTCCACAATATACAAACTATTGGCATGATCTTTCTCCATAAATGTTTTTCACTATGATCAATCACACACATTGGATGCTCCTTAAAGGACATATCTATCTCAAGTTCCACATCATCCATGTCAATGAAATGATAAGGGTTAGTGTGATACTAAAAAATTTGTGACACATGGAAAAAATCATGAATAAAACTATATTTCTATGGAAGATCCAAATGTAATGACATCGACCCAAATCTCTCCACAACCTCAAACGGTCCGACGAACCTAGGCGCCAACTTTCCCTATCTCCATATCCTATGGTGACCCAACCTAGGAAACACCCTAAGGGATACATGATCACCCTTTATAAACTCTAGGGGTCATAAATTTCTATTAGTATATGACTTGTGTCTACTTAAATCCATACCCATACATTTCTTAATTAGCTGAACCTACTTCGACATCTCCTGCATGAGACTCGGTCCCAACAACTCGGACTCACATAACTCCATCCAATATAGATGTGATTTACATGGACTAACATAAAGAGAATCATATGGTTATATATTATCATACACTAATTACTATTATTATAGGTTAACTCCATTAAAACTATGTTTTTATCCCAAGACCCAATAAAGTCTAGAACACAATCTCATAACATATTTTCAAGAACCTTTATAGTACGCTCTGACTGCCCATCTGTCTATGGGGGGAAAGTTGTACTCAACAAAAGCTGTATACTGAGAACCTTATCTAAGACCTACTAGAAGCATGAATTAAAATTCATGTCATGGTCTGAAATAATAGTCCATGGTACCCCATGAAGACAGACTATCTCCCAAACATACACTTCTCCCAATGGCTCTACTGAGAATGTGTCCCGTATAGGAAAGAAATGCGCTACCTTTGTCTATCTGTCCAAAAAAACCCAAATAGAATCATTCTTTCAAGGAATAATCAGGAGACCTACCAAAAATTATATGGTCATGTCATCCCATTTACACTCTAGAATGTTTACAATTTGTAGCAAAACTCCAGGGTGTTGATGCTCGACCTTCACCCACTGACAGGTGTATCATCGTGTCATGAACCTTGCTATCTCCTTTTTAATGCTCGACCACCAAAACTGTCATCACATGTCATGGTATTTTTTGTCACACTTTGTTGTACCACCCACTTAGAGGCATGAAACTCACGCATTATCACCTACCATATGCTTGTAGGCACAACAACCCATTTCTTGACATATATGATCTCATCCTCATATATACTCAAATCTAAAGGTGACTCCCCACCTTCAAAGATTCCCCTCTATAAAAAACACTCCAAATCATCATAATTTTTATCTTTGATCTATATCAAGAGTTTATACTTGACTACAAATGATACAAGAGTCATCTTCTCCTGACCATCTTGAACCACAGTGTGCATTTCATCCAAAAAAGTCATTTACTTCTACTCAGCACTGGACTCCTGAACTACCTGAGTCTATGTTTTCCTACTCAAAGCATCAAAAAAATTGTTCCCATTCCCAAACATATATACTAGATCAAAATATAATGATTTAATATACTCAACCTATATCTACTACTGAAGATTCAAATGTTGATGTGAATAAATATACTTCGAGATCTTGTGATCAGTATACACAGTAAACTTTTTGCCCAATAGGTAATGCCGATAACACCTTATAGCCAAAACCACTACTGCTAAGCCAAGGTCATGCATAGGGTAGTTACATTCATGAGGTCTCAATTTCTGAGACCCATATGCCACAACTCAATCTCTTTTCAGTAGCATAACACCAAGTGAAATCCCATAATCTTTATAATACAATGTATACTTGTAACATCCCAAGTAAGTAATGAATAATAGATATTTTTATCTATGTCTATTGATGATTAATATAGTGTTTTAGAGGCTTAAAATGAAAATAAATACAATCTTATGCATGGAATACACTAATATTCTTAAAAGATTGTTTTACTGCCTTTTGATGGAAAACCATTTTTGAATCTATATTTTGAAAATTTTATAAACTATTTTTGTCAAAATAAACTTATCCTTTATTATTGGGACATCAAAATTTACCTTGTGTGAATTTTTGGTATTTTTTTGACAATATTCATTTTTTAATGAATAATGAAAAATACTGCATTTTACATCAAAACTGCTTTTTAATCTAATTTATTTATATGATTAGATTATGTTTTTAATTGATTTTGAAGTGAAATTAGAATATAGTTTTACCATTTTATCCAATGGTGGTCATTGGAATCAATTTCACTTTGAAATTAGACTTAAACTGGTGTCAATCTTTTGATACTTATTGTTTTGTAAAAACACGCTATTTTCTCTGGCAGCGGGAATTAATTATTGAAATAATTAATGTGACTTATATGGTTTTAATTTTGTAAAATGGACTTCATTTTTGAATTCGGAATATCAAATATAGCTTAGGGTGAATTTTTGGTAATTTTCTGAAAAACTTCAATTTTTGATGAATAGTGAAACCACTAAGTGGTAATCAAGCAAACTAATTTTTCAGTTAAATGAAAGTTTACCACTAATGTGTATTGAATTTTGAAAATCCGACATACATGGTTGTCATTAAGAAGTAAAATGTGGTTCAATGAGATTAAAATAATTTTTTGGTGAATAGTAACTTATTAAGTTCTTAATCGCGATTAGTGGTAATTAGGGTAGTTTAAGGTCTAAATAAGGCTTTAATAATATGAAATGACCTAGACACATGTCCCAACCTCATTGGTTGTGTCATGGCCGACCATGAAATGCCATGGGTCAACTTGGGGACCCCATGGATCCACTTTTGTTGGGAAATGACATAAATTACTTTTTATTTAATGTTAAAGTGAAAATGACACAAACATAATATGTTTTACGAAAACAATTTTTAAGTGGGGTTATACAAGTCAAAATTTTGATTATAAATAGTAATTGGAAAGCTAAAAATATTTCCTATATCATAGTATTTTTTTTATAATTTTTAGACATTAAATAAATTAAATTATTTATGACATAATAATGATGCAGCGATGACATCATTATTTGACGATTTAAATAAAATGTAAAGATAATGTAAAATCTATGAACTACACATGGAAAAAACCAATTGGATGAGTGTATTTCGAACCCTTATCACCTTATCCACAAATTATATCAATGTGGGACCTTTTGAAACCGAAACACATTTTCAAATAATGTAATATTTCTTTACTTTCCAAAAGTGCCCCTCCTCTCCTCTTATAAAAGGCCCCCACCGCTACCTCATTTAACACACTTCTCAAGCCTTTGGCTCGGCCAACCCCTGCCCATTTACTCTCTCCACATCCCTCTCCTCATCCTAGAGGATTACCTTTGGGAATAATCCTTTCAAAGGAAGCCTTTAGGCTCAAATCAAAAGGAGTTACACTTTTGAAGGTAACTCATTCTCTCATGTTCATTTGTTTTATTTTGCTTCTCCAACCCCCTAAACTCTTTTTATTTACTTCTTTTGTAACAACAACAGTATCTTCAATATACTAGGATGTTTTTATAAGATTTATTTGATCTACACTCTCACACAACTACATAAAATGGTTAAAGAACATACGGTTTCCGTGGATGGCGAAATTCTGCCTCCCGAAAAGATGATTGTTCAATACTCATTTAACACCTTCAAAGGTGGCCATTATGATGTCACTATTTTTATATATGATATATAATATGTTTATGTTTTCCTTAAGCTTCTGTTTTTTTCATTTTGGGCATACTTTTATGGTTTCCATTATGGGTAAACACGATATCTTCATTTTAGGAAGTGCGGACTACCGCCCCCTAAAAGTGGTTTGATTCGTTAATACCATATGTGGGATGTGTAAAGGATAATGTTAATGATATTATATATGTTGTTATACTGGAATTAGAATATACTCTTATATCATTATTATTCCATTCCAGAAAATATGAAATAGAAATGGAAGTAGCGTTCATGCGTACGTACGGCTTACCGTCTCCATGAACGGTGCATTTCATTTCTTACCTCTAAATGATTATGTAATATTATAAATGAATGTATGTACTGGATATATATGACATATATGATATCTACATCATGAATACCATTCTGGATATAATGAAACTGTGACCAAATTAACAACATGTAAGTGTAAGAAGTCTATTTTTGACTTAAGAACCAAATACCGACAAAATGAACATTATTAACTTAAATGATTACATGATGTTCATAACATGGTATAAAAGGAATAATGAACTTGAAAAAGATTCATAAGCAAGTAGAGATTAACTCAAGTTTATTATTCAAGAGATTAAAGAACGGTCGGGTCAAGTCGGATACGAGGTGTGGGACTTCGTCTCAATCTCCTTTCATTGAGGCATATTTTGTTTTATACACAACTTTCTTTTATACGGTGTATAAACCCCTTTGACTTTTACGTTTATTCAAAAGGAATCTTTTTTATACGAAGCGTTTACTAAATGACAAAAGGGAATGTTTTTTTCATACGTATGCGGCGACAACGACTTCTCCGCCGTCGTAACCGTTATTTGAGTTTCGGCTTCCTCTACAAGCCATACCTTATTTTTTTAAAAGAAAAATAAATACCATGTTTTACTTTGGTATTGAAAATGGTTTTCATAATGTTTTTATTATATCAATGTGTTGTATTGATATCTCATGATTGAAATGTGGAAATGTTATGTTTCCTTTATGCATGTTTTATGTGATATGATTATGTTATGGTTCTTGGGCATTATTATGAAGACGGGTGGTTCCGTGATAAACTAAGGGCGGGTGAGCCCGTTATAGCTCTCCAATGCATTGGGTAACGTGAAGGAGTGAAACGTTAAGGTTTCTCCGAAGAGATTTTAGGGAATATACTGTGATGGGTATTCCAAACGTAACCAAGAGGGTTACTCCCTACGTAAGAATGTTATGAATGCCTCAAGTTACCTTTATGTCTTATGATTTCTATGATTTATTCATGATTTTATGAGGTATGTTAAAGTGCCTATGTTTTATGTGTAAAGTATGATTTCATTCTTATGTATATATGAACTCATGTTTCCTTTCCATGTTTTTTTTAACCCATACTGAGTTTTTATGCTCATCCCAAGTTTTTGAAATGTTTTTCACAGGTCAAGGGAAAGGTACATGATAAGATGATAGAGTCAAGGATGTGTCAAGAAATAATCCATGTTTTATTTTAAATGTGTTTCCATTGATGGGAATGAAGAATAATATCTTTATGTAACCACTTTGTTTATATGTGGAATGTAATGCAAGTTTTATGATCTAATTCTCTAAAACTCTAAACCTGAAAAGATCCTCAACGTGTAATCTTGTAATAACTCAAGAATAAGTATGGTTTAAGGCTGGGGCCTTATAGTTGGTATCAGAGGTCGGTTTAGATAACTTTAGGAGTTAGAATTCTATTAAATGATTATCCAATTTTTTTTTTGAAATGATATAGCATTTAAAGATTACCATGTTGCTTCATCTAAGACATGTTTGTTCAGAATGGTTTTCCGCAGAGGAAACAGGGAAGCAGTGCTAGGAAGGCATACAGAAGGAAATAACCTTCCGAATCAGCATCTAGAAATGGTCGGAATTGGAACTAAACAGTTTTTTGTAGTAATGGTGCAGTTGACTCAAGCGATAAATGGCGGTGGTATCCATGCACGAGATCAGCCAGATCAACCACAGAGGAACATGTCAGTGGTGGAACATTTCATGAGGCAACATCCCCCATCATTCAGAGGATCATCTGACCCTGTGCTAGCTGAAGGGTGGATTAAAGCACTGGAGAAGATTTTTGATGTCATGGGGTGTTCAGACAATCAAAAGGTTAGTCTTGCTATTTAATGTTTGGAGGGTGAAGCAGATCAGTGGTGGTCTATGGTTAAAAATATCAGGGACGCCGATGAGATTGATTCTCTTGACTGGGATGAATTCAAAGGTATGTTTCTTGAGAAGTATTTTCCTAAGGCTGTTCGACTTAGGATGGAAAAGAAATTCTTGGAATTGAGGCAAGAGGAAGACTCAGTGGCTGCCTATGAAGAAAGGTTCACTCGATTGTCAAGGTATGCTCCAAATTTTATTCGGGACCTTGATAGTAAAATCAATCGTTTTTACTCAAGATTAAAGCCAAAGTATCGAAGGGCATTAGCTTCTCGTGAGTTTAAAAGTTATGAAAAGCTTGTTTGATGTGCTGAGAAGGTGGAAATGGAGTTCGCCGATGACCAAGTTTTCTATAACAACCAGCAGAAGAAGAGACCGAGGTGGCAGGAGAAAGGTAAGAATTATTCAAAAAAGTCTGATGGTAAGAGAACTAAGTTTCCAGTTTGTGATAAATGTGGCAAAAGGCATGCTGGGGAATGTTTTCTGAATTCTGGAAAGTGCTACCGATGTGGTAAGACGGGACATAAGGCTCGTGATTGCACTGAAAAGGATCAAGGTGAAGGTAAGAAAAAATTTGACTTACAGTTAGTGAAATGTTATAAGTGCAATGAGATGGGTCACTATGCAAACGAGTGTCCTACAAGGAGCTTGAGTGATGGGAAGCAGTTAGACTACAAGCAGAAAGGGGTGGTGAAATCCTTTGCAACTACTTCAGCAGATGTCGGTCTATCAAATGAAGTTGTATCAGGTACTTTGTTTGTTTTTTCAGATTATGCCAGTGTGTTGTTTGATTCGGGGTCTACAAATTCTTTCATCTCTGAAACCTATTCTAGTAAAATGGGAATACCATCTCAAGAAATGACTCCTGAACTTTTGGTAAAAACACCTGGGGGAAGTGTCGAGGCAAAAAGAATTTATAAGAATCTTCCTATCCTTATCTGTGGAAAGAACCTACTTGCAAACCTTATTGTTCTACCTCTAGTAGAGTTTGATGTTATCCTGGGTATGGATTGGCTCTCTATTTACCATGCTAAGATTGACTGTAGAGATAAAGAAGTTTCTTTTCAGAAAGACTTTCAGTTTGTTTACAATAATGAACCCTTACTTTTGATAACATATCAAGAGGCCGAGAAACTTGTAAAAGATGGAAATGAATGTTACCTTGAACACATCGTTGAAAATAAAGGAACTGTTCAGATTAATGATGTGCCAGTGGTAAATGAGTATCCTGATGTTTTTCCTGATGAGTTGCCTGGAATAATACCAGATCGAGAAGTTGAGTTTACTGTTGACTTAGTTCCTGATGCTAAGCCAATTTCAAAACCCCCTTATCGAATGGCACAAATTGAACTTTTAGAGTTGAAGGAGCAATTGCAAGATTTATTAGAGAAAGGTTTCATTAGACCTAGCACATCACCATGGGGTGCTCCTGTTTTATTTGTTAAAAAGAAAGATGGTTCTATGAGACTTTGCATTGATTATAGAGCCTTGAATAATATCACTGTTAAGAACAAATATCCTTTGCCTCATATCGATGATTTGTTTGATCAGCTCCAGGGAGCTCAGTTTTTTTCAAAGATTGACTTGAGATCGGGGTACCATCAGCTGAAGGTCAAGGAGGCAGATATTCCGAAGACCGCGTTCCGTACGAGATATGGCCATTATGAATTTGTATTAATGCCTTTTGGTCTAACCAATGCACCTGCTGTATTCATGGACTTAATGAATAGAATTTTCCATGATTTCTTGGATAAGTTTGTGGTGGTTTTCATTGATGATATTTTGGTGTTTTCTAAAAGTAAAGAGGAGCATGAAAATCATTTAAGGGTTATCTTGCAAACCTTAAAAGAAAAGAAACTGTATGGGAAATTCAGCAAGTGTGAGTTTTGGTTGCAACAAATTTCTTTCCTTGGTCACATTGTTTCTAAAGATGGAATAACTGTTGATCCTGCAAAAACAAAAGTTGTGGAAGAATGGCCAAGACCCACAAATGTAACCGAGATTCGTAGCTTCCTTGGTTTGGCGGGCTATTACCGAAGGTTTGTTAGAAATTTTTCACGGTTATCTAGTCCAATGACTAAGCTAACTCGGAAGGGTGTTAAGTTTATCTGGACAAAAGAATGTGATGATTGTTTTCAGGAATTGAAAAGAAGATTGGTGAATGCTCCAGTTTTGGCACTACCTTCCAGGAATGGTGAGTTTGTTATATACAATGATGCTTCATTGAAAGGACTTGGTTGCGTCCTAATGCAGAATGATTAGGTAATTGCTTATGCTTCACAACAGTTGAAAACTCATGAGGTAAATTACCCTACACATGATTTGGAACTAGCTGCTGTTGTTTTTGCTTTAAAAATTTGGAGGCATCATTTGTATGGAGTAAAGTGTGAAATATATACCGATCACAAAAGTTTAAAGTATATATTCACTCAGAAAGAGTTAAACATGAGACAAAGGAGATGGCTGGAATTAATCAAAGATTATGATTGTACAATTCATTACCATCCGGGAAAAGCAAATAAAGTGGCTGATGCTTTGAGTCGAAAAAGTAATGCTTCATTAACAATGTTGCGGTTGGAACGTGATCCTTTGGTTAACGATTTGATGAACTTTGGCATAGAAGTTGTTGGTGCAGGAAGTCCTTCTGTTTTGTTTCAGGTATCAGTGAGATCATCTCTATCAGATAGAATCAAGCAAGCACAGAAGCAAGACAGTGAGTTGCAGAAAAGGGTAGAGCTGGTTCATAAAGGTAAGTTTCCTGAATTCAACATTGATAATGATTGCGTTTTGAGATTTGGGAAGAGATTGTGTGTGCCTTGTGATTCACAGTTGAAGAGAGAGTTGTTATGTGAAGCTCATAGTTCTCCATTTTCAGTTCATCCGGGCAGTACTAAGATGTATAGAGATCTGCGGGAGTATTACTGGTGGGATGGAATGAAAAGAGATATTGCTGATTTTACTGTGAAGTGTTTGACTTGTCAGCAGGTTAAAGCAGAGCGGCAGTTACCGAAAGGGATGCTTCAGCCTTTACCAGTGCCAGAGTGGAAATGGGAGAATATATCCATGGACTTTGTTGTTGGATTACCGAAGACATCTCGAGGTAATAATTCAATCTGGGTTATTGATGATTGCTTGACCAAATCTGCTCATTTCCTTGCTATATGAGATGCTTTCTCTCTTGATCAACTTTCCCGTTTGTATCTTAAAGAGATAGTCAGGTTACATGGAGTTCCTCTCTCTATTGTATCGGATCGTGATCCCAGGTTTACTTCTAACTTTTGGAAAGGACTTCAGAAGTCGTTGGGTACTGAATTAAATTTTAGTACAGCTTTTCATCCTCAATCAGATGGGCAGTCAGAATGAACAATTCATACATTGGAGGATATGCTACGAGCTTGTTCTATGGATTATCAGGGAAGTTGGGACCAACATCTTTCTTTGGTTGAGTTTTCATATAATAACAATTTTCATTCCAGTATACAGATGGCACCATTTTAGGCATTATATGGGAAGCGGTGTCGAACTCCAGCTTTCTGGGATGAAGTGGGTGAAAGGAAGTTGATGGGACCGGAATTGGTAGAAGAGATGGCAGAAAAAGTTCAGCTGATTTAGAAACACATGAGAACAGCTCAGAGCAGGCAGAAGAGTTATGCAGATAACCAGAGGAAGGATCTATCTTTTGAGGTAGGTGATCATGTTTTTCTCAAGGTTTCTCCTTGGAAAAGTGTGATGAGATTTGGTAAGAAAGGAAAGTTGAGTCCAAGGTTTGTTGGACCATACGAAATTCTGGAAAGAGTTGGATCAGTTGCATACCGAGTGGCTTTACCTCCGAGTTTATCTCAGGTACACAATGTTTTTCACGTTTCGATGTTGAGAAAGTATATGCCAGATCCATCTCATGTTTTGAGTCCAGAGGTAGTTCAGCTGGAAGAGAACCTATCTTATGAGGAACAACCGGTCCAGATTCTTGACCACAGGGAGAAAGTGTTACGGAATAAGGTGATTCACCAGGTAAAGGTTTTGTGGAAAAACCACATGATTGAAGAGGCAACATGGGAATCCGAAAATGCAATGAGGGATAAGTACCCTCATTTATTTGATAAGTAAATAAATTGCGGGGACACAATTTTCTAAAGCGGGGAAGGATGTAACATCCCAAGTAAGTAATGAATAATAGATATTTGTATCTATGTCTATTGATGATTAAGATAGTGTTTTAGAGGCTTAAAATGAAAATAAATACAATCTTATGTATGGAATACACTAATATTCTTAAAAGATTGTTTTACTGCCTTTTGATGGAAAACCATTTTTGAATCTATATTTTGACAATTTTATAAACTATTTTTGTCAAAATAAACTTATCCTTTATGATTGGGACATCAAAATTTACCTTGTGTGAATTTTTGGTATTTTTCTGACAATATTCATTTTTTAATGAATAGTGAAAAATACTGCATTTTACATCAAAACTGCTTTTTAATCTAATTTATTTATATGATTAGATTATGTTTTGAATTGCTTTTGAAGTGAAATTAGAATATATTTTTACCATTTTATCCAATGGTGGTCATTGGAATCAATTTCACTTTGAAATTAGACTTAAACTGGTGTGAATCTTTTGATACTTATTATTTTGTAAAAACACGCTATTTGCTCTGGCAGCGGGAATTAATTATTGAATTAATTAATGTGACTTATATGATTTGAATTTTGTAAAATGGACTTCATTTTTGAATTCGGAATATCAAATATAGCTTAGGGTGAATTTTTGGTAATTTTCTGAAAAACTTCAATTTTTGATGAATAGTGAAACCACTAAGTGGTAATCAAGCAAACTGATTTTTCAGTTAAATGAAAGTTTACCACTAATGTGTATTGAATTTTGAAAATCCGACATACATGGTTTTCATTAAGAAGTAAAATGTGGTTCAATGAGATTAAAATAATTTTTTGGTGAATAGTAACTTATTAAGTTCTTAATCGCGATTAGTGGTAATTAGGGTAGTTTAAGGTCTAAATAAGGCTTTAGTAATATGAAATGACCTAGACACATGTCCCAACCTCATTGGTTGTGTCATGGCCGACCATGAAATGCCATGGGTCAACTTGGGGACCCCATGGATCCACTTTTGTTGGGAAATGACATAAATTACTTTTTATTTAATGTTAAAGTGAAAATGACACAAACATAATATGTTTTACGAAAACAATTTTTAAGTGGGGTTATACAAGTCCAAATTTTTATTATAAATAGTCATTGGAAAGCTAAAACGATTTCCTATATCATAGTATTTTTTTTATAATTTTTAGACATTAAATATATTAAATTATTTATGACATAATAATGATGCAGCGATGACATCATTATTTGATGATTTAAATAAAATGTAAAGATAATGTAAAATCTATGAACTACACATGGACAAAACCAATTGGATGAGTGGATTTAGAACCCTTATCACCTTATCCACGAATTATATCAATGTGGGACCTTTTGAAACCGAAAAACATTTTCAAATAAAGTAATATTTCTTTACTTTCCAAAAGTGCCCCTCCTCTCCTCTTATAAAAGGCCCCCACCTCTACCTCATTTCACACACTTCTCAAGCCTTTGGCTCGGCCAAACCCTGCCCATTTACTCTCTCCACATCCCTCTCCTCATCCTAGAGGATTAACTTTGGGCATAATCCTTTCAAAGGAAGCCTTTAGGCTCAAATCAAAAGGAGTTACACTTTTGAAGGTAATTCATTCTCTCATGTTCATTTGTTTTATTTTTCTTCTCCAACCCCCTAAACTCTTTTTATTTACTTCTTTTGTAACAAAACCAGTATATTAAATATAATAGGATGTTGTTATAAGATTTATTTGATCTACACTCTCACACAACTACATCAAATGGTTAAAGAACATACAGTTTCCGTGGATGACGAAATTCTGCCTCCCGAAACGATGATTGTTCAATACTCATTTAACACCTTCAAAGGTGGCCATTATGATGTCACTATTTTTATATATGATATATAATATGTTTATGTTTTCCTTAAGATTCTGTTTTTTTCATTTTGGGCATACCTTTATGGTTTCCATTATGGGTAAACACGATATCTTCATTTTAGGAAGTGCGGACTACCGCCCCCTAAAAGTGGTTTGATTCGTTAATACCATATGTGGGATGTGTAAAGGATAATGTTAATGATATTATATATGTTATTATACTGGAATTAGAATATACTCTTATATCATTATTATTCCATTCCAGAAAATATGAAATAGAAATGGAAGTAGCGTTCATGCGTACGTACGGCTTACCGTCTCCATGAACGGTGCATTTCATTTCCTACCTCTAAATGATTATGTAATATTATAAATGAATGTATGTACTGGATATATATGAAATATATGATATCTACATCATGAATAACATTCTGGATATAATGAACCTGTGACCAAATTAACAACATGTAAGTGTAAGAAGTCCATTTTTGACTTAAGAACCAAATACCGTCAAAATGAACATTATTAACTTAAATGATTACATGATGTTCATAACATGGTATAAAAGGAATAATGAACTTGAAAAAGATTCATAATCAAGTAGAGATTAACTCAAGTTTATTATTCAGGAGATTAAAGAACGGTCGGGTCAAGTCGGATACGAGGTATGGGACTTCGTCTCAATCTCCTTTCATTGAGGCATATTTTGTTTTATACACAACTTTCTTTTATACGGTGTATAAACCCCTTTGACTTTTACGTTTATTCAAAAGGAATATTTTTTATACGAAGCGTTTACTAAATGACAAAAGGGAATGTTTTTGTCGTACGTATGCGGCGACAACGACTTCTCCGCCGTCGTAACCGTTATTTGAGTTTCGGCTTCCTCTACAAGCCATACCTTCTTTTTTTAAAAGAAAAATAAATACCATGTTTTAATTTGGTATTGAAAATGGTTTTCATAATGTTTTTATTATATCAATGTATTGTATTGATATCTCGTGATTGAAATGTGGAAATGTTATGTTTCCTTTATGCATGTTTTATGTGATATGATTATGTTATGGTTCTTGGGCATTATTATGAAGACGGGTGGTTCCGTGATAAACTAAGGGCGGGTGAGCCCGTTATAGCTCTCCAATGCATTGGGTAACGCGAAGGAGTGAAACGTTAAGGATTCTATGAAGAGATTTTAGGGAATATACTGTGATGGGTATTCCAAACGTAACCAAGAGGGTTACTCCCTATGTAAGAATGTTATGAATGCCTCAAGTTACCTTTATGTCTTATGATTTCTATGATTTATTCATGATTTTATGTGGTATGTTAAAGTGCCTATGTTTTATGGGTAAAGTATGATTTCATTCTTATGTATATATGAACTCATGTTTCCTTTCCATGTTTTTTTAACCCATACTGAGTTTTTATGCTCATCCCAAGTTTTTGAAATGTTTTTCACAGGTCAAGGGAAAGGTACATGATAAGATGATAGAGTCAAGGATGTGTCAAGAAATAATCCATGTTTTATTTTAAATGTGTTTCCATTGATGGGAATGAAGAATACTATCTTTATGTAACCACTTTGTTTATATGTGGAATGTAATGCAAGTTTTATGATCTAATTCTCTAAAACTCTAAACCTGAAAAGATCCTCAATGTGTAATCTTGTAATAACTCAAGAATAAGTATGGTTTAAGGATGGGGCCTTATAATACTCCTCACCTAGCTTTGGTAGGATAAAGATCAGTGTTGATGTCAAGTGCTTCTTTAAATCCTAGAAATAATCCTCACAAGCTTCAGAAAACTAAAACTTTATCCCGTTCTTGGTCAATCTTGAAAGCAATGCTTCCAAATGGGAAAATCCCTAAATGAATCTCCGATAATATCCTACTAACCCTAGAAATCTATAGATATCAAATAAATTCTTGGGATAATTCCAATAAACCACTACCAAAAATTTATATGGGTCCACTAACAAACCTTAATTTTATATGATGTGACCTAAGAAGTGTACCGGGTCAATTCAAAACTGACACTTAGATAGCTTAGCATATAGCTGATTCTCTCTCAGTTTAATCAGAATAATGTCAAGATGTTAGGAATGATCGCCACGAGTCTTAGAGTACTCAAAGACTTATTCCAAAAATAGTACCAAAAACTGATCCAGGTATGGATGGGATATTCTATTCATTAAGTTCATAAACACTGTTGGTGCATTTTTCAACCCAAACTGAATTACAATGAACTCATATAGGCCATATCTGCTTCTGAAAGTAGTCCTCAGTATATTAGATGTTATAATATCACCAGATGATACCCTAATCTTAAATATATATTGTAAAAGACACAATCTCCCATCAAATGGTAAAAAAGATTATTGATTCATGGAAGAGAATATTGGTTCTTCACTTTCATCTAGTTAAACTTTCAGTAATCAAAACATAAGCATAAAGTCCCATCCAACTTTATAGAAACCAAAATTGGTGGACCCCAAGGTGATGTACTTCAATGGATAAATCACTTATCCTCCAACTCCTATAGCTAAGTCTTGCGATCTTGAATCTCTTTTGGTGCCATTTTTTATGGTGGAATAGAAACTGGTTTATCTCCAGGCATAAACTCAATGGTGAATTCCACATCTCTCTCAGATGGAATCCCTAAGAAGTATTTAGTAAAGACATACTGAATCCAATCTAATACAGGTGAAAAAATGTACCGATTTACACATTATTCATCTAGTAATATACTAGAAAACTAGGTTGTGAGCTCTCCTAATTTCTGAGTAATTAGCCATACTTAGCCTGCCTAGATATCCCACTCTCCATAGTGAATATAGTTGTAACCATTAAGAGATGTAAAAGTCACTCACCTATGGTAAAAATAAATGTGGGCTCAGAATGATACTAACCAGTACATAACTAGAATTAGGTAAAATCTTGACATGTTAATAATATACATATCCCATAGAAAATGAAACTCTCCAACTTTTAGAGAACACCTCTTTTACAAGAAGATGTCTCTCGATCGTACTCCCAGAGGTGTGTCTATTGTCAACACCCCACTCACGAACTCCACTAATAGGCTCAAAACATTCACATGTTTTAAAGAAATAAAGGAATGAGAGGCACTAGTATCAAATAAGGTACTGTATAAAGTAGAGGCTATGATAATAGTACCTCTCATTATTATTGGTCCAACCTCTATCTACACAAGTGTTGGCTACACTGCATGCAATTATCCAACCCCTCTTCCTTATGATGAAGTATAAATCCCCTCAGCTAGACCACTCTGCTGATATGGGAGCTCTTTCCCAAAAGCACCATATCCACTTCCTCTACAACCTCATCTAGTATAACTAAAACTTCCAGACTGATATGGTGCCAAAGATCCCCTTCCCACACCCTAGTTCTGTTTAGCTCCTGTATCACTACTCGTCAGTCTCTAGGCCCTACAAAACATCTCTAGATGTCCCATCTTACTGCTAGATCAATACTCTACTGGTGGTTGGGGTAACTGTCTCCAAAATTGTCTTGATCTACCACACTGGTGAAAGATGACTCGAGTAATATCCTAAGAAACTGATATCTCTGTCTGTGCACCCCGCTTCCCACTATCCTGACTGACGCTATCGTAGTGATGCTTCTTTCTATCAGGAGTTGCACCTCCTGATTATATAGCTATAACTAAATGTTCTACATTAGAAGCCAAATTCAGGTTCCCCTTAGCTATGAGAGCTTGATCCTCCACCTCAACAAAATTCTTTAACTATAAAAGGTCAACCTAATACTTAATCTCACATTTAAGCCCATCCTGAAAACACCACATTGTAGCTGTCTCATCCCCTTACAATGTTGGATAAAGGTGGTGAAAATCTATAAAGATTCCAACATAGTCCATTACATACATACTCCCCAAATTCAAACTCATGAATTCAGTAGCTCTCTCATGCCTCAACATCTTTGGATAGAAGTGATCCAAGAACCTCTCCAAAACTTCCTTCCATAACATACCATTATACTATCCAATCCGTGCCTGAATGTCCCACCATCGCTTCATTGATCCTTATAGAATATAAGCATCTAACTTGACCCTCCTCTTAGTTGGATTCTCTAAATGGTCAATTATCATCTCAATAGACTCAACCTAGAATTCATCTTCCTCAGGTCCACCATCTCCAGTAAAAGTCAGAGGGTTATTTTACTAAAACTCCCTCATCAGATCATACATAATCTTCACAACCTACCCCGAGTCTCTTTCCATAAGCTTTATGAAGTGAGAGAAGTTCTATTAGAACTACTCCATAACTTCCTCACTCGAAACAATTGGTACCTCATGTTCCACCACCGGAGGATCATCCTTAGCCATGTACTCTGGTCATCCTCTCAACAAGTGTTGTCATGGATACATACTCTCTAAAATTCCAAACATGCACCTTAGAACACGTTTTAAAACATCAACATGTTTATGTAAGAGGTAAAACACAACAAGACACAAAAAATCATTTCCCCAAACCCCACTACAGAGTCAAAACTGAGGCACTATCACTTCCCTTAACCATCCTATACCTAGGTCATAGTTAAGAAGGGTAAACACATTCTTATCATTTCATGTTTATCATTTAGACACCCATTTATTCTCATATTGAATAATTTTACAATTTTTTCCTAATTTCATGTTAGGAATATTTTCAGTTCAATTTTAAAAACAAGGAAAAACAATTTTAGTTAAAGAACTTACAAATAACCCATTTTTTCTATGTGTGCCTAATAGGATGCATGTCACAAAAATCCTAAGTGCCTGATGCACAAAAACTCAAATCTCATTCCATATAGGACCATGAGTCAATCTCATTAAATCTAAACATTAATAATCATGAAACACAATAAATTAACCACCCAAGGTTAAATAATATTCAACTATAACAGAAAACAACAATAACAACCATTACCACCCTAGGTACTTTGGTTCTCCCCCATACATGGGTTAGAGACTCTAATGCACAATCTCATAACGAAGGCCCAATCCTTCCTAGTCTCATGTCTACCTTTAAAAAATAGTAATAAAAAAGAAAAAAGAAAATAAAATGAGGCTTTGGTACCACTTTGTAACGTCCTAGCTCAGTTTCCATGCACCGGTTCCCCAAGACAGTATTCTATGTGACCTCAACCATGTAACGCCCCGACCCCAGAATCTAGGAGCTGGTGCATTATTTTAATAAATTGGCATGATTACAAGGAATCAAGTCCCGAAGGACTAATCCATTTAGCAGTCTTGGAAACAAGATACATACTCATGTTCAACATTACAACTTGAAAAGAAAAACAACACTAATTTATTCCATTAGAAACATCCAAGCTTCCAAGATTATTCCTACAAGTCACTCATAACTAACTTATTCATATCCTGGGAAAATAAAAAATAAGAAAGGGGTAAGCTCAAATGCTAATTAAGAGTAAGAAATACAACAGAAGATAACATAAACATTAGTCATGGTGAATAATTGAAAACACATGCCTTTACAAATAGTAAACATGAACACTTTATGGCAATAACATGAGCTGAGTAAATAATGCCATAATAAAAACTAGTCATGGGTATTCTACTAGTCAAAGAACCACATGAAATATCAATATATAATCTCATAATGATGGAATTCATAATGATGGACATCATAACCTCATAGTCAAGGCCTCGTACCAAGACTACAAATAAGATTTTGTCAAGGCCTTGTGCCAAGACACTAGTTTGTCTCATGAGACCTACTGATGCATTGAGGAGCTATAGCAGGCTCCACCTGTCACTTACTAAGTCCAATGCATTCCTCATATGAAAAGGTTTAAACATAACATAAACATTCATATTAAAACTAGAATATGAAATTTCAATACTTTATCCATAAACCATGAATGGTATAAAAATAACACATCTATAGTCAAAGATATCATAAAACCTTCAATACATCATGAAATATTTGTATCATAATAAATCAACCTTGATCAAGAATAATATCCCGTAAATTATGTTGACGTAGTTGAAAATGATCTGTAAATATCTTTGAGAGAAATATCCCGTTTTCATGAAAACATTTAAAAGTCTCACTATTTATCAAGAAGCTGTTTAAAATAGATTTTTGAATCAAAGTGTTCCATACCAATTTGAAACTTTAAAAAGGAATTTAAATTTTAAAACATTAATTTCCATATAAATAAAACATTAAAACCATTTTTAAAACATGGACATTAAAGAGAAAGATTTAGAAGAATAAAATTTTAAAACATTTAAAATGATATTTTAGTTAGAGTTCCTAACCAAATGAGAGATGCTTGAATAAAAATAATTGAGGTAATAAAAACATTATAATATCATGAGAATAAATATATTCATGATATAATATGTCAAATTACCGTATATAGACCAAATAAAATTAAATTGGTGCATAAAAACAAATAAGTATCAATGGAATGTAAGTTGAGATAAATTCCTTTATAAAGATTGTATCCTTAGGTTAAGGATAAATCAATGAACTAATTATGTGTGACAAATATAAATACACTAAATATGATTGGATATTCAGTGTAAATCAACTAGAGGACATTCACACTTATTCTTTTAAAAAACAACACCAATGACTTGGATGTTTAACTCAATGAATAGAAATTGAGTTAAAATTACTCTTATCAAGTTTATATCAATGACTTGAGAATTTATCAATGGAGTGATTACGTGTATCAAACGTATATCCACAAAAGGGAAGTGGAAATTACTACATGAGTAAATAAATAGTTATTTCACACATAATATTTGAGTAATGTAATCAATGAAGTACGCGTAATGCCCAATGAGTGGAAATTGAAATTTGAAATTTCCTCACCGATTTGGTAACTTACAAAACATACACCCCATGAAATAAGTATCAACCAATGAAGATCTAAATACCCATAAATTAAAGTATATTAACAAATAATACAATCATGGGAAGTATATACACTACATAAAAGGAAATAGTGGAAATATAGCATGAATCTCACGGGAATAAGAAGTGAGATGAAAACCTCTTACCACGTTGTAATAAATCGAGTCGTATGACCAAAAGTTAATAACCACCAAATTATTAAAATAATAACATGAATATAAATAGGATAATGATAATATATATAAAATTTAAGTACAAAATACACTACATGAAATAAATTAGTGGTGAATAATGGAAATCTCACAGAATTAAAAGTCAGATAAGAAACCCCTTACCTCAAGTCCGAATTGTCTTGTATGTTCCTTGTTATTCTTGAATAATAAACTTAAGTTAATTTATACTTTATTAAGAACATTTATCAAGTTTATTATTCCTTTTATATCACTTATTACCTTGATATAACAATTAGTTAATTATTTGAGTTCATATTGGATATTTTATCGATGTTCGGAACTTGAGTAAAAATGAACTCGTTATAATTACAATTTTTCCATGTGGTCAAAAGTCCATTATCTCCAGAATGATATACATGATTTAGATATCATATATATATATATTATATCTAGTATATATATGTATTTATAATAGTACATAACATTTGGAGATAAGAAATGAAATGCACCATTCATGGAGACGGTAAGCCGTACGTACGCATGAACACTACTTTCATTTCTATTTTGTATTTTAATCAAATTAAAAAATAATGATACATAGTTATATTTTAATTCAAGTATAATATCATATATAATATCATTAAATTCATCCTTTATACGTCCCACATAAGGCATTAATGAGTCATATCACTTTGAGGGGGCAGTAGTCTACACTTCCTCAAATGAAATTTTCGCGTTTTACCCATAATGGAAACCATAAAGGAATGATATAAATGGGAAACACATAAGAATAAATAAAACACAAAACTATTATATATCATATATAAATATAGTTCCATCTTAATGGCCACCATGAGATACGGTAGGATATAATTGAACAATCATCATTTCGTGAGGCGCTAGTTTTCCATCCACAGAAACAATATGTTCTTTACCCATTAGATGGAGGTGTGTGTAAGTGTAGTTAGAATCCTTCTAATAAAAACATCCTAGTGTATTTAGGATACTGGTGTTGTTATAAAAGAAAGTAAGTAAAAGATTTTATGGGTTGGAGAATTAAAATAAAAGAAAAGAATTTAAGAGAAATCGTTACCTTTAATTCGGGTAACTCCCTTTGGTTTGAACCAAAAGGACCTCTTGAAGTGCCTTCTGCCTAAGGTAAGGCTTCTAGTAGGAATAGAGGAATATTGAGAGATTATTTGGGTAGGTTTTGGATGATCCAAAGGGCTTGAGAGGTTTTAGGAATGAGTAATAAGTGAGGGATTTTTATAAGGGGGAGGAGGGGCTCTTTAGGAAAGTGTGAAAATATTATTTTTTATATAATTATATTCGGTTTCTAATGGTCCAAAACTAATTAAAGTATAAGATAAGATGACTAATGGTCGAAATAAAATCATCCAATAATAATTTTACAGGTTTGGGATGTTATTTTAATATTTATAATCTTATTTATTTAAATCATTTATTAATTAGGTAAATACTACATCATTATTGTGTTATAAATAATTTTATTTATTTGATGTCTAAAAATTATAAAAAAATACAATAATTTAGGAAATATTTTTAAATTTATAATTAATATTTATATTCAAAAATATAACTTATATAACCCCATGTAAAAATTAATTTTCTAAAAGATATTTGTTTGTGTCATTTTGGTCTTTCTTTAAATTAATTAATCTAAAGTGTCATTATCACTCCCAAGTGGCTCCATGGGGTCCCAAAATCGACCCAAATATGCTTATGGTCGTAAATGACTCAAACAATAAGGTTAAAACAAGTTTTAAGGTAATTTGGTAGTATTATAATATTCTTTTTACCTTGAATTATCCTATTTACCTTTAACCGCGACAAATAAAAGTCAAAATTTACTATTCACCAAAAATTATTTTAATCTTATTGAAACACATTTTACTTACTAATAATAACCATGTATGTCGTATTTTCAAAATCCAATTCACAGAAGTGGTAAAATTTCATTTAAATGAAAAAGTTAGTTTTTAACTACTACTTAGTGGTTTCACTATTAATCAAAAATTGAAGTTTTTCAGAAAACTACCAAAAATTCACCCTAAGATATATTTTATATTCTAAATTAAAAAATGATGTCTATTTTACCAAATTAAAAACATAGAATTTGCATTAATTAATTTAAAATTAATTCCCGTTATCAAAACAAATAGTGTGTTTTTAAGAAACAATAACTATCAAAAGATTGATACTTGTTTATGTCCAATTTCAAAGTGAAATTAATTACAATGACCATCATTGGATTAAATGGTAAAAAAATAATATAATTAAACTTTAAGACCAATTAAAAAGATAATATAACTATATAAATAAATTATATTAAAATGCACTTTTGAATTAAAATATAGTATTTTTCACTATTAATAAATAATGAATTTTATCATAAAAATACCAAAAATTTACCCAAAGTAAATTTGGATGTCCCGATTCAATAGAAGAATTTTATTTTCTCAAATGGAACATATAAAAGTGAACAAAAATATATTTAAAGAGGGTTTTACATTAAAAGGAAATAAATTAACCTTTTAAAGTAAATTTTATTTCAAATTAGATTCATTCACATTTTAAGCCTCTAACTTTTATTAGATAAATGTAAAAACATTTAAAAAACATATATAATCATTTTGTAGTTAGTTCTATTCATTACCACCATTTAAATGGCTAGGTATTATTTACCATTTAAAATAATAATATTATATTATTAGTTTGCAATGTAAGCTTTCAAAGAAACCCATTGTTGTATATCAGGTACGCCATTGAACATAACGTCCCCTTTAAAGTATAATTTAGTTCACAAATATTAATAAATTTAAAAAATGTAATGTTGTTTATTTACCTGGGATGTTACAAACCATGCCTCCCTATAAACCATAGGCTTCTTACTAGAAGTGAGATTCTAATATTAGTCATGGGGAGACTATACCTATAACACCCTCATATTTTGTGAAATATTTTTTTTGGAATTAATTAATATTTTGATATTTTGAATTTAAAAAAACACTTAAAATAGATTATGTTATTTTAAGATTGTATTATATGAAAAACTAAGTTAATATTTTACTAAACACAACACTTATATTATTCTGCGGTACACGCAACACTGAGTTAGCTTGCAATACACACAAGATTGAGTTTTACTGCCTTTTAATGGAAAACCTATTTTAAAGCTCAATTTTGACAATTTTATGAATATTATTTTTAAAAATAAACATCATTTTTAAATTCATAATTTTAAAATTATAATATGTTTAATTTTTGGTATTTTTATGAGAAACTTCATTTTCTGATGAATAGTGAAAAATACTGCATTTTAGTTAAAAACCGTCTCTTAGTTAAATAATTATTAATGTTAAATTATATTTTAAATTGGTTTATAAATTAAAAATGGATAAATTATATATATATTAATTCAATTTATGTCATTGTATTAATTTTTATATTGAAATTAGATATAAACACTTATTGAACTTTTGAATGTTTTTACTTTAAAAACCCACTTTCTCACCAGATCTACTTGATTAACGTTAAACTTAATTTTACCAATTTTATGATTTGAATTTTTAAAAATGGAAATAAAAGGTTTTAATAAGTATAATATTTGTTCTATAATAATATGAACATAATTTTAGACCAAAATGATTAGTGTAAGTGATTAAAATTAATTACGACGATTAAGGTAAAATTAAGCTTAATAAGGGACTAAACTTAATCTTATGGATCAAAATGTCTGTAACACTTGTATAAATTAAATTGGATGAAAATAGTTCTACCATATACCCTATTTTATCTAATTATATTGGCTATTGTTATATTATTAAAAGGAAGTTCCCTAGATAAAAGGTTAATTGGAGAAAAACACAGAAAGGGAACTTTCCTTACCTTTAACTTTTAAAAAACATTGAGATATGTAAAAAACATAATATTTTAGGTTATTAATATAATTTTTAATGATAAATGTATTATTTTTATCATTATAATTTAACATTAATTTTTAGAGATTATTTAGTTACTTAAAATTCTTAAGAAACACCAACGTAGTGGTTATGTTGTTAATAATTAACTAAAATAAACATACTATAAATATTAAAAGTGAAGTAAATTGATTGAATTATTATATATACTTATTTTAATATATTAATATATCATTTTACACCAATTTAAACTCAATATATTTTAATTCATATTCTTTTGATATTTTAAAATTAAAATTAAATAAATAATGTCAAAAGTGACATTAATGTTATTTCACAATAAATTATATTTTATTAAATTATTTAAAATAAATAAAATTTCAATATTTTTACCATTTATTTTTAAGTGTTAATAATTAATAAATATTTTCTCTTAATGGACCAATTTATCTTTCATAATTAACATATTGACCCATAGATTGTAAAAACATTTTTAGCACGGTCTGGGTTTAAGTAGTGTTTTTGCACGTCACATGCGCTAGTTTTAAAATTAATTTCCAAAAAAATGAGATTTTTATTTTATAAATTAGATATATTATTAATAATTAATTGTATATATATTTTATAATAAATATAACTTTAGTTTAGTCATAATGGTTAAATTACTTAGGCTATAAAATTAGATGCTTTAATGAAAACCAAATTGATAAAATTGGAGAATCTTAAAAGTTAAGGAACCAAATTATTAAAATGAACATATTTTTGTGTGTTTAAGGTTTTTATCAACCATTATTCCCATTTAATCCACTATTTTTTTTAATTTTTTAGGCACATTAGGTTAGGTATACCTCCCATTAATGAATACCTTTTTTGTATTTATAAGAGTGCCACTCCCCTTCCACTATAAAAAGGAAAGCACTCTTCCTCTCCTTCACACATCCAAAAACAATTAGGTTCGTTCAATATATTCAAAATACACTTCTAAAAATCCCTCCATTAATCCTAAAATACTCCATTTTGGAATAAATCCTTCTAAGGAATCCCATTGGTGCAAACCAAAATGAGTTACCCAATGAAGAGGTAACACCCTTCCTCAAACTCATTTCCTTTAATTTTATTTCTCCACTACCTCAACTATTATTATTAAATTATTGTATAAAAAACCATTATATTAAATATTCTAGTATTTTTTATGATAATTTTTATACCTTCACTTACACACACATCCGTCTAAGGGGTAACTAACATACTGTTTATGTGTACGACGAACTACTGCCTCACTAAATGATGATTCTTCATTTTTCCTTTACTGCCTCTCATGGTGGAAATTATGATGGAAACTCAATGTATACATGAAATATATTATATTTATTATTTCTTTAAGCTTATATATTCCTTTTATAACTCATACCTTTTTTACATTCCATTTGGTGTAAATACAATAATTTTGTTTGAGGAAGTGTGGACTACCGCCCCCTCAAAGTGATGTGATTCATTCACACACTACATGGAATGTATAAATCATGGGTTTAGTAAAATTATATGATATATATGATATAATAATTCTACTTTAATTATATAATATATATATATATATGTTATTTTATTTCTTTCTTTCAATATAATAATAAAAAATTGAAACTGTGTTCATACGTATGTACGACTTACCATCTCAATGAATGGTGGATTACATTTAATAATTCGATATTCTATTTATTATTATAATACAAATATAATAAATATAAATGATATTTATATCATTTTTTTACATTCTGGAATTCATAATATAAGTATAATGACCAAAGATAAGACACATACGAAGAACAAAGCAAATATTACCTGAAGTGAAACCTTAACATATGATTGTTAAAAATAGGTAATATAAGGTAATAATCAAGCCATACGTGGTATTAGATATAATAATATTCTTATGTAAAATATTTATAATAAACTTGAATTTATTATACAAGAATCTTGTATGAGTATGAAGAGATTCAAGACACAAGGTAAAGGAATTTCATCTCACTTTTTATTTTTGTGAGATACATGCTTTATTCACCAATCATTCCTTTTGTGTGGTGTGTATACTACCATGGATGTATTCTATGATTCTTATAATTAAAATTCTGGGTATATACATATAAATTCTATGATATTTCTTTCATGGGGTTTAGGTTTCAAAAGTTACCAAATCATTAAAGAAATTTTGTCTTAATTTTCCTTCTTTGAGACACATGTCATGTTATGCACATATATTTTTATATGAGGTGTACATAATGAATTTGACATTTTATATCATGAATATAATTCCTTAAATGATATTTTAAGCTTAATTTAATTTCAATTTATTACATGGTGAGTATAGTTCAAAGTTACTAAGTGATAAGAGTTTATTGAAACAATCTCATCGATTTTCTTTATTGATTATGATTATGCTTCCTTTTTTTAAATTATATAATCCATCTCTCAAGAAAATTCATGGATTTTCTTATCCTATAGTTATTCATGATATATTCATGTATTGGTACCATTTTTCTAATCTTTGTTACATAATATAGTTAAGAAATTTCTTTTAAGTAATCCCAACTTTACCCTCTCTTAGGTCGGAAATCAGCATTCCTTCAAAACCATGTTTTCTAAAAAGGGTTTCCAACAATATTGTACTATTATACTATAATATTTAAAATAATTTTTCCATTTTTTACTTTTACCAATGTTTTCAAAGGAATCTTCTTATCTCTTTCTGAACAAGGCATTTTTTAACCTTTTACCATGAAAAAGGAATATTCTTTTTACCTCATACGATATGTATGGATTTACCCACCATCATTTCTTTGTAACTTACTTTTCATGTTTAAAAGGTTAATTTTTAAGATTTTTTTTAAAAGTAATTTTCAAAAGTAATGGTTTTAAAAAGGTTTTCAATATTCTTTTATAAGTTTTTAAGGAAAATTGTTTTTATATGTTTTCAAGTTTATTTTATAAAGTTTTCAAAGAAATGGTTTTCAAAACAATTTCAAGACTCTTTTGTGTGTTTTTAATGAAAAATGTTTTCAGGAATGTTTTATATTTAAAAAAAATATTTTAAACATTTTCATGTATTCTTTATAATATTTAGAATTATTTTCAAAGAAATGGTTTTCCAAACATTTTCATGATTATTTTATAAGATTTCAAGGTAAATGGTTTTCAAAACATTTTAAATTGTTCTTTATAAGTTTTTGAAGGATTTTTAAAATGTTTTCAAGAATAATTTATAATTTTTCAATGTGTTTTAAAATAAAAATGGTTTTAAACTATTTTGAATCTTATTTTATTTTTTTTCAAGGAAAAAGGTTTTCAAAATGATTTCAAGCCTTCTTTAAAAGTTTTCAATGTATTTTCAAAGAAAATATTTTTAAAAATGATTTATGTTTTTAAAAATAAAGTTTAAAACAATAAAGGATATTTTACTTAAGAAATGTTTTTAAAGGATCTATCAAAATTATTTTTCATCCAAGATGACATTTGTTGATGTTACTCATACCTTTTTGGAGAAATTATTCAATGTTTCCATTTATATTATTTCTCTAAATGGTTTATGTTTTGATAAAATGATGTTTATGAAAATTATTTCCCTTTCACAGGTTATATGCTTTTAAAACCCACTTATTTTCATGGGTTATGATTTTATAAAATGATTATAAAACCTATATTTTTCCATAAGTTAATATATTATTACATGTTTATGACACCCATTTCATTTTATGGGTTATGATATCATTTTTTATGATATTTCGGCACATGTATGTATGATTTCATTATGATATAGGTGAGACCTATATATACATCCAATGAATTGGGTAAAGATTTATATCTCATGAGATATACATGGCTTGATCAAGAAATAATCTTGGTTCATTATTATAGGGATGGTATAAGAAATGAACTTGGTTCAGTAATGCAGGGCTGGAATGAGGATTGAACTCGGTTTAGTAATACATGGATAGAATGAGGAGTGAAATCGGTTCAGTAATACAAGGTTAGAATTGGGTGTGAACCTAGTTCCATAAAGGACTTTTTCCACTAATATGGCCATGGTAGAAATTCCTTGACTACTATGGAAATCATTATATATGCTTATGTGTCTTTCAAAATTCCTTGTTTTATTGATATGGCATTCTTTCATATGTTATGTTCTTTATTTTATTTTGATTCATGTCTTATAAACTTACAATATTTATGCCATGATTCATGTATTACGAACTTCCAAGATTTATTCCATGATTCGTGTTTATAATATTTTATACATAGGGTATGAAATTCTAATGTTTTGATCATATTCTCATACCCCTATGCTCATGTTTATACTCATATGTCTCCCTTGTTTACCCTTACTGAGCTACTAAGCTCACCCATTTTTATGTTTCCTTACCTAGGTTATGAAGATATGTATTAAGTATGATGTGTCTAAGAATGGTGCTAGTTGTGAAGAACCTAGTGGGAGATAATGTAGCTCACTTATATACCGGTGTTTATGTTTCCAAGTTTCCAAAGGCACTAGACCAACTATGGTCTTTGGGAATCTATTTATATAATGTTTAAAGTATTCTGAAAAAGTTATGTAATATCTATGTATGAAAAGTGAGGGTTTCTATAGTTAGTATTAGAGTGAAGGTTTAATTAACCTTTGGAAGATAGGATGATAGAACCTTTGTGAGATCCCTAAGGACATGCCTAAGGATAATTATAAGAATATAAAAAAATATAGAAAAATGTCTTGGAATTTTGGTAAAGGATAGAGTGAGTGGTTTCCTAGAAATACATCATAATCTGGAAACTACAAGTGTATGTGGCTCTAGAACCAATGTACCAATGGGTAATGACTCCGAAAAGATGTTCCAGGCCTAACTCAGGGTAATCTGGTACACGACAATAGGCCTTGCTGCACACCTAGTTGGACACTACCAAGGGATATGCTTTGTAAATTAAAAAACTCTTCACAAACCATAATAGAGGATTAAAATGGAAGTTTCATATTAATAATCTAAGACAAACCTAGGATGTCATAGATTAAGGAATGTATCATGATTTAGACATCCTATAAGTAATTTTTCTTGATTATGTCATTTTCTTCTATGATATGTGTTTATCACCCTGTGCTTTCTGGTTTTAGTAAATATAGAGAACTAGAAAGAACATGTTTAACATTAAATGTTTTATATTTGGAAATTATGGGCATTATGAAAATCAATTTCCCAAGTGAAAATATTATAATGAGAATCAGGGAGGTGGTATGATTATTGGTTATACTTTTGAAGACAAAGATACCGCAAAAGACATGTTAAAGGTATGTGATATTCTTCCAGTATTGATTACATTAAACATAAGAAGCATGAATAGATTTAGGATGATGAACCTTAAGACATGATTCATATTTCATATTCTAGGAAATATTTATTAAGAAATAAGTTTATGAAGCCTGGGTAATGGTTCAAGAATAAATTTATATTAATGAAGTATTTATGTTTTTTAATTCAAAGATTATTTTATTCGAATCATGAAATATATAAGTATTTTTATTAAATATTTTTCATCAAGGATTGAAAAGGATTTGTTGAATAATTATGAAAAATTATAAAATTTATATTTTTGATTAAGGAATGGTAACCCTTAATGTGTTCAAGATGTTGAGAAAATTATGTTTAGATTGGATAAAGAGATAATTGATTTGGATAAAGTAAACTATATAACATTGATTACCCTAGATCTAATTATTTATTTGTTGAAAAAGTGGTATATGTAATCATGGATGAAGTTTATAACTTCTTGTATTTAAATAATTCATCTAGAAATCATTGGAATAAAGAATCATGTATGATTTAAAAAAGGATTTTTGGTGATTCATGTTTTTACCATGTTTCAAGTGAATATAAGATGAGGGTATTCACATGTTTGGAATGTGACAACCAAGAGAAACTTTCTAATACATGGGGGTTAAATGTTAATATCATTTTGTGTCATTTATTCTAAAGATTTGATTTTTTATATTTCATAAGGGTTATAAGGTTAACCATTTAGGGAAAGTTTAAGTTAAACATCATATAAAGTTAGTAAGATTAAAGTGTCATCACTCCATTTGAGTATTTATGCCTATTGGATAACCTATTCTAACAACATTGTGTTGAGGATAACTGATGATAAATGGGATGGCATATCATGGATCTCATGATCGTTTAGTACTTTAGGAATGAAAAATTACCCATCCTTTTTATAAAAAGAGGTAATGTGGATCAAGTAACAACAAAAGGTTGAGATTGTGCATATAAAAAGTAATGAAACCAAGTAAGTATATTTTCTTCTGAAAGTTCTTCAACTATAGGAAAAAGGATCTCGAAACCAAAAATGTTATCCTAGTACCTTCATTTCTGATGAATCAAATAAACCCTTATATTATCACATATTTATTTATTTTTGATTTTTAACTTTATCCTAACATTTCTCTCTATCACTATCCATTAGAACTTGATGGTAATATTTATCTTCCATGTACAAGTTTTCACTTCCCACCTATGTTATTCTATATGGTAATCTCATTATGAGTTACTTTGGGTAACCATTATGGTTCCAAATTTCCATTTTTAAGGGAAGTTTTGGTCTTAATTTCTATGATGTGGGTTTCTATGAATGAAACTTTCAGGTATTAAACCTTTGATAACCTAGATGAATTTCGAGGGGGAAATTCATTTTAAGGGGGGTAGAATGTAACACCCCAAGATTTTGTGAAATATATTTTTTAAATTAATTAATATTTTGATATTTTGAATTTCAAAAAACACTAAAAATATATTATTTTATGTTTTTATTATGGTATTAAAAACACCAAGTTGATATTTCCCTACATGTAACACTTATATTACCTTATGGTACACACAACACTAAGTTAGATTGCAGTACATGCAAGATCGAGTTTTACCGTCTTTTAATGGAGAAAATATTTTAAAAATAAATTTTGACACTTTTATGAATTTTTTTTAAATAGAAACATAATTTTTGAATTTATAATGTCTAAATTATATTGGGGTGAATTTTTGGGATTTTTCTGAGAAACTTCTTTTTTTAATGAATAGAGGAAAATACTGTATTTTAGTTTGAAACCACCTCTTCGTTTAAATAATTATTAATGATAAATTATAATTTTATTTCGTTTATAAATGAAAATGGATAAATTATAAATATATTAATCTAATGTACTTCATTGGAATCATTTTTGTATTGAAATTAGATATAAACACTTATTGAACTTTTGAACGTTTTTACTTCAAAAACCCACTTTCTCACCAGGTCTGATGGATTAGCGTTAAACTTAATTTTTCTAATTATATGATTTTAATTTTGAAAAAAGGATATAAATGGTTGTAATAATTATAATATTTTTTGTCTAATAATATCTACTTAATTTTTAAACAAAATTATTAGTGAAAGTTATCAAAATTAATTACAACGATTAAGGTAAAATTAAGCTTAATAAGGGACAAAAACTTAATCATATAAACCAAAATGATTAGAGAAATTTTAAAAATTACATTGGATACAAATAATTCGACCATATACCCTATTTTTTAGAATTATATGGGTTATTGTGATATTATTAAAAGGAAGTTCCCTAGATAAAAGGTTAAGTAAGGAAGAAGACAAAATGGAACTTTCCTTACCTTTAACTTTTAAAAAACATTTAGATATGTAAAAAACACCATATTTTTGTTTATAATTATAGTTTTGAATGATAATTGGTTTATTTTTATCATAATAATTTAACATCAAATTTTAGATATGATTTAGTTACTTAAAATGCTTAAGAAAGGAAAATGTAGTGATTATATAGTTAATAATTAACTAAAATAAATGACACTATAAATATTAAAAGTGAAGTAAATTGATTGAATTATTGAATATAATTATTTTATGTTAATATATAATGTTACACTGATGTAAAATAAATATATTTTAATTCCAATATTGTTTTGATATTTTAAAATTAAAATTAAATAAATAATGTCAAAATTGACATTAATGTTATTTTACAATAAATGATATTTTGTTAATTGATTTAAAATTAATAAAAATCCTTTATTATTCTAAGTGAATTTTAAGTGTTAATAAATATTAAATATATTCTAATAATGGATAAATTTATCTTTTATAATTTATATATTTACCCATAGATTGTAAATTTTTTTTAGCATGATCTGGATTTAAGCAGTGTTTCTGCTCGTCACATGAACTTGTTTTGAAAATAATTTCCAAAGAACATGAATTTTTTATTTTAAAAATTAAATATCATATTAATAATTAAGTTTATCTATATTTTATAATAAATATAAATTTATTTTATTTGTAATTGTTAAATTATATAGGATAGAAAATTAGATGCTTTATTAAAAACCAAAATAATAAAAGTGGGGAATCTTAAAAGTTAAGGAACCAAATTATTAAAATGCACATATTTTTGTGTGGTGGAGGTTTTTATTGAAAATTATTCCCATTTAAACCATTATTTTTTAATTTTTTAAGCACATTAGTAAGGTATACCTCCCATTAATGAATACCTTTTTAGTATTTACAAGAGTGCTTCTCCCCTTCCACTATAAAAAAGCAAGCACTCTCCTTCTTCTTAACACCTCTAAAACCACTTAGGATTGGAAAATATATTCCCAATAAACTTATAAAAATACCTCCCTTACTCCTTTAATCCTTAATTTAGAAAAAATCCTTCGAAGAAATCCCATTGGTGCAAACCAAAAGGAGTTACCCAATTAAGAGGTAACACCCTCCCTCAAAATCCTTTCATTTATTTTGTTTATTCACTCTCTCAACTATTATTATTCCATATTTTTATAAAAAACTAGTATACTAAACATACTATGATGTTTTTATGATAAGGTTTTTACCTACACCTACAAACAAATCTATCTAATGGGTAACATACATACTATTTATTTGTACGACAAACTACTGCCTCACTAAATGATGATTGTTCATTTTTCTTTTACCGCCTCTCATGGTGGATATTATGATGAAAAATATATTTATATATGTAATATATTATATTTATTATTTATTTAAGTTTATTTATTACTTTTAAAACACATACCTTTTTTAATTTCCATTTGGTGTAAATACGATAATTTCGTTTGAGCATGTGTGAACTACCGCCCCCTCAAGGCGATGTGATTCGTTCACACACTACATGGAATGTATTAAGGATGATTTTAGTGAAATTATATGTCATATATTATATAATAATTCTAATTTAGTTATAATATATATGTATACACATATATTTCATTTTCTTTCTTTCTTTCAATACGACAATAAAAATGGAAACAACGGTCATGCGTACGTACGACTTACCATCTCCTTGAATGGTGTGTTACATTTTATACTTCTATATTATATTGATTATTATGATACACATGTAATAAATATAAATTATATTTTTTTTCATGTTTTAAATTTTATAAATCATGATATAATTATAATTACCAAATATATAACAAATTAAGATACATGTGAAGAATAAAGAGAATATTACCTAAAGTGAAACCTTAACATATGATTGTTAACAAGCGGGTAATTTAAGGTCATAATAAAACCATATATGATATTAGATATAATAATATGCTTCTATAAAATATTTATAATAAACTTACATTTATTATATAGGAATATTGTATGAGTACAAAGAGATTCAAGACACAAGGTAAGGGAATTTCATCTCACTTCTTATTTCCATGAGATACAAGCTTTATTCCCCACCCATTACTTTTGTGTGGTGTGTATAATTACATGGATGTATTATATGATTATTATAATTAAAATTATGGGCATTTAAATATCCATTCCATGATCTTTATTTTGTGGGTTTATGTTTCAAAAGTTACCAAATCTGTAAAGTAATTTTGTCTCAATTTTCTTTCTTTGACACACAACCATGTTATGCACATATATTTTTTATATGAGGTGTACATAATGACTTTGAAATGTTATATCATGAATATCCTTAATTTTATAATATTTTAATCTTCATTTAGTTTCAATTTCTCACATGAGGAGTATGGTTCAAAGTTACTAAGTGATAATATTTTATTGAAACAATCTTATCGCTTTTCAATATTGTTTATGATTATGCTTCCTTTGTTGAAATATTATAATACATATCTCAAGAACATTCATGAATTTTATTCTACTCTAGTTATTCAAGATATTTTCATGTATTGGTACCATTTTTATACTCTTTGGTACATAATATAGTTAAGAAAGTGTTTTTAATAAATCCCAACATTACCCTCTCTTTGGTCGGAAATCAGTATTCCTTAAAAACCACGCTTTCTAAAAAGGGTTTCCAAGAATATTTTACTATTATCATATAATATTTCAAAGGAATTTTCCATTTTTTACTTTTACCATTTTTTTCAAATGAATCTTATTGTCACTTTCTGAACAATGTGTTTTTCTAACCTTTTACCATGAAAAGGAATGTTATTTTTACCTCTTATGACATGTATATATTTACCCACAACAATTTATTTGTAACTTCCTTTTCATGTTTAAAAGGTTAATTTTTAAGAAAATGTTTTAAAAATAATTTTCAAAAGTAATGGTTTCATAAGGTTTTCAATTTTCTTTTATAAGTTTTTAAGAAAAATTGTTTTCCAATATTTCCAAGATTATTTTATAAAATTTTCAAAGAAATGGTTTTCAAAACCTTTTCAAGTCTCTTTTATATGTTTTTAATGAAAAAGGTTTTCAATAATGTTTTATGTCTAATTATTTTAAACGTTTTCAACCCTTCTTTATAAGTTTTCAAATTATTTTCAAAGAAATGGTTTTCAAAACGTTTTCATTATTCTTTTATAAATTTTCAAGTAAAATGGTTTTTAAAACATTTTCAAGATTTATTTATAATTTTTTAAAGAGGTTTCAAAGGATTTTTTTAAATTTTTTCAAGAATCCTTTATAAATTTTCATTTTATTTTCAAAGAAAAAAATTTCAATTTTTTTATTATTCTTTTATATGTTTTCATGAAAAAAGGTTATAAAAATGATTTTAAGCCTTATTTCAAAGTTTTCAATGTATTTTCAAAGAAACTAGTTTTCAAAAGGATTTATGTTTTTTAAAATAAAATTTGAAAGAATAAAGGATATTTTCCTCAAAAAAATGTTTTGAAATAATTTATAAAAATTATTTTATATCTAAGACGACATTTGTTTATGTTACTCATGTCTTTATGGGGAAATTATTCAATGTTTCCATTAATATTATTTCTCTTAATGGTCTATGTTTTGATGACATGATGTTTATGAATTATGGTTCTATTTCACAAGTTATATTCTTCTGAAACCTACTTCTTTCAATGGGTTATGATTTGATAAAATGATCATGAAACCATTCTTTTTCCACAAGTTATGATATGATTACATGTTTATGAAACCCATTTCATTTCATGGGTTATGATATTGTAGAACTTTTATGAATTATTTATTTATGAAATGGTTGGGACATATATCTCCATCCAATGCATTGGGAAAAGATTTATATATCATAATATAGGCGTGGATGGAATAATAAATTAACTCGGTTCAGTATTATAGGGATGGAACGAGAAATAAACTCTATTCAGTAATACATGGCTGGAAGGAGGAGTACACTTGGTTCAATAATATAGGTATAGAATGAGGAGTGAACTCAGTTCAATAATACAGGGATGTAATGGGGTATGAACCCAATTTAGTAAAGGAAATTTCCACCAAAATAGCCTTAGTACCAAAGCCTTGAGTACTATGTAAATCATTATATATACTTATGTGTCTACCAGAATTCCATGTTTTATTCCTATGTTACGATTTCAAGGCTTATGTTCTTTATTTCTTTATGATTCATGTTTTATGAACTACTAAGAATTATTCCATGATTCATGTTTATGATATTTGATATGAAGGGTATGATATTCTAATGTTTTGATCATGTTCTCATACTCCTATTCTCATGTATATGGTTACATGTCTCCCTTGTTTACCCATATTTATCATTTTATCTCACCCCTTTTTATATTTAATTCCCTAGGTTATGAATATATTTATTAAGTATGATGTTTCTAAGAAGGGTTCTAGTTATGAAGAACCTAATGGGTGGTAAAATAGCTCACTTATGTACCAGTGTTTATGTTTCCAAGTTTCCAAAGGCACTTGAACAATTACAGTCTTTGGGAATTTATTTATATGTTGTTTAAATCATTCCACAAAAGTTATGTAATGTTTTTGTATGAAAAGCGAGGGTCACTATAATACCCTATTTTATTAGTGTAATACACCAACATAAATAAACAAACAGATAAACATAACATGATATAACTTAACCATAAACAGAATAATACCAAGATCACAGGATGACCAAACTTGAAATACAATATCAAACTAAAAAATAATCATGTCATGCTAATTTATGTGCCAAGTTTCAAAATTAAAACTCAAAAATAAAGACACTAATGAATCTCAAATGGGTTCTGAACGACATCTAGTTCCCTCATCCAAGGTCCATCTCGACTCAACCATCAAGAATATGGACTTTTCCCTTATCCTATCCTACAACCATGAAATCTATTCGGGTATTAACCAGGTAACCTGAGTAGGGTGTGAGTACAACTTAGTAGGCCACCACCAGCAGTGTCTAAAAAATACTGTCAATAGAAAGTGCATGCATTTGTATAAAGAAATAATTACAATGTGATAGTAAATAGTTTTCATATTATCAATTAATCTTCATTTAACCACATAAATCCCTAGGTTCTCATAGACACCCATACCTCAATATCTCCTTTGGCTCACATCGGATCTCAAAGTATGTCCGAGGGATATCATTTCCCAGAATTCCATTATTATCATTATTTAATTCACACAATATAATGACCATGTTCCTATTATTTAATTCATAGTTAAATTAATATGTTACCATTCAAACTCACACAATAGAATGACCATGTTCTCATTATTTATTTCATAACTAAATGAAAATTTTACCATTCACAACTTAACATTTTAATTACCAGGTTACCATTCATCAATACACAATTAATTTAACAATTAATTATCCACATCAATTCCAATACTAATTCAAAAATTATTTAAATACCTCTATTCCAATAGTTAACTCAATAATTAACTATTTACATCAATAATATTAATTTATTAAACAATTAATTAACCACATCAAATAAATTAATTAATTCAACAATTAATATGTCACTTAAATTCTATTAGTCAACTCAAAAGTTAACCAATCACATTAATTTCATTACTAATTAAAAATTTAGTTTATCATATAATTCCCCTTAATTAATTCCCTAATTAATTAAGTATGTCAATCATAATAACTAATTCATCAATTAATTAATAAATACAAACAAATAAAAATCTCATAATTAATTCTACAATTAATTATCTCAAAAACAAAAACTCAATATATTATAATGAATTCACCAATTAATTATCTAAATCAACAAATAAATATCTTAAAATTAATTCATCAATTAATTATCTAATTCAACATCCTCAGAATCTCCTAATTAATTCTTAAATTAATTATCTCAAATAAACACCTCAACATGTTATAATTAATTCCATAATTATTCATCTCAAATCATCTATCTCAAAATCTCATAATTAGTTCTATAATTAATTATTTAAAACTATAATATCAAAATCCCCAATTTTGCATCAACATAGTTAATTAATTCACCAAATTAATTAATCCTATCAATAACTAAATTTCTATACTTTTAATATCAATTCTACAATCACATACATGCAATTTAAACCACAACTGTGGGATTTGAATTATAGATTGCCTACCTCAAGTTTAATGAAGAACGCTCACCAACTAAAATCCCCAAAATTTTCATAGCACAATGATGTAGAATGAGATCTGAATTTAAAACACTAAATCAAGATTGAATAAATCAAGTTCTTTAAAATTTAGATCTAGATATACAATCCTGGATCTAGATCTAATCAAAATAGAATAATAACCCCTTACAAGGATGGGAGAAGAAAGGAAAATGAACAGGAAACCAACAGGATATAATCCACTTTCTAGGAGGGGTGAAGATCTATAATCTAGGCTTTGAACTGCAAATAACAGAGGCTGGGAAGGATTGGAATCTATCAGGAGGGCTCCAAAATCATGAAAGATAGGATTTTGTTGAATGGGGGTTGAGTTAGAATTAAAATGGGGATTCAGGTAATTAAAAATCTAATTTTCGAGTTAATTTAATTCCTACACACAATTTGCTATGAAAGGGTGCACAATTTCCCCTAACCATGCACCTAAACCATGTACCTCATTTTTAGGGGTGCACAGTTACTCCTAAGAGGGCACACCATTTGAAAAAATAGTGTTCCAATCATGAAAAACCCCACTTTCTAGGGTTGCACAGTTTTTGGGGTTGGGGCACACAATTTACCCTAACTATGCACCAACTACGCACTATCCATTTTTCTTCTATTTTTCTCAATTTTCACCCAAATTCAGCCCAAGGTAAAAACCAAATTAAAATTAATCTACATAAGGAAAAAGAGTACCTGATATAAAGCCTGAGTATTCTCGAGAAAAGATAAGGATCTTACAACATGCCCATAGGGGTGGATGGGAGGAAACATGGATCCACCCTATAGGGTGGCACAACAGTAGAAGGGGAAGAAGGAAAGGGTTAGTTACAACACTAGATAAGTTTTTTTGTAACCATTTATGATGGGGTAAAGTTGAACCTTATACTACAAGGAGATGATATCTTTAGTATGTTTTGATGTGGTAATGATTACTGTAGCTTCAAAACAACCATGACCATAAAATCACTCAATCAAATTTTTCTAATCCATCCAATCAAATTTTCCATGCCATCTGATCTCATCTTCAACCTTGACCTGTACCTGAGAACTTGTTCATCGGGATATCACCATAAGTGTCATCCAAATCTCAATCCAAGCCTTCTCATCATTGCTTCATCATTCCAAAAATATTTACATGATCATAATCACCTTCTTATCTATTTACATGATTTTAATGAGGATTAACCCGATGAGATATAGATTGGAGTTATTCTGTTCATTGGGATATCTCTATGACGTGACATTGACATAAAATTGAACCATTTCTTACAGGCACCATTTTATTCCTCTAATGATCTGAAATTGATCGAAATGCGATGAAAATTCATTTGCATCATTTAATGAAGTTTAAACTAAATAAATCAGCGTGAGTTAGAAAATGGTTTTATAATGATAGTAATATGGTGTGTCATGAAACATAGGTACGCATGAAGTAAATTGGTGCTCAAATGCCTATATATATCCGAATGCACCAAAGCTATGATTTTCTGCCGTGTGTGAGAGAACTTTATTCCCATAAGATATTGCACCACTATGAAGTTTTGGTTCATGGAAGATAAATTCCACACTACTGTTCATGAAAAGAATATTAGAACCTATGAATATTCAACTTGTTATTTTTACACTTGGATAGATTCACAATGAAACTACTTTCTGCGAAGAAATTGGGTTATGACACAATGTGTTACTCCCTTGTTTTGCACAAAGAAACAGAGAACCCATGAATTCTTGTGTGAATGTTTTAATAGTGATAGTATATTTATTTCTTTAATAAAGTAAGTTGATAGATAATATTTTCATGGATCGTGTTTGTGTGTGTAATGGTTTAAGAAACAGTATGTGTGGACATTGTGTATTAGTGAAGGTAGCACACTTTCTCCAAAGAAGTGTGAATCTCATGTGAAGGAGTAAACTCCTCAATAAATTACTCAAAATAATATTGATCATTTAGTTTTGTGCCAAGTATTTGTGAACATGATGCAAAAGAAAGGCACAATGCATATGAACACGCTCGATACCCTTGCATAGAACACACACAGTGTGTGTATTCTTTTTGGGTGAAAATAGTTTGAGAAGGTAGTGAAAAGTATACTATGAAAAGTGTGTACATGAAGGTGAGTTTGAAAATTCACATGTGATTACATAATACCTTAAATAATATTAAAGGAAGTATGAGATCTTTTTGAAAATAAATACATGTGGTAGTATGCATGTACATGTTCTAAAGCATGTAAGAAATTTATGCAAGCTTTTGTATGTTTTTTGTTGCATGTTGTTGATAAGTCCATGCATTGTTTTACACATGCATGATGATTGAAAATACACATGTAATATATACATTGTGTGTATATAGTGTGTAGATATTTGAGACTGAATCCGGTATAATTATTCTATCAGCGATTCAAAATAATTTCATATTTGAGTTATCAGTGTTCAGTGAGGCCGAGACTTTACCAGAAGAAATAATTCCTATCTGAGAAATGTTGTTCTGAGGTATCTGACCATTTATAGGTGATTAGTATTAATTCATCAAGAACAACACTAGTGAAAAGATTCATGAATTGTATATGGGCCAATTTAATCTAGCAAGCTCATGGAGGAAGATTATAATATCATCATATTAGTGGATAAAATCTTGTGTGACTCAAGATTTTGAAGTCTTTAGTGTGACTCTAAAGTAGTGTAATTTTCTAGTGGGACTCTGGAGTAGGCTGGTGGGATTATGTTAACACTGTGGGATATAATATATAGATAATATTGTGGGAATCATGAGTCACTTATGTTGGTGGGAACATGTGACCTCTAGTGGGATTCTAGATAAGAACATTGTGGAACTTAGTGTCAATGGGAATGAGACTTTCCTATTGTAACAATTTACATATAGTGAAGAATCTGTAACTGGGGGGTATAATAGGTTTCAATAGGGATTCAGTTCTTAGTAATAAACATTATAAAAAATATTGTGTGCTGTGTTTTCATTTGTATTTGGAATTTCATATAGGATCCACCATCCTAATAGGTGACAAAAGTTAAAGGTGGGGTTAAAGAAAAGAAAATAATTTAGTAAATAAAATCACACTAGATTCATCCCCCTATCATTTTGACTACATGATCCTAGGACACTTCAAATGGTATCAGAGCATAGGCCAAATCTGATAGGATCTACTTTACTTGTTCAGTTGTTTTTATCAGAAGCATATGAAGTGTATATTTTATTTTGAAGAATATTCTTAATAGATTCAAATTGAAAAGACTATATATACTCATAATGTTATAAATGTTGAAGTTTCAGTCAAAAAATATAAAAATAGGAAGAAAATACAGGCAAAGAAGCTAAAGAAGAATTTAAAGATAAATGAAGATCAACTGCTATCTGAAGGAACTTAGAGTGGAAATTGTTTAGTGAAATCAGTTAGTTATAATTTTGATTAATCAAGTTTGAGTTGTGGTGAATATTTGATCAATTAAGAAATTAGAAAAAATATGAAGAAATTTATCCAATAAGTTTTCACATGTATGACCAGAGTTTTCAGGGAACTTCGGGATACAAAATTATAGCTAGAAGAAAATAAAAATCAGATGCATGAAGATGAGATTTAAAAGATAATGATTCTGTGGGAAGAAATGATGAAATCTATTGAATATGAGAAGATTGATCTGAACATAAAGTGTCTTGAACTATAAGTGAAATTGAGAAATATAGAAGTGAAATAAGATGAGACTTCCCTATTTGATGAGAAAAGAAGTATTTATAAGGATTAATATGATAATATTCCTATTTCTAAAAAGGATCAATCTATTGAAAAGAGACGATTGAGATTATTCAAGGATAAATCTATTGAAGACTCATTGAAGAAGGGATAAAAAACATATTTAAATATGGATGTTAATAAGTGTATAAATTCCTATTCTCCAAAGAAATCACAAAAGAAGATATGTGATATCCATAAGAATAAAAATGTCAAAAATAGTTAGAATGTGTCTCAGAAGAAGAAATAAAGATTTTTTGGCTGCTATTGGTGCTGTTGGAAGTTTGGGCATTAGTAAATTAATTTTTGGCATAATATATAGTTGAATAAAGATTAAAAAATTCATACATTTAGGTGGAGAAACGCTGAAGAGAAATTGCAACTTGCACAACATAAGTAGATCTCACAGAATGACAATCAGTTTTTCAAGAACATATATGATTATTTTGAAAATTTATATGGTTATTGAAATAGAAGTGGTCATTATTATGATGAGGGATGTTATGTACCAATAATACACAAATTGTCTATTGATGCAAATAGAAGACCACTACAAAAAGTGAAGCGGGTAAGAAATGAAGATGGAAGGTCAGCCTTGGGATATGGAAAAAAGTAAATGACTGTTAAACAAACAGCTCCCATGAAGGTTGTGAGAAATTATGTGAAGAGTTTCATACCAAAGAAAACATTTTTATATTATGGTAAGAAACGTCACACCATGGATCATTTTGAGTTGTCCATGAACATTCATACTAAAGGAAGCAAGCTAGAATCAAAGAGAGAATCAATCAAGAATAGAAACAATAGGATTGATTTAGTCAAAGACATCTTTGATGAATAATTTTAAAAGTTTCCTAAAAGAGGTAACTTGTTGACTTCTAAAGTTGTGTGTGATAGGTGTAATATGTCTAGATATTTAGGTAAATAATGTTTGACATGGTTATCTAGTAAAGAAGAATTCTTGAATAAGAAAGGGAAAACATCTATGACTTCTAGTGTTGGGAAAAAGAAGTCCACACACAAAGTGATAACTGATCATGTTACAAAAGAGTGTTTGATTATATGGTCTAAATAGTTGGAAGAGGGAAGAAAATTAGAACAAGAAGATAAAAATGAAACTTATTTTTTAGTAAGTGTGAAGAACCCTTTTTCATCTAAGATGATTATTGGGTTGAGAAGCTACTCTTATCCTTTTTTATCTAACTGATGAGTATTGAATAACCACCTTATTTACATAAATACATTTTGTTTTTTTTTAATTTAGGGAATTGAAGGTGAAACAATTGTTTAGGGGAAGACCTGAATTTGATAAAATCTGTGAACATATTACTGCTAAAAGTTTTCCATAATGGAAGACTATTGGAATCATGTTGTCTTCTTGAAAATTTAAAATAATATCGAAAGATTCTTGATGTTTATTACTGAAAAAAGTCCATCATGATGAATAAGTATTGAGTACATATCTTGAGGGGGAGCATAGAATATCAACCATCTGACATTTCTATCTCAATTAATATCTTATTAATGGAAGACTTTCTGGTAAGGTAAGAATCTTATAATTCTAAAAATTAAATTTCAAGAAATTTAAGATTTTCATCATTGAAGTTTTTTGGTAACATTCTCTTATTTTCATGCTAAAAAATTAATTTTAAAAAAGAGAGATTTATCATTTTATGACAAAAGTGAAAGCTAATTTGAAATACATTCTTTCACTTGAATATTTATAATCCATTTTCTGAGATGTATGCAAGAGATTAGTTGAAAATATTTTGAACAATTCATGAAAAGTGATTTTAGTGATTAATATCAAATGTTGGAAATTATTTTACATCATTGATGTTAAATTTGATCACTTTTGTTTTCTATATAGAGCATTTCTCAAATAGACTTATAGTTTGTAAATTTTAGCTCATTGATTTGTTAGTAGTGATTACATAATTCTCATAATTAAAATAAACAATAATTTTCAAAAGAGAAGAGAATTTTTTTAGAATGAAAAAAATTGGAAATGAGAATTCGTTCCCATGATTATATATTTGGATTTATTTCCAATAAGGGGGAGAATATATTATTGAATTTTTAAAATAAAATCGGTATTGAAAATAAATCCAAAGGGGGAGATTGAAGAAGACAAGTGGTTTGGTGAAGTTGAAGTTATTGTTAATAGCCTACAAATTTGAAAAGTTAATGAGTTTTAAATTTTCCAATTGTAGAGATATTATTATTGTCCAAAACATGTTAAAATTGCATTAGGATAATTCACATTATTTACCACGTCTGTATAAGACCATATGGTACTAATTATCAATCAATAAAATGAGGAAATGTAGAAAAGTGGAGATGATTTTTCATGTCATGCGGTTTGATCATTAGAAGGTTGAATATTTTAGGATTTAAAAGAAATATAAGTTTATAATGACCATGAAAAAATTAGTTTAATGTTTTTGTACGAGGAATTTTTTGAGAACCTTATTATGATGCTTGTATTTATTCTTGGAATATTTTTCTGTGGAAGCCTAAAATAAATTAGGTGCTTCACCTAGCCAGCAAGCAGGGCATATCACAGAGAGGGATACCAAGTAGCACAACCATAGGGGTGTATGGGAGGCTACATGTAGCCACTGTATGGGGTGGAATGACAGTGAAAGGGGGTGTAGGAAAGTGGAAATTCCAGTTCTCTATAATTTTATTTAGTAACCATTTCTGACGGGGTAAAGATGCGGCCTGTATTATAAGGGAGGTGGGATTTTTATGCTTTTTTGATGTGGGAATGATTACTGTAGCCCCTAAAAAACCATGAACATCTGATTAATCAATATTATTTTTCTAAGCCATCCAATAGACTTTTCCACGCCATCTGATCTTGTCTTCTACCTCGACACATACCTGAGAACCTATTCCTCATGATATCACCACAAAGTGTTATCTGAAGCTCAATCCAAGACATTTCATCATTGTTTCACCATTATAAAAATCAATATATGATATTAATAACCTACTTATATATTTTCATTATTTTAACAAGGATCAACCCGATGAGTTATAGCTTGGATTTGTTATATTTTTTGGGATATCTCTATGCGTTGACATTGACATAAAATTAAACCATTGGTTTTGAGCACCATTTGATTCCTTTGATGATCCAAAATTGATTTAAATGTGATGAAAATTCATTTTCATCATTTAACGAAGTTTAAACTGAAGAAATTAGTATGAAGAAAAAATGGTTTTCTGATAACTATGATACGTTGTGTCATGAAAAAAAGGTAGACACGAAGTAAGGAAATACTCAAACGCCTATATATATTTGAATACAGTGAGGTTGTGATTTGCTGATGAGTGTGAGATAAATTCATTCCCAGAACATATTGTACCACCTTGAACTTGTAGTTCATGGAAGTTATGTTCTACATTGCTTCTATTCATGTGAATAAGATTAGAATCCATGGGTGTTTGAATTGTGATTTTCTTACTCAGATAGCTTCATGATGAAACTAGTTTCTGTGAAGCAATCGAGTTGGAATGAAATGTGCTAATCCCTTTTCTTTCATGAAGAAACATAGAACCCATGCATTATTTTGAGAAGGTTTTGATAGTGAAAATATATTTCTTGAATGATGAATGTAATTTGAGAGATAGTGTTTTCATGCATCAGTTTTGTGTGGGTGAAGGTTTGAGAAACAATGTGTGTGGACAATGTGTATTAGTGAAGGCAGTACAGTTTCACCAAAGAAGTGTGAATATATCATTAAGGAGTATACAAATAAATCACTTACTCAAATTAATAGTGATAATTTAGTTTTTTTCAAAGGAGTTGTGCATATGAGCCAAAAGAAAGGAATAGTTCATATGCACATGCTTGATACCCTTGCATAGAACACATACAGTGTGTGTATTATTTTTGGGTGAAAATAGTTTTAGAAGGTAGTGAGAAGTATATTTTAAAAAGTTTTTACATTAAGGTGAGTTTTCACATGAATATGTTATTAAATAATCACTTAAATAATCTTAAAGGAAGTATGAGATATTTATTAAAAGAAATGCATGTGGAAGTATGCATATACATGTTCAAAAGCATGCATGAAATTTATGAAAGCTCATGCATGTTTGTTGTTGCATGGTGTTGAGAAGTCCATGTATTATTTTAAACATGCTTGATGATTGAAAATACCCATGAAATATATACATTTCATGTATATAGTGTGTTGAGATTTGAGACTGAAGCTGGGATAGTTAAAATATCAGCGATTTATAAGAATTTCATATCTAAGTTTTTAGTGTTCAGTGTGGCTGGGTGTTTAGCAGAAGAAATAATTCTTTCCTGAGCAGTGTTATTCTATGGTAGCTAACCATTTACAGGTTATCATTATTATTTGAGAAAGAACAACACCAGTGAAAAGAATCTTGAATTATACACGGTCCAGTTTGGTCCAGTAAGATCATGGAGGAAGATTATAAGATCATACTATCAACAGATCAAATCTTGTGTGACTCAAGATTGTGAAGTATTTAGTGGGACTCTAAAATAGTGTAAATCTCTAGTGGGACTCTGGAGAGGCTGGTGGGATGTTGGTAACACTGTGGTATACAGTATAAATATCTTCTTGTGGGACTCTGGAGTCACTTGTGTAGGTGGGAACACGTGATCTCTAATGGGATTCTAGAGTACAATACTGTGGGACTCAATGTTGAAGGGAATGAGACATTCTCTATTGTGACCATTTACATATAGTAAGAAAATGTAATTTGGGGGGTATAACCAGTTGCATCAAGGACATAGGTATTAACACCGAGCCTTGTAAAAAACATTTTGTGTTGTGTTTTAATTTTCATTTTCATTATATACAGGATCCATCATCCTAATAGGCGATATAGGTTAAAAGGGGGTTGAATAAAAGAAAATAATTTTGTAAATAAATTCACACCTGATCCACCCTTATCAATTTGACTACACGATCCTTGGACACTTAAAATGGAATCAGATCATAGACCACCTCTCATAGGATCTACTTTACTTGTCCTGTTGTTTTTATCATGACATATGAATTGAAGATTTCATTTTTATGAAAATTTTGAAGTTCTATAAATGGAAAAGAATATCTATACTCCTGATTTAAAAAATGTTTAAGTTTCAGTAAAAACTAATAAAAATAGGAATAAATGAGAGTCAAAGAATCTAAAGAAGAATTTAAAGATAAATGAAGATCAACTGCTAGCTGAAGGAACTCATAGTGGAAATTGTTCAGTAAAATCAGTTGTTTATAATGTTGATGAATCAAGTTTTGTATGTGAATTATGAAATCATAAAACATATGAATAGAGTTACCAAATAAGTTTTCACATTCATTATCGGAGTTTTCAATGAACTTCGAGATGAAAAATTATAGCTACAAGAAAAGGAAAATCAGATGCATGAAGATGTGATTCAGAAGATAAAGATTCATTAGGAATATAGCATGAAATATATCAAATATGAGAAGATTTATCTAAAATTTATGTGTCTTGAACTAGAATTAAAATTGAGAAATATGAAAGTGACACAAGCTAAGACTTCCCTAGTTATTGAGAAAATAAGTATTTCTAAGGATTTATTTGATAAGAGTCCTTTTTTTGAACAGACTCAATCTAATGGTAAGAGAATCTTGAGATTATTCAAGGATAAATATATTGTAGACTCATTAAATAATGAATCCACAACATATTTAAATATGTATTCGAAGAAGTGTATAAATTCTTGTTTCCAAAAGAAAGAAAAAAAGAGTATATTTGATATCCATAAGTAGAAAGATGTCAAAAATAGTTAGAATATGTATCGAAATAAGAAATCAAGAATTATTGGATACTTTTGGTGATTTTGGAAGTTTGGGCATTAGGAAATTAATTGTTTTCATAATATTCCATTGAATGAAGATTTAAGAACTCATGAATTAATTAGGATAAAATCTAAAGAGAAATTAAAACTTTAAAAATAGAAGAAGATCTCATGGAAGGAGAATCATTTTATCAAGAATAAATATGATTATTTTGAAAATTTATATGGTTATTTCACTAAAAGTGGTCATGGTTATGATGAGTGCTGGTATGTACCAATCATGCACAAATTGTTTGTTTATACAAATAAAAGAGTACAATAAAAAGTGTAGCAGGTAAGAAAAGAAGATGGAAGGTCAGCCATGAGATATGAACAAAAGAAGATGATTGTTAAATAAAAATCTCCCCTGAAGGTTGTGAACAATGATGTGAAGAGTGTCATACCAATGAAAAAATGTTTCTATTATGGTAAGAAAGGCCACATCATGGATCATTGTGAATTGGACATGAACATTAACACTAATGGAAGAAAGATGTAATCAAAGAGAGAATCAATCTAAAAGAGAAACAACATGATCGATTTAGTGAAAGACATCTATAATGAATAATCTTAAAATTTTCCTAAAATAGGTAACTTGTTGAATTCTGAAGTTGTGTGTGATAGGTACAATAAGTCTATACATATAGGTAAACAATGTTTGATAGGGTTATCTAGTCAAGAAGAATTATTTTAGAAGAAAGGGAAAGCATCCATGACTTATAGTGTTGGGAAAAAGAAGTCCACACACAAAGTGAAGACCGAGAATGATCCAAAATAGAGTTTGATCATTTATCTAGAATAGATATAAGAGGAAGGAAAATTGTAACAATTAGAGAAAAATGAAACTTTTTGTTAGCAAGTTTGAAGAAGCCTGTTTCATCTAAGAATATTTTTGGGTTGAGAGGAAACACTCAAACCTATTTCTCAAACTAAGGATTATTGAAGAACCATCTTATTTCCATAAATAAATTGATTTTGTTTTTCATGTCGGGAATTGAAGGTGAAGTACTAGTTCTTGGGGAGTTCTGAATTTGATAAAATATGTGAAAATCTTATATCTTAATTTTGTCCATAATGGAATATTATTGACATCATGTTGTCTCCTTATGAAATTTCAAATAATATAAGAAGTTGATTGGAATATATTCTTGAAGAAATTCAATCATGATGAAGAATTATTGAGTGAATCTCTTCAGGGGGAGCACAAAGGATCAACCATCAGATATTTCTATCTCAATTAATATCTTATGAATAGAAGATGTTCTGGTAAGGTAAGAATATGATAATTATAAAAATTAATTGTTAATAAATTGAATCTTATCATCATTGATATTTTTTGCTTACATTATCTTATGTTCATGAAAAAAAATTAATTCTAAAAAGGAGATATTTATCAATTGATGAACAAAGTGAAAGGTAATTTGAATGGGGAAATAGATTCTTTCACTTGATTCTTTATAATCAATTTGTTGAGATTTATGTAGGATATTAGTTGAAAATATTTTGAACAATTCCTGAAAATAGGTTTTACTAATTAATATAAAATGATGGAAATTATTTGATAGATTTGATGTTAAATTTTATTACTCTTGTTTTCTACATAGAGTATTTCTCACATAGACTTAGATTTTGTTAGTTTTAGCTCATTTCTTTATTAGTAGCGATCCCATCATTTTTCAAAATGAAAATAGACAATAATTATAAGAAGATAATAGGATGTTCTTAGAATGAAATTTTTGGAAATTAATTTTTTTCCCATGCTTATATGTTTGGCTTTAGTTACAATAATGGGGAGAATATATCATTGAATTTGAAAAAATGGTCATTAAAAACAAATACAAAGGGGGGGATTGAAGAGGCCTAGTGATTCGGTGAATTTGAAGTTGTTTTAAATAACCTATGTATGTCAAAAGTCAACGATTTTTAAATGTAATGATTGAATAGATGTTCTTATTGACCAAAACATGTGCCAATCGAATTAAGAGAATGCACATTGTTTACCACATCCATAGAAGACCATATGATACTGATTATCAATCAGTAAATTGAGAAAATGTTGAAATGTGGAGATGGTTTTTCATGTTCTATTTTTTTATCATTAGATGGATGAAGATTTGTGGAGTTAAAAGAAAGATAATTTTATAATGACCATGAAAAAATAAGTTTAATGTTTTTTCATTAGGATTTTTTGAGAAACTTAGTATGATTCTTGTATTTATTCTTTGAATATTTTTCTATGTAAGACTACTAAAAATTAGGGGCTTTAGCTAGCCAGCCAGTAGAGATGATCCAAGAGAGGGATACCAAGAAGCATGCTGTCATGACCCATCCTCGGGGCCCGTGCCGTGACTACCCCAAGCCTGCCTTCCATAGGCCAGGGGCTAGCGATATCACCAAGGCATAAATCCGGGTAAAAAGGGAAGGCATTTACTTTTTAAAGTAAACAAGCACCACAGAGTAAGCAAGCGGAAAAGTAAACACTAAGTAAAAGATGGTACAACAGTAAATGCAGAAAAGTAAAGGGGGCCGGAAATACAGGCCCAACTGTAAAGTACAACTGAAAGGGGAAAAAAAGCAACTGAAAGGTAAAGCCGCAGCGTCGAGCCGTCCACTGGAAGTCCCACCTGAAGGGTGAGTATAGAAAGCCTCCACTTCTCCTCGGGTCCAGCCTACCGCTCCGAGTACACCTCGCCCAGTGGTCCACCTCCAGGTACCGTCCTGCTCCGCAAGCCTCCACCACGATCAGTGCTTTCCATCGTCTGCAACCAACAAAATGTAGTGCAGGCATAGCCCGTGCAGGGGTGAGTATAAGCTACTCAATAGGGACCCCGAGACCCCCGAAGGTCTCCGAAAATCCACAAAGGATAAACCACAAAGGAAAGATACAATCACGAAGTAACATCTGACACTGCTTAGGTATATGCCCATACATATACCTAAGTCATCAATTCTCGCTCGGCTTCAACATCCGAGCTCAAGTACAACCTAGTCCACACAGGAAAGCAAAACGTGAAATCCACACAGGATAGCTCAACACAATCCACAAAGGAAAGTAAAACGTAAATCCACACAGGATAGCACAACACAATCCACAAAGGAAAGTAAAATAGAGTTTCAGCTCACACATGTATACTTCTTCAAATGAAGATAGAGATGATCACTGATCCATCTAAGTCATCGGACCCACAAAGGATCGATAGGTACTAACCCCTGCAAAGACCCACACAGGATCAGGCCCACACAGGACCTGTTGGCGCTGGCTCACACAGAAACGCTGAGCGCTGACCCACACAGGATCAGACCCACACAAGATTGGTAGCACTGACCCACAAAGGATCGCTGAGTGCTATAGTCATCGTAGTCCACTGAGGATCTCTGCACAGTCGTCGTCGTCATAGTAGCAGTCGCAGCCAGCTCTAGGGTTCTCGCACACAGCAAGGTCGTTCGGGAGGGTCCGCTCCACGAGCCGAGAGGATGATACATCAACTGACACATAGTCCAGAGTTGATGTATCCAAAAGTTCCGTATCGTCAACAGGAACTCAACGTCGCAGACGGCACGTCAATCGGACGCCCGGTCTGAGAGATATTGGCCTCAGGGGCCCGGTTGGTTTTTAAGGAAAAACCAACCTGACCGTAATCCACCTATGTCCAAACCTTGCGTAGAGTATGCCAAAATATCCGTATCACTTAGAGGATTTCAAAGAAGTCGACGACACGTCAATCGGACGTCCGAAGCTCAAGATATGAGCGTTTCCGCTCCGAGGGCCCGGTTGGTTTCGTGTACGAACCAACCCGGCCAAACCCAAAGTTTTCCGAAACCTTGAGTGCGATATACCGAAATGACAGTCTCAATCCAAGGATCGTATCGCCATTGACAGCGCGCCGTTCGGAGTCATGTAGCTCAAGTTACGGGCAAAAGACCGAAAACGGTCCGAAGACGGGGTGGGGGGGGGGGGGGGGGGGGCTGGGCCCGGACCGACCCGGCACAACCCCCCCTGGGTCGGCCCGAACCGGGTCGGACCCGGTTCGGCGTGGCCCGGTCCGGCCAGGGCGCGGCCCGGCCGGTCGGGCCGGCCCGGCTCGGCTCGGCCGAGCGTGGAAGCTGCGGGGCGTTGCCCCCGCGGGATGGAAGAAGCCGCGGCCCACGTGGGGCCGTGCTGGAGTCAACGGACGCGGCTTTTGCCGTGTCCCGTGCATGTGAGCCGGACCCGCGCGGCTGCGGCTTCAGCTGCGGCGGCCCTGTCCGGTGGTGCGCCGCCGCCTCTGGCCGCCGGTGGCTTCCACGGGCCACCGGAGTTTCTCTGGTGGTCCGTTTTCCTTCCCGTCTATGCCGAAGCTCTTCCCGGGTCCCGTTCTTCACTGCGGAAATAACGGATCGTCCCTGCGGCATGTTTTGTCGTCGCCCGCCAATCCGCGCATCAATGAAGAACTGCAGAGGGTAGTCGGGCCATGTTTGTTTGGCCCACACCCTCCGCGTTAGATGATAATAGTCGGGAGAAATTATCAACACATAGAGAAAATATCAAAAACAATTTTAATAAATTAAAAATTGTTCTTATGAAACCGGGTTCTTTGTTTTGAACGGAAACATCCATGGAGTAAAAACATTCCCAATAAAACCCCTACCTCGTCAAGTCGTCGCACGCGCGTTCTTCGCGGAATTGATCGTCGTGGAAGGAGGGGATCGTCGCGTCATCGCGGTGTCCGACGTTGCGTCGACGAACTCCGAGGACCAAGAAAAAATAGATTTAATTAATAATAAATAAATCCATATTTTTGTTTTAATCCACAAAGGAAATTTAAAAAAAAAGAGCGCAACCCCCTACCTTGTCGCTGCCGATCGAAGGTTGTCGCGGGGTTGGATTGTCGCGGAAAAACGTCATGGAAGAAGAATCGCCGGCATCGCCGAACTTGGCGTCGCGTCGTCGATTTCCGAGTGCTCGGAGTTCTTCGCGTTCTTCGTGTTCTTCACGTTTTCGCGAAGGAGGATGAAGGCACAAAACTTTTCAAAACCTCTCAACGAGCATTTTTCCAGAATTCGTGCGTTGGTCTTATTTTATTATTACGCCAACGGATTTCAAACAGGTTAAGAAACGAATAAATTAATTCATAGAATTAATTCAACGAACAAAACCGCCCAATTAATTTAACGTATAAAACCGCCCAATTAATTGGTACGTTAAGAAATTAAGAAAACGCGTCAGTTGACTTCCATAATGACGGGTTTTCGCGGGTGTGTTACTTAGCGGAAAGAAACGACGGGGCTTGTGCGGGCCCCACCTCACAAATATCATACCAAGAGGGTAGGATATTTTTGTATAGCACCCTATCCGCAACAACTCAGCTTAAGTAGCTTTAAGTGGCTTCAAGTGGCTTCCAAGTGGCTTAAGTGAAATAAAATAAAGTTTGTCATAAAATTTATTTTATTTCTTAACTTTAAGCCCAAAAATTAAAAACCACACCCAAGAAAACGCAACTCTGGAAGAGGCGTTTCTAAGACATTACCGGAGCTGCGATTCCATCGGTGCCCTCAGAATTCGATTCCGAGCACCGGTTCAAAAGTTATAAAAACTCGCTCGTCCGTTCACTGAACGTACCCGAGCCTAACTTCGGAAAATGATTCCAGGCACACCGGGCCTCGGAATCAGGTGCCGTCAGAAACTGCGTTCTTGTAAAAATCCAAAGAAAATTAAGAAAAAAAATTTCCTTGAATTTTTCAGGTCTTTACATCACTCCCACCTCAGGGCTTTACGTCCACATAAAGATACATCATAAACTAGGGAAACAAATGTGGGTACTGAGCACGCATCTGGGCCTCCCGCTCCCAAGTGCTCTCCTAGAGGTTCCCGTGCTGCCATCTGATGTGCACAAGAGGAATCGACCATCCATGTAGGAACCGCTCCTATCGATCCTCGATCTCCACCAAGACCTTCGCAAAAGTCGCCCCATCATCCACATCTAGCTCCCCATGGTCAATGATATGCGTCGGGTCGTGCACGTATCTCCTCAGCTGGGATACGTGGAAGACGTCATGCACCCGGTGCAACTAAGGTGGTAGAGCCAGGTGATAAGCCACCTCGCCAATCCTGTTGAGGACCTGGAAAGGTCCGATGAAGTGTGGAGACAACTTTCCGCCTCAGCCAAATCTCCATAATCCACGTCGAGGTGAGACATGCAAGAAGACGTGGTCACCATCATCGAACTCTAGTAGCCTCCGCCTCCTGTCAGCATAAGACTTCTGCCGGCTCTGAGCTGTCGTCATCTGCTCCTGGATGACCTGGACCTTCTCTGTCGTGGCCCGGACCATCTCTGGTCCCACAACTGCTGACTCCCCAGGGTCTGTCCAACACAAAGGAGATATGCAAGGTCTACCGTACAACGCCTCGTATGGTGCCATCCCGATGGTGGAGTGGTAGCTGTTTTTGTACGCGAACTCCACCAAGGGTAGGTGGTCCTCCCAGCTGCAACCAAAGTCGAGGACACATGCGCGGAGCATGTCCTCGAGAGTCTGAATGGTCCTCTCCGTCTGACCATCCGTCTGAGGGTGAAAGGCGGTGCTCAGACGTAGCCGCGTCCCGAACGCCTCCTGCAACCCCTTCCAACACCGGGAAGTAAAGCGAGCATCTCGATCGGAGACGATAGATGATGGCATACCGTGAAGCCGTACAATCTCATGAATGTAGAGACGCCCCAAGCTCTCCACTGAGCCCTGCTCTCTGATGGGTAAGAAGTGAGCCGACTTGGTGAGTTGGTCGACAATCACCCAGATGGAGTCGTGACCTCTGGAAGTGCGTGGAAGTACAGTCCCGAAGTCCATAGATATGCTGTCCCACTTCCACTCCGGGACCTCCAAGGGTTATACCAAGCCTCCTGGTACCTGATGCTCTGCCTTCACCTACTGGCAGGTGAGGCATTGAGAAACGAACTCTGCCACAACCTTCTTCATGCCTGGCCACCAGTGCTGTCGTCTGAGGTCCTAGTACATCTTCGCCACTCCAGGATGTACCGCCAAAGGAGAAGTGTGAAACTCTCTCAGCACCTCCTCTCGTAAAGTGACTGGTACCATGGTACGTCCTCTGAAAAGGATGTCGTGCCCTGCTCCAAAGGAGAATCCATCAGGTGCCTGTCCTGAGGATATCTGTGCACGCCGCGTCTCACAGTCAGCGTCCCCACGCTGTGCCTCTCTGACCCGCTGTAGTAGTGGAGGGGTGACTGTGAGAGACTGGAGGAAGGCTGCTCCATCTCTATCCACGAAGGATATCTACAAAGCGGCTAGCTGCTCTGTCGCCTCCTCAAGTAGCTGAATTCCCGTCATCTTGCTGAGGGCATCGGCTACCATGTTCCCCTTCCCAGGAGTATAGACTATCTCAAAGTCATAGTCCTGGAGGAACTCGAGCCATCTCCACTATCTCAGATTCAGGTCCTTCTGCGAGAAGATGTACCTGAGACTCTGGTGGTCAGAAGATACTGTAAAGTGCTCGCCCATCAGATAGTGTCGCCATGTCTTCAGGGCGAAGACCACTACTGCTAACTCCAGGTCGTGGGTAGCATAGTTCTGCTCATGCGGCCTCAACTGACGTGATCCATAGGCGATCACTACTCGCTCCTGCATCAGGACACATCCGAGTACAGTCCTTGATGCATCGCAGTAGACTACGTACCCTACTCCCTCCTCAGGAAACCTCAAGATAGGTGCGCTGGACAATCTCTGTCTCAGCTCCTGGAAGCTCTGCTGACATCTGTCTGACCACACAAAGGTTTTCCCCTTCTTCGTCAAATCTGAGAGTGGTGCCGCAAATCTGGAGAAGTCTGGCACAAACCTCCGATAGTATCTAGCTAGTCCCAAGAAACTTCGCACCTCTGTCACGCTCCTGGGTGGCTCCCAAGCTAGCACCGCCTCAATCTTCACAGGATCCACTGCAAATCCCACCTCAAAAATTACGTGCCCCAAGAATTGGACCTCACGTATCCAGAACTGACACTTCGAGAGCTTTCCATAAAGCTGGTGTTCTCGGAGTGTGTCTAGTACAACACATAAGTGGTAGGCGTGCTCCTCCTCAGTCATCGAGTAAATCAAAATGTCATCGACGAAGACCATGACAAATCGATCGAGGTATGGATGAAAGATCCTGTTCATGAGGCCCATGAACACTGCTGGAGCATTGGTTACACCGAATGGCATAACCAAGAACTCATAGTGGCCATACCGACATCTGAAGGCCGTCTTCTGCACGTCCTCATCTCTAACTCTAAGCTGATGATAGCCTGACCTGAGGTCTATCTTCGAGAACCACCGAGCTCCCTTGAGCTGATCGAAGAGGTCATCAATCCTCGGTAGCGGATACTTGTTCCTCACTATCACCTGGTTTAGGCGATGATAATCGACACAAATTTGCAAGCTCCCATCCGCCTTCTTGGCGAACAATATCGGCGAAGCCCAGGGTGAAACACTGGGTCGGATGAAACCCTTTCCCTGCAAGTCCTCCAACTGTACCCGTAGATCTCGAAGCTCAGCAGGGGCCATCCGATATGCTGGAGTCGATATCGGGGCTATCCCGGGGTACAGGTCAATATGAAAGTCTACCTCTCTGCGGGGAGGTAGCCATGGAACGTCGTCGGGAAAGACGTCCGCGTACTGATCCACCACTGCAGGAAAACTAGGACTCCGCAAGTCAACAGCTCCTAGGATGAGGCTATCCAACTGATGATTGATGGGATGTCCTCTCCTCTACGGAAGTCCATCCTGTGCTGCGAAGGATCCCTTCTCGCCGGTGAAGGTGAACCTGCTCCCGTCGGTGCGTACACATCGCACCTTACGCCTAATCCAATCAACCTGTGTATAGACTGTAGATAACCAATCCATGCCCAAGATGACGTCGTAAGGCCTCGACGCTGCTACAAGAAGATCCCAGCCGAAGCTCTCGCCTCCTAGAGTAAGCTCACACTGCCAGCACTAGTGCATAATCGTCAAGTCTGCTCCCGTAGGAGTCTCTAGCCGTAAAGATCGAGCCAACGGCTCTGTCGGAATCTCCGAGCTCCAAACAAGGGCAATGGCTATGAAAGAGTGACTCGATCCTGTGTCTATAAGAACTGCAGCAAGGGTGGAATAGACACATATCGTACCTCGAATCATCTCAGGCGCGCCGTGGTCGTAGGACTCTGCTGCCTGGAGCTGTGCATGTCTCTGCTCGCTAGCTCCCTGTGGTCGGGGCGGGCCTCCTGGTAGTGGTGGTGGTATAGCCTCAAAGCGTCTCCCACCACCTGATGCTCGGCCAGCTCCTCTGCCTCGTCCGCCTCCTCCCTACGGACCGCCACGGTCGACCCTCTGCCTCTGCTTGGGTGGCCCCTCAACTATCTGCTGCTCCTCGACACGGTGGGTCGGGCAGTCACGAGCCATGTGACCCTGCCCGCCGCAAGTGTAGCACTGCCTGCCTCTCGAAAGACTGGCTCCGTGCTGTGTGCCCCGCACGGCTGAGCCAGTGTCTTGAGGTCGTCTGCGAGAGGGCCTGGTCTTCCTGGACCCCTAAGTCATCCACCGACTGGCTGCTGTGGAAGACTCTGCTACGTGTCGCCCCATGGTAGGTCTCACCGATGGAGAAGCCTCAGAAAGAAAGCTCTCAATCAAAAGGGCTCGTTCCAGTACTCCTGCCTGGGTCGGGATGCTGAGGGAGATCAGCGATGCCCTGATCTCGTGTCTCAATCCCTGCTCAAAGGTCCAGGCCCGGAATAACGGGTCCCGTACCATGTCGGTCGAGTAGCGCGAGAGATCGGTGAATCTCGCCGAGTACTGGGCGACCGTCAAGCTGCCCTACTGCAACTGAAGAAGCTCCTGGATGCGCACCGCACGGAGGGTGTCCGGAACGAACTCTGAACGAAAGAGGCCCTCAAAGTCTGTCCAGATGAGAGAGGCCTCATCGTGCACCTAGAGCATCAAGCTCCACCATCGTCCTGCTGCTGTGTGCAGTAGGCTCACTGCGAGGATCACCATGAGGTCTGCTGGTGTCCTCACTAGTCGGAAAACTCGCACTACTGCCTCCAGCCAGTCCTCGGCTTCCTGGGGGTCCGTCTCCCCATAGAACCTAGGTGGTCGCTGGTGCTAAAACTCGTGCAGAGCACTGAGGCGACGTGCATCGTCAGCGGCTGGTGCTGGAAGCATCGATGGCTCGGAGGGTAGAGGTACCACCGGTGCCTCCGCCGTCAAAGGGCCCTGTACTGAGGCCTCGTCGCTCGGAGACCTGTCTTCACGTACCACTCTCGGAACCCTAGCTGGCTACCGTCGTGGGGCCATCCTGAAAAGGAAACAGGTGCGCCACGGTCAGAACAGTATACCTGGTGAGCTGATATGAAGTAATCACAAAGAAAACTGGAAACACACATGCAATCAATGTTTTCGTGTGTTAAGTTGGAAATCAGAAGTCAGGGGCCTGGTGTATGGATACGTCGGCCGCCGCACCAACACTGGACTCCCTGGACTGATAACCACACCCAATACGCTAAACACTATTGCTTCACATAGAAGAACGACCAGAGTCTGCGGTAGAACCGAACTCCTCTGATACTAATTTGTCACGACCCGTCCTCGGGGCCCATGCCGTGACTACCCCAAGCCCGCCTTCCATAGGCCAGGGGCTGGCGACTAGCACCAAGGCGTAAATACCGGTAAAAAGGGAAGGCATTGCCTTTGTAAAGTAAACAAGCACCATAGAGTAAGCAAGCGGAAAAGTAAACACTAAGTAAAAGATGGTACAACAGTAAATGCAGAAAAGTAAAGGGGGCCGGAAATACAAGCCCAACTGTAAAGTACAACTGAAAGGGGAAAAACAGCAACTGAAAGGTAAAGCCGCAGTGTCGAGCCATCCACTGGAAGTCGCACCTGAAAGGTGAGTACAGAAAGCCTCCACTGCTCCTTGGGTCCAGCCTACCGCTCCGAGTACACCTCGCCCAGTGGTCCACCTCCAGGTACCGTCCTACTCCGCAAGCCTCCACCACGATCAGCGCTGTCCGTCGTCTGCAACCAACACAATGTAGTGCGGGCATAGCCCATGCAAGGGTGAGTATAAGCTACTTAGTAGGGACCCCGAGACCCCCGAAGGTCTCCGAAAATCCACAAAGGATAAACCACAAAGGAAAGATACAATCACGAAGTAACATCCGACACTGCTTAGGTATATGCCCATACATATACCTAAGTCATCAATTCTCGCTCGGCTCCAACATCCGAGCTCAAGTACAACCCAGTACACACAGGAAAGAAAAACGTGAAATCCACACAGGATAGCTCAACACAATCCACAAAGGAAAGTAAAACGTAAATCCACACAGGATAGCACAACACAATCCATAAAGGAAAGTAAAATAGAGTTTCAGCTCACACAGGTATACTTCTTCAAATGACGATAGAGATGATCACTAATCCATCTAAGTCGTCGGTCCCACAAAGGATCGATAGGTACTAACTCCCGCAAAGACCCACACAGGATCGGGCCCACACAGGACCTGTAGGCGCTGGATCACACAGAACCGCTGAGCGCTGACCCACATAGGATCAGACCCACATAGGATCGGTAGCACTGACCCACAAAGGATCGCTGAGTGTTGTAGTCATCGCAGTCCACTAAGGATCTCTGCACAGTCGTCGTCGTCACAGTAGCAGTCGCAGCCAGCTCTAGGGTTCCCGCACATAGCAAACTCATTCGGGAGGGTCCGCTCCACGAGCCAAGAGGCTGATACATCAAATGAAACATAGTCCAGAGTTGATGAATCCGAAAGTTCTGTATCGTCAACAGGAACTCAACGTCGCAAACGGCGCGTCAATCGGACGCCCGGTCTGAGAGATATTGGCCTTTTCGTCCCAGGGGCCCGGTTGGTTTTTAAGGCAAAACCAACCCGACCATACTCCACCTGCGTCCAAACCTCGCGCGGAGTATTCCAAACGATCCGTCTCACTTAGAGGAATTCAACGAAGTCGACGACACATCAATCGGACGTCTGAAGCTCAAGATATGAGCGTTTCCGCTCCGAGGGCCTGGTTGGTTTCGTGTACGAACCAACCCGGCCGAACCTGAAGTTTTCCGAAACCTTAAGTGCAATATACCGAAACGACCGTCTCGATCCAAGGATCATATCGCCGCTGACGGCGCGTAGTTAGGAGGCCTGTAGCTCAAGTTACGGGAAAAATACCGAAAATGGTCCGAAGACGGGGGGTCTGGGCCCGGACCGACCCGGCCCAACCCCCCCTGGGTCGGCTCGAACCGGGTCAGACCCGGTTCAGCGTGGCCGGTCCGCCTCGGCTCAGCCGAGCGGCCGAGTGTGGCAGTCGCGGGGCACTGCCCCCGCGGGATGGAAAAATCCGCGGCCCACGTGGGGCCGTGCTGGAGTCAACGGACGCAGCTTTTGCCGGGTCCCGTGCATGTGAGCCGGACCCGCGCGGCCGCCGGCCGCCGCCGCCGTGGCTTCAGCCGCCAGTGGCTTCCGCGGGCCCCCGGAGTTGCTCTGGTGGTCAGTTTTCCTTCCCGTCTGTGCCGAAGCTCTTCCCGGGTCTCGTTCTTCACTGCGGAAACAACGGATCGTCCCTGCGGCATGTTTTGTTGTCACCCGCTAATCCGCACATCAACGAAGAACTGCGGAGGGTAGTCCGGCCGTGTTTGTTTGGCCCACACCCTCCGCGTTAGATGATAATAGTAGGGATAAATTATCAACACATAGAGAACATATCAAAAACAATTTTAATAAATTAAAAATTGTTCTTATGAAACTGGGTTCTTTGTTTTGAACGGAAACATCCACGGAGTAAAAACATTCCCAATAAAACCCCTACCTCATCAAGTCATCGCATGCGCGTTCTTTGCGGAATTGATCGTCGTGGAAGGAGGGGATCGTCGTGTCGTCGCGGTGTCCGGCGTTGCGTCGACGAACTCCGAGGACCAAGAAACAACAGAATTAATTAATAATAATTAAATACATATTGTTGTTTTAATCCACAAAGGAAAATTTAAAAAAAAGAGCGCAACCCCCTACCTTGTCGTTGTCGATCAAAGGTTGTCGCAGGGTTGGATTGTCGCGGAAGAACGTCGCGGAAGAAGAATCGCCGGCATCGCGGAACTTGGCGTCGCGTCGTTGATTTCCGAGTGCTTGGCGTTCTTCGCGTTCTTCACATTCTTCGCGTTCTTTGAGTACTTCGCGAAGGAGGATGAAGGCACAAAACTTGTCAAAACCTCTCAACGATCATTTTTCCAGAAGTCGTGCGTTGGTCTTATTTTATTATTATTCCAACGGATTTCAAACAGGTTAAGAAACAAATAAATTAATTCATAAAATTAATTCAACGAACAAAACCGCCCAATTAATTCAACATATAAAACCGACCAATTAATTGGTGCGTTAAGAAATTAAGAAAATGTGTCAGTTGACTTCCATAATGACGGGTTTTCGCGGGTGCGTTACTTATCGGAAAGAAACGGTGGGGCTCGTGTGGGCCCCACCTCACAAATATCCTACCAAGAGGGTAGGATATTTTTGGATAGCACCCTATCCGCAACAACTCAGCTTAAGTAGCTTTAAGTGGCTTCAAGTGGCTTCCAAGTGGCTTAAGTGAAATAAAATAAAGTTTTTTGTACAATTTATTTTATTTCTTAACTTTATGCCCAAAAATTAAAAACCACACCTGAGAAAACGCAACTCTGGAAGAGGAGTTTCTAAGAAATTACCGGCGCTGCGATTCCATCGGTGCCCTCAGAATTCGATTCCGAGCACCGGTTCAAAAGTTAGAAAAACCCTCTCGTCCGTTCACTGAACGTACCCAAGCCTAACTTCGGAAAATGATTCCGGGCACACTGGGCCTCGGAATCAGGTGCCGTCAGAAACTGTGTTCTTGTAAAAATCCAAAGAAAATTAAGAAAATAAATTTCCTTGAATTTTTTGGGTCTTTACACATGCCTATAGGGGCATATGGGAGGCAAAATAGAGCCACCATGTGGGTCGGTATAGTAGCGGAAGGGGGAACATGAAAGGGGCGGTTCCAGTGATCTATAAGTTTAATCGGTTACCATTTATGATGGGTTAGAGCCGCACCTTGTATTATATAGTATGTGAGATCTTTAGGCTATTTTGATGTGGGAATGATTACTATTGCTCTGAAACAACCATGAAGGTCCGATCGCTCAATCTGATTTTTTTAAACCATCTGATCGACTTTTTGATGCCATCCGATATCATCTTCAACCTTGACCCATACCCAAGCACCTGTTCATCAGGATTTCACCATACAACATTGTCCAAAGCTCGATCCAAGACTTCTCATCATTGTTTCATCATTCTGAAATTTTTTATATAATTATAATCACCTACTTATCTATTTTCATGATTTTAACAAAGATCAACCCAACAAGATAAAGCATGGAGTTCTTCTATTCATCAGGATATCTCCATGTAGTGACATCGACAAAAAATTGAACCATTGCTTCTAAGTACCATTTGATTCTATCGATGATCCAAAATTGACCAAAATGTGATAAAACTTCATTTTGATCATTTAAAAAAGTTTAAACTAAATAGTTCAGTGTGAATAAAAAAATGGTTTTCTAATGAAGGTGATATGCTGTGTCACAAAATAGAGGTACACATGAAGTATGGTGGTGGTCAAATTCATATATCTATCTAAATGCACTGAGGTTGTGATTTTCTACCGAGTTTGAGATAACTTCATTACTAGAATATATTTCCACACTATGAATGCATGTTTTATGTGAGAAGTTCCACACCAGTTTTGTTTGTGTGAATAATATTAGAACCCATAAGTGTTCAACTTGTGATTTGTACACTCTAATAGCGTCGTGATGAAACTCGTTTCTGTGAAGTAATCAGGTTAGCATGAAACATGTTACTCCCTTTTCTTGAATGAGGAAATAGAGAACCCATGCATTCTTGTGAGAAGGTTTTAATAGTGACAGTATATTTCTTTCATAAATAAAGTATGCTGAGAGATAGTGTTTTCATGAATTAGGTTTGTATACGTAAAGGTATGAGTAATAGTGTATGTGGATAGTGTATATTAGTGAAGGCAACACAGTTGCACCAGAATGGTGGAAATATTGTGCGAAGTAGTTTACACCTCAATAAATTACTCAAATTAACAATTATGATTTATTTTTGTGCCAAGTAGTTGTGTTCATGAGGAAAAATAAAGGCACAATGCATATGCACATGCTTGATAACCTTGCATAGAACACATGTTGTGTGTGTATTCCTTTTGGGTGAATTTTTTTTGAGATAATAGGGAAAAGTATACTTCAAAAAGTGTGTACATGATGGTGAGTTTTCACATGCATATGTGATTACATAATCTCTTGAATAATATTAAAGGAAGTGTGAGATCTTTGTGAAAATAAATACACGTGGAAGTATGCATGTACATGTTCTAAAGAATGCATGAAATTTATGTAAGATTGTGCATGTTTATTGTTTAATGGTGTTTAAATGCCCATGAATTGTTTTACACATGAATGATGATTGATAATAAACTTTAAATATATACATTTAATGTATATAGTGTGCAGATATTTGAGACTAAAGTTGAGAAAATTATTTTATCAGTGATTTGGAAGAATTTCATATCTGAGTATTCAGTGTTCAATGAGGCTAGGTCTTTAGCAGAATAAATAAGTCTTTCTCAAGCAGTGTTGTACTAGGGTAGATAACCATTTATAGGTGATCTGTATTATTGAAGAAAGAACAACACCAGTATAAAGGTTCTTGAATTTAACATAGACTAGTTTGATACAACAAGCTTATGGAGGAAGATTATAAGATTATACTATAAATGGATAAAATATTGCATGACTCAAGATTGTGAAGTATTTAGTGGGACTCTAAAGTAGTTTATGTCTCTATCGAGACTCTAGAGGAGTCCATTAAGATTCTGGTAATAATGTGGGATGTATTATAAAGATCCTCCTATGGGACTCGTGAGTCACTTTTGTAGGTGGGAACATGTGATCTCTTGTGGGATTCTTAATCAGAACACTATGGGACTCAGTGTTGATGATAATGGGACTTTCCCTATTTTTTACATATATTAAAGAATATGTAACCATGAGGTATAACCATTTGCAACAAGGATGTAGGTCTTAGTACCAAACCTTGTATAAAATATTTTGTGTTGTGTTTTCATTTTTAGTTTTCATTACATATTGGATCCATCATTAGAATAGTTTACAGAGGTTAAAAGGGGGTTAAAGAAAATAAAATAATTCAGTAAATCAAGTCACACCTGATTCATCTCCCTCACAGTGTAACTACATGATCCTTGGACACTTCACTTCTAGAATCTGTAAGATTAGGTCTGAATAATAAATATCTTGGATACTATCCTCCTTAGGAGATGCTACTCCTTCCATGGGTTCTTCAACTCTTAAAACCATTGGGTACTGATCCATACTTCCTTCATAAGCCCTCAAGTATTCCTTATTAAGATCCACTTCCACATACTCATCACTATCATCTAAAGGATAATTAGCTTCAACCACTTGAGTAGGTTATAAATCTAGATTAATTGTATCTCTTGGTTGGGTTGGATACTTTAGAGGATTCAATTTATCATAAAACATATCATCATCTAAAACCCATATGTTTTTCCAAGGGTTCCAACAAACTTTCATCCTTTTACATGTGATCTAATTTAGAAAAATTTCACTCAAGGTGGAAGAGTTTTCCTCCCATTGAGGAAAAAGTCCCTTAGGCTCCAGTAGAGATGAAATGAATTTAAGATAAGGTAAAGAGTTGAACCAAGAATATTTCTTACTCAACTCATCCATGTGCCTCAAAATGAATCTAGAAAGAATTATTTTCACTTATTTAATTATTAGATAAATAAATAATAGGTTTTGATTTATGAAAATTTTAAAATCTCCTTTTTAGGAAAAATTAAATGCTAAATTAATTTGAGAAAAAACTTTCATTCACTGATAAATTCAACGGCATTAATCCTTTTAGGATTTCTATTTCTAGTCATATCTTCTAAGGTAATTTCAAACTCAAAATGGGGATTGTTTATGGTGTAGAAAATTTGACAGTATTTGTATTTACCTTGGTCTAGTACATGTAGACTTATAACCCACAAAGTTGAATAAAACGTTTGTTCTTGACTATAAATAATTTTATGAACATGGTCCCATATTTATCCAACTTCAATATGCATATTTATATAAAAATATTTTACCAAATAAGGATAAAGGGGTTTTCAACATCCGTGGACCACTTTTTCACTCATTAAAGCACCAAAAATCTCTACACTAGGGATCAACTAGATCTAGACCACTTCAAGACCATTTCATTTTCTAGAATAACTTTATGAGATAGTAGGTGTGACTTTAATGGTTTCATGGTTCCATTAGAACTTGATCCTGATCTTTTAGAGGTGAATGGGGATTACAAAGATGCATCTTTAATAAACCACTTTATCATTTACTCTCACCTGAGATTTGAAGGTTTTAAGGATAGGGTTTTATTGAGATCAAGTTAGGTTTAGGTTTGAAATTAGAGAGAAGATTAAGATTCTAATTTAGGACTATTAAAATCATTTAGTTCTTGGTAAATAGTAACATGTAAAAAAGAAATAAAATAAACTTAGTGGAAATAAAAATACTTATGGTATCTTAAAAAATGATTTGAAGAAAAAAAATCATTTGACTATATTTTCAATATAATCCAAAAATTAATATTACCATATTAAAATAAATTGAACAAGATACATTCAAAATATATTATATTAATAATAACATTAATTAAATAAATTTAATCATCCGCAAACCATGTTTGATATAATTTAATATCTCTCCATTAATATACTTTGTAATGTCATCAATATGATGTTCAGTTCCAATGAATTCAAGAGTGATATCCCCTTTTTGAAAATTATATATAAAAAAGAGAAGTCTTATATCAATATTTTTAGTCACAGAATGAGATACAATATTCTTAGAGATATTAAAATCACTTGTGTTTTCAGGGTTTATAGTTACATGTCTGAACTAATATCCATAATCTAATAATTTTTTATTTCATCCATAGAATTTATGTACAAAAAATTCCTATAGCTATGTATTCAAATTTAGTAGTGGATAATACAACCGAGTTCTATTTCTTACAATACCAATAAACAAGATACTTTCCCAAAAATTGATATGTTTCAAAGGTGTTTTTCTATCTTATATCAATAGAAATAAGTATTGGGATAACTAACTAATTCAGAAATATGTCATCTAGAATAAAAAATGCAACATTAATTTTATTATTGAGATATTTAAAAATTATTTTAACTAAATTTAGATGAGATTGCTCAGGGTTTTCTTGAAAATTATCACACAAACAAACACTATAAATAATATTTGGTTAGCTAATAGTGAAGTATAGAAAACTTCTAATCATACCTCTATAAGTTGTTTGGTCAACTAGTATTCCAATTTCATCCAAATAAATTTTATAGTTTTCACTCACAGGATATTCACCACCTTATGTGATACCCCCACCAAACCATTTTAAATGATATTTTCTGTATTTTTTTAATTTAAGATAATTCATTATTTGTTTTGGAAAATTTTAAAAACAAAGAAAAACATTAACTTACCCATTAAACTAATTTCAACTTTATTTCACATCATTTTAGAAAATTAGATACAAAAATATTTTTTGTATGATCGAAAAATAATATCATCAACATAGATTTGAACTTATAAAACACATTTTTATTTGTTTATAAATAGGGTAGGATGAACTATCCCTTTTGAAAAACCTTTAGAAATCAAGAAAGAGTCAGTTCTATCATACGATGATCTAGGAGCCTGTTTCAATCCATAAATAGATTTAAAAAGATTAAAAATATAATTTAGAAAATTTGGATTTTAAAATCTTGTGTGTTATAAAAAAACATCCTAAAAAAATAACCATTAAGGAATTTACTCTTGACATATATTTGAAATAGTTTGAAATTTAGATGTGTTGCATAATAAAGAAGTATTATAGTTATTTCAAGTATATCTATGGGTGAAAAGGTTTATTCATAATAAATCCCTTCTTATTGAATAAAACTATATGAAAACAGTCTATATTTATTTCTAAGTATAGTGCTAGATTCATCAACCTTTTTTCTGAACAACCATTTAGTTCCAATAGTTAGATATTATTTATGTATTTCTACTAGTTTATATACTTTATTTATTTCAAATTGATTTAACTATTATTGTATATCCATGAACCTAAATGCATCATTAATATCTCCATTAATGTTTTTAATTTTAATTTGTGATAATAAGGATTGATGTTCAACCGAGTTTCTAAGAAAATATCTAGTCTGAGTTCCTTTATCTAGGTCTCTAACAACAACTAAAGGATGGTCTATATGGATTCTAATGGTATTAGTAATATATGTACTTAGTTCTTCCAAGTCTTCCTAAAAAAAGTTAGTTATATTAGTTAGCTTTAGAGGATACAACATTTGAATCTATAGATTGATAAAGATTATTTTATGGTTTATTGATATTCAAATTTAACATTTCATCCTCAAGGTTTTCTAGAGAAGTCTTAGTCTCATGTGGATATATTTCATCAAAGATGATGTGTATTGATTCTTCCACAACTTCAGTCCTTTTATTAAAGACTCTAGAAGATTTTATATAGGTTGAGTGACCTAGGTAAACAACTTCATCACTCTTTGGAGAAAACTTATATATATTATCTTTTTTATTAATAATGAAAACTTTATATCCAAATAATTTAAAGTAATTAACTTTAGGATTTATACCATTCCACAATTCATAGGAAGTATTATTTAAATAGATTTAATAATAAACCTATTAATATTTTAGGAAGATGTATTAATAACTTCATCTAAAAAGTAGATATGTAAGTCATACACATTAAGCGTAGTCCATGTTATTTCTTAAAGAGTTCCATTTATTCTTTCAACCACTCTATTTTTCTATAAAGTTCTAGGAGCATAAAAAATGTGATTATAACTATGTTGTGAGCATAAGGTTTCAAATTCTTGATTTTCTAACTCATCACAATGATCAATTATTAAGGTCTTAATGATAAGTCCACTAAGGTTTTTTACAGAATTAGCATATTTTGAAAAACATCTTTAGGATTCACCATTTTAAGATAGAAAATATACCCATGTGAATCTTGAATAATCATCAATAATCACATAGGCATGATTCTTTCCTTCTAAACTATAAAATTGAGATGGTATAAAAAATCCATGTGAACTAATTCAATGGGTTTAGTGATTAAAACATATTTCTTTGGTTTGAAATAAATATTATGATACTTACCTCTATAATAGTATTATAGACTTTATCTTTAAGAAATTATATCTTGGGAATATCCTTGATTAAATACTTATTATTGAGATTTCTATGAGAGAGTACGCAGAAGTTTCCTAGGCTCATATACCATAACCAAGATTTTTTTCAAGACACTTAAACAATAAAAATTTTGAGAAATAAAAGAATCTAAATTAACAACATAAACATTATCATTTCTTAAAGTAGTAAATACTAAAGCATGATTGTAATAATAAATTTTACAAGAAATTGTTTCAAATTTAGCATGAAAAACATCATCACATAATTGATAAATACAAATAAAATTATACTTTAAACCATAAATATACAAAACTTTAGAAATTAAAATAGAGTTATAGTTATCAATTTTTCCAATGCTTATAATAATACTTTTATCATTTTCACTAAAAGTGACATAACCTCAATAAACTTTTACAAGATTCTTGAAAATTTAGAAATCCCCATTCATATGTCTAGAATATCCACTATATAGATACCATAATTTTTTATTGGTACTCTTCAAGCATTTATCCTACACAAAATTAATTGAACGATGATTTTGGTACCTAAATTATTTTGGGTCTATAAATTTTATCATATAAATTTTTGAGAATCAAAACTTTATTAAAAGATGTATCAAAACAAATTAAGACTTTTGGAAATAAATACCTATTTTTGGATAAGGTTACATGAACTTTTTCTAGAAATAAATGATTTAGAACTAGAGGAAAAATTATTTTTATGAATTTTATTTGACTAGGATAGTAACCATTTACTATAGTATATCTAGGGGTTGTTTTTTTACCTAGAATCAAATTCAAGGTTTCTATTATCTGGGTGAAATTTTCAAGTCCCTTCATATGTTTTTCATTAGATAGTTTAAGTTCATTCTTTTCTTTTAGAAATACAAAATTATTTTCTTTTTCAATATAGAGATCATATTTTAAAGTATCAAAAACTTATGTTGTCTCATAATATTATTATATTTATCCTTTAACTCATTAAAGGTTTCCTCTATCATATTATAGTATTCAAATAAATCTTATACAAACATTTCATATTCATTATGATTCTTTTTCTCTGAAGTTAAATGAATAGTATTTTGTTACCTTAGGTGTTATTTATAAAAATCATAGATTTTCATTCTCATAAGAACCATATTTGGATGAGTTAAAGTCACTCGAACTATCCTCAAATGAACTCCAAGTTTTATTCACGGATTTCTTGCGTTTCTTTACTATATTTTCATATTTCTTAGTGTTTTGTAACTTTAGAAAATCCAATTTAATGTGTTCTTTTCTCTTTCCCTTGTAACAAGATACTTCTGCAAAGTTATCATCTTTCATCCAGTTTCCTTTCTAATCAAATTTGACTTTGATTTTTTATTTTCTAAAGAAATTATTATTCATATAAAGATTTTAAAAAATTCTATCTAAATTTTCCATTTATTCATCCCCATCTGAATCAGATTCACTCTCACTGGTACTATCTTTATTAACAACTTCCTTTGATTTTGAATGTGATACTTTGAATGTGATTGAATTATTAGGTTTAAAATATTCATTATTTACTTTAATATCTTCTTTATACATCATTAATTTTATAATAAATTCCTTGGATGATAGTCTACCAAAGTCATAGGACTCTCTAATAGAGGTAGTAGTGACTCTCAAACAATCAAGTAGGCATCTCAAGATCTTTAATACTTTAGTTTTTTCATATAATTTATATCATATAGAAAATATTGTTTTAATGATTTCATTGAACCTAATATACATATAAAAAATAGATTCATCTTGTTTTATTTTTAATATATAATATTTAATAATATGAGTATTCAATATCACTTATTTAATATTTTATGTTCCTTCATGAGATATAGAAAGAGTATCCTATATTCTAAAAGTAGTATCAAAAGTAGATATTCTGGAAAATTTATCCTCCCCTAAAGAAAAATATAAATCATTCACATCTTTATAGTTACATTCATAATAATCCTTAGTGTAATTAATCCAATAAACTTTTGAATCATTTGGTTTTTCATATTGATCTACTATTATAGTCCATATATCAAAACCTATACTCTCAAGATGAATTTTCATTTTGATTTTCCACTGAGAAAAATTTTGGTCATTAAAATAAGGTGGTCCAATTCTAGAATGGTCTTCAGATCAAGAGTTATACATAATTATAGAATTTTAAAAATTAGATAAGACTAAGGTATTTTATAGGTCACTTGATCAAGGTTTGATACAAAAAACACATAGGATAACAAATAAAAAACCCATGATACCAAATGTTGGTCATAATGGAGTGCTTAAGAGGTGGGGGGGGGGTGAATTGAGAATCCAATATTTTTTTGTTAAAAATAATTTATAAACCCTTTTAATTTAGGAAACACCTAGTTAAATTTGATATAGGATGTGAAAAGGTGAAAAGGTCACCAATTGGTCTTAGTCAAACCAATTGGATATACCTAAGCTACAACTATTATTTGTTCTAGAGATAGTCAAAAACCTAGGTGCATTATTTTTGGATTATAGGTAGAAATTATCACAAGATATTAGTCATATATTTATTATCTCTAACTAGGTTAGGGTCCTTATATTGCATCACCCATGGTTAGGGTAGATACAAAAGAATGCAATTAATATTTTTTAACCTAATTACTAACCATAGGGTTACCCATTTTGGATTTAGATATTCATTTAGTTCAAATCCACCCTTAATCTCAATCCCTAACCCTAATAATATTATCCGCACATAACAATGTTAAATGAAAGAAGGGAAACTGATATAAAATACTCTACATGAAAAATAATCAATTCAAAATAATGAAATCCACAATTGAAATCATATAAAATCAATTAAATACTAATTTGAATGAGGAAGAAACGAATAACACAACAATGGATTGGTATTTAATAGAAAATGAAATTGGATTCAAGCATTGGACAATAACACACAAAGAATGAATCTTGGAATCGATAAGCGATAATAATGGAATTATTATAAAAATTAAAGAAATCTATTGAAAAAGTTTGAATGAAAGTAGAAAATAAATGAATAAAAAGGGGGAAATATTTTTGGAATCCAACTCTCTATCCATAGGAGGTTACATAATATTTATAGAGTCAAACATTACATTAAATGTATATGTTTCACATCATGTAACTCTTTTAAGTGGCTTATATATGAATAATTTCATGGAATGTAACTGGATTTCATGTTGCGTACTTCAGATCTGCAAAGGTCTCTGAATATTTTTGATCTCAAAGATTTCATGGACTGCATCTTCATAGGATTATGATTTCAAACTTTTTACATCATGAAATGAGAACACATCATGTATCTCACCAGGTTTGAAATTTTAGTCTTTCACAATGTGTAATACGGGTTTATGTTGTGTACATGGTTCAAGCCTCCTTCTTTGGATTCACAAGCTAGCCTTTAGCTCACATAGGTGATCTTTTAGAGGAATACAAATCATGTGCTTTAGATTCACAATGTGTAATGTATAATTTTACTATTTTTCCTACATTCCTCCTTTGAGTCTTAAATTCCTAATTCCTTTGAAAACACATCAAAACCCAGTGTATTATAGAATAAATCATAGTAAAAACTTAAATAAATATATCCAAAATATTTATATGAATTAGGATTATCAAATTCCCCTACACTTGAACAATTTCTTATCCTCAAGAAAAAATAATCTCAATAGGGATTCCAAATGAAACTTTTTTTTAAATAGGAAACATGCATAACAACCAAGAAAATTAAACTAAGTAAAATAGGAAAAAGGAAGTCCTACAAAATAAATCATGTAGAGAAAATTAGTCATTCCTCATAGTTAAGTTATTTCTTCAGATTGTTTCTTCCTTTAATTACAATTTCATAAATTTTCCTTAGAATCTATACGCATTTTTCAATTTAACTCATAATAAATTTTCTCTCATTACTCAAGGTAAAATATAATTGGAATTATTATCATTCCTTGAATACATTTTCCTAACCATAGGATTACATTTGTCCAAACATCTCTACTTCATAATGAAAAATAAAAAATCAATCATGAGGGAGTAAAAAAAGGTTTAAATGTATCTGAGGCTGAGGGTAGGTAGGTAGATACTAAAAATCAAGCTAAAAAAGGAGGGTAATCTCTATATCACAATGCATGATAATCATGAACTACACAATGAAGTAAATAATCCAAGAAAAAATGTCTTTTTCCTTAAACAACTCAAAGTGGGGGCATGGATATGTCAAAAAAGAATAAAAAATGTTTCTTATTCCTTTTCTTTTTAATTTTATTTATTTTTTGAAGGTCGTGTCTAGGCTAGATATCACATCCATCACCTAACCACCCATGATCCATCATAAGATTCATTGGTATGGTAATTGTAATTTTTTACCTTCTTAATACAAAACCCAATTTATTATATATATATATATATATATATATTTGTTTATTCAAAGGAACATGGTATTCATAGAGAATTTCTAAGGTAATCATTAACCATGTCATATAAATCTGGTGAAAATACCAACATACTTCTCCTTGTCAGTGAACATCTCGAGTATGGCAGAGATGAAACCCCACCCCCACACATGTTCAAAATAAAATCATGCATATTACCAAGAGCATGGTAGGTAGGGATAATACGATTGAAATAGATCCATCATAACAAGGTTATTCATAGATACTATGGTATAAATAAGGATATATATAGGTGGGTATCAAGATAGCTGGATTAATTAATATTACCTCAATCATTTTAATAGTGTATTTATTCAATCATATACTCGATAAGATTCCAATGTATGTTATGGTAGGTTTACATGCCCCAAACATCTCTCAAGAAATAGACACAAAAAATAATATGATAATGTAGGCCTAGAATACTCTTAGGAATGGGAGTATAAAAAATAACTGGAAATCACTCATCTTATAATATCCATTAATAAGTTAATAAAAAGAAATTACAAGAATCTTGAATTATAATTAAATTACTCAAATCAACAATCATGCTAAAATTATAAATAGGAATAAAAATGGATTGCAACAATATCCAACCAAACATTGTATTTTATTTAAATGGTTGAAATTAAATTTCAAGAAAAATCATGATTTAAATGAAAAAAGTATCCTAAATTAAGGAAAAAAAGAAAAAAATCCAAGTGTATTAATAATAAAGATCAATAAAGACCCCCCCACACTTAAAATGATATAGTGTTCATACTTTTCTAGAATGAGATGTGGGAGAGAGGGAAATAGATGTATAGAATTGAAATGAAAATTTAAGAATTTAAAATAGGGGATCGAGATCTCCATATAGTTAAATTCATGCAATGGGGAAGATTTTAGGATGGTGATTGGAAATTGCGCCACCTACAAAGATTATTAGAAAGAAAATACCGGCACTATATATACCATTAGTACATAGGTTTTAATCAATATGGAAGTAGAAAAATGGATAGGTGTGCACAATCAATAGTATGAGAAAAAGAAGCTTAGATAGATCCAAGAACTAGCTATAATGTTTTTTTTAGAAGAATGACGAAGCTAGAAGAGAAATAAAAGGTCCTAAACACACAATGAAAACATAGAAAACAAAAAATATGGGTTTCCTCCCATACAATTCTAACTTGTAAGTCATCATAAAGATGGATGGACAAAATAGTTAGATGAATTTTAAATAAAGGGAACACCCTTTATGAAATGGTTCTTGATAAATTTTTAGTCTTTGTCCACTGAAATTAAAGGGTGGTATTTCACCACATTGAATTTTGATTTCCCCATAGAGAGTGACATCTCAAACCTAGATTCCACTCAACATTACCTTGAGCCTGATTGGTCACATGACCTTAAGAGAATCTCCTCAAATGCTAGAGGCTCTCGACTCACAGCGAGGGCCTAGATGTGCCAGTGGGGAGACTATTCCCTCATCACTAGAGTGTGACACAACAGAATTACAGTAACAGACAATAGATAAAGTAGATATTACAAACATACAACTGATAAATAAATAAGGAAAGAATATATGAAAAAGAAAAAAGTGTCTCACAAATAATGATGATGATACATGTCTCTAAAAAGAAGAAAAATAGGTATATAACAGTATAGTAAAGCACATGTATCAAAAATACAAAAAAGACTAAAAATTTCTATCTCCTAATAGCATCACGATCCTCATATTTATACCCTACTCCCCTGTTCCTAAGCATGGCACAAAAATCAACCATCAAAATGTGGGCACTTTCCCCAATCCCAACCTGCATCTAAATAGTCTGTTTGAGTACCCAACGGTGGCCCGAACTGGGTGTTAGATACAATCACAGTAGGTAACCACCCAATGATATATACAATCCAAGATATGAAATATAGTAAGCTAAGTAGTGTGCAGGTAAATAGGTAAGTAGTAAACAAAAGTAATGATGCTAATGGAATGTAAACTACTAAAGTAGGAATACTGAAATAATATCTCAAGGATCCCTAAAAAAGACGGTTAAGCTCCTTTATTAAGGAAGCTAAAAATAATACATAAATAACCAACATAGCCTTTAAATTCATTCATACATGTCACGTCAACCATAAACTTTCCATATAACCTGATGTTTCAAACAACCATGACCAAGCTGTTCAACCAAGAATATTACAATTTCCACAGTTGTGCCATATAAACAAAGTTTCAGACCATGAAGGGGTGGATCTAAGGTGTATAACACCAAGGAAGCCTCATTGATTCCTAGGATCATCTAGATGAAAACTCAGTTAGGAACTATTTGGATTCCTAGGATCATGTCATACCGAACATTTCCTATGTGATTCTAAGAAAGAAGAATCCAAGGGGTAGTAATACCCAAGGCATCCCATGGAATCAAGACCCAAGGAGAATAGTCAATCCAAGGCGTCCACTACCGCTTTCAAGATACAATAATAATAATTTATGGAATCTATTCATTCATTCACAATTTCATTACATTTATCATGTCATACCATATTCCATTTCATACTATATGAGTCTACCCACTCATATAACCATTTTCATCCCAAAAGTTGGGTTTTGGGCTCCGAACAAGCCCCAAACACCCCTGTTACCTCCATGAAATCAAAGGAAATTAACATTAGTCCGTATTTAAACATTAAAACTAAAAAATAAGGGATACATACCTCATATGAAAACCTGATTTCTTACAATCTTCCCCCTTAAATAAATTGGTCCCTGAATTTCCCCCTGAAGGGTGGTCAAGACTCATGCGAGAAAAACTATGGCTATTGATCATGTACATCTACATACCGCTCCCAAGTCTCATCCTATAAACGGTTGTGATACCATAGAATAAACACCAGAGGAACTAACCAGACTTGAAGAACCTCCATTCTTCTATCAACGATACAAATAGGATGCTCCTCAAAGGACACATCAAACTGTATCTAAACCTCATTTGGATGAAAAGTTTGAGATGGGTCTGAGTGATAATAGTGAAACTGAGATACGTTGAAGATGTCATGCATGGATCAGTACCTCTAAGGTAACTAAAACTGATAGGCTATTGGCCCAACTCTATCCAGAATATCGAACAACTCGATATATCATAGTGAAATCTTACGCTGTCTCCTGATCCATTTGTGTCCCAGTCTTGGTGAAACACGTAGGAAAACTCGATCCCGGACCTCAAACTGTAGAGTTTATCTATGGTGATCAGTGTAAGATTTATATTGAGATAGTGCAGTATCCATATGCTTCTGAATTAACTGGACCTACTTAGAAGTATCCTACATGAGACGTGGTCCCAGTCTAGCTACCTCATCTACCTTTAACTGGAACATGGGTGATCAGAATGTCCTACCATACAAATCCTCATAAGGTTCCATCTATATCTTTTCCTGATAAATTTTATTGTAGATGAACTCAACCAGGGGTATATGCCTCTATCAGGAGCCCCCAAAAGTTATGACGCATGCTCACAGTATGTCCTCAAGAACTTGTATCATACGCTTTTACTGGCCATCAGTCTAAGGGTGGTATGATGTGATTAGGAGCACCTATATACCCAGTTCCCTTTGGAAACTCTTCTAGAAATGAGATGTAATGAGGGAATCCCTATCTGAATTGATAGTGTGTGGAAACCCATGAAGTAATACTATATCAAAAATATACGACCTCCCAAGTTTATCCACACTGAAGGTCTACTTTATTGGAAAGAAATGACCAACCCTCACGAGCCTCTCAAAAACAACACAGACAACATCATTACCTCAAGGTGACCTTCGTAAATAGGTTAGTAAATCCATCACAAAATCATCCCATTTACACTCGGGAATAGGTAATTGATGTAAATTTTTGGTAGGTCACTAATTTTCCACCTTCATCTACTAACATGAGGAACACATCCTAATAGAACCATCTATCTCACATTTAATACTCAGCCTTCAGTACTGATGGTGCGAGTCACAATACTTCTTGGTAACTCCGAGATGAACTTTACAAGACAAGGAATGAAACTCCCACATCATCTCCTCATTTATTTCCTCTAGAACCCAAACATGACCATAGATATGCAGGATCTCTTCCTTTCCTATGGTCTAACTAGGAGGAGGGCCCTCACCTCCCACACAATTCTATAGGATTAGACCCTCTGAATATGATAGCTTCCACAACCTCACTCTATCTAGAAGGGTAGAGGTCATGACTAAGGATGGTAAGTAAGTCTATCCATGAATATACTGCACCTCCAAGTGCATATCAGAGAACAAATCCATAAAATTACACTCACTAATAGCTTGATGAACTACCTGTATATGAGTCCTCCTACTCAGTGCATCAACAATTATATTTCCTTTACTAGGAATGTAATAAAGCTCAAATTCAAAATACAATAAGTAATCCACCCACCTTTATTGCCTCATATTCATATCATGCTATGTAAATATATGCATGAGGATTTTTGTGGTTCATGTAAACCACAAAATTATCTCCCAGTAAGTAATATCTCCAACATCGCAATGCGTGAACAACCACAGCTAACTCGAGATCATGCGTTGGGTAATTTCTCTTGTGTGAACTCAATTGTCAAGACCCATACACCATGAATCTATCCCACTACATAAGAAATAATACTAACCTAATACTTTATGTTTCATAATACAAATTGTAGAACCTTCCCTTCTTTGGAAGTATCAAGTCCGGTATTGAATTCAATCCCCCTTTCAGCTCCTAAAAGACTATCTCGTAGGTATCTGTCCATACAAACATTACAACCTTTTTAGTCAAGCCCATTAATGGTGATGATAAGTGTGAGAAGTCCTATATGATAATCTTGTAATATCCAGATGTCCCTGAGAAACTCCATATGTCAAAGACGTTCTTGGGATACTCCCAGGAAACTACAACCCCCACCTTCATTGGGTCTACTGATACTCCTGTCTCTGAGATGACCTGACCTAGGAAGTGAATTTGATCCATCCAAAAGAGGAACTTAGTGAGATTAGCATATAAATAATTCTCTCTTAGTGTATTCAAGTTGATCTCAAGATATTTGTCATGATCATGTTGATTGTGATATTACAACAAGATATTTTCCATGAAAACCACCACAAACGAATCCAGTTAAGGATGGAAGACTTAATTCATCAGTTTCATGAAAACTGTTAGTTCATTCATAAGATTTAATGACATAATCAAATACAAATATAGAACATACCTATTATGAATAAATGTATGTGTTATGTCTATAGTTCGAACATATACCTGGTGATATTCAGATCTCAAATCAATTTTCAAGAACACCCAATCACCTCGAAACTGATCAAACAAGTCATCTATATGTGGAAAGGGATATAAATTCTTAACCATCAGCTGGTTCAATTTTTGATAATCCACACATATCCTAATAGTTCCTTTTTTATTTTTTGAAAAATGGACTGGAGAACCCCATAGAGAAGTACCTGGTCAGATAAAACCCTTTGTCTCCAAATCATCTAGCTACCTCTTGAGCTCTTCCAACTCAATCCTAGCCATCCTATAAAGAAGAATGTATAATAGTGTAGCACTTGGGACTATCTTTATGGAGAAATCAACATCTCTCTAAGGAGTTAAACTAGAAAATTGATCCGGGAACACATCCTAGAAATGATCAACAATTAGAGGAAAGTCGGTATGATGTGTTCCTTTATTATGAATATATGAACTAGAAATTTGGGCTATCATTATTCATATACCACAATGTTCTCATATATCTCATGTAACACCCCGACCCTAGATACCCAGAGTCGGTGCATTATTACATAACATTGACATGATCACAAGAAAGATCAAGTCTCAAAAGACCGATTAGTTTAGTATCCTTGGAATAACTAGATACATTCATAAACTTTACATTACATCATAAAGTGAAAACTACTACAAAAACATCTTGTCTTTATATCCCCTCATATTATCCCTGCAGGTAATTCATAAATTACTTCTTCACATCCTGGAAAAAATAAAACATTGAAAGGGGTGAGCTCAGATGCTCAGTAAGGATAACAATATAGCGGAAACTTTCATAAATAAACATAAACATTTAAGGAAATGTATAACTAAAACAAAAGCCTTTTAAACTTGAACTTCAACATAGTATGGAAAAAATAAAATTAAATAATGCCATTTAATTATTCACATGGATATTCTACTAATCGAATAATCACATGAAATATCAATAACCACTTTCATAATGATAGAATGCATAATGCCAGACTATCATAACCACATAGCCAAGGCCTCGTGCCAAGACTACAAATAATATTTTGTCAAGTCCTTGTTCCAAGACACTAGTTTGTCTCATGAGACCTATTGATGCATCGGGGAGCTATAGAGGGCTCCAACAGTCACTTATTAATTCCAATGCATTCCCCATATGAACAGGTTTAAACATAATATAAACATTCATATTAAAACTAGCATACGAAATGTCAATACTTTCTTCATAAACCATGAATGGTATAAAAATAACACATCCACAGTCAAACATATCACAAAAATATCAATACAATATGGAAGTTTTGTATCATAATAAATCAACTCCAAATAAACTTAAAATCCATCAAAGGATGTTGATATAGATGAAATCAAACCTCTTTTTAGAGAAATATCTCTTCCTATTTTGAAATCATTTAAGAGTCACAAAATTATAAAATAAAACATTTACTTTGAAATTTTTCTTATAATCTTATAAGGGAAGCTTCGAAGATTTTATAACAGCGGAAAATAGCTGTACCCACCGTATAAGTTTAAAAAAACATTCTTACCTTAATTCTGTCGAAAAGGTTAAAAAGCACCTTGTTTGGAAAACGACGGAAGGACTCCTTTATAAACATCTTATAAAAAGTCAAACAAGGGTATAAATGACTTTAACCCATATTATTTTAAATATTAAATTTTTTTTGAAATACATTTTTAAGAATATGGATAATAAAGAAATCCCAGTAGATTATTACATATAAACAACCTTGGATAATGAAGAGATTGTGAAAGAAACCATTAACTTGTACTTTTCCTTGGTTGAGGGTAGGTTAAACTCTTGTATAATGGTGAAATAATTGTTATTAAATTATAAAAGAATCATATACATTAATATGATATCATATATGATCTTTTAACATTGATTTGTTAATAATATCTTAGTATTATCGTCGTTTCGGGTGTTAACTTTCTTGTTTTCTTTTATATGTTTTGCTACATAAGCCGTGTTTGTCATGGATAGGTTGTATTGTATTCATATCCAGAATGATATCAAGTCCTTAGATACTATTATTAATCATCAAATGAGAATTAGACTTTAATGGATACGATGGGGAATGAATCTCATCACGTTCGTGGAGACGGTAGTCCGTACGTACACACGAGCGACAATATCATTCTTTTGATATTAAAATAATATAAAATTGGATGGCATATCATATATAAAGAATCATTATCGTGTTATATTTATTATTTACATGAATTACACATCATTATTATACCCATCCAAATAATAATATATTGAATAACAATTACACCACGACGTGGAGACGGTAAGCCGTACGAACGCACGTATGGTGACATGTCATTCAAAGGATGGATAGAATACTGAATATGGTTGTAACATATTTATAATAACATCACAGTATATATAATATACTGGAGTTATTATTTTATAATGGTAATAACAAAGAAATAAGAAGTTGAAGAAGAAAGGAACTTGAAAAAGGGTGGTGAAAACATTACCTCTTCTTCGGGTTCTTCCGTTTGATTTGATCAAAAGAGCTACTTAGGTTGGATTTATGATCAAACTAAGGCCTCTAGGTTGAATTGAGAGAAGTTTATAGAGTATTTGGGCAGGGTTTTTCTGAGCCAAAAGGCTTTGAATGTGTTAATTAGTGAGAAGGGGGAGTGCCTTTTTATAAGAGGGGTGAGGGGTACCTTTGGAAAATCTAGAAATATTATTTTATAATAAATTCATATTCGGTTTATAATAGCTAAAAAGTGTATTATTTAAAGGTTAAGGTAAGGATGGGTCTAAAACCACCCAAACAATATAATTTAGACTGGTTTGGGTCAATATATTAACCTTAAATTTTTGTTTGAACTCTTAGTTAATTAGTTTAACATTTACCATGTCACTTTGTATTTTTATATTATATAGTTAATAAACTTACTATATACATCCAAGAGACCCAAAAGTGGTAAATTAATGATAAACCTATCATGATATAAGTCTATTGGCTGAACATTATATTTTTAGGAATTTAATATCAATTAATAATATAATATTTGTTTTAAAAACTCTTTTATGTGAATTTTGACACTATTCAATAATTGATTTTTTTAAAGTCTTAATAACTTTATTAATTCGAACCAAATTCATTTAAGAAATAATATAATGTCATATTAAGAAATAAAATTCATTGATGTCATCAAAACTTTCAAATTATTTTAATTTTAACATTTATAATACCAATTATTTGATTCTTTCATTAATAAGGAAAATACTGCATCATTATTGGGTCATAAATAATATTAATTATTAAATGTCTAAAAATTATAAATAAAATATAATTATGTAGGAAATCTTTTTATCTTTCTAATTAATATTTATAATCGAATTTATCTTATGTGTAACCCTATATTAAAATTTTTTAGTAAATAAACTTTGATTTTAACTCTTTTAACTCTTCTTTGAATTAAATAATAATAAATTTCCTAATCTAATCCAAGTGGACCTAAATGATTATATTTTGTTACTAAGGTTGTTTTTGGTCGAGATAAACTTGTACAATAGAATTAGGACATGTGTTAGGGTAATATTAATATCATTTTTACCCTTAATTACCCTATTTACTTTTAACCGTGGTAAATAAAAGTAAAAAGTTACTATTCACCAAAAATCATTTTTATCTCATTGAACCACATTTTACTCCTTGATATTAATCGTGTCTCTCGGATTTTTGGAATTCCACTCACATAAGTGGTAAAATTAAGTTTTATGAAAAATTCAGTTTTTTAACTACCACTTAGTGGTTTCAATATTCATCAAAAAATGAAGTTTTTCAGAAAAATACCAAAAAATCACCCTAGGATATTTTTGATATTCCGAATCCAAAAATGAAGTCCATTTTGAAAAATAAAATTTATAAATTTCAAAAAGTGGGTATTACTATTCATAATGGCTAGTTTGATTGGTTGTGGTGTGTTAGAACTCGATGTTGTGTACAACACACGCTGTTGCATTATTCAAAGAGAAGCGTACCATAGAAGCTTGGGGTGTTACATTCTCCCCTCCTTCAAATAATTTAGTCCTTGAAATTTCTAGAATGCTACCGCATGAAATGAATCGGGTGGTTTTTCATCATAAGTTCCTCGGGTTCCCACGTTGCCTCTTCCATCTTATGGTTTCTCCACAAGACTTTTACCAGACGAGTAATCCGGTTTCTCAGTACTTGTTCTATCGTATCAAGAATCTTGATGGGATCTTGGCAATAAGATAGATCGAGTTCTAGTTCTAACTACTCATAGGTGAGTACATTCGTTGGGTCAGGCATGTATTTCCTCAACAGAGATATGTGGAACACATCGTGAACTTTGGAGAGACTTGGTGGCATTTCCAATCGGTAAGCTACAAGCCCAATTCGTTCTAGAATTTCGAAAGGTCTGATATACCTGGGAGTCAATTTACCTTTCTTACCAAAACGTATGACTCCCTTCCATGGAGATACCTTTAGGAAAACATGATCACCGACTTGAAATTCCAAATCCTTCCTTCGATTATCGGAATAACTCTTCTGCCTACTTTGAGTTGCTTTGATATGGTTTTGGATTAACTTCACCTTTTCCATCGTTTCCTCCACCAATTCTAGGCCTACAAGTTTTATTTCACCAACATCATCCGAACAAGTTGGTGTGCGACATCTCTTTCCGTATAACGCTTCTTATGGTGCCATCTGAATACTCGAATGGAAGCTATTGTTATAGGAAAATTATACCAGAGGTAAATATTGATCCCATATACCCTGAAAGTCAAGTGAGTAGGATCTCAACATGTCTTCTAAGGTTTGAATAGTTCGTTCTGATTGTCCATCTGTTTGAGGGTGGTAGGCAGTGCTCAATTGAATTTCAGTATCTAGGGATTTTTGAAGACTCTTCCAGAGTCTTGAAGTAAAACGGGGATGAAGATTAGAAACAATCGATAGGGGTACTCCATGAAGTCTCACCCCTTCATTAATATATAGTCTTGCTAGACGTTCCAGTGGTAGATCTTCTCTTATAGCAAAAAAATGTGCTGACTTGGTAAGACAATCAACAATGACCCATATTGCATCGTTCTTTCTAGGAGTCTTTGGTAGCCCCATGACAAAGTCCATCGTAATATTGTCCCATTTCCACTCCGGTATGGGAATAGGTTGCATGAATCCTCCAGGCTGTTGCCTTCTAGCTTTCACTTGTTGACAAACCATACATCTTGACACAAAATCAGTAATCTCCCTCTTCATGTTGTCCCACCAAAAATGTTCCTTCAAATCTCTATACAATTTGGTGCTCCCAGGGTGTATAGAGAAATTGGAAATATGAGCATCATCCAGCAATTCTCTTTTTAGATCAGGTATATCGGGAACACAAAGTCTGTTCCCGAATTTCAAAATTCCTTCTTCATACACAAAGTCTCTCAATCTCCCATCATTCACATCTTTAATCTTCTTTTGAAATTCTTCATCACCGGTCTGAGAACTCTTTATCCTTTCTAGTAAAGATGGTTTGGCAACCATTTGAAAAAGTATTGATGTTTCACCTTCCATGGTTATTCCCATGTCCATCTTCACTAGATCCATGAAAATTAGATCCCTTTCAATTCTCGTATTTTTCAAAACTCCATGATCTTTTATTCTCAAAGCATATTACACCTTGTTTTCTTTCCTTGGGTGGTAGTGTATTATACAATCATAATACTTGAGTAATTAAAGCCATCTAATTTGCCTCATGTTGAGTTCTTTTTGTGAGAAAATATACTTCAAACTCTTGTGATCAGTATAAATCTCAAATTTTTCACCATAGAGGTAGTTCCTCCATATCATCAAAGCAAAGATCACAACTACTAACTCAATATCATGAGTAGGATAGTTTTGTTCATGAATTTTCAACTGTCGTGATGCATAGGTAATAACCCTATCATTCTGCATAAGGACACAACCGAGTCCTTTCTTCGATGCATCACTATAAATAACGAACTCATCATTCCTCAATGGTAGAGTCAATATAGGAGAATTGACTAATATTCTCTTCAGTTATTCAAAACATTCTTCACACTATTTTGTCCGAAAAAATTTAACCCCTTTATGTGTGAGCTTTGTTAATGGGTTAGCCAACCGGGAAAAATTCTGGACGAAACGTCGATAATAACCTGCTAAACCAATAAAACTGCATACCTCAGTTATAATCGTAGGTGCTGGACATTCTTGGATTGCCTTGGTCTTAGAAGGATCAAGAGAGATTCCATATTTAGAGACAATATATCCAAGAAAAGAAATCTCCTGAAGCCAGAATTCACACTTGCTAAACTTCCCATATAATTCATGTCTTCTTAGAGTCTTCAAGATAATGTACAAGTGATTTTCATGATCTTCGTAGCTTTTGGAGTATACCAAGATATCATTAATAAATACCACCACAAATTCATTGAGATATTACTTGAAAACTCTATTCATCAGATCCATGAATACATAGGGTGAATTAGTCAATCCAAAAGGCATTACTGTAAACTCGTAATGCCTGTACCTGGTTCGAAATGATTTCTTTGGAATGTCTTCCTTCTTCACACACAACTGATGGTATCCAAATCGAAGGTCAATCTTTGAAAAGTATTGAGCTCCATGCAGTTGGTCAAATAAATCATCAATGCGAGGTAGGGGATACATGTTCTTTATTATTATAGCATTGATCTCCCTGTAGTCGATACAAAACCTCATAGATCCATCTTTCTTTTTAACAAAAAGAACATGGGCTCCCGATGGAGAAACAATAGGGCAAATAAATCCCTTATTACTCAATTCCCCTATTTGTTTCTTTAGTTCAAATAATTCTACAGTGGCCATTCTATAAGGGGTCTTCGATATAGGCCTTGATCCAGGAATTAAATCAATGGAAAACTCAACTTTTCGTTCTGGAGGATGTCTAGGTAAATATTCCGGAAACTAATCTACATATTCTTTCACAATAGGTACATCCTCTCTTTGAACATTCCTTTCCTCACCCACTGTAATTTTATTCTCTTCCTCCCCAATAATTGAATTTAGTTGAGCTACTGGGGGTGGATCTAGATAAGAATTAGGTGGTGACGATTATGCTCTAAAGATAAGGTGTTCCTTATTATCATCATCAAAAATAATAACCTCCTTCTTATTACAATAAATATTCACATCATTTTCCAAAATCCAATCCATACCAAGGATTATATCAAACTCAATCATAGGTATGACGATGAGATCAGTAGATAAATAACATTTATGTGCTCTAATGGGGACTGATTCACAAAACTTTGTTGCAATGATACTTCCCTTAGGAGTTTTAACTGAAAACTCCCTTATTAAATCAAATTAGAAATATCTAATTTTCTTAGCAAACTAGGAAGATATGAAACAGTGCGATGATCCAGAATCAAATAATGCATTTTCTAAACTTGAGGAAACCATTAAATTACCTTCCACCGCGTCTTTTGGAGCTTCTACCTCAGTAGTAGTGATAGCATAAGCTTGGCCTTAATACCTTGGCATTTTCTGAGGTAAGTTCTGTTGATGATTAGGACATTCATTTGAATAATGTCCCATCTCCCTGTAATTGTATCATTGAACATCAGTAGCTTCCTTCTTCCCCTTGCAATCACGAGATTGGTGGCCTTTTTCACCACACTTGTAACAGACTCCCATTCCTTTTAAGCAAGTACCGAGGTGTTTATTCCCACATTTTCTACAGGTTGGATATTAAAATTTTCCCTTCTTCCCCTTATTTCCATTCCTAGATTGATCAGAAGATCTCTTCTTCTCTTTCTTTTCTTTAAAGTCATAAGACTTAGAGAATTCCTTTTCTGTCTTGATAGCACATGAGACAATGTCTTCATATGATGAGAAGGATTGTGATACTAATGCTCGATGGAGAAATGATTTTAACCCATCAAAGAAATGATCAATCTTACTTCTTGGGTTACGTATATAATCTTTATCATACCTTGATAACCTTGTAAAGTTAGCCTCATACTTTGCGACATTCTCATCCTCCTTCTGTCTCAGACTCAGAAATTGACTTTCCATATCTGCTCGATGGTCACGAGGAAATTATTTTTATAAAAACAGATTTTTGAACTCACTCCATTCCATATTTGATACTTCATCATCTTCCTTCATGTTTTTAATCAATGACCACCATTGATCAGCATCTCCAGTGAGGCAGTAAACTGCCATGATAACATTTTCCCTTTCACTACTTCCCAAAGCCTGAAATATTTTCTCTAGGGAACTTATCCATTACTCAGCTACCAATGGATTTGTAATCCTATTGAATGTTGGTGGTTGTTGCCTCATGAAGCGATCTAACATTGATCCTCCACGCTGTGGATCAGGGTGCTCTATACAGGTAAGGTTATTATTCATAACCTGAGTGATTTGTCCCAGTATGGTGATTAGTTGATCAGAACTAGTTGCATCACCAGCTCCACTATAATTATCTTGAGCAGGAGGGAAATCCCTACATAGAGTGTGTGCATTGATACAATTTCCATTTCTTCCACTAGGCGCCATTTCTAAACAATGGAATAAATTAGATCAGTTTATGAATCAAAATACATAATTCCATAATTATAAAACACTTAACATAAATTGAACTATTTATGGATATAATCCATAATCATAAAAATGTTTTCTTTTAGGAAGTACATACTCATAAACCCTTAATAATGATTTGTAATGAAAACGAGATTTATCCTAAGCATATCCCCTGGGAGTGTCGTAACCAAGAGTGTAGCAAGGCCCGTTGTCGTACACCAGTTCCCGTTCGAGTCTAGCTCAAAGAGGTTTTTTTGGGTTTTACCCCTAGGTACATCTGTGCCAGAGCCGACTCTACCTGCTCGTATCCATATAGGGATGTATTTCTCGGAAAACTCACAAAATCTATACAATACCAAAATTCTAGGAAGTTCTTCTATACTAATCCTCAAAGTCCATCTTAAATCTATGTGCTCTAATCAGAGTTTATCTAAATCTAGATTCCAAGGTTTGTACTAAAAATCCTATGATACCAACTATAACTCCCTGACCCTAGATACCCAGAGTCAGTGCATTATTACATAACATTAGCATGATCACAAGAAAGATCAAGTCTCTAAAGACCGATTAGTTTAGTAGCCTGGGAATAACTAGATACATTCATAAACTTTAAATTACATCATAATGTTAAAACTACTACAAAAACATCTTGTCTTCATATCCCCTCATATTATCCATGTAGGTCATTCATAAATTACTTCTTCACATCCTGGGAAAAATAAAACATTGAAAGGGGTGATCTTTGATGCTCAGTAAGGATAACAATATAGAAGAAACTTTCATAAATAAACATAAACATTTAAGGTAATGTATAACTAAAACAAAAGCCTTTTAAACTTGAACTTCAACATAGTATGGAAAAAATAAAATGAAATAATTCCATTTACGTATTCACTTGGATATTCTACTAATCGAATAATCACATGCAATATCAATAACCACTTTCATAATGATGGAATGCATAATGCCAGACTATCATAACCACATAGCCAAGGCCTCGTGCCAAGACTAAAAATAAGATTTTGTCAAGGCCTTGATCCAAGACACTAGTTTGTCTCACTAGACCTACAGATGCATCGAGGAGCTATAGCGGGCTCCACCCATCACTTATTAAGTCCAATGCATTCCTCATATAAACGGGTTTAAACATAATATAAACATTCGTATTAAAACTAGCATACCAAATATAAATACTTTCTTCATAAACCATGAATGGTATAAAAATAACACATCCACAGTCAAACATATCACAAAACCATCAATACAATATGGAAGTTTTGTATCATAATAAATCAACTCCAAATAAACTTAAAATCCATCAAAGGATGTTGATATAGATGAAATCAAAACAATTTTTAGAGAAATATCTCTTCCTATTTTGAAATAATTTAACAGTAAAATAATTATAAAATAAAACATTTAATTTGAAAACTTTCTTATAAGCTTGTAAGGGAAGCATTGAATATTTTATAACGGCGAAAAATAGCCACACTTGCCGTATAAGGTAAAAAAACATTCTTACCTTAATTCTGTCGAAAAGGTTAAAAAGAACCTTTTTTGGAAAACGACAGAAAGATTATTTTATAAAACTCTTATAAAAAGTCAAACAAGGGTATAAATGACTTTAAACCATATTCTTGTAAATAGTAAAAATGTTTTGAAATACATTTTTAACAAACATGGATGTGGATGATAAAGAAATCCTAGTAGATTATTACGTATAAACAACCTTGGATAATGAAGAGATTGCGAAATAAACCCTTACCATGTACTTTTCCTTGGTTGAGGGTAGGTTAACCTCCTATATAATGGTGAAATATTTTTTATTAAATTATACAATAATCATATACATTAATATGATATCATATATGATCTTTTAACATTGATTTTTTAATAATATCTTAGTATTATCGTCGTTTCGGGTGTTAACTTACTCGTTTTATTTTATATGTTTTGTTACATAAGCCGTGTTTTTCATGGATAGGTTGTATCTTACTCATATAAAGAATGATATAAAGTCCTTAGATACTATTATTAATCATCAAATGATAATTATACTTGAATGGATACGATGGGGAATGAATCTCATCGCGTTCGTAGAAACGGTAGTCCGTTCGTACGCATGAGCGACAATATCATTCTTTTGATATTAAAATAATATATAATTGGATTGTATATCATATATACAGAATCATTATCATGTTATATTTATTATTTAAATTAATTACACTTCATTATTATACCCATCCAAATAATAATATATTGAATAACAATTACACCACGACGTGGAGACGGTAAGCCGTACGCACACACGTATGGTGACATGTCATTCAAAGAATGGATAGAATACTGAATATGGTTGTACCATATTTATAATAACATCACAGTATATATAAGATACTGGATTTATTATTTTATAATGGGAATAACAAATAAAGAAGAAGTTGAAGAATAAAGGAACTTGAAAAAGGGTGGTGAAAACATTACCTTTTCTTCAGGTTCTTCCTTTTGATTTGATCAAAAGAGCTCCTTAGGTTGGCTTTCTGATCAAAATAAGGTCTCTAGGTTGAATTGAGGGAATTTTAGCGAGTATTTGGATGGGGGTTGGCTGATCCAAAAGGCTTTGAATGTGTGAATTAGTGAGAAGGGTGAGTGCCCTTTTATAAGAGGGGTGAGGGGCACCTTTGGAAAAGCTAGAAATATTATTTTATAATAAATTCATATTCGGTTTTTAATAGCTCCAAAGTGGATTATTTAAAGTTTAAGGTGGGGATGAGTCTAAAACCACTCAACCAATAGAATTTAGACAGGTTTGGGTCATTATATCAACCTTAACTTTTTTTTTAACTCTTAGTTAATTAGTTTAACATTTACAATGTCACTTTGTATTTTTATATTATATAGTTAATAAACTTACTATATACATCCAATCGACCCACAAGTGGTCTATTAATGATAAACCTATCATTATATAATACTCTTGGATGAACCTTAGATTTTTAGAAATTTAATATCAATTAATAATATAATATTTGTTTTAAAAACTCTTTTATGTGAATTTTGACACTATTCAATAATTGATTTTTGTTAAAGTTTTAACAACTTTATTAATTCGAACCAAATTCATTTAAGCAATCATATAATGTCATATTAAGCAATAAAATTCATGTATGTCATCAAAACTTTCAAATTATATTAATTTTAACATTTATAATACCAATTATTTGATTCTTTCATTAATAAGGAAAATACTGCATCATTATTGGGTCATAAATAAAATTAATTATTAAATGTCTAAAAATTATAAATAAAAAACCATTATGTAGGAAATATTTTTAGATTTCTAATTAATATTTATAATCTAATTTATCTTATGTGCAACCCTATATTAAAAATGTTTTAGTAAATAAACTTTGATTTTAACTCTTTTAACTTTTCTTTGAATTAAATAATAATAAATGTCCTAATCTAATCCAAGTGGACCAAAATGATAATATTTTATTCCTAAAGTTGTTTTTGGTTGAGATACACTTGTCCAATAGAATTAGGACATGTGTTAGGGTAATATTAATATCATTTTTACCCTTAATTACCCTATTTACTTTTAACCGTGGTAAATAAAAGTAAAAAGTTACTATTCACCAAAAATCATTTTCATCTCATTGAACCACATTTTACTCCTTGATATTAACCGTGTCTCTCGGATTTTTGAAATTCCACTAACAGAAGCGGTAAAATTAATTTTTATGAAAAATTCAGTTTTTTAACTACCACTTAGTGGTTTCACTATTCATCAAAAAAATGATGTTTTTCAGAAAAATACCAAAAATTCACCCTAGGATAAATTAGATATTACGAATCCAAAAATAAAGTCCATTTTGAAAAATAAAATTTATAAATTTCAAAATGTGGGTATTACTATTCATAACGGCTAGTTTGATTGGTTGTGGTGTGTTAGAACTCGATGTTGCGTACAACACACGTTGTTGCATTATTCAAAGAGAAGCATACTGTAGAAACTTGGGGTGTTACATCTCAGCTCTCCTAGAAATCCCATTCACCCTTGTGAGTTTAAAATTCACCCTATGGTGATGTGAAAGTCACCCTCCAATGATAACAGTCAACATAAGCTCAATAATCTACTAGCCAGTCCATCCCATGTATGACATCAAACCCTATAATCTCAAGGTCATAAAGATTTAATATAATGTGACACCTACCAAAATCAAGGGGGTACTCTAAAACTTAATGTCCTAGGTTTTTTGATTCAGGATAAAAATCACTCCTGATTTGAAATTTTTAATTAGCGGCTATGCCATTTTCTAATCTGATGATTAGAACTCAATTCTGAAAGATTCATTGTCTTTTATCATGTTTTGGGTTTTTCTAGAGTCTTGGATAGTGCCTAAGGTGTTTCAGAGTGGGTTCTAGGAGTGTTGGAAGGAAAATGGCATGTTTTGGGTTATAGGTTGAAGGTTCACTGTTTAGGGTAAACCATGTGGCCCCTTCCAGGTAACTATGAGGTTCATTTTGAACTGCCACATGGTTTGAGTAAACTATTCATGGGATTCTCATGACCATGCATCCAACTCTGTAATTTTTAATAGAGGGTTACCGCATGTTTTTCACACGGTTTTCCAAACCATTCTAGACAGCCGTGCATACCTGGGGTGTTGGATAGTGGCTTCTGCACGGTTTCCACACAGTTTGGAAAACTATGCGGGTAAACTGGGCATCCTGTACAAGTCATTTTTTTGTTTTTGTTTTTATTTTTTTTATTTTTCTTTCCTCCCTCTCACTTCTTTATCCTTGGTCATTCACTATACAAAGGGCTCTCCCTAGATTTCTTCCTTACACTAGATTTGATCTATCTCCCTATTTTGTTATCCATTCTTTGACCCGTTAGAGGCTATGAAACCATAGTGGTAAGGATAAACGCACCATATCATTTTGTTAATTTATCTTTAGCCTCATGGAGAACTAAATCCGTTTGATCCAACTTTCCCTATTTTTAGGGATTTGGATAGAAACTTAGATTCACGCTAAATCACTTTGAATTGGAGATTGATATCAGATGTTCCTATATCTATGAGTCCAAGGTTGGTGGGGGCATATCTCGTTTTTTGTTTTAGCGGATGTTTGGATGGTGTGTATTTTAGAATTCATTTAGTTATTTTGAGCGGGACCTAATTATATATATTTATTCATTTTAAAATGATCATGTGACCCATGGGATGCCGTTGGGAAAGACCAATTCCTTTTTCTTTTGAGAGATGTCACGTTAGAGGTAGTCGCTCCTTGGGGTGGTTTGGATAGGGGTGTAAAACCCTTTAAATTAGTTTTATTTTAATTTAATTGGTTTGATTAATTCAATTTGAGGCATTCATGTCCTATAAATTAATTTTTTATGATTTTTTAGCTATGGAATTATATATTATTAAATTTAATTGCATGTTTAAAGTTAATTATATATATATATGATTTGCTTGTGAAATGATCTATTTGGAATCAAGGTGGAGTAACGGGCTTGGCCCAAGGTAGAGGTGGCTAGCCCATTAGGATTGAGTGATGTGGATAACTGGTTGGGATTGTGCTGGGTTTTTCTTGAGTGGTTTGATCACAAGATTGGATACCAAGGATGTCGTTTGAGGCGGTGAGGATATCAGGATATGAATAGCCCATGATATTTGGATGGAAAGGCTATATGATTGGAGCGAAATGGTCATAGGGGACCGAGGTGCTAGTGATGGGGTGTATTAGGTTATTATTTGGTGATTTATGCTCACCCATGATGGACAAAGAACCAAATTGAGTTGTTTTCACACATATTGACTCCTTTGATGAGGTGGTTTTGACCAATCATGTGGGTAGAGGCCCTCAATAGTGTGGATTGGGTGATTATGGACTGGGGGTTCTTTCCATAGAAATCCATGTGAAAGGTGAGGATCCTCCAGTTGATAGTGATGAGGCTATTGGTTAGGGGATGAGTCTCACCATAATCGAGGCTATGGGCCTGGATTTATTTTGAGGACATGGATTATTGTGCCTGCAGTTGTCAGCCATGGGCTGATGTGTGATTTTGAGTAGGGTTTCAATGGAAAAATTCATATTTTATTGGGTGTGCCTTCAGGGAATTGGTTTGGTACATATCAAGACACGAGGTGTTATGAGGCACGTGGTGCCATGTAACTTGATTTGAGGTGGAACCTGAGGGTTCACCTGGGTTATGAAATCAGAGGTACCTTGGTCTATTTTCTAAGGAACTTCTCTTATTTAGACTTCCGACACTAGCCAAAGCAGGTGATACCTCCTTGGTGGCTGTTGAGCACCAGTGGAGTTTATATATTTTTTATATGCATTGAGTTTCTTACTTTTATTTATTATGCACGCCTGCTTAAACACATATTCTTGGTATGCACCATTGGGTGGTATCTTATTGAGACTTGTTCTCAAACCCTACATGGGTCCTTTGAGATTCATGTAGACTTTATGAATTTATGTCTAGGAATAAGATTTGCTTCGGGAGCTAGATCTTAGTAGCTGCTTGCATGGAGTTTGGAACGAAACCTAGAGGTCGTACCTAGTTGGAGATTCTATTTAGTTTCTTTTTTGTATCAACATGATATATATGTATACCTTGTATTGGTTATCCATTAAATTCCCTTTTGTATAATAACATGTAATAATTGTTATGAAATGAATGATTGTTCTGTTTAGTGGGTACAAGTGGTTTTCTGGCATGTTGATCTATTTATTTATCATCTATTGTAGTTGTTTATTAATTTCTTCCACTATTTCTTATTATTAAATATACTTCTGCTCGGTAGGTTTGGTTCAAGTCTACTGAGTCTTATTTATTATGATGAATCTTATATATTAGTACTCGAACAGATATTATATCATTCCCGAAGGGTATAGCCTCCCCACTATACCCATTTACACCCTTGCTGATAGTCAATAGACCTTGGAGTTTGTGGAGGTTCGCTTAAGGCTAGTGGACCACAGGCCTGAAAGCACTTTCCGGTGGAAATTTGAGTTAGGACACTACAAGTGGTATCAGAGCAGTTCTTGACTAGGATTTAGTAGCAGCTTTTGATTTTCTACTAATGAGATTTAGGATGCCTTTTCTTTTATACTGGTCTTGTTAATTGGGATATGGTAGAATGGAGATTAGGTGATTATTGGAATTGGGTTTAGAACTTTTTCTTGGGTTCCCATATCCCCAGGTATGATGGACATACCAAGTTTCCATGGGTGGGAATGACATTCATTTTTCTCATTTTACGGTTTATATGATTTCCACCTTGGTGGATTAATTAGAATGTGATGGTTATTGTTTTTGACATGTAATCCTTGGTCAGGTGAGGCAATGATGAGATAGAGACCTTGGCCTAGTGAGGAAAGGTGTGTTTTCTTTCTTGTTTGGCTTCTAATAGGCACATTTTAGGGTATTTGAATTTTATAAATGCACATATAATTTGTACATTGTTTAAACCATGTGTTAAATATCAAATTCCATGATATATGTGAATTTATTTGGATATATGTAATGTGATATTCCATGCTTTATATATATATATATATATGAAATTACATGTGCTATGTATAATGGGACTAGATCTTATAGGAGTAGGCATGTGCTATTATTGAGGTGATTTTGATCATAAGGATTGGGTGAATTGGTTGTTAGAAGGAGGCAACATTGATTTTCAGGATGGGAAAGGCCTAACGATTTTGTGATACATGGCTCTGTGGAGGGAGGGTAAGGATTCCATGAGGTCAGGATGCCGAGGGGCATGTTTGCGGTAGAGGAGATGGTAGGGGTAGTGAGTTTAAGCTTCCTTTTTACTGCTTTCCATATTTTTGGATATATATATATATATATATATATATTGGATTTCTGACAATTTGATGGTATTCAGCAGGTTCCTCCTAGATAGATCGATGGAGTGTCAGACCTGCAAGGATAGGGTGCCACTAGAGCACGATCAGGTTCAGACCCATGAGGGTTAGGTAGAGTAGGTACAAGCTTAGGGACAATCTTAGGCTTAGGTATATGTTTTAGTGCAGGTGGTTCAGCCTCTAGATTTAACTTCTTTTGGGATTTGGATTGACGAGAGGCTTAGAGAGAGATTGGTTTGTGTTCTCTAGGGGGTTGAAAGGGGTGCTTAGGGAGTAGATCCATCTATGGAGTACCTTACATGGGAGTTACAATTGCATCAACCAATGCTTTTTTAGGGTGAGGGTGGTCCATAGGCTATTGATAATTGGATAGAGAGCATGTAGATGATATTGGAGTAGCTCGAGATGCCTCCAGGGTGGATGATCAAGCTGGTGACATATATGCTCAGAGGTCCAGGAAATCATTGGTGGGACGTGAATGTTTAGGAAGGTAGACATGAGGGACTATCCTAGAAGTATTTTGAGGCCAGATTATTTGAACAATTCTTCCTAGAGATATTGAGGGATGAAAGGGATCAAGATTCTATATTCCTTCATCCGGGTGACATTTCTATCATGGACTATGCAGCGACGTTCACTGAGTTGTCATGATTTTCACCCGACATGGTCAGTGAGGGCACCTCCAGGGTGAGGCACTTCAAGGATGGTTTATGACATGAAATTTTGGTAAAGGTAAACATATTTGGGTTGGAATCATTCTTTGAGGTAGTAAACCAAGTTATCATATCCAAGGACAACCTCACAGGTAGGTATTACCGCAATAGAGTGACATCTTCACATTATCTCAGTGGAAATGCTTCAGAGGGTGGGAATTGAGGCGAAGATGATTTCCAGTAGGGCGGTCATGCCAAGGACTCAAGCATACCACCTCATAGTGGCTCTTATATGGTTTTATTTTGGTGGGGGAAACTAGGGAATGTATATACTCTGTGTGAGTGGTATCCAAAGGAGTTCTGGGCACGTGGACAAGTCAGTACTCTCAAGAGGTTATGTAGAAGGACTTCTCATTAAGCTAGTGATTAGGTTCAGAGGCATAATAAGGACTCATAGATCAGTTAAAAATCATTACTAGGTGAGTTTAGTTGAGCATTAGCTGCACATGGTAGTCTTGGAAGAGGTAGTGAGACCCATCAATAGGGTTAGTGGCCGGTGGCTGGTGCAGTACTATAGCCAGGATAGGTGTCAGGCAGTCAAGCATCTGGATAAGTGCACGAAATGGAGCTTCTAGGGGATGAGTAGACTAGTGATCTGATGATAGTTATAGGTATTCATTAGCATAGGCTGGTTCTATTTTTGTTTTATTTTTTCATGGACAGTTGAGGCATGTCCATTTTGGAATGGCCTATGGAGGCATGTCTGTTATGGTGTACTAGGTGAACAGGCTCTATAAATAGACTGACCACACATTTTTAAGTAGGTTGTAATCATATCAGATGTGTAATATATATATATATATGAGGTGAAAGGCACCAAGTTTTTGTTTGAGCATTGATGAATGCAAGTTTTTGAGGTGCTTCGGCATCAGGGCATTGAGGATGTGGGTCACTGGAGGTGAGAGGCATCTGGAAACCATGATGGTGTAGTAATTGATTGGGGAGTGAGGCACTGGGATCAATTTGAGAATCTGTGGTGATGCAGGACCTCATTGGTTCCATGTGAGACATGGTCTCGAGGCATGTACCGATGTAATAAAGGACTTGAATGGGTACCCGAAATGGCACAGAAGCACCTAATGAGGTGAAAAAGTGATGATGCATCACATGAGGACCATGGGTTTGGAGATAAGTATATAAACCCATGATTTCTTTGAGTTTTGGTCAAGGTAAGACTGGGTTAGGAAATTCCTAAGGTGTCCCCTTGTGGTACGATGACCTATACACTTTAGATTTCAGTAGTCCGAGTTAATTCAAATGAGATGGGTATGTTTGGTACCATCTATAAGTTTTTTCTGATATCTTGGGGATGAGCTATTTCAAGGTGGGGAGATTATAATGTCCCATGTTTTTGAATTGGGTCGAAAATCACTCATTATTTGAACTTCTCAATTAGTGGTTATGCCATTTTCTAATCTGATGATCAAAACTCAATTATGAAAGTTCTGTAAGATTCTATCATGTTTTTGGGTTGGTCTAGAGTCATGGAAAATTCCTCAGGTGTTTTAGAGTGTGTTTTAGGAGCATTGGAGCCCAAATGGCCTATTTTGGGTTGCAGGATGAAAGCGCATTGTTTAGGGTAAATTGTGAGGCCCCTTATAGGTAACTATGAGGCTCATTTTGAATTGCCGCATGGTTTGGGTAAATTGTGCATGAGAGGTGCATGGTTGTGCGACCACATCTTCAATTTTCGATAGAGGGTTACCGTACAGTTTTCCCAAGATTTGGAAAACCATGCAGGATAACCGTGTGGGCCTAGGGTGTTGGGCAGTGGTTGCTGAACAGTTACTACAGGGTTTGGAAAACCATGTGGGTAAACTATGCAGCCTATACATGGTGATTTTTAATTTTTAATTTTATTTAATTTTATTTTTCATTCCCCCCATCTCCCTTCTTTCTCATTGGTTGCATGTTGCACATAAGGCTCTCCCTCTTTTTCTTCCTTCTGCTGGATTTGATCCATCTCCCTCATTTGTAATCTGTTCTTCGATCTGTCAGAGGCTATAGAACCGTAGTTGTAATGCTAAAATCACCCTATCCTATTATTTATCTCTATTTCACCTTGTAGAGTTCCAAATCCATTTGATACGATTCTCCCTATTTTTAGTGCTTTGGACGGAAACTTATATCTATGCCAAACTACTTCGAATTGGAGCTTGATATTGGATGCGCCTACATCTAAGGGTCCAAGTTAGGTGGTGCATATCTTATTTTTGTGTTTTTGTGAAAATTTAGGTGGTGTAGATTATTGAGTGATTTGGGGTATTTTCATTGGGACCCAATTATATATATTACTTCATATTAAAATGTTTGTGTGACCCATGGGATTCCATTAGGCATTCACAATTCCTTTTCACTTTAGAAAGGACAGGTTAGAGGTCATCATTCCTTGGGGTGGTTTGGATGAGGGTTCCAAACCCTTTAAATTTGTTTTTTTTAATTTAATTGACAATGTTAATCCAATTTGAGGAATTAAATTCCTCTAAATTAAATTGTTATGATTTTTTATCTATGAAATTCAATATTATTAAATTTAATTTCCTATTTAAAGTGAATTATATATATATATATTATTTTCTTATACAATGATATTTTTGGAACCAAGGGTTTAAGATAGGCTTGGCCCAAGTTTGAGGTGGCTAGTCCATCAGGATTGAGTGAGGTTAATCACTAGTTGGGTTTGTCCCAGGTTTTTCTTGAGTGATTTGACCATAGGATTGGGAATCAAGGACATCCTTTGAGGCTACGAGGCTTTCAGGATGGGCATGGCATATGATATTTGGATGGAAAGGCCATTATATTAGAGAGACATGGTCATAGGGGAAAAAGGTTCCAATGAAGGTGAATCTTAGGTTACTATTTAGTGATTGCTGCTCATCGGTGATGACTAAAGTTCTAAATTTATTTGTGTTCACATAGGTTGACTCCATAGAAAAGGAGGTTTTGACCACTTGTGTGGATAGAGGCCCCTTGTAGTGAGGCTTAGGTGATTATGGATTGGGGGTGCTTGTTGTAGAAATACTTGTGAAAGGTGAGGATCCTTTAGTTGATAGAAATGAGGCTATGGGTTGGGGGTTGAGGCTCACCATGATCGTGCCCTGGATTTATTTTGAGTACAGGGATCGTCCTGCCTCCAATAGTCATCTATGGGCCGATGTGTTCTTTTGATCACTGGCCTGAGGGACCGGTTCCCATTTTCTTGGGTGTGTCTTCAAGATGTTGGTTCGGTATATTTCGAGACACAAGTTGTTAGGAGGAACATGGTTCCTTGTCACTTGATTTTATGTGGAACCTAAGGGTCCACTTGGGTTATGACATCAGAGGTACCTTGGTACATGGGCTAGGACCTTCTCATATTCAGACATCAAGAACTGGTCAAATTAGGTGATACCTACCTGGTGGATATTGATAACCAATGGAGTTTTTATTTGTTTTAGATGCATTGAGTTACTTAATTTTATTTATTATGCACACCTTCTTAAACACATATGATTGGTATTCACCATTGGGTGGTATCCTAAAAAGAATTATTCTCACACCCTACATGGGTCCTTCAGGATGCATATAGACTTTATGAATTTAATTTCTAGAAAAGGATCAACCTCAGGAGTTGGATCATAGTATATTTTTTCTTGAAGTTTGGAACGGGACCTTGAGGTCGTTCCTAGTTGGAGATTCTATTTAGTTTATTTTATATATCATCGTGCTATATATGTATAACTTGTATTGGTTATCCATTATTAACCCTTTTGTATAATTACATGTAATAATTGTTATGAAATGATTTCTTGATCTTTTTAGTGGCTACAAGTGGTTTTCTAGAATGTTGATCTATTTATTTATCTTCCACTGCAGTTTTTTATTAATTGATTTTTCTATTTATTGTTATTGACTGTGCTTCCACTCTTCGAGTCTGTTTCGAGTCTTTTGAGTCTTATTTATTCTGCTGTATGTTATATATTGGTACTTGGACTAGTATTATATCATTCCTAGAGGTTATATCCTCTTCACTATACATATTTACCCCCTCAATACTAGTCGGAAGCCTTTTTCATTCAGGGAGGTGCATCTAAGGCCAATGTCCCACAAGCCTGGAAGCACGATTTGGGTGGCTATTCGGGTCTAGATGCTAAACCTACAATGGAATACACCCTCCATTATGATTCCTAATGGAGTTTCTAGAAACATAACTCTCTCAGAAGAGAGTATAATGAGCCCATGTATTTTCACCACATGTTTAGATATAAAACTATGTGATACACCTGTATCAAAAAGTTAAGATGAAATAGTAGAGGATACTAAAATCCTACCTCTCACCAGAGATGGTCTGAAACATGCACCTAGGGGGTAGGATATACACAATAGATCTGGCCTGAACCATGGACTAATGAAACAACCTCACTTCTCTGAGTAGACCCACTCTGATGTCTTGTTGTAACTTGTTCCTAGCTTCCTCGACCACAAACACCATTGCCTCATCTTGATCGACATGAATTGTTCCAACTTCCTTCATAATACAGAGCTGAGAAATATACTCTCGAACCTAGTGTCAAAGTTGACCCACTATGACTCACAGCTTGAGGGAAGTTCCTGTAGAAAATACTTCATGTGGAACATCCTTCTACAAGCTCGGCACTCGACTAGGTCATGGTTGCACTAATTATTCATGTAGCCCCATCTTCCACACTGATGACAGAACAATAATCTACCAGTACTCACAACCATATTGGAACTCATCTTGTGGGAATCCTCAAAAAAATGCTTCCTACCACTAGAAGGTGAAATAATGGGTCTATAAACAACACCAACATACTCTAAACCACCAAAATTCTCTTAGGTTCCACTCTGTAATAAATTCTTGATTCAAAATTTTAGTGATGGTGGTAAATCTAAACACATTGACCAAAGATCTGATATTATGTTGGAGACCTTCCTCGAAGTGTCTTTCCCTTGAAATATCATCATTAAGGTACATCAATGAGAAATTATGTAACTCTATAAATCATACTGAGTACTCCATAACCGTCATCATGCCCTACTCTTGACACATGAATTCACTTGCCTACTCTTCCTGTATAGTTTAGGGGTAGAAATTGTCATAGAACATGGTTTGGAAATCATCCCAAACCATATCTCACAACCTATTATACCGGTTCAGTACATCCCACCAGTGCTTTGTTGCGCCATGAATCATATAAGTTGTGATCTTTACTCTCCTCTTAGGAGGTGTCCCAAGGTGATCAAAGATCGATAATGTAGTCACTAGCCACATCTCAGCAGCTTGTGGATTTCCATCCCCCAAAAATGTGGAAGGATGCTACTTCTGGAACACACATGTTAGATCAATAATAGAAAAGGTAGGATATGGTGCTCCCTGATAAGTATACATGAAGCAAAAGAATCCCTTAAAAAACTATGCATCAACACCTTTGTTCGGAACAATAACTGGTGTCAAAACTAGCACTAAAGGAGGATCCATTAGAAGCCCATGGCAAAACCACCCATAGAGTTTGATCTTCACCAACCTCCTAGTTTATGACTACAGGTAATCATTGCGGAATGCCTCTATAATTCCAAAAAAATTCCATAGAAAAGAAAAACATCAAAGTTCACAACTCAAAAGCATAGAACAAGTCAAAACCCTCATAAAACCAGGTCATACCACATATCCTACTCCTAAATCTGAGAGTATAAAAAGAATATTCACTAAAAAATACTAGAGACACTAGCTCTTTCTCACTCAGAAGCTGGTTCTAGGTTATGTTTCTAATTCTAAGTTCACTTTTTGATTTATATTTTATTTAACATTCATTATCAGCATATAACAATTTAATTTAAAATTTAACCTAAATAGTCTGCCAAATTCTAATATGTGAGGGCCCATACACCACATGAATCAATGTGTTTCACCCATATAATTCACATTCATTTTAATTCATACTCAATTCAAATTTATATTACATTTACTTTAAATAATTGAATCCAAAGTTGCGTCACTTTCCATTCCATAAGGGACCATACTCCTTATGAACTGAAGGATGGAATCAATTTATATATCCACTGTATAAAAATCTATCACAATAGCATGTAAAACCGTCAAAACACATATCAAAAAATCATGGAAAAAGAAAATTCATCCTAAATGGAATGGAATAATGCATGGAATGTGATTTCTAAGAAGTTCCTAGTATGATGAATGAGATGTAATACCCTCATCTCATCGGGTTGCAAAAATTTAGAACTCAAAATCATATCAAAATTAGTATCATAATTCAAGTGCATCATCCAATGATGGAATCAAATTAGATGTAATAGTAAAAATTTAGAAAACAACAATTTTATTCGGCTCCTGTGTTCCCCTACTTCTAAGCATGGCACAAAATCAACCATCGAACTCTGGGCACTTTCTCCAGTTCCTACCTACATCCAAATAGTCTGTTTGGGTACCCAACGATGGACCAAACATGGTGTGGGATACAATCCCAGTAGGTAACCACCCAAATATCTATATAATCTAGGTTGTGAAATATAATAAGCTAAGTAGTGCACAGGTAAATTGGTAAGTAATAAAAAAAAGTAAGGATGCCCATGGAATGTAAACTACTAAAGTAGGAATATTGAAATAACCTCTTAAGGCTCCATGAAAAATTTGGTCAAGATCATCTTTCAAGGTAGCTAAAAATAATACATAAATAACCAACCTGGAATTGTCATTCATTAAAAAATCTAATGTAAACCACAACCTTTCCTTACAACCTAAAGTGTCAAACAACCATGGTTGATCCATTCAACCAATCCGTGTAGTATAAACAAAGTGTTAGACCATGAATGGATGGATCCAAGGTATAGAAGACCAAGGCATCCTCATCAAGTCCTAGGAGCATCTCGATGGAAAATTGATTAGGCACTGTTAGGATTCCTAAGATAATTTCATACCAAACATTCCCCACACAAGTCTAAGCAAGCTAAATCCAAGGGGTAGCAAGGCCCAAGGAATCCCATAGAATCAAGACCCAAATAACATACTCAATCCAAGGAATCCACTACTACAGTCCTGATACAAAGAGTATTATCCAAGTAATTAATTTATTAATTCAACATTTCACACCATTTATAATTTTATACAATATTCCATTTCACACCATATGAGTTTACCCACTCATATAACCATTTGTATCCAAATTCATACAAAGAGTATACTTACTCATTTAACCATAATCACAATAAAAGGAAACCACTGAGTATACCCACTCATTTATAAAATTGATAACAAATCCATTTAATCATTATAAGTTCTATATAAACCATTTAATTGAAAGAACTAACATGATAAGGAGGTAACCCATATCCTATTCAACCAATTCGATTCAATTCATTTATTAATAATCTTCCTCAAAGTAGGAAATCATAAAATTACCCCATGAGTATTTATACAAGGAATAAAGAGGGAAAATTCATATGAAACATCCCATGGGTAGCCTTGGATGGGGAGACCACCACCAATACATCTCAAAGGAACCTAAGAGCATCCCTAATAGGTCTGAATACATCCAATTCAATTAACCAATTCAATTTTGAGGATGCAACAGAAAGTACGGCGGGAAGAACAATGGAATATGGGTCTATAAATCACCAAAATCAATGAGAAAAGTATAGAACAAATACCATAGATCAATAGTATAGTTCTCATCTAATATCAACTTCTGATTCAACTCAGATCCAGAGAAAAATGAAGAATGGAAAAAGAACCTGAAATTAGGCCAAATCATCTTACACCTAAATGGCATCGATGATTGGAAGAAGAAGAATGAACGAATAAAAAGGAATTGAGTACTCACCAATGAAGATACAATGAGACATTACACACTAAAATCCTATATTTGATGGAAGATATCTCTCAAATACAAGGATCGTCACCATTAATTTCTTCAACAGGGGGTGAGCCGAAGTCCATTGAAAAAATGCGATATTTTAGGTTAAAATTGAATTTAATTTGAGTTAAAATTATAAGATTAACAAAATTAAATGGATTTAATGGTTTAGGTGCACAGTTTGAAAAAAACTTCACCAAACATCCATGGTTATCTATAGGTAAGGGGAACCCACATGGTTACCTTAGACGGTTTGACTAATCGTGTGAAAATCATGAAAAAACCCATTGTCAAAATTGAAGAGGCTGTTGCATGTAAAGGAAAACCAAATCTCATGGTTTGACTAAAACCATGTATCCTACTCCTACTCTCTTCCCATGCCTCACATGTTTTATCAGGCCATGTATCTTACCTTAAACAATTTGATCTAACCATTCACCATGTCATTCTCATCCCAAAATTGGGGTTTCGGGCTCTGAAAAGCCACAAAACACCCCCATTACCTCTATGAACTAAAAGGGAATTCACATTAGTCCATATTTCAAAATTAAAACTGAAAAATAAAGGATATGTACCGCATAAAAATTATCAGGTTCTCACATAGGGGAACATTTTGACAACTTTAAAGGGGCTCAACCATTGAGATTTCTGATTCCCTAGAAACAATTTCAATTGAGAATTAAAAATTATTACTTTATCCATAGGGGTGAATATTTTACAAACAATGTGTTTTTCATTCTATTTCTTCATTTTTTATTTATAAATACATGCATTTTTATAGGCATCACTTTTGATCTATTCTACCTCATTGATTTATAGAATTCTAAATTCCCAAGATTTTTGAGAATCTAGATTTAGTTTCTTAATTTTTCAATAAGGATGATGCTCTAATTAAATTGTAAAGTGAAATTACTTCCCATAAACAATATACAATAGTGTGGTGTATATGTTTTTTTATATGTTGTGTGATACATCCAAAGTGCATCATCCAATTTGGGACTCCAGTTCTTTCTACATGTATCCACTATATTTTCTAGATTTTTTTAAAATCCCTTTTAGAAAATTCAACTTTCCCAGTTGTGTCTGGGTGGTAGGGAGTTCCAATGTTATAAAAAATTACAGATTTTTCTATAAATCCTTTCATGGAATTATTTTCAAAGTGAATTCCCTAATTAAAAATGAGAAATTGAGGAAATCTAAATCTTAAGAAAATGTTTTTCCTTAAGAATTTCATAACCATTTTATATGTGTCTTGGGTGGTGGCCTCAACTTTTACCCACTTCAAAACATAGTCCATGATAACTAGGATGTAATATTTACAATTTTAATTTGGAAATGGACCCACAAAATAGATTCCCCATACATCTAAGATTTTGACTTCTAGAATGTGATTCTAGGGAATTTCATTTATTTTTTCTAATGGTTCCTGTTTACTGGAACCAATCATTGATTTGAATCAAAATCATCACATCCTTATGAAGTGTGGTCCAAAATAGTTCACTTCATAGGATCTTGTCCACTATTCATTTAGGATGATGATTTCCTCAAGCTGGAGACATGTGACACATCTCGAGTCTGCTTTGAACTTCATCTTATTGGATGAAACATCACATTAATCCTTCAGAACATTACTTAGATAGTGGTTTCTCATCCCAATATTAGTGTGAGGCCATGAGCAATAAATTATTCTTTTGTTGGTAGGTTAAGTGGGGGTAAATTTTTCCCATGTAAAGATAGTTTTCAATATCATAAAACCATGATTGGGCATGTGTATTTATATTAAAAATCATTTTACCAGAAAAGTCCTCCTCAATGCTCAGATTGTTTTCATTTTCAATTATTGGTAGTGGAAGTCTAGATAATTGATCAATGATGAAATTTTCATTCCCTTTTGTGTCTTTAATGATGATTTCAAATTCTTTTAGTAGTATGATCTGACAAATTAATCACGATTTGGCAACATTTTTTCTCTGTAGGTATTTTAGTGATGTATGATCTTTATAGAAAACTACATTATAAAGATAAAGGTATGATAAAAACATTTCAAAATCATATATGAATGCTAAAAAATATATTTTTTGCTCTTGAAATTGACTTGAGCTTCATTTAGTGCATGAATAGCATAATAAATAGGGTGAAAGAGATGTCCAACTTGTTTTCTTAAAATAGTGACCATAGAAAAATCATTGGCATCAAAAATTAATTCAAAATCCTTATCTCAGTTAGGTGATATTATAATAAGATAATCCATTGGGATATTATTTAGAGTGTTGAATTCCCACAAACAATTTCAGTGAAGTCTAAAAGAATTTCCTTTAATAAAAGGTATGTCGGTAGGAAATATATTTTTGCAAAGTCTTATATGAAACAACGATAAAATCCCACATGGCCTTGAAAAATGATAATACCTTTCATCATCGTTAGTTCAAGTATGTCTTGAATCACCTTGATATTTGTAGGATAACTTCCATTCCATGATTTGATATCTTATGGTTGAGAACTATGCCTCCTTGGATAATAAAATGACACATTTCCTAGTTTAGCACTAGGAACTTCTCTTAACATCACTACAGAACTAGGTCCATATTATTTTGGAAAACTTCGAAGGATCTTTAATACATTGAGAAATAGTCCCTGAAAATCTCAAGGAATACATCACACATATCAAGTAAAATATGTTTAATTCATCATTGAAATGTATCTGGTGCATTACACATAAAAAATGAAATCATTCTATAGGATAAGGTCCCAAAAAGACATTTTAATGTGGTATTGGAGTAATTTGTTGTGTCGACTTAAATTTGATTATATCTAGAATATCAATCCATAATATAATAGAATTTATGCCCTGATACTCTCTCCAACATTTGATCCATTAAAGGAAGAATTAAATGATACTTTTTAGTTTCCATGTTTAAATTTTGATAATCAACACATACTCACCACCCAGTGATGGTTTGAGTTTATATTAATTCATATTCATTATTTTTCACAATGGTCAAGCTACCTTTCTCGAGGATGACTTTTAGTGAGATCACCCATTTACTTACAGAGATTGAAAATGTTATTCTAGTGTTAATAAGATTCAAAAATTCCTTTTGAATACCTCTTTCCTCAGTGGTGTGAGTCACCTCTGGTGTTGATGTTTGGTTTTTAAACCTTCCTCCAATAAAATATTGTGGTTTCATATCATAGAGATGATTGTTTTAATGTCATCCACTCCCTAGGAAATTTAATTTTTATGCCTTTTCATGAATTCAATGAGTTTTATTCTTTTATTTGAGTCGGTTCTAAACTGGTAATGACTGGTATTGCAACATTTGTTTCTAAGAATGAATAATTTAGTGTGCTTAGTAGATTTGCAATTCCAACATCAACAGGTTAATGACTGAGGGTATGAATGGTGGTATGGAATACCTTTTCAGTGGTTCATTGTAATTTATATCCTCATGATCATTGTATTAATGTTCATCTAGAGACAGGTTCTCTATATCATCCTCACTATTCATATAATCATCTTCTTTATTATTAAGAAATATGGATTGATAATCTAATGACTTGTTGCTTTGCTTAAAGTCTTTTACTAAGTCAAAAAAAAATTGTTATTCACCAAATCTAAATACCAACCTTCCTTGGTTCACATCAATCAACACCTTTAAATTGTTGATAAATGGTCTCTCTATGATGATATAAACATCTCCCTCTTCCTCTATGTCCAAGATAAGTAACTCCATAGGAAAGATGAATTTCTTAACTTTGTATATGACATCCTTAAGAAGTCCATGAGGATAATTGACTGATCGATCATCTAGTTTAAGTGATATTCTCATTTTTTTTCAATTTATAGAGCCCTATATTTTTAAGACACTCATAGGAATGATATTGATACTTTCACTAAGATTGCATAAGGTTATTCCAAAATTCCATGTTCCTATAGTGTTGGGAATAGAGAAACTTTTGGGGTCTCACATATTAGGAGATAAATTATACTAAAAAAATATGGATCATTATTAATTTAATCAAATAACTCATATATCTTCTATTATCCTTTTATTCGATAGTAATTCCTTAAAAAACATGGCATAAACAGGCATATGAGCGATCGATTCTGCAATGGGGATGATGATGTGTATTTTTTTGAATATATTTAGATTTTTTGAACTGTCCACCTATTTTGGATTGTATCATCCTCTATAGAAATGGTAAATGGGTGTTTTAATGTGGTGTTTCCATATAAACATAATCATTTTTAGTCTTCTCCTGTATGAGATATTTTTTATTTGGATTAACTTATATATTTTTCTCCTGAACAACTTTAGTTGTGCTATCATTTTCATCCTTACTGATGATTGAAACACATTTTTTAGGTTCTTCAGGATTATATTCTTCACCTAAGTAGGAAATATAACTTTCTATCATTTTTGAAGCCCTTATAACCATAAACATATCTTCCTCTCTTGGATGAGTATTGGTATTACTGGAAAGCATACTTGGTAATCGATCAAATAAAGTCTTGTATATTTTTCCCACTTAATGATAAAGGTTTCACATGGAATAACTTTTTTTTTCATTTTAGTATCTTGGGTAGTCATCCTATTATGTAATGTATACATGAAGGTGGTAAGTAGGTTCTCAATATTGGATTGTGTATGTGGATATTTCTCTTTTTTTCTTGGAAGATCTTGTTGAAATTATTGTTGTTAAGTAGGTGGAAGCTGCTGAGCTCTAGGAAAAAAGGTTTTGGTTGAAATTATTGCTATGGATAAGGATCTATAATTTGAGGTGGGTACCTAGGTGGTTCTTAATTCCATGGTGGTTCTTTACCACTCTTGAATTGAAAGTAACCTTTATTTGGTTGTTACAGCTATTGAGATGACCTTTGATGACAGTGTTATTACTGGTATTGTTGGGGATTCTGAAACTATTGTTTTTTTATAAGTGATATAATTAAATTAATAGATATAATTTTCTTCCATAACTTCCCTATAGTATCGATATGGGTGAGTGTATCCACACATTTTGTAGGCTTGGATCTCTATGATAGGGGTGGGAGGTGGAGGTGGTGGAGCAGGTAGCTAAAACAATTCAATATTCTTTATGAGAGATTTAACTTGGTCATCCATCCTGGTATTCTCTTCCACTTTATGGATTCCAAATCATGTAAGTACTATATCTCTCTCTTCTATATACTAGAATTGTGGGAAATTTCTTCCAACAGTTCTCTTCATACTTCAGGTGTCTTAAGCATGAGTTTTCCTTCCATGATAGCGTCTAGAATAGTGCGTTCAACCAGTTGAAGTCCCAGATAAAATGTCTGAAACTATAGCCACAAAAAAAGTATGTGATGTGGTAATTTATGGGTTAGATCCTTAAAATAGTGTCAGGATTCCCAAGATGATTCTCAATCTTCTTGGTCAATGTTTTGGATCTCATTCTAAAGTTTCCACATTCGGCTTGGTGGAAAATATTTTCTAGGAACTTATTTTATAAATAGTCCTAAGTCATGATTAACTGAAAATCATAGACTTTGAGCCAATACGTAGCTCAATCACAGAAGGAGAAAGATATGAAATGAAGTCTAATAGTTTCAAAAAATACACCTTGATTTCGAAAGGCATCACAAACTTCTAAAATTTTTTAAATGTGTTCACATGGATCTTTACTTTGCAGTCCATTAAATTGCCCCATGTTTTGGATCATATGGATGAATCTAGGTTTGATTTCAAATGTATACTACAGAATAAAAGGGAACACAATTAAAGGTGCAACACCACTAATGGATGACAATCCATAGTATATGATAGCACACTCCTACAGTTCTGTTCACTATCCCTGATGTCCAGGTGGTGCATATTAGACGTTTTGGGGATGTGGTGGTGAAAGATTATTGTGTCTGGACATAGTAAATATTTGGAATATAGAAAGGTATCGTTCAATTTCTTTATAAAAAGGAATCAATTATTGAGTATCAAGACTTTTTAACAAGTCAAAGGGCTTTGATGCATTTACTAGAATAAAGAAGAGAGCAGATGAAGGTTCTAGTCCGTTGGAAAAAATTGTAAATAGAAATATGGGAAAGGAAGGGGTGAGGAAATCCAAGGTTCACACCAAAGGTCACTTTTCCTAACCATTGATATCCATAGAAATGATTCCAATATTTATCCATCCTGTATGACATCTTTTATTACACGTGAGCATTGATCATATTAAAATTGATATTTCCCAAACTACACTTAGTTACAAAGGTGTAGAAAAATGGAAGTGCGGGGTCAAACCCATAGGGACAACTGATAGGAAAGAAACCTAGATATAAAAAACTCTTGGTAGGATTCCTCATGATATCTCTTTGGTTTGGGTTTTCTAAGAACTACATATCTTGGATTTTAATTTAGATGAAAGGAAGGGTTCAAGGTCAATTTCAGGGTAAAGGAAAAAGATAATCATAAATCTTTCTTGGTATAATCCTATGGTCTAGGCTGTTAAGTGGTGAAAAGGTCACCAATTAGTCTTGGTCCAACTAATTGGATATACCTAATCTGCAACTATTATTTTTTATATAGATATTCAATAAGCTAGGTGCATTACACTTAGCCTCTAGGAACAAAGTATCATAAGATATTTTTCTTAGTTTTTTCAACTCTAACTAGGTTAGGGTTCTTCGATTGCATCTCCCATGTTCATGGTAGATGAAAATAATGAGATTAAAAATTGTTTTTAACCTAATTAATATCCATAGGGTTACCCAAATTTTATTTAGATATTCATTAGGTTTAATCCCCCCTTACTCTTAATCCTTAACCCTAAGAGTATTAACCATTAATGGTAAAATTAAATAAATGTAGGGAAATAGATTGAAAAATGCTCTACATGATAAATAAAAAGTTCAAAATAAAATAATCAACAATTGAAATTATATAAAAAATTAAATACTAACTTGAATAAAGAAACAATGAAGAACACAATAAAAGATTGGTATTAAGTATAAAAAATAATTGGATTCAAGCATTGGACAACAACATGCAATAAACAAGTCTTGTAATTAGAAAGTAGAAAAAAGGAATGATTAAAACAATAAAAGAAAGCAATAGAAACAAGTTTTTATGAAAATCGAAAAGAAACAAAGAAAAAAGTGGGAAATAGCTTGGGTGTCTAACTCTTTATCCATTAGAGGTGATCTCATATTTATAGAGCTGAAATTTGCATGAAATTTATATGTTTCATGTCATGTAACTCTTTTAAGTGGCCTCTATATCAATACTTTCAAGAAATTTAAGTGTCGTTCATACCATGTACAAAATATCCATAAAGGTATCTAAATATTTTGGATCTCACAGATTTCAGGACTTGTATCTTCATGGGATTATGATTTCAAACTTTTTACATAGTGAAATGAGTTTACACCATGTATCTCATCAAGTTTGAAATTTTATTCTTTCATGACATGTAATCTAGGTTTATATCTTGTAATTGGTTCAGACTTTATACTTTGGATTCATGAGATAGCCTTCGAATCCTAAAGGTTCTATTATTGAGGAAAACACATCGTGTACTTTGGATTCATAATGTGTAATGTCCAATTTTTCGATTTTTCTAATATTCCCCCTTTGATTATTGAATTACCAATTCCTACATAAACATATCAAAACCTAGTGTATTATTGAATAAAGCATGATCAAACATTAAATAAATATATCCAAAATATTTATATAATTTCATCTTATAATTATTATATAAAATTTTATGACAAGTATAATTCAAATGGATTTAATAATGATAATTTGGTATAACAAATTGAGCGTTATTGGTACCATGCTTATACCACCAATATATAGTTTTTCTTGAATACCCAACAAAAAATTTATATCAATTAGTGAAACTAGAAAAATTCAGAATTGATTTTGATTCATAGAATCCATTTTCCTTAATTCATACAAACTTTTCAGTCATAAATTATTTCGATTTACTACTTCCTTATAAGATCCATTATTCTCAATGAATAATGTATCTCCCACCGAGGATAATATAAAACCAGCACTATGTTTTTAACCTTCCTACACAATATGTTTCTTTGGAATATTCATTTTCCACAAGATCTTGTGGAACTCATTCCTACGCTACCTACTTGTAAATCTCAAGACTTTGATTTTACAAGTCAACATTACTCCCACTTTATCAAATAGATATATTTAACCTTTATAGAAACTTAGTCTTACACTTGAATATAACTTTTATATCATAGGTATTTATATAATATCCTAAATTAACTTTAGGAAAATAATAGATATGCAGTTTGTGTTTTTATTGATGTAAGTTTGTTTATTGACTTATCTTTAATAAACTATTCACATCCAAACACATGGAGTATGAAACAATTGATTTAATTTATATTATAACTCATATGGTATCCATTTTTCATTATAGTTGGCATATGGTTATGGGTTAACACTTCTATTTGTGAAGCACATCTCAAAAGATATTGGAATATTTTTCAATTCTTATAAGTCTCATAATTGATACTCCTTTTAATAACATCAAGACTCTGATATGTATAAGGAAATGCGTGTTTAGGGAATTATCCATGTCACATTTTTAATGATAAATGTATTCATATAAGACTCATCATCGATCCTCATTTTTACTAAAATCATAACTATGATTTGTATAAGGAAATGGGAGTTTAAGAATAAAATTCACTCTATATTTTAAATGATCAATGAATGCATGGTTGAGATATTCTTCATCTAATAGGATTAAAAAAACTTATATCTTTTAACCATGCATAATAATTAATTCACTTTCAAATTCCTTAAAACTATAAAATGAACTTCATTAAGTATATGAATTTACATCTAGCTTTTCCTTGGAATAGTTTAGACACTCTAGTTGAACTAATTCTGAAAGATTTTTGGATTTAGTTCATTTATAAAGGTTTCTTTTTCAAAAACTAGATAAGTAAATGTGTTTATAATACCTAAATATTTTAGCTCCAAAGAGTCTAAAGAAAATACTGGATATATTATGGCATCCCACCTTTTTATTACATAACATTTCATTACATTTTACAAATAAAGGATCTTTAAAGTCTAGTATCTTGGAAATCAAGAACATAAAGCATGAGAACAACATAAAACATTCTTCTAAACCACTTTTAAGGATTCATCATAGGTTTATCCTATGTACATTTACTGCATCTCATATCCTAGAGATAGACATCAAAGTAAAGGGAGAGCAGAAGGCCCAGTAAGGGTAAACAAGGGAGTCAATGTACTTGTGATATCAATAAGAACTTGAATAAAAACATGAAGACCTGAGCAATGAAAGAATAGGAATATCATAAAGAAAAGAACTTGGAACATAACTTGAATATGTGGCTCCAACATTTCATTTAGACATTCATGAACATATCACCAAGGTCCATCCCCAAGGTGTCATAAAATTTACCAAGGTTATTCACCAAGGTATCGTAAAACTTGTCATCTCTAGAGATTAATTCTTTACCCAATGCATTAGAGTGATATCGAGGCACACCCTAAATATGTATTTAATTTCATGTGAGCCACATATATATTAATAAAACATTTCATAAATAACCCATAGAGAATGAAAGAAATGGGTTTCATACCAAAATCGTGACTTTTAAAAAGAGCTTAAAAATAAGATCATTATGTCATTTATAACCCATGGAAAGGGAGTGAGGGTTATATGTATGCCAATTACAGTATCAAATATATCATATTTATATATTTATGTACACCCATGGAAATGAAATAATTCTGGGTATTCATATAAATGAACAATAGAATTTCTTGATAGAAAGAGATATAAATTTTGAGACGAAATTTCTGGAGCATAACGGCTATATAACATGGTTTTAAAAAACATTGAAAAGAGAGGGGAAAAGGGTCACCCACTCATAAATAATTCATAATACAGTATGGGTACTGAATAAGATAATGTTATGGATATTTTAATGACATACCACATGAAAAAGGAAACATGAAAGAAAAGAGAAGATGCGATTTCTTCTACAAAAAATTCGGCAGCCTAACGACGTCACTTAAAAATTCAGAAAACAAATTGATGAGAGCGAAAAAGGTCTCTAAAAAATTAGACATGAAATGGACATAAATTATAACATATAAGACCATACCCTCAACATAAAGAGATGGAAATTATAAGACACAACATAAAGGAAGTCATGACTTAAAAGAGGAGGGTGAAAAGATCCCTTACCTTGAAGAGTAACTTCGAAAGCATGAAGGTCGGGACCTTGGGAGGCTTGAGGGAACCTTGGGAATACTCCATGGGAGGTAAAGAGACCAGAACTTTGTTTGGGAGGATTTGGAAATGAAATGAATGAGGTAATGACTTGGTATTTATAGGAGAAATGAGGGGACAAAGCATTAATTTCCAAGGGACACCTCATCGATGGTATTAGAAAAACCATGGGCTTGCCCATGATATTTTCCCATGGTATTGAACACTTGGGAAACCTCATACCTTATCTTACTATTCATAAGTGTACCAGAATTATTTCATAATTATTACATCCTTAATGATGTCATTAAACCCCCGAACCTCAAAATTGTATTTTCATTATTCACCAAAAATTCAACTTTCTCAGAAAATACCAAAAATTCACCTTAACCAAATATCAATGCTCTGATTCAAAAAATGAAATCCATTTTATAAAAATAATTTTCTAATTTTTTTTAATTTAATTTTTAAATAAAAACACTATTCACTGAAAATTCAGCTGTTTCAGAAAAATCCTAAAGATTCACCTTAACCTAATATCGATGCTTTGAATTAAAAAATGAACTCCATTTTATAAAAATAATTTTATAAATAATTTTAAATTAATTTTTAAATAAAAACACTATTCACCTGAAAAAAACTAATACTTAAGCAATAATTTCTGAAACAGTTATTTACATATTTTATTGAATCACATTTCTTAATCAAGGTGCATAGATTATATTAATACTTTCTTAAGTGAAGTTACTTAATCCATTTGTTAACATTACTAATCATAAGCATAAAATCACTATTCATAATTTACTATGCACCAAAAATTATGTTGATCTTATTAGACTATAAATTTCATACTGAACACAGCTATAGAAGAACGTTTTTTGAAAATCATTACACATTATTAATTATTTAAGTTTTACATAAATATCTTAAAATATCCTTTTTCTAGAATTCATCAATAATATTCATACTATATTTATCTGGACATTTGAAAATTCACAAACTTCACCATAAGAAGGCATCATATTTTTTATTTAAATCAAAGGATTACACAAGGTATTTACGGTCTCGTTACATATCCCCTTATAACACCAGCATAAGACCTAAGATTAAGGTGTGATAGGGGGATATAATCTTGGGGTGGCTCCGCCAAAATTTCTCGAGTAGTGATTTCTATCAGCTTGAACTTCTCGCGAAGGCGATTCCGTTCCAGCTTCACACGATGAAGTTCGACATGGGTTTGGTCCAGAGTAAAGCCCAAAGGTGCTACCTCCTTCCTGAGTTTCGTCAGATGGGATTCGATCGACCCGAGACTACTGGATGGGGCCATCAAATCTTCTTTCTATATTAGTTAATCAAGATCACTTGTATTTATAGACAATAATCCCAACATTTAGTTTCCAACAACCATATTAACCAACGATCATATAATAGTAGAAACCCAACGGTATTATTTTAATTATACTCATTTTATTAAATGAAATAGATTTGTTGAGTATAAAATAAAATAACACACAAAGTTAGGAAACAAAATTTATTCAAAATTTCGGGTCGTTCCATATATCCTTGAAAAATACTTTCAATTTCACTAGATAAAGAATTATCTTTCCACAACTTGGTATTTAAGATTTAAATTTTATATTCATAAGATATTTCTAATGAATGAAGTATTATTGAACTATTAGTTCAGAATGAAACACCACAAACAACATTCTTTCAAAAATTGAATATTGTATTATTAATTAAATTGAACCCATGAGAGAAATTTTATGATAATAATCAATAGAATTTCATCAATAATCAATAAACATGGAAAATAGAAGTTGTTTACTTCTCACTTATAACTTAGGAATCAACCTTTCTCAACTAATTTTAGAATTTACCTTATTTTTGGTAATGTTTCTATACATACTTGGTTACTATATTTGGATATAAGTTTTTTGAAACACACTCAATATCTAATAAAAAATAAGTAAAATAGAAACATCACAAACTATGATGAATATACATTAAGTGGAAGCTTCTGCATGATTTTACTTTAATTCATTTCATTTTATCTTCTATAGACTTATCTCAGTACATGAAAAGAAAATAGCCTCCTATATGATTCTCTTATTCTTTGAATTTAAGGATATTGTGAAGGTTCCTTTATAGTCAAACCTTCATAGATATTTTTCAACTTTTATTTCTATTTAATCACTAAAAGATCTAAATATTACTATTTATTTATGTTCTTATCTACTTGGAGAAGTATACCCAATAGGTAATGAAGCATCTCTCTCTATACTATTCATTTTATGGTTTGAAACTGATGTAATTGTGTGATAAGGATATTAAAAAGGGATTTATTGAAAGTATATGAAATATCTTTCAATTTCCACATATTCATTGTAATCATCATCCCATATATTTATCTCTTCTATTTTTACTCATAGAATTCTTGTAGATGAGACAACATGTGAATCCATCCTTGTCCTGATGTTATTTCCACAACTCATTAGACATTGATGATGGAGTTATGATGTAAACATAAAATTAATCAGTCACATGTCTCATGTAACCTTCCTTTTGACCCTAAATTCCAAAGGTAACTCAAAAGGTAATGGGAAATCTAACAAATATATATTTTCATTCACATCGTAATACTTTTCGCAAGTACCTATACTTACACTAGAAAATTTGTTCCGGTTAGGACATGTTCTTTTTCAATATTGATCACAGTGTATTTGTCGTTTTACTTTTCATTTTCTACAAAAATAAACATAAAAATATTATTAATTTTATCATGATTACCAATTATCAGACATTATATATTTTATTATCCTAAATGTCTCCCACTATTTTATGTAATTATAATATCCTTCAAATACTGGATTTAGAATACTCAGTCTCTAGAGTATTATAAAGGCAAGGATCCTTAAAATCTATCCTCAAAGTCCAATCTATGACTATTCGACCACCCAGAGAGTCTCAAGGTATGTTTTCAGCTGTAAAACCACATCAACTCAGGGCTCTTTGATTTGTTGAGTGGAGTCTCATCTCTTGCAAATGATACCTTTCATTACTCAACACTTTCCTCTCAAGTTCAAACAATATATTTATGACTACTTATTTATTTTAAAATTCATTTAATTCAACTCACCAAACTCTTAAGAACTTCATGGTTGTAGGAGGAACCCTAAATAGGGCTAATAGGCACCTCATACAATTAGTTTTGTTTAAAATAAAGTGATGAAAGAAGATATTACTTAATATTTATTTGAGATATTTTTTATTATTTTCAACAAATATAATCCATTTCTACTTACATTTTATTTCTCTATATGATCACACTAACATCTTAATAATTATTTAAATAGAAAAAACATTCACTACACATATTCATTTTATCTACACATGCTCACTTATTATTTTATGTGATCATACATTAAACTACACATATATAAAATAATAAACCATGCATAAATAAAATTAAATGACATGATCATGAGCCGATACTAATGGTTGATCAATTGAGTGAATAATGGATCAACCTAGAACCTAAAGGTAACTCCTTGGATCATTAAACATGTAAATCATGTTATAGTACTCACCTATACCAATGCATCAAAATCAATTCTAGTACATCACCAAATGTTAGTGTGATCTGTGTCACTTATCATCATTTTCATTATACAAAAATTGCACGCAAGCGAGGGGGTCTTGGGAATATGGAATATAGATAAATAACTTTTATCTGGGAGCACAAGACCTTATATATATAATGATGAAAATGATGATATAAAGATCATCGTTTACTATATATATCTTACAAACCATGAATTATAATAATTAAATAATTAAATAACAAAATATCATACATGCATTGGTCGGTCTATGACTCATGATCATTCAATACACATTAAAATCATGTATATTAATTAAATTTATGATTAATTAATCTAGAGGGAATTTTTGATGAATTAAAATATGTTAAATTTAATTTTAATTCAGAAACACTTATCGAAAGATCCCATAAAATATTTAATTAAAATATAAATATTATTTATTTATTTATTTTAAATTTTCTATAATTATCCGGGCTTCCTGAGTATTTCTTAACCCCCCCAAAGGGGATTCAGGTTGTGGGAAGATGATTGTAAAGGTTGAACGGGTTAAGAAGAACCCAACCTTACCTTGTCGGTGTGGGGCCAACTTGGTGGGGATTCTAGGTAAGGGCGCATGCACACCCGTGCACTAGGAACATAGACCAGGGGTAGGGAACCCAGATGGGGTTCCACATAAAAATAATAATAAAAAATATATTATTATTCTTATATAATGAGGTGTTACCCTGATGGGTCTTCTTCACACTGTATGTACATGGGGTGGTTCCCCATGAAATAATTTTTTTTATATAATTATAATGAGGAAACCAAAGTGGGGAGCCCCCAATTTTTTTTTGTTTCCATGCTGCACCACCCGCCAAAAAAATCACCCATTTTTTAATATATATAAAGTGGTGGGGAACAACTTATATCCTTTAAAAATTAGGAAGTATAAAAAACCATGCATGATTTGGTTAGATTCCACCTACATATCCCATCTCTTTATGTTTTTTATTATTTTTTTTAAAAACCCAATTTCACTGGGCTTGAAAAATTTTCAATAAAAATGAATGGATGTCAAATGGGTTCTCTCCTTTAAATCATTCACGTAATATATATATATATATATACATAATATATAATATATTATAATATATATGTGTATGTGCGTTACAATTTATTTTTAAATAAGTCTACATTGACTCACAATTCTTCGATGTTGAAGCTCGATTGGATGGATCCCACATGGGTAGGGTTTTTTGGTCAGTGCATTATATCTGATGTAATTAGTCATTTTTGAAATTAACTTGCACCAAAATTTTGTGTGTTCTTGGTTTTATGCCTAAATAATTATTTTTCCTACCTTTGAATGACTATAACTCAATCATCTGATCTCTGATCGATGCATCATTTAAGGAAGTGGGACTGTAGTGATACCCTCTTCTTAAATAAATGAAAATTTAATTTTTAATTCTATTTAATCAAATTAACACCTCACTCTAATTCTAGTTGAAGGAAACTTAGGCTTTATAGAAGTGTGAAATATGGTATATTAAAGTTTTCTAGGTTGGATTTGTGTCTAAAAATAAAATCTAGTGTAACGCCCCGACCCCAGCTACCCAGAGTCGGTGCATTATTACATAACATTGGCATGATCACAAGAAAGATCAAATCTCGAAAGACCGATTGGTTTAGTAGCCTTGGAAACACTAGATATATTCATAGGTTTTACATTACATCATAAAATGAAAAACTACTACAACAACATAAAGTCTCCATAATCCACACTCATATCCCCACATAAAATCCCTGCAGGTCATTCATAATTTACTTCTTCACTTCCTGGGAAAAATAAAACATATAAAAGGGGTGAGATCAAATGCCCAGTAAGGATAACAAAATAACGGAAACTTTCATAAATAAGAATAAACTTTTAAGGCAATGTATAACTAAAACAAAAGCCTTTCAAACATGAACTTTAAACATGGTATGGCATAAATAAAATGAAATAATGCCATTTACTTATTCACATGGATATTCTACTAATCGAATAATCACATGAAAAAATCAATAACCACTTTCATAATGTTGGAATGGATAATGCCAGACTATCATAACCACATAGCCAAGGCCTCGTGCCAAGACTACAAATAAGATTTTGTCAAGGCCTTGTTCCAAGACACTAGTTTGTCTCATGAGACCTACCGATGCATCGAGGAGCTATAGCGGGCTCCACCCGTCACTTATTAAGTCCAATGCATTCCCATATAAAAAGGTTTAAACATAACATAAACATTCGTATTAAAACTAGCATACGAAATGTCAATAATTTCACCATAAACTATGAATGGTATAAAAATATCACATCCATAGTCAAACATATCACAAAACCTTCAATACAATATAGAAGTTTTGTATCATAATAAATCAACTTCAAATAATCTTAAAATCCATCAAAGGATGTTGACGTAAATGAAATCAAAATTCTTTTTAAAGAAATATCTCCTTTTATTTTGAAATCATTTAAGATCCATATAAAATAAAACATTTTCTTTGAAAATATTCTTATAAGCTTGTAAGGAAAGCTTTGAAGATTTTATAACGGCGTAAAATAACCGCACCCGCCGTATAAGTTAAAAAAAACATTCTTACCTCAATTCTGTCGAAAAGGTTAAAAAGGACCTTGTTTTGAAAACGACGGAAAGATTCCTTTATAAACCTCTTATAAAAATTCAATCAAGGGTATAAATGACTTTAACCCATATTCTTGTAAATAGTAAAATGTTTTGAAATACATTTTTAAGAAACATGGATGTGGATGACAAAGATATCCCAGTAGATTATTACGTATAAACAACCTCGGATAATGAAGAGATTGTGAAATAACCCTTACCTTGTACTTTTCCTTTGTTGGGGTAGGTTAACCTCCTGTATAATGGTGAAATAATTGTTATTAAATTATACATGAATCATATACATTAATATGATATCATATATGATCTTTTAACATTGCTTTATTAATAATATCTTAGTATTATCGTCGTTTCAGGTGATAATCGATTCGTTCTTCTTAAATGTTTGGTTACGTAAGACATGTTTGTAATGGATAGATTAAATCTTATTCATAATCAGAATGATATTAACATTATTTTTAACCCTAAAATGAGAATAAGACTTGAATGGATACGATGGAGGATGGATCTCACCGCGTTCGTGGAGACGGTAGTCCGTACGTACGCACGAACGCTACTTCCATTTAATTTTTATTTTAAAAGAATTGAATCCAAATGATACATAGGTATATTACTATTCCAGTATAATATAATATTTTATATATGTTACTTAAGTTCATTAACACCATCCTTTATACGTTCCATGTGTGGTATGAACGAGTCATATCTTTTTAAGGGGGCGGTAGTCCGCACTTCCTCAAATGAAATTATCGTATGTATATACAACATGAAATGAATAATGGTATGAAATAAAATGGAATTACAGAAGCTTATATATAAAATATATATCATTAATATCATATTTAATTACAGTTCCATCATAATGTCCACCATGAGAGGCGGTAAGATGTATTTGAACAATCATCGTTTCGTGAGGCGTTAGTTTGCCATCCACAGAAACATTATGTTCATCATCCATTAGATGGAGTTGTCTGTATGTGTAGTTTGAATCATTCTTATAACAACATCCTAGTATATTGAGGATACTGGTGTTGTTACAAAAGAAAGGAAATAAAAAGAGTTTGGGGGTTGGAGAAGCAAAATAAAGGAAAATAATTTAAGAGAAATCGTTACCTTTAATTTAGGTTACTCACTTTGGTTAGAACCAAAGGACTTCTTGAAATGATTTCTGCCTAAGGGGAAGCTTCAAGGAGGAGGAGAGGGATGTGGGGAGCTTAGTTGGGCAGAGTTTGGACTAGCCAAGTGGCTTGAGAGGTGTGAGGAATGAGTAGAAGTGGTCTCCTTTTATAAGGGAGAAGAGGGGCTCTTTAGGAAAGAGTGAAAGTATTACTTTATAATATAATTATATTCGGCTTATAATGGTCCAAAAATCATTGAGGTCGAAGATAAGTTGACTAATATTCTAAATAACATCAACCAATAAGAATTGGACAGGTTTTAGATAATATTTTAATCGTTATAATCTTATTTATTTAAATGATTTATTAATGAGGTAAACATTGCATCATTATTGTGTCATTAATAATTTAAATTATTTGATGTCTAAAAATTATAAATAAAATATCATTATGTAGGAAATATTTTTATCTTTCTAATGAATATTTATAATCGAAAATAAAACATGTATAACCCTATGTAAAAATTGTTCTTCTAAAAGATGTAAGCTTATGCCATTTTTATTTTTATTTTAACTTTATTAATATAAAGTGTTCCTACCACATACAAGTGGCTCCAAGGGGTCCCCAAATTGACCCAAGGATGCTCATGGTCGGGTATGTGTCCACCAATAAGGTTAGGACACGTTTTAGGGTAATTTTGTATTATTATAATATTATTTTTTTAACCCTTATTTACCGGATTTACCCTTAACCATGGTAAATAAAATATTTACCACAGTAATTATTCAAAATGTCTAAAAATAAAAGTTACCTATTTACAAAATTTGGACATCCTGATTCCAAATATGGAATCCATTTTTCTAAATTCAAAACACAGAAGTGGCAGAAATTAATTTAAAATTAATTCCCGCTGTCAAAATAAAAAGCGTGTTTTTAAGAGGTAATAACTATCAAAAGATTGACACTTGTTTATGTTCGGTTTAATTGTAAAATTATGTCCAATGACCAACATTATATTAAATGGTAAAAATATATTCTAAAAATACTTTAAAACCACTCAAATTCAAAATTTATCACTATTAATTATTTTGATTAAAAAAGTTGTTTTTAATTAAAATTTAGTAATTTTCACTATTCATCAAAATATTAAAGTTATCCGAAAAGTACCAAAATTTCACCCTAGGCTAATTTCAATATTCCGAATCCAAAAATGAAGTCCATTTTGAAATATAAAATATATATGATTTCAAAAAGTAGGTATTACTATTCACAACGGCTAGTTTAATTAGTTGTGGTGTGTGTTAGAACTCGAGGTTGCGTACAACACACGCTATCACATTATTCGAAGGGAAACGTACCGTAGAAGCTTGGGGTGTTACATTCTCCCCTCCTTCAAATAATTTCGTCCTCGAAATTTCTAGAATACTTATCACATGAAAAGACTCGGGTGGTTCTTCATCATAAGTTCCTCGGGTTCCCACGTTGCCTCTTCCATCTTATGATTTCTCCACAAAACTTTTACCAGACGTGTCGTCCGGTTTCTCAGTACTTGTTCTCTTGTATCAAGAATCTTGACGGGCTCTTCACAATAAGACAGATCGGGTTCCAGTTCTAATTCCTCATAGGTGAGTACATGCGTTGGGTCAGGCATGTATTTTCTCAACAGAGATACGTGGAACACATCGAGAACTTTGGAGAGACTTGGCGGCATTGCCAATCAGTAAGCTACAACCCCAATTCGTTCTAGAATTTCGAAAGGTCCGATGTACCTGGGACTCAATTTACCTTTCTTACCAAAACGTATGACTCCCTTCCATGGAGATACCTTTAGGAAAACATGATCACCGACCTGAAATTCCAAATCCTTCCTTCGATTATCGGCATAGCTCTTCTGCCTACTTTGAGCTGCTTTGATGTGATTTTGGATTACCTTCACCTTTTCCACCGTTTCCTCCACCAGTTCTGGGCCTACAAGTTTTCTTTCACCAACGTCATCCCAACAGGTTGGTGTACGTCATCTCTTTCCGTATAACGCTTCATATGGTGCCATCTGAATACTTGAATGGAAGCTATTGTTATAGGAAAATTCTACCAGAGGTAAATATTGATCCCACATACCCTGAAAGTCAAGTGAGCAAGATCTCAACATGTCTTCTAAGGTTTGAATAGTCCGTTCTGATTGTCCATCTGTCTGAGGGTGGTAAGCAGTGCTCAAATAAAGTTCAGTATCCAGGGATTTCTGAAGACTTTTCCAAAATCTTGAAGTAAAACAGGGTTCACGATCAGAAACAATCGATAGGGGTACTCCATGAAGTCTCACAACTTCATTAATGTATAGTCTTGCTAGACGTTCCAGGGGTAGATCTTCTCTTATAGCAAGAAAATGTGCTGACTTGGTAAGACGATCAACAATAACCCATATTGCATCGTTCCTTCTAGGAGTCTTCGGTAGCCCCATGACAAATTCCATCGTAACATTGTCCCATTTCCACTCCGGTATGGGAAGAGGTTGCATGACTCCTCCAGGCTGTTGCCTTCCAGCTTTCACTTGTTGACAAACCATACATCTTGACACAAAATCAGCAATCTCCCTCTTCATGTTGTCCCACCAAAAATGTTCCTTCAAATCTCTATACATTTTGGTGCTCCCAGGGTGTATAGAGAAATTGGAACTATGAGCATCATCCAGCAATTCCCTTTTTAGATCAGGTATATTGGGAACACAAAGTCTCTTCCCGAATTTCAAAATTCCATCTTCATACACAAAGTCTCTCAATCTCCCATCATTCACAGCTTTAATCTTCTTTTGGAATTCTTCATCATCGGTCTGAGAACTCTTAATCCTTTCTAGTAAAGATAGTTTGGCAACCATTTGAAAAAGAATTGATGTTTCACCTTCCCTGGTTATTCCCATGTCCATCTTCACTAGATCCATAAAAATTGGATCCCTTTCAATTCTCATATTGTTCAAAACTCCATGGTCTTTTCTACTCAAAGAATCTTCCACCTTGTTTGCCTTCCCTGGGTGGTAGTGTATCGTACAATCATAATCCTTGAGTAATTCAAGCCATCTCCTTTGCCTCATGTTGAGTTCTTTTTGTGAGAAAATATACTTCAAACTCTTGTGATCAGTATAAATCTCACATTTTTCACCATAGAGGTAGTGCCTCCATATCTTCAAAGAAAAGATCACTGCTGCTAACTCGAGATCATGAGTAGGATAGTTTTGTTCATGAATTTTCAACTGTCGTGATGCATAGGCAATAACTCTATCATTCTGCATAAGGACAGAGCCAAGTCCTTTCTTCGATGCATCACTATAAATAACGAACCCATCATTCCCCGATGGTAGAGTCAATATAGGAGCATTGACTAATCTTCTCTTCAGTTCTTCGAAACATTCTTCACACTCTTTTTTCCAAACAAATTTAACCCCTTTACGTGTGAGCTTCGTTAATGGGTTAGCCAATCGGGCAAAATTCTGGACGAAACGTCGATAATAACCTGCCAAACCAATAAAACTACGTACCTCAGTTATACTCGTAGGTGCTGGCCATTCTTTGATTTCCTTGGTCTTAGAAGGATCAACAGAGATTCCATCTTTAGAGACAATATGGCCAAGAAAAGAAATCTCCTGAAGCCAGAATTCACACTTGCTAAACTTCCCATATAATTCATGCCTCCTCAGAGTCTTCAAGATAATGCGCAAGTGATTTTCATGATCTTCGTAGGTTTTGGAGTATACCAAGATATCATCAATAAATACCACCACAAATTCATCGAGATACTCCTTGAAAACTCTATTCATCAGATCCATGAATACAGAGGGTGCATTAGTCAATCCAAACGGCATTACAGTAAACTCGTAATGCCCATACCTGGTTCGAAATGCTGTCTTCGGAATGTCTTCCTTCTTCACACACAACTGATGGTATCCAGATCGAATGTCAATCTTTGAAAAGTATTTAGCTCCATGCAGTTGGTCAAATAAATCATCAATACGAGGTAGGGGATACTTGTTCTTTATCGTTATAGCATTGATCTCCCTGTAGTCGATACATAACCACATAGATCCATCTTTCTTTTTAACAAAAAGAACAGGGGCTCCCCATGGAGAAACACTAGGGCGAAGAAATACCTTATTACTCAATTCCTCTAGTTGTTTCTTTAGTTCGACTAACTGTACAAAGGCCATTCTATAAGGGGTCTTCGATATAGGCCTTGATCCTGGAATCAAATCAATGGAAAACTCAACTTCTCGTTCTGGAGGATGTCCAGGTAAATCTTCTGGAAATACATCTACAAATTCTTTCACAACAGGTACATCCTCTATTTGAACATTCCTTTCCTCACCCGCAGTTATTTCATTCTCTTCCTCCCCAATAATTGAATTTAGTTGAGCTATTGAGGGTGGATCTAAATAAGAATTAGGTGGTGACGATTCTTCTCTAAAAATAAGGTGTTCCTTATCATTATCATCAAGAATCGTAACCTCTTTCTTCTTACAATAAATATTCGCATCATAGTCCGAAATCCAGTCCATACCGAGGATTATATCAAACTCAATCATAGGTATGACGATGAGATCAGCAGATAAAGAAAATTTATGTGCTCTAATGGGGACTGATTCACAAAACATTGTTGCAACAATACTTCCCTTAGGAGTTTTAACTGACAACTCCCTTATTAAATCAAATTGGAAATATCTAATTTTCTTAGCAAACTGGGAAGATATGAAACAATGTGATGATCCAGAATCAAATAATGCATTTGCTAAACTTGAGGAAACCATTAAATTACCTACCACCACGTCTTTCGGAGCTTCTACCTCAGCAGTAGTGATAGCATAAGCCTGGCCTTGATCCCTTGGCCTTTTCTGAGGTAAGTTCTCCTGATGCTTAGGACATGAATTTGCATAATGCCCCATCTCCCTGCAATTATAGCACTGAACGTTGGTAGCTTCCTTCTTCCCCTTGCAATCATGAGCTTGGTGGCCTTTTTCACCACACTTGTAACAGACTCCCATTCCCTTCAAGCAAGTACCAGGATGTTTCTTCCCGCATTTACCACAAGATGGATATTCAACCTTTCCCTTATTCCCCTTATTTCCATTCCCAGATTGATCAGCAGGTCTCTTCTTCTCTTGCTTTGCTTTAAAGTCATAAGACTTAGAGAATTCCTTTTCGGTCTTGATAGCACATGAGACAATGTCTTCGTACGATGAAAAGGATTGTGAGACTAATGCTCGATGGAGAAATGGTTTTAACCCATCAAAGAAACGATCAATCTTACTTCTTGGGTTGCGAATATAATCTCCAGCATACCTCGCTAACCTTGTAAAGTTAGCCTCATACTTTGTGACATTCTCATCCTCCTTTTGTCTCAGACTCGGAAATTGTCTTTCCATATCTGCTCGATGGTCGCGAGGAAAGTATTTTTCTAAAAACAGATCTTTGAACTCCCTCCATTCCATATTTGATACTTCATCATCTTCCTTCATGTTCTGAATCAATGACCACCATTGATCAGCATCTCCAGTGAGGCGGTAAACTGCCATGATAACTTTTTCCCTTTCACTGCTCCCCAAATCCTGAAATATTTTCTCTAGGGAAAATATCCATTGCTCAGCTACTAAGGGATTTGTATTCCCATTGAACGTTGGTGGTTGTTGCCTCATGAATCGATCTAACATTGATCCTCCACGCTGCGGATCAGGGTGCTCCATACGGGTAAGGTTATTATTCCTAACCTGAGTAAGTTGTCCCAGTATGGTGATTAGCTGATCAGCACCAGTTTCATCACTAGCCCCACTATAATTATCTTGAGCAGGAGGGCAATCCCTACATGGAGTGCGTGCATTGATACGGTTTCCATTTCTTCCACTAGGCGCCATTTCTAAACAGTGGCATAAACTAGATCAGTTTATGAATCAAAATACATAATCCCATACTTATAAAACACTTAACATAAATTGAACTATTTATGGATATAATCCATAATCATAAAAATGTTTTCTTTGAGGAAGTATATACTCATAAACCCTTCATAATGATTTGTAAAGAAAATGAGAGTTATCCTAAGCATATCCCCCGGGAGTGTCGTAACCAAGAGTGCAGCAAGGCCCGTTGCCGTGCACCAGTTCCCGTTCGAGTCTAGCTCAAAGCGTTGTTTTCGGGTTTTACCCCTAGGTACATCTGTGCCAGAGCCGCCTCTACCTGCTCGTATCCAGACAGGGATGTATTGCTCGGAAAACTCACAAAATCTCTACAATACCAAAATTCTAGGAAGTTCTTCTATACTAATCCTCAAAGTTCATCTTAGGTCTACGTGCTCTAATCAGAGTTTATCTAAATCTAGCTTCCAAGGTTTGTACTAAACTTCCTCTGATACCAACTGTAACGCCCTGACCCCAGCTACCTAGAGTCGGTGCATTATTACATAACATTGGCATGATCACAAGAAAGATCAAATCTCGAAAGACCGATTGGTTTAGTAGCCTTGGAAACACTAGATATATTCATAGGTTTTACATTACATCATAAAATGAAAAACTACTACAACAACATAAAGTATCCATAATCCACACTCATATCCCCACATAAAATCCCTGCAGGTCATTCATAATTTACTTCTTCACTTCCTGGGAAAAATAAAACATATAAAAGGGGTGAGCTCAAATGCCCAATAAGGATAACAAAATAGCAGAAACTTTCATAAATAAGAATAAACTTTTAAGGCAATGTATAACTAAAACAAAAGCCTTTCAAACATGAACTTTCAACATGGTATGGCATAAATAAAATGAAATAATGCCATTTACTTATTCCCATGGATATTCTACTAATCGAATAATCACATGCAAAAATCAATAACCACTTTCATAATGTTGGAATGCATAATGCCAGACTATCATAACCACATAGCCAAGGCCTCGTGCCAAGACTACAAATAAGATTTTTTCAAGGCCTTGTGCCAAGACACTAGTTTGTCTCATGAGACCTACCGATGCATCGAGGAGCTATAGCGGGCTCCACCTGTCACTTATTAAGTCCAATGCATTCCCATATGAAAAGGTTTAAACATAACATAAACATTCGTATTAAAACTAGCATACGAAATGTCAATAATTTCACCATAAACTATGAATGGTATAAAAATAGCACATCCATAGTAAAACATATCACAAAACCTTCAATACAATATAGAAGTTTTGTATCATAATAAATCAACTTCAAATAATCTTAAAATCCATCAAAGGATGTTGACGTAGATGAAATCAAAATTATTTTTAAAGAAATATCTCCTTTTATTTTGAAATCATTTAAGATCCATATAAAATAAAACATTTTCTTTGAAAATATTCTTATAAGCTTGTAAGGAAAGCTTTGAAGATTTTATAACGGCGTAAAATAACCGCACCCGCCGTATAAGTTAAAAAAAAAAATTCTTACCTCAATTCTGTCGAAAAGGTTAAAAAGGACCTTGTTTTGAAAACGACGGAAAGATTCCTTTATAAACCTCTTATAAAAAGTCAAACAAGGGTATAAATGACTTTAACCCATATTCTTGTAAATAGTAAAAATGTTTTGAAATACATTTTTAAGAAACATGGATGTGGATGATAAAGATATCCCAGTAGATTATTACGTATAAACAACCTCGGATAATGAAGAGATTGTGAAATAACCCTTACCTTGTACTTTTCCTTTGTTGGGGTCGGTTAACCTCCTGTATAATGGTGAAATAATTGTTATTAAATTATACAAGAATCATATACATTAATATGATATCATATATGATCTTTTAACATTGCTTTATTAATAATATCTTAGTATTATCGTCGTTTCAGGTGATAATCGATTCGTTCTTCTTAAATGTTTGGTTACGTAAGACATGTTTGTAATGGATAGATTAAATCTTATTCATAATAAAAATGATATTAACATTATTTTTAACCCTAAAATGAGAATAAGACTTGAATGGATACGATGGAGGATGGATCTCACCGCATTCGTGGAGACGGTAGTCCGTACGTACGCACGAACGCTACTTCCATTTAATTTTTATTTTAAAAGAATTGAATCAAAATGATACATAGGTATATTAATATTCCAGTATAATATAATATTTTATATATGTTACTTAATTTAATTAACACCATCCTTTATACGTTCCATGTGTGGTATGAATGAGTCATATCATTTTAAGGGGGCGGTAGTCCGCACTTCCTCAAATGAAATTATCGTTTGTATATACAACATGAAACAAATAATGGTATGAAATAAAATGGAATTACAGAAGCTTATATATAAAATATATATCATTAATATCATATTTAATTATAGTGCCATCATAATGGCCACCATGAGAGGCGGTAAGATGTATTTGAACAATCATCGTTTCGTGAGGCGTTAGTTTGCCATCCACAGAAACATTATGTTCATCATCCATTAGATGGAGTTGTGTGTATGTGTAGTTTGAATCATTCTTATAACGACATCCTAGTATATTTAGGATACTGGTGTTGTTACAAAAGAAAGGAAATAAAAAGAGTTTTGGGGTTGGAGAAGCAAAATAAAGGAAAATAATTTAAGAGAAATCGTTACCTTTAATTTAGGTAACTCACTTTGGTTGGAACCAAAGGACTTCTTGAAATGATTTCTGCCTAAGGGGAAGCTTCAAGGAGGAGGAGAGGGATGTTGGGAGCTTAGTTGGGCAGAGTTTGGACGAGCCAAGTGGCTTGAGAGGTGTGAGGAATGAGTAGAAGTGGTCTCCTTTTATAAGGGAGAAGATGGGCTCTTTAGGAAAGAGTGAAAGTATTAATTTATAATATAATTATATTCGGTTTATAATGGTCCAAAAATCATTGAGGTCGAAGATAAGATGACTAATATTCTAAATAACATCAACCAATAATAATTGGACAGGTTTTAGATAATATTTTAATCATTATAATCTTATTTATTTAAATGATTTATTAATGAGGTAAACATTGCATCATTATTGTGTCATTAATAATTTAAATTATTTGATGTCTAAAAATTATAAATAAAATATCATTATGTAGGAAATCTTTTTATCTTTCTAATGAATATTTATAATCGAAAATCCAACATGTATAACCCTATGTAAAAATTGTTCTTCTAAAAGATGTAAGCTTATGCCATTTTTATTTTTATTTTAACTTTATTAATATAAAGTGTCCCTACCACATACAAGTGGCTCCAAGGGGTCCCCAAATTGACCCAAGGATGCTCATGGTCGGGTATGTGTCCACCAATAAGGTTAGGACACGTTTTAGGGTAATTTTGTATTATTATAATATTATTTTTTTAACCCTTATTTACCGGATTTACCCTTAACCATGGTAAATAAAATATTTACCACAGTAATTATTCAAAATGTCTAAAAATAAAAGTTACCTATTTACACAATTTGGACATCCTGATTCCAAATATGGAATCCATTTTTCTAAATTCAAAACACAGAAGTGGCAGAAATTAATTTAAAATTAATTCCCGCTGTCAAAACAAAAAGCGTGTTTTTAAGAGGTAATAACTATCAAAAGATTGACACTTGTTTATATTCGGTTTAATTGTAAAATTATGTCCAATGACCAAAATTATATTAAATGGTAAAAATATATTCTAAATATAATTTAAAACCACTCAAATTCACAATTTATCACTATTAATTATTTTGATTAAAAAAGTTGTTTTTAATTAAAATTTAGTAATTTTCACTATTCATCAAAATATTAAAGTTATCCGAAAAGTACCAAAATTTCACCCTAGGATAATTTCAATATTCCGAATCCAAAAATGAAGTCCATTTTGAAATATAAAATATATATGATTTCAAAAAGTAGGTATTACTATTCACAACGGCTAGTTTAATTAGTTGTGGTGTGTGTTAGAACTCGAGGTTGCGTACAACACACGCTATCGCATTATTCGAAGGGAAACGTACCGTAGAAGCTTGGGGTGTTACATCTAGTATAACCAAACCTAGATTAATCCACAAATCATGTGAAATTTAATTAATCTCAAATAATAAAGAATAAAAAATTAAATCTAAATCATACCTCTTACGATTTTGATTGGAATTTCATTTCACTCACTACTAGAGATCATTGCTCAAAAGAACCTAACACAGAACCCTCCAGATCATCCACACACGCTTCAAGAGCTGGTCGATACATTGATCTTCAATTTTTGGGTGCTATTATGGAGAAACAAAGTCTCTTTCGATGTCATTGTGATCGGCTGAGCACAGTACCATTGATCCAGGATGAAAAATATAGACTGAGGTTTCTATATCTCATTTTTCTCACTCTATAATTTGAGAGAGAAAAGAGAGAGGCTATAAAATTCATGGGAATGAATACTCCCTAAAATTTTAGCTTCTCAAGTCTTATATAGGTAGCTTTAATTTCCCAAAAATTTTACTTAGGCCCCCGGGTAACTTAAACCTTCAATATAAGACCTTAATGACGCTAAATGACTTAGTAACTATATTATAAATGTCATTTAAATTTTATCACATACTTATAACTACAAATATATGTTACATGATAAAACTTGAGTAAATAACTCGACTCACTTATCTCATTAAATACTTAACAAAACTTTTATAATAATATTCATTAGAAAAATATTTATTTTTTATTCACTTAATTACTTGTGAATACAGTGAGTAAATAAATTCAAAACTTATTATTCTAAACTTGAATAATTTTAAAATTATTTATTTTCTAGAGATTGGTTAAACGCAAACATAACTTGACCCTCTTTGGGGGTCCCACCATGTCCTAAACTCCTATTCACTTAGAATAGGAAAGACTTTTGAATATGCTAAGTGCATGACACTTTTGAAACTCATCCCGATATCATGGAATATTATTTATAAACCAGGAGTGGAGTCTAGAAACCCATTAAGGCACCTAAATACATAATATTTAGGCACAAAAATGACAACCTCCTATGAGAACACACTGTATAATATAATCTATTTTTCTTATGATATCTCATAAATAAGGATGCACACTTCGTGTCATCGTCCATTATTTCTTTATTATTTGTTGACCTTACTATAAAGGATTAACTTTAATAACCATGGAAATGGATTTAATAAAGGTAATACTATCTTGGCCAATTGGGCTCGAGACATCTCATCCTTTCAGAAGTAACACAAACTATCTTGATTATTCAATCAGTCATACCACCAATGACGCAACCAACACAAGCTACCTCACCACAAAAAAATGTCATGGTTTTTTTGTCTTAAATAAAAGTACACAATCAAATGATACAGACTGATAATGATCTAAATTCAATAGAAAAATATATGTGTTTTCATATAGAAACTACCAATGTAACTAAAAACATGTGGTGTTCCTATTATCTATTTAGTCCTCCTGATATCCTCTACTCATGATCACTAAGTGTGAATTTTATGAGAATAAGTCTCAATGATTATGATCACCTAGTCATAAATAATTTGTGTCCATTCAGTATGATGTATCTAGACTATAGGACATATGTTTAAGATTAATTTCATAGTATCTAGAGGTTCTCATTATATCCACCACCACAATCCATTTTTTAATGAAAATCCACTTTGAGGGTAAGTTGGAACCTACAAAACCATTCCTCCAGCATCAAGACACACCCTCATTATAGCTAGGAACTATTATAACCTATTGATACGATAAATAATATATATACATTACCATATAAATAGTGAGTGAAAAAATATCATCACTTTTATGTAAATAATAAATAATTCATACCTCTATATATACATGATTTTTTAGTAAAAAAATATTGTTCAAGTTGGGTATGGGGAACCCAGTTTTACAAAACCTTTATCTGACCAGTTAAAATGCTGCATTTACTAATATTAAAAGTTTTTATGAATATAACATTAAATGTTATTAATATTATGATTATTAATTTTCAAGAACAAATATACTGAGAGGCTATTACAAAATATATTGGTCATGGGAATATAGATTAAATCCTCAAGCATGGATGGTTGGGTGTCTTAGTTGTAAATGTATACATGAGGTGCATTTTCATAATCTGTTTGTCTAATAACTGATCTACTATATTAATTATATTAAAATGATATTCAATTTTTTTTTTCAGGCATATATATCAGTACTATGTGAAGGATAAACCTTGCGAACAAATTTTTTGACTCATTAGTCCTAACATAACTTCTATATAAAAAGCATCATTGGAAGAAGATGAATAATTAGAAATAGTAGACCGACTAGATGTAATGTTTGAGAAAAAACTTATAGATGACAAACTATTCTTAATAACCATGATGCAAGGTTAAAACTCTACAATAAAATAATATTAAATATATTTTCATTTCGTTCATTAATTATCCCTTTTTATTTTTTAGAGAGCATTGGTTTCTTATTGCAAACAATTTGGATACTCCAAATATTTATTTTTTTGATTCAATTAATGGATTACTAAAAAATCAAAGATACATGATAACGTTTATCGATTTATAATACATTACATTCAATATTTTACAAGTAAACTTCTAGTTATACATTTTATATTATATTTTAATGAAAATTCTGGTATGATAGGGAAGTGTTTAAATATCATAAAACTCATGGTATGAGGATGGTACATGAGCATAAAAAGCCCATCAATTTTTACAACTAGATAAGTATTAGGGTATATATAATAATATTTCACTATAAAAAATTATATAAAAATGAATTATTTATTTTTCTCAATGTTTCTACAGTGTTTGAAATAAACTAATGGAAATTATTATGGTTATTAGGTTTGTAAATTTATGAAAGATATTGTATTCCATCAATAAACTAGCTCCCCAAAGAGGTATTTTTTTATAAAAATTATAATTTAATTTAAAATATTTATTTATCATTTTTATTTATATTTTTAGAGTACTACTGGAATTTTTGATAGTCTAAGTATTCAAAATATGAAATAGATTTTTTATAAATTGGTTGGAAGAATACATGATGTTAGAAAGGTTACAAACATCATGAGCATGTGATTTTTACTAATTATTTACTTAATTTTTTCATCATTTTATTTACTTATTTTCTAGTTAATTTTATTATCATTTTTATCTACTACTTATTTAGTTAATTTTCATAGATATCATAAAAAATGACTTAATTAAGATTTTATTTTTCTCCAAAATTTTTGTGGTCTATGAAGAGCACAAAATTCTTAAAGAAAATCAATTCTCAAAAAATGCTTCAATAAGGTTGAAGAGTTAATTTAGCTATTGCTTATTTAGTAAATTTTTTGAAAATTTTATCTATTTCTTATTTATTTAATTATATTATAATTTTTATCTACTACTTATTTAGTTCATTTTCACATAGATCATGAAGAGGTGATTTATAATCTATTTTTCTACAATAATTTTATGCCCATATAGAGCACAAAGGCCTCAATATAGAGTTCATGGGCCTTCTTGAAGGATAAAATAGGATATTAACTTTCATAAAGTACCATGAACTATTTATAGAGGAATTTTTTTCTCTTTATAGGCCTAAATTTCTTACATAAAAATAAATTATAAATGAATGCTTCGATAAGGATGATCCATTAATACATGTGTTCAATGTTCTATCCATAGACCTATTAGTTCTTTATTCTGATTTTATTATGTTCAGTAGTGATTTAATGGATTCTATTTCAAATATAATACTTTTTAATAACATGTTTATGAAAAAAATATTAAGAAAAGATCCATACATCATTTGTGATTTGTAAGAATCAATCACACTTCAATATATCACACAGTGTGACTGATATGACTCAAAGTGTGTGTTCTTATATTAAAAGTGACATTGTAGTTCAAAACAAGTGTCACTCACTAAAAACCAAGAAAAATCCCTCATATTATCTTGGTACTTTAGGATAAAGATTCATAAGTTATTTTTTTATGTGCAGAAATTAACTACATAATAGTCTAATACATAGCGTTCCCATTATGATTGAATGTGTGTGTTTTGATTTAATATCAGAATTTTGATTCAAAACACACATCACATAATCGAAATTAAGAAAACATGATCATATTTTATTAATACATTATTAAAATAATACATAAATCATTTTTGATGTATAGGAATCAACCACACATCAATCTGACACATGGTGTGCCCAGTATGATTCAAAGTGTGTGTTTTCAATTTAAAAGAAAAATTTTAGTTCAAAACACAGACCACATAATTAAAAACGAGAAAACACACTCATGTTATCTTTATAATTTTTTACAATTATCCATAAGACATTTTTATGTATAGAAATTAGTGGAACATCAATTTGATGCATAGTTTGGCTGGTATGACTGAAAGTGAGTGTTTTTATTTAAAATAAACATTTTAATAAAAAATACACTTCACATAATGAAAACCAATAAAATAATTTTTTTTGTCTTGATACTTTTGTAAAATGATCCATAAGTCAATTTTAATGATTAGGAATCATCCACACATCAATCTAACACATAGTGTGCCTAGTATGACTCAAAGTGCATGCTTTTAGTTTAAAAGTAACTTTTTTATACCAAACACACATCACTGATTGAAAACCATGAAAAAATACATGTTTTTTTATTTATAATTTAGAAAAATGATCCATAAGTCATTTTTGATATATATAAATTGGATGAATATCAATCTAACACACGGTGTGACTGATATGATTGAAAGTGCATGTTTTTATTTAAAATCGACATTTTAGTACTAAACACACTTCCCATACTAAAAAATAGAGAAAATACACTAGTATTGTATTGATATTTTAGTAAAATAAAATATATATTATTTGTGACATGTATGAATTAGTCAAACATTAATCTGACACACGGTGTGCTCAGTATGAATTAAACTGTTTTTTATTTTAATTGAAACAATTGAGCTCAAAACACATGTCACTGATTGAAAACCTGGAAAAAATACTCAAATTGTCTTGATGATTTTTGGAAATGATCCATAAGTCATTTTCTAGGTATAGGAATCAGTCTCACATCAATCTGACATATGGTGTGGCCGATATGAATAAAAGTGTGTGTGTTTATTTAAAATCGTCATTTCAGTACAAAACACACTTCACTTACTCAAAACTAAAAAATGTACTTAGATGATCTTGAAAATTTAGTAAAATCATTCATATTTCATTTTTGATGTGTACTAATCAATTGCATTCCAATATGACACATGGTGTGCTCGGTATGACTCCAAGTGTTTGTTTTTAGTTTTAGAGTAACATTTTTTTTCCAAAAACATGTCACTGAATTATAATAAAATGCACTCATGTTATCTTGGTAATTTTAGAAAATGATCCATGAGTAAGTTTTTATGTATAGGAATTAGTCACACATCAATCTGACATATGGTGTGTTCGATATGACTAAAAGTACATGTTTTTATTTAAAATCGACATTTTAGTACAAAACACACTTCACATAATCAAAATAGAGAAAATACACTCATATTGTATTTATATTCTTTTAAAATGATCCATATGTCATTTGTGACATATAGGAATCAACCTCACTTCAATATGACACATGATGTGGCTAATATTACTCAGAGTGCATGTTTTCAATTTAAAAGTAACATTTTAGTTCAAAATGTGTATCACATATTCAAAACTAGGAAAACACACTTGCATTTATATTTTAAGAAAAAAACCATAGATCATTTTGGAAATGTCGTAATAAACCACACATGAATCAAATGTACGATGTGATCAATATGACCCAAGTACATGTTTTTAGTTAAAAAGTGTCATTTTAGTAGAAACCAAATTTCACAAACTCAAGACTAATAAAACTCACTTGGATTGTCTAGATACTTTAAGAAAGAAATACATAATTCATTCATGATGTGTAGGAATCAAGTGTGCATCAATCCAATATATTGTGTCCTCAATGTGAATCAAAATTCATGTTTCCAGTTTAAAAGTGACATTTTAGTTTAAAATGTGTTTCACTAACTGAAAACAAAGTAAACACACTTATATTTTATTAATAATTCAAGACAATTATCCATTAGTAATTTGTTATGTATATGAATCATCCACACGTCAATCCAGAGCATGGTGTGCCTATTATGACTCAAAGTGCATGTTTTCAGTTTAAAACTAACATTTTAGTTCAAAACTTGTGTCACTAAATAAAAAACAATAAAACACACTCAAATTATCTAGATACTTAAGTAAAATTATCCATGAGTTATTTGTGACATGTTGGAATTAGTCTCATGTCATACTGACCACAGTGTGACCGATATAACTCAAAGTGCACTTTTTCAATTTAAAAGTCCTATTTTAGTTCAAAACATACACCACATACTAAAAATGGGTAAAACACTCAAATTTTCTTGATAATTTATGATAATGAATCATAAGTCATATATAATGTATAGGAATCATCAACACATCACTCTGATATACAGTGCGACCATTATGACTGGAAGTGTATATTTTGAGTTTAAAAGTTACATTTTAGTTAAAAAGGCATCACTCACTAAAAACTAGGTAAACACACTTGTATGATATTAATACTTTAGGAAAATGATATATAATTAATTTTTAACATGTAGGAATCAACTGCACCTAAGTATGATACATGGTGTGGCTGATATGACTCAAAGTGTGCATTTTCAGTTTAAAACATGAATCACTCACTAATAACCAACCAAACACACTTTCACTGTCTTTATATTTTATTACAATTATACATAAATAATTTGAGATGTGGAATAATTAAAAACATGTCAATCTATCACACAGTGTGTCCGGTATGACTCAAAGTGCATGTTTTTATTGAAAATTGACATTTTAGTTCATGATACATGTCACATAATAAAAAAATGAACAAATTGTTTTAGATTGTTTTGATACTCTAGGAAAATGATTAATAAATAATCTGTGAGGTGTAGTAATCAACCATAAGTTAATATAACACATGGTGTAACATCCCTCCCCAACTCATTAGCTTGAGAGATGAAGTGACACTAACCTTAGGTGACATCCCCAGGACACCAAAGGTCAATAATAAATGTTAAGGGATGAAAAAAACATCGGGGGATGATTTTCCATTTAAATATAAAACAATCAGTCAACACTAAAAAATAGATCTCCAATCCACCTATATGATGCATGAGTAGAAATAATACAACCAAAAGTAAAATAGGTAAAATAAAAATATCAAAGTGACAACAGAGGCATGATAAAAAAAATAAAAAAGACAAGGTCCTACAAGACCTAAGCCACCAAGAGAAATTGTTCTGGATACCAACCAACTAGATTTAATCTCCAACTACACATGTCATTCCCAAGGTATCGAGATGCATCTCAAGAGAAATATGATACTTTTCCCTTTCCTGTGTCTTGGTATATGAAATCTATAAACACACCAATGTTCCCAAGTAGGGGGTGAGTATAAAATCTGTAGGAATTCCCCAAAGACTTCCCATCACACGCCACTAAGATAATAACTAGTTAACACATTTATATAAAACAATTGAAAAAAATTTAATTAGTTTATATAATTCAATAAGTAAATCCTAATGATAAAACCATAAGCAATATTATTTCCATATGTTCATAGTTTTCATAGTCATTCTCATGTTCACATGCATAAAAACCCATCCACATACACACACAACCATACACTTAATACATGAAAGCTTGGTGTTACTATTAACAACAATACTCCATGAATATGATCTATCTAACCTTGATGGTGAAACTTCTGACCAAATTCACCCTCTGGGAACACATTCCAACCCAATTATATCAATACATGTCAATACCTTTCAAATTAAAAATTATTCCTTTAAAATAATTTCATCATTCAATTTTGAATCATAAAAACCATTTCATAACTTTAAAATCACCATTTTAAAATTATAAACCAGTAGAATTTTCCAAAATCCTCGCAATTTTCCATTTTTCCAAAACACTAAACAAAAAGGGGTTTCCTTCAAGAAATCACACATTGTTTCTATATAAAATTCAAGATTTTTTTAAAAAAAAACTAAGCCTTAAAATTATAGAATAAAATAATATGAGAGGGAAGTCAACTACCTCTTAATGGATGGAGAAATGAAGAATGACACTTGGAACTTCTAGATTAGAGATCACAACACCTTCATTTCACTAGATCGTACAATATAACATCAGGATTTGTGTCTCACCACATAGATCTATCTATAACATACTAGATCTATGGGTTTTAGAGATAGTATGAGAATATATCTAGGAATAAAAAGAGAGATATAGATAGATAAATGAATTAACGATGATTCAGGATATCCAATGCACTTTGATTCATCCAAAAGTTGCTTTTGGATCGAAGGAAATTGTCTCTCAAGCCTAGGAGGGAGAGGAGTTTGAGACCCTAGAATATTGTGGGAATAATGAATATTTTGGGCCTTAATCCAAATTAAAACCACAAATTTCAGGGTATTAACTTCATGTCACATAGTTAAACCACATAGTTTATCAAATCATGTATCAACCATTCACCTGATGCTGGACAAGGTCTAGAGAGTGGCATGGTTAGACCACAAAATTTGGAAAACTATGTACCAATTGTGTGGCGCTACTATCTAAAGGACAATGGCTCACACAATTTCCCATGGGAACTCACATGATTTGGAGAAACTATGTGTCAACCATGTTTCCACCTAGTGACCCTTCGAAACATGTTACATGGTTTCCTGCAGATGGTGCACAGTTTCTACTAACCATGCTCAAACTATAAACCTCCAGATACACTTTCAAAACATGTCAAAACCTTCGAAAATATTCTAAAATATAACCTAAACATTATATAAACTCAAAATACATTAAAAAGGCTAAAGTACCTAAATCCAGGGGTGTTATGCACGGTGTGCCCGATATGACTTGAAGTGCATGTTTTCACCTTAAAAGTGAAATTTTATTAATGCATCGTGTCATGTTTATATTTATTTTATTTATTTATGATATTATTAACACAATATTTTTTTATATAGGTATACTCTTTTGTTCAAGTGGGGGTGGTCTATTCGGAAACTAGTAGTATGATTAGGCTCTCTTAAAATGGGGTCTGAAGACAAAAAACAATGTTTTTAAATGTCTTGATGTTTGTAATAAATTTTACATACCAATATAATTGTATATAACAATTTTTAAAATGTTTTTAAACATTGTAAATCATTTTTTAGAGTAATGTGAATTTAATTGAAACTAAATTCCATCATTTGTTGTTGTAACTTGCTGTAAATTACTGCAACACACTATTGTAAGTGAGATTTTATCAGTTCTAGAAATAGCATTGATAAATTATTCATTCATCTATGCTAAAAAATGAAAACAATCATCACATTAATCAGTGAAAGAAAATATTCTAATAAAGGGTCCACATTATTAGTGTTTTTTAACATTTATGAATGTAGTTTTTATCAGCATTATTTTTAGCACTATTAAAAGATGTTAGGTTTTAATGGTTCTTACTATATTAGTTATTTTTTAGCGATGTTGAAATACATTTATAATGCTGATAAATTCCACATCATCAAAAATGTATATAATCCAAACTAGATAATAATATTTATAATTATATTTGAATTCAAGTACAAGCATACATCTATATATCATTATATCTAATTTTTTCATGGGAAATATCTGGTGTAGAATTTGTGTTGGAAATATCTAGTGTAAATTCTACAACATAGTTTTTCAAATATAATTTTTTCACTAGACATTTATAACTATAAATATATATAATTACATACAAATATAAGTATATACATGAATATATATTAATGTGATTATTTTAATATATATATAAATATAAGTAGATTCAAAAATAACTATAAATATGCATAAATACTCACATTTATGTAGGTATGTACAAATATATTAAAGAAATTATTTACATCCATATAAATATATTAATTTAATTATTTAAAATTATTCTGTAATGACCTGTGTTTTTGAATCAGACGAAAAACCAAAGAAATTTGATTTTTTGTTTACTGGACTGGTCATTTTACAAATCAGGCTTTAGATCTTAATTTCAAGAGTTATAACACTGCAATGTATTTTATTTAAATAATTTAAATTAATTAAATTAAAATTTAATTAATATAATTAGGAAAATAAAAATAAAGAAAAGTTTTAAGAACAATAATGATATTATTATTATTTACTACTACTATTATTATTATGATGATTATTATTATTTTTATTATTAATGTTATTATTAATTTAAGTTAAATTTTAAGACAACCCATAGGGGTTCTTCTTCTCCCATACTCATGCGACACCTATGGATGAACCCCCCATGCATGCGACCCCCATTCTCCCCATTCCACTCTAGTGTGCGTGACACACCCCCACAATATCCTCCTTTGGTTACCATTTTTCCCATTTCTTCTTCATGAATCTCTTCAATCCTTCAAGGTACACTCTCATCTCCTATATAATATCCGTTTATGGCTAATATTATCTCTCCCCATTGACCTATCCATTCAGAAAAAACACTAGGTTAGGTTTAACCTGATTTTTTTGTGTTTCTTTTGATTTTAGGGTGTGTGAAGGCTCCCTCAGGACCCGCTTGTTCATATGCCATCAACCACCGCAGAAGGCGAAGTAGTTTGGATAGCCTCAGAATGCAATTTTTCAATTTAGGGTAAGTTTTTCATCATTTTTAATTGTTGATTAATTTATTTTTTGGAATTTCGTAATATTAGTGCTACTAGTAATTTTTCATTACGTGCGTGGACTGTTCTGTAGTCATTTTGGGTTTTTGCCACTGTCCAAGGCAGAGTTTTATTTCCTCTACGTTGTTTCACACCTTTTAATTTATTTTCTTTAATTTTTTTGAGACCTTTGTAATTTTTCTATAGTGTGTTAGATCTAATCACATTGTTTTGTGTTCCCTTATTTTGTTGTAGTGGGTTTTGATCATCTTTGAGGGAATTCAATCACATATGAAGGTATGTGTATATAAATATATATATATATATATATATATATACCATCCTTTTACATATTCTCTCATGGTGAGGGTAATATGTATATTGTGTTAATAGGTATATATATGTATATATTGGGAATGTATGTGGGTGCATGTGTGGAGTAGCTTCGAGTGGTCACCGTTCAAGTGGTATAGTGCCAACAAGTTTGGCCTGGTCATCTTCTTGAGGTAGGTCCCTATTATTTGTACCCTTTGAATTTAAGTATTATTTGAATTTATGTTTCCCACACTTTGGATATTAATTAATTATGATTTATTTTTAAAATAAATGTTTAAATATGATAAATGGATTGTTTGATAAATAAATTCTTGGTTTTTATAATAAAACCCCTCCAACAGAGGTGCTATGTCTTCAAAAACTCATAGTGATACTTTATATTTACTTATAATTTTTTATAAATGGGGATTATCAGTGGATGATCCCTTTTCCCTTGACTTTAAATTTAATAATGACATAATTTCTTTCCTTTCTCACTTTCTTGCATTTAATTAGTGTTGTATAATTTATATAATAAATTCTTAATTATGATACATGAATTTTTTTCTAAGAAAAGTAAGGTTTTTTATAATAAAACCCTCTAACAAAGGTTTTTTGTCTTCCAAAACTCACACTAATAATTTATGTTTATTTAGATCACTTGTACATATTGCTTATTAGTTCTTTATGCCTTTTTATCACTGTTGGAATGTGGAATATTTAGATCATAGCCCTTATAAATGTTCATCAATGGAGTTCCCCCCTTGAAAATAAATGTTAAACCAAACAAGACACCTTCTACATGCTTGGCCTAGTTTTTAATTAAATTTAAATGTGTAAGTGATTCCCCATTTCTTATGACACCTTCTAAGCACATGGACCATTTTATAAATGTAATAACATGTTTAATAAATGGGAATACCCAAGTAGGGTAATTCATATTTTTTAATGAAACCTTCTAAGTGTTTCTTGAAACTCAATAAATAAATTTCCTTGTTTGTTTAATCGAATAGCTTTCTTTGTTAATGGGATTACCCATATAGGTAGTTACCCAGTTAACCATGGAACCTCCTAAGTGCATCTTGATCCATGTTAAATGTTTTTCCTTCCCTAAAATGAATTAATTGGTTTATAATGGAATGAACCCAAGGGATAGTAAGTCCATGCCCCTTTTATTATGCTTAGGCTCATTTCCTATTGTCCTTGTCCATATGCCATAGTTGGTTGGCTTGATAAACTACCTCTAACCATATATTTGAATGCTTATTCTTGACATCTTGAATTTATTAAATGTCACTTATGACATGTGATTATATATAAATGTTATGCATTGTTGTGATTTGTTATTGGATGCTTGGTTCACTTGACACGGGCTCAAAGAGAAGATGGGTTTCGTATTAAGGACTCATGGATGGACTCGCCATGCTCAGTGGGTTATGAACTCACCTACCAGGGGAAATTCATTGGCTTTCCAAGAAAGGGATTACTAGGTGATTTCTTATACTCTTGAGTTAATCTAGTTCCCTATGAGAGAAACCGTGAACAGACCTGTTAGAAAGATGGCTACACTATGCCTTGTGTGATACCTGATCCCCTATGTGTGATACCTAGTATGGACCCAGATTCACCATGCCTTGTGTGATACTAGAGACTATTTATGAATATCCTAGGAAGAGCATTGTGGAATTAGATTATATCAGATGTACCATAGCGATAACTAGAATTCTTTTTAGATCACCATGGATGGGCTCAGACTCCATCACAAGATTTGATAAATGCTTTGTATGGTTTCATTTGTGGTTCATTATTATTACCCTTGTTATTTGGAATAGATTTTTATCTTTTGACATGATACTTTTACTTAATGGCATTCTATTATATATATAATACTTTCCTTGTTATGTTCCCTTCTTGATTGATCACTTTCTATGGTCAGGGAGAGAACATGGGTTCCGTATTAAGGATCCATGGATGGACTCATCATGCTTGATTGGGTGATAACCCGATGCATCAAGGGCGTTGATTTTCTTTCCAGGAGAGGGCGTATCAGGATGTTATTATACTCCTGAGTGATATCAGTTCCATAGGGTAGAAACTATGGAAGGACCTATTAGAAAGATAGATACACCATGCCTCAGGTGACACTCGGTCCCCTCTGTGATATACCTTTGACATACTCAGAGTTACCATGCCTCGAGTGATACTTGGGATTCTATATGGATCGCCTTGGATGGACTCAGTGGTATTGTATTATCGGATGTTCCTATTGTGATAATTGGGATTATTTTTAGATTTCCTTGTACGGTCATGGTACTCCACCTCTATATTTGACGGATTTATTGTTTAATTATATGAGTGGAATCCTTTGTTATTATTCTTGATATTGCTTATGAATATGTGATGCTCTTATGTTTTTTACTATTTTCACTTGAATACATGTTATTCATTAAACAGGTACCTATTTGTGAAACCCAGATTAAGAAGAAGTAGGTGATATGGGATGGGTGTTCATTTAGGAACCCATACCAAGGTGTTGTCATTTTGTCTATTTCTTGATCTGTGTTTATTATATTCGGAACACCCCTTAATTTATATTGCACGGTCTGGATTGGGATTGTCACTATGGGTGCCAACCTATTGATATTTATATCTCACACCCTACTTGAGCCACCATTGCACTGGGGTACCAGAGTAAACCTTCATCTTTACAGGGCATTGGACTTTGCTTGTTATTGTATGCTTGTACTTAAGGATTTAGGAGCACAGGACTGAGCTGAAGCTCAGGATTCTCATGGAGATCCCCTTTGGGATTTTTAGTCATTTTATTTACTTGAGTCCTATATTGTTCTGTATTCTATGTAAAGTTTTATGTTCAATTATTTAGCTTATATATCATAAAGTGGACATTCATGCTCTGTATAAACTAGCATTGTCCAATTTGAATTCATTTAATGTATTAGTTTTCTGCTGCTCTGTTATCTATTTATTTACTGCTTCCACTATTTTATTCTATTTATTATCTGTTATAACACTATGAAACTTTGATCTATGAGGGTATAGTCTCTCCATGGATACACCCTAAACCCTCACTATTGGTCTAAAACCTCTAGAATATGGAGAAATGCGTTTGAGGTCATGTGGAAACCAATCTAGCAACCAGTTTTGATAGTACGCTAGATCATGAAGTTACAAAGTGGTATCGAGCTTCCTTTTTTTTCCTTGATCTTACTATTTTGGGATGGTATATTGGATACTAGGGATGTGTTGGAACTTGGTAAATAGTAGTGTTAGGGATTGATCACCCAATATATGGGGAAATTACCGAGTGACCGGGGCTAGGGTTGATGTTAATGTCATTCATTATTATAGTTGATATGATTTCACCTTGAGTGAATGGTGTAATTTCTATTGTATATGTATTTATGTAATTTATGTTATTTTACCCTTGGACTATTAAGTAAAGGATGAATCCTTACATGAATCATAATAGGCACATAGGTATTCACATGTCATACATATGCCACACCATATAACTACATTGATAAGTTGCATACTGATATTATTGTGTTCCATGAATGCTATTCCATGCTGTTGTGTTTATTAGCATGACTTTTTTTATAACCTTTTTAGGTGTTAATATGTTATGCTTCTATGCCTATAACATGTCTGCTCTGTGTCAGATGCCTGTGATGACATTCTAGTTTTGTTTTGATGTAATTGATTGCATGGACTAAATGGATTGGTAGTAATTAAATGGGAGCCAAATGCCAACTATAAAGTGTATGGGTTATTTTTAGATTTGTAGGTGTCCATCCATATCAATGAGCTATGATATATGAACATGTGTTATTTTTGAAATTTGAATAAATTTAAAGGGATTGGAAATGGAACCCCATGTGAAGTACTTTGTTTAAAAAACATCATGTAAGAGTAGTTTAAGTTCCTCCTTATGTAGCCATGAAATAGAATTGTAGGAATTTTCTATATTCCTTCTTTTTAGAAATGGCTTAGATGATCACCTCTTAAGCCTAGTGAATTTCATAGGTGTGACCCCATTATGGGTCAATGCTTTTTTTCTCTCACGAGGGGCTGGTATGAGGTAGGTAGAACCCTTAATGTTTAAAATTCCTTGCTAAATCCTATGAGTTTTCTGATGTTTGGTTCTGTTTAGGCACTATTGTCCCTGGTAGGAATTTTAGTTTCTCTATGATACCCTAGTTTGGATGGGTGATCATGGTTTCTTTGTCCCATTTTTATGGGTATGAGTATCGAGTAATTCTCAGTTTCAGTAGGTTAGACATGCCTCATGCATGTTCAACTGATTAGTAGGTCTCGTGACCCTCTCTATTCTATTTCGATGGCTTGGGATGCCATCTCTCTATTTTGAAGTCATATGAAATAGAGAAAAACTGTGCCTGTAATCTATGTAGGCCATCATATAATTGAATGAATAGGGATGATAAACCTATGGGTAGTATCCAGGATGTGTCATTTGGATTCTAAAATATCAGGGTAGAATGCGGTGGTATACGCGGTGCCTATCGAGATGCTAAATATTGTAATAAACTGGTTGAGATCAGGGAAATCTTGATCTTTTTTATGTTTTTTATGGTCTTGGGTCATCTCTGGAGTAGAGTGACCTGAGTGTTAAATAAGAAAGTTTGTCCCATTTCTCAAGAGGAATTTATCGAGACTCGAGAGTTTTGACACTCCGGTTGGTTCAGTTTTGGTTCCCTTGTATAATGCCTTAACATTTGTGAGTGTGACTTGGAGGAGAATCACATGTTCATTTAATTTGATAATTTTATCTAGAACACTAATCAGTGGATTATCTATACCTATTATTTTGATGACTAGGACACTCCTAAGGTGGGGAGCTTTGTGTCGTTTTGGTTTTACTGTGCCCTTCTGAGTAGAAGGGACACAACAAAAGGGGACCATTGGAAATTTTCAGTTCTTCTATAATTCCATTGAGTCTTTCAAGTGTTAAATTGTGTCAATGATTACTTAGAAGCATAAATTCAATGTGATTATCGGTGTTTGAAACCCTTTGGAAACATCATTGGAATCAGATGGACTTCAGTGATTAAATGTGAATGATTATAGAATTCCTTTGTGTGGTAAAGGAAAATGTTCGGTTAATGAAGGTGATTTAGAAAGTGAAGATGATTTTCCTATTTGAAGTCGAATAGTAGTGGTTCATCCATTTTCCTTCAGGTAATATTTAAAAATAATCTTACTGTATTCTTCCTTGAGAGACGAGCATGTTACCTATATTGACATCATCCTTGATACACTAAGAGAGCATTGGTCTTACACCAGACTGTAGTTTAAAAGTTGTTGGGTGGTTAAATTGTTCTCCCAATATTGCACGCAGAATGTGTGATTCTTATCAAGGCTTGGTTAGTCTTGAGTGACACTTGGATTTCTATGTAGGAATGCTTGGGATGAACTCTTGTACACCGACCATTTCATCCGACTTTAATGCAAGGATGAGGCCTCTCTGGGCTCAGTCAATGTTCTAACATGGACATATTGGCTTTTTACCAATATCTCACTTGTAAACATGGAGTATTAACTAACCTAGGATAGTTTATTAAACCCCCGTTTTAATGAATCTGAGTTTATCCTAGAATTTTTTTGGGCTTGGTGATTCCTAAATCAAGGAACGTCATTAGAAGTCAAGTATGGACTTTTGTGGATGTTCTTGTGTTGAATTCGATATACCTTGGAAGAAGGCATCATAGTTCATTTTGTAAAATTCCAGTCATCTAAGCAACTCAACTAGTTGTCTCTCTCGTTCAATGGAACTGTCAATGAAGGACCATTTTTTGGCACATCGTCAGGTGAGACAAGTGCAGTTTGTGTCATCTTGGGCCTTTCTGGAGGAATTGACTCGACCTAGACAACTAAGGTCAGTGGGGAATCCACCATCTGAACATTTCAAAATCATGCTAGAGCGTCACTATAATGCTTGAGGCATGCTTCATATCCAATTCCGATGGTGGAGGTGTTATGGTTTAGAATTGTTTCCCTTTTTTTAATGTTTGAGACCTATGGTGGGGAGAACCACCAGTTAGTTGTTTCCAGAGATGATGACATGCTCATGTATCTAGCTAAAGAGGCTCAGATATTCATTTTCTCAGTGTTTTGGTTGAAAACAAAATGGACATTGTCTCTGATCTTAATGGCTCAAGTTCCACTTTCCTAATCAATGATTAGAGGTGCATTGGGTGTTTGGAAATACAATGTGACCATCTAAGAGATACTTCACGACCCTTGTAGGTTAGGTTATGTTTTTTTTGTTCCTAAAGGCTTCTCAGGGATAAGAAGCTCTAAGGTGGGGAGGTTGTAATGACCCTTGTTTTTGATCTAGATGAAAAACCAAAGAAATTTTAGTTTTTTGTTTACTGGATAGGTCGTTATACAAACCGAGCTTTGGATGTTAATTTCAAGAGTTGGATCACTATTATGTGTTTTATTTAAAGAAATTAAATTAATTAAATTAAAATTTAATGAATATAAATGGGTAAATAAAAACAATGAAAAGTTTTAATAATAATAATAATAATAATAATATTTATTTATTATTATTATTATGACGATGATGATGATGATGATGATTATAAATTTAAGTTAAATTTTAAGACACCCAAATGGGGTCTTCTTCTGCCATGTTCACATGACACTTCTGGACAAATCCCATGGGCACGTGATCCCCTTCTCCCTCTTCCTCTCTGGCTCACATGACACACCCCCATGGCCACCTCCTTTGGTTTATGTTTTTCTCGATTTTTATTCATGAATCTCTTAGATGCTTCAAGTTAAGATCTCATCTCCTTTATCCTCTCCATTTCTGGAAAAAAATTTATCTCCCCTTCACCCTATCTATTTGACCAAAACCCTCGGTTAGGGTTAACCTAGTTTTTTGTGTTTCTTTCAATTTTTGGGTGTGTGAAGTCTCCCTCACGACCCCCTTGTTCATATTCCGACAACCTCCACTGAAGTCAAAGTGATTTAGATTTCCTTGAACCACCCATCATAAATTTTTTGTAAGGATTCCATCGTTCTTTGTTTTCTTTTAATTTATTTTTGGAGCTTTCATAATATTTGTAGTCCTGGAAATTTTTCTTCAAGTGCATGGACCTTTCCATGTCCATTTTTGGGTTTCCACCACTATCTATGGTAGGGTTTTACCTCCACTGCATTGTTTCACACATTTTAATTTAGGGTCCTTAAGTGTTTTTGATCCCCTCATAATTTTTTTGTAGTGTGTTAGACCCTACCTCGATTTTTTGAGTACCTATCTTTTGTTGTAGTGGGTTTTGATCATCTTTTAGGGCGTGCACTCACATACAGTGGTATGTGTGTCTATATATATATACACCATCCTTGTAAATATTACCTCACATCGAGGGGAATATGAACATTGGATTAAGAGGTATATATATATATATTGGAAATGTATGTGGGTGAAAGTGTGGAGTGGCTTTGAGTGGTCGCTGCTCAAAGTTTACAGTGCCAAAAATTTTGGCTTGGTCATATACTTGACGTAGGGCCTCATTCCATTTTCCAATTTAAATTTAAGTATGCTTTGACTTTACGGTTTCCACACTTTGGATATTAATTAATGCTTCTTTATTTTTAGAATAAATTTATAAATATGATAAATGGATTATTTGATAAATAAAGTCATGGTTTTTATAATAAAACACCTCCAATGGAGGTGCCTTTTCTTCGAAAACTCACAGCGATAATGTATATTTATTTATATTTCTTTTTAAAAGGTTATTACTAGTGTAGGATCCCTTTTCCATTGACTTTGAGTTTAAGAATCCCTTAATTTCTCACCTTTCACAATTTTTTTCATTTAATTAGTGTCAGATAATTAATAGAATAAATGTTTAGTTAGGATACATGATTTTTTTACTAAGAAAATTCATGGTTTTTATAATAAAACCCCTCCAACAGAGGTTCATTGTATTCAAAAACTCACAATGATAATTTATGTTTATTTAGATTGCTTGTCTCTATTTATTGGTAGTTTTTATGCCTTATCATCACTATTGGAATGTGGCATATTTATAACATAGACCTTATAAATGTTCTTCAATAGAGTTTCCCTCTTGAAAATAAATGTTAAATGAACCAAGACACCTTCTATGTTCTTGAACTAGTTTTTAATTTGAATTAATTGTGTAAGTGATTACCCCTTTCCAATGACACATTCTAATTACATGTTCTATTTTATAAATGTAATAACATGTTTAATAAATGGGAACTCCCAAGAAGATAAATTACCATTTGTCGATGACACATTCTAAGTGTCTATTGAACCTCAAAAAATAAATTGATTTATTTGTTTAATTGAATAAATTTCTTCGTTAATGGGATTTCTAATGTAGTTAGTTTCCCAGTTAACCATGGAACATCATAAGTGCCTCTTGAGCCATGCTAAATATTTTACCTTCCCTAAAATGAATTAATTGGTTTAGAATGGAATGAACCCATGTGAGGGTAAGTCCATGACCCTTTTCTTAATCTTATGATTAGTTACCATTGTATTTGGCCATATACCATAGAAGGTTATCTTGAGCTACATACCAATCACCTTATATTTGAATGATTATGGTTGATATCTTGAATTATTTAAATTTAATTTATGGCATGCGATTATATAAAACTGTTTTTCCATGTTGTGATATGTGTTTGGTTGTTTGGTTCACTTGACATAGGATGTGAGAGAACATGAGTTCCATATTAAGGACTCATGGATGGAATATCCATTTCTCGGTGGGTTACGAACCGATGCACCCAGGGCTATGATTTGGCTTTCAAGGAAAGAGATTCTCAGGCGGCTTATTATAATACTGGATGATACCGGTTCCCTAGGGTAGAAACCATTAACTGAACAGTTGGAAATATGGATACACCATTCCTTGAGTGATACTTGGTCCACTATGTGTGATACCTGGGATAGATCTAGATTCATCATGCCTCGAGTGATACCATAGAATACTTATGGATCTCATGGGACAAAATCAGTGGTATTGGATTATATTGGATGTACTATAGTGCTACCTGGGAATCTTTTTAGATCACCAGGGATGGTCTCAGACTCCACCACAAGATTTGACTAATGCTTTGTATGGTTTCACATGTGGTTCATTATTATTACCCTTGTTATTACGAAGAGATTATTAGATTTTGGCACGAGATGTTTACTTAATGGCATGATATTATATATATAACCCTTTCCATGTTATGTTCCTTTCCTGATTGATCACTTGATATGGGTTGGGAAAGAACATGGGTTTCATATTAAGAATCTATGGATGGACTCACCATGCTCCTTTGGGTTATGACCCGATGCACCGCGGGTGATGCTTTGGATTCTAGATGAGGGATTCTTGGGTGGTTATTATACTCCTGAGTGATATTGGTTCCCTAGGGGAGAAACCGTTGATGGAATTGTTGGAAAGATGGTTGTTCCATGACTCGGGTGACACTCGGTTCCCTCTATGAGATACCTAGGACAGACTCAGAGTTACCATATCTTGAGTGATACTTGGGATTCTATATGGATTGCCTTTGACAGACTCATTGGTATTGTATTATTAGATGTTCTCATTCTGATACTTGGGATTCTTTTTAGATCACCTTGGATGGGCATGAGACTCCACCTCTGGATTTGATAGTTTGATTATTTAATTATATGAGTGACATCCTTTGTTATTATTAATTATCATGATTATGCATATGTGATTAGCTTACCTTGTTTACTATTGACACTCGTATACATGTTATGCCTTTCATAGGTACCTCTTTTAGACACACAAATTAGGTCGAAGTAGGGGATATGGGATGAGTGTTCATTTAGGAAACTATACCAAGGTGTTGTCATTTTTTCTATCACTTGCTCTACATTTATTATATTTTCCACACTCCTTAATTTATATTGCACTTTCTGGATTGGACTTGACACCATGGGTGCCGACCTATCGAGTTTTACATATCACACCCTCCTTGGGATGCCATTTCAATGGGGTACCCTAGTAGACCATCATGTTCATAGGACCTTAGTATTTTCTTGTTTATTTATGCTTGTACATGAGGATTTAGGAGCATAGGACTTAGCTAGAGATCATGATGCTCATGGAGAACACCTTTGGACTTTTTATCCATTTTCTTTACTTGACTCCTGTATTTTTTGTATTATAAAGAAAGATGTATGTTTATTGTTTTAGCTTATGTATCATCAACTGGACATTCATGACCTGTATAAACTAGCATTGGATACTTTAAATTCATTTAATGTATTAGTCTTTTGATTCTTTTTTATCTGTTTATTTACTGATTCTGCTGTTGTATTATATTTTTTTATCTATTGTAAAATTGTGAAACACTAATCTATAAGGGAATAGAATCCACAAGAACATACCCTAGACCCAATCTACTTTTCAGAAACATCTGGCATATGAGGAGATGTGCTGGAGGTCATATGAAGAGCGGTCCGACTACCAATTTTTATGGTAAGTTGGGTCAGGAAAATACATATACATTTAAATAAGTACATATAAAAATAGGTATATATTTCTATACATACATATATACAAGTACATACACATAAAAATATTTATAAGTATATTTTAATACAAGATCATAAATACATACATATAATATTATATCTATAATATGAACCAGATATCTCCAATACCAAATTTTCACCATAGATTTCCAGTGTTATTTTTAGCATTGAGGGTTTATAATTATACATATATACAAGTGTATACAAATATCAGTATATGGATCCATAAGTACATACTTTTATATAAGTTTTATAATTATACTTTAATGTAAGAAGATACATATATATTTAAATTTTCACAATTATCCCTACCATGTTTATTTAATTTTATGTTTAAATTTTTTAAAGAGAAACAATAATTATTACAAAAGTTCAGAGAGGGGGATTAAAAAGAAACAAAGAAGCTACTGTGCCTACAAGTACTTGGGGAGACTTGATCATAAGACCTCCCATGAGACTCATAGAGACAAAACCTCTAGGTTGCACCCCTGGGGGAAAACAACAACAATAGATTAATATAAAATAAATATAAAAATCACAATATTATACATATCATTATAATTTTTTCTTATATTTTTACAAAAAATTATTTGAAGCTAAATTTTTTTAAATAATAAACATAATAAATACATATAAACCAAGTTTAAATATAATAATAATATCAAGTGTTATGATATATTAATAAAATAAAAATATGATAAACATGATAAAAATTTGCATATAAACATATATATTTACACTTTAAATTTACAGTGTATTGTTTTGTACGTGGTGTATATACTATATTTTTAAAATAACGATTTAAGTTAAACCATTTTAAATAATAGAAACAATAAAAACATATAAACTAAATCAAATAATAGTAATAGTACTACATGAAATTTTATAAAATATCAATAAAATACATTATATATATACATGTATATTTATATGTATGCATGTATATGTATATGTGTTCATTTATATAATTATATTTTTATGTACTTATGAAACATAAATATAAAAATACATTATACATATATTCATTATTATTATATACATATGTGTATAGTTGATATTTTTTAAATATATTTATCAAGGTGTATTTATAAAAAACCTAAGTAATATACAAAAAAATACACTATAAATTTGTAAGGAAAACCTATATATATATATATAGATAGAGAGAAAAAAAATTAAATTTTAATTTTTTTCATATATCAGTATAGAAATATTCATATTTATACCATGATAATTTTGAAATTGAATGATAAACTTTTTTATATCATATGAATCAAATATATTATATGGATGTCTATGGTGAAAAAATAAAAGGAAAGGGAGGAGAGAAGGTGGGCTGTAAGAAAAATAGTGCAATACAAAAAATAAAACATTTTTATTTAAAAACTAAAACTTAAAACATTTAAAAACTCAAAAATATTTTAAAACATAAGAAAATAAAAAAAACCCAATTAACACAGTACCTGCTATGTCTTAAAAAACCAATATTGTTTAAAAAAACATCAAAGTGCAAGCACATAACATATGTTTTGTATTTTTAAAACTCTTAGAGATTTTTGATTAACTTTGTAAAAAATATTAAAAACATAAAATATATGTTATGCATTATGAAATTTGAAAATAACACATTTTTTTAACATTTATAAACACATAACAGTTTAAATTCTTTTAAAAATAAAAATGTCACAAAATACATGTTATATGTTTTGAAAACATCTAAAACACTTAAATTTTTTAAAATAAAGTTATTAGAATAATAAATTATTGAATAAATCCCTGAAGCATAAAATATTACAATTAATATGTTTGTTAGAACAAATATTTATAAACTCAAAACTATTACAAAAAATAATGTAATATTTTTTTTTGTAAAATATGTTTTGTGAGATTTTAAATATATATAAAAAAGTTATTAAGAATTTAACTAAAACAAAATAAACAAATACATGAAATTACTATTTAAAAAAAAATTTACAAAACTTTATAAATGGTATTAAAAACATAAAATAAATGTTACGGTGGTTAAAAAATAGAATATTAAAATATTTTATTTACAAAAAATACATGTATAAGGTCAAAACTATAAAATAACTAATAAAAAAATAATAAAGTCAAAAAAAATATTTTTATGTTTAAAAAATAAAGCAATTAAAATAAGATTATTTTAAAAAACTGATATCACATTAAAAAAATGCACAAAACATGTATTTAGTGTTTTTGAAAATAATTATAAGCTCAACAAGTAGCACTGAAAGCAGAGAATTTGAGTTTTGTGATAAGAGACTAAAAATTGAAACCCTCTTAGTAAAAATATTCATAAACATTAAATTATTAAAAATTGTAATAACATAAAAAATAAATCCACACATCTTGTGTCATATATTTCAAAACAATTAATGTATTTATAAAAGTAAACAATAATGAATATTAAAAAAAGTAATAAAATGACAACTGATTTTTACATAGCACATGTTTTGTTCTTTAAATATGATTAAAAATAATTTTTAAATCAAATTATCAGTTTTTAAATCACGAAAAGTGTGGTATATATATTTATATTGAGAAAATAATATATATATTAGGAATCAATCGAAGTATCATTAAAAATCTAATTAGGAAAATGATCAAACCAAACATGGTCTCCCCAATCCTTCCCAAATCCAGCCAAATGGTTAGTTGAAAGAATACCTCCTCTTTTAATGAAAAGTTTCACAAAAAGAAAATATATAATAAGGATCAAATCTTTCTGAGAATAATACCATATGGTCATGAGTCCTCTCCATGATTGGATATTGTTCTAATCATCTAGAGGGAATCAAATTCAATAATTCCCAACCTTTGGGTGAGCTGAAAGAATACCATGAAGAATAGTAGAAGACTCCACCACATTTGGTCCCAGTTAGCCCGAAAAATCATGCATTGAGCCAACACAATTTGACCATCTCTTTGGAGGGAAATAATCTAAATACCCACCCTTGAACCAAGATAGACAACAAAGTCAATATTTATCTTGGAAAATCTTTCTAGGGGAGGGGTTAAAATAGATGAATCCTGAAGGGTCCACCCAATGGAGGGATTAGTGTTATTTTCAGTCCAAAAATTCATCCATTTTGATTAAATTTCGAACGATATATGATCTTGGGTCACCTTTACTTAAAAATTACAATAATTTCTTATTGTTCGAACCATTCAAGGGGTGGTACAAATCATCCCGACCACCCTAGGCTTAATGTAGTGCAACCACTTATGTAGATTATGGGAAAAATCTAAAGAGAAATTTAAAAACTCCCAAAAATTCAACTTCCACTCCTTCCACACACCATCATCACTGTGAAATAGAAGAAAAACAAGCATTGGAGTTTCCACATCTTGTAGACATATAGGGAAGGTGTCATCTAGAGAGATGTGCTTCTTCAAAAGGAGATCAGAGTTGGGAGGACACCATAACATGTCTTCCACCAAAAAAATATAGCTTTAGTCTAGACATTGAGCGACCAAATATCCTTCCATAATTAATAAATATGAATATATGAAGACCCATCCACTAACAACTTATAACCCAATCGATTTGTGTACTTTCCAAGGGGCTCCTCTTTCTAGCATCACTAATCAATAACCATCTATGGTGTAATAGGGACACTAAAGATAAGATGATAGTCTCTTTCATTGAACCAACTGAATATCTGGTCATGATCCATATCCTCTAAGGATTAATTAATTAGACAACAAACCCTTGCATTCTCAAATCTCAAAACAACATGAAAAGAAACTATTTGGTTTGTGTTTTCCACCAACCATAGATCACTCCATGCATACACATCATTCTAATTTTTAATCCCACCACACCCTTTATCAAGTGTGGAATTTTCTCCCCAAATTCTCCTCCACAATAATCTAGGTTTAGTCCCCAGCTGGGCATACATGAAATCATAATGATAAAAATATTTTGTGTGGAATAATTTTGAGAAGATAATTTTTGGGTAGGAAAGAATGCACCAACCTTGTTTCTCTAAAAGTGCATCATTAAACAACTTTAGGTTTCATAAAAAGATCCCCCCTATAGAACTTAGATATAAAAAGATTTTCCCATTCCACCCAATGGGTGTTATGATTACCATCATTATATCCCCACAAAAATTAGCCAACCATGAATGGATATGGTCACCAAGAGTTTCAGGAAACTTTAAAAGTGACATAACATAAGAAGGAATCGCTTGGGAATTTTTTATAACAAGAGTCTTCTTCACAACTTTTGAAATTTTCCTACTAGAACATAAATAAATATTTTTGTTCATTCTATCAAAAATTAATGAGAATAATTGTTTATTTTATCTTTTAATAAGGATCATAAGGCCTAAATATTTCTGGTATTTTTCAATGATTGGAAACCCACACAACCACTACAAATCTTTCCTCGATGATAATATTCCTCTACTAAAGGAAATTTTTGATTTCGCTGGATTTATACAATTTCTATAATCCCTTTAATATGTATCAATTATTTTCAAAACTAAACAATATTATTTATGAGTAGCACACACAAAGAGAATGTTGTTATCTAAAAATAAGAGGTGAGAAATATGGGGACCATTTAAACATACCTTAGCACAATGGATGACTCCTTCCTCCATAGATTTCAAAATAATATGATAAAAAATACGCCATAAGATAAAGAGATAAGGAGATATAAGATCCCCTTGTTGTATTCCCGTTGAGGATTTAAAACACTTTCGATGGAAAACATTGATGTTAATTATGAAAGTCACTGAATTCACACTGTTCATGATAGTGTAAACCAATTTATTCCCAAAACCCATTCTATAAAGAAAAAACTCTATGAAAAGACATTCAACCCCATCGTAATATTTCATTATATCAAGATTCATCAACACCACTCTTTTCTTCACAGATAAGTGAGTCTTCACATAGTAGAAAACCTCATCAACAATGGTTTCATTTTCTTTGATTGATATCTTCCAAAAAAATGAACTTTGGTTTTCAGTAACAATAAGAGGATGAAAACCCCATATATGAGCCACTATAATTTTAGAAAGAAAATTGTAGATGATGTTTCATAGAATGATGGGCCATAACTATGTGATTTTATGGGGATTATGGAACATTGGGATGGGAGTAATCAAAATTTTGTTCATACATTCAAAATATGATCTTCCTACCCACATATTCTTAATCAGGTGAGCTACATCATGACCAATAATATTACAAAAGCATCAGGACCAATAATATTACAAAATCATTTGTAAAAAATATTATAGAAACCTTCAGGTCTCGAAACCATTTTATAAGTAGTATTATGAATTTCAACTAAAATTTCATCATCGGTAACATCCCTTTACAATAGTCAATTCATATCCTTTGTGACGAACTTCAAAATGAAATTGGATAAGGAATCTATAATTTCAATACTCTCCACCTTATACAGATTATAGAAAAAATCTAGGGTAATTTAATTATTATTTTTGGAATCAAGGGATACCGTCCCCATTTAATCCTCAAGTTGGGAAATATGGGTTTTTATCCTCCTTACAATATATTTTTGATGAAAAAATTAGTATTATGGTCACCCTCCTTATTATGGGCTTCTCTTTCTCTAATATACCGGTATCTTTCCTTCTCTCTCAATTTCATACTCAATGTCTTCTTAGAATAAGAGATATACCTTAGTATGAGATTACTACATGGGAGAGAAATGAATCTTTTCAAATGGATATCTTCATAGTTGATGCATCTATTAAACTCCCCAAACCTTGTAGAACTCCACCTCTAGATACTATAGGCCACACTTCAGATATTTAAAGGAAATACCTAGTTTCGATTCTCCCAGGATGACCAAACCACCTCATCACATCCTTTATCATGGAGCCACATGATTTCAAATTGAAAATAATGCTTCAATATCATCCTACCTCTTTGAGAAAAAATAGATAGGATAATTAGACAATGATTGGATGAGACCGATGGAAGGTGAAAAATCAAGAAGGCGCAAAAAATAGATTTCCAATCATTGGTACCCATATATTTATCCAACCGTTAGGAAATATGACCAACAATTGAATTTCATATTTATCAAGTGAATAAGTTCCTTGAACATCCAAGATCATGAAGTGAATTCAAAGTGATATAATTCAAAAAAACTCCATAGTCGCACCATTCCGTAGGCATCCTACTTCTTTTTCATGAAGGAAAATGATTTCATTGAAGTATCCCCCCAAATGAGGAGAGTTCAAAAGATAGAATCACACAATAGTCTCAATAGATTTCATGAATTGGATTTTGACTTGGTTGTCAGGCCTCCTATAGAATCGAAAAAAGTTCCATAGAGGAACTACTGATAAAAAACCATAGCAACAATGTGGTTGTTTGAGAAGTTAGAAATCCAAACATCAAGGTCATCCTTTCAGAAAATAAAATTACCTCTAGAATTCCCTCATCTTCTGATAGTAAAAACATTCTTAAAACTGATTTTTGAACCCAAAAGGAAAGAATCCTTTTTTCTAACATAGTTCAGATACAAAAACTATGTCAGGGATGTATTTTGTAATCCATAAATGAAGAGTATAATTTTTTTTTGGATTTCCAAGACCCTGAAATTTCCAAAAAAAGGTTTTCATTTCCCTAGGTAGGGTTGGGATATTCTATCCTCCCCCTCAACTTATGTGTTCATCTCATTATTTTCTAACCTCATAATATTTTGGAAGCTCAAATTATCCTCTTTAGCCTACTCTTCATGAGAGTGATTCCTATTTCATATTAAAATGCTAGAAGTTTCAATATTTTTCATCCCAAATTCTTTTATTTTCCACCCCCATACATTTTAACCAAATGGTCTAGCTCCTTTTGTTGAATTTTGAACCATCATGTTCCAGGTTCTCTAAGGACAGAACCGGGTGGATCTTCTTTCTCACTACTGCCAATAAAAATGAAGTGTGTATTCTCTGTTGTGCGGTCCAGATTCCTACCCTCAATATTTCTTGTACCATTACAAAAATCATCCCCATATCTATAAGACTCTTACCTAACTTCCTTTTGAAAATCCATATGAATTCCAACCTCTGTTAAGGAGGTTTTTTTTTCAAGTACGAGACACAACCTTAACACTAGTTTCCTTATCAAAACTCTCCTGATTCCTTGGGGTCTCCCCAAAATCCATGGAGGTGTGAAAATCAAGAACCTATTCAGTGATAGTTTTGGGTGGACCCAGAAAGATATCATTTGACTTCCTCTAAAGATATGACCATCCAACCTTATTTTCTTTCTTAATCTTATAACAATCCTTTTTTTCTCTACCCATGAGACCTAGACCCCCCTAAACCTTTTTATCGAAGCCAAGGACCGCACTAGAAAAAAGTATGACCCTATGATTCATTTTTTTACATTCATAAATCCATTATAGATGGACTAGGACTCTGTAAAAAGAGTATAAAATTAGGATCCTCTCATATTCAAATGATATCCAAGAATATGAATCTCTTTTTTAAGAAACGTACCTCACTATAGCAGTTGGTCGACATTCAGCAAAACTTTCACCTTAATAATTGACCCCTAATAGATTAAGTCTGAAGAGTCCTATTAAATAAATTTTCCAAGGACATTCCTAATCCAATCCACCGCCTTTGAATATATCTGAGAAAAATGTATCCCTTTTATTCATATCGAGAAAGGGGTCCATGAAAATTCAGTTTCATAAACATCTAACTCATTTTAATTTTATAGATAACCATTAAGTTATTATCAAAGGACCATTATATACCATTCATAACTTTGTTTATATTTCAAAGAAAAAAAACTCAAAAATATGAATCCCCAAACCCAATTCCCAAATCACAAACTCATTATAGAGTTTCCATACCATCTGAAACATGTTTCACAATGCATTATGATTATAATATTTCTTTGTTAAAAATTTTCTGACCAAAAGGATAGGTAGCTGATGATAAAAAGTTTCATCCAATATGTCATCCATTGGAACCAATATGAGTTCTTTATCCATAAGGAAGAAACATCTCCACTCATTGATTAATTCTTTTTCCGTAAAGAAATGGTCGAGGAAATGGAGAAAACTACAGAACACCCAGTAAGAGTCCCCACCATGAGTGGTTCTTCGAGTAGATGGATACATAGACCCTAGGAGTGATCCCAAAGATGTAGATACTAGGATGAAACCCCTGGAGGGATGAAACCCTAGAGTAAAAACCTAGGAGATGAAAACTCTCATTTGTAGGAGAGACATATTCCTCTAATTATATTCTTAAACGTGTTATATGTTTGTAGACTAAAAAATAAAACATAAAAAGAATAGTTATAAACTCAAAATTCTTATAAAAAATAATGAAATAAAAAAACAAGAATATTTTAAAAATAAAACATAAAAAATTAATACACAAAACGAGTTTTGTGTTAAAAATATTTAAAGGACCAAAAAAACAGTATGAAAAGCACAAAAAATGTATTATGTGTCTAGAATTATTAAATAAAACATCATTTCCACAAATAGGCCCATAAAAAGTGTAAACAAATGGTCTTTAACAATGCTAAAAAAGTGATTTTATCCTAAGAACCATTAAAAGGGGGACCCCTTTATCAGCGCTTTCAATAACAGTGATAAATGGGGGCCTTTATCAACATTAGAAATAACATTGATAAAGGAACTACTACTATAGTGTGTTGTTTGAATTACAACATACTGAAACAACAACCTATATTTGGAAATTTCAAAATACTTTAATTGAAATAAAAATTACATCACAAATACATAAAGAACAATATATTGTAGACATTTCAAATAGTTTTTTGTACACTTACATTAGCAAGTTCTATCAAAAAATTAAAAAACATCAATGTTTCATTATCTTTATCACCCAACCCCCTCTCAAAAAAACATGATCAATGTATCCATTACTGAAAAAACCACCCCAACTCAAGAAAAGTTACCCACCTATATAAGAAATAAATTCTCATGATTTTAATAATATCAATAAATAAATTAAACAAAATATGAAATAATACATGAATAAAATGTTAATTTTAAATAAAAAGGAACACTTACAGTCATACTGGTCACACCATGAATTAGATTAAGGTGGGGATGATTCCTAAACATACCAAATGACTTATGGATCATTTTCCTAAAGCATCAAAACAATCTGAATATGTTTGTTTGGTTTTGATCATGTCACTTTTCTTTTTTACTAGATTTCCATTTGAAACTGAAACCACATATTTTGAGTCATACGTGACACATCATGTGTTAATTTGATGTGAGACTGATTCTTACACATCAAAATTGACTTGTAAAACATTTTAAAAAAATATCAAGATAATATGAGAATATTTTCTTAGTTTTCAGTAAGTGACACCTGTTTTGAACTGAAATGTCAATTTTAGACCGATAACAGACACTTTGAGTCATACTGGACACATTTTGTATCATATGTTTGTGATTATATTTCATACTAATAAAAAATGACATATGGATAATTTTCATAAAGTTTAAAAACAATCAAAATGGGTTTATTTTGTTTTTAGTATGTGACATGTCTTTTTTTATTAAAATATAAACTTTAAATAAAAAGACACACTTAGAGTCATACCGGTCACACTGTGCATCTGACTAAGGTGTGGTTGACTCTTACACATTAAACATGACTGATGGATCATTTTACTAAAGTATAAAAATAATATGACTGCATTTTCTTGGTTTTTAGAATGTTACTTTTGGTTTTTACTAAAATGTCATTTTGAACTGAAAACACACACTTTGAGTCATACCGGTCACATCGTATGTTAGTTTGACGTGAGATTGATTCCTAAAAATAAAAAATGACTTATGAATCATTGTACTAAATTAGAAATAAAATCAGAGTGTGTTTTATTGGTTTTCAGTGAGTGACACGTTGAGAACTAAAATGTCAATTTTAAACTGATAACAGACACTTTGAGTCATATCAAGCACACCGTATATTGGATTGATGTGAAGATGATTCATGTGTGTCAAAAATGACTTTGGATCATTTTTATAGATTATAAAAATAATATGAATGTATTTTATCAGTTTTGAGTACGCAGCTTGTTTTTTTTACTAAAATGTTCATTTTAAATAAAAAGACATAGTTGGAGTCACATCGATCACAAAATGCATCGAATTGAGGTGTAGATGATTATTACACATAAAAAATTATTTATACATTATTTTCCTAAAGTATCAAAACAATATGAATGATTTTACTCAATTTTATGTATGCCACTTGTGTTTTTTTACTAAAATGTCATTTTTAACTGAAAACACACATTTTGAGTCATATCAGTCACATCGTGTGTCAGATTTATATGAGACAAATAACTACACATAATAAATGAATTATTAATTTTTCCCTAATTTATCAAGAAAACTAGAGTGTGTTTGATTGTTTTTAGTGAGTGACACATGTTTTAAACTAAAATGTCAATTTTAAACTGATGACAGACACTTTGAGTCATACCAAGAAAAAAGTGTATAAAATTGAGGTGAGGATGATTCATAAACATCAAAAAACTACCTATGGATCATTGTAAAAAAGTATAAAAACAATAAAAATGTGTTTGATCAGTTTTGAGCATGTTACTTGGCCTTTTTACTAAAATTATTATCAATTTTAAATAAAAAGACACACTTGAATTCATACCAGTTACACCATGCACCAGACTTAGGTGAGGCTTATTCCTACACATCAAAAATGACTTATGGATTATTTTACCAAAGTATTAAAACAATTAAATTTTTATTTGTTTTGAGTATGTCATTTTTGTTTTTTTACTAAAATTCCATTTTAAACTAGAAACACACACTTTGAGTTATACCGGTCACATTTTGTATCGGTTTTATGTGATATTGATTCATAAAAATCCAAAATGACTTATGAATCATTGTAATACATTATGAAGATAATAAATGTCTTTTTTCTATTCTTTTAGTGAGTGACACATGTTTTGAACTAAAATGTCAATTTTAAACTAATAACCGACACTTTGAGTCGTATGAAGAGCACTATGTATGATATTGAGGTGATGCTAATTACTACATGTCAAAAATTACATATGGAACATTTTACTAAATTATACAGACAATATTAATATTTCTTCTTAGTTTTTAGTAATTTACTAATGTTTTTTACTAAAATGTCAATTTTAAATGAAAACACACACTTCGATTCATATCAGTCACACCGTGTGTCAAATTGAAGTGAGGATTATTCGTAAATAGAAAAAATGAATAATGAATAATTTTAATAAAGTATCAAAACAATATGAATGAGTTTTATTAGTTTTGAGTATGTCACTTGTGTGTTTTACTAAAAATTTCATTTTAAATTGAAAACACACACTTTGAGTCATACCAGTCACATCTTGCATCAGTTGGATGTGAGACTGATTTATTAATATAAAAAATAAATTATGAATCATTTTAATAAATTATCAACATTATTGGACTGTGTTTTCTCATTTTTTAGTGAGTGACTTGTGTTTTGAACTAAAATGTCAATTTTGAACTAATAACAGACACTTTGAGTCATACCAGTCACATTGTGTGTCAAGTTAATGCTATACTAATTCCTAAACATAGAAAAATGAATAATGAATTTTTTCACTAAATTATCAAGACAATCAGAGTACATTTTCTTTTTTTCTAGTGAGTGACACATGTTTTGAACTAAAATTTCAATTTTAAACTGATAACGGCCAATTTGAGTCATACCAGACACACCATTTATTGGATTGAGGTGAGGATGATTCCTATACATCAAAAAGGACATATATATTGTTTTCCTAAAGTATAAAAACAATCTGAATGCGTTTTCCTAGTTTTGAGTATTTTAGTTGTATTTTTTACTAAAATATGAATTTTAAATAAAAAGATACAATTGGAGTCATACCGGTCACAACATGTGTCAGATTGAGGTGAAGATAATTCCTTCACATAAAAAATAATTTATCAATCATTTTCATAAAGTATCAAAAAAATCCAAATGTGTTTTCTTGATATTGATTATATCACTTGTCTTTTTTACTAAAATTCCATTTTAAACTAGAAACAAGCACTTTGACTCATGCTAGTTATATAGGGTGTCAGTTTGATGTGAGACAGATTCACACACATAAAAAATAACTTATGAATAGTTTTCCTAAATTATTAATACAATTCAAGTTCATTTTTTTGTTTTTAGTGAGTGACACACATTTTGAACTAAAATTTCAATTTTAGACTAATAATAACCACTTTGAGCGATATCTAGAACACTATGCATCAGATTGAGGCGTGACTAATTTATACACAAAAAAATGACTTATGGATCATTGTCCTAAAGTATCAAAACAATCTAAATGCATTTTCTCTATTTTTATTATGTCAATTATATTTTTTACTAAAATGTAAATTTTTAATAAAAAGACACACTTGGAGTCATACTGGTCACTAGTAATGAAAAAATGGCCTATATCCCATGGGTTTCGTGGATATGGGGTGAATTTAGGCCTGTAGGGCCTAAAAAATTTGATTTCTTAAGTGTGGGCTAATGTAGGTTAAACAAACACAGATATGGTCCAAGATGGGTTAAGCCTGTGTGGGTGTGGGCTTACCCCCAAGTCTAATTAATAAAAAATAAATTGTGAAATTCATTCACTTTTTCAGGATTACCCACATGAGAAGTCACTATTTCTACCTATATTATAACTCCAACATTGGTCTCTGATTCTGCCGTTGCATTGATTATGAACCTATTACTCCTAACCCACATGCCATGATGAATTTTTTTCTATGAACTTAGGATCACCAACAACCATGAACCCATCCCTGAGGGTGACCTTCATGTCATCAGTGAGCAGTGGCTACCTTCCCACCCTCTCCCTCACCACCCCTTACTCTAACTCCTCCCAACTCTATGATCCTACCCCGCTAGCCTCAATGGTGGAACCTAAGTCACCATAGAGCTTGAAAACATGTATCTTTACCATAAATAGAACATATATAGGGAGGTTATTAATGTTAATGAGGCTGGTGTGAAGTTGGTACCCCTATTTTTTGAGAATTCTGGTGTATGTAAAGACTAGGAAAAGTAGACGATTGTTGAACATGATATGCATATTGGCTGGTGATGGGGGTGTTAGTTGGATAGTGTGGCACCACAATACCCTATATAATTCCTCGATAACCTGAAATAGATGGAATGGAACTAACCTTATCATCCTTAAAATTGTAGAAAATAAATCCAATAGCCCCAATGAAACTGAATGGAATGAAAATAGTGGTTACATGCATACCACTCATCAAAAAAGTGGTTCCACAACTGAGTATAAGTTGTGCAATGAATTAATTACCAAGACCTCACTGATGATAGAATGAGAAAAAGATATATTATTTTAATTCATATAATTAATAATTTTTATTTTTTTTAAATGTTATCACGCTCGCAGGCTACCCACGGGCTTATACGGGGCTGATTTGATATTTTTTGTTTGCATTATATGTGAGATTTTGCAGACAAACCTATGTGGGATCAAATACTTAGCCTACCCTGCCCAACCCTCCCATTTTTCATCAATAATAGTCACATTATGTGTTATATTGAGGTGTAGTTGATTACTATATGTCACAAATGATTTATGGATCATTTCTCTAAAGTATCAAAACAATCTAAATGTGTTTGCTTAGTTTTTAGTACGTGATGTGTGTTTTGAACTAAAATTTAAATTATAAAGTAAAAAGATATATTTTGAGTTATACTAAGAAAACTTTTTATTGTATTTTGGTGTGAATTATTGGACCATTTTCTTATATCCATTATCTCAGATTCAACCTCAATGTCTAATCCCTCACGAGCATGAGCAGCATCGGGCAAACCACCCCAACTCATTCAAAAGAATTAACCTATATAAGAATAAAATTACTATGTTAGTAATTATATAAATAAATAAATTAAAAATAAATATGAAATAATATATTAATAAAATGTCAATTTTAAACTGAAACCACACAATTTGAGTCATACAAAGTACACTGTGTATCAGATTGAGGTATTGTTTATCCACCATGTATTTTTATCCTACAATGCATTAGACATTATGGGCTATCTAACAATATTGTTTTTTGATAACTAAAAATGTTAAATGCATTGGAGAATAAAAATAAAATTTTGTCATCATGAGAGCATTATCCTTGTTGGGTGCATGATCATAGTACATGAGTGAATCATCCTTATTGATTAAGTCATTTCTTCATGATCGATGTGAAAATTAACAAAATAAGTATCAGTTAAAAATGAAAAGGAAATTAGCTATAAAAATTAGATAAAATGATGATAAATTCAACTAAATAAGTAGTAAGAAGTCACAACTTCAGGATATATGTGTACATTCTGATACCAGGTATTCTAACCAGTTGTTTCTAAAAAAATCTATTTCATATTTTGAATAAAATTAATTTTTATAGTCTTGGTAGTACTGGAAAAATATAAATACAGAAATTATTTATAATTATTTTAAATTAAATTGTAATTATATTAAAAAAATACATATTTTGGATGCTAGTTTGTTGAAGGGATATGATATCTCTCATAAATTTGAAAACATAACAACCACAATATTTTCCATTGTTTTTTTCAGACATTGAAAAAACATTGAAAAAATAAGTCATTTTTTTTATATATGTTTTTATAGTGAAATATTATTATATATACCCTAATACTTGTCCAATTATTGATGTCGATAGGCTCCTTATATGCATGGACATTCCTCATTCTATGATTTTGACAATATTTAAACCCTACCATATCATAAAATAATTATATTTAAAACATAATATAAAATATATAACTTTAGTTTTAGTTATAAAACGTCTCATGTAGTGTATTACAAATTAACAAACATCATCACATGTTTTCAGTTTATCGGGTATCCATGTAGTGTATCCTGAAAATAAATCTTTAGAGTATCCAAATTGACTGTAATGAGTAACCAATTCTATCTAAAAAAAGGAATAAGTAATGAGAGGAATGAAAATATATTTGATATAATTAAATCATATATTTTTATGCCTATATCACTGGTAATAATAAGAATATGTCTTCCGTATGTTTTATTCCAAACACTGTGGTCAGTCTTTCCACTATTGCATCAATTTAATCTCATTCCATTGAGGTTAGTTGTGTATAAGTTATGTAAGGAATAATGAGTCCATATTTATGTTTATAGGGTTTCCCATAAAATACTACTGATATATATGTCGACAAAAAAATATTATTTTTATTTAGTCATAATTAACCTAATAGGTAAGCTATTGAAAAAAAACATGATAACACACCTCATGTATAAATTTACAATTGAGACTCCTATCCATCCATACATGAATATTTAATTTACATTATCAAGAAAAATTTACTATGTAATGGAATCTACATATATTTTCTGTTCAAAATCAACTATGATGTTACTACCAAATTGTAACCTTGTATTTGTAAGAACCTTCAATGTTAGTAAATTCAAAAATTGAATGGGTGGGGTAAAGGTGCTTTTTGAAGATATTTTTGATCGGTTGGTTGATTCTTTAGATCAGTTTAATCCAACATTTCGTTTCAACCCATTCCATTTGTACTTCTATAATAACATTCATTAGTTCAATCCTTTTTTCATTAATTTTTAAAGGTATTGCATGAATAATAAATTGAAAATGAATAAATCCATGCATACATGTTTTTTTACAAGATCTAACAACCATGGTATGAATGTTCTAATAGCTTTCATGACTGTATGAATATATACATCATCAAGTGGAAGAGGTAGCTCAGTGCTTGGATCATGAGCAATGTTAATCCACACTCTCACATGACTTATTGAAATCTATCTGTTGTGTAGAATATCTTCTTGGATATTGAACATGATATCCCTTACAAAAAGGTGATGGTTGGTTGGTGATATATATAAATCAAAATAATTTTATCCCTATAAAATATCAGTGTAGGAAAGGTATCAGGGTCTTCCTAATTCACATTTCACAGAAAAAATTATGATAATATTTATTACCTTATCCAAGAAAACTCTTTGAGGGGAATAGCTTGCCCCAAAGATGGCGGGGGTGGGGGTGGGGATCATCATTAAATAGATATTCTTGTGTTTTTTCTTCTCTATGATTCTTTATCATAAAATTTTATAGAAACTATAACTATTAATTAATTAATTCCTCAAGATTATATAATAGTACCTACAACTACTCCATTTTAATCTTTATACCCCAATTCATTTCTTTTCTAAAAATATGTTTGAGGTTTCACTCCAAAACCCACACCTCTGACATGACCATATTTTTCTGGACACTTCATGGCCACTGATAATACTTTTTCATATGGTATAGTTGATGATAACTCATATATCTAAGTGAGATAAAAAAAATAATAAAATAATTAATAATTTTTATGTAATACAGATTTAAATCAAAACAAAATTTTATTATGGAATACTTACACATGATTCCCAAAATTTTTGTGTGTTTTTATCCGTTAGTTTCTCATCTTTATTTACACGTGCCTCCTTCCAAAGAACATGATGTGGGATGAATGTATATTTGGATTTAGATTCCTCAATCTATATATAAAAAAAGGAACATAATTATGTTGTTTTTTCATTTCACATAAAATTATTACGGTATATTTAAAATATGTATGGATTCTTTTTCAATTGAACCGTACCCCATCCTTGATTTACAGTAGGGGTATGATGGTTTTTCTACCTGTTGCTTATTTTTAGCCCTTAATTTTTATTTAATAAATTAAAAATTCTTAATAAAAGTTATTAATACATGTATTTTCAAAAAATGTATTACCGGTCATAATATACCTGAAAATATATCGCCACATGATGCTCAATAAATGCATCCCATGCTTCTTGGATTATCACATGTGCATACATCTATGGTGGGTGTGGTTTTATTATCCCTTATTTATATTTGAGATAAAAAATCATAAGAATTTCTTGAAACCCTCTGTGAGCCTTTCCGTCATGCATTAAAACAAATTTCATTCGAGATTCATCTACTATAAATGAACTATACAAGAGATAATTAAGAGTAATTCAATATTTCAATATTTTTTTTATTAAAATAAAGAAATTATATCATAATGTTACCCTAATCTATTCCTAAATCAATGTCTTAAGCACATACACAACATTGTTCCATGAATCTATGTCAATGGTCACATGATGCTGAGTGATGATCCCAATGAAACTACTAAACATGGCCTTGTTGGGGTTAACATACTTGTTGCATGCATTCTATCCAACTGTGAATTTTATGTCTTTTCTTCTCACCATAATAATTTTTTTTCTAACACTATCAAGCTATAAATATCCAATTTTTTTGGGACATCAATTTTTTTCTAATGAACATTTCCTTAGGTTCAATATCACTAATATGTTTTTCATCTGGATTGGTAGAATCAACACGTGTATACGGTTTTTGTTCCTCTGTATTGGGAGCACCAGCAGTTTGAGAAACCTATTGTTCCTTGGGACTAGGAGCATCAACACGTACATAATTTATTATATACATAAGTGGTTGTACATTTAATTTCTATTACATAAATTTTTTAGTGGACATCTAATAATATTAGGTAATGCAAAGTATATTACAAAAAAATATAACATTCTTATTAAAATCTTTTCTTAAAGGTTGAATGGATTTGACCCCTCTATTGTGTATCCAAATCACTTAATTGTGGTCTCCTTTTACATACAACACCTCATATACATTTGGACCACTGAGAAATTATTGTGATGTCCTAATGAAAGGGCCCTCATCTATTTAATTTTCATTTGAACCTTTAGTGGTTTTGGTGAATAAAAAACAATTAACCACTTTCAGTTTGGGAGATCTAGAACATAAAATATTTTTACTGCCTATAATTATATTATAAATGGTTTGTCTTTATACCCTTACATAAATACACCTTCATAAATCAAAATTCATTTATTTTAACAACACTCCTATTATCAACCCAATTTTTTTGAAAAATTGGCACTTAGAATGCTGTATAATCAAACTCCCATATTTATTTGACAATTCCAAAGTATGAAATATTAGAATAAATTGTATTTCTATCCTTGGTACTAGATATGTGAATCACTTAGGGAACAAGTGTAACTACACCATTTTTCATGGTATTGCATTCATCATGTTCATTTTTATAGAACATATAACCATAAATTATATAACCATTATAAGATAATACACACACTCTTTTTACTATGGATAGACATCAATATAAAGATCTGGCCTTAGAAATTATATTAACTTTTGTTTTAATTCAATAATTTATTCTCTTTTATTTGAGGATCTTTTTAGGTTTAGAGTTTCAAAAATTAGGCCATAACTCATACATAAAAAACCATAAAATATAAAGTGGAAAATTCCAATTAGTATCCATTTTTTCCATAATATAATTTTTTTAAAATAAATCATGATTTATTTTTAGGGAAAATATCCATGAATTTGTACTTAACTTCTTCCTTTCCCTTACCCATTCTTAAATACTTAGAAAATCAATTAAATTTTTTGGATGAGCACAAAATCTCAGTAAGGGATACAAAAAGAAGGAAAACCATTAGTCCAATGAACACATGAAAACCCTTATAACATTTAAATTTATAATTAATGTTCTTTGATAATATGAAATAAAACATTTCCACTTGAAAAAAACACATACATTTTGATCAAAGAAAATCATTAAAATCCATATAATGCAATTAAAAACCCTTCTTGGTAACTTAGAGCACAACATTCTTAACCCATTTTAAACTCATGTCAGAATTAACTTCAGCCTAGTTAAATCCATAGGCAAAACCATTTGGTAAGTCCCTAATTCTTTCTTATTAATACATGTAATATTACCCAATGCATTGGAGTGCTATCTAGATGCATGAATCATTTAATCTATAACTGGATCACCTGGCATTATTTATACCACCCCATTGTTTAAGCTGTAATGGGATCACCCAATGATATCTGTTATACCCCATTGAATAATGAAAAGGAACCATATCATGAAAAAAACATTTTTAAACTTTTAGTTTTCCATCATAAAACATTTTAAAAACTGTTTTAAACTCATATCCAAAAATACCATTTTCTTTTAAAAACCCAATCTCAATATAAAGACACTATTTTCTTTTGAAAAACAATTTTTAATACCAAAATAAAATGAAAAAGATTTTTTCATTAAAGGAAACATGAAATATTGAAAGGGAATATAGTAATCAAATAATGGTCACAACAGTGGAAAATTTATTATTATCATGAACGTTAAGAATAAAAAATTACTTTTATTGTTTGTCAAAACATTACGTATAGAATACATAAAAAGATTCCTTTTAAAAATAATTTAAAATAAATTATAAAATTTACTTTATAAATATTTTGTTTCAATATAAAATTATTTAAAAACATATAAACAGAAGAGAAAGAGAGTTTGTGGGAAACACAATAAAAGAAAATTTCTTTAAAAGAAAAGTCCCTTATCACTTGGGAAACACTTGAATCGTAAAAAATATAGAATAATAACATTAAAAAAACGGTAAATACCATGATAATTGATAAATTCATGATATAACATGTCAAAAGGGTTGTATATACACCTTTTTAAAGAATAATGGTGAAAAACATCCTGACAGGCCTCAATGAAAGGAGATTGAGACAAAGTCCCTTACCTTGAGTCTGACTCATCATGTGTGTCATTATCTTCCTGAATAATAAACTTATGTTTGTTTTTTACTTTTTTGATAACATTTTTTAAGTTTATTATTAATTTTATTTTATTTATTACCAAGTTATCTACAATTACCTAATCAATTATTTTTTATTTGGGTGTTTCGACTATATTCGGTTTATATGTAAAAAATGACTTTGGTAGGTCAACTATTGTCAAAGGGGTCATTATTTAAATATATAAAGAATAATTATCCTGAAATAATAATAATATATATAACCAAATTATTATTTTAAAACTAATTATCGAATATTTCTATGATAATTGGACCATCATTACAATCATAGAGATGATAGGCCATAAGTACAAATGAGTAACATTCCCATTTTTCAATGATCATTATGGAAAGAAGGTATGAAACATTTATCTTTATATAATAATAATTATATCATAAATAAAATATTATTTAATTTTATATAATTATATATATATATATATACATATTTAAATATATATATATATATATATATAAATAATTTTTGGGATGTGGTGATGAAAAATAAGAATCACATCGCTTTGAGGAGGTGGTGGTCCACACGTCCACAAATGACGTTATCACCTTTTCAGTGTGTGAAACGATAATAAGAAAAGATATATTATAATTAAAAAATATAATTATGTCATTAATATCATAATTATATAATTTATATCATATATATGTATTATATTTACCCTTATTACCTTCTATATAACACGTTAGTGAACAATACTTCGCATCGAATCATGAGGTGGCAATCCACCGTACACTGGAGCGACGTTATCATATCCACTATGATATAAAAAGTAAAACAATTGTATATGATATAATGACTACATAGGTATTAATATGTTACAAAAATCATAAAAATCATATATAAATATTCTGTCTGTCATTATTCCCAACTATGAGAGGCAGTAATGAAAAAATGAACAACATCGTTTTGCGAGGCTATAGTCTACCATACGCACGAATGAATATTTTGTAACCCATTTGATTAAAGTGTGTGTATTTTTAGGTATTACACTTAACATAACATAATATAAATATATTTATGATAATTAGGTTATTATATAACCATTTTATAATAATAATTGAGGGGTTTGGATAAGGAAATAAAGCAAAAAATTACGTTGATGAACGTTAACTCTTCTTTGGGTAACTCCTTTTGGTTTGTGCCAAAGGGATTCCTTGGATTGATTTCTGAATAAATTTAGGATTATTAGATTTGAGTAGTGAATGTTTTATTTGATTATAGTATGTTTTGGTCAAGCCAAATGGATTGGGAGGTGTGGAGAAGTGGGGAGAGTGAATGCACTTTTATATTGGAGGAGTGACATTCTTATAAATACCAAAAAGTAAACACTATTGGGAGGTCTCTATTACCTCATGTGCCCCAAATAATAAAGTATTATCAATAAAATATGGGATATGATAGAAATATGTACATATAATAGGATTTTGACTAGTATTTTTTCATTTCCATACCTTATCATTTAAGATTAACCACTAAGTAAACTCATTTTTTTACCTTAATCACTATAATTAATTTTAATTGATTTTACTAATATTTTTGGTCAAAAAGTAAGTTAAACTCTCTAGAAATTATAAATTATTCTGATTCTAAATATTAAATCAATTTTACAAAATTCAATCTAGATAAGTGGAAAAATACATTTTAATATTAGTCTTGTAGTTACTGCAAGATAGCGGGTTTTCAAGAAGAGTATTTTTTTAGAGAAAGACGATTATATATTAACTCAATTACTAATAATAATCATTGTATGAAACTAGAATAATATTTAATGATATTTATTATAAAATTTTAATTTAAAATATTCCCTATTAATTATTATTTTAATTAATTTAAAAAGAGAAACATTATACATTTTAAAATAGTTTTAAAAAACCCATCTTTAAACCCAAAAAGAAACTTATATTAAAAACGAATATAAATTTGATTCAAAAGTAATTATTTGGATTAAATATATCATAAATAATACTTAGGATAATTTAAATAACATTCAAAAAATATTGGGCTCCTATATTACTTAATTTATTAAAATAAATGTTTTTTTACAAAAATTGGAATTTTTCATTATTCACTGAAAAATCATTATTTTCCAAAAAATCCAAAAATTTTACCCAAAGTAAATTTTTATAATATTAATTCTAAAATTATATAAATTTTATCAAATTAAAATTCTAAAATTTATAAATTAATATTTTAAATAAAACCTTATAAGGAAAATGTTTAATTAAAAAAATTTCATTTTAGATTAAAAATTACTTAATATTTTCAAAACTAATATAACTATCTAATTTATATTATTAAATATGAAAATAATTTATTCTATCATTACATGTGTTTTTTTATCCTCCCCCTTTTAAAAATCATGTCATCATAATTTTATTCACTTATTAAATAAGTGTTTATATATTTCCCTCATACAATTTTCAGATTCCCATGTTTCCTCTTCAACCATATGGTTTTACCATAAAACCATAACATGATGAATCAAATTATTCCACAACACTTGATCTCTCTGGATAGGAACCTAAAATAGATATTCCTCATAATAAATATTCTCTTCCAACTGAATGACATCAGGTTTCAAAACATGAGTTGAATCTGCCACATATTTCTATAACATTGAAACATGAAATACATTGTGTACCTTAGATAAGATTGGGGGTAAAGTCACTCATTAGGAAACTGATCAAACTTTATCCAGAATTTTATATTGTCCAATGAGGCATGGAATAAGATTCCCCATCTTAAGAAAACACATCACACTTTTCCATAGAGAGACTTTTAGAATAACATGATCACCTACATCGAAAGAAAGATCTTTCCTCTGGTTATCTGCATAATTTTCTACATGATCTGAGTTTTCCTCATGTTTCATTGAATCAAATACACCTTCTCAACCATTTCTTCTACCAACTTAGGTCCCATAAACTTCTTTTCTTTTACTTCATTTGAAAAATCTGATGTTTGACATCTCTTTCCATATAATTCCAAAATGGTGACATCTATATAATTTAATGAAAAATTTTATTATAAGAAAAATAAACTAGAGAAAGATATTGATCCCAAATTCCCTAGTAATTCACTATCAAAGAAAGAATAATATCTTACAAGTTCTGAATCCTATTCTCAGACTATCCATCGAATCAAAGATGAAAATTTGTATTGAAATTTAATTTTGTACCCAATGAATTCAGAAGTCCATTAAAAAAATTAGATGTGAACCTGAGATCACAGTCTGACTCAATAGAGAGATACATTGTATGAAACCTCAATGTCTCATTTAGATACAGTCTATAATGATGATCAAAATACATAGTATCTAGAATGGGAAGAAAATGTGAAAATTGAGTTAATCTGTCAACAATTACCTACCTTGATAAGTCCTTGTAAATCATACCATGAAATCCATTGATATATTCTCCCATTTCAACTCTGGCACTGGAAAAGTTTAAATAATCTCCTTCAGTAACTTTCGTACTTCTTTAACCTACTGACAAGTTATTCACTTCATGGTAAAGTCAGAAATATCTCTTTGTACTCCATCCCACCAGTAAAACTCTTGAAGGACTTTTTTACATCTTAATGATTCCCAAATGAATAGAAAATAGATAACTATGAGATTCAGTCAAAAACTCCTTCCTCAACTGGGAATCTCAAGGCACCCATAGTATTTTTCCAAATAATAAAACAACTTTTTAAAAAATATTAAAATTAGGAAACTTACCCTTCTTAACAGATTATACCTTTTCCTAAAAAGATTTATCCTCCTTCTGAGCTATCTTAATTCTTTCTAAAAAATTATACAATACTGAAACCTGAAACAAAAAAGAATATGTCCATGTATCCACAAATTCCATGCCAAAATTCATCGAATCATTAACTAAAGGGTCACATTCCAAACATAACATGGCTAATGCTGCATTACTTTTCCAACTCAAAGAATCAAAGACATTGTTTTCTTTTCCAGGATGGTAATAAATCTTGTAATCATAATCCTTGACTAATTCTAGCCATCTTCTCTGTATCATGTTCAGTTCTTTCTGAGTGAATATATACTTCAAAATTTTGTGATCAATATATATTTCACACTACACTCATACAAATAATGCCTCAAAATTTTTAAATAAAAAAACATTAGATAATTCTAAATTATTCATAAGTTAACTTAATTCATGAGGTTTCAATTGACATGAAAGATAAGTAATTAACTAATCATTATGCATTAGGAAACAACCAATCATTTTAATTAATTATCACTATAAATGAAAAACATACCATTTCATGAAGGTAGGGACAAAATTTAAGAATTCACCAATCTTCTTTTTAGTTCCTGAAAAAAATCATCATGTTATTTTTTACAAATGAACTTAACTATTTTTTTAGTTAACTTAGTTTGTGTGCCATATAACTGAGAAGTATTTTCAACAAAAATCTGGTAGTAACCTTCTAATCTAAGAAAACTATGAATGTGTGTGATATTTGTGGGTCTTGGACATTCTTTAGTAACTTTCATTTTAGTAGGGTCAATATTTATTCCATATTTTTAAACAATATGTCCACAGAATAAAATGAGTTGACTTTATCAACCGATCAATCACCATCCATATAGAATTACTCCCTCAGGGAGTCTGTGTTAATCCAACAAAAAAATATATAGGTACCTCAATCCATTTCCAAACTGACAGTAAAATAGACTAGACATGACCATAAGTTTTCAGATGCTTTGCCTTAATTTTTTGGTAGGTGTAACAATAGGACACATAATTATCAATGTCACAATTCACACTCATCCACTATAATCATCACCTCATGTCATAACAAATATTTGTAGCACCCGGAGGAATATCCCATGAATAACTATGATAATCAAATAAAATTTAACCCCTCAAAGATGTTCGACTGATAAAGTGATCCCCAAAATTGATAATAACATCTGAAGAGAGAGAGAAATAGTAAAAGGTCTCCCCACTATATAGGGTTTCTTGAATTCCTCTGAACTCGATATCCTACTATCGAATCTATAGAATAGACTTAACGAGGGATGGTGATAACTTAACACAAGTCAAAACCATACATACCACATAATTTTAAGCATCTAGATGCAACTGATAAAAAATATCCATATGGTTACACTCTTCCTTTGATTCTAGAACAACTTACAATGACATTTTCTTACTAAGAGCATCTGCAATGAAATTCCCCTTCTCCAAGGTGTATGAAATATAAAATTAAAACATTTTAAGGTATTCCATCCACTACAAATTTCTCAGAATGAATTAATATTGAGAAAATATATAGTTAAAACACTTATATTCAAAAAATACTATGAACATTTCCCTAAAAATATAATTCCACCAACACTTAAGTGCATTCATAACTTTGGAAATCTCTAAATCATGAGTGGGGTAATTCTTCTCATGAAGTATAAGTTGATGAGAACTATAAGCCACCACATGATCATCCTTCATGAGAACAAAAACCTAAACATTTCCATAAGAATAAAAAAAATACTCCATACAAGTTTTAGGTAATATTAGAATAGAAGCCGATGCTAGAAGTTGATTCAGCTCATCGAAAGAAGACCGACACCTTGCATACCATATGAATTTCACCCCTTTCCTACTAAGATATATAAAATGTGATAAAAAATTTGATAAATACTTGATTAACCATTGATAGTATCTAGAAATACCAATGAACCTATGAATTTCAAATTCATTTCATGTTTATTCCCATGAAAAAAGACTTTACCTTCTTAGGATCAACTGACAAGCCATGCTTAGAAATCATGTTCCCTAAAAATTTCACTTCTTGAATATTGAAGTTGAATTTAAAAATATTTTCATAAAAATGGTGACTTCTCAGGATTTCAAAAACCAATATTAGATGGTGCATGTTATCATTCTCAAATCTTGAGTAAACCAAAATATCATCCTTGGAAACTACCAAAAAACTGTCAAGATACTGATGGAATATTCGATTCTTCAAATCCATAAAAATTGTTGGTGAATTATTTAGACCAAAATACATCACAATATATTATAAATGGTCATAACTACTCCTAAAAGCTATATTTAGTATATCACACTCCTGAACTATGAGCTGATGAAAACCTGACCAAAGATCAATCTTCAAAAACCAATTTTCGACATTTAATTGATCAAAAATATCATCCACATGAGGAAAATGATAATTGTTCTTAGATGTTACCTAGTTAAACTTTTGGTAGTCCATGAATATGTAGAGTGAACCATCTAACTTCTTGGAAAAGTGTGTCAGGCTATCAAGGAAAAACACTAGGGCAAACAAAACACTTCACCACCAGATCTTCTTACTGAATCTTGATCTCTTTCAGCTCTGCTAGTTCTATACAATAATAAGGTCAAAATATTAGTTGCATACCTAGAACCAAGTCATTTATAAACTCTTACTCCCTCTCTGGAGGAAGATTAGATAAATCATCTTGGAAAATTTCAAGATATTACAATAAAATAGTAGAAATACCAACAATAGAAGAGACTTCATTAGGAACAAATGCTATAGTTGATAAAAAGATCTTGAACTCTGGAAAAGAAGGTCCTGCATGACCAGACTTCAAAACCCACTCTCCCTAGAACACCCATAAGCTCCCACCGTCCACAAGAAATGAGACACACTGATGATAAAAATCAACCTCATTATGATGATAAACAATCCATTCTATCTTGACGATGGCATCAAGAAGATATACACTGAGAACAAGAAAATTCCATACTAACTCTGCATCATCTATTGATATTTCACTAGAAGGAGATAAAAAACCCTACTCTTTTATCTTCCCAAGATGTTTCAATAACTCCATAACTAAGGACATGAGATCTATCAGAAGGTTAATCATATCAACCAAACAGATAGATATTAATGACTAGGAATCACCAGTATCAAATAAATCAACTATAATTGAGGATGTAATAAATATGGTACCTCTCACTATCGCTGGACCATGTATAACACCACTATAAACTAATCTACTGCATGAAGGTTCTACACTCCTAAATACTTTGAAGCCCTATATCCTTTAAAGCATCTAACTACACCACAATATCCTTTTGAGTCAGAAATTCCTAAACATATTGAGGTGTAGACATAGATGGATATAAGTGTTGTATATGACCATAATTTCCACGACTATTATATATATTATCTGGTTAAGGACAAGAAATTTTTGTGTGTATAACCTTTACACACTGATAGCATGTCATAGTCACTCCACTAGCCACAACTAGAGGTGCTGAAGAGGCCTTCTATCGAGAACCACCTCCACTACTCTTGTAATGATCCTGCTACTTCATTTTCTTTCCTGATACACTATTAAAGGTTCCACTAGGTGGAAGATAAGGATAATAATATATAAAAAATACTACCATATTAAATAATTTACATCATAACCCTATCC